>CM034154.1:755112477-758077579 GCA_019776745.2 Taxus chinensis | reverse complement strand
TCCTCGTCCCGAGGGCATACTGCATGGTGGTCCAGAAATGGGAGGTGTACAAAGGGTCGCGGTCGCAAATGATCTTCCGCGGAATCCCATGTAGTCTGACAATCTCATTAAGATATACTCGTGCTACTGCACTTTCCGTGTAGGTAGTCTTCACTGGAGAAAAGTGAGCTACCTTTGTCAATTTATCCACCGTGACCATGATGGCGTCGTGGTGGTATCTCGACGTGGGCAACCCAACAATGAAATCCATGGAAATGGTGTCCCACTTCCATTCCGGTATGGCGTGAGGATAGAGGAGGCCGGCTGGATGCTGATGCTTGGCCTTCACCCTCTGGCACTCTAAACAGCGGGATACAAATGAAGCTATGTCTCCCCGAAGTCCTCTCCAAAAGTACAACTGTCTCAAGGTGGCGTGCATCTTCTTCACCCCGGGATGGGCTGAGTAAGGTGCACGATGAGCCTCTGTCAAAATGTCATGCCTCAAGCCTCCATCTCTAGGAACATAAATCCGACCTCTGTGTCTGAGAAGGCCATCTGACTCTAATGAAAATCCATCAAATCTCCCCTCAAGGGGTCTCTGAGACTCAATCTCTGCTCTGGCTGCAAGGTAGAAACTATCCTGAGGAAGCTGCTGCAAGATCCTACTCCGCAAATCTGTGCCCACTGAGGTGGCCATAGCCACATGTCTCTGTCTACTCAAGGCATCTGCCACCACATTCTCCTTTCCCTTCACATGCTCTATCTCCATGTCATACTCACAAAGTAACTCCATCCAACGCCACTGACGAGCGTTGAGATTGGGCTGCGTGAAGAGGTGGCGAAGACTCAAGTGGTCAGTCCTAAGTGTAAATCTCCGGCCAAGAAGAAAATGTCTCCATCGTACTAAGGCATGTACTAATGCTGCAAGCTCGAGGTCATGGGTCGGATAATTGAGCTCATAATCTTTGAATTTGCGAGACTCAAAGGCAACTACCCTACCCTCCTGCATTAGCACTCCTCCAATTCCTGCCAAGGAAGCATCTGTGCATATGAAAAACTCTCCATGAGGATCCGGCACTGCAAGGATAGGTGCTCTCGTAAGGCACTCCTTCAGTGTATTGAAGGCCTACTCACATTTATCTGTCCATACAAATTTCTTCCCTTTCCGCTGAAGAGAAGTGATGGGGTGCGCAATCCGAGAGAAGTCCTGAACAAACCTCCTGTAGTATCCTGCTAATCCCATGAAACTACGCACCTCGGTCACACTAGTGGGTGCTGGCCAATCCATGATGGCTCGAATCTTGGAAGGATCGACTGCGATACCTTCCCCAGAAATAACGTGGCCCAAATACTGCACCTCAGGCTGAAAGAACGCACACTTCTCCAAATTCCCGTAAAGGCGCTGCTCGCAAAGACACTGAAGAACCTAACGAAGGTGCTCCTCGTGCTCCTCACGTGTGCGTGAGTAAATCATAATGTCATCAAGAAAAATGAGCACGAAGCGATCAAGGAAGGTCCTGAATACCCCATTCATCAAACTCATAAATACTGCGGGGGCATTCGTCAAGCCGAAAGGTACTACTGTGAACTCGTAGTGGCCATATCTCGTGCGGAAAGCTGTCTTGTGAATATCTGTCTCCGCAATCCTGAGCTGATGGTACCCCGACTTAAGGTCTATCTTGGAGAAAATGGTAGCCCCCTTCATCTGATCAAACAAATCGTCAATGCGTGGAAGGGGGTAACGATTCTTAATCGTTACTTTATTCAGCTGACGGTAATCAATGCACAACCGAAGAGATCCATCCTTCTTCTTTACGAAGATAACTGGTGCACCCCAAGGGGATACGCTAGGATGAATTAGGCCTTTCTCCAGAAGGCCCTCTAGCTGTAACTTGAGCTCACATAACTCAGGTGTAGTCATCCGATAGGGTGCTCGTGAGATGGGCTCTGCACCTGGAACTAGATCTATATGGAAGTCGATCTCACGTGGGGGAGGTAATCCCGGTAGCTCCCCTGGGAACACATCGGCGAACTCTGATAAGATGGGATGATCATCGAGGGAAGGTCCCCCGACTCATCCTCTGATCTGTCACTAACTGTAACAGCATACAACTGGCAACCCCGTCGCATACACCGCTTAAGCTGCATAGCGGAGATGGTGCGAATAGAGACGGGTCTCTTAACCCCTGATATCACTGACTCTACCCCAAGATCATCTATGCAAGCAATAGTCTTGTGGTAACAATCCACTCTAGCTCTGTGGGCGGACAACCAATCCATGCCTAAAATGATGCCATAAGATCCTAATGGAAGGATCCTAAGATCAGAAGTAGTGGTGAAGGGTCCCAAATCCACTACACACTCCTTGACTAAGGAGTCCATAGAAATCTTGGCTCCCGAAGCCATCTCAACGTCCCAACTACGGCCCTGCCTAACTGCCACTAGCCTACAACGCTCTACCAAAGATGGTGCAATGAATGAATCAGAGGAACCAGAATCAAATAATATAGAGGTGGAAATACCTCCAACACTACCTATCGTCTCAATCACATTACTCTGATGCTTAGCCTGGCGGTTCTTGACCGCTGCATAGATCCGATGACTCCTTGCCATATCTCCAACAGTAGGCTCTGAGCTCTGTGTCTTACCCTTGGTAGGGTTAAGTGGGCAATCTCTCCAAATATGCCCAACGACTCCGCAACCATAACAGCCGCCTGATCCTCTCCAGTGGGAAGCGGCTCCAGCTGGTACTCTAGATGACTGAGATGCCGATCCTGACGATCCGGCTATGGACTGCTGAGGTCTCTGCTGACGAGATCTGACTGACTGAGCTCTCGGTGCACCCTGTGTCCTGATGGGACCCCTAGGAGGAGGCCCGATACTACGTCCTCTCTGTGCATCGAATCTCTGAGGAGGTCGGTAAGGTAGGCGGGTCTGCTGCTGCTGCTGCTGTGGTGGCCTAAAAAGAAGCTTGCCCTGAACTCTGTCCACCCCGTGGAGGAGGAGCTGACCACTTCAACCTACTATCCTGCATCTGCTGGATACGGCTTCGAACTCTATCTCTAGCCTGCTGTGTCTTCCCCCGTGTCTCCTCTGCAATATAGGCCTTCTCCACGGCCTCTGCTAACGTCTGTGGGCAGTGAATGCGCACTGCGCCAGCTAAATCCAAGTTTAGGCCCCGGATGAACCTGTGAATCCGTACCTGCTCATCCTGCATATAGTCGACGTACTGAAGTAGGTCCAGAAATCGACTCTCATACTCAGCTACTGTCATCGATCCCTGACGGAGGTCATGAAACTCATCTATACGCTGCTGAATAAACCTCCTAGGTAAATACCTACTCCTGAACCGCTCCTCAAACAGCTCCCAGGTAATCATCTCTGAGTCGACATGGAGCTTCTGCTCCTCGGTCCTCCACCAGACTCCTGCTCCATCCTTCAGAAGGTGGATCGCAACACGAGCTTTCGTGTTGCTACTACAAGGACAAAGCTTGAAGCATCCGCTCAAGCTCACCAACCAGGCCTCTACCTAGAAACCGCCTATATCTCCTGAATACTGAGATGGTCGCAGCTTCAGGATCTCCCTGATATGGTCTGCAGCTGATGAATGACGAATCCTAGGTCTCTCTGTATGCTCCTCCCTCTGTCTAGGGCTCCGAGACCTGTCCCTATGTCCTGAAATCCTGTCCCCATGTCCTCTCTGTGGTGACTCTGCCCTAGCTGACTCTGCACGGAAATTCTCTGCTCTGTGCTCCTCGCTGTGTCGAGGGGATGCCTGGGCATCTACTGATGGCTCCAAACTATGCCTAGCAAGTCGTCCTCCCAAGGGCTCTCCGCGTATAGTGGCATTGACATCCTGGAGTGTCTGCAGAATCTGAGGCAGAAGGGCTGCTACGGCCTGCTCTGGCGGTGGTATGTCTAGGTCTATGTGAAGAGACCCCTCGCCCAATCTGCGCCCCCTGCACAGATCAAGGTGAGAGTTAGTTCACTGTACTAGGTCTTGTATCAGTTTTCTAAATTGCTGTTTACTATAATTATCAACAATATGGTTTCATACTTTAAAGGTATTAGCTCTGCACTAGTTTGAATGTTCCTGTTCTACGTTTTTCCTGCGTGTGCCCAAGGGTCCCAGCTTCGAACCCCTGGCTCTGATACCAAAAATGTAACGCCAAAAAAAAAGACGACGCCACGTGCACGACATCGGCAAAGACGACGCCGCAACAAACAAGTGACCCGAAAATGCGACAAACTTTTTTTTTTTGAATGGCGAATTATTTACCTACGAGTTGCTTCCACCTGGCTCGATGAGTATTAATTACATCAGGCGAGTTCGGGATAGGGTTGAAAACCACCTCAGTCACGAAGGTGCTTCGAAGGCAGAGATATTTGGATCTATCTCATTCGACGCCCCACAGAGATTTGCAGGGTCATCATGCGAGTAAGGTATAATTTACTTTGAATCGAATACATTAACCACTTTGATTTCTTTATTCTTACTTTATTATTCGGTCAAATTACTTTGTTTCAAAATTTAATATATTTTATTATACATATGTATATATATATAAATACGTATATATATATATATACTTGCTTTATCATTCTGTTATATTACGATCTTTCGAAATTAATATGTTACATTATACGTAATTGTAGTTATATATATATATATATATATTTACATACGTAGAGATATGTATACATATCTATATAAGGATCACCCAATTCGGTATGTACTTGATACCGTTCAATTTAATTTCATTGTATATTGTTAATAAACTTAAGATATACCTACCACCATTCTGATATCTAATGTATCTAAGAGAGATTCACATCCTACGCTGCTGTTGCTAGACCAAGCGCTTAACCAAATTGAAATTTCCTTTATACAAGGAAGTAAGAAACGTTTGGGGAAACTATTCTACTTAGTTATAAATGAATATGGTTGGACAGTGGGTGTCAACCACCACCTGTCCACCATTATTATCTCCTCCCAGCGTGCACGCAAGCTACCCAGCGCCACTTTCCAATAATCACTGAGATCTTGGAAATCCTTCTTGGTTCAGTCGACCGAACACTTTTTCCAATGTCCTGGCAGCGCGGGTAAGGGTGTGGGAGGTAGGAGATGAAGGCACGGGCCAGTATACCAGGAGAAACAGCTGGTACTCACGTCCAAGCCACGTGGAAACAAGCGAACGCGGGGAGAGCAGGTTGAGGTTAGGTGGGGCGACAGGCCACGTGGAGACACATGGTGGACAAGAGGAAGCTACAGGCGCAAGAATGGCGTTTTTACTAGCTTCCACTAGCACCATTCCAAACGCAGACCAGGTGCCCAGGTGGAAAGACGTTGTTCTTCTTCTTTTTTTTTTTTTTTTGATGGAAACCGTAAAAGGGAAGACCAGATCCGAGGAAAGCAGTCATTATCGGATTTCCCAGTCACGAATTGGAGTATATGGTCACATGAGAACACACAAAAAAAACAGTGTCATTATTTCTCAGTTTCTTTGCTTTACAGACACCAGGCCGCGTGAAAGAGACTGGTTTCTCTTATTTCCTGTCCCTGGCACGTGGACAGAGGACGTGTTACCTCCATATTCATTGGGTGCAGCAGGATGTGTGTCAAGCCGTCCAACTATGTTGTTATCTGTACAGTAAAGAAAGCATCTTCGAGTTGAGGATTTCCTTTGTGATGTTCATCAAACGATGAAGGGCGTTAAAAAGGAAGAAAGAAAAACAAAACAGCGGCCTGTCCCACTGTCATTAACCGATCAATGCTGAACGTGTCCTCGAAATTTGGGTTCCACCTTCAAGATATTTTTACCAGTGTTCAGTGGTGGACAGGGAAAGGTGCACAGAAGAGACAGAATCGAGTAGGGACGGTGAGACAGTCACCCGGGAAGAAAACCTCACGAAGGGGATCTGTTTCGTATCAGGATATTAATGAAGCACAATTGTTTTGCAAAGGAAGAGGGTAGTTTATGTGTAGGTTTGATTATAGATTCCCTTGGCATTATTTATTGACTATTTAGCATGAAGGAAATCATAATAGTACATTGTTATCAGTGAAGTCCTATAATAGAAATCTATTAGCAGTCATATTTTTAAAGCATGGATAATGTTTTAGAAATCAGTTCCCTTAACAATGAAACGTGGTTATAATTTTATTAAGTTTTGAATTTGTATTAAAATCTCTTTTCACACAGTTCAATAGATATGGCAAGGGTGTACTAAAAGATTCGGTTTCATTTTCTTGTTTATTTGCAATGGATTCTACAATAATTTCATGAATGAATAAAACATGAAGGAACTAGAGCTTGAAAAGGTTTTATTGGCATTGCAAATCATTAAAAAAAACTTAAGCCTTTCCAACAAGTATGCAAGAAGGAGTAATGCACATTTTATTTATTTTTTAATCTTTACTACACATTACTTTCAAGTATCCAAACAAAATCTTAATATATTTCCTTTTGAAATTTCTTCACAGTATTCCACAAGAATTCAACAATATTTCCAATAAATTTTGAGTGAGAAAACTAACATTTCAATACAACTTTCCTCCATTATTTTGTTACAACGCCTTTTACTTCATGTGGAACATATTTACAATCATGTAAACACTATTCAAGTAAAATTTGCATTCAATCATGTGTCTCTTGGGGCAACTATAGATTACAATGTCCCTTATTTTTGGAATGAAAACAAGATGATACATCTTTCTTTCACTTGCAAGTTTTACAACAAAATAATATATGTAAGGAAATGGAAAAAGTCTTCACAAGCTCCATAGTGTTCTTCATCCATGCTCCAAGTTCCATGAAGATCAATCACAACCAAGATAGGGGGAGAGGCAACACTCTCCTCCCAACCAAATCTCAATGGAGAAGAGAAGCAATCTCCTCCATTGACCCCCCGATCCCCAAACACAACACAATGAAAGGGTGGTTTCCAACTCAAGGCAAAAATACATGCTTCCACAATACAAGTTCTTCACAACATTCAAGCTAACATAGAAGAACAAAGAGACACACAATGACATCAAACATTACACAACAAGGCTTGCATCCAAGCCAACAAGAGAAGGAACTATGGGAATATTTTTCCTTATGCCTCCCAAATGAGATGAGATGCCCATCCACAACCCTCCACAATAAAACACAAGCCCCTATAACTCTTATGCCTCCCTCAAGTACCCCTTTTTCCTCCCATACTCTTATGCCTCCCTCCTCTTATGGCTCCCTCGAAGACAAGGTAGAATGTAAACATTCCTACCCAAGATGGGCATCCCTCTCAAACTCCCTCCACAATATCCTAATCTACTCTTTTGCCTCCCTCATGAGTATTCCCATAGACCTCTCCTATACTACACAATAAGCATTCAAACCATTTTTCACAATACACCAAAGTAAACATGCATCTTTTTACAATTTTAGCATAGAAGCAATAATAATATGAAAGCAAAAAACAAAGGAGAGGGTTCCCTACCTCTCCATTGGAGAAGCCTAAACCAAGAAACTTGTCCAAGCTCCTTCCCAAATCAATCCAAGCATGCAAGTCCAAAAACTCTCTTTATCTCTTTCTCCCAAATCTTCTCTCTCAAAAATGACAAAGGAGAACTCTTCAACAACACAAAAACAAAGCTCTAACCCCCTCAACAAGAGAGGAAGTTTCAATAAATAGATCAAAGGTAAGGGTGAGGGTGATGTGGCTCCATGTAGGATGCCACATCACACATCCTCAAACCATTTCCCAAGGTCAACTCAAATCCCAAAACACCATAAATGGGTGGTTGGGTTGAATGACAACCCTCTTCCACATTCAACCCTTTCCCATGTGCCCTAAGGCACAATAAAATGCAAAAAGAGGAAAATGCACTCCAAAGTCATATTTCCCTTCCCAAAACAATAAATAACCCACTTTTTGGATTCCCAACCCATAGATATGGTTGGTAAGGGGTTTTGGGAAGTGTGGGACAAGTTTAACTTGTCCCACAAGTCCCCTAAAATTGCCCTCAATCTCAAATTCGAGATTCTAAGAGCATGGAGTGGTCAACACTCAAAACCAAGCATTCAATACAAGAGGACACACAAGGCTCAAGGAGCCAACAATCAAAATTTATTACACCCACTTGACTTTCCCCAAGGCTTAAAAACTAAAACAAGATATTGCATTAATCCAAACACACTTAACAAAAGTAATTTAACAAGGACTTCACAAACGAATTCACCTACTAAAACAAGTAAAACAAGTAATAAAACTCTTACCCCCTTGGTCACATTAGAAAATTTCCCCCACATGGAAATTTTCTCAACACATAAAAGAATAAAGGGTAACACAATACAATTTACTAGTTGCCTTGACGACCAATGTTGTAACCACCCGACATCCTGTTGTGTTTGGTCCCCAATCCCCCTCATGGTTGTGATCATGCTGTGTTTCCTGCAAAACGCAAAATACCCTCTTCGGCCTTGCGGCCATGTCAAAATATCCAAAATAATCATATGCATGAAATTCATTAACATCTATACGTAATTCAATTATCCATTATTCTAGGTCTAAATCACAACTTAATTATGCATTGCATCGTTATCCAAAATCACAGTAATGTAAATTCAACAACTACATTCTACTCATCATGGCGAAGAAATCCAATGTTAGAACACATGCAATATATCCATATAAAAATAATATCAGTATTCAATAGTCTGTCCATGAGTCAGTGTAGATCATACTCAAAACAAAAACCAACCATAATCCAAATGTATCTAGTCACAAAACATCATGCTAATCAACATAAGTATAAGCCATGTCCATATCTAAAGTCTGCATAACTCAAAATGATAATCAACTAAGTGTCGTAGCGAAGTGGGCATTACAATACCTATATCATATTAATGACTAATCCTGGAGTCTGTCCAAGTTATGTGAACTGCAATTAATTATGTCTCCATTTCCTGCAATATCATGTAAGGTAAGAATTTATTCACATAATCCCAAAAATAAAATTGAAATATATAAAACACTGTAACCTGTCACAATTTCCAATCCGGGTTTGTTTATAAGGAACAAATTAAATTATGCAGTGAGCAATGTTCTATCTAAAATAAAGAATTATACTGAAATGAAACATAAAGAATAAGATCTTACTATCACGTTATTGAACCTGTCACAATTTCCAATCTGGGTTTGTTTGTAAGGAAGAAATTAAATTATTATAATGCGTGGGGAAGTTATGTAACTGTTTTTAATAACTTATTTATTACTTAAAATTATTTACCTAATAATATATTTCATATTTAAACTTATTTATTTATTTAAATATTATAGTTTTTAAAATTAACACATTAAAAGTATTTTTTACTTGTTTAAACAATTTATTTACTTTAATTTTTAAATATAACTCACTTCCCCACATCCGATAATTTAAAAAATTAATTTACTAAAGTATTTTTTTTAATTATTTACTTCCCCACACCCTCTACACTTTAGTTTATGTAATTTCCCCAAGAATTAAATTAAATTAGTAAATTACTAAAGTTAAATTAAAAATTATTTACCTAATAATATATTGCATATTTAAACTTATTTATTTATTTAAACATTATAGTTTTTAAATTAACACATTAAAAGTATTTTTTACTTGTTTAAACAATTTATTTACTTTAATTTTTAAATATAATTCACTTCCCCACATCCGATAATTTAAAAAATTAATTTACTAAAGTAATTTTTTTTAATTATTTAACCTTTAAATTATTTACTTACCCACACCCTCTTCACTTTAATTTATGTAATTTCCCCAAGAATTAAATTAAATTAGTAAATTACTAAAGTTAAATTAAAAATTATTTACCTAATAATATATTGCATATTTAAACTTATTTATTTATTTAAATATTATAGTTTTTAAATTAACACATTAAAAGTATTTTTTACTTGTTTAAACAATTTATTTACTTCAATTTATGTAATTTCCCCAAGAATTAAATTAAATTAGTAAATTACTAAAGTTAAATTAAACACATTAAATTACTAACCCGATAATTTAAAAAATTAATTTACTAAAGTATTTTTTACCTTTAAATTATTTACTTCCCCACACCCGAGAATTTAAAAAATTAAATTATTTACTTCCCCACACCCTCTTCACTTTAATTTTAAATTATTTACTTCCCACACCGAGTATTTTTTACCTTTAAATTATTTACTTCCCACACCGAGTAAATTATTTACTTCCCCACACCCTCTTTACTTTAATTTTAAATTATTTACTTCCCACACCGAGAATTTAACCAATTAAATTACCTGTAAAGTGTCGTTGGTGCGGGTAATCCCGAGGATTCCGTGCATGGACAATAGAATGGAAGTATTTTTCATCATTTCCACATTGAAAATCATCATTCCAATCAAGGTTGTCCATATTCGGTGCCCCTTCTAACCATATGAATCCATGCACATGTGGCAAACCTCTATGTTGCCATTCATATCTAGACCAATAATCTTTAACTTTCGTTCCTTTTTGTAATACCTCCTTTCGGAAAAGTGTATGTCGCAGGTGCATATAATTTGCCACTATATGTGGAAAATCGATGATATTTTTCCTTCACCAATTTTGCGCTTCTCATGGATTATCCGGCGGTGTTCCAGGCATTAATGCATGTAGATCAGGCCAATACATATCAGTCGCGCTCAATGTGAAAAAAATAGTAGGCGATCCTATTTGATGCAACATGTCAGCCAATTCACCACGACATTTTGCCCAGTAAGACCTTGTACCCCTCAATGATGTTCCAAACCGCATCAAACGATCAGCCAGATTGGAATGGGGAACATTCTTCATATGCTCACGTAATTCGTTGATGGTGATTGGCATATCTTGGAGGTTTTTCTTCACAAAAATTACAGATGAATTTTGTGCACGATGTCTCATGATCATGTTCATCATGTAATACCTGAACCGAGGATGTCGGCCAAATCAGTGATCCCTATATCGCAATAAATGCTTTACAAATTCATGCAGACATACTCGTCTTAATCGCGGTTCTATCCAATCACATTTCCCATCAGGAAAGAGAGTAGGGAATGCCATATCAAGTAGTCCTACTGTCACATACTCATTGATAGGAGATGCTCCTATCCCTGGCCAATCAATGAGTGCTCCAGGGTCCGCATGAGGGTTATTCACCCACGCATGGATTAATTCCATCTCCCTTGGTGCATTAGGAAGTTTAGATGCCATTGATGTTGTATGACTAATTATATTTCCTTCATCTGTCTCCACGGTCGGACCTACAAACACAATTTCATTTGCGTCAGAAATCAAACTCCATATGAACTGAGTTCAGCTGCTCAAACACATTCTCAGCAGAATGAGGTGGAAGTTCATTCAGAGCATTTTCATCGATTTGGACATCTGAGTAGAACTTATCATGTTCTATTTTATATTTCAATGCATTATAAACTCGCTCTCTATTGACTGTAAAGTCATAATTTGTTCCACGTTGATCTCTCCTCTGAACAATAATCATCGGCAAATCTTTCAATCTATGGGGTAAAAGATTAGCGATTTCTTTTACTTCTTGAGGAAAACTTATCGTGTGACCTTTATATTTATATTGACCTCCTGTTGCATGTGTCACCTGTAGGATTGGGTTGACACGGGCTATTAACATTTCCTCAATTTGAGTTAAGTTTGCAAGTTCTGGCGGTTGTGGCCCAGGATCCATATTGTTTGATGCTGAAAATCGATGATGACCTTTCTCTTGTCGACATCTAGTACACACAGGTCCTTCAGGTGTTCGAGAAACTTTTATTCCAATGTAACATTCTTGACAAATATAACACATGACCGGCGAAGAAAGGTTATCAAGACCGTGTCGAAAAATCATTTGGACCGTATTGAAATCTCTCCCAAGCATTCCATTGGGATCATCTATCATGTGTTCTCTCGCAATATGCGAGTCTTGCATTCTTCTTCTTCTTCTAGGTTCGATTGTTAACTCCTCTTGTAAATCATTATTTTGCATTCTTCTTCTTCTCGTTAACTCCTCTTGTAAATCATTATTTTGCATTCTTCTTCTTCTCGTTGTTCGTATTGGTTGTAATGTCATCTCCTGTTGCACACTATCATTCTCTAAATTATTTACAACATCTATATTCATTATATCTTGGGCCAAGTTTTCTGGTGTTTCGAGCACGCAATCCATCGATGTTGAATTTTCTTCCCCAGAATTAGCTTCAACATTACCAGCCATTCTACGATAATTCCTCTGAGATGCTTCGCGGTGAAGTTCTTGTCTATGTAGTCTTTCCTCCTCTTGCAACTGACCTGAACGAATCTGTCTTTGTAACCTTGCTCTTGATACATGTGAGTCATCTTGAGACGATCGTTCACGAATTATTGTCATGTTATTTGCATGTTGTCGTCTTTCTGCATCCAATTCTTCATTTGTTAATTCAGCCCTCCGTTCTGCGAACCTTTGTCTATCGTTATCATTTCGAAGTTTCCTTTGTTCCTCTCGTTGTGCATCTGTCATTTCTTGTTGTCTCCTTCTGTGATATTGTCTTTGATATTCTCTTCGATATGCTCTTCTTTCATCTTCATTTTCAAAATTTAATCGTGGTCGAGCCCCACCTATAAATTATTTTCAACAAATTTTGTAATTATTTATATAACTAAAAAATCCACGTACATGTAATAGAAATCAATCATATATTATCCACGTTGTAACAATTAGCAAGGCTAGTCAAAGAATGATATGAATTTAAGAGAATAGGAGATTAGAAAAAGCATTTTCATTTCCATATCTATGACCTTTTGTTTGATTTATAACAATTTTTTCACCAACACACTCAAAACACTATGCAATTTATAAAATCTTTTATATAAATAATGCAAGTAAATCCTCACATTCTCGTCTTTCTTCCTCAGCAAACCGATCTGTACGAATCTGTCCTTGTATCCTTATTCGTGATACATGTGAGTCATCTTGAGACGATTGTGCACGAATTGTCATCATGTTATTTACATGTTGTCGTCTCTCTGCATCTATTTCTTCATTTGTCAATTCAACCCTCCGTTCTGCAAATGCTCTTCTATCATTATCATTTCGACGTTTCCTTTGTTCCTCTCGTTGCGCATCTGTCATTTCTTGTTGTCTTCTTCTGCGATATTGTCTTTGATATTCTCTTTGATATTCTTTTCTTTCCTCTTCATTTTCAAAATTTAATCTTGGTGGAGCCATGCCTTTAAAGTATTTTCAGAAAATCACCTAATTATTTATATTATTTAAAACTCCATGTGCATGTAATAGGAAATAATCATATAGTAAAGAGAATGTAAAAATTATGAAGGACGCTCAAAATATGATATGAACTAAAGCGACACAAACTATCACATTTACTAATACCTCAATTCTCTATTAACTCAACAATTCTTCATCAACGTCATTGTATAAATCGTTATTATACAGGCAAGTTGTGACAATTCAACAATGTTCCTCTCATAAATAACACAATATCAAAGACAAAAATATAAAACAAATAATTCTCAATTGCGTATTCAAAAATCAACTATATCCATGTCCTTCAATGAAATAAACACACACCACATTGTAAAGAAATGTTCAAATGCACATATCCACGTTAATCATTGCTTGAAAAAACACAACATACAAAAAATAATATGTCATCCACTCATAAAAATGAAAAACATTATGATGGAACCATAGTTCCTGAGAATTTATATTAAAACATTTTTCCAAGCATACACAAAATATGATTTCACGGTTTTGCTATAGAAATATAAAATATTTATATTTGACATTTCTTATAGAAAAATTGCATTGTTAGAAGATGCATATGTTATACATACATCGGGATTTCCCTCGTTACGTTGCTTTAAAAACCTTTTTGAGAACACAGGATGACATCCAAATTAGGACGTGCTAGGAGAGCATAACAGGAAACATCCCATTTGCAAATCCTAGCTCCCGGTATCGAAAAAGGCACATGCAACGATAGATTCCGAGTTGGACAAATATCCACAAATGTTGCCCAATGAAAATAATGTAAGGATATATATACGCATACAAAAATTTCTCATAAACATCACATTCTTTTTTTTCAGAAATTTTATATTAGTCAATGTCTTAAAATTATAAATGTACAAATATTCAATTTCTAAATACACAATGCACACTAAGATGTTAAAAATTGTCTATATAATAAAAGCAAAATCTTAATAATTGAACTATTTAAAAATTATCTATATAACAAAAGCAAAATCTTAATAATTGAAATATTTTACAAGTTTCTATAATTTTTAGATGATATTGCTAATACATATCTAATTGTAATGTTTCCGATTGTCTAAAAGTAAAGTTTTAGAGAGACTAGACATGAAGTTACTACTATTATAAATGCATATCACTTTGAATAATAACATTTAAAAGTTTCTAAATAAATTGTTAAAATAAAAACAAATATTTTTACATGGGTTTATTAAAAATACAAACATTAATAAAGTAATAATTACCATCTACACATAGAAATTTGGTTTTCTATGTCAAAATATAGAAACCTACATTAAACATGAAATATTTGTTTAATGTGTTAGGAAAATTTTTAGAATATATGGGTTGATACATCTCAAAGTTGTAATTTGTTTGGGCACATAGAAATATTGTTTTAATAAACATCTCAACCGGAATCTTTTTCTAAACAATTCAACTTACAATGACATAATTTTAAACATTACTCAAAATTTAAGTATATTTTTATTTAAATTAATAAATTTTACCAAGATAAAATTTAAAAGGATATAAATTTCATAAAGTAACTTTTAGTACATGGGTTTATTAAAAATATTCAAACATTAATAAATCTAATAATACCATCTACACATAGAAATGTTGGTTTTCTATGTCAGGGAATATAGAAACCTACATTAAACATGAAATATATTGTTTAATGTGTTAGGAAAATTTTTATTCAATATATGGGTTGATAAAAATACAAACATTATTAAAGTTGTAATTTGTCTTGGGCACATAGAAATGTTGTTTTAATAATACATCTCAACCGGAATCTTTTTCTAAACAATTCAACTTACAATGTCTACATTTTTTTAAAAATTACTCAAAATTTCAAGTATATTTTTTTCTTTCAAAATTAATAAATTTTACCAAGATAGAAATTTAAATAGGATAAAAATTTCATAAAGTTAACTTTTAGTAACTACATCTCAACTGGATTTTTTTCTTTTCATTCAAAATTATTAAATGTGATATACATTTAAATATATATAAATTCATAAAGTAACTGTTAAAAATACATATCAAACCTAAACATCAAAGTGAAAAAGACATTGAATATATTTTCTAATAATAATTTTTTTATAAATTTCATACCTATATCATATTAATTACTAATCCTGGAGTGTGTCCAAGTTATCCGTGAACTTTAATTAATAAATTTGTTTATAATTATTTCATACCTATATCATATTAATGACTAATCCTGCAATAGTCTGTCCAAGTTATGTGAACTGCAATTAATTATGTCTCCATTTCCTGCAATAATCATGTAAGGTAAGAATTTATTCACATATCCAAAAATAAAATTGAAATATATAAAACACTGTAACCTGTCACAATTTCCAATCCGGGTTTGTTTGTAAGGAAGAAATTAAATTATTATAATGCGTGGGGAAGTTATGTAACTGTTTTTAATAACTTATTTATTACTTAAAATTATTTACCTAATAATATATTTCATATTTAAACTTATTTATTTATTTAAACATTATAGTTTTTAAAATTAACACACTAAAAGTATTTTTTACTTGTTTAAACAATTTATTTACTTTAATTTTTAAATATAATTCACTTCCCCACATCCGATAATTTAAAAAATTAATTTACTAAAGTATTTTTTTTAATTATTTACTTCCCCACACCCTCTACACTTTAGTTTATGTAATTTCCCCAAGAATTAAATTAAATTAGTAAATTACTAAAGTTAAATTAAAAATTATTTACCTAATAATATATTGCATATTTAAACTTATTTATTTATTTAAACATTATAGTTTTTAAATTAACACATTAAAAGTATTTTTTACTTGTTTAAACAATTTATTTACTTTAATTTTTAAATATAATTCACTTCCCCACATCCGATAATTTAAAAAATTAATTTACTAAAGTATTTTTTTAATTATTTAACCTTTAAATTATTTACTTACCCACACCCTCTTCACTTTAATTTATGTAATTTCCCCAAGAATTAAATTAAATTAGTAAATTACTAAAGTTAAATTAAAAATTATTTACCTAATAATATATTGCATATTTAAACTTATTTATTTATTTAAATATTATAGTTTTTAAATTAACACATTAAAAGTATTTTTTACTTGTTTAAACAATTTATTTACTTTAATTTATCTAATTTCCCCAAGAATTAAATTAAATTAGTAAATTACTAAAGTTAAATTAATTATTTACCTAATAATATATTGCATATTTAAACTTATTTATTTATTTAAACATTATAGTTTTTAAATTAACACATTAAATTACTAACCCGATAATTTAAAAAACTAATTTACTAAAGTATTTTTTACCTTTAAATTATTTACTTCCCCACACCCGAGAATTTAACAAATTAAATTATTTACTTCCCCACACCCTCTTTACTTTAATTTTAAATTATTTACTTCCCACACCGAGAATTTAACCAATTAAATTAGTAAAGTGTTTTGTAACTTCTCCACACAAATTTTACAAATTAAAAATAAATATCACGGACACAATTTCACGGGCACGACATCAGACTCCTCCACTCAATATATATATATATAAATGAGAATGCCTCTCATTTTAATTGGTTAAGATTTCAAAAACATGTTAATTGAAAAGGATCGTTTAATATAAAACCCTAAATGATTGGGATGATTAGGAAACAAATAACCAAACCAAATGCATATGGTGAGATTAGAGACGTTTCTCGTGTGTTGAAAAGTAAAACGGCCAACGACTCTCCACGCAGTGTGCAGTCACCGCTTTGATTTCAAGATCGCTGCCTTCTAGAAATGAAACACAACTTTGAAGAATTCCTATCGATATATATTCAAGGCATCGCTTTCTTTTATTTTATTTTTTCTTGTCTGATTCTTGCAAACGGTAACCTGTAAAAGTCATCGCATCCAGTCACTTCCCATGATTCAAATGTTGGTCGAGCTATAATAATTCCTCTTACCATTATTGATCTCTTCCATTCTTATTGGAATAATATTCAACCTGAAATCATTTCCATCACCATTCAATGCCAAAGATCTTGTATGGAACCTTTTGTCCCTCCTCCCCCTCGATCTCAATTTGTACTAATACCATTCTACATCCCTTATTTTCCCTAGGATTATATTGGGGCCTGCTATCCATGATGTCAATACAAGATGAGGAAGGTAATGAAATGGATGAAATCAACTAACTTTACCATCACCTTGCTAAGGAAAAAATACTCAACCAAAGGGATATGTTATATTGTCCATCAATTGCACAATAGAGGGCTACTCAAATTAATATTTTAAAATTATTACAAAGATCAATTACATCGAAGGACTAATTGTAAGAGGCATTATAGAATACTACTCTCCCAAAAGACAATCAACTCAATATTTTTTGCTATTTTTGTTCAAAAAAGTTTTTGCTTTCTTACTTTAAATTAATGAAGTGAAATAACAAAAACAAAACTGACCTTAGAAGATGGTGGGGTTTACCAATACCCACAAGATAGCTAATGTTGATACTTGATGGATGAATGATATCGATGGATCAAAGCGTGCGCACAACGACTTCCTTCCAGTGAGATAGGTCATCTACGATGCACAAACACTCAGAAAAAAATGAGATTAGATAGATGATTAGTGTCTTGGAATGTTGTTGTGATGAAGGGCTATCATACAACAAGATTATAATGTGAAGGCCTTAAAGAATGTCCAACTAACAAGTATGGATGGAGGAAGCTCTAAAGTAAGTTTACAAGCTATCAGCTAACCTCAAGCTAAACTTGAATAAAGGCCTAACACTTGTTTATATAGGGTCACCACAAAACAAAGAGAATTGGGAGAATTGTCGGCAATCCGTGATTTGCGGGAAAAAGGTTGAAACTGCTTCCCAAATCAGGGTTTTATTTGTTTTGACGAGGGATGTATGTTTGAAAGAGGTTATATAGGCCAAGGAGGTTTTTTAATTGTTAAGGGTTGTTTATTTTGGTTTTCTCTTATTTAATTTTAGTCTCCAAATGGTTTTGCGTGGTTTAGGAGAGGATAAAATAGGATTTTACAGTTGTAGAATGATATTTCATGGAGTACATGTTAGGGGTAGGAATAAGACTTAGGATAAAGATTTAATAAAAAACATGATAGTGATGTGATAATGAAGGGGTGATAGCGGATGCAAACGCTAGGATTTGGAGTGCTAATTTTAGGTGTCTACACTATTATAAATGAATTCAAGAACATTGATAAGGATATCACATTCGACCACAAAAACTTACCTCCTAAGCACATTCAAGACCAAATCTTAGCATTCTATGTGCCATCATTTGGATTTAAGGTTTCCTAATCAAGAGGGGTACTTTTAAATTATTGGTCAACATTGAATATTTCTCCTATCTCTTTATTACAACAATGGGCATTCACATGACTGTCATTCAAAAATAATCTAAAATCATCAATGTATGTGATAATATTTTTTGGCCTATATTGGGAAAGATTACATCAATTTTTTTATTTAGTAGTAAGAAGGTGCTTACTACATTTCAGGTAATGCATAATACCCTAGGTCACAATATTTTATTGGGATGACCTTGGAATCATGATATTAAGGTAATACTAGCCACACTCCATGGATGTATCAAATCCATACATGATGGACATGAATATACAATCATAATAGACAATGATCCTTTTAATTATTGTAAAATTTAACACTCACCTTTCAAGATCCCTGTATTATTATTCCAACATAATGCATTTCAATTGATAAGTTACACATGTATGAGGTAGGCCAATTAAGTGAGAAACCTAATAGTGAGACCATCATGAAATCAAAAGAGAATTCCTTACAATAAAGACTAGTAGAAAGAATAATTAGAGTGTAATTAAAGATAACTATGAAGAAATTAGAGAAGGCATGAGTAAAATTGGCCCAGAATTAGGTGCACATGGAAAACTTATAACCAAAACAACAAAAGAAAGAGCAATCAAATCTTGGACTCTAGGTTAGTTACATGTAATTTTTAATCACCAACCCAACTTCCATTCTCATTAAGCCAATTAGAAACATTTAATAAGTGGTCATGGGGATACTTTGAGGTATGTGTCATACTTCTCCCTATGGACCAAGTGGAACACACCCAAGACATTATGGACCCGAGCCCTCCCCCATGTCCCATTTTGAGAAAGTGATCCGGCATTAATCCACTTTTATTCATAGCTTTGATATTATAAAAAAATTTATCATTCAACATTTTTATGAAAAATAAGTGATGGTAGTGTTAGGGTTTCATTGGTTTTAGTCGATATCTCTTTTCAGTCTCACCAATAACTTATTTTTCCTATTAGTGGGACTATGAAACTTATTTTTACTATTTTCTATCAATGGTCTTTGTGTGCCAAATGGGAATATTGCTTTCTATTTTTTGGTTTAGAATCCTTCTTCCCCATCATCAAGTGTATGCGGTCTTCAACATTTTTTGATTAGTCGGATTTGTGATGGTCTTTTCAGGTTCTTCTTCACATGTGGCTTCTCTCTTCTAAGAAGATCCCACAACCTCTTCTGTTTTCACCACTGGAATTTTAAGGGAATTGGATTTTAAACCATTTTTCCATTGGCAACTTAGATTCTTGATGTTTCTTTTAATGCACTTTCATCATGTTTATGGTGGAAGAAGGTGTGAAAACACCTTATCCTCTTATCCTTTTCCTTGGTTGGCCTCTACCTATTGAGTGGTAGGATAGAGGAGGGAATATCGAATATAAATCTTACCTACGATCTAAAATGTACATATCACCCTATAACTTTCTAGGGATTCTTCCTTGGCCTTTATGTGGGTAATGATATTTCTAGGATATTGGTTCCCCATAAGATTTTATCTTCCTTGAATCTTTGTGTATCTTGTGTCTTTGTATTTCAATATTTGTAGCTTTTTATAGTTGAGGGCCCCAAGAGAAACCCTTAATTTACTTATTTAAAAATATAAATAAATATAAAACCTTAATTTACCTTTAAAAATATAATAAAATAAGAACCTAAGGTCATTCCAAACATAACATTAGAATTCAATTCCATTTATGGCATGATATTGTACTGATGAATTGGTACAAAAGTAGTAATAATTGATGTGTATTTAGCTACAAGAGGTTGAAATACCTTCAAAACACACACAAACAATTTGTCAAAAAACCAGAAGCTTCAAAATATTTTTCTTATCATTCTGGTATGCACACAAAACTTTTACATCATTACCATCTTTCTTTTTTATTTCACAATAACTCTAAAAAACCCTAAAATGTAAAAAATTAACTATTAGTAAAATACCTTGGATGGACCCCAAATTTTACATACAAAATATGCCTTCATAATTGAAGGCTTGTGCCAAATTATGACTTATTCTATAAAACATACAAAAATTTATTAAAAATATAATTTTTTTGTGAAAACCAAAAAAAAATGTTTAGAGTCGCGTGTGAACCAATAGACAAAAAAATCAAGCCTCGAAAGTATGCCAAAATAACAATATCCTTTAATTAAATGTTGTTCTTTCAAAATTACTAATCAATATCTACCACCCTACCCTACCCTACCCTGTTAGAAAAATAATAAGTCATTGTTTATTCAACGACTTAGTCGGTTACCATTCCTCTTCCGTCCGTTACTATTCCTCTTCTGGCGAGATAGTTGAGTCCAACCATTTCTGAGCATGTATTAAAAAAGGGCGTGAGATTTTGAGCACTCTTCCTTGGACTGCGAGAAAACATTCCTGCGTCGAGTCGTGGAGCCTTGCATATGTGTTGAATAGCCCCATTGGAGACTGGTTATCAGAGGCGTGGCAGTTTTAAGCACATTCTGGCTCTATAATTAACGTATGTAGCGAAGAAGATCACAAGTAGCGACTTGTTCTTTAAAAAATAGGAAGGCGTTCCCAGCGTGGAGATCCTAGGCATCTATCTTTGGAGCAGAAGTCTGTGACATGTCTTGAAAACAGGCTTGCATGTTGATTTTTGAAATTAGCAATCACGCAAGGCAATAATACAAAACTGTTTTGTTAGCATGAGAAGAAAAACGACCAGAAAACAAATTTGTCCTGAAGCATCTGTCAATGCGTATCTATAGAAAACTGCTGTTGTATAATGTGAAAGCAAGTAGGAATTTGTCATACCTATTTTTATATTACTTTACTTGACATCATGTCAGCTTCAAAAATATTGCTGCCTGATGCCCAGCTATTGAAAGGGCCGAATTTTGCTGCATGGAAGATAAAGATGAGAACCATTCTCCTATTTGAAGATCTATAGGAGATCGTAATTAGCGCACTCACTTGTCCCACCAACAAAGATGAGTAATCAAAGTACGAAAAGGTCGATGTAAAAGCCTTGATGTTGATCACACTAAGCATATCTAATGAGGTGTGGCCACACATTCGTAATGCGACAACATCAAAGAAGCCCTGGGATACGCTTTCCACGATCTACAAAGAAAAGAATTTGACAAAAATTATGCATCTCTAGTCAAAGCTTCATACCATGAGTATCCAAGAAGACGATAACGTGGAATAATTCTTAGGTCGTGTGGCGGAACTATGAGCAGATATTTCCGCACCTGGAGAAGGGGTCTAAGATAAATTGTTTGTCCCTCTCACACTGTGAGCTCTTCCGTTCCAGTTCAAGACATTCATCACCACATTGACCATCACACAAAAGGAGGTGAGGTTTGTCAAAATGTGAACTTTTTGTAATAGGAATAATCCATTCAGACGGTACAAGAAGAGTACTAGGACGAAGCGTTGATCTCGAGGAAGAAGAAGATTTAAAGCCTCGCAAGGGAAAACAAGAGAAGAAGACGAAGAAGCAACCAAAGAAGCCACAATAGAAGCAAAAGTCTCAAAAGGTAAATCAATGCTGTCACATATGCACCATGAATACTCATGATAATATGAACTATTGGTACAACGGTCGCACACAAAGAAATTCTGGAGAAGAGAACATGTGGCCAAGGTGATTCAAAGAAATCCAAGTGAAGTCCTCCTAGAAAGAAGCAAAAAGGACATGTCACAACCCAACAAGATGATGAAAATGTCCCAAAAACAACACATTGTTGCGCACATTATCAATATGATTTGGTTCTAGTCTCCTAAACATCACAACCATCAAATAATGTTTTGTTGATTGATTCGGGCACTAGCAAGCATATGAGAGCAGATAGAAAGTTGTTTGATTCATTGACCGATCGACCCACTAGAGATCAGGTCTGAATTGCAGACACCAACGAGTTTGTAGAAGAAGGAATAGGCAATGTGGCCATTCCTCTCGGGACGAGAAGGTGTATTCTCACAAAGGTGTTCTATGTCCCTGGCTTGAGCAAAAATATCTTGTCTATCTCTTAGATGTTATATCACGACCTCAAGGTGGAATTCTTGGTTCAGAATGACACCAAATCATGTCTGATATCTAAATAGGGTAAGATACTTGTTAGAGATTTTTTGAAGAATCATTTATTTCATTAGATTCAGTTTCATCCTCTGCAATTGTGTTGTTTTCCTCCATGGTGAAATCCACTGCACTTTGGTATTATCAGTATAGATATCATTCTGTCAACTCCCTTTATCAGTTCAGTTCGAAGGAGATGGTACGAGGACTTCTTCCTCTCTCTCAATCATGACCTATTTGTTCTAGATGTCTGACAGGAAAACAACATAGGGATCCATTTGAGTTGAGTACATTCCATACCAATAACCTTCTCGAGGTCATGCATACCAATTTGTGTGGACCCTTTCCTGCCTCATATAAGGGGTTTCAATAATTCAATTTGTTCACTGATGATTAATCCCTCAAGAATTGGGTGTTCTTTCTCTGAAATAAGAGCAAAGTTTTTGAACATTTCCAGACCTTCTATAAGAGAGTTGTTCAGTAGACCGGGAAACCACTTCTTTTCCTCCTCTCATATCGAAGGGGGGGAATTCACATCCAAGAAATTATTGGAATTCTTGAAGTAGCACGACATCACACAACACCTGACTGCCCCCTATACTCCCCAGTATAATGGAATTGTAGAACGTCGTAATCAAGCTGTCATGGAGATGACTCGTTGCATGTACCCCATTTTGCCTTTGAAAATCCATTGATTTACGGCCTCTGTCACATTCTAATTCCCCGATGTTGTGCCTGGTTAGTCTCTTTTGTTGCCATTTTCAATCTGTTCCTGGGTCGATAGATCACGTATGGGTCCATATTTGTCTCCTCGTTTCTCTTTTCCTCTGAAGGGGTCTATAATTTGGGTCTCCCATTCTCTGTTCATCTAAAAACTCAAGCTCTCCCATTCTTTCCATCTTTCACAGTCGAGGATTTGCTGTCCTTGTCATTTTTTCCCTAAATACTTGAAGAAAAATGAATGGATGTGGCTCTGAAGAATGTATTTGAGCCTTGTAACATTTCTAAATTCTCTATCCTTGGAGAAAATTTCATTTCCGGGCTCAAATGGTCATTTTTTCTGTATTTTATGGTTTGACATGCATTTCTCTCGGTCAAATTTACATCCTTGCATCAACAGGAAATGTGGCCTCTTTTGGTTGGATGCGGCTCAGCTGGGTACTTCAAAAATTCTATGAATAGCCTCAACTTAAAAATTTGTCCACATGGAGGAACGACGCTCATTTGAAGATTTGGTTTTTGGTTTGGCCTTGGAGTAGCACCAGGAGGACACATGGAGGTTTCCGCTGCTTCACCTAGACTTAGATAAAGTTTTTTAAAAATAGTTTGCAGGACAGGGACATGTGGATGACCCGCACTCATTCAGGGTCTCAAATTTGGGCACCATTTTGAAACTGTGCCATGGAGACATGTGGAGGCTTCCACTGGGTCTTCCCATACTTAGTATTTTTCAAAAAAGTTTTTGGGAGGTCTAGGACACGTGGAGGAACCATGCATGTTTGGGGACTCGGCCTTAAGTTTCATTTCAAAGAAGTGCCAAGAGGACACTTGGAGGCCTCCACTCACTTTGCATTTTGCTTGGACTTTTCAATGGCCAAAGGAGATGGCCTCAGACCCTGACACATGGCACCTTCCGCTAAGCTTCAAGCCTTCAAACAAATTTTTCTGGGCCAGGACACGTGGCGAGCCCACACTCTTTCAAGGTCTCAAATTTTGGGGACCATCTCAAGGTGCGCCATTGTGACGCATGGTAGTTTGAAAATTCAAAAGGGACGGGGAAGCGGACCATCAGGGGCAACTTAGATTTTTTGCCTCTTATTCTCAAAAGGGTTAAAATATCAAAATGGCCCGCAAGCTCGACAAAGGATCAAGTCAAAGTTTGTTTCAAAGTCAACGGACCATCGGGGGCAACTTAGGTGCGGACTCTCAAAATAACCCATGGAAATTTGGAAAATTCTTCAATGGTGGAGGTGCCCCTTTGGAAAAATTTGGAAAAATTTCCTTTTGGGAGGAGTTAAAAGTATAAAGGAAGCATGGTTCCGAAATGGGACCCACATTGGAAACTAGAAGCAGAAGGGCAGAGCTGCGGGGAAAACTTGGAAAATTTTCCTTTTTCCAAAAAGGAGTCAAATGGCAGAATTTATCCACGTTTTCCTTTGGGACCCACCTTAGGACACGTGTCAGGCTCATTTCTCAAGGGCGGAGGTGCGGAGCAAAATGTGAAAATTTTTACATTTTTTCAAAAGGGTGTAAAAATTCAAAAGGAAACCCTGAGCCCATTTTAAATTGAATCTTCCATGTGGACGACCCAAATTCAAAGTAAAGATCAATGACAGCTGTGTGTCTAAATCTGATTTTCCCCCCATTTTTACTGAAAATCTCCTGGAAGTGTGAGTCTTCATGATTTCTTGGTATTTCCTACACGCCAAATAGAGAGGAGAGTTAATTTTGATATCTAAGTTTGGTGGGGGAGATCTGGAGACATGCTTTCGCCATTAAAATGGTCTGACTATCGGGCTCGATCTGATTTTCTTTTTTCTTCTCCCAAGCACGCAAGGAACCAAATTTGACAGATTAGGGGTGGAAGTGGTTGGTGAATAGAAGGAAGAGTGATTTTCTAGAGGAAGGAGTTGAATGCAGGAGATATTCGAAGAGATCTTCCCCCTGAGCACCTGGTGACTTTTTAGATCTGATTCTGGGAATCGCGATCGTGATCATGGCAAGCACTGGTGGCACTCAATGTCTAGATTTTTTGGGGGAAAAAGGGTTTGTTGTAAATGTTATAAATGGCACAAATTTATCATGTAAATGGTTGGAGTGTTAGGGGTCAGGACTGATTTTTCTAATAGAAAAAGCTTGATAGAGCCCATCTTTTTTGAGAAGCCGTTTGAGAAGCCTGTATATCTCTTTTGTATTGAATTTGATCGTGTCAAGGTGGTTGCGAGTGTACAACCATTGAAAGCTCTGAGATTGTTCTAGAAACTTTCCCCTGCTGATAAATTTAATCAAACTTGAGTTATTTTGTGTTGATCTTAAGAAAAATGTGTTTGTTTTATTTCTGAATGTCTGCAAATAGTTTTTCTTGTTCCTGTTGCAATCTTGTATCAAAATATATTCAATCACACAGGTCTCAATCCTTGTGACAGTTTAGTGGCATCTGCAATTTCATTTCTCAGAAGAGATTTTCATCTGGGAGTGAAATAAATGATTTAAAATCACTTTTCTTTCATCTGTTGACAGAGATTGTCTGTAAGCCTCTGGGTGTACCTTAGGCATGATTGGGCTTAGATCTTGATGCTTTGTTGGGTTTTCTAACTCGAGCCTTCATGTTAGAATCTCATAGATTGTATGAAAAAGTGCTAATTTGGGCCTCCATTGAAGCACATATTCTTGGTTAAAGAAACATTTTAGCTGTTCTGTGGCATTCTGTTGGTTTAGTCTTCCATTTTGTAAAATCTCTCAAGGATTTGGTGAATCAAGTTCATCTGCCTCACCTCCCACCAAAATCCATTTAAAAACAACCAATCTTACCTGTACTACCCCTGTTTGTCCTGTGTGTATACAAATGCATAATTTCTATTACCAAAACATGCAGAAACAATCAGGTTTCCAAATGTCTTTAGTAACCTTTGCCTTGTTTTGAAAATATCTCCATAATCTAGAAGTGACAACTCGTGAGAGTTAGATTTGGTGTGTTGATCATATTTTCCCAAGGTCTTCTCTATAAAATTTGTGTGAAAGAAGGATTTACCAGCATTCTTCAATAATGGAGGTTACAAAATAGGTTCTCTTACCTTGGTTGAAAGGCACAACCTAAAATAGTTAGGATCAGATCACATCCTTTTAAGGTGCTACCCACTCCTTTCAAATCCTGAGTGCTAAAAAGTTCAGATAGACTGCTTCCCCGGCTACAAAATGACATCATAATCATCTATCTGTCTCTAAGTGTCCTATTCAAACTTTTGATGCTTGCTCAGCCTTTGAGGGAGATTAAATTTGGGTACCAACACTTTTTTAGGCCTGGTGCTTCTGGCACCGGAGGGTTTACTAATTTTTTTGATTCACTGATTACAGTTCATTTTCAGACCCTGGTAAGAACTTTAGGGTTATGCTCTAAGTGCTAGGAATCTTGTTTTAATATCATCATTGTGTTCAGGCCTGTAAGATAACATTTCAAGTTACAAGTGTTGTATGCAACTTTTCCAGTCTCTACAAGTTTTTGCACTAGTATTCACTGATAAATTTTGGTAAAGGAAGGTCAAATATTTCATTTCCAGTTTCTAGTGCTGACAGACATTTGACAGATCATATTTTAGTGCATTTGCACAACTAAGGTGGAAATCCTTAGTGGCGACTCCCTGTTGATTTGGTTTTGATAAGGACCAGTGTCTCAAAACTCTGTCAAAGTAAGATTTGTTACTAATATTTGCAAAACTGGAAGGAAGAAGATCTTTCTTTCTAGGGATCCTGCTAGGACATTATTTCTAGAGTTAGGAAAAGACAAAGTCAGAAGGAAGAAGAGCCTGGAGAGTTGTGGGAGATCAGCAGTCAAGAAGAGAGATCCCCATTCATGAAAGTGACCAGCCTATCATTGAAGATTGTCATTCAAGTGCTTCTGAATCAGGTAGTCTCTTTGTGGAATTGAATTCTCCAACTGGAGAAGGGCCTTCATTTGATTTTGAAAAGTTTTCTTCTCATTCTTCCCCTATCTTTTCAAGGGTTGATAGGGATTTCCAAGAAGCAAGGCCTTTAGAGGGTATCCATTTTGAAAGCTATACTCCTGTATTTCAAAGACCCCCTGCCCCTTATCAATTTGTTTCTCCCCCAAGATCACCTCCTCGAATCAATATGGCTCATCCCCCACCCAGACCTCCATTTTTTGTAAACACCTTTGGACCTATAAATTTTGTGGGAATGGCTGGTTATCCAAATGCAGTACCTCAAGATGTAAGGAACAAACTACCAAAGTTCCAGGGAAACAATGCTATAACTGGTGATCAACATCTAAAGCTTTTTATCAATATGATGGAAGACTTTGAGATTGAACATGAAGATGTATACATCAAATTGTTTGTTCACACTTTGGAAGAGGATGCAAGGGACTGGTATAAAGCATTTCCAGATAACTCTATTGATTCTTGGACTGAGATGAACAATGCCTTTAGATTGCAGTATGGTGATAGAACTGACCCTAGGTTTCTTCTATCAGAATTTGAAAATATCAAGAAGAATCCTAATGAGTTAGTACATGATTTCAACACAAGGTTCAATAAGACTTTGAGAAGATTTCCTGTTAACTTGAGGCCATGTGATGAGTCATGTTTGATCAAATATTCTAGATGCATTTGATAAAAAGGCTGCATACTACTTGAGGGACAAGAACCCTACCAATTTGAGGCAGCCTTCACTATGGCTTTGCAAATTGAAAACAATATCAAGGAAATTGGAAAACCTCCTAAGAGGGATGGTGTGAAGCTGGTTAACCCAGAAAAACTCAAACAAGTAAGGCTGCTGATCTGGAGGAAGTTGTGAAGACTTTGGCAGGGGCTGTCAAAGAAATTTCCTACAAACTAGCCCGAGATGAGAAAGGAATTGGGAAAGTTCACAAGGTCAACACAAGCAACAAGGCCAAGACAGGTTTACAAATCACCAAAGATATGATGACAGAGGCAAAGGACCTGTTGGATTTGGAAATAGGCAGCCCCAAGGCAGGGAAAACAGAATGGTGCCTGATCCTTTGGCTGCCAGAGTTGTTGTTGTGGAAGAAACAGAGGTCATTGATTGGTGTGACAAATGTTTCATGCCCCATGCTCCTTGTGAAGAAGATCAAAAGAAGAAGAAGAAGGATGATGATAATGATGATGATGTCTGTATGATGGGTTGCTCCACCAGCTCACAACAAGGGGCAACTTCAACTGAAGTGATAAGTGCTAGGACTGCTGCCACTTTTTGGGACTGCATTCATAGGGTACCTATTCTTCCTCCCTCTCATACTTTAGAAGTAGATACTGTACAATATTTTGAATTTCCCAATAATGAATTTGAATATTTAAGGGCTTTAATGATAAAGAAGTATGATGGAGGAATCCCATCTGAGGAAGATAGACAGTTATTGATGAATGTTGTTGTTGCTCAAGAGAAGGAATATAACACAAGAAGTAAGGTTGTCAAAGGGACAGGGCCTCAAGCCAAGCCAAAAGCTCCCTTACTTTCAAACATTCCTAAAGAGGGTCCCAAGAAAGATGCATCTGCCAAAATCCCTGCAGTTCCAAACAAAAATCATACCCCTCCTCATGCCCAAGCTGTCAAAAATCTTGTACCACCTAATGAGTGTGTTAGCTTTCCTTCCAATGCTGCCTTGCCCAAGAATGTCCCATATGACATTGCCCAAGTTTTAAGTCAAATCAAAGTCTCTGTTCCAATTTTTGAGTTGCTTAGGATTCCTGAGCACAAAAGGAGAGCATTTGAATACTTGGGATTGAAAGAAGAGAAGACTGCCCTAGGTAGAAATGTAAACATTGTGGAGACTCCTCCAATCATTGAAGAGTTAGAGACACCACCAGTGTTGGAGGAACTAGGTGAACCACCTAAGGTTTATTTGGGGACATCCTTGGTGGACTCTCAGTTAAATGTGGATCCATTCTTCACCACTTTGATCATAAAGGACAGACTTGCTCCACAACTGTATGTTTGACTCAGGGGCATCATGCAATGTCATGCCTCTGGAAGTCATGAATGAGCTGAATATTAAAGTAACAACAACATATGGGAAGTGCACTACCATGGACTCTAGAGAAGTGTTAGTAGTGGGATGTGTGAAGGGTTTGGTGGTGCAGCTTGCAGCTTACCCAGGTAAAAATTTAAAACTTGATGTTGTCATTGTTGACTGCCCAGCCAAGTGGGGTATGTTGTTGTCAAGAAAATGGGCTGCAAGTGTTGGTGGGAGTGTCCAAATGGATATGTCCTATGCCACCATTCCAATTGAGGGCAGCCTTGTCAGTTTGTATGGAGAAAAGAAGATGTTGCACCTTATTGAAGACCCCAACAATGCATCATATGAAGTATTGTACACAAGTGTTGATGCTGATAATTTTGTAGGATTTGCTGATGGAAAGGAGCACAAGATTGAAGAATGCAAGTGTCTTGAACATACAGGAGGCTCTCCTTGGACTTTATTGTTTGATGGAGCTTGCTCCAAGTTTGGAAATGGTGCTGGTGTTGTTCTAATTTCTCCAAGTCAGGAAAAGTTTGTTTTTTCCTTCAAACTCAACTTTGAGTGCACTAACAACATTGCTGAGTATGAGGCACTGTTGTTAGGTTTAAGAATTTCTTGGAAATATGGTGTCAAGACATCATTGTCAAAGGAGACTCAAAATTAATTGTAAAGCAAGTCAGAAAACTATATGCCACAAAGAATCAACGAATGAAACAATACAAGCATGTAGTTTGGGATTTCATTGAGATGTTTGATTCATTCAACATTGTGCATCATGATAGGAAGTTCAATGACTTGGAAGACAAACTTGCAGTGTTGGGGTCTTGGTTTGAAAATTGTACAATGTCCCCATATTGTGAATATGATGTTGAGGTATTGACAAGACCCTCTGTCCCTGACAATATTAAACACTGGCAAGTTTTTGATGATGATGCTCAGGTCAGAAGATTTTTGCAGAACAAGGGAGAGTTTGTTGATCAATGCATTGATTGGGAGCCAATGGTGTGTGCAACAGAGGGTAAAGAAACCTTGTTTGGCAAGGGCATCATCCAAATAAAGACTAATACCATTCCTAGAGGGTTGGTTGCTCTTGAATCAAACTTTGATAATGTTGATTGCATTATTAATAGATGTATGGAAGCCTCAAGGGATGTTGAGGAGCATGATATTGGTACAAAGGAGAAACCAAGGAAGATTTGGTTAGGCAGTAATCTCAGCAAGGAGGAAAAGCAGTCATACATCCAATTGTTGAAAAAATACCAAGATTGCATGGCTTGGACCTATTCTGAATTAAAAGCATACAGAGAGGATCTGTTTCAACATGAGATTCCCTTGGAGTCTAATGCAAAACCATTCAGGTAGAAACAGAGGCCAATCAATCCACTCTTATCTCTCAAAATGCAAGAAGAACTGAAGAAGCTAAGAGATGGAGGGATTATTCAGCCCACAAGGTATTCTTCTTGGGTTGCAAACCTAGTACCAGTAAGAAAGAAGAATGGTGATATCAGGTTATGTGTGGACTTCAGGAATCTAAATAAGCATCAATGAAGGATAATTATCCTTTACCAAACATGGAAAACATGCTGCAGTTAGTGACTGGTTCTGAATTTCTCTCTACCTTGATGGTTTCTCTGGTTATAACCAAGTTGTGGTGAAGGAATCAGAAAGGATCAAGACAGACCTTTACTACTCCTTGGGGAACATATGTGTATGTTAGGATGCCCTTTGGTCTGATGAATGTTGGAGCCACCTTTCAAAGAGCAATGGATGTTTCTTTTGCTGGTTACATCAATGAGTTTATTGTTGTTTACCAAGATGATGTAACTATGTTTTCCAGAAAGAGAAGTGATCACTTGCTGCACTTGGAGAAGATGTTGATAAGATGTAGAGAATATGGCATCTCACTCAATCCAAAGAAATGCCATTTTGGAGTGCAGAAGGAAAAGTTTCTTGGTCACATTGTGTCACAAGAAGGGGTGATGATTGATCCAGAAAGGGTAGAGGCCATCAGCAAGGTCCCAATTCCAAGAACCAAGAAAGGAATTCAGTCCTTCTTTGGGCAGATAAACTTCATCAGAAGATTCATATCAAACTTTGCTGAGTTGACCATTCCAATCACTTCCATGCTAAAGAAGGACCAGGTCATCAAATGGGAGGAGGCTGCCATCCAAGATTTCAATGGAATCAAAGAGGCATTGAAGCATGCCCCTATTTTAGTAGCTCCAGACTATAAGAAGCCTTTCCAACTATTTTCCTTTGCTTCAGAGAACACTATTGCTTCTGTCCTGCTGTAGAAGGATGATGAAGGGGCTGAGAGGCCAATTGCCTTTTTTCAGTAAGGCATTGCAAGGGGGCTGAACTGAAATACACTATTATGGAGAAGCAGGAATTTTCCTTGGTAAAAGCAACAAAGGTTTTTCAGGCCTTACATTCTAAGTTCAAAATTTTACTTATGTTCCCCACACCATGGTGAAGGACATCTTATTAGAGATGGAGGTCTCAAGAAAAAGATGTAGATGGGTGAACAAGTTGCAAGAATATGACATGGATATCCAAACCATGAAGTTGGTGAGAGGTTTGGGCTTGGCTAAGCTTATGGCTGAGAGAAACTTGCAAACTATTGAGGTAAATGAGGTAGAAGAAGAAAGGGAAGGTGTTTTTGAAAAGTTGATGAGTTCTGAGTGGTACAAGGATGTGATTTTTATCTCAGACACTTATACTACCCTGAGTATTTAAGTAAGAACTAGAAAAGAGCTCTTAAGTTGGCTTCCCAGAAATATGTCATTACTGATTATGGGTTAGCTTGGAAAAACCCAGAGGGAGTCCTCTTAAGGTGCATTACTGAAGATGAAGCCCCCAAGATAATTGTTGATCTCCATGGAGGAGTTTGTGGGGGGCATTTTGCTGCAAGAGTCACAACACACAAGATCCTGAGGGCTGGTTATTGGTGGCCAACTCTCTTTAAGGATACAACCTTTTTGGTTAGAAGATGTGAGAGTTGCCAGTGTTTCTCTGGAAGACTGAAAGCTTCAGGCTCCCTTCCTTTGCAGCCTGTATCAATTGAAGCCCCATTTAAGCAATGGGGAATGGATTTCATTGGTGAGATTTCAGACCCTTCAAGTGCTGGCCATAAGTGGATTCTTGTAGCCACTGATTATTTTACCAAATGGGTGGAGGAAATCCCCACCAAGAAGGCTACACACCAAATTGTCATGGACTTTGTGCTAAACCATATCATTTGCAGGTTTGGAGTGCCAGTCAAAATTGTAGCTGACAATGCCATGAGTTTCAGAGCTAAACCTCTGGTGGCAATGTGCAAAGAATATGGGATCAACTTGACATATGCCTCTAATTACAATCCCCAAGGAAATGGACAAGCTGAGTCCAGTAATAAAAACTTGTTGAAGATTATCAGAAGAACCTTGGAGCTGAACAAGAGAAAATGGGGTGAACAGTTGAAGTTTGTTGTTTGGGCTGATAGGATTACTGTTAAAAGAGCCACTGGAAAGAGTCCATTTGAGTTGGTGTATGGAACTCAGGCCCTTGCTGCCCTTGCATATGCAATTATCCTCATATCAGTTCATTCAACAACTGGAAGATCAAGAAGTAAGTCCTTATGATGCTCGCATTAACCAAATTGTTGAGCTTGATGAAGAGAGGAGGGCATCCCACCAGAGGCATGTAAAGTTCAGAGAAAAGCTGAAGAATTATTTGACAAGAAGGTCACTCCTAGAGCTTTCAATATTGGAGATCTTGTGCTACTATGGGATAACAGGCATGAAGATAAGGGCAAGCATGGAAAATTTGACTCATTATGGATGGGCCCTTACTCCATTGATATTAGAATTGGTGAACATACCTTCTTCTTGAAGGATTTGGATGGTGAATTGCTTGAATTTCCTGTTAATGGCAGGCATTTGAAGCATTTCTTGGATTGATTCCCTAGAATCAAGGTAAACATCTCTTGTACAGTGTATAGTCATGTTGTTTGTTTCCTGTCTTTTGTGTTTTTTGCTCATTATGGTCCTTGGTGACCTATTTTTGCTGGTTTCTCTGTTCATTTTTGAGAGATGGCTCTGTTTCTTTGCTCTGTAAGCTAACTCCATTGCCCAATGGATATTTTTGGCACTTGGTCTACCTTTGTTCTTGTGGCACTCACAGGGAGTGCCCATCCCTGAGTCGGAGCCGATGTTGGTGCTCAAAATAGTCTCGCCCCATTTTGCCTTTGAAAATCCATTGATTTACAGCCTCTGTCACATTTCTACTTCCCCATGTTGTGCCTGGTTAGTCTCTGTTTCCATTTTTAATCTTAAATCAGTTCCTGGGTTGAAGATCACTTATGGATCCATAGTTTTCTCCTCGTTTCTCTGTTCCTCTGAAAGGAGTCTATAATTTGGGTCTCCCTATTCTCTGTTCATAAAAAAAACTCGGGCTCTCCCATTCTTTCTGTCTTTCACAGTCGAGGATTTGCTATCCTTTTCATTTTTTCCCTAAATACTTGAAGAAAAATGAATGGATGTAGCTCTGAGGAATGTATTTGAGCCTTGTAACATTTCTAAATTCTTTGTCCTTGGAGAAAATTTCATCTCCGGGCTCAAATGGTCATTTTTCTATATTTTACAGTTTGACGGGCATTTCTCCTAGTCAAATTTGCATCCTTGCATCAACAGGAAATGTGGCCTCTTTTGGTTGGACGGCTTGGCTGGGAACTTCAAAAAATTCTATGAATAGCCTCAACTTAAAAATTTTTCCACGTGGAGGAACGACGCTCATTTGAAGATTTAGACTTTTTGGTTTGGCCCTGGAGTAGCGCCGGGAGGACACGTGGAGGTTTCCGCTGCATTGGTTCTCCTGACTTAGATAAATTTTATGTAGCTAGATACATTTTGGCGGGACAGAGACACGTGGAGGCTTCCACTGGGGTCTTCCCATACTTAGTCTTTTTTCAAAAACATTTTGGGAAGTCTAGGGACATGTGGAGGAACCACACAAGTTTGGGAGCTGGCCCTTAGGTTTTATTTTAAAGAAGGTTTCCAGGAGGACACTTGGAGGCCTCCGCTCACTTTGCATTTTGCTTGGACTTTTCAGTGGCCAAAGGAGACTTGCCTCAGATCCTGACACATGGAACCTTCCACTGAGCTTTAAGCCTTCAAACAAATTTTTCTGGGCCAAGGACACATGGCGAGCCTGCATGCTCTTTCAAGGTCTCAAATTTTGGGGACCATCTCAAGGCATGCCATTGTGATGCGTGGCAGTTTGAAAAGTCAAAAGGGATGGGAAAGTGGACCATCGGGGGAAACTTAGAAATTTTTACCTCTTGTATCATCAAAAGGGTTAAAATATCAAAATGACACGCAAGCCTGACAAATGATTAGTCAAAGTTTGTTTCAAGTCAAAAGGGCGGGGAGGCGAAGGGCAACTTGCGATATTCAATTGAATCTCGGCCCAATGGGAAATTTCAAAGCTTGCTCCAGTTAACAGCAGAGGTTTCCTTTTGGGAGAAAGGAGTTAAAAGTATAAAAGGAAGCAGGGTTCCACCTAGGACCCACATTGGAAACTAGAAGTAGAAGGGTGGAGCTGCGGGGAAAACTTGGAAAATTTTCCTTTTTCCAAAAAGGGGTCAAATGGCAGAATTTGGTCTGCGGTTCCTTTGGGACCCACCTTAGGACATGTGTCAGGCTCATTTCTCAAGAGCGGAAGGTGCAGAGAAAAATGTGCAATTTTTTTCAATTTTTCCAAAAGGTGATGAAAAGTCAAAGGGAAACCCTAAGCCCGTTTTAAATTCAATCTTCCACGTGGACGACCCAAATTCAAAGTAACGATCAACAACCGGTGTGTGTCTAAATCTGATTTTTCCCCCATTTTTACTGAAAAGATCCTAGAAGTGCAAGTCTTCATGATTTCTTGGTATTTCCTACATGCCAAATAGAGAGGAGAGTTAATTTTGATATCTAAGTTTGGTGGGGGAGATCTGGAGACGTCTTTCAGCCATTAAAATGGTATGAATATCAGAGTTCGATGTGATTTTCCCGTTTTTCTTCTCCCGAGCATGCAAGGAACAAGATTTGACAGATTAGGGGCGGAAGTGGTTGGCGAATAGAAGGAAGAGTGATTTTCTGAGAGGAAGGAGTTGAATGTGGGAGATATTCGAAGAGATCTGCCCCCTGAGCACCTGGCGACTTTTTGCTGATCTGATTCTGGGAATCGCGATCGTGATCATGACAAGCACTAGGTGGTACTCAATATCTATATTTTTTGGGGGAAAAGGGGTCTATTGTAAATTTTATAAAGGGCATAAATTTATCGTTCAAATGGTTGGAGTGTTAGAGGTCAGGACTGATTTTTCTAATAGAAAAAAGCCTTGATAGAGCCCATCCTTTTTTAGATAGTCAGGTCTGAGAAGCCTAATATATCTCTTTTGTATTGAATTTGATCGTGTCAAGGTGGTTACGAGTGTACAACCATTGAAAATCTCTGAGATTGTTCTAGAAACTTTCCCTTGCTGATAAATTTAATCAAACTCGAGTTATTTTGTGTTGATCTTAAGAAAAATGTGTTTGTTTTATTTCTGAATGTCTGCGAATATTTTTTCTTGTTCCTGTTGCAATCTTGTATCAAAATATGTCTCAATCACATAGGTCTCAATCCTTGTGACAGTTTAGTGGCATTTGCAATTTCATTTCTTAGAAGAAGGCTTTCATCTGGGAGTGAAATAAACGATTTAAAATCACTTTTCTTTCATCTGTTTAACAAATATTGTCTGTAAGCCTCTGGGTGTACCTCAGGCGCTTATTGGGCTTAGATCTTGATGCTTTGTTTGGGTTTTATAACTCGATCTTTCATGTTAGAATCTCATAGATTGTATGAAAAAGTGCTAATATTGGCCTCTATTTAAGCACATATTCTGGTTTAAAGAAACATTTTAGCTGCTATGTGGCATTCTGTTGGTTTAGTCTTCCATTTTGTAAAAGCTCTCAAGGATTTGGTAAATCAAGTTCACTCTGCCTCACCTTCCACAAAAATTCAATTTAAAAAATCCTATCTTACCCCGTATTACCCCTATTTTTCCTATGTGTATACTAATGCATAATTTCTATTACTAAAACATGCATAAACAATCAGGATTCCAAATGTCGTTTAAGAAAAGCTCACCAAGTATACGTTTGCATCCCATATGCTTTATCCAGCCTCCGCGTGCTTTGATTTGTCCTCTGCCCCCTTTTTCCTTGCATTTTGGTCTTAAGTGACAATACCGCCACCGCCTAGGAGTCCCATGAGGGATAAGGTGGTCCTATAACCGCCGCCCTGCATAGGGCGGCGGTCAATGTTTTCTAGAATATTCGATGGTTTCGTCAAACATAAAATTCAAATTTCTATCCCGCATTCCTCAACCACTTAAGCTTGCATTTATGTTTTGGCCACCTGGTAAATAGTGTTTTCCCTTTGTTTATAGTAAAGGAGATCAATTCCAAGTTACCCTCTAGTGAATCCAAATGCTATAAATAGCCAGCTTGTTTTCAAACAAATGGCCCCTCTCCTTCTGTATTTGATTATTCAGTTTGTTTGAAGTTCTTGCATGAGTTTCAATAGTTTCATATTTTGCATGAATTATCAGTCCTCTCCTTTCTGCTTTAGAGATCATTTGATCTTCTTTCTTTCATCTTACTTCATTTTTGTCCCATACAATCAGTTTAGCATAAGGTAGTTTCACTTTTAGATTAGAATCCATTTGATAATCTTAGAGTTGCAGGTTTTGTTTTGTCACAAGAGATAGATCCCAGAATTCTCAGTAGATTTATGTTGTATCCCCACAATAAATCCTGCTAAGAACTGCATAGTCAAGCTCTGTTCACTTGCATTATCCCTCTCTTACTTGCATTGTATTCGGTTTATATCCAAAGTTGCCTTTGTTTGAGTATCTTCTTCTGCTGACACTATCACATTCACACACTTTTCTGGATTCACGAGGACACGAAGGAAACGAGGAGATCACACTGAGGGGACAAAGTCATGACACAACTAGATTTACCACTGTTCTGTAAAATTCCAGGTTTGAGCTATCAAAGTTGTAGTTAAAATATACCAAATAGAGTAGTAAACTTGATTATTTCAGTTAAAAGTTCACTTTCAATATTGCCAGGGAAGCTGTGGGGAATGATAGCTTCTGAGAAGCTGTGATTTATTCCTCACTTCTGAGGTAAGATTGGAGGTCTTTTGATTAAACTAGTTACTTATTTAAATATTTAGGATAAACTCACAAGTGCACAGGCAAATAGCTACATCAGGCTAACTTGCTTGTTTTAATTCTGTTATTAGATTAATTGTCCATTATCTAGATATATTAGAATAGTTGCTCTTTAAATTTCGTTTAAAATACTTCATCGAAAATACAAAAATAAAAGGAATATAAGTATAGTGTAGATATAGCTTTCATGGTTAATTTAGCTCATTTCAGTTAAATCATCTTTGCATGACAATTACGGGACCTAGAGAGCCCAGGGATTACGTTTTCGAACTAGTAGTACTTCAACCAAATCTCTCCACAACGCTAACTGATATAGATCAAGACCTTAGGATTCAGGTTTTTCAAACGACAATAAACCTACAAGCAATTAGTGAACAATTGAGAGAGTTGAATATTGAAGACGACAAGGCATATACATTCTGGTCAAATCAACCTAACTATAGACTGCCTTGATAGGATATCCACATGACCATACAAGAACCCAAAAGAGAACAAATATTTGGTTGTGATCCTTTAGTTCCACAACCAAATGCAGGAGATCTCCTCATCGATATAGATACTGGCTTACATATTCAAGTTGCCAGAACACCTGTAAGATATTCTGAGAAAATCATACAACTTCTAGTTCTAAACATAGAAGTTGAAAAGGCTTATGACTATTGGATAGTCGGAAGAAGAGATTGACTCCTCATATGACCATAGGAGGTCTGCCACAACCACGAACTTATGGTTGTGATCCACAGGTCCCACAACCCAACGGGCCTACTGATCAATTAGACATTGACACTGGTTTACGTACACTCATATTCAGAACCTCACCACTTCCACCAGACATTATTACACAATTTTCGTATTAAACATAGCAGCCAATCAAGCTAGGGATTTCTAGACTAGACCAGAGAATCACCCATAAAACTTCTGGAAGATCCACTACACCTCTCATTACCATTTTCCATGACCTTGTCTGGAAATATATATGAATCACCTATAGGCCACTTTCCACGTATCCAACAGCCAATAGATAGGATCTTGACAGAGCTCGACATTGATTGGAGCCTCCGAGCAGCTATTATATCCGAACGATCCATTACCCCTGATCCAGGTTAGGAGAGCTTTCTTCGCCTTAGATTCACAGATCCCATTATTACGTGTTGAGGATATAAGATTGCCCAATTAGCTTGGTCCTATCCTCGCATACTTCATTCCCACCGGCTGTCTCGGCACGACCTCAAGAGGTCAGGTACGAAGAAAGGCTACTTGTAGATTCTCATGCTCGCATGTCACTTTTCTATCGTACAAAATTGGTGAACCCGACAATGTGAACTTTCTACCTTCTGATTCAATCATATTTCTACTTGTTCTTCCAATTAATACACTTTTCATCTTTTCCACCTCATTAGCCTTCACATCAGCTTCACCAACAAAATTGGTGAACCCGATGTAAAGCTAACAATAGTTTCCCTTTTATTTTCCTTTCTTTCATCCACCTTTGTTCTTTCCCATTATTCTGTGGATATTTATATACCCCCCAAATATGACGGGATACGATGCATACGGCAGACCTCTTTCAGGTCTCGAACCACATTATGGTCAGACAAATAGGCAACAGTCACCATCACTTTCTGTATGGGCCGATAACTACTCAAGTAACTACTTGTCATCACAGACTCCTCCCCAAAGAATTGGCTCTAGTTCTCCATTCCAAATTGAGGAATTGGATCAGCTCACACAAACGCAACAACCAGAGCCCTCAGGCTCTAACAATATGATGTTTACTAGAGAAACCATTTCATCTCCTCGGGTTTTGTTTAGACCACAAATCAGTAGACAGTCATGATCCACTCCCATTCTTGGATGAGGAGTATTTAGTCATGCTACGCTAGAAGTGAACAACATGCTTTCAGAACATGTACCCACCTATAGGAAGTTTGTACAAACACAACTCGATACCCTGCTCCAAGAAAATACCCCCATTCCTCCACCTATGGGAAATACTCTCGGTGAAGCTTGGCAGGGTAATGATCAATTCATAGCAGGGTACCATACCCCTCTACAAGCTCAAGGTTTACAACAACCACCATTAAGGAAAAACATGGTGTCATCACCAATTGAGGTCATCTCAACTTTGGTTGAGAAGGTTAGAGGATTAGAACTCACCCAAGCAAATCAAACCATGCATTTCGGCAAGCAGGAATTCCCAACCCTCCGCATCATCCCAACCAAGTTGACCTCCTCACAGGAATAGGCACATTGGGTATGCCTCCTCAACATTTGTATAACTATCCACAACAAACACCAACTAGAACCACATTTTCAAACGCCGCTCCAGTTGAAAGTATGATACCTCCCGACTTAGCACCAAACAACCCATACCAGAACAATGCTCCTCCCTATTTAAACATTTATTCAAAATCACCACAGGGAGACATGTTCTCTTCTCCTGGATGTTCACTCAACCATAAGGATTTCCTTATGTCCCTGCAAATACGTATGCTATGCCATATCAACAACCTATTCCACCCCCACCCCCTCAGCAGACGCCATCGATGGTCGAAACCTATGCAGTAGGAACTTACTTCAGAATATTTAAAAGAACCTCTAGATTTCACCATACGAAGTGTCATGCTTCCAAGACCTCTTCCCGATTTACCCAAATACAAAGGGGAGGGAGATCCAAATGCACATATCAAGGCCTATGCCACAGCCATTCGGAATTGCTCCCTTGGGATGCGGTTGTTGCTAAGATATTCCCAAAAACCTTAGAAGGTATTGCCCTTGATTGGTATTACAGAATACCTGAAGCCTCGATACACTCATTCAAACAACTTGTGTCAGAGTTTATCAAAGCTTTTGATATGAACAAATTGTTAAGAACAGGAATCAGGGAATTCTTACATATTAAACAAGAGCACAATGAATCCGCTGCTCATTTTATTCAAAGATGGTGCACAGTCCTTTACTCATCAGCAAGTGCTCCAAACATGGATCAGATGGAACTATGTGACTTATTCCTTCATTCTCTCAACAGAGAGATAAAGGAAGAAGTCCAGAAGTTCCCGCTAAGAACTTATGATGAAGTACTCGAAAGTGCCCTTCGAATCGATCAAGCGGCAATAGATAGCGGTCGTAAGACCTATGGAACAAACGGGAAATTAATCATTCCCAATCAAAACACTACGGCTTATCCAAATGTTGGGAATACCAATCAAGGACCCAAAATCCTTAACAAAAACCATGGGGTCACAACAGATGGAGTCACTGACCAGGTCAAAAGACCAAACGTTGTGAACACCCCGGCACCCGTTAACAATCAACGAAATAATAACTTCCCTCCAACGATCAACACGGTGGATTTCAATCATCCACCACAACAACAACAACAACAACAATAAAATCTCCAGACACAAGGCCCAACCCGAAACCCAACTGGATATCAGGGTCAAAACCAAAGGCAACAGCCTCAAAGTTTTAACTCTAACAACCAGCCACCTAATCAGAGTTTTGGGCCACAACGGGTTTCAAACCAACAACCTCGAAACTATAATCCCAACTTGTATTGTGGTTTCCACAAGATTCAAGGCCATGATACTAGGACTTGTCCGTGACTACGATAAATTCATGCAACATTTTCCAGAAGACCAAAGACAACTCTTTATAGATATGTTTTTGGGAAATTCTGTAATACCTACGCCAAACACTTATATGGGGGTAGTTTCTCCACAAAATGCACCCCTCAAGATCTTTAATGATCCTCTCCCAAACCATTCTAATAACAGGTTAGATCCAAATGGGACTAACAAGGGTGTTATAACAGGAAACAATGATCATGAAGCTTCAACTTCATTAAACCCACCAGTTGCACCCCAGTTAGGAACTCGACCACAAACCAAGATAGTTGGTCTGGTAGAGTTAGACATTGAGTTACCCATAGAAACCATAACAAGAACATGGGATTATTCTTCTCAACCAATTCCAACCTACCCATTAGAACCAGACAACATTCAACAAACACTGGTAAAATCCCATAGGCGCTTACGATCTAATCAATGATCTAACAAAGACCTTCTCTCACATTTCCTTCTTGGATTTGTTGAAAAACTCTCCCGCTCACAGGGCTGCTCTCTTAGAAGCACTAGGTCTTGGTCATCTGATTAACATCACTCCCCCTCCCGAAACACAAGTAAACCATGTAGACTTTGACGTCTACCCTCCAGGGCAGGCAGATAGGGATACTGAGTTTATATTTGATATAAACAAAATGCCAACAGACGTGCTGAAATTACATGTAGAGGTGACCCAAATTTATATGTTCAGGTATGGATTTATAATAATTACGTTAAACGTGCAATGATTGATGATGGGGTAAGCAGTTAGCATAGTCCCCTTCTCTTTTCTTCAAAAGTTAGGATATGGAGAAACAAATTGTTCCACAACGCGAAATACACTAAGGGGTTATGATAGCCTCAAGGCCACTTCAATTGGGACTATAGTGTTACCAGTCACCTTGGGACCTAAGACAGTCCTCACCGAATTTTATATTATAGATCGGGAAACCAACTATAATATGATTCTCGGTCGACCATGGATACATCGTATGAAGGCAATCCCTTCCACATTATTCCAGGAAATAATATTTTTGCACCTGGGAAAGATATTCGTGGCACAAGGTGACCCAAAACCATTTGATATACACCTAGTAGATTTGAAGAAAAGACCAGGTGTTCACTCTGAGTTTGAACTCCCAACAAATCAACTTAACAAACTAGTCAATTCAAAACCAGAAGTAAAGTTGATACCTACAACAGAATTAGAAATCACGAATCTAGACAAGGGCATTCCAACACTCAAAAATGAGACTAACGTCATAGAGACAGTGTCATTAGGAACTACCGCAAGAATTTTCGAGTTACTAGAGAAATATCTACCTATTCTCCTACCATTTGATTCCATGGGTATGGGATACACCCTAGGAATTTCCTCCCTTCCAGCAGACGAAGTTTGTATGGTAGAAGTAACCGAAGCAGAAGAAGTAGATACAAAGAATATCTCAACATCTATTCTTCTGACAAATGTTGGACTCTCCACTTCGATGGAGCTAGATGTCATTTTGGAGCAAGGGGCAGGTGTGATCTTTACTTCTCCCGAGGGAAAGATCCTACCTTTTGCCTTTAAATTAAACTTCGAATGTACAAACAATGGGGCTGAATACGAAGCCCTTCTCCTTGGGCTTATCATAGCTAAAAGGATGGGCATTGGTAATATTAGAGTGTTAGGAGACTCGCAATTAGTTGCAAACCAAGTATCTGAGGTATACGAAACTAGAGTTGAACACTTACAACTCTATAAAACAACGGTATTAGATCTAACCAAGGGATTCGACTTCATATCAATTGAAGCAATCCCACGTGAACAAAACCTTCTCACTGATTCAATAGCGACCTCAGCTTCTCGTTTCACACCAAGTAGTGAGCTGGAAAATACAAGTTTCATGGTATCACTTCGTACTGAACCATTAGTGCGAAAGATGCCAACGATACCGGTCTTAACACATACTGAAAATGAGTCTACCATCCTAGATCATTTTGACAGTGATATAATGACTCTCAAATATCTAAATGCCTATGTGGAATTGCATCTTGCTCATCCCATAGTAGATTTATCCTTAATCCCATCTTCCTCTTCCTATTTTGGGAATCCCATGATAGAATCTCCTCCACAAGAGAATCTCGATATCTACGAGGTAGAGAATGGAGAAGTTTTGGAACTACCTCCGCACCACCTGAATTTGAAGAAGGAAACACTTCCTTAATCGAAGGAATGATTGACATAAATATTGGAATGGAGGAAGAACCGAAGATTTTGAAGTTAGGATCCTCATTAACCCCGAAAGAGATAGAAATACATACTCAGATCCTCAAGGAACATCAAAAGGCCTTCGCATTTAATTACAAAGAAATGACGGGAATCGCACCACATATCGCAGTGCATAATCTTGTCACCAAACCAGATGCAAAGCCAATTAAACAAAAGTTCCAGAACCAATGAAACCAAAAGTGGCCCTCATGGTAAAAGAAGAAGTAATGAAACTTCTCCAAGTAGGTTTCATCAAACCAGTCGACTATTCGCAATGGGTATCTAATATCGTCCCTGTTCTAAAAAGAATGGGAAGATACACATTTGCATAGAATTTCGGGACATTAATAAAGCTTGCCCCAAAGATGACTTCCTGTTACCATCCATCGACGTCATTGTTGATGCAACAACTAGATTTGAACTTTTGTCTCTCATGGATGGGTTCTCGGGATATAATCAAATCAGAATATCTAAACAAGATCAGGCCAAGACCACGTTTATAACTCCTTGGGGAACCTATTGTTACGTTGTCATGCCATTCGGTCTTAAGAACGTTGGTGCTACATACCAACGGGAAATGACATACATATTCCATGACCTTATTCATAAAATTGTGGAATCTTATGTGGATGACTTGTTGGCCAAGGCCAAGAAATGATGTGATCACCTAGAGGTACTCCATATCATTCTCTCATGATTGATTGAATATGGTGTCACATTGAACCCAGAGAAGTGCGTATTTGGTGTGACAGGAGGTAAACTTTTGGGTTACATTATATCTTCACGAGGGATTGATGTCGATCCAACCAAAATCTGGGTTGTTCTTGAGATGATTCCACCATCAGACGAGTCTGGAATCAGATCATTCCTTGGGAAGCTCAGTGCAATTCGAAGGTTTATCCCAAACTTAAGTTTTTTGTTCATCCAATCAATAATTTATTAAAGAAGGATTATAGCATTGATTGGACGGAAGAATGTAACGAAGCCTTCGAAGTAGTTAAACGCTTCTTGTTGTCTCCTCCCACACTAATGCCTCCCAAACCAGATCATCCTTTAATCCTATATTCACGGGCTACTGATGTCTCGTTAGCCTGCATGTTAGCGCAGGAAGATGATGATAAACGAGAACATGCAGTCTATTTCATTAGCCAAACGTTGCTTGATTATGAAACATGTTACACATAGGCAGAAAGAGAATGCCTTGCCATAGTCTTTGCAATGAAACGTTTAAGACACTACATGCTAAATCAAGAAACAAGGGTCATTGTGAAGACAGATCATTTACGGACATTCCTCACGCAAGGGTCTTTATCTAAAAAGGTTGGACATTTCATAACCTTAATGGGCGAGTTTGAGTTAACATTTGTAAACCAGAAATCCATTAAGGGACAAATCATTGTAGATTGGTTAGCAGATAATCCATTAGATGGAGGTGATCTGGTAGACCTAGAATTTCCCGATGAGTGCATATACTTTATCGAAACTAGGCCCCCCATCTCTACATGTCCCTGGTACACTGACATCATCAATTTTATCATGGACCATACGTACCCAGAAGGTGCCACATCACAACAAAAGAAGGTGGTTACGCATTATCACTGCTAAATACGTTATTTTAGAACAAGTACTCTATCGTAAAGCCTTCAATGGCATGCTTTTAAGATGCGTCGACACAGAAGAATCCAAGAAGATTCTTTATGAATCCCACAGTGGGATATGTGGAGGCCACTTTGGTGGTCACGCCACTACTCGCAAAATACATCGGATGGGCTATTTCTAGCCCACTCTTGAACATGACGCAGTAGATTTTGTGTGTAAGTGCCATAAATGCCAAGAATTCTCCCACGAGATTCACATGCCGGCACAATCTCTGCAACCAATCGCAACCCCATGGCCTTTCTCCACGTGGGGCCTAGATTTGATAGGGAAATTCTCTCCCTCATCAATAGATGGCCATAACTTTATAATCACGGCCACAAGAATATTTTACTAAATGGGTAGAGGCCATGCCTCTCACCACCGTGTCGGGTTCTGTAATCGCTAAGTTCATTCTGAACCAAATCATTTACAGGTACGGTGTCCCACAAGTCATTATCTCATAGATAATGGCACATCCTTTAAGAATGATGAGGTCCACGAGTTATGTAGAAAATTCAAGATAAACCATCACACGGCCTCTCTTTATTATCCTCAGGCCAATGGACAAGCTGAAGCGACAAACAAAACATTAAAATCTATTCTCCTCAAAACAGTTAAGGAGAACAAATGGGATTGGCATTTAAAGTTGTATCCGGCCTTGTGGGCCCATCGAACCTCAATAAGAACACCAACAGGGGCAACCCCTTTCTCATTAGTGTTCGGGGTAGAAGCAGTTCTCCCGCTTGAGGTCGAAATACCCAGTCTCCGCATCTCATTACAAGGGATTTTGGGAGAAGAAGCCTATAGAGAGGCACGCCTCTCTCAACTAGAAAGCCTTGATGAGGCCAGGCTAAACACCGAACAACGGCACAGAGCCTATGCTGACCGGATGTGCCGGCAATATAACAAAAAGGTCTACGAACGAGAAATATATGAGGGAGATCTAGTGCTGAGACTAGACAACCAGATTGATAAGAAAACTGGCGAAGGAAGGAAATTCCAGGCCCAAGTGGTTGGGCCCATACCGAGTCATGAAATACTATGGAAATGGTGTGTATCTTTTGTGTACGCTAGAAGGTGAGGAATTCAATGAAACTATCAATTCCTTGCATCTTAAACGATTTTACGCATAAATCATCAAACCACCGTCTGTATATTATATCTACCTACATTACATTAGTCACTTAGTTGTTTCATTTTGTTCACTCGTTTCGTAAATCTTGTAGTCAAGGAACTTATTCTTAAGCAATTTATTATAAGCTTCTGAAAATATTGGCAAAAACATTCAAATCATATCTCTTCAACTTTCATAATATCATCAAGTTGTTTCAAAATCTTTTCATCAAATTCAACAGGAAAAATATTGATGAAAACCATACCAAGGCCTACATACTTGGTTTTGCTCTTTCCTTCTACTAGGTGAAGTTGTTTCTTACCTACAGTCTGTTCTAGAAGCTTCTTGGTGTCACATTTATCCCTCTTACGTCTCTTTGAAACAAGGATATTCCAAAATCACATATCAGAAGTATCAAAATCAAATAGAATCAAAAATACCAAGCAAACAAAATATTTTATTTTACACACTTCTTTTCCCAACCAACCTTCAGTGATAAGCCCGCATCTCTTACTGGTGGTGCGAGGTTGGGAAAGGAAAGAAGTGCCCTTACTCGCCTATATCCTGCCTTCGGTGACAAACCCATGCTTCTTACTAGTGGCATGGGGCAGGGTGTAGGGGGTCCATTCACACAAATTAACAAATCTTGGTATTTTAGAAATACAAAGCAAAGTATACTAAGTGAAAATAAGTGTCCAAATTCAAAAGAGATCAAATCCTCAAAACCAGATTTTGTCAACCAGGTTGTCATTTATAGATCTAAGTCTAGATAAACTGGAAAGTAAGTTGCCTTCTGAGCTATGTGGTAGTTTTGAGTAGGGTAAGTATGTAGGTCTAAGTTTGGTTTATGTCAATAATTTGTCTTTCTCTCATCATTCCATTCAGTCAAACTTTATAATTTGTGCCCTTCCCAACTCTTGGTGTTGAGCCCTCACATCTTACTAGTTGCGTGGAGTTAGGAGTGGGGCAAGTTCATCTCTTTATCACTATATATTCATCACATTTTGCCAAAATAAGAAGAAAAAACAGAACATTTCCCAAAGAAGCCAAAAGTTCAGTACTACAATAGTTTACATCATCACGTATCAGCATTACAAAAGCAAATAAAAGGAAAACATTTTGTACAGTACTTGTTATCACTTGTCATCCATTGCATACATTTCTGAAAAGCATATAAGAACAAAGATTCTAAAAACATCTAGTATACACATGGGAAACAAATCACAAAATTCTAGATACAAGAAGATCTAGTTCCAAAAAGATATATTTATATATATATAATGGTGTTCTATATACAATGCCATCATGCACTAGGCATGGTCAAAACGCTCAATGAGCCCGAAAAGTACAAAAACACTCGTATAAAACATCCTACAAAAATCACTACAAAAAGACACCATGATCTCTCAGTCCTTGTGGGATCCCTCAGAGGGTGCACGCCCACGTCTAGGACTCCTACTGCGACGATGCTCTGAATGAACTGAGGGCTCACGATCATGGCTAGTAGCTGTGGTCTCACTGTGAGAATGGCTCCTCCTCATCAAATGCTCAGCAGTCCTATATCCAGCTACCTCATCACGAAGAGAATTCAATAACTTCACCGCCTTCCAGACAGGGGCAAACACATCAGTATGTCTACCAGCTGTTGAAGGCTCTCCCTCGTCCACGGTAAGCTCGGCCCGAGTACTCACCGAGGGGAGAAGTAGAGTGTCTGCGCATACTTGGTAAATCAAGTCTCACCATCCCTCAGCAGTCGCTGCAAACAAATAAAAAAGAAGAAAGAAATGACAAGTTAGAAAATCATCCAAGTAAAGTAAAAAAAATGAAACAACAAAAGGGAAATATCAACTAAACATTTCTAGCTAAAGAAAAATTGAGAAAAGGTAGTCACTCACTCAGATCTCTAGGCATCCAGGTGGGATCTCTAGGATCTGCACCTACCACTGATGCTGCCGACCGACTGTCGAGCCTCTCCCACATCTGGAATGAAGTGACGTCCTGCCACGGACTCGTCATCTCCCCCTAAGTCCTGAGAAGGTAACTCCTCTGAGATCAGGGTCACCTTCTCTGTGCTCTCCTCTACCCTCTCGGCCCACAAGATATCCTGAGTGTCATGCCACTCAAAGTCATTGTCATCCTCCTCGGCCGTCCCACCGGCCTCTCCTCCCATCGTCTCATCCTCGGTCTCCTCCCCAGTGAACTCCTCAGACTCTGAGTCCACATCAATAGGCTCATCTCCACTATGAGCAGGACCCAGCTCCAATCTGAAGTAAAGGTGCTCGAGGAGCACCGGCTACCCCTCGGCACAAACCACCCTCCTAGCTACAATGGGAATGCTAGGAGTGACCGTGGTCCAACCTCAGCCTCTAGGACCTCCCCGGGCCTCTCGAACAGACCTGTATACTGGCCCCACTGGAGGAAGCATATCAATGAAGGGGAGGCCAAACTGCTGAGGTACTCTACCAAAGGGGTGGATCTCCAACTTCCCCATCCTTTCTACCAGCTGACTCATGGAAGAGTAGGCAATCAAAGTAAGTGTCTCCTCTCCCCATAACCCTACCATGTCCTGATAAGGAGTGGCCTCCATGTCTGCAATAGTCAAGGAAGCCACTGGCTGGTGTGGCATCCTAAGAATGGTCATCCCTGTCTACCTCACTTCCCTGACAGCTACCAGATCCTCTACCTGTATACCTCTCCCGTAAGGAATGATGCACTCGTACACCCAACTCATAACTAGAGTAGGGTGACTCAGTGACTGTCCTTGTAATCTGACCACCCTGTATAAATTGTGGTAGGTGGTCTCGAGAATGTCTGCTCCCCAAGCGTAAATATGGCCATGGGCCTCAATCTATGTAATGATGGGAGCCCAGAGTATAGAAGAGTATCCCCTCCCTTGTCCCCAATCAACCGTGAGACAAGGATACCCATAATAACCTTGCGGATCACATGGATAGGAGAAGCACCAATAGAACGAACCTTCACCCCCTTCTTTGACCCCATGGAAACAATGACATCTCCCATATATGTGGCCCACTGAACCAACTAAGATCTGGATATTGTTGTCTTAAGAGACAACCACCTCCCAAGAATTGATACCCCCAATATATAGTAGACATCCTCAAGGGTGATGGTCCACTCACCTCTAGCACCTGGTAACTGGAAGGTATTCCGGTCTGCATCCCAATATGAAAATAAGTCACATAGTATGTGACTAGAAGGAGCAACATGGGCAACCTGAGAGATCCACAAGATACCAGCCCTCTGTAAAGTGTCTCTCTCCTCCTGGGTCAATGTATCCAGTACTGTCGGGAGCCAATCACACTCCCTCTCTCGGCTCCATCTGATGTACTCCTCCTTCTGCATCCACCCGAAAACAAAGAAAATGGAGTAAGTTAGTAACATAATCCAACTAGAAAAATTATCAAGAACATATAAAAATGTCAAAAATGCAAAGACAATTAAAAATCACATCTTTTTTGCATTTTGTTCGAAACTGTCACCCTGTGCAGAGCGACAGTTTCCTAACACTACCTTCTAAGGTGGTGGTCATATAACCTCCACCTTATGAAGCGGCGGTCCTGTAACCACCGCCATCATAGGGTCCCATGACCGTCCCTGTGCAGGGCAGCGATCCTGTCCCGAATCACCAAATGGCTCGAAAGCCCTAAAAAGACTTTAAAAAGGCAAAAAACCCCATTTTGACTAAAATAAAGACCTACCCTATGGGCGCCCCCCTAGAGACTCGTTTAAGACTAACATTTTCAAAAATAATCCCCCCAGGACAAAGATTTCAACATTTCTATATTTTGGATTTAAAAATGATAAAATGAGAAGAACTAACTTGAGACTTCGCAGGTCAATCTCCCGCTCTCAGAGGCATGATCATGATCTCACAACAAACATTTTGACTATACTCTCGTCGAAAATGGTCACCGTGGGTCCTAGAGCTCAAAAACCACCAAATCAACACATGCAAATGAATAGGAAAATGAGATCATTATATATATATATATAATATTCTGACTCGTTTTGAATGTTGTTTCGCAGGGTTGGAGCATCGACAGCAGGTAAGTTCTAATCCCCGCATGAATGGTAAGTCCTCATTTCATATTAATTTAGTTTTATTTTCGATTTATTTTATCTATCTGCACTTGAGTCCCTTTTCATTTTGTAGATAGTAAGAATTTGGATGGTGACATTTTGACACACGGGCATGTCAAGTATAGCTTCTAACTCCCCATTTCGGGACCGCCATACTCGGATCCACCATTTTACGCCTCTTCATGGCTAAGACACTTCTCCAAGGGGAAAATATATATGTACCAAAAATCGTAAGGTACTGTACCACTGGAAAGAGGTTACACATACCCCAATGATGATTCAGGTCTCTTCACAAGGTGTTCGGAATCCAAAAAATCTCACCAAGTATAGGTTTGCATCCCATATGCTTTATCCTGCCTCCGCATGCTTTTTTTTTTCCTCTGCCCCCTTTTTCCTTGTGTTTTGGTCTTAAGTGACAAGACCGCCACCCTGCCTAGGTGGTGGTCCCGTGACCGCCGCCCAAGACACGGTGGCGGTCCTGTGCGCATTTTCCAGAATGTTCCAATGATTTCGTCAAACGTAAAATTCAAATTTCTATCCACATTCCTCAACCACTTAAGCTTGCATTTATGTTTTGGCTGCCTGGTAAATAGTGTTTTCTCTTTGTTTGATAGTAAAGGAGATCAATTCCAAGTTACCCTCTAGTGAATCCAAGTGCTATAAATACCCAACTTGCTTTCAAACAAATGGCCCCTCTCCTTTTGTGTTTGATTATTCAGTTTGTTTGAAGTTCTTGCATGAATTTCATTAGTTTTTTATATTTTGCATGAATTATCAGCCTCTCCTTTCTACTTTAGAGATCATTTGATCTTCTTTCTTTCATCTTACTTCATTTCTGTCCCATACGATCAGTTTAGCATAAGGTAGTTTCACTTTTTAGATTAGAATCCATTTGATAATCTTAGAGTTGCAGGTTTTGTTTTGTCACATGAGATAGATCGCAAAATTCTCAGTAGATTTATGTTGTATCCCCACAATAAATCCTACTAAGAACTACATAGTCAAGCTCTGTTCACTTGCGCTATCCCTCTCTTACTTGCATTGTATTCGGTTTATATCCAAAGCTTGCCTTTGTTTGATTATCTTCTTCTGCTAACACTATCACATTCAGAATTTATGGATTCATGAGGACATGAAGGAATGAGGAGATCACACTGAGGGGACAATGTCATGACCCAACTATATTTACCACTATTCTGTAAAATTCCAGGTTTGAGCTATCAAAGTTGTAGTTAAAATATACCAAATAGAGTAGTAAACTTGATTATTTCAGTTAAAAGTTCACTTTCAATATTGCTAGGGAATCTGTGGGGAATGGTAGCTTCTGAGAAGCTGTGATTTATTCCTCGCTTCTGAGGTAAGCTTGAAGGTCTTTCGATTAAGCTAGTTACTTATTTAAATATTTAGGATAAACTCACAAGTGCACAGGCAAATAGCCACATCATGCTAACTTGCTTGTTTTAATTCTGTTATTAGATTAATTGTCCATTATCTAGATATATTAGAATAGTCACTCTTTAAATTTTGTTTAAAATACTTCATCGAAAATACAAAAATAAAAGGAATACAAGTATAGTGTAGATATAGCTTTCATGGTTAATTTGCTCATTTTAGTTAAATCATCTTTGCATGACAATTACAGGACCTAGAGAGCCTAGGGATTACATTTTTGAACCAATAGTACTTGAACCAAACCTCTCCACAACGCTAATTGATATAGATCAAGACCTTCAGTTTCAGGTTTTTCAAACGACAATAAACCTACAAGCAATTAGTGAACAATTGAGAGAGTTGAATATTGAAGATGACAATGCATATACATTCTGGTCAAATCAACCTAACTATAGACTACCTTGATAGGATATCTGCATGACCATACAAGAACCCGAAAGAGAAAAAATATTTGGTTGCGATCCTTTAGTTCCACAGCCAAATACAGGAGATCTTCTCATCGATATAGATACTGGCTTACATATTCAAGTTGCCAGAACACCCGTAAGATATTCTGAGAAAATCATACAACTGAACTGGTTCTAAACATAGAAGATGAAAAGGCTTATGACTATTGGATAATCGAAAGAAGACATTGACTCCTCATATGACCATAGGAGGTCCGCCACAACCATGAACTTACGGTTATGATCCATAGGTCCCACAACCCAACGAGCCTACTGATCAATCAGACATTGATGCTGGTTTACGTACACTTATATTTAGAACCTCACCACTTCCACCAGACATTATTACACAATTTTTCATATTAAACATAGCATCCAATCAGGCTAGGGATTTCTGGACTAGACCAGAGAACCACCCATAAAGTTTTGGAAGATCCACTATGCCTCTCATTACCATTTTAAATGACCTTGTCTGGAAATATATACGAATCACCTACAAGCCACTTTCCATGTATCCAACATGCAATAAATAGGATCTCGACAAAGCTTGACATTGATTGGAGCCTCTAAGTAGCTATTATATCTGAACGATCCATTACCTCGATCCAGATTAGGATATATTTCTTCACCTTAGATTCATAGATCCCATTATTACATGTTTAGGATATAAGATTGCCTAATTAGCTTGGTCCTATCCTCGCATACTTCATTCCCACTGGATGTCTCAGCATGACCTCGGGAGTTCAGGTACGAAGAAATGCTACTTGTAGATTCTCATGCTCACATGTCACTTTTCTATCATACAGTAACCTTTTCCTTGTTTTTAAAATATCTCCATAATCTAGAAGTGACTACTCGTGAGAGTCAGATTTGTTATGTTGATCATATTTTCCCAAGGTCTTCTCTATAAAATTTGTGTAAAAGAATGATTTACCAGCATTCTTTGATAATGGAGGTTACAAAATAGGTTCTCTTACCTTGGTTTAAAGGAACAACCTAAAATAGTTAGCATCAAATCACATCCTTTTAAGGTGCTACATACTCCTCTCAAGGCTTGAGTGGCAAAAATTCAGATAGATTGCTTCCCCGGCTAAAAGATGACATATATAATCATCTATCTAGCTCTGAGTGTCCTGTCAAACCCATGATGTTGCTTGACCTTTGAAGGAGATTAAATTTAGGTACCAACATGATGTACTACATATATGTATGTTTCAGATAAGAAGAGGAAGAAACTTGATTTAAAAACACACCAGTGCATATTCTTTGGGTATAATACAACCTCAAAATCATATCATCTCATGGATCCTGAGAAAAAGAAGATATATGAGAGGAGATATGTTTTTTGTGACGAGTCATCATTTGAATCATTTTAACAAAATGAAGATTCAACACTTACCTCCTCTCATATATTTCTCACACATCCAGATGATGGGCATGAGGATTCTTCAAAGAAGAAATATTAGCTACAAGGATATTTGTTCATTGATCTTGGGAATTCGGAAAATAATTCTTCACATCACCAGTAGCGTCAGCATCCGAAATGGGTTCAAAGCACCATGATAAACTCCCACATGAAGTCTCTTCCAGACACATCAAAAATTTGGGTTTAATTCACTATTGTCTTGGCTTTAAGATATGGCAGAAGTAGAATCATATTTTTATCTTTGAGATGAAATACGCCAAGACAATCCTGGAAAAGTATGGTATGTCAGATTGTAAACTTGTGTCCACTCTAATGGGAAAAGTTTTGCAACTTTATAGTAACTAGGATTCAGCTCGAGTAGATGGTACTCTCTATAGAAATATTATCGACATTCTCATTTACTTGACGTATACCAGACAAGACTTGTCTTTTGTTGTGAGCTATCTTTCCATATTCATGAAGGAGCTGAAGAAATGCCACTTGATAGCATCAAATCATGTTTTGAGATATGTCCGAGTTACAGTTATCTATGGTATGGAGTATCAAAATAAATATCAGTTCTTCTTACAGGGATATAAAAATTCTGAATATGTTGGATCCGTTGATGACAAGAAATATACTTCAGGTTATATTTTTCATCTTGGGTCTTGACTTATCTCATGGATATGTAAAAATAAAATTGTTGTTTCTCTCATCCACTTAGGTATATTATTGCACCACACGACGAGCTATGTGCGAAGTGATTCAGTTGCATTGCATATTGGTAGATATGGGCATTCTTGAAGAAAATCCTCCCATAATTCATTGTGATAATTCAGGTGTGTTGAAGTTTGTGAAAAATAAAGTTTTCCATGAGAGACAAAAGCACATTGAGGTTGAATGTCACTATATTCAAGAACAAGTCTTGAACCATCAACTCCATCTCGAGTACTACCCGAAAGATTCTCGGATTGCATATATATTCACCAAGTCTCTTGGAAAAATGAAATTTGAGTTGTTTCGGGGGTTCATTTGTAATAACAATATATTAAGGGGGAATGTTAGAAAACTTATAATATATTGTTTATTTAACCGAATTAGTCAGTTATCATTCCTCTTCTATATGTTACTATTTCTCTTCAGGTGAGACAACTAAGTCAAAACATTTCTAAGCATGTATAAATTTATTTTTGATTCTTTTAATAAATCATCGAAGTTTGTTCTTATCAATATCTGTCAAACACACCCTACAAAATTTTGAGATGATCCAACGTTCGGATCAAAAGAGTTGGCGAGAAAATTTGTCAAGGGACAAATTGGTACATTTTTTGCCAACACTCTTGGAATCTAAGTCCTTCTACTTAACTGGTGCAACTGTCATATATGCATGCACGAGTAAAAAGGTGAATTTTTCCTAGTGGCCTTATGGCTGGGGATCAAATAGGGGCACTCCACTGACCCTGCGGCAAAGCTAGAAATTTTTTCTAGAGAGAAATTTTCCTTTAGAATGGGAAAGGAAGTGAGAAAAAGAGATAGGAGAACTAATGTTGCAAGTAGAAAATCAGATTCCAGCACACACTAGTTAGAAATTTCATCACATGCATTAAAATCAAGAAAAAAAAAACTCTGCAAGTAGCAACAAGACTAAATAGAATTTATGATCACAAAGTATCAATAAATCCCTTAGTCAAATAAAGATAGAAACTCCTTCTTATTGTATTGATTTGTCAAACAAAAGTTATACATAATATGAGAATGGAAGACATTGAGAATAGGGAAAAATTGGCTAACTCTTTTCACTCACAAGTAAGAAAAATCTCTCTCATCAACTTACAAGAATACAACCAACTAGAATAATTTTCTAATTAGAACCCCTTGGAATAGATATCTCATTGCAATTTATAAACGAGGAGAAACTCTTCATCTTCTTGGTGACCCTCTATATGTCTTATTTTTTACTTTAGGCTATTCATATTCCTTCCAAATATTAAGTCCCTTTTATAAAATCAAGGTGAATTAATTTATATAATGTTTCTAAAGTCACTTTCAAACGACTTAAAGGCATATCAATAAGTGCAACCCCCAGTGAAGAATTATAACTTTTGAAGAGAGAGAAAGTTGGTGGGAAGGAAGAGGAGAGAGAGAAGAAGAGATGTTTCTCTAGATGAAGTCTGATGATCCTTGTTGATTGAAAAATCTAGTGCAGTGAGACTTCAAATCTCTAAATCTATTGCCTCCTGAGAAAATCCTTCAAATAGGCTCACACATGCTTTGGAATAAGTGTTAAAAAACACTTGTCAAATGACTTCACTGATGACCATGAACACCGAATTTGAAGAGATAGGAACTCAGAACCGATCACGTCAGGTTAAATGGACTTGTTTCACCAAAAACCACAACTTCCACCCTTTGTATGATATACCTATGACGCAAACCATGAAATTCTCCAATGTAGTGAAACCTGCATCCTCAAATTTCTTATACCATGACATGTTTCCTTTAAAAAACACATGAAAATCATGAACTAAGTGTTGAAAAACGTTTTCGAATGATTCCATTGGTGACATTGAGCATCACTCTTGGAGATCCCTTCAAGAAAGATTGAATCTTTGGAAAAAACCTTGTTCTTATTCCCTCTTACATATTGATTGAGTGTCAAAAGACACTGTTCAAGTCCATGAAGATAGAGACTTCATTGGTCCCCCTTTCCTTAGCAGTCATGCTGGATTTTAAGTCATTTAGATCCATGCAGGAGACATCAGTATCTTTTATCTCATATTCAGAGGTGAAAGGTTGCATTGGCTTTTGTTCTATCCACTTGAACTTCATGGTTCCTCACACTTAATATTTTTAGAAAACACAACTTTCTATGTTTAGTAAGTGTAGAAAATTTCCTCTAAACTCCTACTAAGGTTGTTAGATTGATTTCTTTGCTCTCAAAATGATTCTCTTGTGAATATCCACCTTTTCTAATGACTTGCTATTTTTAGTAAGTGCCGAAAAAACAACTTACTATTTTTAGCAAGTGTGAAAAATCAGCTCCTTTGCTCCTTGAAAGACTGAGGCAATTGGAAATATTCCGTCCTTATGTGCTCCCCTCACCTTCTAAACCAGTTTTATATTTTTAGAAGGTGTTTGTGGGACCACTTACTATTTTTAGTAAGTTTTGATTTTGGAGCAGGATGAACATTTTAAAAAAATTATTTTTGCAATACACCTTCGGTGTTCATCGCAGCCTTCACAGCTGCTTCAGTTGGTGATTTTCCCAAAATAATAGTACCCTATGTAGAAGAATTTTCATTTTTATAAATTTTTCATCTGGTGGTCGGAATTCCTTCGAAATAAGTTTTCCGATATGATTTTTTTCTCAATATCACCATTCTAAAAATTTAGACTTTCCCGATCAATGGATTAGGAGATTTTAATGTTTTAAAATTTTGACCTGGTAGTGCTTCTGAACACGACAGCCATTAATGGAACTCGAAGATTGCAGGTTTCTTTTTTTCTTCCATTTTCAACAAAAAATATGTTTTTTGTTGAGGGTTTTTCCTTCTAATTCTATCAGTGAAATTTCTCTTCGATCCAGTTGTTGGTTTGACGGGAAACTGAGCTTTTTTCTTCGTTGGGCCGAAACAAGGGTTTCTTCATTGTAAATGTTTTGTACTATGGAAGGAGAGGTTGAAGGTGGGGTCTTAATGGATTTTGAGAGAGGAAAGAGGAGAAAAAATTGGTTTGTTTTTCCATGCATTAGTTCGTAATATTTCTTCGAATCTCTGTTTCACGGTGATGTAGATTTTTACGATTTCTTCTCTTCGTTCTTCACTTCTTTTTCCTTGTTTGATAAAATCTTCTTCTAAGACCTATATGTATGTTGTGAAAGAGTGGAGGATAATGGGTTTTGATGGAGATTTTTTGAGGTTCAATAATGTTGAACAATGCACAAGAAAGTTAGAGAGCAATGGCAGTATGAAGACTAAGAAGTTAGAAGTAAGAATCTTGAAGCAGGAAGGATTTTTAAAAAACTCAAAATAAAGCACAAAAGGGATGAGGTGCATTTTCATGTCCCTCATGTCCCTTAAGAATTAAGGTATGAGAGGAAAATCAATTTTCACGTGGCACTTGGTGATTACAAGTGGCGAAGATCCAACGGTGAAGGGTTAAGCCCAATAAGTAGGTTGGAAGCATTGGGGGCCTGGAAACTGGTCGTATGAAGAACCATAGGACTTTTTCAAAATGGATCAATCAAGGGAGGAGTGAAATTTTGTGTCCCCTATTTACCTTTTCAAAAAGGGACAAAGGGGACATCAAATTGCATGGTGCGCCTTGCGATGACATGTGGCACAGATCAAATGGCATGGGATGAAGGCTCCACTAGCTCCCGGGGCTTGTATTGGCAAGTCTTGAGGTTGCATGTGTGTCCAGAGGTCTTCTAGAGGATGGGTGTAATTTCTTGTCCCTCATGTCTCCTTGCTAAAGGGAAAAAGGGGACATCAAAATGTGCCAAGCGCCAGATGATGACACATGTCCTCTTGCAAAAAAGGTTAACTGTCGAACCTTGAGAACAAACTTGTGAAGGTCATATTTGGATTTCTCAATTGAATTTTTTGGATAAATTTTATATTAATTTGACTTCAAATGGCATTCTAAATAAAATGGTGGGTTTATTAGATCTTTATTCCTCCATTTAAGCCCTGAAAAAGTGAATTTTTGATTTGGTCCCTTACCTGTGCATGAGAAAAAAGGCCAACAAACCTATTTCTCCAAGGATTTTTGAAAAATATTATTTCCCCAACTTTTATGGATTTGAATTTCCTTTCCAATAATGTTATATTTATCTCTTTACTCCATCCAGAGATTTTGAAATCACTTCCTGAAGTTCAGTTGCTTTTTTGGCCCTCTACACTGCTTGGGACTGTAAAACAAACTTATTACAGACCTATTTCTCCAATGTGTAGTGAAAAAATTTATTTAACCATATTTTATAGGATTTTATCATATTTATGATGATTTTTTTTTTCCTCCTAACTCCTTACGGAACTCCTGCAATCATCCGACGAAGATCATGTACCTATTTTGACTACCTTCTCCTCACAGGGGTTGAGACTTGGTCATATGAGAAACCAAATGAAAATGAGGGGGAGGGCACATTTTTATGTCCCTTTCATCCCTTTGGCCAAAGGGATGAAGGGGACATAAATTTCCTCTTTGCGTCTCATCGTGACACTTTGCGATCATCCGTGTAGTGAGAGGAAATGCTCCAACTAGCTCCTTGGGGCTAAACTGGAAATCCATGAGGTCAAGTTGGTGTTCTGGGGGATAAAAAGGGTTGGGTGCAATTTTGCATCCCATTTTTTCCCTTTCCAAAGGTACATAAGGGACATGAAAACTCACCTTAACCACAGGCTGCCACATGTCCCATCAAAATTTTTACTAACTTTCGAAGAGTGTAGCTTAAGAGCCGACTTGTGAAGGCTATATCTCGAGCTCCCGGATGAGAGTTTGGGTGCTTATTTATATGATTTTGACTGGAAAAGGAATTTTTAGAATAATGGTGATAGTACCAAGGCTAAATTATTATTGAAACACCTCAAAATGTATCCTTTTTTCTCGGGACTTACAACTTTGTGCTAGGAGAATGAGCTCCCTAGAAAAAAAGTATGGGGTTTTGAGGAGTCCCTTTTTCCATCATGTAAATAATTGAAAATAATTTCCGTAGGTACTTTTTTTGGATTCCAAATCACTTTTGGAGCTCCCAAAATATTTTTTTGAATTTTAGGTCCCTTTTCCTGGTGCATGCTCGTTCAGGTCCAAAAACCCGCTTTCACTAAATCGGCTCCAAAACCTCTGAAACATCCCTAAATATTCCAAAATCAACCAAAAAACATTTATATCACATGAATAATCCTATGTGGTGATTTTTTCTCCTTCGTTCCACTCCAACGGGGTGCACTAGACCCAAGAAGGCCATTGGTAGCCCTTCAAAAAACTGCCCATAACTTGGTATTCTTAAAAAGTTCCTAAAATCACCTAGGGCAAAATGAATTTAATTTCCTAAATCACCTAGTGGAATTAGATGGAAATATAATTAATTACCATTAAATTGACTAAGGCTTTTTTTAGGGATGGGTAGACCTGGGGTGTCCTAGAAAGGTAAAAATTGAAAAACTTGACACAGGGGTATGGTTGTCATGCTTGAAAATGTGAAATTTTCTTGTTGCACATTTGCATGACAACATATGGCTCTAGCTTGGGGTCATGTTTTGGATCGAATATAGAGAGGACATAACATGATAATCCCATAATATGAATTTTTCTTCGTGGACCAATGCCTTATCCTTTGGGCCCTGCGAAGTCATGTACAACTTTCAAGAGAGAGATAACCAAGAAGAACACACACACACACCAAAAAATGACGAAAAGAAACACAAAACACACATAGAAATGGAAAATACACACACATTAGAAAGGGTAACACACCACAAAAAGGAAATTATATACAAAAGGGGGGTGATATCTACAGAGGTGGGGAAATAGTATACACATACCCGAAAGTGGTTTGAGAAAAATACATGCCATCGTGAAATAGTAGATAAAAGTATAACATCTGAAGCACAAAAATTGTTATTTGATCAAACCATGTTTTTTTGATTACCTTGCATGGCTTGAGAAAAAGAAGAATGATCATGATTTGATCCTCGTATTCACACCGCACTGAGAAATTTCTTGTATCTATTGATAATTCAGTCACCTTCTTGAAACTTTTGCATTTTGAATATTTCTCTTGATGTCCTATAGCCATGAGACACCATCCCTCCATATTTTCACAATTGGAAATATCATCCTTAGCATGGAGATATTATTTTTCCTTTGATTGCATCTTGAAATCATATCATTTATTAGCAAGGTACTTAGAAGGAGTGAGGACAAATTGATATCCTTCCCATTCAATAAATTCTCTTAATATCTCTATCTATTGCTCAAAGAGATTACTTCCCAAAATAGAGGCTATATCATTGAGAGGGAAGCTCTTATCGATCTCAGTGAAATGTTGCAATATGGGAACCTTTTTAAGGCCTATCAAAGCTTTAAGAATGGTGACTGTAATCTGATTTTGAATTATTTCACAAGAATCATGTATACCCTCGCTTTTTTATCTAGAGAAATTACTTTCAATATCCAATTGTTTGAATCTCATCTTGATATTGGTCTTGAAATTGCAACCTTCAATTTCTTCATAGAGGGATACTTTACCCTTGAGTGTATCTTTCTGCATGAACTCTTGTTCTACACTTACGGAGCATTTCCAAGTGGTGTGACCAAGTTGATTTTTATCATGGTATCAATTTTCTCGTGACTTTTTACTTTGTTCTGAAAAAATTCCCTCAAGGTGAGTCAGCTCAAAATTTTCCCTACCATCTTCTTCCATGGCATAGAGGTTTTGCCTTCAAAATTGGATATATCCAAAGGAGGTTCATGAACTTTCCTTCTTTTACACTCATGAACTTCTTCACACAATGCAGAAGAAAAATACATGCTTTCACGTTTACTTTCGTCAACCAAAGAATCAGGGAAGACATCAAATTCATCCATCCACTCCATCTTAGCATCAAACATCGGTGAATCAAATTGAGAAGAACAAATGGATTTATTCCTCTCATGTATATCCATAACCCAAGTTAGGATTTCAAGACTGAGTTGAGGATCTTCTATTTTTTCTATAGCCTTCAAGATGTATTGTACAGATGATTCTTCTAAGTTCACCATAGGCTCATCTTCATTTTTACTTAAAGTTTCCTTATGTTCGGCCTCTAAAAGATGGTTGAAAATCTGATCCACACAGTATCATGATTCATTTGAAACATCCTTGTTCAATCCTTCCATGATTTATGTTTCCCAATATTCACTTCCTTGTAAGCATGAGCACACTTGATTCACAAAACCTTCTAACAAAGAGAAAAGGTCCATGCTTTGTGGAAACGGTACTCCTTCAAGCTCAAAATCTATATCATCCTCTTGATGGGACCATGTTGAAGAAATAATGTGGGAAGAACTTTCAACATTAGCCGGATCATCCATTCTCGAATCATCTTTCTCATATGGACAATGAAAAAATTCAAAGTCATTGTGATGATCATTTTTCTCATTGGGTGAGAAGAGATTATGTTCAAAATTTTAATTCTCCTTGGATTTGGAAAGGAAGTGATATTCTACCATCAGATCATCCATGATTGAATCAGGAAGAGAATTTTGTTCTTTGACTGTCTTAATTTCTTCATGAATCATCTCCACCTCACTTGAAGGATCAAAATAGGAGGGAAAATCCTCCATAACCATATTGAATTCATCATTTTTGGACCATAATGTCGAGTAAATTTATTTCACTTCTTTACACATATCCATTTCATCATTAATTTAAAAATAAAAATTTGAAGGAGGATTATTCAAACTTACTTCAAATCAATCATCTTGAATCTCTTCCTCATTGGTGGAGTATTTAGAAATCATTGAATCACCCATTAGGCAACAATAATCCTCTATTGAATATATTACTTCCTGAAGGGAATGATCATAGAGCCAAAAAGAGTTGATGAATGGAGGTTCCACCTCCGTGTCTCTTTCATCATCATCTTCCCTGATGTTGGTTTGTTACTCATCAAAAGGTTCAATGATAGGATCTTATTTAGGAGCATATAAGAATATCCTAGGTACCAAAATCTCGTAGTGGAGACAATCATCAGGATATTCTTGAGCTTCTTCATTGTGGGAAACATGAAGTGATTCAAGATATTCATACCTTCTTTGTAAAGCTAGAGCGTACCTCTAAATCTCTTGGTAGGCTTCGTGATCAGAATTTCCTTTTATTATGATCTGAATCCTTTCCACATACTCTCTTTTTAAGATGTTCATTTCTCCATCACCATATGCAATTAATTCATCAAGAGAGCAGAAGAAAAAGGATAGTGTTCTCAAATTTATAGTGAGTTGTGTGAGGTTGCAAAATTATTCTTCAGTGGATCTTGCACGGTCCTGTCTTTCGTCATCTTCTTGAATGCTGATTTGATCTTCATCAGAAGGCTCGAGGATATAATTTTCTTCCACAGTAATCAAGAACCTTTTGGGGATGAAAACCATGTGGTACAAATGATCTTCAGGATCTTCCTCTATAGGAAAAATATCCTCTTCTTCTTCCTCTCTATGGGCCACTTCAAGTTGCTCTTACATCTCTTGTAAGAATTTGGCAAATTCTCGAGCTTTGCATCTTATCTTATGTCTCCTTTCCAACAGCTCCATAATTTCCTCTTCATTGGCAGTAGGTTCTTTCTTCTTTCCTTTGTAAACACTAGTCCAGAACCATGGTTGATCAATGATCTTCTTTTATTGGTCACGATCTTCATTTTCTTCTTCATCACTGTCACTCATTGGTACTTGGCACTCCAATCTGGAAATTTCTTCATGGTACGGGAAACGAACATGACAGGGATTCATTCCTTGATAGATTTGACTTCAAAAATTATTTTCTATTGAAATATGTGATATCCTTTTTTAATTTTTATTTTTTGGATTTTCAGACCATGCATTCATATTTTGGGTGCAGATGCTACTGAATATGCCCCACGGTGGGTGCCAAAAAACTGTTGGAGAGAATTTTTTTTTTTTGTGAGGGGAGGGGGGGGGGAAACTTGGTGGGTTTCTTTCCAATGCTCTAGGAATATAAGTCCCTCTACATAATCGATGCAACTGCCGTATATGCATGTGTGAGTAAAAATTTAGATTATTCCTTGGTGGCCTTACGGCCAGGGATCCAACAATGGCACTCCACTGACCCTGTGAAAAATCTAGAAATATGATTGCTATAGGGTGAATTTTTCTATAGAGTGGGAAAGGGAGTGAGAAAAAGAGGTACGAGAACTAATGTTGTAGGTAGAAAATCAGATTCCTGCACACACTAGTTATAAGTTTCATCACATGCATTAAAATATAGAAGAAACAAATCTACAAGTTGCAACAAGACCAAATAGAATTTATGATCAAAAAGTATCAACAAATCACAGTCAAAGAAATCTAGAAACTCCTTATTGTATTAATTTGTCAAACAAGAGTTGTACATAGTTTGAGAATGGAAGACATTGAGAATAGGGGAAAAGTTGATAACTCTTTTCACTCACAAGTAAGCAAAAGATCATTCATGAACTTATAGGAAAGCAACTAGAAAGAAGAATTTCCAAATTAGAACCCCTTGGAATGAGGTTATCATTAAAATTTATAAAAGAGGATAAAATCTTCATCTTCTCGGTGACCCTCCATATGCCTTATTTTTTACTTTAGGCTATTCATATTCCTTCCAAGTATTAAGTCCCTTTTATAAAATCAAGGTGACTTAATTTATATAATGTTTCTAAAGTCACTTTTAGACAACTTAAAGGCATATCAAAAATTTCAAACCCCAATGAATAATTATAAAATTTGAAGAGAGAGAAAGCCGGGGGAAGGAAGAGGAGAGAGAGAAGAAGAGATTTTTCTCCAGATGAATTCCAGTGCTCCTTGTTGATGAAAAAAATCTAGTATAGTGAGACTCTAAATCTCTAAATCTGTTGCCTTCTGAGAAACTCCTTCAAATTGGCTCACAGATGCTTTAGAATGAGTGTTTTAAAAACACTTTTCAAATCAATTCACTGACGACCATGAACACCAAATTTTAAGAGATAGCAACTCAGAATTGATCATGTTAGGTTGGATGCACTTGTTTCACCAATGAACACAACTTCCACCCTTCGTATGATATACTTGTGACCCAACCACACAATGTTCTAATGTAGTGATACCTGGATCCTCAATTTTTTTATATCATGAAAGGATTCCTTTAGAAAACAAACGAACATCACAAGATAAGTGTTTAAAAACAATGTCGATTGATTCCATTGGTGATTGTGAGAAACACTCATGGAGATCCCTTCATGAAATAATGAAGCTTTGGAACAAACCTTGTTCTGATTCCCTCATACATATTGATTGAGTTTCAAAAGATATTGTTGAGATCTACGAAGATAGAGACTTCATTGGTCCCCCTTTCCTTGGTAGTCATGTGGGATTTCAGGTCATTTAGATTCATGCAAGATATGTCAATCTCTTTTATCTCATATTTAGAGGTGAAAGGCTACATCGGCTTCTATCATGTCCACTTGAACTTCATGGTTCCTCATACTTACTATTTTTAGATTAAGCAACTTGCTATTTTTACTAAGTTTACAAACTTTCCTCCAAACTCCTACTGAGGTTGTCAAATTGATTGCTCCACTCTCAAAATGTTCCTCGTCTGAAGATCCACCTTTTGAGATGACTTGCTATTTTTAGTAAGTAATTGTTATTTCACTAAATTGGGACATATTCCTATAAATTGAGACTCTTGTATTTCAATTATTGGAAGAAATCCATCTCCTTTTTTACGTATATCAAATTCCATTTTTGTCTATATTGGATTCCATTATTACTATTATTGGAATCCATTAATAGCAATATCATATTCCAATATTGTCATTATGGGAATTATTCTAGTTCCAATTTCACTATTATTGGATTCCAATTTGGCTAATACTAGATTCTGATAGCATGATTATTGGATTCCAAGTTCGACACTATTGTAATCTAATTTATAAATCCTGATTTTTTTATTTTAGTTTCACTATTTTAGGATTTCTATTTTGTTATTATTTGAATCCCCCACATAATCCAAGTGGTCACTATCTTACATAAGCGTTGCGGTCACTATCTTCAATAAGCCAAGAATTTTCTATCTTACATAAGCCAAGTGGCCCTTATCTTACATAAGTGTCATGGCCACTATCTTCAATAAGCTTAGTGGTTGCTAGCTTACATGGTGAAAGCACATGCTAAGGGAAATCAACCTAGCAGGGTCAAATTTACATCTTTTTATTAGCTCATTTGTACATGTGACTTGATTTTACTTATGTTATTGTCTACCTTTTTTCTAAATTTTTAGTATAAAACTTATAAATCCTGACTTTTATTTTTACAACTAGTGGGCATATCCCTACACATTACCTCTCACATTCATTGGATTATTTCCCCTATGGCTTTCAAAATTTGTATAGCCTAGCGGTCGTTGTGACATAGTTATTTTTATTACATGCTAAAATTCAAATATTGACTCTAATGAGAGGTCTAAAGTTGGTGATCACACTTTAATGCATGAGCGAGCATAAATTCAAGTTTAAAAATTAACACTTAGACGTGACAGTGTGTTTTCGCTCTAAAATTCCCCTCTTGTGAAAGATGAATTTACAGGTCCCAAGTGTTGGTACTCGGTTTTAAATCTCACCAATTCCATTTAAAATTCCTTAGTCTGTGCGTTTTGAAACATTTTTCTATTTCCCTGTCTGGATGCTTAAAAATATTTTCCTTCATTTGAGTGAAATTGGAAATATTTTCTATGGCCATGGATCGTGTTGAGCCTGGTATTGTTTATAGTTCCCTTTCCGAGGAACAAGTTTTGTAATCTGGGCATAAATGGTGGAGTTTTCCCCCTTAATTTTATCTTTTTACATGCGTATATTCCCTATAAATTTTTGGCCCTAGCATCCATGGGTGTATGGACATCTCTGAATGGATGCGGTGTGGCGGGTTTATCTTTTAAACTTGTTACTTTTTTTATTTTTTGCAAAAGTGTCAAATTGGCCCTGTAACCCGAAGGATCTTGATTGGCTGAAACAAGCAATGGTGGAAAGGTGGGCCCTTTTTTGTTTTGATGCTTTGAAAAGCCAAAATCAGGGAGGCGGACTGCTGAGGCACTTTTAGAATTTTGGTTTTGTTTCCAAAATGGTAATAAAGTTGTAAAATGAGCCAAAACCCCACTATTGAAAAGTCAAAGTGGGAAGGCGGGTCGGTAGAGAAATTTGAGTTTTTGAGCTTCTATTTGAAAAGAGTTAAAATTGTAAAAGTGAGCCATGAATTTGCTGCCATTCAAGTAAAGCCACATGTTAGGACTTTATGAGAAGCAGATGGGCAAACCAAAATGTCTAAAATGCACAATCTCTATAAAAATCATAAAATGCAAAAGGCACCCCAAGGCCCACTTCAGAAAATCTCTTCCACATGGATGACCCATTTTTAAAGTTGTAAAAGTGGATGAATGGCTCTAATATTATGCATATGGTTTTTCCGCTAGGCATGGAAATGGCTGAGGCGTTAGAGAAGTTTAGACATCGGTTTATTTAATCAATTTCATCATTTTTGTAACTGAATGTAATTGTTTTGGAAGCTATTTAGTGGGTTCTCTATGCCATTGTTGGGGTTGGATCTTGGTACTTTGTAGATGTAATATATTCGAAAGTAATCAATACAGAAGTTTTTCCCTTTCTTCCTCTGCTATATCTTCTTTCCTTGTTTGAATTTGAGAATCATCCATCTTTGCATGATAAGAAACCTTGTGCTCTTGTTAATATGATTTCAGTAACTTTGAATCTGTGAAATTATATTTGTTATAAACGTGAATGATCCTAGTTTGCATCTTCTTTGATCAATACGAATAATATTTTACTCTGCTATCTATATTTCCTAGAAGTATTATTATGTTCTTCTTCTCTCATCTCCTTAGTTCTTACCTTCTTTCGTATTGATGATCTTTGGGCATAAAATGTTTCAAAGTATCAGGAATCCACACTTTGAAATTTGTACATTTGTATATAAGTTTTTTTTATTTCTTTCAATAAGGGAGCTTGTCCCATTAAAGAGGAGGGACTTGTTGTCCCCTGACTGTGGTTTGTTGAAGTACTATTCTAAAACCCAACAGTTTTTGGTGACTCCGCTAGGGATTTCATTTCAAATGGATCCTTTTCTAAAAGAACAACTTCAAGATCATTTTTGGTTTGGAAAATCTATAGTATACATGTGGGAAGAAATATCTTTGGGTAGAAGATTCCCATTTTCAACTTCTGGAACAACAAAAATTCTCTCATCTTCAAGGAAGAAGGAACAGAAGAACTCGTTCTACAAGCACACCTTCTGTTAAAGACATAAATTTCAAGAATAGCATTCCTCAAGAACAATTCTATCCTAATCTTTGTGCTTTGATACTTCCTAGTGTTTTAGTTCCCCTTCAGTTAACTTTTCCATAGATGGCAGCACCTTTTCCTTGGGGACAACAGGTTGGGCCTCTTGCTCTTCCTCAGCCATTGCATGAGTTACCTAGGGGTAACAGGAAATGTTTTCCTAAATTCTGGGGTGATGGGAAAGTGCATTCAGATGAGCACATTGCAGCCTTCAGTATTGCATGTGGGATTCTTGGGGTTGAACATGAAGATGTCTCTGTCAGGATTTTTGTGGAGACATTGCAAGATAATAATTCTGATTGGTTCTATCATCTTCCTACTAGGTCGATCACTAATTGGAATACCATGACACCTCAGTTTGAGTAGAGTTTCAAACCTATTGAAGATGTACATGCTCTATTAGCTCAAATATCTCATATCAAGAAGGAACCATTCGATCCCATGAGAGAGTTTGTGGCTAAATTCAAGAAGCTAATTCATAAAATTCCATAGAACACTCGTCTAGAGGATCAAATCAAAAATTTATTCTTCCTCAATGCCCAGTTACCTAAAGTGAGTTATGAACTAAGGAGAGCTAATCTTGCAACTCTGGAGGCTGATCACCAATTAGCCATCAATGTTGAAGATGATCTGATCATTTCTGGTAAACTGAAAAGATAACCTTCCAAGTCTAAGGCATCTTCTTCTTCCTCTCCTGGAGCCAACTAAGATCAGTTAGTGAAGAAGTTGGCAAATGATCTCATTGCCATTAAGAAGTAATTGGCTCAACATACTCCTTACTAAGACATCCCAAGGAATAATTTTCAGCCTAGGAACCAGTTACCTCCTTCTCAGACTAGATTGGCTATTAAAGCCCCACCCATCAAGGTTCTAGTCAAAGAAACTTGTGAAGTTTAAGAACATGATGATGAGGAGTTTAATGAAATCTATGAAGAACCAGAAGAAGAGGTTGATGAAGAACTAGAGGAGATTTGTGGATCTCAAGTTCATTTCCTCACCACCGAAGGTATGGATGATGAAGATGGATATGATGAAAGAGTGGCAGATATGAATAGTGATTCATATGTTGTCATGACTCGGGAGAAAGTGAATAGAAAAGAAAAAGTGGTGCATCTTGCTAAGAAATCCAAAGAGTATCCTACAACTATTCCAATAGCTGTAATAAGAGGAGCTCCTATTCCCATTACCTCCACACAAAAGGTGAGTAATGATAATCCTCCTTCTACTTCTGTTTCCAAAACTTATTGTCCTCCAACTCCAAAACCCGATAACTCAAAAGTTCCTAGCAAATGATTCCCCATCCACCTTTGGATATTTTGATATCATTGATCACATAAAAAAGACCAAGATCCAAATCTCAGAGGTAGAATTTTACCAAACTTATCTAAAAGATTTTGCTAAAATGGAAAAAAAATTCAATTCCAAATCCAAAGCCTCATCCAATACTTCTAAATGTCTTTTTCCCACTCCCTCTTCCTCACCTCAACTAAGCCTTATGGCTGCAGTCACTTCCCCTAATGAGAAAATTAAACCATTTTATGCGACTCTCCTCATAGCTGACCATAAACTCAGTAATTGTGTTATAGACTCAAGAGCATCAAACAATGTAATTCCTACAAAAATATCTCATGCTTTGGGGCTGACTCTAACTCATACCTTTGGTTCATGTTATTCCATGGAAAATAGAGATGTGCCTTTGGTTAGGAGGATTAAATATGCACAAGTAGCCTTCGTTACTTTTCTAGAGAAAAGGGTTAAAGACACCATCTTGGTTATTGATATTCCTCCCTCATATGGTATGTTACTTAGTAGAAATTTATGTAAGGAGGTAGGAGGTGAAATTCAGATGGATTGGTCACATGCTTTGATCACAGTCAATGGAAAAATAAAGAAGCTACTACCTGAGAAACAGACTGAATACATTGTGCAAAAGACTGATGATCCAAAAGCACAAATACTCTTTGAATATATAGGGCATGGTAACTATATGAGTATGCCACAAGATGAGGCGAAACTTCCTAAGGAAGTGATTCATGATCCCAATGGCATTTGGACTCTGGATTTTTATGGAAGCTATTCTTCAACTGGTTTTGGAGCTGGAGTGGTGTTGATCTCTCTAGAAGGGAAGATTCATCCATTCTCTTTCAAGCTTTATTTTGAAAACACAAATAATACAACTGAATATGAGGCTCTCATCCTTGGACTGAACATGGCAAAAGAAATGGGATTGAAGAATATTTTTTCTCATGGTGATGCAGAGTTGGTTGTGAAACAGGTAAGGGATCTTTACCAAGTCAAGAATAAGATATTGAAACATTATAGAAATCTTGTCTGGGATTCCATTGAGTTCCTTGATGATTTCTCCATTGAAGTTGTGCCAAGAGAGAAGAATACTATAGCTGATTCTCTAGCTGTCTCAGGATCTCGATTGATTCCTCACTCATATTTCCCTCAAGAGAAATTTACCATTGAAATGATTCATAGGCCTAGTGTGCTAAATAATGCAAGAAACTAGCACGTTTTTAATGATGATCAACACTTGCTCTCTTTCTTAGAGCTTAAAGATAACTTCAATCAGTTATATTTTGAAGGAATTGAAACTCTTCCTAGAGAGTATGTTCCCTATAATGAATATGACATTGAGGAAGAGATGGATCAGGATGGCTGCATTAAGTTGAAAGGTAACAAGATTCCCAAAGGACTGGTGAGTCTAAAATATTTATTTGATAAGCATGATAGGTACATTAAGTCTAAAGCTTCCCAAGGTGCTCGACAATCTACTGAGTTTGAAAAGGTTAATATTGGAAGTCATGAGGAACCCAGGATGGTGAATGTTGGAAAATGTTGGACTCAAAAATAAAGGAGGAAAGAAATAAACCTATTTTAAAATTATGTTGATGTTCTTGCCTATTCATATGATGATCTCAAGGCTTTTCAACCAAATGAGATGTAAAAATTTATCCCTCTGAAACCTGGGATCAAACTGTTCAAGTAGAAAAAAAGGAAATACAATCCTAAGGTTTTTGGCACCATTTTTCAATAGATTAAGAAATTACTGAAGGCAAATATAATTTTCCCTAGACATCATTCAACATGGATTTCCAACATTGTGCCTGGACCAGAAAAAAGAATGGTGACATCCGCATCTGTGTAGATTTCAGGAATTTGAATCAGGCCTCCCTAAAAAGACAACTATCTTCTCCCCATGATGGTTCACGTTTTGCAAGTTTTCATAGGCTATGAGATGTTGTTTATGCTAGATGGGTTCTCTGGGTACAATCAGGTGGAAGTCAGTACCCTAGATCAACACAAAACTGCTTTTACTACTCCTTGGGGCACCTTTGCCTACAAGAGAATGTCTTTTGGTCTTATCAATGTTAGTGCCACCTTTCAAAGGGAAATGGACTTGGATTTTGGAATTCTAAAGGGAAAGTGTATTGTTGTGTACCTTGATGATTTGACTATTTTCTCCAAAACAAGGGGAGATCACTTTCAGCATCTTCAAGCAGTCCTCTAGAAATGCAGAGAACATGGAGTTTATATCAATCCTAAGAAGTCTGTCTTTTGTGTTACTGAAGGAAATTTTTTGGGGAATATTGTCTCCTAGAAAGGAATCAAGATAGATCTAGAAAGAGTTCAAGTAATCTAGCGGATTCCTCTTCCCATAAGCAAAAAGGGTGTTCACTTTTTCTTTGGTAAGATAAAATTCCTAAGGAGATTCATTCCAGATTTTTCGGAACTAACTATGAGCATTTCTCACATGATGAAAGGAAAGAAAAAATATTGTTGGAATTCCAAAGGTAAGTAAGCATTTGAAGGTATCAAGAAAGCCATTGCTAAGACTCCCATCTTAGCATGTCCTGATTTTAGCAAGGATTTTATCATCTATTGCTATGCTACGAAGAGTACCTTGGCTATTGTGCTAACTTTGAGAAATTCTAAGGATCATGAACTTCCAATTACATTCATGAGCTATGTTCTAAAATCTCATAAATTGAAATATACTATGATGGAGAAACATGCTTTTGCAGTGGGTCAAAGCTGTCAAGTAGTTTCACTTTTATATCCTCAATTCTCACTTTGTTGTGCTTATACATGATACAATCATCAAGTCTATTCTTACAAAATAGAAGTTTGGAACAAAGAGAGGAAATTGGGTAGCAAAATTCCAAGAATATGACCTTGATATCAAGCCAACTAAGCTATTTTGGGGTAAAGGATTATGCGAGCTTATTACTGAAAGAGCTAATATAGAATTGTCCAAAGAAGCAGTTGATGTTCCTATTGTCCTCTTCTTCAGTTCAAAATATGAATGGTATGCTGGTATTGCACATATTATTACTTATGGAGAGTGTCCATCCCACTTGAGTGCCAAGGAAAAGAGAGATATTAAGCTAAGGTCTGCACAGTATGCATTGCGGGAGAATACTTTGTTTAAGCAAGGCATAAATGGAAGATTCTCGAAGTGTGTGGACAAAGAGAAATAGAAGAAGTTGTTTTCATATTTTCATGATCAGGCTTGTGGAGGGCATTACTCTTCTACTATCACCGCCCATAAGATCCTTTGTGAAGGGTACTATTAGTCTACATTGTTCAGAGATGCATCAAAATAGGTAGGTAAGTGTGAATCCTATCAGACTTTTGTTGGGAGACCTAATTTGGTTGCTTTACCATTTAAACTAGTAGTGATTGATGAGCCTTTTAAACAATGGGGATTAGATTTCATTGGAACTCTTAATCCACCTTCTAGTGTTGGACATACGCACGTGCTAACTGCTACATATTACTTCATAAAGTGGGTAGAGGCTATTCTAGTCAAAAGCACTACTTCTGAGGTGGTTTGTAATTTTCATCAAAAAGAACATCCTGATAAGGTTTGGGGTACCAAAAAAGATTGTGAATAACAATGCTTCAAATTTTTATTCTTCTGAGATGATGGATTTATGCTATGGCTATGGAATTTCCCTTGCTCATTCTTCATATTATTATCCTTAAGGGAATGGACAAGCAAAATTAACAAATAAGAATCTGGTAACCATCGTTCAGAAGTATGTCAATGAGTCTCAAAGTAATTGGCACAAGAAGCTCTATGATGCTCTCTGGGTGGATAGAATTACACCCAACAGAGAAATTGGGATGTCTCCATTTCAAGTGGTGTATGGTGTTGAAGCTCAACTACCAGTAACAATGGAATTACTAGCCTTGCACTTAATGAAAGCTATTGAAGATTCAAGTTTCACCAGTTCCTTGGACAAGAGGATCATGTATCTCTAGAGGCTGGATGAAGACATGCTGCAAGTTTTTGATAGAATCTCAGCTCACCAATTGAAGGTGAAACATTTGTTTGACAAGAAAGCTAGACCCAGAGATTTTCAAGTGGGAGACATTGTTCTGCTTTGGGACAAAATACATGAACCACGAGGAAGCCATGGTAATTTTAATTCTCTTTGTCTTGGTCCTTCCAAAATCAAACACTTTTCTCGAGAAAATTATTTCTACTTGGATTATATGGATGGATCTCCTATCCCACTTCCTTTATAGTGGGCAGTATTTGAAGTTGTTCAAGTCCTAGGTGATTAGGTAGTCCTTCTATATATTGTGTACAGTGTTTTGGTTTTTGGCTGTTCTTTTGTGTTTTGTTTTTAGTCTTTCCTTTTTGGTTTGTTTATTTTCCCATTGGGTGTGTGTTGTCTTTTGTATTGGTTTTACCTTTGACTCTATTTACCCAATGGATAAGGCACTGGTCTACTTTCTTAGAATTTTTCTTAGATTCTTGTCTTGTCTTGTTCCATTGTCAAAGTTAATTCATCCCTAGAAAGAGCCAGCTGTTGTCGCCCTAAAATTCCCCTCTTGCGATAGATGAATTTGTAGGTCCCAAGTCTTGGTACTCAGTTTTGAATCCTACCAGTTCCATTTAAAATTCCTCAGTCTTTATATTTTGAAACATTTTTCTATTTCCCCGTCTGGATGCTTGAAAATATTTTCCTTCATTTGAATGAAATTTCCAATCTTTTCTATGGTCGTGGATCATGTGCAGCCTTGTATTTTTTACAATTCCCTTTTTGTGGAACAATTTTTATAATCCAGGCATAAATGGTGGATTTTTTCCCCTTCATTTTATCTTTTTATGGATGTATCTTCCTGTAAAATTTCTAGCCCCAACATCCATAGGTATGTGGACATATATGATTGGATGCAGTGTGTCAAGTTTATCTTTTAAACTTGTTACTTTTTTTTTTTTTGCGAAAGTGTCAAATTGGCCCCTATAGCCCGAAGGATCCTAATTGGCTAAAACAAGTAGTGGTGGAAAAGTGGGCCCTTTTTGTGTTTTGATGCTTTGAAAATTCAAAAGCAGAGAGGTGGATCGTCAGGGAACTTTTTGAATTTTGGTTTTGTTTCGAAAAGGGTAATAAAGTTGTAAAATGATTCGCAAACCTAATGTTCAAAATTCAAAGCAAGAAGGTGGGATGGTGGAGAACTTTGAGTTTTTGAGCTTCTCCTTTGAAAAGAGTTAAAATTGTAAAAGTGAGCCATGAATCTATCGCCATTCAAGTAAGGCCACAAGTCAAGACTCTATGAGAAGTGGATGGGCAGACCAAAATGTCTAAAATGGCACAATGTCTATAAAAATCATAAAATGCAAAAGGCACCCCAAGGTTCACTTCAGCAAATCTCTTCCACGTGGACGACCCATTTTTAAAGTTGTAAAAGTGGATGAATGGTTGTGATATGATGCATCTGGTTTTTCCACCAGCCATGGAAATGGCTAAGGCATTAGATAAGTTTAGACATTGGTTTCTTGAATCAGTTTCATCATTTTTTGTAACCGAATGTAACTGTTTTAGAAGCTATTAAGCGGGTTCTCTACACCATTGTTGGGGTTGGGATCCTAGTAATCTATAGATGTAATAGATTCTAAGTTAATTAATACAGAAGTTTTTCCCTTTCTTCCTCTGTTATTTCTTCTTTCCTTGTTCGAATATGTGAATCATCCATCTTTTGCATGATAAGAAACTTTGTGTTCTTGTTAATATGATTTCAGGAACTTTGTGTCTGTGAAATTATATTTGTTATAAATGTGAATGATTCCATTCTGCATCTTCTTTGATCAATACGAATAAGGTTATACTCTGCTATCTATATTCTTGAAAGTATTGTTATGTTCTTCCTCTCTCATCTCCTTAGTTCTTCCCTTCTTTTGTATTGATGATCTTTGGGAATAAAAAGTTTCAAAGTATTAGGAATCCACACTTTCAAAGTTGTACATTTGTATATAAGTTTTTATGCTTGCTTTCAATAAGGGAACCTTTTCCATTAAAGAGGAGGGACTTGATATCCCCTGAGTGTGGTTTGTTAAAGTATTGTTTTAAAACCTAACACAGTGATAGGTCATCGTAGTTCGAGAAATTTTTGGCCATGTACATCTTACCAAATGTGATTCATCACATGAAGAAGTGCGATCAATATCACGACAAAGTGTGATCCATCGCACGATGAAGTGCAATCCCTCTCACGTTGAAGTGTGATCCCTCACACATCTAAGTGCAATCCCTTACATGACGAAGAACGATGGATCACACATCAAAGTACAATCCATCGCACAATGACATATAATACCTTGCATGATGAAGTACTATCATTTTCAAGACAAAGTGCGAGAATTCATAATTAGAATAGCGGGAATAGGTAATAGATTTTGGGAATAGTTTTGCATGGAATAAATCCTATCCAATTTATTATAACCACTATTCTTATCCAATTTGTAAATCCCAATTTTTTAATTTTAGTTTCACTATTTTAGGATTTCTAGTTTGTTATTATTTTAATCCCCCACATAAGCCAAGCGGTTGTTATCTTCAATAAGCCCTAGTGGTTGCCAACTTACATGATGAAAGTACCTGCTAGGTGAAATCAGCCTAGCGGGGTCAAAATTATATTTGCCTTGCGGCCATTAAGTTACATTTGCCTTACAAAAACTAAGTTACATGTTCCTTGCGGCCACTAAGTTACATAAGCCTTGTGGTGTCTAAGTTACATGATACCATGATAATCCTAGCAGCTGATATCTTACATAAGCATATAGGTTGTCAACTTACATAAGCCTAGTGGCCGCTAATTTACACAAGAGTAGATTCATCTAGGTGAAATAATCCTAGCGGATAGAAATTTACACCAACCAACCTGTAATAAGTTTCATAAGCCTACCAACCGCTAAGATACATAAAATTAGAGGCCACTAAGTTACACTACCCTAAATGCCACAAAGCTACATCAGCAGCCCTAGGGTTTAAATTTGATGGCCACTTATGCCTGTCAAGAAATTTTTTAGATGATGATAATTTTACAATATTGCCCTTTAAAAATACAAAATAGTAGTTATTGAAATTCTTCACATTTATATTTATTTAATATTTTATGTACATTATATATCGATATACTTTTTATATAAATCTATATAAAAAAATACTGTGATATTGTAAATATGCAAGTTGCGTGTGATAAAGTCAACTACTTTTATGCTTTTCCATTCTGTAAATCGTAAAGAACAACAAAGAGTTAAAAATTACATTAAACAAGTTATTTTGACGAAATGGATTTGAAAATGTATATTCATAGGCACTCAATCTTTAGAGGTATTTACATAAGAATTGATCCCTCGTAGGGGTATTAATAATTATTCTTGAATTTGTGCAAGGTATTGCTCGATATCTTCATGACCTTGTTTTGGTATTTTAATTTGATGTCCTTTCCATGTTTTGCTTGGACTCCATGCCCAGATCAGGTTTTCTATATCAATATCTAATGTGTCTTTTGATTTTTTCCACCATTTCTTTGTCAAACAAGCATTCCTCATACCTTTCTTTTTCTGTATTTCCATTTCATGTGGGTTCCCACTAGTATAACCCTTATCTTTTGAGTGTTTTTGTGAACATCTTTTTATTAGTTTTAGTTTTACCTTTCCCATCTATATAGGTACATTATCATCAGTCATTCTTACTAGTATCACCTACCCAACATTCACATCCGTTATTGGGTTGAATTCCTCTCGAGGTCTATCACAAATAGGATCCAACATATATATCCTTAATTGAAAGGAAAATTTGACAATAATAACTATCCATGTCAGGATGTGGAGCACCCACTATCTGATCATACATTGTGCTATCCTAAATTGTTTTTGGCCAAAAGTAATCTCTTCTCATCATGTTACAATTGACAAAGGGATTCTCTAGGGAACTTAGAACATTTTTCCAATATGCAATCTTTGGAACATAGTATGCTTTCTCCACCATCTGTTGAACTCTTTTCTTAGTGTGTGATGTATGCTTGAATGCCTCTCTGCATGTCTGCCATCTCTTTGGGTTCTTTCAAGGAAGCTAATGGAGGATCCCCTTTATGAAAGAAAGGATTCCCATCCACTGTTTTCCATATCTCAATTAAGTGTGACCAGACGGACTCCAAGATTGATATTTTGAACCACATGATGAGCTCGTTGTCTTTGACATAGAATTTCAACATCTTTGGTTTTTTGATACCCATGATCTTGTGGTTACCATCTAACAAGTGTGGTTCCAAAAAGGCCCTTAAATTTGTAGACTTCCTTGATAAGTTATGGAGTGAATGTGTTGGAATCCTCTTGGCATATTCTGTAAGTTTCTATTATTTTTGGCAATGAGATTGTATCCAATTTGCATAATGTTGTTGATAATCAACTGAATGTTCCATATATGTCTTCATTTGTGTGACCCACTAGAAGGAAACTCACATACACTGTGTTGAAAACCATCCTAGTTGTTAGCATGGGTGTAAACACAAATAATGTGTGATTTTTGTTGTCACTTGCAACATTATCTAGTTGCAACTAGAGATTCAGTGGTTGATTTCTAAATGAACTTGAACAACTGCTTACAATATTAGTTGTATGAGAACCCTCATTTTTATACTTGTATTCCTTGCACTTGTCATATCCATCATTTTGCAACAATGCATCATGTACTGGGTGTTTTGATGTCCCTCTATTATATAAAAAAATCACATACTAATTTATAAGTGGTTCTTCTAGCTTCCAGATACATAGTGTCAATGATGTTATTATGAAGTTTGTTCCACGCTCAACAAAAGGGATACCAAAGTGCCCAAAACCCACTGTTTTGTGCCCATGTGTTAGCATACCAGTCAAGGTGATGGGGAGATAAATAGCATTTCTTATTGATTTTGATTTAGTTTTCATCCATCCTTGGTATTGTAGTTTTCATCTTGTCCATTTTTTTATGCACAATGCTCAAATACCTATTAGGATTTTGTTGTGATTGAACTCTATGTGCATAGTAAGTTGCATGAAAACTTTGAATGTAATCATTGTGCCATTTTAGCGTTGATCTATTTATGCCAGCGTTTCTATACATGAGGTCATTACACATTTGTTCTTAAGATTTGTGCACTCATCACATTTGGAAAAGAAGTCATTCTTGCTAATTGAAACATAGGAGAAATGTTCTTTCCATATTTTTTTGAGATTTGACTATGAGGTTTGAGGAAGGCCTAACACTGAAAGGCCCTCTTAAAATTTTGTAGTATTTAAGAAAAAAATATAACATATAGGCAGTAGTCTCATTGTTACTCCAGTACCATATTTTCCCACTGAATGAGACATGTGTGGGGATATATCAGAATCCTTCTCCACCATTTTGGATATCAATGCAATAGTTGCAACAGTGGTTTGGAATTTGTTTTTTTTTTTCCTATATTTCCATTTATTTCCCTTCTCTCTCCATTAATCCAAGATTGTTTGTATCTGTAATAGGTACTTTTCATGATTTTGTGGTATCTGTACCATGCACTCTAACATACATCCCTTCCACATAATTTCAATTTATCTATACTATGTTTTGAAGTTTGACCTTGATCACAACTGATAGAATTTGCATTGAATGTATTATGTACAACATTTTTGATGGTAGGTTCATTCATGTCTAGAGTGAAATTCCAACTGTGATTGAAATCACTTAGAGATATATTGGAGAGACATCCTTCCTTGTGGAAAGGTTTTTTCTCAACTTCAGACAAAAATTCTTCTCTTGATTTTTCATCATTTTCCATTACCTTTGATGTACTAGATGGAGTAAAATTTACCTTTTGGAATTTGTAGATGTTGTAAGGTCTTTTTATCAATTTTTCAATACACTACATATGGACGATTCATATGAATTTGGGGTATACCAATTGAGGCAATGGATCTTCAAATGCACTCCACATTTCTACCGAAAACTCTTCTGGAATATCTTTTAGCCTTACTTCTATAACAGAAAACATCTTGATGGGTCTATTGGTTGACACACCATTAGATGAGAGATCCTTCTGATATGGAGTAAACGTTGCAAAAAGGCATAATTAATTTATCAACATGCATGCCAAATGTATTTCCATCTAATTGTTAGTAAATAAGGGATAAAATATACGGAATAAATTGTTCACAGACCATCATAACAGTAGAAACTAATATGCAGAAATTATTAGCAGTTCTCAAATACAAATTACCATGGGTAAAATCACACAACACATGGAGACAATATTTACCGTGGTTCACCATAAACCTATGGGCTACGTCCACCAAGAATCACTTGCCCATATGAGATTACAAGCCACGTTTCTCTCAATACAATACCCAGATGCTTTTTTCGAGCTATGCTCAAAAAACTCTACAGAATTCACAGCCTAATTCAAAACACATCTGCAATACATTTGCGGGGGCATCTATCATATGCATAAGACCATATAAATAGACAACTGCTTAACCCCTTTTACTAAACCATGGGTATCTAAACCATGGGTAAAACCTGGACCCATAAACGCTATGGGGCAAAAAACTTGGCCCATATGAGAAAAGCACGTTTCCTGATACGTTGGATACATTTTTCGAGGCCAAAAAATTTTACGCCTAATTTTTTTTTTTTCGGGGGCGCAGGCGAGGATACTTGAAAAGTGTACAGTCTTCAACACTTTCACACATGAAAACAGGCTCCATAACCTAACACTAATTTTTTAAAATTGCACCATGTCTCCTTCACAGAAATTTGTAATTGTTTCTTCTACAACAAATTTGTGTTATTTTGAACAAAAATGTAACAACTTGTAAGTAACCCCCTTGAACTTCTAATTAAATTCATTGTTTTATGTGGTAGTTCTTTCTTGGAGTTCATAATTTCCATTCACATGAAGTACAGTTCTTGTTTCTAGTTAAACTAGGTTTTTGATTGGCCAGGAAACTTTGTTGTTCCATTGTAGACTTGGATGGAAATCATTGCATGTAGTAATAATATTCTCCACAAAAACACCAAAGTGTGTGGGTCCCAACACCACTCCTGAAATAACATGTTGTTCTTGTACCATGGATATAAACCCTTCAACTATGTCACCTTCTTTATGAGGACACTTATGTTTTAGCACCACATAGGTTGTAGCAAATTCATCCCCGTCTTTAGGAGTTTTGAAACAACGACTATCACTGGTAGAATTCAAAACCTTATCCTCATTAAATGTATCCTCTCAGTCACTACTCATGATGTTTTAAATTCCATCACCCCCACATGTGTAACATTTGAAATCACATGCTTAATCATTTGCTTCCTTTCCCATGGGATAAAGTATCCCTTGTTTTCAATTTCTACCAGGGTTTCACAGTCATCAATTGTGTATGGCAGTCTCACTCTACCATTAAATAAAGTACTTATTATGACAACGAATAAGCTAGACCCCACATTTCTACAAAGGAGTGTATCTTTGGATAGATAAACTAGTCCCTCTGTAACTCTCACACCTTTTAATAGTAAATCCACATGTGCTCCTTCTTTAAAAATAGAGTTTATTTTCAAATATATCCACAAATAAACAGAGAAAATTAGTACAAAGAACACTTAAATCTTTAAACTTAGTGTGGAGAATTGAAATCACAATGAGAAAATAAAAATATGCATCTTATATGTACATCTTTAAAACCTCATTTAATCCAAATCTTCAAACATATAAAAAATTATATTACACCCTTTAGATCCTGTTTTTGTGTGTATAATTTTATCCATAGTTCACATAGTATAGGGGAAAGGATGCAATCATTATGAATCTCAATGTAGACAGGTTATTAGAGCTTACTTAACTATCATATATATATTCTTAAAATATCGTTCTAAAAGATTAAGCATTTTTATAATGACACACATTATTTATTTTTATCACATTTAAATTCAAATATTGACTAGAATGGGAGACCAAAATTTGGTGATCTGATTTCAATGTGTGAGCGAGCACAATTCCAATTTTGAAAACATACACTTGGATCATGACATTGATAACTCATCGTAGTGCGATAAATTTCTAGCCTCGTACATCTAAGAAGTGTGATTCCTCTCAACAATGACAAGTGGTTATGTTACATGTCGAAGTGTAATCCCTCACATATCGAAGTGTGATCCCTCACATGAGAAAGTTAGAGCATTTTTATGACGAAGTGCGAGCCATTGACACTTGGAATAGCGATCGCTTGCATATTAAAGGGAATATTTTCACAATTGCCATACACTACTCATTGAAATTATCTAGCCTAAATTGCGGCCTCTTACGACTCTAAATTAAGTGTGGCTATTAATATTGTGTCGAAGTAAATCATTCATGTATTTACTTCTATAATGAGAAAGTATATAGCTATGTTTATTTTATGGTATTCAGAGTTCGATTTTATATCTTTAATATTGATTAACGATGTTGGTATTTGCTTTGATTCAATTATGTGTATTAATTATTTATATTCACGCTTTATTTATATAGCATTTTATGGTACGTAATTTGATTAACTTTGGTATTTGCTAAAAATTAATAATTTTTTTACATCTTACGTAATCTTTAAGTAATTATATATAATATTGAGTAGAAGTAACCCATGATCTGTAGTTTTTTATTAATAATTGTCAATATTAAAGAATCAATTTAAATTAAATATATGTATGTGAAATTTAAGTTTCAAACAATGTCAAATTTTAGTTTTCATACATTAAGATTTATTTTATAAAAATGTTACCTTAATTATTAAAATACAATAAAAATTACACTTTTTTGAAAGGTCAAATATTACCTAATTAATATTGTGCTTCAATAAACATTAAATGGGCACTAAACCGTATAATGTAAATCCCACCACTTGACAATATTTTCTTATTTTTTCATATTGTATTTAATCTTAAGTGGTACTATATTAAATTTTGATCCACACAAACTCTTTTTACATTTGTATTTAATGCAATAAAATGGGAAAATGTATACTCATTTTGAAGGCGGAAGCACCAAAAATAGGAGCACGTATACAAATGGGGGATGAAAAAAGTTACAAAAAATTAAAGAGGTAAAACATTGTTATTTTATTGTGAAGAATTTCATTTTATACACCCATTTCATAGTGATTGTAAATATTTCATTTGTTAGTAGGTAATTAACCAATTTTCAATGTTTCTCCACATATTTTGATTATGTGATTTTACAAACTGTAAGACCCCTTGTATATTTATTTATTAGAAAATGAAAAATGAAATGAAGTTTATATAAAAGATGGAGTATGTAATTAGTTTCATTTGTGAATGTTTATAATAACTAATAAATTTGCAGGACATGGAAATATCACCATTTTCCTTTTTTTCACATTTCTGAGTCCCAAGTTCTCGAAATCAACTCCAAGAAACTATGACGAAAATATGGTTTTTTTAAAACAACTTAGCAAATTCTATGTAAAGTAATTTTGCGTGCAAAACATAGATTGAAATAGTGTCTCAAATTTACAAGAGGACATAAGTGGCACACAATAAATTGTGTCCTTGTATTACACATTCAAAAATCAGATCTAAATTATCCATATATTGTTGATGATGTTGATGATTCAAAATTAGAAGAAACATTTTCAAGTAACCCATTCACATGAAAGAGATAGAAATAACGAGGATCTGGTGAAAGAATACAAAGAAAACATGTGGTCAAAATATGATTTGAAAACCTTTATTTCACAAATATGAAGAGGTGTATGACCATTTAAACCATGGATAAAATCGGAAAGAAACATTGGGATAATATAGTAGATGTTTTGAATCAAGTTTGTGGAAAATCATTCACTAGGATGAAATGCAAATACTAAGATGAACAAGTTGAAGAAAACCCTCAAGAAGGATTTTTTTTTGGAAAAAACAACATTGGAAACACATAGTCGAACATGGACTTTCTATGAAGATATGGATCACATTACACATAAAAGACACAAGGTTATCATGGTTTTAATGGAAAATTTAGGGATAATTTAACCACTTCTACTTCTGAAAAAGACATGAGAGGGAAAATAAGAAATCTCTTCTATCGACATTGAAAATTTGAAATAAGAAAATATAGAAACCCCATTGAATAAAAATGGAATTCGGAGAAAAGGACTAAAGATAAAAATAAACTCTTATGGATATTTGAAAGAGATAATAAAAAATATCATGCATCTATTCAGTCATACATTGAAATAAATTGATCAGGGAAGGCTTCAACTTGAGAGTGAAAGAATGGAACAAGAGAGAAAGCTAATGAATAAAATATTGGATGTATAACTTCAAGTCGTAAGTCTTTTTACCTAGGTAAATTATTATTTTTTAAACCATATTAATTTAGTATTGCATCATTGATTCCATTACAAAAGATAATATACATTGTGTAAGAAAATACATCATGCATTGGAGTTAGCTAATACTTATCTATTTCGCATTCTTCCTTTTTATTTTAGAACTATAAAACTTATTAGCATCATGGGAGCCACCAAGATCATTGACACACACATCCGAAGATATTTTTTTGTAAAAAACAATTTAAAATTGATGTCTGTAAACATGTATTTATTTTTAGAACAGTATGATAATTCAATATGCGATACATCAATTGCACCACATATCATTAGTAGTATAGTCAAAGTATGGAATACTTATAAACTCTATATGTAATTTATAGATGATAATATTGACAATGATAATGGTGTTATTTTGTTCATAATGTTGATAATTAGATAATATTTGTGTGTGGCATATATGGTTAATATTTATGTGTGCCATTAAACTGAATAATGTAAAGTTCGTGGGATGTTAAAAATATCATAGTTGTAAATGTGAGACATCAATTGAACCATATCATTTGTAGTATAGTAAAAGTATGGAATACTTATATATTGTTATGTAATTTAAAGATGATAATATTGACACTGAGCATGGCATTCTTTTGATGATATTGTTATTAATATTGATCATTTTTTTACTTGTGGCATAAATGGTTAATATATTGGTTCCCATAAAATTAATTGGTCACTAACTCAACAAAGTAAAGTTCACGCGATATTAAAAATATCTGTGGCATTTAATAGCCATTAATTATCCATTAAATATAAAATAAATTAACATCAGTCATGTGTCTTTTCTAATTCTTGTGATGAAGAAAGTGGCGGTTGGAAGTGTGGGTTCCATGTTATTATATATTTTAATTTATTAAAATATTTTGAGGACACTTAAATTTGTGAAACTTATAGTGAGAACATTGGCGTAAGGGAAAAACTCCATAAGCATAATAATCAATTGTAAAATATGATCATGGTTTGATTGCAAAATTTTAAGAACGGTTTCTTTTTGGGATGGCATCAAAATTTGGTATGCATTCTCACCTCTTTTCCTTTCAAATTTTTTAAATTATATGAATGTAGAATTTTCCATAGCCTTTTCCACAAAACCCTATTTTTTCTACTTCTAGTACTCAAATCTATATATTCTTTAACACTCTTTGACAAACACTTCTCAACTTAGAGGGTTTGACATCAATTTTGTCATTCTATTTTCCGATCCCTAAATTATTTTCTAGATGTGTGTACCCCACTTGTGAGTAATGTAAGACATGTTATGGGTGTTTTTTTGTCAAGAGGAATGAGAAATGATTCATAAAATACCTAGGGAGGGACATCAATGATTAATAGAAGTGAACAAAATGGGTGTTTCTAAAAAGGATGAGGAAAATTGATTTTGTTCAATTAGGGTATTTAATCATTTAGGGCTTTTTGACCCCTAGTGGATGGTTTCTATATTCATTTTATTATAAATTAAATTTTAGTAATGAAATAATTAAATTGTAAGTTCAGTAGATGAAATAGTAATAATAACACAAATAATTATTTTCCTATTCAGAGTATTTGTTGATTACATAAGTAAATTTTTTTAGAACATATAAAAACATATATGTGACTACCAAAGAAAGAATGTAAAGAGTTCTATCTATGTAGGTTACTCTTTGAAAAATAGTAAATAGGAGAATTATAAAACCTATTATTTGAGAAGTTGGACTAAACAATATTTTGAATAATGTTTCACTTTGTTGTTAGTTCTGGAAAGACATGTACAACACTTATATATTAAAATTATAGGATCTGGTTATTTTATTTAAATTAGCTAATGATATATCAACTCTAAAAATTATAAGATGTCATGGATTTTATTTCTTAATGTGACAGTAAGCATAGGGAAATAGAGAGATGTGATATCATGGAAAATTATGATGTTTACTGATAAGGGAGATTATACATTTAGTTTAGAGTCTGCATGTTCATACTAACACTACAAAGAGTGTGTTCATCATATTTATTAAAATTATACAGTGACTTTTGAGAATTCATTTAATAACTATTTATAGATCACCATCTCTTTTGAGATTTCATTTTTAATTAAAATGTGGAATTTTCATATTCTTTTTAGAGCCTTATAGTAAATAGTATGAGAATTACGTAAGGATTGATCCCTCTGAGGTTATGTACTGCAACACTTGGCTTAAAAAAATTCATCGAACAAACTAATGAGAGCTAAGAAAAGTGTGACCCCTAAAGAAAATATGTAATCCAACTCTTTTCTCAGTTAAATAATAGATGTCCAATGAATGATGCCTCAAAAACACTAATCTCAAATAGTTTTGAGATTATGATCATACATGAGTAGTAAGCTTGTAAATTTTTTGTTGTGGTTGACCATAGAGACCACTAGGAATAAAATTTCATATGTTTTGACTCCTCATTGTGATATTTAATGACTTCGGAGATTATACAATTATAATTATTTAAAGAGCCACCCTATGAATGGTGATTACCTAACACTAAGTTTAAAATATTTTGTTGATGGCGGATGTTATTGACCAATAAGATTTATATAGTTTCTTGTTAATCCATTAGTATTTTTCCATGTTAATGAAGCCTGGTGACCGCTAAGCTATAGGTAATACTTTATGGCTGATCATAGTAACAAGAAGGATAAGAAGCACATATTTATTTGTTAATGATTCTTATACACCATCAAGCTCAAAAAAATATGTTGCATCTGACCCTACTGACAGCTAGGACAAGAAAAATTTATGACTGTACCCCTCTCTAGTGCAAGGATTGGTGTTCTTTTTCTCATTACAATAATTGTTGTGATTTGAAATAATCCTAGATACAGAGAAGGTTAACTAGTTATTTTTGGTTGAACATAGCGACCACTAAGATAAACAGTACGTATATCTTGATCTCCCACTAGTTCAAAGAATGTAGAAATTTTTCTCATTCTAATAATAGTTTTCCTATTAATACTCCTAGATACGGCCAATCTCTAAATATTCTAATTTTTCATATACTTAATGATGACTAGGATGTGAACCTACGTAAGACTTGAATCCTCAAGAGTTCTTGTATTGAAAAATGTTTCTCATTATATTAATATTTTTACTAAAGTGACACCTAACAAACCTCATGGTTAACAATATGTATATCTTGACCCATTAATGGTGCATGTACAACATTTCTTCGATAATTCAATTAGTAGTAATTTTGTGAATTACTCCTAACAACAAGATGTATTCAAGATCCCGAAATGAAATATTAAACCTATGTAAAGGTTGATCCCTTATAATACATGTATTACAATAATTTTCTCAAGTAAATAATAGTTCTTTGAATGTTTTTAGCGAACATGAAGTTTAAAATATTTTGTTGAGTCAAATGTTAGACCACTAAGATTTATATATTTTCTTGTTAATGATGCCTAAGACCACTAAGCTGTAGGCATATCATTTCGGTTGATCATAACAACAACTACGATAAGAAGTACATATTTATTTTTTAAATTATTCTTATAGACGATTAAGCTCTAAAAAAATGTCGTAGTTAACCCTATCAATCACTAGGATCAAAAATGCGTATATTTTTACTCATTAGTAGTGCAAGGGTTAGCATTCTTTTTCTCATTCCAGTCTTAGTTATGCTTTGAAATAAGACTAGCTACAGTGAAACTTAAATAATTCATTGTGCCTTTTTTTGTGAAACACTAAGATCAACACTACATATATGTTGAACCCCCACTAGTGCAAAGATTGGAGATTTTTTTTTCAATGTAATAATCCAAGCCTATGTATAATGTATAAATCCATCCAATACGCAAATATTTCATTGTGGTTGAACTTAGTGATCGCTAAGATCTAAACTATGTAAGTCTTGAAGCCTCAAGAGTGCTTGTATTGACATAATTATATCATTGCATTAAAATATTTTTTACTGTTACACGTAGTGAATGACATGTTTAAACTATGTACATGGTTGAGTTTAGGAACCCTCTCCAAAAACATAGTTTACAAGGGTTTTGGGGTCTCCAAAATTTACTTTCGAATTGATGGCGAATTTATGAAAAAATGTTTCTTGGCAATTGAGATTTGGTATGGAACCATTTTCTTAAGGTTTATCATAGTTGTTAGGGTGTTAGATGACCATCCATTTTCTATCATCTAACCCTTATAACTATGTGAAATATAATAAAATTATGCCCTACAAAATCACCTTTGCCACGAAACATTTTTCAAGAAATTCATCATCGATTGGAAAGTCAATTTTGGTGATTCACCACTTATTGTAAACTATTTTTTCAGAGGGGGGTCTCAAAGTAAACCATGTACAAGTTTAACCCATGGAGTTTGTTAGGAATAAATGACGTAAAAAATATTTTAATGCAATGATGTAAATCTATTAATACAAGCACACTTAGGTTTCAAGACGTACGTACTTTAGATCCTAGCGATCACTATGTAAAGCCAAAAATAATATTTAGAGATTGGCCATATTTATACATTATTCACAGGATAACTATTATTATATTAAGAAATTTTTTTCCAATGTTTACACTAGAACCATCATTGAGTCTGCTTGTGCAAAATAAACATAACGATAGGGGTATGGATAAGAACACATTGTATCTATTCTTATTTCAAAGCATAACTATTATTGTAATGAGTTTTGAAAAAAATTCCAATCCTTGCACTACTGATGGGTGTAGACATACGTATTTCTGATCCTATGATCAAATAAGGTCAACCAAAACATATTTTTTGGAGCTTAATGATTTATAAGAATCATTAACAAATAAATATGTAATTCTGATCATAGTTGTTACTATATATCACCATAACCTATAACTATACCTTAGTGGTAATTCATCATTAATAAGAAAAATACTAATACATTAACAAGATTGATATTTTGTTGGTCAGTCAAAATATAGCACTTAGCGAAGAACATATAAAATGTTCACAAGGAAGAGTAGAGCATGTTCAAAAGCATGGGAGGATCGAAAAGGAATCAAATGCTAAGGAAAGAGATAGATTCGAGACTTAGCCATTTTCACGATGATGACCTATTTTTGGAGATAGTGTGCCAAACACACAAACCAGTTAAAGACTTGTGTGACACACATTGGCTATTTTTGGAGGATCGGATATGAAGTAATTTACATGGATACAAGATGAGAATAGATTTACGACTTATAGTTAACTAGAAGAAGTCTATTGTTAGTGCACTTACATGTGTGGATACTATTGTAACGGCATGGTTAATAATAGCATGCGACCTATTTTGGGATTGCATAAGCGGTGAAGGGAAAGTACCCACCCTTATAAATATGTAGTGAACTGTGTAGAATAGATATACAAAGATTGTATGTGAGGACTAGATTACTATGAGAATATACTATCAAATATGATACGTGCATGAGTGTATACTACAGCTATTTTAAGGAAGCTTTATGTATATTATTGTATTTAATATAATGGGGGTTATTAAATGAATCAAAGTGTTAATCATGGTTATAGTTTATTACTACATGAATGTTTCACTATGATTATTGTTTGATTTATGATACTTTAAGATCTAGGTCTGAATATGCACTATAGAATGAGATATTAGTTATGGATCTAAATGAAACAAGTCTTCATCATGATAAATTCTTGCAACAACAACCCTAAAGAGAGGCACCATACCTTTGTGTGCTTCGGGTGAGCGCTCATTCTAGGCTGAGTGATGTGCTAGCGCGTCTACGATTTTACTAGTGAATTCTAGGATGCATCATTGGTTCCATTGTTGGGACCTCTTTTTCATTTGTTTTTAGGATGGTTTGCGTGAGAAAATACCGGTTGACCCTAGCAGGCGTTGAGGAGTGGATACATGACTTGGAAGAAGAATATGCATGAAGGTTCAACACTGGATATGAGTTTAACGCATGCATATGGGTAGAATAGAATCTATATGAAAATTTATATAAGACCTTCTTGGCTAATTTCTAGTATAATTGTATGAGTGGCTGATTATTTATGCATCTAAATGGAATTGGAGGTATTACACACTTATTTAGATGTAGGAATTTTAGACCCTTTATGATGCTGATTTGATTTGGATTTATGTTGTAGATACGTGGTTTCATGGTGTTTTGAATAGTTATATCTTGGAATACTCAATTTCCACTTATTTATGCCTAGAGGTAGCTAAATTACAGTTTTTGATATCACAGGGGAACTTACCTACAAGGCATTCCTATGGAAATAAATTTTTTTATGGTAACCCTAAAATTAGAGAGTAAATTGATGGCAAACTAAACCCCACCATGCGCAGAGGTAGGAGAAGGATTGGTGAAAGATGGCAGACCTAGAGGAATAGAAGTAGAGAAAGGAAAGGTAGCTTAAGTATAATGAGGTGCACATGAGAGGGAGGTAGAAAAATAGTGGGAGGTTGCATAGTAAATGGCATTGTGGAGAAAGATATTTCAGGAAAGAGTTGAAGTTCACGTAGAAGACGTGGAACCCGAAGCATCAGGAACTCCCCCATTTAGGAAAGCATGATAGGGAACCCTCCTCAGCCTCATGTAGAAGCACGCCATTAGCAGAGATGACCTGGGCCACAGGGCATGCATCTAAATCCACCTGACAACCTTTCCCTTGTGCTTTGTTTTCCAACATCTAGTACAATAAAAAATTAACAAGCTAATTCAATTAGTGGGAGAGTAGGAGTGAGTCTTATAAGAGACACAACGATGGCAATGCACAAATGGCTTTGTTGTTATATGGGAGTACCTTTTTGATTGTATCATCCACATAGAATTCAAGTGAACAAATTTTTAGAATCTCTTCTTGGAGTAGTAAGGCTTCGTAGACTATCAGGGTACAATTCAGTTCTACTATTGAGACACAAGGAAGTACATCTTCTGGGATCCAACTCCAGCTAAAGGTTCAGGATCTGGAGGCAGTAGGTGGCTCTAGTTATGGAGGATCTAGTAGTTCTAGCAGTAGAGGAAACACATGAGGTTCTAGATTGGGTGGGCAAGGTCCTCACTAACCCCAAAATATTTACATGGATATGTATCTTTTTCTTCTAGAGTATAGGGCCATAGAATATGTTGTTGAACATGTACACATGTGTTAAATATTATGGCATGCAAAAGGAATCATGGCTTCTGAGCGTAGGTCAAGGAAATTTATCTACTACGTTACAAGGGTGCACACAGCACATGGTATAAAATTTTTGACCCTAGCATTAGACTTGTGTAGACTATACAAACTTAAAAGATGCATTCCTTAAAGAGTTTCAGATCCTTGAGTTTGAGCAGAAGAGTATAAGTGCACTCAAGGATATTAAGAAAGGCACTACTAAGAGTGTCAGAGAGTATGGTGCCCATTTCAAAATGTTGTTACCTAAGTTGTATTTTTATATTCACGCAAACTAGTATACACAATGGTTTGTTGGAGGCCTTATTACCCCTTTTAGGAGGGAATTATCACATAAGACATACACTGATCCACGTGTGAAGCACTTGAAGCAGCCTTGCACATTAAGATAAGTTGGAAGTATAGACACTTCGGTGAGCCAATTTTTAGAAGCACAAATCTTAGCTATGGTAAAATTATTTGGAGACACTATCAGAAAATTCAACACGTGAGATGTGCACAAGGATTTACTGCACAAATTGTGAAGTGGAAGGCCACACAAAGGATAGTTTTCCTCACATATTAGTGCACTCACTATTGTTGGACTGTGAAATATTCCATTTAAACCATGATTGCTATCTGCTGTCCATTACTGCAACACGTGATAAGGAAGAACTTCTCTTGTTATTATAAAATCTCTAGGTTTACGACTCATGAGATAGAATACTGCTAGATTGATTGGTCAAATCCTGGATGCTATTGATATTAGTGTATAGATAGACATGAGTTTCAGATAACTCTAAAGGAAAGAATGAAGCATCAGGATCCAGGGATCACAATCAAGGCATGCTTTGAGCTAGAATGAAGGGCATTTTGAAGGTGGTTGTGGCATAGGTCGAGGAAACCATGCTGGATTCAGAGGATGAGGTCGTGGCATGGTGGAAGAAGTGAGTTTCTAGAACATGTTACAAATTTGGATCTCATGTCCACTATAGGTGTGAATGTCCTCATAATATTACATATTCTTTCTTTGAGAAAGAATCATAGTTATGAGGAATTCTATAGATTTGTATGAGCATCTTCAGGAAGTACCATAAACAGGAGAACAAAGGTGCACAGGGATGGTTAGAATACAACGCGCTAGTGGAAAATCAATGGATGCTTAAGTTGGAAGAAGAATCTGATGTGTTGCAAGTAAGGATAACTAACCTGCATTGAAGCTAACATGTGTCAAAGAAGCATTATAGTAGAAGCCTACCATCACTAAGGAGGAGGTTCTACATGCACGGTAACCAGATCCCATCCATGAGAAGGAAGTTTAACAGGAAACCATGGAGGTACTCAGGAATCTTCATGGTGAAATACAATATTTAAAGGAGCAATCATGGAAGATGGAGAAAAATAAAACATTAGAGACGATACAAACTGATATAGATGACTTGAGATAAGTGTGCAAATTATTGTGCTGAGGAAAATATCATTCCATTGTTGGGGAATTGGTTAAAATGAAACACTTCGTGCATAAGTACTGAGACTGGATGGTAGATCCTGCATGCAAATCTTCCCCCTCATAGCCTAGATTATGACAAGGAAATCACTCTAAATGTTGTTGTGGATGGGTAGCTATTGAGTAATATATTGATTGATACAAGCATGGAAGTTAATGTTATTACTTTAGATGCATGAGTACGAATGGGGAGACCTCCATTGCAACCATCCTCTAATGTATTGTTCATGGGCTAATCAGACTAATTCCACTCCCATCAAAGTTTTAAAGATGCATCCATTACCATAAAATGAGCCAAGTTCACTAGAGATTTTGAGGTTTTAGCACTGGCAGAGTTAGATAGCTTCCCAATTTTATTGGGGCATCCTTCGTGCTATGTAAATAATTCTGATATTTGGTTCAATAAGGGTTATATCAGTTTTGAAAAAAAGGAGGAAAGAGTTAATATCCCTTTAATAGATGGAAAAGTTTCACCCTATGTTGAGCCCTTGAGTGAAGAATACCTAAATTGGATTTATGTACACACCATCCGGGATCCAGAGGTGCTTGAGCCATGTAAAGAAGGAATCCTTTAGTGGGTAGATGCATATCTATTAGTGATACTACAAGTGTTGGTTGTGATAATTGGGCTCATAACACTTATGAGTTGGTAGGGCATGCAGTAAAGAGTATAATTCCTAAGGACAACAAACCATGTTATATCAGGAGGATACATCACAACTTGGTAGCTTGTTACACCAGAGAAGGATATCCTATGGTATTCTTGCATGCCATGGAAGCATAGTGGATAGACCCACTGGAGAGAAGGAATATGCTAGCATATACCATACGCGGGACAACAACATGCTGGTGGGTGGCCCATAAGGATAATCTTGTAGGATGGAATGAAATTAGGATTTCTCTTGCCACTAGGTTCTTCAGGAGCAATTCCCTTACTCAAATATGCACATACCATGGTAACTAACCTGTTCAGAACCACATTCAGAAGTGTGAGAGACTCTGGAAAGAGGGGTAGGAAGCTTTACCGCCTCTGCTATGGGTGCACAAGTTTTATTCATGCTTGGTATGTATATGCATAACTCCATAGAGAGACTGGAAATCGGAAGGATTTAATTGTAGGAATGACTCAGACATTTGAATTCTTCTCTACCAAGCCTCCAGTGGAAGAAGCATTAAAAGTCATAAAGCGCTTAACTATGGGAGATAGTGCCAAGGCTAAAGAACTCCTTCAAGGTTTATTGAATGATGGAGACTTAGGAGTGCACATTTTGTTGAAGAAACAGATTCCGATGCCACACTACTTCAACGTGCTTTCCTTGAGAAAGAAACAAGGAAATATTATCTACTTAGTGGATGAAAAAGAAGTAGAAAATTTGCATGTAATACATTCAACAGGTAGGCGTGAGGTGTTGGACAGTGTATATAAGACCACACACGTTTATCATGAACCTATGAAGACAAAGAAAGTGAATATTGATTAGATGACTGAGCCCAAGGAGGACATAATTGGGGACTATTGGTCAGACTCTAAAGTGGAAAAAATCATAGAATTACTACGAGATTATCAAGACTTATTCCCTCATGGGTACCATGAAATTAAAGGTGTACATCAATCATTAGAGGAGATGAGAATAAATCTTAAATAGGGTGAATGCCAAGTTATAAAGAGACCCTATAGGATGAGCCCCAACTTGCGCGAAAAGGTAAAGAAAGAGATTGACAAAATTTTGATGTTTGGAATCATCAAGCCACTGGACGATTCAGAATGGGTGAGTCCAATGATGATCAGTATCAAGATGTATGTTCAGATTAGGATCTATGTGGACTATAGGGAAATGAATGTTGCATGTTTGACTGATCCCTTTGCTATGCCATTCACTTAGGAAATACTAGAAGGCATTGCAAAGAGGGAAATATATTCATTTACAGATCGGTTCTATGGGTATCATCAGGTTAGGATTTCCTAGGAGGATCAGGAAAAGAGTACATTTACTACTGAATGGGGTAGGTTTTCCTTTACCGTGATGCCTTTTGTTCTAAAAAATGCGTCTGCTATATTTTTGTGCATAGTTTTTAAAGTGTTCAAGAACATTTATTCACAACTTATTATAGGTTTATTTAGACGATTGGATGATGTATAGACTTGTCAAAGATCATTATGACAATCTGTGCTTAATGTTTGAAATATTTACAACATTTGAGAATCTCTTTGAACATAAAGAAGTGCATATTTTCTACACCATTTGGAATATTATTAGGACACATCATCTGCAAGGAAGCTTTGTTGGCTGATCCACCTAAGGTTGCCTTCATTATAGGATTGAGAGATTCTACCAATCACAGTGAGGTGCACATATTTTTGGGTCATACAGGATATTATACGAAGTTTATTAAAGGATATGGCAAGGTTTCCTCACCTTTAGAGGAGTTACTGAAAGGAAAATGTACATCTACTAGGGAGAACTACAACAGCGTGCATTAGAGACATTAAAGGAGAAACTTACTATCGTGCCTATTCTACATTTTCCTTCGTGGGACCAACCATTTCATGTACATGTAGACACCTCTGAAATGACCATTAATGCAGCATTGGCTCAACCTGGAGAAGGTATTATAGATCAATCTATCTATTTTTCTAGTAGAAATTTGACTCCTATTTAATACATAATTACACAACTACAAAGTGCAAAGATTTTTCAATGATCTATGCACTACATAAATTCAGACAGTACCTCCTAGCTAAACCATTTATCTTTTATAGAGATCACATGGCATTGAATTATTTGGTAAACAAGCCCATTTTACATGGGCACATATGTATATGTGTACTCTTATTTCAAGAATTTGATTTCACAGTTGTGGTAAAACAAGGAAAAAGTAATTTTGAACCTGACCATCTATCTAGAATATAGTTAGGAGAAGAAGCACAAGCCATTAAAGATACCATTCCTAATGCACAGTTATACAGGTTACAATGAGCACCATCAGAATTAGAGGATATTATTATCTTTCTACAAATAGGTATGGCACCATAAGGAATGAAATCGTTGGAGAAGAAACAACTTGCTATACGTGTGGCACCCTATATTTTGATTAGCGGTGACCTGTACACAGTTAGGTCATGATGAAGTATTACATTTTTGTGTACTAGAACATGAGAACACATATATTATGAAACAATATCATGGTGGTATTACAAGTGGCCACTATGTAAGTGATGCTAGTGCTCACAATATTCTAATCATTGGATTATTATGGGAGACCCTTTATAAATATTGTAAGGATTATTGCAAGGCTTGTGATCACTGTCAGTGTCTTAGAAAACCAGGTCAATGAGATGAAATGCCTCTAAGACATATTACTAGTGCATAGAACCATTTGAGAAATGGTCTATTGATTTTGTGGGTCCTATTTCACTAGCCACGCGTAGAACTAGATCGTGTTATATCATTACCTGCATAGACTATCTAACAAGGTGGGAAGAACGTAGCACCTACAAAGGATTGTACATTGGCTACAATAGCCAAGTTTCTATGGGAAAATATTATTACATGGTATGGATGTCCCTTTGATTTTTGATAAGTGATAGGGGAACACATTTTCTTAATGAGACAATTATAATTTTATTAGGATTAATTCATGATTGCATACTATAAGACTACACCATATCATCCTCAGGAAAATGGAATTGCTGAGGCATTCAACAAAATTTTGAGTGAGACAATAACAAAAATATGTGATGTTGGAAGAAAGGATTGGGATGATAAAGTATATACAGTACTTTAGGCATATCGAACAACATATACAATTTTGAACAAAGCCACGACGATTTCAGTTAGTGTTTGGAAGAGAAGAAGTTTTTCCTATGGAATTTATGTTACCTTACTTTGCATATTGTGCACATGTTGGAGGTCTAGCTGATGAGTAATCATTAGAAGAATGGAATGAAAAGTTAATCAAGCTGGATACGAGCGATGAGCCCATAGCCACGTTTGAGTCAAGAAATAAGAAAAGGACTAGGAAGAAAGCATGGTATGACAGGCATATCAGGGATAAAAAGTTTGAGATTAGACAGATGGTGCATCCTTTATGATTCTAAAATTTTGAGTGCCATCCCTAGAAAACTTTATGTACATTGGTTGGGGTTGTATGTTGTCACTCAAATACTTGAAACCGACGTTCTTGTAAATCAGATGCGCTTGATGGAGTACACGGTTACCCAGATACTTCAATTGGAGTAGGTTGAATCCCTACTATAAATAAGTCTTCTTGGTGTTTATAATAAGGCAGTATTGCCGGTCAGAGTAGGTTTTCAACTCTATATTTCCTTAATGTATTTCCTTCTTCATCGCTATGCTTTGTCAATTTAGTTGGTGTTTTTGTGTAATAAGCATGTTTATGCACACCAGAAAATAATTACTATTTTAGAAGAATTTCTATGCGCAGAGGACTACAAATACCCTTAGTGTGGGGTGTAGGGTTATTGATATCTAGGTATAAGACTATTCAGAATAAGTCCACATGAAAGGAACAAACTATCCCTACTCTATATTCTCCACAACACTCTTAACAACCTTAACTTTAGCTATTTCACCTCCCATTTATAGTTTGTGCACCTAATATTTCCATTGAACTCTCCTATGGCCTGGCTCCTCAGATTTTCTCGCTCGGAATTCAAATTGTAAATAAGATCCTTCAATGAGCTTATTTGCATGATCTACTCTCGACCAATCCCCTTACACCATTTCTCTAGGTGGTTGGATTCTCCTTATCTGTTGTTCCATCATCTAGTCACCATCAACCACGCAACCCATAGATTTGTTATGTTCTTCCTTTATTTCGCTAGGTGTTATTGTGTCCTTATCTCCTCAGGCCTTGTTTCTCACACTTATGTTGTGGCCCCTCATATTATGTTTTTTTTGTCACTATCCTTGTGCACTTTCTTTGTTTCACTTCACGCCCTTATTGCATTCTTGCACTTTGCTACTTACATTCTTCCTCATGCATGTCTCCTTATCCTCTTGACCAAGTCTTTATCTTGCATGGTATTTTTGGCCTCTTTGTCACCCGTACGTGCTTACTTCTCCTTGAGATTTGGGTTACTGTATCTTCACATTGGTATTCTTTCGCGACCTTCCATCCTTCTATTAACATCTCCTTATTTTTCCACGGATCTCCTTCCTTGGTGACTTCCTCTTCAGCTTCGCCTCTTGATATCTTCCTAGATGTTTTCCTCCTTCACTTCTCTCCTTTGTGATCTATTCCTCATGATCCACTTTTAGAATGCTCCTCTTGTGAAGATTCACCTTTCGGGATGGCTTGCTATTTTAAGTAAGTGCCAAAAAAGTAACTTACTATTTTTAGCAAGTGTGAAAAATCAAACCCTTTGTTCCTTAACAGACTGAGGCAACTAGAAATATTCCTTCCTTCTTTACTCCCCTCACCTTCTGGACTAGTTTTCTATTTTTGGCAAGTGCTGGTGGGACCACTTACTATTTTTAGTAAGTGTCTATTTTTGATTGGGATAAACATTTCGAACAATTTCTCCTTACAATACACCTTCGTTGCTCACCGCAACCTTCATAGTTGCTTCAGTTGGTGACTTTCCTAAAATAGCAGTCCCCTATGTAAAAGAATTGCTATTTTTAGAAAGTGTTCTTTTGGTTGTCATAATTCCACGGAATGAAGTTTTACAATATGGGTTTTTTCCCAATATCGCCCCTCTGAAAATTTAGACTTTCCCGATCAGTGGTTTGGGATATTTTAAAGTTTTAAAATTTCGACCTAGTAGTGCTTCTAAACATGGCAGCCATTAATGGACCTCGAAACTTGTGAGTCTATTTATTCCTTACATTTGCAACAAAAATTACATTTTTGTTTTGGGTTTTTCCTTCTAATTCTACTAGTGAAATTTCTCTTCGATCCGGTTGTCGATTTGATGGGAAACTTAGTTTTTTTCTTCGTTGGGCCGAAAAGAGGATTTCTTTAATGTGAATGATCTGTACTACAAAATGAGGGTTTTAAGGTGAGGTATTTATGGATTTTTAGAGAGGAAAGAGAATTAAAAAATGGTTTTTTTTTCCATGTACTGGTTTTTAATATTTCTTCGAATCTTTGTTTCACGGCGATGGAGATTTTTACGATTTCTTCTCTTCGTTCTTCACTTCATCTTCCTTGTTTGACAAACTCTTCTTCTGAGACCTATATGCTGTCATGGAGTGGAGAATAATTTGATGTGATGGAGCTTCTTCCAGGTTCAGTAATGGTGAATAGCACACAGGCAAGTTACAGAGAAACGACACTATTAAGAGTAAGAAGTTAGAAGTTAGAAGCGGGAAGCAGGAAGGATTTTTTTAAAATTCAAAATAAAGGATAAAAAGGATGAGGCACATTTTCATGTCCCTAATTTCCCTTAAGCATTATGGTATGATAGGTTCATCAATTTTCATGTGGTTCCTGGTGATGACAAGTGGTGGAAATCCAACGGTGAATAGTTAAGCCTAAAAAGAAGGTTGGAAGCACTGGGGAGCTGGAAACTGGTCATATGAAGAACCAAGGGGCTTTTTCAAAATGAACCAATTAGGTTTGAATTGAAATTTTGTTTCCCCCATGTCCCTTTTTATAAAGTGACAAATGGGACATCAAATTTCATGGTGCACCTCACGATGACATGTGGCGCAAATCCGACAACAGGGGATGAAGGCTCCACTAGCTCCTGAGGGTTGTACTGACAAGTCTGGAAGTCACATGTATGTCCAAAGGTCTTCTAGGTTCTGGGAAAAATTTCTTGTCCCTCATGTCCCGTGTTTAAAGGGACAAAGAGGACATCAAAATGTGTCAGGCACTAGATGATGACATGTGTCCTCTTGCAAAAAATGGCTAAATGTTTAAACTTGAGAGCGAACTTATGAAGGTCATATCTGGAGTTCCTGATGGATGTTTTTGGGAAAATATTATATTAATTTTACTGAAAATTCCCTTATGAATCCAATGGTTTGAGTCTTAGATCTTGATTCCTCCACTCAAGCCCTGAAATAGCTGATTGTTGATTTGGTCCCTTACCTATGCATGAGAAACACTACTTGCAAACTTATTGTGCCAAGGATTTGTGAAAAATATGATTTTATTGTATTGTAGGGATTTGAATTACCTTCCCAATGATTTTTTTTATCTCTTAACTCCATTCAGAGCTTTGAGGATCACTTCCCAAAATTTAGTTGCTTTTTTGGCCCTCTACACTACCTGGGAATGTAAAAAAATTTATTACAGACCTATTGCTCCAAGGTTTTGTCAAAAATATGATTACACCATATTTTATAGGATATTATCATATTTATGACGAGTATTATTTTCCTCCTAAATCCTTACGGAGCTCTTGTAATCATCCGATGAAGATCGAGTACCTATTTTGACTACCTTTTCCTCATAGGGGTTGAGTCTTGGTCATATGAGAAATTGTACGTACCCAAAATTGTAAGGTACTGTACTGTGGAAAGATGTTACAAAAGCCCCAATGATGATACAGGTCTCTTCGCAAGGTGTTCGGTATCCAGAGAAGCTTTACGGATATGCGTTAACATCCCACATGCCCCGCTTAGCCCCCGCGTGCTTTGTTTTCCTCTTTTTCCCTCTTTTCCTGACCTTTTGCTCTTCAGTTACGAAACCACCTCCCTGCCTGGGCGGCGGTCCTGTAACCTCCGCCCTATGCAAGGCGGTGGTCCTGTACGCGTTTTCTAGAATGTTCCGACATTCGCATCAAGCGTGAAAATTCAACTTTCACTCGCATTTCTCAACCACTAAAGCTTGTATTTATGTTTTTGCTGACTGAACAGTGATTTATCTTTGTTTAATGGTGGGAGAGTTCAATTTGAACTTTCCTTCTGGTGTTTGTAAATGCTATAAATATGTATCTTGTTTACAAGTAAAGGGGCTGAATTCTTTGGTCTTGGTTCTTTGGTCTGGAGTCTTCATTCTTGAGCTTTAGTCTTCAATACTCAGTCCTAGATTTATTTTATGAATCATTTTATTTTAGCATGGATTAGAATTCTGAGTATTTAGTTATGCCTCACTGTACACCGACAACGATCTTGCTAGGAATCGTATAGGCCAAGCTCTGTTCTCTTGTGCCATCCTTCTCCTACTTGTACTTCGTTGTATTTCTTTGAAGCTGCTATTATTCATTGTTTGAGTACCTACTGTTTATCATTTTGTTTTACCATTGCTGCAACAACCCTGCTAGGAATCGCATAGGCCAAGCCAGTTCACTTGCACCATCCCTCTCCTACTTGTGCTTTGTGCCATTTTTACTTCAAAGTAATTGTCGTCCCAGTGCCTTCCCTTGCCGATGTTGCTATACTCCTACTCTTTCTGGATTCACGTGAACACGCAAGAATGAAGAGATCACTCTGAGGGGACAAATTACAACACAACTGGATTTTCCTCTGCTCAGTAAACTCCAGGTTTAAATCATCAAAGTTATTATCAAATAGAGTAGTGAATCATTTTATTTCAGTTAAGCTCGCTTTCAATATTGCTAGGGAAGCTGTGGGGAATGATAGTTTCTGAGAAACTATGATTTGTTCCTCACTTCTGAGGTAGGATTGAAGGTTTTCAATTAAGTTAATTAGTTGTCTTTTATTTAGATTCACACATCTGCACAGGTGAATAACCACACCGGGTTATCTCACTTGTTTAGTTTTAGTATAAATTAGTTCAATTGTTGCTTGTAATTATAATGTTTCAATCGTATATTTTGTTTAGATTAGTTTCCCTTTCAATAGTAGTATAAATTGTTATTTTCAGTTTAAGTTAATTTGGAGACTTCATAACTAGATTAAACACTTAAATTCTAGTTAGGAGGATAAATCACTAGGGAATTTATGCTACCCACTCATAGCCTCTAAATCTCCCCTTTGTCATTTTAGCTACCAGGAGATCACACTACCAGATCTTAGTCACTGATCCTCCCATGGTTAGCCATAAGAAAGTTGCTTGCCGATTCTCATCCTCGCTTGTAGCTTTTCTATCACAGAAAACTGACCATAACCCCGGTTGTGACTTCATGTAAGTCACCCGCATTTCAAACCACCGGCTGTCTCGGCACGACCTCGGGAGGTCGGGTACGGGGAAGGTCACTTGTCGATTATCATCCTCGCATGTCACTTTCCAATCGTACAAAATTGGTGAACCCAACGTGAACTAAACAGTTATTTCACCTTCTCTTTGAGAAGTTTCATCTTCTCTCTTTCACCTTCGCTCCTTCCCATTATTCTGCGGGTATTCATATACCCCCCGAATATGTCAGGATTCGATGCATATGGAAGACCCCTCCTGGGTCTCGAGGCATACTACGCCCAACAGAATAGCCAGTCATCACCATCACTCTCAATGTGGGGCGACAACTATTCAACTAATCAATTGTCAACACAAACACCAAGGACTAGATATAATCCGTCCTTTCAAGCAGAGGGGTTGGAGCAACTTGCTCAAACACAAACAGAACCTTCAGGCTCAAACAATATGACATTGACTGGAGAATCTGCTTCATCTCCTCAGGTGTTACTTAGACCACATATTAGTAGACAATCAGATCCATACTCAGTTCTAGATGACGAGTACTCAATACGTTATCCTAGGAGTGAACAACGCTCTCAAGGCATGTACCCACCTGTAGGAATTTTGCAAATACAGCCCGAGTTCTCTCCTCAAGAAAATACCTCTATGCCATCACATATAGAAAATACTCTCATAGATGCTTGGCAGGATAGTGATCAGTTCATAGCAGGATATCACATACCTCCGTAAAGCCATGTTATACAACAAACGCCACCAAGGCACGATATCGTGACTTCACCAAACGAAGTCATTTCAACTCTAATAGAAAAGGTTAGAGGATTAGAACTTGCCCAAGCAAGTCAAAATTTGAGATTCATACAAACAGGGAGTTCCAATCCTCCGCACCATCCTAGCCAAGTAAATCTCCTCACAGGAGTAGGCACATTAGGTATGACTCCTCAGTATTCACAACAGGTGCCAACTAGACCCACTATCGCTAGCACTGTTCCTCCTGGTCCAGTACAGAGCAACCCATTCCTGGATAGTACCCCTTCGTACTTAAAATTGTACTCCAATCGCCACAAAGGGATATGTACTCATCCCCCAGCATGTTTACTCAAATGCAGGGATTGCCTTATGCCCCTGCCAACGCGTATGTTACGCCATATCAACAACCCGTTCCGCCACCGCCTCCTCAACAGGCACCATCAATGGTTGAGACGTATGCGATAGGGACTTATTCAGAATATTTAAAGGAGCCCTTAGATTTCACCATACGAAGCGTTATGCTTCCAAGGCCTCTTCCCGATTTGCCCAAATACAAAGGAGAAGGAGATCCGAATGCGCATATCAAAGCTTACGCTACAGCCATTCGAGAATTACTCCCATGGGATGGGGTTGTTGCTAAGATATTCCCCAAAACGCTGGAAGGCATTGCTCTCGATTGGTATTACAGAATACCTGAAGCTTCCATACATTCGTTTAAACAACTCGTGTCAGAGTTCATCAAAGCCTTTGACATGAACAAACTATTGAGAACAGGAATCAGGGAATTCTTGCATATCAAACAAGAACACAACGAATCTGTCGCCCATTTCATCCAGAGGTGGCGTACAGTTCTTTATTCATCAGCAAGTTCTCCAAACATGGATCAGATGGAACTATGCGATTTATTCCTTCATTCTCTTAGTAGAGAGGTGAAGGAAGAAGTCCAAAAGTTCCCACTAAGGACTTATGATGAGGTACTTGAGAGCTCTCTCCGAATAGATCAAGCAGCGATAGATAGTGGTCGTAAGACATATGGAGCAAACGGGAGGTTAATCGCCCCCAACCAGAACACTACAACTTATCCTACTACAACGAATGCTGATCAAGGACCCAATATCCTTAATGAAAACCATGGGGTTACAACAGATGGATTCACTGATCAAGTCAAAGGACCAAATGTTGTGAACACCCCGGCACCTACTAACAATCAACGCAATAATAACTTCACCCCAGCGATCAATACAGAGGATTCTAATCATCCTCCACAATAGCAAATCCAGCCACAAGGCCTTGCTCGGGGCCCAGATGGATATCAAAATCAAAGCTAAAGGCCACAACCTCGAAATTTCAACTATAACAATCAACAGCCCAATCAGAACTTTGGGCCACAACATGATTCAAACCGATGACCACGGAACTATAATCCCAATCTATATTGTGGTTTCCAAAAAATCAGGGGTCATGACACTAGGACTTGCCATGACTACAATAAATTCATGCAACGCTTGCCAGAAGAGCAAAAACAACTTTTCATAGATATGTTCTTGGCAGATCCTGTGTCACCAGCACCAAATACTTTTGCAGGGGCAGTTTCCCCTCAAAATGCACCTCTCAAGATCTTCAATGATCCTCTCCCAAATCATTATAACAATAACAGGTTAGATCCAAATGGGAAAAACAAAGGTATCATAATAAGAAATAACAATCAAGACGCCTCAACTCCTGACAACTCTCAGGTTGCTCCTAACCTAGGTTCAAATGGTAATACGAAAATCTTGGGATTAGTTGAGCTAGAGGTTGAGTGTGAAATTAATGCAACAACTCAGACAAAGGAGTATGTTTCACAACCCCTACCCGATATTTTCTCCACACGAGATGAATTTCCTACAAATGCTAAATCGGTAGGATCCTATGATTTAATATACGAGGTGGCAAAGACAAATAAAGATAAGTCAATTTCTATGGAAACAGTCTCCACTAAAGCCACAGAAGGAATTATGAAACTCTTGGAGAATGACGAACCGATCTTTCTCCCATTCGAACCTCAAGGAATGGGTAGTCTTCTCGGTATAGCATCTCTTCCCTCTGATGACCTAAATCTAGATATAAATATGATAGAATTAACAAGTGAAGAAAGGCAATTCAAAACTGAAATGATGCCTATCAAAACCATCTCTAGGCACTGCCCTATTCTAAAGCCTAGTTTCGACCCATGCGTGTCTAAAGCTAAGTTTTCCCTATCCATGGGGCAAGACCTCATCATTAACACAATGCTCACTATGAGAGAGAAGGTCGAGCATCATAGTCATGCTCACCCACATGCCATCTCTCAAAAACATGACAAAGAGGTACGCGAATGCCTCTTTCAGAAAAATGTTTTTAATAATGAGACATATACACCTCTGGGCAAGGGTTGTAAGTTCAAACCCAGAATGGTAGGCCCTCGTCAAGAAAATGAAAAATTTGAGGATAATGGTTCTCCGCTGTGTACTTCTAGGGGTGAAGAATTCTATATTCGTCAACTTTCTTCACCTTAGACATCATGAAATATAGTTCCACCTTCATTTTCATATGTACATGGTTGCAGTTGCATTACATTAGTAATTTAGTTGGTTCATTTTGTTCACTTGTTTCATAAATATTGTAGTCCAGGAACTTACTCTTAAGTAATCTGTTACAAATTTCTGAAGATATTGGAAAAAATATTCAAATCACATCTCTTCAAACATCATCAAATATTTTTCAAATCTTCTCATCAAGTTTGACAGACAAACATTGACGGAAACCATACCAAGACCTGCATACTTGGCCTTGCTCTTTCTTTCTACTAGGTAAATTGTCCTTACCTACGGTCTGTTCTAGAAGCTTCTTGGTGTCACATCTATCCCTCTTAAAATCTCTTGGAACGAAAGGATATCCCAAAGTCATAGATCAAAAATGTCAAAATCAAATGCAATCAAAAGCACCAAGAAAAAAAAATATTTTATTTTACACACTTCTTTGCCCCATCAACCTTCGGTGATAAGCCCACATCTCTTATTGGTGATGCGAGGTTGGGAAAGGAAAGAAGTGCCCTTACTCGCCTGTATCTTACCTTTGGTGACAAACCCATCCTTCTTACTAGTGGCGTGAGGCAAGGTGTGGGGGGTCCAGTCACACAAACTAACAAATCTTGGTATGCTAAAAAACACAAGTCAAATTCTGTTAAAAGAAGGCAAACATCCAAACATCCAAATGCCAAAGAGATCAAATCCTCAAAACCAGATTTTGTCAACCAGGTTGCCATTTATGAATCTAAGTCTAGATAAACTGAAAAGTAAGTGGCCTTTTAAGCTTGGTAGTATTTCTAAGTAGGGTGGGTGTGTAGGTCCAATTTTGTTTCTTGTTCTTGTTTTGTCTGTCTCTCATCATTCCACTCAAATCAAACTCATACAACTTGTGCCCTTCCCAATTCTTGGTGTTGAGCCCTCGCATCTTACTAGTTGCGTGGATTTGGGATTGGGGCAAGTTCATCTCTTTATCGCTACACATTCATTATGTTTTGCCAACATAAAAAGAAATCACAGACATTGCCCAAAGAGGCCAAAAGTTCAATACTACAACATGTTTGTCATCACATATCAACATTGCAAAAGCAAATAAAGTAAAAACATTCTGTTTAACATTTGTTATCACTTGTCATCCATTGCATACATTCTGAAAAGCATGTGAAAGTTGGCGGCATTTCGACACACGGGCATGTCAGGTATAACTTCTAACTCCCCATTTCGGGACTGCCATACTCGGACCCACCGTTTTATGCCTCTTCATGGCTAAAACGCTTCTCCGAGGGGGCAATATGTACGTACCCAAAATTGTAAGGTACTGTACTGCGGAAAGATGTTACAAAAGCCCCAATGATGATACAGGTCTCTTCGCAAGGTGTTCGGGATCCAGAGAAGCTTTACGGATATGCGTTAACATATCACATGCCCCGCTTAGCCCCCGCATGCTTTGTTTTCCTCTTTTTCCCTCTTTTCCTGACCTTTTTCTCTTCAGTTACGAAACCGCCTCCCTGCCTGGGCGGCGGTCTTATGACCGCCGCCCTGATCAGGGCGGCGGTCCAGTAACCGCCGCCCTATTCAGGGCGGCGGTCTTGTACGCGTTTTCCAGAATGTTCCGACATTCACGTCAAGCGTGAAAATTCAACTTTCACTCACATTTCTCAACCACTAAAGCTTGTATTTATGTTTTTGCCGACTGAACAGTGATTTATCTTTGTTTAATGGTGGGAGAGTTCAATTTGAACTTGCCTTCTGGTGTTTGTAAATGCTATAAATATGTAGCTTGTTTACAAGTAAAGGGGCTGAATTCTTTGGTCTTGGTTCTTTGGTCTGGAGTCTTCATTCTTGAGCTTTAGTCTTCAATACTCAGTCCTAGATTTATTTTATGAATCATTTTATTTTAGCATGGATTAGAATTCTGAGTATTTAGTTATGCCTCACTGTACACCGACAACGATCCTGCTAGGAATCGTATAGGCCAAGCTCTGCTCTCTTGTGCCATCCTTCTCCTACTTGTACTTCGTTGTATTTCTTTGAAGCTGCTATTATTCATTGTTTGAGTACCTGCTGTTTATCATTTTGTTTTACCATTGCTGCAACAACCCTGCTAGGAATCGCATAGGCCAAGCCAGTTCACTTGCGCCATCCCTCTCCTACTTGTGCTTTGTGCCATTTTTACTTCAAAGTAATTGTCGTCCCAGTGCCTTCCCTTGCCGATGTTTCTATACTCCTACTCTTTCTGGATTCACGTGAACACGCAAGAACGAAGAGATCACTCTGAGGGGACAAATTACAACACAACTGGATTTGCCTCTGCTCAGTAAACTCCAGGTTTAAATCGTCAAAGTTATTATCAAATAGAGTAGTGAATCATTTTATTTCAGTTAAGCTCACTTTCAATATTGCCAGGGAAGCTGTGGGGAATGATAGTTTCTGAGAAAATATGATTTGTTCCTCACTTCTGAGGTAGGATTGAAGGTTTTCAATTAAGTTAATTAGCTGTCTTTTATTTAGATTCACACATCTGCACAAGTGAATAACCACACCGGGTTATCTCACTTGTTTAGTTTTAGTATAAATTAGTTCAATTGTTGCTTGTAATTATAATGTTTCAATCGTATATTTTGTTTAGATTAGTTTCCCTTTCAATAGTAGTATAAATTGTTATTTTCAGTTTAAGTTAATTTGGAGACTTCATAACTAGATTAAACACTTAAATTCTAGTTAGGAGGATAAATCACTAGGGAATTTATGCTACCCGCTCATAGCCTCCAAATCTCCCCTTTGTCATTTTAGCTACCAGGAGATCACACTACCAGATCTTAGTCACTGATCCTCCCATGGTTAGCCATAAGAAAGTTGCTTGTCGATTCTCATCCTTGCTTGTAGCTTTTCTATCACAGAAAACTGACCATAATCCCGGTTGTGACTTCAACTAAGTCACCCACATTTCAAACCACCGGCTGTCTCGGCACGACCTCAGGAGGTCGGGTACGGGGAAGGTCACTTGTCGATTATCATCCTCGCATGTCACTTTCCCATCGTACAGAAACCTCGTGGAAATGAGGGGGAGGGAGAATTTTTGTGTTCCTTTCATCCCTTTGGAAAAAGTGAAAATAGGGACATCAATTTCTACTTCGTGCCTCATTGCAACACTTGGCGATCATCCGTGTAGTGAGAGGAAATGCTCCAACAAGCTCCCGTCGGCTAAATTGGCAATCCATGAGGTCACGTTGGTGTTCTAGGGGCTAAAAAGGGTTGGGAAAATTTTTGTGTCCCTTTTTTCTCTTTTAAAAAGGGACATAAGGTACATGAAAATTCTCCTTAACCACAATTTGCCACGTTTCCCATTAAAAATTTGACTAACTGTCGAAGAGTGTACCTTGAGAGATGACTTGTGAAGGCTATATCTTGAGCTCCTGGATGAGACTTTTGGCACTTCTGTATATTATTTTGACTGGAAAATAAATTTTGATAAGAATGGTGATGGTCCCAAGGATAAATTATGATTGGAACACCTCCAAATGTCTCCTTTTTCTCGGGACCTTCAACTTTGCGCAATGAGAATGAGCTGCCTAGGAAAAAGTATGGGGTTTTGAGGAGTCCCATTTTTTCCATCATGTAAATAATTGAAAATAGTTTCCATAGGTACCTTATTTTGGCTTCCAAATCACTATGGATCTCCCAAAATCTTTCTTTTATGTTCAATTCCCTTTTCACGGTGCGTGCTCATTCAGGTCCAAAAACTCACTTTCGTTGAATCGAGTCCAAAACCTCTAAAATTTCCCTAAATATTACATAACCAACCCCAAAAAAAATTTAGCACTTGAATAATCCTCCATGGTGATTTATTCTCCTTCGTTCCACTCCAGGGAGGTGCACTAGTCCCATGAAGGCCAGTGGCAGCCCTTCCCAAAACTGCCCAAAACATGGCATTCTTCACAAATTCCTAAAATCACCTAGGCGGAATGACTTTGCTTTCCTAAATCACCTATGGGAATTGGATGGACATCCAATTCAATACCATTACATGGATGAATTAAGGCTTGGTGTTAAGGATGTGTAGACCTGGGGTGTCCTAGAAAGGTAAAAATTGAATACATTGACACACGGGTATCATTGTCATGCTTGAAAATTTGAAATTTTCTTGTCCCACATTTACATGAAAACAAAAATTTACAGTCTGTTGGTCATCAAATAGGACTTTACGAAGAGCAACAGTCAGGGGACAAGAAGTCCCTCCTCTTTAATGGGAGAGGTTCCCTTATTCAGAAACGAACCTATTTACAAATATACAAAACATGATTTTCTGGTTGAACTTGGATATTACAAAAGTGTTTTCTATAAAGATCATCAATTACAAAAGGACTGAGGAATGAGAGTACGGGAATGAGCAGAAAGGCAACACTCAGAATTATAGATAACAGAGTAATTCTTTATGTATGCGAAGTTACAGTGAATTGAAACAAGATCATTTGTATCATATAAATAAGATGGAATTTAAAGACACAAAGTTCTGTAAATAACATCTGCCAGAACACAAAGTTTCTTAACATAACACAGACAAATGATCTTCACAAAAATAAATGAAAGCTGAGGAACGACAGAGATCAGATAGAAAAAGAATGGAAAGCCCTTCTGTATTGATTTCTTTATGATCTATTTACACTTTCAGAAAATAAAACAAGTTCTTCCTCCTTTCAAAATGGCGTGGAGAGGCCATTATATAGCTTACAAATCAGTTATTCTTTGTAACTACTTCTTTTAACTAAAGATTAGTTAAGGATTGCCAACCGCAATACCTCAACTAATTACAATGAATCCGAGAAAAAGAATTAGAAAAGAAGAGAAGAATAAGGAGAAGAAGACAGGTGGTTATGAATGGGAGGGACCCACTGACTTCAAAATTCGCTGCCTGAATCTCTTCAATGCCTCGGTTATGTCTCTGCCACGAGGGACTGACGTGCTGGTTGTAGACTGAGCCCAAAATCCGGGGCACTTCTCCATTTCCTTATCAAAATCGACATGAGTATGGTAGAATCATCTGCGCCGTTGGTGTAGGGTTTGCATCAGCCATCCTCGACCAAAAAGTCACCAAAGTCAAGATGATGAGCTTCACTGTCCCTGACATTTGATCTTCAAATTGATAGTAATTCGGAGGGTAGAGCCGCACACTAAACTCGGGAAGGAATTACAGCGTGAAAAATGCATAGGGGGTTCGCTCATAATATAGCCGTTTAGGAGAGAGAAAGATAATGAATGTGCATTTACCAATTTGAATAAGCAAGATATTCGGGTAGAGCGGGAAAAAATAAGCACGAATGACACTTGGTTCATTTGGGACATGTGAGACGCGAATGCGCGAAACACGCGGCTCGGGCGATTCGGGCGAAGCGGGGAAAAGACGCACAAATGTCTTTTGGGACATGCGGAACGAAAGTGCGCGAAGTACGCGACTCGGGTGATTCGGCCGAAAATGGAACAACTTGCCCATTTGAAATTGGGACATGCGGGACAAGTGAGACGCGAATGCGTGAAACACGCGGCTCGGGTGATTCGGGTGAAGCGGGGAAAAGACGCACAAATGCCTTTTGGAACGTGCGGGACAAAAGTGCGCGAAACATGCGACTCGGCCGGATCGGGTGAAAATGGAACAACTTGTCAAATTGAACTTGGGACATTTGGGACGTGAAAGCGTGAAGTACGCGGTTCGGGAGATTCGGCCGAAAATGGAACAACTTTCCCGATTGGACTTGGGACATTTGGGACGTGAAAGTGCGACGGGCCTCCGAAAAAGGACAAACTTCGGGGAAACCGGCCGATCGGGGAACAGAGCGCCCGTTTGAACTTGGGACACGCGGGACAAAAATGTCTGACAGGCCCGAAAAACACACAGAATGACCCAAAAAAACGTAGATTTTTCCCAAATTCTCGACTTTTAACATGGAGTACAACAGAGAAGACACCCAAACTCAAATTTTTAAAATTTTCACTTCCTTAAGAGCAGGGGAATTTTGAGTGGACAACAGCTGGCTCCTTCTGGGGATGACTTGGCATAAATTCAAGGAATGGGACAAGGTAAGAACTTAGAAAAACTCAGGGAAGCAGACCAGTACCTTATCCATTGGGCCACGGAGTCAAAAAGCAAACCAATACAGAGGACAACACACCAAAAACGAAAAGGAAAGAAAAACAAAAACGCTGTACAGAATATACAAAGGACCCCCTAATCACCTATGACTTGAACAACTTAAGGTACTGCCCACTATACGGAAGTGGGAGAGGAGAACCATCCATGTAATCAAGATAAAATGAATTCTTACCAGCAAAGTGTCTGATCTTGAAAGGTCCGAGCCAAAGGGAATCGAACTTGCCATGGCTGCCACGAGGTTCATGCCTTTTATCCCATAACAACACAGTGTCTCCAACTTGGAAATCTCTGAACCTGGCTTTCTTATCAAACAGGACCTTTACCTTCTGCTGGTGAACAGATATCCTATCAGCAACCTCCAATCTGTCCTCATTCAGTTTGTGAAGGTACATAATTCTCTTATCCAAAGCATCACTGAAACTAGTATCTTCAATGGCCTTCATTAGATGCAAGGCTGGCAGCTCCACTGTTACTGGCAATTGAGCTTCTACTCCATATACCACTTGAAAAGGAGACATTCCAATAGCTCTCTTTGGTGTAATTCTGTCTGCCCAAAGAGCATCATAGAGCTTCTTGTGCCAGTTTCGTTGAGACTCATTGACTAATTTCCTTATAATAGTCACCAAATTTTTATTAGTGGATTCTGCTTGCCCATTTCCCTGAGGATAGTAATCTGAGGAGTGAGCCAAAGAAATGCCATACCCATAGCAAAAATCCATTATCTCAGTTGAAGAGAAATTCGAAGCATTATCTGTCACAATCTTGTTAGGTACACCATACCTTACCAAGATGTTCTCTTTGATGAAGCTGCACACCACTTCAGAAGTAGTACTCTTAACTGGAATAGCTTCTACCCATTTGGTGAAATAATCCGTGGCAGTTAATACATGAGTATGACCAGCACTAGAAGCAGGATTAAGTGTTCCAATGAAGTCCAAACCCCACTGTTGAAAAGGTTCTTCAATTACAACTGGCTTAAGAGGCAAAGAGGCCAATTTGGGTCTTCCCACGAAGGTCTGACAAGCCTCACATTTATCAACCCACTTGGATGCATCTCTGAACAAGGAAGGCCAGTAATATCCTCCACGAAGTATCTTATGAGCAGTGACCGTTGATGAATAGTGTCTCCACATGCCTGATCATGAAAAGCTGAGAGCAACTTTTTCTGTTGTTCCTTGTCCACACATTTCAAAAATCTTCCATCTAACCCACGTTTGAACAAGGCGTTTTCCCACAACACATATTGCACTGACCTAAGTTTAACAGTCCTCTTTTCTTTGGCAGTTAAATGAGGGGGGCATTCTCCATAGGTGAGAAAATGAGCAATATCAGCATACCATTCATCAACTGAGCTAAGAAACAGAACGGTAGGAAGGCCAACTTTCTCCTCCAACAACTCATGTTTAGCTCCTTCAGCAATGAGCTCACAAAGACCTTTTCCACGAACAAGCTTGGTCGGTTTGATGTCAATGTCATATTCTTGGACCTTAGCAACCCAGTTCCCTCTCTTGGATCCAAATTCTTGTTGTGTGAGAATTGACTTAACAGTTGTATCTGGAACCAACACCATGGAATGAGAGTTGAGGATGTAAAAACGAAACTGCTTAACAGCTTTGACCACTGCAAAAGCATGTTTTTCCATCATGGTGTATTTTAACTCATGATCTTTCAGAATATAGCTCATGAACGCAATTGGGAGTTCATGCTCATTAGAGTCTTCTTGAGTCAAAACAGCAGCCAAGGTATTATCTGTGGCATAGCAATAGATAATAAAATCTTTGCTGAAATCAGGACAGGCTAAAACAGGAGTTTTAGCGATAGCTCTTTTAATACCCTCAAAGGATTCCTTTCCTTCAGAAGACCAACCAAATGTTTGTTTCCCTTTCATCATTTGAGAAATATTCAAAGTTAACTCTGCAAAATCAGGGATGAATCTTCTTAAAAAATTGATCTTACCAAAGAAAGAGTGCACGCCCTTTTTGCTGGTTGGGAGAGGAATTTGCTGGATAGCTTGTACTCGTTCAGGATCAATCTTAATACCATCTTTGGAGACAATGTGCCCTAATAATTTTCCCTCTGTGACACAAAAGACAGATTTTTTAGGATTCAAAGAAATCCCATGCTCTCTGCATCTTAGCAGAACTGTCTCCAGGTGGTCAAAATGATCCGCCCTTGTTTTAGAAAACACTGTCAAGTCGTCAAGATATATGACAATACACTTCCCTTTCAAACTTCCAAAGGCCAGATCCATGGCTCTCTGAAAAGTGGCACCAGCATTAATGAGCCCAAAAGGCATTCTCTTGTAAGCAAAGGTACCCCAAGGAGTAGTGAAAGTTGTTTTGTGTTGATCTGCAGTATCAACCTCTACCTGATTATATCCTGAGAATCCATCAAGCATAGATAACATTTCAGATCCTGTTACTGCTTGCAAGACCTGATCCATCATGGGCAAAGGATAATTATCTTTCAAAGAAGCCTGATTCAGATTCCTGAAATCAACACAGATGCGGATCTCACCATTCTTCTTCCTAACAGGCACAATATTAGCAATCCATGTTGAATGATGAATGGGAAAAATGATTTTGGCCTTCAACAACTTCTGTATTTCCTGAAAGATGGTGTCAGCTATTTTGGGGTTGTATTGCCTCTGTTTCTGCTTAAAAGGCTTAATTCCAGGCTTGAGAGGAATAAAATGCTGCATATCTTTTGGTTTGAAAGCTTTTAAATCTTCATAAGAGTAAGCAAGAACATCCTTATACCTCTTTAAAAGATCAATTGCTTTCTTCCTCTCATCTGCTGTGCAACATTTTCCAATGTTCACGAGCTTAGGATCAGTAGAACTCCCAATATTAATTTTATCATACTCAGCTGATTGTTGAGGTCCAGTAGAAGCTCTAGACTTTACATACCTGTCATGTTTATCAAATAGTTCCTCTAAACTCACCAATCCTTTAGGAATCTTGTTTCCTTTGAGTTTGATGCACCCATCCTGATCCTTTTCTTCTCCTTGGGTGACTGCTTTGTCAAAGGGCACACTTTCACGAGGCAGGTTGTCACTTCCTTCAAAATACAGCTGTTCAAAATTACCCTTGAGTTCTAAGAAAGAAAGCAAGTGTTGATCATCATTGAAAACTTGCCAGTTATTGGTATTATCAGGTACACTAGGCCGATGGACCATCTCAATGGTGAACTTGTCTTGAGAGAAGTCAGGATGAGGAATCAGTAGTGACCCTGAGACTGCTAGTGAATCAGCCCTGCTGTTCTTCTCCCTAGGTATTGCTTCGATGGAGAAAGCATCAAGAAATTCAATGGAATCCCAAACCTGATTCCGGTAATGTTTCAACCTTCCATTTTTTACCTGGAAAAGGCTTCTAACTTGCTTTACAATCAATTCCGCATCACCACGAGCCAGAAGATTCTTTACACCTTGTTCTTTGGCCACTTGCAGTCCAAGAATGAGAGCCTCATACTCTGCTGTATTATTAGTATTTTCGAACTGCAACTTGAATGAAAAAGGATGAAGGCTCCCTTCAGGTGACACCAGTAGGACACCAGCTCCAGAACCAGCTGAGGAACAACTTCCATCAAACTCTAAAATCCAAACACCATTAGGATCTTTAGGTGACACTTTGGGGAGTTGGATTTCATCAGGGGACATAATCATATAGTTACCATGCCCCATATCCTCATAGAGTATTTGTGCTTTAGGATCATCTGTTTTTTGTACAATATACTCAGACTGCTTCTCAGGCAGCAACTTCCTCATTTGTCCATTAACAGGTACGAGTGCATGTGACCAATCCATTTGAATCTCTCCACCCACATCCTTACAGAAGTTCCTACTTAGCAACATCCCGTATGAAGGAGGAATATCTGCTACTAAGATGGTAGCCAAAACTCTCTTCTCAGGCAAAGCAGCAAAAGCCACTTGTGCATCTTTAATTCTTCCGACCAGGGGCACTTCCTTACTCTCCATAGAGTAACAAGATCCATAAGTGCGTGTGAGGGTCAAGCCTAAGGCATGAGCTACTTTAGCAGGCATCACATTGTCTGAGGCCCCTGAGTCTATGACACAATTACTGAGCCTATGGCCAGCTATAAGAAGTGTTACATAAAATGGTTTAATTTTGTCATTAGGTGAGGTGACAGCGGCTACCAGACTAGGCTGTGGTGCAGAAGAAGGAGTGGGTAAAAGGCCTTTAGAGGTGGTCTTAGAATGGGAATTGACAAAGTGAATCATTTTAGCAAAAGCTTTGGGATGGGTTTGATAATACTCAGCCTCTGAAATTTGAACCTTAGTCTTTTTTAGGTGATCAATAATATCAAAAGACCCAGAAGTGGACGGGCCATCATCACTTGAGATCCTAGGTTTATCAACTTTAGGAGAAAAAGAAGTAACTTTACTAGCAGGATTGACAGGACTCACCTTTGGTGTAGATGAAACGGGGATAGGAGATCCTCTTTTTGCAATTACAGGGATAGTAGCCGGCTGCTCCTTAGATTTCTTGGGGGGCTGCGTCACTTTCTCCCTCTGCTTTGTCTGCTCTCGAGTCATGACAGCAAATGATTCGCTATTCATGTCCGCTACTACTTCATCATAATCATCTCCATCATCAATGCCCTCAGTAGTGAAGAAATTAACTCGAGATCCCTCAAGTTCATCTGCTTCATCATCAACTTCTTCCACAAATTCCTCGCAAGCTTCATTATCCTCATCATCATCTGGTTCCTCAACTTCACAGGTTGCATTGACAGGAACTTTAACAGGAGGTCCTTCAAGCGCTAATCTTGTTTGAGAAGCAGGCAAACGATTTCTGGGCTGAAAATTCCTCCTTGGAACGTCTGCATAGGGAGCATGCTGAGCCAATTGTTTCTTTATGGCAATGAGATCATTCGCAAGTTTTTGAACCAATGGATCAGTATTAGGTCCAGGAGTGGAAGAGGAGGAAGAAGCAGACTTAGATTTGGAAGGGTCTCTCCTCAACTTCCCTGACATGATTAAATCATCCTCGACACTAACAGCAAGAGTTTGATCTTCAGCCAATGTTGCGAGATTAGCCCTTCTTAGTGCATAACTAACTTCAGGCGATTGGGCATTTAGGAAGAAACATTTTTGGATTTGATCAACAGGTCGAGTATTTGCCGGAATTTTATTAATTAACCTGTTGAATCGGGCCACAAATTCTCTCATGGGCTCTGGTGAATCTTTCTTTATCTGAGAGATTTGGGCTAGCAAGGCATGCACATCTTCTGCTGGTTTGAAACGGTTTTCAAACCTAGTTCTCATGGTGTCCCAGCTAGTGATAGCACCAGCCGGAAGGTGATAGAACCAATCAGCAGCATTATCTTGTAAAGTCTCAACGAACAGTCTCACGGAGACGTCTTCATGTTCAACTCCCAGAACTCCACATGCAACTATGAAGGCTGCGATGTGTTCATCAGGATGCACTTTGCCATCGCCTTTGAATTTAGGAAAGTTCTTCCAGTTACCTCTGGGTAACTCATGCAAAGGCTGAGGAAGAGCAAGGGGCCCGACACGATGACCCCAGGGCAATGGTACCACCATTCTTGGAAAAATGGCTTGGAGAGGAACTGCAACACCAGCAAGAATCAAAGCTCGAAGATTAGGACTAGCTGGCTCTGAAGGAATACCACCCGTAGGAATTCTATCTTGAACAGGTGGAGTGCTTGTTGAACGAGTCTTTCTATTTCTTGTTGAAGGGAAAGGAAAACCCTGCTGCTCCAAAAGCTGAAACTGAGAATCTTCAATACCAAGGGCCCTTCTCCCTCGAGTAAAATGCGGAGTCGCCAGATCAAAGGATGATCAAAAATTACAGAACTGGAATATGATTTTCCCCAGTGGAGTCACCAAAAACTGTTGGTCGTCAAATAGGACTTTACGAAGAGCAACAGTCAGGGGACAAGAAGTCCCTCCTCTTTAATGGGAGAGGTTCCCTTATTCAGAAACGAACCTATTTACAAATATACAAAACATGATTTTCTGGTTGAACTTGGATATTACGAAAGTGTTTTCTATAAAGATCATCAATTACAAAAGGACTGAGGAATGAGAGTACGGGAATGAGCAGAAAGGCAACACTCAGAATTATAGATAACAGAGTAATTCTTTATGTATGCGAAGTTACAGTGAATTGAAACAAGATCATTTGTATCATATAAATAAGATGGAATTTAAAGACACAAAGTTCTGTAAATAACATCTGCCAGAACACAAAGTTTCTTAACATAACACAGACAAATGATCTTCACAAAAATTAAATGAAAGCTTGGGGATACAACAGAGATCAGATAGACAAAGAATGGAAAGCCCTTCTGTATTGATTTCTTTATGATCTATTTACACTTTCAGAAAATAAACCAAGTTCTTCCTCCTTTCAAAATGGCGTGGAGAGGCCATTATATAGCTTACAAATCAGTTATTCTTTGTAACTACTTCTTTTAACTAAAGATTAGTTAAGGATTGCCAACCGCAATACCTCAACTAATTACAATGAATCCAAGAAAAAGAATTAGAAAAGAAGAGAAGAATAAGGAGAAGAAGACAGGTGGTTATGAATGGGAGGGACCCACTGACTTCAAAATTCGCTGCCTGAATCTCTTCAATGCCTCGGTTATGTCTCTGCCACGAGGGACTGACGTGCTGGCTGTAGACTGAGCCCAAAATACTTCTCCATTTCCTTATCAAACTCGACATGAGTATGGTAGAATCATCTGCGCCGTTGGTGTAGGGTTTGCATCAGCCATCCTCGACCAAAAAGTCACCAAAGTCAAGATGATGAGCTTCACTGTCCCTGACATTTGATCTTCAAATTGATAGTAATTCGGAGGGTAGAGCCGCACACTAAACTCGGGAAGGAATTACAGCGTGAAAAATGCATAGGGGGTTCGCTCATAATATAGCCGTTTAGGAGAGAGAAAGATAATGAATGCGCATTTACCAATTTGAATAAGCAAGATATTCGGGTAGAGTGGGAAAAAATAAGCACGAATGGCACTTGGTTCATTTGGGACATGTGAGACATGAATGCGCGAAACACGCGGCTCGGGCGATTCGGGCGAAGCGGGGAAAAGACGCACAAATGTCTTTTGGGACATGCGGAACGAAAGTGCGCGAAGTACGCGACTCGGGTGATTCGGCCGAAAATGGAACAACTTGCCCATTTGAAATTGGGACATGCGGGACAAGTGAGACGCGAATGCATGAAACACGTGGCTCGGGCGATTCGGGCGAAGCGGGGAAAAGACGCACAAATGCCTTTTGGAACGTGCAGGACAAAAGTGCGCGAAACACGCGAACTCAGCCGGATCGGGCGAAAATGGAACAACTTGTCAAATTGAACTTGGGACATTTGGGACGTGAAAGCGCGAAGTACGCGGTTCGGGTGATTCGGCCGAAAATGGAACAACTTGCCCGATTGGACTTGGGACATTTGGGACGTGAAAGCGCGACGGGCCCGAAAATGACAAACTTCGGGGAAACCGGCCGATCGGGGAACAGAGTGCCCGTTTGAACTTGGGACACGCGGGACAAAAATGTCCGACAGGCCCGAAAAACACACAGAATGACCCAAAAAACGTAGATTTTTCCCAAATTCTCGACTTTTAACATGGAGTACAACAGAGAAGACACCCAAACTCAAATTTTTAAAATTTTCACTTCCTTAAGAGCAGGGGAATTTTGAGTGGACAACACATCCTTCATAAGATATGTTCCCACATCAATAATTATCATGTCTATTTTGGTGTGATATAAAATATCAATACTTATAAAGTATCATTTTAATCATATCAATGATGACAAATACCTATTCCACTCTTTTCTGACCTCTATGATATTAAATAAATACCATGATAATTTCTACTAGTTTAGGACTGCAATAACCCCTCTCACTATGGAGGCTAGTAAGAGAAAAAAACAAATTCTCTTGCATAAATTCCATTCTGTATCTATTTATTCTTCAAAGCATCTAAAACCTTTATAAGAATTTGTTTTCTAAATCAAGTATGTCTAGAGATAAATATCAAACACACATTGTTAAGCCAACTCAATTATAGTGTATTATTTTGTAATTAATATTGAATTTAATTTTATCCCTATCTACATTCAAATATCTCACAAGAAAGAAACACCATGCCACATAATTCCACTACTTCTTGATCATGGATTACTAGACCATCTATGCTCCATCGTGTTGCTAGAAAAAATATCAAAGTAGATAGTTAAACCCTAATTTGAATATCACATGTCTTAGGTCATGGAACAAATCATTGTTCTACATTTCTAGAAAAGATAAAATTTTGAAAGATAAAGGCACATTCTAGATAATGAAATATAGTTGAGAGATACTATAATTACGAGTTATGACATGATATTATATACACACTCACACACAAAAATTCAAAACCATCAGTGATATGAAAATTTCAAAATTATAACCTATATATTAAGGAAAAGAATTGGAAAATTCTCCTAATCAACAAGGAAGAAAAAAATATGCATGTAGTATTCAGGCATTACAATAGTTTGGTTACACTCTCTAAGATATCACAAATACACCTAAAGCACTGCAATATCATGGATTCCTTATCCTACTCATCATATGTAATTTACCTATTTTGGAAACGATAATGAGGATACCCATATCTATGTAGCATGAATGGATTTATTTGGTAAAAGGATGGTTATGAAAAATGGGACCTATAATTGATGAATTCAATCAATATATTATATTTCCTTCTATTTGTGAAACAATTACACTTCAAAGTGTGCTTATATTATTTGTGAGAAATAAGAAACCCCTTGCCCTAAAATGATTATTAACATGGTTGATCCTATCTTATTGGAGTGTGATCCCATTATAGATGACCTAGTCGATGACCAATCCCACCAATACAAAAAAAATAGTGCACTTCAAAAATAATATAAAAAATCAAAGTATTCAAAAATATAAAAAGGTAGAACATTAAAAAATCTAAAAACCAAGACTTGAGTATAGCTTGAGTTACTAGTTTCTACTTTGCATATAATGTTTATGACATGATTTGGTAGACATTAGATTCTATTTTTCTATACCCACATGTTATTCACAAGGTATGTGAGCATGATGTAGGACACACTTGAGTGTACATCATTTAAAGATGTTTCCCTTTCCCTTTTCGTAGTCACCATTCCTTACGAGGGGGATTTTTCTATAAAAATAATTTCATACAAGGTTATATCTTTATATACTACTTTACAAATATTTATATATCTTTTAACACATGTTGTTCACATATTTAAGCTTTATAATTCGATATACTTCTACCATAATTAAAAACTAATACACCTAACTTGTATGGATTTATTTCTCTTGTTATGTGCAACTTGATTTAATCTAAAATTCAATTAAACCTTATTTCAGAGTATCTAATGTAGCAAATGATATCTAGGTAACGAAATACAACAATATACAAGTATTGAGCTTTCAACAATATAAATTTCTAAGTAAATGAGAGAGGAAGATTGACTTAGATGATTTCGGCTGATCTGAAAGTGTTTGATACCGTTTAAGTGTTGGATTTGGATGAAAACAATGCCATGATGGCTGATAAAGGGTTCTGGAACTTAGAACAGTGTAGGACATAAGTTCCCATAGGAAAGGAGTGCCTCAAGTGCTAGTGACCATTTTAGGCGCGCTAGTGACTGTGAAAATTTTCAAGATCTTATCTTTTCTCGGTTGGAGGGTATTCACTTCATCTTGTTCTTTGTCATTCTGATTTCTCTTTTAGGGTTTTGATTGCACCTGTAACCTAAAAAAAAAACCTAGCTATCTAAACAAGCTCACAAACACATGAGATCTGAATAAAATATGTAATATGTGAAGTCATACAAACCGTGCTGGTCACCTGATGAGTGAACTTAGTACAGAGTGTTACATTGCATTTTAGGCTCCATGTATATTTTTGTGCTTATGTGTGATATGATGTCTTTTCCCTAGGTTTTTCCTCAGGCCAATGATGACAAGATGGCAGCCTATAGCTAGCTTATATTGAAAAATTCAAATGTGTGGTATGGAACTCATCACTTACCCTTCCTATGTAGTGTATGTAGCTGAAAAAATGTAGTCCCTTTTAGTATTGGTAGTAATATGTAGATGTGATACTCACTCTTGATTTTTCATCCATGATAATAGTTAGTATGTTATGTATATGTATGAGTCCCTTTCTTGAATTTCAACACTAGTGACACAAAAGGCCTATTAAGAACACAAGAAAAGGATAAGAAAAACAAAATTTTTTGACCTTGAATGATAACATGTGGAAAAATAATAAGTAGGATAGAAGCACCCATAAGGGACACAATTGCCTATGCGTTAGTGTCCAAAGTGGGTGCTAGTGTCCTAAGATCAAACACGAAAAATGTGACAAGACAAAAAGACATGGATCCCTATGACTTGACCAGAAGTGCATACAAAACTGAGAGATGTAAAATATATTCAGAAATATAATCCAATCAAAGATAGTAGCGAAACAAGGGAGAGTGTTACCAATGTATACTTTTTTTACTCAAATTTTATGCATATAACAACCTACTAATGGCATAGTAAAGTGATGATACGTGCATAATTTTATTTCTAAATTTTCCCCCCTTTACACTATTTGAAAGAAATCAAAGTAGCGTATAGGAAGTAAGCAACATACCTATTTAGGGTCCAAAGAAGCCATATTACAGCGTGCATGTAGAACATAGAAACTTGTGACGTGGTCAACCATGGATAAGCGTTTTGACCCATGCGGTGTTAGAGGAGATAACAAGCCGTGATCAATTCCTAACCCAATATGTTGATAATTGAAGGATTTGAGTTTCTCGTCGCCAAAGGAAGAGTTTTGGGAAGTGTTATCTCAATTTTTCCCTTGGAAAAATTGATCAAACATGACCTTGCACAAGAGGAAATCAAAGGGTCGGTTCAGTCGTGCGAGCCTAGAATTCAAATCTAACAACCGATCCCAAATCTAAGGGGGCAAGCGGGCTCTACAATCAAGGGGCAAGTGAGATCGATAATGCATGATCAAACAACACCAAAGGAGTCTAGAGTACACATGAGAAAATCAGAGAAAGATATCTAAGTTTTTGGAGTTCGCCGCATATGGGTCAACTCAAGGCTGACCCAATAGACTCGCGGGAGGCAACCACGCATCAGCTCGGTGCAATTCCAAAAGACACACTGAAAGAAGAGACTCAAATGAGTGTTATCTCTCTATGTGGTCAGATTTCGAAAGGTAACATTGGCCGTTAAAGATTCTAAGTACAACAGCGCTAGTAGAAGCCTCCACCTATCCCAACGGCGCACCTCTAGAGGTCAGGGCCAAACAGGGTCTCCGAATATGCGCGGACTCTCCACATGTCTAGGGTCTAACAGAAATCAAATGGGCAGCAAGCCCAAATTAGTTAAGTATAAAAGGACTGGTGGAAGCCTCCACATGTTTCAATGGCACACCTTCAAGGGTTGAAGCCAAAGGCTATCCCCTAAATGAGCACGGAGCTTCCACATGCCCCCAGGTCTGAAAAGGGTCTCACCAACCATTAAAAAGTAGTAAATATGTAAAAGGTGCCACGTGTCAAAATGACACAACTCCAAAGATGTGACCTAAAAGGCAGGACCCAAACATGCGCGAGCCCCCCACGTGTCCCAAGTCAAACATATCACCCCGATAGAAAAAAAGAGACTAAGTCAAACATAGGGAAATGGAAGGGTGGCCCACGGATGACACCAAGTGTCCCACCATCACGATTTTAGGAGTTGGCTAAAATGGGTCCCACCTACAAGGGTTTTTCTTGCATTAGGTATAGTGGGCCCTCCTTGCTCACCTAAAGGCGCAAGGGAGTGTTCACTCGAGGCCCTAAATCGGATAAGTATAAGAGAGTCAGCGTGAAACCTCCACGTGTCATCTCGACACAAATCCAAGGTTAAAATCCAGAGGTAATTCCAAAATGTGTGCAAGCCCTACACATGGCCATGTTTCAGGTCAAAGTGGGAAGGCGGGCCTTGGAAGGAATTTTTGCCAAAAGCAGGCTGACAGGCCCGGGGAAGAAATTTTCACCAAATGAGAAAGTTGTGGACCTGCAAGGCGACGAGAGATATTTTGGAATTTTGCATTTTTTGTAAAAGGTGCAAAGTGAATTGCAGGCCCACGAGTCCGAGAAGGCTTTCTTTCACTAAGTGGAAAAAGTGGACCGGTGGGCCCAGGGATGACAAATAAGAAAATGAGATGGTTACGGGTCTACAGGGGATTTTGGGAAAAAGTGAATTTTTAGGCCTGCGGGGCTGTGGGGGGTTTTGTGAATTTTTTAATTTTCTTCGCAAAAGGTGCAAAGTGAATTTCGGGCCCGTGGATCCATTTTATAAAACTTGTTTTTTCGCCATTTTTGTACGGATTTGATTCAAATATTGAAATCAGCATAACTTTCGACCCAGTGCTCAGAATTCAAAAAATTTGGCACCATTAGAAATGTCTCAACCTCCTCTACACCATGGAGGCTTGAAAATTTAATTTTGACAAGGTTAGATTAGTGAAAAAATAGGGAAATGTCTTTCATGCCATTAACACGGGATCCAATTACTTCAACAACCAGATCAGATTCAATTTGATCCGCCATTCTTCCTTCTTTAACATGCCAAATAGATATGAAGAGGCGGACTTGATAGATTATAGGTGGATTTGTAGGGCATTAATGGTTGGTTTTTTAAATTTTAGAGCAGAGTCCACGTTTTCTTCTTTCTCTCTCACTTCGACATTCTATATATTGTAAACAATTCTCATTTGAGGAGGGAGACATTATGGGTGTGGGGAAACTCTGTAAAATTTGTTCCTTAAACACCATTGAGCTGTGAACCCTATCATGGGCCTGGAAATTGTACGTGTGCCTCTATTTCAATAATGTAATGGACTGTGCATATTCTAAGAGCAATAAAATTATGTTTGTGGTGTTCTTTCAACCCTTGCATTGTTTTTTTGTGTCTCCTTTCCCCTTTGTTTTTGGTTGTTGTTTTTTCCATGTATGTATGTCCCATTTAAAGGTGTAGGATGTTGTGATTCATGGATTTTTGACGATGGATTAGGATTTGGGTCTATGTCACTTTTGTCTATCCTCCATCATCTCCTTTTCCCGTTGTTACATCCTCCCTTAGTAGAGTATCTTGCCTCTTTCCTTTTCTAGTGTATCACTTCTTTAGTGTATGATCTCTTTCTCTCTCTCTTTCTCTCTGGTTCCTTATAATGGTTAGATTAGGATAGATTAGATTTTCATACACTAGAGTATCTTGTGGCAGGTAGTTTAGGAAGCAAGAACCAACCTTCTTTAGAGTTCCATCTCAAGTTCGCAAGTCTCATAGCTTGAGAGATGGTCCAATGTTGTGTAATCACACCAGATTCCCCACTCACACATGATTCCATTAGGGGGTGCTATGATTCTGCACCAACATGAAGAGATTTATGTTTTTCTCTCCATCCATGATGCTTCCTCAAAATATCCAACCATTGTAAAATGGTAAGGACCGATTTGTTACCATTTTGTTCTGATTGAAATTTATTTTTCCTGATTGAAAAACCCATATAAGAGTAGTATAAGAGAGGAAATTACATATGATTTCCCCCACTCCTTTAGTAATGGATTTTCTGACTTAAATAGTGTTGAATGGCTTGGAATTTAGGTCATTTGGAATCGATAGTGATGTCATGTGGCTTCCAAGTTAGGTCATCTAGAAGCAATAGTAACCATGATTTTCATATTGATTGATTGGTTTTGAATAATAATAGTTGATCGAATAGGATGTATTTAGAAGATTACTCATGGAGAGATTTTCTTTTTTACCCTCAGATTCGGTCATTTATGAGGGATATATTTGAAAGGACAAAAGTATTGACTATCGTATAGAGTAATTGTAACCATTATGCCGAATGAGATCATAGAAAAATGTGATAGTAATGTATTAGAAGTGTTGATTTATTGTGTTTTATCTCAAGAGTGATTATAAGATGACTCTCGATTATATGCCCCCCTTTTCAGCAAAAGGACGAGGGGTAGAGAAAATGAGCAATGAGTTGAAACTAATAATGTTAAAGATAGTATTTATAACCGAGAGCTAGTATATGAGATGTAATAATGTTGATGAAGTATGTGTATATATAATGATATGTGTGCCATGACTAAAGATAGAGTAGTGAAAAGCATATAGTATAGTGCTAGAAAATATTGTGATCCGGATGCCATAAACAGGGAGAGAAATGAAGTAACGAGGCTCAATATATGAGCTAATTCATCTATTTATATTATTAATAAAAAGGGTAGAAAGTAGTAACTATAGTGTAGAGTAAAATTGAATTACTATATCGAGACTTAGTGTGATTTGATCTCTATTATATTAAATAGGATAGTAGGAATGATAAAATTGAATGATAATAGTAATTGCATTTGAATCGAGACTTAGTGTGATTTGATCTCTGAGTTGTGAGGATGTTGCATGTCAGAGAGGATTTTTAGATGAGATTCGAGAAGGTAATGGTGGTAGTGGCTATGTAGGGCTCTGGGGGCCTAGTATGTATGAGTAAATTTGGAACTTTTTGGGAAATATGTATGCTTTTATCAATTTTAATTTTTTTTTATCTTTTGCAAAGTTGGGTGTTTCTGACCTAGAAGGAAGCAGATAGGCTATTTTCATTTGTCGGGACTCTAACACCCAGCTCCAAGTGCTAGTGACATGTAATGTGGTATTAGTTTCTAGCTCATCGGTGATAGTTTCCATGGGTTGGGGTTTAGTACTAATTGCATAATTGAGAACTTTGATTTTTATGTTGTCAGGATGGATTTTGAATCTCATGTGCATGTTAACATTGTGTTTTTTTTCTTGTTTGTGTTTTATAGATAGATATACACTCGAGGGAGTTTGGTGTAGGTCGTAACTTGAGAAAAATTCTTTGTTTGGGGTTGATCGATGATGGGTGGGATGTATTAGATTGTGTTGGGTTGTGGCACATCATTAGATTGGGGGAGGTACACCATAATATGTTATTGTTGACAACATTATGTGAGAGATTGTGTGCATATATGTGCACATTTTGGTTGCTAACATGGGAGATGAAAGTGACACAAGAGGATGTATATAGGATCTTGAGCTTACCATTTGTTGGAGAGAGGGTATAGGTGATGGCAGTATTAGCTTCTTGTGGCCAGATGAGGGCAACATGATGGTATTTTGTAGGGTCTATATAATAGGCTGAGATGTATATTGGTTTGGATATGATTGCGAGATCCGGAGTTCTATGATTGTAGAAATTGAATGCAGTAGTATTAGCTTCATCAATGGTTATGGAGAGTGGTGGGGTTATAGACACAAAATCATGCACTTGGTTACATTTATAGTGTATTAATCACATACAACTACTCATCTAATTCTTAAGTGAGAAATGTAGTAATTGACATCTATCTTGGGCCTCTTTCTTTGCTTTCTTTGTGGTCTTGCACACCCCACTGCCCAATTTGACTTAAAATGCATTATCTTTCTTGGCTCTAGACACCAGTTCCTAGTTAAGACACTAGCACCCAAGCACCCTTATTCCATCTACACACCCTGACCTCTTTGTATATTGTTTTCCCCGTTTGGTCCTCTTTTATCTTTTAGGCATCTTGTTTGCTTGGTGGTCTATCTTTTCGATGTTAATTATGAAATTCAAACAAGGGAATCATATAAATACAAAGGTATGTGATAATAATAAGGGACCAAGCTCTAAACATCTACTATCACTACCTAAGGTTGCATCCAAAGGAATTATAAGAGCATCAAATCATCCGTCTAGCTTTATTCAAGTGATAAGGGACTTCTTATTGCTCATTGTTCAGTGCATCTTGTACAAGAGCTTCCTAGGGCATGATTCTATACACACGCACACAAAACTACATAGAATATGAGTGGTAGTGCAATGCTTTGTTCGTAAGTTCACTCTATCAAGAGACCTTCGGGGTCAGTTTATCTCCCCATTTTCATATTTTTTAGGATTTGATATGTTTTGGGGTTTTACAGGAGGTCATTTTTTTTACAGATTATAAGAAAACACTGTGATCATCCAGTGACATACATGTGACAAACAATGACTTGTTTAGTGACATTGGTATGACACAAGAAAAATCAATTTCTAAGGTTCTACGCAAACAAATGTGCCTAAGAGTAGACTCTGGTGCCTAGGCATCCCTTACCTAGTCCAAGCGCCCCAGTCGAAACATATCCAGTAGTTTCATAGTTTATCACAACAATTTCCTCCTCATGTTCATCAGTTTTCTAATCCATAATACTTTGGCATCAATTGTGAAATCATTTGAATCTTTTATTCCCTCTCTTGCACTTAGGGTTTTAAATTTCTATTTGTTTATTTCTTGTGTCATCTTTTAGCTGGCAGTTATTTATCATAGTTTACATTTGTTACTCTGCAATATCTAGGATTTAGATTAACTCATTTTTTGTTAAATAATTTGGTGAACCCAACTCATTCGAACACTCTTAGATGATCATTGCTCATAACATTTCTCAAGTCTCCTTTCTTCAATTTCTTCACATGCACCCACATTTAAAATATTCTCTCCATAAAACCCTAGACACTATGTATCTCCCTATTAATATGCGACATTCATAAGTTAGTGTTATCTTCGATTCATCTCTTTGATGAATCTATTAGTTCTAATGTCACTCAATCTATATACACATCAATTAAAGATTTACATTATTTATTCCAAAACAAATTTCAAGGTATGGAATAAATGATTACATCTCTTAAAAAAAAAATTCAAGGTCTCAAGGATACTTCTCAGGCACATGTTATTTATCCTTCTACATCTCATTCTCCTCATCATAATTCTATGTCTTCTACGCGTTCTCATATCACTAAACCTCACATATTTCCACTCCCCAAACCTCTCAAGTTTGATATCAATGCTAAACAACAAGATATTCTTTTTCATCTCTTCACTCATAAATTGATCAACTTACCATCTACTCATTACGATCCTCCTTATAGTCTTGAAAAATATCAAGGTCATCCATATTGAAATTATCATAAAATCAATGGACATAATGACAATGATTGATGTAATCTTAAGCAAAAAATTGGCCACCTTAAGAATTATGGTCTCATTTCATTTTCTACATAAAATTATCCTTCATGTTCATCTCCAATTTTTACATCTCATTGGATTCCTAAATCATATTCACTTATGTCTTTTGAGCATCATGACATCCCTTCTAATGTTTCTTCTTCCATCACTAAAGCACCACCTATGAAATCCACTCAAATTAAGAAGTCGCCTCTCAAAATCAGTCTCACTCCTTTTCTCAAGTCATCTATGACATTACCAAATAAAAATATGCAATTTCCTTTCTAAACCAGTCCACCCTCTTTTCCTATCAAGTCTTCTGCATTGTCATCAATCCCACGTAAAATTCCACTATTCATGATTTCTCCCCATCCTACTCCACTTCCATTTCCTACTCATTTTTTTAAAGCAAATGTTCCTTCTACTCATGGCGAGGACACATTTCAAACTCTTCCACCATTGAATAGTCCTATTGTTTCTTTTGCCTACTATTGTCTTGGCTCTCTCTCTCTTATCTTGACACAGATAACGCTATCCCAAAATGCTATGGTATCTCTTACGTAATCACTTAGATATCCATCATTAGCACACTTAGGGGCATCACGCTTTGTCTATCCTCATACATCTTGCACATATTGATACAAATAACTTGTATCATCATTACCTGATGATGTAATCATGTGTTATGGTTCAAAATTGAATATTGATGACATACCACATCCATTAACCTCACACATTACACACTTATACACTTGGCACATTCATGAAAAATATTTCTAGCACACATTCATCACAACACACTACCCTATGATGCACTCTAGTTCCACGCTTCATACTATACTACTGAGGGTATAAATCTGAAATGAACCTCACACAATTCACACTCTTTACACTCAATGCTTCATGGATCTATCTATCTAGCGCACATTTCAAAAAAGTTCCCGATGATGCACTCTTTTTTCTATGGTTCATTCTTGACTGTCAAGGGGTCTTTTATAAATGAACCTCATCTAATTCATATTCATCCACATACACTTAGGGGTAACTACTCCTATCACTCTCACATTATATATCATTACATATCGCTCATCCACAATATATTACATATCTTGGTTTTTCATTGTCCTTGTTTACTTATACTCACATGTTTCTCTTTGCATACTATGTTAGACAGATACATAGTATGTAATCATATTTTATATATACACATGCGTGTTCACTTTCCTTCTATTTGTGAATGCATAATTTCTACCGATTCTTACATGTAGCATGGATGTTTGGCACTGTACCTCTTACCAATCCCACAATGACTCTTATGGGAATCTACCTACGTGCATAATACATGTGCTATTGTTTCATTTTATAATGCTTCATCATCTTACTAGCACACTATTATATCAGATCATACATGGTTTTTAGATAATTTTTATATTTCTAACATGCTAACAAGTTCTTCACGTGTAACATTTACTTTGAAGGAACTATTTTCCACAATGGTTGGATAGTAATTTTCTTGTCATTGTTTTCCATTGTATGCCATTTTTTTTGGCCATGCCATATGCCTTGTATGACCATTAATTTTATGATGTTGTCCATTTTGAACTTGATTATCTTGCGATATTTTGAGTGATGTCCCATGTTTGAAACTCACTTTTCATGGTCTACATTATAGTCTTCCTTGCTAGATTACAATTTTTCTTCTATATGCATATTGTTCTTGTTTGCACTAACACATGTTTCCATCCACATTTTTTTAATGTGCCCTAGTTTCTACCAAGCACATTCCCTTCCCTTGTATGGATTCAATTTTAGATCAACATTTGGTCCTCCTTTAGGTTGCATTATTCTAGCAACATCGCATGTACCCCAAATGAGGGGGGAATATCTTGGGTGAATCAACCACCCCATAAAACATCACAGGGGCACAATTACGATCTACACAATACAAGAAAAACATAGTCTTCAGTTATTGAAACATCCCAGATTGTGACTTGGGTCTTCAGCACAGTACAAATGCCAGCACCCAGATATAGACATGAGCTCCTGGGTACTCCTGACCTTTCCAAGGCACCTTTGACCAGGGACAGTTACAATGTATTTCTTAGATTGGAACAAGATTGAAATGGATCGAACTAGAGCAAAGAAGGATCCCACCATTTGTATTGGTGTATAAATCATAAGGAAGCATTCATGGATGGAGAATGAAACTAAACCTTTCTCCCCAACACTTCTTCTGCTATGGCATGAGATCGGCCAAAAAATTTGCTCTTGGAGTAAGATCACACAAAAAACACATTCTTTTACAGCATTTTCAAGATCTTTTCTATCCTTGTCACTCGTCACAGATCAGGTGCACATGTTCTTTTTACTTCTTTTTCACTTTTTGACATATTTTTTACATACTTGGATTGAATTTTTCATATACACATATTTGACTACTCTTTTTGTCTTGTCTTTGTACCTTCACCCTTATGGGAAGTAACATTCAGATCATCAAACATATCAAGTGACAACGAAATCATGTATAACATGACAAAACACATATGCTTTCACCCTTAGGGTCACTTCCTCTTCTCTGGCTTCCACACTTCATTTTTTATAACTCCACATTTTTTCAAGTGTCTCCCCTGCATGCTTTCTCCATCAATCGACATGGTTATCAGGTACGCATATCTTATATACTTTATGTTGTCAAGTATTAATTCAACAACATAAAGTGGGGGAAAACGTAGACATAAAATCATGAACTTGGGTACATTTCTAGGTCCTAATCGCATACCACTATTTATATGATTCATAAGAAAGAAAATTAGTAGACATCTATCTTAGGCCTCTTTCTTTTCTTTCTTTTTTAATCTATGGTATTACACACCTCACTACCTAGCTCGACTTGTACTGCTTTATATTTCTTGGCTCTCAAAACTAGCACCAAGTCAAGACATCAATGCCTAGGCACCCTCGAAATCTTTGTATCTTTCTCACCCTTTTCTAACCTCTTTTATCTTTTGGGTATCTTGTTTTCTTGTTGGTCAAACTTTTAGATGTTTAACTACGAAATTCAAACAAGGGAATCATAGAAATACAAAGCTATGTGACTATAATAAGGGATCAAGCTCTAACTATCTATCACCACCTAAGGTTGCATCCAAAGGAATTCTAAGAGCATTAAAGAATCTATCTAACTCCATTCAAGAGGAAACAGACTGCTTATTCTGCATACACACATCTATATACATTTCTACATCTAGTTATTTTTCGTTATTCAATGCATCTTGCACAAGAGTCTCATAGGGAACGATTCTATACACACAGAGAGAACTACATGGAGTCTGAGATGTAGTTCAACACTTTGTCGTAAGTTCACTCTGTCGGGTGACCACCCGGGTCAGTCTGAATCCCCATTTGCATCTTTCTTTTTTAAGATTTGATGTGTTTTGGGGTTTTACTGGAGATCATATTTTTACATGTTATAAGAGAAATATGTGATCATCCAATGACATACATGCAAAAAAAAACTGAAGGTTAGCAACATTAGTGCAACATAAGAAAAATGAGTTTATGAGGTTCTACGTAGACATAGGTTCCTAGGAGAAAACTCCAGTGCCTAGGTGCCCCTAACCCAGTCTAAGTGCCCTAGTCCAGACATATCCAGAAGTTGTAGAGTTTATCAGGAATGGTTGCAATAGTTTCCTCCTCATGTTCATCAGTTTTCCAATTGATAATACTTCAGGATCACTTACGAAATCAATTGAGTCTTTTATTCTCTCTCTTGTACTTAAGGTTTTAAATTCCTATTTACTTATTGATTGTATCATCCTGTAGCTAGAAACTATTTATCATAGTTTACATTTTTTATTCCGTAATATATATGGTTTAACATAACTTATTTTTTGTTAAATCAGGGGTTAACATTCTATATAGGATGCATGATATTTATCAGAGTATAAAGGAGCATGGTACTAGATATGCATGGGCACAATGTGATTGTGTGTTGGCCCATTTATAATGGACATGTACCGATTCACATAGGAGGACCATAGTGGCGGGGTAGGAGCAACTACCTTGTTATATGTATGGTCATATGAGCATTTAATGATATTGATGCCACTTAGTGGGCCATGAGCCAATTGGGCATGACCAGAGATATTTTTAGTGATATCGGTGGGGATCCAGAGTAGGAGGATGGACACGACCATATACAAGTCAATGTTTGATCAGATCCAGGCCTTGTGGTAGTTATTTGGAGGTTGTATAGAGATTACAGAGAATGGGTAGAGGATGATATTGATTTGCATTATATTTTGTGTACCATGTGGCTGAAGATCTGTTTTTAGGATTAGAAGAGTTATTCCAGAGTGAGTGAGTGTCTCAGAATTTTGGAATAGCTATAAACATCCCCCCAAATCCATACATCTTGTGTCGATCTACTAGAGTAGTGAGGCAACTAGGGTCGAAGCCAGGACCCATAAGAGCACTATTTAAAATCAATATATTGTTAATATTGTAAGTTACTTTATGTATTTTTGATTGAAAAATGTATTTTTATTAATACAAAATATACAATATACTATTAATCTTACAAAAACATACTTTTAATAGAATAAATTTTTATAATTACTATATGTTGTAAAAATATATAAAAATCAAAAGGAAATTAATCACTAGATGTTGCAAGGATGGAGCTAAAGGAGATACACACATGTAAGGAGCCAGGTATAGACAACAGCGAGAAGGCAACTAATGGACATCAGAACATGAGGTAGAGAGAAAGCACGAGGAACTCATGGGCTTCAAAGTTATTCAAAACTCAACCAAATGAGGTCTTGTAAAATCTCAACCCTGAGTGTATACAAGAGAATCCATGGTCGTAAGTACCAGATTTGATGATCCAAAGAGCTCAAGGAAGATTTAGTTTCACACTTCTGGGAGATTTTGTTGGAATACGACTGAATATCAATCAATTTAGGAGCTGGACCAGGAAGAAGTGGAACATCTTGGGGTAGGTCAATACCTTTGCATTATCTGACAGAAGCTTTCTATTTTTTTTCTCTCTTGAAGAGGATCCTGTCGAGGTCATGTAGGGAGGGCCTTGGTTCTTTAGGAGAACCACTCTCTCCATAGCTAGATGGAAACCCAGTTCTAAAACACACATTCTAAATGCATGTCCTATTTGGATAAGGCTACCAAGACTTCCTCTTCAGTTCTGGGAGGTTGATATGTTGGCTGGAATTACTAAAGCTACTGGGGATTTGATTGCTCTGGACCCAACCACAATTGTTAGGATGAGATTCATTGTAGCAAGGATTTGCATCAACATCATCTCTAGTTCTTCCCCTTTGGAGGTTATTAATTTGGAGACCAAGGAAGAGATTTGGAAACAAAAAATATTGTACGAATATTATCTAGTTGATTATAGTAGATGCAAGAAAGTGGGGCACGGAGGTAACAACTGCAATGGTAAAATTGATGCACAACTACAAACTTGTCAAGATTGGAGAATGTCACATTTCCCTAGCATTGACCTAGTGGATGACTTGAACCATGAAATGGACATGACTTCACATGATAGTGGATGGAAGAGCCTTTCTACACAGTCCCTTAGCAGTGTGAATGGAGGTTTGAACCCCACCGAACCATGAAATGGACATGACTTCACATGGTAGTGGATGGAAGAGCCTTTCTGCACAGTCCCTTAGCGGTGTGAATGGAGGTTTGAACCTCACCAACATAGTTATGGCCCACATGGAATCCAAGGTGGAATTTCCAATAGATAAACCTTTAGTGCAGGAAATGGAAGAAACATTTAAGCCATTCAAATTTGGAAATGTGTAAATGAGGTAGGTAGCGCAAACGATTGGAGTCATTAAAAGAGGGGGGAGCCCACCAAATTCAAATTTGAATGAGGTATTAAATGCGGACAATGCAAATCCTTCCAAAATAGAAAAAAAACCTTTGAATGATGGCAGGTTCATGGAAAAGACCAAGTCTCCCACTGTGGGAGACTTATCCCATTGTGACTCGTCAAAACAAAGAGATGTGGCCCCTCTTATTCCCACAGGGAAGGGCGATTCAAATGAGAAATTAATTGTAAACTTTGAGGTGCTAATGTTGGAGTCCCTTCTTAGTGACCTTAAGTGGAAAAATAAAGAAATGAGCGTAGTGGTAGTTCAAGTGGGATCCATTGTTAATTTAACTAGTGCTACCAAGGAAGTGGGTCCTCCCATGAAGAATGATAAAGTAATCTCGATATTTACCGAAACTCTAGTTAAGGTGGAAATTTTTGCTTCCTATTCAGATGATGACAGATGGACAAAGGTTAAAAATAAAATGGAACACACTGTCCATCCTTCCACAACCCATGGTTATAGTAAGAAATTTTAGTTGTTTCTTGTTAACCTGGTTCAGCTGTTGCACGGCTATGGTCTTGTTGTTATTGGGATTCTTATCAACATATTTTCCTCTGATTTTTTACTTCTCTGTTGATTCCAGATCCTAGGAATTTTTTATGTCTAGTCTTCATGTAAATCTTGGTTGTTGAGCCTTTTGGATGTATCGCAAGGTAAGGTCCTTTCAAAACCTTTTACCTTTAATTCAAAAAATCATATTTAATTGCAATAAGTTTATTTCAAATGAAAATAAAATAACAAGTCCAATTTCATACTATACTAAATTATAGGAAACAAAATAATTATAATACTTACAAATACTAGATAAATTAGGATTCATAAGATAATAGTTAATTTGTGTAAATTTGGAGATAGTGATTAATGACCAAAAATGTGGTATGGGTTCAATTCATTTGATGTGAAATGGGTTCATACATCAAGAGCAATTGAACTCAAAATGGGTGAGTTGTGTGGCCAACAAAAATATTTCCATATAAATATGAAAATGGGTGTGACAAATAGTATATTATAGAAATGAAACCCAATATAAAATGTGAAATTTATATGATGGATGATGTCAACTAATTTTATCCTTCAAAAATGTTGCACACTCATCTTGATTTCATTGTAAATTATTGGAAAAACATTCTCCTTGTTTAGAAATCTAATCCAAATGTTATCTCAATTTAGCCCCCTAGAAAAATTGATCAAACATGATCCTGTACAAAAGAAAATTTAGAGGGTTGGATCTGTCCTGCAAGCTCACATTCAAATCCAACAATCAAGGGGTAGGCAAGGCTCTACAATGGATGAGCAGGGTCGAAGAATGGGGGCCAACGACGTCAAAGAAACAAGAGGCTCAATAGGAGAAAATTGGAAAAGCTGGAAGTTTTTGGACCTCATACAGTGTCCAATCGGACACAAATTGGCTAAGTATAACAGATCTTGCGGAGACCTCCACGTGTCCAAACAACGCTTCTTTAAGGGGTAGATCCAAAAGCGGGTTCCCAAATGAGCGCCAACCCTCCATGTGGTCAGAGTCCAAAAAGGGGGATAGAACCATCCCTAAATTGGCTAAGTATAGAGAAGGCAGTGGAGGCCTCCATGTGTTTCATCGACACATATTCAAGAGTGAGATCCAAGGGACAGTCCTTAAATGAGCACAAAGCTTCCACGTGTCCCAGGTTTAAAGAAGGGTCTCATTAGCTGTTGAAAATTAAAAGGATCGGTGGAAGCTTCCATGTGCCACATCGGTGTAACTCCAAGGATTGAATCCAAAATGAAGACCTAAAATGTGCGTGGGCTTGCCATGTAGCCAGGGGTTCAAACGGGGGAAAATACAACCATCATATAGGATAAGGAAAGAAGGAACAACAGAAATCCCCACGTGTCTCTTTGGTGCTCTTCCAAGAGGTGAATCCAAACGGCAATCCCAAACAAGCTTCGACCCTCTATGTGGTTGGGGTTGATAAATAATCTCATAGGCCGTTAAAAAGTCACAGAGCCGTGAGAGGAGTTACGTGTCTCAATGGCACAATTTGAGGGTGTGACCCAAAAGGTAGGATCTAAAAAAGTGTTATCCCTTCACGTGGTCAAAGTCTTAATAGGGACAAAACTGGCAGAAGCCTCCACGTGTCGAGTCGGTGCACTTTTAAGGATCGAATCTAGAGCGAGTCTCCAAACGAGTGCCATCTCGTCACGTGTCCTAGTTCCAAAAAAGGGACAAGGTGGGTCATTGAAAATTCTAAGGACCGGCGGAAGCCTCCACGTGTCCTGGGACAGACATACGGTCCTACTAAGTAAAGGGGACTTAGCCAAAGTAAAAAAGAAGAAAAGTGGTAGAGCCAATGAAAGGCGCCACGTGTTAATTCAGCGCAACTTCAAAGGCATGACCCAAAAGCAAATTCCCAAATGAGCGTCAACCCTCCATGTGTCTCAGGTTAGGAACAGTGTCTCCGCTAGCGGGAAGGACTTAAGCAGAATACAAAGGAGAAATAACAAGCCCATGGATAATGCCGCGTGTCTCTTAGGTGCAACTACAAGTGTGAAAGGAGGGGGGATGAATCTTCAAAATGTGTGAGGCTGCCACGTGGAACCTGTATGGATGGACTCTTTAAATATTAAAATCCCACATTAAAAACTTTCAGACAACCATATCGTTTGACTGGAAGCTCAGATTTGAGAAAGGGAAGACTTTTTTGAAAGGTCTCGACCTCCTCTATGCCATAGAGGCCTGAAAATTTAACTTTGACAAGGTTAGGTGGGTGAAAAATAGGAAAAATTCTTTCATGTTGTTAATGAAGGATATGATTGCTTTAACCACCCATATCTGATCTAGATTTTCCATATTTTCTTCTCCAACACGCCAAATAGACATGGGGAACTAGAATTGATAGATTATAGGTGGATTTGCAGGGCATTGATGGTTAGTGGTTGAGATTTCAAAGTAGATTCCAAGTTTTCTTCTTTCTCTCTCACCTCAACCTTCTATATATTGTAATCACTTCTCATTTGAGAAGGGGATACATTCTGGGTGTGGGGAAACTCTGTAAAAAACATTTCCTAACACCATTGAGTTATAAACCCTCTCATGGGCCTGACAAGTGTACTTGTGCCTCTATTTCAACAATGTAATGGACTGTGCATATTCTAAAAGCAATAAAATTTTGTTCATGTTGTTCTTTCAACCATTGTATTGTTTTGTTGTGTCTCCTTGCCCCTCTTTTTTTGTTGTTGTTTTTCCATGCATGTGTGTCCCATTTTCAGGTGTAGGATGTTGTGTTTCATGGATTTTTGATGGTAGATTATGATCTGGGTCTGTGTCACTTCTGTCTGGCATCCCTCATCTCTTTTTTCCCTTTTTTCATCCTCCCCTAGCAGAGTATCTCGCCACCTTCATTTTCTGGTTTATCACCGCTTTAGTGTAGGCTCTATTTCACTCTCTCTTTCTCTCTAGTCCCTTTGAATGGTTAGATTAGGATAGATTAGTTTTCCTGCACTAGAGTAGCTTGTGGCAAGTAGTTTAGGAAGTAGGAACCAGCCTTCTCTGGAGGTCCTTCTCAATTTCACAAGTCCCATAGGATGAGAGATGGTCCTATGTTGTGCAATCACACCGATGCCCCACTCAGAAACTAGGCCATTTGGGGGTGCTGTGATTTTGCACTAACAATTTTGGCATGCCTGGTGGGACAAAGAAGTTAGATTTTCTCATCTTTCTCAGGTTTCTCATTATCAACAACAAATCTTAAGCCACCGTACAACCACACTAATAGTTTTGGCAATCCTAGTGGGACATGTTTGAAGCATCTTACCACTTCATTTCATCAAATTGTTGTTTTCTTGGTGAGATTTAACCTTTCTAGGCACATGCAAAGCACATCTGGCGACTCCATCTAGTCAACAACCGACATCTCTATAGTTGTAGACCTTCACCCATCCATTTCCATCCATTATTCCTTCCACATCTTTCATTTTCTTCCACTCCATGAAGTTGTGCAATCATGAATTCATTCCCCTCATGGAACTCACACTTGCAACAACAGTAGTACACTCATCCTCTAATGTATTTCCCAACTCCTCTAGATCAGAACTATGATCAGATCCAGAACCATTATGTTTACCCATATGAATAGGGTCAAAACTATTTTGGCCATGGAGCTTATCAAGAACAAGGGGATGCATACAATGACAACAACTATATAGAAAATACTAATCTGTTGGAGAAGATTCAAGGAATGGAGGCACACATGGTACAATCAAGGGCCACGGATTAGATGAAAGAGTTCAAAATTGGCTATAGGGTACCTTGTCCATGGGACATCCCTATGCAAAGATATTACAACCCTTAGGAGAAGGTTGACTTCATGGTTGAAATGTTGCCTCAACTTTCACAGTGGACTGAGGATATTGAGGCATATGAGAAAAGTGTGAGACAACCTTATCAATGGGTAAGTCAGTCACCAGCTCATTGCCCTTCATTTTCTCTTTCTCAAGCTTTATCATTGCAACAATGCCAAGAGTCAATCCCCTCACTTGCTGCTCCAGATGTTGTTTTCCCTTCTCCATCTCCTAGTCTTCCATTCCATCTTAATTTCTCTGCCCTTTTCCCTTCCAAATCCAATTCCCCTCCACCACATATAAACAAACAACCAGTGGAGACCCCACCAATCACTCCTCCTACTCTCTCGGGTTCATGTCAGGGAGATACTCAAGAATCCAGTCAAGGAGAATAGCAAGAAGAGGAACCTAACAAAGAAGAAATGATAGAAAATATGAAGAGTTAGGTTACTATATTTGGGATTACAAAGATCCCCTTGTTGGTTAAACCTTCAGAGGAGGTCAGGGTTAGACCACAAGTGGTGGCTAAAGATGAGTTAGCAGTAGAAGAAGAAAAAGAACAAGAGGAAGAAGATCAACAGTCCATATGCTCTGAATGTAGTGTCCATAATGGCACTTTGTCTGAAGAGGATGTTGATCTGATCCAAGTTGCACAACCAGCTAAGGAGGAAGAATAACCAACTCCAAGTCCCATTGAAGAGGAGAAATTGGAGGAGATCAAGTCAGAGTTGAGGCCACTTAATGAAGAAAGAATTATTGGAGATTTTTTGCTTTCATTTGAAGGGCTTGATTTGGTCGATGAATCCATGATGGAGGAGGACTGTACAGTTCTAGAGGCTCCAAGTGCAGAACATGCCATAGAAGAGAATTCAATTCTTCCTCCCACTTCATCCCCTTCAAACTCAAGTGTCGAAGAAGAGATTGAGCTTTTAAACTTCATGTTTGAATATGAGGGGAACCATGGTGAGCCAGTTGCAGATCAAGAGGACACCATGGAGGAGGTCGAGCACATGCAGTAGGAAAACAAGGAGGTGGATTACCTGTCTGACTTAGAGGATTGCTTTGATGGAGAGGAAGCCCATGGATATCACATCATTTTCTACTCCATCATCCACCTTCCAAGCACATGATTCCATTACCATGGAGGGAAGCATTTAGGGAAAACAACCTGCACTTCATAACATCCCTCTGGAACCAAGGTTAGAAGATATGAATCTTCCATGTTCTTCACAGGAGAAGGAAGGGAAAAACCAAGAGGATGTCATCATCCCTCCCACATCGTCCATCCAGGAAGGTCCATAAGAAGACTCCATTATTGGAGTTGAATTTCATAATAATGGGCACATCCAATGGATCATACCGTGCCCAATCAGGTACCTGGCTTCATTGGAGCCAAGGCGAGAATCCAACACCAATCATGCTTACTCCTGAGTATGAGGATGCATATCAAATCATCAAGGGTCACCATCAACACCTCCAGGAGTCTAATGCCAATCAGCTTGAGGAGGTATTTTTGATTGAGGTTGATACCTTGATGATTTGGGTGGAAGATCGGCTTCTAGTGAGTTTTTCACTCATACAAGTAGCCGTATTCAGTGTCAAATCATACACATGGCTGCATTTTTTAAGGAAGGGATGCTACTTCTCCCTGTCAGTTGCAGGATTTGTTTGAGTCCGCTTTCTCTCTAGTTAGTATAAGAGAAAGAGTAGTTTTGCTTTTAGCAACACAAGTGCTTTACACACTCTACATGTTCCACTTGGAGCATGTATGATTTTTCAGTTTTGTACATAGTGTGTGTTATAGTGTTTGTTGCTCATGCACAATACATCTCATAGGATAGGCCATGCAAGGTCAAGCCTTTCAGTATTAGCAGCAAAGAGACCCATAGTTGTTTGTAATAGTTGCTAATTTCAAATGAAACAAAGGTAGAGAAACTAAAACCACTTTTGAGGAAATTCATTTCAATGGATACAAGTGAAAGCCCTAGGTCAATAGGCAAATTTTCTACTCTCAAAACCTCATTTTCAAGATTTTCTTATGAAAATTGAGAGTGCAAACAACGTCGCAGGGTCAGGGTCACCAAGTGCAAGCATCAAACTTGAGGTTTCAAGCGAAATCATCAGTACTAGGCTATCAATTAATAAATCCATGCCCAATGGATGCAATGGATGCAACAAGGCAATTGATCTCTTCATCTAGTAGGTAGATGTGCCCGAGAGTCACCAAACTATTATCTCAATTTCACCCCCTGGTAAAATTGATAAAACATGACCCTGCACAGAAGAAAATTTAGAGGGTCAGCTTTGTCCCATGCGAGTTCACATTAAAATCCAACAATCAAGGGGTAGGCGAGGCTCTACAATGGAGGAGCATGGTCGACGAAGGGGGGCCAATGACGTTAAAGAAACCAGAGGCTCAACAGGAGAAAATTAGAGAAGAAGCTCGAAGTTTTCGGACCTCATACAATGTCCAATTAGGCCCAAATTGGCTAAGTATAACAGAGCCTGTGGAGAGCCTCCACATGTGTAAACATCACTTCTTCAAGGGGCAGATCAAAAGTGGGTTCCCAAATGAGCGTCAAGCCCTCCACATGGTAAGAGTCCAAAAAGGGGGGCAAAACTTGCCCTGAATCGGCTAAGTATAGAGGAGGAAGTAGAGGCCTCCACGTGTTTCATCGGCGTATCTTCAAGAGTGAGACCCAAGGGATGGTCCCTAAATGAGTGTGAAGCTTCCACGTGTCCCAGGTCTAAAGACGGGTCTCATCGGCTATTGAAAAGTAAAAGGATTAGTGGAAGCTTCCACTTGCCTCATTGGCATAACTCTAAAGATTGAATCCAAAATGGAGACCTCAAATGTGCGTGGGCTCACCACATAGCCAGGGGTCCAAACGGGAGCAAAGACATCCGTCGAATCAGCTAAGGAAAGAAGGAACAACGGAAAGCCTCACGTGTCTCTTCAGCTTTCTTCCAAGAGGTGAATCCTAAAGGTAGTCCTAAACGAGCGTTAGCCCTCCACGTGGTCGGGGTCAAAAAATGGTCTCGTCGTTTGTTGAAAAGTGATAGAGCTGCGAGAGGAGCTACATGTCTCAACGACGTAATTTCAAGGGCGTGATCCAAAAGGCAAGATCCAAAAATGTGCCAACCCTCCATGACAGTCAAAGTTTTAACAGGGACAGAGCCAACAGAAGCCTCCATGCATCGACTCGATGTAATTTTAAGGATCGAATATAGAGCATGTCTCCAAACGAACGCCGGCTCGCCACGTGTCCCAAGTCTGAAAAGGGACAAAGTGGGTGGTTGAAAAGTCTGAGGACCAACGGAAGCCTTCACATGCCCTGGGTCAGACATACGGTCCTACCAAACAAAGGGGACTTAGCCAAATCACAAAAGAAGCAAAGCAGTAGAGCTAGTGAAAGGTGCCACCATGTGTCAGTTTGGTGCAACTTCAAAGGTGTGTCTCTGAAAGGAAATTCCTAAATGAGCACCAGCCCTCCACGTGTCTCGGGTCAGGAACAGTGTCTCTGCCAACGAGGAAGGACTTATGCAGAATACAAAGGACATAGAGCAAGCCTGCGGATGATGACACATGTCTCTTACGTGCAACTTCAAGTGCGAAAGGAGGAGGGTTGAATCTTCAAAATGCACGAGGCTACCACGTGGTCCCTGCATGGATGGACTCTTTAAATATTAAGAGCCCACATTAAAAACCTTCATATGGTTATATCTTTTCATAGGAAGCTCAGATTTAAGCAAGGGAAGATTTTTTCGAAAGGTCTCGACCTCCTCTACACCATGGAGACCTAAAAATTTGACTTTGACAAGATTAGGTGGGTGAAAAATAGTAAAATGTCTTTCATGTCATTAATGAAGGATCCGATTGCTTCAACCCCCCAGATCTGATCTAGATTTGCCATCTTTTCTTCTCCAACACACCAAATATACATGGGGAAGCGGAATTGACAGATTATAGGTGGATTTGCAGGGCATTGATGGTTGGTGGTTGATATTTCATAGCAAAGTCTGAGTTTTCTTCTTTCTCTCTCGCCTTGACCTTCTATATATTGTAAACACTTCTCATTTGATAAGGGGAGACATTCTAGGTGTGGGGAAACTCTATAAAATTTGTTTCCTGACACCATTGAGCTGCAAACCCTCTCATGGGCCTGGCAAGTGTACTTGTGCCTCTATTTCAACAATGTAATGGACTGTGCATATTCTAAGAGCAATAAAATTGTGTTCGTGGTGTTCTTTCAACACTTGCATTATTTTGTTGTGTCTCCTCGCCCCTCTATTTTTGTTGTTGTTTTTACGTGCATGTATGTCCCATTTGTAGGCGCAGGATGTTGTGTTTCATGGATTTTTTTACGGTGGAGTAGGATCTGGGTCTGTGTCACTTCTGTCTGGCCTCCCTCATCTCCTTTTTCCCTTGTTTCATCCTCCCTCAGTAGATTATCTCACCACCTTCCTTTTCTGGTGTATCACCACTTTATTGTAGGCTCTCTTTCACTCTCTCTTTCTCTCTGGTCCCTTGGAATGGTTAGATTAGGATAGATTAGTCTACCTGCACAAGAGTAGCTTGTGGTAGGTAGTTTAGGAAGCAGGAACCAGCCTTCTATGGAGGTCCATCTCAAGTTCGCAAGTCCCACAGTTTGAGAGATGGTCCAATGTTTTGCAATCACACCGGATGCCCTGCTCAGAAACTAGGCCATTCAGGGGTGCTGTGATTTTGCACTAACACCAACCTCAACACCTTGCAAAACTGATAAAACATAGGGTTTTAATTGTCTCTACATTATCCCTTTAGGATATGCAAGTGTCACACCCAATACCTTTCAATGACTATGCAACATAACTAGCAAATGTTAAGGGGCTCTCTAAATACTTAAGTCTAATTTTGGTACAACGATACTCTTGGAAACAATAAATTCTAGTCTTAAAAATTCAATTTTACAATTGCAATCAATCTTTATGGTTTAATCTATAATTGGTCTATATGTGTCTTATATAGAGTAATGCACTTGTGTATTTATAGACTTACTGATTTGAAATTAAGTCCTTCTCAATGTTCAAGTCAACACACTGTGGATGAGAAAACCAACAAAAAGGAACACAAGCCTTAAGGAATTAAAAAAAAATGGTAAAAAGGCCCACAAATATGTCATTTGTTTCTATTCAATACATAACTATGTCACTTTTGTAACTCAAACATGTATTTTTAACGAATGGAAAAAAATTAGAAACATCTAATTATAGTTAAAATGTTTAAATTAAAAAGTACAAGACATATATAATAGACAATTTCTATGACAAATGTGGAGTTTCCTTCTTATATAAACATTTATTTTTAAAAATAACAAATTAATTTATATTGTATAAGAATTTTTTTAAATCTTTTTAAAATACATTATTAATAATAGAATAATCTAAAAAACTAATTGGAAAAAAAAAGAGCATAAAATTTAGAATATTTTTTTTAAAAACGAAATAAAATAAATAAATAACACAAAAGATTGAAGATTTGATGACCCAAAAAAAACAAAGAAGAAAAAAATATATTAAAAAAATATATTTAAAACAATAAAAAAACAATAAAAAGCTAAATATTACATTCCAACTTAAAGTTAAAATAATCAATAAACACCTACCTCATCCCTCCATGAAATTAAACTTCGGTAAGTTTTGTGTGTGAAAGATCATCACCCCCTAAATATAAATCAAAATTAAATTCGTATACTTTTGTTGGTCCAAGTTATATTTTTAAAAAATTAACTTAGTTTTAATTAACTAATGTGTGTGTTTATTTCGAAATCATCACTTTCTCCTATACAAAACCTCAGAAATTAAGTTACTTTCCATATACTTATTGTTTTAATTCATTTCAATAAGCGTGCCAAAGATTTTTGTAAGTCAACATTTTGATTAGGTAGACTTCAAAGCCACATCAATGGGATAGATCACAATGGTTAGAAGCTTAAAAAAAAACCAAACCCAATTTAGCAAAGAAATGACCAAACATGGGCGTCACTTTTGCACATGGTGACTTTCACACACGTCTCTCCTCTCTCTTGGCTTGAAAAACACTAAAATGATCTAATCACAAAAAAAAGTACGAGAGTAGACTATATTGTTCGTATACCCTCCAAGTCAGCCCCTTCGTCACCACCTTGGATTACAAAGCTCGCTTACCATCTATACTTAGATTATTTTTGTTGTGTTTATTAGGAGATCTCAAAGTTAATAAAAAAATAAAAGTTAAATGTTAAAAGGAAAGAGAGATACCTTATCTCTAAAGTGGAGGAAAAAGATAACTTGGACCACAAAAAGTTGTCTATCATGTTTGTCAGCAAGCAGTTTGACTAAAAGGTCTATTGGGTGAGTTTGGGAGAGATCAAAACAAGATGAAGGTATTATGTGATAGTTAAAGTGTTATTTATTTGGCCAAGAATCCATGTTATAATAGTGAGACAAAGGATATTGCAGTTAAGTATCATTTTGTTAGACATGCATTGATGAAGGAACAATAGCAATGGAAAAGGTCCACACCACAAAAAATTGTGCTGATATATTTACAAAACTAGTATTATTAGAGAAGCTAAAATGATGTTTGGCTTTTCTTGGCTTGCAGAAAAGGTGATGAGTTGGTCATGTAAGATATCAAGCAAATTTATTGTCAAGGTGGAGATTGTTAAATATGTGACAACAAAGTAAAATTTTGGGTCCCTTTACGACACAGAGTATAGGTCACTTCCAAGATGGAGGTGTTGGGGGGTGACGAAGCCTCGAAGCAAAAATTAAGGAGTCAGTCCCTTGTTTCTAGAAAGACGAATTCACTTGAATCTTATTTGTAGGAATGAAAATCCTAATGGCATTTTTCCACTCTAATTTTATAAGGAATCAAAACCGTACTTCGCCAATTAGGTGTATTATTTTTGTGATGATCCATGGTTACTCATTACGAGTTCGCAAGTAATATGTTCATCTTGAGTTAATTAAAGCTCGATATCTTGCACCGTGGATGTTTCCCTAAGCACTCAGTCGAGGTTTTATCACATAAATCTCGTGTTCGTCTCTTACATGTTTTGTATTTTAATATTTCTCTTATCTCTATATCTGTAAATAGTTGTTTTCTTATTCAATTTTTTGTGTATTCATTGGTGCAAAGTCTATGGTTTCCTAACATTGAGATGATTTTTGATTTAAACTCATGTGAATGCCCATTTGTTGTAACAAAGAGCTAGGAGAAATATTCAATGTTGGCCCATTATTTAATAGTAGGTCCTCTTGTTTAGGAAACCTTACATCCAAATGATGGCACATGTAGTGGTTAGATTTTCTCTCAAATGTGCTTAGGAGGTAAATTTGTTTGGTCAAATGTGATATCCTTATCAATGTTCTTGAATGTATTCATAATAGAAGCAAAAGCAATGGGTTGATTGTCTTTTAGGAGAGTAGTATTCGATAATGCCTCATAGAATTTTTCCTTAGATGCAATTACTCTTTGTAATAATTTTTAATTTTTAATTTTAATAGGGGTATTGTACAACTGATCCAATATATCATGTCCCCATGGTTAAGTATTTTTTTCCCATGCGAGAGAATTAAAAAGAGGTGGAAAAGTTAGTTGATTTCGTCCATTTCATTACCTTCCTAACCTTGTATTGATAGTATGGACTGATGCTTGCCCCAATATAATCTTAGGGAAAATAAGGAAGGTAGAATGGTAGATATTATAATTTGAGATCGAGGAGGAGGAGAGAAAAAATTTTCTATACAAGATCTTTAGTGTTGAGCGGTGATGGAAATTATTTTAGATTGAATATTATTCCAATAAGAATGGAAGAGATCAATAATGGTAAGGGGAATTTTTATGTCTGGATCAACACTAGAATAATTGGAAGTGAGAACATTGGCATATACCTTAAAACGTAAGGGAAAATATATTGTAATGTACAGTTTAGTTGTGCGATATGGAAATCCTTCACTTTGAGTGTGAACTTTGCATGAATAAATCTATTTATTTTTCTTGGTGCTTGCATGATCTCAACTGATATAAAAGAGACCCTAAATAAATTCAATTTGAATCAAACAACTTTACCAATAAACCTGCAATGGTCTTTTGACTAAGATTTAATAGATGTCAGTCTCAAGGTAGTTGTTTTAAGAAACCTGAATTTTCTAGTCTCATCTCCATTTTGACATTTATTTAAGGATAACTTTAGTCAAATAGTTGACATGCCAATTGTATGCTTCCAAGTTTTCTTACATATTTACCAAAGCACATACAATTACATCTGCTAAAAGTCGGTGTCCCATCTCCATTGTGCTTTGGAGTATATCAATGAGACAGTTTCAAAGCTTGTTATTTTAATGCAGGTATCGACTACAATTACAAATATGAATAAATCGCATGGACACTTGAGTTGCATTTGGTTAAATAATAACAATTCTTCAAAGTGAGGATACCTATTTCCTACATAGAGCATACGTGTGCCTAGGGAAATCAACGTAAATATGGTGTTCGTCTCTTACATGTTTTACATTTTCTATATCGTCTCTCATATCTTAAACAATTTTTTTCTTATTCAAAGTTTGAGTGTATTTATTGCTGCAAATTCTACGGTTTCCTAACATTTAGCATCGATTTTTAAAGGACACTCTTGTGAATTCCCATTTTTTGTAACAAAGAGCTAGGATTAAATATTCAATGTTGGCTCATTATTTAATAGTAAAAGTCTTGATTAGGAAACCTTGACATCCAAATGAAGACACATATAATTGTATGATTTGGTCTCAAATGTGCTTAGGAGGTATATTTGTGTGGTCGAATGTGATATCCTTATCAATCTTCTTGAATGTATTCATAATAGAAGCAAAAACAATGGGTTGATTGTGTTTTGGGAGATTAGTATTCTATAATGCTATCATACAATTTGTCTTTAGATGCAATTGATCTTTGTAATAATTTAGTAAAATATTAATTTTAGTACAGGGTATCGTGTGATTGATCCAGTATATCATATCCCTTTGGTTGAGTATTTTTTCCCGAGCGAGAGGATTATGAGGTTGTGGAAAAGTTAGTTGATTTCTTCCATTTCATTACCTCCCTCGTCTTGTATTGACAGCATGGACCATTGGCCCCAGTGTAATCCTAGGGAGAACAAGGAAGGTAGAATGGTAGTAGTACAATTTGAGATCGAGGGGGAACTATGGACAAAAAGTTTCATACAAGATCTTTGGTGTTGAGTGGTGATCGAAATTATTTCATATTGAATATTATTCCAATAAGAATGGAAGGGATCAATAATGGTAGCAAGAATTATTATGTCTCAATTGACATTAGAATCATGGGAAGCGACAATATTGGCTTATACCTTATATCGCAAGGGAAAATAGATTGTAATGTACAATCTAGGTACGAGATGGAAACCCTTAATTTTGAGTGTGAACATTTGCATAAATAAATCTATAAATATTTGTGTTGGTAGTGGTATGATCTCAATCGATATAAAAGAGATCCATATGGATCAAACAACTTTACCATAAAAAAAAACGTCTTTTGACTACAGATTTAATAGATGGCTACTCAAAGATCGTTGGTTCGAGAAACAAGGCTTCGCTGCTCTATTTTGACTCTCATGATCTTTGTTTTGCGATGCGAGAATTTGCTGGTCTATTTCAGAGTTATGAAAGGCTTCCAATTTGCTGGTCTATTCGCTAGCTTTATTATCGTCATCATAATAGACAAATGAGCGAATGCGATGACTTTTACAGGTTACCGTTTGCAAGCATCAGACAAGAAAAAATAAAATAAAAGAAAGAGATGCTTGAATATATATCGATAGGAATTCTTCAAAGCTGTGTCTCATTTCTAGAAGGCATGCGATCTTGAAATCAAAGCGGTGACGTTTGGCCGTACTTGAGAGACGTCTCTAATCTCACCATATGCATCAGTGACGCACGTTATTTGTTTGCTAATATTGGTTTGGTTTTGTATTTATTGACTCTAATCATCCCAATCATTTAGGGTTTTAAATTAATACAACCTTTTTAATTCACACGTCTTTAAACTCTTAACTAATTAAAATTCAATCTTTACCACTCTAAGCAAAATCAAGTCTATTAATAAACAAGTGATGATTTCGAAATAAACTATAATAACAGCTAATTAAATATATTTTAAAAATGATCTTACTTTTGAAACAGAAATTCAACTATCAAAAACATATCATAATTATTTTTTAAATTTAAATCCAAATTGTATACATAAAGTTATATAACTCGCTAAATTTTGATTTTATGGAGATATTCAAATAAAGGATAAGATAGGTGTGAACATTTAATTTTGGTGTATGATTAGTTATAAAATTGTATAGATGTTGGTATACATTTATATAGATTTTATAAGAATTTAAATTTTACACAAAGTTATATAGAGAATGCCCTTTTCTAAAAAAAATCTAAAAAAAGATAATTAAATAAGGGGATGGACATCTTAATTTTGGTCTATGATTATGTTATAAAATTGTATGGTGTTAATGTATTTATTTGTTTAATGATTATTGGTATAAGAATACATTGATTTTATAAGGATTTATATTCAATCTGTGGACGGTCACCTATTTTCTCTCCTGATGATCTTCCGCTTGCAGGAAAGCCCAATATTAAAGCGGCTGCGGTTAGCTCATAAAGACATCTCCACCATCTAGGACCTAGTTTCCTCCCAAGATTGGCTTCCTTGGTCGGCGCTGAAACATAAGTACAACCTGGCTAATTCTGATATGCCTTCAATTTTGGCTATTCAGTCTTTTCTACCTGATGTTATGCTATAAAAGCTAGGCCTTTAGCCACCCAAGGCTTGGTGGAAAGACTGGCGATGGAACGTAAAGGACATTCCACTATTACAATACAATTCCGGAGTTATCTAGTCCTTGTTATCTCCTTCCTTGCCAGCTTTAGATACGCTCAATACCAGATAGTCATTGCATTCTTATCTAAGATCACCTAGTTAAAGCATCTCCAATGAGCTTGGACACTCCCTATTTTATCCGAAGCTCAATTTCTTTCTTTGGTGTCTGATCTATTAGGGCCTACCATTAGGGGAAAGATTATGCCATATTGGCATTCCTAATCTAGTTTGTAGTTGTTGTGGTCTCCCTCAGTCCTTCAAACATGTCTTTTGGTTTTGTCCCTCATGCATAACATGTTTGGCATTGGATTCGTTCCCTTTTTCAGCTGTTTCACCCAGAGTTTTTTATTGTACAAAGTTCCTTTGTTTGGTGATCATGCTACTTGGCCTTCCTACATTCCTTCCCTTTGGCATTTCTTTTGTTTTGTTATTCTATTTCAGCTCTAGAAATCTAGGAATACTATCTTATTTCAGCATTGTACTCTTTTTGCTGAGCTAGCCATTAACGAAAAGGTGGCTATTTTGTCTTATGTTCATATGCAGATTCAGGCACAAGCACAAAACGCGGTGCTGGAGTTTAGCTCATATCTAGTAGCTGCTTGATCACTGGGGCAGTGCACCCTGTACTATGAGCTGGGTTCCTTCGAATGATGATGATCAATGCCCCCCGCCACCTCAGCCACCTCATAGATGCCATGGACGATCTCGATAACCACTCCAGAAGCACTTGGCCTTCTCCACCAATCAACTCGCCGAGGGCCCTCCTCTTCTAGTCCTGGTTGGAGCCTGCCGACACATGACAAGGCGGTGGCTAGCTCTTCCAACTGGGGCTCTCTAGTTTGGCATGTCTTCCCTGTTTGGTGGCTCACCAGCCCCTAGGTGGGGAATTATGGTTCCGCTGAGCGATTCAAATGCCCATCTAGGATGGATGGCTGCTCAATCCACCTTTAGACGAGATGCACTCCCTCGGATTTCTTTAAAATATCCACAAACATCGAGATTGGTGATCCACCTCCTCCTCCGGGTGTTGCGGCTCCTTGTGCCCAAATCTATTTTCTCTTGATGTAGTTTTTTGTGCTCTCTCTCCACCTGTTGGTCGTTATTTGTAGCCCTAAGTGACATGCTTTTGTTTTCCCTCATGCCTTGTCTTCTTTCTGCCCGTGTGACATTTGTTCCTTTTTTAGGCTGTAAACACTGCCAACCGCCCCCTTACTATGTAACACTTTGTATTATTTTGTCTATAATTGAATATAAAGGTGGTTCTAATATTAAATTGTACACCTATAGTTTTATAGAGAATGTTTTGAGTTTTCAAACTTTCTAAAGTTTGATTTTACAAAGATAACCAAATAAGGGATTATGTGTAGACATTTAATTTTGGTGTACAATTAGTTACAATTTTTTATGGCGTTGGTGTATTTGTTTGTTTAATGATTATTGGTTTGAGTTAGATTATTGTTGATACATGTTTTTCATATGGTGTTTGAGTTTTAACTATATAAATTAGTATGGTGTTGTTGTGTTTTTATATTATTGGTTTGAGTTAGATTTTTGTTGATACATGTTTTTCTTATGGTGTTTGATTTTTAATCTGTACAAATTATTATGGTGTTAGTGTGTTTATTGATTATTGTCTCTAAGTTAGATTCTTGTTACCGAATTTTCCTTCGGGTGTTTGAATTTTAACTTGTCTATTTTGTGTTTTCAACATCTTAACTTAGTTTTCTCTCTACGTTGACTTTACATTTTTATTTTTTCTTGTCCATTATGTAGTGCCCGCTTTCCTTCGACACCTTGTGATATTGACCCTGATACTGCTAACTATATTGGTGGCTTCACTTGTTGCATACTGCAATTTGGGGTGAATTCCCTTGTTGTTTTGAGCTCTTGCTTTTGGAGAAAGTTTGTAGACTTTTTACAGGCCTATGTTTGATTGATCTTGGGGTTGTTTTGCATTGGAAAGCTTGTTTTTTGGAACTTGGAACAAAATCCATTATGGAGAGGTAAGAGCTTGGCTCTTGATATGCTCTTCTTTTATTTGTGTAAATGTTATTGTTGTGAATGTTTTAGCATGCATGTGGGCTGTTTGGGTAGATGGCCCAGGGATGGTGTAGGAGAAGACTATGGGGTGTTTCTCTGAGAGTCATAAGTGTTTTGGGGAGGTATAAGTGTGGAGGGAGTTTGGATTTTGGTTCCACCTTACAAAGAAATAGCTTACATTTATTTACTCGTTATGGGGTGCCATAAGAGGTTGGGGAGGCATAAAGAAATGTGAGGAATAAGGGGTAATTTGGGGAGGCATAAGGGCATGTTAGGGATTTGAAATGACACACACACACACACACACACACACACACACACAAATATATATATTTAGCGGTTATTCTCAGTTGGTGATACCCATTTAACCTTAGGAGGCATAAGCAACATCCCTCATAGTTTCTTACTCCTTTAGCTTGCATGGTGAATCCTAAGTTTTGTTTGTTATGTTTTAATGTGGTTGTAAACTGCATTCTGTTTTGGACTGTATTTTGAATGAGAAATTTGTCTTATGTTGTGGAAGCCTGTGTTTTCCCATGTGTTGAAAAACATTTCCAATTGCAATATGGTTGGGGCTCGGGGGCCAATGGAGAACGATGGCTTCTCCTTTTCATTGGATGTCTTGGTTGGGTGGAGAGCATTGCCTTTCCCTTGATTTTTTTGTGATCAAATTGGAGAATGATGAAAATTCATACTGTTGTTTTGGAGCTGTGAAAGAAGATAGAGTTTGGCTATCTTTTGTGAAACTTCTTTTTGTAAACCCTTTTTCCCACTTCAAATAGATGACTTGTAATATTATTGGTATTGGATAGTATTTTATTTTGGAAATAAAATTCTATTTGAATGTGAAAGGACATACCCCATAATGTTATTCTAAGAAAGGAAAAGAAGATTTGTATTATGTCTTTTAAAAATGGAATGGAAAAAGACAAGTTTGACAGTCCTTGTTGATATTATTCTTATTGTAACCCTTTTCCACTTGAAGTGGATGATCTTGCATATTATTGTGTTGGAAAGACTACTCTATTTTAGCAATGAAAGTTGTAATTGATTATGGAAGAATATATCTAGTATTCTGTTTTGTGAACAAAAAAGAAAGATATGCATTTGATATGCTGTATTTCGAAAATAAATGAGAAAGAAGTTGTAAGAGATTCCTTTGAATTAATAGAAGTATGTTTTCCTTGTTCATATGATATTATTTCCATTGGAAATATATGTTTGATATACAGTAGGAAGTCTCTGTTGTAAAAGTGAAAAGGAAGCATGTATGAAGAAATATTGCACTACTCAGTATCATTTGAAATGTGTATATTTTTAAAAAAAAGGGATTAGAAGTTGCATTCTTGTCACTATCAGTTGATTGAAGGAAAGAAAACTATTTAAAACAAGCATGGAATAAATTCAATGTTTTATTACATGAAAAAAGAGATAGTTTAATCTCTGTTCTTGAAGTGTACAAACCTCATTTCCACTTCACTGTATACTTCGCAAATTCTTTTTATCAAATGTCCAAAACAACCCTACAAATTTATAAGAGACAAATGAAATATTCATTTGGACTTGATGAGATCAGAATGATCCCCAAGCTAAACTAAAACACTCAAGAGATTCTTTTAAAGGACCTTTCAAAACCAGTAAAGGTGAAATTGCAAGCTTTCTGTTGTGTAAATATTGGTAAATTTTCGAATGAAAATCAATCAAGAAAATTTAATCTTGCAATCTATTCTAAAATATTCCAAGTGAAATCCTCCATGCCTGTTTGGCATGTTGAGAAAGAATTAATGGAAAATTTGAACAAAATTGATAAGTTAAAAAATGTCAGTTCACTTTCGAAGTGACACAAATATGTTTTCTCAAAATTTACCATTAAAACTTTATCCAAATCAAATTATTAAGGTTTTTGTGCAAAGAGGACATCAAGAGCCTTCTAGAAAGTCCTCGTTTTCTAAAACCTGAGTTCCCAATCGAAAGTTATGGCCCCTATGAAGTTTTTACTTCATTTCAGGCTAAAAAAAATTAACTAACTGTCAAAAATAAAATAAAAAAAATCGCAAGCGGACCCGTGGGCCCCGAACGTTTCTGTTACCCTTTGGGGAAAACAAACGTAAAAACAATAATTCTCCTCCCGCTGCTCCATTGGCCAGAGCGCTTCACCTTCAGCAGAAATTTTTATCTTAGTCCAAAAGTTAATTTGGAAACTTTTCCTCTACGGCCCCACCGCCCCACAACCAATCATTGATCGACACGTGGCTTCGTTGGGCTTCGACGAAAGCTTGGATCAATTTTTAATCTTAAGCGCTTTCAAAATTAAATTTGAAAGAATTTACAAGTTTCCTCCGTAGCCTCGCCGGCCCGCAATCAATTAGGTGTTGCCACATGGCTTCATGAGGCGTCAGCGTAGGGGTGGATCTTTTTAAGCCTTAACGCATCAGAATTTTTTTTGGCAAATTTTCCAACTTATCCCCGCTAGCCCGCTAACCCCGCAGCCAATGGTTGGCTAACAAGTGTCATCTTCTCACGTCGACGGAGGTGTGGGTGAATTTTACCCTTTTCTTCCTTCTGGGTGATAAATTTTTTTTACCCCCCGCTTTCTCTGCATTGCCTTAGGAGGCACCTCATGTCCCTTGCGAACTTGTGGGCGTGCGGGTGCAAGGGTGGTTTTTCGCCCCAAGCGGAAAAATTTCAAAAACTTCTCCCCGCGGCCCACAGACCCGCCCTTGGGGAAAAATTTTCTCCCCTAGTCCCGCTGACCCCGACTCCTCCTCCAAGAAAATGTTCCCCAGCTAGCCGTTGACCTGCAACCAATAAGGAGTTGCCATGTGACCTCCCTAGGCGTCAGCGGAAGTGCGGGTGTGAACTTCACTTTTTGCCCAACAGGCCAAAAGTGCTAAAGGCTTCCCAGGCCCACAGGCCTGCTTGGGAAAAATTTCCCCCCTTAGGCCCGCAGGCCCACCCTTGGAAAAATTTTCCTCCCAAGGCCCGCCGAGCCATAATTTGAGAATTATAGGGAGTTAGGAGAACTTCTTTATATAATTGGAAAGGTGAGAAAATTTCCTATCTAATGGGAATGTTTTCAGAAGGTTTCAAGTGCATTATTTTTGAGAAAAATCAGGTTGAATCTCTTAAGTCTGTTAGAGGGTGGGAGAGTGAGAAATTGCCCTCTTAATCTTAATGATCATTCTAACCCTAAGTCTTGACCCTGTAGATTTAATATTTGTTGTAATAGAAAGACTGTGAGCTAAGTTTTTTAAATTTATTTGGTCTCTAAACCTTGCTTGTGGCAACTATTGTTTTATAACCAGGTAGCAAAAAAATTTTTAAAAAAATATTATTCAATAATTTTCTAACTAAACCTAGGTTGTTTCTTGGTCTCGAGTGGTTTTTTTTAATAGACATTACATATTATGTGTTGCCTTATGCATTTCTAGATTCCTAATTAAAATTCAATAAATCTAAAAAATATAAGAATGCATTTATGACAAACTATAAAACCAAAAATTATTATTTCCAAAAAAAATATCCTCATGCCATAATCCGAATTCAAGCATATACAAAGCCTTATAATATTTACTAATTATTTAGAACTTTCATTGAAAAAAAAAGATGGCCTTCTAATTTTTTAATAAGGCAATACATGTGTATTGTTTCGTAAACATTTTATATTATTTTTAATTTGTACGTTGTCTATTTTAAACAATGTCTTTGCAATAGTACAATTATTCAATAATAGTTACAATAGTTTTTAAATTTTTAATATTAAATAGACTCACTTACTATACTTCAAGATACATATTAAATTTTTATGTTATTTTGTTTCCAGTTATGGCTAATTTTCTATTCAAATAACTCTAGTGAACTTTAGCTTTAGCATTATACTTGGTCGTTATTTATTTCTTGATTGATACTAAATAGTTTTTAAATGTTAATATTATTTCGTGTTAATTATATTTAAGGGTTATTTTTGTTGATCAATTAGATAATATAGTTTTGTTAAAATTATGTGAGTGAATTTATAAATATGTTTCAACACATTATTTAATTCATCATTAAAATGATAATAAACATGAGTATCAATTATAAAATTATATTTCTATTTTAAAATATTATGTGTATGAAGAGTTGTGATGTGGAGAATTAGAATAACATATGACTATTACGGAGAAATTTTAAATGTGAGAGACATAAATTTTAGGCATGAATTTTAGGTAAGTCCCATATAATACAAACATCTTTTCAGAAATATTAAGTCTACAAACCTTCCCTCCTAACTTGATTCTCAACTTTCCAACAAACTTAATCTTGAATCATAATTGTCTCTCATGAAAAGTATCTATAAGAGATATAGAATTTATATCCATAAAATTAGATAATATGTTTCTAGATAATATTGCATGATTCATTTTTGGATAAATCTTTTGAAACACACTCCATAATATCAACAACAACAATATTTATTTAATGAGAGATAAAAATTGATTCAATAAATCAGACTTTTTAAATAAGGCAAAAATTAATCATACCTAATAGATATTGAGTCCCATATAATATTCCTTTTAAACCATTCTACTTCAAGAGAAAAAATTGTGTTATTAATTTTATATTGAAACTTTACTTTTTAAACCTAAATATTTTACTATTAGAATTATATTTAAACGGTCGAGATATTACAAATAAAATAATCACTATAGAATGCAAACAAAATAAAATGGGTAAATTAATTAAGTGTTCACTGTCTAGTATATTTCTTAAACTATTTTAGTTCCACTTTGTAATCTTTATTATACTACCACTACATAATAGAAACATGTACCGTGTCGGAATGTCAACTATTTATTCAATAGTTGGCACTTAAACAGGATGATTTCCAAACACTTTTTCACGTACGTTGAAATTAAACTCTTGAAAGTGAACACAAATACACACAGAGTTTACGTTCACACATCGAGAGTTTATGCTCAATACTAAATAATATATAATTTTAGATAAACTGGAATAAATTTACCCTTGGTTGTAAAGGAATGCAATTTGAGATTTCATAATAAAACTTCTAACAATAACTATACTTGTAACATGCAGTAAATAGTATTCGAGCATGGAATTTTCTAAAATTTTGAAGTGCAAGATATGTTTTTATTTTATATTAGTCAAGCACGAAGAAGTCAAAGAACATCGAAAGAGTCCCACGAGACTCTTACTCCTCTGTGACGACCTTGAAATTCAAATCCCTATTACTCTTCAGATCCCTCAAAACATTATATAGCCTCCCACTTGGGCACCTCTGGATAGTACTGCATCTCTGGATTTAGTTAAAAAACGTCATGAATAGCTTCCATTGTAATATCAGCACAGTTAATGCAAAGATCCATCAAGTGATATTGCAAATGGAGTCTTTCCCTGCAACCCTTTTCATTGCCATGGGAAGCATTACTGTCATTACCCTTCTCATGCTGTTCCTTCGCCCCAAGAAGCGATCATCTCTGAAACTTCCCCCTGGTAATTTGGGATTCCCTTTGATTGGAGAAACCTTCAAATTCTTGGAGGCACTTCGATCAAACAAAGCCCAGCAATTTTTCGAAGAGAGAGTCGCGAAATTCGGTGAGGTGTTCATGACTTCACTCACAGGCCATCGCACGATTGTGGTATGCGGGGCGAAGGGAAACCGACTGCTTCTCTCCAACGAGAACAAGCTGGTGGTCGTATCGTGGCCGGTCTCTTTTCTGAAACTCATGGGCGAGGACTCCGTGGCAGCCAAAATTGGAGAATCCCATAGGACCCTGCGCGCCGCCATTGACACCTTCTTCGGACCAGGAGCACTGCAGAACTACGTTGCGAAAATGAGCTCGGAAATCGAGGTCCATATCAACGAAAAATGGAAGGGGAAAGAGCAAGTGACGGTGCTTCCTCTGGTAAGACGCCTTCTTTTTTGCCATTGCTTGCAGCTTGTTTTTCGGCATAACCGACGAGCATGCTCTGGAACCGCTTCATATTCTCTTGGAGACTGTTCTCACTGGGAATTTATGTGTTCCCATTGATTTTCCCGGGACTGGTTATAATAAAGCGGTGAAGGCGCGGGCAAAGCTGGATGCAATACTCTTGTCTTTGATAGAAAACAGAAGAAAAGATCTCAAGTCGGGCATGGCGTCTCCGAAGCAGGATCTGCTGTCTGTGCTTCTCACATTCAGAGACGAAAGAGGGAAGCCTCTGTCGGACAAGGAGATCATCGACAACTTTTCAGGGTTACTTCATGCTTCTTATGACACCACCATTTCACCAATCACAATTATGTTCAAGCTTCTCTCTGACAATCCAGAATGCTATCAAAAGATGGCCCAAGGTAATTCACAAAATTGAATCTTTCTCCACCTTAAAATGATTTTCTTGTCATTATCTTTCTATTCTCCAAATATATGGCTTAGTGGTTAAAGGTTTATAAATGTGTGCTTCTTTTGTATGATAGAGCAATTAGCTATACTTTCGACTAAGATGGAGGGAGAAGACATCTCTTGGAAAGATTTGAGAGAGATGAAATATACATGGCAAATTGTTCAAGAGACACTAAGGATGTTTCCTCCATCTTTTGGAACATTTCGCAAGGCCCTCAATGACATTCACTATGATGGTTATATAATTCCAAAAGGATCAAAAGTAAGTTGTACATTCCTCATCAATTTTCACTAATTTATATGTACTTGAACCTATTACAAACCTAACACTTTGAATTATTTGAATAGCTTTTGTGGACAGCTTATACCACACATCCGAAAGAAGAGTATTTTACCAATCCAAACAAATTCATGCCTTCAAGATTTCATGAAGAAGCACCACCTGTGGCACCTTACACGTACGTACCATTTGGAGGAGGCCTACGCAAATGCCCAGGGTGGGAATTTTCAAAAACTGAGATATTATTGTTCATGCATCATTTTGTTAAAGCTTTCACTGGATACAAAACAATTGATCCAAACGAGAAAATATCAGCAAATCCTGTACCTCCTTTACCTATTAATGGATGTCCCATCACACTTTTCCAAAGATCTTAAACAAGGAGGGATTGCTTAAGAATGAAGGAGATGTCCCTATAATAGTAAAAAATAAATACATCATCATATAGAGATATATTACATGTGGAAAGAGACATTTTATACATATATATGTATATGAATAAAGTCAACAAAATGAAATATTTTTCTTATAAGGGCTTGTATTATGACACAATGTGTTGTTTTTTTTTTGTGTTATTTGCTAAGTCACTTTATATTAATGTTTTTCATTAATATATAGTTAGTTATTGGGTTAAAATAAGTGTTAGGGTTGATGATAGTTTTATAGACTTGTTGATTGGTCAAGACCCATAAACCAAACTCAAAAGCAGCTTTTTAAAGCTTTGATGGGATTACGTAATGAAGAATCAAGTATTTTAATAGAACATTTTCACATTGGAAGCTAATGCCTTGATTTCATGGAGTTTTCATCATCAATGTGTATGATTTTTCCATCCATTAGTGGTATCGAAGTTTGTGATAAAATGAGAGAAGAACTTATAATAACAACATTTAATTTATTTAATGTGAAGTGAAGAGTATCTTCCATTTATTTGAATGTACATGAGATCTGGAATGGATTGTTTAGGGAAACACAATAGGCATTTTAATCATGAGCACACATCTACTGCCTAATTTTGGTGTGTTGGAGGAGTTGAAGTAGTTTGAAAAATTGGTGTTGACAACGTGAATAGAGTTGCATCTCACATTCAAGATTGCATTGGAATTTGTAACTATTCACATTTGGTTTTAACTTCCATTATAGTAAAGATTCAAATGGTTTATTATAAGAGCACCCCAAGCTTTGTGTGTGGATTTCTCATGAGAGAAAAAGAAGGTGTTGCATGTCTAAATGCTTTAAATTGAAATGGTGATCGCTAAGAAGGAAGATATTGTTCACAATTATTAGATTTTCATGTGTGAATTAATGCATATGTGAGTGTGATAATATATATGCGAGATCAATATTCTAGGTGTAAGGCATTCCATATACATCTACACATAATTCTTTATTTTGTACCCCACACACACACACACACACACATGAATATATAATGATGAAGAATAATTTTATTTTGTAATATTGTGCATTTATTGATCAAATTTATCATTTAGTATAGGAGCATGTTTTGTTTCTTATTTGTAAATGAGTGAAACTTTATTGGAGTTTATGATTTCCCCATCTATTATAGCGCATAGAATATTTTTAATACTTTTTGTATGAAAAAAATCTAGTAAGAGGAGGTGTGGGACCCAGGCAAACCTTGATGCCATCATAAAGAGGAGATTTTTTTTTGTTTGTACAAAAAGCATTTTATTAAATTGGCATAATTATCTATGTGAATGGAATTTCTATCACTTACCAAATATTAGAGCTATGAATCTGACAGAGCTAACCGCTGATGGTAAATTGTGGTGCTCAAAACGAACCCATATCTCTCTCTTTCCTTCATTACCATGTTTACCATGTTTTGTGCTCATAAGGATTTTCCTCCACTCATGTATATCTTCATTACCATGTTTACCATGTTTTATGCTCATTAGGAGTCTTCATTCATCACCTACCATATGATGAATTCATTAAGGCATCGATGCATGTTTTCTCGTTATTCATTACCGTGTTTTCTGCTCATAAGGACCTTTTCAAATCTAGAGTCTACTATACGATGAATTCATTAAGGCATGTCTTCTAAACCTATGTACACATCTCTTTTGCGCTACCAACATTACATAATAATGTGCGGTTTTCTTATTATATTCGCTGCTACGTAAAAATCCATTTGCATAGAACATGTCTTTTTAGTTAAGATGTATTCCACGAGATGGATAGCTATGCACTGGTTTTGAGCCCCTGGAGATCGCTTTGGAAGATTCGACATTGAAGAGCATGTCAGTTCATTCTTCAGTTATAAAAATCTAACATCCCTTTGGCACAGATGAATCAAAATCTTCACAGTTTTGATTCACAGTAATGCAGTTTTGTTTGATCTATTTGTGTGCAGATCGATACATGAATAGTTGTCACCCTTTATGTCTGTTGGTTGTTTGCATTCAATAATGTAGTCTAAATAATTTGATATTTACTGTTGTCTTATATAGATTTTTATTCCAAATGTTTAGGTATGTGTTAATTAGTATCCAAATTACAAGTCATAGTCTAGTTTAATAAGTCTAATACATGTTGAGAAAAGGTATAGAGTATTTTGTCCATTATTTGTACATGTCATCATTATGTATCCTTGTTTTTTATTTTATTAAAGTGCTGCCAAAGTCTTATCGTAAAAGAGTAAAAAAAAACTAATATTAGAAAGTCCTACATTTTAACAAGACATATTTTCCATATGATGCAATGTCTAAATTGTGCGGGGGTTTTTTAATTTGGGCTTCAGATTCTGTTCATCTGAGTTAGTAGCATCAAATTGGAGGCCAGAGGAATCTTGAGAAGAAGCGATAACTAGCATCTTTCGTCAACTATTAATGACAAGATCACATTTTATTTTGGTGGCATCTCATTTTCTATTATTTGGTGTGTTCTTATTTGAAAATAAGACTACTATAAATAAGAAAATAGGAAAGAAAATGAATACTTTTGAATTTCTCTTAAGTACTTACACAATGATTGACTCGAAAAGGGCTCAATGGATGTGAAAGTGAGAAATATTGAGTTCTCGCACATTTAGGTGATCGTTCAAAGTAAATGGTATACCGATGGGAAGCTCACTAGAAATGAAGATGAGAATATTTGAGTTCTCATATGTCAGTAATCATATGAAGAGGTTCCTCAGTAGCAGAGTGCAAACCTGAAGCATAGATAAACATGTGTTTCTCTTTCTAGTTCTTGTATTATGTGTTTTCCTCATATTCACACTAAGGACAGAATGTTATGAATTATTAGTGTTACATGTGTGAATTAATGTGTATGTGAGTATGATACTATATTTGTGACATAGATATTCTACGAATAAATAAAGGTTTTCCATATAAAATTTTATTAGCTTGTAATTTTAGTAGGTTTTTCTAGCAAAATACTAATATAGGATATTTGTATTTATGGAGTGATTTTGGTGGAGACTAATTTGTGGTAAATATGATCTCCTTATTTCTAGGAGATAGAAATACATACGTACGTACATATATATATATATATATATATATATATCGAATGCATAATGATGAAGAAACATATTATTATTTCATAATCTCGTGTAAACTCTAACCAAATTTATCATGTATATCACAAGGATATCATCTTATCATCCAAAATTTGATGTTATCCAATTTATTTATCATCTTCGTTTGCATTTACTAGGTAAAAAGTTATCGCAAGGATCAGGGCCGAATTAAGGTTTCTGAGCGCCCTAGGCAGTACTCGGAATGTGCGCCCCCCCAAACCTGGGACCAACGACCAAAACGAGAGCTTAGATTGGGTGTGGTACAACAAAGTAGCATGGAAATGGAGATTTTTCAGAAGTTGTAGTTGCAAATGCTATGATGAGAGATTAAAAAGATGTGGATGCATATGCTTGGTAGGTGATTTGTTCAACAAAATGCTAAAATAAAATTTGGTTTTTGGAAAAAAATGATTATTAGAGGCGCACAAAAATGGGTTTGTTGATTAGATTTTAGATTCATTCAAAGCAAAGGCAATTAACATGGATAAATTCAAACTCCACAACATTTGCCTGCATACTCCCTTCCAGTGCCAAACTGGAAGCATTGATTAGGCACATGAACTGTTTGAAAAAAATCATTTAAGGAATGCGGCCTCACATGCCAGCAATGATTGTTGGATGCGCCTAATTTGGGTTAATTACAAATATTTTAGAGTGACCACGAACCATTTGAAAGCTTCCAAGGACCCCTTTTTAAAAGAAAACCAAATTGTGCAAAAATAGAAATTACCAACACAGTCCAGGGCACAGGAAAATGCCGCAGCTGCAAGAGATTCAGAGAACAATAATCGAATATGAAATTGTACATTGTAGCCTCACCGTCTATGTGACTTTCTGTGAATTTGTAATTTGTAAACAACTGTCAGTGCTGACTCCTGAGCGATTGAGATTTGCAATTCCATGGAATTTGAAACTGTAGTGGGGACTCCGCACTAGGTACGGTTTAATATCAATTGTTTTTTTGTAAAAATTTAAACAAACCTTAGCCGACTCACTGTGGACTGTCTAGCCGACCTAGAATTTTTTTAAAAAAATGTGGCGCCCCTCCCTTTTGTGCGCCCTAGGCAATTGCCTAGGTTGCCTAGGGTAAGACACGCCCCTGGAGGATACTTGTCTAAGAATAGTGTGCGAAGAAAAAACTAAATTTGATTTTTTTGGGGGAATTTGTTTTTAAATGCACTTGAAAGTTCATTGAGACTTTTGACAACGTAACCCTTTGCTAAATTGTTCCTTTGTATACATATGGGGCTAGAATAAGATGAAGTTTATAAATTTGAAATCAATTATTCCTACCTAACGAATGGTTAATATTGTTGTGTAATACACTAATTAAATTGAGGTAAACATTTAAAAATCATGTCAAAATTCATTTATTTGCAAAGAAGATAACTAAATTAACTATAAAAAATAGGAAAAATGACACCAAATGTACCATTTTTAACTACAACATTTTTTCGGAAACCATATGCTATGAAGAGAAAATGCTTCAAATGATGTATTCTAATGATAATAGAAGATATTATATGCAAATAGAGTTGGTTAGAAACCAATTACCAACCAACCGTATAATACCAACTAATAATGTAATAGTAATTATTAATTAAGCTAACATTACCCCCGATTACATTGTTTTTACAAATGCGCCCCTAAAACAACTCAAATGTCACCTTGCCAAGAGACTTGGTGAGCATATCAGCTACCTAAGAGTCTATTGGGAAGTACTGGAGATGGATGTGGTGGTTTAAGATTTTTTTCTCAAATTTAATGAAATCTGAGCTCAATATGCTTTAATATTTCATAGAAAATTGGATTCTTCACCAGTTTCAACACACCATGATTTTCATAATAAATGATAGGTGGATTTTCTTCAGAAATGTCCATTTCATCCACAATGCAACGTAATCAAATCACTTTACATAAAAATCCTCGTGCGACACAATATTTAGTCTCGGTGGATGAAAGAGAAACAATAATTTTCTTCTTACTAATCCACGAGATAGGTCCAGATCCGAGATGAAAAAAAAATCATGTAGTTGAGTTCCTATCATCAATAGATGATGCACTTTTTTTAACAAAATCTTAAAATGGTCATAACATTTGATCCAGATGTCCGTTTGAGCCCATTTTTTTAAACCACTTGTTTTGACGAGATGAACGCTCTAGTTAAACCACCCTGCTGGTTTGAGCCATTTTTGATGAATTTTCGGGCCCAAAATCCACCATCTGGGGGCCAAAAATTAAGATTTAAGTTTCGATTCAATTTTTTTTCCTATTTTTGGGCATTAGTTATTTTTAGTCTCTTACATTCATATTAGGTTAGAATGTTGGAAATTCCTCTAATTTAGGCATTTAGAAAATAAATGGAAATTTTTGTGCCCCATGTGAATAAGCATGCGAACTTACTTAAAATAACAGGTTCTAGTAAATTACTAAAAATAATAAATTTCACAACCTAGAGTAGATTTAATTGAAATTAGTTAGAGTTTGCATAACAACTCGAGTTGGGGGTTGTTTTCTTATTTAAGATGCATTGTATATCAGTATTCAATAATGAAGAAGAGAATTCATTTTATTTGAGTTTAAGGTATTTAAAATAATAAATTTCACAACCTAGAGTAGATTTAATTGAAGTTAGTTAGAGTTTGCATAACAACTCGAGTTGGGGGTTGTTTTCTTATTTAAGATGCAATGAAAATGAATGCACTAGCTACTAAAGAAACTAGCCAACTCAGAAGGATAAAGGGTTTATGTTACCTCAGATACCTGATGCTTGATATGAGCATGTTGAATGATGGATTATTGTTGCTGCAATAAGACTAAAAAAACTGAAATATATTGGATTAAATAGATATATGCAGGGGTTGTCCAGACAATGCTAGATTCTAAGAAGTGGTTAGATTCCTTGGCAGATGTCAACCCCCATGTTTAGAAAGATAGAAATAGATCAAGAACTGTAAATAACATGCAGAAATAGAAAATTACTGAATCTGGAAGGATTAAGATTGATTTAGGACTAATTTGATTGATAAAACTGTAAATGAGATGTTACCTGGTCTGGGTCGAACGGTGACCCAGACTCTGCACAGGCAGGTCGACAGCGACCTAAGAGGATGAATATGAAGTGAGATGAAATATGTAGACCTGCAAGGTTGGGAGAAATTTGGAAGAGGCTGATAAGGACCTGTAGCTACTATGGGATAGAAACTAGATCTGCAAAGTAGGGAACCAAGTACTGGGAGATAGGATAGAGAAAGGAGGATTTGAGATAGGTTGTTGGATGAACAGGGGCCTAGTCGATGATGCCCAGGGAAGGTCGGTATCAAGGAAGGGCCGACGGTGACTGTAGCCAGGATTGGATGAGGCCGAGAAGAAATAGATGGATATGGAAACATAGCAAGCTCTAAGACTGAACTAAAGGTTGCTGAGTGATGGGTGGATGCTACTCTAGACCTGCAAAAGGGTTAATCTGCAAGAAAACAAAGATAATATGATAGATAAGACGATAAAAGTGCTATAAAAGAAAGAAAGCTCATGAAGGAAGACGTGAGTGATGCAAAACACATTGGATGATGGATGGGATGTTCTATGACTATTGTAGGAAGCTTTGGAAGTCATGAGGAAGCTCTGATGGCTGTCTGATTGATTGATTTCCGTGTGATTGATTGGATTGCATCCCTCTGATGTGTAAAATGGAAGGAAAACACTTGTTTTAAAGCAGGTCGATGACGACCAGGTTGGGTCAGCACCGATCATGGGAAATTTTCCCTCTTGGGCTTGATTTTTGATTTAAGGTGGGATTTTATGCTTTTAAGGCTTGGGCGAATGCTTTAAAGCATATTGGCGGGATTAGATGACTTGGGGATGAATCCAAGGTAGTTAGGGCATAAAAATAGATGGGATGAAAGCTAGAAAAGTAAATTGATTTATATGTAGGATAAAACATCCTAATTAGAAGGTTGGTTGGGGAAATGAGATTTAAATGATTAATCAATTAATTAATTAATTAATAAATATTAATGTGGATGTTGGGCATATAAAATATTAAATGATTAATTAATTAATGTTATTAATTAATTAATAAGGATTAGATGGGCATTTGATTGATGAGGGGGATGATTGAATTAAAATATGCGCACATGGGTGAATGAGGGCATAGATACCAATTTTAGGTGTCTACATTTTTCCCCTTTTTGTTGAGTGGTTTGCGGTAGCAAGCCACGAGACAAAAACAAAAAGGGTTGGATGAGGATGAAGGATTGATGATAAGTTCCCCCTCAAACGGGGAATCGATGACACCAAGGGAAATCGATGATGCGTTTGAAAAAGGTAGATGAAAAAGGGTGGGTGGGTGATGAAAAGATGGGTGAAAGCATAACCAAGGAAAAATGCCCCAGGCAAAAAGGTTCGCAATAAGGATGGAAAACTATGGTGGTGACTCCAATATCACATTGGTAGGGGACAATTGTGGTCTCAACAGAGACAAACAACAATGTTCTATAGGACCAGTGAGTGGGTGAAGATCACTGCAGTATGGATGTAGGATGGGATGACCAATGGGTCATGGGAAAGTCATCAAAATATGTGCAACTATATGCAAAAATTATGTGAAATCCTTCATGCACAAGGAATCAAGTGAAAGGCTATGCATCCATAGGGATGAGGATGAATGATATGGTGTCCCAATGGGACACAAAAATGGCCGAAAGAAAAATGAAAAATGAGTGATGAAGAATAATATGCCCCAAGGGGGAGAGTATGGCCATGAAAGGTAAAAGGGAAAAAGTAAAATATGCCCCAAGTGGGGAAAAGGTATGGCCGTAAAGGAAAAGTGAAAAAAAAGGGTAAAAGTATGTCCTGAGATGGGAAGAATATGGCCACAAAGGTGGACTTCGATGAAAAATAATGGTGCCTGTATGAAAGGCACAAATATGGCCACAAGAGTGGACTTGATGTTAAGATTTTAATGCCCGAAGGGAAAGATGAATATGGCCTCAAAGGAGGACTTTGTGCGTTAGATAGGATATAAAATGAAATTCCCAATAGAGAAGGGATTAAAATGCCCAAAGGAACAAAGGATGAACCACAAAGGTGGATTTCGAAAAAAATAAAGTATGCCCAAGAGAGGGATAGGTAAATGGCCACAAATGTGGACTTTGGAAGAATGAATATGCCCAAAGGAAAGGTGGATAAATATGGCCACAACAGTGGACTTTATGATTGGATTAGAATTCCCAGAAGGGAAATAATTATGGCCACAACAGTGGACTTTGTGAAGAATGCCCAAAGGGAAGAGTGCAAGGATGAGGGGGAAAACCCCAAAATTAGAATTGTAAAGGCTAGTCGACGGTGATTGAGGCCAATCAACGGTGACCCAAAGGGGTTGATGGTGATCCAGTGTCAGTGGGCTATATAAGCCCAAGGGTCGGCCGATGATGCTCATTTTCACACGCGAAACTTGAACAAGAGAGAGAAAAGTGAGAAAAGAGAAATTGAGAGATGGAGGTTGCCAGAGTTGCGAGGAAGCACCAGAGGGTGTGGAGGATGGTGAGTAACAAAACCCACACTGGTTTTTAATTAAATTTAATGTTTTATTTATTTTTTGCATTTTTTGTAAAAATTTAATGATGCTAGGGGCGATTGGCGGTGACCCAGGTGGGTCGACGTCGATTGGGCCCTAGGGCACATCGATTTGACCATGGATGTGTCAACCTGACCTAGGTCGGTGTCGATTGGGATAGGATTTGACAAATTAAATGTTAGATTTGATTTGGATTGAAATTTAATGCATTTTGAATGAATTTTTGGATCATGGGTCTGATATGTGTATGTTTTTCTTGTGATTGCAGGCCCGAGAGACCTTATATCTCAGAGACCGAGTGCTTAATCTTTATGAGAAGATCAGAGGAGATGTGATAGATAATGAGTGGGACCATCTATCCGTAGTCAGATTAGGTGGATTTAGACACTATCAGAGGATCCCATGAGATGTGGGGCTTATGATTTCTCTTGTGGAGAGATGGGATAGGTAGACTTGCACATTTTGGTTTAGGACAGGGGAGATGACTATCACCATGGAGGATGTGTATCAGATTCTTAGGCTACCGATATAGGGGGAGTAGATAGTTCCCATGACTAGTGATGACAAGATTGGTAGTTCTGACATGACTATTTGGAGCCGATGCACCCCTTATCATATTTTCTTCAGGGGCATTTTCTTATGAGTAGAGATATGAGGTGGGGTGGCATGCAACCAATTGATTTACATGGTGATGATGGAGTGTCCTGTTATGATTTTCAGACTCATGAGGAGCTCATTTTCCATGGGCATTGATGGGTGTAGTGGCCAACATTGTTGACCACCAGATAATGTTTTCATTTGGGACCACATTATTGGCTCAGGTTTATCATGAGCTAGCTGGATACAGGCTAGTAGGAGATCAGGATTAGGATGTCATATTTTTACTACACTGTTGGGCTTATGAGCATATTGTAGTGATTAGGCCACCAGGGCTTCCATGGGTCACAGGGACCATATTCAGCTTGGAGGTTGGATTCTTGAGGTGGAGGGCCATGACCAGGCCTTTGGAGACAAGGGAGAGAGAGGAGTAGATTGGTATGTTGATAGATTGGAAGAGCTTGATGTTGATTAGGTTAGGTGGTGGCCATATAGGTATTTCCCTGCTTGGCCTGGTGTGGATATAGAGTTGCAGGGTATGAGATGGACATGGTGGGTCCAGGGATGGAGGCTTGAGATGATTGAGGCCATACATTTTGACAAAGTGAGATGAAATTTTGGGGTCATTCAGTCAGTGCCACATGATCCCATTTTGTATAGGAGAGAGGATTTGGACTGGGAGTTGTTGAGCCCTACCATGGCAGATCCATTAGAGGAGGAGGCTGCACCATGGGATGATGATGATGATGTGGAGTTGGATTCGGGTATTTGATTGGCATACAACATGGGCAGCTTGGGGAGCTAAGGAGGGAGGAGAGGAGGAGATTGAGGAGATGGAGGTGGATGTTGAGGTGGCTCCTATAGGAGGTGGAGATGAGGGAGTAGGAGAGGCTACTGAGCTGGCATGCTTGTGTGCTGAGCTGGATCAGATGAGGGTAGAGTGAGACATAACTCTACAGTAGCGAGATGCGGTCATGCAAGAGTGAGACCGAGTGGTTCAGGAGAGAGACCACTACCATAGGTAGAGGGAGGCCTATAGGGCTCGTTTTGGAGATCTGGCTACCATTGTAGTGACTGAGTTGGCTAGTGGCATTCAGGAAGTGCCACAGGGTCAGGACAAATGGCTCCCCTAGCATGATTGGGATGGATAAATATCTAGCATTGGCCACCGAGGAGGCCAAATATTATGAGGATATCATGATCCACAGGTTGTCCAAAGATGCTTCGTTATTGGGAGCATCTTCAAAGGTAGTGAAGGTGGAGTTGGGCCATGTTGAGGAGCACAAAACATGAGTGTAGCTCAGCCACGGCATGAGGAGGGAGGCCAGGAGGGTGGTGATGGCATGTAGGGGTCAGGTGTTGTACCTTCCCCAGAGGGAGAGGGTCTGAGAGTGTCAGACATGTAGTTTACATATTTTGATAGTATTTCCACTTTGAGGGAGCCCCCTAGAGGGCCATGATGTATTGATACTCATTTTTTATACATGTTATATGATTTGATTTTGATTCATGGATCATTATGTGTTATATTTTTCCATGTGTCTATTGTATGATGTGATGATTTAAATTTTATGTGATGTGATGATTTTAGATTAGATAATTTTATGATTGATGGTTTCTAGATTAGATGTGATGGTGATTTTTGGATTGACATGTTTTTTTACATTTGATGATGATGGTGGGATAAATGTGTGATTAGATGGTTATTTTAGATTCAAATGTGAATATGGATGGATAAATGTGTGATGATTAGATGATTAAGACTATATGCTTTGTGTTTAGATTTGATGATGATGATAAAGGAAGATATATGATTAATTGAAATTGAAATATGTATGGATGGTCATATGAATGTATGATGTGGTAACATGTTTTGAATTTTGACTATGGTGATTAAAATGTATAGATTAATATGTGATAAAAAAGATCAAAAATGGACGTGATTAAGAATAAATGTGTTGTTAGATAAATAGGTAACATGAAATGAAGAGAGATGCATCGAAGAATAGGATGTGACATGGGGCTAGGATAAAGAATACCTCGTAATAGTGGTGAACCCATAGGTGTGAATGACACTATGTTATAGCAAGGAATGTGCGAGGAAATATGCCCCCAACTACATTGGAGGTAAACAAAAAGGGGATCCAAGTAACACAAGGCACATGCAACCAAAGCAGATGTTAGCAAATAACCAATGATAGTTAGTCATTTCACAGATCATAAGGAAAAGATGGATGAGATGATCTCATAGACCTAATGTTGACATGAAAAAAGGGGTTTGAGATGCACTTGTACAAAGGAAAGAGGGTTCTCCAAAAGTGGTGTTCCCTAAACTATGCCCCAGCTCTAGGAAGGGGAAAGAGAAATTTGATCAATGTGGGAAGCTTTCTTAGGATGCTGATAAAATGGAAGGTTGATCAATGTGGGAAGCCTTCTAATGCCATAAGGAGTAGCCATCCTTTGAGGGTATGGTCTACTTTTTACAATATATAGATGAAAAGAATAAATGATAGTCATCCTTCGAGGGATCGGTCTATTTTTTGATTTTTTATTTTTATTTCATGTTTTTTTTTTCTTTTTCTTTTTTTTTTTGCATGAATGAAACAGTTATCCTTCAAGGGATCAGTCTGTTTTTTATAACTTTGATTTTGATTTGAGCATCCATGATTTTTGATTTTGCATGGGGGAGAGTTGGAACTAGCTAAGTAGACCACTTAGGAGGGGATAAAGAGTGTACAAGAGACACCCCTGGACCCTTTGCATGGTTCCAATAGGTGAATAAGAGGAAGATGGATGTGATGATTGCAGAGTTCTCACCAAAGGGAGAACCTATCCATAAGGAATATGCTACGGGTAGAGCCATGGTGCCCATATTTAAGGTCACATCTAGGAAGTGACAGAAGACCACATAGTTCCAAATCATCACAATGAGAAATGGAAATGGCTAAGATGGAGGAATGATCTAAGACATGACTAAGGGCACATTGGTAAATGTGCTAACAAAATAATGGTCACAGGTGTAATGCGTTAAGCGGTTCCACTTCCAGTTTACCGCATGGTCCGATCCAGTTAGGGGAAAAATTTCCACGTTGGCTCCTTTCCAGAGTAGTGACGTTCTAATTTAGTTAAGAGATTACCGATCATGTTACAGAAGATGAGATGAAGATGAAGGAATGAAGATAAGAGAATGCACTAGCCCTAATTATTAGGAAAGTGAGTGGTATGTGTTTAAGATGAAAAAATAGTCCCCCTAGAGGGATAGAATAAATCAGGATCAGATGAGATGAGTTAGATAAAGATTTACGAAATAGGATTTTGATAATGGTGACTTATGTTCAAAGCCATGGTGCTTCCAAAGGGAAGCACAAATATGGCCACGAAGGTGGTCATAGGGAGAGGGGATGAAAGTACATCAGATAAACCAAGGTAGATGAGATAGGATGATGTCGAACATGGAGAGGAGCTAGTCTGTGAATAGACAAGTCCTAGAAAGAAGTCCCCCTAGTGCAGAAGGATGAATCGATGGGAACAAGAAGAAGGGTGATAAAAGATCAAAAATGGGGGGAAGATGTTCCCCCAGTGAAATGGATGCAAATAAGATAATGGATGTCAAAGGATATGGATGTCAAGAAGATGATGTATCGAGGCAAATAATATCGATGAACAAGGGAGGACCCTCATCAAGAGGCTGATTGGATGGAGATGCAGTGAAGGAGGACTGGTCAAGGAGGTCCTCTCACTCAATAAGATCATGGAAAATGGTCTTAAGGGCCTTACAATGCTCGGTGTCATGGCCTAGGGTGCAATGATGAGTAAGCACAAATGTGATGAGATTTGAACCATGAGGGCTTCAGATGGTTTGGATCGAAGGCTCTGATAGGTGGAAGTGTGATGGTAGAAGTGTGAAGTAAATCTTGGAGGACCTCCACATATGATTCGATATGGGCACCTGAAAATTCCTGTAGGATGGTGTGGATGGAAAAGGTGAAGATGGACTGGGTCGAGGTCTAGGTGGTCTGGAAGAAGAAGTGGGGGTGGATAGTTTAGGCCTGGATGACTGGATAATTGGAGGTGTTTTTGATGAAGGGGTTGGCCCTAGGAGAGAATCAGATTGTTTAGATTTGGATGGGTTGATTGGTTGTGATGGAGGAGGGGATCCTAAAACCTGAAGGATGAGGCCCTAGTATGGAAGATGTGGATTTGGTCCTTATAGGAGGGATGTCAATCTTCTTGTGAGGATGCTCAAGGGACCATTGTGGGAGGATGCCAAGGTCTTTAGGTTTGGATTTTTTAGGAGTACCCTTGGCAAGGGGATGACAATAATCTCTACTAGGGGATCTGGTGATGGCGTGGTGGCTGATGGTGGAAGTAGCTTCTACATGATAGATTCTAAGGAGGGTAAAGATGGATTAGATGTGGGGATGTATGGCTGAGTGGATGAAATAAGAGGGTCACCTATAGTGGCTGCTAGCTGAAGGGCTCTCCAATATGCTTGAATGATGAAAGGTGGCATAGTGAAGAAGGAGATAATGGGGATGTGGTCACGATAGTCGATGCAGTAGGTGTGGGTAGAAGTACGGAAAGAGGGACTGGTATTGAATCCAAGGATGACACAAGAGGTAAGGGTGGAAGAGATGTGGATGGGGGAACAAGGTCCGATGTAGTGGATTGAGTAGGTTCATGTGTGGAATCAATAATAGGAGGAGGTGTGAATAAAAAGAGGGGTGTTTGGATCATGTGGTTGATGATGTCTATGTGAGATGGTGTAGATGGCAGGTGGATAGGGCTGGAAGAGGGATGAGTGTCAACCATGCTTATTTCAGGTGTCTCGAGAGGCATATAGGTGGGTTTGAAGGAGATGTGACAGATGTAGATGTGGATGTGGGAATGACAGATGTCAGGACACTAGGTGTGGGTGAGACAAATGAGGAGGTCATAATTGAGGAGATAGGTGGTAGAGATAATGGAGTAGATACAATGTCAGATGATGTAGGAATAGGAAAAAAAATGTGTGATAAGGATGTCAATGCAAATGTGGTGATAGGTGCAGATATAGAGGCAGGTGCGGTAAGGATGATGTTGATGTGGTAAGAGTAGGACTAGATGTAGTTGTAAGAGAAGTGGTAGAAGTAAGGGAGGTAGGCAAGGTGATTATAGATGTGATGGATGTAGGAATAATGTTAGAAAGGGCCAAGGGAACAATATTTAGGATGGAAGTAGATGAGGCAATGGGTGAGACTGATGTGGAAAGATGTTTCTGATGTATGGTGTTGATTGAGAAGGGGTTAAATTGATGTGATGTAGAAGATGAAGACAAAATGGCTGGTGGAGGATTAGGAAATGGTTTTCTAAAGATGTCATGTGATGAGGGTGGGGTAGTTTGAGAGGATGTAGGAGTATGGTGATGAGTGGGGTCATAATGAGATGACGGAGATGAGGTAAGAATGGGGAGGTCTAATATGGTAGGCTCATTGGGGGTATCCCTTGGTGAGATGGGAGGAGAGATGTCATAAGATGGAGTAGGGTCTGCTGACTGATACCTACGAAGAAGGAAATCACGGATGGGGTTCTCGTGAGGAATATCCATAAGAGATGTGGGTATGATAATGGGAGGTGACACAGGAATGGCATGAGGTAATGGGGATAAAGATGGTAAAGGAGAAATGAGTGAGGATAAGGGTGATGGGGACAAAGGTGATAGAGGATGAGGTAATGAGAGTGATAAGGTGATGGAGATAAAAGGTGATGAAACATAAGGCAATGGAGGATGAATCATGATGATGGAGATAAGATGGGAGGTCTACATTGATACATATAGTCAATAGATAGGACTAGAGGAAACCCTAGAAGCAACTGATGGTTGAGATGGGGTCACTGAGAGACTGGTAGAACTGTTTGAGGAAGAATTTGGTTCCATTTTTAAACAAGAAAGAAAGAAAACAATTCCCTTTTTATGTTTTGATTAAGAAAGTGTGAAGAGGATGGATATGAATGGACCTAGAAGATGGTGAACTATGTTTGGTTTCAGGTAATTTGTGGCTGGGAAATGTCTGAAATAGTCTCCTGTTGGGTGATCAAATCCCAATTAGTGAACTAGGTGAAAGGAATGTTTTGATGTGTGAATTGATTTGTGAAGTTTTAGGTGTGTGTGATAATATGTGTGATGCAAAATATTGAACCTCCTATTTAGACTATGTGAGCAAGTAGGATGCAAAAGGAAAGGTTCTTTTTAAGCCCAAAACTAAGATGTGACGTTCAATGAGTACATAGAACAAGAAGGGAAGGTACAATGCAAAAAGAGAAAATAAAGGAAAAGAAGAATACATGGGTAACACTTTTCCTATTTGTCTACACTTCTCAAATGATGAGTGACCCAAGCCATGAACCGAGAAAACAAGACTTCACGTTGTAAGTGTTAGTAGAAAATAAATATAGAAAAGAAAGAAACCACCTAAAGGGTGGTCCCACCGGGCATGCCAGGAATTTTGATCCAAATTTCTCATTCTTAATGTAAATGAATGCACTAGCTACTAGAGAAACTAGCCAACTCAGAAGGATAGAGGGTTTATGTTACCTCAGATGCAGATGATTGATACGAGTGTTGAATGATGGATTGTTGTTGCTATTAAACCTGCAAAACTGAAGCGGATTGGATTAAATGGATGTATGTGGGGGCTACCCAAATAATGTTGGATCCAAGAAGTGGTTAGCTTCCTTGGCGGATGTCAACCCCCATGTTTAGAAAGATAGAAATAGATCAAGAACTATAAATAACATGCACAAACAGAAAATTATTGAATCTAGAAGGATTAAGATTGATTTAGGACTGATTTGATTGATCAAACTGTAAATGAGATGTTACCTGGCCTAGGTCGATGGTGACCTAGACTCTGCACAGGCAGGTTAACGATGACCTGAGAGGATGAATGTAGAACAAGATCAAATATGCAGGTCCTGCAAGTTCTAGAGCTGATCTGAGAGTTGCAGAAGCCTGAGTATGTTGGAATCTACCTGTAGAAATATCCTGATATCTGATAAAAGAGACTAGAAAATGGGATAAAAAGATGGATGATAAAAAGGAGGATGAGATTGAGAGTGATTGTAAGATAGCAATAGGGACTGCGGAATGCTCCAAAACAGGGAAGATAGTACTGGCAGGGCAAATCACTTGCTCTGAAACAAGGTCGGCGGTGATTTAACCAGAAGTTAGATGAGGCCAAGAAGAACATGATAAATATGGAAACCTATAGACCAGGGGACTAGAGTGGAAGGTTGTTGAGAGATGGGTAAGGTGTTTAGATGCTTCTCTATACCTACAAGAGATTAGAAACAAAGCAAGACATACAATAAAAGTGATAAATACATGATTAAAGCAATGGAAGCTCACAAAGAAAGCTTGATGTGTCAAACACGTTGATGATGGATGGGATGATTGTGATTATTGCAGGAGGCTCTAAAAGTCACGAAGAATCTTTGATGATGCTCTGATAGCTTGATTTCTCGTGTGATTGATTGCATCCGATTGATGTCCAAAATGGAAGGAAAACACTTGTTTTAAAGTCAGGTCGATAGCGACTAGGCTGGGTCAGCATCGATCATAGGGGAAAGTTTCCCTCTTGGGCTTGATTTTTTATTTAAGATGGGATTTGATGATTTTAATGGATTGGGTAGAATGCTTTAAAGCATATTGGCAGGATTAGGTGACTTGGGGATAAATCCAAGGTAGTTAGGGCATAAAAATAGATGGGATGAAAGCTAGAAAAGCAAAGTGATTTATGTGTAGGATAAAGCATCCTAAATAGCAGGTTGGTTGGGAAATGAGGATTTAAATGATTAATTAATTAATATAATTAATTAATTATAAATATTAATGTGGATGTTGGGCGTGTAAAATATTAAATGATTGATTAACTAATGTTACTTAATTAATTAATAAGGAATGGATGGGCATTTGATTGGATGAGGGTGGGTGATTGAATTAAAATATGCGCATGCATGGGTGAATGAGGGCATAGATACCGATTTTAGGTGTCTACACAAGGTGGAGAGGAAATAGATGAAGAATTTTCTGAAGAGGATGAAGCATAAGAACCACACTTAGCTTTTGAGGAAAATATGATTCAAAAATTAGAAGGAACTAATGACAGGATGAGAATTGATGTTTCAAAATATGGAGGTAGCCTAAAACTATATGCACTGATAGACTGGTTGACTAGCATGCAAAATGTTTTTGAGTAGAAGGCTACGTAAGAGGAAAAAAAGGTAAAATTTTCATACATGAAATTAAAAGGTCATTCTATGTTATGATGGGATCACCTACAAAAAGAGTGGTCAAGAAAGGATTAGGACTTGGAGTAAAATTGAGAAGAAGCCGAAGGATAAATTTATCCCTGTGGATTATGCAAAAACCCTTTACAGGAGGTTTTATAATCTCAGACATAACTTATAAACTATGCAAGAATACACAGATGATTTTTAAAAATTTTCCATTCATGTAGAGCATGAAGAAACTAAGGAAAAAAATGGATGTAATGTATGTAAATGGATTAAAATTTTCTATTCAAGATGACCTAAGAATGCATAGGATAAAGAGCATGGAGGATATGTATCAACTAGCTTTACAGGCCGAAGAAAACCAAAACCTCCAAATTTTTAGGAGATCACCTGGGATGAATAGGGGACATCATCCTCCTTTTGGGGACGAGATGGTTTCATTCAAGGTAGAGGATAACAACTTCGTGGAGTGGAAAAGAAATAAGATACAAGACAAGATCTCCCAAATCAACAAAGAGGTAGAGTATTTCCTAGGGGAAGAGGATATGTTGGTGGTAAAGGATGGGAGGCTCAACGAAGACCATTTGTTTTCTATAGATGTCGTGAAGAGGGGCATTGAGAATTTGAATGCCCTTATTATTATACACATGAAAAGAGGCAAGAAGGTCCTCCAAGAGTAAATCTTGTTGAAGAAGAACAAGACCTAGAAATTCTGCCATATGTGTGAGAAAATTTGATGATCAAAAGGACGATGATTGCTCCAAGAAAGGAGATCAAGGGGGATGCATGGATACATGTACAAATATTTTTAGAACAATATGCACTTCAGGAGGAAAGGTATGTAATGTTATTATTGATAGTGGTAGTTATGAGAATGTGGTTTCAAATCAGATGGTTGAGAATCTATGCCTGCATTGTGAGAAGAATCCTAACCCTTACCGTATTACACGGTTTAAGAAGGGTAATGAAGTTACTATTGATAAGAGATGTTTAATAAATTTCTCTATTGGTCAAAGTTATAAGGATGAGATTTGGTGTGATGTTATTCCTATGGATGCATGTCATATTCCGCTAGGCAGACCATAACAATTTGATAGAAAAGTAATTCGTGATGGGGGAAATAATACTTGGAAGTTTTGGAAGGATGGCACAAAAATAGTTTTTCTACCTCTTAAGGAAGAGGTGAAGACTGAAAATATGATTTCTTTAAAATAATTTGTGAAGGAGGAAAAGGAAACAAGGTTTTGATATGCACTGGTAACAAATAAAGATTAATTTACAAGTGCACAAATACCAGTAGAGACAACAAAATTAATAGAAGAATTTTCTGATGTTATTCATGATGAGCTACCAGATGGGTTACCACCCAAAAGAGATATTCAACACCATATTGGTTTGATCCTAGGGTCTTCATTCCTAAATCAAGTAACTTATAGGATGAGCCTGACATTGTATGCATAACTGAATGAGAAAGTGACAGAGCTCATGAGAAAGGGTGTAGTATGGGAGAAGGTGTAGTAAGGGTGTAGTAATAAATGTTTTCCTAACATTCCCCCCCTTAGTGCAAACATGGGGAAAACCTCCATACTACACTGCACCTGATTTCGCGATCATGTGATTTTCCTTTGGATTACCACAAACCAAAAGTTGGTTTTCCATCGGCTAACCAAAAACCAAGAGTAAGGTGGTTTTCCAGTGGCTGACTACAAACCACAAAGGGGGGTGAAGGTTTTCAAATGGTTTACCTACAACCATATGACGATGTGTCAGTGCATCCTTCGGCCCTAAACATAGTTGTTGTTCAGGAGATAACATTTCAGAATCCATTATAGTGCAAACATATCATTCCACACATACAAACTGAATCATTATGTAATTTTCCCCCCATAATGTTAAGTTTCCATAACACATTATTCTAAAAACACCACATTGAAATTGAAACACACACAACTGAAAAAAATTGCCACCAAACCGTCTATGCAACCCCGTCGTTGGTGACTGACAAGAGGTCATTAATTGACCTCCAACCTCTGATGCCTCCATCCTCCAGTAGATGTGCTACTAACTCATCCAAATTTGATCATGAAGCACAAGTACAACTTGGACGTCAAGTTACACTGAAAATGCGTCTGTAAAGAAATTTCTTTTTCTTTTAGAATTTTGACACTGACACTTTTTTACAATGGCATTGACCGAAAAATTACAAAATACTGATTTGAATGACAATTTTACATTGACATTTGACATTAAAACATTAAAATATCATAAGTCTATTTAACTTTAATGAATACTTTTTGACACTAATAAAAATGACACAAACTATATACTTAATAATTCTACACTTTAAACTCTATGCAACTAATATAGATTTTATCTATAATTAAGATTTCAACTAGAATATTGATGCAGGAGCATCATTAGTGTTTAGATGTTTCCATGGGTCAATAGGTCTATATATGTGTTCAAAATGATTTTCACTCCATGTTTGAGAAATCAAGTCAAATTATGTTGTTGGAGTAAATAAGTTGAGTAAGAGGTGAAAAGTGACTAGATAAGGTGGAATAAAGCCATGAAAGGCGTGCAAAGTTGTAATGTTTGTTTTCAAACGTGTGTATGAGTCGTTTGGAGGTGGTTTAGGCATATTCTATGTTTAGGATCTTGCTTGAACAGAAATAGTGTTGGTTGCACTTTGAAAGAAGTTGTTTACAAGCAAGATGAGTTTAAATTGGCATTGAGGAGATGTTTCTCATGTGGGAGAGGGAGGAGAACAATTGTAATGTGATGGAGAACATGTAATAGAATTTTCAATGAATAATAAAGATGTTGCAGGTCCTTGAATTCAAAATTGTGTGTTTTGTTGCATTTTATAGACTGTACAATGTACTCCCCTATCTCAGGCTGAGAAGACGATTTTAACAGTCAATGAAGGAAGGGGTTTTGAATCAAACCTCAATAAAGGACCGGTGCTTTATCGTGATTTTATTGGTAATCCATGTAATTTGGTAACTTCCACTCTCTGTTACTTCAAATAATATCTTTTCCATGCATGTTACACGTTCGAATCTGGATATCAAATGAATGGATGTCTCAGTGTAAGTGAATTTCTATTAATAGATTGGGCACACATGTCTTATTATTATTTTTATAATCTTACCCTTCAAACGCTGCACCAAATATCACCTATGGATAAAACTTAAGTATATGAAATGGACAGTTATATAGACTATACAATCATCTCACATATTGACGTTTGAATAAGTCAATACAAAATAATTTTCTTAATAATGATTAACCCAAATAATGTGACACGACTCGTATACCAAACTTAACCAAAAGAACAACATTAAAAGAAAATGCTAAACAGTAACTATGACTTTTAAATAAGCTCACAAAATTTGAGAAGATAACTAATGGATGGTGTGGCGAGGAAGGCCAGAGAAGATGGAGCATGAAATCTGTAGAACAAAGAGCACTGCAAAATTTCTTTCCTTGATGGGAGGTCATGGTGATTTGAAGCGTCCGAGTTGGACCTCGAAAGGGATCACATTCCTATTGATCTGTGGGGTGCAATCCGAGTGGTGCGAGTCAATTTCTCCAATGCAAGAAATGTAAAACTTTGACAGTTGCATGTGAATGATACCAGATCTGATTTTCTGTCGTAACAATGCAACAATATAAATATAGTCATATATACAAACCTCTCCTAACACGTTTTCATCCCACACAAATTATTGTGAAGTAAATAACGATTATATATATTATGGCATTTTTTTTTAATTTTGAAAAGTAGATGTTCCCGTGGAAGAACCACTTCACTCCAGAAGAATCACTATGAGGTTGTGTGAAAGCCTTGCTATGAGAATAGTCCAAAGCGCTCAAGATAATCTACACATATTTAAATTTCCATTGCGTATAATCATGCCTATACTAATCTTTGAATTCTACAACAAAGAATTCAAAACATTAATCTTGGACAATCAAACAATCTATACATTGCCCCATTAAAATTATTAATTGTCCATGACAAGCATAACAATTCCCTTGCTTTGATACCATATGTAAGAGTAACAACGAGTTTACACACGAAACTCACACAATAATAATATATTTCAATATATGTAAATCAAATGATACATTGGCTATTAAATAGCCATGGACAATAAACCAATCTTCCGAATAGATTGGAAGTAGATACAACAAGGAACTCGAAATAGTCACGGGTAATAACAACCATCTACTAATATACTAACAATCGCATGTGTACAATGCAATGTGAATGCCGAACGGTATATGTCATTTGATTTAGAGGGATAGTTATTACTTTCATAGTTGATGTTGATAAAGGGTGTGATTGATTTTGTAAGTGTAGGAATATAGATGAAGCACTTCATTTAAAGGTTCTATCTCTATATTTCAAATTTGTTACAAATTCGTACATATACATTTACAAATCTTATATCATGAGTGGTAGCATTTTGCGGATTATTTTATTTGAACTAAACATGAATACATGAAGACTTCACTACATTTGCAGATTTTATATCATGAGTGGTAGCCTTTTGTGGCCAATTTTAAACAAAACAGATGAATAAATACTTCACTCAATATTGAAACCCACCTGAAGTTCCTTTAGAGATAACACTCTCTTCTTTACCGTAGGAGAAAGAGAATAAAAAATATCAGATTGTTGCCCAGCTAGGTGTTGCAACTTATCCTACAAAAAAGAGAAAGAAGTTAAAGAGTTGTCATAAAGAATAAAAAGTGAAATTAATTGCTTGCAATCTTCACACGTACTCTTTTATCAACCAACTAGTTTCCTAAAATATCCTACAACTAAGAAGAAATTTTAACATCCACGAGGCTAGTTTCACTTTTATTCGAGTACCTTTTTTTGTTATAACGAATTATTCAGTGTACACATATAGTTCCATTGGTTATTGTGCAAGATGAGATTGGGGCTTAACTAATTGGTTGGAGACTATCTTTAGGATTACAACTTATTTGCATAGGCTTTGTTCTCTTGGTGATTCAATCTCTAGGTGAAAAATATATCCCAAATTGTCTCTTTGCTCATCATAGGAGGTTGCCTCATACTTCCCTATGTGCATTGAGGAAACAATGATTGTATTAAAATGTATCTATTGAGATTTTCATTTCTATTGATAATCTTCTTCCCTGACAGTACTTTCTGGATATTTTGGCCCCTACAAAACAATAAATCAACCATACAAATTTTAGGGATGATATCTACAAGAAATTCATCAAGGTAATATTGTTCAACTAAGGTACCTACAACAACGTTGATCTCATGGCTTGAGAATTTTATTGGGTCATTTGGGGGTTTGGTCCCACCAGCTCAGGATTAAGACTAATCATCACAACATACCCAATGAGGATTGGATTTGTAGGCTATGACTACTCCGCGAAGTTGAAAGTGAGGAATATTCTATTTTTTATCTTTCCTATCTAATATGAAATTTAGGGGAGATATATTCTTTATTGCCCTGGCCATAATATTTGGCCCTCCTCGTTTAGAAAATGATTTTAACAACCCATTGGCCCCAAAGTAGTGACACTTGCATGGCAAGTTCAATCCCACAAGATTTGAATGAACCGAGAAGTTGAAGAGATGGATTAGATGACGAGTTAAGGCGTTAAGCTAAGAAATGTTATAAGCTAGAAACCAATCCCTTGAAATTAGTTTTTGGATGCCTTTGTAAGGGGAGTTTGAGAGACTCAACTAGTAGGAAGAACAAGAGTAGACACGCTTCATAGGGAAGACAATTAATTTCAGAGGATTTCAAAGAGAGACTTTAAGTTTGTTGCAGCTCAAGAGTGGGCTCAGCAAGTAGAAAATTTAAAGATAAGACCCATGGAGCATCATTGAGGTAGCCTAGGTTCTTTATGTTGTTCATAAGCTAAGAATGAAATAAAAAAAACTCGGGACTCTGCAACTTTTTGACAACTCAAAAAATTGACTCAGGCTTAGTACTTAAAAAATATATAAATTCATAAAATAATCTTCAATAACGTATAAAAAACTCTTAAATAATATGGTAAATGAATGTAAAGAACACATTTGACCTCACAACAACTATGAAACACACAAAATCACTTAGCAGAGAAGGAAGAGAAAAACAACCGAGTTTTTGAATTATAAAATGACTCCTTTTTTTCATGTGGGACAGTCTTATGCAGGATAGCTGACTTTTGGTGAGTTTTTGAGGGTCAAGACTCACAAGTTTCAGGTCCTTAATTAGTTTGCATGTACTATGCAAGGTTATCATTTTTTGGGGCAGGCGAGTACTCACCAATTGTTGGATCTATACTTTTAAGTTTTCATATCATCTACTATCTAAATATTGTCTCACAAACAAATGCCCATGAGAAGTGTTGCTTGTGCTCCCTATAACATCTCTGTGCTTATCATCTACATATTCATCCAAATACCTTACAACTGTGTTGTTGTCTGCTCTTGATCGAATTTGTGTTAACATGCCAATGTCAAAGACAACTCGATCCACATTTGATTGCTCCATACTCCAGACAACAAACCTTAAAAATACTTAAACAATGTACTGTGTAAGCTCCAAAAGGAAATTGACAAACAGAAATCTTACCAATTAAAGCAAATTTGAGTTATTCTATACATCATATTTCTCATTAAGCCTTGATGTTCTAGCATATTCAGGGTCAATGTAACCAATGGTAGTGTGAATCTATTTCTGGGTGCAGCAAGCAATGAAAATATTGAATGTCAAGACTCGTGGGCATGCAAAAATTGTGACTTTTCTTGGTGTGCTGCATGTGGTGATGGCTTTGAATCCCTTCCGAGATGTAAAGATATTCACACATGTAGAGAAGTAATAAATTACAGAATCAATGAATCGGGGACATATATGAAATCAATTTATAAAGAGTGTACAAGAGAAGACATTGAATCTGGTCCCATACCTGATTAAAAACCTTCCTAATAAGTATACACACAAACCTTGTACCAAAACCTCTAAAAATTATACTGCAGGAATCACTAAATCTAAATATTTGCCTGCTACAAGTTTTGTAGAGAATGGTGCTATAAGTACCATGCCCTACCTACCTGCTACAAGTTTTATAGACAATTGTAATATAAGTATTTTCCCTGTTTAGTGGAGGGATCTAATTCTTCAAGATTCCCTGTTTTAAACACCCCTCATACACATAAAACACCATTAAAACCAAAATTCAATACAAAAATGTTGGGATTGTTCGAAGCGCCCTGGTGCTGTCACCCCTTGTCATTGTCATTACTACCTGCTATCCACAAAATAGATAAATTGAAAATCAAAAGAATTTTTTTTATTGAAACGAATGTACGGGAGTTTAACTATATTTGAATTTTAAATTTTAAATTCAGGGTGCTCATTTATTTTGAAACAGTTGTCGGTCACCTCAGCTGCGGGTCCTCCTCTGTCATTTCATGTTAGAAAACTATGGAGGCTTTCTTTTTGAAATTGGTGAAGCATTGTCGGCAAAATCAATTTTTGGGAAGGGAACACAGGGATGAAACTATGGTGATAACAGAGACTTTTAGGAAATGACACACCAAAATAAGTCAAAGGCCACGTTGACGGTCGACCTGGAACATACTAGAAAGATACGCTTAGTACACCAAATTGCCCAGAATAATTTTTCACCACTGCAAATAGTCATCGGGAAAGTGACATGGTTTTGGGGTGAGCCAACACGTTGCTAGCAAGTTGGATGGGATGTGGCTAGATGACTTGCCAACCTAGGAGGAAGGCTCTGATTCCTGTCATTTCAGTCCTCATTTCCATCCTTCCACAATCTCCCTCCCTCTCCATTGCATTTCAATAGCCTATGGTTCTCATTTTCACAACCTGAGATTATAGAGGTATAGCCATTGCATTTTAATAGCTTGGGCAAGGTTCATTCGTAGCAGGTCTAGCAAGATTCGCAACAGTTCAGTTGAAGTTCGCAATAACTTTCCCGTGTTTGGCTCGGGTACTTTCTTTTTTACAGACACCATTTATGCCACTAAAAATAACGGTTTTCGCATGAGTACTTTATTTTTACAGACTCCACCATTTCAACATAGTTCCTTTGTTAAATGGTCTTACCCATTAGCCATCTAACTTGTGTTTGTTGTCCTTGAAGAGACTACCATTAACATCTTCCTTGGAACTACTTATTTTGAGCTAAAACCTCAATAAACACTTACATCACAAGGCGATGGAATTTTCTACAAAGTTTTACTCAATTCCATGGGTGTATTCGAGAGATAATGGATTTTTAACCTCCAAACCCTAGCTAGAGGGTTTCTAAGGCCTGTGTCTACCCGAGAGTCTAGAATTTTCTTTAACTCCCTACAATTATGGATTCAAGACCCTAAACTTTACCCAGGGGTTTGTTTCATTATACTCCTCATTAGTTCTTTACCAGTCAGCATAAATAACACATGAAACTATTAAAGAACACTTGTTTCTTCTTACCTAGACTATGTAGGACAGAGATGTACACATGTATGACTTTAAACCACTTTTCTTTCACCCTTACAACCTTTAGCCGAGATTCCTCGCATCCCTGTGAACTTGAATGATCATGATATCAAATCACAAGTGCATATCAACTTGTGCTTAGATTCTTACAGGCCATAGATGACAATTACAATGTTGTAGTGCACCTTAAACAATAAAACAGAGAAATGTACCTATTTTTCTGGGTTGATATTCTTCTTCTGTTTGTAATCAACCATTTTACCAAAATAAACTATTTATAAACTAATCAAATAGTCTTCCATACTAAACATGGTAGCAATATGTGCATAGTTAAAATCATTTTCCAATTTTTCCCATAGCTTTATAGGATTATCAACATCAACAAATCTTATGTAGATATTCGAGCTCAAGGATTTACCAATAATACATCTAAATTGTTCCAATTTGCGTTTGGATAACTCCCTTTTTTAATCATTTTGTTAAGGCTCTTTCATTTCTTTACTTTCCATCCTCCATAGAGTTATTTCCCTTAGAGAATACTTGTTATCCCAAATTCACCCCCAAGAAAATTTGGTCAAGACAACCCCGCATATAGAGAAAATATGAAGGGAAAATGTTTCGGACCTACGAGCTTGCATTCCAGAATGAGGCAAACGAAAAAAGTCAAAAATTTGGGCCCAAGTCAAAGCCAGAGCGGGGAGTCAGAAGGAAAGGGCGAAAATTTGTCCTTTCATTCAAAAGGCACAAAGATAAAGATGGAAGCACATTTCCTAGCCAACCAAAAGAAGCCACGCATCCAAGCGGAGCTTCGGGGCTGCGGGAGTTTTTGAGTTTTACGTTTTTTGTGCAAAAGGGCAAAAGATAAACTATGGACCCGTAGGCCTGATTTTTGTTCCAACCTGGCTGCCACATGTCCCATATCAAAAGGGGACCCATTTTTCAAGTTGTTTTCCCACATTCTTGTACGGGCCCAATACGAACTTCGAAGGGGCATATCTTTCGGCTCAGTGGCTCGAAATATTGCAAATCTAACATCATTGGAAAGATCTCGGCCTCACCTACGCCATGGAGGTCTGAGACTTTAATTTTTGAGGAGGTTAGGTGGAGGAAAATCAAGGAAAATTCTTTGGGCCTTCAATGCAGGATCCATCTATCTCAACAACCAGATCGGATTTGATCTGTTTCCATCGTTTCCTCTTCCTTTAAGGTGCCAAACCAAGATTTGATGCAGTAAAGACGGATTTAGGGGCATATTTTATTAGAAGCATTAACAACAGTGGTTGAGCTTCTATGCACTTTTCCCGTTTCCCTCTCTCTTTCTTCTCTCCAATCAAATATATAAATACAGGGGCAGGATTCATTGTAAAAGTTGTTGTTCATTCTTCTTCTCTGCCCCCCTCTTTTTTTCTTCCCCAGGGTCGAAAATGGAGTTTAAGCCTCCTCCCTTGGCTTTGTAATGGCATTTTCTTTCCTATTTTCCTGTTAATGGTGTACTGTGTGAACTCCTAGAGTAATAAAATATATTTTCGTGATGCTTTTTGTCCATCCTTTTCTCATTTTGTTGTCTCTTCTCGCCTCTCACCATTGCAGGGTATACTGTGCATATTCTGATGTTTGTTGTAGGTCCTAGGAGCTGTGTTTAATGGGTTTTGAAGTGGTGTTATGTGTGAAATCTATCTTTGGTCTTGTCGTGCATCTTGTCCACCCTCTCCTCTGCTCACCTCTCTCTACTTCAGGCAGCTGAGATTATGATCAGCACTTCCCTTTTCTTGGTGCTATCACCTTTGTAGTGTAGGATTTCTTTATTTTCATGCTCTCTCTCTCTCTCTCCTTGGTCCTTTGGAATTGTTAGATTAGGAGTAGATAGTCGCATTTCCTTCCTTAGAAGTAGTTTAGCATTAGGATCGGGAAGAAGAATCTGGCTTTCTCCGGAGGTCCATCTCAAGTCCGCAAGTCCCATAGCTTGAGGGATGGTCCCCATGTTATGCAGATCACACCAGATGATTCTACCTTAGAAAAGCATATCCATAACTCATTTGGGGGTGCTGTGATTTCGCATTAACAATACTTGACTACAATCTTCCAATATTTCAAAACCACTTCAATCAAAGATTGGAAACCTTTCATTGGTGTTTTTGAAAGTGGTTGAATTAGGTCAAAATTCAGTAATTTTGAAGCCAAAAACAACGTTTCTAACTTAAACATCAAGAGAAGTTATTGTGAGAATTGACTGTTATATGTTTGTTATCATGTTTGGTGTTGAATTAAGTTGAAATTCAGTCATTAGTTAGAGTGTAGAGGTATTTTTGAGGGGTTCTATGGATATTTAATTTAGATCAAGGGCGTTCTTTCTAGGGTATCTACAATTTGCTAAATCACCTCATACTCTGTAATTTAGGTCAAAATATTTTCACCCTTTTTCCTTTAGTTATATAGTTGCATAATTTATTGTGGGAGAATTCATCCAAAGGAACCATGACTGGTGTTGTCCTTAAGTGCTTTCATAGATATGTAAACAAAAAATTCAGCAACCAGTATAACTATTGGACATGATTTCTTGACCAAGAAGGTGCAGTTTGAGGACATGCTTTTCACACTTTAGGTCAGTGTTATTTGGCCCCATGCTTTTTTTATTTATTTTTTGATGTTGTAAAAATGATGTGATATATTTAGCATGACACCAATGATGTGGGTTACAACATTACCTATAAGGTATTGTAAGCCTGTTATTTCAGTAATTTTTTTTATTGGGTATCATTATTCATATTAGCAGTTGGTCTCCAATGTCATTTCTGAATATGCATGGCTGATTAACCTGATTTAATTTTAGAGTGAACTTTTCTTACCAAGTTTCTGCATTTGTCAAGTATTTTATGTTATTTAGCTAGGCATTGATTCTACCACTCATGATATAAAATATGCAAATGTAAAAAAGTCTTCATGTTTCATGTTTAGTTCAAATAAAATAGTCCACAAAAGGCTACCACTTGTGATGTGAGATTTGCAAATGTATATGTATGAAATTATAACAAATTTGAAATATAGAGATAGAACCTTTAAATGTAATGCTTTATATGTATTCCTACACTTACAAAATTAATCACACCCCTTATCAACATCAAATACAAAAGTAATAACTCTCCCTCTAAAGTCAGCGAAGAGGGTGGGAATATGGGAAATCTCTGTGTGTTGGAAGGGGTGGGGAGTTATGTTTCGGTCGTTTGTGGATTGCAAGATTGAAAGAAGTCTAAAGGAGAGGAGAAACTTGGTTGTATATGTGTGATGAACTAAAGAAAGGTCAATACTTGAGACAATTTCATGTGGCATCCCAGACATTTTGGGGAAAGTGGCAGTTGTTAGCGAAGATGGGTTCTTACGAAAGGCATTGGTATTCTCGTGAAAGTTTGTTTCCATGGAAGTTACATGCAGAATGTTGGTTGGAAATTCTTCAGTAGTTGTATTTGATGACAAGATTGGAATGTTAGGGAATTGTAGGTTTGCGGTTACATATGGATCACATTGATTTAGGGGTTACCGTCACAGTTTTTGTTCAAATAGCTATTTCTAGTATGGTTGTGAATATATGTTCACATCTTGTGTCAGGTTTTGTTTTTAGAATTTAAAGATCGAAAATATTATGTGCCTTGTATTAGAAGTTAAAGATGAAGAAGAGTATATAATATTTGGTTTTATTGTACTTTGCAAATAAATACATAGGGTCTAACATTTTATGGCTGGATGTTTTGTGAAATAAGGATTTGGAGTGTAGTGTACACTTGGTATTGTAGGGTCAAATTTGTAGTTAAAATTATATGGTTAAAGAAAAGTGTGTTCAATTCAATTTGGAATTTATAGGTTAATATGGTTAAAATGGATATTGGTAATAAATTTTATTTAACTATTTATTTTTATTATTATTTGTTAAGGTAAGTATTATATTATAAATTAGAGGATTGAAAGAAATCTGTTAGCCTTCAAAATTGAAAGAGGGAGCACATATACCCCTACCCAAAAAAAATACCGAACTCAATCTATAATGAATCACAACAAGAAAATGGACTATTATTCAGATTCTTTTAAATCAAATTTCGCTTGGCGACTCTTTGACAACATCTATTTTCTACCAAAACAACTCTTAACAGTGCTCTAATAAAAAATACTAAAACTCATGTCATCATCAGATTCCTCTTCTGGTTCAGGTTTATTTTCCTCTTCCTTTGGAGTAGCTATAGAAGGTGTAGCAACTTCTGTAGCAAGGGTAGCAGCAACTGCAAACTTCGTTGGAAATAATAATAATGATTATAATGATAGGGCACCCCATAAATCTACATACAGTTACATATAATATCTAAATAGTTCTTATATGTGTATAAATTATACAGACTTTATAATATATATTTGTAAATATTATAAAATAAGCAATTATGTAAACTTCCTATAATTGACACCTTACAATAAATATTATATATCCTATTATATATATTCGACTGTATATAATATCCAAATAATTCTTATATGTGTATAAATTATACAGACTCTATAATATATATTTATAAATATTATAAAATAAGCAATTATATAAACTTTTATATCTAATACATTTTATATAGTATATTAGATTTTCCCTATATTTATTATATTATTTAAAAATATAATTTATAAAATATATAAACCTAATTCACTAAATCCCCTTCCTCTCAGATAACGTATATATAACTTATGGCTTTATATTAATAATACTACCCTAGATTTCCACCTAAACCCTAAAAGCTCTTGGCTTCCTTAGGATAAATTTTGATTAAAAATTGGTTTGTTAATTTTTGTTTGTTTTGATGCAAGTTATGTATATTTAGATTTATCCTCCTCCCCCACGCCATTATCCATATTTTCTTTAAAAATATGAAAATCAACGACTTTCTCTTCAATCTTTGTCAAATCCTCCTCTAAAATCTCAACTTGGGTTTATATGAGCCTTTTTTATTCTCCATGCAAAAAGCATGTCCGATTGCGAGGGTAAAGTTGCAGGCAGATGAAAAAGCCCAGATTTTGGACTGTGAAGTAGTCATATTTTTGATAAATCCAAGCTCAAACAAGTCCACAACTGTTAAAAATAACCACTAAAAAGTGAAAACGTCCAAACGGCCATCAAACTTAAACACCTTAGAAAAACGTTCGGAAGGCCGTCAAATTTAACATCACTGCAGAAACGTTTGGAGGTCCTTTACCATAGGGGGAACGCCTTCGGTGTAATTATATTGTTTATAACTATATAACAATATAATATTCAATAACTAATTACTAACTACTCATTAACAAATTATTAACAAGAGCACTAATAAATGTTTTCCTAACAAGCACTTTTATGAGGTTGATGAACACTGTGATGCGGGAGTACAATGGTAAGTTTGTTGTGGTTTATTTTGATGGTATCTTGATTTTCAGTAAAACTAAAGAAGAACATTTGAGGCATCTGAGGGTGATATTTGAAGTGTTAAGGAAAGAGAAACTATATGAAAATATGAAGAAGTGCACATTTATGCAAGAGAGTTTGGTATTCTTGGGCTTTATTATTTCAGTAAATGGGGTACAGATAGGACTCAGAATAGATAAATGGCCTACAATGAAATTATTGAATGGCCTACTCCATGGAGTATAACAGAGGTAAGAAGCTTTCATGGTCTAGCGAATTTTTATAAATAGTTTATTAAAAAAATTCAGCAGTATTGTAGCACCTATTACAAATTGCACAAAAGGAAAGGAGTTTTTATGGACAAAGGAAGCTAAGGATAGTTTTCAGTTCTTGAAAGAAGAAGGTGACAGATGCACCCTTTTTTGGCACTACCAGATTTTTATAAAGTGTTTGAAGTTGATTGTGACGCCTCACATGTGGGTATTGGTGATGTATCCTAAGTCAAGGTGGAAATTCAGTAGCTTTCATTAGTGAGAAACTGAATGAGGTAAGAAATAATTACTCTCTACTTATGATGTGTAATTTTATGCAATTGTACAAGCATTAAGGCATTAGACAGGCATTATTTTGTGCCTAAGGAGTTTGTTGTTATTTACAGACCACATAGCCCTGAAGTATGTGAATACACAAAATAAGTTGAATAGTAGGCATGAAAAGTGAGTATCATTTTTGTAGGGTTATACCTTTCTCTCTAAAACATAAATTAGGAAAATAGAATCAATTTGTAGATGCATTGAGTAGGCGTGTGACTTTGTTTACCACTATGGAAAATGAGTTGGTGGGTTTTGAAGCAATAAAGGAGTTTGTATATCTTCTGATATTGATTTCAAGGATATTTTTGAAAGGTTAAGATACTCTAATGTCAAGAAAATACAGGAGATGTCCTAGATGAGTACATTTTATAGGATAGCTATCTGTTCAAGGGACAGCCAACTATGTACTGCAATTGGGTCTATGAGAGAGAATACATAGTGAAAGAGTTGCATAATGCAGAGGATTGGATGTGGATTTTGGTAAAGATAAGATGATATAGCTTAGGTAGCAGAGAAATACTATTGGCCAAATATGAAAAAGAGATGTGGTAAGATATGTGGAGAGGTGTAGAATTTTCCAAGTTTCAAAAGGCCATGCAAAAAGTATATGGTTGTATATGTCATTGCATGTTCTCAAAGGACCATGGACATATTTGAGTATAGATTTTGTTTTTTGGATTACCAAACACACAACGAGGTAATGAATCAATTTTTATGGTTTATGATAGGTTCTCTAAGATGGTTCATTTTATTTCCTGTAAGAAAAATAGCGATGCAACAAGAGTATCAGATTTGTTTTTTAGAGAAGTTGTTAGGTTACATGGTGTTCCAAAAATCATTACTTCAGATAAGGATACAAGGTTCTTAAGTTGTTTCTAGAGTAATTTATGGAATAAGATGGGAACTAAAATATAATTCAAGAGTTCCTATCATCTTCATACTGATGGGAGAATAGAGATGGTAAATAGGAGTTTTGGAAACCTGTTAAGGTGCATGGTTGGGGAAAATCCTAAACAATAGGACTTAGCATTACCACAAGAGGAGTTTTCTTATAATAGTTTAGTAAATAGATCCATGGGAAAGTATCCATTTTATATTGTGTATGAGAGTAATCTAAAAGGGGTGTTAGATTTGGTGCATTTAACAATTGATGGCAGAGTTAGTGATGATGTAGAAGCATTTATAGAACATATACAACAATTGTAGGAAGAAGTGCAGAAGAAGCTACAGAATAGTAATGATAAGTATAAGGAAATTAAATATGTTCATAGAAGGAGAAAGGTTTTTAGTTGGCGAGTGGGTGAATTGGTTATGGTATAACAAGCTGAAGCACAAGAATATTGGTCCTTGCAAGATCATGAAAAAGATAAATGATAATGGTTATGAGGTAGAATTACCAGGGAATTTTTTATATTTCTCTAGTATTTAATGTTTTAGATTTATATTATTTTCATGGAGATAGTGAAGAAGGGGATGTTATTGAAGAATTAGTAGATTGGACACAACAAATTCCATTGAAAAATAATGAAGAAGTAGATCATATTTTAGACAAAAAACGATTGTGAACACGCGACATGGACAATACAATAAATATTTGGTACATTGGAAAGGATTGGAACAAGAGGAAAACATGTGGGTCACAGAGTGGGAGATTAAGAAGATGGATAAAGATAAATGGTAGAAATTTGAAGAAGAAAAATTGCAGGAGCTGCTTTTTTTTCAAGCAGGGGAGAATGATGCACTATTTTTAGCAAAAACTTTAAATGGTGATAACTTTTGATCTGGGTGTCTATTTGAGCCCATTTATTTTTCTGAAACCACTTTTTTCGACAAGAAAAACACACTAGTCAACTTGCCCTACCGTTTGGATCCATTTTTGATGAATTTTTTGGCTTGAAATCCACCATTTGGGGGCCAAAAATTAAGATTTAAGTTTCAATTTGGTTTTTTCCTATTTTTGGGCATTAGTTATTTTTAGTCTCTTAGCATGCATAGCAGGTTAGAAATTTGGAAATTCCTCTAATTTAGGCATGTAGGAAATAAGTGGAATTTTTTGTTCCCATGCTAATAAACATGCAAAATTACTAAAAACAATAGGTTCTAGTAAACTGCTAAAAATAGATATTTTCTGCCACCTAGAGTAGATTTAATTGAAGTTAGTTGGAGTTTGCATGACAACTCGATTTGGGGGTTGTTTTCTTATTTAAGACACATTGTATTTAATTATTCCATAACAAAGAAGAGAATTTATTTTCTTTGAGTTCAAGGTATTTGTAGTCTATTGAGTGCGTGTTTAAAGTTTGGCTACATTAATAGATCCAACATAGTATGAGTTTGTATAACCCTACAAGTAGAATTGGGCGTTCTTCTTATATTCTAGACCATAATAAAATGTACGTTGGACATATCTCAAAACATGCTTCATTGCATCCAAGTGACTTCATCTTTGGAACTTACACAAATATTAAAAGATAACTGATAGAAAATCATAAGTTTGGTCTAGTATAAGTCAATTAAACGAGACTCCCAACAAACTTCCTGTAGAGAGTTGCATCTACTTGAGGTGAATCATGGAATTGAGAGAGTTACAAACCTTTCTCCAATGGAGGTGGACATAGATTATCAATCTGACATCCTGTACTTTTCTAGGAGTGTCTTGGAATATCTATGAGATAAAAATGTGATGCTTCTTTTGCCATATCTCCAAGCCAAGATAGTAGTGAAAAATCCCCAAGTCAATCATGTTGAAGGATTCATTCGTATCATTTTTTACATCTTTGATGATATTTTCTAAGACTTTTCGTGATCACAAGATCATCCACATATAAAACAAGGATGAATTTTTTTGTGTGCAACTTCTTAATATATAAATTTGAGGGGTTACGAGTGAATCTATTCTACAATATGTGATCATCTATCTTAATGTGCCATGCCCTTTGTAGTGCCCGCTTTCCTTCAATACCTTGTGATATTGATCCTAATACTGCTAACTATATTATGGACATTGTTATAGTTTAATTTAGTATGATGTTATATGTTAGATGATGGTTTATTGTGGACTTTGATTCATATATGGTGCATGATGATTATTAGAGAAATTTTAGATATTGATGTTGATATATTGTTTGACATGGTTACATTATAGATTTTGTTCGGACTTGTGATAATTGGATATTTTCAGTAGATCTAGAAAATGAGAATTGAATTAAAATTGGTGATGATATAGTTGTGGATGAAATTGTAAGTGATATTGTTGATTGTCTTGATGTTTGTTGTGATTCACATATATGTTGATGATCTTGAAATTATATTTATATTCATTTGGATGTTTTAATATGACCATGAAGCATGAAGGAGGTATTTGTATTTTACAGGTTTAAAATATCACAACAAACATCGGGGGATTGGAGACCAACCACTTTAGAATTTTAGATGAATTCAACAAGGTCACCATGATAACTATATTGTTTGTGTGTTTTTAATTGTGCTAGGGATTCCCATGGGGGGGTCACCTTTAAATCTGACCGAGGGGTTTTATGTATTTTATTTTATTTGGTCCCTTTGTTAATTTTTGCATGTGTTTATTTTGTGGTACTTTGACCCCTTTCATTATTTATTATATGGTGTGTAATATTGTGAGTAATCTTGTTGTTATATTAATTAATTAAAATATGTCATAAGAAAGTAATTAATAGAGTTGTTGGCCTTGAATTAAAGTGTTGTAAGAAATGTGTAAGTAATGTGTAAGGGGTATGTAAGTTTATTTTGGAGTAAGAAACACTTCATCTTTCTTGGAAATTCAAGTTTGTCCTTGGAGGCTGATTTTGGAGGCTTATGGGACAAGATAAACTTGTCTCATACCTCTTAAATTTGTTCATCAACCATACCTATGGTTGGAGAGTTGAATTTAGAATTTCTTTATGCATCTTGTTAGTCAAGTTGAATGTTTTAATTACACTTATTGTTTGAAATTAATTTCATTCCTTTGGGGTATGGGCTTGATTTGAGTGTCTAAGTAAAATTGTCATATTATTCACCTACTTATTTATTGTGTCTTTGATATTGAATTTGACTTGTGAGTTGAGAGTTGAGGATGTGTAATGTGGCATCCTACATAGATCCACCTCATCCTCCTCTCTTCCCCCTTGTATATATTTGAATTCATTTTATTGTTTTGGGGTTACACTCTTTTTGTTGCTTCACTTTTGCATACTTCTTTTGGGGAGAATTTTTTTCTATTTTGAGCTCTTGCTTTTGGAGAAAGTTTGCAGACTTTTTACAGGCCGTGTTTCATTGATCTTGGGTTTTTTTGCATTGGAAATCTTGTCCATTTGGAACTTGGGACAAACTCCATTATGGAGAGGTAAGATCTTGGCTCTTGAAATGCTCTTCTTTTATTTGTGCAAATGTTATTGTGATGAATGTTCTGGCATGTGTGTGGGTTGTTTGGGTAGATGGCCTAGGGATGGTGTAGGAGAAGACTATGGGGTATTTTTGTGGGAGCCAATAATATATTTATGGATATAGTATAAGTAGTATAGGGAGTTGGGATTTGGGTTCCACTCGATTATATAAATCGAAATAGCGATTGACACACACACACACACACATTTACATCGTTATGGGGTGCCATACATATATATGGGGATACATATATATATACATGTGATGAATAAGGAGTACTATGGGGAGGCATAAGATACATGTCATACATTTGAACATGATACATACATACATACATACATACATACATATATATATATATATATATATATATATATATATATATATTGGCAGTTTGTTATCAGGTGGTGATACCCATTTCTCATTTGGGAGATATAAGCAGCATCCCCCATAGTTTCTTGCTCCTTTGGCTTGCATGGTTAAGCCTAAGTTTTGTTTGTTATGTTTTAATGTGGTTGTAAACTGCATTCTATTTTGGACTGTATTTTGAATGAGAAATTTTTCTTGTGTTGTGGAAGCCTGTTGTTTCCATGTGTTGAAAAACATTTCTTATTGCAATATGGTTGGGGCTCGGGGGCCAATGAAGAAGGATGGCTTCTCCTTCTCATTGGATGTCTTGGTTGGGTGGAGAGCATTGCCTTTCCCCCTATTCTATTGTGATAAAATTGGAGAATGATGGAAATTCATATTGTTGTTTTGGAGCTGTGAAAGAAGACAGAGTTTGGTTGTCCTTTGTGAAACTTCTTTTTGTAAATGTTTTTTTCCCACTTCAAGTGGATGACTTGTAATAGTATTGGTATTGGATAGTATTATGTTTTGGAAATAAAATTCTATTTGAATGTGAAAGGACAAACTCCGTAATGTTATTCTGAGAAAGGAAAAGAAGATTTTTATTTTTTCTTTTGAAATGGAATGGAAAAAGAAAAGTTTGACAGTCCTTGTTGAGATTATTCTTATTGTAACCCTTTCCCACTTGAAGTGGATAACCTTGTACATTATTGGTGATGGAAATATGTTTAGTATTGGCTATGAAAGTTTGCAATTCGAATTGTGAAAGAGATATACACTGTTTTTTAGTTTTGAATAAATGTGGAAGAAATTGTATTCTGTACATTGAAATTAAGGAGGAAGACAGAGTTCTGACAGTCCCTTGTGAAACTTCTTTTGTAACCCTTCAACTTGAAGTGGATGATCTTGTATATTATTATGTTGGAAAGACTACTTTGTTTTAGCTATGTAAGTTGTAATTGATTATGGAAGAATATATCTAGTATTCTATTCTGTGAACAGAGAAGAAAGATATGCATTCGGTATGTTGTATTTCGAAAATAAATGAGAAAGAATTTGTAAGAGATTCCTTTGAATTAATAGAAGTGTTTTTCCTTGTTCATATGATATTATTTCCATTGGAAATATTTTTTGATATACAGTAGGAAGTCTCTGTTGTAAAAGTGAAAAGGAAGCACGTGTGAATAAATATTGCACTGCTCTGTCTCATTTGAAATGTTTAATTTTTTTTGCATTCTTGTCTCTATCATTTGATTGAAGGAAATAAAACTATTTAAAACTAGATTGGAATAAATTCAATGTTTTTATTGCATGATAAAAGAGATAGTTTAATCTCTGTTCTTGAAGTGTACAAACCTCATTTCTACTTCACTATATACTTCGCAAAATCTTTTTTTTCAAATGTCTCAAAAAACCCTACAAATTTATAAGAGATAAATGAAATATTCACTTGGACTTAATGAGATCAAAATGATCCCCAAACTAAACTAAAACACTGAAGAGATTCTTTTAAAGAACCTTTCAAAACCAGTAAAGGTGAAATTACACGCTTTCTGCTGTGTAAACATTGGTAAATTTTTGAATGCAAATCAATCAAGTAAACTTAATCTTGCAATCTATCCTAAAATCTTCCAAGTGAAATCCTCCATGCCTGTTTGGCATGTTGAGAAAGAATTAATGACAAATTTGAACAAAATCAATAAGTTAAAAATGTCAATTCACTTTCTAAGTGACACAAAGACATTTTCTCAAAATTTACCATTAAAACTTTATCCAAATCAAATACTTAAGAATTATGTACAAATAAGATGTCGAGATATTTCCAAAAAGTCCTCATTTTCCAAAAACCTGAGTTCCCAATCGAAAGTTATGGCCCTATGAAGTTTTTACTTCATTTCGGGCTCAAAAATATTAACTGTCAAAATTGAAAAAAAAAATCGCAAGAGGACCCGCGGGCCCGAACGTTTCTTTTTTCCTTCGGGAAAAGAAATGCAAAAACAATAATTCTCTCCACCACTCCATGCTGGCCTGAATGCTTCGCCTTCGGAATTTTTTTTATCTAAGTCCAAAAGTTAATTTGGCAATTTTTCCTCCGCGGCCCCACCGCCCCGTAGCCAATCATTGATCGACACGTGGAATCTTTGGGCATCAGTGGAGGCTCGGATCAATTTTTAACCTTAAGAACTTTCAAAATTAAATTTGGAAAAAAAATTGTTTACTCCGTAGCCCTACGCTGACTCGTTTGTTGCCACGTGGCTTCAAGAGGCATCAGTGGAGGGGCATATCTTTTTAAGCCTTAACACTTCAGAAAAACTTTTAGGCAAAATTTCCAACATATCCCCGCCAGCCCACCAACCCATAACCAATAGTTGGCTGACATGTGTCATCTTCTCACGTCAGCAGAGCTCGCGGGTGAATTTTACCCTTTTCGTCCTTTAGGGAAGTGGGCGATAAAATTATTTTACCCCCACCACCTTTTGCTTTCTCTACGTTGGCTTAGGAGGTGCACGTGTCCCTTGTGGACTTACGGGTGTGTATGGGTGCAAAAGCTTTTTTCACCAAAGGGTGAAAAGTTCTAAAGGCTTTTTCCCCCTAATCCCGCCAACCACAAAAATTATCCCGCTTGGGCAAAATGACAAGTCCTCCCTTGGGCCCGCAAAGGCCCGCCCTGGCAATGACCCACTGGGAAAATTTTCCTCCCAAGGCTCCTCCCAAGGCCCATCGGGCCATAATTTGAGAATTACAGGGAGTTAGGAGGACTTCTTTATATCATTGGAAAAGTGAGAAATTTTCCTATCTAATGGGAATGTTTTCAGGAGGTTTCAAGTGCATTAATTTTGAGAAAAATCAGGTTGAATCTCTTAAGCCTATCAGAGGGTGGGAGAGTGAGAAATTGCCCTCTTAATCTTAATGATCATTCTAAACCCTAAGTTTTGACCCTGTAGATTTAATATTTGTTGTAATGGAAAAAAATATGAGCTAAGATTTATTTTATTTATTTGGCCTCTAAACCTTACTTGTGGAAAATGTTGTTTTATAACCTGGTAGCAGACACTTTTAAACAAAAAAAAAATTTCCATAATTTTCTAACTAAACCTTGGTTGTTCTTTGGTCTCGAGTGGTTTTTTTTAGCAAGAACCACACCCTTGGTGATTTATTGTAGTCTATAACAAAGTGGTTCATCGCACTCACATTACACTCATCAGTAGCCCACAATTTTGAGGATGGTGATAAGGTGGTATCACTAGACACAAGTGAATGGAGGTCATTTACTTGACTTGTTCTTTATCAAGATCACCATTCCAAATAGGAAAGCAAATGGGGCATGTAGGATGAAAAATCTTCAATCTATGTTTGGGATGTCCAATACTTGATACAAATCTGATGGATCTTGAGTTAGTAGATGGGTGAAAATATGGGGTGACATAACCAAATGATCCTATGTCGTTGTTGACTATTTGGTAGCTCTTGTGGCTTAATTTTCTCATGCCATGTTATTTATAGCATCACATTGTACCTTTTGTTCAAAATCCATTTGGAGCCAATATATGGATCCCTTTCTCTATAAAAAGATCGATTCCCATGTATGATTTTTTATCTGGGAGTCATATTTGACATCCATGGCTTTCTCCCACTATGGTTGACTTAGTGCTCTTGAACTATATCAGGTTTGGTGATGTTAACAAATAAACTCATTACTGCGAGATTTACCTCATTTCTCACTTGTCTTCTCGTTCAGAATCCTGATGAAGTATTTAGAAGATAGTTCAGGTGGGAGTCTCTGATGGTGCTTTGGAACCATTTTAGACGTTGATGCTAGTGTTCATGTGAAGAATCATTTTCCAAATCTTGGCCAAGATCGACGAGTAATTCTCCTTGCATCTCATCTTCTTTGTGATAATATTCTTCATGCTCTGCTAATTTTGTAAATGGTTTTCATGATTTTAGTTTTAATAATTTTATACATAATTTAATAAGAAATGGTAATATAATTGAATCTAATATTTTAATTATTGCCATGATCCTGGCCTTATTCTTTATTTATTTATATTTTTTTTGGTATATGTTACGTATTTTAATGTTTTTAACTTTTTTAATTTATTTGTTTAAGTAAAGCTACAAGCATAGATTTTTCTTCTCTAAGTACTAAGAACATGTTTTTCTATCATGTATAGTTATTGAATTTTGGTTTTCCGTAGTTCTTTTGATAAATAAAATATATTTAACATTATTAACAAAAGAAATTATATGGTTTAATGATTATTGTTTACAAATGTGTGATTTTTTGGTATGACAGAGTAATTAGCTATACTTTTGATTAAGATGGAAGGACAAGACATCACTTGGAAAGATGTAAGAGAGATGAAATGTACACGGTAAATTGTTCAAGAGATGCTAAAGATGTTTGCTCCATATTTTAAAACATTTTGTAAGGCCCTCCATGACATTGAGTATGATGGTTATACAATTCCAAAAGGATCTAAAGTAAGTTCTATGCTTCTCTTCAATTTTCACTAATTTGTATATAATTGATGCAATTACAAACCTAACATTTTGAATTATTTGAATATTTTTTGTGGACAACTTTTACTATACATCTCAAAGAAGAGTATTTTATTGAGAAAAAAAACCATGCCTTCAATGCATCTTACATGTATTTAACATTTGAAAGAGGCCTACACAAATATCTAAGGTGAAAATTATCTAAGATAAATATGATTATTCATAGATTATTTTGTGAATGCTTTCAATGGATACAAGACAAGTGATCTCAACAAGAAAATATCAGCAAATCATATACCTCTTTTACCTATTAATGGACGTCCCATCAAATGTTTTTTAAAATGTTAAGCCAAAAGATCGGTTAAGAAATGTCCCCAAAATAATAAAAAATAAATACATCACCAATCATAAACTTAAATTACAAATGTAAGGGTACAATACACATATAATGGACAAAGTAAAAATAAATAAACTCTATAAATACAGATTTTGAGATAGTTCAGGGATCATGCATTTGGCTAGCAGGAGGCATTGGTCTAAACTGGATTGTGGGTTGTTGCGTCTGACCTGACATTAGCATGTCTATGGTCATTGATTTACTAGGAATATATTAGGATTTCAAGGTATTATGTCAATTATTTTCCAACGAAATTGTACACACTGCACAAGACTTATAGATTTAAATTTTTGTGGACAATGCATTATTTTTTTTGATGAAAAAGATCTTATATTATATTAATATCAATAAGATACAAGATAGCTTTCAACAAAAAGGTCAGTGCGGTATGAGAGCATGCACCCTAAACCATGAAACAAATCTGGGCTGAAGCCTAGAACATCAAGAGTTCAAACAAGGTCAAGCCTCATGAGAGTACAACAAAATAAAAAACATTTCCCTAGAAGCAGAAACAAAGAACACTAATCAAGCAAGTAGCATTGCAAACATTCCCAAAGCCAGGAAAATCCTAATCATCCGACGACTCAGAACCAGGAAGATTCTTTTCCAGAATCCAAAAGTCTCCCAGCCAACAATAAGTTCTTTCTCTGGGTCCACTTCCCCATGCAAGTAGGAGTGGCTGAGGTTGAGGCGCAGGGAATTTGTCTGATGATGGTGGTTATGGTGAAAGGTTCCAAGTACGGCCTGGTGTGAACCAGTGATAAAGAAGGATATCCCCAACCCTATTATTGATGCCAAAGAATGTGGCGGAGAACCCCAACCCATGCTTGCCGAGGTGGTGAAGGCTGATGAGTGAAGCACTGAGCCCTGACCACGGTGGCAGCATAGTGCAGTAACTGTACTAATACCAATGTATCGGCCTTGGAGAGCGGCAATTGTGAGTGAAAGCACGATGCTGGGATACTGGATGCATCAAACACCATGGGATGAAGGTGAGGAGATGCCTAGTGGGAGTCGATGAAGGCACTCAAACAAAGATTGCATGGGGATTCCCTCCAAGTGCTGAAGCATAGGTCTGGAGGTGGTCCACCTCTAAGCACCACCTTGTTTGTCTTGAACTTGAATATACAGAAGTACATTGGAGATCACCATAGATTTATTATAAATCGAGAAAGATTGATCAACTAGAAAATTAACAAATAAAAAATGAATTTCTTTCTTTTAATATCCAAAATAAAATCTCCCCTCTGAAAACATGCCAAATTTGGGTGAACATAAGTAGAATCTTGGGATTGTCTCCCAAAAGGATATGATGCCAAGTGAAGCAATGAGGCCATAAAGGTAAGAAAAATGAATGGATCCAGTTCTAGGAATTTTGAGCTTTGGGAAAAAACCAGAAAACACCCAAGATTGTTTTTTGATGGTCACAAAAAGGAAATTTGGGATCTAGGATCCCAATTTGAACAAGATGAGCCCCGATAGGAAGGCTTTGGTGGAGAATAAACCAAAGGAAATGAGAAATATTGGGCTCCACACATAGATTCCAAACAATTTCAAATCGCCTACTCTAGGTAAACAACATGGAATGAATTCCCCAACGTGTATTTAGTTTATCCACCATGGGAAAATGAGGTGAGAGCCAATGATAGCCTTTGCTGGATTTGTAATTACATAATGGGGTATATGTATACCACTTCAAGTTTTTCCACCATACGTGAGAGGAATGCACATAAATCTTATGCAACATGTGGTCAGGAACCGAATTGATCATAGTAGTAAAAGTATCTTGGTCTTACTTGGAAAGATGAAATAGAATTTTAAAATATGGCCAAAAGAACTAGGATTGAGAATTTTTGCAGAAGAAGTCCTCAATGGTGTGAATTCTACATTTGAATAATTTGAGAACGAAGATTCCCAGAACCTCTGCTAAGCATTTATCTCGAGATTGAAAAATTAGTGACCACCAGAGATATTGTTGGTTGACAGAAAGTCTATTTTGAAAGACATCCCCCTTGCACAAAATCCAGGGCTTAAAAAATTCCCAAGATTTCCAAATGTTCTTAAGCACAAAGGTGCTAAAACATTTGATAGGCATTGGGGTAATGAGCAGATTGACAAACCCCAATCCTTTCCATGTAGGGAATCTATAAGGGGATCCTTTAGCAATACCGTACCGTAGAAGAACTTTCCAAGATTCTTGGCCAGTAATGCTTCTGATAATCCATTTAGCGCAAACAGATTGTCTTTGGCATTGACTGCGAATAAGGCCGAGACCCCCAGAATTTTGAGGCAAACAACAAATGCCTGAGGCTACCCGATGAAAACCTTATCCATTACAATCATTAGACCGTAAGAAATATTTGAGAAGTTTTTCTAGCTTTTATATGGAAGATTTGGAAGGAATCCAACATGATAAGTAGTAAACATGTGTGGCTGCAAGAACTTTGGAACAAATTTGGAACTTGCCATCCAAAGTTAAAGGCCTGGTGATCCAATAATCCAACTTTTTTTCCACCCTTTAAATGAAATATTGTCATAGCTTGGTCGGGGGAGGATTGAAAAGAAAAAGGAATACCTAAGAATTTAAAAATCTCACCATGTTTCAACATTTTCCATTCAAATGTGGCAATCCAATCTGGCATGGGAAGGAAAGATTGTCGATAACACTAAGTTTTTTTCCATTGAATGGATGAGATAGAAGCTACGAAGAAAATATCCAAACATTGTATAACATTGTGAATGTTGGTTTCGTCTTCAATGAGCGTAAGAAATGAATCATCCATAGTATTCCCATTAAGAATTTGAGAAGTGCGCTCAATAGGAAGCAAGATTCCTCAAACAATACCATGTGCTTTGGCATGTGCTAATAGATAGAAAAAACCTTTCGACCATAAGCACATACAATGTAGGGGAAAGAGGGAAACCTTTTCGAATAGCACGAAAAAACATCTAAAGTTTTCGACTTGAGGCCATTGATAGAGATCTGAGTAGAAGCATCTGTAAAAAAACATATTGGCGAAGCTTGGTGAGTTACATAGGGTTGTTGAGCTTGAAAACACGAGCTTGTAGTGGTGCAAAAAGGTTTGCAACATAAGTTGAAAGTCAGTAATTTGAGCTCCACCATTCATGATAGCTTGGATCTATTGGGAAGGTTTTATGGATTTTGAGAGAAATAAATAATTCTTTCAAAACCTGATCTCTAATTTTTAGCTAGTGCATCCAAGTTGGGATTTGTGCACCCCTAGCATTATAATTATTTGTAATTTGGATTTGTTGTTGAAGTGTTGTAACTTGAAGTTGTAGATTTTCAGAGAAGGGATCACCTTGAAGCACCCCCATTTCCTGACTGAGAGCCGAGGTGTTGGTGGAGTATAAGTGGTGTCGAATTATAGCTAGCTATCGGCCATAGATTCTAAGAAATCTTGTTGTCCAATTGATTGCGTCCTCCAACCACTAAATCCTACTGGATTTCATAGGTGGATGAAACCAATGGAAATAAATGGGTCATGGAATTAAATTCCAAACATGCTTGATATGATTGATTATGGGGGCATGTTGTATCAGGGAAGTATTAAGAAAGAATTGGTCTTTATGAAAAAATGGGCGCGCCATCATGCCAATTGATACAAAATCGTATTAGAGAATGATCTGAAAGGAAAAAGTCAGGCATGACCTCCATTAACATAGAATAAATGCTATCAAACTCAAAATAATCTTGAGCTGACAGCATGGCCTTGATCAAGCCATTTGAGTACGCGATCTTTCCCTCCACGTAGATTGGTCCATGTATACTAAGCTTTAGAGGTGGGAAAGCGAGATGAGTTAGGATTAAAAAATCCAAATTTATTACGCATGAAGTACCACACTTCCCTTTCACCATGTGTCCACCTCATAACCAAGTAGCCACATTTATCACTAGGTGACTCAACCATATTATAATCTCCACTTATTACCCAATAATCATCAAGAATGGAGTTGGCGATACAATGCCATAGATCGGGCCCTTTCGACTGCATCGTTTGAGGCGTAACTATTAATGAGGCTAAAATGGAGGTCGTCGACATTAAAGAGGACCCATGTGGCACAATTGGTAGGGTCGATGTCATTGTCAATAACTAAAGGCCGCCATTTGGGAGAAAAAATTGTAATTAAACACCCACACCCTGCTTCATGATTGCTATAGAAAGCCAAGTTGTCATGCCAGATGGACTTGCATACCTATAATTTCTAATTCCTGTAAAAATAAAACATCCAATTTTACACATTATTTTTGAGTTTCACAAATAACATATTTACTAAAGGAGTATGTTATACCCTGAACATTCCAAGATAGACAAATCATGGGAAATGATGGTCAAGATCCATATCCCTGTTCTCCAAGCCATCAAGGGCATGAGATTGATTTTACAGGAAACGAGTAGTTTTATGTTGTAAAAAATCCTGCAAATCAACTTTTTTCAGATTGGCATACTTAATGTTGTACTCCAATTCAATGGAATCAATGCTACAAGTCAGGATATGATCCTGAGAGATGCAAGAATGGCTTCGGAGCCTTTTGGAAGGCCCTTGTGAGTTTCTTGGTAGGACTAATGGCACCGAGTGCGGGATGCGAACACTATAAATGGATATTGACTGGTCTATGAGAACTAACACCACGAGGGGTGTGTTGGAGTACTTTGGTAATGGGGTAGCTGAGTTGGCAATGACAATTGGTTTTTTGGCAATAGTCATTGGCTCTTTAGCATGCACGTTATGCAATTGTTCCTTAACAGTTGGTTCCCGGTGGCCATTAGAACTAGAGGCCTTGGATATTTGGATTTTACTCTTATTGTGCCGGCCTCTAGAAACTTTCCAACCTTCCTTATGCAGGGGTTTTATTGGTTAGGAGCTCTTTTTGCCACATGGTGGTTTCAAGGCACATAGAGAGGATAGTCTTTGATCTTGTGATTGGAAGTGTGACAACGGAAGCATGTGTTAGGTAGATAGATAGACATGACCCACTAAGAGTAGTGTTTGTCTCCCATATGGATATCCACAAATTCCTTAAGGTATTGAGAGAGATCAATCTCAACACAAATTTTCCTTTACGGGTGAGCATGGTAGAACCTTTCAGCTTCGAGGCAAACAATTCAGCTAAGAAAAGTGGTAATTTGTGACAAAATAGACACACATGGAAATGAAGGCCAGGAAATTCAATCCAAAGAGGCACTTCAAGGGTGATATATTTAGATACCACGAAGTCCTTGTGCCATGGGGTTAGTACAAGCAGCGAGTTGCGAACATACCAAGCGGCTTTATTAGCCAGAATATTGGGTGCATTAGCAGTGTCAGAAAAGTGGAAGAGAAAGAAACCCTTGGTCATTTTTTGATCACTTTCTAGTCTGAATCCATGAGGGGTCTAAATGGTGTTCACCCAAGATTTGGGCATGCTTTCAGAGGCGATGCGGCCCACAAAATACCCATTGAGAAAAAACTTCTCTAACCATTGACATGCAACATAAAAATTCAAGAATGGGAAAAATCACATCAGGAGGAGAAATATTACCTCATGGAATACTTTAGGAATGAACTTCTTGGGTCACTTCACTAGTGGTGCCATTGCTCAAATATCCACTATATCCAACCATTGTTGAAACAACCGAGATGGAAGATGAAAAGGACATTATATAGGGGACACCCAACGGGTGAGAAACCCTAGGAGAAACTATAGAAATAAATTCTCGTAGAGCCCGAAAAGGCCACAGTATGGCAGTGAAAATTGTAAAACCCTAGAGAAGCCAATTCCATTTTTTTCGCCAGAGCTACAGAGTTTTTTTTTTTCGAATATACAATACTTTTCAACAAATATTTTTAATCTTTTAGTGGCATTATATAACAAATAATCAAGTATTATAATTTAAAAAAAACTATTTAGGTCTTGATTTTATGGAGTTTTCTTGTCAATTTGTATACTTTCTTGATCCATAAGTGGTATAGAGCTTGATGGAAAAAGAGAGAGTAGTCTTTATAGAAAACATTTTATTTATGTAGCATGAGGACATTTTTCTATTTCTTTGCATTTGCATGAGAGATTAAATGGGTTGTTTCAATAAACTCGAGAGTAATTTTAAGCTTAAGCATATATCTACATCCTAAGTGTGTTGGATTGGAGGAGTATGAAGTAGTCTGAAAAATTGGTGTTGGAAACATGAAAATAGTTGCATCTCATATTCAAGACTACATTTTATTTTTCTACTACTAAATTTTTGTTTTATCTTGCATCATAGTAAAGTTTTGATTGGTTGATTATAAGATAACACAATCTTTGTGTGCAAAGCCGAATTAAAGGTTATGACCACCCTAGGAAATAATTGAATTAGATGACCTTCTTACAATTTTAGTTATTTCTTTTTCCATCAAATAAATAAATAAAATCTATATACATTTTTTTGTATTTTAAATTTTCCATAAGGATCATAATAAATCGTTAATTTTGATAAATTACTATGCAAAAGGAATTAAAATATCCTATCAAATTATCAACCTAGCATATCTATATTAAATACATATATGTGATATATGCCAAGAAGTATATATTACATATTTTATATATTATATAAATATATAGGTGCCTCGTGAACTTCACCTCTCGGCATATTTTACATATCATGTTTTGATTTATGTTTCCATATATAAGTAAAATACGCTGAGAGGTAAAAGTCATGAGGCACCTATATATTTATATAATATATAAATATATGTAATATATACTTCTCGGCATATATTATATATTTATATAATATAGGTATGCTAGTAGCATACCATTGGAGTTGCATTATGTAGAAAATAATACCAAAACTACATTACGGATAAATTGAGGAGCATTTTTAATATTCGTGATCATTTTAGTAATATAACACTTATAATTTAATATTCCATAACTATTTATTGAAGAACATGGTCACCTATATGAAAAATGTGTTACAATTATTCATACCTAACTAGTAAGTTAAAACCTATTTAGTATATCTTTAGCAAGTAACTAGCACTATCTATGTTAATTAAATCTCATATATGGTACTAGAAGTTAATAGGCCCTATTATGTTACCAACTACAATATCCAACATAAAGGTAAAAATAAAATATATTTGAACAACAACTAGCATACCTGAATCTTAATAAATCTTGTATATGTTAAATACTGATTATAGATAATATGTGTTACAACTACAACTACCAACATAAAAAACAATAACTAGCATACTTAATCATTAATAAATCCTCATATATGTTAGAAGGAAGTTCATAAAAAAATGTGTGACAACTATTTCAGGATACCATACATAAACTAAAAATAAAAGATATTTGAGCAATAACTAGTATACATATCTTAGATAAATCTATGTAATTTCTAATTTATGTTGAATAGTAATACCCAACTATTAATAGTCCTCAAATTTGAAGTCCTTTTAAAAAACCTATTTTGAAAAATTAAATCTACACTATAATTTTAGGGATCAAATTAATTTAAGAAAAAGAGTAATAAAAACCAAAACAACCACACATAAATATTTGCTCTCCTCAGGAGTGAAACTTTTTTGAATTATCCACAAAAGTAACTTATATTATTACTTACGTATATATCTACTTACCTATTTATTTAAAATATGTACACCTACTTACTAAGATATTTATTTAAATACACATAAATACATCTTAATATAATCTACCTATTTAATATAGCTAATATATTCTACTTATTTAAATTATTTATACTTATTTAACTATTTAGCTATTTAAGTATGGTAAATCTAAAATCTAATTTAATTTAATTATTATTTACCTAAAGGTGAACTTATTATTTACTTATATCTATTTATCTAAAATATCTACACCTATTTACTAATATATTTATTTAAATAGAAATAAGATATATCTTATAATATAAGATATAATATTATATTATAGTTATAATGTTTATAAAGTAATTTTTATTTGAAATAAAATCGGTCCTAATTTTTCATTCACGGGCAACGATATGAGATTCCTTCCCTCCATGTTAATTGTAGAATGTCTCTCAGCATAATAATGTCAACAAATAATTTGCATCAATAAATTAAAATGCATTCAAACAATTTGATATGAACATTTTGATAAAATACTTATATGAAATTCTCACTATATTTCTTATACTAAAACTTTTATGAACGTGCATGATTTGCAATTATAATTTTCCAAGGTCATATACATAAGTTGCTTAAATTAATATTCTATTGGTACTTCATTTTATTAATTTTTACCTAAATTATATTATCAAAAAATGTAACACTGAAAATTCCAAATGCTTCCATAGAATGCATATAAAATATCTATTAGACTATCATATGGCATATTATATTCGGGTAACAGGACTTGAATTTTTCCTTCAAATCTCCTACCAATATATTTTAGATAATTAGTCCACCAATTAACTCATGTACAACTCATTTAGGGAACGATTGACGAGTATGGGGAGTCAACTTTTTTTAGAATCAATATTTATCTGACAAATATACATCTTTATCAATCAATATCATTAATTTATATATGGCAGATTTTTTTTTGGAATGTTACCACTAATCTTGATCCTATAAAAATATATAAAGAAATATAACATATATTAAAAACTATGTGATATTGAATCTTCTGAGTCACCAATCATTCACAAAGTTCTAAACAACCCCCACATTATCATCATGTAATAAAAGAGGAGAAAGTTTCTAGGTAATGTTTCTTTTAAATGTGCAGGGGCAATCGTTATGAATCAAATAGGATTATTCCTCTTCCCATTTTTAATCTTTGGAAGGTATCTTGACTTTTTTTAAAAGTTATTTTAACGTTACACATTATATATGTGTCTTTATAATATCAACCGTACTTTAAAGTTTATATATTTTAAATTTACCCATTTAGAGTAGTTGCATTTTAAGAGAATATGATTCAAAAAGAAATTAATAAAAAATTAAAGATATAAATATAAAAGTTCATTCTTAATTTTAATGTATTTTATCACTGTTACTTGTGTAAAACTTAATTTCAAATAAGAGTATTCAGAATTCCATAGAATTTTTTTTTGTAAATGTCTTCCTCTTATTTTTAATGAATATGTATATTTTCTGTAATTTTAGTTTTTAAAAATAAAATGATTACGTATGATTTAGCCTATATGTTATGTTTTCCTTTCTATATTTCATGTTCTATTTTATGATATAAAGAAAAATAAATAAACATTAAAATTGAATTGAATTTCATCTTCAATTCTATTTTTCAAATTTAATATCAACGTCTATATAATGTAGTCATCCTTTTGACATGCCATGGATTATAATATTAATATTAATCCCGATTTACAACTATATTTTTAAATAATTAATCTTTTCCAATATATCTCGCTATATCTCATAATGAATATGTAAATGTTCAATTCAAATATTAACATTGAAAAATGGTAAACCATATATATTTCAGATATCTTTTAAATCTTACTAGTAGGATCTAAACCGTGGGAACTAATGCTTACAATATCTTTTAAATCTTACTGAGCAATCCAAATAAACTAATGCTTAATATCATTTTAAATCTTTGGACTAGTATGTCCAAGATAAACTAATGCTTAATATCTAATTTACTAGAGACACACTATAAGAAACTCCACGAGTTAAAAGGCCTATACATTAAAAAACTAGAAAAGGGAGGATTTTTTTGAGTGTTCTTCGGAGAGGAGAATTTCTAAGATCCAATACAAACATTACTTATTTGACAACAAACATGAGGTGCAACATTAAGATTGATCCAAGACTCATACTGCTATTTACCAAATGCAGCTCCAAGAGAGCATAGTGATATGCTACGTATGTGCCAATGTCTCATTAACATCAAGTGTTTTTGGAAACCTGCATTCCTTCTTGTAAATAGTACGATGACAAAGGTTTAAAAAAAAACTAATAAAATATTGTATAAATCTGCATAAACTTTTATGATGAGAGTTTCAGGGCTTGAATCTAAAAGTCGGGAGTACATACTAGGCAATAGTACTTGAGTGGGCACCCTGCTTGGAAAGAACAAGTTTCCAATCTAATATTTTTTCTACATAAAGTAAATAAATAAAATATGTCAGCGATTTTGTGTATTTTTAAATTTACATCATGGTCATAACTAAAATAATAATAAAAATATATTATTGAAGATTATCACAGAAGGATGAAGGACTATTTAAGAATCCATGGATGGAAAACATTAGTCGTAGGAGATGCTCATAATGCAAAAAATATAATATTTTATACAAGGCTACTTACTCAGTCTGATTTAGCCAATATCAAGTAGGTGATGGGATAGAACTCTATCCTGAAATAAAGCAACATTTTTTTGCAAAGTAATACAAAAACGGTTATGTAGCTCCCATGGTTTTGTGAAGAGTGGTATTTGGACCAAGCCTACTAATTTCTCCATAAAAAAAAAAAAAACATTTCTCTCAAAACAGTAGGAATAGAGAAATGCATAATTTTTTCCTTCAATTATACTTGTTTCTACTAGCTACACTAATGATATTATAAAAAAGAAATGAACCTTTTCGGAAAAAAATTACACACTTGAATTATCTAGAGCTACATTAGAGAATGGGCAACAATACCAACAAAATTGTATGAGCTTAAAAATACGCATATTATTTTTACATGCAAAAATATTATAACACCTTTTAATGTGCATGCGTGAAGTTCATGTTACTTTATAATAATATCAATAAAAGGGTCAACTAATATTGACTTCAGGTAAAACCATTTAATGTTTATCTCTAATAATAATAAAATAATAATGCTATTTTTAAAATTTAGGCTCCCCCTGACTACTAGCGTCCTAGGCAGTTGCCTAGTCTGCCTAGGGCTTAATCACCCTTTGCTTATAGAGTAGGAATTATATCCTTAAAAAAACCTATGTTAAAATCAATATTGTTGGATTCTTTGACATTTTTTTAGAAAGACAATAAAACCTTAAATGCAACATCAAATATTAGTGCACCACCCCAAGTCCAATATGCATATTCAATGTGTCTTAGAATTGTTTCTACCTATAAATATTGTTATGCATTTTAAAAATGTATTCTCACATTGTTTAGAAGGATTGATTTGCAAAAACGCATAAAACCTAATATATTGTGATCCTTTTACAAATGGAGGTGATGCCACAATGTAAGTGGCCCTCCTAATGGTTGATATATGTCTCTAAACACGTGCCTTACTACCCAATTTGGATACCCAAACCACTTGAATTTATAAATAATCTCCCATGTGGATGTTGACCCTGCCCCATGTGAGTTGTTGGCTTAATACATGCTATATATGTGACATTTCAAGAAAGTATATTACATGGTTTCCTTGCATGATATGTCATAGATAACCCACCCTTCATAAAAAAGGTTCAACCCAAGTTAGGTGGCAGTTTTTGAGAAACACTTAGTGTAAAAACTAAAATTTAGGGATTTCTTTACAATGTTCACATGCCTAAATTTAATTAACTTTTTACTTAGTCATTTTTTAAAACAAAATTGTATTTTGTCTAAAATATTTTAACAATATGGTTTTTATTTAACTAAATATAAACTCTAAAATTTTGGTTTAGTTGCTATCAATTTCCTGTCCTCTTCTATACATAAGCTTCGTTTAATTACTAAGCATTTTATAACATAATATGTTGTTAAAATTATCCATAATACCGTAAATAAATTAAAATTATCTTAGCCTCAAGTTGGGTTTGATTAGATCAATCTTTCTAAATTACTCTAAACAATTGCCAATGTATACCACCCATCACATAAGATACCCTACAAAAGAAATAAGTTTATCATGCAAATGATGTATGTTGAGGTTAGTTTATTAATTATACTTAAAAAACAATCATTTGCATTCACTTGGTTTGTATGTATATACAATTACAAATAATGATATGAATTGACTTGATATATGCATTAATGATTTACTTCTCATTTTAAATTAGGGAAGTTGGAAATCTAGAATCTAATAAATGAATTTTTGTTTAAAACACACTAATTAAATAGATAGAATTTTGATTTTTTTTTAATATTTACATAAATTTTACATATATAAAAAAAAGTCAACATTCTTTTAAATTTTAAATTATTTGAGTGTTTACATATATAAAAAATATTCAATTTTCCTTTTTCTAAAAAATATCTTCCATCAGAATATCTTTACAACAAGTTATACAAGTGCTAGTTTTATTAGCCGATAGATTATATTATGGGAGCAAAGGTTGCTCCTCGAAAGAGGCCTCACGCCGTAATGTGCACGTTTGTTTTCTTATGGAAGAAGAACTAACGATATTCGACCTACAGATTCAAAATTGGCAGAGAAAGAAGACATTAAACGTGAAAGATTAATGAAAAATAAATGGGGCTTTTAGCTTATTGAAATTAAGTTCTAGTAGAGTATTGCGTCACCATATAAATTGTTCATGGCTGAAATTATAGTCTTTCCACAAAATTTAAAATTTTATACATATAATTAGTTATTAATAATCTAGGTCTATGTTATAGATAAACAGATTTCCATTAAATTGTAATTAAATATGTATAATATTTTTAATTTAAGTAGTAAAATAGATTTAAATAATTAGAAATATAAGATGATTATTTAGTCAGTTGAAAAGTTATATAGTGGAAGAAATAGTCCTTAATTTGGGTGAAAACTTGTCTCTTTCCCTGAAAACTATCTTGCGTCAAATTTCATGAAAACTAGCATTGAATAGAGAAAAACAATGCAAAAAAACACTTTCAATGCCATCCAATTGATTGGTAAAGCTAATAGGGATGATGTTGCATTGGAGGTGGCTCTCTCACCAATATAATATGCCAATACCAATGACATCCATCTCCATTTTTAGTTTGGGCGATGCCACCTGTTAGTTCCCAATCTAACACCCCAAACAAGGCAAGTAGTGAGGAAGTAGGCAAGGAGAAAAGATAAACCTATGGATGTGTCGTTTAGTAGCCAAAGATGGGTTTATCAATCTACTTCGACCATGCCTTGTTATCTTGTTATCTTGCTTCTTTATGACTTTTCCTAAAGATGTGCACATGACTAAAGATATGCTTGTTATCTTGCTTCTTTATGACTTTTCCTAAACCAAAGTGAGAGACCCTGACAAGTGGCTTGAAAGAGAGGGAGATATTATGTTTCAAACCCTCAGATTGGTTGGAACTTCAACCCGAGATCAAGTGCAACCACTAAATACAATGCTCTTTCAGAAGAATGGTCACACAAGCATTACATGCACTTGATGCATCAGACACAAGCCACTGAAAAATAGATAAAATGTAATCACAAACATCATCTCTATAGAAAACTGTTCACAACTTGGGGTATGATGAGGTTGGGATGCTAATCTTTACAAATCATATCAAATACACCTGAAATATGCGGGTTAGGTGCAATTTGCAGGAAAACACATGTAGGATAGACAAAGGCAATGTGATTTGTAGAGGTAGGATGCGATAATTACTTAGTTAAATGAAGTGGGTGGTAGTGGATCTAATGGGAAGGGATGCCACAATCTAACATCTTAGCTTGTTTCTTTCACAATCCAAACAAGAAAAAAGATCAAGACAATATAATCTTCGAAGGGACATTTGCATTCATTAATACTAAGTTCATGCAAACATTACCATATAACCTTTGAAATCTTAACACAAACACTTTTACATGTAACTTCAAAATATATATTAAATCATTTCCACAACACCTAAGATACACTCATAGGATGTAAACACTTAACTATGAAACAATATAGCAGAAAGGAATTCAATAACCAAACATACATTGCCAGGTAACATTACAACACAATGTTTGTTGAGTAACCAATCACAATGCAATACCCAGAAGGAAATGCTTCGTATTTCATTGATTTAATAAACAAAAGATTACAACAAAGATCACATTCCCCAATTATGCTCTTACTTACAATCCATAATGCCCGACTAAAGCATGGCAAACGGTCAACGTCAATTAGAGACGAATGCGGCGACAAAAAACATCTTTGATGTTGTGGGCTTAGTGCACCTTAGAATCACGTCTACGACTCTGCAAACCTTATATGCCTTGCTACCTATGGGCAGAGGCATGTAGTACATTAGTTTACATTCAGAACAGGGTTCCACACAAGGTACTAGGGAAGATGACACCAAAGGAAGCTTTCACAGGGAAGAAGCCAGATGTAAGTCACTTCAGGATATTTTGGAGTTTGGCATATTGCCATATTCCAGAAGATACATGTACCAAGTTAGATCAGACTGCAGAGAAGGGGTACCTTGTTGGGTATAGTGAAACTTCAAAGGCATATAGGATTTTTATTCCAAGGACCAGAAGAATTATTGTCAGACGTGATGTCAAGTTCATGAAGGACAAAGCATTTAGAAGGTCTAGATATTTGCTAGCGGATGATCAAAGTGAGTAGCCAACAAAAGCTCCAAGTCTGAGTCAAGGGCAGAAAATCTCAAGTACAGTTAGTAGTACAAGTATAGACTCTGGTAATGAATATTCACAGAGTATGGAGCAACTTGTGTAGCAGGATATACATCTAGAAGATATAAAGGTTGATATTTCATCCTCTACCGTTAGAAGCAGGAACCGTGAGGTTCAAGACACACAAAGGGATACTCAGGAGTTTGTGGGAGATCCTAGGAAGAGTACAAGATAGAGGAAATAACCAGCCATGTTCAATGACTATGTGGCATTAGTCAGCCAGTTGGTAGATAGTGAACCTTCCAGCTATCAAGAGGTTGCACAACATCAGGTATGGCAAGATGCTATGGTTGAGGAATATACTTCAATAATGCATAATGATGTGTGGGAGGTAGTGCCTAGACGAATAGATAGGGCAGTAGTTGGATCACGCTGGATCTTCAAGATAAAGCACGATGTAGATGGTAGCATCAATAAATATAAGGCAAGGTTTGTGGCAAATGGGTTCTCTCAGAAGGAGGGAATAGACTATGAGGAGACATTTTCTCCAGTGGCCAGGTATACTTCTATACGAGTTGTAATCTCATTTGCAACGCAGATGGGATGGCAGATCCATCAAATGGATGTCAAGACAACATTCCATAATTGTGAATTGAAGGAGGAAGTGTACATAGAACAACCAGAAGGCTTTGTAGCACACAACAAAGAGACCCACGTGTGCAGATTGATGAAAGCCTTATACAGACTCAAGTAGGCTCCTAGAGTGTGGTATGGTATGAGCACATTGATACATACTTGCAGAAAATGGGATTTGTGAAGAGTGAGGCAAATGCTAACCTCTACTACTTGGTGGTTGGGGGTGAGGCTCACATTCTTGTTCTATATGTAGATGACTTGTTTCTTACAGGTGCACTAGGGCTCATAGAGGATTGCAAGAGGGACCTTGCAGAAGAGTTCGAGATGAAGGACTTGGGACTCATGCACTATTTTCTAGGCATAGAGGTGTGGCAGACATATGGAGAGATTTTCCTTGGTCAAGGGAAATATTGCATTGAAATCTTGAAGAGATTCGAGATGGAGGACTACAAAGCCACGTCTACACCTATGATCACCAATTGAAGGAAGGTAGATACATCTAAGGAAAAAGATGTAGATACCACCTTATATAGGTAGTTAATTGGTTTTCTCAAGTATTTGGTTAACACCAGGCTGGATATGGCATTTATAGTAAACTCTCTTAGTCAGTTCATGGTTGAGCCAAAGAGAGTGCATTAGACAGTGGCCAAGCATGTGTTGTGTTATTTACGTGGTTCAATTGAGTATGGGATTAGATATGTTCGAGGTGAAGAAGTCAAGTTAATAGGATAACTGACACAGATTGGGCAGGCAGTATAACAGACAAAAGGAGCACTTGAGGGTGTTGTTTCAGTTTAGGATCAGGAGTTGTTTCTTAGTTCAGCAGGAAGCAGAATTATGTGGCTTTGAGTTCATCAGAATCATAATACATTGCAGCTAGTATGGAGACATGTGAAGCTATATGGCTTCGAAAGTTGCTAGTGGCCTTGTTTGGTCAGAAGGTTGAGACTACTTTGATACACTTCAAAAATCAGAGTTGCATCAAGTTGTCTGAGAATCTAGTGTTTCATGATAGGTCTAAACATATAGATATCAGGTATCACTTCATCAAGGATAGTGTACAATGAGGTATTGTTCAGCTATAATACATACCTACAGAGGAGCAGGTAGCAGACATTCTGAATAAGGCATTGGGGAAGGAAAAATTTATCTTCTTCAGAGATAAGATGGGTGTCATGCAAAACAACTTCCTCGCTAAGAGGGAGTGTTAATTTGTTAGCTTGGACAGCTGTTCATCCATTTGCTAAGATTAGATAATAGTTATCTTATTGTTGAGAATGTATTTAATTATTTTCTAATCTTTTATTTCCTTTAGTGACACCTTGCAACCTATTTGTTATGGTTGTTAAGTTGTTATGTATCTCATCCGTCGATTGAGAATTGATCTCGACTGTTGGTTTACCAATGAGAGTAGTATAAAAGGAGGTCATTGGGCATTTGGATTATACAAGTTTTTTAGAATAATTTGCAGTGCTAGCAAATGTGTTTGTAATTTTGCAGTGATAACAAACAGTCTTGCAGTGTTAGCAAGGGCATAGTGATAGCGTTGGGGATAGCAGTGGGGAATATCAGTGGGAGAAGTTGGGAGATTGTTAGATATCTGCCAGTAAGAGGCAAGGAATCTTTGTATCTCTTAATTTGTTGAAGTTAATAAAATTCCTCATTTGTAGAACTGGTTTTCCCTTAGGGGTTTTTCCATGGACAATTTGTCTTAAAATATTGTGTTCTTTGTGTTACACATTTCTTTCTTTATTTTTATTAGTGAAGTTGCAGTAGTGTTATTTTTCGATATTAGCTGTGAATTAGTTTTCAAAAGTTAAATAATCTTTAAAGATAGGAGATTAATAATCAGTGACTACAATATAATTTTCACACACATGAGCTCATTATCATTCTTTTTCCTCATAAGGATCTTCCTCCAATCATGCATATCAAATTGATCTTCATTAATTAAGGCTTTCTATGCATGTCTTTTGTGGTACTTAGGTTACATTCTAATGTGTGTTCTTATACATGTTTGTGCATCTCTTTTGCACTATCAAACTCCGCCGCTAAATATCAAACTCCATAGCTTTGAGCAGATTTGGAATTGAAGAGCATGTCAATTCAGTCTTTAGTTTGTGTTCTTTTGAATCAAATTCTTCATGCATCATGGTTGAACGTGCTCTTATAATGTAGTTTTGTTTTATCTATTCGTACGCAATTCTATAATGTAGTTTTGTTTTATAAGTCTAACTCATATAAGAAATGTTGAGAAAAGGTCTTAAGAGCCTTTTTTCCATTATCTATACGTGTCATCAATATTCATGGTTGATATTGTTAAAAAAAAGTGTCATCCAATGTCTTATCATAAAAGCATAATTTAAGAAAAAAAATGCTTATATTTTGATTAGATGTATTTTCAATGTAATCGGATGTCTAAACTATAGGGGTTTAAAATTTGATCTCAAATGTTATTTCTTGCTCAGTTAGAAACATCAAACTAGATGTTAGAGGCATCATGGTAAGGAGGCTAATTAAAAAATTTCATCGACGAGGTCATGTTCTCTTTTGGTGGCATCTTCTTTTCCATTGTTTGGTGTGTTGTTTTCTTTATTAGATAATAAGGTGGTTTTGAAAGGATCCTCAAACATCTTACAAACCGAAAGATGAAACATTTCAATCAACACAAATAACCTAAACCCTAGGACAACAAATCAGTTACCTGAAAACAACCCACACTCAACCAGAAGATGAGTGAACAGAGAGTTCAGAGGTAAAAAATACCACTCAAATGACATCCAACACCCTAAGGGCTTGTGAGAAATCCCCCAGTTACTCTTGTTAGAAAAAGTGTTTAATTTTGCCCCTAGTCTATTATTAAGAAAAACAAACAACAATTTACTTTTTACATGCTTTTAATTTTAAACATTTTAGTTTTAGATTCCTAATTTTTGGAAAAGAAAAGAAATTAAAAAGCCTTGTATTCATGCACAAAAACATTTGCTATTTTTAGCTTATAGTTCTATTATTAAGATTGCTCTATTGTTAGAGTTGAGTGCTCTATTATTAGATGAAATACCTCTATATATTGGAGGCAATTGTAAGTGTTTTTACACACACATATTGTATTGAGCTGAAGCTCTAACAGGGAAGAATATATATGCACAAAAGTGCTGATTTTAGTTTGCGATACTTTGTTTATTTGTAATATTATTTATTTTTATTTATGTTGTTTGATATTTTATTTTCCTAATTTCTACAAATTTGTATTAGAGCATTGTTTTTCAGCAGAGTTCTAATTGACAGCAAGTTATGAATTCTATATCCGGTTTGCAGACATCACAATTTACTGAAAAGAATTAGTTGTATTGGTCATTAACCATGAATGCACTATTCTTGTATCATCTCTGGGAGACGATCTATGTTTTTACCTTATCTAATAAAAATGAAGGCACTATTCAGACCCCAAAAGGAAATTGTATGTAATGGGTACACAAATCCCATAGATGCAACATCATATAATGCACTCTCACAGGCAAAGAAAGAAACTTTGAAGGAATTAAGAAATAAATACAGAAAAAGTCTTTTCTATATTCATCAAGCCATGCATGAAAGCATTCGTCCTAGAGTGGAAGCAGTCAAACAAGAAAAAACTGCATGGAAAACTCTCCAAGTTGTATATTAAGGTAAGCAGAAAGTAAAAAACTACCAAGCTATAGTTACTTCGTAGAGATTTTTAAAATATGTCAATGAAAGATCCAGATACCGTAGAATCATTCTTTACTTTTGTAGTTGGCCTAGTCAAAAAAATCAAATCACATGGATAAAATATTGAATACTAAACGATTATTGATAAATTTCTTAGGAGTTTACCTAGTGAATTGAAGGATCACGAAAATCATTAACCCTAAGGCAAGGCACAGATCCGTCGGTGGCAGAAATAGAGAAGGAGGCAGCAAGGAGAATGAAGACCCAAATATATGCCTAGCTAAATCACATGACCTTGGGATTGGCTCAGTTTGCAGGTGTGATGTAGTAGACTTGGACAACAAGATTTTTCCCTGGATTATATTATCTTTTTCTTGAAATCATGACCCTCCTGCACACAACAATGGTTCTCTGCCCAAACCAAGGGTCCATGAAAAAGGAGGCTTAGAAAATGAACTTCCCTCCCCTCCAAAATGTGCTCAACCAAGCAGAAATGACGGATCTGGCTGCGGATTAGAGGGAAATAACACTTCCCTCAAAGAGGATGGTGGAAGTCAATGGAAACAGGGAAGTGGCTCAACTAAGCTGGGGGAAGATGGCTGCACCAAATCCTTTGTTCAAGTTGTCTCCAACCAGATGGAAAGTACAATAAATGGTGAAAGGCTATTAATACCAACACAGAAGGCTCCAGTGTTGAAGATTAAGGATGACCTATTACAAAAGGTCCTCAAGGAGGAGGAGAATCTCACCCAACTGGGCCTCATTTGTATATTTCAAAATGTCTGGCATAAGCTCTCTCAACTCCATGATTGGATTTCCCAAAGATGGAGACAAATGATTGAGGGTAAGATTGAACTTTACCCTTTTGTTAAAGCCTACTTTATTGTTGTTTTTGAAACCCCTGATGACAAGGATTTAACTTGTAACCAATATTGGGTTTGGGGATAATATTGACTCATGTTCAAGCCATGATATCTGTCTTTTGACCCCCTAAAATATGTTTTTGATACCTACCCGATATGAATCTAATTTTCAGGACTCCCATTGCAGCTCTGGAATAGATCCTACCTTATTTCCATTGGAGATACCATAGGATCTTCTGTGAAAGTTGATGATAAAATCTCCCATTAAACACATATAATTTATGCTAGAATTTTGGTTGATATTGACACCTCTCAATCCCTTCCAACTAAGATTCACCTGCAAATAGGTGACAGGAAGTGGGTACAGAGGATTGCATGTGAGGGTTTATCTTTCAGGTGCCGAAGATGCTTTCAATTGGGGCATCTTTCAGATGATTGTAAAAATTCCAAATGCAAGGGTAAACCTACATGGTGTAAGGACTCTATGCCAAATCATTTAACCGTTAGCCCCCATTCATAACCGGTTTTGGATTCATCAAACCCCTAAAAGGTAAAAGCTACCCCTATTGAGATATCATAGGTTTCTTCTACCCCAGAGGATGATGCTAATGTTGTGAAGTATTATGCCCCATTGCCCCTTGTTGTGGGTCACACTCCTATTAAAAATCTTGAATTTTTTCTTCCCATCTTCACAGAAGATGCTATCACAGACTGGACAGTGGTGGAACAAATAAAGAAAGGGCATAACTAAAATCAAACATTGTTTTAGTTTTGGATTGAGATATATTATCTCTTGGTTCTATGTGCATCTATTGTGGTGTGGTTATAGAGCTGAATTTTTGTTTTCATTTGTCTCTTGTTGGGCTTATTGTAGGTAGATATTCTCTACCTTTGTTCTTCTTTTCTTATATCTTTTGGTTGGGGTGTGACCCCCATAGATCAAAAAACCACCTTATTAATTATTGTTTATCTTGGTTTTTTTATCCTTTTTTATGTACTTCTAGGTAAGGTCCCTCCAAAACTTTTTATCCTTAATAAAAAAAAATTGATCCTTTGGTAGTTGTTATTGAAGAAACTAAGGATCTAAGTTAGTTTTCAATTGATGAGTTGCATTGCATCACTAATAAATCATGAACAGAGGTTGAATATAACACATGCAATTATAGATCAAGCTTATTTATCCTTGTGTGGGTATCGCGAATCCATGGAAGAGGAAGAGGAAGATTCATCCCTAGATGCTGAGGAATAAGTTCATCTAGAGGACACAAAAATGGTCCATCAAACTCAAGTGGAAGAGGACATAGTTAATAGCACAATCATAATAATTTTTTTGGTCAAAGACAAGATAATTCACATGTGCAGTGACACTATTGCAAGAGATTTGGGAACTATGCTTATGATTGTAAGAAAAAGTGGTATGATCAGAAAATACATAATCAAAACTAGGTTGCAAAGATCTACTCCAAGCTCCATGTTTATTTCATGCACAAATATTTCTAATGAAACACCTTCTTTATCACCTATCAACTGTACTCTATTACAAGAGATTCATTTTCATGTATGGTATTTGGATTCTAGTTACAGTAATCACATGTCAGGTAACTTAGATTTATTTTCCAATTTGGATGAGTCGGTAAAGATAGAGGTTACACCTGGGAATAATAATATAGTGTCTATAGAAGACAAAGGAACAATAAACATTCTATCTAAAAAGGAGGAGCAAAAGATTATGTAGGCTATTTATTATGTTGTAGGTTTGAAGGATAATCTTATGAGCATTGCTCAATTTGTATAAAAGGGATACAAAGTTTATATTGAAGATATCGAATGTGTGATTGTGGATAAACCTATTGTAATGAAATTACTTGTATAATTTAGATTATGAGAAACAATAGAACACCAAATAACACAATATTTCATAATAATGTTCTCAATATGTAAGTAAAATAACTTTGCCACTTCGAGGGGGCAACCTCCAAACCATATAATAAGAATCAAATTCTCAAATGATAATGAAATACTACCTACAATCCCCTATATATAATATTCATATGCTATGGCCATCACCAAGGATGACCTATTAAGCATTAGAAAGTATAAATTATATAATAAAATGATATGGTAAGCCACAAGTCGGCTAATACAAGCAATAGGTTAAGGGCGTAGAACTCTACAATCATTCCATATTTTCATGAGAATACCTTCTTTTCTTATCCAACATGAATGTAGTTACAAAAATTACTAAACACTAACCATCCTAAAAGGTGAATATACGTGTGAACTCCTAAAGGAATAAGTTTAGGAAATATTATTTACATCACTAGCATAACTTTGTTTCACAATGAATGCATCTTTTCATAATATTAGGATATGAAATTTCATGTATAACCCATGTATAATATATATTTAACTAATCTTACCAAAATTATTGCTTCCCTAGAGCTAGTGTGGGTTAACATCCCTTCAGTTAAACACCTCTCACCTTTCATCCTATAAGAATGGAATAATCCCTTAGTAATAAAATCCCCTGTACTCACTTTTTCTTATTCAAGAATGCTTTTAAAATTACTCTTGCATTTTATCCACTATATTTTAATAAGATACAAATGTCTCTAGATTATTCTTGAATTCGTATATCCAAGATTAATTTTCCTTTTTTTAGTCTCTGCTACTAATCCTTTGATCATGTATGACTTTATACTCATTTTGTAAATAAAGAATCTACATTATTCTATTTACAAACACCTACTAAAAGTAAATTCACACATTTTCCTTATCTACCACATTTGATACTATACAAACTTATTTCTCATACTTTTTTCACATTTCCCTCCCTTTATTGAGGTTAACACAAGTAAGCCTCAAGAAAAATATTTTGATTCTAGTTTTTATTGTGACTATCATAGATGTATTGGAAATAAAAATAAAATACTCTTCAATACTTAACTTACCATCTAATATCTAACTGATACCAATACTATAACAATAAAGGTCATGCTACCAAAATCTACTACTCTTCATATGACTATGCAACCTTTTTAAATTCCTCCTATTATAAACCATATTGAAGCATAGATAAGGCTCTTAATTTTCTCTTATTAAGTTACATCCTAATCATGTAAGGAGTTAATGTTTACCTTTATTTACAATCAAAAAAATATAAGATTCGATAATCACGAAGGTGCTAATTTACAATGCACTTAGATTAAATCCATGGAGACCTCCTAGTATCTCCTTCCTTAGGAATGGGTAATACTATGAATGATACCTGATAAGAATATTAATTATTTCCCCTTTCTTTTGTTAGCACACTTAACACTCTGATACAAAATTTTCAATGTACATCCCCCTTGAGTCCTTCCCAAAATAATTCATATTTTTATTTATGATATGTCTTCAATAACCCAAAGTGTCCTCCAACAGGTGAGGCATGTAACTCTACAAGAATATTATGCTTCAACTCAGAATCTTTACTCAAGTATAACCTTTCCTTGTACCATAGGGAATTATCTTTCCACTCAAATTTGTTATATGTCAAAGATACTTTATTTATATTCTTTATTAGAGATTGTGTTTCCTTGTCTTGATCTCATTCCAATCTTGCTTCATCCACCCAATCAGCCGTCAACATGGATATTCCACATAGTAAGGCATCGGCGGATGTATCCCTTCTAAACAATGCATCAGCTACTACATTTTCTTTACCCTTTTTGTATATGAATTCAAAATCATAACCTCAACATTTTTTTGACCCACTTTTTTTGTTCATCAGATGATAACCTTTGCTCCAAAAATTATTTGAGACTATCATGATCAGTTTTTACCTTGAAGTGTCTACCCATGAGATAAAGTGTCCATTGATTGAACGCATAAATTTAATAGCCATAATTTATTTCTCATATACAGGTTTGAGTAGATATTTTCTTTGAATTGGTAGACTCTCAAATGCAATTGGTCTTCCTTCCTACATTAGAACTGCTCCCAATCCTGATCCTGAAGCATCACATTCAATAATGAAGGTTTTTGAGAAGTTGGGAGTAGCCAAAACTGGGGTGTTGCACATGGCTTCCTTTAACTACTCAAAGGATTTAGTGGCTAAACTATGTCCAATGGGAGGCATCCTTCTTTAGAAATGCAGTGATTGGGTTTACTATTATACCATATCCCCACACAAATTTTCTATAGTACCATGTTAGTCCTAGGAACCCATGAAGATTTTTTATATTTTTGGGCCTTGGCCATTCCACCATATCTTTGATCTTCTGAGGATCAACTTTGACACCTTCATAGGACACAATGTGATGCAATTACTCTACCTCTTGTACACCAAAAAAAAAAATGGATGGCATTTATATAGAGAGTATGTTTCTCCAAAATTTCCAACACTTTATTTACATGTTGTAAGTATTCTTCCCATGTCACGTACTATAAATCAATATGTCATGAAAGAAAACTAATACAAATTTATTTTAAAATGGCATAAAAACAATGTTCATCAAGCTTTGAAAGGTTAAGGGCATATTTGTAAGACCAAAGGGCATTACCAAAAACTCATAATGGCCCTCATGATTCTTGAAAGCCATTTTATGAACATCTTCCTCTTTTATTCTAATTTGTGGTACCTTGAATGAAGATCTACAACATTGTGAAATAAAGAGCACCATGTAATTCATCAAGTAAATCATCAATTACTGGAATAGGAAACTTATCTTTGATGGTGAATACTTATTGAGTTAGGGTAATCTGGACACATCCTCCATGTTTCATCCTTCTTACATACCATGACCACTGGTGAAGAATATGCACTCTGGATATGCCTGATGATACCTACCTTCAAAATTTCCTGAACCATTTTCTCGATCTCACTTTTCTGGGAATATGGGTATCTGTATGGTCTTATGTTAGGTGTTTGGCTCCCTGGAATCAACTAATCGACATGATCATGATCCCTAACTGGTGGTAGTCCCTTTGAATTGCATCAAAAATAGATGAGTGAGTTTCAACAATACTTTGAATATTGGGTGTGTAATGCCCATTTAAACAACCACTTGAGACCCAAGAAACAACCTAGGGTTAACTAGAAAAATTATGGGATAATTTTTTTTTGATTTAAAGTGTCTACAACCAGATTGCAAGACATTAGTTTTCACTAATAGGTTCTGGAACAAGACCAACTTACTACAACATATGTTTTCCTTTATTAACTAATATTAAGTTCACAAGGTTCAAATTTTAGGGTTATATGTTTTAGTTAGGTTCAAGGAGTAATTTACCCCCATGCCTGCTCTCTAATAGGCTCAGATATTCAACTAGATTTTTCTCCTATTTAGTGATTCCAAAATTTTCATAAACCATTCCCAATGGATAGAAAATTTTCTCACCTTTCTGGTGATATAAAGAATCCCTCCTAATTCCCTATAGATCTCTAGGTATGGCCAGGCAGGAGTTTTAGGGTAAACTTTTCCCTTAGGGAAACATGTGTGAAAAGGAGGGGAAAGCATCTTGAACGGGTTGGTGGGTCACGGGGAAGCTTAGGGAATTTTTCCCATTGTGCAGGCTCAAAGTCTCAAAACATCCCGTGCCTCCACGGGTCCTCTACGGAACACGTGTCACCTACCGATTGGTTGGGAGAAGTGACGGGCCGACGGAGAGGATTGAGTGCTTTAAGTCTCTTTGCCAAAATTCACAAAGGGAACAAATGGGTCCATGCATCCACCGACGCCATGAGGTCAATATGTGTCACAGAGCCAAATGAGAAAATGGAAAACAGGGTGGTGGAAGAAATTAGTGCCATGCGCCCGAGGGGGAGGAAAAAGGGAAGAAAGGATGCGCATGTCATGCGCCCGCGGAAGAGGAGAATCCTTGAGGGGGGAAGGCAGAGTTGCAGACCGTGGGGAGAATTTAAGAAATTTTCCAAAGGTTGAAAATTAAAAAAAAGGGGTTCCACCCTACCCACTACCACCACCCCCCCCCCCCCAAAGTGCCACATGGCACCTTCTCATTGGTTGTGGGCCGGCGGGGCCAAAACTAAAATTTTCCCCAAAATTTCAAAAAAAGTTAAGGGTTCAAAAAAATAACTGCACCCATGCCATAGCCCCTAGAGGACATGTGGCGGCCTCTAATTGGCTATGGGCCGCTGGAGGAAAAATTGAAACTTTTCCAAAAAATTTCAAAAGGGATAAGGGTTAAAAACAAACCATGCCTCCGTTCCGGGCCATTAGGGACACGTGGCACCCTCTAATTGGATCCGGGCCGGTGGAGGAAAAAGGAATTTTTTTCCCAAGTGAAAATTTTCAAAAAAGATAAGTTTTAGTTCGGTCTGCCAAAACGAGCTGCCATGTGGCAGGTCCTGCCCTCTTGGTTATAGGATGGTAGGGCCCGCGGAACTTTTTGGGAAAATTTTCCAAAAATGTTAAATTTTAAATTTTTCCAAGAGTTAGATTTATTTATTTTTGAATGTCAATTTGAAGTAAAACTTCAAATGGCCATAACTTGAGCTAGAGAGCTCGATTTTGGGAAAATGAGGACTTTTCGGAAATCTCTTGATGCCCTATTTACACAAGAGTCATCAATTTTGGAAATTGATCAATTTTGAGTGGTCAATTTATAAAAACCAATAGAGGAGAGTTTTAATTAGTGAACTGGCAGTTTCCAACTTCACAATTTGGTTAAATTAAATTTTTCCTTAGGACTTACCAAGTCTGAATTTTAATGTTTCATATCTTGTTTCTTGGTGCAATTTTGAACTGCTCATTTTTATTAAAATATGAATTTTCAGAATGAAGTTTATAATGCTAGTGAACTACTTCTTTTAAATTTGTATATCAATTTTGTCATTTAAATGTGTGTATAGATTCTAAATTAGTCTAATACATTTACTTGATTAAATCAACCATTCAATTCTAAGTTAAAGTACAGTTCTTGATTTCAATCCTAATATACATTTTAAGAGAAATCACAACATTGTATCCTTCTTCATACACATTCTTCTTTTTTCAAACAGCAATCTCATTCTTTGACAGCAAATCAATCCCAATACACATCATACAATTTTGGAAACTAATGCAATCCTTTATTCATATTCCAATAAAACTTTACAACTTATCAATTTTCCATTTGATTTCAAATACAGTATATAAAATATACAACACTATTTCTTGTTCCTTTCCAAAAAGGAAAAATGGAAGATAGTTCTTTACATTTCACCATTTAAGTTCAATCTTTCCTCTATCAATGCACATGGTTTAACATTACAAATATTATACAACTCATCCACTCAAGGTGGGAAGGGTTACAATGAGCTTGCTCAAAATAATGGGACTGTCAAACTGTATATTCTTTTTGCTCCAAAAAAGTAGAATGCTATTTCTCCATCTTTTCATCTTTGATCACAACAAGGAAGGGGGAAAGGCAACACTCTCCACCCAACCAAGACATCCAATGAGAAGGGAGAAGCCATCCTTCCTCATTGGCCCCCGAGCCCCAACCATATTGAAATAAGAGATGAAAATCAACACATGGCAACAATGGCTTCCACAACAACAAAAAATATTCCTTCACATGCATAAAACAATAAGAAACACAATCCGACAAAAAACAACAGTTCACAACTACATTTGGAATCATTCACATAAAATTTAGGCTTGATCAAGCAAGCCAACAAGAGTAAGGAACTATGGGGAACTACTTATGCCTCCCTATTTGGAATTGGGCATCCGCCTACAGTCATACCACCAAAATCACATATCAAACCCATAAACCTTATGCCTCAAAACCCCTCCTTATGCCCCCCCAAAGTTTCTCCCTTATGCCCCCCCAAGAGTAAGAAATGCAAGCTATTTATTTTCCAGGTGGATCCCAATACCAAAGCTCCCTCCACCATAAAACAGATTCCATTGGCATTCCCTTATGCCCCCCCATTTTAAATCCCCATAGCCTTCTCCCACACCATGTCTTAAGCAATCTACCCGACCAGCCAAGAACACATAACACATTCACCATTTCATACATGCATGCAAGAGAAATAAAACATTCTAAAAAGGCTTAAGTTCCTACCTCTCCATAATAGAGTTTGTTCCAAGATCCACAACCTTTCCAAATGTCAAAGTGTAGTCCAAAACCAGCAATTTCCAAGCATGCAAAAAGGCTCCAACTCCTTCCACAATCAAGCAAAATAGCAAGAAATGCCCTCAAGAGGAATAAACAAAGTTTCAACAACCACAAATAAGCAAGGAGTTTTGAATTTAAAGGAGAGGGAAGAGAAGAGGATGATGTGGATCCATGTGGGATGCCACATCATTCTTCCTCAACCCCAAGAGGAAATTCAACATCATGCACCTAAACACAATAAAAAAAATGACAAATTTACTTCCACACTCCAAAATAACCCGTACTCCAATTGGACTGAATTAAAACCATGTAAGAGAAGTGCAATTAAAAATTACAAATAGTCATTTCAAAATTCATTTAAAAGGCCTAAATTTAACCTCCAAACCATAGGTATGGTTGGTGAATCATTTTAAGAGGTGTGGGACAAGCTTAACTTGTCCCACAAGCCTCCAAATTTAGCCTCCAAGGACAAATTCGAATTCCTAAGAGGATGAAGTGTCTTTCACTCCAAAATCTATCTTACATACTCTTACATATCCCTTACACCTTCTTACACACTCTTATAACATTACATTTAAGATCAACAACTTCATTAATTACATTCTTATGACATATTAATTTATTTATTTTAACACATGATTATTTACAACATTAACACAACATATAACAACTAAAGAAGAGGGTAATACATCACAAAATAAACACATGCAACATTAATAAATAAAACACATAAATAAATTACACAAACCCATGGTAACATATAATGGAAATCTCCCCCATGGAATTCCTAGCAAAACACAACACACACACAACAGTTGCCATGGTGACCTTGTTGAATTCACCTAGAATTTCAATATGGTTGGTCTTCAGTCCCCCGACATTGTTGTGATATTTTAACTTTCAAAATGCAAATACCTCCTTTGGCCTCGCGGCCTTATCAGAACATCCAAATGATATAAATATACTAACAAAACCATTTATTCATATGAATCGCAACAACATCAAGAAATCAACATTATCATTTTAAATTAATTAATCAACTATATCATCATCCACATATAAAAAAGTCTCTAGTAACCATTATGCATAATAACTGAACCCAGATGAATAATAATCCATGATCTAACATCTAACCATCATACTAAAACAAAACATAATAGTGTCTATCATATGATTAACAATATCAAGATCAGTATCTAAAAGTGTAAAAGGGAAGTGGTTACTACGTCATCCTCCCCTTAGACTCGAATTTCTCCTAGAAGTCACTGGAACAAATGTGGAAACTACACTTGTAATATTGTGGCATCCTCCCAAGTGGATACAGTCTCATCTTATCTGTCCCACTGCACCCGTACTTGATCAATCTCTCTACCTCGAAGGCCCAGGGTCCTATGATCTATGATATAGATGGGATCCACCATCACCTGACCCTGATCATGCACCTACAATTATGTCCAATCCAGTACATGAGACGGATCTACAATATATCTCATAAGAACATAAACATGAAACACATCATGTATGCGAGACAAGCTGGGTGGCAATGCTGGATGGTAGGCCAAAGGGCCTATATGCTCCAAGATCTCAAAAGGACCAACAAATCTAGGGGCCGATTTAGAACCTTTTCCATAATGGCTAGGGAACTTGTGAGGTCTGACACGAAGGAACACCTTCGTTCCCACATCAAAACTATGGTCAATCCTATGCTGATCTGCATATTTCTTCTACCTATCATGTGCCTCCTGTAATCTCTGCCTGATCAACACTACCTACTGATCCATGTCCTATAGAAGATCTGGTCTAAGAGATACTTTGTCCTCTAACCTTTCCCAGCTAAGAGGTATCATGCACTCTCTACCATACAAATTTTGAAAAGGAGCCATGCCTATAGAACTCTAAAAACTATTATTGTAGGAAAACTCCACTAAGTACAGGTACTCCTCCCACTTAGACTGTTGACCCATCACATACATCCTGAGCATATCCTCCAAAATCTAATTCACTTGCTCGGTCTTTCCATCTGTCTCAGGGTGATATGTTGTGCTAAAGTTGATCCTCGTCCCGAGGATGTACTATATGGTAGTCCAAAAGTGTGAAGTGTACAAAGGATCACGGTCACAAATGATCTTATGTGGAATCCTGTGCAACCTGAAAATCTCATCCAAATATACTCATGCCACTGCTCTAGCTGTATAGTGGTCTTCACCGGAGAAAAGTGATCCACTTTTGTCAATTTATCAACTGTGACCATAATGGCATCGTGGTGATATCTCGACATCGGTAGCCCAACAATGAAATCCATGGAAATGATGTCCCACTTGCATTCCGGTATGGCATAAGGATAAAGAAGGCCTATTGGATGCTGATGCTCAGCCTTTACCCTCTGGCACTCCAAACAATATGACACAAATTAGGCCATGTCTCGATGAATTCCTCTCTAGTCGTATAACTGTCTCAAGGTAGCGTGCATCTTCTTCACCTCGGGATGGGCTGAATAGGGTGCATGATGTGCCTCTACCAAGATGTCCTTCCTCAATCCTCCCTCTCTAGGAACATATATCCTACCTCTGTGCCTGAGAAGACCATCTTCCTCTAAGGAAAAACCATCAAACTTCCCCTCAAGGGGTCTTTGTGACTCTATCTCTGCTCGTATTGAGATGTAGAAGCTGTCAAGAGGAAGCTACTGAAGAATCCTACTCTGCAAGTTTGTGCTCACTGTAGTGGCCATAGCCACATGTCTCTATCTACTAAGAGCATCTGATACCATATTCTCCTTCCCCTTCACATTCTTGATCTCCATGTCATACTCACAAAGCAACTCCATCCAACGCCACTGACAAGCATTGAGATTGGGCTGCGTGAAGAGGTGGCGAAGACTCAAATGATATGTCTTGAGTGTGAATCTCCATCTAAGAAGAAAATGTCTCCATCTAACCAAAACATGTACAACTGCTGCAAGCTCAAGATCATGGGTCAGGTAATTAAGCTCATGATCATTGAGTTTTTGAGACTCAAAAGCCACTACTCTGCCATCCTGCATCAACACACCTCCTGTGGATCCAACACTACAAGAATGGGTATTGTAGTGAGGAACTCCTTCAGTTTCCTAAATGCCTGCTCGCATCTGTCCGTCAAAACAAACTTCTTCCCTTTCCTCTGAAGGGAAGTGATGGGGTGCGCAATCTAAGAGAAGTCCTAAACAAATCTCCTGCAGTAACCTGCTAATCCCATGAAGTTGCACACCTCAGTCACTATAGTGGGTGCTAGCTAATCCATAAAGGCTCTAATCTTGGAAGGATCGACTATGATACCTTCCCCAGAAATAACATGACCCAAATACTACACCTCTATCTGAAAGAAAGCACACTTCTCCAAGTTCCCATAAATCTACTACTCATGAAGACACTGAAGAACCTGGCGAAGGTTCCTGTACGATGGAAAAGTCATATGTGCACATGGGAATCTACAAGTACCTCTTCCTCGTACCTGACCTCCTGAGGTTATACCAAGATAGCTGGTGAATGTTGAATATGAATAGATACAGACAAGTTAATCAGGTAATCTTATGTCCTCAATATGCAATAATTGGAATTTGTGAATCTAAGGCAAATAAGGCCCTCCTAACCTAAATTTGTGTAATGGATCATTTGGATATAATGGCTGTTCGGAGGCTCCAATCAATGTCGAGCTCTGTCAAGATCCTGTTTCTTGGTTGTTGGATACGTGGGAAGTGGCCTGTGGGAGCTTTGTATATATCTCCATCTAGCCAAAGCATGTACAACTACCGCAAGCTCAAGATCATGGGTCAGGTAATTAAGCTCATGATCATTGAGTTTTTGAGACTCAAAAGCCACTACTCTCCCATCCTGCATCAACACACCTCCTGTGGATCCGGCACTACAAGAATGGGTATTGTAGTGAGGAACTCCTTCAAATCCCTTTCCTCTAAAGGGAAGTGATGGGGTGTGCAATCTGAGAGAAGTCCTAAACAAATCTATTGCAGGAACCTGCTAATCCCATGAAGCTGCACACCTCAGTCACTATAGTGGGTGCTAGCTAATTCATAATGGCTCTAATCTTAGAAGGATCGACTATGATACCTTCCCCAGAAATAACATGACCCAAATACTACACCTCTATCTGAAAGAAAGCACACTTCTCCAAGTTCCCATAAATCTACTACTCATGAAGACACTAAAGAACCTGACGAAGGTTCCTGTACGATGGAAAAGTCACATGTGCACATGGGAATCTACAAGTACCTCTTCCTCGTACCTGACCTCCTGAGGTTGTACCGAGATAGCTGGTGAATGTTGAATATGAATAGATACAGAAAAGCTAATTAGGTAATCTTATGTCCTCAATATGCAATAATGGAATCTGTGAATCTAAGGCAAATAAGGCCCTCCTAACCTAAATTCGTGTAATGGATCGTTTGGATATAATGGCTGTTCGAAGGCTCCAATCAATGTCAAGCTCTGTCAAGATCCTGTTTCTTGGTTGTTGGATACGTGGGAAGTGGCCTGTGGGAGCTTTGTATATATCTCCATCTAGCCAAAGCATGTACAACTACCGCAAGCTCAAGATCATGGGTCAGGTAATTAAGCTCATGATCATTGAGTTTTTGAGACTCAAAAGCCACTACTCTGCCATCCTGCATCAACACACCTCCTATGGATCTAGCACTACAAGAATGGGTATTGTAGTGAGGAACTCCTTCAGTTTCCTAAATTCCTGCTCGCATCTGTCCGTCTAAAAAAACTTCTTCCCTTTCCTCTAAAGGGAAGTGATGGGGTGCGCAATCTGAGAGAAGTCCTAAACAAATCTCCTGCAGGAACCTGCTAATCCCATGAAGCTTCACACCTCAGTCACTATAGTGGGTGCTAGCTAATCCATAATGGCTCTAATCTTGGAAGGATCGACTATGATACCTTCCCCAGAAATAACATGACCCAAATACTACACCTCTATCTGAAAGAAATCACACTTCTCCAAGTTCCCATAAATCTACTACTCATGAAGACACTGAAGAACCTGACGAAGGTTCCTGTACGATGGAAAAGTCACATGTGCACATGGGAATCTACAAGTACCTCTTCCTCGTACCTGACCTCCTGAGGTTGTACCGAGATAGGTGGTGAATGTTGAATATGAATAGATACAGAAAAGCTAATTAGGTAATCTTATGTCCTCAATATGCAATAATGGAATCTGTGAATCTAAGGCAAATAAGGCCCTCCTAACCTAAATTCGTGTAATGGATCGTTTGGATATAATGGCTGTTCGAAGGCTCCAATCAATGTCGAGCTCTGTCAAGATCCTGTTTCTTGGTTGTTGGATATGTGGGAAGTGGCCTGTGGGAGCTTTGTATATATCTCCATCTAGCCAAAGCATGTACAACTACCGCAAGCTCAAGATCATGGGTCAGGTAATTAAGCTCATGATCATTGAGTTTTTGAGACTCAAAAGCCACTACTCTGCCATCCTGCATCAACACACCTCCTGTGGATCCGGCACTACAAGAATGGTTATTGTAGTGAGGAAATCCTTCAGTTTCCTAAATTCGTGCTCGCATCTGTCCGTCTAAATAAACTTCTTCCCTTTCCTCTGAAGGGAAGTGATGGGGTGCGCAATCTGAGAGAATTCCTAAACAAATCTCTTGCAGGAACCTGCTAATCCCATGAAACTGCACACCTCAGTCACTATAGTGGGTGCTAGCTAATCCATAATGGCTCTAATCTTGGAAGGATCGACTATGATACCTTCCCCAGAAATAACATGACCCAAATACTACACCTCTATCTGAAAGAAAGCACACTTCTCCAAGTTCCCATAAATCTACTACTCGTGAAGACACTAAAGAACCTGACGAAGGGTCCTGTACGATGGAAAAGTCACATGTGCACATGGGAATCTACAAGTACCTCTTCCTCGTACCTGACCTCCTGAGGTTGTACCGAGATAGCTGGTGAATGTTGAATATGAATAGATACAGACAAGCTAATTAGGTAATCTTATGTCCTCAATATGCAATAATGGAATCTGTGAATCTAAGGCAAATAAGGCCCTCCTAACCTAAATTTGTGTAATCGATCGTTTTGATATAATGGTTGTTTGGAGGCTCCAATCAATTTCGAGCTCTGTCAAGATCCTGTTTCTTGGTTGTTGGATACGTGGGAAGTGTCCTGTGGGAGCTTCGTATATATCTCCATCTAGCCAAAGCATGTACAACTACCGCAAGCTCAAGATCATGGGTCAGGTAATTAAGCTCATGATCATTGAGTTTTTGAGACTCAAAAGCCACTACTCTGCCATCCTACATCAACACACCTCCTGTGGATCCGGCACTACAAGAATGGGTATTGTAGTGAGGAACTCCTTCAGTTTCCTAAATTCCTGCTCGCATTTTTCCATCCAAACAAACTTCTTCCCTTTCCTCTGAAGGGAAGTGATGGGGTGCGCAATCTGAGAGAAGTCCTAAACAAATCTCCTGCAGGAACCTGCTAATCCCATGAAGCTTCACATCTCAGTCACTATAGTGGGTGCTAGCTAATCCATAATGGCTCTAATCTTGGAAGGATCGACTATGATACCTTCCCCAGAAATAACATGACCCAAATACTACACCTCTATCTGAAAGAAAGAACACTTCTCCAAGTTCCCATAAATCTACTACTCATGAAGACACTGAAGAACCTGACGAAGGTTCCTGTACGATGGAAAAGTCACATGTGCACATGGGAATCTACAAGTACCTCTTCCTCGTACCTGACCTCCTGAGGTTGTACCGAGATAGCTGGTGAATGTTGAATATGAATAGATACAGACAAGCTAATTAGGTAATCTTATGTCCTCAATATGCAATAATGGAATCTGTGAATCTAAGGCAAATAAGGCCCTCCTAACCTAAATTTGTGTAATCGATTGTTTGGATATAATGGTTGTTTGGAGGCTCCAATCAATTTCGAGCTTTGTCAAGATCCTGTTTCTTGGTTGTTGGATACGTGGGAAGTGGCCTGTGGGAGCTTCGTATATATCTCCATCTAACCAAAGCATGTACAACTACCGCAAGCTCAAGATCATGGGTCAGGTAATTAAGCTCATGATCATTGAGTTTTTGAGACTCAAAAGCCACTACTCTGCCATCCTGCATCAACACACCTCCTGTGGATCCGGCACTACAAGAATGGGTATTGTAGTGAGGAACTCCTTCAGTTTCCTAAATTCCTGCTCGCATTTTTCCGTCCAAACAAACTTCTTCCCTTTCCTCTGAAGGGAAGTGATGGGGTGCGCAATCTGAGAGAATTCCTAAACAAATATCCTGCAGGAACCTGCTAATCCCATGAAGCTGCACACCTCAGTCACTATAGTGGGTGCTAGCTAATCCATAATGGCTCTAATCTTGGAAGGATCGACTATGATACCTTCACCAGAAATAACATGACCCAAATACTACACCTCTATCTGAAAGAAAGCACACTTCTCCAAGTTCCCATAAATCTACTACTCATGAAGACACTGAAGAACCTTTACGAAGGTTCCTGTACGATGGAAAAGTCACATGTGCACATGGGAATCTACAAGTACCTCTTCCTCGTACCTGACCTCCTGAGGTTGTACCGAGATAGCTGGTGAATGTTGAATATGAATAGATACAGACAAGCTAATTAGGTAATCTTATGTCCTCAATATGCAATAATGGAATCTGTGAATCTAAGGCAAATAAGGCCCTCCTAACCTAAATTCGTGTAATGGATCATTTGGATATAATGGCTATTCGGAGGATCCAATCAATGTCGAGCTCTGTCAAGATCCTATTTCTTGGTTGTTGGATACGTGGGAAGTGGCCTATGGGAGCTTCGTATATATCTCTAGACAAGGTCATGAAAAATGGTGGTAGGAGGCTTAGTGGATTCGTAGTGAACTATAGGTGGTTTTCCGGTCTACTTCAGAAAATATTAGATTCATTAACTTCTATATTTAATACGGAGAACTGTGTTATAATATTCAGTGGGAGTGGTGAGGATCTAAATACCAGCATTCGTAAGTAGGTGTCAATACTTAACTGATTTGCAGGCCCATTGGGTTTTGGGACTTGGGGATCAAAACTGTGAGTTCGTAGTTGTTGTGGACCTATTATGGTCATGTGAAGAATCAATCCCTTCTTCCAACTATCTAATAATCATACGCCCTTTCAGCCTCTATATTTAGAACTAGAAGTTGTATAATTTTCTCAGAATACCTTACAAGTGTTATGGCAACTTGAATGCGTAAGCTAGTACCTATGTTGACGAGGAGATCTCCTGCGTCAGGTTATGAAACTAAAGGGTTGCAACCAAATGCTTGTTCTCTTTCGAACCCTTGTATGGTCATTCAGATATTTTATCAAGGCAGTCTATAATTAGGATGGTTTGACCAAAATGTGTAAGCTTTGTCGCCTTCGATATTTAACCCTCTCAGTTGTTCACTAATTGCTTGCATGTTTTCCGTTGGTCGAAAGACTTGTATCCTAAGGTCTTGATCTATATTAGCTAATGTTGTGGGTAGATTTGGTTGAGGCACTATGGGTTCAGATATATATTCTCTATGCTCTCTAGGTCCTGTGATTAACATACAAAATGATTCAACTTTTAACTAAAATTAATAAACTAATTACGAAAGGAGTATCTGCACTATGCAAGCATTCTTCTATTTTTGTATTTTTGATGATGTATTTTAATGAAATTAAAGAGCATATATTCTAGTATATTAAGAGAAAATGAACAACTAATATAGTAACATAATTTAAAACAAACAAAGTAGCTTTGTGTGGCTATTTGCCTGTATAATTGTGATTTTATTTTAAATATCTAAGCAACTAATTACTTTGAATTTGAAAGACTCTTGATCCTACCTCAGAAGTGAGGAATGAATCACAGTTTCTCAGAAACTATCAATCCCCATAGCTTCCCTGGTGATATCGAGAGCAAAATTTTAATTGAAACAAAATAATTCACTACTCTATTTAATACGTTGTAACTAGAACTTTGATAGCTCAAACTTGGTGTTTACAGAATAGTGGTAAATCCAGTTGTGTGTGATTTCGTCCCTTCAGTGTGATATCCTCGTTCCTTTGTGTCCTCATGAATCTAGAAAAGTGTGTATATGATAGTATCAATAGAATATGGTATTCAAACAATGGCAGCTTTGGATATAGACGGAATACAATGCGAGTAGGAGAGGGATAGCGTAAGTGAATAGAGCTTGACCATGCAATTCCTAGCGGGATTTATTGTGGGAATACAAAACAAGTGTGCTAAGAGTTTTAGAATCTATCCTTGTGATAAAAAAAACCTGCAACTTTAATGGATTCTAATCTAGAAATGAAACTATTCTATGCTAAGCTGACTTACATGGCACAACAATGAAGCAAGACTAAAACAAGAAGATTGAATGACCTTTAAAAGACCAAAAATGGAGGCAAAACATGAAACTGATAGAATTATAAGCAAGAAATTCAAAGACTAAATAAGAGAATTGTGAAGGTGAGGGGCCATTTGTTTGAAAAAAAAAGTTGGCTCTTTATAGAAAATGCAATTACGAGAGGGTAACTCCCAATTGAACTCTTTTACTATAAACAAAGGGAGAACACTATTACCAGGGAGCCAAAAACATTAATGCAAGCCAAAGTGGTTGAAGAAAGCATGTAAATTTGAAGATTTACATTTGATACGATCATCAAAAGGATCTGAAAAATGTGTATAAGACCACCGCCCTGTGCAGGGTGGTGGTTATGGGACCACCGCCCTATCCTAGGCGGTGCTCACGGGACCGCCACCCAGGCAAGGTGGCGGTTTCATCACTGAAACATAAAAAGCAAGAAAACAGGGAGGCAAAGGGAAAAATAAAGCATGCAGAGGCTGAGCGGGGCATGCGGGATATAAGTGTATACTTGGAAAGCATTTTTGGATTCTGAACACCTTGCAAGGAGACCTATATCATTATTGGGGCATGTGTAACATCAGTTCAGATGGTGTAGTACCCTACAATTTCAGGTACGTACATATTGCCCCCTCGGAGAAGCATTTTAGCCATGAAGAGGCGTAAAACAGTGGATCCGAGTATGGCAGTCCCGAAATGGGGAGTTAGGAGTTATACCTGATCATGCCTAGTGTGCTGGAGAGTCACCATCCAAAGATCTCGCTACCTGCAAAATGTAAAAAAAGGGGACTCAAGTGAAGATAGATAAAATAAATTGAGAAATAAGACTGAATTTACATGAAAAGAGGACTTACCATCTATGCGCGTGGTTTAGAACTTACCTCCGTTGGCGCTCCAACCCTACGAAAGACATTTGAAAGTCAAATTTAAGAGGGCTATATATATATAAAATGAAGTCATTTTACTATTCATTTGCGTGGATTGATATGATATTTTTTGAGCTCTAGGGACCCACGGTGACGATTTTCGATGAGAGTATAGTCAAAATGTTCATGGTGAGATAGATGATCATGCCTCCGAGAGCTGGAACATTGACCCGTATGAAGTCTTAGGTTAGTTCTTCTCGATTTATTGTTTTTGAGACCTAAAATGTGGAAATGATGAAATATCTCTCCTTGGGGGGTCATTTTTGAAAATATTAGTTTTAAACGTGTCTCTAGTGGGAGCACCCATATGGTAGGTTTCTTTTTTAGCTAAAATTGTGTATTCACTTGTTTTTTGGGCATTTTTTACGGTATACAACCCATTTGAGTTTGCAAGACAGGACCGTCGCCCTGTGCAGGGCAGCGGTTACAAGACCACTGCCTTAAAAGGTGGCAGTTATAGGAACAGCCGCTCTGCACAGGGCAGCGGTCCATGACAGAAAGCTAAAACAAAGCTTTACTTCTATTTATTTTTGCACTTTTAGCATTTTTACATGTTTTTAATAGTCTTTCCAACTGGATTTTGATACTAACTTACTCTTTTTTTGTGTTTTTGGGTGTATGCAGAAGGAGGAGGAGTATATTAGATGGACCCAGGAGAGGGAGTGTGATTGGCTCCCCAGTAGTGTTAGAGGCACTCTCTTAGGCAGAGTGAGATACCCTTCAGAGGACTTGAATTTGGAGGATTACATAGGTGCCTCATGTTGCACCTGCTAGTCACATACTATGTGACTTATTTTCATACTAGCATGCGGATCGGTACTCCTCTCGATTGCTAGGAGTTAAGGGTGAGTGGACCATCACCCTGGAGGATGTTTACTGGATACTGGGGGTTCTGATCCTTGGGCGGTGACTATCTCTTAAGATAGCAGTATCGATATCCCATAGGTGGTTCAGTGGGCCACCTACATGGGAGATGCAGTTGTATAGATGGGATCGAAGAAGGGAGTGAGCATCCACTCCATATCATTGAGTCAGACATTCCTATGCTCCGCAAGGCCATCATGGGCATCCTTGCATCCAAGACTGATTATGGACAAGGAAGGGGACACCCTCTTATATTGTTGGGCCCCCCATTATTACACAGATTGAGGGCCATGGATGTGTCTATGCTTGGGGAGCAAACATCCTCAGGACTACCTACCATGATTTATACAAGGTAGTCCGATTACAAGGAAGTCACTGAGCCACCCGACTCTTGTCATGAGTTGGGTGTATGAGCATATCACCCCATATGGGAGAGGTGTAGAGGTAGAGGATCCTAGGGATGTCAAGGTAGTGAGGTGGACAAGGATGACAGTTCTTAGAGCACCCCACCAGCTAGTGGCCTCTTTGACCACCGCAGACATGGATGCCACTCCTTATTAGGCCATGGCAGGGGTATGCGGAGAGGATACTGTTACATTGATTGCCTATTAGACTACCAGTCAGCTGGTAGACAGGGCGGGGAAGTTGGAGATCCACCGCTTTGATAGAGTACCACAGAAGTTCAGCCTCCCCTATATTAACATGTTTTACTCCAACAGGGCCAGTGTATAGATCTATCCGTGAGGCTCGGGGAGATGGTAGAGGCTGGGGTTGGACCATTGTTACTCCCCGCTATTCCTATTATGGCCAGGAGGGTAGTATGTGCTCGAGGGAGGGCCGGTGCTCCTCAGGAACCTTTACTTTGGATTGCCACCGGTCCCGCCCATAGCAACGATGAGCCTGTTGATGTGGACTCCAAGTCTGAGAAGTTCACTAGGGGAGAGACAAAGGAGTAGCTAGAGGAGATGGAGATCAGTGAGATGGGTGGGGGGGATGATATTGATCCCGAGTGGCATGATACTTAGGAGATCTTACGGGTCGAGAGGGCGGAGTGGAGCACAGAGAGGGTGACTCTGGTCTCAGAGGAGTTTCTCTCTCAGGACTTAGGTGGAGATGGCGAGTCTGTTGTAAGTCGTCACATTTCCCTAGATGTGGGAGAGGGACACCAGTCAGTGGCATCATTAGTGGCAGGTGTAGATCCTAGAGATCCTTCTTGGAGGCCCGGAGATCCGAGTGAGTTGTCAGTCTTCTCTTGACATTTGTTCGAGTTAGAATTATCTTAGTTATTATTTCTTTTTTTTTGTTTACTCTTGGTTTTATCTTTGATTTTTTTCTAACTTGTTTTTCTCCTTTTCTTACAGCAACTGCTGATGAGTGGTGAGACTTGATTCACCGAGTATGTACAAATACTATGTTGCTCCCCTTGGAGAAGACTCGTGCTGAGCTATCTGTAGATGTGGGGGATCCTTCAGCAGCCAGTAGGCATACCGATGTTTTTTCCTCTGTCTAGCATGTGGTGAAGAACATGACTTATCTCTGTACTGAGGTAGTTAGATATAGGATGGCCGAGTGCTTGATGAGGAGGAGTCACTCTCATAGCGAGACGATAGCTATTGGCCGTGACCGCGAGCCCTTGGTGCATTCAGAGCATCGGCGTAGCCGGAGTCCTAGATGTGGTCTTGCACCTTCTGAGGGATCCCATAGGGATTGAGAGGGCCACTTTTGTAGTGTTTTTTCAGATATTTATATGAGTGTTTTTGTACTCTTCGGGCTCATTGAGCATTTTCACCATGCCTAGTGCATGATGACATTGTATATGAAACTTGATATATATAATCTCTTTTGGATCTAGACTTTTGGTGCCTAGAGTTTTGTGACTCATTTCCACATGTGTACTTAGATGTTTTTATAGTATTTTCTTTTGTGCTTTTCAGTATGTATGCAATGGATGACAAATGATAACAAACATTGAGTAAAATGTTTCTCTTTTTTTATGCTTTTGTAATGCTGATATGCGATGATATAAACATATGGTAGCTTTGAAATTTTGAACTCTTTGGGAAATGTTTGTAATTTCTTCTTATGTTGGAAAAACATGATGAATGTAAAGTGATAAGGAAATGAACTTGCCCCAATCCCAATTCCACACAACTAGTAAGATGTGAGGGCTCAACACCAAGAGTTAGGAAGGGCACAAGTTGTATGAGTTTAACTGAATGGAACGATCAGAGACAGACAAACCAGTAACAGAAACCAAACATAGACCTACACACCTACCCTACTTAGAGCTACCACCAAGCTTAGAAGGCCACTTACTTTCTAGTTTATCTAGACTTAGTTTCATAAATGGCAACCTGGTTGACAAAATCTAGTTTTGAGGATTTGATCTCTTTGCAATTTGGATATTTGTTTTCTCTTAATAGAATTTGATTTGTGCTTCTAGCATACCAAGATTTGTTAATTTGTGTGAATGGACCCCCCACACCCTACCTCATGCCACTAGTAAGAAGCATGGGTTTTTTATATAGGCGAGTAAGGGCACTTCTTTCCTTTCCCAACCTCACACCACCAGTAAGAGATGCGGGCTTATCACCGAAGGTTGATGGGGAAAATTAGTGTGTAAAATAAAATATTTTGTTTGCTTGGCACTTTTGATTTCATTTGATTTTGACATTTTTGATCTATGAATTTGGGATATCCTTTCTTTCAAAGAGATTTAAGAGGGATAGATGTGACACCAAGAAGCTTCTAGAATAGACCGTAGGTAAGGACAACTTCACCTTGTAGAAAGAAAGAGAAAAACCAAGTATCTAGGCCTTGGTATGGTTTTCCTTAATACTTGTCTGTCAAACTTGATGAGAAGATTTGAAAATACTTGACGATGTTTGAAGAGATGTGATTTGAATGATTTTGGTAATACTTTCAGAAATTTGTAATAAATTGCCTAAGAGTAAGTTCCTGGACTACCATGTTTACGAAATGAGTGGACATAATGAAACAGCTAAATGACTAATGCAATGTAGGTAGCTATAATGTACAAGGGGTGATTCTAATTTATTATGCGTAAAAACATTTAAGATGTAAGGAATTGATAGTTTCACTGAATTCCTCACCTTCTAGTGTGCACAAAAGATACGCACCATTTCCGTAGTCCTTCATGACTCGGTATGGGCCCAACCACTTGGGCTAGAACTTCCTTCCTTCATTGGTTTTCTTATCGATCTGGCTGTCTAGCCCTAGAAATAGATCTCCCTCATATATTTCTGACTCATAGAATTTTTTGTTATACTACTGGCACATCCGGTCAGCATAGGCTCTGTGCCATTTTTCGGCATTTAGCCTGGTCTCGTCAAGGCTTTCCAGTTGAGAGAGGCGTACCTCCCTTTAAGCTTCTTCATCCAGAATCCCTTGTAATGAGATGCGGAGGATAGGTATTTCAACCTCAAGTGGGAGAACTCCTACCCTAAATACCAGCGAGAAAGGGGTTGCTCATGTTGGTGTTCTTATTGAGGTTCGATGGGCCCACAAAGCCGGATATATTTTTAAATGCCAATCTCACTTGTTCTCCTTGACCGTTTTGAGGAGAATGGCTTTTAATGTTTTGTTTATCACTTTGGCCTGCCCATTGGCGTGAGGGTAGTAAAGAGAGGCCATCTGATGGTTTATCTTGAATTTTCTACATAACTCATGGACTTCATCGTTCTTAAAGGATGTGCCATTATATGAGATAATGAATTGTGGGACACCATACCTGTAAATGATTTGATTCAGAATGACTTTGGTAATTATCGAACCTAGTATGGTGGTGAGAGGCATGGCCTCCACCCATTTGGTAAAATATTCCATGGCTATAATTATAAAATTATGGCCATCGATTGATGAGGGATAGAATTTCCCTATCAAGTCCAGACCCCACATGAAGAAGGGCCACATGGTCACTATTGGCTACAGGGATTGCGCTAGCATGTGAATCTCATGAGAGAATTCTTGGCATTTGTGGCACTTACGTACAAATTCCACTGCATCATGCTTGAGAGTGGGCCAAAAGTAGCCCATCCGATGTATTTTGTGAGTAGTGGTGTGACCACCGAAGTGGCCTCCACATATCCCACTGTGGGATTCATGAAGATTTTTTTTGGATTCTTCTGTGTCAACGCATCTTAGAAGCATGTCGTCGAAGGCTTTACAATAGAGTACCTATTCTAAAACAACATATTTAGCGGTAATAATTCATAACCACCTTCTTTTTTGTGATGTGGAACTTTATGGGTATGTGTAGTCTATGATGAAATTGATGATATCAGTATACTAGGGACATGTAGAGATGGGAGGCCTAGTTTCGATGAAGTATATACACTCATAAGGAAAGTCCAGATTTACCAGATTTCCTCCATCTAGTGGATTGTCAGCTAGCCAATCTGCAATGATTTGTCCCTTAACAATTTTTTGGTTTACGAATGTCAACTCAAATTGGCCCATTAAGGTTATGAAATGCCTGGCCTTTTTAGATAAAGACCCTTGCGTAAGGAATGTTCATAGATGATTTGTTTTTACAATGACCCTTGTTTCTTGGTATAACATGTAATGTCTTAAACATTTTGTTGCAAAGACTATGGCAAGGCATTCTCTCTTTGCCTATGTGTAATGTGTTTCATAATCAAGCAACGTTCGGCTAATGAAATAGACTACACATTCTCACTTATCATTGTCTTCTTGGGCCAGCATGCAGGCTAGCGAGACATGAGTGGCTCATGAGTATATGATTAGAGGACGGTTTGGTTCGGGAGGCATTAGCGTGGGTGGAGACAACAAGAAGTGTTTAAACTGCTTCGAAGGCCTCATTGCATTCTTCAGTTCAATTAATGCTATAATCTTTATTTAAAAGATTGTTGATTGGATGAATGGAAAAACTTAAATCTGGGATGAACCTTCGGATTGAACTGAGTTTCCCAAGAAATGACCTGATTCCAAACTTGTCTAATGGTGGGATCATTTCACGAATAGCCCATATTTTGGATGGATCAACATCAATCCCTCATGAAGATATAATGTAGCCCAAAAGTTTACCTCCTGTCAAACCAAACTAACACCTCTCTAGGTTTAATGTGATGCCATATTCAATTAGTCGTGAGAGGATGATCCGGAGCACTTACGGATGATCACAGTGTTTCTTGGCCTTGACCAACAAGTCATCCACATAGGATTCCATAATTTTATGGATAAGATCATGGAATATATATGTAATTTCCTACTGATATGTAGTGCCAGCATTCTTAATACCAAATGGAATGACAACGTAGCAATATGTTCCCTAGGGGGTTATGAATGTAGTTTTGGCTCGATCCTATTCAGATATTTTAATCTGATTATACCCTAAGAACCCATCCATGAGGGACATCAGTTCAAATCAAGTTTTTGCATCAATGATAACGTCAATGGATGGTAATGGGAAGTCATCCTTGGGAAAATCTTTGTTAATATCCCAAAAATCTATGCAAATGCATATCTTCCCATTCTTTTTTAGGATAGGGACAATATTAGATACCCATTGTGAATAGTCAATGGGCTTGATGAATCCACTTGGAGAAGTTTTATTACTTCCTCTTTTACCATGAGAGCCACTTTTGGCTTCATTGGTCTTGACTTCTTTTTAATTGGCTCCGCATCTGGTTTAGTGACAATATTATGTACTGTGACATGTGGTGTAATTCCCCGCCATTTATTTATAGTTAAATGTGAAATACTTTTGATGTTATTTGAGGATTTGGGTGTATATTTCTATCTCCTCCAAAGTTAACAAGGATCCCAACTTCAAAATTCTTGGTTCTTCCTCCGTTCCAATGTTTATGTCAATGGTTTCTTCTATTAAAGAAGCATTACCTTCTTCAAATTTAGGTGGGACTAGAGGTAGTTCCAAGATTTCTCCATTTTCTCTCTTGTAGATATCGAGATCCTTCTGTGGAGGAGACTCTACCATGGGATTTCCAAAATAGGAAGAGGAATGTGGTATTAGGGAAAGATCAACTATATGGTGAGCAAGGTGTAGCTCCGCATAGGCGTTTAGATATTCGAGAGTGACTCTATCATTGTCAAAGTGATCCATGATAGAAAAATCATCCTCAACTTCTCCATGAGTCAGGAGTGAGTTTGTTGATATTTTATGCACTAATGGTTCGGTACAAAGTGATACCATGAAATTTGTATCTTCCAACCCACTGTTTGGAGTGAAACGGGAAGCTGAGGTTGCTATCGAGTCTATGAGAAGGTTTTTCTCTCATGGGATTTCTTCAATTGATATAAAGTTGAATCCCTTGCTTAGATCTAACACCACTATTTTGTATAGTTGTAAATGTTCAGCCCTAGTTTCATATACTTTAGATACTTGGTTTGCAACTACTTGTGAGTCTCCTAGCACTCTAATGTTATCGACGCCCATTCTTTTGGCTAGGATGAGGCCAAGGAGGAGAGCTTTGTACTCAACCCCGTTGTTTGTACATTCAAAGTTTAATTTAAAGGTGAAAGGCATGATCTTTCCCTCGGGTGAAGTAAAGATCACTCCTGCCCCAGCTCCAAAGTGACATCTAGCTCCATCAAAGTGGAGCGTCTAATACTTGCTTGGAAAAATGGATGTTGGGATATCTGTTGTATCTATTTCCTTTTCTTCGGTTACTTCTACCATAAAAATTTCATCTGATGGAAGAGAAGTAATTCCCATGGTGTGTCCCATACCCATAGAATCAAATGGTAGGAGAATAGGTAAGTCCTTCTCTAGCAACTCGACAATTTTTACGATAGTCCCTAGTGACACTATTTTTATAACATTGGTCTCATTTTTGAGTGCTGGAATGTCCTTGGCTAGATTTGTAATTTCTAATTCTGTGGTGGGTATCAACTCTTCTTTTGGTTTCAAATTAATTGGTTTAATGAGTTGATTTGTTGGGAGCTCAAACTCAGAGTGAACACCTTGTCTTTTCTTCAAATCAGCTAGGTGTATATCAAAGGGTTTTTGGGTCACCTTGTGCCACAAATATTTTCTCTAAGTGTAGAAATATTATTTCTTGGAATAACATGGAAGGAATTGTCTTCATACAGTGTATCCACGGCCGACCGAGGATCATATTATAGTTGGTTTCCCAATCTATAATATACAATTTTGTGAGGACCATCTTGGGTCCTAAAGTGACTAGTAAAACTATGGTTTTAATTGAAGTTGCCTTGAGGCTATCATATCCTCTTAACGTATTTCATGTTGTGGAACAATTTTTCTCTCCATGTCCTAACTTTTGAAGAAAAGTGAAGAGGACTATGTTAACTACTGCCCCATCATCAACCATTACACGTTTAACATAATTATTATAAATCCATACTTGCAAATGTAAAGATGGGTCGCCTCTTTGTGCAATCTCAGCATCTGTTGGCATTTTTCTTATATCAAATATAAATTCAGTATCCCTATCTAGCTACCCCAGAGGATAAATGTCAAAGTCTACATGGTTTACTTGCATTTTCGGAGGAGAAGTGATGTTGATTAAATGACCAAGGCCTAATGCTTCTAGGAGGGCATCCTTGTGGTCAAGAGAGTTCTTTAACAAATCCAAGAAGGAGATGTGAGAGAAGGTTTTAGTTAAGTCATTAATTAAATCATAGGCACCTATCGGTTTTACCAACGTTTGTTGACTGTTGTTTGGTTCCAATGGATAACTTGGAATAGGTTGAGAAGAATAATCCTGTGTTTTTGTTATGGTTTCTACGGGTAGCTACGTGCTTAACTCTACCAAACCAATAAAAGGAATGATAACTAGATTGTACCAAGCCAAGAACACAGATGCTAATCAAACACCACGATCAATAAGATGAAAGTAATTCGCCAGAATATCTTTACACAAAACCTTTGCAAAAAAATGAGTAGCAATATGATATATTATTATGGAACTCAATGAAATAAAATGAGAATGGACCTTGCTTATATAGGTAAGGAATAATAATCTAAGAACCAATGAAGGTCATAGATCAAGCCATAAATCATGGAAAGAACTAGTCATCAAAGAACTAGTCAAGTCCATAGATTTATGAGATAACTAGACATCAAGGATTTAATCAATACCATAGATCTAGGAAAGAACTAGTCAATACCATAGATCAAGGAAAGAACTATACCTAACAACTAGATAATATCTCCTAATATCTAAATAAATAAAAAGAAATATCCACACACATAAGTGGGTGAGGATAAATACAAGAAAGGTAAATAATGTACCTAGGTGAACGTGCGCTAAGGTAAATACCTACTCTAACACCCCCCTCAAGTGAAGCTAGGGGCCAAAATAGAAGTGGCATGTCCATAGTATGAGTCCTGGAAACTAGGCCTGATGAGGTACTCATGTACAATATATCCATGAAGAAATCTCGAACCAAAAGAAGGAAAGAATCCTGCTATAAGGAAAGAGAAGAAGAAGAAGCAAGATGTTCTCACGAACACCCCCAAGAACAACTTCCGAAACCCCAAGAATTCCACGCAACTCAAGGTAGCGAGGTGATGCAAAAGGCTTCGTAAAGATGTCTGCAACCTGTTGCTGAGTCGGAAGGTACTCCAAGAAAAGAAATCCATCCTGAATGTGCTGCTGAATGAAGTGGATGTGTATCTCGATATGCTTGGTCCGCTGGTGCTCAACTGGGTTGCGAGAAATGTGAATTACACTTTGGTTGTCACACCAAAGTACAATCGGTGAATCCTGTGGGAATCTAAACTCTATCAATAACTGGTGAAGCCAAAGAATCTGCTGACTCGCTGTAACTGCTGCCCTGTACTCTGCCTCTGAAGATGAAAGTGCAATAGTCTATTGTTTTTTGCATGCCCAAGAAACTGGAGAAGAACCAAGACATAAACGATAGCTAGAAGTAGAACGCTTATCATCAATAGAACCTACCAAATCTGAATCTGTATACCCAACCAACTGAGTAGAACCCCTAGTGTAGTGTAGGCCAAAGTGGGAAGTTCCCTGTAAATAGCACAAAATCCTTTTAGCATCCTGCCAATGACTACTATGAGGAGAATGTGCAAACCGAGATACAAGCCCTACTGTAAATGAAATATTAGGGTGAGTATGGGTCAAGTACATGAGACTCCCAACCAACTGCCTATACAATGTAGGATCACAAAGTGGTGTGGTACATGTGGATGTAAGAGTAACCCCAAACTGAAAAGGAGATGGACTTGGCTTGCAATCAGCCATATCAAAGTTCCTAAGAAGATCATGGGTGTACTTTTGCTGACTCAAATGAATCCCTGAATCTATCTGAGAAATCTGTAAACCAAGGAAATAATGCAATAGCCCAAGATCTGTCATGTCAAACTATGTAGAAAGATCCCTCTGAATACTCTAAATGTGGGAAGAAGAGCTACCAGTAAGTAACAGTTCATCAACATACAAGACAAGTATCACAATATCCTCACCGACATGCTGGAGATACACTGTATGATCTGAGTGGCAATGAACAAAACCAGTAGATAGAAGAAAAGAATCCATCTTCTCATACCAAGCCCGAGGGGCTTGTTTGAGACCGTAGAGAGACCTTCGGAGCCGAAAAACAAGAGAAGAATCCTGAAAAAATCCAGCTGGCTGCTCCATATATATTTCCTCTTGTAGATATCCATGTAAGAAGGCACTCTTCATGTCCATCTGGTATACCGGCCACCCCTTTGATGCAGCAATAGCAAGTACAAGGTGTACAGAATCCATCTTGGCAATGGGTGTAAAATTCTCAGAGTAATCAATACCTTCCACTTGTGAAAAACCCTTTGTAACAAGATGAGCCTTATACTTGTCAATGGACCCATCAGCTGAGTATTTGGTTCGGTATACCCACTTACACCTAACCATCTTTCTTTCCTTTAGGAAGAGATACCAAATCCCAAGTATGATTCTTCATCAAAGAAGAATACTCAGCTGTCATCACATCATCCCACTCCTGTATCCCATGAGCCTTTGAAAAAGACTATGGATCCTCAGAAACTACCTAACACAAAATTACAAAACCTGTAGAATGTGCATGATGATGCCTAGTGGGTGGAAGATCCTCTATGAAAGGTGTTACCTCAGAAATTGTAGTACGAGCCCACTTAGGCATAGTGACAACATCAGTGGGAATAGGATCCTCAATGGCATCTATAACCTCCTCATCAATCTCCTCAAAGAAAGGATCCTCAAGATGAGATGAAGAAGAAGAAGGAATGGAAGAAGATGAAGAATCATGAGGAGTGAAACGCTCATCAAACTAAACATGTGTTCAAAAAAGAACATCATGTGTATCAGGATCTAAAAGATGATAAGCTCTCATGTCCTCACAATACCCTACAAAGATCAAGGGTTTACTCTTCTTATCCAAAGCTTTCCTTTTCTTCTTTGGCACAAAGGCCCAAGCATGGCTCCCAAAGACTCAAAAAAATGAGACATCTAGCGTAGTGTTGGACCAAGCTTCCTCTGGAGTCAAATGCTCAAGTGCTATATGTGGTGTGCGATTCTGAATATAGTTAGCACAATTAACTACTTCTGCCCAGTAGATAGGAGGTAAATCTCTAGAATGCATCATACAATTATCCATTTCCTTCAAAGTTTTATTCTTCCTTTCTACTAAGCCATTTTGTTGTGGAGTATGAGGAAACAGAATGCTGGTGAATAATGCCTTGAGTTGCCAAAAATTCAGAAAACTCATCGCTGAAGTACTCCCCCCCATTATCAGTATGAAGGTTCTTTATGCAACTAGAAGATTGTTTCTCGACCAAAGCCTTGAAGACTTTGAAGTGTGAAAAAACATCACTTTTGTACTTGAGAAAATAAACCCAAGTAAGCCTCGAGAAATTATCAATAAACGTAAGTGCATACTTAGCTCCATTGAAAGAGGGGGTAGGAAAAACCATCAAGTCACTATGCACAAGCTCAAGTGGTGAAGAAACTCTCTTAGACAAATTCTTAGGAAATGGATCTTGGTGTTGTTTCCCTAATGCACAGCTAGAGCAAACTCCCTCAAGACTAGAAACTCTAGGAAGACCATCTACCATACCATGAGTGCTCAACTCCTTCAAATATCTGTAATTAAGATGTCCAAATCTTTCATGCCAAAGCTTACTCTCTGAATTTGCATGAGAAACCAATCCTGTCCCTATAGAGGAAGTGTCATCAAAACCCTCAAAGTGATATAGTCTAGAAATATGATCAACAATACCCTGAGCAACAAGTGAATTTTGCTCCAACAAAGTTCATACTTCTACCCCATGTGGTGTAAAAGTCACTGTTTTCTCTTGACCAAAATGACAAATTTGATACATAGAAAGAAAATTTGTAGTGATGTTAGGAACATATAGTGCATCTTGGATACTGCCACCATCAAGTTGTATATCACCTTTTCCTTTAATAGAAAGAAAGGAAGAATCTCCAACCTCAATTTTGGAAGTAGAACTCAAACCTAGAGAAACAAAAGACTCCTTAGAAGAAGTCATGTGATGAGAAGCACCAGAATCTATAACCCAACTGTTTGCAAGTGGTGAATGAGATCTCCCAACAACATTAAGTGCTTTGCCATGCTGATTAGAAGGAGGTGGAGTAGAGATAGAAATTTTTTGTTTCTTGACTGCATCCTCTAAGGCTTGCATTCACTTATAACACCTATGTTCTTCATGATTACTACCCCCACAAAAAGAGCATGAACGGCTAGACTTATTCTTGGATTTAGAAGAATCCTTGGGTTTTGAGTTGTTTTCTTTGGGTTTAGGAGCATTTTGAGATGGAGAAGGGGTGGATTTGGTTTTACTGTTTGGTTTTCCCTTTCCCTTAGGATTAGATGCAACTAATACCTTTTGAGAGATGGAAGACTCAAGGTGAGACAATTTGGATTCTTCCCTAGTAAATCTTTCACAAAATGTTTCTAAGTCAAGCATTTTAAATGTGTCACCTAAGGCATCCATGCTAGAGAAAAAGGTAGAAGAAAATATTTGAAATGGTCCTCTCAACTTGGATAGAATCAAGTAAACACACTCTTCATCTTTCTTATCTCTTCCACTCCCCTTCAACTGTGTCAACAAATGCTTGAACTTGGTAAGATAGTCTATAATTGTTGGAAAATCTTCAGGATTAAGAGAGGTGATCTCAATTTCAAGTTGCATGGCTCTCATATGATCCACCTTACCAAATAAATCCTCCAATTTCTCCCATATTTTGAAAGGAGAGTCACATTTTTCCAAATGAAACAAAATAATGTCACTTACATAAGTTCCTATCAAACCCATACACTCATCAAATTTGCACTGGTACTGAAATTTCTCATATTCTCTAGTGAATACTGGTTGTTCTGAAGAAGTTAAAGCCCATAATCCTTTCCGCTTAATTATTGTTTCCATTCTTGGTTTCCATGTGTGGTAATTATGTGTTGTTAATGGATCAACATGATCTAATGCAAAAGTAGATGCCATCCTAAAAAATCACCAAAATAAATGTAAGAACCAAGCAATGCAACAAGACCCCCAAGCAATGCACCAAGAGCCCCCCAGATTTTGGCACTTTATAAAGAGTGTGTGTTACAATATGGTACTTTATAATTATAGTGAATTATCAAAATAAATATTTCCAATGGAAAGAGCACAGGAAAAACAAGTGCTTTTGCAAAAAATGGCACTCAAAACTGAGTTACCGATCAAAAGTTACAAGCTTTTCAATATTATGCTCTACTATTTATTTTAGTTGCCACTAAAATAGAATAAAATGCTCTTGCTTTCACCACACAAATAAAATGAAAGGGGGTTGGAGTTAAGCACCTACTAGTAGGAATCACAAGCTTAAGCCCTCATACGACCATACCATATGACCAAGGGCTAAGGATTTTTTATGATTTTACTATGGGTTTTACCTTCACCACACAAAATATCACTCTGCAAATATTCCAAAAATTCTCGGTAGTCCCTGGTACCCCTGCCAAAAGAGGAAAGAAACGTCCTTCAAATTTCTTGTTGCAAAACCCTGAGAATTTCTGCACAACAAAAAAAAACCTCTTGAATATACAACAAAGCCCAGAAAAAAACCTAGCTTTACGTAGAAGGCAAACAGTGCCTTCCTCTGCAACAAGAAAAAAAACCAAAAAAATGACTGCCTCTGGAAATGGTCAACTTTACAGTCGATCTTAGGGTTTTTCCACCTTCCAGATCCAATGGAATACTTTGTTTTGCATAAAAAATGCATGCATCAAAAAATACGGAAAAATTCCGAATATATGAATATAGAAAAAAAATGTTTGCAAAGTGAAACTTATAGATGGATGTCAACAACAATCTCCTACTCTGATACCATAAAAGGAATGATAACCAGATCGCCAAGCCAAGAACATAGATGCTAATCAAACACCATGATCAATAAGATGAAAGTAATTCGCCAGAATAACTTTACACAAAACCTTTGCAAACAAATGAGCGGCAATATCATATATTATTATGGAACTCAATGAAATACAATGAGAATGGGCCTTGCTTATATAGGCAAGGAATAACAATCTAAGAACCAGTCAAGGTCGTAGATCAAGCCATAAATCATGGAAAGAACTAGTCAAGAACTAGTCCATAGATTTATGAGAGAATTAGACATCAAGGATCTAGTTAATACCATAGATCTAGGAAACGAACTAGTCAAATACCATAGATCAAGGAAAGAACTATACCTAACAACTAGATAATATCTCCTAATATCTAAATAAATAAAAATAAATATCCACACACGATAAGTGGATGATGATAAATTATAATAAAGGTAAATAATGTACCTAGGTGAACATGAACTAAGGTAAATACCTACTCTAACAACCAACTATCTTAGTTTGGGGTCGAGTTCCTAGTTGGGGTGCAACTGGTGGATTTAATGAAGTTGAAGCCCTCATGATCATTGTTTTCATGTTACAACACCCTTATTTTTTCTATTATGATCTAGTCCAGAGTTATTGTTAGAATGGTTTGGGAGCAGATCATTAAAGATCTTAAGGGGTTCATTTTGAGGGGAAATTTCCCATGTATAAGTGTTTGGCATGGGTACTACAGAATTTGCTAAAAAAATATCTATAAAGAGTTGTTTTTGATCTTCTAGCAAACGCTACATGAATTTATTGTCTTCACGACAAGTCCTAGTATCGTGGCCTTGATTCTCTTGGAAGCCACAATATAAATTGGGATTATAATTTTGAGGTTGTTGATTTAAAACCTGTTATGGCCCAAAATTTTGATAAGGTTGTTGGTTGTTAGAGTTAAAATTTTGAGGTTGTTGCCTTTGGTTTTGACTCTGATATTTGGTTGGGTTTCAATTTGGACCTTTTGTTTGGATTTTTTGTCATCGTTGTTGTCATGGTGGACGATTAAAATCCACCGTGTTGATTGTTGGAGTAAAATTGTTATTTCACTAATTATTAACAGGTGGTAAAATGTTTACAACATTTTCCCTTATAGCTTGGTCAGTTAATCCATCTGTTGTAACTCCATGTTTCTTGTTAAGGATCTTAGGTCCTTGATTAGCATTCCTGGTATTAGGATAGGCCACGGTGTTTTAATTGGGAGTGGTTAATTTCCCATTTGTTCCATGTCTTATGGCCACTATCTATCACTGCTTGGTCGATTCGGAGAGCACTCTCGAGTACTTCATCATAAGTTCTTAGTGGGAACTTCTGGAATTCTTCCTTTATCTCTCTATTGAGAGAATTAAGGAATAAATTGCATAGTTCTAGTTGATCCATGTTTGGAGCACTCGCTGATGAGTAGAGAACCGTATGCCATCTTTGGATAAAATGAGCGGTGGATTCATTATGTTCTTGTTTAATATGGAAGAATTCCCTGATTCCTGTTCTTAATAATTTGTTCATGTGTCAAAAGCTTTGATGAACTCTGACACGAGTTGTTTAAATGAGTGTATCGAGGCTTCAGGTATTCTGTAATACCAATCAAGGGAAATACCCTCTAAGGTCTTAGAGAATATCTTAGCAACAACCCCTTCCCAAGGGAGTAACTCCCGTATGGTTGTGGCATAGGCCTTAATGTGTGCATTTGGATCACCTTCCCCTTTGTATTTGGGTAAATCAGGAAGAGGTCTTGGAAGCATAACACCTCATATGGTGAAGTCTAGGGGTTATTTTAAATATTCTGAATAAGTCCCTACTGCATATGCCTCAACCATCGATGGTGCTTACTGAGGGGGTGGTGGTGGCATGGGTTGTTGATATGTCATAGCATATGCATTTGTAGGGACATAAGGGAATCCCTGTGGTTGAACGAACATCCCGAGAGAAGAGAACATGTCCCCCTGTGGTGATTTGAATAAATGTTTAAGTAAGGAGGAGTGTTGTTTTAGTATGGGTTGTTTGGTGCTAAGCCAGGAGGTGTATGTTTTCAACTAGAGCGGCGTTTGAAAATGTAGTCCTAGTTGGTTTTTGTTATGGGTAACTATAAGGATTTTGAGGAGGCATGCCTAATGTGCATGTTCCTGTAAGGAGGCCAACCTGAATGGGATGATGCAAAGGGTTGGGCATTCCTACTTGCCCCAAATATGAATTTTGGTTTGCTTGAGCAAGTTCTAACCCTCTAACCTTTTCAACTAAGGCTGAAATGACCTCTATTGGTGAAGACATGGTGTTTTTCCTTAATGATGTTTGTTTTACACCTTGAGGTTGTAAAGGGGTGTGATACCCTGTTATGAACTGATCGTTACCCTGTCAATCTTCACTGAGGGTATTTCCCATAGGTGGAGGAATGGGGGTTTTTTCTTCCAATAGGGTATCAGATTGTATTTGTAAACTCCCTATAGGTGGATACATGTTTTGGAAATGTTGTTCACTTTTAGCATAGCGTGCTAAGTACTCCTCATCCAAAAAGGGAGTGGATCTGACTGTCTACTAATCTTTGGTCTGAACAAGACTGGAGGAGATGAAGTGGATTCTCCAATAAATGTCATATTATTAGAGCCTGATGGATCTGGCTATTGTGTTTGTGCGAGCTAATCAAACTCCTCAATTTAGAACAAATAACTAGAACTAGTTCTGTGAGGGGAAGTTTGAGATGACAAGTAATTACTTGAATAGTTATCAGCCCATGCAGAAAGCGAGGGTGATGGTTGTCTATTTGTTTGACTATAGTTTACTTTGAGACCTGAGAGAGGTATACCATATGCATCGTATCCTGAGATATTAGGGGGTATATGAATACCCGCAGAATAATGGGAAAGAGAAAAGGTGGATGAAAGAAATGAAAATTAAAAGAGGAAGAAATGTTTGTTCACGTAGGGTTCACCAATTTTGTACGATGGAAAAGTGACATACGAGCATGGGACTCTACAAGTACCTCTTCCTCATACCGACCTCCCGAGGTCGTGCTGAGATAGCTGGTGAATGTTGAATATGAATAGATATAGACAAGCTAATCAGGTAATCTTATGTCCTCAATACGCAATAATGGAATCTGTGAATCTAAGGAAAAGAAGGCCCTCCTAACTTGAATTGGTGTAATGGATCATTCAGATATAATGGTTGTTCAAAGGCTCCAATCAATTTCGAGCTCTGCCGAGATCCTGTTTCTTGGTTTTTGTATACGTGGGAAGTGGCCTATGGGAGCTTTGTATATATCTCCAGACAAGGTCATGAAAAATGGTGGTAGGAGGCTTAGTGGATTCGTAGTGAACTATGGGTGGTTTTCCCGTCTAGCCCAGAAAATATAAGATTGATTGGCTTCTATATTTAATACTGAGAATTGTGTTATAATATCCGGTGGGAGTGGTGAGGATCTAAATACCAGCATTCATAATCCTGTGTCAATATTTAATTTATTTGTAGGCCCGTTGGGTCATGGGACTTGGGGATCAAAACCGTGAGTTCATAGTTGTTGTGGATCTGTTATGGTCATGTGACGAATCAATCCCTTCTTCCAACTATCCAATAATCATACACCTTTTTAGCCTCTATGTTTAGAACTAGAAGTATAATTTTCTCAGAATACCTTACAGATGTTCTGGCAACTTGAATGCGTAAGCTAGTACCTATGTCAACGAGGAGATCTCCTACATAAGGTTGTGGAACTAAAGGGTCGCAACCAAATGCTTGTTCTCTTTCGAGCCCTTGTATGGTCATTCAGTTATTTTATCAAGGCAATCTATAGTTAGGATGGTTTGACCCAAATGTCTAAGCTTTGTCCTCTTCAATATTTAACCCTCTCATATGTTCACTAATTGCTTACAGGTTTGTCGTTGCTCAAAAGACTTGTATCCTAAGGTCTTGATCTATATTAGCTAATGTTGTGGGTAGATTTGGTTGAGGCACTATGGGTTTAAATATATATTCTCTAGGCTCCCTAGGTCTTGTGATTATCATACAAAATGATTCAACTTTTAACTAAAATGAATAAACTGATTATGAAAGGAGTATCTGCACTATGCAAGCATTCTTCTATTTTTTATTTTCGATGACGTACTTTAATGAAATTAAAGAGCATATATTGTAGTATATTAAGATAAAATGAACAACTAATATAGCAACAAAATTTAAAACAAACAAAGTAGCCTGGTGTGGCTATTTGCCTGTGTAATTATGATTTTATCTTAAATATCTAAGTAACTAATTACTTTGAATTTGAAAGACTCTCAATCCTACCTCAGAAGTGAGGAATGAATCACAGTTTCTTAGAAACTATCAATCCCCATAGCTTCACTGGTGATATCGAGAGCAAAATTTTAATTGAAATAAAATAATTCACCACTCTATTTGATACGTTGTAACTAGAACTTTTATAGCTCAAACCTAGCATTTATAGAACAATGGTAAATCCAGTTGTGTGTGATTTCATCCCCTCAGTGTGATGTCCTCATTCCTTTGTGTCCTCATGAATCCAAAAAAGCGTGTATATGATAGTATCAATAGAATATGGTATTCGAACAATGGCAGCTTTGTATATAGACCGAATACAATGTGAGTAGGAGAGGGATAACATAAGTGAACAGAGCTTGACCATGCAATTCCTAGCTAGATTTATTGTGGGAATACAACACAAGTGTGCCGAGAGTTTTAGAATCCATCCTTGTGACAAAAAAAACTGTAACTTTAATGGATTCTAATCTAGAAATGAAACTATTCTATGCTAAGCTGACTTACATGGCACAAAAATGAAGCAAGACTGAAATAAGAAGATCGAATTACCTTTAAAAGACCAACAATGGAGGCAAAACATGAAACTGATAGAATTCTAAGCAAGAAATTCAAAGAATGAATAAGAGAATTGAGAAGGTGAGGGGCCATTTGTTTGAAAACAAGTTAGCTATTTATAGCAAATGCAATTACTAGAGGGTAACTCCCAATTGAACTCTTTTACTATAAACAAAGGGAAAACACTATTACCAGGGAACCAAAAACATTAATGCAAGCTAAAGTGGTTGAAAAAAGTGCCTAAAATTGAAGATTTACATTTGACACGATCATCAGAAGATTAGGGAAAATGCATACAGGACCGCCACCCTAGGCAAGGCGGCGGTTGCGATATCGCCACCCTATCTTGGGTGGTGGTCATGGGACCACTACCCAGGCAAGGCGGCAGTTTCATCACTAAAGACTGAAATGCAAGAAAAGAAGGTGCAAAGGGAAAAAAAAATCATGTGGAGGCCAAGCGGGGCATGTGGGATACAAACGTATACTTGGCGAGCCTTTCTGGATTCTGAACACCTTACAAGGAGACATATATCATCATTGGGGCATATGTAACATCGTTCCGGTGGTGCAGTACCCTACAATTTCAGGTACGTACAATTCCCCTTGTGCTCCTCACGTGTACGTGAGTATATCAAAATGTCATCTAAGATGATGAGCACAAAGCGATCTAAAAAGGTCCTGAATACCCCATTCATCAAACTCATAAACACTGTAGGGTCATTCGTCAAACCAAAAGGCACCACTATGAACTCATAGTGCCCATATCTCATGCGGAAGGTAGTCTTATGAATGTTCACCTCTGAAATCCTCAACTGATGGTAGCCTGACTTGAGATCAATCTTAGAGAACACCGTGGCTCCCTTCATCTGATCAAATAAGTCATCAATACAAGGAAGAGGATAACGATTCTTGATCATTACCTTGTTCAACTGGCGGTAATCAATACACAACTGCAAGGATCCATTCTTCTTCTTCACAAAGATCACTAGTGCACCCAAAGGGGATACACTAGGATGGATAAGGCCCTTCTCCGAAAGGCCCTCAAGCTGCAACTTGAGCTCACAGAGATCAGGGATGGTCATCTGATAAGGTGCTCATGATATAGGCTCTACTCATGGAGGAAGATCTATATGAAAATCAATCTTAGGTGGGGGGTGGCATCCCCGGTAGCTCCCCTATAAAAAAATTGGAAAACTCTCTAAAAATTGGATGATCATTAAGTGATGGTCCACTAGATCCATCCTCTGATCTGTCACTGACCATAACAACATACATCTAACAACCCCATCGTACACACCGCTTAAGCAACATAGTAAAGATGGTGTGAATAGAAACGGGTCTCCTGACCCCTAAGATCACCAACTCAACTCCTAAATCATTTATACAAGCTATAGTCTTGTGATAACAATCCATCCTAGATATGTGTGCACATAACCAATCCATACCTAAGATGACTCCATATGAGCCCAAAGGAAGAATACGGAGATCTGAGGTAGTGGTGAAAGGTCCAAAATCAACTACACACTCCTTAACAAAGGAGTCCACAGAGATCTTGGCTCTAGAATCCATCTCAACATCCCAATTATGACCCTACCTAACTACCACCATCCTGCATCGCTCTACTAAATATGGTGAAATGAAAGAATCAGATGAACCAAAGGCAAACAATACAGAGGTAGGAATACCACCAACGCTACCTATGGTCTCAATGACTATGCTCTAGTGCTCTACCTAGTGGTTCTCAACCACTTGCATAAATCCTGTGACTGCATCCCATGTCACCAACTATCATCTCTGAAAATTGTGATTTACCCTTGCTAGGGTTCTAAGGGAAATCTCTCTAGAAATGTCCAGCAACTCCACATATGAAGCAACCCCCTGATCCTCTCCAAGGAGTAGGACCTCTAGTAGTTTCCCTAAAAGTATGTGGTGTGGATCTTGATGATCCAGCTATAGTCTACTGTAGCCTCTACTAGCGAGCTACCACTGACTGAGCTCTAGGTCCACCTTGTGTCCTGATGGGACACCTAGGAGGAGGCCTCATGCTCTGACCTCTCTATGCATCAACTCTCTGTGGAGGTCTATAAGGTGGAGGGGACTACTACTGTTGTTTTGGTTGTGGCCTAAAGGATGACTGTGAGGAATGTTGACCACTATGAGGAGGAGGTACTGAGCCTCTCAATCTACCATCCTGCATCTACTGAATGCGGCTCCTGACTCGGTCTCTAGCCTAGTGGGTTTTTACCCTGAGTTTCCTCTGCAATATAGGCCTTCTCGACGGCCTCAACTAAATTCTATGGATAGTGAATCCACACTGCACCTCCAATATCCAAATTCAGGCCCCAGATGAACCTGTGAATCCACACCTATTCATCCTGCATATACTCTACATACTAGAGTAGATCCAAAAACCTACTCTCATACTCTGCTACTGAAAGAGAAGCCTATCGGAGGTCATGGAACTCGTCGATCCTCTGCTAGATGAACCTCCTTGATAGATACCTACTACTGAATCTCTCCTCAAATAGCGCCCAGGTCACTGTCTCTAAATCTACATGGAGCTTCTACTCCTTTTTCCTCCACCACTCTCCAGCTCCATCCCTCAGAAGATGGATTGTAACACGATCTTTCGTGTTGCTGGAACAAGGAAAAAGCTTGAAGAAACCACTCAATCTCACTAGCCAGGCTTCTTCCTAAAATCCACCTATATCACCTGAGTAATGTGAGGGCCAAAGCTTTAAGATCTCCCTGATGTGATCCCTTGTTGTTGTCTATCAGCCTTTAGGTCTCCCTGTGCGCTCATCCCTATGCCTAGGGCTCCGAGACCTCTCTTTATGCTCTGGAACTCTGTCACCCTATCTCCTAGGTGATGACTCTACTCTAACTGACTCTACATGGGAGTTCTCTCCTTTATGCTCCTCACTGAGTCAAGGAGATACTTGACCCTCGATAGAATGGGATCTATCATGACAAGTTGCATGTTCTCCACCTAATCCTCCACATAGAGCGGCATTAACATCTTGAAGGGTCTATAGAATATGAGGTAATATGGCTGCTACACCTTGATCTGGTGGTGGTGGTGGTGGTGAGTGTGAGTCCCTATGAAAGTTCCTCTCACTCTGTCTGAGCCTCCTGCACAGACCAAAGTGATATTTAGTTCATTTTGTTAAGTTTATACAACTTCCATGTTTACTAAAATATACAATTTCTTGCTAAGCTGTTTTCTAAATTTACAGTGTACTAGGTTTAAGTTTTCATGTCTCAAGTTTTCTAATGTGCCCAATGGTCCAATATTTTAAACCACTGCTTTGATGCCAAACTGTAATGCCCGTTTAAACAATCACTTGAGACCCAAGAAACAACCTAGGGTTAACTAGAAAAATTATGGGATAATTTTTTTTTATTTAAAGTGTCCACAACCAGATTGCAAGACATCAGTTTTCACTAACAAGTTCTGGAACAAGACCAACTTACTACAACATATGTTTTCCTTTATTAACAAATATCAAGTTCACAAGGTTCAAATTTTAGGGTTATATATTTTAGTTAGGTTCAGGGAGTAATTTACCCCCATGCCTACTCTCTAACAGGCTCAGAGATTCAACTATATTTTTCTCCTACTTAACACTTCCAAAATTTTCCTAAACCATTCCTAATGGATAGGAAATTTTCTCACCTTTCTGGTGATATGAATAAGTCCTCCTAACTCCTTATAGATCTCTAGGTATGGCCAGGCAGAGTTCTAGGGTGAAATTTTCCCTTAGGGAAACACATGTCAAGAGGAGGGGAAAGTGCATTGAACGGGTTGGCGGGTCGTGGGGCGGCTTAGGAAATTTTTCCCATTGTGTAGGCTCAAAGTCTAAAAACATCCTGTGCTTCTGCTTGTCCTCTAGGGAACACGTGTTAGCTCCTGATTGGTTGGGAGAAGTGACGGGCCAACGGAGCGGGTTAAAACTTTAAGTGTCTTTGCCAAAATTCACAAAGGGAACAAATGGGTCCACGCCTCTGCCAATGCCATGAGGTCACCACATGTCACATGCCAGTTGAGTAAAGGGAAAATGGGGGCAGTGGAAGAAATTAGCGCCATGCGCCCGAGGGTGAGGAAAAAGGGAAGAAAGGATGTGCAGGTCCGCGTGCCCGCGAAAGAGGAGAATCCGAGGGTGGAAGGCGGAGTTGCGGAATGTGGGGAGAATTTAAGAAATTTTCCAAAGGCCAAAAATTGAAATAGCAAGGGGTTCTGCCCTAGCCGCTACCACCCAAAAGTGTCACGTGGCACCTTCTCATTGGTTGTGGGCTATGGGGCCAAAATGGAAAATTTTCCCCAAAATTCCAAAAAAAGTTAAGTTCAAAAAAAGAACCGCGCCCACGCTGTAGCCCCTAGAGGACACGTGGCAGCCTCTGATTGGTTATGGGATGACAGAGGAAAAAGTGAAACTTTTGCAAAAAAATTCGAAATGGATAAGGGTTAAAAACAAACCACGCCTCCGCCATAGCCGTTAGAAGACACGTGGCACCCTCTAATTGGCTGTGGGCCGGCGCAGGAAAAGGGAAAAAAATTTCCCAAGTCAATTTTTTAAAAAAAATTTTAATTCGGTCCACCCCACTGAGGTGCCATGTGGTAGGTCCCAATTGGTTGTGGGGATGGTGGGTTCCGTAGACCTTTTTGGGAATTTTTTCCAAAGTTAAATTTTAAATTTTTCCAACAGTTAGATTTATTTATTTTTGAATGCCAATTTGAAGTAAAACTTCAAATGGCCATAACTTGAGCTAGAGAGCTCGGTTTTGGGAAAATGAGAACTTTTCAGAAATCTTTCGATGTCATCTTTACACAAGATTCATCAATTTTGGAAATTGATGAAGTTTGAGAGGTCAATTTTGAGAAACCAATCTGTTTATTTTTAATTAGTGAACTGGCAGTTTTCAACTTTACAATTTAGTTAAATTAAATTTCCTCCTTCACTCAACATGTCGAACAGACATGGAGGATTGGTTTAGGGAGGGTTTAGAGTGTTTTAAGGAGATTGATTTTTCTAATCTATTCAAGTTTGAATTTTTCCAACTGTAGACAAAAAAATGATTGTGCAAGCTCCAAATTGGATTTTTATAAATTTTAAAAGTTCTTTCTTAAATGTTATGGTAAATTTGAGTTCCTTAGGACTTACCGACTCTGAATTTTAATGTTTCATATCTTGTTGCTTGGTGAAAGTTTGAACTATTCATTTTTATTAAAATATGAATTTCCAGAATGAAGTTTATAACAGTAAACAACTTCTTTTAAATTTGTATATCATTTTTTTCATTTAAATGTGTGTATAGCTTCTAAATTAGTCCAATAAAGTTTCTTGTTAAATCAACCATTCCATTCTAATTTAAAGTGTAGTTCTGATTTCAATCCTAATATACATTTTAAGAGAAATCACAACATTGTCCTTCTTTATACACATTCTTCTATTTTCGAACAACAATCTCATTCTTTGACAACAAATCAATTCCAATACACAATACAATTTTGGAAACTAATGCAATCCTTTATTCATATTCCAATACAAATTTACAACTTATCACTTTTCCATTTGATTTCAAATACAATATATAAAATATACAACACTATTTCTTGTTCCTTTCCAAAACAGAAAAATGGAAGATAGTTCTTTACATTTCACCATTTAAGTTCAATCTTTCCTCTATCAATGCACATGGTTTCACATTACAAATATTATACAACTCATCCACACAAGGTGGGAAGGGAGTGAACTTTCTCAAAAGAATGAGACTATCAAACTGTATATTCTTCTTGCTCCAAAACAATAGCATGCTAGTTCCCCATCTTTTCATCTTTGATCACAGCAAGGAAAGGGGAAAGGCAACGCTCTCCACCCAACCAATACATCTAATAAGAAGGGATAATCCATCCTTCCTCATTGGCCCCTAAGCCCCAACCATATTGAAATAAGAGAATAAAATCAACACTTGGCAACAATGGCTTCCACACCAACAAACAATATTCCTTCACATTCATAAAATTATAAGAAACACAGTCCAAACAAAAACAACAATTCACAACTACATTTGGAATCATTCACACAAAACTTAGGCTTGATCAAGCAATCCAACAAGAGCAAGAAACTATGGGGAACTACTTATGCCTCCCTATTTGGAATTGGGCATCCACCTACACTCATACCGCTAATATCACATATACAACCCATAAACCTTATGCCTCCCAACCCCTCCTTATGCCCCTTAAGAGTAAGAAATGCAAGCTATTTCTTTTCTAGGTGGATCCCAAACCAAAGCTCCCTCCACCATAAAATAGTTTCCATTGGCATTCCCTTATGCCCCCCATTTAAAATCCCCATAGCTTGCTCCCACACCATGTCTTAAGCAATCTACCCAACCAGCCATGAACACATAACACATTCACCATTTCATACATGTATGCAAGAGAAAAAAAACATTCTAAAAAGACTAAAGTTCCTACCTCTCCATAATGGAGTTTGTTCCAAGATCCACAAGCTTTCTAAATGTCAAAGTGCAATCCAAAACCAGTAATATCCAAGTATACAAAAAGGCTCCAACTCCTTCCACAACAAGCTCCCAAAACAGCAAGCAAAAAAATGCGCCCCGAAGAGGAATAAACAAAGTTTCAAGAACCACAACTAAGCAAGGAGTTTTGATTTTAAAGTAGAGGGAAGAGAAGAGGATGATGTGGATCCATGTGGGATGCCACATCATTATTCCTCAACCCCAAGAGGAAATTCAAAATCATGCACCTAAACACAAAAGAAAAATGACCCATACTCCAAAAGTACTGAATTAAAACCATGTAAGAGAAGTGCAATTAAAAATTACAAATAGTCATTTCAAAATGCATTTAAAAGGCCTAAATTTAACCTCCAAATGATAGCTATGGTTGGTGAATCATTTTAAGAGGTATGGGACAAGCTTAACTTGTCCCACAAGCCTCCAAATTTATCCTCCATGGACAACTTCGAATTCCTAAGAGGATGAAGTGTCTTTCACTCCAAAATCTATCTTACATACTCTTACATATCCCTTACACCTTCTTACACATTTCTTGCAAAATTTCTTACACACCCTTATAACATTACATTTAAGATCAACAACTTCATTAATTACATTCTTATGACATATTAATTTATTTATTTTAACACATGATTATTACAAAATTAACACAACATATAACAACTAAAGAAGAGGGTAATACATCACAAAATAAACACATGCAACATTAATAAAGAAAACACATAAATAAATTACACAAACCCATGGTCACATATAATGGAAATCTCCCTCATGGAATTCCTATCAAAATACAACACACACACAATAGCTTCCATGGTGACCTTGTTGAATTCACCCTGAATTTCAATATGGTTGGTCTCCAGTCCCCCGTCATTGTTGTGATATTTTAACCTACAAAACACAAATACCTCCTTCGGCCTCGTGGCCATTTCAGAACATCCAAATGATATAAATATACTAACAAAACCATCTATTCATATGAATCGCAACAATATCAAGAAATTAACATTATCATTTTAAATTAATTAATCAACTATATCATCATCCACATATAAAAATGTCTCTAGTAACCATCATGCATAATAATTGAATCCAGATCAATAATAATCCATGATCTAACATCTAATCGTCATACTAAAACAAAACATAATATTGTCTATCATATGATCAACAGTATCAAGATCAGTATCTAAAAGTGTCAAAGGGAAGTGGGCACTATAGGGTGGCATTGAAGACTCTTTATTTTGTACTTCTATGCAAAATAACTTTTCTATAAATCCATCTACTCCTTTTCTGAGAACCTTCTACATCTGATGAGAGCTAATAATATATGGAGACTTAGCTACCATCTTATTCAATTGTATTTTCCTTCCATCTGAATGAAATCACATGAACAGTTCTTGGAAATTCATCTCTATAGTACCTAAGGTTGTGAGCCATTGGACACCCAAAACAATATCTACCCCTACCAGAGAAATAGCAAACATAGGTGAGTCTAACATGTAGTCTCCCATGGAAAGCTTGATACTATGACACTTTCTTGTGCAATTGACTATACCACCATCCATAATCATAACTTGCATTTCTAGAGCTGGGTAAATAAAACAATTGAGGCGGGCAGCTAAATTACTATTTATGAAGTTATGAGTACTCCCCGAGTCAATTAACATCGTCACCTTATATTTTTTAAGATAGCAAATAACCTTGAGTGTTTGAGGAGTAATAATACCTGACAATGCATGGAAAGAAATTGTAGGTTGGTGATCCTATACTTCATCTTCTACTAGTTCCTCAGCCTCTCGTATAATTTCAGCTTCCTCATCATTCTCATTACCTCCGTCAATATAGAACAACTTCTTCTTAGCACATTTGTGTCCCAGTCAATATTTTTTATCACAGTTAAAACCTAATCCTTTTGCTCTCTTTTCTTCCATTTGTTGAGGATTCAGTCTAATTGGCCTAGAAAATGAAGGGGAAGAGATACTATGGTCTCTGGTGTTAATGAAAGGAGGCCTCTTACTACAAAGAATTTTTTCCTCTTCTCAACGTGTCATGATAATAGAATTGGAAAGCTTGAGTGGATTAAACATACATACCTCATGCTTGATGTGGTCCTTAAGACCCCCAAGAAAGAAGTCATTTAGATTCTCTTCTGGAATATTCTCCACCCTTAAGGATAGGTTCTAGAATTGATGCACATAATCTTTGACTGATCCGCTTTTCCATAAGTTTGCTAATTGACTAAAGTATTTCTATGAAACACTAGAACTATAGTGCAATTGCAACTCCTTGGTAAAAACCATCTAAGTGACACTGAGACCATTCTTATGCCTCTGAGCACATAACCATCGATACCAAACAAATTGGTCTGGTTCAAGATATAGGGATGCCAATGTCACCTTTTTTCCTGATGGTGTTTTTTGTAAGTCAAAGAATTTATCCATTTGATTTATCAAATTCACGGGATCCATACCATTAAATTTACGCATATCCACTTTCGGCATCATGTTTTGTGGTTGTGAATAAGTAAGATTTTGATCGGGCTAAAAAATTGATCCAACATGGTTATTTTTTCCATGATTTAGAATTGAAGATCCTCCTTGGGTTATATAGGCCAGATTTGGGCCATATTTTTTACTCTTTACATGTTGCATGATATCATCCGATTGATGATTGATTTGGTCTATGTCTCCTTTAGAGGCCATCTAATATTGTACATTTCATAGCTCATACTCAAGTTGGCTCACCTTATGATCAACTGAGGTAAACCCTAGTGCTGAGGAATCTGTATTTACCCCTCATGAGTCCATCACTTCAATCCCTATCCCATCTTTATTTGGGGTTTTACCCAGAGTAACAAGATTCTTTTTTTCTCTTGTGGAAGGCCTCACCATGATGTCAAACCTTAGGGTTTAGGGTTTTGATACAAATTCGGCCAAATAGGAAAAACCACATAGAAGATACTAATACTATTTTCTTGAGAGCTTTCTGAAACTGTAAAGAACATGAAAATATTCCACAATTTTCACCCTAGGGAGAGATTTTATGAAAAACCATATATTTGTAATACCTTTTGCAAAATAAATCAAAAAATTATGAAATTTTCCGGGAACCTTACTTGAAATGTTTCACAACTCTGGTAAAACCATCTCCCACCAATTCACTCCAGTTTGCAATATATGGTGGAAACAAAAAATTTAGGGTTTTTGCCCTAATTTTGGCCCAAATCGCAGCTCTAATACCACTTGTAATGAAATTACTTGTATAATTCAGATTATGAGAAACAATGAAACATCAAATAACACAATATTTCAAAATAATTATCTCAATATGCAATTAGAATAGCTTCGCAACTTCGAGGGGGAAACCTCCAAACCATATAATAAGACTCAAATGCTCAAATGATAATGAAATACTACCTACAATCCCCTATATATACTATGTTTGTGCTCAAAATAGTCTTGCCCAAGTTTTCCTTTGAAAATCTATCAATTTGTGGCCTCTGTCACTTTCTTTTTCCTGTGTTGTGCCTGGTTAATCTTTGTTGCCATTTTTAATTTCTTCCTGGGTTGTAGATCACTTATGGGTCCATGGTTTTCTCCTTGTTTCTTTGTTCCTCCTGAAAAGGTCTGTAATTTGGGTCCCCCGTTCTCTATTTTTCAAAAAACTCAGGTTATCCCATATTTTCCGTTCTCCACGGTCGAGATTTGTCTTCCTTGTCATTTCTACCCTAAATACTTGAATAAAAATGAATGGGTGTATCTCTGAGAAACATATTTGAGCCTTGTAACATTTCTAAATTCTCTGTCCTTGGAGAAATTTTCATTTTTGGGCTCGAATGATCATTTTTCTATATTTTACGATTTGACGAGCATTTCTCCTGGTCAAATTTTCATCCTTACATTGACATGGAATGTGCCCTCTTTTGGTTGGATGTGGCTTAGCTGGGTATTTCAAAAATTTCATGAAAAGCCTTAACTCAAAATTTGTCCACGTGGAAGAACGACACTCGTTTGAAGATATACTTTTTGGTTTGGCCTTGGAGTAGCACTAAGAGGACACGTGGAGGTTTCCACTACTTTTCCTGGACTTAGAAAATTTTTATGCAGCTAAAACAATGTGGCAGAAAATGGGAACATGTGGCAAGCCTGCACTCATTCAGGGTCTCCGCTTTGACCACCATTTTGAAGTTGCGCCATGGAGACACGTGGAGGCCTCCGCTCACTTTTCATTTTGCTTATACTTTTCAATGGCCAAAGGAGAATGCCTCAGAGCATAACACATGGTGTTTTTCCATGGAGCTTCAAGCATTCAGACAAACCTTTCTGGGTCAGGACACGTGGTGAGCCCACGCTCATTCAAGGTATCAAATATTTAGGACCATCTCAAGGTGCATCATGGTGACACGTGGTAGTTTCAAAAGTCAAAGGGGTGGGGAGGTGGACCATCATGGGCAATTTGGATTTTTTACCCCTTGACATGCAAATGACTAAAAACATTGATATGGCCCACAGGCCCGATAAAGAAAAGGTCAAAGCTTGCTCCAGTCAATGGCAGAGGTGCAGACTCTCAGGGGAAATTTGGAAATTTTTCCTTTTGGGAGAAAAGAGTTAAAGGTAAAAGGAGAAGCGTGCAGTTCTACTGGAACCACATTCGGACACATGTTGGGCCCATTTTTCAAGGGTGGAGCTACAGGGAAAACTTGGAAAATTTTCCTTTTTCCAAAAGGAGGGTCAAATGGCAGAATTCAGCTGCGGTTCCTGCTAGGGTCCACCTTAGGACATGTGTTAGGCTCATTTCCCGAGGGCCGACGTGCAAAACAAAATGTGAATTTTTTCAATTTTTCCAAAAGTTGTAAAAAGTCAGAAGAAGGCCCCAGGCCTGTTTTAAAAAGTTGAATCTTCCACATGGACGACCCAAATTCAAAGTAAAGATCAATGGCAGCTGAGAGTCTGAATCTGATTTTCCCCCCATTTTATTACTGAAACATACCTAGAAGTGTGATTCTTCCATGATTTCTTGGTATTTCCTACACGCCAAGTAGAGAGGGGAGTTAATGTTGATATCTGAGTTTGGTGGGAAGATCTGGAAGACATATTTCACCATTAAAATGGTTTGATTATCGTGCTTGATCGAATTTTCTGTTTTTCTTCTCCCAAGCACGCAAGGAGCCAGATTTGACAGATTAGGGGTGGAAGTGGTTGGAAATTGAAGAAAGAGTGATCTACCAGAGGAAGGAGTTGAATGCGGGAGATATTCGATGAGATCTTCCCCCTCGAGCACCTGAACGACTTTTTACAGATTTTATTATGAGAATCGCGATCGTGATCATGGCAAGCACTGGTAGCACTAAAGGTCTAGATTTTGGAGGGGAAAGGGGTCTCTGTTGTAAATGTTATAAATGGCACAAATTTTTCGTGCAAATGGTTGGAGTGTTAGGGGTCGGGACTGATTTTTTCTAATAGAAAGCTTGATAGAGCCCATCTTTTTTTAGAAGAATTTTGAGAAGCCTGTATATCTCTTTTTGTATCAAATATGATCGTGTCAAGGTGGTTACAAGTGTATAGCCATTGACAAGCTCTAAGATTGTTCTAGAAACTTTCCCCTACTGATAAATTTGATCAAATATGAGCTATTCTGTGTTGTCTTGAGAAAAATGTGTTTGTTTTATTTTTGAATGTATGCGAGTAGTTTTTCTTGTTTCTATTGCAATCTTGTATTAAAATCTTATTCAATCACACAGGTCTCAATCCTTGTGACATTTTAGTGGCATCTATAATTTCATTTCTCAGAAGAGCTTTCATCTGGGATTGAAATAAACGATTTAAAATCAGTTTTCTTTCATCTGTTTGACAGAGATTGTCTGTAAGCCTTTGGGTGTACCTTAGGCGTGATTTGGATTAGATCTTGATACTTTTTTGGGTTTCCTAACTCGAGCCTTCGTGTTAGATTCTCATAGATTGTATGAAAAAGTGCTAATCTATGCCTCCATTGAAGCACATATTCTGGTTAAAGAAACATTTTGGCTATTTTGTGGCATTCTGTTGGTCTAACCTTTCATTTTGTAAGATTTCTCAAGGATCTGGCGAGTCAAGTTCATCCTACCCCACCTCCCACCAAAAAAAATTCATTTAAAACAACCAATCCTACCCATACTACCCCTGTTTGTCCTGTGTGTGCACAAATGCATAATTTCCATTACCAAAGCATGCAGAAGCAATCAGGGTCCCAAATGTCTTTAGTAACCTTTGCCTTGTTGAAAATATCTCCATGATCTGGAAGTGACAACTCGTGAGAGTCAGATTTGGTATGTTGATCATATTTTCCCAAGGTCTTCTCTATAAAATTTATGCAAAAGAAGGATTTACAAGCATTCTTCAATAAAAGAGGTTACAAAATAGGTTCTCTTACCTTGGTTGAAAGGCACAACCTAAAATAGTTAGGATCAGATCACATCCTTTTAAGGTGTTACCCACTCCTTTCGAAACCTGAGTGCTAACAAGTCAGATAGATTTCTTCCCTAGCTACAAAATGACATACATGATTATCTATATGCCTCTGAGTGTCTTGTCAAAATCCATGATGCTACTTGGTCTTTGAAGGAGATTAACTTTGGGTACCAACACACTTTCTGGTGCCGTTGTTGGGGAATTGTTTTGAATTGTTGGGAAATAATTTGCATCGCTGACACTAATTTACTGATTCACTACCAGTCCATATCTATTTGTCCTGTCAACATGCTTCTAGCATCGTTTCCAGGGATTTCAGTTCAAAATCAAGACCCTGGTAAAACACTTCTTGTATGCTCCAAGTGCTGTGTGCAGTTCTTTCAGTTTTCACACCTAGTGCACTAGCTTTCATTTGATAAATCTAGGTAAAGAAAGTTTAGGATCCTTCCATTTCCAGTTTCTAGCATTGACAGACATTTGAAATGTCATACTTAGTGCATTTGCACAACTAAGGTGGAAATCCTTAGTGGCGACTCCCTGTTGATCTAATTTTTAATGAGTACCAGTGTCTTAGAACTCTGTCAAAGTCAAATTTATTACTAATATTTGCAAAGATGGAAGGAAGAAGATCTTTCTTTGCTAGGGATCCTGCTAGGACATTGTTTCCAGAGCTAGGAAAAGCAAAATCAGAAGGAAGAAAATCCTGGAGAGTTATGGGAGATCAACAGACAAGAAGAGGGATCTCCATTGATGAAAGTGATCAGCCTATTATTGAAGACTGCAATTCAAGTGACTCTGAATCAGGTAGCCTCTTTGTGGAATTGAATTCTCCAGCTGGAGAAGGGCCTTCATTTGATTTTGAAATGTTTTCTTCACATTCTGCACCTATCTTTTCTGAGGTTGATAGGGATTTCTAAGAGACAAGGCCTTTGGGGGGCATCCATTTTGAAAATTATACTCTTGTGTTCCAAAGACCCTCCGCCCCTTATCAATTTGTCACCCCTCCAGGGCACCTTCTCAAATCAACATGGCCCAGCCCCCACCCAGACCCCCTTTTTTTGTAAACACCTTTGGACCTATAAATTTTGTGGGAATGGTTGGATATCCAAATGCAGTGCCTCAAGATGTAAGGAACAGAATGCCAAAGTTCCAAGGAAACAATGCTATTACTGGTGATCAACATCTAAAGATTTTTATCAATATGATGGAAGACTTTGAGATTGAACATGAAGATGTATATATCAATATGTTTATTCATACCTTGGAAGAGGATGCCAAAGACTGGTATAAAGCATTGCCAGATAACTCTATTGATTCTTGGACTGAGATGAGTAATGCATTTAGATTGCAGTATGGTGATAGAACTGACCCTAGGTTTCTTTTGATCAGAATTTGAAAACATCAAAAAGAATCCTAATGAGTTAGTACATGATTTCAACACAAGGTTTAATAAGACCTTGAGGAGATTTCCTGTTAGGATAAGGCCTTGTGATGAGTCATGTTTGATCAAATATTCTGATGCATTTGATAAAAAGGTTGTATATTACTTAAGAGACAAGAACCCCGCAAATTTGAGGTAGACCTTCACCATGGCTCTACAAATAGAGAACAACATCAAGGAAATTGGAAAGCCTCCAAAAAGGGAGGGTGTGAAGCTGGTTAACCCAGAAAAGCCTCAAACAAGCAAGGTTGCTGATTTGGAAGAAGTTGTGAAAACTTTGGTAGGGGCTGTCAAGGAAATTTCCTACAAACTAGCCCGGGCTAAGAAGGGAATTGGGCAGAGCTCACAAGTTCAACACAAGCAACAAGGCCAAGATAGGTTTACAAATCACCAAAGATCTGATGATAGAGGAAAGGGACCTGTTGGATTTGGAAATAGGAAACCCCAAGGTAGGGAAAACAGAATGATGCCTAATCCTTTGGCTGCCAGAGTTGTTGTTGTGGAGGAGACAAATGTCATTGATTGGTGTGACAAATGTTTCATGCCTCATGCTCCTTGTGAAGAAGATCAACAAGAAGAAGAAGAAGCTGATGACAATGATGATGATGTCTGCATGATGGGTTGTTCCACAAGCTTACAACAAGGGGCAACTTCAACTGAGGTGATAAGTTCCTGGACTGCTGCCACTTTTTGGGACTGCATTCATAGGGTACCTATTCTTCCTCCCTCTCATACTTTAGAAGTAGATATTGTACAAGGATTTTGAATTTCCCAATAATGACTTTGAATATTTAAGGGCTTTAATGATAAAGAAGTATGATGGAGGAATCCCATATGAGGAGGATAGACAGTTACTGATGAATGTTGTTGTTGCTCAAGAGAAGGAATATAACACAAGAAGTAAGGTTGTCAAAGGGATAGGGCCTCAAGCCAAGCCAAAATATCCCTTACTTTCAAACATTCCTAAAGAGGCCCCTAAGAAAGAGGCATCTGCCAAAAGCCCTGTAGTTCCAAACAAAAATCATATCCCTCCTCATGCCCAAGTTGTCAAAAATCATGTACCACCTAATGAGTGTGTTGGCTTTCCTTCCAATACTGCCTTGCCAAGGAATGTCCCATATGATATTTCCCAAAGTTTTAAGTCAAATCAAAGTCTCTATTCCAATTGTTGAGTTGCTTAGGATTCCTAAGCACAAAAAGAGAGCATTTGAATACTTGGGATTGAAAGAAGAGAAGACTGCCCTAGGTAGAAATGTAAATATTGTTGGAGACTCCTCCAATCATTCAAGAATTAGAAACACCACCAGCATTGGAGGAACTAGGTGAACCACCTGAGGTATATTTGGGGACATCCTTGGTGGACTCTCAGATGAATGTGGATCCATTCTTCACCACTTTGATCATTAAGGACAGACTATTGCACAACTGCATGTTTGACTCAGGGGCATCATGTAATGTCATGCCTTTGGAAGTCATGAATGAGCTGAATATCAAAGTGACAACAACATATGGGAAGTGCACTGCCATGGAATCCAGAGAAGTGCCAGTAGTGGGATGTGTGAAGGGTTTGGTGGTGTAGCTTGCAGCTTACCTAGGTAAAAATTTAAAACTTGATGTTGTCATCGTTGACTGCCCAGCCAAGTGGGGCATGCTATTGTCAAGAAAATGGGCTGCTAGTGTTGGTGGGAGTGTCCAAATGGATATGTCCTATGCCACCATTCCAATTCAAGGAGGCCTTGTCAGGTTGTATGGAGAAAAGAAAATGTTGCATCTTATTGAGGATCCCAACAATGCATCCTATGAAGTATTGTACACAAATGTTGATGCTGACAACTTTGTAGGATTTGTTGATGGAAAGGAGCACAAGATTGAGGAATGTAGGTGTCTTGAACAAGTGGGATCTCCTTGGACTCTATTGTTTGATGGAGCTTGCTCCAAGTTTGGGAATGGTGCTGGTGTTGTTCTACTTTCTCCTTGGTCAGGAAAAATTTGTTTTTTCCTTCAAACTCAACTTTGAGTGCACCAACAACATTGTTGAGTATGAGGCACTGTTTTTGGGTTTAAGAATTGCTTGGAAATATGGTATCAAGGACATCATTGTCAAAGGAGACTCAAAATTAATTGTAAAACAAGTCAAAAAACTATATGCCACAAAGAATCAGCGAATGAAACAGTATAAACATGCAGTTTGGGATCTTATTGAGATGTTTGATTCATTCAACATAGTGCATCATGATAGGAAATTCAATGACTTGGCAGACAAGCTTGCAGTGTTGGGGTCTCAGTTTGACAATTGTACAATGTCCCCATATTGTGAATATGATGTTGAGGTATTGACAAGACCTTCTATCCCTGACAACATTAAACATTGGCAGGTTTTTGATGATGATGCTCAGATCAGAAGATTTCTGTAGAACAAGGGAGAGTTTGTTGATTAATGCATTGATTTGGAGCCAATGGTATGTACAACAGAAGGAAAAGAAACCTTGTTTGGCAAGGGCATCATCCAGCTAAAGACCAATACCATTCCTAGAGGGTTGGTTGCTCTTGAGTCCAATTTTGATAATGCTGATCACATTATTAACAGATGTATGACAGCCTCAAGGGATGTTGAGGAGCATGATCTTGGTACAAAGGAGAAGCCAAGGAAAATTTGGTTAGGCAGTAATCTCAACAAGGAGGAGAAGCAGTCATACATCCAATTGTTGAAGAAATACCAAGATTGCATGGCTTGGACCTATTTTGAACTAAAAGCATACAGAGAGGACATGTTTCAGCATGAGATTCCCTTGGAGTCTAATGTAAAGCCATTCAGGTAGAAACAGAGGCCAATCAACCCACTCTTATCTCTCAAGATGCAAGAGGAATTGAAGAAGCTGAGAGATGGAGGGATTATTCAGCCCACTAGGTATTCTTCCTGGGTTGCAAACCTAGTACCAGTCAGAAAGAAGAATGGTGATATCAAGTTATGTGTGGACTTCAGGAATCTGAACAGAGCATCAATGAAGGATAATTATCCTTTACCAAATATGGAGAACATGCTGCAGTTAGTGACTGGGTCTGAATTGCTCTCTACCTTGGATGGTTTCTCTGGTTATAACCAAGTTGTGGTGAAGAAATCAGAAAGGATCAAGACAACCTTTACTACTCCTTGGGGAACATATGTGTATGTCAGGATGCCCTTTGGTCTAATGAATGTTGGAGCCACCTTCCAAAGAGCAATGGATGTTGCTTTTTCCGGTTACATCAATGAGTTTATTACTGTCTACCAGGATGATGTGACTGTGTTTTCCAGAAAGAGAAGTGATCACTTGCTGCACTTGGAGAAGATGCTGATAAGATGTAGAGAATATGACATCTCACTCAATCCAAAGAAGTGCCATTTTGGAGTGCAGAAGGAAAAGTTGCTTGGTCACATTGTGTCACAAGAAGGAGTGATGATTGATCCAGAAAGAGTAGAGGCCATCAGTGAAGGTCCCAATCCCAAGAACCAAGAAGGGAATTTAGTCCTTCTTTGGGTAGATAAACTTCATCAGAAGATTCATATCAAACTTTGCTGAGTTGACCATCCAATCACTTCCATGTTGAAGAAAGACCAGGTCATCAAATGGGAGGAGGCTTCCATCCAAGCTTTCAATGGGATCAAAGAGGCATTAAAACATGCCCCTGTTTTAGTAGCTCCAGATTATAAGAAGCCTTTCCAACTATTTTCCTTTGCTTCAGAGAACACTATTGCTTCTGTCCTACTGCTGCAGAAGGATGATGAAGGGGCTGAGAGGCCAATTGCCTTTTTCAGTAAGGCCTTGCAGGGGGCTGAGCTGAAGTACACTATCATGGAAAAGCAAGCATTTTCCTTAGTAAAAGCAACAAAGGTTTTTAGACCTTACATTCTAATTTCTAAAGTGGTTGCTTATGTTCCCCACACCATGGTGAAGGACATCTTTTCAGAGATGGAAGTCTCAAGCAAAAGATGCAGGTGGGTGAACAAGTTGCAAGAATATGATATGGATATCCAAACCATGAAGTTGGTGAGAGGTTTGGGCTTGGCTAAGCTTATGGCTGAGAGCAACTTGCAAACTATTGAGGTAAATGAGGTAGAAGAAGAAAGGGTAGGTGTTTTTGAAAGGTTGATGAGTTCTGAGTGGTACAAGGATGTAATTTTCTATCTCAGACACTTATACTGTCCCTGAGCATTTAAGTAAGAACTAGAAAAGGGCTCTTAAGTTGGCCTCCCAGAAATATGTCATTACTAATTATGGGTTGGCTTGGAAGAACCTAGAGGGAGTCCTCTTAAGATGCATTACTAAAGAAGAAGCCCCCAAGATAATTGTTGATCTCCATAGAGGAGTATGTGGGGGCATTTTGCTGCAAGAGTCACAGCACACAAGATCCTGAGGGTTGGTTATTGGTGGCCAACTCTCTTCAAGGATACAACTCTTTTGGTTAGAAGATGTGAGAGTTGTCAACACTTCTTTGGAATACTGAAAGCTTCAAGCTCCCTTCCTTTGCAGCCTGTATCAATTGAAGCCCCATTCAAGCAATGGGGAATGGATTTCATTGGTGAGATTTCAGACCCTTCAAGTGCTGGCCATAAGTGGATTCTTATAGCCACTGATTATTTCACCAAGTGGGTGGAGGAAATCCCCACCAAAAGAGCAACACACCAAATTATCATGGATTTTCTGTTGAACAATATCATTTACAGGTTTGGGGTGCCAGTCAAGATTGTTGTTGACAATGCCATGAGCTTTAGAGCTAAACCTTTGATGGAAATGTGCAAGGAATATGGGATCAACTTGACATATGCCTCCAATTACAATCCCTAAGGAAATGGACAAGCTGAGTCCAGTAACAAAAATTTGCTGAAGATTATCAGAAGAACCTTGGAGCTAAACAAGAGAAAGTGGGGTGAACAGTTGAAGTTTGTTGTTTGGGTAGATAGGATCACTGTCAAGAGGGTCACTGGAAAGAGTCCATTTGAGTTGGTATATGGGACTCAGGCCCTACTGCCTCTTCATATGCAACTATCTTCATATCAGTTTATGCAACAACTGGAAGATCAAGAGGTAGGTCCCTATGATGCTCGCATTAACCAGATTGTTGAACTTGATGAAGAGAGGAGGGCATCCCACCAGAGGCATGTAAAGTTCAGAGCAAGGCTGAAGAAGTTATTTGACAAGAAGGTCACTCCCAGGGCCTTCAATGTTGGAGATCTTGTGCTGCTATGGGATAACAGACATGAGGATAAGGGCAAGCATGACAAGTTTGACTCATTATGGATGGGCCCTTACTCCATTGATATCAGGATTGGTGAGCATACCTTCTTCCTCAAGGACTTAGATGGTGAATTTCTTGAGCTACCTATTAATGGATAGGCATTTGAAGCATTTCTTGGATTGATTCCCCTGAAATCAAGGCAAAAATCTTGTGTACAGTGTATAGTTTGTTGTTTGTCTCTTGTCTTTTATATGTTTTTGTTCATTCTAGTCCTCAGTGACTTGTTTTTATTGGTTTCTCTGTTTCATTTTTTGGAGATGGCTTTATTTCTCTACTCTGCAAATTGACTCTGTTTCCTAATGGATATTTTGGCACTTGGTCTACCTTTTTTCTTGTGGCACTCACAGGGAGTGCCCATCCTTGAGTTGGAGCCGATGTTGGTGCTCAAAATAGTCTCGCCCCAGTTTTGCCTTTGAAAATCTATCGATTTACGGCCTCTGTCACTTTATTTTTCCCCGTGTTGTGCCTAGGTTAATCTTTGTTGCCATTTTTAATTTATTCATGGGTCATAGATCACTTATGGGTCCATGGTTTTCTCCTTGTTTCTTTGTTCCTCTGGAAAAGGTCTGTAATTTGGGTCTCCCATTCTCTGTTCATCTAAAAACTCGGGTTCTCCCATATTTTTCATTCTCCACGGTCGGGATTTTTTTTCCTTGTCATTTCTACCCTAAATACTTGAAGAAAAATGAATGGATGTATCTCTGATGGAACATATTTGAGCCTTGTAACACTTCTAAATTCTCTGTCCTTGGAGAAATTTTCATTTTCGGGCTCGAATGATCATTTTTCTGTATTTTACGGTTTGACGGGTGTTTCTCTGGTCAAATTTACATCCTTGCATGGACAGGGGATGTGGCACCTTTTGGTTGGACGTGGCTCAGTTGGGTACTTCAAAATTTCTATGAATCACCTCAACTTAAAATGTGTCCACGTGGAGGAACGACGCTCATTTGAGGATCTACTTTTTGGTTTAGCCTTGGAGTAGCATCAGGAGGACACGTGGAGGTTTTTACTGCTTTTTCCAGACTTAGAAATTTTTTATGCAGCTAAAACAGTGTGGCAGAAAATGGGGACACTTGGCGAGCCCATGCTCATTTAGGGTCTTCACTTTGGGCACCATGCTAAAATTGCGCCATCGAGGACACATGAAGGCCTCCGCTCACTTTGCATTTTTCTTAGAATTTTTGACGACCAAAGGAGACTGCCTCAGAGCATGACACATGGTGCCTTCTGCTAAGCTTCAAGAATTTAGAATAAACATTGTTGGGCTAGGACACAGAGGTGAGCCCTCATGCTCATTCAAGATATCAAAATTTTGGGAGCATCTCAAGGTGCACCATGGTGACACATGGTAATTTAAAAATTCAGAAGGGCAGGGAGGCGGACCATCGGGGGAAAATTTGGATTTTTTGCTCCTTGACATGTAAATGACTAAAAACATCAAAATGACTTATAGGGCCTGATAAGGGAAAGGTTAAAGCTTGCTCCAGTTAATGATGGAGGTGTGGAATCTTGGGGGAAATTTGTAAAAAGGGAAGTGCAGTTCCACTGGAACCACATTGGGACATGTGTCACACCTATTTTTCAAGGCTAGAGCTACGGGGAAAATTTGGAAAATTTTCCCTTTTCCAAAAAAGAGGTGAAATTGCAAAATTTGGCCATGGTCCCGCTAGGGCCCACCTTAGGATAGGTGTTAGGCTCATTTCTCAAGGGCAAAGGTGTAGACCAAAATCTGAATTTTTTTCCATTTTTTCCAAAAGATTATAAAAATTCAAAGGAATCCCCCTGGCATATTTTAAAAAGTTGAATCTTCCACATGGATGACCCAAATTCAAAGTAAAGATCAATGGCAGATGAGAGTCTGAATCTGATTCCCACCCCCCCCCCCCATTTTATTGAAACATGCCTGTAAGTGTGAGTCTTCATGATCTTCTTGGTATTTCCTACATGCCAAGCAGAGAGGGGAGTTAATGTTGATATTTGAGTTTGGTGGGAAGATCTGGAAGACATATTTCGCCATTAAAATGGTCTGACTATCATGCTCGATTAGTATTTTCCATTTTTCTTCTCCTGAGCATGCAAAGGAGGCTGATTTGATAGATTAGGGGTGGAAGTTGTTGGAAAATTAAAGAAAGAGTGATCTACCAGAGGAAGGAGTTAAATGCCAAAGATATTTGATGAGATCTGACCCCTCAAGCACCTGAGCGACTTTTTGCAGATCTAATTACTGGGAATCATGATTGTGATCACGGCAAGCACTGGTAGCACTTAAGGTCTAGATTTTGGAGGGGAAAAGAGATCTCTGTTGAAAATTTTATAAATGGCATGAATTTTTCATGCAAATGGTTGGAGTGTTAGGGGTCGGGACTGATTTTTCTAATAGAAAAAAGCTTGATAGAGCCCATTTTTTTGAGAAGCATTTTGAGAAGCTTGTATATCTCTTTTTGTATTAAATTTGATCATGTCAAGGTGGTTGCAAGTGTACAGCCATTGACAAGCTCTGAGACTGTTCTAGAAACTTTCCCCTGCTGATAGATTTAATCAAATTTGAGTTATTCTGTGTTGTCTTGAGAAAAATGTGTTTGTTTTATTTCTGAATGTATGCGAGTAGTTTTTCTTGTTTCTGTTGCAATCTTGTATTAAAATCTGATTCAATCACACAGGCCTCAATCCTTGTGATAGTTTAGTGGCATCTGTAATTTCATTCCTCAGAAGAGATTTCATCTGGGATTGGAATAAATGATTTAAAATCACTTTTCTTTCATCTATTGACAGAGATTATTTGTAAGCCTTTAGGGTGTACCTTAGGCATGATTTGGCTTAGATCTTGATACTTTGTTGGGTTTTCCTAACTTCGAGCCTTCATGTTAGATTCTCATAGATTGTATGAAATAGTGCTAATCTGGGCCTCCATTGAAGCACATATTCTGGTTAAAGAAACATTTTAGCAATTTTGTGGCATTTTGTTGGTCTAACCTTTCATTTTGTAAGATTTCTCAAGGATCTAGTGAATCAAGTTCATCCTGCCCCACCTCCCACCAAAACATTAATTTAAAAATAACCAATCCTACCTATACTACCCTTGTTTGTCATGTGTGTATCATACAATGCATAATTTTCCATTACCAAAGCATATAGAAGTAATCATGGTCCCAAATGTCTTTAGTAACTTTTCCCTTGTTGTGAAAATATCTCCATGATCTGGAAGTGACAACTTGTGAGAGTCATATTTAGTGTGTTGATCATATTTTCCCAAGTTATTCCTCTATAAAATTCATGCAAAAGAAGGATTTACCAGCGTTATTCAATAACAAACGTTACAAAATAGGTTCTCTTAGATTTATTTTCCAATTTGGATGAGTCAGTAAAGATAGAGGTTACACTTGGGAATAATAAATATAGTGTCTATAAAAGACAAAAGGAAAAATAAACATTCTATCTAAAGAGGGGGAGAAAAATATTATGTGGGATGTTTACTATGTTTTAGGTTTGAAGCATAATCTTATGAGCATTGGTCAATTGGTATAAAAAGGGATACAAAGTTTATATTGAAGACATCGAATGTGTGATCGTGGATAAACCTATAAGTAGTTAGTTGATTGCTAAAGTGAAGATAACAAGCAATAAAAATTTCCTTTGAATATTAGACCAGCCACATCCGAAGCTCATACTATAGATCAGTCCAGAGATAAAGAAATTAAAGCATCTTTTCAGTCAATTGAAAAAGATGAATCATGGTTATGACATCTCAGGTTTGGTCATTTAAATTTTGGAGGTTTGAATTTGTTACAAAAAAATAATATGGCAAAAGATTTTCTTTTGATTCAAATACCAGAGAGAGTTTGTGAAGGTTGTATTTTGGGGAAGCAACACTGAGAATCCTTCACAGTTGGCAAAGCAACAAGAGCAAGTGCACCACTTGAAATTTTTCACTCAGATTTATGTGGGCCTATCCAAACAAATTTTATTGGAGTTTGTTCATATTTTTGAAATTCATTGATGACTATACAAGGAAGATATGGGTTTACTTTTTGAGATACAAATTAGATATTTTTGATATATTTCAGCAGTTCAAGGCCTTGGTGGAAAAACAAAGTGGGTACAACATCAAATTTCTGAGGAAAGATAGAGGATGTGAGTATGTTTCCAATGATTTTATGAAATTTTACAAATATCATGGTATACACAAGAAGTTTACTACCAAATATACACCACAACATAACAATGTGATGGTAAAGAGAAATAATAGAACCATCATGGAGATGACAAGAAGTATGATGAAGGAAAATCATATTTCAAATGAATATTGGGAAGAAGTAGTAAGAACTGTTGTTTACATTTTAAACATGTGTCAAAATTTTTTTGTTCAAAACATGGTTCCTCAATAGGCTTGGACTAATATGAAACACAATGTTTCTCATTTTATAATCTTTGGTTATGTGGCATATGCACATGTTCCTGATGAGCTAAGGAAGAAGTTAGACAATAAAGGAAAAAAGTGCATATTCGTTGGATATTCAAAGAATAAAAAATCTTACAAGTTGTTTAATCCAGTCCCCAGAAAAGTCATAATTAGTAGATATGTATAGTTTGTTGAAAATGAGGAATATGATGGAAATATTGAGAGAACAGTCAGTGTAGCAGTAGCTATTCCTCATTGATGATATGGAAGATGAAAGTACATAGCAGCAAGGTATTGTATCTTCTTCGAATCTTGGACATGCACCACAAGTTGTAGCACAAGCTACACCTCCATCTACAACTAGGAGGTCTCTAAGATTTCATATCATCTTCAACCATGTAAGAGGACACCACAAAGAACACTAGAAGAAACTCCTTAAGTACAAAATAGAAAATCATTTGATAGCCCTTTGTAGCATAAAATAAGGATTCTTAGTGAGCTTTACGATGTTCATATAAAATATCCTTTTAAGTTTTTGCATTGTTTTCTCAAGCTGCAGATCTAGTATACTTTGAAGAGGAAATAACAAATGAAGTTTGGGTTCAAGCCATGGATGATGAGATAGACGCCCTTGAGAAGAATCAAACATGGGAATTGATAGATCTTCTAGAAGGAAATGACATGATAGGAGTGAAGTGGGTCTACAAGACCAAATATACTAGTGATGGTAAAGTACATAAACATAAAGAAAGGCTAGTTGTAAGAGGTTTTTCATAGCAATATGGAATTGATTACTACAAGATGTTTACACCTGCAACATGTTTAGACACAGTAAGAATGGTTTTAGCAAATGTAGCTCAAAACAAATGTCCTATTTATCAGATGGATGTAAAATCAACATTCTTGAATGATTTTCTTGAAGAAGAGTTTTATGTCAATCAGCTAGAAGGTTATGAGATTGAAGTTCATGAAGAAAAGGTATGCAGGTTGAGAAACGTTCTATATGGTCTCAAGCAAGCACCTAGAGCATAGTACAACATGATTGATTCTTATTTGATTCAAAATGGTTTTAGCAGGCAGCAGTAGTGAGCTTACTTTATAGATCAAGGTAAAGGAACAAGGTAAGATTATAATTATTTGTTTATATGTGGATGATTTAATCATTATTGGAAATCTACTCACATATTCATTCAAATCATCCATGAAGAAATAATTTGAGATGACAAATCTATGACTCATGCACCATTTTTTTGGAATTTAAGTTCAACAATCAAAAGGTTTGAGTTTTATTTCACAAAAAAAGTATTCTAATGATTTTTTGAAGATATTTAACATGTTGAATTGCAAGCCAGCACAAACACCAGTTACAGTAGGTTTGAAGTTAAGGAAATATGTCAACAGTGGATCATTTTGGGATTCAACATTGTTTAAATGGTTTGGAGTTTCATGTATTTTATGGCCATAAGACCTTATATTATGTATGGTGTGAGACTCATCTCAAGGTTCATCATAATCTCCAAATGATTCACATTGGAAAGCTGGGAAAAAAGATTTTGAGGTATGTGTGTGGAACTAAGAATCATAGAATTTTTAAACAACATCATATAAGTTCAAACTCATAGATTATATAGATAGTGACAGTGCCAGAAGTATAGATAACAAACAAAGAACATTCAGCTATGATTTTCACTTTGGAACATGAGTGTAGTTTCATGGGCATCAAAGAAGCATCCCATAGTCACACTATCTTCAGCAGAAGCAGAGTATGTAGCAACAACATGATCAACATGTCAAGTATTTTGGATAATAAGATTGTTGAAAGATTTGAAGTAGAATCAGGAGGACGATGCACAAGATTTTTTGTCACAATAACTCAGTAATAGCATTGTCCAAAAATCATGTTTTTCACAAGAGGAGAAAGAACATAGAAACGATGGTACCACTTCATCAAGGAGTTCCTTAACAACAAGGAAATTTGTTTTGAATTTTGCAGATCTAAAGATCATTTTGTTAATATCTTTACGAAAGCTTTGGGAAATGAAATTTTCGATTATTTGCGAAGTTGTTTGGGAGTTTGTGATCAGTAATGTCAGATCAAGAAATACCCACTTAGCTCCATAATAGGAAAATGTTTGAAGGTCAAAATTAAGGGGGGGTGTTATAAAATGTGTTTTAATTTTTCCCCTAGTTTATTATTAGGAAAAATAAACAGTAGTTTACTTTTTACATGCTTTTAATTTTAAATAGTTCAGTTTTAGATTCCTAATTTTAGGAAAAGTAAATAAATCAAAAATATTTGGTATCCATGCACAAAAGCATTCTATATTTTTAGCTGATAGCTCTATTATTAATGTTGCTATATTTTAGGAGAGTTGAATGTTCTATTATTAGATGAAAGACCTCTATATATAAGAGGTAATTATAAGTGTTTTTACACACACAGATTGTATTGAGTTGAAGCTATGACATGGAAGAATATACATATATGCATAGATATGCTGATTTTAGTTTACAATACTTTGTTTATTTGCAATATTATTTATTTAATTTTTGTTTTTCAATATTTTATTTTTCTTAATTTCTACAACTCTATCCTTCTGGTGAATCATTCTTTTGAGTTTGTTTCTTTGGTTCCTTCTTTCCTCCTAGTTCATACTATTCCTTTCTTTCCATTACATCCTCTAGCTAAGATTTGAACGTTGTTCTTATGTATTCCTTATTTTAGGGACCTCCCAAAATGTTTACGCCTATGAGGTCATCAAGATCAATGTGATTTTTAAATTTCCTCCACCCTTAGAAAACTATGTGACTCATTATCTTTTTCCATATTGCCATATTCCTCTTCTATGTTAATCACAATTTCAATGTTTCCACTTATGATAGGTGCAACCACTTGGACCTCTCCTTGGTTACGAATTGTTGCTCTTCATAAAACTGAGGATCAATATCTTCCTTATTCATATCGAAAGTAGACTATTTTTCCTCTTTTGTTTTCGTATCCTCTAAACCTTGCTGGTCCTTAGGGACCAAGTCACAACTCATAGGTTTGATAGATTGTGCGATGGGTACAATAGTCGAGCATGAGCCTAAGTAACTGCCCACTTGTGCGCCATTAGTACCTAAGGATTTGAAAATAGATCCCAAATATCTCCTTATATTCAGAGCCATCGTGTCATTCTCAGGACACGAGAAGATCTCATTCCCCATTCATGCCTTCAGCTAAACACCAAATACGATTTCTTGGTCAGTGCCATTAGGGATATTTTTCTTCCACCAAGCCTGGATAGGTCCTAAACATCCCCAATACTATGATTACCCATTTTACATTCTTTGGCGTGTTGTTATTTGAAAGAAGACTATTGTAAATAGGCACTATAATTTTCCCACCTAAGTACTTCCACAATGATTCGATAGTGAGAAGATTACTAGAAGTGAAAGTCAGAACTGTTGCATTCTCAAATGAAATATCATTCGAGGTATATGGTTTGCTAGTGGGAAGCTCACTAGAAGTGAAAGTGAGAAATTTTGAGTTCTCATATGTAAACGATTGTATGCAAAGATTTCTGAGTAGCAAAAACATAAATCATAATAATGGTTAATTAAATATAATTTAAAAATGACACAAAATTGATCAATTTTTTGAAAGAAAATTTCGACATTCAAAATTACCTCTACATAGATTCTGGGTAAATTTTAAGGGATGCCATAAAAAACTCGAAGAAATTATTTGACAAATTTTCAAAAACGAATTTCGAAGTATGGTGAATCCCATGAAAATTTGTTTCACTAGGTTGGATAATTTTTGTAGTAGTAAGGGAGTCTATATCACCGGTAAGAAGGGAAAAGGTGGTTGTAGAAAAATAAATGCTATCAGCCTATTACATGCTTTAAGTTACCGACAAGTAGGATAAAACATATTACCGAATGGTAGGATCAAACATGCTACCAGATGGTAGAAAATATAAATTCAAATCATGTATGCAAACTTTTTTCATGTGTTTTCCTAGTTTTTATAGACAACTTAGAAGAGAGATCATTTAAAAAAATTAATGGTTTCAAATTCCGAGGTACTTGAGTTAGAACTGGAATCCACCAATATGGATACTCTAGGGATTTCTAAACCTCCTAATCATTTCGCTACTATTGTGGCTTTGGAAGATGGATTAAATTTACTCAAGTTGGTAGTGGTACTAGTAATAGTAGATCACTTTTTTCATCCTATTCTCTATAATATTTAAATTCATGGGATTGGGGTTCAAATGAAATGTTGTGATGGGTGATCATTTTTCAGAGGATGGTGTCTGACTCCAATGTGGGTGATGGCCATGTGAAGGAGAAATCATGGAGGATATGTGAAAAATTGTATTACTATGGAATCTTTATAAGTTTACAAACTATCGAGTTGCAATGCTTATATGGACTGTATAGTTGAATACAAATAACTAAGAGGTTGCACAGGTGAGACCATATCGCACACGTGAATGAATTAAAAAAATGGTTTCAATAATAAAAACAAATAATAAAACAATCATAATGGTTATAATATAACTATAATGTAAAACTAATTAACTAATTACCCAAGTAAAATAAATCTACCTGTGGTAACAATTAAACAATTTATAATTACCTTTATTACCTATATCCAATAGGTTTTATTTAACATTCCCCCCTTAATTTTGCATTGCCTCAAGAGAAGAGGAGATGTAATCACTGAACATATCAATTTTGTCACAGGAAAGTGACTTCATGAAAAAATATTCTTGTTGTTCATCTGTTGGGAAAAAATAAATCTGAATTTTGTGTTTCAAAACATGATCGTGAATAAAACGAGCCTGTACATATATGTGTTTCGTTCTCTCATGAAACACTTGATTACAAACAAGTTTCATAACACCTTCGTTTTTAACATACAAGGTGGCGTATTTCTCATGTATTATTCCAAGTCCCTGAAGTATGTGACGTAGCCATATCACTTCGTAGATAACTCCACCTTTAGCACAATATTCAGCTTCTATTAAAGATTGAGAAACAAAGTTTAGTTCTTGCTTCACCCTGAAATTTGGGAGTACCTCTTTTTGAAAATTTTCATTGTTTTTAAAGGAATGAGTCGTTTTGTGTTTTTATTGCTTGCAGTTGTTTCCATTGCCTTAAGGTTTTCCCAGATAATCATATGAGCCAATTTTGGTGAATACCGAGATGCTAAAACTTGTTTTATCCCTTTGCTAGGTTTTGTCTGCGAGAATTTTATTTAATTATTTATTAAACAAATAAAGTTATATTTAAAATAAATTGTGCTGCAATTAAACCCTGTTGAATATTTTCATGTTAGTACTCCCGCCTCTCAATAGGGTATTCACCAGGGAATAGTTTTTACTAACTAGTTATTCGAAAAAGTAATTTTCTGCAACTTCTGGAAATGTTTTTCATTTTTATTTATTTCTTTTGTGTTTTTTTTCAGTTTTCTCTGCAGTTTGTTTGTTAAAATTCCCTTGATCCATTCTTCATTATGTGTAGCCTGTTTATTTTCCTGAAAGTTCTAGAAGTCATCCATGGCCTCAGACAATGGAAAAAATTAATCATGGAGTGCTAACTTATGAAAAAAAAAGAATTTAAGAAAAATAAGATTCTCCCATGCAAGTCACACTTTTTGGAATGATGGCTTTAAGTTATCAATGGTAATTTTGGTAGTGGCAGTCAGGTGGGAATTTTATGCCTGCCTAGTAGGTTATTTTTTCCCATCACTAAAGAAAAATCACTTAAGCTGCCAATGGGAATTTATGAGGTGGCAGGCATGTGAGAATTTTGTGCCTGCCTGGGAGGTTGTTTTTTCCCATTATGAAAGATAAATAACTTAAAGTACTAATGAGAATTTTAGAGTTGCCTAGCAGGGTCAGAATTCCCATCAAGGAAGTTTATTCACCCATGCAAGTCACATTTTTGAGAAAGAAGCTCTATTTCATGCAAGTCATACTTTTTGGAAGGGAGGATTTAAACTATCAGTAGAAATTTTGGTAATGGCAAGTAGGTGAGAATTTTATGCCTGCCTAGCAGGTTGTTTTTTCCCCATCACTAAAGACAAATCACTTAAGTGAAGGATGAGATTTTTGGAGATTCCTGGCAAGGTAAAAATTCCCATTACTTTGACTTCTTATTTTTAGCACACCCTCTAGCCAAAAAGTGTGACCTACCTTGGCATAATTACATGCATTAAATGATTTTTATTATTGTTATTCCTAGCTAAGTTTAGCACCATAAATAGAAGGAAAGTCAAAGAAACTTGATGAGCTAAAGAAAAGACAAAGATGCATGCCAAAGATAAATAAAAGAATTTCATAAAAAGCAAGCCGAAGCTTGCAAACTTGGGTGCCTAAATTGAGAGAAAGAACATGGCTTATTATTAATAATTGCCAAAAATAGGAGGAAGCAATTATGAAAAATAGCATGTAGTTAGCAATATAAGCATGGGTAGCCATAGGGAAGAGATAATTAATTCTTTTTTATGGAGCTTGCTGCCCTGGAGGATTTTGGCACTAAAATAAGGAGTGTTTTGCATTAAAAAATATTTTTTATTGCCAAGAAGCTTTCAGTTTTGGCGCCTAGGGTTGGAGAAGCTTTTTTATTATTATTCCAAACATCTACATGTTGGTATGAGTGCCCAGGTGATTTAAATAATATTTTATGTTTCTTAGCATGCAAGAAAAATCTCAAATTTTAGTGTAGTAGGATTTATAAACAGATTTTGGTGATAAAAATTGAGTATTCATGCCATGGACTCCATATTTGTCTGAATCAATTGCATGTATTCATCACAGGTGCTCATATTGGTGAAATGAAGTAAAAATAAATGCTAGTTGCATTGAATATATCTTCTGAATCAGAAGAAATTGTAGGATATACACAAATTGATCTAATTACAAGGGATTGTGGCAAAACTAAAAGAAAAAGAGCTTAGAAAAAGATTATTCTAGGCATGACGAAGCATGATGAAAGAGAAGGGTCAGCAGAATCATGCATGACTTCCAGGCTTACCGAAATCAATGATACATATATGGACCCTAAACCTATCACTGATTTGATTGAAAGATCCAAGGCCATTGATAGATCATCTCTTATGAAAACAATAAAAAGCAGTGGGATTATTCAAGCTTCAGTATTTCCAGTTACAGCTCAATTGTCTCAGTTTGTTTTGGAGTTTGCAAGGTCTTATCATCCTCTTTTTAGGACAATCGGAGATGCTGTAGGAAAGACAATAATCAGACTGGATGCACAAATTATTAATTATTTCGTTAAGCTTCCGACACAACCAATGGTGATTGTAATTAACATGCAGGGTGCTAGTAACAGATGGGAAAAGCACAAAACAAATTTTGTGGGTATAATGAACCACACTAGGATTACCCACGTATGTCACTATTATGCACCTCACTTGAACCGTTTTATTCTCAGAGCTGGAGTACTTGAACACCACATAGAACGAGGGATAGTTGATATCCCCCGTTACTTCCAAACTAGACTTTGGACAGGATATAAACTTTTTAGTGAGGTGAGAAATTTGTTTACCAGTGTAGTTCAGAGTGCAAAAAAAATTTATGCAGTCTTAAGCTCCCATATAGTAGACGATCCCAAGACCCACTACAGCTCTAGGGTCCATGTGGCCTACACCCATGTCAAATGGGTGGGTTGCCTCCAGTGTAGATGATCCCTGATGGGTTGCTTTCTGTTTTCAAGAGTGTAAGAAGACGTCATGAGCGTAAATTTGATTTCCACTGGGCTCCACGTATAATGTATGGCTTTTATCAGTGTTGTGATACCGCTGACGTGGGGAAAAGACATCGATGTCCCTGAGGCAAAAAGATAGTCAAAACCTCTGGTGTATGTTGCTAATATGTTCACACCTGAAACAATCATATCTAGTTTAAGAATTTGTGGATAAGATTCACTCAGCCCTCTCGATGAAAAAGCAGCCACAGCGGGAGCTGCTATTGTTTTCCCCACAATAATTAATCCTATCATGTGTATGGTGGCTGTGGCATTTCTACTCTCGTTAGGCCGATAGGCCAATATAACTTCACTCAATGGTTTTTGACACCTGTCTTGCAGCTCTTTTCCACACAACTATTGACAACTGTTGTATTTGATAATTGACAGCTGGTTAGATTATTCATTAATAAAAATAAATGTTTCAAATATTAGTTAACAATAGTTTGACAGCTGGTTCAACTATTTGTCTATTTACCTGCAGATTTCCCCTCTCTCTTTGACAAATTGAACCCTCCTAATAAATAATAATAACAATTATTATAAACAGTTGTACTTAATAAATAAAATCAACAGTTGTACTTAATAAATAAAATAATAAAAATAAAAAATGAGTTTGGTGGGCAGGCAGTTAGAAGAGTCTAGGGAGATAAATAAGGTGATATTGATACGAAAATCAGTTCAACCATTTCTGCAATAAACAATTTCCATTCCCCTATACGAGCAATCATAGACTGCAAGCAATTAGCAATTAATTTAATGTGGGCCGAACATATAAATGCTATCAATGAAATGTATAGGTTGAGTGCATTGTTTTTTTATTTTACAAGATGCCTTATATATATGTATACAAGATATATTGACTGCATTATTGTAGATGCAAGATCCTTGTGTTAAGATTTTTAAGCTTATAAATTGAGTCTTGAATCCTCTGTGCATTCATACTAAAAATGAATTCCATTTTACAGGTAATGGGGGTGGCGTTATTCAAGCTTCAGCAAGTGAATCAGCATTGGTATCACTGTTAGTTGCAAGGGACAAAGTTTTAAAGAAAATTGGTGCAGAATCGCTCGGCAAGATTGTATATTGTAATGTAACCTCATTTTCAGTTTTATTGATTAAATTTATCATTGATTTTTTAAATTAATATATATCTTATACTTAGGGCTCTTAAAATCAAAAGAGTAAATTAATTAACTATTTGAAAACTGTTTCTTGGGGTTGAAATTCATCTTTTATAGATTATACGCCAAATAAGAGGTACATTTTTTTGGTAATATAAACCCATTTTCACGGTAATACAGTCCTGTTAAGTAGATTTATTAGATATATCTTATATTCAACACTCTTAAAAACAAAACAGGATATCAAAAAATCATTGGAATTTTTTTTTCACTTTGTGGTTAAAATTCATTGTATATGAATTATTTGGCAAAAAAGTGTTACAATTTAGTGTAATATAACCCCAAATTCACTATCTTGCTCCTTTTTCGGCATAGTATTTTGTGAAAACATATAGGGATTCCCTTAAAATTAATATGCAGAGCAAGTATTTATCCATATTTTAATCCAATCAACCCTAGCCTTTAAACAAATAATTAATAGTCCGTTATGTTTTAAACTGTGTAAAAAATAGCAATATAGTAAAACACACGTACTGACATGATAAAACATACAGCACAAACCTAGGAATAGAAGATTAACAAAACATACAACACCGAGTACAAGATAGATCACTGAATTTGTTTATTTTTTTCAAACATTAAAAACTTTTTCATGAAGTACAGAGATCCTGCATGGAAAAAAGTTTTCATGTTGCTAAAGAAACACATTCACATCAAAACAATTCTCGTAAAGAAATTTGAACCAGAAGCAGCAATCAGGGATTCCATGCTTCTTTTTGTCGCCCATCATTTTCAGTCCCAGTGTGAACACGGACACCGCTGTGTTTTAAGAGGTTTCTTAAACAATTTTCGCAACATGCGGGAATGGGTTTCGGTGGATAAACGCAACACTCGCATATGTCCGCCACAGAAGCATCGCCTGATCACATAAAAACATAACAAACAATATTAATAAAAAAAGGATCAAAACACATACAGAGATAATCTTGTATCAGACTATTTCCTTCTCGTTGTACACTTTCATTAAATTGTTTGGTCTCAAAACAAAATTTTAGGTAGTTTAGGTTTTAGGTTTTACACAGTAAGATATTTAGTAGTCCAGGACCAATTTCTTAACATAAACATGGGTTATGAATATATTACTGTTAAAACTAATTCGATTTGATGAATTTGGTAGGCCTGGGATATAGATTCAGTGGCGTATTGGAGATGGTAACCTTGCATATCGCAATCCTTAGCTTATAGAATCAATCAACTGTAATCTGTTATTCTTTTCTTTTAAGACTGCGAGACATCTCTGATCTGTTCCACTTAAGTGGCAAGTAGCACATCTCTTTCTCATCCTTGGCTTAATTTTTTTTGTATTTATCTCCCAAAATCTTCTAACTATCTCACAACCAAGCTTTTTATTTCCTTTTATTTTTCAAATAATGAATAATCTTGCTGTTTAGATTTGATGCTCCATTCTGTCTCTTCCCCCAAATTTCTGAGAAAAAAAGTGTCTCCAAGTTTTTATTTAATATTTATAATGTAATATAGTACGTCATAACATTTATTGATGAATCTCCATTGTTCAGAGCTTCATTATCTGGTTGGTCTTTGTTATGGAAGCAATGCCTATCATTCTATCCGTGGAAATGATCTTGGGAGTGGTCACTAGAAGGTCTTTTTTAGAATAATTTAACATTTCTTTTTTGTAAATAAAGTGCTTATCAACGTCTATGCAATCTTGTCTATGGTTGGAATGCAAAAATATTCAACAGTTATCTGGAGTTAGCGGGCAGTTCGTTGTTGGATATACACACGCGATCCAGGTATTTTCATCATTTATTCTTAGGGATTCAATAATTTGATAATGATATTTTTATATTATACATTGAATTTCATATTCTTTCTGTCTGTGAAATCAAAATTCACTAACGGCTTAGCTCTTTCGCGTAAGTGTGAATTGCAGTAATTTTCATTAATATATCTCTAATCTATTCGCATGCATAAAAAATAGGTAATAATTTTTTATATAAAGAAATTTTAATAAAAATTAAAGTGTTGTGAATCTTCAATTGAGTAAATAGTTAAAAGTTAAAAGAAAGAAGTATATGTGTTAATCTTTTGCAAATAACAAGATTATTTTTTGGATATAGTCTAAGTTAATTGTTTTTGAAAATGAATTATTATGTAGTTTGTTATGAGTAAAAATAGTAAAATTAATAAAGTTCCACATTTATGTTGTTTCCAAATGACAATAGGAAGAAAAATGTGATTTCTTTTATTAAAGTTTATTTTTTGTTATATAGACAGTTTAACATCTTAGTGTGTTGTGTATTTCAATATTGAATATTTGTAAATTTATAATTTGAACACATTGACGAATATATATTTTATATAAAAAATTAAGTGTGATGTTTATGAGAAATAATTGTATGTGTATATATATTTTTACATCATTTGCATTGGGGATCATTTGTGGATATTTATCCAACTCAGAATCTGGCATTGCAAGTGCCTTTTTCGATACTGGGAGCTAGGATTTGCAAATGGGATATTTCCTGTTATGCTCTCCTAGCACATCCAAATTTGGACGTTAGCCCGTGTTTTTGAAGAAGGTTTTTAAAGAAATGTAACGAGGGATTCCCCAATATATGTTGAGTATATGTTTTTTGCGATGATATGGTTTTTCTATAAGAAATGTCAAACGTAAATGTTTGACATTTCTATGAAAAAACCGTGAAATTATATTTTGTGTATGTTTGACATAATGTTTTTCTATACATCTCACGAAATATGGTTGGACTGTATTTTTTATAATTTTCATGAGTGGACGAGATTTTATTTAATTTACATTTCTATATTTTATTTTTTCAAGCTATGATTAATGTGGAAATGTGCATTTGATAATTTTTTTACAGGGGGCGTGAGTTTCTTTTGTTGAAGAACATGGATATTGTTTATTTTTGAATACACAATTGAGATTTCATCGTTTGATTATTTTGTGTTTTAAATTGTATTATTTATGAGAGGAACATTGTTCAATTTTTACAACTTGCCAGAATAATAATGATTTAAACAATGATGTTGATGAAGACTTGTTCTTTTAACATGAAATTGATTACTGTTTTCTTTGTTTGTAGATGTGATGATTTTTTTGTTTGGTTTTATTTATGTAATGTCAATTAACTTGATTTGAAGATCTAATGTTATGCATTCGTATAAAACATGTTTAGAAGATGTAATTCGTGATGAAATTTTATGATTTGTTGTTGTGATGGATTTTATTGTATTTCTGTTTATTCATATTATTCTTGTAGAATAAATTGTTTTCCATATTATTGTGCATTTTTTTTATAATTCTCTTTGCTTTGGATTATATTGTGATTGGATTTTTGTGTGGGTCATTAATACCTTCGTTGATTTTTTTCTATAGATTAGTAAGGGCAGAATGGATTAAACTATTTGGAAGCATCTTCCCATGGAGATTTTTTATTACATTATATCTAAGTTGCCACTTCAAAATCTTGTTAGATTTCATTTATTGTGCACAGGAATGAATGCAATGTTAAGAAACTCAGATTTTTTGGCTACCTGTGGAACCATCGTCAATCGTTGCATAGAATTTTTGTATAGTATCTGACCCTTGACATTGGCAAATGTGTTGAACCCTTTGTATTTAACCATATGAAGGTGAAGCCTATATATTTACGTGTTAGTTTGAGTGGATGTAAATGACATTAGATTTGAATGTGCTATTAGATCAATGCTTTGTGTATCTTCAACAACTACGAATCGACACATACGTTCATATGCAATTATAAATCTTTTTACTGGGATATTTGTGAAAATGGGTGAGATTCGTATCGGTGAGAGGAATGGATGGTTTAGGATATGTCATGGTTTGACATGGTACATGTATGATTGTATTTTCGTCCAATATGATCCACATGCTACATGTGTGAGTGAGATTTAAAATTTTGATAGATCTTTCTATATGTGTAGTAACCTTTGTCACATTTGGAGTCCAATTGTAATTCCGACATGTCTTCAAGCTCCAAAACATGTTGTTGTTGTCAATGGAAAAATGTATTGGATGATTTTGGATCTTGAACAAAGTGGTGACGTTTTATATGGTGGTGAGGTTCTGACTTATTTCATTGTATGTCTCGATGTTGTTCATAAGACATGGGAAGATTGGCCATTCTCCAGCTCCAAATTCTGTTGATTCGATGTGCCTTTTTGTTTATGAGGATCAAGTTTTTTGTGTTGTCAATTATGCAAGCTACATGCTATTGTGGAAATTGAATAACAATATGAGTCATTATGATCCAGATCTTGGATGAGGTCAGTGTTTTTTTGTTTAATACAGGATTGGGAGTACAAGGAGATCGAAAGTGGCATGTTGTGGCATCGATTTCCTGGGTACAAGTTTGTTTCCTGGTGTGATGGGGTTCATGTTGATATGTAAATATGCACATGTACCCATACTTTATTGTGAGCTGAGCACCTTAGTATGCTATTATGGCCCTATAGGTTTATACATTGATATACTTTCTAGATGCATATTTTATGATAGATTTTTTTAGTCATTTGAATGAAGAATTTAATGGTTTGGTCTTTTCAGAGTTGCTTGAAAGCAGTGATAATCCTAAGGAGTGATACCGATATTTTTGGGAAACGTGATAGAATGAGTCTTTTTTTATAGATGTAATTTTGTAAATAGTTGTTTTTGAGGTGGTGACATTTTGCTTGATTTGAAGTAGTTTGTATTTTATGTTATGGTGCATGTTGTTGTCTTATTGATATATGTTTATATATAACTTTTTTGAGTCTTATTTGTGCATTTGCATGACGACTCTTCTTGGAGATTTTTTGAAGTTGGTTTGTAAATGTGTTTAAATTTTGCAATTGCGCTATAGCTATTAATGTTCTGCATGATGGATTTTATGTAGTTATGGAATTTTAGCGTATGTTTGACCTCAATATCGATGTGGTGTGTGTTTGATTTTGTAGGTTTTTTTTGTATTCGTGTTTATGGATCATTCAATGTCACTACGATTCCCTTCAAAAATAGCATTTAAGCATATTTTTCCATGACTTTCTTTTGTCGTGTTGGTTCATCTTCGCCTTGTGCGTAAAGAATGGAATGAGATACTCTCTCCGTCAAGTGCATTATTTAAAAAATGTTGTCTTATTCATGGAACATTTGGTTTCTTCTTGGTTGAAAAGGTGACACTCCTTCTTGGGACCGTATAAATTTTTTATTTTTAATATGATCGAGGTAGAGTAACTCACTTGTGTTCCCGGATCATTGGAAGCCCATACAGAAAGGAAAATAATCTATTCAATGGGCCCATTCCTACTTTTGGAAGCTGAGAAATTTGGTACGAATTTATTAGATGAATCCATCCTTAATCATTTTACGTCCGAGGGAAAAAAGCTAGGAATGATAGAACTTGGGATTTAGCATACGTTGAATAATCTATATTTTTAGGAGTGTATATTTTGTTCTATCCCTTTATCTTCTCCTTCTAGGTGTATTCCATTATTCTCTCCTTCTATTTTGTAACCTCTCCATCCATTTAGGGGAGTCTTGTTCAATTCCTTACCTATAAATAATGTACGTGAGTTCTATGTTTAATAGAATAATATGAGATAATCAATCTCTATTCTTTCTCCTCCATTTCTGCCTCACAGTTTGGTATCAGAGCTTTCTTGATCTCTGACTGTATGTGAAAGAAGAATATTAATCTTGCTTCTACCTGAAAGGTGTCCTGGTGTGAGTTGACAGTGGAAGGAGGCTGCATGAAGCGTGAAAGAAAGTAAAAAAGGGCGTGGAGAGGAAATTTGCGCAAGAAAAGAGAAAACGTTTTTTTTTAAAAACGTGGAAATTTTTAAAAAAAAATGTTGTCTTTTTCCTGTGCATTTTTTTTTGTTGTTTTCTACACTAAAAACAAGTTTTTTCACCTACTGCGTGGAGGAAGAAATATTAGAGTGGACTGTGCGTGGGAAATGTGGAAGAATACTGCGTGAGTTGTTTTGAAACCTGCAAGAAAAAAAAAATCTGGAGATTTTTTTTCTAAAATCTTGTTGATGTGTGCATATTTTAATTTTCTTTTGTGTGCGTGTGGAGATGAATAGAAGCCCTGCTACGTGAAGGCATAAAATTGTTGGAAATATCTTGATATGTAATAATCTTGCCTGTATTTTGTCCTTGTGTAACCTAGTGTAGGAAGAACTTTATGTTTGCATGGAGAATTTCAAAACTTGTTTTTGCAAGCATATATTTTTTGTTGGAACAACAGCTAAAAAGGGTATTTCGAAAACTGGGGAGACCTTGTGTGGAGGAAGACAAGTGCACTTGATGCATGTGGAAGAAGATCTGTGTGGAAAAAATATTGTGGTGCTTCAAGAACAATGGAAGAGAAGAATGAATCTAGAACCTGCAATGTAATTGGAACCAAAGTGGCATCTATATTGGAGCATCACATGGAATTGCGTGAAACTCACTCCAAATAACGTGAAGTTTGGAGTTTGTCACTTGCTACTCCGTGAGGAAAAGACCAACTATCTACGTGAAGAGGTAGAACAACATGAGGAGAAGAAACTTGGAGAAACTACAACATACTACATCGAATGTCGAGTGTAGACAACTCGATTGAGAGCGTCAATAACATGGTCACCACAGCTGAAAGCCAGAATATCAACTCGCCAGCTAGAGAACACCATGAAGAAGCTCCTGAGAGCTCCGGGTTCTACTTTGCTTTGCTGAACGAGCTTCGAAATACCAGCAATCTTGCATTCGACAAGCTAGTTCGAGAAGGACTTCTTGAATACTTTCTTTTCGACGTCAGCTGCCAAGAAAGTGAGTACGGGAAGAATTAGAAGCCGGATATGATGCCGACTGTGACGATGAAGAAGAATGCCCTACAAAGCATCGTCATCTCATAACACGTGAATATCGCGAGCATCTACGAGCCAGTAATTCTCGTCAGTGAGTCAAAATTGTAATAACTCTTCAAATAAATAAATATTTTTTTATTACGATGTCTGCTCCAAAGTTACTTCTGTCTGACGCTCAGTTGCTCAAAGGGTCCAATTTTGTGGCCTGGAAGACAAAAATGAAGACAATCCTTCAGTTTGAAGGATTATGGGGAATTGTCACAGGGTCTGTGCCCGCTCCCACAGCCCCCGATGAACTAATAAAATATGAAATGGCTAGTGCTAAAGCCTTGATGCTGATAATGCTCAGTATCAGTGACGATGTGCAACCACATGTTAGGAATGCGGAGAAACCCAAGGAGGCCTGGGACAAGTTGGCAACCATTTATGAAGCCAAAAATCAGATGAAGATACTTCATCTTCAGTCAAAGCTGCACACCCTCTCTATGGGGTCAGACGAGAAAGTGGAGGAATTCTTGTGTCACGTGGCTGAGCTGAGATCAGAGTTATTAGCACTCAGTGAAACGGTGGACGATAAACTTCTCGTCGCAATCACCTTGAGAGCACTCCCTTCTCAATTCTGAGTGTTCGTTACGACACTGAATGTGTCTAAACAAATAGTGACATTCGAAGAGCTTGTGAATTTGCTGCAGCAGGAAGAGGCCATCACTTCATCGCATGAGGAGTCTCAGGACAAAGCCTTGTTCTCAAAGCCTTACCATGGCCAGAAGAATCAGAAAGGTCCCCAGAGAAGCCAAATCTAGCGCAACCCAAACAACAACAGAAAGATCAAAATTCAAAGAGATGGTGTCACATTTGTAGAACCAATACTCACGACACTGATCACTGCTGGCACAATAGCTTGAAATAGGGGTCTTCAAGCCATACAAGCACATCCGGGCATGAAGATTTTCAAAAGTCCAAATGACATCCCCACTGGAGAAAGCACAAGGGACATCTCGCAGCCCAACAAGAAGATGATGACTCTGATGAGGAGACATCAGAAGGAGCCCATTGTAGTAAGAATCTTGTACTCGTCTCTCAAACTTCTCAGCCCACGAAGAAAGTCTGGTTGATAGACTCTGGTGCAAGCAAGCATATGTCAGGTGACAAGAAGCTGTTTGATTCACTACATGAAGAACCAACTGGAGATCGAGTTCGGATAGTGGATGACAAAGAGTACATTGCAGAAGGAATAGGGAATGTCACCATTCCTCTGGGACCATGAAAATGTACACTTACAAAGGTACTATATGTTCCTGGCTTGACTAGCAACCTCTTGTCAGTTACTCAGCTCTTGAATCATCACCTTAAGGTAGAATTTCTTGTTCAAAATGGCATTAAATCATGCTTAATCTCCCGACAAGGTACGGTTCTTGCTAAAGCTTTTGTAAAAGATAAGTTATTTGCTTTAGATACTTGTTTCATCTTCTGCAGTAGCTTTATCTGCTTCAACAATAGAATCAACTGCCTTATGGCATTTTAGATATGGACACTTGTCGGTCAGTTCATTGCACCAGATGAGTTCAAAAGCAATGGTCCGTGGACTACCCAAATTGTCCAGTTCCTTGCCTATTTTCCCTGGCTGTCTTGCAGGAAAACAACACAGAGATCCATTTCAAGTGAGCACCTTCCATGCCAAGAAGTGTCTGGAGGTAGTTCATACCGATCTGAATGGCCCATTGCCTGCTTCATTTTCAGGATACAAGTACTTCCAGCTGTTCGTGGATGACCACTCTCGCAAGATGTGGGTATATTTCCTAAAGAAGAAAAGTGAGGCTCTTCAACACTTGCAGAACTTCTATCATCGTGTTGTCAAAGAGTCCAGACAACCACTTCTTCTACTCCACTCAGATCGAGGGGGGGAATTCACATCAAAGAGGTTCTTGGCCTTCCTGAACCAACACGGCATTAAGCAGCACCTGACTGCTCCCTACACGCCCCAGCAAAATGGCATTGTTGAGCGTCGCAATCGCACAGTGATGGAGATGGCTCGCTGCATGCTATCAACTGCAAAGCTAGGAGAACGCTATTGGGCTGAAGCAGTACAAATGGTTGTATATCTTCTCAACAGGGAACCGACAAAGATTCTACATAAACAAGATGCCAGAAGAGGTATGGAGTGGTAAAAAGCCATCAATTTCTCATTTGCGAGTATTTGGTTGCACAACATACATGCATGTCCCAGCTCAGAAGAGAAAGAAGGTAGAGCCAAAAACACTCCCGTGTATCCTTCTTGGCTACAGTACTACCTCGAAGGCGTATCGTCTCATGGATCCTGAGACAAAGAAAATATACGAGATTCGGGATGTGGTTTGTGATGAGTCATCCTTTGACTCAATAGTATCAACAGAAGATCCACTTCCAAACACATCTCACCGATTAGTCTCTGAATCAGATGATGAGCTAGAGGAGACTACTCAGAGAAAAGAAATGCTGCCAGGAGAACTATTTGTTGACCTTGGAGAACTGGAGAATGTGACTCCACATCAATCCACATGGCAACGACATAGTTCTTCTCAAAAGCAGCCAAGTTCTCATCTGAAGTGGGTACAAAGCACTATCAAGGACTCACATTTGCAACAACTCCCAGATACATCATCCAGAGTCAAAACAAGGAGTCAAACAAGAAATGAGGTAAACTTTGCACTCATGAGTTCACTGATGAATAGCTCCGAGCCAGATAATGTTCGTGAAGCACTCAGTCAAACTCAGTGGAAGGAAGCCATGGATACAGAATATGACTCACTCATGAAAAATCAGACATGGGAACTTGTCGATCTGCCTACAGGAAAGAAACCCATAGGCTGCAAATGGGTTTTCAAGACAAAATATAAGGCAGATGGATCCATCGACAAACATAAAGCACGACTTGTAGCAAAAGGATATGCTCAGAAAGAAGGCATCGACTATGAAGAAACCTTTGCACCCACTGCAAAGATGAAGACCATCAGAGTAGTTTGCGCACTTGCAACACAGAAAGGATGGAGACTTCAGTAGATGGACGTCAAGAGTGCTTTCCTAAATGGTGATCTGAAAGAAGAAGTATACATGACCCAACCTGAAGGATTTGTTGATGAAAAGTAGCCTAAGAAGGTATGTCATCTCATCAAATCACTTTACGGACTGAAACAAGCTCCCAGGGCATGGTATATCAAGATCAACGATCACCTTTTGCAGCATGGGTTCACTCATAGCCCCTCAGATTCAAATTTGTATATAAAGAAGGTAGGCAAAGAAATTGTCATTCTGGTTGTTTATGTAGATGATCTTGTGATCACTGGCAGTTCAGAAGATCAGGTTGATATTGTAAAGAATGATCTCAAAAGAACCTTCGACATGACAGATTTGGGGCTACTACATTACTGTCTTGGCTTGGAGATATGGCAAAAGGAGCATCACATTTTTGTCTCCCAGACAAAGTACACCAAGACACTCCTGGAAAAGTATAGAATGTCTGACTGTAAACCTATATCCACTCCCATGGAAAAAGGCTTGCAACTTTCAAGATTCCAGGACTCACCTCAAGTAGATGCTACTCTCTACAGGAAATTTGTTGGAGGGCTCATCTATTTGACATATACCAGACCAGATCTCTGCTATGCTGTCAGCTATCTTTCTAGGTTCATGCAGGAGCCAAAGAAATGTCACTGGAATGCAGCAAAGCATGTTTTGAGATATGTCTGAGGAACAACTAATTATGGTCTGGAATATAAGAAGAATGATCAATTCTTCTTACAGGGATACGTCGACTCAGACCACGCTGGATCTGTTGATGACAGGAAGTCAACTACAGGATACATATTTCATCTCGGATCTGGACCTATCTCGTGGATAAGCAAGAAGCAGAATGTTGTTTCTATCTCATCCACAGAGGCAGAATATCACACCGCATGAGGAGCTGTGTGCGAAGTGATATGGATACGTCACATTTTGGATGACCTGGGAATTCCTGAAAAATAGTCACCTATTCTCTATTGTGACAATCAGAGTGTGTTGAAGCTCGTGCAGAATCCAGTCTTTCATGAACGAACAAAGCATATTGAAATTGACTGCCATTTCATTCGAGAGCATGTCTTGAACCATCAAATTCAGCTCCAGTACTGTCCTACTGAAGCACAAGTTGCCGACATTCTCACTAAATCCCTTGGCAAAGTGAAATTTGAATTTTTCAGGGGTCACATTTGCAAGAATAATGTAATAAGGGGGGGAATGTTAGCATACGTTGAATAATCTATATTTTTAGGAGTTAATTTATTTCTATCCCTTTATTTCTCCTTCTAGGTGTATTCCATTATTCTCTCCTTCTATTTTGTAACCTCTCCATCCATTTAGGGGAGTCTTGTTCAATTCCGTACCTATAAATAATGTACATGAGTTCTTTGTTTAATAGAATAATATGAGATAATCTATCTCTATTCTTTCTCCTCCATTTCTGCCTCTATTATGATATGAACAAGGGAGAGTGTGTACAATGTACTTCGTCAGGTTTTGATTCATGTGCGATATATTTTCCTATGTTTGATGATATTTTTGAAGAAATTATTGGTGGAAATTTCATGCCACTGATGCCTAGTCCCGACAGTGTTGACCTGATTTCAGACATCGGTGTTCCCTAAACACTAGTGTTTATGGAGACTTTTGTGAGGTGTGTTTGTTTATTAATCTTTATGAGTTATTAATTTTATCATATTTTGTTAGCCTTATGTTGGTATTAAATTACGCACATGATAAAATATTGGATTCCAATTCAGATGTTTTATTTTTCTTGAATTGTATGCATGGAATTTAAACACTTGTCTACATAATTTTGTAATAGTGATTTTTTGTGTTGCTTTGACTTAGAACATGATTCATCTTGTTATATGAAGAAAAGTATATATTTTTTGAGATGTTATAGTTTTGATTTTAATGTATTTGATTGGTGTTGTGTATCACTTTTGTATGAGATGTTCTGAACTTGCTTGTTTGATAACAGGAGCACTATTTGAAATGGAATCAGGAACTCATGCCACATTACCTAACGATGTCATGAAGAAAATATTTTCAAATTTATCTTTCAGAGAATTGGTGCGTATGAGGATTTTTTGCAAGTTGTGGAACTTTATATTAGATTCCTCGAACCTGTATTATATTGTGGAAGATCCGACTATCTAATGCTTTGGATTTTTGGTCCACGAATGGAGGGATGTTACGGGGTTCTATGGCCCTTTGTACTTGGATGATGATGGAATATTTTTGTGCTTGTACATAAGTGGGGCCCCTTTTGAAAAGAGACCGAGGATACATATGACGATTGGATCTCTTGTTTTGTTATCCTTTCCGATTTATGAGTTTAGAGCTCGACAATATATTCTTGTAAACCCGTTCATGGGTGGAGTTATGCGAATTGGGAGTATTAACATAGGAATTGATGGATGTGTTTCTTTGTTTGAAGATATTGATGATGATGAGTACGTATTCGTTGCATTACAATGTTTTTCATCTTTAGATTTCACATATGAGATCTATTGTAGTAGGTCTCATTGTTGGAGTCTGTTGATAGTGCCGACACATACCGTCATTCCTAAAGTGACTCCTCCTATTGGTGCATCATGTTGTGGTGGGAGGATGTATTGGGTGAAGGAAAAGCTGAATTGTTTCTCTAAAATTGAGTACACCATTTTCTCGTTGGATGTTGTACGTCGGAAGTTAAAATTTTGTTGTATTCCTTTTAGTGACATTGTGTCATTGTGTCTGGATGTCCATGAGAATAATTTGTTCTATGCATCATGAGTATGGGTGTAAAGTTTGTGTGTGGTTGCTTCGAGATGCAAAAGCAATTTCAGGTGAAGAACAAGAGATGGGTTTTGAACGTGACGATGAGAATGTGTTTGAAGATGGATTTAGATTTTTGTGGAAGTATTTGATGGAGTTTTCTCAAGATATAAATGACAAATGTCCAGGGTACATGGCTATTTGTTCTGTTGGATCCATCGTCCTTATGTGTAAATATGCACAAATCCTGTACATGTTTTATGATTTGGATAGAAAAACTTGCATTCTGGCTTTTAGGAAATTGTGCACATCAAAATGTTATGGATGTTATTTCCCGACAAGAGAGGATTGTAGAGATGTAGTTCTTGGTGTGAGTTTCATGCCATTGATTCCTGGTTGTGAAAATATTTCTCACCTACGTAATTTGAGTATTGACTAATATATTTTTCTTCCCTTGGTTGAAAAACTTTACATGTATCTCATGTTTGTGTGGAAGATTTTACATAATTAAATGTTTTGTCTTGTAATTTATGTGTTTTGATGTACGTGTATTACTGGTTTAATTGTTGAAGATTTTATCGTCCATGTTTTGCATAGTGCATTATTCAATTAATAATAATTATGTTTTTGAAATTTTCTATGTTAAATTTTTAATTTTATTGTAGATAATGGAGGAACGAAAACATGCGCATACGAGAAAGAAAAATAATGTGATGATAGAATCATTGAGTGATGTTAATCGATGCGAATTTCGTGGGCCACAATTCTACGATGAAAGACTTATGGATGTAATACTTCCTACGGGTTATGAATGGTCGGGTGAGAGTAACATTGCACGAAAGACTCTTCTGATGTCTGACATAATGAGAAGATCGAATGTTGTGATTAATCCCGTAGGGGATTCGCGCTGGGAAAGGAATTCATTGTTACATAACGCAGAAACCGTTACCGATCCTGTAATGTTGCATTTTTTATTATTTAATGTCTTTGTTACTTGTTTAATGAAAAAAATATGTCTTGCATGTGTGATGATGATTGTTTGTTGCAATTTTTTTTGTTTTGTAGTCATTGAGTGAGAATGCCACCATGCACACACACGAGGAAATAGATTCACCTGGAAATTCTTGATGGGATGTTGAGCGTCGTCATTTTCGAAGGTCACAAATTTGACAACAACAGAGAATGAAAGGGATGGGAGGTCAGGGTTATATGTATTTTTCAGGCCAACAAGTTAATGTAGATGTTTTTCCATCTTCAAGGATCAGGAGAGAAATAGATGCGACAGAGGATGTGTGTTTAGATAATGTGAATGCTAACTCGTCTTTAGAGAGGATAGAAACATTGAATGAATATCTTTGAAATGATTGTGTTGGAGAAGAGATGCGTGTATTTTTATCACGTGATGACACGGTTGGTGTTCATGGTGTAATGTTAAGTGTAATGTATTATTTGATGTCTTTGTTCCTGTATTTTTAAGAACTAAATATTTCATATATGTGTAAACAATGTTGTTTAATACGTCATTTTGTAGTAGGTAATGAAGGAACATTCCCCTGTTTGTAGCAGTAAGAAACAAAAGTCTCCTAGAAAATGTCAGAGGGATAATGATCGTCATCGTTTCCTTAAGTCGCAGGTTCAAGAGCAAGATAAAATGAAGGAGATACGTGGTCGGATTTGTACACATTTTTTAACTGAAGGTGTTAGTGCAGACCTTCTACGCTCTTCAGATGTTGGAACGGAGTTACACATCATACCCAGGTTAGGTGTACAATCTTGTGAAAATTTTTCCCCATCGTATGATAGATTAAGAGTCATGCCAGATGTCAATGTGTGACTTGAAGATTGAGATGGTTAGATAGGAAGTATCAGAGACAAAGATAGAGATTACTCTTTGAATGCGAGAATTGTGCTTGTTGTAGTTGAGACAAATGCGCACCCCATAAATGTGGGGCTGAGTGGAAGTTGTAGCTACGTGAGAGGGTCATTACAGGATATTTCTATTGGAATATCTTATATTCCTCATCTGATGTTAAATGAAATGTCACAGCAGCAATGCAACAACTCAGTCGTGAAACGATGTGCGAGTGAAATTTTATTTGTGATATATTTTTAAAAAATTATGCATTAAAATAATATGAGAAGTCAAAGATGGTGTGTTTCTATTCTCCAGTTGATAGATTCCCTGTCAAATTTTTAAAAAATATGAGTTGTTGCAGTTGGTTGGATTCTTATTAACCAATATCTCTTTACATGTTATGTATATCTGAATTTTTTGAAATTTTATAAAATATATCACAAGGTGAAATTGCTATACATAGATATAGGAATGAGTGGGAGTAGATATGGTAGAGGGTCATTACAAGATATTTCTGTTGGAATATCTGATATTCCTGATCTGATGTTGAATGAAATCTCATAGCAGCAACACAAAAATTTGATCGTGAACTGAACTACAAGTGAAATTTTCTTTACGAGATATTTTTTAAATGTATGCATCAAAATAAGTTGTGATGTCAGAGATGGTGCATTTTTATTCTCCAGTTTATAGATTCCCTACAATAGTTTTGAATTTATGATCTATTGGAGTTGGTCAGATTTTTGTTAACCAAAATGTCTTTGAATGTTATGTATATGTGAATTTTCAAAATTTTCTAAAAATGTCTCATGAATTGCTATTCTTATACATAAATGTAGCAACGAGTGGAAGTAGCTATGGGAGAGGTTCATTGCAGGATATTTCTATTGGAATATCTGATATTCCTCATCCGATGTTGGATGAAATGTTGCAGCAGTAACAAAACAACTCAGTCATGAATCAAAGTGCAGGTGAAATTTTCTTTGTGATATATTTTTAAAAATTTATGCATTAAAATAAGATGCGACGTCAGAGATGGTGCATTTTTTGTTTATTATGTCTTTATGACTTGGTATATTTGTGTGTAGGTTGTCAAGGAGATATATTATCCAGAATTCTTATGTGAAATGGAATGGATAGAACATGTTTGAGAGCATCAGGTTCATGTGAATTGCGTGTTGGGATCCAAAGTGATGTACTTGAGCATTTGGAGAATAACATGAATGCCTGTGATCAGAATTTACTCAGGAAAATGAATTATATGGATTCTTTTGCAAATGTGGATGGTGAGGGTGGGAGGTCTATGAACAGGGAGAATATGGAGTGTCATGCAACACATTCAGTAGGGAACAACAACATCCACTATCCCAGGGATGGTGAGCGTGATATTGAGTCAGAACAGGACATTTGACATCAAAACATACCTACGATAAGTGGTGTGAATAATTTCCCGAATCAGAGTTACACATAGTTTTACTCATCGCGTTATGGTGTACAATTGAATAGGATGCTCGAGTCTCGTCGTGAATTTTTGAAAAGGATTGATGCGCTGGAAGTTATTCAGATGTGTGGTATATGTAAAGAGTCATATCCTAGTATAGTTGTGACACTTTCAGTGGAAGGACCTATTTGTAAGAGATGGAAGTGTGAATGAGGTGGTCATTGATATTCAAAGTGGAATAATATGGATCCCGGGGATCAGCCAGAAGTGTTGCGTGTACTAACGCAGGTGGAAGAAATGTTGATAGTGCGGGTGAATCCCATATTACATGTAACTCATGCATGTGGTGGCTAGTACAAATATAGTGGACACACTATTTTCTTTCCCCAAGACGTATCTTTTATTGCTAGACTGCTTCCTTGTCGAATAGAGGATGTGTATATTCTTATTGTGAAAAGATAGAATGTTGGACAAAGGGAGCATGTATTGTTAGTCACTCACATGTATTAGATGCTTTGCGTTACAAAATTTGTAACGATGGGTATTACAAAGATGTGGAGATAGACCATGCAACATTAGAAGATCTCCCAAAAATAGAGGGAGATGTATCAGAAAGAATTCGTCGGGTGGAATTTTAGATACAAGATGAGCACGTTGGGAGAGAAGAAACAACAGATATAGTGAGTGTCGAAGAAGAACATGTACATAATCATCCATCGTCGTTTGCTTTAAGGATTCCTAATCCACGAAGGGAGATGGAGGAAGTCAGATTGTTTGTTAAAAATACAAATTTGAGGTTGGTCGATGTTGTCGATTGTCCACTGATTGGGTATTCGCCAATAAATGAATACAACATGGAGGGCATGTTATCCATGGCATTTCTGACCCTCTTTCCTATGGGAGATGCTGAATGGTTGCAGCTGAGGATTAGAACAATACAGTTTCATGATTATGTGAAGCATTTGATAAGGTATCATGAGAATAGGTTTGGAAGGCACCTGAGATTTAGATATTGTGCATATAATAGACAAATGCGGCACCGCAGTCAGGCCACAACTTCTTTTTTTTCAAGAGAAATTTGGAGGACAAGCTGAACAGGTGATACATTTTGGAACAAAACTTCATGGGACTAGGTCTTATTGGTACTCATGTCATAGTGAGCCGACAGATATGATTGTTCAGTTGGGTAGCCCGACTCTTTTTTTTATGCTTACCACAGCAGACACAAAGTGGTTTGATTTGCACCAGTTAATGCCTGGGGAACCTCCTTCAAATTCTTCGAGGGCGTATAGGTGGCGGATTGAGAATGTGATAGATTATCCTCATATCGTCGTGACTTACATGCACAAAATATTTGAGATATTTCGTGAAGAGGTGATACAGAAACTAATTGGTGCAAAGGATTACTGGTACAGGTTTGTAGTTGTCTGTTTAATTGAAATTTATTTAAATTTGTGTAGTGATCTAATCCATTTTCAATATTGTGAACAAATGGTTTTGTAAGTTGCATTTTTTTTGGCATGGTATTTGTAGGTTTGAGTGGCAACATTGAGGATCTACACATGTCCATGGATTCATGTGGGTTCCCAGTAGCCCCTGCATGGAAACATTGGATTGGGAAGATGAGAATCAGGTAATGGCTGCAAGATCATTTTTTGATAGATACGTCACTTTGTGGAATCCCCGTGACAGCCATCAAATAAATGTCATGCTCGGTCGGTCCAGAGACGAAGATCCTTGTTCGACGAAGCCTTTGCGGATATTAGAGCATGACCCACTTTATGACTATGAAGAACTTGTCAACCATGTGCAGAGGCACACTAAATGTAGCGAGATGTCCTGTTTGAGAAAGAAGGGATCATCCATGGTTTGTCATTATAATGTTCCGTGGGACCTTTGGGATGATTTGGATTTGTTTGTTGATGTAGATGGTCAAAAGAGATTTGAACCTTCTCACAATGATGTGAGATTGAACCTTCACAACTCGGACATGTTGGCCATATGGCACGGTAATATAGATTATCAACCTGTTGTTTCTAGACATGTGGTGTTAAAGTATATAGCAAAATATGCTTTGAAGGAAGAGAAGAGGTCAGAGAGCTTTCATGATATGTTGACGAGGATATCAGATGATGTGGAGGGGGAAGAGTCTGCACTATGTATATATCGGAGGATTTTGATAGAAACAATTGTGGAACATGATATTGGGGCGCAAGAGACATGTCACATGCTATTGAAGTTGTCGTTGGTTCAGTGCAGTCGTGCCTTTATGACTCTGAATGTTGGTAGGAAGGTTTTTTGCAAGGTGATTACGACGTCTGATGAGAATGAAAGTGGATCGTGTTTCATTGATGCATATAAAGATCAACCAGTACAGTTGGAATCCATCTCATTGATTGATGTTGTGAGATCGTGGTCGTTTAATGTGAAGAGAAAGAAAGACAAATGGAAGTTGAGGGATATGCCTGCTATCATACGTGTGTGGCCGAGGTATTTCTCTTTTCCTGAAAGTGGATCAGAGGATCGCGAGAAATTTTGTTGGAGTGAATTGTTGTTGTATAAGCCATTTCGTGATATACACAGGGACATAGGTCATACTAGAGAGGAAATTTTAGAAAATTGGGAGAGAATTAAGAATACGTATCGTGCATGGCATGTTGAATCGGAAGGATGCAATGAAGGAAGAAGACATAGAAGAAACTGACGATGATGAGATGCAAATTTTTGTGGGCGTGGATGGAATGGATGAGTGGGAGTTGTTTTCTGGCATTGTTCCTCCCAATCAGGTGCATTTGAGTGATCTTCATATGCTTGGAAGATGGGATTTTGATTTGAACCATGTTTGGGATACAGAGGAGGACGAGGACGTATAGGACGTGTCAGCATGTTTTATAGAAACGAACAAATCCATGCAAAATGTGGTGGATTCTTCAGACAATTCAGTATCAGGTGTGGACATGTTGTCAAGAAAACAATGTATTGCTCTGGAAACTATAGTCAAACATTCTAGAAAGGGCCCCGAGGAAGCTCCACTCAGAATGATAATACAAGGTACTACCAGGACGGGGAAATCTTTTTTGATTAATTGCATTAAGAATGTCTTGGCAAACAGTGTCATGATAGGTAAGAATCCTCTTCTTCTTTTGGCACCGACAGGAGTTTCTGCTTTCAACATCCATGCTACAATGGTGCATTCGTCACTGAAAATTCCATTGCGTGACATGAGATGTTTGGCTAGACAGACACTGGCTATATTTCAAGAGCAGATGAGACATTATAGATACATTCTTATTGATGAGATGAGTTTTGTGGGTCCAAAATTGTTGAAAAAAATTGATATTCACTTGTGAGAAGCATTCCCTTTGCACGAGAATGTCATATTTGGAGGTAGGTCTGTAATTCTCGTCGGGGATCTTGCCCAACTCCCCCCTGTAAAGGACATACCGATGTATGCAGGAAACACAGAGGGAAAAAAGTTATGGAGATCTTTTTCTCATGTCGTGACTCTCGACACAATTTTTCGTCAAGAAGGGGACAGTGTGGATCAGGTGAAGTTTCAAAACTTGCTGTGTAATTTGAGAAATGTGAATCCCACAATCGAAGATTGGGAGTTGTTGATGTCCAGAACAGATTTGTGCTTTGGTGCAGAGGAAATTTCAATGTTTGACTCTTCCAGTCATTTGTTTTCGACGAATGTACAAGTGACGTTTCATAATAGGATCATGCTCAAGAAATTGAATGTCCCTGTGGTGTGAGTTGTTGCAACCCGTGTGAGAAGAGTGACATATGGAGAAAGTGACGATGACCAGTTGGAGAGTGAGGTGTTGCTTTGCAATGGTCAACATGTTATGTTGGTGTGCAATTTGTGGGTGGAGGTAGGTTTAGTTAACAGATCTCTTGGACAAGTGAATAACATAGTGTATTTCCCTAGGACGAAGCCTCCAGATCTACCGATATTTGTTGTTGTGGAGTTTCAGAATTACGTCGGCAGTCCCATGGGATTTGAGTCACCCGAAATATGTACCAGTGCCTCCAGTATTGAGGGGACGTCGCAGACAAGTGCCTTTGAAGATGTCATGGGCTCTTACAATTCACAAGTCACAGGGACTCACTCTCAATAGAGCAACGATCGACATAGGCAGTAGGGAGCGACAGGGCTGACATTCACGATGATATCAAGAGTGAAGTCTCTTGATGGATTACGCATATGTCCTCCTTTTTCTTATGAGTGTTATTCTAAGATGAAGGAAGGTGCATACGTTTCTATTAGGAAGAAGGAGGAAGATCGTCTGCTGAAATGTGAACAAACATCATCATGAACGACATTGATCGCTCGTCCTTGAATACTTAAATATGTGTCTTTTCTGATATGTTGATAGTTGTGTGTTTTCTGTAATTTTGTTCAGCGATATATGGTGATCGATTTTTCTAAACGTGAATCATTTAAAATACGCTGAGGTTTATTAATTACGTGTGATATACATTTTGATTTTGTAATTTCGTATTTATTTCTACATATTTATAGTTAACGTTTGTATAAATTTAATTTATTTGATGCAATATGAGGACTTTTACATTTCATGGTGTCTCACAAACTCATCAGTGCATCGTTATTAGTTGTGAGATCATATGCGATGAGCTTTTGTATGGAAGGAAAATAAACACATGTGAAATTAGAGAACTTGGAACTATACATTTTGATTTTGTAATTTCATATTTACTTCTACATATTTATAATTAATGTTTGTATAAATTTAATTTATTTGATGCAATATGAGGACTTTTACATTTCATGGTGTCTCACAAACTCATCAGTGCATCGTTATTAGTTGTGAGATCATATGCGACGAGCTTTTGTATGGAAGGAAAATAAACACATGTGAAATTAGAGAACTTGGAACTATGTTTCAATAATATTGTTGACCTTTCATAAGTTAACCAGGTTATTTTTTTTATAATTTGACATGTGCAACTTTATATATTTAAATATTAAGGCTTTGAATGCATTGGTGGTGTGAATTATAATATGATAATAATTTATGAAATTTGAAAAATTAAAATTTATTACAATTTAAAAAGTAAAAACAACAATGATGATGATAATCATGATGACAATGATCAACGATGGTGGTGATGATGATGAGAACGACGATGATCGACGATGGTGGTGATGATGATGATAACGAAAAATATTGATGATGGTGGTGATGATGATGATGACGAAAATGATCGTTGATGGTGGTGATGATAATGATTACGAAGACAACAATGATGATGACGATGACGAAAATAATGGTAAAAAACTTAATGGGGATGAGAATGATGATGTTGATGATGATGATTTTATGGAGATGATGATAAGAATGATGATGATGATGATGATGAAAATAACGATGATTGATGATTACGAAGACAATAATGATGATGATAATGATAATGAAAATGATCAATGATGTTGGTGATGATAATGATGACAACGATGATCAACGATGGTGGTGATGATAAAGACAATGACAGTGATCGACGATGGTGGTGTTGATAATGGCAATGACAATGATTGACGATGGTGATGACGATGATGATGAAAACAATGATCAATGATGGTGGTGATGATCATGACGATGACAATGATCGATGATGGCGGTGATGATAAAGATGATGACAGTAATTACGATGACAATGATGATGATGATGATGATCATAATGAAAATAACGGTAAAAAATTAGATGGGGATGATAATGATGATGCTGATGATAACGATTTGATTGAGAATATGATGAATGATGATGATGATGATGATGACAATGATAATGATTGGTGATTATGAAGACAATAATGACGATGAAAATGATCAACGGTGGTGGTGGTGATAATGACGATGACAATGATCAACGATGTGGTGATGGTAATGACGAAAAATGATTGACGATGGTGGTGATGATATTGACGAAGACGATGATCAACGACGATGATTATGATAATGATGATGACAATGATCAACAATGGTAGTGATGATAATAACGATGACAATGATCAACAATGGTGGTGATGATAATAGCATTCATAATAAATTTTATTTTATGTATAAAGTTTTTATAATAATATTAATATTAGTAATAACATTAATATTAATACTATTATTCGTGATATTAATATTCATAATATAAATATTTGTACTAAGAATATTAAAACGAATAATAGCAATACTAATTTTAAAATATTAATGTTATCATACTTTCAGATTTGAACATTAAATCATGGACCATGGATCCCAAGTGCACGACTCCGAACACATTTCGTAAATGTTAATAGTACATACTTAAATTTAAACCATAAACACTAACCTTAAATAATAGTCGATCAGTGTGAGTAACGATGACAATTAAAGCATATTATAAACCGATTGACAATGACAATGACGATGACAATGATATTTGATGATGATGAAAATTGAAAAAAAATATGATGATAACGATGACACTAATGATTATAATATGATAATTTAGTTTTTGATAATTTTTAATTTTTAGTTTTAATTTAATTTTATACTTTTATTAATATTTACCTTTAAATAATTTTAAATTTTTATTTATTTTTTAGTCTTGTGAATTTTTTAATTTTTAGTAATTTGTAATATTCTATTATTTTTAAATATTTGTAAATTTAATATTTTATTTTTCTAATTAATTTTAATATGTAAATTTAATTTTTATAATTTTTTATTTTTAAATTTATTTCATTTTTTAGTTTTATTTTAATTAATTTTTTTATTTTTATCCATTTTTTATTTTTAAATTTATTTCTAATATTTTTTATTAATATTTATTTTTTAATTAATTATTTTATTGATTTTAATTTTTTTTTTATTTATTTTTAATTTTTATTTTTAATTTTTTAATGATTTAATTAATTTTTTGTTTTAATGATTTAATTAATTTTTTAAAAATTTTATAATATTTATTAATATTTAATTTTCATTAAAGACAATATTTTTTATTAATATTTATTAATTTAAAGACAATAATTTTAAATTAATATTTATTAATTTAAAGACAATTTTTTTTTATTCTATTTATTAATTTTTAATTTCTAATTTTTGTTAATTGAATTTTTTAATTTTTAATATTTATTATTTAATAATTTTAATTCTAAATTTAAATTCCAAAGGCGTTCCCCCTATGGGAAATTGGACGTTTTTTACATTGCAATTAATGTTGACAGCCGAAATGACGGTTAAGACGGGCACTATGATAGTTTAGATTTTCCTGCCTATTTTCATGGATTGTTTGGCCATGCAGCGCTTGGCAATGGCGCCTTCAATTTCTGTATCTGGTATTTTGGAAGCCATCCCTGCTCACACACAGAAAGTGATCCATATCGTTGATTTCGACATAATGGAGGGCATGCAGTGGCCGCCATTAATGGAAGCTTTGAAAACTGAAAATTACCAAATTGGTCATCTCAAAATAACAGCGGTTAAATGGATTTATCAGGAGGAGTATTCAGGTCCATTTTCATGCTGCTGCAAAGACACTTGAAGAAGATTGTCTGAGTATGCAAGTTCGATGGCGATTCCATTCTCGTATCAGGAAACTGAATTGGAAAATGTCAAAGATGAGTTGAGGTCAAGCGAGGATGAAATTGTGATGGTGAATTGCATGTGGGAATTGCCACATATGTTTGGCGGCGATAGAAAGCAGTTATTACAATTCTTGCAGGGGACGCGCGACCTCGATCCAGCTATCCTGACTGTGGGCACTGGACCTAATGGAATTGTAGCTCATGGCAAGCTCAATTTCGTGGAGCGTTTTGCTCTGTGTTTGAAGAATCTGTGTGCGGTGTTTGACTCTGTGGAAGCAGGATTAACAGAGGAATATGGTCTTGCTCGAGCAATGGTAGAACATCTCTTCTTTGGGTCAATGTTGTGCAGACCCATTAATTATATGGCAGGCAATAAGGAAGGAGAAATAGTCCGAGCGATAGACATCCCACTCCAATTTGGGTTTGCCGAAGATGTCATAAGCCAGAAAAACATTATGTTTGCCAAACATATTGTATCATCATGTGGGGACGATGTAGGCAAATATTATGATGTGGAATCATCAGGAAATAATCAACTGTTTCTTAAATGGGATTCTACCCCTTTGATTTGTGTCTCTTCTTGGAACACAATGTAACTCATCTCTTATACCAATATGGTTAGATTTGTAACAAGTTAGTTCCATTTGTAATTTTAATCCCAACAACAGTAAAATAGTAGTATATTATAATAATAATTTATAATTTCCTTTAGATTAAATAGGTTCTTACTTAAAAATTAATTTTGTTTATTAAGTGTATTTATAGAAAAAATAAATTGTTTTTGGGTAATTTAGCAGGACCAACAAATATTCACAAGATGTTGTAGGTAATTGTAAAGCCCTTCTTCACCATGTTTTTATCTCGATTTCTCTGACTATTTTTGCAGTCAGATTATGTTTGATGTGGGGTTTTGTTTGCATGCTACAACAAGTGGGCGGGAGATGAATGAGGATGAAGGTTTAGAATATACGGTGGTTATGAATTGGTGGCATGTGGAGATCAGTAGACAATCGAAGACAAACATGAGTTAGTAAACACATCAGAACTATCCACTGGGCTGAAAGAAAAATTCTTGAAGTCGTATGTAGAGCAGAAGCAAAGGAGTCTATAATCCCAACTAGGAAACGACAGTCCCCAATTGAGGGATCCAAAAAATTTATCATTCCCAGGCCATTAAAATAAAAACTTCCTTTTGTTTGATTCTGTTGTTGATAGTAGTTGTTGAAAGCATAAGAAACATTACCTACTTCTCCAACGTCATTGCAAGATCCTCCATAAAGAAGTCTTGTGCAATCAACACTTGAGCATGCAAGTTGTGCATAGTTCGAAGCACTGGACAGATCACAGTTGGAATTTGCAACACACCATCTCGAAGGAAGATATGGGACATTTGTAGCATTCACCAAACCTTTAAATCTTTTTCCCAAGTCAAGACGGTGGCCGTCAAAGGTATAGATACCCCAATGCCTTTCAAAGTTCGTAGGCATGACACTCTTTTGGCCCTCATCCAGTAGACCAAATAGGTATACTTCCATAGGTGGAACACCAGGTCTGAGGGGTATTCCCAACCAGGAAACGACAATCCCCAATTGAGGGATCCAAAAAATTTATCATTCCCAGGCCATTAAAATAAAAACTTCCTTTTGTTTGATTCTGTTGTTGATAGTAGTTGTTGAAAGCATAAGAAACATTACCTACTTCTCCAATGTCATTGCAAGATCCTCCATAAAGAAGTCTTGTGCAATCAACACTTGAGCATGCAAGTTGTGCATAGTTCGAAGCACTGGACAGATCACAGTTGGAATTTGCAACACACCATCTCAAAGGAAGATATGGGACATTTGTAGCATTCACCAAACCTTTAAATCTTTTTCCCAAGTCAAGGCGGTGGCCGTCAAAGGTATAGATACCCCAATGTCTTTCAAAGTTCGTAGGCATGACACTCTTTTGGCCCTCATCCAGTAGACCAAATAGGTATACTTCCATAGGTGGAACACCAGGTCTGAGGGGTATTCCCTTGTTGCTTAGTACATGGTTCACCAATCCTTGGTTGAATCTTTTTTCATTGCTGATATTTGCAACAATGGCCCCATCACTTGGGCACCCAATTTCTCCAATAATGATTGGAGATTGGCCAAAGCCAATTCTAATCATGGCTGCCACAAGGGTATCAAAATTTCCATCAAAAGCATTCGTATAAAGATTTCACCCATCAACCACTGGATGAGTGTTATTCTCGAAGAAAGCATAATCTGTTGGAAATATATATTGATATTGATATCTTTTAATCTGTAGAGGAATTGATTTTTTTGCTATACAAAGCTCAATTTTGAAAGCAATTTAGATTTTAAAATGCTATTAAAAATTATCAATGTTTTGTTATTAGTAGCTTGGGAGATTCAAGGGTCGGGAAATTTGCTCGACCTATTCCGTTTTGTAAGACAAACAGATTCTGTGTCAAACTTGTACAACTCAAAGACAAAACCTGTAGATAACCATCTTGGAGTGGGTCCATGGGTGCCATCTCAATTTACCACATGTGTGCAGGAGTTGTCATCAAATCAGAAGTCTGTTTATGATAACGTCACCGAGAATGAGGATGAAATGATAATGGATGATGAAAATGAGATTCTGATGGAGGAAGATCCAATCCAACCACCGCAAATGACCATGGTGTGTAACAATGTAGTAAATGAAAGTATCCTAGATGGATTATAGTGGCATCATTGTATGAGCCCTCAGCCTCCACTCAACCCACTAGTAATGTGGTCATGTTAATGACTATTGATTCCTCTTTTCACGATGAAAGTTAATCTAATTAGTTTAATCCTTGATGGAGAGATTGAACTTTATATATAAAACAAAAAGGATTGCTTTGATGGATTTGGTGGCAGAGTCCTTGTTCATTATGGGGAATATACATATACAACACAGAGTGCTCTATATGATTCAAATCTTCCATTTCCATGGATGCTTTCTTGTTCAAGCACCTATCTTGTATTTCTGTTGGAAGACCCACAATTGGATAAACAAGAAGACAAGAAGTCACCTTAACATAACATAATTCTTACCTGGTATTTTAGGTCATATATATAGAGGGGGGGGCATAGAATATATAGAGATTTAGATGGGATATAATATGACAAAAAGAATTCCCTTCAAGGGTTAGGCATATATTGGTCTTGTAGAAAGCCCCATTATCTGCATGGAAAGCTAGGCAAGAGATGGTGACAGTGTTTAGTGCACATTACACAAAAAAATGAGTTTGTTCTCTCTGTGTTCAGATTTGGGAATTTAGGCAAAAATCACTCCTATAGAAAGCCTCAATGGCAAGACTATTATCTGCAATGAAAGCCAACTAGGTAATGGTGCCAATTTTTAATAGACATAATACAACAACGTTGGTTTTCTTCTTTATCAGTTTCCAACATGCATAGTTTCAATACATGGGTTGTGAAATTCTCAAGGCTCTGGGCAGAAGTTGAAGACCATGGATCACATTTGGAAGTTGGGTTAAGTCTTTAGTGTGACGAACTTCTTTGTAAATGTGGAAACTTATGGGTAATGTTTCCCTTAAATTGTTTTCAAGATAGTACTTACTCTGTAAAACCACACAGCTTATTCTGTGTATTGGCCTAGACCTTTTTTTATCTTTGTTAGGAGATGTCAACTGAATAAAAAATATTTGGGTTGATTCTGCTCAGATAGTAATGTCCTTTCCAGAAGCAGTAATTTATAATTATGGAGATGATGCTAATGTAAGTTCATCAATCTTTCTTTTCACCGGGCATAGTTTGGGTTTTCCTTGCATTGTTTGAAATGTTTGTTTGGGCGTGGAGAAATTATTGAGTGATACACCTTCTTTCCAAATCATCTTCCCCATGACACTCTAACCAGTAGGGACACCTTTGACTTGGGTGATAATGAAGAATTCGGCAAGCTGAGACATCGGTATCAATTTGGTGCTTTGATTAATGTTTTCATTTCATTAATGCTTGTTGTCTTTGTTAGTTCCTATCTAGCCACATAATATTTGGAAGAGTTTAGGATGCTTTTAAAGGATAAAAGAATGTCTTGAATTTTTGGTTGCTAGGGTTGTCAAAACCATAGATTAAGAACTTTGGTTTGAAGGTAAGAAAAGTTTGTACTGGGACCAAACATGGAAGTGTGAATAGCTTGTATTTTACTTTGGAACAATTTACAAATTTGTATAGTGTGGCAGTTCTGCCCATGTTAGTACTAAAAATGTATGGTCCATTCATAACTCTTAGCTTCGTAATTGTTCTCAAGAAATATTTTACTTTGGAACAATTTACAAATTTGTATAGTGTGGCAGTTATGCCCATGTTAGCACTAAAAATGTATGGTCCATTCATAACTCTCAGCTTCGTAATTGTTCTCAAGAAATTTCGAAATATCAATGAATGAGTTCAATATATTTTATGACACATTTTTACTTTCAAAATGATATTATCAATATAATCTAAAGGAATGTATTGCAGTATATTTTAGGAGGCTTTGTTTACAGATATCTAAACGGATGTCTTACCAAAGTAAGAAGAAATAAGCAACTTCACTCAAATCTAGATGTTTGGTAGTTTCATTTTGTGTGCAATAAAATTGAAGTATCGAGTAATCTTGAGATAATGCCTCACACTATGGAAACTTTGATCTGTTTTCAAAAGAGAGATTTGTATTTGGAAAATTTAATTTCAAACAAATTGCTCCAGAATATGGTGCATTAAAATGTTTTGTTCCTGAAAATTTTGCAAAAAAAAATTATTTGGGTAATGTGTACGATGCACCCTGATATAGCTACTTCACGGTTGAACATACTTGCAACATATTCTACCCTCCAAATTTGCAAGCTGACAAATCAATATATAAGATTTGCAAATGTATATGTACGAATTTGTAACAAATTTGAAATGTAGAGATAAAATATTTAAACGTAATGCTTCATCTATATTCCTACACTTACAAAATCAATCACACCCCTTATCAACATCAACTACAAAAGTAAAAACTATCCCTCTAAATCAAATAACATATACCGTTCAGCGTTCACATTGCATTGTGCACATGCAATTGCTAGTATTAGTACTGTCGAAGGCAGTTTCCACTATAGGCCTTATATCTGTTTAATTCTTTGTTATTATTTGCACTTATTAACCAATTAAAAATCATTATTACTTTTAAAAACAAATATGCAATTCTCATATTAATAAAATATATTAGTAACCTACACAATTTTTAATAAAATAATTAGTAAATAACATTTACCTGCAATTTGATTGGCCAATAATTTGAGATGTTATTGCTGGCTTCAACAATTTCAAAAAAAATGATGTCATAATAATTATTATAGTTTAAATGCAGTTGTCAGTCGTCATAACATTCTGCCAGCTGCCGAGGGCAGGGGTGTGTGCGCTGTACGGAAACCTTTCAAATCAACTATTTCTCAATTTAATGCATGGATTGGGATTTGAAACAGTCAGAAAATAACAGAAAATTTCATTTAATGAAATACGTGGGTGATATGGGCACGACAACCCTGCGATTTTTACATGTGCGCATGTCAAGGTAAAATGCGTTGTTGGGGCAACCATTTCTCATTTTTTGGGCGCATGTGCGCAGCCCAGGCGGCAGTTCTTCACAGCTTCGCTGTCCTTGTTAATCTAATCATTATTTTATTTATTATTTTTAATATATATTTTTTCTTAGATTTAATTTTTACTAATTTTAATTAATAAACAGGCCTATAGGCCTGTTCATATCACCAAAGGTGATATTGCTAGGTGCTATTGATATAAGATTTTATTTTCTCTCCAACAGTAAAACTCACGCTGATAGCGGGTAGATTATTTGTGGTGGCAAACTCTACCTGTTGCTGCTCCGTCCCGTAGAGCTCTTCGTTTGCGACAATCATACTAGCACCGCACTACTACACGGGGGGGTCATTAGAGACAAATATTAGAGACATTATTATTTTTTTGTCTCTAATTTTTAATTTTTAATTTTTTGATTGAACTTTCGTCTCTATTTTCTTTCTTTGTAATAAAACAAAATTGTATTTTATTTTCCGAAGTAGAATAGAGTTAGGGTTTATTTTGTTTTTTCCCCCAAATCGTGGCTTCCATTATGAAAATAGGCAATCCATTACAGGGGGGACGAGTCGGGGAAGAGTGAGTGCCTGCTGAGAGAGACGAGTGGCTGAAGTTAGATTGTCCACAATAACATGTTCTCTTTGAGCAATGGCAGAGGCGGCAGGGCCCTAAGGAGGAAGCCCCAGGGGCACGGAGGAAGTGGAAAGGGCAGGGACAACATCAGGAGGCAGCGGTTGTGCGGTGGAGTCATAACATACACTACAAATCTTTCCTTGGCCCTGATCTTGCTCACTATCTCGATTGGAACAAGGTCGATACATACACAGTCAAGATCCTCTACCCAGGAAGTGCAGCTTCCGAAAAAATATTGATTTTCAATCTAGATGAAGTTCTTTGCCTGAAGAATGGCCTCCACATATGCACAGTGGATTTTCTGATTTATCACCTGGTCTTTCATGGTAACTAGCCCAAGTTCGAGGCTTGAATTTGCAAGAAACCCAATGGCCGAGCCATCATCTATGGACCTGAAAATTTACACATTCCAGGCCTCTGTTCCTTCAAGACCTCTTGCACGGCGTCATCCATGGAAATGGCTTTGGACATTTTCTCTCTATCAATGGCCGAGAGAAAGGTTCCAAATATGTCTTCGGAAGGGACCTTATGGATCTTTGGGATAGAATGTGCATAATGTTGCGAGCCAGGTAATTCTTCTTCATTTAAATTTACATCTTAGGGAAAACATTAAAGCCAAATTTCTGTATTTTGATGGTTTTCAGAACGTTTTTGTGGTGCATGAGCCTAAAACCTTCCAAGTTTAAGCTTAGAGATTGTATTTTAGGAGAAAGAGGAGGGAAAATAATTAGTTTTTTCTAAAATTTTATAGGAAGATTAGTGTGGAAGATGTAACGCAGAAGAGAAGATGGAATTCAGGCTCCTGAACTGTGGTTGTTTATGTGGAATCCTGGTTTGGAGGATGGTGTTACGCATTTGACCATGACAGGTTTTGGGTGACTCAGCAAATGTACACCAAAGCCATCCAGGTTGTCCGTGGAAATCCCTTGACGCTCATAGCGCAACACTTTGAAAGGGCAGATGTTCAAGTACTCGGAATCATACATGGCTACATGAGAATTAGTGGCAAGCCACTGCAGACAGTTGGAGATCTGCTCCGTTTCATGATGGAGCTCAAGGCCCGCCTTCCTATGGAATCCTCTTCCTCGAGCAGCAGCAATAGTGGTGGCGCCGCCATTAAAAGCTATATTTCTCAGAAGGGCACCAAGAATGACAAGAGTTCCGTCAATCCCAACCCCATAACTGTAGATTTGCAGTGCCGTTGGTCGGCGAAGAGAATCAAGCTTACCACGCTGGTGATCTTGAATGCTCTCAAGAAGTGTGAGGATAGGAAATTTACTACGAAACAGAAAATCAAGAAGCAGCCTCAGATCTGTCCTTTTTGTCCACTGCTGTGTAAAATTTTTATCCGCATCCCACGCCGCAGCGGGCATATTTTGAGACGATTGTTAGAGACAAAACATTAAATTTGTCTCTAATTTTATATTCATCTCTAACTTTGTTTTATTTAATTTAATAATAAATTGACTTTTAACACAATTTGGGGGAAATAGAGGGTAAAGGTAAAAACATTCATTTTTGGGTCTTCGATTGGGAGATGGGAAAAGATGTATAAAACATGGTGTTCCTCCATGAATCTGTTGGGCAATATGGTATTCAACACTGACCTGTTGGATCCACACAATCCTTCTTCATGGGGTTCAAAGGCACCATCAAGAAAATGATCCTCAAGGCCTATGACGTCAAATGACCAAGTATTCAAAGGAGTGGTTGTGGGTCAGATTTTGAGTTCAGTACAGGATTGTACGAGTTTGACGGTGGCACTGTTTCGACCAATGAGATATTTTTTAATCGACAAATTTAGGCCCATGATGCCCTTGGATAAGCCGCAGGTTCTGCCCATCGACTTGGAAGAAGCTGAGGCCCATGGTTATTTTTCTATGCCCTAAGAGAGGGTTACATGGAGGATTAGGAAAGAAGAGGCAGAGATCAGGTGATTTCAATAGCCAAGTCTCTTCATAGATGAATAAAGACTCATGTTGACATTCATTGTTTTAAAGGCTTTATTTTTTTTTAGTTCTGGTACGGTATGGATAAAGATTCATGTTTTGTATTGAAATCCATTATTTTGTTTTCATAGATGAATTTGGATTGTTTTCTATATCATATAATGTGGGTATAATGTTTTTGGTGTTCACAGGATCACCAAGATGTTTGGACACCACCACCAGCATGATCAGCAACAGCCAACTCAAACCCCTTATGAAGATGGTCCTTATCCTCAAGCTCATGTGAAAGGGGACACTGTGAAGATCTAATGTAAAGCCAATCCTATCTACCATCTAGCCAACATTAATGGCCATGTTGCCATGACACCTACTAATGAGTCTAAACCAAATTAGGTTGGTTTTATAACATCACATAATGAAGCTTGAGGGTTGTGTCTTTTATAGGGTAATGTAATATTTTTGAGTATGATTTCACAGCAATGGATTGTGAACTTTTGATTATATGATAGTGTTTTTTTGAGGTGTGTTTGGCTGTGGGTGTTATAGTGATAGTGCTTTTCTGGGCTTATTGCTAGGGTTTATTAGTAATCAGTTATGGGTAGTTGACATTATCCATTAGTAGGCCTTGGGAGGTTGACATTATCCATTAAACGGTCATGGGTATTTGACATTAGTTTGTAGGTGTATGGGGGATTCCATTTCCATGGTGTCTGATTGGATTCTATGCATGGCTTTTATAACAATATATTATGGACACTTCATATGGTGTGAAGGTTCAAGATGAAACAGGATTCCCTACTCTTTCCCTAATCCATACGGGTATAGTGCCAGCTCTGAGGCATGGGCTTGAAGAAAGTGAAAAGGTTAGTGGTTCTTTTAATATCCTTGTTTAGCATCCTATTGAGAACTATTAACAGGCTTTTGAGGCATGAGATTGAATTTTTTCATACCGAATGGTGCAGATAACTGTGCGTCAATAACATTCCGATGATTTGAACAAGGCTGTTCTTTTCACCCAGAGTGCCGATGTGGGTAAAGGGTATCAATGCATTAGGCCTGTGAATAACATTCACCTCAATCTAGATATCGTAGTTGAAGGTGACAAACATCATCCTAGCTTGTTTGAAGGTATGATGTTCTGTAGCATGGCCATGCCTGTGTGTTCTTGTCTGTTTGAAATTTGTATTGTTGGAGGTCGTGTGTTGTTTTAAATATTTTCTTTGTAGTTTTTTGTAGGAGAATAGTGTCGGGAGCCGTACAATGGAGCAGCTCGGTTGAAACCAGTCTCAAGATAAGGTATTGTCAAAAATTTCCCAAATTTTGCAAAGAGGATTAGGCTATTTTTTATTTGTATTTCATAGCTAAGGGTTTCAAAATTTCTTCTCAGATTTATCGTTTACATATGTTTAGACAATATTTAATTCTAGAATTTGGTGCACATAGTTAATAATGTTCTGTGCATGTTTTACCTTATTCTTTGCTTCTATTACAGGTTTTAATTTTGTGGGTATATGTTATCTCTTATTAGTTGTTCATTTTGATATCTTTATTCATCTGGTTTGTTTTAATTTCTCCTCTAGATATATAGAATAATGTTGGGAGCCGTACAGTAGAGTAGGTTAGTCCTGATATAAAGCTTAGTGTTAGAATTAGCAATCAGTTGAATGAGTTAATTGGTAAATGTTTGAATATTGCCGCTCTCTGTTTTATTAATATATGCCCAAGGCAAATGGTGTTATTATAGGGCTAAATTGTGCAATGCATAGTTTAGATTCTTCTTTATTTTTTTTATATTAGGGTTTAGATTTATTTCTACATACTCAGGGCTATCAAATATAATTTATTATTGTGACAGTCAATTGTTCTGTTCTAGGGTTTAGTGTAACATTGATGGTGAATCTTTACTCATGTACAGGTATGACTCATGCTTGTATGCTAGACATTGGGTTTAAAGGGAATTTCCTATCTCTTGGTTAGGCTTATGCACTCGACATAGTTCATGGGTTGGGTATTAAATTTTTAGTTGAATAGGTTGTTATAGGTTTATTTCATGGTTTAAAGGTAAATATTGTCCAGGTTAGTATTTTGTGGCTCCCTAAGGCCAACCGTTGTTGCAATTTGATTCATTTTTTGTAAGAGGATCTGCTATAGTTATATTTATGTTTTTGATATTAGTTTTATATGTGTTCTCTGCTGCTTGTAGAACTTAGTATACATGTATAGATTCTTCTATTAACTATTGAGTTTAATGCATTACTTGGAATTACTATTAATAAGAGTAAAGCTGAATTCTATAAAAGAATTTGCAGCAAGTATTTGGTTATTGATGATTTTACTCATTTATCACTATGGTTAATTTACATTAAGGATAGGGTATCCATCTATTAGTTTATTTGAAGAAACGATGACGCAAATCTGCATCCAACTGTTATTTAATTTGAAGAAATAATGTGCAGATTTGTTGTTTTTCTATTAGCTGCTTTTATATTGACCTTGAAACAAATGTGACTAGTTACAGTGATTTGTAGCCAAGATACACAGCGATCTTCATGGATGAAGGTTTGTAAACTTCATTTAGTGTTTAAATAGTTGTTTATAGTTGTCAACACAGAGTTCCAATGTTGCCTGTACAGCTTGTGATCGTTACTGCTATTTGGGGTTCGTTTCATGTCTGTGTTGTGATGGTTTGATGTCTGTCGAGCATGGCCATGCCTATGTTTTTTACTCATTTTTTTTTGTCTGTTACTCTGTTTCATGTATTTATTGTTCTGTTTTGATTTTTTTCCCTCTTTTATGTTATGGAATTAAGTCATTCTAATAGCTTGAAGAAAAACGCTGGGAACATAACAGTAGACCAGGTGAGTTCAGATATAAATGCCAACGTTAGAATTTCTACTCATTTTTGCAAAGTTGGGATTAGGCCTTTTGCTAGACGTGAGCCTTGTATATGTTAATATGCTAAATATTTGAATATCCGTTGCATATCTAAATTTTTGAATATTGGCGGACCCTGTTTTACTGGCAAATGTTGTTATTGGCAGGGCTAAATTATGCAAAGTTTAGATGCTTATATTCACTTTTACTTCCTCGAGGTTGTCAAATTTAGTCATTTTTTCTGTTCCAGGCCTTAGTTAAACATTGATGGTGAATCCTTATTCATGTACAGGTATCATACTCTTAGTTAGGCTTATGTAGTCGACACAGTTCTTGGTTTGGGCATTGAAATTTTAGTCACGGGTTTCTCTAGATCATGCACTTAGTAAATATTGTCAAGCTTTACCTTTTATCGAGCACTAATTGGTTAGATTTAAATTTGGTAAGAGGATCTGATGGAGTTATATCTTTCTGTTCGTGGTATTGGTTTTAAATGTGTCTTCAGATGTTGTTTCTAGACCCTAGTATAAGACTACAATAATTATGGCTACCTTTCTATTATTTAACTGGTATACATATAGGGATTCTCGCAGTAATTATGGCATCTTTCTATTATATAATTGGTATACAACGAGCTTTTTGTTATAGCCTCCGTGAAGGGGCAAAGATTGTATTGTCCAAATGTAATATATGTTCCACTTATACTCATGCCCCATGCTATGAGTTTAGTATGAAAAGTGATAAATTGGATCTGAAAACTGGCCCATTATGGTACCTTATTTTGGATGTGAAAACTTGAACTTATAGCAAGGGACCCCTGTTTCTTATTTTCTAAAAAAGTTATCTATGTTGCACTTACACTCATGCCTCATGCTCTGAGTTTAGTTTTTTATTTTATGTTGCCAATCTCCATGACAATGTATATATATGATTTCTTTGATTGTTTCTGATTATCTTCGTGTTTGTGCAAAAAAGGACGCCTTGCAATGACTTGTGCCATTTTCTGGCAAATATTTCTGCTGCTGGCTCTTTGTGGGTAAGTGATCAAACTTGAAACTCTGTTATTTGATTAGTAATTTATTTTACATATGGGGCTGCAATTTGATTACTTGCCATTGAAAATAACGGAGTTAAAGTGATTTGCAGGATTTTTCTGATATGTAAAGACACCCAGTTGATTAAAATATATTAAGAATTATCTTGTGGGTACATTTTGTTCATAATCTTTGAGATTGAAAAATTGTAGAGATTTTAAGCGCTAGAAATTTTTTCTTAACATAAACCCAATGGAGCTCCAAAATGTAGTTGATGGAAGCATTCACTATTCCTTGACAAGATTACTGCACTTGCAGAGCCTGAAAGAATATTAATCTTGTTGAAAAAATATTAATATTAAAGTGGGATTCGGTTCATCTGTGTTTTCGATAATCATTTCCTGCTGAAGTGCATTTACATTAATTGCATTTTCCATAAGCAACCAGTCCAATATTAAAATGTTTGTTCTGTTATAACTGAAGATTTTATGTTTTCCCTTTTTGGATTTTCCCATTCTTTTTCTGGGATGAAATGTGGTACTTTGTTAATGATATTTTTGAGAGGATTTAAATATGAAATTGATCATTACACGGTTGAGAAAATCACAGAAAATCATCTCATGGGTGATCTTGGAGGACATTTGGGGATTATTATACAAAAGAATGATCTTAGAGGGGATTGCATGGATGCATTTCTATGAGATTTACTTTATTGGTGTTATTGACTTACTGATAGACAACATTCTTCCCTTTGTTTGGATTCTCTTTTCTGTATTGAATTTTGTATAAATTTCCCAAGATGTCTTTTAGCTCTTCATTTTGATACTGAGTATGTAGAAAACTGTCTTTGTTTCCAAAATTAGTTCTGATTAAATTTCCTAGACTGTAGAATTCATAATTGGGAACTGGAAAACTAAAATTCAATTTCATAGAAAACAATTTTATGCTTATAATGGAAATTCATTCCTCTTGTTAGTCTTAAAGAATTGCAGAGAGAAGAAAACACACTTCATATTTTCCTCTAGCTTATAATCAAGGGGCTTCATCTCATTCATAGTATTGTATTATAATATGAACCTAAAGGTTATCTCTTCTGCTCAGTGGTAGTGTTGCTCTTCAGGTTATATTAGTATGTGAAAATGTTGTTTTCATCAACTATCATTCGAGCAGAAAATACATTTCATATTTTCCTCACATTTATAGTCAAGTTCCTTCATCTCCTTTGTGTTGTTATATTAGTCTACAACTTCCCTTCTGCTTAGTGGTAGAGTTGCTCTTCAGGATATATTAGTATCTGAAAACGTTGTTTTCATTAACTATTGTTGGAGTGGAAAATACATTTCATACTTTCCTCTAGTTTATAATCAAGTACCTTCATCTCCTTTATGTGATTGCGTTATAATATTAGTCTAGAGCTTCTATTCTATTCAGTTGTTTTCATTAACCATCGTTGGATTGGAAATGGTCTTGATATCCCCATTAACTTTGTGTAGAGGCTGTTAACTACTTGTCTTTGGTTGTTAATCTCTGCATGGAGATAGGAAGACTGTTGATGGCTGAAAAACACTACAAGGTAATTCAATTTTTGAAATTTGTGTAGGATGACCTATTCTTTGACTTTGAAGGTTGTCCATGTTTGATTTTGAACTAGTGGAAGGATTTCCTTTCTGCTACAATAATATGCTTGATATGATGTGTGACATGTTGTGTAGACTACAATTTCTTGGCCCAATGTATATAGGTCTTCAATGCAAAATTTGTATGATCTATTTGTCAATATATTTTCATTGATCAAGTTCTGAGTACATATACCTATTTCTTCTAAACAAAGCCCTTCAATAAAATTCAAAATATTTTCTTCCACAGGAGATTGGTGAAATATATGAAGCAGAAGAAAATTTGCAATTGGCTCTAGATTATTTTGAGCGAGCTGCAGAGCTCTATCAAGGTGAAGAAGTTACTAGTACAGCTAACCAGTGCCAACTTAAAATTGCACAGTTTGCAGCCCAGCTTGAGAAGTAAGTTAAATATGAAAGCAAAGATTTTTAACATAATTTTCAGATCAAATCTCACCAATTATTGGATCAAATCTCAGCAAAGATATCCTTTATCATTTGAATTCGTCTGCAAAGCTCAGCCACCGATTGGTCCATGTATTCCCCAACGCAATGCCACCTAAATAATTAATTTCATCACGAATTAATTCTATGCGGAGAATAGATAATGGAAGCATTACAGAATTAATAATTGAGTAATACCTGCGCAGGAGTTTTGTCATGCTTCGTGGCAATGTCTTTAATTAGAGGATTATCCAACGTATGGCCAGTGCCCCACGAATTCCCTGGACCTCCCAATGGTGCCCAGGTAGACACATGAACATTCACACTGTTGCAATATCCTCTCAATTTCTCCTGCTGCCAAACAGGATGCATCTCCACCTGCTCTAGATAAACTCAATAACTTTTATACCCAGAAGTCTTGAAACAGGGAGAGGGATAAATATAAAAGGAAAAAAATGTTCATAGTTGGATTTCAAAGAACAACTTTTATGAAGCCAAGCTAATGAGGCTGGACACCTGATTTACGGCGGGAGGAATTTTTTAATAGGTAAGAAGGTCTTCAATCTTTTTAGAGGAAAAATTAATGACTCCAATTTCTCTAGTGAGACCAAGTTGAACACAATCCTCCATTTCTCTCCAAACACCTTGGGTGTCCATTGCAACTACATCATGTGGTGTTAGATTAGTAAACGTGACACCTTTCTTAACGGCTACAGGCCAGTGGATCAGATACAGATCCAAGTATTCTAGCTTCAATGCCCTGGTTTGAAACAAAACCCAATAATAACAATGTTTAGTTCTTGAATCACATGAATGGCAGAGTTTATATGGTCTGTTCCTCAAAGATCTTGGTATTCAACACTTTCTAATGTTAAATTATGTGAAAAAAAAAACTGTATTCTACTCCAATGTTGTAGTTCAATGCCCTGTTTTAAAACAAATACAGGGAAAACAATATTTAGCTCTGTAATTACATGAACTTACTGCAAGCTTTTCTTGAGAGCAGGAATCACATCCTGGGGATAACAGTCACCGCACCAAAGTTTGGAGGTAACAAAAACTTCATTGCGAGATACAAGCCCCTTTTCAAAGGCTTCCTTCAGTGATTCCCCCAATAAACCTTCTGTGTAATAAACACTTGCAGTATCGAATGCTCTATAACCAACCTAAAATACAAGTATTTACAGAACAAAGATATGATTAAACAATAATAATAAACTCTCAATATTAAATTATTATAATATGGTCTACAAATGACCAAACCCATTAGGGAGGGAGATTATTTCATCAGGGTTCGGGTAGACAGCCTGTATAATCATGATGAATGGCGTTAAATGCATATTTTAGCATTTAAACAGGCTATAAAGTGCTTAATTACGCCGGAGGCGTGGCTACTGTGAACTAGATCTCTTACGACTACGGCCTCCCGCTTGACCTGCTTAGCGTGCTTGCCACAGGTGTCGCTCAATGCATTTGTCTCTTACCTCTCTCCGTTCCCTCCTGCTTCACCTGCGTGTCTTTCCGTGGCTGCGTGTCCTGCGCTGTACTAGCGGTGTCTTTTTCTGGCAGGACTCTTCGTATATTGGCGTTTTGTTCTCTCTCTTTTTTTTCTAAAAGATGGATGTTTTTCATCTGTGGATGTCTTGAAGTGGTTGAAATCATTGCTGAACTGAGAAGTAGGGTTCAGACCATGGATGTTTAGTGTACAACTAGGTGGAAACACAGAACTAGAAGATGAGTACTGAGGAAGTGGGTGCCCAATAGTGTCTTTAAAGAAGGCCAAAGGGTTAGTTTCTGTATTACTACAGAGAATTTCAGAGAAGTGAGCGTCCATGGTCTCATTGAAATCTGGCTGTTGAAGACCAAGTTCTGCTTTGATTTGGTGCAAGATAAATTCACCCTCCCCCATTAAACAAGGCAACTGGGAATTATTGTGAGATTCATTGCTTGGCGACTCCAGCAACATGCTCTCCAAATCTTCCATTACCATTGATACATTGGAATTGACATTCTCTGTTTCAGCAGCCTGAAATTCATTCTCTTTTCCAATCATGTTTTGGATTTTCCAGCCAACTCCATCCTCGGACTCCATTACACTAAGGCAATCCAACAGTTGTACATCGCACTCATTTTCAGGAAAAAGGCTGCCATCCATTGAGGCTCCAAGAGAACAAGTAGAGGTAGGCCTTGGGCTGCCAATGTCAAGAACTGATGTGGGTTCAGTCTGAGATTCACTCCTGGTCATCCTCCATCAGTGAAGAGCAGGACCATGTTTTTCGTAGGACACTCCTTGCCTGTGCCAAAAGAGGAGCTTGGAAACAGGGTATGGACATCCGCCAAAGCATAATAGAGAATGGACTTTTGTCAGATGATGTAGTCGCAGGTGCCCTGTAGACATGTATGCAAAAAGTGGAAGCATTAACAATGTACGTGAACTATTTGACAAAATGCCTCAAAGAGATGTTGTCTTATGGAATGCCATGATTGCAGGATATGATTGGGTACACGTACAAATTCAGAATGTAGCCTTGCTAATTGTAGTCTTCTTGGCCTCTGCAGCAGGCTCTCAAGTTCATCCAGACCCCATTGATCTTGTGCCTACTCTTGAGAAGAATTATGGTATTGGGTTTGAAAAGGTAGAAAAGATAGGATTTGGGCTGCTTCCAAGTCCAGAAGATTTAGCTGTTGATAGAGAAAAGAATTCATTTTTAACTGGTTGTGGTGATGACTGGATCAAGCGGGTTTGGATTGATGGGAAAGGTGATAAACAACGAGTAGAGAATTAGGAATTTTTTGGTGGACGACCTTTGGGTGTGGCTCTTGGTCCTAATCAGGAGCTCATTGTGTGTGAACTTACCCATGTAATTTATTTTCCATGTATGTAATTCTGTGTTATAAGTTCTAAGGGTCATCTACTTTCATAAATTTGATGTAAGTTTATATGGAATCATTAGTTTGTTTTGTTCAAAAGTTTTGGATTGAATACTATATTCTTAAAATGAACTGTGTTAGGGCTTGCTGAATGTGACGAAAGACAATTTTTCCCTTTGTATTTGAAATTTCACTGCATTTGATGCTCTGAGGATGACTTTATTTGAGTTGCAGAGATTTTAGTGGTCATCATGAGTGGTTCATAAGGTGTAATATTTACTGAAGGTTTTGCAGATGGGGTAGAGTAAAGTAAGCAGATTTTGATTGTGGGAGGAACTCCATGGTTAAGCGCACATGAAGTAGAGTAATTTTGGTATGAGTGACGTCTGGGGAAAGCCCTTGTACTAATTCACCCCTATGATCTTCACCCAGATGTATTGAATGCCAATTGTGTCATTCATACTTGTGAGAGTGACTGCTACTCATGAAACATGGGTCAATGTGGGAATCATCTCACTTAATTTGATGGAGGCCAAGATGATCAAGTCAAGCCTTCTTTTGCTTAAACAGAGGAATGAGTTATTGATAGGATTTTAGAGCCCAAAGTCAGAAGGTCACTGTCACGGGGCAGAGTTATAGGGGTTTCAAAGTATTAAGCTCTCCAAACATACTCTTAGGCTTATATTACATTCCCTCTCAAAAGTTCTGATGGAGGCCTATATGATGACAGCTAGGTTTCAATGCTACAGTTTCCAAAATCACATTTTGTAACCCTAAGCACATGTTTACTAAGAACAGGACAGAGCATGAGAGATTTAAGAACCAGTGACTCTTCAAGAATATACAAAGGATCCTACAGTTACTGCCTCGTTCCAAGACATACATCCAAAAATACAACTTGTAGTCATCTAGATATCAGGGGAACATGTAAGAATGTTGTACAGACCTGTATCAACACAGGAAATCCATAGGATTATATGACAGTCAAGGCAGAATATAAGGGTTGTCGTAAATATCGACACACCAAGAATATACCGAGGTTCCTACCAAATTCTACATGCCTCCATACGTACAGCAAACCCCTAACAAGCTATTAGCATCTCGATATAAAAAGAAACATATGAAAGCTCAGTACAGTCTTGAAAATCCTGGAAAATACAGAGTTTCATAAGATTTGAGGAATAGCAACTGAACAAAGGAGAAATTATAATGTCATGAAATTTGTCTTCATCTTTATTAAATACCTGACACCCTCATACCATTCGTTGGGAGCTCAAGAATACAAGAATCAAATGCAAAACCTTGTTTTTGTGGGTTCTTCTCAGAACTGAGACAACATATCTCAAGAAACTTCTCACCTTTGGCTTTCGAATTACTCCTTCTTGCATTCTAAGCTCTGCCACATCCTTCTTGAATTCTCTCTCTTTTGAATGAATCCTCCCACCATCATTTCTTGCATCACATTTCGGTTACAAAGCCTAACCATACTCACTTTCACTAAGGAATTCACCATCTACCATTCCAAGTACTTCACAACCATGTTCATTCATATTAATTTAAAGAGTTATTTAGAATACATTTGCAAGTAATCACAGTATTAAGTAACATATGGCAACATAAAGACTTACAAGAACAATCTCTCTTTCATACTAAGCTATGCAAAATAGATGCACACTTATTCTTGCATACTGAATGCCTCAATTGTAGGGATGGATGGGTCCAAACTACTCTATTTCTACTGCTTGTGCAACAAGCACTTTCTGTCTCATAGGTGCTGCAAATCATATAATTCGGGGTGAAGCTGTAAGTTGTTTACACTTATCTTATTACTCGTTGTTTACAAAAGAGATGCATTTCATTACGGAGGCACTGAATCTACATGTTTTCAAATTGGTGTGTTTTTAAGATGTCATGCTTTCAGTGGCTCTGATGCTGCTATTATTCCAATAGGTAAAGTCAAGTAGCATCTATTTTCTTCTTGTATTTTGGCTTGTGACTCTGAGTTATCTTTTACAGGATTATGATATGATTGTATAATAACCATATTCATATATTTACTTTTATCAGGATTCACATGGTCACTGTCTAGAAGTATTCTTTGAGTTTTGATCAGGTGAACATATGTCTTCTTGCAGGGCTTGGGGGATTTGTAGCTTGCAGGGCATTTTCAGAAAGGAATGATGATCCCACAAGAGCATCATGTCTGTGGGATGAAGTATGATTATTGGTCCATTATGATGATCCCACAAAAGTATAAGTTTTTTTCTTTAAATAAGGTTATTTAGAGTTAGATATTGTCTAGAAGATTAAGAGGAAATCTATTTTCTTCGTATATTTTGGCGTGTGCCTCCAAGTTATCTTTTACAGGATTATGATATGAATGTATAATAACCATGTTCATATAATTAATTTTATCGGGCTTCACATGGTCACCGTCTGCAAGTATTCTTTGAGTTTTGATCTGGTGAACATATGTTTGCTTGCAGGTCTTGGGGGATTTGTAGCTTGCGGGGCATTGTCAGAAAGGAATGATGATCCCACAAGAGCATCACGTCCATGGGATGAAGTGTGATTATTGGTCCATTATGATGATCCAACAAAAGAATCATGTCATTGATCTCCTTTTGCTTTTTTCTGATATCAAAGCATCTCATACTTGATTTTGGGACAACTTTTCAAATTAGCTAAACTAATTGCTCCACATTTTGATAGGATCGTGATTGGTTTTTCATGGGGGACGGAGCAAGAATTCTGCTTCTTGAAAAATTAGAACATGCAAAGGTACATTCTTTGTCAAGAGGCATCTTTTGCTAGTGACTGAAGTTTAAGGCTATCTAGCTTGTATTTTGAGGTTTGTAATTGTTATATGCTCTAATAGATATGTTGCATTCTCGGTCAGGAATATTTTGCTTTGGCTACTATAAATTTTGTAATTGTAGATGTTCTTTGTTATGAATTATATGTTAATTGGTTTTTTCTATGTGCAGGGAGATATCTAATCACCCAGAAGCATATGTTAGAAGATCATCTCTTTTTTCAGCATCTCGCATATTGATAGCTCTCCATCCATCATTTATAGCAAAATATTTAAGTGGCGGTGATGTTGAGATTGCTAAAGAGCTGGAATGGATTCACACTTGGGCTCTTCGTGTTGCGTAAGTTGATTTTGACTTTGAGTGTTATGTCGTATGTACCATATATTAAGTTTAGTGGAATTATTGATTAGTCTCTACTATAAGTTACACCTTACAGTTCATGAACATCCATATGTATTTCACTATTTATTTGATAAACAAATAGAAACTGAATGGGTTAATAACTATTGGTGATTTTAGATATACAAACTTTTCTGAGGCATATATCATGTAACATTTAGGATTTATTATCTTAACAGACCACCTTGGAGAATTGAACCGATTGAGGAAAATACCAATTAATTATGTACTCCATATGTACTATTTTAGACCTTTTGGGGTGATGACAAAAAAACATCTGCAGAACAGTGAACAGTATGCAAAACCATTTTTAATGTCATCCATATTCGTCTTACAACAACATGTTCAAACAAGTCTACATAGTCTGCATTGCTGCAATAGTTGAACAAGAGTTTCTTTAAGGACATGTTAATAATGTATGTTATGGAATTGGGTTAAATTAAATGCCAATCTTGAAGTAGCAGAGTCAATCTAAATTATCTATGGCGGTAACTAGCTTCTCTCAATATTTCTCTCCCTACAGTTTGAATGATTTTTTATTCTTATCATCACTGCCATCTTCTTTTGGGTCAATGATGGAGGAGGAAACTTGAATATTGCTGAAACTTTAAGGTCATTGTAAAGAGTGGATAAATTGTCTTATGTTCATGTAGGATAACATGTTCTTACTCATGTTGTGCAGAAGCACTTTAATATGTGCCAATCAGCTTCTTGTTTGACTGGAATAAATACACCATTACTTGTTTTGCATATTGCAAGTTTAGTAAATGCTGGAAATTGTGTTGAGTTGGCAGCACATCTTAATGTTGATGGATTTCTAGTCGGAGGGGCTTCTCTGAAGGTTGGCTGCAAACTGTTTTACCCTCTTTATACCTTTTCGCTGAAGTTTTTCAAGCTCTCCATATTGTATACTTCAATACAAACTTTTCTCATCCTGGCCTATGAAAGCTCGTGGTCAAGTTATGCTTGGAGGTGACTATACTCTTTTTTATGTGAGCTCGTATCATCAAAATAACTTCAAGTATAAGAGCAATGTTATTATGTATTGTATTTTCAAGTTACCCGTCACATTATGAAAAGACTCAGCATAGACATGCCTTGTTATTAAAGATGGCCTTTTTTATGAAATGTTGATGGTTTCTTGTTATATGTTTAATTCAACCTCAGTATTTTAATGAGATGTTTGTCTGTTATAAATTTTCAAGTGACAATTGATAAACACAACAAGTCATTATAATCTTTGTTTTCATGAAGACTAAAGATGAGTTTCTTGGTGCTATTGATAGTAGAGAATTGTATCAAAGTTGAGACAATCAAAGCGAAGAACATGAAATGACAGCTGCCGACAGAGAGACATTGACTCAAAATTGAAGTTAAGAAAAAAAACCTCAAAGTAGCACTAGGGAAGCAGACAGATCGCTTGAAGCTGGGGGTGGAGAGGTGTTCATATTGTATGCAAAGGGTTAACGGAATTTAGACACCCTCTTGTATTTAAAGGGTTAACAGTATTTAGACACCCTTTTGTATTTTATCTTAGTTGATATTAATAAAATGTTTGTGGACCCATTTGTTGGGCACAAGATTCAAATCAAATTGTTTTTAATTTATAATATTCCTTACCAGTCTACTCTGACATTATAGATGATATGTAGTCGTCGATTGCACTATATGATATTTGGTTATTATTTATTCTTGAAATTCATATTTTTCATTCTTTAAATTCATATTGTCTCTAGAGAGACAATAAAAATTGAAATTAGTATTGTCTCTAGAGAGACGAAATCAGTATTTTGTATTGTCTCTAGCGAGACAATAATGATATTGTCTCTAGAGAGACAAAAACTATATTGTCTCTCAAGAGACAAAATATGTATCAACCTATATTGTCTCTGGAGAGACAATAATTAGAGACAATATTAGAGACACCCGCTTTGAGACAATAATAGAGACAATATACAACTTTTTTATTGTCTCTATTTGAGACAATTTGATCAAGTATTGTCTCTATTATTGTCTCAAAACACCCCCCCTTGTAGTACCATGATTTTACTTCTCCTCTATTACCACTGTAGGAAAATGCATAGATGCCTCTGTATATCTTTTGGTTGCTGAGGATAACAGAAGCAGGGAAATCTCTTTCGATGCTGCTCGCACCCACAATTGTTATCCACGGCGCTGCATTATGAATAGTTGACCAATGAGGTCCATAGTTACCTGCTATGGCAGAAACAAACACACCATTTTCTATGGTCCCAAATGCTGCTATGGCTATGGGATTCATGTAAAAAGGTATATCCACTGAATGAATTGACATGGAAATGATGTTGATGCCATCGGCAATGGCTATTTCTATGGCAACAACTATGTCCGTTTCATCACACCCAACTGGAGATCCCCAGCAGGCTTTTTAGATGGCGAGCCTGGCTTGAGGGGCCATCCCTCTTACCATTCCATTGGAAAAACCGAAGAAAGAGGAATTAGGAAATGGAGCTCCCGCAGTAGTGGAGGATGTATGTGTGCCATGACTTTCACTGTCTCAAGGAGACATGTATTCCAAGGTTTGGTTAATGCGAGTGCGAAGCTCATTTTCGTAGCCTTTGAAGAAGTATCGAGCTCCAATTATTTTTCTGTTGCAGTGAGAATAATGGAACATCCGTCCGCTTTCACATGTTCCTTTCCATCTCGCTGGAATCAGTCCGAGCCCTTCATCGTTAAAGCTTTTTCTCTCCAGCCATATTCTTGTGTCAATCAAGCCCATAATAACATCTTTCCCATGAGTGGAATATTGCGACCATAATCCAGGGGAAGAGTAGGACGAGGAAGAGAGACCCAAAAACTCAGGTGTGTGCGTGGTAGCGAGGTTATTGATGGAGGATGGGATTATGGCCAAGCAGTCATCCATGCTCTCCATGGCCTCAACCTCTCCTCTTCTCAACCTTGTAGCAAAGCCATGCAAGAGGGTATCATATGTATATAGAAATTCATTTTGAGTGGGATCTGATTGCCAGACTTGGTTCAGCATTGACCCGTACCAGTGATGGTGTAAAGTGAAGTGACTGGGTTTCATGGAGTTGATCATGTGAATAAAGTGTGGCTTTCTTACATCTTCTTGAAAATCCCTGATGGACGGCAACAAGGAGAAAGAAACCAGTAAGAGAAAGAGAGTAGAAATCATGGGATGATTCGCCATTGTTAGGAAGAAAAAAGAAAAAAAACTAGTCGTGTGAACTGAGATTGGAGACGGCGTTTTATAGGCATTAAAATGAATTTGACGTGAATAAATTGCAAGACTCCCGAAAAAAACTAAGTTTACAGATGATTCACATTACCATTGACTTTAAAAGACCATATGCAAAAGACCGAGTCCGCAATGCTTTTAAAATTGATTAAAAAAAAAAAATAACGCATCTTTACAATATAAATCCAATGTCCATGTCATCTCGTGTCATTTCGTATCAATTGAGGTCACTTAAGCTGACCCCACACTAATCCCAAATACATGAAGAAGCCCAAATCACCGTCAAAATTCCTAAGGACTCTTCCACGATCCAATCTTGTGTAGGAATTTGACAATATCACCAAATTGCTTTGCAGAATAAATGGGGAAGCCATTACCAATAAATTTGGCTCATGGATGTATGCCTTTGTAAGAACTATTGAGATCAACAGAGTTGATTTGATGATTAATTGGGCGGAGATCATTAGTGACAATATCAACGAGAAACTCTGAAGTGTGAGGCAGACATTCAACTTCAAAATGACTTCATACCTTGTATATGCAACAACTTCTCAGGGGATATTTTCCAAATTGGATAGATGGGGCATATTGTTAAAAGATCTTATTTATTAGTGTTTCCCACAGTTGACAGTTCATGAATGCTACAAATATTTCAGGGTGGTTAATGATGGATTCTTCTAGGGATTCATTTGCAAGTTAAATAGTGATCTGAAGACCAGTAGAGTCAGCAAAGAGGCTTGACAAGTTGTCTCCTAGCATGGCTATATCTTCATCCAGTTTACGGACTTCACATATCTTAGGGTGAGTGGTTTCTCAGGAGAACCAGTTAAGTTGTAAAGATACCCAAGTGATAAACGGGTCATCATGGATTTGTGCAGGAATCTCGTAGAGTTGCATGACTTATAGTCAAAATGTCACTTGAGTCTATAGGTAGCTTTCCAGTCATAGTGGATCATTATAGTTGCCAGAGCATCCACAAATCGAGAAGAATTGAAGAATTTTTATTTTTTGGGTATGAGCATGAGTTCTTCCTAGCACAAATGAACTTTTGCCCATATGGGATATAAACTAGGATGGTCTCCCAAGAATACTCACATGTTCCTTCACTTTAATACTTTTGGATGAAGTGCAGGATCAAATACAAAGTCAAAAACGGAGGTTTCAACAAGTTATCAGTGCAGTAGGTTTCTAACTATGGTTTAGCATGGATACCTACAAATCTGGCAGATAATGAACATGTGGTACTTGACACATACCATCAAATGGGAGGAGATAGATTTGTTCTTTAGGAGAGTGTAGGCAGTTGTCAGAAAATTGAAGAAATGTCTTCCGCAGTTCTGGTTAACACCTCAAATTGGTTGTTAACCAAAGGGCATTACATGGACGAGGCTTTGATGAGCCAGATCACATGGAATTTCGTTGCAGGGGATTCCAACAAGAGAAAACAAAAAGGTGAGAGTAGTAGAAGGCCAAAGAAGATCAAAGTGTACAAGAAGTCTTAGGTATCGGAAAAAGGAAAGCTTACATCCATTATACCAGTGTCACTATCAAATGAAGCTTCTCCAGCATCAACTCACATTACTTCCACAGCTCCAGGAGCTCAAAAGGAGGTTATTATTCCACCTTTGAATCAAGCATAATTTGTATTTGTTTGTCAACCACCCATATCTTCACCCCCCTATTGAAAGAACAAATGGAAAAGTTCGAGAGAGCATTGTCTTTGGGCAATTTAGAAGAGGGCAGCCATAACACTGTGGTGAATTTGGATGCAGCAGAGTCAGAGCATGAGATGGTGGTACATTCGGTGACTTCTAATTCCCCAAAGAGAAATTTCTCATCTTGGTTGGCTCTGCAGTCAATTCTAGAGGCTAGAGAAGAAGTCAACTTGGAAGAGGAAGACTTGCAGTTGCTTATGAGCTTGGAAGGTAGAGGAAAAAGGTCTAAAGCTACTAAAATAACTTCAAGATTAATTATTGAAGAATTAGGGAAGAATTTTTCTAAATTATCATTTCCATTTGAAGGGAAACAGCTACTACAGACATATCGGTGACTAAGGTACCATTGGGGAAAATCACCACAGAAGGATTAATGAAAGATACACGGACACTAATAGACATTTTATTCCTTAAGCTTGACAATAAGAAGGCAGAAAAAGATAAGCTTCAAATGCAAATCTCCCAGTTATGTGATATCATCACTAAGGTTGTTAAACCCTCTTCTCAGCCCATGTTAGTATAGGAACATGTATGCAGTTGTTTGGTTGAAGAGATTAAAGATGCGGGGAACCAGGTTAATGCTAATGCTCAATGGAAAGAGAAAATTATTCACCAAGCTTTAGAGTAGTTCGAGGGAATACTAGAGGGCTTAGAGAATATGCACATGGAATTATCTCAGCTAAAGGAATTAATGAAAAGGATAGAAGATGAGAAAATACTTGTTGAAAGTCATTTGGTTACCTTAGCTAAGATACATTCATTGCCAGAGGATGTGCTAATTGCAGAGAAAATTGTACTTGATGGATTGATAGAAAAGGGAAGCAGTTAGAGATATCAGTTTCCTTCCGCGTGGATATCCTCAAGTTTATGCTAAAGAGGATGAAATTGCAGAAAAACGAGATAGGGGAAGTACTAGAAAACATTCCAAATGAATTGTGTGCTTCTCATTAGGAGTTTATTCTAGTTATGCAGAAGAAGATTGATGAATCTGTCATGGTTAGATTCAATTGGCAGACTCATAAAGCTTCATGCAGATATTTAGGGATATGTGCCTAGTTTAGAAAAGGTAAAGGCTAACACTGTTGCTTTATCTAGAGGATTGCTACAGTTTAATACTGAGAAAGAAGTGATCACTAAAGAAGATGGGAAGTTACTGAGTCACATGTTTGACAAGTATATTTAGTTTCAAAACAAATAAAAATATTAGAGTATGATGTCCAGTACAATTTCCTTCTTCTTCACTTCTCTCTCTTATTCTTATTTTCTTGGACAAAATTGTAAAACTAAAGTAATTTGTTAAAATCCATTACTTTTCGTTATCTGAAAAGGTCCTTAATTGAGAATAGGTGGCCGACATGCAAATCTTTGATTTAGTCTTCAGATGCATGTCATGTAGAGAGAAATTTCATGGGAAGGATTTCCAGTTGTTTTCTTTATAGCTTCCGTATGTGTCAGTTCAATTATTTCTTTCCTATTTGTAATTTCCTTCTATACACTATAAATAAAAGAAGAACCTATGGGTTAGAGGATAAGAATTGGTAATCAATATTCTTCAGTTCTAGACTTTGTGTTAAAACTCTTGATATCTTTTCTGAAAGCTGAAGAATTGAACAGAGGTAGATTTCTGGAGAACTTTGTGTCAACAGTGCATTGGATTCTTACTTCTATGTAGATCTTTAGATAAAATTTTCATTATCCAAGATTTAGATTAGAATCTTTCCTTTCCTTTGATTTTGTATTGTGAGATCTATTTGTTTTATCTATGTGTATGAGACCAACTCTGTAAACTATTGGTTGGATTACACATCTTCTTCTTTTTCTTCCCGTATTCATCTATTCCCCCTTTTACAAATATTTATTTACACCTGCTTACTTGCTACAAAATTTCTCTACTATGGTTTATAAGCTTCGCAGTTAAAGTAAAACCCACAACTAAATATCAAAAAACATAATTGACATAAATCTTACATGGGAGTCTCAACGGTAAATGAGGGAGATTTATCTCATGACTGCCTAGGTTTTACCTATGCATAAAATCTAGCCAATACCACCTTTAGTACAAGATTCAAATTTTATGACAGATTGAGAAACAAAGTTTATTTATTTCTTCCCCATGATATTGGAAAAGATCCTAAAAATAATATAAATCATGAAGTGGATTTCCTATCATCAAAGTTACATGCATGATCTAAATTTGAATATCCAATAAATAATAATTGATCATTCTTCTTGTACTCTAGACCAAAATCCATACTACCCTAGAGATATATCAAGATCCGTATTACTACTTTCCAATGAAAACTTTGGGTTCCTACATGAACCGTTAAAATAGCTAACCATGAAGATGATATCTGGTCTAGTATAAGTTAGGTAAATGAGACTCCCAATCAATTGTTGATAGAGAGTTGCATTTACAAATGGATATGGATCTGTACGATAAAATTGAAGTCTTGCCTCCATAGGTGTGAAAATCATTGTAAAATCCATCATCATGAATTTCTCAAACATTGTCTTGGCATAATTCAACTGAGAAACAAATGTATGATTCTCCTTCTTCCATACTTCCAATCCAAGACATTAGTACATGAACCCAAGATTTGTCATGTCAAAAGAGAGGATACATGCCCTAAAGTACCAATAATTTGGGACATCTCAAATCTTAAGTATCCTTAACCTTCCTCAAATATTTGGCATGCATCCAAATCCAAAAAACCATTATTTTTCATAAAATATGGTATAGCTCTATGATTTTCTTCCAGATCTAAAACTGATGACTTGGAAACCAAATCCATTTATAGATAATAATTTATTTATGTCTTTAGTTGTAGATCAAGGCCACTATTATCAGCCATCATAAAGCATTCAAAATCTATCTTCTTTTCCAACAAATCTGAACTAGTGTTTAGGGAATAAATCTTCAATGTCTACACAAATAAATCCATGATAGGAGGGTTTCCATCTATCACCATCGGTTGTAGTGAATGTGTCTTACTTTCAAAAGTAGGTTCAGAACTAGAATCTAAAATAGAAGCCCCAAAAATTCCTTCCTTAAGGTCCACACAATCTTATACCTAGATCTTCCCTAGATCTAGCTTAGATCTAAGATCTTCCATAACCTTCCACAACCACTTCCTTTCTTTATTTTTAATCTTTTTTCATCCTATTGGAATTCACCTTCCATTTCCTCTAAAAACTCACATAACAATGAAGTGGCTTGGGTAATATCTTCCATAGGTCTCCTCTCCTTCATATTCTTCTCCGATGATGGCCAATGTTGTATGATCCACTCATAGGTTTCACCCACATCACATCCATCCTCTTTCCCTTCCTTAATACTCTTCAATAATACCATAAAATTACTTATACAGGAAATTTTCTAAAAACTAGTTGTGGAATAAATACAAATAAATAATACAAAACCGAAGTAAACCAAATCCTTCTTCATGCAACTACACTTCTTAAATTTTACCAATAGCTTCTCTTTATGTAACCATTGTAATACCTTTAATAGATGGAGCAAGTAATATTATTACATCTTGCTAAAATTAGAATTTCATTTAGATAAATAATGAATAAATTTCCTAAAAATTATATCCAATACTTTCTTCATGTGCTTAAAGTGTTTGTTTTCCTATGTGACAAATGAAACAAATCAAACAATCCATCTTTCATTTTAAATAATTATTACACTTATCACCTTATCTTATACTAATTTGGCTTAATTCCCACTCTTAAAGTAAATATTCATTGAGTACGTTTTGTAGACAAAACATTGTGCACTTATAACTATTACATCATGCCTCTATTATTATTTTTTATAATTGATTTCTACATACAAAGAATAGACACTAGTGACGCCATTTTCTAGTCCTTATATTTATTTTGTTTTATTTTTATTGTGACATTTTCTTACACTTCTTAGATTTACATCTATTTTTCATGTCACAGAGATCCCTGACCCTATTCTTGGTCATGTTTTTGTTTCTTGGATTTGGGATTGCACCACCTAACATGTAAATGACTGCTCGGGCACTAGAGTCCCTTCAAGGTGCTTTGGTTCACTCTCTTTCATTTTATAAATTGTTATTTGGTACCTAACTTTGGGTTTTTTCTAATCCTTATTTCATATTCTGAGTCATCCTTTGGTGTCACTAAGTGTCAAAATTCAAACAAGGAATTCATATATACACACAACCTACTCACTATTATTAGGGATTGAGAAATTTGGGCTATTAGTTCCCATCTACTACTTGGGAAAAGAGTAACATTCAAACACTACATTTGGGATGCATTATTCAATCCATAGGAGGGGATATTTCTGAAGTCCATCTCGCGCATTCATCTTTGGGGAAAAGTAGTTGTATCCCTATATATTATTATGAATGGCATAAGGGAAACTGAGCTTCAAGGGACATGATTAAATCAAACACACACACACACACACACACACACACACACACACACACACACGAACTGCATAGAGAAATGTAGTGAAAAACTAAGTCAAAATCACATTGGGGTGACCGGTGAGGTTAGTCTGACTCAAGCATATGCATTATTTGTTTCATATAATGTTTGTTTGAGCCTTGTGCAGGTAGCTAGGGTTTATTTTGTAGATTCAAGTGTAAAATAGGAACCCTACAATGAAGTGGATGTGGAAAAGAGTGAAAGGAAGTAGACATTATAAAATGTTGTAAAGATGAGAAGCAGATATTTTTTTAGGACACTAGCGCAGAGTTTCGACACTAGCACCCAGAAGGTCATGTCCTTATCTAGGTGGTAATATCTAAAGGAGTTTCAGATTTTAATTTTCTAGACAAATCTTACTAAGTCTAAATCCAACCTACTCCACTCAGTTTACATCCTATAATCAGCCTAGATCTCTTAATACAAGCTAATTCACTCTTATCTCACTATTTTTTACACTTTCTTATCTCTTGCATGATATATCTTGCTTATTACTGTTATATCTATTTGATCTCATTCCTATTATAAAATGTAATTATATTAAATCACATTTCTCCACTTGAATAATCCATCAAATCATCCATGAAAAGAATAGAAACCTATATTAAATTATAATCTTGATAATGGTCCTATAACTAGCATACATCCTCTATTTGTTGGTGTGAGTCATTTTCCACATCAGCAGGTGAGTCATCTCACTTAGGTGAGATCGTAGGTGTGTGTGTCATTTTAGGGTCATCGTGATATTCCCTTATGCGTCAATGCATCAGTTGCTTCATTGGGATTTACTTCCCATTCCGAGAATATAACTCCACCTCTCTACTTGAGAGGTCATCATTACGGCACTAGGGGTTACTCAACACCCTCTATGTACACCATTTCAGATCTATGAGATTAGTGATAATTTTTGGATTGTAATGAGGTTCTTTATGTTTATTGTCTTTGCATGCACATTTTTGGTTGATTCTTGATTAACTAAAATTGGGAAGATACCTAATGGTATGCTAAGTTAGTTAATCTAATAAAGGAGGACTAAAAAGTTTTAAATAACTATGCTAAAGTAGTACAAAGAAACCAAATAATTAAATCTAATAAAATAAAACCCTAAGTATATAAAGATGTAAGGAAATGACTTAGTTCGTGGTCGAAGACTATCGTAGGTTGTCGCAGGTCTGACAAGAAAATTTGGGAGTACTCATAACCTAGTTTATGTGAATACTCATAACCTAGTTTATGTGAATACTCATAACCTAGTTTTCACTAGGTCGCAAGTTAATATGAAACCCTTGTTATATGTTGCATCAAATCCATTAGACTTCGCCGAGTGTGTCAAATAATGAAGGATGAAGTAATGACCTACAAAAGAGGAAGAAGTATCAAAATCCTAAAAATAAAGATGCAAAATTTTTGGGTTAGACTGACCTCGGCTACCACAACAGTGGACTTAATAATCTAAGTGTTGCACTACATTTTGGATACAAATGTAGTTCTAGTGTGTGTGTGTGTGTGTGTGCAACATGGTGCCCTGGGTGCTCTTGTTCTGATGACACAATGTAAAAGCGAGCTAGTAACTAAATGTAAACATGTAATAGCATGTGTGCATGAAATAGAATGGAATCCCTCTCCTTATGAAGTGTGTGTTGATGCAGATCTCCTAGCTTTGATCCATAGAACTATGTGGATGTAAGTGATGCAATGGATACAAATCTGGATGGAGTGATAGTATTAAAGGTGACACTAAGACCCTCATTATGGCTTCATAAATGTATATTTATAGGGTTCTCTTGCTTCAATTTCATAATTAATCTTGACATCGCTGACTAAGAAAAAGAAAAATATGAAAAATGGTTAGAATGAGCCCAAAAAATGGAGGGAAAGTTTTAAAAGGATTGGGGCACCCGTGGTGGGACTAGGGAACCCCAGTTTAGGATAAAATGGTGGAAAGTGACAAAATAGACCGAGCATGCATATGGGAATGTGCAGGAATTGTAGTGCCCACTTCCCTTTTGACATTTTTAGATACCGATCTTGATATTGTTGATCTTATTATGGACACTATTATGTTTTGTTTTAGTATGATGGTTAGATGTTAGATCAGGGATTATTATTGATATGGATTCAGTTATTATGCATGATGATTATTAGAGACATTTTTTATATGTGGATGATGATATACTGTTTGACATGGACATATTATAGATGTTGATTTGGACATGTGATATTGAATATTGTGAATAGAACTAACATGAGAATTAATTGATGATGATATAGTTGATTAATTAAACTGAAAATGATAATGTTGATTTCTTGATGTTGTTGTGATTTATATGAATAGATGACTTTGTTAGTATATTTATATCATTTTGGATGTTCTGATATGGCCATGAGGCCGAATGAGGTATTTTCATTTTGTAGGTTAAAATATCAAAACAATGTTGGGGGATTGGAGACTAACCATATTGGAATTCTTGGTGAATGCAACAAGGTCACCATGGCAACATGTTTTGTGTGTGTGTGTGGGGTATTATGTTAGGGATTTCCCATGGGGGGGATTTCCATTATATGTGACCATGGGTTTGTGTAATTTATTAATGTGGTTTCTTTATTAATGTTGCATGTAATTATTTTGTGATGTGTTACCCCCTTTCATTAGTTATTTTATGTTGTGTTAATGTTGTGAATAATCATGTGTTAAAATAAATAAATCAATATGTCATAGGAATGTAATAAATAAAGTTGTTGCTCTTAAAAGAAAGGTTGTAAGAGTGTGTAAGAAAGGTTGTAAGAATGTCTAAGAAATATGTAAGATAGATTTGGAGTGTGAAACACTTCATCCTCTTGAGAAATTCGAATTTATCCTTGGAGGCTATATTTGGAGGCTTGTGGGACAAGTTAAACTTGTCCCACACCTCTTAAAATTATTCACCAACCATACCTATGGTTTGGAGGTTAAATTTAGGCCTTTCTAATGCATTTTGAAATGACTAATTGTAAGTTTTAATTGCACTTCTCTTACATGTTTTAAATTCAGTCCTTTTGGGGTATGGGTTATTTTGGAGTGTGTATGTTAATTTGTCATTTTATTTATTATGTTTAGGTGAATGATGTTGATTTTGTTCTTGGGGTTGAGGAAGAATGATATGACATCCCACATGGATCCACATCATCCTCTTCTCTTCCATCTCCTTTAAAATTCGAACCCCTTGCTTGTTTGTGGTTGTTGAAACTTTGCTTATTCCTCTTGGGGGTGAATTTTGCTTGTTGTTTTAGGAGCTTGCTTGTGGGAGAAGTTGGGAGTCATTTGCATGCTGGTGTGTTGCTGATTTTGGACTACATTTTGGCATTTAGGAAGCTTGTTGATCCTTGGAACAAACTCCATTATGGAGAGGTAGGAACTTGAGCCTTTTGAAAATGTTTCTTTCTCTTACATGCTTGTATGAAATGGTGAATATTGTTATGTGTGTGTTGGCTGGTTGGGTAGACTGCTTAGGACATGGTGTAGGAGAAGGCTATGGGGATTTCAAATGGGGGGCATAAGGGAATGCCAATGGCACCAATTTTTATTATGGAGGGAGTTTGGGATTGGGATCCACCTTGGAAAATAAATAGCTTGCATTTCTTACTAATAAGGGAGAAACTTTGGGGGGGCATAAGGAGGGGGTTGGGAGGCATAAGGTTTATGGGATATGATATTGATATACTGGCAGTATGATTATAGGTGGATGCCCAATTCCAAATTGGGAGGCATAAGTAGTTTCCCCATAGATCCTTGCTCTTGTTGGCTTTCTTGGAAGAAGCCTCAATTTTGTGTGTATGTGTATATAATGTAGTGGTGAACTACATTCTTCTTGAACTGTGTTGTTTAAATGTGAAAATGCTGTTGTATGTTTTGTGGAAGCCTTGTTGCCATGTGTTGAATCTGCATCTCTTATTTCAATATGGTTGGGGCTCGGGGGCCAATGAGGAAGGATGGCTTCTCCCTTCTCATTGGATGTCTTGGTTGGGTGGAGAGCATTGCCTTTCCCCCTTGTTGTGATCAAGATGAAAAGATGAAGAAATGGAGCATGTTGCTATTTTGAAGTCAAGAAATGTGTAGTTTAACAGTCCCTTCTTGTGAGAAAGTTCATTGTAATCCTTCCCACTTTGGAGTGGATGAATTTTTTAGCATAATTTGTAATGTGAAGACATTGTATTGGTAATGGAAGATTGAAAATTGGAATGTGAAATGTAAAGGAGTTCTATTTTACTCTCTATTTTGAAAAAGAATGTTGTATATTTTGTTACATGCATTGTATTTTACATTTGGAAATCAAATGGAAAAGAGAAAATTGTAAAGTTGTATTGGAAATGAATAAAGGATTGCATTAGTTCTCAAAATTGTATTGTGTATTGGATTTGAATTACTATTAAAGTGAATGTAATTTCTATTTAAATGCAAGAAGAAGAAACATGCGTAAGTGAAGAAACTATACAATGTGTATTCCTTTGAAATATATATTAGAATTGAAATTAGAATTGCAATTTAACTTGGAAATGAATGGTTGATTTAATTCAAGCAAATGTATTAGACTAGTTTAGAAAACTATATACACATTTAAATGATAAAATTGATATATAGATTTAGAAGAAAAATATCTATGCTATAAATGTTATACTGGACAATTAGTTTTTAATAAAAAATGTACAATTAGACTTGCACTTAATAATCAACTTAAAAATGTTATGGATTAGCATGCTAAGACACTAAGGAATTCAATTTGACAAAGAAAACTCAAGAAAACAACTCGACCATTGCAAATTTGAATACAATCCCTTTAACAGTCATTTTCCTGTCATTTGACAGAAAAATAAAACTTGAATCAATTGGACAAATCAAATTTTCGAAAAACACTCTAAACCCTCCCTAGATCAATTCTCCATGTCTGTTTGACATGTTGAGTGAAGGAGGAGATCAAATTTAACCAAATTGAAAAGTTGAAAATTGTCAGTTTGACTAATTAAAATCCTGCAGATCTATTTTTATAAAATTGATCCTTTAAATTTCATCAAAAATTAAATTTTATGGTTTCTATGTAAATAGGGCATCAAGAGATTTCCGAAAAAGTCCTTGTTTTCCCAAAACTAAGCTTTCTAGCTCAAGTTATGGCCATTTGAAGTTTTACTTCAATTTGGCATTCAAAAATTTAAAATAAATCTAACTGTTAAAAATTTAATTTTTGACTTTGGAAAAAATTTCCAAAAAAAGTCCACGGCCCTCTACCATCTAACAACCAATTGGGACCTGCCACGTGGCACCTTGGAGGGGTGGACCAAAATTTTAAACTTACCCTTCTTGAAAATTTTACCTTGGGAAAATTTTCCCATTTTCCTCGCATCCCCGCTGGGCCCACAACCAATCACGTGCTGACACGTGGTTTGGTGGATGCACGGGCAGAATTTTGAAAGTTTAACTTTTAATTCTTGGACCTTTGCAAAAATTTCAAATTTTTTTCTTCACCAACCCACAACCAATCAAAGGCTGACACGTGTCCTCACGGGGTCACAGTTTGGAGGCATGGCTTCTTTTCTCTTTTGGCAAAATGTTCCTTTTTCCCACCCACAACCCCACTTTGAAAATCTTGGGAAAAATCTTTTCTTTTAGTCAAATCCTTGCTCCAGCCCCTTTCAACAAATGAGATTGTGACATGTGGCACCTTGGGGGTGGTAGCGGGGCGCGCCTGATCCTTTTTCTTTCCTTGGTTTGGGTCTTGGGAAAATTGGGAAATATTTCCCTCCCATGGCTCCATTTTCCCACCTTTGCTTTAAGTACGTACTTCTATGGGGGCATGGACCCGCGAAACCATTTTGACTTCTATCCTCCCTTTGGCTCAATGCCTTAAGATCCCCACCACTCTCCCAATCCCTTACCCTTTTCTCGACTTGAACTAGGAGCGACACGTGTGTCCACCAAAGACCACATAGAGGCATGGGAAAGACTTTATGAAATTGTGCCCAAAAAGTGGGAAAAATTCCCTAAGCCTGCCCTGCATGACTCCGCCAACCCGTTCAAGGGGGAAAATTTCCCCCTACCTCTCAGACACGTGTCCCCCTAGGGGAAAATTTGACCCCAAAACTCTGCCCGGCCCATATCTTGAGAAATATAAGGAGTTAGGAGGACTTCTTTATATCACCAGAAAGGTGAGAAATTTTCCTATCCAATGGGAATGTTTTAGGGAAATTTTGGAAGCACAAGTATGAGAAAAATCCATTTGAAACTCTAAGCCTACTAGAAAGTGGGTATGGGGGTAAATTTCTCCCTGAACCTAACTAAATTATCTAACCCTAAAATTTGAACCTTGTGAACTTGATATTAGTTAATAAAGGAAAAATTGTGTTTTGGTAAATAGGTTTTGTTCTAGAACCTGTTAGTGAAAACTGTTGTCTTGCAACCTGGTTGTAGATACTTCAAACAAATAAAAAAATTATCCCATAATTTTTCTAGCTAACCCTAGGTTGTTTCTTGGGTCTCAAGTGGTTGTTTAAACGGGCACTACAGTTTGGTATCAGAGCAATGGTTCATAAAGATTGGACCATTGGGCACACTAGAAAACTTGAGACATGAAAACTTAAACCTAGTACACTTGTAAATCTAGAAAACAACTTAGCAATAATTTGTATGTTTTTAGTAAACATGGAAGTTGTATAAACTTAGCAAATGAACTAACTCTCACTTTGGTCTGTGCAGGAGGCTTAGACAGAGTGAGAGGAACCTTCACAGAGACTCAGACTCACCACCACCACCACCACCACCACTGGATCAGGGTGTGGCAGCCATTCTACCTCAGATTCTACAAACCCTTCAGGATGTTAATGCCACTCTACGTGGAGGATTAGGAGGAGGACATGTAACTAGTCATGATAGAGCCCCTTCTATCGAGGGTCAGGTATCTCCTCGACTTAGCGAGGAGCATAGAGGAGAAAACTCCCATGCAGAGTTAGCCAAGAGTAGATTCACCACCTAGGAGATAGGGTGACATAGTTCCAGAGCATAGAGAGAGGTCTCGCAGCCCTAGGCTTAGGGATGAGCGTACTGAGAGACCTAGAGGCTGACAGACCACAACAGTGGATCACATCAGGGAGATCCTAAAGCTTTGGCCCTCACATTACTCAGGTGATACAGGTGGATTTCAGGTAGAGGCCTGGCTAGTGAGCTTGAGTGGTTGCTTCAAGCTTTGTCCTTGTTCTAGCAACATGAAAGCTCGTGTTGCGATCCATCTATTGAGGGATGGAGCAGGAGTGTGGTGGAGGATAGAGGAGTAGAAGCTCCATGTAGATTCAGAGACAGTGACCTGGGAGCTATTTGAGGAGAGATTTAGGAGTAGGTATTTATCACGGAGGTTCATCCATAGTAGAGGATTGATGAGTTCCATGACCTCTGACAGGCTTCTCTTTCAGTAGCAGAGTATGAGAGTAGATTTCTAGATCTACTCCAGTATGTAGAGTATATGTAGGATGAGCAGGTGCAGATTCACAGGTTCATCTGGGGCCTAAATTTGGATATTGGAGGTGTAGTGTGGATCCACTATCTGCAGACATTAGTAGAGGCCATTGAGAAGGCCTATATTGTAGAGGAGACTTGGGGTAAGACCCAGTAGGCTAGAGACTGAGTCTGGACCCGCATTCAGCAGATGCAGGATGGTAGATCGAGAGGTTCAGTACCTCTTCCTCATGGTGGCTAGGGTATAACATAGTCATCCTTTAGGCCACAATAGCAAGTAGTAATAGTCTCCTGCCCACCTCATAGACCTCCATAGAGAGCTGATGCACAGAGAGGTTGGAGTATGGGGCCTCCTCCTAGGGGTCCCATCAGGACACAGGGTGGACCTAGAGCTTAGTCAGTGGGAGCTTGCCACTAGAGACCTCAGCAGACCACTGTAGTGGATCATCGGAATCCACACCACAGTCTTCCAGGGCACCTACTAGAGGTGCTACTCCTTGGAGAGGATCAGGTGGTTGCTTTGGATGTGGAGTTGCAGGACATTTTTGGAGAGATTTCCCTCAGAACCCTAACAAGGGTAAGGCACTAGATTTCAGAGCTGACTATTGGTGACATGGGATGTAGCCACAGGATTTATGCAGTGGTTGAGAACCGCTAGGCAGAGCATCAGAGCACAGTCATTGAGACCACAGGTAGCATTGGTGGTATTCCTACCTCTGTATTGTTTGATTCTGGTTCTTCTGATTCTTTCATTGCACCATCTTTAGTAGAGTGATGCAGGCTGGTGGCAGTTAGGTAAGGTCTTAGTTGGGATGTTGAGATGGCTTTTGGAGCCAAGATCTCTATAGACTCCTTAGTTAAGGAGTGTGTAGTGGATTTGGGACCTTTCACCACTACCTCAGATCTCCGTATTCTTCCTTTGGGCTCGTATGGAGTCATTTTGGGTATGGATTGGTTATCTACACACAGGGCCAGGATGGATTGTTATCACAAGACTATATCTTGTGTAGATGATTTGGGAGTTGAGTCAGTGATCTCAGGGGTCAGGAGACCCATTTCTATTCACACCATCTCAACTATGCAGCTTAAGCGGTGTGTGCGATGGGGTTGTCAGATGTATGCTATTACCGTCAGTGACAGATCAGAGGATGGGTCTAGTGGACCATCACTAGATGATCATCCCATTTTGAGAGAGTTTTCTGATGTCTTTCTAGGGGAGCTACTGGGGTTACCACCCCCATGTGAGATTGATTTTCATATAGATCTAGTTCTTGGAGTAGAGCCTATCTCACGAGCACCTTATAGGATGACCACCCCAGAGCTCTGTGAGCTCAAGTTACAGCTTGAGGGCCTTTTGGAGAAGGGCCTTATCCATCCTAGTGTATCTCCTTGGGGTGCACCAGTGATCTTTGTGAAGAAGAAGGATGGATCCTTGTGGTTGTGTATTGATTACTCATCAGTTGAACAAGGTAACGATCAAGAATCATTATCCTCTTCCTCGCATTGATGACTTGTTTGATCAGATGAAGGGAGCCACAATTTTCTCTAAGATTGATCTTAAGTCAGGCTACCATCAGTTGAGGATTTTGGAGGTAGACATTCATAAGACTACACTTCCGCACAAGATATGGGCACTATGAGTTCACAGTGGTGCCTTTTGGTTTGATGAATGCCCCTACAATGTTTATGAGTTTGATGAATGGGGTATTTAGGACCTTCTTAGACCGCTTCGTGCTCATCTTCCTTGATGAAATTTTGATATACTCACGTACATGTGAGGAGCACGAGGGGCACCTTTTCCAGGTTCTTCAGTGTCTTCATGAGCAACAGATTTACAGGAACTTGGAGAAGTGTGCTTTCTTTCAAACAGAGGTGCAGTATTTGGGCCATATCATTTCTGGGGAAGGTATCATAGTCGATCCTTCCAAGATTAGAGCCATTATGGATTGGCCAGTCACCCACTATAGTGACTGAGGTGTGCAGCTTCATGGGATTAGTAGGATACTACTGGAGATTTGTTTAGGACTTCTCTCAGATTACACACCCTATCACTTCCCTTCAGAGGAAAGGGAAGAAGTTTGTTTGGTCAGACAGATGTGAGTAGGCCTTTAGGACACTAAAGGAGTTCCTCACTACAACACCCATTCTTGCAGTGCCAGATCCATAGGGTGAGTTCTTTGTTTGCACAGATGCTTCATTAGCAGGGCTTGGAGGTGTGTTGATGCAGGATGGAAGAGTAGTAGCTTTTGAGTCTCACAAACTCAAAGATCATGAGCTTAATTATCTGACCCATGATCTTGAGCTTGCGGCAAGTTGTGCATGCTTTGGTTAGATGGAGACATTTTCTTCTTGGATGGAGATTCACACTCAGGACTGATCATTTGAGTCTTCACCACCTCTTCACACAGCCCAATCTCAACACTCATCAGTGGCATTGGATGGAGTTGCTTTGTGAGTATGACATGGAGATAGAGCATGTGAAGGGGAAGGAGAATGTGGTAGTAGACGCTCTCAGTAGGTGGAGACATGTGGCTATGGCCACCTCAGTGAGCACAAATTTGTGGAGTAGGATTCTTCAGTAGCTTCCTCTTGACAGCTTCTACATTGCAGTTCGAGTAGAGATCGAGTCACAGAGACCCCTTGAGGGGAATTTTGATGGTTTTTCCTTAGAGGTAGATGGTCTTCTCAGACATAGAGGCCAGATATATGTTCCTAGAGATGGAGGCTTGAGGTAGGACATCTTGGTAGAGGCACATCATGCACCTTATTCAGCCCATCCTGGGGTGAAGAAGATGCATGCTACTTTGCGATAGTTGTATCATTGGAGAGGACTTCATCAAGATGTGGCTCAGTTTGTGTCATGGTGTTTAGAGTGCCAGAGGGTTAAGGCTGAGCATCAGCATCTAGTAGGTCTTCTTTATCCTCATGCCATACCAGAATGGAAGTGGGACACCATTTCCATGGATTTCATTGTTGGGCTACCGATGTCGAGATATCACCACGACGCCATTATGGTCACGGTTGATAAATTGACAAAAGTGGCTCACTTTTCTCTGGTGAAGACCACTTATACAGCTAGAGCAGTGGCACGAGTATATTTGGATGAGATTATTAGGTTGCACGGGATTCCACGGAAGATCATTTATGACCACGATCCTTTGTACACTTCACATTTTTGGACTACCATGCAGTATGTCCTCGGGACGAGGATCAACTTCAACACAACATATCACCTTGAGACAGATGGACAAGACTGAAGCGAGTGAATCAGATTTTAGAGGATATGCTTAGGATGTATGTGATGGATCAAAAGTCTAAGTGGGAGGAGTACCTGTACTTAGTGGATTTTTCCTACAATAATAGTTTTCAGAGTTCTATAGGCATGGCTCCTTTTCAGGCTTTATATGGTAGAGAGTGCAGGACACCTCTTAGCTGGGATAGGTTAGAGGATAGAGTATCTCTTGGACCAGCTCTTTTGTAGGACATGGAGCAACAGGTAGTGTTGATCAGACAGAGATTGCAGGAGGCACAGGACAGGTAGAAGAAGTATGTGGATCAGCATAGGATTGACCATAGTTTTGATGTGGGCATGAAGGTGTTCCTTCATGTCAGGCCACACAAGAGCCCTATCCATTATGGAAAAGGTTCTAAGTTAGCTCCTAGATTCATTGGTCCTTTTGAGATCTTGGAGCGTATAGGCCCTTTGGCCTACCATCTAGCATTACCACCCAGCTTGTCTCGCGTACATGATGTGTTTCATGTTTCAGTTCTTAGGAGATATATTACAGATCCTTCTCATGTGTTGGATTGGACATCATTGTAGGTGCAGATCAGGGGCAGGTGATGGTGGAGCCCATCTGTATCATAGATCGCAGGACCCTGGGCCTTTGAGGAAAGAGAGATTGATCAGGTACAGGTGCAGTGGGATAGATACGATGAGACTGCAACCACTTGGGAGGATGCCACAGTATTACGAGTGCAGTTTCCACATTTGTTCTTGTGACTTCCAGGAGGAAGTCGAGTCTAAGGGGAGGGGGATGTAGTGCCCACTTCCCTTTGACACTTTTAGATACTGATCTTGATACTGTTGATCTTATTATGGACACTATTATGTTTTGATTTAGTATGATGGTTAGATGTTAGATCAAGGATTATTATTGATCTGGATTCAGTTATTATGCATGATGATTATTAGAGACATTTTTATATGTGGATGATGATATATTGTTTGACATGGACATATTATAGATGTTGATTTGGACATGTGATATTGGATATTGTGAATAGAACTAACATGAGAATTAATTGATGATGATATAGTTGATTAATTAAACTGAAAATGATAATGTTGATTTCTTGATGTTGTTGTGATTCATATGAATAGATGGTTTTGTTAGTATATTTATATCATTTTGGATGTTCTGATATGGCCACGAGGCTGAAGGAGGTATTTGTGTTTTGTAGGTTAAAATATCACAACAATGTCGGGGGACTGGAGACTAACCATATTGGAATTCTGGGTGAATTCAACAAGGTCACCATGGCAACTGTTTTGTGTGTGTGTGTGTGTTGCTTTATGTTAGGGATTCCCATGGGGGGGAATCATTTCCTTTAATGTGACCATGGGTTTGTGTAAATTATTAATGTGGTTTCTTTATTAATGTTTGCATGTATTTATTTTGTGATGTGTTACCCCTTTCATTAGTTATTTTATGTTGTGTTAATGTTGTGAATAATCATGTGTTAAAATAAATAAATCAATATGTCATAAGAATGTAATTAATGAAGTTGTTGATCTTAAATGTAATGTTGTAAGAGTGTGTAAGAAATGTTGTAAGAAGGTGTAAGAGATATGTAAGAGAATGTAAGATAGATTTTTGGAGTGTGAAACACTTCATCCTCTTGGGAAATTCGAATTTGTCCTTGGAGGCTATATTTGGAGGCTTGTGGGACAAGTTAAACTTGTCCCACACCTCTTAAAATTATTCACCAACCATACCTATGGTTTGGAGGTTAAATTTAGGCCTTTTTAATGCATTTTGAAATGACTAATTGTAAGTTTTAATTGCACTTCTCTTACATGTTTTAAATTCAGTCCTTTTGGGGTATGGGTTATTTTAGAGTGTGTAAGTTAATTTGTCATTTTATTTATTATGTTTAGGTGAATGATGTTGACTTTGGTCTTGGGGTTGAGGAAGAATGATGTGGCATCCCACATGGATCCACATCATCCTCTTCTCTTCCCTCTCCTTTAAAAATTTGAACTCCTTGCTTGTTGGGGGTTGTTGAAACTTTGCATACCTTCCTTGGGGTGAATTTCTTGTTGTTTTTGGAGCTTGCTTGTGGAAGGAGATTGGAGACCATTGCATGTTGTGTGTTGCTGATTTTGGACTGCATTTTGGCATTGGGAAGCTTGTTGATCTTGGAACAAACTCCATTATGGAGAGGTAGGAACTTGAGCCTTTTGAAAATGTTTCTTTCTCTTGCATGCTTGTATGAAATGGTGAATGTTGTTATGTGTGTGTTGGCTGGTTGGGTAGACTGCTTAGGATATGGTGTAGGAGAAGGCTATGGGGATTTCATATGGGGGGCATAAGGGAATGCCAATGGCATCAGTTTTATTGTGGAGGGAGTTTGGGATTGGGATCCACCTTGGAAAAGAAATAGCTTGCATTTCTTACTCTTGGGGGGGGGAGAAAATTTGGGGGGGGGGAGCATAAGGAGGGGTTGGGAGGCATAAGGTTTATGGGATATGATATGATATACTGGCGGGTTGATTACAGGTGGATGCCTAATTCCAAATTGGGAGGCATAAGTAGTTTCCCCATAGATCCTTGCTCTTGTTGGCTTTCTTGGATGAAGCCTCAGTTTTGTTTGCATGTTATAATGTAGTTGTGAACTACATTCTTCTTGAACTGTGTTGTTTAAATGTGAAAATGTTGCATGTTTGTTTTGTGGAAGCCATTGTTGCCATGTGTTGTATTGCATCTCTTATTTCAATATGGTTGGGGCTCGGGGGCCAATGAGGAAGGATGGCTTCTCCCTTCTCATTGGATGTCTTGGTTGGGTGGAGAGCGTTGCCTTTCCCCCTTCCTTGTTGTGATCAAGATGAAAAGATGAAGGAATGGAGCATGTTGTTGTTTTGAAGTCAAGAAATGTGTAGTTTGATAGTCCCTTCTTTGAGCAAGTTCATTGTAATCCTTCCCACTTTGGAGTGGATGAATTGTATAGAAAATTTGTAATGTGAAATATATTGTATTGGTAATGGAAGATTGAAATTGGAATGTGAAATGTAAAGGAGTTATATTTACTCTCTGTTTTTGAAAAAGAAAAGTATATTTTGTAAGTTGCATTTTGTATTTAGAAATCAAATGGAAAAGAGAAAATTGTAAAGTTGTATTAGAAATGAATAAAGGATTGCATTAGTTCTCAAAATTGTAGTGTGTATTGGAATTGAATTACTATTGTGAATGTAATCTCTGTTTAAATGCAAGAAGAAGAAACACGTAAGTGAAGAAACTATACTGTAATTTTGTATCCCTTGAAATATAAATTAGAATTGAAATCAGAATTTTAATTTAACTTGGAATTGAATGGTTAATTTAATTCAGAAAATTTATTAGACTAGTTTAGAAACTATACACACATTTAAATGATAAAATTGATATACAGATTTAGAAGAAAAAATCACTGTTTGTAAATTCCTAGAAGAAGAAACAAACTGGAAATTATTTTTCTCCCTAAAAATGTATAGTTTCAGACCTGCACTTAATAATTGGGAACTTAAAAATGTTATGGATTAGCATGCTAAGACACTAAGGAACTCAATTTAAATACAAGAAAACTTAAGAAAAAACAACTGTCACCATTGCAAATTTTTCATTAAAATTCAGACCTTACTAATAGTCATGTTTTTCTGTCCTAAGACATGTTGAACCCCAATGGAAAAATACAAACTTGAAACTCAATTGGACAAATTTTTTTGTCATTAGTTTCTGAAAAACACTCTAAACCCTCCCTAAAACACAATTCTCTATGTCTTTTTGACATGTTGAGTGAAGGAGGAGATCTAATTTAATCAAATTGAGAAGTTGAAAACTTCTCCAGTTTGCTAATTAAAAGCCTGCAGATCTTTTTCTCAAAAATTGACCACTTTAACTTCATCAAAAAGTTAATTTTATGACTTTCTATGTAAAGAGGGCATCGAGATCTTTCTGAAAAGTCCTCGTTTTCCCAAATCTGAGCTTCCTATCAAAAGTTATGGCCATTTGAAGTTTTACTTCAATTTGGCATTCAAAAATTAAAATAAATCTAACTGTTAAAAATTTAATTTTTGACTTTGGAAAAATTTCCACAAAAATTCCACGGGCCCCTGCCATCCCACAACCAATCAGGACCTACCACATGGCACATTAGAGGGGTAGACCAAATTTAAACTTATCTTTTTTTGAAAATTTTACCTTGGGAAAATTTTCCCATTTTACCCGCATCCCCGCAGCCCGCAGCCAATCACGTGCTGACACGTGGTTCGACAGATGTGCGGAAGAATTTTGAAAGTTTAACTTTTAATTCTTCTTTTGGAAAAATTTTCCTTTTTCCTCCGCTGATCCCTACAACCAATCAGAGGCTATCCACGTGTCCTCATGGGGGGTGCAGTAGAGGCGTGGCATTTCCTTGTCCAAAAATTTCCCTTTTGAAAATCTTGGGAAAAGTTTTCTTTTAGTCCTGCCAGCCCACAACAAATGAGATGGTGCCATGTGGCACCTTTAGGGGTGGGCAAAGGGCGGACCCTTTTTCTTTCCTTTCGGTTTGGGTCTTGGGAAAATTGGAGAAATATTTCCCCATCAGCTCTGTATTTCTACCTTCACTTTGCTACAGTACTTCCATGGGCACGTGGACCCACATGCACCCATTTTGAACTTCTATCCTCCCTCTTAAAGCTCAATGCCTTAAGATTCCCTCCACCGCTCCACCAATCCCTTACCCTTTTTTCGCTTTAACCTAGGCCCGACACGTGTCCATTGGGGACCCACGGAGGCGTAGGAGGACTTGTGACTTTGTGCCCGCATTGTGGGGAAAATTTACCTAAGCCGCCCCAGTGACCCATCAACCCATTCAAGGTGACTTTCCCCAAACTCTTGACACGTGTCCCCCTAGGGGAAAATTTGACCTAAAACTCCGCCCGACCATATCTTGAGAAATATAAGGAGTTAGGAGGACTTCTTTATATCACCGGAAAGGTGAGAAAATTTCCTATCCATTGGGAATGGTTTAGGGAAATTTTGGAAGCATTAAGTATGAGAAAAATATAGTTGAAACTTTGAGCCTGCTAGAGAGTGGGTATGGGGGTAAATTACTCCCTGAACCTAACTAAAACATCTAACCCTAAAATTTGAACCTTGTGAACTTGATATTAGTTAATAAAGGAAACATATGTGTGTTTTGGTAAATTGGTTTTGTTCCAGAACCTGTTAGTGAAAAATGATGTCTTGTAACCTAGTTGTAGACACTTCAAACAAAAAAAAATTATCCCATAATTTTTCTAGCTAACCCTAGGTTGTTTCTTGGGTCTCAAGTGGTTGTTTAAACGGGTACTACAATGTGATGTGGCCAAGTGAGGATGTTAATTAAATTAATTAAAGTAATTAACTCAATTAATCATGTGCACTATGGGATATGAATATGTAAGGTAATGTTAATTTAATTAATGGGGGTTATAAGGGTGGTACGACCTAATTTTGGTGCCTACATTTTGCCCCTTTTTGTCGCGTATCTTGTATTGGTAAGCGACGCTGACAAAAACAGGAAGTGATTGCCCCATGTATGGTTAAGAGTGGGGTTTCCCCAAGTGTGTACAAAGGTGATCCCCCTCAAACTAGGAACTAATGAGGTGTTATACGGAGTCGGTGAGTGGTTTGATAAATGTGTAGTTTGTGTACATGAAGGTAGGTGGGAAAGGGTATGGGTACTTTGGGAAAAGGGTGACGGTCATATCGGGAAATAGGTAATAGGCCGGGGTCAAATTAGGTAATGGGTAATGGTCAAATCAGGTAATAGGTAATAGGCCAGGGTCAAATTTGACTACTTGTTTCTCATATGGATGGACCTAGAAGGATAAAATGATCAAGTAGTCAAATATGTGTATATTTAAAAACACTATGTGTATGAAAATGTGTAAAATACGCAAATGTAAAGTATGCAAAAGGAAAAGTGTAAATGGAACATGTGCACCTGATCCATGTCTAGAGAAAGGGTGTAGAAGGATATTTTGTACTGTCGCAAGTTTTTTGGGTGATCTCACACCACCCTAGCTGAATAATTATAGGGAGGAAATGATTTATGTCCTCTAACCTTTAACCACTTTTGTTGAAATGTGTGTGAAGAGATATTTGTATTGTCCTAGTTTTTGGGGTGATCTAACACCAACTGGCCAAAGTAGTGTATAGAGGTAGACCCATTATAACCCTAATCCTATAACTGCTTCCTAGAAATGCTAAGGACACCATGTCCTATAAAATCTGTTATGCATGGAATTCGAAGAATCGTTTGAACTCACTCAATGTTTGTAAACCCATAATGCCATAGGCGTGGCCCATTGGTGTAGGTAGGTGATAGGTAAGGGTATGGGTCAATGGGTAAGGCCATGGTTAGAACCAAAGGGTCGTAGATCGGGTAATAGGTAAGTGCCACCTAATGCACACATATGTATAGATTGCGATAAGGTAGTAGGTTGAAAAGTTTGTAAACTCTACATTGGTAAAGATCGATAGGTTTATCCAGTAGGGGTGAAGTGATTCAGGTATCCAAGGCATAAGATATGGTTGGGAATCAAAACAAGGTTAGGTGCAAGACGTTAAGTATGATCTGGTACACCAAAGGTATGGGTTGGTTTGGATAAACGACGTGATATTTAGGCAAGATAAGGGCAATGAGCTAAACAACCTGAGTATCATTATTCCAAGGGATAGCGATTACATGAATGCAAGGGTCACAAGGGTCAAGGTTGGGTTGGGTGATCTGGGCAAGCTCGTAGGTAAGGCCATGTTAGGGGCAAAAATATGCCCCAACGGAAAATGAGGGCGGGTGGAAGGTAAAAATGTTTCAGGTTTGGGGTTCATGCCAAACATGTCAGCCTGGTGAAGAAGTATTGCAAGAGGTGAGACACCCATTAACATGTTAAAGAAATGACCATTATGTCAAAAGCGTGTGGAGGTTGATCAGGTAAGGCTAAGGTGCTAAGGCTAGATAATTAGAGAGATAAGAGGTGGAAGGGACGAAATATGAGAGGCCCCCAGTTGACCAGTGTAGGTTAGGGTGGTATGTGAGAATACCTTGGGGATAGTGGTGAAGGCGGTGAAGGGTAAACGTGTATGACAGGTAAGTTAAATTGATGAGAAGGGGCCAAATGAGTGAATGATAGGAATAATGACCGATATCAGTCACCATCAAACTGATATGTGGTAGTACTAGGGATCACGTGAAACACTAGTAAACAAGAGTAAATGCCCCTAAGACAATGTAGTATACCATCGGGTCGGGCCGCGGTTAATGGAAGTGCAAGATCAGGAATAGTTACGGAGCTGCATTTTACTTTTCACATAAGTTGGAAAAGGACATATATGTAAGGAGTGTGTGGTGTTTTTCGGGGAGCAGTAGAACAAGGTGATTATACGTAGACTGAGGTGGAGGAGTGTGAGTCGGTTGTTATGAGTAAGGAAGACGGGTCCATTGTGATTGGGTGGAACGTGTGTGATTCCATGGAGAATCGGGATATCGATTTTAGACATGGCAATAGTAGGATGGATGTGGCAAAGGTCCACCATTACAGAGACTAGAGGTGCAAGCGAGGAGGAGGCAGCAGGATGAGTTAGTTTCCAACTCCTTATTGTGTATTTTTGAATATGAAGAGGGTGTTGAAATGAAAAAATGGGGATGAAAATTTATCACTTTTGACACGCATATCATGTATGATGAATCAGTTTGGATATGTGATGATTTAGCACTAAGCGTATATCACTAAAAGATGAATTGGGATAAGGTTTGTGGTGCTTTATCCTGGGTTTAGGTGTATACAACTAGAATGAATGGGCCTATGGAATAGTTGATGCCAACACTAGAGACATATGTCACAATAAGATTGGGGTCGACTGATGTCCTATTAGGTGTATTACCAGTACGTCGATGAAAAAAAACAGGTGACCGATTTAGCGGTCATAAGAGATCGATATGGTCACTGAACTAGGACTGATGTTGGTCATGGGTGACCAACATCGGTCATAGTAAATGTAAGGTCAATTATGATTGGCTAAACCCTCAGTAGTTAGTATGCACTGAGGAACTAAAGTGAATCATAAGGTGGTGAGTGTAGAAAGTAGAAAACAATGTAGCATGTATAGTGAATCGAAGAGGACCAAAGTGGTGGGCAAAGGTGTATGTAAATGTCATAGTATGTACTGAATAGGATGCTACGTATGTGTACGGATGTGTAATCGAGTAATGTGTAAAATGTGAGATAATAAGTGTAGCTAGAAGCTAGTAATGTAGTATGTACAGTGATAAATGTAAAGCTAGAATCGTATGTGGTGTGGACTAACGTAGTTATGTAGCCATGAGAAAATGTAGAAGACGTATGTAGATGGGGAATGCCTAACATGGCACCATGTAATTGTAAGGACTAGAGATATGATACATGTAGGATATAGATGTAGTATGTACGATTAGGAATGTGACCGTATAAATGCATAGTGTTTCAGGTGATTTGTGCTAGGTATGTAGATGGCCTAATATGTATGTATGTAGTGAGGAATAACATATGATCATAAATGTGTAGATGTTAGAATCCTATTGCCTACAAGCTAGTAGATACGTGAGGATGTATCTGATGTGTAAATGGATCATACTGATGTATGGTATATGTACACGAGTGTATGTGTGTATTAAATGTACATAGACTTTAATGTATAGATGTGCAGATGTGTGGGGTTCAATGTAGATTTAGTAATTTCCTTAACAGTCAAGTGTGAACCAAAGGCACGGTGAGTGTGTCATCGGGTAATGATGGCCTAGAATTTATGTAATGAAATGAATGATTAAGTCAAGGTAAGTTAGGCATATTGAGTCAAGTTAGATAAGTCTAGGCATGGTGGAGTCTAGGTGATTAGGTGTTAATGCCCCGCAATATAAAGTCAGTATAATTGGATAAATAATTCATCTAATAGATGGTAAAACCCTATTGTCATCTGGTGAAGTAAGGAAATGGACTCAACTGATTAGGTGAGTTAGTCATAGAGTATCGCAGGTCATGATCATGGAACCATTATTTAGATGCAGGAATGATTGTGCATAGGTAATTGGACAATGGTGAATCTGAAGGATGTAAGTTTTTGACTATGGTTTAAACACTGAAGTGAAATATTTGAGTACCCCAGAAAATGCCCCGATTACTCATGAAAATGTCATGACGCATGATGATTTCTTAGGGTCGAAAAATGACTTGTCAGTGTGACTATGGATCTAATGTGCCTTTTAATGTAAGTAATGAAAAGAGTGCCCTAATGTGAAGTGGAGAAGATCAAGGGGGTACATGGTAAATAGACTAGAAGATGAAAAAAACGCAAACCATAAGCGGCGGTGATAGTGATGAATCCATAATATAGATGAAGATCATGAGTATAAGGTTGGAGGTTCTCAAAAGTGAAACCAAGATGAGAAATACCATCATGGGAATGTAGTTATGTGGCATAACATGTAGGATCGAATGCAATATGTTCCCAAAATAAGTTATGAATGAAAAGTGTGCAAGTGAAGGGTGGGCGTGGTGGAAATTAGGAAATTCAGGCATGTGGAGGTTGGGGATGTGATAGATTGGATGTCCATAGACTGAACAAGTCATCTCTGATGATGGAGTCATAGTAGTAGTAGTGATGAAGGGATATGGAAGGAAGTGCCTCTATCAAACAGATGGTACCTTCTAGTGGTGGCTAAGTTTTGGCGGTTCATCTAGAAGTTGAACATCATTTGTCGTATTTGTAAATGGAATAGGAAGACTAGTATGAGCATAATCACAAAATTGTAATGGGTCAAGGTCACGAAGAACAATATTCTCAATGCCCTTGAGCTAAGAAACTTGACACAATTATGTATTGTAGATGCACTATGTCTAAATGCATGGCATGAAAGTCCATGGACTACCAAGTAGACAATTATAAGGTACTAGGAAATCAGTAGCAAAGAAGACAGTAGGAATTATCAATGGGCCTTATAGTGATGAGGGAGAGTACATATTACCAATACATGGGTGGAAATAACCATCATAAGCACGTAGAGAAAGGAAACCCGAGATAACATCATGAGTGGATAGTTCTATGTGTTAAATAAAGATACATGGGACAAAGATTGAGTTTAGACCCTACTATTAATTAAAGTACATAAATACACCTATGGGAAGTCTGTAAATGCAAATGATGTAATATGTAAAGGAGGGTCATTATCAAAAGGACCCATATCATCATGAGGAGCTTTCCCTTATGGAATAGTAATTATGATGTGGAGATAATGCATCTAAAAAGGTATGATAGACTATATTGGGGTGTGCATTATGAGGGACATGAGTGATGAGGCCATAAATTGGCCATAAATTACCATTATTTTGTCCTTCCAAGTTACCTTTGAAAGTGGATTTAAATGTAGTCTTGAAACTTATAGTTTGTTTAAGATAGATAATAGGATATATATATTGTTCATTTTTTATAAATATTTTGTTATCTATTGTGTTGACTAATCCTATTGATTATTTGGAAAAAGATGCAAAGTTTTGTGTATGTAGGCCATAAAGGAAAGATAATGCTAGTATTGGGAAAAAATGGAATTGATCATGAAAAGTAAATTTAAAATCAAATCTGATTTCATATTCAGATTCCTATCAAAAGATTATGCAAGTTCCAAAAAATAATCATCTCAATCTAAGCTCGCATGCAAAAGTTATAGTTGTTTTAAGTTAGCTGTAGAACTCACAAAGTTAGTTCCGGAACTCACAGAGTTAGTTCTGGAACTTGCAAGTTTAGTTCCGAAACTCACAGATTTAGTTCCATAACTTGTATCAATTGAATGACAGTTAGTTCCTAAAATTTCAATTCGTGGACAAATCAGATTTAGTTCCAGAACTTGTAGATTTAGTTCTGGAACTTGCATAAAAGGAATAACAGCTTTAGTTTCGGAACTTGCATTAACGGAATGATAGTTTTTGAGGGATTACAAAAACTCAGAGATTTAAATGAAAAATCAAAGAGAGGATTTTTTTCATAGAAATGCATTTAACAAAAACCTCATTCAGATTTGCTACATGTTTTACCAATGAAGAGAGATCTAACTTTTAGTGAGCTGCAATCCGAGGAAACGTGTATCAGACGAGCACTAAAAGTTCCATAAATAGAAATAGAAAAGTCAAATAGAAAATCTGAGAGATATTTTTGTTCATAGGAATTTTTATCCAAAATTTCACCCCCTCAAGGTAATTTTGATAACATGCATCAAATTATTCAGTCCTGAGCATGTAGATTGTTTCAAGGCCCGAAATCATGTTTTGGGGCCCCTTTGGCTCCTCTCTAATTCTCCCATCCAAGAAAAAATCCCAACAAGTTAGAAAAAATGGAAAAAAATAAGGTCACGTGATTGTTTTAAGGTATTGCGGGTCTGAAAGGTGTGGGTCATACCGAGGTTCGTCGTACCAAGTTCGCGGCTGAAATACAAAGAAAATAGGCTAAGTCAGAACATTTTTTGTCCCAGGTGATCTTTGGGACAGTTGGGACATCGATATGTGCGGGATGTGAATCGGCCCGATTTTCCGCAAGTCAGTCAATTGCAGGCGGTGCAGATATTTTTCATCTGGGACAATAGGGACAAAAAGTACGCGCGAGATGCGTGAGACGCACAAAGGTGAAAAGGTCGCAAAGGGAGACAAGGTAGCGTGAATCATCTGATGTGGAAGAATGTGTCCAGGACAGCTGAGACACGTAGACCCCGATTTTTCCGCAATATCTGCAACTTAAAGGAAAAGTCAACGTTTGACTCCCGAAACTTCAAACGGCCATAACTTTTGACTCCGAGCTCCGATTTTCACAAAATTGGACTTTCTGGAACAAGAACAATGTCCTCTATGCCCAAAAAAAACTAGATTTATTATTTTTAATGAGGGTATATATATTTAAATAAAAGAAAAAATATTCGGCTTCAGTCAGTTAATGCTCATTCCTGTCAAATGACAGAAAATGCTTGTCAGACCTAAAATAGCTGCCCACGTCTCAGAACGCCATAAATTTTGCATTTCTCAATGAAATCACACAAAATTGGCACTGTTAGAATCGTGAATCCAAGCCCGATGCATAAAAAATCAATAAATTCTATATTTGATGAGAAATCAGTGGGTATTTTTCATAAAACGTGGCCGGGTTCATAACAGTGTTTTATTTGGTAGTTGGGAGTGGCAATTAAGAGGCCATGGTCATCATTATTTCTCTGCTGCAGCACCTGAGACAGTATGGGGAGCCTTTTTAAAGTAACACAAATCATTTCACTCCATTTAATGCCTCTTACAAGTGGTTGAAGGATAGATTTCTGGATTTCCATTTTCCCTTTCTCTCTCTCTTCTCATTTTCTTATAAATTGGAGTGTTGGGCTCATTGTAAAGGGAGAGAGTTTTAGTAGCAAATATCTGACAAAATTACTTTTTGAAGCCAATATTTTGTAGGCCCTTGTTTTGGACTCCTTGCATGGTGATCTAGGCCCTTATCTTATAACCGATTGAACTGTGCATATCTGGAAGCAATAAAATATAAGTTTGTGGATCCATCTTCCCCTGTTGTGTTTTCTTATATTCTTCCTTCCCCTTCAACCTTGATTACAAGAATATTGTGTCTATTTTTATGTTCTTTCAGGGATCCATTATCATTTTGTAGGTTTGAAATATTTTTTGTGAATGCATTTTGCTAGATTATGGAGAACTGTCATCACCCCTTCTAGTGTGCACTTTGCTTCTGTATCTCACGCATTGGAAGACTACTCTCACACCCTCCTTTTCTGGTGTATCACCGCTTTAGTGTAGGCTTTCATCTTATGCATTCTCTCTCCCTGGTCCCTTTGGAAAGTTAGATTAGAATAGTTATTTTACCCTGCATTAGAGTAGATTGTGGCAGGTAGTTTAGGAGCAAGAACCAGCTTTCTCTGGAGGTCCATCTCAAATAGCAAGCCCCACAACTTGGAGATGGCACCCATGTTATCCAATCACACCGTGAGTTCAAGTATATGCACTTTTATGAGCATAGGGGTGCTGTGATTTGGTGATAACAGGAATGTGTTTAACAAAAACCTCATTCATATTTGTTACAAGGTTTTACCAATGAAGAGATATCTAACTTTTAGTGAGCTTTAGTCCGAGGAAACATGTATCAGATGAGCACTAAAAGATCCATAAACAGAAACAAAAAATTCAAATGAAAAATATGAGAGATTTTTTTGTTCATAGCAATGTGTTTAACAAAAACCTCATTCAGATTTGCTATAGGTTTTACCAATCAAGAGAAATCTAAATTTTAGTGAACTGCAAATCCGAGGAAAAAACATATTTGACAAACTCAAAAGTTCCACAATCAAAAACAACAAAGTCAAATAGAAAATACGAGAAATTTATTTGGTCAAAATCATATTTTGAGGGAAATCTTCCTTCCAATAATGTAGAGGAATAAAATCATTATGATTCTTGTTACCGAAAAGCAAGGAGAAGATTTGTGAGCAAATCTTCCTAAAATAAGTGAGAATAAACTTTGAATTCAATAATATATCTCTCCATATTTTGTGGAGATAGAGATCTTATTTGTTAGGATTGGAATAAAGATAAGATGAGATTTTATTTCCTAAAATAAGGATTTGGTTGGATGCATGAATTATAAACGCAACCTTCCACACTTAGATATGTAATGCTTTTCTCCAAAGAAATAAAGATCTATTCTTTCCTCTCAAATATTTTGTATTTTTAAGATCTCAAAAGTATGATTTAAATCCTCTTCCAAGGAATGAACTGGCCACTCATTCCAAGGAAGATGGATTTGTATATTTATGTTTATGTTTATTCATTTGTCTTTAATTCATTCTATTGTATTTTTTTTATCTTTGTATTGTGAAAATTCAGTCTATTGTAAATCAGCAGGTGTTTCCTTCAATTATGTTTATATTTTAATTCAAAAATTTCATTTATGAAAGTTTCATTTATTTCATGCAACATTTATTTATGCAATTGTGTCTTTTAATTCATGAAAGTGTGTTTCTTTCATGCAAAATTTATTTATGCAAGTGTGCATTTTAATTCATGTAAGTGTGTTTCTTCCATGCAAACTTTATTTCTGCAAGTGTGCCTTTCAATTTCCGCAAGTGTGATTTATTTTATGCAAGTTTGGTTTGTGTTTAAAGGATTTACTTTCCAATATTTTCTTCTCTTAATGCATACAGCCTTTGGACACCAACCTAGATTGACATTATTAATGGCGAGGATTGACGACCCTCAACAATGAGTAGTAAGCAAAAGATTAATGATTCTAACTCTTAATTTAGAATGGATCAGTAAATAATCATGAATGGAAATAGCCATGATAAAGGGACTTGAAGAAAAAGGAGGAGCCAAAAGATATGTAAGCTAGGTCCGGTTCACCAAAATGATTAACTAAAATTGGGAAGATTCCTAATGGTATGCTAAGTTAGTTAATCTAATATAGGAGGACTAAAACGATGTAAATGACTATGCTAAAGTAGTAAACAACAACCAAATAATTAAATATAATAAAATAAAACCCTAAGTATGTAAAGATGTGAAAGTAAATGACTTAGCTAGTTTCCAAAGACTGTTGTAGGTCTGATAGGAAAATATAGGAGTAGTAAACGATCACGCAGAAGTCCCAAAAAGGTCAGATCTGGGTGATTTGAGAAGATTGGACTGCCTAGGAACAAACTGGGGGTGCCATTGTTTATGAAAATGCTCGGAACCTAGTTTTCACAGGGTCAAAAAAGTTAATGTGAAACCCTTGCTATCTATCACATCAAATCCACTAGAATACACCGAGTGTGCTGAAGAATGAAGGATGAAGTATCAAAACCCTCAAAATAAAGATGAAAAATGAATGGGTCAGACTAAACTCAGCTACCAAAATAGGGGACTTACTACTTTGAGCGCTACACTACATTTCAAACCCAAATGTAGTTCCTGCATTGTGTGTCCAACATGTTTCCCTAGGTGCTCTTCTACCGATGACACAATATAAATAGTGAGATAGTAGCTAGATGTAAAAATGTAATAGGATGCGTGCATGAAATAGAATAGAATCCCTCCCCCTATGAAGTGGGTGTTGATGCATATCTCTTAGCTTTGATGCATGGCACTATGTGGATGCAAGTGATGAAATGGATGTAACTCTAGATGAAGCAATAGTAGTAGATGATAATAGGATCCTCATTATGGTTTCATAACTTTATATTTATAGGGCTCTCTTGCTTCAATTTCATAATTAATCTCTGACATGGCCGACTAGGAAAAAGATAAATATGAAAAATGGTTAGAATGAGCCCAAAAAGTGGAGGGAAAGTTTTAAAAGGACCGAGGTGCCCCTGGTGGGACCAGGGCACCCCGGGGTTCCCCAGTACAAGGCTGGGTGCCCCAATTTAGGATAAAATGGTGGAAAGTGAAAAAACAGACTGGGCAGGTGTTGGTTAAATTTTTTGCCATTGAATGTGCCCAATGGAAGTATGCAAAAATCAGCAATAGTTAGGGAAATTTACCTTTTGGACAGGTTCAAATTTCCTCTTCTTTGTGAGAGGGGCAGTTCCCTTGTATGATGTTTATTTTTTTTGTATTTTTTTGTGCTTTTAACTGAAAAGCACAAAAGGGAAGCAAATTTGAGAGATAAAATATATGAAGAGAAAGGAAGAATGAATGTGGAAAAAGAAGTGCATATTGTAAACAAAGAGTTGTACAAAAGGATAACTTCTCTATCAAATGGAAAGGAATATAATGAGTGTGAAATCTGAGAAGTACAAAGTCTTCCTCTCATTTCAAAACATATTGATATGGTAGAAAGTCTACATACTCTGACATACAGGACAATGTCTTATCACCTGAGCATCCAACATACTCTAAAGGAAGAATAGTATCAATAATTCAATTATAATTAGATTAACAGAGTTTACAATTGAAATAATTAACACAGTGGCATAAAAAAGCATTATATTCTTGATGGAAAAGTATGTGCACACAAAGTTACAACAATCTATCCAATAACATCTGATATGATAGAAGAACTCCTCAAAAGAGTTTGAAAATAAGAAAAAAAAAAAGAGCCACCCTTATTACAATTACAATGCAGCCTTATATAGGGAATATTCTCCAAGATCGCAATTACAAAACTACTTGACCAACCTCTAACCCTAATCCCAACCTCAAGTTAACTTAACTTGAGTTACATGTTACATTACAATTTACAGATATATAGTATTTAATTAATTTGGTGAACAAATTAATTAAATATATTTCAACTTAATGAAAATTTTAGATGAGGATTTCACTATTGCTTCACGTTGTCCTGTGATCTGCAGCCAGAGAGAATGATGCACATGCCCTTTAATTACACTTTCAATCACCACTAAATGTCATTCCTGAACCAAGTTTGTTTTCCGTAAAATTCTCTTGCAATTATTCATCAATTTTGTAATCCCTTGATTTCTGTAGGTTCGTTTTCCATAAAAATTACTCGAACTCTAGCTCAGTGAGCTATCCTCTTTTGCCATGTTTTTGATTCAAGCTTAGCTCGACCTTAAAACTTGAGCTTGGGCTTCATCTGCAGTACCCAAGCTCACTGTAATTAATTTTTTCCAACAGCCAGGTCACAAAGCTCACCCATGTGGACTGAGCTATTAATGACCAACTCACCTTGATTTTTCATGAACCTAGCTCCTTTATCCAGATGACTCAGTTCTGATGCACTCGGTGAACTTGGTTTCTCAAATGAGCTCGATGTCATGTATATTGTTAATTGACTACCCATGACTCAATGCTCAAATAAAGGAGCCCTCCTCTATTCCATGCCATCTCTCGAGATCTTAGCAAAGTTTTCTAATCGATGAATCTTGGGAAGTGTACAAATCTACCTTTGTTTGCAATAACTTAGATTTTACACCATCTAGGTACCATGGTCACTGCATCTAATTTGTTCACCAAACTCAATATTTTGATGAACTCATCCCCGTCTGATTGATTTGTTGATTTCGAATAACAACTTGGTGAACTTGTATACTCTGCCTCATCTCGATTTGCACTATAACCACACTGGCCATATTGGGAACAGCCCTTCAATTTGGCATGATCAGCTGGGTTTCTCTAAGGTTTCTTGAATTCAATTCACCTATTTTGTTGCATGATGCAGGTGGATTGATCACCCAAGGAATATCTTGGCCGACTAGTTTTCTCAGCTTACTCCTCTCACTAGCTCGATACGCATTCCTTGAAACTCAGGGGTTCTCGAACTCATCAACACATCATTTCCTTATACAATTGAATAGCTCACATCAAATGATGTACACAACTTAGTGAGCCAGGGAGTGTCTTGGTCTTTGTTGGCTCATTGAGTTCAAACCTGTAGTGTACTCGCCACCCTGTTTCCACCTCGTGCTAGGATTCTTCTACTTCTCATTCCATGAGTGAGGGAGCTCAGGCTTGTATGTACTATAAATGACTCGACTACCCTATACATATAGCAAAACTTTGAGATCCTCAGCGGATCATCCTCCAGAAGACATTGGCTCATTTATGCATGTGTGAAAACAGCTCATTCCTTTTATGACTACAATGGTCCTTCACCCTTTCTCCTAATTGTTCTCTTCACATTCTATTCGGTTATTTGTGTAAAAATTGCAACTTCAAATAATAGTCCGCTAACAAGCAATACTCATTTTTTTGAAAACATGAGCTCAGTCATAGAATAACTTGGCCCACCTCTTATAACATTGAAGTAACTTGGCTTTTCATTACAACCAACTTGATTATATAATCAACTCGACTACTCCCATCCCCCTACATTAGAATAGCTCGACCTACCTTTCTGAGTTCAAGCTTTCATATTTCCACCGAATAGCACTCCCTTAGCTTATCTGTAACTTTTGAATTTCCAATGTGTACTAGAACCTCATGGAGATGCCAAGGTTATCAAGTTTTTACCACTTTTCTAGAAGGTGGGGCCTCCTAAAATATCCACAACGTAGATGCCTTACTCCAAATAATTTTGAAAAATTTCCCCCATTCTGGATTGGGTGATAACAACATGTATATGAGAATGTGTGGTAGTGACAAAATAAAAGTAAAATAAGGTGGCCAAAAATGTGGGATTAATTAGTAATTTTTTCACTTAACAACCCTTTATATAAAAGTATGTAAATTAGGCTAAATAGTGCCTAATGTGCAAGATTTTGTGACTATAATTGTCGCTCCTCTCAAGATCTCATCATGTTGTCATTCATACATCTATGTATTTTCATGTTGTTCCTCGTGATCCTCGTGCTTTGGGTTTTCACACACTCTCTATCATGGTATTAGAACTCACGATTTCTAGATCCATGTAACTCTTCGGTGTTTTTTTGTTTTTTCCTTCTCTTTTTCATGATATATAGATCTCTCTGCAGCATTTGTCGTAATGGCTATTTTGTTCATGTGGTTATTGCACTAATTCGGGCTTCATACCTTTGTTTGTGGTTTTTCGTGGTTAATTTTTGGGATTTCATGTTCTCAAGGTTGTCTGGGTTTTGCATGCATGTTTGGAGGCATCTTGTAGTTTTAGTTTGCAGGTTTCAAGGGTGTAGTTCAGTTCAGTACTAGTTTTGAGAGTTTTATGGGTGTTAGATCTCCTTCTAAGGTCCAACTCGACCCCCATCTCCCTTGAGTTGGGAACTAATCTCACCTTAAGCTCTTCATACAACTCAGCCTGCATGGTTTTAACTCTCCCTTTCTTTGTTCATGTTTTTTTAACTTATTCTATGTTTCTCTGCTTCTTCATTAGACTTTTGTCTAAGCTTTTGATCTTGGACACTCAGTTCTATTTGGCAGCATTCCCAGAGCTTGTGGTTTTTGATCTTGGCTCATGTATTCCCATATCCTCCCTGTTCTATTCATCCACATCTCGTCAGTGCTCATGTTGGTCAAGCATCTGCATTCATCTGTGAGCTACTTCATGCCTATTATGGCTCACTATTTGGGTATTTAAACATTCTTTTGGCTATACTCATGGTTTGTGTGTTGGAGTTCCTTGGTTTTATCAAGTTCTTCCTTTAACCCTATCATTCTTTGGTTCATCATGTGCCCCTTGCTTGCATTTCGTAACTTCTCAGTCTAGTCCACTCATACTTGCTCTGTGCATTTTCCTTGTCGTGTTTGGTTTCCATTCGACTCGAATCTAGTCTCAACTCTGTTGTCTTAGGATCTTCGTCTGTTATGACAGAACCTTCTCCATGAATCTAGCCTGACATATGACTTGCCAACATCTATGAAGACCTTATTCTTCTCACACACCTTCTAGCCTTCAACATGACCATTTACCTTAGCCTCTGAGCTCCACACATCTCCTGAAAAACTCCACTGTTTGAACTTGGTGCGACCCAATCGTTATTGTAGTCACAAAATCATTCAATTTAGACATTATTTATCCTGGGTCTCATACTATTATTTTATAAGGTTCTTGAGTGAAGAAAGTACTAATTAACCCCCCATTTTTTTTCATCTTGTTTTATTTTATTTCATCATTACCGACCTCTTGCACCCATATGCCCAGTCAACATGCGTCATCCTGCATTGTTTCCAGCCTCGACTAGGTTTCCCAGATTAGTTATGGGGCACCCACTAGAGAAAACCCCCGGTCCTTTTTTTAATTTCCCTCCTCTTTTTGGGCTCCTTCTATCCATTTGATATCTTTATCTTTCTTTTGGTTATCCTTTTCGTTGTTAATTCTGAAATTAGATCAAGAGAACCCTATAAAAAATAAAGTTATGAGACCTATCATCATTCACTACTATCCTCCATCTAGAGTTGTATCCATATATTACATTGGAGATCACTTGCATCCACATAGCTCCATCATTAAGGCCACAAGGCTAGGAAATTTGCATCACACTTCATAAGGGAGGGATTATATTCTATTTCATGCACACATTCTCTAACATTTTCTACACAGTTATTGCCCACTATTTCACAAAGTGTGACCTATTACAAGAGCAACCTAGGGCATGTTCACATACACTTTCATATAGAACTACATCAATTCTGATATGTAGTGCAAACACTTAGTTAGTAAGTCCACCATTGTGGCATCTGGGGTCAATCCAACCCCTTCATATGCATTTTTTTTTAGGGTTTGATGTTTATTTTGGGGTCTTACAGGTATTTCTTTCATCTCAGATTATTAGTGATATCTGAAGGAGCACGTTAAATCTGATACGACACACAACAAAGGTTCTAGATCACCTCCCAACCTTATAAATATTAGTTTCAAATATTTTGCATAGACCAGGGTACCTAGATTGCAAACCAAGGAGACTATGGGTGCCCCAGTACCTCTCCAAGTGCTTCAGTGTAGCTAGATTCTCTAAATCCATCCTTTTTGGGACTTACGTAAAGTCGTTCCTTCTCCATATTTTATATTCATCACTACAACATTTTTGTGCGAGCATCTTCTATTCAGATCAATTATTTCCTCTTCCTTCTTGCACATTAGGGTTATCATTTCCTTTTGCATAGTTACTTAGATCATTTACATACTTTCTTTAATGTATTTATTTACTTTATTACAGTTGTTCATAGCTTATATTAACTATCCCCACATACTATATATTTAGTCAATTTTAGTTAATCATCTTGGTGAACCCAACTCGTGAATCTGTCTTCCACGTTGAATCTGATATGACACATAACGAAGGTTCTAGATCTATGGGTGCCCCAGTACCTCTCCCAAGTGCTTCAGTGTAGCTAGATTCTCTAAATCCATCCTTTTTGGGACTTACGTAAAGTCGTTCCTTCTCCATATTTTATATTCATCACTACAACATTTTTGTGCGAGCATCTTCTATTCAGATGAATTATTTCCTCTTCCTTCTTGCACATTAGGGTTATCATTTCCTTTTGCATAGTTACTTAGATCATTTACATACTTTCTTTAATGTATTTATTTACTTTATTACAGTTGTTCATAGCTTATATTAACTATCCCCACATACTATATATTTAGTCAATTCTTCCAAGTTAATCATCTTGGTGAACCCAACTCGTGAATCTATCTTCCACGTTGAATCTGAATGACACCCAACGAAGGTTCTAGATCACCTCACACCTGCCAACCCGAACAAAAATACAAATTATCAGAGATTTTCACAAGACCCAGGGTGCCCAGATGCACCAAGAGCCCGTCAGTGCCCTAGTACCCAAACCAAAAGAATACTCTAGATGCTTCAATAAAAAAATGCATTGCAATACTAGACTCCTCTAAATTCATCCTTTTGGGACTTCAGGTACATCTGTTCCTTCTCCATATTTTCTATTCATCGCTATGACATTGTTGTGTGAGATCTCCATTCAAAAATGAATTCTTTCCGTCTTCCTTCTTGCACATTAGGTTGGCATGTCCTTTTGCATAGTTAGGAAAACCATCTATACTACTATTTATTACTGTATTTATTTACTTATTACAGTTTTTCAATAGCTGAAGATTAACTATCCCCACATACTATATATTTATTCCAGTGCTAGTTAATCATCTGGTGAACCCAACTCGTGAATATTATCTTACACGTTGAATCTGATATGACACAACAACGAAAGGTTCTAGATCACCTGCACAACACCTACAAAAAATCAGTTTCAGAGATTTTTCACAGACCAGGGTGCCCAGATTGCAGACCAAGGAGCCCGTCAGTGCCCTAGTACCTCTCTAGATGCTTCAGTGCAGCTAGATCCTCTAAATTCATCCTTTTTGGGACTTATGTAAATCTGTTCCTTCTCCATATTTTCTATTCATCGCTATGACATTGTTGTGTGAGAATCTTCTATTCAAATGAATTCTTTCCTCTTCCTTCTTGCACATTAGGGTTGGCATTTCCTTTTGCATAGTTAGACCATTTACATACTTTATTTACTGTATTTATTTACTTTATTACAGTTTTTCATAGCTTAGATTAACTATCCCCACATACTATATATTTATTCAATTTTAGTTAGTCATCTTGGTAAACCCAACTCACAAATTTTTCTTCCTTCTTTCATCTTATTCCTGTTACTCATACTGGTCATTTTGGGCCTTTTCAGTACTATGAGCTCGCTTCCTTTACCCATCATACCTCTAACTCAATGGCTAATAAAACTACATCTATGGATGAAAACCCATTAGATAATTCCAACCAGGTTCCTCTCCAAGATATAGAAGCATATGATAGTGAAAAATTCTACAATGAAGACACCAATGTTGAATAAGAGCAACTTACTGTTATTACTAAATTTTTCCAAGCATTACGTGAAAACTCTACATATCTCTCTCAAGTCTTACATGATTTAATCACATCTAAGAGAGCTTGCAACACTTCCACTTATGTGATTACTTCTTCTTCTCCTATGGTACTACTCCACCTACCCATTTCTATGCTCATATGGTCTCTATTCCACCCACATATGTTTTTGCTCCTATTTCCACAACCACTTCTCCCACCATTCACCATGGTTCTTCTCATCTGTGACTTAGTTCTTTCTTGAATTCTCTAAATTTGACATCTTTATATCAAGACTTACAAACCCAAATTTTCTAGCTTCAGTTAGCTACCTCACGTATAGAACCATCTCTAGATTCTCCAATCTTGTTGCATACTCCTTCCGTGCCTTCCATATCAACATATTTATTTCCACCTACTTTTGTCTCTCCTAAGATACCAATCTTTAAAGGAAATGGGGACCCATAAGAGCACCTTCGAGCATTTCATGTAGCGTTCCTTGACTATGCAGATGATCACACTATACTAGCTAAGATTTTTCCTCATAGTTTATAAGACTATGTAGTGCGTTGGTTCTATGACCTACTTGTACATTTGGTAGTCTCTTTCACGCATTTAGCTGATGCATTTCTCACTCACTTTTCTATCAACATTGGCTCTAATATCTCCTATGCCCAGCTAACATAACTCAGGAAAGGGTCTAATGAACATTTCTCTGCTCATGTATTGCAATACAAGAATGAATTAGATAAGATGTCTAATGTAATTGCAAATTTCAAACTCCAGGATTTATTTATTCAAATTATATTACCACCTCTGCAAGAGAGTGTTATTTTTGAGACATCTCCTTCATTTGGTAAATTTTTCCATACTCTCAAGCTTCGCAAGAAAAAACTCTTAACCATAGGGAAAACTTAAATATCAAGAGCAAGCATCGCCATCCACTCCAATTTTAAGGTAATACAACATTTAAGTCTTCTACAACTAAAACCATGGACAAAAAAGATACTGTAAACACAATCTCTACTCTAAAGGAACTTCAACCACAAACTTATAGAAGTACTTTTACTAAGTTGAGTACACCACCCAGTGTTTTTATACCACAAACTCATCGATAGTAATATTATTACCTTACTCTCCCCTATACAACTCTATCCATTGCAGCCAAAAGGACATAATTTTGATGAAAATTCTTATTGTGATTATCATCAATGCATAAGCTATCCCGCCGATCATTATTTCTGACTATGACATCTCATTCAAGATTTACTTGAAAATGGTCAAATTGATCTTTTGGATTCCATGACAACTCCGCCTACCAATGAAAATCATAAACTCAAGCTCTTTACTAACCCATTACCAAAGCATAACACAAAAATGACAGATTCAACCGCTAATTATATCTCACACACACCATGTCTCCCCACTGGCTTAGGAGTTCTTGATTTTTTAGTTGCTAACACTGAAGCTTTGTCACCAATCATTTATTTTTCCAACGTCGATTATCATGTTAAGTTTATATCTAATGATTTACACATCCCATGCATCTATTGGCTCAACCTCCATAAAAAACACTAAGATTGATCCATCATGGCCCATTAGTGCATGTTTTATGTGTTGGTACCCAAATTTAATCTCCTTCAAAGACTGAGCAGCATCATGGATTTTGACAGGACACTCAGAGGCAAGACAGATAATCATGTATGTCATTTTGTAGCCAAGGAATCAATCTATCTGACTTGTTAGCACTCAAGTTTTGAAAGGAGTGGGTAGCACGTTAAAAGGATGTGATCTGATCCTAACTATTTTAGGTTGTGCTTTTCAACCAAGGTAAGAGAACCTATTTTGTAACCTCTATTATTGAAGAATGTTGGTAAATCCTTCTTTTGCATAAATTTTATAGAGAATACCTTGGGAAAATATGATCAACACACCAAATCTGACTCTCACGAGTTGTCACTTCCAAATCATGGAGATATTTTCACAAGGCAAAGGTTACTAAAGACATTTGGGACCCTGATTGCTCCTGCATGTTTTGGTAATAGAGATTTTGCATTTGTATGCACATAGGACAAACAGGGGTAGTACAGGTAGGATTGGTTGTTTTTGAATAAATGTTTTGGTGGGAGGTGGGGTAGGATGAACTTAACTCACCAGATCCTTGAGAAATCTTACAAAATGAAAGGTTAAACCAACAGAAATGCCACAGAACAACCAAAATGTTTCTTTAACCAAAATATGTGCTTCAATGGAGGCCCAGATTAGAACTTTTTCATACAATCTATGAGAATATAACACGAAGGATCGAGTTAGGAAACCCAACAAAGTATCAAGATCTAAGCCAAATCATGCCTAAGGTACACCCAAAGGCTTACAGACAATCTCTGTCAAACAGATGAAAGAGAAGTGATTTTAAATCATTTATTTCACTCCCAGATGAAGGCTCTTCTGAGAAATGAAATTAAAGATGCCACTAAACTGTCACAAGGATTGAGACCTGTGTGATTGAATCATATTTTTAATACAAGATTGCAATAGAAACAAGAAAAACTACTCGCATACATTCAGAAATAAAACAAACACATTTTTCTCAAGACAACACATAATAGCTCATATTTGATCAAATTTATCAGTAGGGGAAAGTTTCTAGAACAATCTCAGAGCTTGTCAATGGTTGTACACTCGCAACCACCTTGACATGATCAGATTTGATACAAAAAGAGATATACAGGCTTCTCAAAATGCTTCTAAAAAAAGATGGGCTCTATCAAGCTTTCTATTAGAAAAATTAGTCCCGACCCCTAACACTCCAACCATTTACATGAAAAATTCATGCCATTTATAACATTTACAACAGGGACCCTTTTCCCCTCCAAAATCCAGACCTTGAGTGCTACCAATGCTTTCCATGATCACGATTGGGATTCTCAGAATCAGATCTGCAAAAAGTCACCAGGTGCTCGAGGGGGAAAGATCTCATCGAATATCTCCGCATTCAACTCCTTCCTCTGGTAGATCACTCTTTCTTCAATTTTCCAACCACTTCCACCCCTAATCTATCAAATCTGGCTCCTTGCGTGCTTGGGAGAAGAAAAATAGAAAATCCAATCGAGCACAATAGTCAGACCATTTTAATGGCGAAAGATGTCTTCCAGATCTTTCCACCAAACTCATATATCAACATTAACTCCCCTCTCTGCTTGGCGTGTAGGAAATACCAAGAAATCATGAAGACTCACACTTCCAAGCATGTTTCAGTAAAATGGGGGGAAAATCAGATTCAGACTCTCAGCTGCCATTGATCTTTACTTTGAATTTGGGTCATCCACGTGGAAGATTCAAACTTAAAAACAGACCCGGGGGCTTCCTCTGACCTTTTACAACTTTTGAAAAAATGGAAAAATTTCACATTTTGTTCCACACCTTCACCCTTAAGAAATGAGCCTGACAGATGTCCTAAGGTGGGCCCCAGTGGGACCAGTGACCAAATTCTACCATTTCACCTCCTTTTTGGAAAAGGGAAAATTTTCCAAATTTTCCCCATAGCTCTGCCCTTTCACCATTGACCAGGGAAAAATATTGACTATTTCCTGCCGGGTCCATGGGCCATTTTGATGTTTTAACTCTTTTCTCCCAAAAGGAAAATTTTTCCAAATTTCCCTCGAGAGTCTGCACCTCTGCCATTGACCAGAGCAAGCTTTGACCTTTCCTTTATCGGGCCTATGGGCCATTTTGATGTTTTTAGTCATTTTGCATGTTCAAGGGGAAAAAAATCCAAATTACCCCTGATGGTCCACCTCCCCGCCCCTTTGACTTTTCAAACCACCACCTGTCACCATGGCGCACCTTGAGATGGTCCCAAAAATTTGATACCTTGAACAAGCGTGGGCTCACCACGTGTCCTGGCCTAGAAAAGTTTGTCTGAATGCTTGAAGCTCAGTGGAAGGCACCATGTGTCATGCTCCGAGGCAGTTTCTTTTGGCCGTTTGAAAAGTCTAAGAAAAATGCAAAGTGAGCGGAGGCCTCCACATGTCCTCTGGTTCTTCTTTAAAATGGAACTCAAGGGTCGGTCCCCAAACATGCGTGGTTCCTCTACGTGTCTCCATGGCACAATTTCAAAATGGTGCCCAAAGCGAGACCCTGAATGAGCGCAGGCTCGCCACGTGTCCTATGTTTTCTGCCACACTGTTTTAGCTGCATAAAAATTTTCTAAGTTCTGGGAAAAGCAGCGGAAACCTCCACGTGTCCTCCCAGTGCTACTCCAAGGCCAAACCAAAAAGTAGATCCTCAAACAAGTGTTGTTCCTCCACGTGGACAAATTTTGAGTTGAGGCCTTTCATAGAAATTTTGAAGTATCCAGCCGAGCCGCGTCCAACCAAAAGGTGCCACATCCCCTATCGATGCAAGGATGTAAATTTGACAGGGAGAAACACCCGTCAAACTGTAAAATACAGAAAAATGATCATTCGAGCCTGAAAATGAAAATTTCTCCAAGGACAGAGAATTTAGAAGTGTTACAAGGCTCAAATATGTCCATCAGAGACACATCCATTCATTTTTCTTCAAGTATTTAGGGTAGAAATGAACAAGGAAAACAAATCCCAACCATGGAGAATGGAAAACATGGGAGAACCCGAGTTTTTAGATGAACAGAGAATGGGAGACCCAAATTACAAACCTTTTCCAGAGGAACAAAGAAACAAGGAGAAAACCATGGACCCATAAGTGATCTACGACCCAGGAACAGATTAAAAATGGCAACAAAGATCAACCAGGCACAACACGGAAAAAATAAAGTGACAGAGGTCGTAAATCGATAGATTTTCAAAGGCAAAATGGGGTGAGACTATTTTGAGCACCAACATCGGCTCTAACTTGGGGATGGGCACTCCCCATGAGTGCCACAAGAGCAAAGGTAGACCAAGTGCCAAAAATATCCATTGGGAAACGGAGTCAACTTGCAGAGTAGAGAAACAGAGCCACCTCCCAAAAATGAAACAGAGAAACCAACAAAAATAGGTCACCGAGGACCAAAACGAGCAAAAACACAAAAGACAGGAAACAAACAACAAACTATACACTATATACAAGATTTTTTCCTTGATTCAGGGGAATCAATCCAAGAAATGCTTCAAATGCCTGCCATTAATAGGAAATTCGAGCAGTTCACCATCTAAGTCCTTGAGGAAGAAGGTATGCTCACCAATCCTGATATCAATGGAGTAAGGGCCCATCCATAATGAGTCAAACTTGTCCATGCTTGCCCTTATCTTCATGCCTGCTATCCCATAGCATCACAAGATCTCCAACATTGAAAGCTCTAGGAGTGACCTTCTTGTCAAATAACTTCTTCAGTTTCTCTCTTAACTTTACATGCCTCTGGTGGGATGCCCTCCTCTCTTCATCAAGTTCAACAATCTAGTTGATGTAAGCATCATAGAGGACCTACCTCTTGATCTTCCAGTCTATTGCATAAAATGATATGAAGATAGTTGCATATGAAGAGGCAGTAGGGCCTGAGTCCCATATACCAACTCAAATGGACTCTTTCCAGTGACCCTCTTGATAGTGATCCTATCTGCCCAAACAGCAAACTTCAACTATTCACCCCACTTTCTCTTGTTCTACTCCAATGTTCTTCTGATAATCTTTAGCAAATTTTTATTACTGGACTCAACCTGTCCATTTCCTTGGGGATTGTAATTGGAGGCATATGTCAAGTTGATTCCATACTCCTTGCACATTGCCACCAAAGGTTTATCTCTAAAGATCATGGCATTGTTAGCAACAATCTTGACTGGCACCCCAAACCTACAGATGATATGGTTCAACAAAAAATCCATGACAATTTGGTGTGTTGCTCTTTTGGTAGGGATTGCCTCCACCCACTTGGTGAAATAATCAGTGGCTACAAGAATCCACTTATGGCCAGCACTTGAAGGGTCTGAAATCTCACCAATGAAATCCATTCCCCATTGATTGAATGGAGCTTCAATTGATACAGGCTACAAAGGAAGGGAGCCTGAAGCTTTCAGTCTTCCAGAGAAACACTGGCAACTCTCACATCTTCTAACCAAAAGAGTCATATCCTTGAAGAGAGTTGGCCACCAATAACCAGCCCTCAGGATCTTGTGTGTTGTGACTCTTGCAGTCAAAATTCCCCCCACAAACTCCTCCATGGAGATCAGCAATTATCTTGGGGGCTTCTTCTTCAGTAATGCACCTTAAGAGGACTCCCTGTAGGTTCTTCCAAGCCAACCCATAATAGTAATGACATATTTCTGGGAGGCCAACTTAAGAGCCCTTTTCTGGTTCTTACTTAAGTGCTCAGGATAATAAGTCTGAGATAAAAAATTACATCCTTGTACCACTCGGAACTCATCAACCTTTCAAAAACACCTGCCCTTTCTTCTTCTACCTCATTTACCTCAATAGTTTGCAAGTTTCTCTCATTCTTATAACTTGTTCACAAGCCACCTGCACCTCTCATAAGCCAGCTTCTTGAAACATTCCATCTCTCTTGCTTGAAACTTCCAAGATGTCTTTCACCATGGTGTGGGGAACATAAGCAACCACTTTAGAACTTAGAATGTAAGGTCTAAAAACCTTGTTGCTTTAACCAAGGAAAATGTCTACTTTTCCATGATAGTGTACTTCAGCTCAGCCCCCTACAAGGCCTTACTAAAAAAGGAAATTGGCCTCTCAGCCCCTTCATCATCCTTCTACAGCAGGACAGAAGCAATAGTGTTCTCTGAAGCAAAGGAAAACAGTTGGAAAGGCTTCTTATAATCAGGAGCTACTAAAACAGGGGCATGTTTTAATGCCTCCTTGATTCCACTAAAAGCTTGGATGGCAGCCTCCTCCCATTTGATGACCTGGTCTTTCTTCAGCATGGAATTGATTGGGATGGTCAACTCAGCAAATTTTGATATGAATCTTCTGATGAAGTTTATCTACCCAAAGAAGGACTTAATTCCCTTCTTAGTTCTTGGGATTGGGACCTTGTTGATGGCCTCTACTCTTTCTGGATCAATCATCACTCGTTCTTATGACACAATGTGACCAAGAAACTTTTCCTTCTACACTCTAAAATGGCATTTCTTTGGATTGAGTGAGATGCCATATTCTCTACATCTTATCAAAATCTTCTCCAAGTGCAGCAGGTGATCACTTCTCTTCCTGGAAAATACAATCACATCATCCTGGTAGACAACAATAAACTCATTGATGTAACCAGCAAAAGTAACATCCATTTCTCTTTGGAAGGTGGCTCCAACATTCATTAGACCAAAGGGCATCCTGACATAGACATAAGTCCCCCAAGGAGTAGTAAAGGTTTTCTTGATCCTTTCTGATTCCTTCACCACAACTTGGTTATAACTAGAAAAGCCATCCAAGGTGGAAAGCAACTCAGAACCAGTCACTAACTGCAACATGTTCTCCATATTTGGTAAAGGATACATTATCCTTCATTGATGCTCTATTCAGATTCCTGAAGTCCACACATAACCTAATATCACCATTCTTCTTTCTGACTGGTACTAGGTTTGCAACCCAGGAAGAATATCTTATGGGCTGAATAATCCCTCCATCTCTCACCTTCTTCAGTTCCTCTTGCATTTTGAGAGATAAGAGTGGATTGATGGGCCTCTGCTTCTACCTAAATGGCTTTGCATTAGACTCCAAGGGAATCTCATGCTGAAACAGGTCCTCTCTGTATGCTTTTAGTTTAGAATAGGTCCAAGCCATGCAATCTTGGTATTTTTTCAACAACTGGATGTATGATTGCTTCTCCTCCTTGCTGAGATTTCTACCTAACCAAATTTTCCTTGGCTTCTCCTTTGTGCCAAGGTCATGCTCCTTAATATCCCTTGAGGCTACCATGCATCTGTTAACAATGTGATCAACATTATCAAAATTTGACTCAAGAGCAACCAGCCCTCTAGGAATGGTATTGGTTTTCAGCTGGATGATGCCCTTGCCAAACAAGGTTTCTTTTCCTTCTGTTGTACATACCATTGGCTCCAAATCAATGCATTGATCAGTAAACTCTCCCTTGTTCTACAAAAATATTCTGATCTAAGCATCATCATCAAATACCTTCCAGTGTTTAATGTTGTCAGGGATAGAGGGTCTTGTCAATACCTCAACCTCATATTCACAATATGGGGACACTATATAATTGTCAAAATGAAGACCCCAATACTGCAAGCCTGTTTAGTAAATCATTGAACCTTCTATCATGATGCACGATGTTGAATGAGTCAAACATCTCAATGAAATCCCAAACTGCATGCTTGTACTATTTCATTCATTGATTCTTTGTGGCATATAGTTTTCTGACTTGTTTTACAATTAATTCTGAGTCTCCTTTGACAATGATGTCCTTGATACCATATTTCCAAGCAATTTTTAAACCCAACAACAGTGCCTCATACTCAGCAATGTTGTTGGTGCACTCAAAGTTGAGTTTGAAGGAAAAAACAAATTTTTCCTGACCAGGAGAAAGTAGAACAACACCAACACCATTCCCAAACTTGGAGCAAGCTCCATCAAACAATAGAGTCCAAGGAGATCCCACTTGTTCAAGACACCTGCATTCCTCAATCTTGTGCTCCTTTCCATCAAAAAATCCTACAAAGTTGTCAGCATCAACATTTGTGTACATTACTTCATAGGATGCATTGTTGGGATCCTCAATAAGATGCAAAATTTTATTTTCTCAATACAACCTGACAAGGATGCCTTCAATTGGAATGGTGGCATAGGACATATCCATTTGGATTCTCCCACCAACACTAGCAGCCCATTTTCTTGACAGTAGCATGCCCCACTTGGCTGGGTAGTCAATAATGACAACATCAAGTATTAAATTTTTACCTGGGTAAGCTGCAAGCTGCACCACCAAACCCTTCACACATCCCACTACTAGTACTTCTCTGGAATCCATGGAAGTGCACTTCCCATATGCTGATTTCACTTTGATATTCAGCTCATTCATGACTTCCAGAGGCATGACATTACATGATGCCCCTGAGTCAAACATGCAGTTGTGCAGTAATCTATCCTTAATGATCAAAGTGGTGAAGAATGGATCCACATTCATCTGAGAGTCCACCAAGGATGTCCCCAAATAGACCTCAGGTGGTTCACCTAGTTCCTCCAATGCTGGTGGTGTTTCTAATTCTTGAATGATTGGAGGAGTCTTCACAATATTTACATTTCTGCCTAAGGCAGTCTTCTCTTCTTTCAATCCCAAGTATTCAAATGCTCTCTTTTTGTGCTCAGGAATCGTAAGCAACTCAAAAATTGGAACAGAGAATTTGATTTGACTTAAAACTTGGGAAATATCATATGGGACATTCCTTAGCAAGGAAGTATTGGAAGGAAATACCAACACACTCATTAGGTGGTACAATATTCTTGATAACTTGGGCATGAGGAGGGATATGATTTTTGTTTAGAACTTGCAAGGCTTTTGGGAGATGCATCTTTCTTAGGAGCCTCTTTAGGAATGTTTGAAAGTAAGGGAGCTTTTGGCTTGGCTTGAGGCCCTGTCCCTTTGACAACCTTACTTCTTGTGTTATATTCCTTCTCTTGAGCAACAACAACATTCATCAGTAACTATCTATCCTCCTCAGATGGAATTCCTCCATCATACTTCTTTATCATTAAATCCCTTAAATATTCAAATTCATTATTGGGAAATTCAAAATCCTTACAGTATCTACTTCTAAAATATGAGAGGGAGGAAGAATAGGTACCCTATGAATGCAGTCCCAAAAAGTGGCAGCAATCTGGGCACTTATCACCTCAGTTGAAGTTGTCCCCTTGTTGTAAGCTTGTGGAGCAACCCATCATGTAGACATCATCATCATTGTCATCAACTTCTTCTTCTTCTTGCTGATCTTCTTCACAAAGAGCATGAGGCATGAAACATTTGTCACACCAATCAATGACATTTGTCTCCTCCACAACAGCAACTCTGGTAGCCAAAGGATCAGACATCATTCTGTTTTCCCTGCCTTGGGGCTGCCTATTTCCAAATCCAATAGGTCCTTTGCCTCTATCATCGGATCTTTGGTGATTTGTGAACCTTTCTTGGCCTTGTTGCTTGTGTTGACCTTGTGAGTTCTGCCCAATTCCCTTCTCAGCCTAGGCTAGTTTGTAGGAAATTTCCTTGACAAACCCTACCAAAGTTTTCACAACCTCCTCCAAATTAGTAGCCTTGCTTGTTTGAGGCTTTTCTGGGTTAATCAGATTTACACCCTCCCTTTTGGGAGGCTTTCCAATTTCCTTGATGTTGTTCTCTATTTGCAAAGCCATGGTGAAGGCCTGCCTCAAATTTGTGGGGTTCTTGTCTCTTAAGTAATATGCAGCCTTTTTATCAAATGCATTAGAATATTTGATCAAACATGACTCATCACAAGGTCTTATCCTAATAGGAAATCTCCTCAAGGTCTTATTAAACCTTGTGTTGAAATCTTTTACTAACTCATTAGAATGATTTTTGATGTTTTCAAATTATGTCAAAAGAAACCTAGGGTCAACTCTATCACCATACTGCAATCTAAATGCATTGCTCATCTCAGTCCAAGAATCATTAGAGTTATATGGCAATGCTTTATACCAATCCCTAGTTATCCTCTTCCAAGGTATGGATAAAAAACTTGATATATACATCTTCATGTTCAATCTCAAAATCTTCCATCATATTGATAAAAATATTTAGATGTTGATCACCAGTAATAGCATTGTTTCCTTGGAACTTTGGCATTTTATTCCTTACATCTTGAGGCACTGCATTTGGATATCCAGCCATTCCCACAAAATTTATAGGTCCAAAGGTGTTTACAACAAAAGGGGGTCTGGGTGGGGGCTGGGCCATACTGTTTTGAGGAGGTGACCCTAGAGGGGTAAAAAATTGATAAGGGTCAGAGGGTCCTTAGAACACAGGAGTATAATTTTCAAAATGGATACCCCCCAAAGGCCTTGTCTCTTGGAAAGCCCTATGAACCTCAGAAAAGATAGGTACAGAATGTGAAGCAAACATTTCTAAATCAAATGAAGGCCCTTCTCCAACTAGAGAATTCAATTCCACAAAGAGGCTTCCTGATTCCGAGTCACTTGAACTATAGTCTTCAATAATAGGCTGATCACTTTCATCAATGGAGATCCCTCTTCTTGTTTGTTGATCTCCCACAACTCTCCAGGATTTTCTTCCTTTTGATTTTGATTTTCCTAGCTCTGGAAAAAATGTCCTAGCAGGATCCCTAACAAAGAAAGATCTTCTTCCTTCCATCTTTGTAAACATTAGTAACAAATCTGACTTTGATAGAGTTCTAAGACACTGGTACTCATTAAAAATTGAATCAATAGGGAGTCGCCACTAAGGATTTCCACCTTAGTTGTGTAAATGCACTAAGTATGATCTGTCAAATGTCTGTCAATGCTAGAAACTGAAAATGGAAAGATTCTGAAACTTTCTTTACCCAGATTTATCAAATGAAAGCTAGTGCACTAGGTGTGAAAACTGAAAGAACTGCACATAGCACTTGGAGCATACAAGAAGTGTTTTACCAGGAAATGTCTAAATGTGAGTTTTAAGGTCCCTAGAAATAGTTCCAGAAGCGTGTTGTTGACGGGCTAGATGGATATGAAATAACAACAAATCAACAAATTTCTCTCTAGCAATGCAAATTAGTTCCCAACAATTCAACACAATTCCCCCAGCAACCGCACTAGAAATGTGTTGGTACCCATATTTAATCTCCTTCAAAGACCGAGCAGCATCATGAATTTTAATAGGACACTTTGAGGTAGATAGATAATCATGTATGTCATTTTGTAGCTGGGGAATTAATCTATCTGACTTGTTAGCACTTAGGTTTTGAAAAGAGTGGGTAGCACCTTAAAAGGATGTGATCTGATCCTAACTATTTTAGGTTGTGCCTTTCAACCAAGGTAAGAGAACCTATTTTGTAACCTCTTTTATTGAAGAATATTGGTAAATACTTCTTTTGCATAAATTTCATAGAGAATATCTTGGGAAAATATGATCAACACACCAAATCTGACTCTCACAAGTTGTCACTTCTAGATCATGGAGATATTTTCACAACAAGGAAAAGGTTACTAAAGACATTTGGGACCCTGATTTCTCCTGCATGGTTTGGTAACAGAGATTTTGCATTTGTATGCACACAATAAAAATAGGGGTAGTACAGGTAGGATTGGTTTTTTTTTTAATAAATTTTTTGGTGGGAGGTGGGGAAGGATGAACTTAACTCACCAAATCCTTGATAAATCTTACAAAATGAAAAGTTAAACCAACATAATGCCACACAATAGCCAAAATGTTTCTTTAACCAGAATATGTGCTTCAATGAAGGCCTGTATTAGCACTTTTTCATACAATCTATGAGAATCTAACACGAAGGCTCAAGTTAGGAAACCCAAAAAAATATCAAGATCTAAGACAAATCATGCCTAAGGTACACCCAAAGGCTTATAGATAATCTTTGTCAAACAGATGAAAGAGAAGTGATTTTAAATCGTTTATTTCACTCCTAGATGAAGGCTCTTCCGAGAAATGAAATTTCAGATGCCACTAAACTATCACAAGGATTGAGACATGTGTGATTGTATCAAATTTTTAATACAAGATTGTAACAGAAACAAGAAAAACTACTCACATACATTCAAAAATAAAAGAAACACATTTTTCTCAAGACAACACAAAATATCTCATATTTGATCAAATTTATAAGTAGGGGAAAGTTTCTAGAACAATCTCAGAGCTTGTCAATGGCTGTACACTAGAAACCACCTTGACACAATTAGATTTGATACAAAAATAGATATACAAACTTCTCAAAATGCTTCTAAAAAAATATGGGCTCTATTAAGCTTTTTATTAGAAAAATCAGTCCCGACCCCTAACACTCCAACCATTTACACGAAAAATACGTGCCATTTATAACATTTATAGCATGGACCCTTTTATCCTCCAAAATCCAGACCTTGAGTGCTACTAATGCTTGCCATGATCAGGATTCCGATTCTCAAAATCAGATCTGCAAAAAATCGTCAGGTGCTCGAGGGGGCAAATCTCATCGAATATCTCCCACATTCAACTCCTTCCTCTAGTAGATCACTCTTTCTTCAATTTACCAACCACTTCCACCCCTAATCTATCAAATTTGGCTCCTTGCATGCTTGGTAGAAGAAAAACAGAAAATTTGAATGAGCACGATAGTCAAACCATTTTGATGGCGAAAGATGTCTTCAGGATCTTTCCACCAAATTTAGATATCGACATTAACTCCCCTCTCTACTTGGTGTGTAGGAAATACCAAAAAATCATTAAGACTCACACTTCCAGGTGTGTTTCAATAAAATAGGGGGAAAATTACATTCAGATTCTCAGTTTTCGTTGATCTTTACTTTGAATTTGGGTCGTCCATGTTGAAGATTCAAACTTAAAAATAGACCCGGGGGCTTCCTCTGACCTTTTACAACTTTTGAAAAAATGGAAAAATTTCACATTTTTTTCCACACCTCTGCCCTCAGGAAATGAGCCTAACACATGTCCTAAGGTGGGCCCTAACAGGACCACCACCAAATTCTGCCATTTCACCTCCTTTTTGGAAAAGGGAAATTTTTCCCAAATTTCCCCGCAGCTCCGCCCTTACGCCAATGACCGGGGAAAAATATTGACTATTTCCTGTCGGGTCCGTGGGCCATTTTTATGTTTTAACTCTTTTCTCCCAAAGGGAAAATTTTCCAAATTTCCCCCGAGATTCCATACCTCTGTCATTGACTAGAGCAAGCTTTGACCTTTCCTTTATCGGGCCTGCGAGCCATTTTGATGTTTTTAGTCATTTGCATGTTCAAGGGGCAAAAAATCCAAATTTCCCCTGATGGTCCACCTCCCCACCCCTTTGACTTTTCAAACCACCATGTGTCACCATGGTGCACCTTGAGATGGTCCTAAAAAATTTTATACCTTGAATAAGCACTGGATTGCCACATGTCCTGGCCCAGAAACGTTTTGTCTGAATTCTTGAAGCTCAGTGGAATGTGCACCATGTATCATGCTCTGAGGTAGTTTCTTTTGGCCGTTGAAAATTCTTAGAAAAATTCAAAGTGAGCAGAGGCCTCCACATGTATTCCTAGTGCTTATTTAAAATGAAACTCAAGGGCCACTCCCCAAACATGCACGTTTCCTCCACATGTCTCCATGGCACAATTTCAAAATAGTGCCCAAAGTGGAGACCCTAAATGAGTGTGGGCTCGCCATGTGTCCCCTTTTTCCGCCACACTGTTTTAGCTACATAAAATTTTCTAAGTCTGGGAAAAGCAGCGGAAACCTCCACTTTTCCTCTCAACGCTACTCCAAGGACAAACCAAAAAGTAGATCCTCAAATGAGCGTCGTTCCTCCACGTGGAAAATTTTTGAGTTGAGGCCTTTCATATAAATTTTGAAGTATGCAGCCGAGCCACATCCCACCAAAAGGTTTCCATGTCCCCTATCGATGCAAGGATATAAATTTGACAGGGAGAAACACCCGTCAAACCATAAAATATAGAAAAGATGATCATTCGAGCCCAAAAATGAAAATTTCTCCAAGGACAAAGAATTTAGAAGTGTTACAAGGCTCAAATATGTCCATCAGAGACAAATCCATTCATTTTTCTTCAAGTATTTAGGGCAGAAACAACAAGGAAAACAAATCCTGACCATGGAGAACGAAAAACATGGGAGAACCTGAGTTTTTAGATGAACAGAGAATGGGAGACCCAAATTACAGACCTTTTCTATAGAAAAAAAGAAATAAGGAGCAAACCATGGACCCATAAGTGATCTATGACCCAGGAAAAGATTAAAAATGGCAACAAAGATCAACCAGGAACAACACAGGAAAAAATAATGTGATAGAGGCTGTAAATCGATAGATTTTCATAGGAAAAATGGGGGCGAGAATATTTTGAGCACCAAAACTATGTCACTCCTTATAGCTATCAGTTATCCTACATCACAAATTGAATACTCTTTCAACAAACCATTTGAATTTTCTAAGTTACCTATTACAGTTGGTCCTCTTACTATGATTGTGTCTTTCCTTCTTAGAAACATAGTTGAGGTATGCGACATGCTTCTTGGTCTTAATTGGATTCATCTCTCTCAATCTATCATTTCTATGAATTATTTACAACTCAAATTTATTCACAACAATCAAGTCATTTCTATCGATGATGTTCCTCCATCTACACCATGGTCACCATCCCCTCACACAATAGCTAATACATCCTTTCTTCTACCGCATAACATTCTATGTTACTCAAAATACAATCTAATCCTAGCTCACCTACTCGAGCATTGTCTACACGCCCACATCGTTCAACTAGTCCTACACATCAGTATAGGCCTATTCCTTGTACAGTTACTACATCTTGGCATATTCCTATTCCATGTACATTTATTCCACAGAGGTATTCTTCACCTTCACATTACAAATCACATCGATCTCAATAATTGACACATTTTTTAATGTCACAACCTTCTCTATACATTCATCCATCGCATGTGCATAGACTTAATTCACCACTATAGCGTCTGTCTACCATACCTCTACTATTAGAGCATGGTCATATACGTTTCATCTCCTACATCAAATGAAGGAACTCCATCCTTCACCATGATTGGAAAGCTCATACATTCACAAAAACTTGGGGGGGCCATGGTACTCCACCTTTCCCCCCACCTCATCTTAGCATAGTTATATCTATCATTGCTATATTTTCATTTATTGATTAGGCATCCTCATCATACATTCTAGCATCATTACCTGATGATGCACTCTTGTGCTTCGGTTCACACTTGACTGTTGAGAGATTACCACACATGAACATGACACACTTCACTCTAGGCATTACACACTGCATCTAGTCACACATCACATGTCATACACCATACATTCTCCATGTTCGTCTACAACATTGTGCTATTTCCACATTCATACATCATACATTATACTAGTCTTCATATTACGCATTTTGCATCATACACTATTAGGATATTTACACATATTGCCTCAAATCCTATACACAGTCATATACCATACATCATACACTGTGCATCTTCATATAATATATTTTCTATTTACTATACTAGCCTTCATTAGATACGATTCTAGCATCATTTCATCCTACATATTACATTATTAGTCTACCTACACATGTTACATCATGCTCTATACATTACTTTTTTATACATTCTACACATCTTGTATTGCATTCTACACATTGCATATTTACATATCCTACTCATCACATGATTGTATTTCATCATTACATATACTACATTGTATTCTATGCACTTCACTCACCACCCTATGACACACTTTAGTTCCTCAATCCATACTTGACTACCGAGGTTTTACAAATCAAATATACCTTACACTCATCACACCACTTAATATTGGACCTTTCATCATGTAAAATTCCTAGGCTATTGACATATGATTTAGGCTAATCATCACCTATTCTCTCATTTTGTAGTGGTATACACCTTAGGTTACATCACCACTCTTCATCTTGTAGTGATATATGCTTAGGACTAAATGATCATTCACCCATTCATCTCATAGTGATATACGCTTAGGATAAATCATCACTTATATGTTCCATCTAGTCATGATATACGCTTCATCTATAGGGTTCATGCACACATCATTTCTAGGTTACATCTCATCACCACGCATACACATTCATCACAGTGCGTTAGAAACAACACACACTTCAACCAATTCCCGATGACACACTCTCATTTACAATTCATTCTTGAATGTTGAGGGGGGAAAACAAAATGAACCTCATTGCATAAATTTCCATTCACTCGAGGAGCGAATCCTATCATTCCATCCATCCACAACATATTACATTGTCTTGGGGACATTTATTCTTGTTTACTAGTGTTTTACATGATCACTTTACTACACATGCTAGATTGATTTCTTATATGTCGTTATCTATATCATCAACACATACGCTTTCACATATTTCTTTATTTATGATCGCAGATACAGATCCTTTACACACAACATGGATTCTCACGTTCTACCCTTCTTACACTTGTCACTAGGGGCATCAACATTCATTTCTTACATGTGCTATTATTTCATCTTGTACTTAGAACTTTAAAGTTACTTGTTTATTCAAACTTTGAAATATTGGTTATTTCTCTAACACACTAATGGGTGTTCAATGTGTAACACTTATTTTGCAAGATTACTTGTTTCTGTGACTATTTATTTTACTTGATTGTACTTTCCTATCATTGTTTGTTTCTTGTATTTGGGCCTTGCCCTATGTTGGGTGTGCACACTTGTTTATTGTTTATAGCCATGATGGCCTTGCATGTCTTGAGACATCATTAGTGATGTCTCATGTTTACATGTTGTTTTGTGTGACTTACTTGTCTTATTGTGTGTTTACATTACTTAGCTTGGTAGATTTTACACTATTTGCATAGATTACACATTTTCTTCTTACATACATACTTGATCATAATAACACTTTTCTTTGGCTAGTCATCCTTGTTTGTTCATGCCTTGGTTTCTACAGTGTGCAATCCCTCCCCCCTATAAGACAGAGTTACAGATTACATGTTCTTGGTCCTCTTTTGGGGCTGCATTACCCTATTAGTGACATCACATGTGCCCCCAAAGAGGGGGGAATCATTTGGGTTTTTACATACTAACATAGAGATTCAAAACCATTTTGGTTTAATTATATAAAACAAATGGGTTCGGACTAGTATACAAACCCCATACACACTGGATTTTACAAGACATGGTGTCCTTAGAATTCTGGGAAATAGTTACAGGATTAGAGGTTACAGTGGGTGTGCCTCTCTAAACGACTTCAGCCAGTGGCATGAAATCACCCAAAAAACTAGGATGATACAGAGATCTCTTCACACATAGTTTAGGGAAGCAATTAGTGGTTGAAGGACACAAATAATTTCATCCCCACACTTCTTCGACCTATGGCGTTGGATCACCTAAAAAACCCTAGTAGTATAGGATATCCTTCTACATCTTTTTTTATCGACATGGATCAAGTGCACATGTTCCATTTAAATTTACGTATTTTATATTTACATGTTTTCATATACATGTGTCTTTTACATTGTGTTTCTACACATACATACATACATACATATTTGACTACTTGATCATTTTCTCCTTGCAAGTCCGGCCATATGAGAAAAAAACAGTCAAATGGGTGGTAACAAAAATAACAACTTCAATAACAACACTCTGCGACAACACACACTTTACTAACCATGTAGGTACATTACATACCACAACAACTACACACAAGGTTCCACACTAGGTTCACTCTCATCACTTTTTCTTTACGCATTTTTCATCTTTAGTTTCCACACTCCTCCATCTTTTTGTCATTCCATGCTTTGTCTAGTCCTTTGGAACATTTCTACTACACTCTTCATGGACATCAGGTACACATATCTATCTTCTTTATGTTATCGAGCTTTCCGCTCACCAACCTAAATCGGGGGACAAATGTAGTCACAAAATCATGCACTTTAGACATTATTTAGGCCTAGTCTCATACTACTATTTAGAAGGTTCTTGAGTGAAGAAAGTACTAATCATCCCCCATCTTTTGGCCATAGTGTTTTGTTTTATTTTATTTCATCATTACCGAAATTTTGCACCGATATGCCCAATCAACTTTTGTCATCCCGCGTTGTTTTATCCTTGAATGGGGCACCTAGATTAGTATGGGAGGCACCCATGGGAACCCTTGTCCCACCAAGGGTGCCCCAGTCCTTTTTTATACTTTCCCATCTTATTTTGGGATCCTTCTAGCCATTTGAGATATTTATCTTTCTTGTGGTTGACCTTTTCAGGGTTAATTATGAAATTAGATCAAGAGAACCCTATAAATATAAATCTTTGAGACCATAATGAGGTATCTAGCATTGTTCACTACTATCCTACATCTAGACTTGTATCCATCTATTGCATTGGAGATCACTTGCATCCACATATCTCCATCATCAAGTCACAAGGCTAGGACATCTGCATCACATTGTATAGGTGGAGGGATTCTATTTTATTTCATGAACACATTCTATTACATTTTCTACACATAGTTATTTCTCATTATTTCACAAAGTGTGACTGACACAAGAGAAACCTAGGGCATATTCACACACACTTGCATAAAGAACTACTTTAGACTAAGATGTAGTACAACACTCAGTTAGTAAGTCAACCATTGTGACAACTAAGGTCTTTTTGAAACCTTCATATGCATTTTTTCTTTTTTAGGGTTTGATGTTTGTTTTGGGGTCTTACGGGTCTTTCTTTCATCTTTTATTATTGGTGACATCTAAAGGAACATGGAGAATCTTATATGACACACAGTGAAGGTTTTCAGATCACCTCTTAGCCCTACAAAGATAAGTTTCAAAGATTTTTCATAGACTAAGACAGCCAGATTGCGGACCAGAGTGTCTGCGGGCACCCTAGTCCCTCTCCAGGTGCTCTAGTCAAGCTAGATCTTCCAAATCCATCCTTTTCAGGAGTTTTGCGTAGTCGTTCTTGCTTCCATATTTTCCATTTATCACTGTGACACTGTCCTGACGAGCATCTTCTATTCAGTTGAGTTATTTCCTCTTCCTTCTTACATATTAGGGTTAGAATTTCCTTTTGCATAGTTACTTAGATCATTTACATACTTTATTTATTGTATTGATTTACTTTACTATAGCTTAGATTAACTATCCCTGCATACTATATACTTAGTCAATTTTAGTTAATCATTTACCATCGGCATCCACCTCTCCTTGTGCAACGATTGCTTAACTCAATGCATAACTCGGTATGGATTATGATGCCCATCACCATCCCCTCACCAACGTGTCACCCTCTCAGCAAACCTGGTAGCCAAATCACTGTAAAGAGTCAACTTTCCTAGCATGTACTATAACTGTCGACCCAATCTCACCATGTGACATTACTCCTTAGCTCACCACCCCGATTCACTTCGCATCTCACCCTCATCTTCATCTCTCTGCCAACCTTTAGCTTGTCAAGTTGGATTTTAGCACTGTCGAGCCTCTCACCACCCTAGCTCATAGAGCTAGCCTAGTTCCTACCACCCTTGAGCACCAAGACCTCCCTAAACCCCTTTTTTGGGTTTTTTTTGTTTATTTCCCTTTTTTCACATAGTGAGATTTGTATAAGGGTAAAGACATAAAAATTCATTTACACAGGGGGAATATATTTTTTATGAGCTCATTTTATAGGGTTATTGGGCCTTTTGGGCCTTTTTTTCTAGATCATTTGTTGTAATGCTCTTCTTTGCCTGTGGCTAGTGGATGCAACCACCACAACCTTGCGGAAAGAGAGCCTTCTATTTTGCATCGTGAGATGACCTTTTTTCTCACATTTAGCTATGTTTTGTACCCTATTTCTTATGCTCTTTTTCCTTGATTACATGTGTTCCACTGCTTCCGATTAGGACTCCATTGTGGCCTCCACTCTCACATGACTTATCACCTATTGTGAGGTGAGTGGTCAACTGTCTGATGTCGCATGAAACACACCCTATTGTAGTCACACATTATCTTATAAAGTGTTGTAGATAGGGGATTATTACTTCTCTTCTCGGGTGTTGTATTTCATGGAGATGCATATAAGTTGAGTTTGACGTCTTGCATTCTTACACCCTCTTATTTCTTCTAATTCTTCTTCATGGAGGGTACTCTTTCTAGAATCTAGCTTTACAGCATCACCTTATAAACCTCTGCCACTTCTTCTTAAGAGGGAGAACTATTCAAATTGGTGTGTTTCTATGGAATGTTACTTCACTCAAGTTGTTCTTTCAAAATTCTTGCTTGGGCCAATTCCTACACGCATTGATTCTAGTCATCTTGAGGAATTTATCGACACTTGATGCCATGTTTTTTGGTCACTTGATATGTTTTTTCACCATACCCCTTTGCTTTCACGTGGAAGAATCATATCCTCCCCACCACATCTAGAGCATTTTTCAGTTTTTGCTTCAATATCCTTAACATAATGTCTCAATTGTTTTTGTTGATGATCTAGTGGTCTCTTGTTCTTCTTTGTGTGATGGGGATTTTCCTTGAGATAGACTCACTTAGTTATTATTCTGATGATGAGGATTGTGCTCCCAGTTCTTTTGTTGAGAGTACTATAGAGGAATCCTCTCCTCCACTCACCATTCTAGAGAGTGTTGACACTTCCCACATCTCATCATACATTATGTAGTCTCCTACTCAGCTTCATACAATCATTTCCCCAATATCGTTTCCACTTCAATGTGTGAGGCCCCTTCAAATCCTCTACCTCCATTGGATTACTTATACCTTTTCTAACATCACTCTTCTATTTATCAATCCCCCTCAATGGGAAAAGTATCTTCCAGACCTTAGTCATCTTTTTGCAGATTCCACTTGTGATGCACTATAGGTTTCTCATCCTTCTTTTGGTAATTAGGAGGAGTTCATCATCTCTGTTATTGGAAGTGAAATTTCTTGGACTCTTATCACTTCCACCTTAATGATACACTACCTCTCTGTTGATGTATTGATCCACCACTGTAATGAGGTATTTCTTGCCCAATAAGAAATGGCAATGGATGCATGGGTTGTGTCATGAGACCTGTTAATTTCACAGGTAGTTTTAATGCATCTCTGGGGTGGTTGAACAGGAGTTTGGATTTCTTCTACCTCCTTCTCTCATTCTTCCGTATAATATTGTAAGGAGGTGTCATTTTTCAAAAGGGTTGGACATTTTTGCTCTGCACCCTCCCTTCTTCTCTTATCTGCAAGTGATTTTTGTGGATTTTTCAAGTCTTCCATTTAAGTTGTAATGCAATTTTGTGCCTCTTGACCATTGTAATTTACTGTATCAATATATGGAGCAATAATACAAGTCTTTGGATGAGTTTCAACCATCTCAGTGTTACATTGCATTGTCATCCTTTCTGATCTCCCATTGTAGTCTTGGTTATTTGTGCATGGTAATTATATTGCATTTTTTGTGTTTTGTGATTAATTGCAAAGCAGGTGTTTCAACATTCTTTTAGTCTCAATCAACCATGTTTGTTTAGGTTTATTTCATGAAATCTTTCTCAATCCTTTCTCCTTGAAAAGTTAGATTACGTTTTAGAGTAGAGTTCTCTGTAATTTCAAACGTGTGTAGCTGAACAGAGGAATTAGAAACTAGCCTTCATCCGGAGAGCTTTCTAGATTCGTAAAGTCCCACACTTTAAGAGATGCTCCATGTTATGCAATGACACTGATGAGTCTCAACCCATCGAGTTGAATACTTCTAGAAGTGTTGTGATTATGCATAAATTTTTTTGGCGCGCTCGGTCGGACCATAAGTCTTCATTTCTAGTTACAACAAGATTGGGTATGTGCACTTGTTGTTAAAATTCCCCAGGCTTTTTAAGAAGCTCTAAAAATCACACATCTGGAGATTTCGTCAAGGGGTCAGAATCTACTGGTATTTCAGCAGTACAAGTTTATCGGAAGATTCATGAGAATAATCCAGACAAGGTCAAGAAATAAAGAAGAGAGAGCTGTTTGTCTATCTACATTTATCCACTAGATAGAACAAGGAGAGGAAGAAGAGATCAAATATATCCATCTCCACTAAGTAAGACCTTGTCAATGCCTCTACCTGGTAGATCCTTTCATTCAATCGATTAGAGTCCTTTGACCAATCAGGATGGCGCAACCCAATCCTTAAGTCAAATTAACTAGTAGTAGCCCACTAGCCCTCAATGCAAAAAATCCATTTAGAGTTATATCATTAAATAATGTTCCATATTTCACTAGAGAGAACCAGACAACTCCGAGTTACCCACATCTAAGACATTGCAAATGTATGTGTAATCCATGAAATGGACATCATTGTTAAGTTATTTCGATCCTCCTTTAAAGGTAAAGCCTTGCAATCGTTTAGGAGTCTAACACCAGGATCTATCAAAAATTGGGATCATCTGTGGCATAGCTTTTCATAATCAATTTGGAGAAAAGGGGGACAATTTATCCTTGTTAGAACAACTGACAACCATCAAGAGATCTCCTAATGAACAACTGATGAACTTCAACTTCAGATTTTAGAGGACGTGGGATAGGATTCTGGTGGCCATGAGACCAACAACTAAAGGTGCTAATCCTAATACTTTCCTCTTGAGATTGTAAATGTATTGTATCAATTCTGGAGCAATGATTCAATCAATGTGGAGGATATTAAACCCTATCACGTTAATTACCTATCTATATCTGCTCATTAGAGTTTTTTTCTACTTGATTCAAGCTGGTAAGCTAACACCTAGGCTACCTATGCCTTATATTGCAAAGCTAGGAGCTCCTATCAACATTCCACATTGAATCCCATTCCAGCCACTAGAAATCAAAGCAATAGTCAAGCTTCTACTTCTTCAAACAATTTTCTCAACCATGATACAAGAGTTAGAAGTAGGTTTTATAGAACCTCTATAATATGAGCGTAGTGACTATCAAGAGATAACAAGATCAAAGTTTTAGAATATCAACCTTATCCAGTATCAAGCTAGACCCCATACCAGTAAAATTCACCACACTTTAAGAGATGTTGGCAATAACAATCAGAGTCCAACGAAAACCATCAAGTTGAAGATTTCTAGGGGTGTTCTGACCATATGCATCAAAATGTGGTTTCAATATCGAGGGCCTTAGTTCCAACACAAAATTCGTATTTTAGTTTTATCAAGATTGGGTGTGTGTCTTGGTAAAATTCTAGGCTTTGGAGCAACGCATAATGGTGAAAAATCATGGTTCACTCAAATCTAATGGTTTTAGCAGCCCAAGTTTATCAAGTTCATGAGAATAATACAAACAAGGAAAAGAACCTAGATAAGAGGGGCTATTTGATCTATCTACATTTATCCCCAGATAGAAAAAGAAGAGTAAGAAGAGCTCAAAGGTCTCCATCTTCACCAAGTAGGACTATTAGTCAATGCCTCCACCTAGTAGATCCTTTGTTCAATCGATTAGAGTCCTCTGACAAATCAGGATGGCAATTAACCCAATCCTTATGTCAACTTCACTGGAAGTAGATATTTTCTAAACAAGGTTGGTCCTTAATGCACAAAATCCTAGTTCCAGTTGTAACATTAAAGAATGTTCCATATTTCACTAGAGAGAACCAGACAAATCTAATTGAACATATCCAAGGTTATTGCAAATGTTTGTGAAATCCATGAAATAATTGAAATGGACATCACTATTAAATTATTGGCATCCTCCTTTAAAGGGTAAAGACTTGCAATGGTTTAGGAGTCTAACTATAGGGTCTATCCAGAAGGTCTAAAGCAGTGGTTGAACAGGAGTCTAGATTTCTTCTACCTCTTTCTCTCATTCTTCCTATATATTGTAAGGAGGTGCATTTTTCAAAAGTTTAAACATTTTGGCTCCGCACCCTCCCTTATTCCCTTATACTGTAAGTGAATTTGTGAAGTTTTCAAACCTTCCCATTCAAGTGATTGTAATGTAATCTTTCTTCTTGACCATTGTAGTGTACTGTATCAATTCTGGAGCAATAATACATTATGTGGATGATTTTTGACCCTCTCAGTGTTAATTTCATTCATCTGATGATCTCATTGTAGTTTTTTTATCTATGCATGGTGGATGTATTATAGTTTTAATGGTTTTTGTTTAATTGCAAACACAGGTGTTTCAACATTCCTTTGCTGCATCACCCTTGTTATCTTTAGGTTTATTTCATGTAATTTTCTTGAACCTTGTCTCCTTGGAAAGCTTAGAGTAGGTTTTAAAATAGATCCTCTATGAATATGAATGTGTGCACCTGAACAGAGGAATAGAAACCAGCATTCATCTTAGGAAGAGCTCTCTCAATTCTTGCAAAAATCCCACACTTTGAGAGATGCTCCATGTTATGCAATCACTTGCTGAAAGTCTCAACCCATCAAGTTGCGATGAAGATTTCAGGGGTGCTATGATTATGCATCAAATTTTTTTAGCATGCCCAGTGGGACCAGAAGTCATATTTCAAGTTTTATCAAGATTGGGTGTGTGTCTTGGTAAAATTCTACGCATCTTAATACCAGGCTGGAGCAAACACATCTAGGCGACATCTCAGTCACTCAAATCTAGTGGTTTTAGCAGCCCAATTTTATCAAGTTCATGAGAAAGAATTCAAACACGGTCAATAACTAGAGAAGAGGGGCTATTTCTCTATCTACATTTTTGATCCCCAGATAGATGAAAGAAGAGGAAGAAGAGCCTTCAAAGGTCTCGAGAATCTTCACCAAGTAGGACATTGTCAATGCCCTCCACCTAGTAGACCCTTTGTTTAATCGATTAGAGTCCTCCAAGTACAAATCAGGATGGCGTAACCCAATCCTTATGTCAAATTCGCTTGGCGCAATTAGCAACCTGGGCCCTTAATGCACAAAATCCAGTTCCCAGTCGTAGCATTAAACAATGTTCCATATTTCAGGACTGGAGAGAACCAGACAACTCTGATTGACCATATCCAAGACATTGTAGATGTTTATGGGAAGGCCCAGCGGATAGCTTCCACATGGACATCATTGGCACTTTCTGGTATGACATCCTCCTTTAGAAGTTAAATCTCAAACAAGTGCGTTTAGGCCTTATAACTTGTCTAGGGTCTGATCAAGGATTGGGACCCCATCGGATGTCACATCTCACTTTTATATCTTTAGATCATTTGAAAACAGAGCTTAAAAACTCAAAGTTCTCCATTGACCCGGTTGCTTAAAACAACTGACTTTTATCAATGTTGAGATCCTAATGACATAGCTGACATCACTGTCAACCTCATATTACAGAGGTTACGTGGGATCAGGATTTCATAATTTTCTCCTTTTTCCAACAGCTAAAGGAAATTTTCCATACTTCCTCAAATGCTTCCAACGATTCTGCCTCTCTGCCTTGATGTCTTGAATCAATGGCCACGTGTCCATAACTTTACCCGTCAATGCCTAAGAATTTTTCCCTTCGAGCTTCATGTTTTTTAATAACCAATCAAGTAAACTATCAGGACCTACGAGACCACATTTGGCAATCTATATCTACAACTATGTGCTACAACAAGTAGACAAGTTTCACCAAATATGAATCCTATCGCCGGGCCGCATCTAGGAATCAAAGTAATAGTGAAGCTACGTCTTCCATGAATGTTGTGACAATAGGTTGATAGGGAAAACATGACTATGGAAAAACCTAGGAAATGAAGCTAGAAACCATAAATTCACGGCATCAAATTACAAATTCTTTCTCATGGATGTATCAACCTGGAAAACAATATATGGACTCAAGCTAGATCCTCATGACCTAAGGAAATAGACTACCAGCATAGGCTGGAAACCAAAATGAAGGAGAAATATTTCACACATCCATACAGGAAGATAGGCCATAATGACTTCATATGATGCCATACTGAGAAATTTTGAACAAACGAGGGCCTTGATATTAAATTGAGCACCAACAACATGGCTCAAGAATATGACCGGTGTTTCCCATGCAATCAACCTCATAATCACTCAATGTGTTTTAATGGGTACGTTGAATTAGGATTTTATAGGTAACAAACCATTGGTGTAGATTAAGAGACCAATCCAAGAAAGAAATAAGTCGTCAGGAATCAACTCAGCGAGAAGTACCTCTTAATGAGACAACACTTATCAATTGATAGGCTGATAGATTTTTATGGTGTGAACCAATTCCCTTCTCAAAGTGTAACAACCAACACACTATCCAAGAAAAGGACTATTGGAGAGGGAAAATCATCAAATTCAAATGATCCACAACCCTAATATCACTCAACAAGGTGTCAACAATCAAACTACAAGCTCTTAATGTGCAAGGATCAGCCCAAGCCACTTTCTAAACCAGGCTCAAGTGTTGGTTGTAACATCATACATGTGCAAGAGAAGACTGTGCAAGGAAAGGGGGCAGTAGAGAGATAACTCATCTCCATTCAACATCATTGAGTAGATGAAGAAGACAAATGTAAACATCTCAATGTGGGAGTCATTAGCTATCCCAGGACAAAGAGATCTATTGTAAGCTGCTATGACAAACTGGTCAACATCAAATCAGCCACCCAATCAACAAGACAAGGTACTTACCAATGCAGCTCAGCAAGGAGCATTAGATCGAGGAGGCCATCAAGGTAAAAATTTGAAGCCCCCTCCATTCTATATCTCATTGATCATAGGAGATAAGTTGATACATAATTTCATGATTGATTCAGAAGCAAGTAGCTTAGTCATGCCAAAGGGAAATAGCTAGACCATTTAGGTCTTCAATACGAAGTCATCTCCAAAGGTGTGGTGAAATTGGATGGAATAATAGTATCAATGGTTGGAGTAATCAAATATTTTATTCTCACATTACATTCATGTCCCAATGTAACGGTGCTGCAAGATGTATCAGTCATAGACTTGCCACCGCTCTTTGCATTGTGTTTGTCAAGAGACTTCACTACCAAAATTGGGGAGCTATTTATCTTCTAATTGGTCACACACGTTATTCAGAATGAGGTATGGGGCTAAGGCCACAATCAATCTGAGCCCATTGCAAACTTTCACATAGATCCCCATGTACTGAGTCTAATTAATGCAAATTGTTCAACATTTAATCAAGAAGATTACCCAAGCACCTATGAGGTAGATACCAAGGTCGGAAGTATTCCAGACTTGACTCTTGATGAATGGGAAAACAAAAGGCATGCTTTTGACCCTTACAAAGAAATGGAAGAATCTGAGCTAGGAGTCTATTGTTTGCATGAAGAGAATCAACCTCTTCCTAGCATCACCAAGCCAGACCACAAGGATGATAATGAAGTATGGCGATTATTTTTTGATGGCTTCAAGGAGTAGAAAAGGCGTAGGAGGAGGAGCTATGCTCATTTTGCCACATAGGTATGAAATATTACTCATCTTTTTATTTCTAGTTTGTTTTCTCAAACAACATGGCTGAGTATGAAGCCTTGATCCATGGATTACATTAGGGAAGAAAGAGAGGCATTAAAAATTTACAAGTATTTGGTGATAGTGAGATAATTGTGAATCAAGTCAGAGGAAAAAATGTTGCAAAGAATGACCTACTCAAGAGCTACAAGAATAGGGTATGGGACCTAATTGAAGACTTTGAATCTTTCAACATTGTGTCCATACCCAGGAAAAAGAATGAACCTACAGATAGGATTGCAGAATTTGGAGAAACATTTGATGTGGTTGATAGTATCAAAAGAGACAAAACACAACCACATATCCATGTGATTGTAAGGCCATCAGTTCCAGACAATAACACAAGCTTGGTAGGTGTTTGAAAATGATCAACAGATTCATAAATTTCCTGCAAGAAGAGGCTGAATTCTCAACTAGGAATCAAGATAAATTAGAGTAGTAGTATGGGGATCAAGTAGTGCAGCTACGGACCAAAAAGCTTCCTAGAGGTTTGGTGACACTGGAGTCAATATTCAATCCTAATGACCAGTTTCGTAAAGAGAAAGCAAACATTAAGGTCAAGGGAGATGATTCAAAACCTATATTTTGTTGGGGAAGGAAAGACACTCCAAATTGGCAAGGTGAACACTGAGCAAGAGAGATATGAATTCATACAAACTTTGTCAAATAATTTCCAGACCTTTTCTCCTAGAGTTATGAAGACCTACAAGGATTCAATCCAAAGTTGGCACAACATATAATAGAACTAGATCCAGAGGCTAAGCTCATCGGGAAGAAACAAAGACCAGTCAACCCACACATTGAGCCTCTAATGAAGAAAGAGTTGAAAAAACTGATATAGGTAAGCATTATATTCCCAATCAAGCATTCAAGGTGGGTTGCAAACTTGGTTCCAGTCAAGAAGAAGAATGGAGAAATTAGGTTGTGCATGGACTTTCGAGACTTGAACAGAGCATCTCTCAAAGACCACTACCCACTCCCTTTAATGGAACAAATCTTACAGGTAGTATCCGCTCAGAAATATTTTCTCTCCTAGATGGATACTTAGGGTATAATCAGATAATGGTGAAAGAAGATGACCAGTTCAAGATGGCTTTCACCACTAAGTGGGGCACCTATGCCTACAAGAAGATGTCATTTGGATTTTCTAATGCCGGGGCCACCTTCTAAAGGGCAATGGACATGGAATTCAAGGGGTTGATCAAAAAAATAGTATTGATATATCTTGAAGATATCACTATGTTCTCCAAAAATGTAGTCAGATCACCTTTTCCATCTAAGACAGGTATTTCAAAGATGTAGGAGATTCAGGTATCATTGAATCCCAAAAAATGCATATTCTTGTCTCACGAAGGCAAGCTCCTAGGCCATATTATGTCAAAGGAGGGATTGATGATTGACTTAGATAGATTTGAAGAAATTTGAGCATTACCCTTGCCAAGTCATAAGAAGGCTCTTCAGATTTTTCTAGGAAGAATCAATTTTGTCCGCAGGTTTGTGGAAAATTTTGTTGCTTTTGTGAAGCCAATAACACTGATGTTGAAGAAGAGCATGGCATTTAGGTGGACAGCTGAGGGAAAATAAATTTTTGAAGCCATCAAAGAATCCATATCCCAAGCTCCAACTCTCGTCAATCCAAACTTCTCCAAGGACTTCATGCTTTATGCCTTTGGTGGTGGGGACACAATTTCTGCAATCCTAGTGCAACAAAACAAAGGGGGATCTAAAAAACTAGTTGCCTTCTTTAGTCAAGTCTTGGAGGACTATGAAGTGAGGTACTCTTTCATCAGAGAAGCATGTCCTTGTAGTGATCAGGAGCTTAAAGAAGTTCAAACACCTAGTCTCAAACAACAGGATCCAACTGTTAGTTTCTCATGCAGAGAGTCATGGACTTCCTTTTGAACAAGGATGTGAATGAGAAACATGAAGGATGGATCACTCATGTCATGGAATATGAAATTGAAATTAAGGTCACTAAGATGTTTCGTGGAAAGGGACTATGTGAACAACTAGCCTCAAGTCAACAAGTTGATGCAAGTAATGGAAATGGAGCTATCTTGGTACTACAAGATGGTCAAGACCAAGACAAATGATAATGTGTCTATTCCTTGTTGGACTCAGAATATGATGCACTTCTTACAAATAGGCCTATTCCCTCCAAAAATGAGAAAAGAAAAGAGGAGATACTTTAGATTACAAGCCATTCCATATGTGCTTGTTGATGGTGTTTTGTTCAAAAGGGACATCAATAGTGTTCTACTGAGATGGATCGGAATAGGTCAAATTAAGAAGGTGTTACAAGAGTTTCACGATGGAGAAGCCGGAGGTCATTTTTCTCCATGAGTAAAAATCTCTCAAGATAATGAAGGTGGGATATTATTGGCCCATGGTGTTCAGTGATTGTTACACTTGGATCAAGAAGTGTAAAAAATATACATTCTTCACAGGAAAGGAAAGATTAGTAGCACTCCCATTGCACCCAATTTCAGTTGACTAGCGATTCATGAAATGGGGATTGGAATTCATTGGGGTCATCAATCCAAACTCAAGCCAAGGCCACAAATGGATTCTCACAGCAATAGACTATTTCACCAAGTGGACCGAGGTGGTAGCACTCAAAGAAGAAAACGAGGTTTAGCATACTAGAGTTTTATGAAGGGATAATGACTAGGTTCGGGGTACCAACCACTATCATATCAGACAATGCATTGGCATTCCTAGGTTCCAACATCACAAAATGGGATGTTAATAATGGGATCTACTTGAGAACCTCTTTGAATTATTACCCATAGGGTAATGGGCAAGATGATTCCATGAACAATAATTTTTACTAAGAATCATCAGAAAGACTCTAGATGAAAATCAAAGGATATGGCATACAAAACTAAAATCAGCATTATGGTCTGATAAGATCACACCAAAGATGATCTACAGGTAATTCCCTTACAAGTTGGTCTATGGGAAGGAGGTAGTGTTGCCTATATCATTAGAGCTTCCCACATTGGAACTCATGAAACAATTGGAATTATCTGAGTTTGAACCAATGGAGGCTAGGTATGCAGAGCTGGTAGAATTGGAAGAAATCAGAGAACATTCAGTTCAAATGATAGAAAAGGATCAACCCTTAGTCAAGAGGTGGTTTGACAAGAAAGTCAAGAGCAAGGACCTTTCAGGAAAGGGACCTAGTCTCTGAAGTGGGATGTAGATCAGGAAAAGCCAGGGAGGAATTCTAAATTTGATGCTATTTGGAGTGGCCCCTACATGGTCACAGGATGTAAGAGTAGCAATGCCTTCCAATTGTCTATGTTGGATGGAGAGGAGCTTCTGATTCTAGTTAACGGAATCTATCTTAAACATTATTACTGAAAAGAAAAGGTTTCACCATTGTAAATATTAGCCTAGGATTTTAATTCCTCTAAGTGCGTATGCACATTGTCTTGTTTGTAGTGTAGGTTTCAATTTCCCTAATTGCTTCAACATAGGTCTCATTGCTCCTAGGTGATATCATTGTGTATTTCAGTGTGCCTCTAAAGGTGAATGTGTGCCTACAGTCCATTTCTAGAAGCAGGTGAATGCTCCAGGTCAAGACAATTTTCTACTCTCAGAAAATATCACCTTCAAGATTTTCTTATGGAAAATTGAGAGTGCAAGAGGCAGAGCAGGTTAAGGGCCAACAAGTCATAAGTAACTGGGCTCGAGGTTTCAGGAATAATATCAGTACTAGGATATCAATTCATGACTCTGCGCCCAATGGATACTTCAAGGCAACTGATCTTTTCACCTAGCTTGAAGATGACCTCGTGAGTCGCAAAATTGTTGACCAATTTTTCCCCTTAGGAAAAATTAATCAAACACAACCCTGCACAAGAAGAAAAATTGAAGATTCGGTTCAGTCATGCGAGCTCATATTTGATACCAAATACTAGGGGCAGTTGTAGGTTACAACACATGGAGTCGAAATGGTCAACCCGGAATGAGGCCAACCCTCAATGTTAAAGGGGATCATAAGCTCATTAGGAGAAAAATGGATAAAGACAATGTTCACACGAGGCCTGAATTCGGCTAAGTATAAAGGAGTCAGGGAACGTCCCTAATCGACAACTTCAAAACCATAGAATTCAACAGAGGAGTCAAACAAGTGAGGGACCTCCACATGGTTAGAGCCAATATATTTTTTTTAGGTGAGGCCCAGACATTGGTTAAGTACTAGGGAAAGCCAACACCCGTGGAAGGCACCACATGTCTCAATGGTGTAACATCAAAGGTGCAATAGAGGAGGAGTCCCCAAACAAGTGTAAAGCTCCACCACATGGCCAGAGTTCAAAAAGGTGACACCATTGTTGAAAAGTCTAAAATCCTGGCGGAGGCCTCCACATGTCTCATCAGCGCACCCTCAAGGGTTGAATTCAAATGCGTTCCCCAAATGAGTGCTAGCCTGCCATGTAGTCAGGGATCAAGAAAGGGAGTAGGCCCGAATTGATAAGTAAAAAAGGTCAGTAAGCCTCCACGTGTCTCATCGGTGTAATTTCAAAGGCATGGCCTAAAGAGAGACCCTGAACTAGTGCCAACCCTCCATGTGTCCCAGGTCTGAAAAAGGGGACACCGGCCATTGAAAAGTAGAAAATCCTACGGAGGCCTCCACATGCCTCATCCACATGAAAATTCAAAGGTAGAATAAAAAGGGTAGGTCCCAAATGAGCGTGAAGCCTCCATGTGGTCTGAGCCCCAAAATTTGTACTAGTTGTTGAAAAGGTCTAAGAGTCAGGGAAAGCCTCCACATGTTATCTCGTCCCAACTTACAAAAAAAATCCGGAGGTAGCCCCCAAATGAGCGTGAGGCTCCCCACATGTCAAGAGCCTGAAAAGGTAGAACTGGTCATTGAAAATTCTAAAAAGGGTAGAGTCTAGTAGAAGGTGCTAAGAATCAGCTCAGTGCAACTTCAAAGATCAACTCCAGAGGTAGGTCCTAAAAAATCGTAAGCCCTCCACGTCTAGGGCCATACATAGTTTCTCCACCAGTCAAGGGGGGGAATTAGCCAAAACATAAAGAAACAGAGTAGGCCCATGGGCAAGACCATGTGTCCAACCATCACAACTTCAGGAGTGAAAAAAGGGGCAGTGAAATCTTAAGAACACACGGGGCTCCATGAATATCTCACACAGGTAAACTCCAAACTCAAAGTAGTTTGGAAAATATTTGGAAAATCATGTAGCTCACCAATATTTTTAAATGCTTGGATCTTGAAAATATTGTGAGAGCCCACATTGAGCACCCAACCCTGACCTTTAGATGACCTCGACTACGACTAAAGTAAATACAGGCCACCATTCTTGAGGCTTTCATGCTTCTCACCCACCATCATAATGAGATATTTCTTGGCCAATAAGAAATGGCAATGGAGGCATGGTTTTGTGTCATGAGACATTAATTTCATAGTTGGATTCAATGCATCTCTGGGGTGGTTGAACAGGAGTCTATATTTCTTCTACCTCCTTCTCTCATTCTTCCTATATATTGTAAGGAGGTGCATTTTTTCAAAAGGTTGGACATTTCTGCTCTGCACCCTCCCTTCTTCACTTGTCTGCAAGTGAATTTGTGAAGTTTTCAAACCTTCCATTCAATTTGTAATGTAATCTTGCCTCTTGACCATTATAGTGTACTGTATCAATTCTGGAGCAATAATACATGTCTGTGGATGATTTTCAACCCTCTCAGTGTTAATTGCATTCATTTGATCTCTCATTACAGTTTGGTTATCTGTGCATGGTGGTTGTATTGCTAGTTTTAATGGTTTGTGTTTAATTGCAAAGCAGGTGTTTCAGCATTCCTTTGGTGCATCACCCTTGTTAGTTTAGGTTTATTTCATGCAATTTTCTCAACCCTATCTCCTTGGCAAGTTAGAGTAGGTTTTAGAGTAGATCCTCTGCAATATGAACGTGTGCACCTAAATAGAGGAATAGGAACTGGCCTTCATCTGGAGAGCTCTCTCAATTCAAAAAGTCCCACACTTTGAGAGATGCTCCATGTTATGCAATCACACTAAAATTCTCAATTCATTGAATTGCAGATTTCAAGGGTGCTATGATTACACATCAATAGGAGTTCCCTCTTCAAACTTCGAAATTTCTATACACATGACATTACTTTCAGTTCCTTGGTGCCCTCTTTCTAGACCTATGTAACACCATCATGGAATAGACTCAGAGTTCTTCGTGTTGCTTCATTCAGTTTCCTTCGCTGAGTGGGCATACTTTCAACATGTTATTTATATCCTTCCTAAGGGTAGACACACAGTTTGGTGTGGGTGGTTCTTCTTTAGTCTAGAGAAAGAGGACCATATCCTCAACACTCTTTTAGGAGACCTCTTATAGTTTCAAAGTTTAGATCCATCCATGGCATCTTCTGCATTCCTCTCATCTCCCTCTTCTTCTCTCTTCTTCTTGTTTCTAGGAGAATTCCTTTTTGTATATGGGTACCTTATCAATATTTTCAGTGGCTGGAACCCATCTTTGGCATCTTTATTAGATTACAGAGTGTGTTTTTCTCTTTTGGTGGATGTTTTTCCCACTTAATTTTACTTCACTGCTTCAAACTTATTTTTATACATGCGTACCTCATCATGATTTTTTACCGAGACCCATTTCTCTCTTCTGAATTTCCACCACATCCTAAGTTATGATGAAGGGGGGTGTCATTGTGAGTCATTTTCCACATCTGTGGGTGAGTCATCTCACTTAGATGAGATCGTAGGGGGTAAGTGCAGCAAGTTGGGGGACAAAAAAGGGGTCATAAGTGGACATCATATTGCAAATAACAACATAATATCAACTTGTAGGGATTACTAGCAATGCATACACGCAAAATTAGAAAAAAATATATCAATTTGAATCGTAGAATCTAGAATCTAGTTTCTAAAATACTAATGTTTTTAAAAAATGGACAAGTTTACCTATATTAAACACTCAAAATTCAATGACTCAGTATTGTTTTTTAAAAACGCCTATAAGATTGTAGTTCATTTGCCTGTGATTTGGATGACCAAAAATTGATATATTATTTTTTCCTTTGGTGAGAAGTTAGACGTCACTATCTATCTTGGGATAGATTTTATTTTGTATTTTTTTGAGCAATATTTTATTTTTTATGAGTTTTTCCATGAAAGTGGTCTGAAAAACATAAAGAAAACAAAGTACTTTCCGTTTTCCTGCCATAACTTCATCAAAAAATATTGAAATCAAATAAAATTTTTTAACATGTATATAATTTCACCACGGCAAGGATGGTATAAGTTTTATCACATTCTGACAAGTGAAACAAAATTTATAGTCTTAAACGTAGACATAAACATTCACAAGAAAAAGTGTCTTAAAGACCTATTATGAGTAAAAAATTATAAAATGATATTTATCCTATTCTATTCACTTTAAAATCAATATTTCTACAACGCTAACAATCTCCCCTATGCGATGGTACCATTTTTATGACATATTTTGAATTTTCGGCATGGTTCAAGTCCGCACAAGACTAAATTTGATGTTTTGATGTTTTTGATGTAAAATTTAAAATTTGATGTCCACTTAATTGTCCCCAAACTTGCTGCACGTACCCTAGGTCTGTGTGTCATTTTATTGTCATCATGAGATTCCCTTACATATCAGTGCATTAGTTACATCATTGGGAGTTACTTCCCATTATGGGAATATAACCCCCCCTCTCCACTTGAGAGGTCATCATTACCAATTTGGGGTTACTCAACACCCTCTATATACACCATTTTGGATATATGAGATTAGTGAGAGTTTGTGGATTATAATGAGGTTCTACCCATTTATTGTCTTTTCATGCACATTTTCCAGTTGATGCTCACTCCTCTTGAGATCTCTCCACATTGTCATTCGCATATTTGTAGATGTTCATGTCATCCCTCATGATCCTCGTGCTTCATCTTTTTTGCACCCCCTCTTTCACCAATCACTTCCTTTCTTTAGTGATAATATTTTAGGTTTTTTTTCAATTAAGGGTAAATAGTTTTTTGAAGGGGACAATGACCTGGATAATAAAGAGGCTCTAAATCCAGATGATACATGAACTCCAAAACACAGATAAAAGGCCTAATAGCTAGAAATAGAAAGGAAGCATAAAGGCAGAGGAAAAACTACTAATAAGAATCCCAATAATGACAATACTACAGCTACACAACAACTGCACACTATGGAAGTTTAGAGAAAATACCATAAGTAAAAAAACTTGGAAAGACCAGTTCAGGTGTGGTATGGAACCAAAAAAAAACAAATAAAACCTAAACTAGATCAGCAAGAAATAGAAGACGAGAGAGGACATCTTGAATTTATTTCCATGACTCCGAGTCATGGCGAGATGAACAGAGTGGGCCATTTTATTTTTAACCATTGTACATCTATCATCCCCTTGTACGAAGCTAAAATGTCCACCTTACCCAGAGACTCAGTAAAAACAAAAATTACATTACCGTTACCATTTTTCATAAGGGGATTTGATTCCTTAGTAGCATCATTCAAATAAAAATTGGATCCCACTTGTACTACAATTTCATTTAATTCATTATGTTTCTTCTCGAGATCATTTAGTAATGATTCCACCATTAGTACCTCAAAATTCATAGTTGGAATCTCATTAAAAGAACCTTTCCCCAAACATTTGAGAATCCCTGAGATAGGGGACCCACTTCCTTTTATTCCAACATGTCAAATTGGGTTTCAACTTGTCCTACAAGGTGTGACTCAGTTCTGACAATAAAACTCCCATCATTTATGCTGTCATCAGTAGATGGTGGTGTTATTTTCAAAATATTTTCCTCGACCACATTAATTTCACCCTGACCATTCAAATTTGAATTAGATGGGCTTCCCCTACTATTAATACTTCCTCATACCATTAGTGCTTACTTCCTTGAGTCCACATATATAGTTTGGAATGTTACTAATATTCCATCCATGTTTTGTGCGGTTAGATAGCTGAAATGGATTTATGTAGTTTTTGTGGTGTTCGAGTCTCTGTCCACACCGACAAGCAACTATGAATCTACATTTTGTTAGCACTACCTTCCACATCCCTGTGATGTTACTTCTATTATTTGATTTAAGTCAACCACCAAGTCAATGCCATGGGTCTGTGGCGTTGGATTTTCCTCTCTCCATTCCTAAAATTTTTTTGCAATAGGGAATCCTTTTTACCATTTCAACTGTTAGCTCTGTGCCCTACTTTCCTACATCTATTATAGTAAGCTAGTGAATCCTTGTATATGATTTTTTTCTTCCAGATCTCATATTTGGTCTCCAAGTTGATGACCTCTAGAGGAGAAGAACTAGATGATATTTTGATGCACATCCTTGCTACAATGAGTTTGGTCCTAGCTATTTTGTTTGGGTTTAGAGCAATCAAATCCCCGATTGCATAAGCAATTCCTACCAACATATCTACCTCCCAGAACTCTAGGGGAAGTCCTAAAATTCCTTATCCAGAGAAGGCATGCAGTTGAAATGTGTGTTTTGGAGCCTAGTTTCCATCTAACTATGGAGAGTTTGCTTCTCCCATAGAACCATGGTCCTCCCTACATAACTTAAACAAGATCTTATTCAAGAGAGAAGACAAATAGAAAGCTTCTGTCTGACAGTGAAAAGGTATTGACCTTCCCCACAATATTACACTTCTTCTTAGTCTATCTTCTGAATTGGTCAATATTTGGTCGTATTCCAACAAATTCTCCCATCATTACAAAGATAAATCTTCCCTGTGCTCTTTGGACCACTGAATCCAGTACTTTTAGCCATGGGGTCTCTTGTTTCCACTCAGGGTCAAGCTTTTGTAAAACCTCCTTCTGTTGGTTTCTAAATAGCTTTAATGCCCATAAGTTCCCTATATTTTCCCCATGCATCACTTCCTGCTATCCATCTACTTGTTACTCGCCATTTTCCCTACTCGGCCCCTTCGTAGTGCTTGTTTCCATGACCACATCCAACTCCTTCATCGTGAGTCTAGGGTAACATTAATTTTTCTTCCACATAAAGTATTATTTCTTAATAAATGATAATATTGTAGGTTTCATGCATGAGATAAGATGATTTTTAATCAAGCTCTTTTCATAAAATTATTGAACTTGTTTTTTCATTACCTCATTCTCTATAGTTTTCAACCTATATGAAACTGTTCTTGGTAAACTAGAATCTAGAAGTAATTCCATCTAGTGACTTATATTATTCATATATTGTAATCTATCGTAAATATCCTACATCATAACATCCAAAAATCCACCTATAATATCTATCACTTCATACATTAAAATTCTCCTTTTTCCAATATGGCATCTTTCTCCATCTGTGTAAGCTTTTGAATGAATGTAAAAAAAAAACCATTTTTCCATTTCAATTATTTTAAAAATTCCTTTCCTAAAATAAATTATATCATTAAACCGCTCCCTAAATTCTACACTTGCATCCTTCAAATTATTTAAAGTGTACTAATGTCCATCATTTACCAATATGTAAGTATTTTTAGGATTGTCATGTTTTGATTTTCTATCAAACTATTACAATCAAAAAATTAACACATGGCATATGTCCATGAGAATTATATCACACATTAATTCATTTTAAAATGCACCAATGTTGATATGCACATTATGTTAATAATTTACAAACAATTCATGTCTCTTCAATAAAATGATACCTTACATGGAATTACATGGACAATCTTATTCAGAAAAATAATTTCATCCATCTTAATAGAAATGATATTATCAATTTTATTATTAGGAATCTTAATTTACAAAACTTAGTAACATATATACTTGCAAATGGTTCTAAATAAATTATTTATTTGTAGATGTGCAATATCTTAGTTGGATTCAATATTACTCTATTCATCATAAGATATTCTTTGCACATCAGCTCTTTGACATTTTTAGATGTAGTACTCTTTGCATATACATTTTGCAGAACATATTTTCTATCACCACTCCTCCTCACACTACTATTATACCTTTTTCATGGGTATGTAAATGGTCTAATATTAACTCAAACAATAGTGATATATTTTATTAAAAGTAAGGTTGGATATGTAAACTTATAAATCATATGGATTCTTATTATTATGAAGTGAATATTATGAAATCCCAGAAAGATTTATATTACACTTATCTATGAGTTGTATGAAACAACCCATGGATCACTTAAAATAGACTAATAATAATTACTTATAAATATAATATTTTAACTAATAATATGTCATATAATAGGTCTTGGGCTCTTGGCCTGTTACAAGTAATATTTAATCATCAACCCAAGTTCATTTCCCATTGAGTTCATTGGATGTTTTCAATAAGTGGCCATGGGGACAGCTTGAGGTAGGGGTCAAAATTCTCCATATGGACCAAGAAGAACATAATGGGGAGCTTCGAATGTGGACCACTCAGCGAACATTACGGACCCAAGCCCACTCCCATGTCCCACTTTTATAAAGGGCTCTTCCTCCACTCTAGTTCATAGCTATGGTATAATAAAAATGTTTACTATCCAAAGTTTGAGCTCAAGGTATTGGGCTATTGGCGAGTTACAAGTAGTTTGTAATCATCAACCCAAGTTCCATTCCTATTGGGTTCATTGAATGCTTTCAATAAGTGTCCATGGGGACACCTCTAGGTAGGGGTCAAACTTCTCCATATGGACCAAGCATAACATGACAGGGCTCTCCGAATGTGGATCACTCCGTGGACATTAAGGACTCAAGCCCACCCCCATGTCCCACTTAGAGAAAGTTCCCCTCCATCACTCCAGTTGATAGCTTTGGTATAATAAAATTTCTTACCTTCTAAATTTTTCAAAAGGATTTGTGATGATGAATTTTGCTACAAGATTTTTCAATGATGCTCATCAAGAACGTGTTAAGATCTTCCCTTCCTAGAAAGATGATGATCCATAGCTGAAATTTATAGGATTTTTCATTTACAGAGATAAGGCAATATTTAGATTTGCACTTGTAGGTAGGCTTTATGGAATCAGACCAAACATTGAATTTTTGAGAGATTGGTGCAGAAGGAAATGGCCCTGTAGGGTTGAAGCCAGGGAACTTGCGGGTGAAGTGTTTCTATTCTTATTCCAAGATGAGATAGAGATGCTAAATGTATTTTCGGGAACCCTGTGGTTTTATGAAAAATCCTCTCTTATCCTCCAATGTTAGGAACCAATATTACCACTTGACTTTACATTTCATGCCCTCGCTATCTGGATTCAACTCCCTTCTCTTCCCTTGGAGTTCAGGGATCCCGATGTTTTTTTTGGGGATTACTATATCTATGGGTTTGTTCATTGATGTTGACCCTACCACTAGGGCATGCTCTAGATTATACTTTTCTTGTCTATGTATTAATAATCCTATGGGATCAAAAATATACAAAATAAATTTTCTCAATTCTCGAGTAGATAAATGGGAAAAATCAATTGAAGTGAAGAGCTCATAAATTGTTTACAGAAAGTGCAAAACGGTCAGATATGAGAATAGGACATGATGTGGGGATGAGGTGCCTCTACTAGAGCATGTGTTTAACAAAGTAGATGACGAGTTAGGAGGAGGAAGCATCAGACGCTGACGGATTTCATGTTGAATATGAGACAATTGCATGCACAAAGGAAGAAACCTTGTTCGTGGTGTCTAAAGATTTGGGGATTGATAGGGTTAGATAGGGTGCTCGATTAATGGTGTAGGTGGGTAGCACTACTAGTGATGGTGACAGGTTGAACTTGTGCATCGTGTGGGAGGGGTTTAAATCAAAATATTGAACTTTTTTGTGTGTTAATCGGTGGATTGGTAGAGAATAATGGCTTGGGGGATGATTTTGCGGGCAGTTTGATAGTAGATCTCGGGAAGGGAGACCTCGATGCATGGAGGAATGATGGGGGGTTATTGGACTCCACGGGGGATAAAGATGAGTGGACTATGGTCCACCCTAAAATTCATGCTCGGAAGGTTACTCAGAGTTTCTCTCGGGTGACTTCTTTATTATTTTAGGGTCATGTCTTTTTGACCTATCCTCCACTCTTGTGGGCGGTGGTTTTTTTTTCGAGACTCTGGTTATCTTTTCTTGCCACTAGTAGAGGCTATTTCTTTTTTCCTCATTAATATATCTTTTTCTCCTTTGTATTTTGTGGGTTTTCGGGTCCCTTAAAACCAATTTCTTACCTAATCTAATAAAAAATATAATAAAATTCTTAAAATTCTTACCTTATTACTATCATAGGGAGAGGTATCAACATCATATAAACTATAAATATAATGCATGTCAACACATATATTAGGTATGTACTCATGTTTCTAATGACATTTACTACTATGATAACCTAAATATGTAAAACTAAACTACTGACACTTTTACTTCTAATTAATTATGTTATTCCAATTGAAAAAAACATTACTTTAAATGATAACATACATATATGAATGTAATCGTCCATACTTTCACTTCTAGTGAGTGTTAATATAATCACCAAAACACCAATGGAGAAGTAGACAACATAGATTACATAGTATTCATTTTCTCTCATATTCATTTGTTTATAGAAAATAATTCACCACACAAAACATATATAACAAAATACAAACATTGAGTATTTGGTCTTCATTATTGTATTTAAAAATTGTTTCCTTAACACATATGACTATTGTCTTGTGTGTCTAGTACTCCCCACAAGTTTTGTGGCATGGACTAACTACCTCTCATGGATCCTAAATCTAGCAATTGTAGTGAAGATTAATGCCTATGGGTTTTTGTCTAACGAAAATCGTCGTCTAACAAATGGTATCAAAGTGAGTTCAAAACTCACCCAGGTAACACTGGGGTGATATTGTTGGCATGTACATCCATTTCTCCCAGTGATTTTTGTGACATGGATTAACTGCCTCTCATGGATCCTAACTCTAATGACTATAGTAGAGATTAACACCTACGGGTTTTGGTCTAATAAAAATTATGGTACAATAATGGCTTGATCACACATAATATAAACATTTACAACTTACATTGGACACCATTAACATCATAACTTGGTTTAGCAATGTTGGTTGTGCCAATATTATGATATGCAACCTCTTTATTAGTGATGAGATAAAGGATGTTTTTTTATGTCTTTCCTTACTTTCCTTTGTCTTTGTAGACATTAAATTTTAGTAATTTTTCCTTGTGTAATACTAAGTTTTACCATTTTCCCTTTCTAAGAAAAATTACCACATTTAGAATCCAATCTCCTCATCTCTCTAGCTCTTCTACCAATTTCTTATATGTACAACTTTCTCTATTGTTAATTATGAGAATATTATTTAATCAAAGCAACACAAAACCTTTGATATTCATGATAAGATTTTTAGTTATGGTATTCATATCTTTGGTTCCAAAACATTTGAAATTTTTAGGATATAAGGTCAAGTCTTGGATGAATTATACAACCATTTCCCTTCACAATCAACATTTTTAATGTGAATTTCAAATCATTCATTTGGTTGTTTCATCTTCCTAGGGTCATCCTTATTATATATTTCACCTACAAAAGGATATATAAGAAATGTATTATAACTTTATAACTTACTTGACACTCTTATAAGATATTATTGCAAAGATCATCCCAAAAAAAAAGTCAAAGGTTTCCTAAATATCTCTAAATGAGTTACACATCATCAAGGGTAGTCACTACTTCAAGTATGAAGCACGGAACTAGGTCAAAGATTATAGATTCATCTATTTCCAATCATGAAAATTTCATAACACCATGTTTTAACAAGAGAAAATTCACTCTAAGAATTACAAAAAGGTTTTAATAAAAAAATATTTAGCTCATATAGATGATGCAAAACACATCTCCTTGCTACCACACTAGGTAAATTCTATGTTATGCAACTAACCCACTATCTCGGTGTCAAGAGACATTAGTGAATCCTTAGGTGGTTGGTTATCTTTTCACACATTCCCAATAACATAGGAGAACTATATGAGGCTTGATCCCACAATGAGGGAATGTAGTGAAACACTTGGATTGTTTTAGAATCCAAGAGCCTAATCACTAAGGGTAGTCTAACCTCACAACACATACATGTTTTCTCCTTTTTATTTTCTAATGCTATATAATGAATGGTTGTGCAAGTTGTTAGGGTTAAAATACTTTGTTGCATGTTCTTATAATTCATCTTAAATCTATATGAGCAAGAGGAAAATATAATGAAGATCATTACTAGAAAATAAAATCACACAAAACGTTATAGTTATAGAATCTCAAAGGGTGCAAGACTATATAGTTCTCGATGAGGACCATATAAATCAACTTTGGACCATACTGTAGACACCTATTTTCAGTACCTTACATTGTTCACACATACCCCTCATGTTTTTCATCCTAAACACTGAACTTATCTTATTGTACCTAAACCATGTCCTTATCCCCATTAAATAACATCTTATCTCTTAGTAAAAACCTATTCTACCTCCCTAATCACATAAAATCCATTCTAACCCATTTCGGCCCTATTGTCATGGACCCTAAAAATTTGAAAATTTTGAAAAAAATTCTAAGTAGCTTTCTCCTCTTGGCTGAATTTTCCTTTTTGTCTCAATATTGAAGTGTAAAGACCAACAATTAGTCAATTTTTGGGGTGTTTGATTTCAAATAGGATGAATTGGTCTTTTGAGGAACAAGAGGAATTGTTCCCTTGTTCCTCTTATCCCCCGCATCACCACTTTACCTACTTTCTCTATCTTAATCAGATGAATCATACACCTTAGACACTACTTGAAATTGTGGAATAGTTCCCAACTTCCTCTCGGTCGTCAATTCTCTTCCTTCGCCAATCCTCTACATCTCACATCATTAGTTTTTCAAAATGGAATTTTAAAGTACCATTAAAACCTTAAGCCCTATTCCTTCATGCTTTTATTTCACCGATTATCCGCTCCATCTCAATCCTTCCTCCTAAATTGTTTAAGTCAAGAATTATGGGAACTTCAGGAACTCCTAGAATAGTTCCTATGTACCATACATTCCCCGCATCCCCAACTTATCCACCTTATGTTAAAATGGGATCATATAGTGTGTTTTCCACCCATTCCTCCTAGATCTTCCATAGCTGATTTAAATTAAATAGAGGTGTATTGTATGTTTATATGTGTTCCCATGGGCCTTCAAATAACCAAATTGTGGGATTAGTAGGAAGGTGCACTGTTTAACCTTCAATAATTGTATAAATCCTCCCCACTTAATTCATTTTCACATTTGCAATAGAATCGTCCACTAGTGTGTTGTGCCTCATCCCTCCTCCCACATACAAATGCTCTTTTTCTCTCATAAATCCCTCATTTTTCACCCAAATTTAAAATTTCAAGTTGTGATGAGCTTTCAGTGAAGGCATCTTCATTTGGATCTAAGAGGTGAGTAGTTTTATGAAATTATTTATCTACTTTGATAGTTATTTGATTTCTTGAGCTGTTCCCCTTACAACCTTTTAAAAATCATTATATTTCCCTGAGTTCTTCCCAAACTTGTCACCAGGAAGTTCCAATATGTTAGGTATGAGCATATCTCATCCCTTGAAACCTATTTCCTTGAAATAGGTGATAACAATGTAAAACATATGAATTTGGGAGATTTTTTGTCCACAATAAAAGATGAAAACCCAAATCTATTGGCCCAATTTATTAGATATAGTTGGTTGGCCCATGCAGTTTGTTTCCCTACTTCACTCCAATGCACTGATAGAGTCCTAGCCTATGCCTCTAGTTTTGATCGACAAAATAAGGAGTTAAAATATCTTCAGGGGAAAGTTATTACTCAAATAGATTCTAACCATATTAATATGTCCTTTGGTATTCCTACGTTCAAAGACTCCAAAATCCTAACTAGGGTGGAAGCTCAAAGATAATATGAAATCACTCCTATCAAATACCAAACAATGATTTCCAAAACCTGGCTCAGGGTTACAAGTAAAGGGCCATCTAAACTTTTTAAGACACTCTATAGAATTATCTTATCATAGGATTTATCTAATATGATAACATTTCTTGTAAGGGTAATGTGTTTTCCCTTAACTCAGGAGTTATAGAACTAGATGAGTGTCTATATAAAATGATTTGTGAAGGTAAACAAAACCTAAACTAAGGAGCAATTATTTGTGAAATTTGAACTCAACAACTCACTCAAATTTAGTAAAATAAAACATTTTACATGACCTCCTACCTAATGTATACCATAACTGGGTATAGAATATGGATTGGCTTGAAAGGATAGGATAGAAAGAAAAATATCATTGTATATGATTTTTATACTCAACTCACCAATGAGAACAAAAAAAATCATCATAGGAGGGTCAATGATGCCTTTACAATTTTATTCTAAGATTCCTTGAGGGAAATTTAACCAACAATGTATCTCAAGAGGCTAGAAAATTGATTTTAGTATATGACATATTTTTCATATAATTTAGAAATTTCTCCTACATGTGAACAGTTAGATTTGAGGGAGATCCGTATAATATTATGATATACTACAATGATAAGATAGTTATGGTTGATCTCTACATGTAGTTGGATCTCTTACATAGAACCTGTAGAGATAAGAAAATTTATGGTATACAATCTCCCATAACTTTGGGAAATTACACATGTAGGACATCTCTAGATAGATAGAATGTTGAAAGGAATATCTCTACATTCAACTTTCATCCTTTCCATAAGAGAACCAATTTTGAAATCAATAAATTCATTAGGAATAATGTCAGGTTAACATAATATCATTCACCAGCATTTGAAAACTACTGGGAAGACTATGTTGATGAGTATGAGGTAAGAAGAAGATCCTATGATAGGTTATTATTGCAACCAATGAAAGATTTGAATGTATATGCAGTTCTTGAGGGAATGATAGATGATGGTTTAGATCCTTTCATTGTATAATATATAAATTCCTTTCAGTATACTCCTCTACCCACCATTGACTGGTCAGAAAAGGATAAAGATAATATTGAAGATCTCAACACCCCTGTGGTCTTGAGGTCAAGGCATTGGAGAAATACAAAGGTTAAGGAACTCAATGAGTCTCAAAAGATGGATTCTTCTTAGGAATATTATTCTTCTCAAAATATCACCCCTACTCAGAAAACTCCTTCCTCCCATCTTGACTATAGAATGAAATTTTATACCAAAAAAAAAAAACCAAAGAGGTGGAGAATAAAGTAGAATCACATTAACAAGGTAGTAACCAAGAGGAAATGTAGGAGTTAGGTGGTGAAATAGTTCCTGAACATGTACAACAACATGATGAAGAAGAGGTATCTTAGAAGAAACAAGATGAGAATGAAGAGGAAGAAGAAAGTGAATAAAATAATGAAGAGGAAGATGTGGTTAAAGTAGCTTCCCCCGATCTAGGGAAGACCATTACTTCAAGGTCAAAAATAGATGTGAGGATACTCTCTTCCTCTATTATGACTTCCACTATTGAGGTTTCAGTTTCCCAACCTAGAATTTGTTATATTTCTCTTGTATTTCCTCCTCCAAAAAAATCTTCTGAAGATTCATTCACCTGTGTTAATCCCATGGTAGATAGTAGAAAGAGAAAGGCTGAATTCCTAATTGAGGTTCCTTAATTTGATGAAGTGATTTCCCTCATTAGCACTTCCCCTCCTCCAAAAACATCAAATACTACCTCCCATCTTATTTCAAACTCTATAGGACAATAATTCCTTGAAATTTCTAGACTAAAGGAGGATAAGAATGAAAAGGATGTAGTATTATCAGATCTTGAGCTAACAATAATATCATTAGGATAATAAAATCGAGAGGGAGAAGTACATAATGTTATAGAGAATGTCTCTAAGGTTATGTTGTCCCAAATAACTCCCCTAGTTATTTGGACAACTTATATGTGTATTCTGAATATGATGTTTCAAATTTTAGGTTTTGTGCACTCTGGAAGTTCTCTTGGCACCTTGGTACGATTATAGTTCTTCCACATGTGCTTGCACACCCTTCCTATTTCTTCCTTGTGCTCCCTCTTCCCTTCTCTCCCCTTTCTTTTATTTCCTCTCATGCTTACTTCACATGCTTTCCCTTTCCTCTTTATTCTTCATCTCCTTTCATTTCCCCTTTACACCTTCCTTCTGCGCACTCGCTTTCATTCACAGTCTATCGCACACTCCTCGTGTACACATTTTTGAATTTCCTCCCAATTTCTTTACTTCATGCCTATGTGCTTTCGCACCTCACATTCCTTGGTTTTCACGTTATCCTCAGTTGAATGCTTGCACTCACTCACATACTCATATCCTACAAGTATACATCCATTTATTCTATGCATGTTACATTATCTTTCCCACCCTTCTACCTTCACGCGCTTACCTTTTGTAGTCTCTTGCCTCTTCCTTTCATGCTTTGTGCCTTCTTCCATGCTAGTTACTGTGCCACGTCATCACCTATCAAAACTGAGTGTGATAAACACAACATATCAAAGCATGCCAATAGGGTGCTGAATCCTTTGAATGGACTAGTGTGTGACATGTAACATAAACAACAAATTAGATGAATAGTTGTTTGATTAATTTAGTCAATCAGCATGCGCCACTTGTCTTGTGTGTTTAGTTTCACTGTAGATCTTCTACTAAGCATAAAACTTTATATAGGGCTCTGACACATGCGTGTGTGGGCTCATTTGAAAGATTCTAACGTGGGCTACATGTTTGAATTTTCAAAATAAGATTTAGGTGGGATTTAGTAGGCTAAAAATAGGTAAACCTCTCTCAACTCATTAATGCATATATCTAATTGATCAAACCACCCAGATTTCTACAGATTTGGTCTCCTTTCTTCTTATATATACCAAACTGACATGGGGAGGTGCATCTGACATCCTTGTAGGTGGATTTGTAGGCATTCATTGTTATTTGTTTGTGGTTGAAGATTTTAATCTGAGTTTCCCTCTTCTCTCCTTCTATAAATTATAGATCATTGCTCATAAAAACGGATGCCTCTTTGTTGTAATGACACCATATCAAAATGATGGCTGACTTCCCATGATTTTTAATTCCTTGGAATTGGTCTATGCAATGTATTTATACATCCTTCCATGAATGTAGATGAGTTTGCATATTTCAAGCAATAAAATTAGGTTTTTTAGAACTTCTGCCTTCCCTTTTCTCATTTATGTTGCATCTTTCCTCTTTGTTCATGTTTCTAGCATGTTGTGCAGATTGCCCACATGTAAGTTCCATTTTCACTATGTTGTCGATGGGCTGAAAGTCAAGTCTACATGACTTTCTATGGCACACATTTATCTACCCTCTCTCCCATACGATATCACTTTCATTCCCCTCGTGGAGAGTGACCGACCCTCTTTCTAGTGCTATCACCTTCTCCTAGCTTAGGATATTTTTTATGCATCTCCCTCTCACTGTGGTCCCTTGGAATCGTAAAGTAGATTAGATAGATTCATTTCCAACATTAGGATTATTATTAGCTATAGAAAAAGGTGGAGGAACCAGACTTCTCTGGAGGTCTGTCTCAAGTGTGCGAGGTCCCACAAGTTATACATAGTCACATTATTGACTCAAACAACTCAGCTCTACCAAATCTAAGACACGGGTGTAAGTTTGTTCAACCAATAGTTTATGACAAGTCAGGTGGGACCAGTTTGAATAGATATACATCTTCATCTCAGTAAGTTTGATGTTTTCCTATTGAGATCTAGCCTTTAGAGGCATCTTTCAGCACATCTGGTGACTCCACTAATTCAAACCCGCCTATTATCTCATTCGTAGACCAATCCCCTCCTTATGTTCCTTCATTTCTCCTTTTCCATCGTTCCATTTTCCTATTTTGTGAATTTGTGCAATCATGACTTCTTTTCCTTCATAGAATTCCCATTTGTAGCAGCAGAATCAGTCCCCTCCATTACCACAGTTTAAAAATCCTCCTCCAAATTATTTTTATGAGCCCCATTATGAAGAATATGCATATAATCCACCTCCCACTACTCATATGGTTAGATTTCTAAGCAAAATGTTTTCAAAGAACAGGGTTATATAGATGATGGTGGTAACTCTATAGTAGATGTTGATTTTCAAAGGAAGTTTCAATAAATAGAGATGAACATGATGTAGCTCAGGATCAAATATTCCATAAAGGTAGAAAGAGTTGGTTTTAAGGTCCTTTATCCATGGGTAGGCCATGTACCAAGCTGGTTTAGCACCCAATAGAAGTTGAAGTTCATCACTGAGATGTTCTCCCAAATTACAGAATGGGATGAAGAAAGGGAGGATAAATCATCTAGTTTTGGGAAACCATGTCAATGGGGTAACTCTACACCATCATCATATAGCCTTCACATTCCTCCTTCTCAATTTACAGTGTCTCAGCTTGTTATCCATGTTCCTAGTTTTCTGTGTGTTTTTCTCATTGAGAATTCCATTGCTTTATCCTTACCCATTACGTTCACTTCCATTCCTCTTGTGCGTGCATCTTCTGTGCCCATCCTCCCACCTTCTTCTGAATCCCCTCTGCCTAATTGTGATAAAAATGAACAGTCCCTCACCTATGTGCCATCCCCAATCGACATCATCATGTTTGACTACTAAAAAGAAGTTGAAGAATGATGTGGCTCTAACTGGGAAGATGAGATTATTAGGGTTCCTATTTTAGAAGAAGACCACTTAGTCTTGGAGGGCTCATCTCTGAAGGAGATATAATTGATTGTAGAGGAAGAACTATGCACGATCCATCCTATAAGTAATCACCTTCAGAAGGAGATTCTAAAAGATAACCCCATATGTGGGATTTAACTTTAAATAAATGGGAAAACCAAAAGGATCAGCGCAGTCCCAATCATATATCTGGCTAGTCTAGAGTCAAAGATAGAGTTGTTTCCAGACATTTTCACTTGAGAGTATGAGGTAGAGTTTTAGTGCACTAAAGGTCAGCAGCAGTGCCTCCTGAATCCAATCTCAAACCAACTTTAGGAGATATATATATTTTTTGTTGATACTTTGAGGAGTGTTCAAAGGCCATATGTAGGTCATATTTTCACTCTCGATGAAAACCATGTCTAATTCTAAATCAGTTATATGGTCACAATTTGTGAGAAATGGAAGCTACTTCTCCCTACTTGTTACAGGTTTTACTTGATTTCCCTTTTCCTATGGTTAGTATAGGTTAGAGTGGGTTTACTTTAATAAAACAATTGCCCATGCATACTTTGCATGTTTCCCATTAGAACATAGATGATTTTTTAGCTTTGTACATAGTTTTTACTCTATGCGATCCCTCTAGCGATGTTTTCTTTCCTATTGTGTGTTTTTCATGTGCCATTTTTTTGCTCCCAAGATGCCAATAAATTTTCAGAAAGAGGTAGTTATAATAGTTCGTGCACAACTTTCCACTCTCAAAAATCCAAGTCAGAACATATTCATATGAGAGAAAAAATTCATCTCAGATTTCATACAATGTGTCAAGTGACTTTAGGGGTGTTCTTCAGGTTGTAGATCAAGTCTTCAAGTTTCAAGGCTGACTCCATGCCCAATGGATGCTTCTAATGCTACTATTCTCTTCATATAGTAGGAAGATAGCCCCAAAAGTCACTAGACTATTTTCCTAAATAACTCCCCTAATTATTTGGACAACTTATATGTGTATTGTGACTTTTATGTTTCACATTTTAGGTTACATGCACTCTAGTAGTTATCTTGGCACCTTAGTATAGTTTTAGTTCTTCACCACACCCTTGCACACCCTTCATGTTTCTTTCTTTTACTCCCTCTTCCCTTCACTCCCCTTTATTTTATTTCTTCTCATGCTTTCTTCTAACACTTCCCCTTTCCTATGTATTCTTCTATCTCCTTCCATTTTCCCTTCACTCCTTGCTTCCACACAACTGATTTCATTTCCAATCTATTTTACACTTCTCACATGCACATTTGTGACTTTCCTGCCAATTCAGTTGATTCCCTTACATGTCTTCGTGCTTGCACACCTTTCATTACTTAGTTTTCCTCGTGCACCCTTTCTTCCTTGCTGTCGTGCTTTCCTTAGTTTAACACCAGCACCTGCTTGCATATTCATCTCCTATAAGTATGCATCCATTTCTTCTAGGCATGTTACATTTTCATGCCCCCCCTTCTACCTTCATGTGCTTGCCTTTTGTAGTCTCATGCCTCTTCCTTTCACGCATTGCTCCTTCTTTTTCGACAATCACTATGACATGTCATCACCTTTCACCCTTGATTGTGATACACGGAACCTATCAAATCACACTGAAATGGAACCGAATCCTTTCAATTGGCTAATGTGAGACACGTGGAAAAAATGAAAAATCAGATGAACAATTGGTCGATTACTTCAGTCAATTAGCATGTGCCATGTGTCTTTCATGTTTAGTTGCACTATAGATTTTCTTACAGCCATAAATTTTATTACGGGGCTTTGCCACATGCGTGGCTGGGCTCATTTGAAATTTTATGACATGGGCTACACATTGCAATTTTCAAAATCATATTTAGGTAGGATTTGGTAGGTGGAAAACATGGAAACATCTCTCATCTCATTAATGCATAGATCTAACTGATCCAACCACCAAAATTTATGTAGATTTTGTCTCCTTCCTTCTTCTACATGCCAAACAGACATGGGGAGGTGCATCTGATGTAATTTCAGGTGGATTTACAGGCATTCATTGTTGGTTATTAGTGGTTAAAGATTTGAATCCAAGTTTCCCTCTTCATTCTCCTCTTCTCTCCTTCTTCTTCTATAAATTCTAGAGCATTTCTCATAAAAATGGATCTCTCTTTTTTGTAACACCACCATGCCAAAATTATGGCTGACTTCCCATGAGTTTTAGACCTTGGACTTGATCTCTACAATGTTTTCCCACCTCCTACCATGAATGTAAATGATTGTGCTTCTTTCAAGCAATAAAATCAGGTAATGTGGAACTTTTGTCTTCCCTTTTCTCATTTTTGTTACATATTGCCTCTATGTTCACATTTTTTGCATGATGTGCATATGTCCCACATGCAAGTTTCATTTTCACTTCATTTTCCATGCGCTAGAAGACAAGTCTGTGTGGCTTTCTATGGTGCGTGTATGTCTTCCCTCTCTCTCTCGTCGCACTCTCACTTTCCTTCCCCTAGCTGAGAGAAATGAACCCTATTTCTAGTGCTATCACCTTCCCTTACCTCAAGATTTATCGTATACATCTCCTTCTCACACTGGTCCCTTAGAATCATAGAGTAGTGTAGATATCTTCATTTCCATCATTAGGAGTAGTGTTAGTGGTAGATATAGGCAGGGGAATGGACATTTTCCATAAGTCTTTCTTGAGCATGCAAGGTCTCATAACTTGGAGACAGTCCCATTGTTCACTCAAATGACTCATCTCTATCAAATCTAAGACATGGGTGTAAGTTTGAATAACCAACAGGTTATTAAGAGAGTTAAAAAAGAAAAACATACTAAAGAGCAGTTAGAGAAAAATGTACAAGTACTTAAAATTTTTATCAAGTCTTTCCTTTCATCAAAAAAAAATACAATGGACCCAAATCCTTTATCTCTACTCCCACACACTACTACTACTGATGCAATTTATTTTAAGGAAATCACAAAAATTCAAAAACATGCCACTTTTGGAAAAAAATCATAAGCTGAGGTTGAAGGTATTATTGTTTCAGAATTGGAGTCCATTGATAAAGCATGTAAGATATGTGATAATATCATCTCATCTCTACATCAAATCAACTTAGGAATTGATGGAATTGAAAAGGAAATAAAAAATTTGGGATGATTTTATTCAAGACCTCTGATTCATGAGTCTTATAAATAAGAAAATCCTTTTCTTTGAAAATATTTTTGATGAGTCTAAGAGTAATTTATCTATAACTTGGACTTTCAATGTTGAATGGAGGATAAGATTTCTTGAAGAAGCCTCAACTAAATTATAGAATGTAGTTCAGAAAGGAGATTCATTAAAAGTTAAGATCTTTGTAGAATTGCAATTGTTTTGCTACCAATTGTTCAAAGATAACTCAATATACTCATCAATAATAATTTATTCAAGGGGGAATTAGTTAACAAATAGAGGATGGAAGAATTCTTAGAACTCAACAATGTCGTCATAGAGGAAACAAAGGTATTTTATCAATATGGTGGAACAACAAAAGAATTGGATTTTTCTCCTGTTAGGTGGTTGACTAATATTTCCAACACCATTATACCAAAATACACATAGATATCAACTGTAGTAACCAAGTTCCGGATGCATATTGTAAATCTTAATGTCCCAACATATTTTATCTCTTCTATTCATTCTTCCTCCAGTTCATGAGGTAACTAGTTCTATTTTGTAGTTGACTTTATTGTATAAAAGTAAAATTGTAATATAAATTATTTATATGTAAATCAATTAATTAAGTGTTTTAACACTTAATTATAATGGCTAGTTATTTTGGCCAGTTATCCTCTCTCTTTTTCTTATAGTATGCTTCACTTTATTTGTAAAAGGGGTTAGATATGGGTGCATATTGTATGTAATAAACACAAAGTTTGAAATACAGACGGAAAACCCATTTCTTTCCTCTATTGTTATTCATCAAATTTCGTTTTCTTGTTCCCGTTTTAATTAGTGAATGATTTGATTTATCTAGAATTTGAAGTGTTGTATTATCTTTCATAGATTAATATTTGATGAAATTTGATTCAATCTAAATCTTATTTGGTGTGAAAAATCCATTTATGAAAGATATATGTTCTCTAATTTCAATAACATGCAAGAGTATGATAAGATCTCTAGTCTTCTTATCTGAAAGTGTTTTTATTATCCCATATTATTTGTTCATTCTTGTTGTAATCTTATGGAAAAAAGGAGGAACATTATGTCCTTAATTGATAACTTAATTAGAACTATGTGTCCTTAATTTGTTTATCTTTCCATATCTTCATTACTAGGTTCTTTTGTTCTTCTAGCTCTTTGTTTATCTTTTTTATTAATAATTATGGGGTTATTCGTCTTCATCAATATCCTCATTAAAATTAATTAGCATGTACATTTATAAATAATTTAGAGTCTCAAGTTTTTAACTCAATAAGGGAACTTCCCCATTAAAGAGGAGGGATTTTTTTCCCCTAAAATATTGATTGCTTTTTCTATGACATATTCTCCAACCAACAGTTTTTTGGTGCCCACCATGGGGCATGTATTAGGGCATCCATAGAATATTTTCACCATAGTTGAATATCAATTAATTTAGAGGTTTTGTCACACTGGATGGATGCAAATATACTCAGAGTATGATATCTTAGGGTATTGAAGATATTACTTTTCAATTACAACAATGACATTCTTTTCAATTATGTCTAAAAATAAAGGGTAAAAGCAAAATATCTACAAGTAAACCCCCAACACAGAGGAAGTATGGTTTATGTTCACAAGTTAGTATCACTCAAACTTTGATTTTAGCTAGTGTTTATCTTCCTTTTGTAAATTTTTATTACCAAAATGATTGTGCCTGTGCCTTGGGGATGTAATATTACACCTTTGTCCCTTCCTCAACCTTTCCACAAAATTCCCAAAGGAAGTCAAAAGAAATTCCCAAAATTCAGAGGAGATGGTAAGGTTCGCCATGACAAGCATCTTCCAACATTCTATGTTGTTTTTGGAATCCTTGTAGTTACTCATGAGGATGTATCTGTCAGAATGTTTGTTGAAATTTTGCAAGAAAATGTTACTAATTGGTTTTATCATCTTCTATCTAATGGTATTACTAGTTAGGATACTATGAAAATCAATTTTTTCATAGCTTTAAATACATAGATGATTCCCATGCACTCTTTGCACAGTTTTATGAGATGAATAAAGATCCTTTTGAACCAATGACAGAGTTTGTGGTGAAATTTAATAGATTGGTCCACAAAATTTTAGCTTCTTCTCAATCCACCACTAAAAAAATTAGGATTGCATGTTATTTCTTTAACTAAAAAAATATAGGATTGCATGTTCTTTCTTTGGTCCACATTACAAATATAGGATTACATGTTCTTTCTTTGACTAAAAAAATAAGTATTATTGTAACTTCAAATTCATTTTCATCCTAAACATCCATGTCTAAAACAACAACAAATCCTATATTTGATGAGCCTAAAACTCCCATTGTGTCTATTCAATAAACTTCCTCTTCTTCAGGGTCCTTTGATATAATTGACCATATCATGAAAACAAAGATTCAAATCTTCAAAGCTGACACCCAGATGCTTTTTCCCAGGTAGTCAAGTTAGTAAATGCTAAACCTGCTCAAGTCACCCCTTCTTCTAAAGGAAATTTACCTATACCTAAAGATCCCTCTCCACAAATTTTTATGGCTTCCACCCCCTCCACATCTGAAAATATTGAACCATTCTACATGACTTTGTTGATAGTCGGGCATAAGTTAATTAATTGTTTCATTGATTCTGGAGCATCTAATAATGTAATAACCACACAAGTAGAACATTCCTTAGGCCTTATCCTAACCCAAACATTTAGTTCATGCTACTCAATGGAGATTAAAGAAGTAGGTTTAGTGGGAAGAATAAAGGATACTTAGGTATCCTTTTCATCTTTTCCTTAAAAACGAGTTAAGGATACTATATTGGTTTTTGATATACCTCCCTCTTATGGAATTTTTTTAACTAGAAATTTTTGAAGAGATGTAGGAGGAGAAATTCATATGGACTAGTCTTATACACTGATCCCTATAAAATGAGAGATGAAGAAGTTGTTTACTAAAAGACAAGATAAGTACATAGTCCGAAAGAATGATGATCCTCAAGCACAAATTTTATATGAAGACATCAGGCATATAAACTATATGATAATGTCAGGATTAGAACTGAATATCCTTGAGGTAATTCAAGATGCTTTGAATGATATTTGGACCCTTGAGTTCAGATGAAAGAATCTATATATTAGGTTTTTAAAGCAAGATTAGTTCTTGTCTCACCATTAAGAAAGATTCACCCATTCTCATACAAGTTACAATTTGCTAATGCCAATAACATTGCTAAATATGAGGCCCTTCTTCTTGTCCGAATAACAAAAAATTATATGGTAATCAATAATTTTCAAATGAAAGGTTAAAGTATTATCGAAATAATGTGTGGGATTCAAATGAAATTCTTTATGCTTTCTCAATTGATGTAGTGATAAGAGATAAAAATTCTAGACAAGATGCCTTAGAAGTTGTAGGTTCTTTTTTCATTCATCATATGTACTTTACCCAAGATAAGTTCACAATTGAGATGATCTTTAGAACTAGTGTCCCAGACAATGTAGAAAATTGGAAGGTGTTCAATGATGACCAAAAACTCATTTATTTTTTTGAGTTAACAGACATTTTTTATTAGTTGTATTTTGAAGGTAGTGAATTTGGTTATCGGGAGTCAATTTCTTTCAAAACTAAAAAAGGGGTTGAATCTGAATTTGACCAGGACGGGTGTATCAAGGTGAAAGGTAATAAAATACCTAAAGGTATTGTAATCCTAGAATATCTATTTGATAAACACGATTGGTATGTCAAGAGAAAAATTTCACAGAGAAATGACCATTCATCAAAATATGAAAAGGTGAGCTTGGGATGTGATGAAGAACTTAAATTTGTTAATATAGGGAAGTGTTGTTCTGCTGATGAAAGGAATAAATTGGTTGAATTGTTATAAAAATAAATAAATGTCATTGCATATCCATATGAATATTTGAAAAATTTTAAGCCAAGATAAATTCAATACTAGATTCCCTTGAAATAGGGCATTCAACCATGCAGGTAGAAATAGAGACAATATAATCCTAAGATTACAGGAACAATCTATCAAGAAATTAAGAAATTATTAAATGCTAATATTATTTTTCTCATCCATCATTCAACTTGGACTGCTAATATTGTGTCCATACAAAATAAGAATGGGGAAATAAGAATCTGTGTATATTTCCACAATCTAAATCAGGGTTAATTAAATGATAACTACCCTCTTCCATTTTTGGACCAAATTCTTCAAGTTTTTACTCATTCGAAAATTTTATCAATTCTTGATGGGTTTTTGGGCTATAGAAAAATTGAAGTAGATGTCTAGGATCAACACAAAACTTCCTTCACTACTCCATGGGGCAAATTTTCATATCGGTAAATGCATTTCGGTCTAATTTATACAAGTGCAACTTTCCAAAGTACTATGGATTTAGCCTTTGGATATCTTAAAAATAGGTTCAGTTTTGTTTACTTGGATGATCTTATAGTTTTATTTAAGAATAGGGAAGATCACTTTTATCACCTTGAGCTTCTCATTTAACGGTTTAGAGATCATGGCATATCTCTCAACCCCAATAAATCTATTTTTGGAGTTATAGAAGGATAGTTTCTTATTCATATTGTTTCAATACATGAAATCAAGATAGATCCGGAAAGAGTGCATGATATACAGAAGATTTTTATTCATTAAAGTAAGAAAGGAGGACATTATTTCTTTGGAAAAATAAATTTCCTTAGAAGATTCATTCCAGATTTTGCTGAATTAACTTGAAGTATAAATAACATGATGAAAGAGAAGTAGTCCTTTCACTAGAGTTTAGAAGGAAAAATATATTTTGATTAAAGAAGACCATTTTTTTTTATTATTATTGGCAAATAGTTTTTTGAAAGGGACTATACCCTTGTTTACAAAAGAAGGCCTAAAAGCTAGAATAAGCAAGAGAACCAGAGAGAAAAGGATCAAAATCCAAATGTTACAATGATGTTCAAAGTAGCTAAAAAACAGCTACCAAGACGAGACAAAACAACAAAATTACTGCAAAAAAGTAGTAAAGGATCCACACATAAAAAACAAGGACAGCAGAAGCATCTATAGCTACTTCTTAGTAGCTTTTTCTATGATGGTTTTGATATTCTTCCAGGATTTAAACATACCCAAAGTAGTCATATGGGCAGCGTCATTAGAATCCAGCTGCTCCAAGGTCTTCTTGCTTTCCTTATCAGTACCCCAAAGAGTTTCCGGCACTCTGCTTAATTTGGAGACACTTCTGACGTGTTGTTCAATAAATTCCTCAATCGCCCTAAAGATGGCAATGTTGTAATCATGCCTAGTCTTGGCCTTCCCTAAGCGAGAGTCTAAGGAGTGCAATTTCTTGTATATATCTTCAATTTGGCTGTCGTCCACATCCTCCTCCTCCTCCTTCTTCCTCTTTCCTTTCTGTTTTGTCAAGTTTTTAACTTCATCCTTTAACAATTTCGTATCTGCCTCTAAGGCTTCCAGCCTTTTTGTAGGGATTTCTAATTACACTGCCCGGGGTCTGGCACTGCTGATATGCAGGAGGTAATGAGCAATTTCAAATTCATGAGAACCCTTTTCCACAGCAAGGGTCTCAAGGTTAAGCTTCATGAAGCTCTGGTAACCAGTCTCCGCGAGGTAGAGGCCAAGTGGGGGGCGGGAGCATCAGAAGGGGGAACGAGAGAAGAAGCCTGAATGGTTGGCATGGGGGTGACTGTAGCGGTGGCAGGGGCAGAGAAAGGAGAAACAGGGCTGGCAACAGTAGAAGCTCGGTAAAGGGGGAATCAAGCTAGGGGAGGATGGGAGACCAGGAAACCTAAGGAGACACCATTTGTGTAACAATAAAATGAGCCCTTGGTGTAAAGGAACCGCCCGGGAATGCTTTTAAAACTCAAGAATGGAGCATTCAAGAGAGTTTAGCAAGTAATGGGGGAAACAAACCAAATGATCCCTATGGAAATGATTAAGAAAAATAAGGTGTTTCGCAGGAACAGTGACAAACCTTCCTTCCAAGGAGATGAACCATATCATCATGTGGGTTACTTCATCATATGGTGGAGGGATCGAGCTAAAAAGTAGGCCCGCTATTATGTGGGTCAGTTTCTCCTCTCCCTCAACAAATATTATCTCTTCAACATCCCTATCGACCCTTTTGTTAAAGAATCTGAAGCCCTCCAAGCCAAGGCTGGTCGCTTCAGCAATAATCTCTTCATTGATTAAGACCTTTTGCCCCCATAATCCACTGTCCTCTCCTTCCAATCCTTTGCAAAATGCACAGAGATGCACTGGTCATGCCCCTGAACTTTTTCCATGAAGTTTGTTATGCCACCCTTGCTAAGAATGCTCCATAGCTCAATATTATATTTCCAGTCTGGGTCCACACTAGGCTCAATTTGACAAGGAGGACCCCCCATCTTCTCTGTTCTGAACTGATTGCAACTAATTCCTAACTGATTGCTAAAGCCAGTCCACTTTTTGCTATAGTAATCTGCACAACAATGGAAATGAGAGCCGTTTCTATTCCCACAATTGGCTGCGTGTCTGCTGATCTGAGCCTGCTGAAAAACACGTGTGAGAATAGCCCACTCCCTGCCATCAATCACTTTATCACCACCTTCGGTTTCCATGGAGGTTTGAATCCGCCTTTTAACAGTCACAATGCAGCCCGCATGCGTAATTTTTAAAACCGTGTATCTCCACTTGAAATTCCCCATATGATTCACACTATCTTGATTATTAGACATGATTTGCATAAACCAATACTTTAAATCAACATGTTGGGAGTATTTTTGATCCACACCCAAAATTCATAACTCATTTCAATATAATGCTTACGTATGGAGTTCCACCTGAATGTTGTTTTGAAGCTATTTAGGGATGTTATTATTGTCCCAAACTGTAAGGTTAACATTAATGCCATAATTTGCCAGCACATCCGCCAATTTATTACCCTCCATGTAGGTATGATGATCCTGATGTTATTGAAAGTATGACTAATACTTATGGATTCAGTAATAAAATCCTTGATGCTCCAGCTTGGAGAAGAGCACTCCTTAAGAATATTAATGATATTTAGGGAGTCTCCTTCAATGATGAGGTTCTGAATATTTTGTGCCTGGGCAATTCTCAGACCCCAAAGAGCAGATAAAGCTTCAACAAAATGATTATTTTGAATTCCCATTTTACCAGCATACGCAGCAATTAGATTGCCTTTATGATCCCGTATCGCTCCTCCCCCTACCGCATTCCCAGGGTTTCCCTTAGAAGCCCCATCAAAGTTCAACTTATACCAATTTAGATCAGGAGGATGCCATTTAATCAAAGATCTATCAATGTTATTCCCAGGAATGTTCCAACTATTAATTGATCCAATCTGCCAGTTGGAAAGAATGTATTCTTCATTTTCTGGATATCTCTTGTTCTTGGGGGGTTTAAATCCAGAAATATTCTCTTTGATACCATTAGAAATTTTCCCAATACTAAGTTTGTAGTTTTGCTTTTTGTTTCTGAAGATAATATCATTTCTTTCCTTCCATATTCTCCAGATTAAATGAGGGATAACCAACTTCCAGATCCTTTTAACAACACAATGCTTAAAGGGTGGGTTCCAATGAGTCCATAGCTGATTGAGATCCTTCGGCATCACCCAAAGAGCTTCAAATTTAGAAAGGGAAAAACTCCATAATCTAGTGGCCTACTCACAATGTATGAACAGGTGGCTGATATCCTCAAAATATTTCTTACAAAGATGGCACCTATTAGGGATTATTAATCCTCTTCTCATCAGATTTTCATTGGTAAGAATTCTACCTCTTATAGCCAGCCAAAGGAAAAAAATTATTTTGGGAGTTAAATCAGACATCCTAATCCTATTCCAATTGAACTTTGTTTGATTACAATGAAAGAAGTTATTGTATCCAGTTTTGATAGATTAATTCCCATCATTGGAGTTAATCCATACCAACTCATCCTTGGAATCCATCTGACTTAATGGAATAAGATCTAAATGATCTTTAAGGGAGGAAGTAATTTGTTTCAGATCATTTCTATCTACGGTAAGTTTTTTCCACTTCTTTCTGGTACCATTTTCCTCAATATAGTCCTTGATTTTGATGCCATACTTGTTTATAAGACTGTCCTTGGCCATCCAAAAAATCTCCATGAGATTTCCATCAAACCAATTGTCCTCCCAGAAGTTTATGTCCCTACCATCCCCCACTTTCCATTTACTGCCCAGCCTGATGAAATTTCTGCTTTTAACCAAATTGTTCCAAAAAATGGAACCATATGGGAGCTGTTCATCTAAATAAAGAAGACCATTGCAAGGACCCCTATTCTGGTTTTTCCTTATTTATTGTTATACCTCATAACACACCCTATCTTCCATCTTAGTTCAAAATACTTTTAATGGGTGTGAAGTGTTAATTGATTTTATGATTTATGTCATTAAGTCTCATCACTTGAAGTATTCTCAGCTTGAGAAGCACAATTTTGTTGTAGTCAAGGTTGTAAAACAATTCATATTTTATATCCTTAATTCTCATTCAACTATTTTTCATTCCAAATACAACTGTAAAGTCTATCCTAACTTAGTAAGAGTTTGGTTCTAATAGTGGTAATTGGGTTGAAAATTTCCAAGAGTATGGTTTAGATATTAGGCCAGCTAAAATGGACCGAGGATGGGGTATGTGTCAGCTAATTATAGAAATTTCAAAAGAAAACTCAAGTGATAATGAAACTATTAAAATACATACTATTTTATTCCTAAGTTCCATAGATGAATGATATTCCAACATTTCCCACTTTCTTACATATGGGGAATTTCCCACACATCTTAGTGTCAAGGAGAAAAGATCCATTAAACTTCAAGTTGTAAGGTACATTCTTTGGGACAACTCTCTTTTTAAGAAAGGCATTGATGGTCCCTAAGATAGGTGATATTGATTAAAAACATATGAATTTGGAGGATTTTTGGGCTAGAATAAAAGATGACAACCCAACCCTATTGGTCCAATGCATTAGATAGAGTGGGTTGGCCCATGTAGTTAGTTTCCCTACTTCAATCCAATGCACTAATACAGTCCTAGCATGTGCCTCTAATTTTTATCCAAAAACTAAGGAGTTAAAATATACTTTGGGGGGGTTATTGCTCAAGTATACACTCACCATATTAACATGGCCTTTGGTATTCCTACCTTTGAAGACTCTAAAATCCTAACTAGGGTAGAATCTCAAAGATAATATGACCTCACTCCTATCAAATACCAAACAATGATTTCCAAAACCTTGCTTAGAGTTAAAAGGAATGGGCGATCCAAACTACCTAAGACCCTCTATATAATTGAATTATTGGATTATTTTTTTATATGATAACATTTCTTGCAAGGGTAATGGGTTTTCCCTCAACTCAAGATTTCAATAACTGTATGATTTTATATATTAACTTGATTTGTGAAGGTAAAAAGAACCTAAATTGGGGAGAAACAGTTGTGAAAATTTACCCCAACAACTCACTCAATTTTAACAGAATAATTTTTTTTACATGACCTCTTACCTGATGCATACCATATCTGGGTATAGAATATAGATTGTCTTGACAAGCTAGGATAACAGGCATAATTTATCTATATATGACTTCTATACTCAAATCACATATGAGAACAACATAAGTCATCATAGGAGGGGCAATGATGCCTTCAAAATTTTTTTGTTAGATTTCTTGAGGTAAATGTAACTAGTAGGTTATCTCGAGAGGCCAGACAATTTATTTCAGTATATGGAAGCTTTTTCATATAATTCAAAAAGTTCTCCTACATCCCAATAGCTAGATTTGAGGGAGCTCCATGTAAGCTTATGATATATTGTAATACATTAACAAGATAGTTTTGGTTGAGATTTGCAGGCATTTGGATCTCCTTCATAGGATTTGCAGAGATAAGAAAATTTATGGTATATAATTTCCATAAATTTAGGAAATTATCTGTAGGACAAATCTATATGCACAAAATGTTGAAAGCAATATATCTACGTTCAAATTTCATCCTTACCAGAAGCGACCAATTTTGATAACAAGAATTTCATTGGTAATAATCTTAGGTTAACATACTATCATTCACCATCATTTGAAGACTACTGGGAGGATTGTTTTGATGAGTATGAGATCATAAGAATAAGCTATGATAGGCTATATTTGTAACAAATCAAATATTTCAAGTTATATGCAGTTCTTGAGGGAATGAAAAATGATGGTTCAAATCCTTTCATTGCAGAATATGTAAATTTCATTCATTATAATCTTCTACCCACCATTGACTAGTCACAAAAGGAGAAAGATAATATAGATGATCTAAACACCCCTGTGCTCTTGAGTTCAAGGCAATTGTTGAATAGAATGGTTAAGGAATTTAATTAGTCTTAGAAGATGGATTTTTCTCAGGAAGCATATTCTTCACAAAAGACCACCCCTTCTCAGTAAAATCCTTCTTCCTCTGCTCTTAAATCAAGAACAAAAGTTTACATCAAGAAATAAAAAGCCAAATATGTGGAGAAGAAAGAAGAAACACTATAAAAATATGGTAACAAAGAAAAAATTTAGGATTTAGGTGATGGAACAACTCCTAAACAATTACAATAACATGTTAAAAAATAGGTAGCTTAGAAGAAACAAGACGAACAATAAGAGGAAGAAGAAATTGAATAAAATGATGAAGAGGAAGATGTGGTTAATCTAGTTTCCCTTTATTCAGGGAAGACCATTACTTTAAGGTAAAAACTAGATGTGAGGAGACCCTCTTCCTCTATTGTAACTTCCACTATTGAGGATTCAATTTACCAACCTATAAGTTCTCATATTTCTCTTTTATTTCCTTCTCTGATGACATATTTGAGAGATTCATTCACCTGGGTTTAGCCTGTGGTAGATAGTAGAAATAGGAAGGATCAATCCCAAGTTAAGGTTCCTAAATATAATGCAGTGGATTCTTTCCTTGGTAATTCCCCTCCTCATCAAAATAAAGGAAATACTACCTCTTGTCATGTTTTAGACTTTGGAGGAAAAAATTCCTAGAAATAGCTAGACCAAAGGAGGATAAGAATTAAAAATATGTATCATTATCAGATCTCGAGATAAAAAATAATCTCATTGGGAGAATCAAATCTAGAGGGAGAAGTAAATAATCGTATAGAGATTGTCCCTTAGGTTATTGAGAGAGTTAAAAAAGGAAAAAAAATCAAGGGAAGATAGAGGAGAAAGAACATGTACTTGTAAGTTTTATCAAGTATTTCCTTTCATTTGAAAAAACTCCAGTGGATCCAACCCCTTTATTTACACTCCCATCCATTTCTGCTACTACTGGAATTGATTTGAAGGAAATCACAGAAATTCACAAACATGTCACTTTTAGAAAAGCATCAAAATCTTGGGATGAAGGTATTCTTGTTTTAGGTTTAGATTTCATTGATGAAGCATGTAAAATATATGATAATATCATCTCATCCCAGGATCAAATCAATTCAGGGATTGATGGCATTGATAAGGAACTCAAAATTTAGGTTGATGTTATCTAAGACCTCCAAATGATGACTCTTATAGATGAGAAAATCCTTCTCTATGAGAAGGTTTTTGATAAATCTAAGAGTAATTTATCCAAAAGTTGGAATTTGAGTTTGGACTAGAGGATAAAAGTTATTGAAGAAGCCTCAAATCAATTAAGGAATGTAGTTCAGAGAGGAGAGTCATTAAAAGATGAGATAGTTGTAGAATTGTAAGCCCATCACTTCCAATGTTTCAAAGAAAACTCATCATAGAGAAATTCAGTAGACCAAATCAAGGGATATTTCAATAAACTCAATAAGGAGAATTTTTCAAGTAGGAATTGGTTAACAAATGGAGGATGGAATAATTTTTGGAACTCAACAACTTCATCATAGAGGTAACAAAGGGAATTTCTCAAGATGGTGGAATAATAAAAGAAATGGAATCTTATCTTGGCATCTGGTTGACTAATATTTATAACACTTGCACCAAAAGACAAAGATATATACTATAGTGACCAAATTCTTGATCCACGTTTTAAATCTCAAGATCATATCTATAGACACCAAAATTGGGTCACATTCCCCTTGGTCCCTCGTCAAATAATCACCTTGAACTCACTCACTTAACCATGGAACCTTTCACCCCACCCTAATATTAATTTAATTAAATTAATTCATGGTCTCATAATATTTATTATTTACATATCCTAATTGAGATAATTCTCACACCACCACCTCACCTATACACCTCACCTAGCCACCTCACCCTAAACCTATTTTTAGTATGTTGCCATAACTAACTAAGACCTACCTAAACCCTAAAAATCAAATCCTACATTCCCTCTAACCACATTCCTACCTGTTAGAAAGGAAGCTTCCATTCTAATTTACAAAGAAAAATGAATAGGATCCAAGAAATCAAGGGGATCTGCCCATTTTATTAAACCTAGAAAATCCCGCCCTAACCGATGCCGGTTACCCTAAACCACCACCGGTCAACCTGGAACTGTCATCGGTTACCATTTATTCCAAAAAACAACCTTATTTATAGGTTGACACATTTTATGAGAGCAAGGGACGAGACCAAAGCTACATGCAAGTAGCCCCAGTATTCACACATGCATCAGAGCATCCACAACCGACATCAGAAGCGATCACAAAGTTATTTTCATTCACGAGAGCATCTTGGGAAGTGCCATCACCATACCAAACTCCATCCATCTGATCAACTACCATTTCCATCCAGCCATCAAGCTCATATAACAGTAAGTATTTTTTTAACCAGCATTCATCTACTTTCATGTTAGTAGGCTCTATTACCTCTGTTATTAGTTTCTACTTGCATTCCCTTTCTCCCATCTTCCACCTTCATGCAAACTTTAATCATTCCTTCACCCACACCATTAAACATAACTTTTAAATATCTCTAAGCACACCTAAGATCTCCATAGACCTTACCATTTCCTTCTCCATTTCATTTAGTCTCAGATCTTCCCTCACACCAAGATTTTAATAAGTTTCATCTACCCCGACCATACTGACGTTGGTTACCCATAACCGTCATCGGTTTCACTTAAACCAATATCGGTCATACCCTACCAACGTCGGTCTCTATGTTTTAACCTCAGACCAAGAATAGAGCTTGAAATCCCCACCAAATACCCAAAACATCCCAAAACCAGACCTTGACCAGTACCAGTACTCTGACAGAGACCTTGACCTTCATATTCAATCATAGCTTAGCCTGTTGTGAATGAATTTTCTTATTGTAGTCGAATGAGATACCTAAATCATTTTAACTACAGTAGGATTTTATTTATTGTTAACATTGAATTGTTTTAAACAGTGGATTGACAGCCGTCTAGGGAGTATCACACTTCCCGTATCTAGCATATGCTAGGCAGTCCACTACATATACTGTTTAAATTCCATTTGGTGGTCTTATTTTCTATTTTAAGTAGTTCCTCCTAGCCAAAAGGAAGCTCTCATGATCAGCTGTGGATCAAGAAGTCATACGTGCAACAACCTTCAACCAGCTTTAACAGGTATTCCTCCTAGCCCATTTACCCTTATCTGTTTCGTCAATATTCAAGGAAACACTCTAAGAATCAGGTGAAACATTTTGGCACACCGGTGGGACCCATTCAGGGTTCCTTGCATTTATTTATTTCTAGGTGAAAAGTTATATGTTTTTTTCCTTTTTGAAAGGCTCTCACATTAAAATTTCTCCTCTGGAATCTTCTTTTCTTTCTAGTTGTCTCAAAGCAATCATGTTTTGGTGCTATAAAAATAATTCTTCTTCTCTTTCATTTGTACTGCATTAGTGAAAGATAATACTCTCTCTAGTTCATCTTTTTGTGTCATCGAATTCGATATTTCGATTTGGGCTTAAAATCAACTGCATTTCATTCTTCTTTACTGCATTAGCTCACATTAAATGAGGGCAACCTATACGGTGGAAGTCATGCCCAGCTGATGGTTGACAAACAAATCGTAGAAAAGCAGTTCCTTTCTCTTCTTCTCTCTCTGAGTCTTACCCAAACATCACAAAAATGAAGAAATATACACATTCTTAAACAACATCTTACCCAGAAGAAGTTTTAAGTGATCACACCATCATGGTACAGTGGGCACCCAACTCATTACTTCTGTTGAGTCATTATCTTAGGAGACGGCCCGCCCCCACCATAACATAACCTGAAACCTCTCCTTGTAGATCTCTTTCTTCGTAGGAAGCATTCCTCACCAAAAACTCTATTCTAAAGTTCATGAGTCAGTCTTCTAAATAGCATAAGCTGAACAAACATAAAGAAAAGAGCACTCTTAGGATCATATTTTTCTTAGTGTTTCTGCTTGGCTTGTGTTTTGAGGTGAGAGGACATGTTCTTCATCTTTTTATTTCTCCTTGTACACTCCTTATCATAGTCAGTATATTCCAACTTCATCTGAGTGTGTCTGGACCCCATTTTCATCATTCTCAGAATTTTGGGTTTGATTCTACACTTGATTTTAAATCACAACCACATGTTCTTCATCTTTGTTTCAATTTCACATCACAGTAACCAGTGTCAGTCCATCAACCATCGTCGGTTACCCTCTGACTGTCATCAGTTTTACCCAACCGGTGTTGGTTTACTGTTCTTTTGGTTGACCTACCCAAAAGGACACCTGTTTCATGTTCTTTATTACTCAGAGTCTCTGTAACTCTCATCATCTTCTCTATCCTGATAAGCTCCATCTGCATCTTATCTACCTGGCAAGTTATTAGCCTTTTGTCTTGTTTTGACAAACTGTCCATTTTCCACAGTGACCGACCATGGTTACCTGTGACCGACATCAGTTTACCATAACCAGCATCAGTTAGGCTTTTCAAATTTCCAGCTGATATTTTGTACCTAATCCACCTACCACCACCTGTTTTTTCCTATTTCTGTTGTATTTGTGTCATTTACAGAAAGCAGTCCTACCACATCATTACTTGTTCACATGGTGCTAACTCGTAGCCAAGAAAATACCCTCATATTCCACGCTATTTGTCAACCACTCCTACCCAGTCCTTCACCACCTTCTATTCTATCACCCATGGATCCTACCCAACCTATCACTATCACCACAGGGGACGAGGAGTTTCAAATGACTCCTTGACCAGAACCCTACCACCTTATAGTTCTATCTTTCCTACTTATCCACTCGAGATGCCTCAGGTCAGTTGATATATGACATGCCCCTATCTATCCCCCAACACTCACTCCTACTTCTGCATCAGTCCCATCTCACTTTGCGTTACCCACATCTACCTTGCCCCTAGTCATTTTGCAGCTAGGCCCTGTACCTGCTATGATCGCTACATCGGCCACATCTATTACACCCGTAACATCCACTATATCTTCATCCACCACCCAGAACATAACCTCATCTACGTGCCTATTGTCTCACATATACCCATAGACAACACAACCACCCCTGGTGTCGATGACCCCTACCCCATTTCAAAACATTTTCCTTTCTATTCCACAGTCCTTAGCCCCCATCACTACTAGGGTTACCTCGACCCTTCCACCTCCATATACGTACTATCAGCATCCTCCCATTTCATCCATCATTCCTTCGAGGTACATACCCCCTATCTCACTCCCTTATTCCCAACCTACCTATGCGGCATCGCCATATATTGGAATGCCACCTCCATCATATGTCCAACACCAACCCTCTTATGCTATAGGAGGTATCCATCCATCACCACCTACTAATGACCTCATCAAGTTAATGATGGATTAGATGTAGACACTTGAGGCATCGGTTTCTGGCTTACACAACTCTCTCACCTATGATGAAATTTTCAATGAGCCCATACACCCATCTATTCCTATTCATCCATATCCCGTACATTGGGAAATGCCTAAATTTAACCACTTCAATAGAAAAGAGGACCCGCAACAACACTTGCAGTCTTTCAAACATGGGTGTTATCTGATCGCCCATGATGATGCTTTGCTTCTGAGGACCTTTCCCATGTCTCTGACCAGGCCCGCATTAGACTGGTATAGTGGGTTACCTAGACATTATATCTTCTCATTTAATCAGGTAGCCCAAGCCTTCTTGGATCACTTCTCCATCAACGTTGTTAAGAAGGTTACCATGAATGACCTCTACTCTACGCGTCAATATGACGACGAGTCTATCGCAGATTTTGTCACTCATTGGCATAGCCTGATCAATCAACTCACATTCCAATTACCACAAACCAAGCTCATAGAGCTCTTCACTTGGGCTTGTGCTAGACATATCTCACCGACCCTGCAAGTCCAGACTTTTCGAACCTTCGATGAGGCATTCACCATGGCCCGAAAGCTAGAGATTCAGGCCATCGAAGAAAAGAAAATTCAACTATGCAATAAGAACTCAGGCATTTAAGTCAAATGATACCTCTTCTTCTTCGAAACCACAGAATAATTATTCAAAAGCCAAGGGGACCGCTAACATGCAGTGGTACTCAAGGCCAGCCCAGCTCATCCATCAAATCAGGCTAAGCCCTCATCTAATCTTTCTCATGTCCAGACCTTTCAATTCAGATAGGAACAACAGAAATACACCCCAATCAGGGAGCCTTATTCTTCTATCTTAGAAAAGCTCATTAAAGTTGGGGCCATTACCCTTCCCCCTATCAAACCACACACTAGTTTTGATCCTACTCTCCCCACACCTGCGTGGTACAAAGAGCATGACTTCTGTAACTATCATCGGGTAAAAGGTCATAGTGACGGTAATTACATCACTTTCAAAAACATTGTCCAGGAAATGCTCGAGAATGGTGAGTTAGTCTTGGATAACCTGAACGCACCTACTAATCAAAACCTACACATCTTTAAGAAACCATTTCCTAATCATGCCCCTTCTTCTGATCAAACTAGAGAGACCTCAACTAATGATAGCCATACCCGCGAGGTCCATGCTATTTTCAGTGATGCACCAGTTACTTCCCAATTACCTCATATTCCTTCCATAGAATAAATCTTGGCCCGAGGTCCTCCACCTACACATGAACCCACTTCACCTATTCCTCCACCCACAGAGGAACACCCTTCATCTCCTCCCTCACCTATGAAGGAGTCTTCTATTAACATCAAAACCATTTCACCTTTGGCTTCTCCACCTAGAGACCCGTCACCAGCAGGTACCTCTCCGACCCACAGGAGATGCTTGTTCATCTCCCCCACCCACAGAGGAACACCCGTCATCTCCTCCACCTATCAAAGATCCAGTAGAAATGTCATTACCTCTAGGTGACCATTCTCCATTAGCCACCCAAGATCCTGCTAACTTACTTTCGGCTCTCTTACCCACAGAGGCTGAAGCTAGCAAATTCCCCATTTCTAAAACACATTTTATGGGAATCACCATTGGATCCACATCAACCCCACCCACTACAGTGTCATTCTCATGCTTAGCTAACCACCTGGATTATGTGGATAGAGCCTTACTTTGGGGGCGTCTTCTACTTCCTGTCTCAACACAAATGCAGATGTCACTCGCTGACACCTCCACTATTTATCCAAAAGTATTTTGGCCGATCGAACCAAACACAACCACAACTATCGACAAATTCTCCCATGATACCATTCATGGCTCAACTTACACCTCTACCAATAACCCAACATGCATCTACATCTAAACCCACCTCTACATCATCTACCTTACCTAAACCTATTACTACTTTAGGGGTCATCCCAACGGCTAGTCTCACTCATCCACCCATCAAATTAGATTTAGCTACATCCTCCAAAGCTAACACCAAACTTAATCTAGCCCCCAAATAGAAGAACCAATCCCCTAGATCTCGTACCCCAACCTGGCCAATCACACCCTCATCACCTTCACCCCTTCCGTCCATCTTAGGACCTCACCCCTCGACCCTGGCTAAGAAACCTCCACCCACTGGTAAACTAAAAACGTAGTAGCCCATTCCTCCCTCGCAGACCTCTAATATACCCAAGCACCTGCGACACAACTTCTGCCTACACTTGTAACATTTTTACCACCCATACCTTCAATACCATCGATAACTTCTTCACTACCCATTACACTTCATTCCCTTTCCCTTACACCTCCTGCACAACCTGCACCATCTACCTCCATAACACCTCGGTTATCCCCATGGGTAACCTACCCTCTTCCACCATCTACTTTTCCCTCTAAATCTCATGTGCCCATATCACCCTTACACAAGAAGGTGCAACCTAAAGTCAAAATCCCGCTACCCTCCAATAAGGTAGTCAAACCAACCACACACTCTATTGTCAGTTCATCTACCACACCCTTACCCAAGCAGACACGACCAACACCTAAGACCACACCACACCAAGACCCTAGCTCAACCCACTCCCCCTCTTACAAAGACAATTCCTATACAATCAGCCACACCTGCACCCAAACCCACATTCACTTCCCATTGTGATCCACTAGTGGGATCCTATGATAAAATCTTAACCAACCTCCTCAAAAATTCTGTCATCACATTACCACCTCTTAGACCTTATGACCCGCTCAAACCCAAACCAAAAGGGTTTGACAAAACCAAAATTTGTGCCTATCATCATGTGCCAGGACATGATGTAGAGGACTAGAAGGCTTTGAAAGTTGTTCTTGTCTAGTTGTGTCCTCGTGAAGAAAAATTTTACAATGATGACCTTCTCGATGAGGACCCCATTTTTCTAGCACCAATTTCCATAGATCTTCCCTCATTGCCTACTCAGCGACCAAGACCTCCACCCCCACAATTCTTAGAGCCACCTCCGAGATTTGAAATTAACATGGTTTGTATAAGAGAACTGGCCAAATCACCACCCAAATGTCATTGCGCCCAGCTCACTTCACAAGGCTTTTCTCCCCCGGTAGGTTTCTACCTGTCATGCCGTTATACCACTCATCCTACACCTTCTCCATTTACCTCCTCCCCTTAGATTAACATGATCAACATTTCTACCCATGCACAAAGGGACAAAGGCAAAGAAAAGACAAATGACCCACCAACCAACCCTATACCCAACACATCTCTGCACCCACACCCAAAGTCACTATCCGTTGCCCCACATATCCTATTTCCAATGGGGTTACACATCATGTGATGCTCAAACAATTACACCAATCCCCCTCAAAATGTTCCTATATGACCTCATCCAAACCTCATAATCCCATCACCAAGCTCTCATGGAGGTTCTTCAGTCTATTGAGGTTTTACCCAATGACCCCATGCCTGTAGCCTCCATTATTACACCTCATTTTGTAGCCTCTCTCACCAAATTACTACCTTCTTCTACACCTTCACCTACTCACCAAGTGGCCACCCTCAGCTTCTCAGATGAAGAGATCACACCGCACCAAACTGATGACCCAGATCCAGCCCTTTTCATCTCCATCCACATTGATAATATACATGTACGATGTGTTATGATCGATGGGGGAGCTAGCATTAACATCATCTCCTCCCATGCATTTGACCAAATGTGCATACCCGAAAATTGCATGCATAAACATCCCATCATGTTGTGTTCATTTAATGACACTATCACCTCTACACTTGGCACCATCATCCTCCATGTTCAAGTGGGCCCCCGCATTGTTCCAAATTTATTTTACGTATTAGAGGGGGAATTTCAATATAACATGTTGCTTGGTAAACCCTGGATTCATGTCATGGGTTGTGTTCCTTCCACTTTACATCGTTGTGTGAAGTTTGAGCATGAAGGTCACACCTATACCATTCAGGCTGACCCATCACCTTTTAAAACCTGTAACATGCTCTACCTACCCAATGACGTGCTTGTACCCATTAAGACTTCTATAGCCATGGCCACTTCCTCTTCACCTACACCTTCACTCACCAATGCTTCCGCTACCTCAACTGCATCTAAATCCTCCATTCCTACCACTTCCACGACCTACACTACAGACCCATCAACCTCCCAATCAGCTGGCTCCACCTCCGATCCAATCTCTAACACATCATCTATCCCATCTACTGACATATTGACCATCGATCCCTTGGAAGGAATTTTTCAACACATCACTCTAGGGGAGTATCACCTATATAATGTCAACACATTCATTACTCCACAAGAGTATGGAAGCCTTCACCAACACCCTCACTATGATCACCACATATGAGAGCATCTCCTTTATGGTCCTCCCCACCTTCACACCAATCTCACCTATGGGGGACTTAATACTACCACTTATACACCTGAACCACCATCACAAACCCACCCATTTTCTGCCGACCTCTAGTCACTCACCAATCATCGTTTCACCCACACCTTCCTACACTGATGTGCATGGAAGGGTTTTGGTTTTCACTTTTACGAGCAAGGCCATCACACTATTATTCTATGTACTACCCACAAACATAACGATCGTAGTGGTATCAGCTTTGTTGAACTACCTACCAAGAAGGCTCGCATCGAACTCATTGATGATATCGACCCCCTTCCACTTTCTTCACCTGCTCCACCTTCTTCACCACCTTCACCGACAGAGTCAATGGATCCAGAATCCATCCCTCCTAACTTTTTTTTTCAAAAACACCATTTCCTTGGGGCCTCTGACTTATCAACGCGAGGGCGAGGCTCCCTCTTCTCTTTCCTTCATGTATCCTAAAATGATCGATGAAGATACACCTTCTATTAATGTCGTTCAATGCCATGATGATGAATCTATACTCACCTACCTTGGTGCAGAAGACTCATATATTCATCAGTTGTTACCATCTAAGATACAAACCATGTTGAACGAATCGACTATCGAAATCAACATCCATACTCAAGATGACCCGCACATTCTAAAGATTGGCCAATCTTTAGATACTCTTGAACAGGAAGCCATCACTTCTTTTCTCAAAATCCATAACCATGCTTTCACTTGGTCTTACGCTGACATGCCCGGTATTGACCCCACCATAGTGGTCCACAATATCATAACCATTCCCGATGCCAAACCCATAAAACAAAAGCTAAGGAAAATGCACCCTCGCATTGCTCTTCTAGTAAAAGAAGAACTTCAACGTCTTCTTTCCGTTTCCTTCATCTTACCCATTGATTTTCCTTGATGGATTTCTAACATTGTCCGAGTCACTAAGGTGACAGGGGGACTCCGCATTTGCATAGATTTTCATGACCTCAACCTAGCTTTCCCAAAAGATGACTTTCCTCTACCCAGTATTGACCAACTGGTTGACCTTACCGCTGGTCATGAGATGCTATCACTCATGGATGGTTTCTCGAGTTATAACAAAATCTTGCTTGCCCCAGAAGATCAACACAAAACCACATTCATCACCCCTTGGGGAACCTTCTACTATCGAGTCATGCCTTTTGGCCTTAAAAATGTTGGTGCTACATATTAGTGGGCTATGACTTACATATTCCATGACATCATGCATCGTATATTGGAAGATTACGTAGATGATCTCCTTGTCAAATCTAAGTGCCACTACAAGAACCTCTCCATCCTAAAAACCATCTTTGACCACCTCATTAAGTATTGTGTTCACCTTCAGCCCAAGAAATGTGTCTTTGCGGTTCTCTCGGGAAAGCTCCTGGGATTTATTGTCTCCTTACATGGTATAGAGGTTGACCCTGCTAAATTCAAGGCCATTCTCAAAACTCCTCCACCCACTAATCTATGGCAGCTTCTGTAGCCTAAAAGGTAAGTTGTAGTCTATTCGTTGTTTCATTTCACAACTTTTTGATCGATGTCAGCCATTTCATCATCTTCTCAAAAAAGATGTCTCCTTTAAATGGGATGATGACTGCCAAAAATATTTTGAGGCCTTAAAACAATACCTTCTCCAACCACCTGTACTCATTCCACCTAAATATGATCAACCCTTCTACCTATACATTTCTACTACCAATCACTCCTTAGGGGCCATGCTCGCTCATCGTGATGAACAACATAGGGAGCAGGTGGTTTATTACATAATCCGTACTCTTCTAGACTACGAGACTCATTACACCCATGCTGAAAAACTTTTTTTAGCCTTAGTTTTCATTGCCACCAAACTCCACCATTACCTACTTAACCACAAAACATATGTTGTGACCAACACCGACCCCTTACACTTCATGTATGCCAAACCTTACCAAAATCAATGGGCTGCACGTTGGCTTATGCTTCTAGCTGACCTCAACCTCGAATTCATCCATCAAAATTCCATCAAGGTCCAAGCTATCGCCGACCAAGTGGCCGGCACACCTATTTCCGGGGATCAACCCTCTAATTTTGACTTTCTAGATGAGTCTATTGCTACCCTTTCCTTGGATGAACCTGCTTACCAAATGACACTCTTCTTCAATGGTTCCAAGTGTCAACGTGGGGGTAGAGCTGGTGTTATCCTCATTCTACTAGATGGTGAACCCATGCCTTTTTCTTTCAAACTCTATTTTGATTGTACAAACAATATTGTTGAATACGAAGCACTCATAATGGGTCTCCAGGCTGCCTATGCCTTAGATGTTAAGTCAATCAACATCTTTGGTGATTCTCAATTGGTCATAAACCAAGTCAATGGTATATACCAGTGTTGTAATGAGATAATTCAAAAGTATAAGCATCATGTGGACATACTTTTGACCACCTTTGACCGTTACGACCTTCAAACCATCCCCTGTTCTACTAACAAATTTGTAGATACCATGGCCTGTTTGGCTTCCCAGATACCCGCTTCATCCACCGATTCTAAAATCTTTGTCACCATACAAAGACTCTAATCACCCTCTTATTTACCTCATGAAGTTTACTCTATCTGAACCACCACTCCCGAACCGAGTGACCTTTGGTATAAACAATACTCAGACTATCTTTCCCTCTCCATCTTACCTCCTGACCTCACTCGTAATGAACAACGCGCCTTTCTTAAAAGGGTCTCTCGTTATGTCATCATGGGTGGTCTCCTCTATAAGCACAAATTCAATGGTATTCTCTTACGGTGCCTTACGAGTTCTGAAATTCCTTATACCATTAAGGAAGTTCATGATGGCATATGTGGAGGTCACTTCAGTGGCCTTGCTGTTGCTAACTGTATTCTTCACCTAGGCTATTATTGGCCGAACCCTTAACCATGATTGTTGTGATTACATTAAGTGTTGTGTAAAATGCAAACAACACACCAACCTTCATCATACACCTAGTCATGCCTTACAGGTTGCCCGTGACCTTTGACCCTTCTCTCAATGGGGTTTAGATCTTGTTGGAGAGATCAATCCCCATTCTTCCTAGTGACATCAATAGATAATCACCACTACCAAATATTACATTAAATGGGTTGAAGCCATACCTCTCATCTCCACGAAAGCTGAGAAAATATGTGAGTTCATCAATCACCACATTATTTGTTTCTTTGGTGTCCCACATCACCTCATCACTGATAATGGAAAATAATTCAAAAATAAAACCTTGCGTAAACTTTGCAAAGCCTTCGGTATTCAACTAAGTTTATCATCACCATATTACCCACAAACCAACGGCCAGGCCGAATCCACTAATAAAACCCTGAACAAAATTCTCATGAAAGTGGTTAATGATACTAGCAAGGACTGGCATACACACATTCCTTTTTCCCTGTTGGTGTACCGCACTAGTATTCACACTTCCATTGCTGCCACACCTTTTTCTCTAGTCTACGGTACAGAGGTTGTTCTACCTCTCGAAGTCAAGATTCCATCTCTTCACATTTCTCTCCATAACATACTCAATGATGATGAATTTTTCCAAGACAGTTTAGCACAACTTGAGTTATTAAACAAACATCGTCTTAATGCTCTTGATCATCTTCAAGTTTACCAAAAATGTATCAAAAGTGCCAATGAAAAACCTGTCCATCAACGCACTTTCCAAGTCAGTGACCTTGTCCTGAAGGAAAATCAACATGTAACCAAAGCAGAAAAAAGTAAACGGGGAAAATTTTCTCCTAATTGGCTTGGACCATACATCGTGACTCATGCTTATGGATCAGGTGCTTATCATTTATCTTCACTAGATGGTAAACCCGAACCTGAACCCCTTAATGCCTTACATTTTCAACCATTCTACTATTGACTTTCAGTCCTACCTCACCTTCTGCCTCTTTTCATGCTCATCCCTTGAGCACTTTTCACTTCCCTTCTTTCACTATGCCATCCCCAAAAATTAAACAAGAATCATGTGCATACCCATCACTTTCTTACCCTCTCTTAAATATGTGTACAACGTCTCTGCACATGGCATGATTCTCATGGATGTTTTTCTTCTTCTTTCAGATGATATCCCATGGTCGTTTCACCTTGATTTTTGAACAAGAATCTGATTCTTCACCTTAGTCTTGTCCATGACTTAAAATCCCTAACATGGGATCCAACTCCTTGAGTCAAACTTCTAGTAAAAAGATGACTCCCTCAAAAAGGACATCTTTCTCTCTACATCGCTATGCTATAAATAGACTGCTCCCTTGAAGGAAAGCTATGTAAAGCTTGTTTCTTAAAAGAGAGAGAGAGAGAGAGAGAGAGAGAGAGAGAGAGAATCTGAAGCTTCCCACATTGATCAGCTTCATGAAGACCTCAAGGAGTTAATTTCCTCATTCCATATAGACTTCCCGCATCGATTAGTCTATCTCAAATATAAGTTAAAACAGACACCTTTTTTGTCATGGACTTGTTTATTGTGATCTTGGATCTCTTGCCATAAGGCATGCTCCCTCACGCCATATAAACTAACCACTTTTCACCTTCTCACCATTCACCCTTTCATTTCCTACCACCTCAAGGGACCTATTGGAACCATGACATTTTAAGATCATGTGACTACTCTTCACCTTTAGAATGATCAATCATACAATGTCTTTAGGGTCTTACGTTCATCAGCCCATCTAAGGTATGACCCACCCGTTATGATCCTTATCAATCAGGTGGCTTTCTTGCCTCCTCTTATCTTTTAACTTCTTCATTACCTATTGATCATCCTATACAGGACTAGATCCTTGACACTCATTTCTAGGACATTTTCCTCTTTCACCACAATTATCTTAATATCACCCATACCTATTTTCCCATAGTTCAACCATACCTAAAAGACCCAGACTCAATCATGCCTATAACCTACCAACCTCATCTCATACATCCTCCAATTTTTCCCTAGCTTAAGGGAGAACTACATCATCCTCAAGTCCCTGTTTGTCGGGACTATGTAGGCAGCACTCCGAGGACATGGGGCCCTTGGAGGTTATCTTAGCCACTCTCTACCCTAACCAATTCCCTCCCCCCCTTTCCTAGTCACATCCTACCTTAGTTATTTTCCTTTTTATATCAATAATTGGAAATTAAACTAAAAAAACAACACTTTCTTCACATCTTTATTATCATCATCCATACATTCATTATGTCTACCATTTCTTTAACATTATCATGCATATTACTGCAAAACATCTCAATGTGACCCATGTCATCATTAATTGCACAAATTAATAAATTAAAAACTCAACTAATCTTAACTCAATCCATGCCTAAACCAAACTTAAACTTCATCATACCTAAGTCAAACCTGACTCAATCCATGCCTAAATCACAAACTTGACTCAATCCATGCCTAACCTGACTCCATCCATGCCTAAACTAAAAATATGACTCGATCCATGTGTATGACTTGGCTCTATCATGCCTACACTACTTAGTTTCCATTACATATACGAAAAAAAATAGAAATTTAAACACAACCATATACGCATAATCACCATAATCACCATCATCTCTATAAATCAATCACCTCAACATGTGTATCCAAATACATGACTCTCAAATGTCTTCAGAATGCAAGCCCGTGTATATAAAAAAATCTCAAAAACTCTCATGTACATCCTCACTATATTTAGCACGCAGGCTAGTATATCTGTCAAAAATATTATATCAACAATAAAATAATCATACATGGAGCTCAATCATCTCCCCATTTGATGTCCAAACTAGTATCATTTGTCTCCTCCCCCGCTCCTCTAGCCTGGCATCTGGCTGACCTCCCTCCACCTCACCCTGGTCTTGCCCTTGATGGTCCTACATCTTGAGCTAGCCTCCATGCACTAGTGGCCTCACCTTAAACTAGCTCCTAGGCTCACTGGCCCCCTGTACTCTCCACACTATGTGTGCAGGATCTACTCCTCTTAGTTGAGGCCTATTGTGCTCTGTACTTGGCATATGATAAGACATATATACCTGCTGCCATCAAATGATCTTGGTAGTATCTCACCTCACCCATGGCATCTCTTAATCTAGCAGCGGGTATTGTCTATGGTGGTGCCATCAGCCTCTGACCCTGTCCCTACCCCTGTGGTAGTGTCATCGGACTCAGAGCTTGTGCCTGTATCTGGGCCTGAAGGGCCGCTATCTGTGCCTGTGCAGCAACCAACCGACCCTAAAAATGTGTAACCTATCATTATGTTGTGGCCAACTAGCCCTATAAACCTATCACCTGCACCCCATCTCCATCTCCACCCTCTCCCTCTCCCTCCAATGCAGGTGCTAGTCCCTGTCCTCCGTAGGCCTGTAAAGTAGCCACCCGTGCCTACAGGGTCGCAACATGTGCCTCAACCCCTATCAAATGTCCCTATACTATCCCCAATTGGGTCACCAGGATATTCACCTACCCCTATAGGGCATCTCTCTACACTGTGATGGTAGTCAAGTCTGGTTACCCCAGCCTCGGCTAGTACTACTTGTAGCTATGTAGCCCACCACTGCATGTACCTATCTATCACCTTAGCATCATCTATCTGTCGGTCGACTGGTTACTCCTCCTGCCTGGTCGGTATTATCACTCATGGTGGAGACATAGGCCTCTCGACATCATCTCTCCTGTACTGAGGGAAGGGTGGGGGTATATCCTATGGCAACCCAAACTCCCATCTAACCTAGTCTACATGTATCATCTCATGCTCCCCAGACCGCTGCCCCTCTATCCACCTATAAATTTGTAACCCATCCAGCTCCACCGCCATCTACCTATATGAAGGATATCCTACATATGGCCTCCAAATAATTTCCACACCAGAAAAACCCTCCAATAATCACATATAATAGGCTACATCATGTGTCACTCTAGCCACTCAGCACTCTCCCATAACCGACACCCATTGCCTATAACCCGCTCAAACAAAACTTGGCTCAAATGCATTGACCTAGGGCATACCAACTGGGTGCACACACAAAATGTGCTCATAGGACTAACAATGTAACAAAAATGTGCATCACAAGTTGAAACACTGTAGTCACTCGTAAGCCCACAGCTCCCTGTATAGCTGTACCAAGAATGTAGGTGCCCATGAAAACCAAGTCTTGTTCTCCACCATGTCGTGTAGGAACCCCCATCGGTGATCATGGGGGAATCTCCCATCCTCTACATCTGGTAGTGCAAAACATCAGACTACCTCCATAAAAAGTACAACCAGCCTCATATCCTTGGGGTAGGCTTGATACATCACCCCGTAGCTCATACTGGCACTATGGAATCCTAACAATGCCAACCACTCTCTAAACAATGGTAACAGTAACTCCTCGGATGCCTTTGAGGAGATCAAGTAAACCTATGTACCTACTTTAGGTAGTCACAAAGATCCTATAAACATCCTCTAGGGTGATCATGATATCACTCATCGAATAAATGAAAGGTATTGGTCACTTAGTCCCATCAATCGATGAGAGTGACCATCAAGCTCAGCTCCCGGACTATGTGTCGGTAGCGTCTGACACCAATCAGACCCACATATACAACATGGATCCACTCCTCACATGTCGTCTCCCCCCATATCTCCACAAGTAAGGGAGGTACCAGTGTCCCTCATCCGTAGCTGATCCCTGGCCTACATACAATAAATCATATTAATAAACCTTTACCAAAACCTGCATATAACCTTGCTATCCCCCTACTGCATCGCTTACCCTAACTAAATCCCCCTTTCACCTATATATATGCCCTAAATCAACACTACCTATCTACCTATCTACCCATGCCTCAGACCCTCCCCTATTTCCATTTTTCTCCTCTCATTGATCTTCTTTATTAGCTCACCTACCCATACCCATAACCCTAACCCACCTCTCTAACTCTCTCTCCCCTACCTATCTAACCATAACCCGTCCATTTTAACTCTTTGAGGGATTGCCTCTTTAGCCTATTAACTGGCATTAATCAATATTGACCGATCACGGTCCAACAATAACCGGCATTAGTTAGTGCATCTGTGATCGATACTGGTCCTTACCCACCAACGCTGGCTAAGCGCATATCGACATTGTTCACTATCACGGTGACGAACCTGCAACGCCGTCCCATTTTTCTCCCACATTTCTCCTTTCTACCCATTTCCCCTCTCATACCTATGAAATTACCTATTCCCACCCCTTATTTACCTAAGTCTACCCTCCCTTGTTCCCCTTTTCTCATTAATCAACCACATTTAAATTTTAAAAGTTTTCCCCCCCAAAAAAACAACCCATGTTTTCCCTCCTACCCGATTCCTACCCTCCACTTACTTAAGAACAATCAAACAATCAGAAATAAGTTCTTACCTCATCATGATGCCATCTGTGTAGTGGTACCTCATGACCACTGCGTAGGTCTACCCGATCCCTCTCCTGCCTCTGCCATCACCAATCACCCGTTGGCTCAATCCAATCAAATCACTCACCCAATTCAATCACGGTGCTCATAGCTTGGCCTATCGACCAATGATCCCTCACTCTATGGATTGCCAACTCAACTCTCCATGTTTTTTGGTCACTTTCCACCTCATTCTTCTTATCTTGTCATTTTCTCCAATTTGGTAAATGACAAATGATTTTTAAAATGTGGCACTTTTTATTTTTATAACGTACCTGACTTAACTGGTGATGGTTTTCCCTTGACTGACATCGGTCATGTGCCCTCACCTACCGTAGATGGTTTTACCTTGACCGAAATTAGTCTTGTGCCCTATCCTACTGTGGTTGGTCCATAGCGACCGACATTGGTTCCTTATAACCATTTTCAGTTATCCTGCTTAGTCTTTTTCCTACCCACTCCCCCCTAATTTGTTGACCTGAATAATTTTTCTCCCTCACCCACACCTGACTTGGACACTCCACTTTACCCTCTTGAACTCATCATTTACTACCTAACCTTGTCCTCATTTGGGGATTTTGTTATTTTACCCATACCTTGGCCCTATCCATGCCATAACCTAGCTACTTAGACCTGGAACATTGCTAGTGACCTGTGACCTCATGTCCTTGCTATACCTTATGACACTATTACCTATGTTGTTTGATCTCCTTCCCTTACCTTTCCTTTTTCTGTAACCATTTATCTTGGCCCAACCTTTAGTGTACCGAAACATACCTAAACATTCCTGCACCTCACCTGCAATGTGTTTCCTAACCATATCCTATACCTAGAATACTAGAATCACCTCAACCTTGTTCGAATAAACGTATTGACCTTAGAAAATGTAGAGTTTACATGCTCTTTAACCTGGGTACCATATTAAAGTTTTTTTTGTGTGTACGTTTTACTGTTACTACCTTTGAGCCCTGACCCATTACATGAATCACTTGATTAGACCTTTACCCCCCTCACCTATGTTCTCCACCTTCCTCTTCATCACATTCACCTTTTATCAAACCAATCACTGATTCTGCCTTTTTCCTCATCAATTCCTGGTTTGAGGGGGATCACCTTTACCCACACATGCTCGGCAACCACACCTTATTTTTGTCAGAGTCGCTTACCAATACAAGCTATATAATAAAAAGGGGCAAAATTTAGACACCAAAATTGGGTCACACTCCCTTTGGTGCCTCGTCAAATAATCACCTTTAACTCACTCACTTAACCATGGCCCCTTTCACCCCACCCTAGTATTAATTTAATTAAATTAATTCATGGTATCATAATATTTATTATTTAAATATCCTAATTGAGATAATTATCACACCACCACCTCACCTATCCACCTCACCCTAAACCTATTTTTAGTATGTTGCCATAACTAAATAAGACCTACCTAAACCCTAAAAATCAAATCCTACATTCCCTCTAACCACATTCCCGCACCGTATAGAAAGGAAGCTCACCCTAATCCTATTTTTAGTATGTTGCCATAACTAAGAATCTTCCATTCTAATCCGCGAAGAAAAATGAACAAGATCCAAGAAATCAAGGGGATCTACTCCATTTTAGTAAACCTAGAAAAATCTCACCCTAACCCATTCTAATCCGTGATGAACAAGATCCAAGTCAGTTACCCTAAATCGCCAAATCGCGGTCAACCCGGAACCATCGTCGGTTACCATTTATTCCCCAAAAAAACCTTATTTCGAGGTTGACACATTTTTTGAGAGTAAGGGATGAGACCAGAGCTACATGCAAGTAGACCCAGTATTCGCACATGCATCAGAGAATCCACATCCGGCATCATAAGTGATCACAAGTTATTTGCATTCACGGGAGCATCCTAGGAAGTGCCATCACCATACCAAACTCCATCTATCTTATCAACTACCATTTTCATCTAGCCATCAAACTCAAACAATAGTAAGTATTTTGTTGACCAATATTCATCTACTTTCATGTTAGTAGGATCTGTTACCTCCTTTGTTAGTTTCAACTTACATTCCCATTCTCCCATCTTCCACCTTCATGCAAACTTAATCATTCCTTCACCCACACCATTAAACTACCCATACCTGACTTTTAAATATCTTTGAGCACACCTAAGATCTCCATAGACCTTACCATTTACTTCTCCATTTCATTTAGTCTCAGATCTACCCTCACACTAATATTTTAATAATTTTCATCTACCCCCAACCATACCAATGCCGGTTACCCATAACCATCACCGATTTCACTTAAACCAATATTGGTCATACCCTACCGACGTCGGTCTCTGTTTTTTACCCTCAGACCAAGAACAGAGCCTAAAATCCCAACCAAATACCCAAAACAACCCAAAACAAGACCCTGATCAATACCAGTACTCTGATAGAAACCTTGACCTTCAGATTCAATCATAGCTTAGCCTGTTGTGAACAAATTTTCTTATTGTAGTCGAATGAGATACCTAAATCATTTTAACTACAGTAGGATTTTATTTATTGTTAACATTGAATTGTTTTAAACAGTGGATTGACAACCGTATTGGGAGTATCACACTTCTCAAATCTAGCATACGCTAGGCAGTCCACTACATATAATTTTAAACTTCCATTTGGTGGTCATGTTGTCTATTTCAGGTAGTTCTTCCTAGCCAAAAGAAAGCTCTCATGATCAGATGTGGATCAAGAAGTCATACACGCACAATAACCTTCAACCATATTTAACAAGTATTCCTCCTAGCCCATTTACCCTTATATATTTCATCAATATTCAAGGAAACGCTCTAAGAATTAGGTAAAACACTATCATCTTATATCTCTTATATGCATTCTTCCTTTGGTTCATGGTGTAGCTAGTTGTTATATATTGTAATTGAATTTATTGTATAAAAGTAAAATTGTAATATAAAGTCATAATATGTAAATTAATTAAGTGTCTTAACACTTAATTAATATAGCTATTTAGTTTCGGTAGTTACCCTCTCCCCTTTTCCTATATAAAGCTTCAATTTATTTGTAAAATTGGTTGGATATTGGTGCATATTGTATGTAAGAAAAAAAGATTTTGAAATATAGAAGGAAAACCCTTTCTTTCCTCTATTCTTATTCTTCCAATTTAATTTTCTTGTCCATGTTTCAATTAGTGTATGGTTTTCTTTATTTAGAATTTTAAGCTTTGTATTCTCTTTCATGTATTAAGATTTAATAAAATTTGATTCAATCTACATTGTATTTGCTATGAAAATTCCATTTATGCAAGCTATATGTTCTCAAATTTCATTTACATGCAGGAGTATGATAAGATATGTAGTCTTCTTATCTAAAAGTGATATTACTACCCCCTATTATTTGTAAATTATTTTTGTAATCTTATGGAAAAAAGGAGGAACAACGTGTCCTTGTTCTATAAGTTATCCATAATTGTGTGTCCCTAATTTGTCTCTCTTTTCATATCTTCATTGTTACGTTCTTTTGTTCTTCCAGATATTTTTTTATCTTTTGTATTAAGAATCATGGGGTTATTCATCTTTACCAATATCCTAATTGAAATTAATTAGCTTGTACATTTGTAAATAATTTAGAGTCTCAAGTTTTTGGATCAATAATGGAAGTTCTCCATCAAAGAGGGGGGACTATCGTCCCCTAAAATGTTAATTATTTCTTCAACGAACTATTTTATAACCAATAGTTTTCTGGCACCCATCATGGGGCATGTCTCATGGCATCCACAAAATATTTTCACCAGAATTGAATATCAATAAATTCAAAGGTTTTGTCACACTAGCTAAACAAAAATATACTTAGAGCCTAAGATCTCAGGGCATTGAAGATCTTACTTTTCAATTGTAACAATTATGTTTTTTTCAATTATTTATAGAAATAAATGGTAAAAGAAAGAGATATACAAGTATACCTCTAATATAGAGGAAGTTTGGTTCATTTTCACAAATAAGTATCACTTAAACTTTTATTTTATTTGATGTTACTCTTCCTTTGTAAACTGTTTTTCCTAGAATGAATGCACATGCGCCTTGGGGATAGAATATTAGACCTTTTGCCCTTCCTCAACCTCTCTATGACCTTCTCAAAGGAATTTAAAAGAACTTCCTGAAATTTAGAGGATATGGTAAGGTTCACCCTTATGTGCTTCTTGCAGCATTCTATGTTACTTGTGGAGTCCTTGGAATTACTCATGAGGATGTATCTGTCAGACTATTTATTGACATTTTGTAAGACAATGTTGTTGAGTTGTTTTTATCATCTTCTAGCTAACAGTATTACTAGTTGGGATATGATGAAATTTTTTTAGGCTACATTTAATCTAGTAGAGGATACCTATGCACTATTAGAACAACTTTCTTAGATGAAGAAGGATCCCTATACACCAATGAGAGAGTTCATAGTGAAATTTAATAGATTTGTTCTACCAAATTCAAGCTACTTCTCAACCCACCGCTACATTTTAAATGTTTCTTCATTAAGGATCAATTTCCTAAGGTTATTTTCACATTGAGAAGAACATGATTAGAAAACTTGAATAAAGATCAAGAATTGGACATAAGTGTTAAAGATTGCTTGATCATGTCTAGAAAGTTAAAGAAAGAACCTTATATATGAAATTCTTTGTAACATCCTACTAATTGATCTTTTATTTTGACATTTAATTATTCAAATAATTATGAATAATGGAAAAATTATCATTTATTTGAATAATTAAGTGTTGAATGTGGATGACGGTAATTATTCATCCAAGTACTTAATTAAAGATTAATTACTTATATAACTAAATACCACTTTTATTAATATAAATGTAGTTTAATTATGAGGTAGTACTATTTATTATCTTGTACAGATTTTTGTTGCGCATCAAGTTGATTAGGACATCATAGTTCTTAATCAATATGGTCACCACATAATGATGAGGTTGTGTTGATGCCCATATGGACTAAGGGCGATGTCTCTCCTAAGGAAACTCGTAATGTGCATTTAAACAAGGCATGAAATGTTTTATGAAACACTGTAGTGTTGGTTATATTGTTACAAGAATCATTTTGAATTGGAGGTAAATGGTAATAACAATAAGGCTTAATAGCCATGGTAAATTGCAATTGTAATTCTAAAGTTGTTGATATTATAAATATGGGGACCATATGGCTACACCCATCGAATGGTTTAGGGTTTTGTGTGATTGTCCATTGAGTTTGATTTTTTTTAAGTTTTGAGGAACTTAAGGTCCATGGATAAGTTTTTAATAATTATCATACCCACTTAAGTGGATAGTCCATGCAGGAAAGAGGGTTGGTAATTATTTAATTAAAAATTCAATTTTTAAATTGTGATATTCCCTCCCATGAAGTCTTGTGTCTCCCTTTTTCTGTCCACTTGGTAGGTGATATGTGGAGGGATTAAATACATTTTATATTTTTTGTGAATTCATAGTAGGAAGTGGGGGGGGGGGGGAATCAGAGTCTGGTGGTTTCATTGCATTTTATTTGAGTTGAGCTCCAACTATGGGGGAACTCTGTAGAATTTTTCTTTGCATGTGTTGAATCTCTTTTTGACTGAGAAAGCCTCTACTTATAAAGAGGAATGCAATGTTGAAGATGGGTTTGTTTGGAGATCTCAAATATTTGGCATTCAAGACAGTCGATAGGGTTTGTAGAGAGTATTTGGAAGAAAATACAAAGGCACATGAATCACTTGTAGGTAAGGGGTTACTCTACTTGCTTACTTATTTTTATTTTAAAATTGATTGTTTAATTGTATGTGGTTTTGTTTTATTATGAAATATTGATGCAAAATATGTTGTGAATTAGTTTTAGAACTATGAGTTCTTTCAATAAAATCATATGGTTGCTATGGTTTTGGAATATAACCTGTGAAATTTTTTCGGTTTCAAATTAGTGTTCTTGTCATGAAATCGTATGGTTATTTTGGTCTAGGAAATAACCTATGAATTTTTTTTGGGATTTTGAACTTGTATTCTTCAATAAATTTGTATGACTGATTTGCATTGCATGTGACTCATGTTGTGAAAGGGTTATGGAAAATTATTTTTTAAAGTTTTATGGGTATTCAAGATCTTAATTCTTTCAATGAAAACTATGATTAATTTTCTTGTCTCCATGTATGATCTATATAGAATGAATAATATTAAAGAATGATTTATATTTGAGGTGGGTTTGGTTAGAATGTTGGATAAATTGTTGATTGGATTCTACAGTCTGATAACTGTGGGTATAGATGGAAATGGAATATAAGATTATTGAGTTTTTGTTAAAAAAAATGACTATGTGATTTAGACACACCCATGAGTAATGAAAAAGGTCTATAGACTTTAGGGCAGTTTGTATGTGAACTGGGTATCATTTTAAAATAAGTGTGTGAGTTCTTTCATAGAAATTGCATTGTTATTATTTCTCCCTTTCTTGTTGTTTTGTTCTGGTTGAATGAAAATAGATGGATATACTTGTCTTCACCTTGACCTACCTTGTTTTTTCTGTATAGTGTAATAGAATGTTCTCTGATTGTTTAAGGTATATTGAGAATTTGGTTGCATAACTTACCCCCTTCTATTTATATAAATTTGGTAAAATACTAATTTGAGTATCCCCACTTCTCTGGGTGAACGAATTTATAATGGAAAAATATTGCTTTTAAGTCTTTCCTTTTATATATAGATACTTACCACCATATGTGTTTGAACATTGAATTCTATTGGTTGATGTAAATTTGAGAAGGGATTGATAATGGTACTACTTGTTCTAAGTCTAAACCAAATGGTTAATGCAATAGGAGGATTGATTCTATTTTATTTTGTTGATTGTGAGTGCAAATGGTTGAATGCGGATTTATTGTTGTAGCTCGTAACAAGATTTTTGGGAAACATTACTTGGAAAGAAAAATAGTTGAAATTACTGATTTCATTTTGTGTTATGTTGATTGTGAGTGCAAATGGTTTAATGTTGATTTATTGTTGTAGCTAGTAACAAGATTTTTGGGAAAAATTACTTGGAAAGAAAAATAGTTGAAATGCTTGATTTCATTTTGTGTTATGAAATAAAAAAGGATAATAGCTATTGACATGAAAATAAGAAATTTAATTTGTAATTCTTGTTTATTTTCTAAAGGTATTAACCTTCTGTAGGGACATTTGGAAAATGATAATAAAATAAAGGTAAATGAAAGTTGATGGTTCAACTAGGTAGGTTTATTCCTTATTAGTTTTATTTTGACCCAAGATCCTCATGAATCAGAGGTTTGGATCATTTGATCCATACGTTTTCATTTAATGCATTTACTTCATTATTAGATTTAGATTAATTAATTATGCTTTCTGGAAAATCTTAAAAGTGGAAAATACAAGCGGAAACTCTGGAAAAATTTCGTCAAAATTCTATACTTAGTCATTTTTATGGAATAAAATTATTCAGTGATAATGTTGTTACAAAAGAGATGTATTTTTCCTTAAATGTTAGTTCACCTAAAGTTCTTGATTGGTTTGATTCATGTGTTGTGCAAAGATAGTGGTTCCAACATAGATAGGGATCCCAAAACCTCCTCTAATCGCATGGTTTGCGATTGAATAAGTGGGAGGTTTTTATATGAATTGATGCTTCAATAACTCTTCACATATATACTCCATGCCTCTTTCATTTCCAACTATGGGACTGTTGAATGATTCTAGCTCCTTACCTTTGGCGGAAGCATTACTATTGCATAATAGTTTAGTTATGTGTGATGACTAATCTACTTTATTTGTCAAAAATGTAGTTAATAAAATAGAGTAACTTCTTGCCAATTCTTTGAACTAACACCTCCAAAAAAAATAGTGTCACATGTTTTGTGATGATGTAAAAACAATCTATCACCGACTTGTGAGGAATGACGTTAGACTTGAAGATTTTTATTGCAGATCATTTATCCTATTGTACTTGTAATTAATGATGTAGAAATTTGGCTTGGACAAGATGTCCTTTGTACTGGTCCATTTATGGGCAAGGCTCATAATATATAATTATGTTGGCTGATTTCTATATGTCTACATACATGTCGTTCTATGGGTTTTGGTAACTAAATGGTTTAATTGATAAAGTTAAAGTTTCTTATATTTAACTAACTTATGATTAGAATAAATATGGATTATGATAATAAATTTATACCCCATAATTATTTGAATTTCAAATACAAGTATACGTTAGGAATAAAACTTAGCTTAATTCACCATTAGTTGATATTTGAATAAATGTAATAAGTTAAAGTATTTAATTTAAATAATTTAAACTTATGTCAATAGGTATTAGTTATCCTTAGTTGTTAGTTAACTAAGTGATAGTTTTATAATCCCTATGTTTTTGGGATCATGTTCTATCTTGCATATTTTTGTTCTGATATGGTTTCCATGAGGAGCAATAGGGGCAGTTAGGGGAAATATGTTATTTCTACATATTTGCTCAGATTAGGTGATTTTTTTCCATATATTGTGGATGAGATAGAAGTTGTCCAATATCTATAAATATTTCAGCTCTCTAATTTGTTTTGTAATGCTTGGTTTTGATATTAATAAAATACACAAGCATCGTCTTGATTCTATGCATAAATTAGGTGTCAAATATTGTTTTTTATTATTCATTGTCAAGAGTATAGAGAACACTCTGAGTAAAGATGAAGAATAATAAGTAGGATATAATGCTGTAATGGAAGGGTAAAAATACAAGATGATAATATTAACTTAAAAAGGATTTAAATATGACATTTTTAACATACTATTTCAATCTAAAAGTGTTTATGGAACAAATCAATAATTAATATTAATCTAGTTAAAGAACCATGAGTCTAGTTCAATAGTTAATACGAAGGAATCTAAAAAGAAGTAATATATAAACTCATCTTGTGAATCAATTTATTACCCCATAATATTTAATGGTTATTTAAATAAACTTTTCATCTTTTGTTAAGAAAAATAAATTTTTCCTAAGGTTGAGTTATCTCTAACTTTAAGTGAAGATATGAGTTGTAGTTCTAATTAAGTATAGATATGACCTTGATTAATGGATAAAGAATCAAGATATACTAAGGCATGAAATTTTAAGGTTAATAAGACTTAGTGGAATCTTGATTAAAGGACTAGAAAACATTTTCTATTAGAATGGTCAATATTTATGGATAGGGCAGCAAAGAGAAAATCACTTTGTGATCTTATCCTTCTATTCAAATTAATTAGATGCTTAAACTAGATTTCACTAAGTAATTTGACCAAGAGATTTATTATAACTGAACTCGGGTTTACATGACTCCATTGGATAAGCCATGAAGGTAATGGACCCTTGAAGGAACTGCATAATCAATGCATGTTGCAGGCTATTTATGAGTGGTCCATAGGTTGCTTAATGTGGTAACATATTAACTAGTGGATTTTCCTCCCATAGGTAACCAAAAAAGGGCATTGGGGTTCCTTGTACTTATGAAGTTGAACCTGTTAGGGTCTCAGATAAGTTGTAATAGGTTCATCTAAAATGGTTTAATAAAATCTAGATAATTGTGATGAGACAGATGTGAGGTGATGGGAAGACAAGTTTAGATGTTATGTGCACTCATCTATACTAAGCATACATAGTCCAATTAAGAAACTTTAGAAAAATTAATGTGCTTGTTGGGTACATTGTCTAATCACCTTGATTCCTCAAATCCTGAAGTGTATGATACAAGATGGAGTTTCACTAAATAAAAATTTAGGTAGACACTAGAGGATCAATCACATGTTCTCACTACCGCAAGGCAGTTTAACCAAGCGAGGCTAATTATGAAAATTCAAACAAATGTTAAGGGTGATCATGGAGATTAGGGATAACTAACCCTTACAACTACACAAGGTTTATCACCATGTTATAGGATGGATTAATTTATCAAGAGATGTTTCATAAACTAGCTTTAGCTAGTTATCTTATTTATATCTGTAGAGGAATATTAATTTGTTGTCAGAAAAGAAAAAAAAACTACTAATTTAGGTTATAAATAGTAAGTTGTTACATTTGGTATTAGAGTTGTAGGTTTTTAAATCTTGGACTTTATAGGTTTGCTTCGCTAATATGAATTCATCTTACCTCTATCAGGGACAAATGGCCCGTAAAGGAAAATGGATTGCTACAGGGGCAAACGAAATGTTTCATTTCTAAAGTTTTGGTAGTAAAATTACGTCGAAAAGCTAGCTATATGGAAAATTCATGGACAATGCAGTATGGTAACAATGTTAGACATAAGGTAGAGCAATCTTTTCCTATGGAAGTACTAGAACTACCCAATTTTACAACTAAAGTGAACCTTAATATAGCTCCATTAGGGTATTATGATATAATAATTGGAATTAATTGGATGTCCAAACACTAAGTTGTTGTGGACTGTGCGGAAAAATGTGTAAAATGTATAGATGATGAGTTAACACTAGCCATCATTCAAGGAATGAAAAGGAGTTTTTTCGTGAGGCATATTTCAACCATGTAGCTAAAAAGGGAAAAAATAAAAGGTTGTACACACTTTACATTGTAAAAATAGATGATTTAAAAGAAACAACTAAATATACTTTAGCTGATTCACCACTAGTGCTTTAGTGATGTATTTACAGAGGATTCACCTTGATTACCATCAAAAAGGGAATTTGACTTCACAATCAACATCAAACCAAGAATTGAGCCTATTTCAAAAGCACCTTATCACATGAAAACAACAGAGATAATTGAGTTAAAATCTCAAATGCATGAGCTCGACTCTAAGGGCTTAATAAGATGTATTGTGTCACCATGGGGTGCACCAGTGTTTTTTTGAAGAATAAGGATGGAACCCTTCAATTGTGTATAGACTATAGGATTTTGAACAAGGAAACAATTAAGAACATATATCCTTTTCAATTGATAGACGATATCTTCAATAATATTAGAGGTTTCGTTGTATTCTCTAAAATAGATCTAAGATTAGGATATGATAAATTAATAATTATAGAGGAAGACATTCACAAAACAACATTTAGAACACGCTACAAACATTATGAGTTCATAGTTTTTCCATTCCGAATCACTAATTCTCTGGAAACATTTATGAACATAATGAACAATATATTCTTCAATATCTTGATACGTTTATACTCATGTTCCTATATGATATAATCATTTACCCCAAGAATGAACAATATCAGAATGCAAATTTTGAAATCGTGTTGGAAATTTTGAGAAAGAACAAGATTTATGGAAATTTGGCTAAATGTAATTTCTATCAGAAGGAGATACCGTATCTTGGTCATATAATAAATGAGAATGGGGTCTTTGTGGATCCTACAAAGATAAGAGCCATTGTAGAGTGGCTAACACCAAAGGATTTACACGAGGTAATAATATTCATGGGTTTGGTAGGGTATTACCAAAAATTTGTGAAGGAATTTTCAAGATTAACATGTCTAATAACGTCACTCAAGAAGAAGGAAAAAAAGTTTTTGTGGACTGATAAATGTGAGCAATATTTTAATCTATTAAAGGAGAATTTGACAACTACTCCAGTGCTAACCATTCTTGATCTAAATGAAATTTAATAGTTGTTACTAATGCATCTGGGGAAGGATTAGGAGTTCTACTCTAGGATGAACATGTTATGGCATATGAGGGAAGGAAACTGAAAGTTAATGAGTACAACTATGCCCCTCATGATTTAGAATTGGATGCGATGTTTCATTATTTACAGGTTTGGAGGCACTATTTGATGGGGAAACCTTTTGAATTAAAAACCAACCACTTGGGGCTGAAGTATATCTTCACGTATCCCAATTTGAACACACAAAAATGAAGATGGTTGGAATTTCTATCGCAATATGAATTTGATATCAGTTATATTAAAGGAAAGGAAAATAGGCTATTAGATGCCTTGAGCCATAGGAAGCACTTAGTAGCTGTTATATCTTTATGAATGAAATTCAAGGACGAATTCATGAAGAAGTCACCTACAAATTCATACTATTTGTAAGTAAAGGAAGCTTTAGAATTTGATCCTAAGGATAAGAGCTATGCTGTTTTTAGTTTTGACACTGATAGAATTTTGCATTTTGAAAATATAATTTATGTTGTAGAAGGGAACGAACTCGGAATGAAAGTGTTGTGATAATTCTAGTAATCCAGGAACAAACAAAATAACAACAACTATAAAAAAACAATATTTTTGGAAAGGAATGAAAAGAGCATCACAACATATGTTATGAGTTGTTTAGAATTTAAAAGGGTAAAAGTGGAGCATGCCCACCCTGCTCGACTGTTATACCCACATAACATTATGCACCAAAAATGGAAATTCATTAGCATGGACTTTGTCAAAGGATTGCCCTTTACTAAAAATTGACATGATATGATATTGGTAGTAGTAGACAAGTTGACAAAGGTAGCTCACTTTGTACCTAGGACCCTTACTGATGATTCCTTAGTTCTTGCTAAAAGGTGTGTGTATGAGATATTTCAATTGCACGGTGTTCTAGAAACAATCATTTTAGACAAAGATCTAAGGATGACATATCGTTTTTGGTAGACATTAAATTTTGGTTTGTGCACTAAACAAAACTTTAGTTCAACTTATCATCCAAAAACGGATGGTCAAACTGAGCATGTAAAACATGTATTGGAGGATATGTTTAGTATGTACTGCATGGATCAGTAGTACAAGTGGGAAGAATAATTGCCACTAGTTGAGTTTGCATACAATAAATAATATCACTCTTCACTAAAAATGGCACCTTCTGAAGCATTATATGGAAGAAAATGTTGAACACATATAAGTTGGGACAATGTAGAGGATAAAGAAGTGGTTTGGACAGAAATGCTAGCTGAAATGGAAAACAAAGTTAAGAAAATCCAGGAGCACTTGAAAGAAGTTACAGATTGACAAAAGAGTTATACAGATCTACTTAGGAAGGAAAGATTATTTGAAAAGGGAGACAAGTTTTTTCTTTAAGTAAAGACCCAAAAAGATTTCAATAATGTTTGGGAAGGCTGCCAAGATTTCCCCACACTATGTTGGACCATTCAAATTTGTAGAAGTTCTTAGCCCAGTTGCTTACCAACCAACATTATCTCATCCACTGTGAAAGATGCATGATGTTTTCCATGTTTCATTATTAAAGAAGTATGTTTCAAATCTATTGCATGTACTTAATTGGGAATCACTAGAGGTTTTGGAACCCAGAATCATCTCTGTGGAGCACGTTAGATTGTTGGAAACCCGTAAGTTTCTGCTGAGAAATAGAGAAATTTCACAATGCAAGGTCCAATGGGACTAGTATTGAGGGGACAACACAACTTGGGAGAATTTGGATGAATTTGAATTTGTTTTTCCTCATTTCTTTTGTATAGAATTTTTTGAAGAAATTATATTATTTGCAAAATACTGGATATCACTTTATGACAGTTAGAAAATTTATGGTTTATCAACGGTAAGGCTACTAGAAATTTCATTATATATAGATTAATAAGGCTATTTTATCCATGCTCTTACTTTAAAAAGTTATGATTCAAAAATTTTGGGATACTAAATGAAGGATTTATTTGGTAAATTTCAGTAGTATTATTATTTCTATTTATGTGAAAAAGTAATTAATTCATCAGGTACGATAAATCATTTTAGTAGGGAGGAATGTAACATCACGCTAATTAATCTTTTATTTTTACATTTAATTATTCAAATAATTATGAATAATGGGAAAATGAACGTTTATTCGAATAATTAAGTGTTAAATGTGGATGATGGTAATTAGTTATCTAAGTAATTAATTCAAGATTAAGTACTTAGATAACTAAACACCACTTTTATTAATATAAATGTAGTTTAACTATGAGGTGGTACTATGTATTATCACGTAAATTTTTTTATTGAGCGTTAAGTTGATTAGGACAACGTAGTCCTAAATCAATATGGTCGCCGCATAACGATGAGGTTGCGTTGATGCCCATATGGACTAAGGGTGATGTTGCTCCTAAGGTAACTCATGCTATGCGTTTAAACAAGACATGAAATGTTTTCTGACACACGGTAGTGTTGGATATATTGTTATGTGAGTCATTTTGAGTTGGTGGTAGATGGTAATAACAATAAGGCTTAATAGCCTTGGTAAATTACAATTGTAACACTAAAATTGTCGATATTATAAATATGGGGGCCATATGGCCACACCCATCAAATGATTTAGAATTATGTGTGATTGTGCATTGAGTTTGATTTAAAAAAACAATGTTGAGGAACTTATGGTGCATGAATAAGTTTGTAATAATTATTATGCCCACTTAAGTGGACAATCCACACATGAAAGGGGGTGGTAATTATTTAATTGAATATTCAATTTTTAAACTGTGAGATTCCCTCCCACAAGGTCTTGGGCCTCTTTTTTCCATCCACTTGGAAGGCGGTAGGTGGAGGGAGTAAATGTGTAGCAGGGTTTTTGGGAATTCATGGTAGGAATGGGGGAAAAGTTAGAGTATGGTGGTTTCATTTCATTCGACTTGAGTTAAGCTCCGGTTATAGGGGCACTCTGCCGTATTTTTCTATACATGTGTTGAATCTATTTTTGACCGAGAAACCCTCTACTTATAAAGAGGAATGCAAAGTTGAAGATGGGTTTACTTTAGAGAGCTTAGATCTTTGGAATTTGGGACAATCAATAGGGTTTGCAGAGAGTATCTAGAAGCAAATACGAAGACACATGAATCACTTGCAGGAAAGGGGTTACTCTACTTTCTTACTTGTTTTTAATTTTTAAAGTGATTGTTTCATTGTATGTGTTTTTTTATTATGAAAGATTTATGGAAAATATGTTGTGAATCAGTTTTAAAAATTTGAGTTATTTCAATAAAATCATATGATTGCTATGGTTTTGGAATATAACATGTAAATTTTTGTGGGTTTCGAATTAGTGTTCTTGCCATGAAATCGTATGGTTGTTTTGGTCTGGGAAATAACCTATGATTTTTTTTGGGGATTTCGAACTTTTATTCTTCAATAAATTTATATGGCTTATTTTCATTACATGTGGTTTGTGTTTTGAAAGGGTTATGGAAAATTTTCTATGAATGTTTTGTGGGTATTCGAGATTTGAATTCTTTTAATGAAATGATATGACTCTTTTTCTTGTCTTCGTGTATGATCTGTAGAGGATGAATAATATTAAAGAATGATTTATCTCTGAGGTGTGTTTGGTTAGAATGTTGGGTAAATTGTTGGTTTCATTCTATATTCTGATAACTGTGGGTTTAGTTGCAAATGGCATGTAAGATTTTTTGGGTTTTGTTAAAAAAATGGGTATGTGATTTACCCACACTCGTGAATAATGAAAAAGGTTTGTAGAACTTAGGGAAGTTTGTATGTGAACTGGGTATCATTTTAAAATAACTATGTGAGTTCTTTCATGGAAATCACATGGCTATTATTTCTCCCTTTCTTGCAGTTTTGTTCTTGTTAAATGAAAATAGATGGATATACTTGTCTTCACCTTGATCTTCCATGTTTTCTCCATATAATGTAATGGAATGTTCTTCTGATTATTTAAGGTATATTGAGAATTTGGTTTTAAAACTTACCCTCTTCTATTTACATAAATTTGGTAAAATATCGATTTGGGTATCCCCACTGCACTCTAGGTGCATGACTTTATAATGAAAAAATATTGCTTTTAAGTCTTTCCTTTTATATATAGATACTTACCGCCATATGGGTATGAACATTGAATTATATATGTTGATGTAAAGTTGAGAAGGGATTGATTATAGTACTACTTATTCTAAGTCTGAACCAAATAGTTAATGCAATAGGAGGAGTGATTCTATTTTATTATGTTGATTGTGAGTGCAAATGGTTGAATGCGGATTTATTATTGTAGCTAGTAACAAGATTTTTGGGACACATTACTTGGAAATAAAAATAGTTGAAATTCTTGATTTCATTTTGTGTTATGAAATAAAAATGGATACTATCTATTGACATGAAAAATAAGAAATTGAATTTATAGTTCTTGTTTATTTTATAGAGGTATTAACCTTCTGCAGGGACATTTGGAAAATGATGATAAAATAAAGGTAAATGAAAGTAATGGTTCAGCTAGGTAAGATTATTCCTTGTTAGTTTTATTTTGACCCGAGATCCTCGTGACTCATAGGGTTAGATCATTTGATCCATACCTTTTAATTTAATTCATTTACTTCATTATTTGATTTAGATTAATTAATTCTGTTTTTTTGAAAATTTTAAAAGTGGAAAATACAAGGGGAAACTATTGCAAAAATTTGTTAGAATTCTATACTTAGTCATTTTTATGGAATAAAATTATTCAGATGAATTTGATGGCATGATAATTATTCTATGATAATGTTATTGCAAAGCAGATGTATTTTTCCTTGAATGTTAGTTAACTTAAATTTGTTGATTGGTTTGATTCATGTGTTGTGCAAAGATAGTGGTTTCGAAATAGATCGGGATCTTGAAACCTCCACCAATCACATGGTTTGCAATTGAAGAAGCAGGAGGTTTTTATGCATAGTATTCTTTTGGAAATACTTCACATATATATATGCCCTACCTCTATACACCACCCTCTTTCATCACCAGCTATGGGATTGATGGAGGATTCTAGCTCCCTACCTTTGGTGGAAGCATTACCTTTGCATAATAGTTTAGTTATGTGTGAGACTAATCTACTTTATTTGTCAAAAGTGTAGTTAAGAAAATAGATTAAATTCTTTCCCGTTATTTTAGCTAACACATCCAAACAAAATGGTGTCAGGTTTTGTGATGATGTACAAATCTATCACCGACTTGTGATGAATTTTGTTAGACGTGAATATTTTTACTATAGATTATTGATCCTATTGTACATAGAATTAAGGATTTAGAAACTTGGCTTGGACAAGATTTCCTATGTACTAGTCCATTTATGGGAAAGATAATATATAATTATGTTGGTTTATTTCTATATGTCTACATACATGTCTTATATGGGTTTTGGTAACTAAACAATGTATTTGATAAAGTTAATGTTAGTATAAGATTTATTGTCCTCACTTTATTTGTATTATCCTACTCGGGATATTCACCTCACTTAGATTTTCCCTACATTTATGGGATATTCTTGATGTACACTTGACTACACTATTCTCTAAGGTGTTGTTTAGACTTGACTAAATTATTCTATGTGTGAGTCACCACTTGACTACACCATTATAGTTGCTAGTTACCACTATTCTAGGTAGAGATTTCCTTGATTCTAGGAGAAGGTTACACATTCACCTATATGTACATATTATTCTATTTCATCGTATTGATTTTGAGCTATCTCTATATTGCAATTATCTCTTTTGCATTTTCATAATTTTGCAGTCATGTATGCTTGCATTGTTTTGTCTTGGAAAAATTCACATCTCACGTCATTCACATGTGTAATATTTGCACCCAGTAGATCCTGAGCACTTCTTAAATAGTTAAGGCTTCTTATATTTAAATAACTTATGATTATAATAAATATGGATTATGATAATAAAGTTATACCCCATAATTATTTGAATTTAAAATACAAGTATAGAGAACACTATGGGTAAAGATGAAGAATAATAAGTAGGATATAATATTGTATTAGAAGGGTAAAAATGTGATATTATAGTATTAACTTAAAAAGGATTAAAATATGATATGGGTAACATACTGGTTCAATCTAAAAGTCTTTATGCAACAAATAAATAATCAATATTAATTTGGTCAAAGAACTATGAGTCTAGTTCCATATTTGATATGAAGGAATATAAAAAGAAGTAAGATATAAACTCGTCTTGTAAATCAATTTATTACCTTATAAGATTTAATGGTTATTTAAATAAACTTATCATCTTTCGTTAAGAAAAATAAATGATTCCTAAGGTTGAGTTATCTCTAACTTTAAGCGAAGATATGAGTCATAGTTCTAATTAAGTATAGATATGACCTTGATTAATGGATAAAGAATCAAGATATACTAAGGAATGACATTGTAAGATTAATAAGACTTAGTGGAATCTTGACTAAAGGAATAACAAACCTTTTATATTAGAATGGTCAATACTTATGGATAGGGCAATAAAGACAAAATCACTTCGTGATTTTATCCTTCTATCTAAAGTAATTAGATGTGTAAACTATATTTCACTAAGTAATTGGATCAAGAGAGTTATTATAACCCAACTCAGGTTGACATGAATCCATTGGATAATCCATGAAGGTCATGGCCCCTTGTAGGAACTACATAATCAATGCACGTTGCAGGCTATCTACAAGTGTCCCATAGGTTGCTTAATGTGGTAACAGATTAAGTAGTGGATTGGCCTCCCATAGGTAACCAATAAAGGCATGGGGTTCCTTGTACTTATGAGGTTAAACCCATTAGGAACTCAGATAAGTATTAATAGTTTCACCTCAAATGGTTTAATGAATCAGATAACTGTGATGAGGTGGTTGTGAAGTGATCGGAAGACAAGTCTAGATGCTATGTGCACTCTTCTATACTAATCATACATAGTATAGCTAAGAAACTTTTTCCAAAGTAATGTGCTTATTGGGTATATTATATAATCACCATGATTCCTTAAATCCAAAAGTGTAGGATACAGGATGGAGTTTTACTAAATAAAACTCTAGGTAGACACTAGAGGATCAATCATATGTTCTCACTAACTGCAAGGTGGTAAAACCAAGTGAGGCTAAGTATGAATATTCAAATGAATGTTAATGGTGATCATGGAGATCAGGGAAAACTAATCATTATAGTTGCACAATGGTTTATCACTATGTTATAGGATGGATTAATTTATTATGACATGCTACATAAACTAGCTTTAGCTAGATATCTTATTTATATATGCAGAGGAATGTCAGTTCGCTGTTAGAAAATAATTTAAAAAATTCCTACTAATTTGGGTTATAAATAGTAGGTTGTTACATTCTTCCACTTAGATTCCATCTAATTTTGATCAATTAGTGCATAAATTGGCTAATTATCATATCAATATAAAGAAGAATCTCTTTTAGAATATTCCCTATAAGGATATTCCAAGGAAGAATTTTCAACCAAGGAATCATCTTCCATCTTCTCAGCCCAAGTTTTCCATTGAATCGCCTCATGTGAAGGTTCCAATGAATGCAACCTGTGAAGTTTGATAAGCAAAGGATGAAATCATAACATAGTAAGTTGAATAAATTGAGGAGAAACATGAAGAAATCAATGAACAGTTTGAAGATTCTCATATTAGCTATGTGGTGCATGAATCTGAAGAAGATGATTATGAAGAAACAATGACAAGAATGAATATTGAGTATTATGTAGTCATGACCAAGGAAAAAATGAGTAAGAAGAAGGATATTGTTCATCCTGATAATAAAGAGAAGGCTAAGGAAGCTTCTACTATCATTCTAGTTGTTTCAAATAGAGGATTGGATGTTCCTTCTGTGAGTAAAAAATTGATTACTACGGTACCCCCTGTCTAAAAGAATTGAAACTCCTAAATTTGATAAGCCTAAAACTCCCATTTTTTCTAGTCAAGAAACTTCCTCTTCTTCAAGGTCCTTTGATGTAATTTACCATATCAAGAAAACCAAGATTCAAATCTCTGAAGTTGAGTATTACCAAACTCACGTAGATGCTTTTTCCTAGGTAGTTAAGTTTGTAAATGCTAAACCTTCTCTAGTCAAACCTTCTTCCAAAGGAATTCTACCTATGCCTAAATATCCCTCTCTATAAAATTTTATGGCTTCCATCCCCTCCACATCTAAAAATATTGAACCATTCTATGTGACTTTGATGATAGTTAGGCATAAGTTATGTAATTGTGTCACTGATTATGGAGCATATGATAATGTAATGCCTGCACAAGTATCCCATGCCTTAGGCCTTAGTCTAACCTAGAAATTTGGTTCATGTTGCTCAATGGAGACTAAAGAAGTACCTTTAGTGGGAAGAATAAAGGATGCTCGGGTAGCATTTGTAGGTTTCCCAAAAAAATGAGTTAATGTTATTATCTTGGTTGTATATATACCTCCCTCTTACAAAATACTCTTAAGCATAAATTTTTTTCAGAGATGTAGGAGGGAAAATTCAAATGGACTAGTCTAATCATTAATCCCTATGAAAGGAGAGAAGGATAATATGTGTCCTGGTAGACAAGCTAAGTACATAGTTTGATAGACTGATGATCGTAAAGAAAACATTTTATATGAAGACATTGGACATGGTAACTATATGATAATTTATGGATCATAATCGAATGTCCATGAGGTAATTAAATATTATTCAAATGATCTTTGGACCCTTGATTTTGATGGAATCTATTCTACATCAAGTTCAAGAGTAGGAGTAGTTCTTGTCTCACCCTCAGGAAAGATTCACCCATTCTCATACAAATTATAGTTTGCTAATACCAATAACACTGCTAAATATGAGGCCCTTGTTCTTGTACTAATAGTAGTAAAAGAGATGGGAATAAATAATTTCCATGCACATGGAGATGATAAAATCATAGTAGAGTAAGATTGAGGTTCATTCCAAGTAAAAAATGAGAGGTTGAAGCATTATCGAAATAAAGTGTGGCATTCAATTAAACTCGGTGATGCTTTCTCAACCAATTAGGTAAAAAGATATAACAATTCCAAAGTAGATGTCTTAGCATTTTTAGGTTCTTTGTTAATTCCTCATCTGGAATTCACTCAAGATAAGTTCATAATTGATATGGTCTTTAGACCCAGTTTCCTAGAAAACGTAGAAAATTGTAAGGTGTTCAATGATGACCAACATCTCATTTATTATCTCGAGTTAAAGGAAAATTTTAATTAGTTTTATTTTGAAGGTAGTGAAGCTAGTTATTGAGATTCAATTTCTTCCACAAATAAATAATGAGTTGAATCTGAATATAACCAAGATGGGTGTATCAAGCTAAAAGGTAATAAAATACATAAGGGATTATAAGCCTACAAGATCTGTTTGATAAGAACAATTTTTATGTCAAGAGAAATATGTCATAGAGTATAAACCAGTCATCTAAATATGAAAAGGTAGACTTGGGATATGATGTAGAACCGAAATTTATTAATAGAGGGAAGTGTTGTTCTGCTAATGAAAGGAATAAATTGGTTTAATTTTTAAAAAATACATAGATGTGCTTGCATATTCATATGAATATTTGAAGACTTTTAAGACAAGATAAATGCAACACTATATTCCCTTGAAATTGAGCATTCAAATTTTAAGGCACAAATAAAGATAGTATAATCCTAAGATTGTAGGTATAATCTATCAAGAAATTTAGAAATTGTTAAGTGCTAAAATTGTTTTTCCCATCCATCATTGAGTTTGGATTCCTAATATTGTTTCAGTATGGAATAAGAATGGGGAAATAAGAATATTTGTATATTTCCACAATCTAAATTAGGATTCTTTAAAAGATAAGTATCCTCTTTCTATGATGGACCAAATTCTGCAAGTTGTTTCTGGTTCATAGCTTTTATCAATGCTTGATGGATTTTTGGGTTATACCCAAATTGAATTAGATGTCCAGGATACATAGAAAAATTCCTTCACAAATCCATGGTGAACATTTTCCTATCAGAGAACTCCTTTTAGTCTTATCAATGTAGGTGTAACTTTCCAAAGAGTTATGGATTTAGCCTTTAGAGATCTTAAAAATAGGTGCATTTTTTTTACTTGGATGATGTTATCATTTTCTATAAGACTAGGGAAGATCAATTTCAACACCTTAAGCTTTTCTTTCAATGGTGTAGAGGTATCATGGCATATCACTCAACCCCAAGAAATCTATTTTTAGAGTTACATAAGTAAATGTGCTTAGGCATATTGTTTTAAGGGATGAAATTAAGATAGATTCAGAAGAGTGCATGATATACAAAATATTTCTCTTCCTATAAGTAAGAAAGGAGTACATTATTGATTTTTAAAAATCAATTTCCTTAGAATATTCATTTCATATTTTTCTAAATTAACTTGAAGTATAGCTAACATGATGAAAGAGAAGAAATCCTTTCACTAGATTTTATAAGGAAAGAAATATTTTGATCAAATAAATAAATCCATTGCAAAGACCCTTGTTCTGGTTTGTCCTGATTTTGAAAAAGATTTCATCATTTATTTTTATACCTCATAACATACCCTATCTGCCATCTTAGTTCAAATAATTTCAAGTCAATTTATTTTATAAGTTATGTCCTTAAGTATCGTGACTTGAAGTATTCTCATCTTGAGAAGCATGTTGTTGCTTTAGTTAAGGATGTGAAATAATTAAAATTTTATATCCTTAATTCTCATTCTACCATTTTCATTCCAGATACAACTATAAAGTATATCCTAACTTAGCAAGTGTTTGGGTCCAAGAGAGGAAACTATTTTATGAAATTTTAAGAGTATGATCTAGATATCAAGACTACTAAATTTTTCCAAGGACAAGGTCTTTGTCAACTAATTTCAAAAGAAAACTCAAGTGACATTGAATCTATTGAAATACCTATTGTTTTATTTGTAAGTTCCATGGATGAATGATATTACAACATTTCCCACTTTCCTACATATGGGTAATGTGTTGCACATCTTAATGCCAAGGAGAAAAGAGCCATTAAAATTTGAGCTGCAAGGTACGTTCTTTGGGATAACTCTCTTTTCAAGAAATATGTTGATGGTAATTTTTGAAGATGTGTAGATAAGGAGTAGAAGAAAAGGTTGTTAAGAGCTTATCATGATCAAGCTTTCAAGAGACATTTATTTTCTTCTATGATAGCTCACTAGATTATGTGAAAAGGTTACTAGTTTCTAACCTTTTTTAAGGATGTAACTAAATGAGTCTCAAAGTGTGAAGCTTATCTAACTTTTGTTGGAATACATAAGTTAACCACTCTTCTATTGAAGCCTATTGTGATTAAACAACCTTTCCAGAAATAGGGATTAGAATTCATTATAACTCTCAATCCAAAATCTAGTGTAGGAAACAACCACATTCTAACTGCTACAAACTATTTCACAAAGTGGGTGAAGGTTATTCCAGTCAAGATCAAAAATTATGAATTTGTTTATAACTTTACCAAGGAAAACATTTTGGTTCAATTCAAAGTTCCTAACTAAATAATAACAGATAATGCTCCTAACTTTTATTCCTATGATCTCATAGATTTCTGTTATGGATATGGAATTTCCATTTCCCATAGTTTAGATTACTACCCATAGGGAAATGGGTATGTTGAATCTACCAACAAAAATTGGTAACTATAGTACAAAAACTAGTTGATGAATCATTTCATAAATAACATAAGAAATTTTATGATGCTCTTTGGGGGTGATCAATTAACACCTAAGAGGGATATTGAAATTTCACCATTTTATCTGGTCTACGGGATGGATACTCAATTTCTAGTTACTCTCGAGTTACCATCCTCTTACTTGGCTAATTATTCAAGGATGAAAGTTCAAGGATTCTCTAGAAAAGAGAATAATGTTATAAATTAAGACACTGAGAGGGGTTGAATCAATGTCAATTCAAAATTTTCAATATAATTCAAGTAAATAAATATGTATCAATTTAATATAGATGCAATAATCACACAATTCACATGAAGTAAATAGGCTAAACACATGGAGAGAAACCCAAATAGGGAGAAACCCACTAAACTAATGCACTATGCTCACAAAGGTTACAAATTAGTTGAGTTATAACTCAACATGAAGCATAACCTTTAAACATCAAGCACCAACTTGACTGGTTGCAAGAAACAAATTGTAGGAAATCACCAAATTTCAAAGTTTGCTAAGATACAACTCAATTTTGATCACTCACTTCATCAGGTTTCTAAGAAAACAAATAGGGATCCTAAATAATCTCATATATCTCCATACATCACTTTTGACAACATTTTTCTTCAATACACATCATCTCACTCTCTTGTCCTTCTCAAACTTTGACTTGGATCCCATATATATTTCAACAACCACCTCCATACAAAAATGATATTTTTATAAATATAAAGACTTACTAACATGACATTTGATCTTAAAATTCCAATACTCTTCAAATTATTCTCTTCTCCACATGTACAAGGAGATGAGAAGACCCTTTTAAAACAACAACCTTCCCCAAGGAGTTATTATAGTAAATGATTAGGTCTAGTTGAAAGACTGACTTGTCAGATCTATTTATCTTCATTTACCTTAAATAATGTCCTATGAAAACTACAGACTCATTTATCAACTGAAAAAACATTTTGGGTCCCTACATACTACCATCTTTGTAACTATCAAATCTTGAATGACATAAAATTTACTAAATACATTCATTTGATGCATATTTAGGACTTTTAAACAAGTTTCATTTTCATGTAAAATATTTACAATATGTTATGAGATTCTTTATATCCAATTAAGACCCTTCATAACTCACAATGTGACCATTAATGTTGACTTGAGCACCTATGTGGGCATTTGAAGCTTAAACCAAAGTTCACAAACCATGTTGTAGTCTCCAGGATATGTAACTTATCGACTCAATGGTTTATTCAAATGGTTTAGACATGAATTGGATTTAGTTTCCCCCATTCAAGCCTCTTAAAATGTTGAACACTTATTCAAACGATTCTAGATTGATTTCTTATCTTGAGTCTAAATTGCCAGACTCACCAGTTGTTTTTTCAATCCATATAGCCCTGAGGTTCAACCCTTTCATTACTATTTAAGATTTGTAACCGTTTTCAAAACCAAACAAGATGACTTTGTGCCACCCTTTATCCCCTATTAAGATATGATAGAAGTTTCAAGACTTCATAGATAGAGAAAATCATAATTTCTTCTTACCTTCCCTATTATATTAGACCTTCAAACTGTCGAAAAAGAACTTGCAAAAAAAAGAATAAGTATAGTATGGTTTGGTATAAACATTTCAAAATATTTGAGATGACATCTAGGAAGAGCATTCTTCAAGATTTTAGGATATTTTGATGTTTTGAATTCAAGTTGTATGTATTTCTTCTATTGAAACCCTGTATAGAGGATTTTCACTCTTGAGAAAGCCCGAGAGGGAAATAATGAAATATATTGACCTTGAATCAATGTTATTCAAAGATTCTAGCTCCCAAATGGTCTGTGCATGCTTAGAGAAGATTTAAAAAATATAAACTCTCCTTGAAACTATGATTTATACCTTTAGTAGCTTGAATTTGATAGTGTACAGGATCTTTATAAGTTCTTTTTCAAAACTGGGAAGAGTTTAGGTTTTTATTGAGGTTTTTATTAGCATTGAGGATCAATGTAGACTCATAAACCCTATTTCAACATCAAACAACTACCGACAGAAAAAAATTCTATATTTTCTTGAAAAATTATCCTTATACAATGGAGCTCAATCTAAACTATGATCAAGAATAAACTATACTATTACCAACTGAGTACACTTCACTACAAAAAAAATAAAATGATATCACTACAACATCTTCAACAGTTTGAGCACATGGATTATGAGATGGAGACATGAAAGGAAACTTAGACCTCAGACTTCATGGTTGAACCTATTTGGCAGGTGAAGGTCAATGAAGAATTATGGCTTCACACTGATTCACTAAGACAATTTTGAGCTCCAACCGTTTAACATGGACTTGTAGAAGATGTATACCTTTTTTCCACCTCATACATTTGATTTATACATAAGCGCTAGGAATGTATCTTTCACAAACTAGAATAGTGAGTACATAACTTGCAAAACACTGAATAAGACTTTTGAGAAATAGTCATACTTGAAAGGCACCAACGGAATTATTTTGACCTAGAGGAATTATTATTCAACCTTGAGTAATTGAATCAACTTATATTTTTAGTGATAAAAAAATCATTTCATGCCTATCAATTCAAGGAGGTTTGGGGAGAGAAGAAAAATGTTATAAAAGCAAAGAGAATTTTTTTTATTCCACCTTTTATCTTCAAAACTTTTAAAAAATTCAAATCTTGGAATTATCTTCAAAAATTATTTCTATAATTTATCTAAAGAAGGCTTGATAATTTTGTTTGGATGCTAAGAAGACAAGGTGCACAATTTTCCTTTTTCAAGAAACTGGTTTTGGTAAAATTTGAAATACCTCTTGAAAATTTGATGAAATTTGACCCAGATCACCAAAACACATCCCTCTACATGCTACATAGCTTGGTTTATCATAAATTATCTTTACTGTCCTAAAAAATATCATTTTTCCATGACTTCACTTCTAGTTATCAAAAGTAATTTGGTTGAAAACTTTAATTTTGTCTTCAGAAGATAAATTAATCCATGTAGATGCTCATACCATGCCCTATGGAGTGTTCCTAGGTCCCTACCATACTTTAATCAGCTTTTTATGACTTAATTCATGTTAATACACCCTCATTAAGCTCTAGAACTAGGCCTAAGTGAGCTAGTTTCAACTATGAATTCCAAAACCTGACCTAATGCTCACTTTAGAAGATTTTGCACATGCTAGAAACATAATTTATTACCTATAGGAAACCTAAGCCAAGAACACCTACCATATCAATATCTCCAGTGGGCACTTACTGTAGTGTCCAAGCATGTAGCACCCTAAAACCATCCTGAATGTTCAGTAAACCATTTTGAGATCACTAAACACTATTGTCAAGGCACCAAACTACATGAATTTCACTCCTGCTTTTCCATCAATTCCATGTGACATTAATAACAAAACTAACTAATGCAAAAGTGTTCAACAATCTCCCCTTTTTTCATTGATGACAACACCCTCAAAAACATTGATGGAAAACTAGCACATCAACATCTTCAAATCATTCATTCCTTGTTTATGAAATACCTCTCCCCCCTTTGACATCCATGATAAAGGTAAACACATCAAAAATCATGAGCAACATGAAAGAAAACAATGGCAAAGCATGTATTTACTTCAAGAAGCTCCCCCTTGAATAATGCTACTATTTTTTCTGATAAAAACTCAATCAGTTGTATGAATTTATTCATTAATCAGATGCAATGCTCCCCCCTGGCCCTTTTCTCCTTGAAATTCTACCTTCACATATTCCTTTTTGTGGTATTCTTGACTTGTGCCTTGAGCTAGTGAACTAGCTCCCCTTATATAGAATTATCTTGAGACTTCTTGGAGAAACCATTGCACTTGAGCTACCCCTTGATAAGCTAAGATATTTAGTGATTACTAGGGGTTGGAATTATGCCAAATTTGAATCTTAACTACTCAAAATATCCTTTTGGTAAAGTTTTTGTTATTATATTAGCTACTTATTCCTTTGTTGATACATGTTCAAGGCCTAATTCTTTGCTCATTCACTTGCTCCCTAAATAATTCATACTTTATCGGTATGTGTTTTTGTATTATAATGCAACATTGGATTCTTTTAAAAACTTATATCACTTTTTCTATCACAGTATAAAGGAATAGAACATTTACTTTCAATTTTTTATTCTTTCAGTGTTTTCTTCATCCAAATCACTTCATTACGATAGATATTTGATGTTACATACTTATCTTTACAAGTAGAAAGTGCTACAAGGGACTTTTTCTTACTCAACCATGACATAAGGAACTTACCTTTAAAGAAAGCTCCACCAATTGTGCTCTTCTTATAATCAAATTTACCTACCTAATATGCATCTATGAAGGATTTGATTTGGAACTCATTGAATTTTGAATACCAAAGTCCATAATCTAATTTCCCCATGAGATACCTAAATATTATTTTGAAATCTTGGAGATGAATTTCCCTTGGGATATTCTTGAAATATTCTAGCCAAACCAATTGGTCAGGCCTAGAAGTAGTTGAATACAAAATACTACCTATTATAAATTTATATGAGGTCTAATTTAATTTTAGTGAGCTACAATCCTTACTATTTTTTCATCCTACAATCATTCAAGTGCTTACTGGCTTGCAATCTTCCATTTGAAATATTTTTAGCATCTCTTTTATGTACTTTGTCTATGAGATAAAGATACCATCTTTGGATTGGCTGATTTGTAAACCTAGGAAGAATGAAAGTTCACCAAGAATTGACATTTCACACTCCTTTTTATGAATTTTGAAAATCTATGTAACATGCTCTCATTTATTACTCCCAAAAATTATATCATCTACATAGACACTGGAATAAGCAATAAGTGGCCTTCTTCTTATTTTATATAAATATTGCTATCATTTAATCCTTTTCTAAAACCTTTCTCAATCAAATACTTGTCTAACCTACTACACCAAGCCCTAGTAGCTTTCTTAAGACCATACAATTCCTTCTTCAAATGGAAAATATAATCCTTGTCCTCGATGAGAGAAAAAGCATTAGGGTGTTTAATGTAGACTTCCTCATTAAAATGACTTTAGAAATGCTGATTTTACATCCATTTGATAAAATATGAATCCCTTGTGAGAAGCATGTGCCAAGAAAATCGTAATGGCTTCCATCCTAGCCACTAAAGAAAAACTCTCATCAAAATCTACTCCTTCAACCTGAGCATATCCTTTACAAACTAGCGTGGTCTTGTTTCTTGTGACTTCAACTTTTTCATTTAGCTTGTTTCTAAACACCCACTTGGTTTTAATGATTATTTTTTATTTTTCCTAGGAACAAGCTCCCATGTTTCATTCTTCTCAATTTGGTCCAGCTCTTCATTCATTACATTGAACCAATTTTGATCCATGACATTATTTTGTTCTATTTTGGACAAAAGAGCAAGATTTTCTTGATTTTGAGTACTTCTCAACCTTCTTCTAGTTTGAATGTCTGAGTCTTTGTTTCCTATGATGTGACTTGGTGGATGATCCATTTTAACCTACCGTAAAGGTGATTTTGTACCAAGTATTTCCTCTTCTTCATCTTCTTTTTATTCTTGATCAACTTCTACAATTTCATCATCATCCTAATTCTCAGTACCTTGTGGAGTCTCCTTGGGCTGAGTTGTGGTCCTTTTTAGATGAGATTCATCGATTGTAACATTAGTTCTCTCAAATATATTTTGTTGGCTCTTATTTTAGCACCTATAAACTAAACTAACAGCTGAGTATCCTAATAAAATTCCTTCATTGCACCTTGAGTCAAATTTACCAAGATTGTCGTCATCTCTTTCGATGAAACACTTGCTTCTAAACACTCTTAGGTGATTTACACTTACAGGTATTCCTATCCAAACCTCATAGGGTGTATTATTATGGTTGATTCTTATTTGAGCTCTATTTAGGATGTATAATGTTGTGTCATCCACCTCTCTCCAATATTCATATGGCAATCTTGATTCATCCAACATAGTTCTACCCATTTCTTACATTATTTTGTTATTTTTCTCTACTACCCCATTTTGTTTAGGCATTATTGCAGTTGAGAATTGTCTCCTTATTCCATGAGTCTCAATAAATTCATCAAATTCATTTGACCAAAACTCTCCTTCTCAATCATATCTCAAGATCTTTATTTTTTTATTCTTTTCATTTTCCACTAGTGTTTTGACGGTTTTGAGCCTTTCTAGTGCTTTTGATTTTTATTTGAGGAATTAATCCCATGTCATCCTTGTAAAATCATCAATCAATAACATGAACTATATATCTCCTTGAATACTTTAAGTTCTTGTTGGTCCTACAAGATTAGTATGAATCGAATTTATAGGCCTTGTAGTGGAGTATTCTTTTGATTTGAAACTTCTCCTTGTTTTTTTCCATGAAGACATGTTTTACAAATATTATCATGTGGTTTTTTTATATTAGGCATGTTCTTTACACATCCCATGGAGATGATTCCAAAAAAATTGTCAAAGTTGAGGTGTCCTAACCTCTTATGCCAAATCCAACTCTCATCTACTTTGTACTAGTGAAGCATTTTTCTTTTTTGATCTCCTCTAGTACATACATATTATTCTTGGTTATTTTTTCCTTTCCAACCACATTACCTGATTTTTTCTTCTTTATGTCACACCCCTTGTCATGAAATAACAATGTGTATCCATACTTTCACATTTGAATGACACTCAAAATATTGGGATTCAAACCCTCAACGTACTGCAAATTTTAGTGATGGTCTTGCCATTATCAAGACTTAATTTTCCTTTTCCCATAATGTTGGTTGAGGTATTATCACCAAACCTCACTCAACCTGATGCATTTTCTTCTAGAGAGATGAACTTACTCTTATTTACTGTCATATTTCTTGAGCACTCAATATCTATGTACCATTCCATGTCTTCACTTTGAGAATGGAAGATAGTTTGGGTTATTAAACCTTGTTCTTTTGCACTTATAGGATATGATTTCATAATGTAAACCTTATTTTTTTTCTTTGGAGGTCTTTGATAGAAAAATTTATCGGTCTATAATTTTGGAAGTTGTAGCAGATCATCTCATACTTGCTTCTCAAGTTATTAAAATTAAGATGTCTTTCATGACCTTTAGAGTGTTTCCTACACTTTGAGGCTTTTTGATGAAATTCATTACAGGAAAAATAATAACCATAGAAGGAATGGGAAAACATTATTGCATGGGGTTGATTATTTGATGTGTATCTCTTCTTGACATTTTTGTTAGTAGCATTCCTTGTATTAGGTGCATCTTGATTTTTCTTGATTACCTTATTGGATGTTGATTCATCATTATTATGTTCTTTAAATTTTAGGCCATATTTATCATTGATGCATCTTTTCTTTCTTAAGAGTTTCATTTGTATTTTATCAAACTTGTGGTATTCCTTCAACTTACTTAAAGTCTAATCCAATTGTGTTTTGTAGCAGATCCAACTCTGTCTTCGAGTTTTAGATGCTCTTATTCCTTTGTTTTGAAATATTTTTCAATCAACTTAATTTGTTTCTTCGAATTCCTTGACCATGTTTTTCAGATTCTTTAGAATTCATTTTCTTGATATTTTCCCAAGAAGGATTGATTTTTCCTTCATACTCTTTCACCATTAGTTTCCATTTTTTTATTCTTCTTTCTTTGATGTTTCAATTCTTTTAAAGAACTAATTAACTCAGCCTCAAGGTTTACTCCTACATATTTTTCATTTGAGCTATCATATTCAAACTGAAATTTTACCTTTTGAGTCACTTGCAGCAGTCACCTCTCACAACCATTGAACCAAAGTTTCAGATTTAGTCCCCTTCATCATCACTTTTAGAGCTACTAAATTTGGAGTCATTTGATTCAGATGATCTTGAACCTTCTTGTGTATAGAATTTGTATTTTTTTTGTTCTTGTTTAGTTCTTATTGCCTCCTTTTTTCCTTTTTTGAATTTATTTCTTTTTACTTGTGAGAGGTATTTATTCATCATGTTCATCTTGATCCCCCCTTATGTTTCTTATGTACACTTCGAAGAAAAATGACCAACTTGGACACATAGTTGAAGCACTTGAATGATAGCTTTCCCTGTGTACTTACCTGATCCTCTCTTTCAGTTTCCTTACAAACATATCTTCCACCTTCTCATCATCCACCTCTGTATCAGACTTCAAACTTTATTTTTCTTGGCTTGGGATTCTTTATCATCCTTGAAGTTTGCCTTCTTTCTTGATCATAATTTTAATTCAGTGGTTCTCGTCTCATACGAAATAATTATACCATGCAGTTCATATATTTTAAGAGTTGCTCACAGTCTTTGGCTTCCTCCAATGCTTACACCTTGTAATCATATTTAGTAGACAAGGATATCAATACCTTTTGGACAACTACACTCTCCTTTATATTTATCTCCCATACATTTGATAATATTTACTACTTCGTCTACACTTTGCAAGTATGAGGCAACACTTTCACTTTCCTTCATTTTGAAACTCTCAAATTAGACTCTTAGAGGTCTGTAGGTTTTGGCTAATTTAACATTATGTATCACCTTCATATATGGTCTTAAACTTTTCCCAAATATTCTTAGTTGTTGTGCAATGCATGAGATTTATAAATTCAACCTCATTTAATGCCACAAAGAATTGCATTCATTGCTTTTGGAATTTCTCTCTCTCACTCTCTCTCTTTTCATGTTGCATCACATCATTAGGATGTGTAGCTTGGAATTGTGTAGCCATTATCAACTGATTACCATATGTAAAATCCAAGAGACCTGAGGTAATTTTTTCATTCTTACACTCTAGAAGTCATAATTTGATCAATTGAACAAAGGTGCTTTGTATGTAGATAAACCACTTTGTGAGTGATTTCTTGCCATGTTTGAATTGTTTTGGATATTATTTGAGTTGTTAGACTCCCTACACAAGGACCTAGGATCTGATACCAATTAGTATAGAAATTAAGTATAATGAGGGGGGGGTGAATTAGTGTCAATTAAAAATTTTCAAGATAATTCAAGTCAATTAATCTATATCAATTTACTATGGATGCAAAAATCACATAAATCACATGAAGTAAGTAGGGTAAACACATGGAGAGATATATATATTCTATAAGTGGGAAACCAAAATTGGGAGAAAAACCCACTAAACCAATGCACTATGCTCACAAATGGTTACAAATTAATTTGAGCTACAACTCAACATGAAGCATCAACCTTCAATAATGAAGCACCTACTTGACTAGTTGTAAGTTATAACTTGCAAGAAAGAACTCTAATTTCAAGATTTGTTAAATGAGCTTACAACTCAGACTGTTACGTAAATTTCTTGGACATCACTTCTCTGTTTTGGACTTAAGTCTGTGTGACTCCTAGGGTTCTATTCACATAATTATTGTTTCATCATCTCCTAATTCTATCATGAGTTTCATCTCATTTTATACTTGGCTTCTCACTTTTTCAAACCTAAACACTACTCTCATGTAATGTCCAAAACATTAGTTGAGCTATAACTCAACATACTTTACCATTTTGTACCCAAGAAAAAACCTACACTTGGACTGGTTTCAAGCTTCAACATTACAAGATAATCTTCATTTTTCTCACTTAATCCAGCGTACAACTTAGTCATCATGAGACAATTTTCATCATTCAATTACTAGCATGGACATGTCTGGGTCAATTAAGGTACCTTGATTTTAACTAATGACTCAAACATGAATCCTAAACTCACTCTGACAACTGAAGAAAATTATCTTGAACCCTACAAATTAACTCACTTTTTTTTAATTCTCAAAGTCTCACTTGGATCATGTAACATATGATTTTTCTAGTACACTCAATTCCATGGAAAATTCATAGCTTTTTATACCAAGGTAACCTAATCATGCTTATACGTTACAATGATGCCTTTAATCTTAAATCTTCCTATAGTCTCCAAGTTACTATCTTTCTTCATTCACACAAGAAGACCTTCAGAATACTTCATTAACAGTAAAACCATTTTCATGGATTTATTATAGTATCTTGAACTAGATTTAGTTCACAGTCCATACTTGTGCAGGTATGTTTAGAAGATCACAATTCATATTCAACTACTGTGACAATGAGTTTTCATAGATTAAATGTATCATGTGATTGCTGACAAAGGACATCTTTGACTGCTACAGACTACCATCAGAGTAACTTCCAAGTCTTGACTGACATAAGGATATGGGAAAAAGGACATTCATTTGTATAGTATTTTCTTCATAACCATCAACACCTAGGTAGGTACATGAATAAGGTTCTTGTTCAACAACTACCTTTTATAGTTCATGAAGCGCATAGACTTGATGGCCAGTGAATAGCACATTCAGTGTAAGGATTGTTCAATGCATAAGGTGCAAGTGTTTATTGGAGCATCTATCTGTCACATCTTGGAGATCAAACCAAAGGTCATCAAGGAGAAAACTGTAGTCTCCGTAATCTGCATTCTTCATGAGATATACTAGTTTCTTCAACTAGCTTACACACATAGGTGTATATACAAGAGTTCCCCTTACTACACCTCTTAAAATTTTGAACACTTGTTCATCTATGATCCTCTAAATTCACATTACTTATCATGATGAAGGTAATAAATTGCTTCACTAACTACTTCTGGTTTGAGTCTACATCTATCCCTGAGATTCAAAGGTCAATACTACATGCCTCTTCAGCTATATGTACAGTCAGGGTTTTAAGAACTAAACCCTAGACTCAATTTTTTAAAGGATTATATCCCTCTTAAGATCTGCTAGAATTTTATGGCCAACACAGAGAGGTGTAAAAACCACTTTCATCTTGAGGTTCCCTATCGTATTAAGCCTTCAAGATTTCTCTTGCATTTGATGAAGGGATAAATGTCATGCCTTTAGGAAAAAATGAAATTCAATATGTCTTGGTCTAAACACGAAGGGAAACATCTTTGAGTAAGAGAATCCATTATATGTTCATACTAATGAAAGCCATTGTCCAAGAATATCTAGATGGTTTGATATTCATAATTGTAGCTACATTTATCTAGTCAACTAAAATACCATATGAAACATCTTGTAATTCTCTACTATTGGGTTTTCTATCAAGGGCACCTAATGAACACCCTCTTGGACCTTGAACCAAAATATATATAATGCCTCTAAGAATGTGGTCATGACCCAGATCTCTATGAATTTTGGGATTGTGTGCACTATTTCTTAGGTAAATCACAATACTAGTCCTTGAAACTTAGAAGTTTACTTCCTATCACAACCTTTACTTTTGATAGTGTACCAGGTCCATAGCAGGATAACTTTTTCAAGTACTAGCTAAAGTTTCACCATCTCTAATGAGCTTTTAATTACCACTGAAGTTATGAGTGAGAGATACACAGCTATATATCATATTTCGGGTTTAAACTTGATTGATCATACAGACCAAGTTAGAAGATTTTCAATGCAAAATGTAGAACTTACACATTGGAACTTCAATCCAAATCCATTAGGATCTCCAGACTAAACTGTTTTTGTCCTAACTAGAAGGTGACTTATCACTATTTATTAACTCAAACATCAGACCTAATACCCTAAAACATTCTTCAAACAGTTTCCAGAGTATGGACTTATGAGATGGAGACTAAATATGGAACTCAGACGTCATGCTTCATTGTAGCACCTATGTGAGTAGGAGAATAAGTCAATGAATTCATATTATTGACTTCAGGGATAATGCCTTAGTACAACAATTTTGAGCTCAGACCATTGATTATGGACATATAGAAGATGTATAACTCATATTCCACATCAACATGGTGGTTCATACTTGAATCCTTTTAAAACTATATATTGTAACACACCATAACACTGAGTACAAAACTTAAAGGAAACTCCGAATAAGAATTGTGAGGAATAGTCATGCTTGAATAGACTACAAATGGACCACCATCTTGACCTATAAGAAGTTTTTATTGAAACCCTGATAGCAGTTTCCATCACCTTTCACAAGTGAATTGATGGCTAACAAACTTCATTCCTTGTCTATCGACTCAAGGATGAAGATTTGAAGAGAGAAAAACATTGTTAGTAAAAACAATAGATAACGTTTCAGTTTCTTCTTCCACCTTGTCCCTTCAAAAAATTTCACAAAATTTTCCAGTATTTGAATTTTCTGTAAATAATTTTATTCTATAATTTATCTGAAGGAGGTTTGAGTAATTTTTTGGGATGCTAAGTAAGACAAGGTGCTTAGTTTTCCTTTTTCAAGAAACTGGTGTTGGTAAAAATTGAATAAATTAAAATTTTGATGAAATTTGACATAGAACATCATGACACATCCCTCTACATGATCCAAATATTAGTTGTTCATAAATTAACCTATAATTTCTAGACCAATCTCATTTTTCCATAACTTCACTTCTAGTTCTGAAAGATAGTTTTAGTGAAAACTTGAATTTTTCCTCCAAAAGCTAAAGTAATCCTCATAGATCCTTATAGTTTCCCTGAAGAGTTTTCCTACATTCCTAACATACTTAAATCATATTTTCATGACCTTATTTATGCTCATACATGTCATTAGGCTCTATACATAGGCCTAAGTGAGATAGTTTCAATTTTGAATTCCAACACATAGCCTAATGCTCACTCTAAAAGCTCTTGCACATGCTAGAAACATCATTTTTGACCTGTAGGACAACTGAGCCAAGCACACCAACCATTTCCATATCTCCAATGGGAACCTACCACACTGTCTAAGCCTGTAGCATCTTGAAACCATCCTGAAGTTTTAGTAAACCATCTTGAGACAACTAAACACCATTTAGTAGGCACCAACATGCATGGATTTACCTCCTCCTTTACCATAAATTCCATGTGACATCAATAAAAACACCAAAAAATGCAAAAAGGTTCAACAAATTATGTACTTACACAAGTTGGAAGAGGAAAAGAATCATGTCGTTGACCACATCACGACTCATCAACAGAAGTTCAAGAATATTTTTGATAAGAAAGTGAAGCCCCATGACTTTCAAGTTCAATATATTGTCCTACTCTAGGAAAAAAGGAGAGAACCTCACAGGAGCCATGATAATTTTGACTCACTTTGGCTTGGTCCATTTCAAATTTGACACTTTGCTGGTGAAAATTCTTAGTATTTGTCCTATATAGATGGGACTTCTCTCTCATTCCCATAAAGTGGATAGTATCTCAAATTCTTCAAGTCTTGAGTGGGTATCATTCCCTTATACATAGTATTTGTTTGATTTTGTTTTTGGTGGTGCATGTTTATGTGTGTCTGTTTTATTTTCTTATTGTTTCAATTCTCTTATGTGTATCTATCTATATTATTCTCAATGGATATGCACTGGTCTTGTGAACCATGAGATTCTAGATTTATTTCATTTTCCTTATTTGCACTTTTTATCAACCCAATTCAAGCCCTAGAAAGATCCAACTATTTTCATGGACCTTGAAAATGTGAAATATTCAAAAAAACAAATTGGCTTAGTAACCTGCTCCCCTTGGTTGCATTTTCCATGTTTGTGTAAATATTGAATTGGGAAGACAAACTGTTAGTCAATCTTTGGGATGTTTTAGTTCAAATTGAATGAATTGGTCTTTTGAGGAACACAAGGAACTACTCCCTTATTTCTCTTATTCCCCTTATCACTACTTTACCCGCTTTCTCTACCTTAATTGGATGAATCACACACTTCAAAAACCAATTGAACTTTTGGAATAGTTCCCAACTTTCTCTCGTTCATCAATTATTTATCTTCATCTATCCTCCTTACGTCACATCATTATTTAGTCAAATCGGTGTTCTCAGGTACCATTAAAACCATGAGCCTTGTTCCTTTGATCCTTTGGTTCACCAATTATCCCCACCATCTGACTCCCTCCTCCCAAATTGGTTAATTCAGACATTGTGTGTAAAAATATAATGATCTATTACACTAAAACCTCGAGGCATTGACAAAATCTGCACATGAGGATCATAACATCCCACCACACTTCCATAGCCCAGACTTTGAGCTAGAAATGTGCCCAAATAACAAAACCAAACCTTTCCCTATATGAGCCTCAGGAGAACACCACAATGCCATTGTATCCACTCATGCTGAGACTCGAACATGGGTGGTTTCTCTGATACCAAATGTAATGAACTGCTACACCAAAACCTCGAGACATTAGTGAAATATGCACATGATGATCATAACATTGTGGGAACTTAATGAACTCGTAGATAGTTCCTCTAAAACCTTTGTTCCCCGCATCCCCATCTTATCTACCTTATGTTAAAATGGGAGTATATAGTTTATGTTCTGACTGATCCTCCCAGAACGGCTATAACCGATTTAAATGAAATAGATGTGTATTGTGTGTTTATATGTGTTCCCATGGGCCTCCAAACACCTGACTTGTGGTTTTAGTGGGAAGGTACATTGTTTAACCTTGAATCCTTCTATAAATTATCCCCATTCAATTCATTTTCACATTTGCAATAGACTTGTCCAATGTCGTGTCATGCCTCATCCCTCTTCCTGCATATAAAGGTAGGTTTTCTATCATAAATCCTTAATTTTTCACCCAAATTTAAAAATTCAAGTTGCGTTGAGACTGTTGTGAAGGCCCCTTCATTTAGATCCTAGAGGTGAGTGGTTTTACCCCTGTTTTACCTACTTTGACATTTATTTGAGTTCTTGTGCACTTCCCCTTACATCCTCTTCAAACTCACTTTAAAAGTATTGTCTTTCCCTGAGTTCTTCTCAAACTCATCACCATGAAGTTCCAATATGATGGGTATGAGCATATCTCCTCCCTAAAAAATTATGTCCCTGAGTTAGGTTATATCAATGTAAAACATATGAATTTGGATTATTTTTCAGCTAGAATAAAGGATGACAACCCAACCATATTGGTCTAATGTATTATAGATAGTGGGTTAGCCCATGTAGCTAGTTTCCCTACTTCATTCTAATGCACTGACACGGTCCTAACCTGCACCTCTAGTTTTGATCTATAAACTAAGAAGTTAAAATATGCTTAGGCACAGGTTATTAATCAATTAAATGCTCACCATATTAACATGGTATTGGGTATTCCTAACTTTTAAGACTCCAAAATCCTAACCACAGAAGAAGCTCAAAGATAATATGACCTCACTCATGTCAAATACCAAACAATTATTACCAAAACCTATCTCAGGGTTAAAAGGAAAGGGCCATCCAAACTTCCTAAGAACCTCTATAGAATTGACTACTTAGAGGATTTATCTAATATGATAACATTTCTTACAAGTTTAATTGGTTTTCCCTCAACTCGGGAGTTCCAAAACTGTATGAGTGTCTATACGAACTTGATTTGTTAAGGGACACAACAACTGAACTAGGCAGAAATCCTTTGTAAAAATTGAACTCAGAAACTCACTCATGTTTAGAAAAATAAAACATTTTACATGACCTCCTACCTGATGTATACCATAGCTAGGTATAGAATATGGATTGGTTTGATAGGCTAAGATAATAGGCAGAATATAGCTATATATGATTTCTATACTCAACCCACCTACAATAACAAAAAAATTCATCATAGGAGGGTCAATTATGACTTCACAATTTGTTTGGTAAGATTTCATGACGGAATTGTAACCAACATGGTATCTCAAGAGGCTAGAAAATTGATTTTAGTATATGACATCTTGTTCATACAATTCATAAATTTCTCCTACATCTAAATAGTTGGCTTTAAGGGAGCTCTATATAAGCTTTTGATATACTGCAATGATAAGATAGTTTTGGTTGAGCTTTGTACAAAATTAGATATCCTTCATAGGAATTTTAGAGATAAGAAACTTTTTGGTATACAATTTCCCATAACTTTGGGAAATTATACATGTAGGACAACTTTGGATGCATAAAATGTTGAAATTACTATCTCTCCATTCAAATTTCATCGTTACCAGAAGAGAAACAAATTTTATAGCAAGAACTTCATTGGGAATAATCTCAGGTTAACATGATATCATTCACTAGCAATTAAAGACTACTAGGAGGACTGTGTCGTTGAGTATGAGGTCATAAGAAGAGCTTATGGCAGGTTATCTTTGCAAAAAATAAAATATTTCAAGCTATATGTAATTCTTGAGGGAATGACAGATGATGGATTTGATCCTTTAACTACATAATATATAAATTCCATTCAATATACTCCTTTCTCTACAATTGGCTGGTCATAAAAGGAGTAACATAATCCAGGTAATCTGAACACAACTGTACTCTTGAGGTCATGGAATTGGATTAATAGAAAATTTGAGGAATTCCATGAGTCTTAAAAGATGGCTTCTTCTTGGGAAGCATCTTATTCGTTAAATACCACCCTTGCTCATAAAATTCCTTAGGCCCCTCTTGAATCTAGAACAAAACCTTATATCAAGAAATACAAATCCAAAGAGGTGGATATGAAAGAAAAATCACTAGATTAAGGTGGTAAATAAGAGGAAATGCAGGAGTTAGGTGGTGTAACAAATCCTGAACAAGTACAACAATATGTTGAAGAAGAGGTAGCTGAGAATAAATGGGATGAACAAGAAGAGGAAGAAGAAAGTGAAGGAAATTATGAAGAGGAAGATGTGGTTAAAGTATTTGTCCCTAATCTAGGGAATACCATTACTTAAAGGTCATAACTACATATGAAAAGAACCTCTTCCTTTGTTGTCACTTCCACTGTTGAGGTTTCAATTTCCCAACCTCCAAGTTCTTATATTTCTCTTGCATTACCTCCTCTAGTAACATCTTCCAGATATTCATTCACCTGGGTTCAACCCATGGTAGATATTAGAAAGAGGAATGTTGAACCCCGAATTGAGGTTCCTAAATTTTATATAGTGGTTACTCTCCTTGGTACTTCCCCTCCTCCTCAAAAGAAAGAAAATACTACCTCTCGTCTTGTTTTAGACTCTATAGGATGGAAATTACTAGAAATTTCTAGACCAAAGGAGGATAATAATGAAAAGGGTGTATCATTATCATATCTATAGCTAATAATAATCTCATTGGAAGAATAAAATCCAGAGGGAGAAGTACATAATCTTAGAAAGACTATCTCTAAGGTTAATGAAAGATTTGAAAAAGGAAAACACACTCAAGAGGAGCTAGAGGAGCCTTGCAAGTTTTATCAAGTATTTTCTTTTATCTAAAAAAACTCCATTGGATTCAACTCCTTTATCTACACTCACACCCACTACTGTTGTTGCTATAATTGATTTAAAGGTAATCACAGAAATTCACAAACATGCCACTTTTGACAAAGCATCATAAGCTTGGCTTGAAGGTATTATTGTTTCAGGATTGGAGTTCATTGATGAAGCATGTAATATTTATGATAATATCATCTCATCCCAAGATCAAATCAATTTAGGTATTGATGGAATTAGTAAGGAACACAAAATTTGGGATGATAATATTCAATACCTCTAAATCATGAATCTTATAGATGAGAAAATCCTTCTCTCTAAGAATATTTTCAATCACTCTAAGAGTAATTTATCCAAAAATTGGACTTTCAGTGTGGAATGGAGGATAAGAGATCTTGAAGAATCCTTGATTGAATTATGAAATGTAGTTCAGAAATTAGAATCATTAAAAGTTGAGATATTTGCAGACTTGCAATCCCTTCACTACCAATTGTTCCAAGACAACTCATCAGCGAGAAATTTAGTTGACAAGATCAAGGTATATTTCAATACATTCATCAAGGAGAATTTGTTAAAATAGGAATTCATGAACAAAGATAGGATGGAAGAATTTTTAGGACTCAAAAACATCATTATAGAGGAAGAAAAGGGACTTGTTCAATATGGTGGAAAAGAAAAATAATTGGAGCCTACTCTTTGCAACTTATTGACTAATCTTTACAACACCATTGTATGAAAAGACACAGAGATATCAATAGTAGTGACCAAGTTCAAAATCCATGTTTTAAATATCAAGGTCCCAACAAATTATATCTTTTCGATTCCTTCTTCCTCTGGTTCATGATGTAGCTAGTTCTTCTTCTTTTTAATTAACTTTATTATATAAAAGTAAAATTGTAATATAAATTAATTATATGTAAATCAATTAATTAAGTTTTTTAACACTTAATTAAGACAAATAATTAGTTTGGATACTTATATTCTACCCTTTTCCTATATAAGGATTCACTTTCTTTGTAAAAAGGGTTGGATATTGGTGCATGTTGTATGTGATAAACATAGATTTTGAAATACATAAGGAAAAATCTTTATTTCCTCTATTCTTATTCTTCCAATTTTCTTTCCTTTTTCCTATTTCAATTAGTGTATGGTTTTATTTTTCTGGAATTTTAAGGTTTGTATTCTCTTTCATAGATTAGGATTTGATGAAATTTGATTCAATCTACATCTTGTTTTCTGTGAAAAATCCATTTATGCAAGCTATATGTTCTCATATTTCATTTACACGTAGGAGTATGATAATATCTATAGTCTTCTTATCTGAAAGTGTTGTTATTATCCCCTCTTACTTTTTCATTCTTGTGGTAATTTTTTGGAAACAAGGAGGAAAAACGTGTCCTTGATCGATAAGTTAGCTAGAATTGTGTGTCCCTAATTTGTCTATCTTGCCATATTTTTGTTGTTGCATTCTTTTCTTCTTCCATGTCTTTTTTATCTTCTATATTTTGAATCATGGGGTTATTCATGTTCACCAATATCCTCATTGAAATTAATTAGCATGTACATTTGTAAATAATTTAGAGTCTCAAGTTTTTGGCTCAATGTGGGAACCTCCTCATTAAAGAGGATGGAATGTCATCCCCTAAACTTTTGATTTTTTCTTCAATGACATGTTTTTCAACTAATAGGCCCCAACCTTTTAACATTCCAACTCCCTCAACATCTTCTGAATCACCCTCGCTCATTCCTAGACCCAAATTAACCCATTTGGAAGTGGTTGAAACCAATTCTAAGTGGGTTTCCCCACCTTTCTCTGGATCATCATTGATTATAACTAATCACCAATGATTCTATAAAGATCCCATGAATATTTCCTGAATCCAGGATCCCATAAAAACTATAGTGAAGCTATTGATAATTTGGAAACTTAGGCTACATCATTTCATGGACATCGTAGATACTTCTTGCAACCACATCAGATCTTTGGGAGGCTTCACAAATCTTGTAAAACCTATCTGCAATTTTGATCATCCTAGGTATTACTACATTAGAGGTAAGTCAATTTTCATTTGTTTACATTTTTGGTCCATCCACGCATCCTCTTAAAAGAAAAATCAATCCATTACAGTCATTTTTTCTGCTTCCTAATATGCATCCTTATTTAGAAATTATCCTTTTTCACATATAAATCACCAATGATTCACTTGAATCACCAGTGATTCCCCCAAATCGCCAACAAACCACAATCGAATTTCTAGCGAACCCTATCTTTTTATTCATTTAGTTACATTTCACATATATGCTTAATCATTATCAAAATCTGTTTTCTTCTAATATGTCTGTATTGCTAAGTTGTCTATGTTCTTGTAAATGATTGTATTAGGCCAAGGCACATCTAATTACGTGAGTATCTACAATATTCCTATCATCTTTCATCAATTTTTTTGGGATTAATTCAACGTTTTACATGAGTTTAGTCTCTTTTTCATATCATCTTTACACTGAAACATTGACATGACATTGAAGATCAATCCATTGAAGTTGATATGAGAATAACAAAGACGTTTCTGAAACAAGTATGGGTCAAATATTTTGAATGAGTTTAAGCTTATCCTTATGGCCTTTCTTAGGCCATGTTTATCATATAGATCAAGGATATCTCTATCCTTATGGAAGCTTAGTTTATCTTTCCATTATCTAGCTATCATATTGTATCATATTATCATGTTATCACTTTATTGTCAAAACAAGTTGACACCCTTTAAAGGAATCCCATTAGTTCCTGGGATTGAGCCTCTTCCTGATGCAACATGTCATATCTTTTATCTAACATATATCCTTATCCAGTGTATCTCCTTATGTGAATGTCTCACTCATTCATTAGAAGTAGGAGTCTTGCTCCCATTTTTTATCCATACATCTCAACATTGTATTGTTTGCATGTCGGTATCGTTAAAACCTACTGTTTTTCTCTATGAGTTTTTGGTGATATTTTTATATATGAATTAAGTAAACCAAAATCCACCATAAACATTTATGCACAATTTATGAGACTCTCAGTCCATTTTCTTTGATTCAGATTATACATCTTGTTTCTTTCTTTTTTTGTCAAATCATTTAACCTTTCATCTTAGAGTTCTTTAGCATTTGCTTTCTCAAAAATTCATTATGTAAGAAAAATTAAAAAGGAATAACAAGCACATGTACACTTATTTTTTCATTCATTTTCTCTTTTTGCATTGCATTCTTTTCTCGATCTATCTTCATCAAAATCAATCTTTTTTTCATGGTCTTAAAATTAACCTTCATTCTTGCTTGCTCATATAGCTTAATTAGGGGTTAAAACATTTCATTCATGAAACTCCCCTCACATACAACTGAAGCACGTAAAAATCAAACTTGCATCTCAAAATATCCTTCCATGTCTACCTACTTAGATTTCATCACTAAGGGGGAAGCCGACTCAGTGTTTTGGCCGAGTATAAATAACTGGTGGGTGATATATCGGCTAAGAACCTGACACCCTTATCGCCACGGGATTGGGACCGTGAAGTGAGGTGGTAAGACCAAATATCACACCCCATACTGATACCAAACACAAACTTGGGCTTCTTGTACCTTTAGGTATATCGAGGACTCCATCCTTAACACACCTTAACCCATCTTTAAGAATCCTCTTTCCTAGTTCCTTTTAGCCATATTTTAATTTCACACTTTTCTAATTTAATCAAGATAATCAAAACTAAATATTTCTTGTGATTGTGTGACTTTCATTTCATTAACAACCATCTTTCTTTTTCTTTATTGTTATGTTTTAGTTCATGGTTTTGAATAGACAACAATAATATCTCCAAAACATCTCAAACATGGTAGACCCACTTCAAAAACCCCTATAATCAACTTAAGAACCTCCACATTCTCCTCGCACTCATTTTGAAACATCAGAGGTTCCTTATCTGAACCCTTTATAGTTACTCAAGAGTGCTAACCCAGTATTTGTGTGTTGAAGCTAAGAATCCAACCGATTTCCCTTAGTAACTATCTTTTTCATAAAATGAATTCATATCCATTATCCCAATCCAAGAATCAATAACCTATCACTACCATTACTTGTGACTATTCCTGACTTATCAACTCTAACTACCAACCAATTATGTAACAGATTTCCCCTACCCCAACTCTATTGACTCGGGGACATGTGTATTTTTCCACATTTTCTCCTATTGATAGCTTTGAAACTTAATACCATATAATCACAAAATATATCTACTCAACAAGGCCTCGTGTCATCTACATCTTTGACTAGCTCTCATGGTGTTCAAAACCCCACCCTTAGAACACCACCCTTAGTTAAACAATAAGGACATGTAGCATAGTAATCCTAAAAAAATCCATAAGGTGTTAAAAAATATGTTATTACATTTTCCCTTGCAATCAATCATACATATTCTACTCATATTCCTCCTTTGACAAGTTATTTTAGCATACCCATTTCTACAAGCCCTTTGGCCATAACATAACCTATCATCTCATAATAACCCACGTCCACAGTTCAAAACTTAGTGGTTTTAATCCCTACATCCTTACCACCCATCAACATGATTGTCATCAGCAACAATTATCCTCTTTCACAACCTATATCTTCAACATATATGTTGCACTACGACATACATCTTGTTTCACTAGAATCCCCACAATCACAACCCTATCTTTACACTTCCATTTCCTATCCATTTCATTATATTCAATCCTCTTTGTTCAACCATTATTATCTCAATACACTTACAACATTTTGGAAAACATTACCCTCTCCCAAAATATGTCATTACCATATCACTTATATCAAAAATAAAATCCCCTCACTTATAATCAAACCAGTCCTTCTTCAAACACACGACCATCTTAGAATGATCCTATGAAATATTTGATGAGCATAATTTCTAGCCTTGAGGCTGCCACAATAGGAACCAAAAACAACCTTTCACATGAACAAATCTAAAAAAAACCTATGAATCCATTTGTGCCTTTCAAGGCCTATCCTGCACACCCAGAGCTCTTGAAATTGATCAAATTATAAAGTAAGGAGGACCCACAACAACATATCAGTGCCTTTCATCATGCATGGTATCTCATCACTCATGATTAGGATCTCATTATAAGGACATTCATCAGGTCCTTTGATTGGCCCCACCCTTGATAGGTATAATAATATTCCAAAACATTCCCTTTTCTCATTCACACAACTAACACAATTGTTCCTAGAACACTTTCATATCGACATCTCCCATAAAATCTCTATCACTGACCTGTATTCCATCAAAAAATTCAAGGATGATTTTGTTTTTGATTTCATCTCCAGATGGAAAGGAAACTTTAATTAATTTTCCTTCTCCCTCCCACAAACTAAATCGATAGAGTTATTTTCTTGATCCTGTGCCAAAAACATATCATCAACACTTAAAATTCATTCATTTCAAACATTAAATGATGCCTTTACCATGGATTGAAAACTTGAACTCCATGTCATTGGGGATGGAAAGGTTAAATTGTGATCGAATAAACCAATTTCTGATTCCCCTTTTAAAAGTTATTCTAATAATTACAAATTTAAAGGCTCTACAAATGTGGTCATTTTGAAAATCACATCCAACGGTCATTCAAACTCTGTAAAATTCCCAACCTCAACATAAATATACACCTTTAGGGGAGTCTTAGAATGTTATCTTTGACAAACTTTTATCCACTTATATTACTAATCTTCCTCCCATCTGACCCATCGATGAATCTACATCTAAGCCATCATGGTATAGAGAAAATGACTATTTTAAATACCATTGAAGTCTAAGGACATGACATTAGAAGGTGTTATTCATTCATAAATCCAAACTAAGGTAAACTACAACTCCTAATAAAATATTGGACATGTTAAAACAATCCTGTTCATGAATCATCCCCAACCAATAATCGACCTTAGTCCAAAACTGTAGGGTCTCATCATACCATCAACATTTTCAACAATCTCTCACCTACGTCTAGAGTACCATCTATTTCCACAACTAAAACACTAACTAAAACAACATATCTCTTCATACCTCTTCACTACTGAGATCATAATCTCCTCCACATTAAAACATATGAATTCTAACACATCCACTAACTTAGAAAATTCCCATACTATCCCTTCAAAATCACAAGAATATAATCTCTTCATTTAAGATCTTAAATATCTCTTTCCAAGACCACATAACTCAAAACCGAGTTAAAAATCTTGGTAATCTAATACAAAATCATAAAAATCAGCTTGCCTAAAATTATAAAAACATTACGAGATACTCACAAGAAAAACACACCACAAGATACCATATCCTTAACTTCCATTCTAGGACCACATCCCTCATCCAAATTTATAATCACTATTAATGAATCTAAACCCATCCCTCAACCAACACCTAAACATGGCACACAAAAAATGTCTCAAGCATCTCATACTTCCAAACCATCAAATGATATCCCATACCCGTCATCCTCATCATCATCTCAGTAATCCCATGTCGGGATATTACACTAAATCCTTGAAAAACTTATCTGATCATCAATTGTAACACTACTTCATGTTAAGCGCTCTGATCCTCGGGGCTGAAAACCTTCCTAGTATAACTATGAGTCATTTTGCGCTTATCATCAAATACTAGGACACTACACAAAGGACTGCTAAACCCATCCATTTCATAATTTGAAGTCTCTCTAGCAAAAGAATTCTCCCATCAAAAAAAAAATCATCCTAATTCATCTATCGGCCTTGATATAACCAAATCTCAAACATCAAATCAAACCGAATCTGCAAGTCCCTAAACATACTAATTCCAAATTATTGCTTGATATTGTATCTAGTAAAAACAAGGCTTCTTCTAGTAAATCCCCTCTCTTCCAGATAGATTTTGTTCATATAACCACAAGAGCATGTACAAAAGATTTGAAATACTAGCCTAAAGTCTCTATCTCCATCACTCCCCTTGAATCATCCAATTCATCATCTTATAAATCAAAGGTGTATATTATTTTGGTACTTAAAACTAAATCTGTTACATCCATACAAAACATTGTCCTTAAAAAATTACATCAAGCTCCTATTAAAATGTATCTTTATGAGCTCTTCCAAAACACTTTGCAACATCGACAAGACGTGGTCGAATCCCTCCAAGACATTTCAATACCATCAGATGAACCCTAAAAAAATTCCTATCTCATTGGTGTACTTAAAATTTCATCCTCCAACACATTTGAAGAATTTGTGATCCCATCCTTGCAGCCTTAATACCATGATCTTCCTCTCCTTGTCACCACGCAAATCAATGACACTCTGGTCAAAAGATTAATGATTGACAACAACACGATCATAAACATAGTATCATCTCATGCCTTTAAAAAAATTCAGCTACCTAACACCATAGTTACTCAATCACCTAATGTGCTATATGCCTTTAATGACACTGTGACCCCCACATTGGGCACAATCATCTTACATATTAAGATAGGTGTTAAAAGCATCCACAAGATCTTCTATCTTGTAGAAGGAGAGTTCCAATATAACATACTACTAGTATTTCCCTTGGATACTGCATTATCCATTGTATCCCATCCATGTTGCATCGATGTCTAAAATATGAACATGAGGGTAAAACCTTTACATTCCATGCTAATCCAAATATACTAAAAGCCTGTCATATGACCTAAATTTCCAACGATGTTTTATTCCCATTAAAAAAATCTATGTTTCTTCAAATTAAGCTTCTATAAGCTCCTCTATCCTCACATCCAAACTACCATATGATCAATCCTTTGAATATTCAATGCAATGTCTTTCACTGGGGAGTATTACCTCCTAACCCTAAATACACTCCTTACACTAAAAAATTATAGGATACCTAACAAACAACTACTTTTTCATCCTTATGTAGGAATTAATATTTCCTTTAGTCCCCAGTTCCTCTGAATACAAATTGTTTATGGAGGTTTCGACCACCCTTCATCTCATCTCGATGATCAACCACATATAAATACCATCTAATCAATATTTTCATTCCTCAAAAAACCATAGTTCACTCAAACTTACCTCTACCATTGTGCATGGAATGGATTAAACCCTAGATGGTATGGTCCACATGACTTACCCTTTGAAAATTGGAGGAAATGTCACAAGAAAAACTATGTCAAATTAAAATTATCTTCCTCTAAACCATCACTACTGACATCCAAATATTAAACATTAATTTCATAGTTATTAGACTCATCCTCTGATGATAGTGATACCATATCTATCCCCCAGATGTTTTTTAATCAATTCTATCACACTTATACCACTAACTTATCAAACTAATGGTAAGACTAAAACCCTCCCCCTAACATTAACACACATAATAAAGGAATATTCCCCTACCATTAAAATCCTCCACTATTACGACGAAGATGTTTTCCGAACTTAAAGGGGTGTTGAGGATCACTATCTTATGAAATTATTTCCTTCTAATACATCCATGCTTTGCAATTAATCAACCACCAATGTTAATATTGGCACATAATAAGAGCCACACATCCTCAAGGTCAGCCAAACTTTAGACCTACGTGAAATCAAAGAATTCACCACCTTATTATCCAAATACAATCAAGAATTTATGTGGTCATACAGTGATATGCATTTTATACACCCTAATATCATTATCCATAATATTATCATTATTCTAGATGTTAAAACCATAAAATAAAAATTCATAGGATACATCATCACATCACATTATTAGTCAAAGAATAACTTCATCGTCTTATTTCTACCAACTTTTTATTACCTATTGATTATAAAAAATGGGTTTCTAACATTGTTCATGTCATTAAATTTGTCTGGAAGTCTATGCATCTACACAGACTTTAGAGATCTTAATCTCACCTTTCCAAAAGATGATTTTTCCTTACCAAACATCAATCAACTTGTCACTCTAACAACAGGACATGAGATGTTACCTCTTATGGCTGGTTTCTTTGTGTACAATAAAATCCTCATCACACCAAAAGACCAACATAAGACATCCTTCATCACCCCATTTGGAACCTTCTTCTATAGAGTAATTCCCTTTTTCCTGAAAAATGTAAAAGCTACTTATCAACGCACTATGACCTACATCTGTCATGACCTCGTCCATAAAACCATATAAGACTACATCAATGATCTCTTACATAAGTCCAAACATAAAAGATACCATCTAGCTTGTCCTCAATGTGATTTTTCAACATATATTATAATTTTATATCTTCCTTAATCCACCTAAATGTGTATTTAGATGTCTTCCATGAAAACTACTAGGATTCATATTTTTTATCAAGCGAAATTGAATTGAACCCTACTAAATTCAAGGTTATTATAAAAATGTCTCTTCCATCCAACCTTAAACAACTTCATATCCTTCAAGGAAATCTTCAATGGATCTGTCACTTTATCTATTAACTATTAGACCATTATCAACCTTTTCACCACATTCTTAGAAAATACATCCACTTTAAATGAGATGATGATTTTCAACATTCCTTTGACACCCTAAAATAATACCTCTTACCTATGTCAGTGCTTATACCTCTATGTGAGGGGGATCCCTTTTATCTATATATCTTCAGTGACTGACCACATCTTTGAAGCCATGATAGCCCATCAAGATAAATAAGGTAAGGAGAATACCTTCTATTACATAAGTCGTACCCTTCACAAATATGAAACCCATTATTCTGAAGTTAAAAGGTTGTGTTGTTCCCTATACTTTGTAACTTCTGAAATTCATCACTATCTTCTCAATCACTAAACATATGTAGTCACAAAATTTAATCCTCTCAAAAATATGCACTATAAACCATATCACAATGATCACATAAATAGATGGCTCGTGCTCATGACTAAATTCAACCTCAAATTTTTCTTTCAAAAATTTATTAAGGGGTAGATCATCGCTGACCATCTCACTAAAAATCCCCTCCCTTCTAATCAATTACCTTTTGAACACTTCCCCAATGAATCTATCAACACTTTCAATCACAAAAATACCCCTGTTAAATTAACATTGTTCTTTGATAGGTCCAAATGCATATAGGGGGTTACCAGGATAGTCATAATTCCCCCTTGGGACACTCCTATACCATTATCCTTAAAAATCAATTTTTAATGCACTAATAATATGGAAGAATACAAATCCCTCATCATGGGAATTCAGACCACCACCTTCCTTGGCATATAAATCCTTGACATTTATAGAGACTCACAACTTTTCATCAATCAAATCAAAGAGATCTATCAATGTAATAATGAGATCTTACAAAAAAACCACTATTGAAGACACTAAAAATATTTAACCATTACAAAATCTAAACCACCCCTTGCCCATCTAAAAAATTCACAGAAACTATGGATTCACTCACTTATCTCATTCCTTTATCATCATATGATTCCAAGATCTTCATTTTGTACACAAACTCAATCAACCATCTTACACCATCATTGATCTACCAACCATCAATCACATAGAAGATGTCCCATTTGACACCTAACATACTCAAATAGATGACTACCTTTCCACTAGCAAAATACCTTTAGATCTATCTAGAAATAGTAAGAGATATTTTCAACAATGTGCATCCCACTACATCATACTAAGAGGTAACCTTTAAAAAAGAGGATTTTACATTGGCATCTTAAAATGTCATTTGCATTATGGGCATATCGGACCATATTTCAAACCCCTATGGGTGTTATACCCTTATCCTTGGTATACACCACTAAATTTGTTCTTCCTCTCAAAGTTCAAATCCCATCCTTACATGTTTCTCTCAAAGATATTATCCCAGAAGAATAATATCATCAATAACGTGTGTCACAACTAGAAATACTCAACAAATGTCATCTAACTACCCTTGAACATACAAATTTCTATAAAGAATGAATTAAATAATCCTATAAAGACATATTATAAAACATGACTTTAATGTTGGTGATCTTTTTCTCAAAGAAAATCAACACATCACTAATATGGAAAAGTTTAAACGTGGGAAGTTTTTTCCAGAATAGCTTGGATCATATATTATCACTTATAAATATGGGTCAGGGGCATATCATTTATCATCCCTTGATTGTAAACCTAAAAAGGAGCCTTTTAACACCCTACACTTGATAAGGCCAAAATATGCCTCATCAATTTGTAATAAATGATCTGATTTTACTTTCCTTTTAATCAAGTTTGACTACATTTTGTTGCTTTTGTTTGATCTAGTCTAAGTTAGGATGTAATTGTCTATCTCTTTTTTTTTTCTAACGAATAAAAACTCTGTAATTCCTAACAAAGTGTGTGGAAATTCAGTTTTTGGAATAAAACAAGTCCCATTCGTTCAGATACATAAAGTATGAAGCAACCAACACCTTTTTGAGAACATTGTCTTCAATGCGGATTAGCTCCAGAACCCTCAGGATTAGTTCTGAAACTACATCACTCAGCTAAGGAACTCTGGCACTTATTTCTGTAAATCCAACACTTAGTTTTGGAACTCCTGCACTTAGCTCAAGAACTTTCACAATTAGTTCCAGAATGTTTCCCTTTTGTTCTATAACTTCTCCAAAGTTACAAAATCAATGGGAATCTATTTATTTTGACAAAATCCGGTGATAGAGAAATTAATGGGCCCTCTAATCAGAAATAGATCAACATATTGTTGATTCTTAATACTCCAAAAATACTTATGTAGGACCAAACAACTGTATGTCCAACCAGGTTTCTAAGTTTCACGTCTACTTTGAGCACTATTTTGTTTCACTGTAACCTATTTATGGATGGAAAACTATTGAGCACTTATGGTTGTAAATGTATTTCAGATGATTATATATATATATATATATATATATATATATATATATATATATATATATATATATATATATATATATATATATATATAAAGACTTGAAGATAGATTAAATAGATATATGATATAGAGATGATATAGATATACTAAGAAATTTTGTAAGACAAAACATTTCAATAATAAGATAGCCATTTCATTTTGAGAGAATCATACATTGTCAACTCCTAATTCAGAGTGTAGCAAGGGCCCACTCCTCCAAGAAACAAGATCCTTATTTTATTGGTATTTATATTTTTAAGAAGTTTGTGTAAATTTGTTAAGTATTAATTCTGTAAGTTTTTTTGGTTCTTCAGTTGAAATTTGTTACGTAATTGTTCATGCAAGTGTTGTAGATTAAACTCTTACTTCTTTTCTAGCATTTTCAGCAGCATTTCCAAGTAATGTGTTTAATTCTGCAACATACATTTATTTCTAGCAATTTGTTTCATTCTACAAAAGTGTGTTTATTTCCAGCCATTTGTTTCATTCTGCAAGAGTGTGTTTAATTATAGCAGTACGTTTAATTATAAAAGATTTATTTATTTCAACAAATGAGTGTTTATTTTAGTAATTTTCTTAGAGTTTATCTTTAATAAGGATTTGTCCAAGAAATCTTAAAGACACCTTAAAAAACCCCCAGAAAATGAAAATAATAAATACCTACAATCAATTACTAGATCACTAAGATTATTTTTGTTGCATATAACTTCAAACATACCCCTAGTTTGAATATGACATCAACCAAGAGTTGATTAAATGAAGGGAATAATGACACCCATCATTTTTGGTGTCATTACCAGGGACCCACTAGTTAGAATTTTCTAATTAGGTGTCAACAAGAGCAACAATGATACATCTGTTAGGAATATCTATGTTGTAGTGTGAACATAGAATATTATGTAAGTGATTATATTATCTAGGATAATATAATATGTGTTGTAATAATTAATTACATTATTGTAATTGTAATTATGAGTGGGTGAATAAATATTGTTATGAGTTTTTAAGTAAATAAATCATTAACAATATTAGTTTTGTGAGAAAACAAAATCTCACATAAAATAGCATGGAGTTGGTTTAGGAGTTATGTGTGCAGATATTTATGGAGATTATATCTCCTTAAATATAGGAACACCATCTCCTATTTAAATGGATGTAATACTTCCTATGAAGGTAGCAAGAATAAAGAGTAAGATTTCAAATTTTATTTATGTAATTATGATATTAATTTTTCATTTGGTAACAGAGCAGGTTTGATGCAAGAAATTTCAGTGCTTTCATGATCAAATCCGTCTCAAATAATATATCATAGTTTTCATTTCCAGATGGGGGTTTTTTTATAACTTTTTCATGTCCAGAATCACGTGCTGGTAAACAAACTACAAAAGAAATTTTAGCAGAACCCAGTATGTATTTTGGAACAAATATGGATTTTACTATGCAGATATCAAATTAAGCACATCAATTCTTCTACTGAAAGTTTTCTCCAATTTTCAATAATGTTGAGTTGTTAATACAAGTTCTTGAATTTCTTGGAGGTTAAAAGGTATTCAATATAAAATTTTAAATTACTTGATTCAATTTTATATTTTTTATCAGTATTGTACAAAATAATGGAGAAACTAAATCTGATTGAAAAGTTTGAAGGACAAGATTTCCATACATGGAAACTACAGATGCAATTACATTTAATAGAAAAGGATCTATGGGATGTGGTGAAGTCTAATTCAACTCCACCCACTGGAGGAAATGACTCGGCAAAGTGGAATGCAAAAGATCAGAGAGCATTGGGTACCATTGGTCTGGGCTTATCAAAAGCTTATCTACATCATGTGGATTTCAAAAAATATGAAAAAGAAATTTGGGAGTCTCTTAACAAATTTTTTGGTTCTGAAGCTGAAATGGCAAAGATTACACTAAAGCAATGCTTGTACGGGTTAAAAATGGAAGAGAAATCAAAAATGGAAAATCATATAAGTAAGTTTCGTTCTTAGCTAAATAAACTAGCTGGAATTAAAGAACATGTAAAAGATGATGATGCTAAAGATATTCTTCTTAATAGCATGCCTAAGAGTTACTCAAATATTGTACTTACTTTGAGTAAAATTACTATTAGTCTAGAAGGAGTGATTTCTACATTGTTAGAACAAAGCATTCATGAAGAACATGAAGAAGTACTATATGTAAGAAACAAACCTAGCTCCTCATCTAAGAAGGAAAAACATAAACCAAAGAAGGTTCCTTCACATGGAAAAATAAAATACTTTTATTGTAATGAGATTGGACATGTAATACTGAATTGTAAAAAGAGAGCTCAGGATCTTCTTGATGACAAGATAGATCAGAAATCCCTTCTATCTGAAGTAGAAACTGATTAGGAAGTATACTCAACTGATGAAGAAATTTCATGTCCTAGTGATGAGGATTTCCTATGGTAGACTCTTTTCTTGTTGGAGGAAGGAGGCAATGGAGGAAGGAGGAAAATCAGCGTCCTCTCGTCATTCACCAACGATGGGGTTGTAGACAGATGTGGTGATATTTTATTTCAGTTATGTGGTGTGTTTATACACAAGGGGGTGAAACTAGTTTCATGTTTTGATTTTAATGTGTTGACATAGACTAACAACAGTTCCTGAGTGTCTATTTGGTGTGGAAGAAGAAAACTACTTGACTCAGCTTATAGGGGAAAATCATCTACGTACGGTCATCTGACTATCGTACAGTCATCTAACTACTATACTTTGGTGGAAGGTACTTCGTTGGAAGGTGATCAGTCGATGAAGATGTTCATATGACAAGGATGATCATTAGCAGAAAGATCCAGATAGCAAGATCTAGTAGCAATGGCTACTCCCACAAGTTTGATGTTTCCAGGAGCTCTTACCCCATGTTCACACTAAGGGGGTGAATGTTAGAAATATCTATGTTGTAGTGTGAACATAAAATATTATGTAAGTGATTATATTATCTAGGATAATATAATATGTGTTGTAATAATTAATTACATTATTGTAAATGTAATTATGAGTGGGTGAGTAAATATTGTTATGAGTTGTTGAGTAAACAAATCATTAACAATATTAGTTTTGTGAGAAAACAAAATCTCACGTAAAATAGCATGGAGTTGTTTTAGGAGTTATGTGTGGAGATATTTATGGAGATTATATCTCCTTAAATATAGGAACAACATCTCCTATTTAAATGGATGTAATACTTCCTATAAAGGTAGCAAGAATAAAGAGTAAGCTTTTGAATTTTCTTTATGCAATTATGATATTAATTTTTCAACATCTAGTAATTGAAAAATATTCCCTACATTATCATAAAATTTATGAGTAGACCAAGAGACTCAAAAGGTAGATTTCTCCCAAAAGCATCTCAACAAGAATTATCAGCATCCTCTAGTACAAATAAGGAAGTTGAGTAAGAATTAGAAGCATTGTTTTCCCCTGTTAGAAAAGAAGCATAACTTCCACCTTTGGAATTTTTGGATCAATCACCTAAAGGAAGTGGAACTTTTAGGAAAAGTATTACATCCCATGACCCACTTAGAGCAAGTCTTAATTTTCAATTGAGTAGTCAACCTCCTACTCTTGAATTTTCACCTTCACCAAAGTGGATCACATACCACATTGATTGGGAAAAATATTTAGAAGATACTGTAGAAATGGCATGAGAAGATGAAAGAGAACTGGATAGGACCTTTACCTATCCAATTCAGTTAGAGGATGATGATACACCTATGAAGAATATTTCACTTGCACACTTGCCTACATTTAGAGGGATGTCATCTCAGGACCCTAACCAATTTTTGTTTGGATTTAAAGTATTGTGTCAGACATATGAATACAAAAAAAATTATCAAAAACTCAAGTCTATTCTGAAAGATGCAACAATGAGGTGGTTTATGGGATTAACATCCAATTCTATTACCACTTGGGCACAAATGGAAACTGCCTTCCTAGACAAATATCAAGACTAATGTTGAGGGAGAAATGGGAAGGAAGAATATTTTAGGATGAAATAGGAAGAGGATGAAAATATGGAAGATTATTTAGATATATTCCCATTTGTAAGTAAAAGGTGTGAGATCCCTATCATGACCAAGTCACTTGCTTGTTTTCAAGAATAGCTCTAATTTCCATGCTAATAACTCGGTGATTAACTCACCATTTTACCTGCAGCATCCCTAACAACTCGATGAATAACTCAGCCATTGACTCAGGCTTCAAATTGTATGTTTAATTTGCACAACCTCTCCCTTGGCTTACCATTTCATAATTCCCACTTGACCATGCTTGCATGAATCTCCACGTTGTGGAACATTTTTCTTTGCTTTCCATCATCAAAATCCTTTTTAGCTTATTTGTTCGCTAATCTCCACCATGGTCACATGCCCCAAAATTCCCCCATCGTGGAATCTTTAACTTAGCTCGACATCCCATCATCATGGCTCGACATTTCATCCCATAGGGCCTGACCTTCTCATATTCCCACAACGTGTTTAAACATATTAAAATCACTAGCTCTCAACTCGGCCCAACTTTTGCAACCACCGAGTTAAATCTCACTGTGTCCTTCTAGATAAAGTTCAACCTCGACTCCTCCTATGCTGTTACCATTTTTTATGTGAGCTCAAGCTGTGCATTCCCTTGACTCACAATAGTTGAGTTCCATTTCCTCTTGTTGAGTGCATTAACCGAGAAACTCAATTCTAACATAGCCATTATGTGAATTTGGCTCGTCACAAGCTCCCACCCAAGCTCTTCTTTATGTGATCTCCTCACACTTTACATGAGTCAATGTTGGTTCAGTTTCTACTTCTTTGCATCCACGTTGATCCTCACTTGGACATGTGAGTCATTCCCCTAATAATTCAGCCAACTCCTTATCTCAGCCCATAATGTCGAACTCTTCATCCATATTTCGAGCTCTTTAATCAAACTGTAGCTTGATGTGCTTGGGGTTCTCTCCTTCCTTAATGTCGAGCTACGAGCTCTTCTTCCAACCACCCAAACTATTTATCATGCCTTGGTGACCTTAATCAAGCCATAGCTCGATCCTTTTGCAAATATCCCAAGCTCCATACATGTCAATTTCATTTAGCTCGATCGATATAATTTGGGCTAAAATATTTGATGTATTATGAGCTCGTTGAGCTGCTCGACAAGCTATTTCATAGCTCAGTGTCATTTGGCCCATTTAAAACTGACCTTATCCCACTTTTTGATATTTTTGGTCTCTTTCTCAAAATTGGAGAGTTATGGAAATGAAACAAAACCTTTTAAACATAAATTATCAACTTTGATGATTACGTGTTCGTGTCAAACAAATACAGGCCTACCAAGGGCTAATTGTTTGTTCTAAGAAAACTTGAAACCTTTGAGACCTGAAATGAAGAAGAATAGATCGAGATGACTCTGAGACCCCCTGGGATAACATAAATGTTTCCTAAACGTAAAATTTTGACCGGAATGTCCTAGAATACATCATGAAGGATTTTTCCAACATTAGGTCATAATAGGCTCACGTTGTCTAATTTTTTCCAAAAGGGAAGAAATTGACGATAAATCCTTCATGAGATATTCCAGGACATTTCGGTAAAAAATTTACGTTTAGGAAACCTTTATGTTGTTGCATGTGGTCTCAGAGTCATCTCGAGCTATTCTTCTTCATTTCGAGTCTCAAAGGTTTCAAGTTTTCCTAGAGTGGGAAATTATCCCTTGGCGGAACCGTATTTGTTTGACATAAATAAGTAATCATCAAAGTTGAAAATTTATGTTTAATAGGTTTTTTTATGTTTCCATAACTCTCTAATTTTGAGAAAGAGACCAAGAATATCAAAAATAAGGATATGGTCAGATTTAAGGAATAACATGGCATTGAGCTAGAAATAGCTCACTGAGTAGCTTGACAAGATAAAGGTGAGTTATGAGTTAATAGGTAGGAGCTCATGGATGAAAATAACGGTTATGATGACACGAAGATAACTCAACTTGGTGCGAGGGGTTGATGCCATGAATTTGATGAGCTAATTGAGTGTATGGGAGAGCTGAGTTGTGATTCATAGATAATGGCTTGATCCAATCATGAGAAACTCAGAGGTGATATAAAAATATATATATATATATTCTTGAGGAGCACATTAGGAAAACTCATATATGTATATGAGCTTGTGTGTAGTTAGATGATGGGTTTGGGGAGTTGATTTTATTGAAATAGCTCGACGGTGGCTCAAGTCTCATGGCGGCTTGGAGAAAGGGGAGCTCGTAGGTCAAGCTAGGGATCGAGATGAGTTGCAGATCATGGAAGGTTCAAGCCATAGTAGAATGGAAAAAGTTGAGAACCAACTTTCCGAGGTGGAAATATTAGAGTGACTCAAAAAGTTAAGAATGGATGGCCCCACATGGTGACGAGCTAATTCATGGTGAGTGAAGAGTTCGACCAAGATCTAGAGTGCAAGGTCTTGCAAATGATTTTAAAAGTGTGAGGGAGATCGAACGAGGGTGTGAGAGGGTAGCTCACAGAGTGTAAGTTATTGCGGATAATAGGTAGTAAGACCGAGTTATGATAGGATCAATGCATTGAGATAGAGGATCACTCACTTGAGATGGAGCCGAGTCAAACAGTGAGAAAGTCACTGAAGAGCTCGGATCCTCTGAGGGATCATGCCAATAGAGTGTGATACATGGTAAAAGTAGGCATCAAGAACAGAGTCACCAAATTATACGTGGGAAAAATGATAGTGAAAACTTGAGTACCTCATTTCGGACTTAAGAGGGTGTGGAGGCCATGTTGTGCATGGGAAAACAATGAGTTGATCTCTGAGTTATTCAAGCCAACATGTCAGGTCTACCAAAGAAATGTGGTAAGAAGTGGGTGATGCGTAGGAACTCACCTGATGAGTCATCTTGGTTTAGTGAAGAGGTGACAATGTGTCATGGACATAGTGAATAACTCAGTGGGGGAGATTCAAGCCTTTGCAGCCATGCTGGAGATAATGCTTTGGCAATACAAGCCAGAAACTCCGCATGGGAAATGGTCTTCCTAAACACCATGTAAATAAGAGATTCAAAGCATGATGGAAAAATTAAAGGAGATTGTTGATGACTGATTCATGATGGGTGAATCACCATGTAAGCAGGAGGATTAGGTTACGATGTCAAAGGTGGAGGACCGAGTTGAATTCCGAGCGGTGTGACAATAGAGGTCATTGCATGGAGCTCAAATACATCCCCAAGGAGGAATTCCAACCATGTATGATTCATTCATCATCAATTTTGAAGATGGAGACTTTAAATGGGAGACAAACAACTTGGTGGTGAGCTTGCAAGAAGGGTTCGTGGAGTCAAGCCATACAAAGGGGATTAGGAAGAGCGTAGGGTGGATTCAGTTGGAAGATAAACTTAGAGTTGAGATCAAGCTATGTAGGCACCAGGGAGGCATGTTGAAGTCACTCGACTGAGCTAGTTATAAGGCTCACCGAGCATGACCTCATTGCACAATATGAGTTGATTCAGAGATGAGCCTCAGGTTTCTAAGCTAAGCAAGTACAGGTAGGACCCAACGAGTTGCTCGATGTTAGGATATAGGTTGAAATCTGATTCACCTAAGCTAAGCCAAGTTATAAGGAGTGAGAGAACGGGATAATGGGCTAGATGAGTCTCTCATGAAGGATTCATTAACAAGAACCGAATTGATCTTGATGGTCTCAACTCACGAAGAGCTCGAAATTTGTAATGATATGGTGCGACTTATGAAATCATGCATGTAGCGAGCTCTTTGGGATTTTGAAATCTATTACAAGGAATGATTCAACATCTTGAAGTGATCTCAGATGGGAAAATGATCCACTCATCTCTTGCACCAACAGGGGTTGAATGGAGAGATCATTAATGGTATGGGAAAGCACACTATAGTGACGTGATACAAGGTTGAACTCGGTTTCTATACTAAGATGGAGATAACGAAGGATCAAACAGGTGGCTCAAACCATTTACATAGAACTCATCAGGCCAATGGGAGGATTGCAGAAAGAGAAACAGTCATGAGGTCAACGAGAAATCAATGGAAAAAAGTCGTTAAGGAGAACTTGGTGGCTTAGCTTGGTAAGCAAGTTGCTTGCAAGAATTAGTTGGCGAGTCGATTCAGGATGTTTAATGGAAATCCAAATAAACTACTCAATTTACATCAAGAATTCATGTTGTAAGACTACCGATGGATAAAAATATCTCAACTCTCTAAGCCGATGTAAATACCAAGCATCTTGAAGGGAAAGAATCTCAGTAAGAATGGGTGAGAGCTCGGTACAGAATTCAAGCAATGCGTTAAGTTTCCAATCAACTTGCCATGTTAATGGTCAAGTTCACAAGGAAAGGAGGAGCTCGGTGGATGGTGGTAATGAGCCCATGATGCACTCATTTGATATGGAGGGGAATGGATTATGAGCTCGGTTGGTATGATGCACAGGAAGAGCTCATGAAATTAGATGTAGAGAAATCCATTCATAGTGAAAGGGTGGCAAGCCATAATAAGACGATTTGAATCCAAGTCACTATTCGAGAGAGATAGCAATGAGCTGGTCTAGAAATTCACTCGATTCATAATATAGGATCCAACTCATGCTATCGAGTTGTACCATTGAATTTGACTCTATTAAAATTAGATGTGGAGTCGATTCAGGTAAATGTAAGAGCTCGGTAAAAATACAAGTCAAGCTGACAAAATTCGATGAGGGGGAGTTTTAGGCCTTTGAGCCCATGATGGAGATAATTCCATAACAAGCCAATATGATATTTCCATATGTGGGAAAAGGTCATGATGATTTCCAAGTGGGTTTTCATTAATGGCAACCTAAAGCATGAACTCCACGTAGGAGAGGTTCAAGAAAACATGGTCCGTGGAATATTAATGGTGGTAAGCCAAGGAACAAATTCCACAAACCAAACGTGTCAATAAGAAGTATGATTCCATTTCCGAGTTATTAGGTGAGTCATCACGGGAGTTAAATCATGTTTGAATGATTAAGCGGTTGCAGATAAGATGGTGAGTTGTTTGCCAAGCTATGAGGAAGGTTGATTGGCAAGAACAAGTCACATGGCGACAGTTGATGATAGCAGTGCATTGATGTGACAATAGTTTCATGAATAGCGATTCACCATTCCAAAATGAGTTCACATCTTGGCAGTTGAGATTTTAAAGATCAGATTAATTGTGTGAATCCAAGAGAAAGATATTACAGGCCATGCATGACAATATGTTAGATGCTCAGGTGAATTCAGAGCCAAGATAATGTTCATAAGGCTTTAGTTTTTGAGATGAATGGTGAATGCATAGCTTAAAATTGGCTTAGACATCTATAATCGAGCCATTCATAAATGATATGAACTTGGAGATCCAAGCTCGTTGACCAATGAATATGAGATCGCGATAACGGATCGAAAGGTGGATAAAGGGAGATACAAGGAACAATTCGTAATCTCAGTAAGAATGAAAAAATCATACTGAACTCATTTAACTAAGTAGGAATCCAATAAAATTAGAGAGCCAAGTGATCCAAATTTATGGCTCACCGCACTGGTATGAGGTGGCTTGAATTAAATCCGTTGCACCAGGAGCTCGAAGGCTGACATACCAGGTAGAGCCAAGTCGATTAGTGAAGTTTGAGATCACACTCAGAGTTGTAACATTGATGTGAACCCTTTAAATGACGTGGTCATAACAAGTCAAATGGAGATGGCTTGATGGGTTGAGAGATGAATCTTGGTGGAAGATTCAAAACATGGTTCATAGAGGCATTTTGGCATACGTAACGATGAAATTTTGGCTTAATAGAGATAGATACGAACCAACCAGATATGGGATGGTCAAAATTGTGTTTAGCCTTATCATGATCTTGAGCTCACATGGTGAGTCAGAGATACCATGACTCAGTGTGGGCATCTAGATTTTTCAAATTCAGTGAATTAACCAAGTTGAATGGAGATCAAGTTGAGTTGGTCGACGAGTCATTTGATGAAGCATGGCTCGAGCTTGTTCTGACAAGAGCAATCATCGTAGGATAATCTCACACCAGGGTGGCGACATCAATTTCATGCATGAAGAAAGTTCATTTAGAGATAAATTTGAGTTGATTCATCCAATGGCTGAGTGAAAATAATGTTAGAAAAATTGTTAGACAATGATGGCTTACAAGAGTAGAATGCCATAAAACCAAGTCAACATGAATCTCAGAGGACCGAGTTGGTATTGCGTGATTTTGTTCAATGCATGATGGTCTTGGTAATGGGATGTCAGTGACAGCAAGCTGATGGTGAGGATCTCTTGGAAAAACATGAGATGAGTTGCTTGAGTTATACATAAGCCCGAGACACGGTCCATAGTACGAAATGACTTCACGGGTGTAAGAACATGGAGTTTAACGATTGAATCATTTCAATCTCATAAAGCTAGGTTGTGAGTTGGACATGATGGCACATGAGATAATTCACAAGAAGATTCGGGTTTGATAGCTCACCCTTCAGATGGTTCACATCATGAAATAAATTTCAAGAGAGATCTCATGGAGGAATTGATGAGGAAAGACTCGGTGAACTCAACACCAAGCTAGGAGTTTAACATGAGTCGAGAAGATCTCGTGTCCTAGATCTCACATGAAATATTTGACTAACCGAGTTGAGCCATTCACCATTCATTGAGAAGAGATAGTGGAGAGCTTGCATGGATGATGAGAGAAGAGACTCGTGAGAAAGAATCAAGTTGATGAGTAGCTCAAACCGAACTTGTTAGGCATTGTCTGACTCAGTCGACAAGTTCGTAGGAAAGGGAACCATTTGAAATAACTCTCTAGGTAGAGCTCACAAACGAATCGACATCGAGCTCAAGGATAACATGAGCCGAGTTACATTTTGGCATAAAATTAAGATGTGGTCCACAACAAGGAGATGGATATAGGAACTTGGCTTAGTCACGGGGGTAGGAGTTCAACTTGGTGGTGAGCTCATTGAAGAATTGTGGTCAGGGTGGTAGGAACTAAACTCGATTGTAATGAAGGATGGAGGAGCTCGACACCAACTTGGTGAGTTGGCTCAACGAGCCAATCGCCGAGTTGGGATATTTTTGTGCTTATTCACAAAGAGACCCCCTTCAATGTAAACTGGTTTTAGGGGGTCCCACTTGATAGTAATTAATTTAATATTTTTATTTAAATATTTTAATAATAATATTTATTATTATTATTTAAACATTATTTTAATTAATTGAGAAGAACTAGGTCAACTAGGCATTAATGGCACATGATGGAAGCTTCTCAAAGTGGTTCAACCAACTATAATAAATACATCATGTACCTTTAATTTAGGAAGAAAATTTATGACTCCTTCTCTCCTCTCTCTCAACTTCTTCTATAAATGTAAGTTGGAAGCTCATTCCAAGGGTTCCAATAGGTCAGAGAGGTTGGAAAAGTTAGATATCTAAGACAAGTGCAAATTTTTCAAGAGTCCTTCTCTCTTCTGCAAGTTTGTCCTTGTATGTTCAGAAAACTTTTAAGCCTCCTTTTCAAGACTAGTAATGGAAATCATTCCCTATTCTGGATGTATGATGCATTGTGCACATTTTTGAAGTAATAAAAGTGTGTGTTTTATGAATAATCTCAGTCCTTTCATCCTTATATACTTCTTTGTGCCTTTTCTCATGCTTATAGGTACAGTGTGTAAGTCTCATGTTTCTGTTGCAGGTTCTTGGATTTTTGTGCTTATCAAGTGGTGGAGTATTGCATTCAGTTTATTTGTGGTTCCCGTTCACCCTTCTCAAGTTTATCCTTCTTCACTAGAAGACTAATAGATTGTTGTGTTTGATTGAGTTTAATAAAAGGAATGCATGCTTCCTAGTCTATGATATTCTGGTTACCCTCTCTAAGTTTCAGTAGGTGAAGTTTACTTGTGGTGCACACACCCTCTTCAAATTAAGCCTTCCTGAGTCTAGTAACACCCTTTATTTTTTACATCACTACCCCCTAGTATAGTTTCATTTCTTACAAATCCCTTTCCCTAAAACCCATGAAAATGTTAGCATAGGTCTAGATAACCATTTTATTACACTAGGAGTAGTACAACACTTAGTTTAGGAAGAGGAATTTGGCTTTCTCCAGAGGTTCACCTCGAGCCTAAGTCCCATAACTTGAGAGGTGATCCCATGTTTCCCAATCACATCAAATGTCCTATTCAGATTTTAGCCATTCGGAGGGTGTAGTGATTTGGTGACAACAATGATGAGGAACACCATAGTGACAAATGATATGGTGGTTGATAAATTTGATTATTTACTCATATTTTTTAGAAATGAAAGGGATGAATTCCACCCATTTAGTGTAATATTCAGTCGCCATGATAATCTAACGATGACGTTGTGAGGAATGATGAATAATATCCCAAATGAGATCCAAACACCATTGAGAAAAGGGCCAAAATTCTCTGGTGACTTGTAAGGCATGGTTAGGAGTATGATGAGGTTAGCATGTTGTTGGCACTTTACATAACTTTGAACATAGTCATAACAGTCTTGGTTAAGGGTTGGTCAGTAGTAGTCAAGTCGAAGGATATAATTTATGATAGCGAGGCAGCTAAAATGTCCCCCACAAATCCCATCATTAATTTCTTTTATGGTGTACATGATTTCAGAACTGATGAGGCATCACAAGAGGATAATGTTAGTGCAAAATCATAGCACCTCTAAATGAGTTCTAAAAATCTACTTTTCTAAGGCAGGGTAATTTGGTGTGATTTGCATAACATTGGATCATTCCCCAAGCTATGGGACTTGCAAATGGGAATGATCCTCTAGAGAAGGTTGGTTCCTATTCCTAAACTGCTTGTCATGAGCTACTCTAGTGTAGGCAAACTAAATCTAACCTAATCTAACCATTCCAAGGAACCAAGGAGAGAGAAAGAGGGAAAAACCAAAGCCTACACTAAAGGGGTGATACACCAGAAAAGGAAGCGAGATATTCTGTTGAGGGAGAAAGAAACAAAAAAATGGAGATGAGGGAGATCATACAGAAGTAACACGGCCCAAATCTTCAAATTTACTATTAAACTCCATGAAACACAACATCCTGCACCTACAAATGTGAAATAAATGCATAGAAAAACAAATCTGGAAGGGAGAGGCATGGAGAAACAAACAAATGATGCAAAGGGTTAAAGAACACCATAAAAACACGCTTTTATTGCTCTAAAAGGTACACAGACCATTACATTTCTGGAATAGAGGCACAAATACATTTTCCAGGCGTGGGAGAGGGTTCGCTGCTAAAAAATGGCATTGAGAAACAAATTTGACAGAGTTTCTCTATGCCCAGAATGTCTCTCTTGAACAATAAGAGAAGTGTTACAATATATAGAAATAATAGGAGAGAGAGAAGAGAGAAAAATCAAATTCTGCTCCAACAACCACGAGATATGCATCAAATCCCACTTTGAAAGCTTAACCACTGAATATCAATGCCTTCTGCAAATCCACCCACCATATCTGTCTTGATTGTATTGTTTTCTTATTTGGTGCCTCGAAGGAGGAAACAACAGATTAGATTGAATATGATCTGGTTATTGAGGCAAGAAGATCCTGCATTAAAGGCCTGAAGACATTTCTTGACTTTTAACCTACCAGGGCCCACAAAAAATGATTTTTTATCTTTCCATGGCATAGAGGACATCGAGATGCTTCCAACGGTGTTAGATTTTCTATATTTCGAGCCCTAAGGTGAAATATATGCCCCTTTGAAGTTTGTATCGGATCCATACAAAGGAGTGGGGAAAAAAATTTGAAAAATGGGTCCCCTTTTGATATGGGACACGTGGTAGCCAGATTAGAGAAAAAATTAGGCTTGCGGGTGCGCAATTTATCTTCTTACACCTTCTTTTTTGACCCTGCTATTCCATTATTAAGTCTCTATGTGACCTATTTACAAATCTTAACGAGTTTTCTCAGGTTCTTTCTATGCTGGGTCATGGCTGATCCAATAGTTTTCCCAGGGGTGAAATATGGATAACAATTTGGCGACTCACAGGGGACATTTTCCTGCTAGATGAAGAGACTAGTGGCCTGGAAGCATCCATTGGCTATGGAGTCTTCCTGATTAACATGAAACTGATCTAAACTTTTGAAGATCTGATCCCTGAGCCACTGCGAGCCTGACTATATGCTTTTCTATGTTTTTTCTGACCCTGAGCCTACACTCTCAATTTTCATAAAAAAATCTTGAAAATGGAATTTCTGAGAGTAGAAAAATGCTTTAACTCTGGGGCTTTCATCTGTCCCTAAAATGGATTGTTTGAAACGAATTTAGTTGCTCTGCATTTGTTTTCTTTTGAAGATGGCAACTACTACATGTAACTATGAGTTTCCTTACTATGAATACTGAAGATCCTGGCTTCATGCCCCTCTGAAGCAATACAAATGAAACTTATATACAAAAACCAAATCATACATGCCTCAAATGAGACATGCAGAGTGTGCACAAGAACTTCTTCTGCTGAAAACAAACCTACCTACACTACTCTAACCAATATCAAAGGTAACTCAAACAAAACCTGCAACTGGCAGGGAGAAATAGCTTCCCTTCCTCAAAAGGGAAGCCATGCAACTGATTTGGCACTGAACATGGCTGGTTGGATGAGTGAAAAACTAACTACAAGCTAATCTTCCACCCAAATCACCAAAGTATCAACTGAAGACAAAACCAATACCTCTTTTAGTTGCTTTGCATTGGGATTGAAGAGGTATGACAGCTGATCCTTGGTACTTTGTAGCTCATCCTCATGCCCTGAAGCAAACATGACTGGTTATGGCTTCTCCTTTGGCTCCAAAGAAGCCAAATACCTGATTGGGCAAGGTCTGGTCTGATGATGTGCCTTTCTCCGACAACTCCAAGAATGGAGTCTTCCTGTGGATCTTCTTGCGTGGATGGTGTGGGAGAGACAAAGTCTTCATGGTTTCCTTCCTCCTCCTGAGAATAACATGGAAGATTAAGATCCTCCAACCTTGGTTCCTGAGGGTCGTTGTGAGATGCAGGTTTTTGTCCTTGGATGTTCTCCTCTGTGGCAACAGACTCATGTTCTTGGAAGGTGGATGATGGAGGAGAAAATGATGTGATCTCATCAGGCTCCTCTCCATCAAGAAAACCCTCCAAGTCAAATAGATAATATAAGTCCTTGTTGTCCTGTTGCGTGTGTTCGACCTCCTCCATGGTTTCCTTCGAATCTGCAATTTTCTCACCATGGTTCCCCTCATCTTCAAACATGAAGTTTGAAATCTTAAACTCTTCTTCAACATTAGAGTTTGAAGGGGATGAAGTGGGATGAATAACTGAAGGTTCTTCTATGGCTTTCTCTGCACTTGTTGCCTCTGAAACTGTATGGTTCTCCTCTAGAACCGCGGCCTCTGGAGCTTACTGATTTTTATCTAGAACAGGCACCCGTATGATTTCCTCTTCCCAATCAGAGTAGTATGAGTCACGCCATTCTTCAACTGTCTTACAGGTGTCAAACATGATTACGTTGGTTAGGGAAGGTGTGTTGGTAGGGGGCTATTCATTTATGGTACAACTAGGCATAGTGGACTTGGAAGAAAATGGAAGGATGGATGCAGAAGGGATGGAAGGCATGCTAGATTTTTGAGCCTCCATTCCTTTCACCCACTCTATAATCTAGGGCAACATCTCAGTGATGAGGTGCAACTTGTGTTGGGTGCTAAACCAGCCTGGTACATGGCCGACCCATGGACAAGGGGCCTTGTAGCCAACTTCAGCTGCCATTATGGAGCACTTGACTATGAGATGCATCATGTCCATCTCAATATTTTGCATCTACCTCCCAAAATCAGCTTCGGCCAAGGATTTTCCACCATCATCTGCATAAACTTGTTCTTCATAAACATTTTGGTTAGAAAAAAGGGGGTTGTATGCATTTTCAGGATAATGGGGCTTATAAAACTGATTTGGAGGAGGATTTTGAAACTGTGGGGATGGAGGGAAATAGTTATGTTGCTGCAAATAAGAATTCCATGGTGGGAAAGAAGTCATGATTTCACAACTTCATGGGATTGAAGAAGATGAAGGAGATGGAAGAAATAATGGGTAGAAATGGATGGGAAGAAGGTCTGCAACTCAGAAGATGGGTTGTTGACCAGATGGAGTCGCCAGATGTGCTTGAAAGTTCCTCCAAAGGCTGAAATCTTCACCAAGAGCACATGGAACCTGATGAAGTGAAGTGGTAAGATGCTTCAAACCTGTCCCACCGGGCATGCCAAAACTATTAGTGTGAAATCACAGCACCCACAAATGAGTTCTAAAAATCTACTTTTCTAAGGCAGGGTCATTTGGTGTGATTTGCATAACATTGGATCATTCCCCAAGCTATGGGACTTGAAAATGGGAATTATCCTCTAGAGAAGGCTGGTTCCTATTCCTAAACTACCTGCCACAAGCTACTCCAGTGCAGGAAAACTAAATCTAACCTAATCTAACCATTCCAAGGAACTAAGGAGAGAGAAAGAGGGAAAAAATAGAGCCTACACTAAAGCAGTGATACATCAGCAAAGGAAGTGAGGTATTCTATTGAGGGAGGTCAGACAGAAGTAACACGGCCTAAATATTCAAATTTGCCATTGAACTCCATGAAACACAACATCATGTACCTGCAAACATGAAATACATGCATAGAAAAACAAATCTAGAAGGAAGAGGCACAAAGAAACAACAAAAAAATGAAAATGGTTAAAGAACACCACAAAAACATGTGTTTATTACTCTAGAAGGTGCACATACCATTACATTTCTAGAATAGAGGAAAAAATACATATTCCAGGCGTGGGATAAGGTTCACTACTCAAAAATGGCATCGAAAAACAAATTTGACAGAGTTTCTCTATGCCCAGAATGTCTCTCTTTAACAAGAAGAGAAGTGTTACAATATATAGAAAGAATGAGAGAGAGAGAGAAGAGGAAAAAATCAAATCCTACTCCAACCACCATGAGATACGCATCGAATCCCGCTTTAAAAGATCAACCACTGAATATCAATGCCTTTTGTAAATCCACCCACCATATCTATCTTGACTATATCATTTTCTTATTTAGTGCCTCAAAGAATGAGGAAACGATAGATTAGATTGAATCTGATCTAGTTGTTGAGGCAAAAAGATCCTACATTAAAGGCTTGAAGACATTTCTTTATTTTTCACCTACCAGGGCCTGTAAAAATGATATTTTATCTTTCCATGGCATAGAGGATGTCGAGACACTTCCAATGGTGTCAAATTTGCTATATTTTGAGCCCTGAGTCAAAAGATATTCCCCTTTGAAGCTTGTGTCGGGTCTGTACAAAGGAGCGGGAAAAAAATTTGAAAAATGGGTCCCCTTTTGATATGGGGACATGTGGCAGCTATATTAGAGCAAAAATCGGGCTTGCGGGTGTGCAATTTATCTTCTTGCACCTTCTTTTTTGACCCTGTTATTCTATTGTTGAGTCCTTCTGTGACCTATTTACAGATCTAAATGATTTTTCTTAGGTTGTTTCTATGCTAGGTCATGGTTGATCCAATATTTTGCTTAGGGGGTGAAATATGGATAACAAATACCACAAAAATCTATGTTTGTAGAGAAGACCTCCCATGATGACGTAATGAGAAGCTATTTTTAGGAAGGCTAATTGTCCATTGTGAGTGAGATCCGGAGGCAAGATTGAAACCAAGAAGTAATCAACAAACTTCTTATACCAAATGTCACGTGGGTCAATATCGATGTTCCCCACAAAATTAAAGTCAGGGATAATATAAGAAGGCGACTGCAACAATTATATTGTGACCAAGATTTTTGAGTCAGAAGGTGACGCGGGTATTTGAGAAGAAAGAAAAGCCATGGTATTTGTGAATTTTTTAGTGGATCGCAAAGTGGCTTGAATGAGGAAGTGATCGAACGTGGTCAAAAGCAGGTTTACATGATGTTTATACTTTTGAATTTTTTTTATGACACTGGTACAAACCATTGACTTGGTTCTCAACCAATTGAGAGTCACAAAATATATTAATGGATTTGGCATCTAGGGAAATGGAAATTTGAAGAACTAACAGAAGAGATTCATTCTCAGCTATGTTATTGATGAAATCAAAGTGTAGTTTAAATAATAATGGCATAGGCTCACCATCAAGATGAATGAGGATGACCCCCACACCTCCCCCATGGTGACATTTGGATCCATTAAAGAATAATGTCATTTGATAAACAATATCATCAATGGAGATGGTGGCATTATATTCATTGGGAAAATTTAAATTTGAAGATTGATTTACAGGAAGAGGAGCATCTACAAGTTGATCCATGATGGTTGTCCCTTGACATAATTTTGATGAATGAACTCCAAATCTAGATTTGCAAGAATCATGAGCCAGTGAGTAGTGTGTTAATGTTGGTAAGGTTTTGTGTACATGTAATGAATATGATCGGTGTTGGTAATGAAATTTTTTTTGTGATTAAGAAGGTAGTGGCAAAGTTTGGTGGCTATGAAGACTAGGGCTAAGCTAATATTTTCAGTGTGAGTGTACCAAGTTTTGTAGTCTAGAAGAGTACAACTTATGTAATAAACCACTTGTTCCCTATGTTACTGATCACGATGAGTGAGTATGGCACCCAAGGAATGGTTGGTAGTAGAAATGTAAAGCTAAAAATGTTGATCATATTTAGGTGGAATGAGTATATGAGGCTGAAGAAGGTAATTCTTCAACGCTTCGAAGGCTTTGTGAAACTCATCATTCCAATGGAAAGAAACGTCCTTTTTAAGAAGGGTGGTGAAATGGTTGGCATCTATCTTAAAGTTGGGAGATGAAGTTTCGAATGGATTGTAATTTACCTTGTAAGCTATGAAGCTTCTGAAGGTTAGTAGGTGGAGGCATGTCAATAATTTCCTTGATATTAGTGGGATAAAATTTGATACCTCATAAAGAGATGATGAAACCAAGGAGCTTGCCCAAGAAAACTACAAAAATGCACTTCTTTGGTTGAAGGAAAACACAATATTGGATAAGGGGGTTAAAGATAACTTTAAGAACAATTAGTTTTCGATGTGATGCTTGGACTTACCAATAAGGTCATTGACATAGTCTTCCAATATATCGTGCATAATGTCATGGAAGATCTAAGTCATAGTGCGCTAATAGGTAGTACCAACATTTTTCAAGTTGAAGGGCATGATGTAATAATAGAAGGTCCCCCAAGGGGTGACTTCTGAAGTGACTAATATCTTATTATAACCGGAAAAACCTTCCATGAGAGATAACATCTCATGGCTAGATGTAAAACCAAATAGTTGGTCCATGCTTGGTAGAGGAAAGTCATCTTTTGGACAGGAAAGGTTAAGGTCACAAAATTCAATGCAGATATGAAGTCCCCCAGTCACTTTCATGACAGGAACAATGATAGAGATAAATTTTGGATAGTCAATAGGTAAGATGAAGGAAACAGAGAGAAGGCGTTGGAGTTCTTCAACAAATGAAGAGCAATGCAAGGATGTATTTTACGCAGCTTCTGTTTCACGGGTTTGGTATCATGGTTAGCTATGATATTGTTAAGCATGATATTAGGGTCAATACCTGGCATATCGTTATAAGATGAAGAAAATTATTTTTTATGATCGTGAAGAAAAGTGGTGAAAGATTCATGCTCTGCAAAGTCTAAATATTGGCCTATCTTTAGAATTTTTGGGGTCACCCTAAGTATAATGTTGATTTCTATGGTAGACTCATTCAATATGGTTTACATGTCAGAAGTTAATGAACTTTGAATATAAGAATCCTTCACACCTAAATAGGTCAGAATATAATCAACATCTTGATAGTGAATGAATTTTATAAAAGGTGTATCATCATCCAACATGTCTGGATAAAGAACATGAAGGGAAGAGGGAACCTCACCATCACGTTGATAGGTCATAGGTCCAAAGGTGATGGTGTTCATGAACAAAAAAATTTAGGTAGAAGACACTCAGGATCTATAGACTCTATGGGAGAATGCGACATGATAGATGAGGAAGGTGGGGAAGGATTTTCGTCTTCTACAAGGGTGATTCCGGCCTTCTTAAGAGGAGGATGCCTAGGAAATCCAAGTTCACAATGGTCTTTGTTTTTCTTAGTGGTGCACAGTATGACAGTGTTACAACCTTATTCATAATGGCCAAAGCCAAAGCCTTTCCAAGTGTAATGATGAAGAAAACTAAGTGTGAAGCTACATTTGGTGAGGTAGGAGAATTCGGATGAAAAAGGTTTGGTTTGGAAGGGAGGTTCAATAGAATAAGAGGAAGTTTCGAGGCCCCATAGGTCAGGTTGGTGAAAATGTGGGGAGGTTCGTATGGTATGACCTCTCCTATATGATGATCATAACGCGGGTATTGGTGTAGTTTTCCATACTCTTGAGGAGTAAGGAATGTGTCAATGCTTAGGAGGTGGTATTCTCTATGTGTGAAGCATTAAAAAATGCCTACCAAGGGGTCTATGGTTTGTACTTGGGTAGCTAGTATAAATGAGCTATCTAAAACTTGAGAATATGGGGCATCAGTAGATGTTGGAATAGGAGGGTCAGTATGTGGGCTAGCTAAAGAAGGTGAAGAGACTGAAAGGGTAGATGTGGTAAATTCCTTAACTAGGATTAGGACATCATTTGGATAGTAGAGCATATGGCAGGTTTTGAAGGGGGAGGGATCTAACTAAATGGTGTAAGGGTCCATTTCATATTCAAATTTTAGGAAACGGTGAAGGGTGAAAGGTACACAAGCCATGGCGCAAATCTAGGGATTTCCTAGCAACATGTTATACTAGAACTCTCCTTCAAGAACGTAGAAGAGTTCGGGAATAGTTTGGGTACCCACGCGAATGTGGAGGAAAATGGTATTGAGGGTAGTGGTCATGGCATCATTGAGAGATCGAAGCATGATAGGGTTGTTATATGTACAATTAACCAATATGCTTATTTATTCGTAGGCATGAGAAGAGATGATGTTAATGCTAACACTCCCATTAATCATAACATGTTTAATGCGAATATCATTAATGTAAACAGAGATGAAAAGAGAGGGATTAGGATTGTCAGGTTGTAAAGGGGAAATATCTTATTCAGAGAAATTAATGGAAGAAATGTGATGAGTAATGAGGGCAGAAATAGGTGAAGTGTCATTGGGTTGAACCTCGATGGATTTTAAGACCTGGATGAGGGCCTGAAAATGAGAATCAAATGTTTGAATAAATTATAATAAAGACATCCTCAACGGGGACTGGTGAAGTTGTTTGATCATTGAATGATGTGTAACACTAGAAGAAGTAGGTGGTGCCATCCCAAGGATGGTTATCTTGGAGGGGAGGTGCAAGTTAGGATGATAATGGTAGGTGAAGGTGAACTAGAAGGAATACCAAAATTTTCCTTTTTCTTTCACGGGTTGTGACCTACTGGCTACACGTACGATGTTAATTTCAAATATAGGAGGAAAAGAGGGTTATTGAATCTTACCTTTATACCTAGGTGGATGTGAAGGGAAATATTGTAGAATGGGTTTGGGACTAGGTTGTGTGGTGATGGGTGAAGAAATAATGGGATCCTCCTCCAATAGATCATCTTCTTCGAAGAGACCATTAGAATTGTAAAACTAAAGGAGAATGTTTTTAAGGGCCTTACAACTCTCAACATCATGCCCACATGAGTGATGATAAGTGAAAATTTTTATGTCATCAAACCTTATTGGTTAGGTTTGAGATGATCGTAAGGCTTGATAGGCAGAATTGATATAGAAAATGTTTCTAACAACTGAGAAAGGATGTTAGAGTAGGGTCCTACCAAAGGATCATAATGAGACATCAAGGTTATCTTGGGTGAAGGGGTAGGTGTCCTTCATCAGGAGGGCGAGGCAAGAGATTGTGCCAGTGTAACTAAGTTTTTAGGAGGTAGTGAAGGTTTGGGTTTAGGTTACACCTTCTTGGGTAAAGGAGGAGGGACAATGTGGTAGGGCGAAGGAGACTCGGAAGGTGTAGGTATCCGAGGAAGCCAAGGTGAAAGTGTGGGTGTTGGTAAGAGTGAGGGAAAAGGTAGAGAAGAAGGTGACGAGAAGAATGGGAGGTGAAGTAAAGGATATAGGTTGTCACACTTTGGTTTTTCCTTGGTAAAGGGGTAGGTTAACCAAGGTTGAAGGATGTGGGCCCAATATCGATGATAGAGGTAAAGGTGAGTGAGAAGATGTGGGGGATATTGGGGTGTGAGATCTAAGAGGTTGGGTCTTCCTTTTAGGTGTCAGAGTAAGTTTTTTGATTGGTGGTGGGGAATTTGACAAGTCAATCTTCATGGGGGTGTAATAGATTTGGTACAGGTAAAACTCCTAAGGTGGTAGTAAGTTTTTGAGCTAGTAGAGGCTTGAGTGGAAGGGGTGCTAATGAAGAAGGGTCTAATACCATAGGTTTAGGCATAACAAACTTATTAGTTTTTATGATATTTTGATACATGGTTGAGGTATCAGGGGATGACATCTACATTTGTGTGGAAACAAGGATTCTAAGATGTCCCTAGAGGGTAGTGTAATCGATGTACTCCAAGTGGTCAACCAAATGAGAGAAGGGTTTTGGATTAGATGAAGAGGATGATGAATTAGTGCTAAATCCCGTGAAGATTTCTAAGGCTTGCGAGACATGGAAGGTCTTAGCCTTTGACTCGGTAGGTAAGAGTGAGGTAAGAAAAGCGATGGGATCTTTCAAGGCCTTCAGATAGGAAGAGTAGATATAATTGGCTCCTTTATGGGTTGAGGAGAAGGAAAAGTGGGTGATGTAGGCTCCTCTATAATTATAGATGTTGATAAGGTGGGTTCCTCTATAGGTAGAAGAACATGTAAGGTGGTTTCCTGCTATGGATAAAGGAACAGGTAAGGTTGGTTCCTCTATGGGTAAAGGAATAAGTGAGGTGGGGTCCTCTGTGGGTAATGGAGCAGGTAAGGTGGGTTCCTCTATGGGTGAAGGAACATGTCTAGGCACGGCTCATCAAATATGGATAATGGAGTAGGCCAAGGTGGGCTTCTCTATGAAAAGAACATTAGTGGAGATTTGTTTTTATATTTCCTGGATTGATGTTATACGTTTGATTGAAGACTGGATATTTGAATGCGGACTTTACATTTACAAGTTGATTCACGTATGATCAACATGTCCATATGTGGAATGACATCGTTAGATGCCTTGCACAAGTATAAATGTAAGCTAAGGAGAGGCTATAATAAGTGGAAAAAAAATTCTAAGTAACCTTACCAAGTTTACCATTGGTTTGGTGCATTTGGGTTTTCGAGGACTTATATTTAGCATTTTCTAGCATTGGTGCCACAATGATTGTAAAGGTCCTACAATAGGAAATGGCTATGTCCTGCTTACAGCGGTGGCAATTATAGACCTAAACTTATTTAGACCAAGACTGGTGTGGGGCGATAAGGATCAAAAAAAGTTTAAGTGCCTTTCTAAGTGTTGTGGTTTGGCATTTTGAGTGATGGAATCCATCCTTTACATAGATTTTCCAATACCCAAGAGAATAACGCTCCCCAATGAGAATGTAATGGCATTTGTTCATGCCAATATTGAAAACTTAAACCCTCGCTTGAGAGAGGCTATAATAAGTTAAAATTTTGTAAGTCGTCTTACAAAACGCTTCGATGTTAGCGGATCCTTTTGACGTGGAATGGTACATGGGTACAGATTAATTGACTTGAAGATTCAACTCCCAAAGGGAAAGGTCATGTTATTGTCAAGCAAGGTTAGTTTGTCTTCACTCGAGAGAGTGTGGATAACAAGTCAATTGTGTAATGGTAAAAGCCTCGTCAAACATATGCAACATTTGAATCTTGGCATTTGGGTGTGGACTTATATTGTACAAGTTACATTGTCCCTGAGATCAAATCCCATATGAGCTCAGGATGACAGGATCAATTTTAGGAGAAACTTGAACCTATGCATTGAGAAAGGCTATACCATGCAACGAAATCAGTTGATAGACTGCATCATCATATCAACGAATAGACACCTAAATTTGGTAATTCATCACTTGGTATGAACGTCAAGTATTGATAAAAATCTTTAAGATCATGACTTGTGCTAGTATATTTTGGAATACCTGGATTGTTATGAAGAGGTTTAGTCACGCCATTGCAAGATCTTTCTCGATCGAGATTGCACTTCTCAGTCGCTCAAACAAATGACTCACATCAGTTCAAAAGTCTAAAAGTTACAAGATGTCATTACAAGCAATACTGTTGTAGCACTACCTAGCGGGAGCTAGATCTGGGAAGTTAGGTGCTTCCAATAAGGGATGTGAACCCTCCACTGTTTTAGTCCAAAATTAAATGGTTTTTTCAAGGCCACTCAAATAAAGAGTCACTTTTTCAATTTGATATATTTTATGGGTCGATACTTTCCCTGGCATGGGTCAACCTTAATGCAAAATATAACCTACATAACCCTATAGTGAATAGAAGTCAAATGCCTCTCATTTACTCACATAGAAATGTACCTAGCACTCTCAAGATCAAATATCAGGTGTCAGAAGAGGCAATTATGGAAAGCTCTAAGTAAAATTGCCTGGGAGGTAGTAGCACACATTAGGAGTATCCCCCACACATATCTGAAGCACTCCAAACTTGCAGGTTCATGAGTCAAGTTTCCAGTAACAGAGAAAAATGCCAGTCAGGGAAGCCAACCTCGATAACTGGTTATAGCTGGGATTTGTTAGGTAAGCCAATTACGGTATGGGGACATTATCAAGTGATCAAAGTTGATCAAAGGGGTATAATTCCATCCATACATATGACCACACAGAGTGTTAAGTGGAGAGCTACATAGGAAAGGTGTTGAGGTCTCTTTAGAGTGAGTGCCAACAGTAGGTGGTGTAAGAGGATGGTCACTTCAACCCAAAGGAGTAGCCTTTTTGCAAGGGTGTTACCTAGAGGGGCTATCGAATGTATTTGAGGTCATTTTGATTCGATTATAAAGAAGACAATAAGAGCATTTGGGAGATAATTTAAGGACTAATAACCTGGTTCCTAAGATACTTATGTGAAGATATAGAAATTGGTAGAATCTTGGTCATTGAAGCTTGATGCTTCTAGGCAGAGATTTAGCCAATTTGTATCCAGTGCCATAGCAACGATGTGCACGTGTTGTGCTGTATTTGTAGAGAAATGGTCTGATGTGATATATGAGAAATAATTTCATTCATGGTGAAGAATTTTAATAGAATAGAAAAACCTATGTGTTGATTTTCATAAAGTCGAATGATTTGTCCATGATGAAAACATCCAATAATGGACTAACCAAAGGCAAAAGAACCTGATAAAAGAGTTATATAAATTAGGTTTATTTGAAGGTAAAAGACATTGTGGTTCCTAAACATGGTGATTATTTTTGCCAAGGCAATTCCCAATGTCAATTAGGAATTTTTATTTAAATTTTCTCAGGAATAATTCCCTAGGGTTATACTTCCCTTTAATTTGTCATGGGTCAAGAATACCCTAAATGGGTTATAAAACATTAATTCTCATTTAAACTTGCAGTAAATGTCAGATGGGAGAGGTATGTTAGCAATGAATAGGTAGGTTTAAAAAGAGTCTCAATTAGTTCACCTAGGTACAGGGATTTACTCAGTCTTAGGTGTATTTATCCCCTTACACATGGGTCATAAGGTGAGGTGAGGAATTAACCTAAAATTGAAAATTGGATTAATAAAAATGTGTGACCTAGACGTGAACATGAGTTAAGGGGGTAAATACCTACTCTAACACCCCTCCTCAAGGGTGAAGCCTAGAGGGTTGTGACCAAAATTTAGAAGTGGCTACAAGCATATCCACAGTATGAGTCCCTACAACTAGGCCTGATGAGGTACTCATGTACAATATATCCATGAAGAAATCTCGAACCAAAATTAGGAAAGAATCCTGCTATAAGGAAAGAGAAAGAAGAACAAGAAGGAAGATATTCTCACGAACACCCCCCAAAAACAACTTCTGAAACCCTAAGCATTCCACGCAACTCAAGGTAGCGAGGTGATGCAAAAGGCTTCGTAAAGATGTCGGCAACCTACTGCTGAGTTGGAAGGTACTCCAAGCAAAGAACTCCATCCTGAAATGTGCTGCCATGAATGAAGTCTATGTGAATCTCAATATGCTTGGTCTGCTAGTGCTCAACTAGGGTTTACGAGAAATGTGAATTACACTTTGGTTGTCACACAAAAGTACAGTCAGTGAATCCTATAGGAATCCAAACTCTGTCAATAACTGGCAAAGCCAAAGAATCTACTGACTCGTTGTAATTGTTCTGCCGTGTACTCTGCCTCTGAAGATGAAAGTGCAATAACCTATGCTACTTTTTGCATGCCCAAGCAACTAGAGAAGAACCAAGACAGAAAAGATAGCCATAAGTAGAACGCCTGTCATCAATAGAACCTGCCCCAACCTGATTCTGTATACATCCACCTAACTGAGTAGAACCCTGCTAGTGTAGTGTAGGCCAAAGTGGGAAGTGCCTTGTAAATAACGCGAAATTCTTGTAGCAGCCTGCCAATGACTTGTATGAGGAGGATGTTCAAACTGAGATACAAGCCCTACTGCAAATGAAATATAAAGGAAAGTATGGGTCAAGTACATGAGACTCCCAACCAACTGCCTATACAATGTAGGATCACAAAGTGGTGTGGTACATGTGGATGTAAGAGTAACCTCAAGAATAGAAAATGAGATGGAATTGGCTTGCAATCAGCCATATCAAAGCGCCGAAGAAGATCATGGGTGTAATTTTTGCTGACTCAAATGAATCCATAAATCTGTCTGAGAAAGCTGTACAAACCAAGGAAATAATGCAATAACCCAAGATCTGTCATGTCAAGCTGTGTAGAAAGAGCCCTCTAAATACTCTAAATTTGGGAAGAAGAGCTGTTCACCTTAGTAAGTATATAGATCATCAACATACAAGAAAAGTATCACAATATCCTCACCAACATGCTAGAGATACACTGCATGATCGAAGTGGCAATTAACAAAAACCAGTAGATAGAAGAAAAGAATCCATCTTCTCAAACCAAGCCTGAGGGGCTTTTTTGAGACTGTAGAGAGACCTTCAGAGCCTACAAACAAGAGAAGAAGTCATGAACAAATCCAGCCGGCTGCTCCATTTATATTTCCTCTTGTAGATCTCCATGTAAGAAGGCACTCTTCACATCCATCTAGTATATGGGCCACCCCTGTGATGCAGCAAGAGCAAGTACAAGGCGTACAGAATCCATCTTGGCAAAATGGGTGCAAAATTGTCTCAAAGTAATCAATACCTTGAACTTGTGAAAAACCCTTTGCAACAAGACGGGCCTTATACTTGTCAATGGACCCATCGGCTTCGTATTTGGTTCGGATATACCCACTTACACCTAACCATATTTCTTTCCTTCAGGAAGAGATACCAAATGCCAAGTATGATTCTTCATCAAAGAAGAATACTCAGCTGTACCATCACATAATCCCACTCTTGTAGCCCATGATGCCAGTGAAAAAGACAGTGGATCTTTAGAAACTGCATGACACAAAAGTCCAGAACCTATAGAATGTGTGTGATGATGCCTAGTGGGTGGAAGATCCTCTATGAAAGGTGTTGCCTCAGAAACTGTAGTACGAGCCCACTTAGGCATAGTGACTACATCAGTGGGAATAGGATCCCTCAACAACATCTATATCCTCCTCATCAATCTCCTCAAAGAAATCAATCCTCAAGATGAGATGAAGAAGAAGAAGGAAGTCATGGACGAAGAATGAAGAAGATTCATGAGGAGTGAAGCGCTCATCAAACTGAACCTGTGTTCGAAAAATAACATCATGTGTATCATGATCTAAAAGACGATAAGCTCTCATGTCCTCACAATACCCTACAAAGATAAAGGGTTTGCTCTTCTTATCCAAATCTTTCCTTTTCTTCTTTAGCACAAAGGCCCAAGCATGGCTCCCAAAGACTCGAAAAAATGAGACATCTGGCTTTTTGTTGGACCAAGCTTCCTCTGGAGCCAAATGCTTGAAGTGCTCTGTGTGGTGTGTGATTATGTTCATGTAGTTAGCATAATTAACTGCTTTTACACCAATAGATAGGAGGTATACTCTCTATAATGCATCATACAATTAGCCATTTCCTTCAAAGTTCATATTCTTCCTTTATGTTAAGTCATTCTGTTATGGAGTATGAGGAACAAAATGTTGGTGAATAATGCCTTGAGTTGCCAAAAATTTAGAAAACATCATTGTTGAAGCACTCCCCCCCCATTATCAGTGCATGAAGGTTCTTTATGTAACTAGAACATTGTTTCTCGACCAAATCCTTGAAGACTTTGAAGTGTGAAAAAACAATCACTTTTGTACTTGAGAAAATAAACCCAAGTACTCCTCGAGAAATTATCAATAAACGTAAGTGCATACTTAGCTATATTGAAAGATGGGTGTAGGGAAAACCATCAAGTCACTATGCACAAGCTCAAGTGGTGAAGAAGCTCTCTTAGGGAAATTCTTAGGAAAAGGATCTTGATGTTTTTTTCCCTAATGCAAAACCATGAAAAAATCCCTCAAGAAAAGAAACTCTAGGAAGACCATCTACCATACCATGAGTTCTCAACTTCTTCAAATATATATAATTGAGATGTCCAAATATCTATCATGCCAAAGCTTACTCTCTAAATCTGCATGTGAGAAACCAATCCTTTCCCTATAGAAGAAGTGTCATCAAAACCCTCAAAGTGATATAGTATAGAACTATGATCAATAATACCCTGAGCAACCAGTGAATGAGGCTTCAACAAAGGTTCATACTTCTACTCCATATGGTGTAAAAGTCACTGATTTTTCCTTTACCAGAATGACAAATTTGATATACAGAAAGAAAATTGTGTAGTGATGTTAGGAACATATAGTGCATCTTGGATACTCGCCACCATCAAGTTGTATATCACGTTTTCCCTCAACATAAAGAAAGATAAGAATCTCCAACCTTAATTTTGGAAGTAGAACTCAAACCTAGAGATAACAAAAGACTCCTTGGAAGAAGTCATGTGATGAGAGGCACTAGAATCTATAACCCAATTGTTTGCAAGTTGTTGACTGAGATCTTCCTGAACAACATTAATTGTTATTTAACATGTTGCATTAGAAGGAGGTGGGGTGGAGATAGAAATATTGTGTTTCTTGACTGCATCGTCTAAGGCTTGCATTTGCAATTATAACACCATAGTGTTCTTCATGATTACTACCCCCCACAAAAAGAGCATGAATGGCTAGACTTATTCTTAGATTTAGAATACTCATTGGGTTTTTAGTTGGTATTTCTTTGGGTTAGGAGCATTTTGAGATGGAGAAGGTGTGGACTTGGTTTTACTGTTTAGGTTTTCCCTTGCCCTTAGGATTAGATGCAACTAATGATTTTTGAGAGGTGGAGGACTCAATGGTGAGACAATTTGGATTCTTCCCTAGTAAGTCTTTCACAAAATGTTTCTAAGTTAGGCATTTGGAATGTGTCACCTAAGGCATCCATGCTAGAGAAAAAGGTAGAAGAAAAGATTTGGAATGGTCCTCTCAACTTGGATAGAATCAAGTAAACACACTCTTCATCTTTCTTATATCTTCCACTCCCCTTCAACTATGTCAGTAACTACTTGAACTTGGTAAGATGGTCTATAATTGTTGATAAAATCTTTAGGATTAAGAGAGGTAATCTCAATTTCAGAGTTGCATGGCTCTCATATGATCCACCTTACTAAATAAATCCTCCAATTTCTCCCATATTTTGAAAGGAGAGTTACACATTTCTCCAAATTAAACAAAAGACTGTCACTTACATAAGTTCCTATCAAACCCGTACACTCATAAAATTTACATTAGTATTGAAATTTCTCATATTCTCTAGTGAACACTAGTTGTTTTACAAAAGTTGAAGCCCATAATATTTTTTGTTGAATGATTACATGATATAGAAATAATTTTTCACAACAAATCCTCAAAAAAATAAAATAAAAACTGAAATGTGGAAGAATTCAAATAGGGTTAAAACTAAGAAAATGGTACGTTCTTAAACATTTCATGCATTCCTAGATGTAGAGAATATTCACTCAATGTTTCAATCCCTATAGATTTTATCAGTTGTGTACATAATTTCTACATAGGTATAGATATAGATGACACATTCAGATTTATTTATAGGGGGCATGCATACTTCATTATTTCTTTATAAAACTATTCATATTTAGTTACAAAATAGGGTTTTTGGTCATGCACCTCATTTTCCCCTTCAATGTTTCAAAATTCTACATGATTAGTTCAGTCATAATACCACATTATGAGGGCATGAAAATGTATATTCCTTCAAAGCTATGATTTTTCATGTTGGAGTGCCTAGAGATTCTTGCAGTGGTGTGGTCCATGTGTTTAGTGGAAAGTAACAAATAAAATTGATAGATTCATAGATTATTGGTTCCTCTTCTCTCACCAAATTCCCAAATTTGGAAAGCATTAAATAAAAATTGAGAGCTTCATGAACTTTTTTTTCCTCCTCTCTCATCAGATTATCAAATAAGGAAGGTGTCAAATCCCATGGGTTATTTGTATTTAAATCATTCCTCTTCTCTATTATCTCCTACAGTACAACATTGGGGAATGATCACCCCCAATAGATTCTAACATCTCTAAAGAAAATTCCAAATATCCAATGCATGACAAAAATGGAAGATCATCCCTCTGCAAAATGAATATGTGTCCTCCTTCTATGTTTTAGATCCCATAAGTGTACTTTTATCATGGGGGTTTCACATAGTAAAAATATGGTATATCACATTCATTCAAAGGGTATTAAAGAATACCCTTAATGTTAGGTTTTACCTCTAATTATTCAATTGATAATACCCCATCTTGTTATATTATTAGAATGAAAATACCCCCTATTTTCCGATGTACCTTAATTACCCATTTTTCCATCACAATTTTATTTACCCTTATTTATTTCTACCCTAATATATCATGTTTCACACTCAATTATTATTTTATTAATACATGTTTTCTCTAGAAAGAGATTTTGAATCCATTCAATACATATTACCAATCACCTTAATGTTAAGTTTTAATCATTTATCAATAGTTCTTAAAATAATTAAGATAGTGAAATAATATCATTTGTGTTGAAAAGCATACTCAATCCTATTTTTCTACAATATTATTATTTTTTGGTTAAGAATATCATAATGTATATTTCATTATTCAAAAAATATTATAATTTAACTTTACATTCGCACTCCTTTTGCACTTCTAAGGTATTAAGTTTTTAAAAATAGGGTTCAAATGTTTTATTTTTATATTAAAATAAACCCTACCTCTCCTTTGGCCCACCTCTCTAACCTACCTCAATACCTAATTTAAAATATTATTTAATCAAACCCTTTTGCCACCTAATGTCTACCAGTATATTGAATTTGATTTTGTCAATTTTAATTACCTCAATATGAATTCATGTGCTAGGATATTGTATATCTAATGAACCCCCCGTGAATTTTTTAAATATTCATTGCAAGCATTATTTATATTTTTGAGTTAAATTTATGTTTTTGTCATATATATTGAATACACTTTGTGTTTCAGGTTTCATCACGAATCATGCCAACACCAACATATCAAGAAACTCATTTGAGTGGAGTCAACGTGTGTGTGTACACTTTAGTATGATTTTCCCTTAAGCATCCTATTTTTAATTACACACTTCAAGGGTGGGGAAATTTAGATACTAAAATTTGGTATCTTTTCCTTATGTAATGCCATGTTTATCCATATTCCTTATTAAGACAATGCTCGCATTCAAAATCCAATACCTCATCTCTACAACTTGTTTATCTTTACACTCTAAATTTTTCATTATTTATAAGAACATTATTTAATCAAAACTACATAAAACCTAGAATATTCATGACACATCTATCAATTTTGGTATCCATCTCTCCGGTTCAAAAAAATATAGAAGGTTCGTGATGTAAGGTCTTGTCTTGGTCAACCTGTATAATCATGTTGATTCATATTAGTTGACTCAAATTTCAATTTTAGATCAATCTTTGGGTCATTTCATCTTCCTAGGGTTGACCTTATTGGAATATTTCACCTATGAAAGGCTATATCAACAAGTCAATATCACTATATAACTCACCTGACACTATTACAAGTAAATATTGAAACGATTGTCCCAAAATCACTCAAAGGTTTCTTAAATCTTCCTAAATCAATTGCACATCATGTAGGGAAGTTCCTAATACAATTATGAAGAAATAAAAAAAGTGAATGAGTCTAGCTTTATCCATTTCCAAGCATGAAAAGGTCATGGAGCCATATTTTGGCAAGAGAAAATTCACTCCAAGAATTTCATAATGGTTTTAATTAACAAATGGTTAGGTCACGTAGTTAATACACACCACATCTCACTACTATTGTATTTCATACATTTTATAATATGTAGTTAGCTTTCTATTTTAGTGTCAAGATACACAAGGTAACCCCTAGGTGTTTGGTTAGCTCCTAATACTTACACTATAACTTAGGAGATCTACAAGAGGTTTGATCTCACAAAGAGGGCATGTAGTGAATAAATTTTATTGGTTCAATAATAGGGATTCTGACCACCAAGGGTAGTTGATCATAACCGCACACATGTTTTCTCCTTTTGGTTTTCTAATGCTTTGATGAAGGGTTCTACAAGTTTCTATGATTTCTAATTTGTTACAGGTGATTATAAACCATTTTGAAGCTATGTGACAAAGAGAAAAAATCATTAAAGGTCATTACTATACAAAAAAATAACACCTAAATTTATAGGTCCAGAATGTCGAATTCATATTAGTTTTGTATTGTACATAGGTTGTACAGTCATTTCCCTTTTGGAGTTTAGTTCCAGAAGTTATATTGCAGAATTTATAATACTAGATCATCCTATTTCACTATCTTACACATCTATATCATCCCTGATTTATCATATACAACTAAATATATCTCTCCCCTTATGTATTTGAAAAATTGATTAACATATTATCAAATGTTACATGTATGAATGCATTATGATGATTACGAGTGATTAATGTTTGAAGTTAATTAGATCATAATAATATCCCTATTATAAACATTACATCCTCTTTAGTATTGTAAACAAATCTCTAGTAGAAATTTTCTCGCTCATATCCATGGACCTTAGAGTTTAATTTTAAGTAGTTGTGAACAAATAACCAATACCTATATGATTCACACATTACCACTTCACTTCGATGTTTTGTTTCTCCAATTATGTGCCCATAAAAGACTTAAACATTTTTACTCGATCATTTAATAAGGCACAATACATATTTAAAACTAAATCTATTGAATTTGAAATTACTAACAAGATGACAAAAATACTCTATTTGTACTAATATTTTAAAACTTAGGACCTAATGACTATAGAAACAATAAGTTATCATCTTAAAAAAAAACTTTAATTAACTATATACTTATAATACTTACTTGATGTTATAAAATTGACAATAGACTCTAAGTAAAAGATTGAAATTGAAAAATATCTAACAAATAAAACAAGAATAAGATTATAAATTACCTACATACTCATTTAATACATAACCTTAAAACACTTTGACATCTACTAAACCTATAATAGAAACATAAATATTAAGTAATAAGAAATAGACTATAACTAAATCTTGCATGAATGTTCAAGCCTCTAAGATTAGGTTTTTGACCTATGGAAAAAACTCAACAATATTCTTAAAAACTTTTCCACTTGATAGAAGCCATTTGTAGATAATTCTCTACCTCTTCCATATTATCCTCATCTAAACCCAAATCTACCTCTACATCTTTTCCCATGACTTTGATTATGTGAGGAATTCACTTCTATTTATTACATGTTATTTTAGGTATCATTGTTTTCTCCTCTTCTTTCTCTGTGTGGAACCTTGTACACTAGTTCTGATAGAGAATCTATAGAACTACTCAGTGTAGTTCTTCACACTCAAATCATTTGTTCATATATTTTGTAATATCTTCAACAATTTCAAATGGTAATATATATGCATGAACTTAGCCATCAACTTCACAACCAATATATATCCTAATTCTTTATATTCTCTTTGTCTTTATGTACTCTTTCATATTACACATGTTTTAACCATAAATATGCATGACATTTAAACTTGGTACTAGACAACATTACCTTATTGGGATCATCAATGTATATTCATATTCAAAATTAATTTTTTGTCTTAGTGATCGTGATGATAATCTCTGTAGGAATAAGTCTCACAATATAACTAGGAATAACCAACTTTAGCTTGCTACCTAGCCTCATAATTATATATAATAGTTTATCTTATTACTCATCCACGTGCCTTATCCATGCATCCTAGTCTCCATTTTCTCCTTCAATGAAATTATCATTACTTGGATTATCATCCACAACCACTCTACTCGATTGAGTATCCTTTATAGCCTCCATATGTTATTTTGTCTTCTTAGCATCTCTGCAACAATCTTACAAGTCTCAAATATTTAGGTTCTCTAGACTTTGTAGTAGCAAAATCTCCTCTATGTGTTATCACAATTTCCTAAGAACATTTGAGAGTAAAAAAATATTGTAATTGACACATTCTAACAAAAAACCCAAACTTAGGAAGATGCCTACATAAACATTCTACCCACATACACATATGAAATATAAAAAGCTAAAAATCACACACCTTCACGAATCTTAAATATCAATCAACTACCATACTAATGATATGAGATATTTAGTTTACTACTACATGTCTTAAAATCCTTTATTTGATATATTAATGTAGTCATAGTTTGAGGTTCCATTTAAGGGTTGTTATCCACAATGCTTCCAAAATATTTTTTAGAATATGATCTTACCTACGAAATATTCGATTTTACCTTGTATGAAACAATAAGATCTACTTCTATTAATGAAGAAAATAATACATGATCAAGAAAAATTACATTCCCACATTTCAAATACTATGAAATTTACCAAAATGAATTTCAATCCCAAGACCTATCCTTGCTAAGTTTTCATACACTACAAAGCTTTTATAGACCCATATTTGGCTCCTTGGGAAATGGATCTTTAGAATACTACACATAATATAATATAAACTCCCTTGTACAAGCATACACTAATCTGGCTAAATATATCTTACTTGTCGAATTATAGTGACATACTATAAATTACCAACTCTTCTCTCCTTTTTTCCTTTTAGATTTATGGATCCCTTCTACTTATAGTATATGGAAAGAGAAGTAATGATTCATTTCTAAATAACGATATATTTATAAATATTCCTTAACTCAATCAGTTCATATATCAGTTCAATCCATTTGGTTTGAAGGTAATCCCTTATGGAGTTATCTTCTTCTAACCTAATAATCTCTTGTGGGGGTGTCTTCTTATGATCAAATTATATTATGCCACTTGATCATCTAGTTAGCACAGAAAACATATTGATATAATGAGTTTAGGTCGAACTATGTTGATATTGATATGTGCACAAAAGAACATGGCTCCACAAAGGTGGAAAAGTGTTAGACCTTTGAAATCTATAAAAACTCTAATATAAGTGCAAGGCACAAATTTTCCAAATTATGTGATTGTACGCTTTCATGTAGTCCCAATGTAAGAGATCTAAGAGAACATCATTAAAGGTTACATAAAACCTCAAAATCCCCATGCCTTGTCCTAAATTTATTCCAAGAAACACAATGCATAATTTAATAGGCAATATCACTCAAAGCTACAAAGAATAGAACAAACTTTATTTGCCTACTATAACTCTTATTTTGGTGACACAAGATTGTAGGTGAACTAAGGTGACATGTCAAATCATATAAAATGCATCCCACATTTTGGCATTCTTTATAGGCAAAAAAATATAAATACTACAAACAAAAATTGATCGAACACATATTTCTAAGAGCTTAATTAGACAAAGACATAGGGCATTCACCATTTTTGTAAAAATAAAGTTTGTTAATTATTTTGTAAGGATTTATTTAGTACTCATTTTTTTATAATTATTTTTTCACATTGTGGAAAACAATATTATACAATTTATTCATGATGTTTAATTAGTGTGTTCAATATAAGTAATATGTGTTTGATGTATATTCAACTTGTATATGAATGGCGTGTATTTGTTGTTTTATATGTCATCGTTATAATTGACACCTCAAAGGTGTTTTCTTTGCACTCTTTGATACATTCATGACAAATTTCCTATAATTTTTATCTTCAAAAGGTATTTAGTATGTTTTTTATTGGTTCCATAATTTAAATTATGTACATAAAATATTTACTGATTTACTTTACTATGTTATCATGATTCTTATAATACACCTATTAGGGGAAAGATTTTTACTTATTCTTACTAGTAAATTTAATAATACTTGTCACTATTTATCATTTACATCTATCCTATATATAAATTATATTACTCTTTATACTATACTTGTTCTTCTTATTAATAAATCATATAGTAGTTATTATTTATCATTTACATCTTACTTCTATAAAATATAATACTCTTTATATTATAGTGCTTATAGCTTGTTCACATAAAACACAAATGATTCTTGTACTTATATTGAACATACCGTGAACCCACACAGAAGAAATTGTGTTTATTAGTACCTGTCGCGCAGGATACTAATGTTTTCGTTGTTGCACATTGTTTCCAATCTTATAAATTTCTATCTTAAAACATCAATAATTTTATAAATCTACCTCACACGTGATGTGTTTAGCAGTTCTCTTGAAATGTGTGAATCATATGGAAAAAAAAGCTCAATAAGGGGTATCTATTCTAACCATTATATTCATCCATCTTTTTGTTTATCCTATAAAAAGAGAAATTTAAGGTAACCTAAACACTTATAAAGGATGGTTCCAAAGGAAAGTTCCAATTAGGGATATGTTCAAGTATTTTCATAATTATTTTTAGATAGTATTTTTATTTGAGTTTAACTTCCTTTTTTTGTTACTAGAAGTTATAGTATGAAGACATAAATTTCGAAGAATGTGAATTTACTTGGCTTTGTAGGTGTATTGTGACCACTTTCCATGTGTTGTTTTAAATTCTATTTTACTATATTTTAAAAATTATGTGTATAATCAAATGGCGTTTGATTCAATGGTGAAAGGGATGTGTGGCTCTTAAAGAGCCCATGTCAAGGTTCAATTCTCAGTGAAAGTGAAGCTAGGAGATACCATAATAAGGATGAGGCTGCGATCATGCCTTGAACAAATTTGACGGAATGGAAACCCCTCAATTCTTGGCCGCTTAGCCGAATAAGTATGCCCACCTCAACTGTAAGATATGTGTGTGTGTGTGTGTGTGTGTGTTTCCAGCTGTGTGTGTGTGTGTGTGTGTGTGTGTGTGTGTGTGTATTGTGTGTGTATGTATGTATATACATATAGTTTGGATATATATATATATATGTGTATGTATATATACATACTTATATACATACATGTATGCATGTATATATGTATGTCAATGTATATGTATATGTATATATATATATATATATTCTCTTGAAATAACTTATATATATATATTTGTGCAGCAGTTATTTCAGTATATGTATATATACATACATCTATATCTACATACATACATACTGTTTCGACACACATGCACACACTAAAAGTTCATCACGACATAGACTTACATTTAGAAAAGCAAAAAAGAATACTGCTTATTGTACTCGCTTATTACATTAAGTTTTTTTATACCAGCTGAAAGTGCAAAGTACAGAAATGTTCCCTAAAATCAAGGGGCAATGTTTCCTTCTCAAGCTACAATGCTATACTGCATCATGATAATTGGCAGTTGTAAATATTCTTTTATCAATGCTCTACATTTATGCAAGTATCTAATTCGATGACAAATTTCTCCAGAATTTATGCTTTTCAAACTTTGTTTTTTAAATTATACACGTCAATAAACTCTACATACATGTATAAATGTATCATACTGTATAAGTATATAATACATACATTTTTATGTATAGTATGAAGACATAAATTTCGAAGAATGTATGTAGGTGTTTCCATGTGTATGTATGTATGTATGTATGTATATATATATATATATAAATATATATATGTGTATGAAATAATACTTATATACATCCATGGTATGCATGTATATATGGAGTATATATATAATATATAGAAATAACTTTATATATATAAAGTTATCTCGATATGTGGATATATACATCTATATCTACATACATACATACATACATACATACATTATTTACCCATGTTATTTCATATATGTATGTATGTATATGTATATACAAATCTATATATATTATCTATATCTATATCTATATAATTCATTAATTATTTATATATTATATATATTTATATATATAGAGAGAGAGAGAGAGAGAGAGAGAAATAACTTTATATATATCCAAGATTTTTATATGTCATCTTATTTTATTATTTTATATAAAGTAAAATATAGATATTGAAAAATAATGACCATATATTTATAGTTTTTTCCAAGATTTTTATATGTCATCTTATTTTATTATTATATATAAAATAAAATATAAATATCGAAAAATAATGACCATATATTTATTAATCATTATTAGATTTTATTGTTACATAATTTCTACTTTTTAATGATATTTATAAATTTTAATGTATTTTCTAAAAACTATATATTTTTGACATGCTAAGAGTGAATAAAAATGTGTTCATAAAATTATCATAAACATAAAATTTACAATTATTCTTAGATAAACTTCTCTAGAAATAAGATAATCATAAACCATACATATTCATTTATTACTCTAATTTTATAAAATTAATTAAACTCGATCAATCTTTCACATTTATTTGAAACATGGTATTAAAATTTGACTCAAATATATTTATTCAAAACATCAATAATGTAGGATTATACTTGCACCAAAAGAAACAAAAACAATTATTACAAGGTGTGCAACGATAAAAACACTATTTCATCATCACGAGGTAACATAATCTAATGAAGCATAGTGTATCTAATTACTTCTATTGAATTAGTTTTGTTGTATATATTACCCGAAAAAGAAAAAGAAGAGAGTAATTTTTTCCACTTCTGGATAAACAGGCTAAAATATTAAAAAAACTAAGAAAAAACATTCAAAATAATTTCCATTTAATATCTGTAGATGTTATGGATTCAAATCATTTTCCATCTACCAAAACATTTACGATAAAATATAGAAGGTCGCCTGCTGCATCAACCTCCCAATATGATTGTTGAATTACATAACTGAATATGTCCGAATAAATATATGGTATTATAGATCGACAAACTCATAATAATATTAGTAATTTCTGAAGAGGAAACGGGCAGAGATTATAGAACAAACAATCATGGTCGGGATGGCAAGAAGAGCCAATCCAGCAGACGCCTCAGCTTTAAAAAAAAATCTATCGATTCTTTTCACAGACTCGTTGTCATCATTGATAAAGAAAACCTTGAAAATGTCATCAAAAACTCGTTTGGCCTCGAATGCAACAGCAAGCGCTGCAGAAGCACTTGATGCTAACAGATATCCAACCACCTGTAAATTACACATTTAGTAGTCCTTAATTTTCAAAGAAAGGGAAATAATATATTGTAATGTTCACCATTTTGTTTTGAGATATATATTACTCCATGATTTTTCCCACATTACCTAGTGTGTGTTTGTCTTTCTCTATATATGTGCACACACATTATAAGCCAAGTTTCTGTAAGGATAGAAACCGTTATATTTAGTGATAGCAGAGATGGGTTGCTGGATGTTCAATATATAATTGACAACTTCAACTATATCAAAATATACAGATTGTAATGATAAAATTAAAACAAATAAACAACACCTCATAATTATTTGTTAATATTTTGAAAAAATTATATTTGTTTACACAAAATTGTTTATTTCGATGTTATCTCAACTTCTTACATACTTTATCAATTCAAACTTTCTTTCATGAACACGCACAATTATTTTGGACTCTATTGAATTTTAATTTTGCATATTCTTATTCTAACTATTCTCGTAGTGGTACTTCTTAAAGTATTTTTGAAGCATGATCTTTTAAAAACTTCTTATACTGGCACTGATATACCTCAAATATAATTACATGTCACGAAAATGGCCACTAAACAAAAGGTGTACCTGATCTCCAATGAAGTCAAAATACAATGAGAAACTGGAGCACATTAATTTTCTTGTAGAGAGGAGGTAGATTGCAGGGACAATTTGTAAAACATTATACACGAACGCTATCAGGCTTACTGCCACTAAATATCTGCACTCCACCATACACAAATCACACATTATATGTCCATTAAATTGGATAAGAAAGGTTTCCAAAACATTATATATTATGTATGATTAATAGAAGTACACTTTTCAATTAAAAGTGAAATCCTTGACCTGAATGCATAGACATCTTTGAAGCTGGCCTTGTCTTCTTCACCATCGGTGTCAAATTTAATCTTATTTGTCACAATGACTATGATGGACAGAGCAAGTAATGCGGCGGTGATCATTCTCATAATCAAGCTAACTATCACATAATTCTTAGGGGATTTCGACATTTTCTTTCTTTTTCTTTCTGGATCTCTGTTTTAAAAATGAATGAAAATCTCTGGTCCTGCTTCAGCTATTTGTAGTATGATTTGCTGGTCTCTCGTCTGGGATTTCTCGTCAAGTTAATTGCGTGGTTTTGTTTATTTTGAAATGATCGGGGGAAATATGTTGGTTATTTTGACCAGAAATGTCGATTTGTTTGCATACTTTTGTTTATTTTGAAAATACTATTTATTCTGTCGAGCAGAAATCAAAACGCGTTTAGTTTATCATAGTTGCTGATGATTCCCAAAACTTTGGCTAGCTTTGGCCTGCACTGGATCTGCCGCCTCACTGTGGATGTCACGAACATCTATTAATTAATAGGCGCAGTATAGACGCCTACTTTGGCACTCACTCAACGGAATAAAATAAAATAGTGTGTTTGTGTTCACCCATCAATAGTAAACAGCTTTAAATATGCAAGGTATTTGTTTTTTTTTTCTTTTTTTCTTTTTTATTGAAAAGTATTACCATATATTAAAGATGACATAAGAAGTACAATGCTAATCATACAAAATCGGGTGGAAAAGATCACACCCCAAAAGCAGGATCAAAGTAGTCATAAATAGGCTACGAGTAGCAAAGTGTCATATCGACAGTAGCATTATCAATCAAGAAAGAAAAACAAAAGTGCAGAGAATAAGAGAAAACTCCAAACATGGAGCTAGGTAGCAGCAATAAACATGGAAGATGGTGGCGGTGGCGGTGGGCTCTTTGGACGGTCACCACCCCAACCACCAAAAGTAGTGTCGGGGGTGTCATCAAGCGGCTCCCAGCCGTCTGCCTGCTACTGCTCCTCCTCATTTCCCCGCCAGGAGGGTGAGATAGCCAAAGAGAGCCACGGAAACTTTGATTGGTCGGGCGCCTACCACCCGGAACCACCACTGCCAGCGCCCAACCGACCAAACACCCCGGTAGCAGGCGGAGTCCAAGACAGAGGCAAAGAAGGGACCCGCCGGTGAGGAGAGGCGCTACGAGCCCACGAGCCGGACCTCGGTCGAAATTGTGCCACCCATGGGAAAGCGAGCGGCGACCTTGTGAGCGGGAGCAGCAGCGAGGGGAATCTGGCAGAACGCGACTAACTGCACAAGGGGCACTCCCCCAATGGTCCAGAAGAGTTTGTAAGTGCTCAACTTGAATGCAGACTTTCTCCGCCTGCACCTGGATCTCCTCCAGCGAGCAGTCACCGTCTTCAACTTCAAGTTCGTTAAGTCAGTTTAGTGAGTGCAAGCTGCTTGCTGGAAACATAAGCTTCAAATTGAGGAGCACTATAAGGCTAGAGGAGCCCAAGTTCGAGCCCGTCTGCACTGGCTATGCATTGGTGACAAAGTTACTAAGGAGTTTTTTACTTCCCTTAAATCTAATCAAACTCTCACCAAAATCAAAGCAATCAAGGAAGGCAATCAAAGGCTTACTCTCTTACCTGATGGTGACTGCTCGCTGGAGGAGATAGATGCAGTGGCCAACAAGATGGACGAACGTGTTGGTCGTCAAATAGGACTTTTTAGAAGAGCAACAGTCAGGGGACAAGAAGTCCCTCCTCTTTAATGGGAGAGGTTCCCTTATTCAGAAACGAACTTATTTACAAATGTACAGAACATTGTTTTATGGTCAAACTTGGATATTACGAAAGTGTTTTCCACAAGGATCATCAATTACACAAGGACTGAGGAAAGGGAATAAGAAGATGAGCAGAATAGCAACATTCAGAATTATAGATAGCAGAATAATTCTTCATGTATGCGAAGCTTCAAAGAATTTAAGACAAGATCATTTGCATTGGCTGAATGAGATTAAATTTAAAGACACAAAGTTCCATAAATAACCTTCTTCAGATTCATTCATCAAGGACACAAAGTTCCTTCTTGGTTATACAAGATCACTGTATTTGCAAAACTGAACAGTATGCAATCAGAGAGACTAACGAATCAGGAACAAAATGATCTTCACAATATTAAAGGAAAACACAGAGATAACAAGAATTAGATAGACAAAGAATGGAAAGCCCTTTTGTATTGATTTCTTTAAGATCTATTTACACTTTCAGCAAATATCCAAGTTCTTCCTCCCTGCAAAATGGCGTAAAGAAGGCCATTATATAGCTTACAATTCGGTTACTCTTCGTAACCGTTTCTTTTAACTAAAGAATAGTTAAGGAATGCCAATCGCAATACCTTAACTAATTACAAAGAATACGAAAGGAATGGGAAGAAGAGAGAAGGAAGGGGAAGGAGACAGGTGGCCAGTTCTGAGAGGGACCCACTGTCTTTGGAAACCGCTGCTTGAGTTTCTTCCACGTCTCAGCCATGTCCTTGCCACGAGGGACACACCAGAATTTTTATCTTGAGAATGACAATGAATATCTTTGGAAACTGATGTAACCGACGTCTTGAAAGTTTCGTCCTTCGTAACTGCTTCTTTAGTTCTCCCAAGCCTCCTCCAGGATCTTGATCTTCATATTGATAACAACAGAGCTAAACCAGGCTCGGAAAGGAGTTTCAGAGGGAGGGGACATGTGCGGGTTTTCAAATTGCAAGGGTTCGAAACAATGTAAGAATTGCAAAGGAAGTTTTGCCCGTTATATAGCCGTTGAGGAGAGAGAAGGATAATCAATGCGCATTTGAATTCATATTTTGAAAAACAGCATATTCGGGTAGAGCGGGAAAAACTAAGTATGAATGACCGTTGGTTCGCTTGGGACAAGTGAGACGCGAATGCGCGAAACACGCGGCTCGGCCGATTCGGGCGAAACAGGGAGAGGACGCACAAACGCATTTTGGGACAATTGGGACGGAAAAGAGCGAAGTGCGCGACTCGGGAGTTTCGGCCGAAAATGGGACAACTTGCACTTTTTTAACTTTGGGACATTCGGGACAAAAAGTTCCGAAGTACGCGGTTCGGGTGTTTCGGCCGATCGGGGAACAGAATGCACTTTGGAACTCGGGACAGTTGGGACGAAATCGGGCGAATCGGCCGAAAATGGAACAGAGTGCACTTTAAGTTTGAACTTGAGAAATTTGAGACAAAAAGTTCCGGAGTACGCGACTCGGCCGGTTCGGGTGAAATTGGAACAGAGCGCACTTTTGAAATTGGGACATTTGGGACAAGAAAGTGCGAAGTACGCGGTTCGGGCGGTTCGGCCGAAATTGGAACATCTCGCACAGTAACTTCGGGACACTTGGGACAAAAACTTCCGACGGGCCCGAAAATGGGACAAATTCGGAGGTTTCGGCCGATCGGGGAACAAAAGACCCGTTTGCACTTGGGACAGTTGGGACAAAAATGTCCGACAGGCCCGAAATACTTACAGAATGACCCAGAACTTAGATTTTTTCGACTTCAAGACTTTTTTCACACCACCAGCTCGACAGAAAAGACATTTAAACTCAAAATTTTGAAATTTTTACTTTTGACAGAGCGGGGAATTTTGAGTGGACAACAGCTGGCTCCTTCTGGGGATGACTTGGCATAAATTCAAGGAATGAGACAAGGCAAGAACTTAGACAAACTCGGGGAAGCAGACCAGTGCCTTATCCATTGGGCAACGGAGTCAAAAACAGAACACCAATACAGAGGGCAACACACCAAAACAACAGAAGGAAAACACACCAAAAGCAGAGAAGCAAAAACACTGTACAGAATATACAAGGGACTCCCTAATCACCTAGGACTTGAACAACTTGAGATACTGCCCACTATAAGGAAGTGGGAGAGGAGAACCATCCATGTAATCAAGATAGAAAGGAATTCTCACCAGCAAAGTGTCTTATCTTGAAAGGTCCGAGCCACAGGGAATCAAATTTTCCATGGCTGCCACGAGGTTCATGTCTTTTGTCCCATAACAGCACGGTGTCTCCAACTTGGAAATCTCTGAACCTAGCTTTCTTGTCAAACAGGACCTTTACCTTCTGCTGGTGAGCAGATATCCTATCAGCAACCTCCAATCTGTCCTCGTTCAGTTTGTGCAGGTACATGATTCTTTTATCCAGAGCATCACTGAAACTAGTATCCTCAATGGCCTTCATCAGGTGCAAGGCTGGCAGTTCCACTGTCACTGGCAATTGAGCTTCTACTCCATACACCACTTGAAAAGGAGACATTCCAATGGCTCTTTTAGGTGTGATCCTGTCTGCCCAAAGAGCATCATAAAGCTTCTTATGCCAGTTTCGCTGAGACTCATTGACCAACTTCCTTATGATAGTCACCAGATTTTTGTTGGTGGATTCTGCTTGTCCATTTCCCTGGGGATAATAATCTGAAGAATGAGCCAGAGAGATGCCATACCCGTAGCAGAAATCCATTATCTCAGTTGAGGAGAAGTTCGAAGCATTATCTGTTACAATCTTGTTAGGTACACCATACCTTACCAAGATGTTCTCTTTGATGAAGTTGCATACCACTTCAGAAGTAGTGCTCTTGACTGGAATAGCTTCCACCCATTTGGTGAAGTAGTCAGTGGCAGTTAGCACATGAGTGTGACCAGCACTAGAAACAGGGTTGAGTGCACCAATGAAGTCCAGACCCCACTGTTGAAATGGTTCCTCAATCACAACTGGCTTGAGAGGCAAAGAGGCCAATTTAGGTCTTCCCACAAAGGTCTGACAAGCCTCGCATTTATCCACCCACTTGGATGCATCTCTGAACAAGGAAGGCCAGTAATATCCTCCCCGGAGTATCTTGTGAGCTGTGACTGTTGATGAATAGTGCCCTCCACATGCCTGATCATGAAAAGCTGAGAGCAACTTTCTCTGCTGTTCCTTGTCCACACACTTCAGAAATCTCCCATCTAAACCACGCTTGAACAAGGCATTTTCCCACAGTACATATTGTGCTGATCTCAATTTAACAGTCCTCTTTTCCTTGGTAGTTAAATGAGAGGGGCATTCCCCATAGGTGAGAAAATGGGCGATGTCAGCATACCATTCATCGACTGAACTCAGGAATAGAACAGTAGGAATGTCAGCTTTCTCCTCCAGCAACTCATGTTTGGCTCCTTCAGCAATGAGCTCACAAAGACCTTTTCCACGAACCAGCTTGGTCGGTTTGATATCAATGTCATACTCTTGGACTTTAGCCACCCAGTTTCCTCTCTTGGACCCAAATTCTTGCTGTGTAAGAATTGACTTAACAGTTGTATCTGGAACCAGCACCATAGAGTGAGAGTTGAGGATATAGAAACGGAACTGCTTGACAGCTTTGACTACTGCAAAAGCATGCTTCTCCATCATGGTGTATTTTAGCTCATGATTCTTCAGGATATAGCTCATGAAGGCAATTGGTAGCTCATGTTTATCAGAGTCTTCTTGGGTTAAGACAGCAGCCAGGGTATTATCTGTAGCATAGCAATAGATGATGAAATCTTTGCTGAAATCAGGACAGGCCAAAACTGGAGTTTTAGCAATAGCTTTCTTGATACCCTCAAAGGATTCCTTTCCTTCAGAAGACCAACCAAATGTTTGCTTCCCTTTCATCATCTGAGAAATGTTCAAAGTTAATTCAGCAAAATCAGGGATGAATCTTCTTAAAAAATTGATCTTACCGAAGAAGGAATGCACGCCCTTTTTACTGGTTGGGAGAGGAATTTGCTGGATGGCTTGAACTCGTTCAGGATCAATCTTAATACCATCCTTGGAGACAATGTGCCCTAATAGTTTTCCTTCTGTAACACAGAAGACAGATTTTTTAGGATTTAAAGAAATCCCATGCTCTCGGCATCTCAGCAGAACTGTTTCCAGGTGATCAAAATGATCTGCTCTTGTCTTGGAAAACACTGTCAGGTCATCAAGGTATATGACAATACATTTCCCTTTCAAGCTTCCAAAAGCCAGATCCATAGCTCTCTGGAAAGTGGCACCAGCATTAATAAGCCCAAAAGGCATTCTCTTGTAGGCAAAGGTACCCCAAGGAGTAGTGAAGGCTGTCTTGTGTTGATCTGCAGTATCAACCTCTACCTGATTGTATCCAGAAAATCCATCAAGCATAGATAACATTTCAGAGCCTGTTACTGCTTGCAATATTTGATCCATCATGGGCAAAGGATAATTATCTTTCAGAGAAGCCTGATTCAGGTTCCTGAAATCAACACAGATGCGGATCTCACCATTCTTTTTTCCTGACAGGCACAATATTTGCAATCCATGTTGAATGGTGAATGGGAAAAATAATTTTAGCCTTCAACAACTTCTGTATCTCCTGAAAGATGGTGTCAGCTATTTTTGGGTTGTACTGCCTCTGCTTCTGCTTGAAAGGCTTAATTCCTGGTTTGAGAGGGAATAGAATGCTGCATATCTTTTGGCTTGAAGGCTTTTAGATCTTCATAAGAATAAGCAAGAACATCCTTATACCTCCTTAGAAGATCAATTGCTTTTCTCCTCTCATCGGTTGTGCAACATTTTCCAATATTTACTAGCTTGGGGTCAGTAGAACTCCCTATATCAATCTTATCATACTCAGCTGATTGCTGAGGTCCAGTAGAAGCTTTAGATTTCACATATCTGTCATGTTTATCAAACAACTCCTCCAAACTCACCAAACCTTTGGGAATCTTGTTTCCTTTGAGTTTAATGCACCCTTCCTGATCTGTTTCTTCTCCTTGGGTGACAGCTTGGTCAGAGGACACACTCTCACGAGGCAGGTTGTCACTTCCCTCAAAATACAGTTGTTCGAAATTACCCTTGAGTTCCAGGAAGGAAAGCAAATGCTGGTCATCGTTGAAAACTTGCCAGTTATTGGTATTGTCAGGTACACTAGGCCGGTGGACCATTTCAATAGTGAACTTATCCTGAGAGAATTCAGGATGGGGAATCAGTAGTGACCCTGAGACAGCCAGTGAATCAGCCCTGCTGTTCTTTTCTCTAGGTATTGCTTCAATGGAGAAAGCATCAAGGAATTCAATTGAATCCCAAACCTGATTCCGGTAATGCTTCAGCCTCCCATTTTTTACCTGAAAAAGGCTTCTGACTTGCTTCACAATCAGCTCTGCATCACCACGAGCCAGAAGATTTTTTACACCTCGTTCTTTGGCCACTTGCAGTCCAAGAATGAGAGCCTCATACTCTGCTGTATTGTTAGTGTTTTCGAACTGCAACTTAAATGAAAAAGGGTGTAGGCATCCTTCAGGTGACACTAGCAGGACACCAGCTCCAGAACCAGCTGAGGAACAACTTCCATCAAATTCTAAAATCCAAACACCATTGGGATCTTTAGGTGATACTTTGGAGGGTTGGATTTCATCAGGGGACATAATCATGTAATTACCATGACCCATATCCTCATAGAGTATTTGTGCCTTAGGATCATCCGTTTTCTGCACAATATACTCAGATTGCTTCTCAGGCAGTAGCTTCTTCATGTGTCCATTGACAGGTATGAGTGCATGTGACCAATCCATTTGAATTTCTCCACCCACATCTTTACAGAAGTTCCTACTTAGCAACATTCCATAAGAAGGAGGAATGTCTGCTACTAGGATGGTAGCCAAGACTTTCTTTTCAGGTAAAGCAGCAAAAGCCACTTGTGCATCTTTAATCCTTCCAACCAAAGGCACTTCCTTACTTTCCATGGAGTAGCAAGATCCATAAGTACGAGTGAGGGTCAAGCCTAAAGCATGAGCTACTTTAGCAGGCATCACGTTATCTGAGGCTCCGGAATCTATGACACAATTACTGAGCCTATGGCCAGCTATAAGAAGTGTTACATAAAAAGGCTTGATTTTGTCACCAGGCGAGGTGACAGCAGCTACCAGACTAGGCTGTGGTGCAGAAGGAGGAGTGGGCAAAAGGCCTTTAGAGGTGGTCTTGGAATGGGAATTAACAAATTGGATCATTTTGGCAAAAGCTTTGGGATGGGTTTGATAGTACTCAGCTTCTGAAATTTGAACCTTGGTCCTTTTTCAGGTGATCAACAATATCAAAGGATCCAGAGGTGGACGGGCCATCATCATTTGGAATTCTAGGCTTATCAACTTTAGGAGAAAAAGAAGAAGAACTTTGCTAGTAGGATTGACAGGACTTACCTTTGGTGCAGATGAGGTAGGGATAGGAGATCCTCTTTTGCAATTACAGGGATAGTTGCCGGCTGCTCCTTAGATTTCTTCATGGGCTGTGTTACTTTCTCCTTCTGCCTTGTCTGTTCTCGAGTCATGACAGCAAATGATTCACTGTTCATGTCTGCTACCACTTCATCATAGTCATCTCCATCATCATGCCCTCAGTGGTAAAGAAATTAACTCGAGATCCCTCAAGTTCTTCTGCCTCATCATCAAATTCCTCCACAAACTCCTCGCAAGCTTCATCGTCCACATCATCATCTGGCTCTTCAACTTCACAGGTTGCATTCACAGGAACTTTAACAGGAGGTCCTTCAAGTGCTAGTCTTGTGTGAGGAGCAGGCAAACGATTTCTGGGCTGAAAATTTCTTCTTGGAACATCTGCATACGGGGCATGCTGAGCCAATTGTTTCTTTATAGCTACTAGATCATTTGCAAGTTTCTGGACTAATGGATCAGTATTGGGTCCAGAGGTGGAAGAGGAAGAAGCAGCAGATTTAGATTTGGGAGGATCTCTTCTCAACTTCCCTGACATGATCAAGTCATCCTCGACACTAACAGCCAGTTCTTGATCCAGAACTAACGTTCCGAGATTAGCCCTTCTTAGAGCATAACTGACTTTGGGCGTTTGAGCATTTAGAAAGAAACATTTTTGAATTTGATCAACCGGTCGAGTATTTACAGGAATTTTGTTGATCAGTCTGTTGAATCGAGCCACAAATTCTCTCATGGGTTCTGATGGATCTTTCTTTATCTGAGAAATTTGGGCAAGCAGGGCATGCACATCTTCTGCCGGCTTGAAACGGCTTTCGAACTGAGTTCTCATTGTATTCCAGTCGGTGATGGCACCAGCCGGAAGGTGATAGAACCAATCAGCAGCATTATCCTGTAACGTCTCAACGAACAGCCTTACTGAGACGTCTTCATGTTCAACTCCCAAGACTCCACATGCAACTATGAAGGCTGCAATGTGTTCATCAGGGTGTACTTTGCCATCACCTTTAAATTTGGGGAAGTTCTTCCGGTTACCTCTGGGTAACTCATGCAAAGGCTGAGTAAGGGCCAGGGGCCCGACACGTTGACCCCATGGCAATTGTGCCGCCATTCTTGGAAATACGGCTTGGAGGGGAACTGTAACACCAGCAAGGATCAAAGCTCGTAGATTGGGACTAGCAGGCTCTGAAGGAATACCACCCGTAGGACTTCTATCTTGAACAGGTGGAGTGCTCGTCGAACGAGTTCTTCTATTTGAAGGGAAAGGAAAACCCTGTTGCTCCAAAAGCTGAAACTGAGAATCTTCGATACCAAGGGCCCTTCTCCCTCGAGTGAAACGCGGAGTCGCCAGATCAAAGGATGATCGAAAAATTGCAGTACTGGAATGTGATTTTCCCCAGCGGAGTCGCCAAAAACTGTTGGTCGTCAAATAGGACTTTTTAGAAGAGCAACAGTCAGGGGACAAGAAGTCCCTCCTCTTTAATGGGAGAGGTTCCCTTATTCAGAAACGAACTTATTTACAAATGTACAGAACATTGTTTTATGGTCAAACTTGGATATTACGAAAGTGTTTTCCACAAGGATCATCAATTACACAAGGACTGAGGAAAGGGAATAAGAAGATGAGCAGAATAGCAACATTCAGAATTATAGATAGCAGAATAATTCTTCATGTATGCGAAGCTTCAAAGAATTTAAGACAAGATCATTTGCATTGGCTGAATGAGATTAAATTTAAAGACACAAAGTTCCATAAATAACCTTCTTCAGATTCATTCATCAAGGACACAAAGTTCCTTCTTGGTTATACAAGATCACTGTATTTGCAAAACTGAACAGTATGCAATCAGAGAGACTAACGAATCAGGAACAAAATGATCTTCACAATATTAAAGGAAAACACAGAGATAACAAGAATTAGATAGACAAAGAATGGAAAGCCCTTTTGTATTGATTTCTTTAAGATCTATTTACACTTTCAGCAAATATCCAAGTTCTTCCTCTTCCTGCAAAATGGCGCAAAGAAGGCCATTATATAGCTTACAATTCAGTTACTCCTCGTAACCGTTTCTTTTAACTAAAGAATAGTTAAGGAATGCCAAACGCAATTTCTTAACTAATTACATGGAATACGAAAGGAATGGCGAGAAGAGAGAAGGAAGGGGAAGGAGACAGGTGGCCAGTTCTGAGAGGGACCCACTGTCTTTGGAAACCGCTGCTTGAGTTTCTTCCACGTCTCAGCCATGTCCTTGCCACGAGGGACACGCCAGAATTTTTATCTTGAGAATGACAATGAATATCTTTGGAAACTGATGTAACCGACGTCTTGAAAGTTTCGTCCTTCGTAACTGCTTCTTTAGTTCTCCCAAGCTTCCTCCAGGATCTTGATCTTCATATTGATAACAACAGAGCTGCAAACCAGGCTCGGAAAGGAGTTTCAGAGGGAGGGGACATGCACGGGTTTTCAAATTGCAAGGGTTCGAAACAATGTAAGAATTGCAAAGGAAGTTTTGCCCGTTATATAGCCGTTGAGGAGAGAGAAGGATAATCAATGCGCATTTGAATTCATATTTTGAAAAACAGCATATTCGGGTAGAGCGGGAAAAACTAAGTATGAATGACCGTTGGTTCGCTTGGGACAAGTGAGACGCGAATGCGCGAAACACGCGGCTCGGCCGGTTCGGGCGAAACAGGGAGAGGACGCACAAACGCATTTTGGGACAATTGGGACGGAAAAGAGCGAAGTGCGCGACTCGGGAGTTTCGGCCGAAAATGGGACAACTTGCACTTTTTTAACTTTGGGACATTCGGGACAAAAAGTTCCGAAGTACGCGGTTCGGGTGTTTCGGCCGATCGGGGAACAGAATGCACTTTGGAACTCGGGACAGTTGGGACGAAATCGGGCGAATCGGCCGAAAATGGAACAGAGTGCACTTTAAGTTTGAACTTGAGAAATTTGAGACAAAAAGTTCCGGAGTACGCGACTCGGCCGGTTCGGGCGAAATTGGAACAGAGCGCACTTTTGAAATTGGGACATTTGGGACAAGAAAGTGCGAAGTACGCGGTTCGGGCGGTTCGGCCGAAATTGGAACATCTCGCACAGTAACTTCGGGACACTTGGGACAAAAACTTCCGACGGGCCCGAAAATGGGACAAATTCGGAGGTTTCGGCCGATCGGGGAACAAAAGACCCGTTTGCACTTGGGACAGTTGGGACAAAAATGTCCGACAGGCCCGAAATACTTACAGAATGACCCAGAACTTAGATTTTTTCGACTTCAAGACTTTTTTCACACCACCAGCTCGACAGAAAAGACATTTAAACTCAAAATTTTGAAATTTTTACTTTTGACAGAGCGGGGAATTTGATTCGATGATTGTTGGCAATGTGCAGGATTCGGGGGATTTGGTCAGTGACTATTATAAGAACCGCTACAACAATGAGCGGAGGAATCCCAATTTTAAATCAAGTTCAAATGTGGCGGGCCACGTGGAAGAAACTTCTAGAAATGCGATTGGGAATAGACAAGGGGGCAAGAGTCCCATCCTTAAGCAACCATCGTAGAAAGATTTGCATGGTAATTAGAAGTACTTATCGTGACCAAAGGGGTTAACATCATGGATGATCTTATGCCCTCCTCAAATGTAGATGATGGTTGGACTAAGGTTCACAATAAAAAACATAATATTCCTAAGACTGGTCGTATTTTGCGAAGCCATCCTTCGACGGTTACTATTGGCTAGTCTTTTTGTGTTTTTTCATTATTTTTGCACTGTTTGTTGTTGTCATTGGTACTCTTCTAGGCAGAATGTTTTTCTGCTTTTTGGCGTGCTTGTAGAATCATAGAATCTGGCTTATGAGCCTCTTTGTACAAGGGTATAGTCCCTTTCAAAAAACTATTTGCCAAGAATAAAAAAAATATTCTCTTATATTCTATGTGACTTTTAACCCTTATAATTCTATAATTTACCCTTTGACTATTTAATCTTGTTTCCTTCTCCTTCTCCCTATTTTCTCTCTCCATGGTTTTCTCTTTCCTCCCCTTATTCCACTATTTTACCAACCATTCTTCCAAAACCATTACAGAGTATAGTTTTGATCTGTTGAAACCCTACCACTATGTTGTTAGTTCCCTTTCTTTGTGGAACCTTTTGACCTGTAACTTTGGTGCCTCATTGTTAACACCATATTTTTATGGTTATCGTTGTGTCAAGTTAAAGGATTTTTCAGCCAATCTTTTGGGCTTATTTTGCCTTATTGTTTGGACTTATTTTGCACTGAATATTGTTGATGATTGCCTCCAGATTTGTGAACAATTGTGTATCATTTTCAATGTAATTTGGTTTATGTATTTAGGTTTAATTTTATGAGTTATATATCTATTTGAATTTAATTACAACAAGGTGTGGTTAGTTTAGTTTATTTGTTGGTGTAAAACTACTTTCAACATTTACATTTTGGTGAACCCACATTGTTTTGCATGAATTGTTGCCTTATAGGGTGAGATTTTGCATTTGTCAGTCATAAATATTATTTTTCTATGGCTTATTCCATTTTACTTGTTTGCAATCTCTTATCCTTTTCTTTTGAGGGTTACATTCAAAATCTTATCATGCTAAAAATGACTTAGCCCTTAGATGCAATTTTTCAAGTTCGGTTCCTTTGTATAAGCCCACATTTTAATGGAAAACATACATTTCACATGAGAGAACTATTTAAAAAGTGTCAAAGTGTTCGCCTCACATAAAGTAAGATTAATATGAATTTGATCATATATATGCACAACAACCTATTGGTTCTTTTGTACAACATGTGAAAACCTTTTCAAAAAGAGGTAATATCATTATAGATACTTGTTGTCATGTACAAATCCATGCTTCTTATGTGAATGAAATAGAATATCACTTAATGCTTATTGGAAAGTAAATGTTAAAGATTGTGATTATGTGGCCGAATTAGAAGACAACAAGAAATATGATCATATATATATATATATATATATATATATATATATATATATATATATATAATTAATTAATAAATATGCTAATGTAGACACCTAAATCTAGCAATTAGGCATTTAATAATTACCAATTTAGCCTATATCCCTTAATTAAAAAATGTGTGCACAAACTGAGCATAAATGAATTATCATTTACTCTCCAACTTGGATTGCAAATGCTCGTCATTAAATCACTCAACTTCTCAGAAACCTACATGTCTGATCTAAATTCTTATAATCATCTCTTGCCTACTTCCCAGACTCTCTCGATGCTCTCATCACAACTTCCATCTTGTAGACACTACCGTCCAATAGGACACTAGAAACACTAGAGTATGAAGTGTGGTACTAGATTCCTTTGCTTCTTAATGGTCAAAATGATAGAGGAGAAGGCGAAAGTATTCTTTTATAATATTATTCATGAGAGGACATGTATAAATACAAGAGGTAGTCAGTAACAACCGACCAAATCATGTTGGTGGTTACACACATCTAAATACAAAGAGGTCGGCTACTAAACTGACATTAGCAAAAATAATGGGATATTAACATTAAGCTAACATTCCCACCCTAATTACATTTTTTTTACAAATGTACCCACGAAAAAACTCAATTTTCACCTTTCCAAGAGACTTGATGAGTATATCAAGTACTAAAGAATATGTGGGGCAATACTGGATTTAGATGTGTTCATTCAAGACTTATTCTTGAATGTAATGACATTCGACCTCAATGTGCTTGGCTCTTTAATGGAAAATTGGAGTCTTCACAAGCTTCAACACACCCTAGATTGTTGCAATGAATGATAGGTGGATTTTCTTCAGGAATTTCCATATCATCCATAATGTGGCGTAACCAAATTACTTAACACACATATCCTCATGCGGTGTGATATTATTCCTTAGTAGATGAGAGAGAAACAAAAAATTTGCTTTTTACTAATCCATGAGATAGGTGGAGGTCCGAGATGAAAAACATATCTTGTAGTTGATTTTTTGTCATGAGTAGATCTGACATAATCCGAATTGGTATATCCATACAAGAAGAACTAAATGTTCTTCTGATATTCCAAACCATAATCAACTGTACCGCAAACATATATAAGAACATGTTTTGCTACTACCCAATGAAATTCCTTTGGATCATTCATAAATATAGAAAGATGGATGATAGAAAAGCATAAGTATGGTTTGGTATAATTCAAGTAAATGAAACTCCCAACAAGATTCCTATAGTGAGTAGCATTTGCTTAAGGTGGATCCTAGAATCTAGAAAGTCGCAAACATTTATCCATTAGAGTGGAAACATGTTTACAAGAGGACATCATGTACCTTTCTAGTAGTTTCTTGGCATATTTCATCTGGGAGACAAAAATGTGATGCTTCTTCTTCCATATCTCCAAGCTAAGACAACAATGAAGTAACCCCAAATCTTTCATTTCAAAGGATTTCTTCAAATCATTCTTAACATCTTCGACAAGATTGTATGAGGTCCATGTGATCACAATATCCTCACATACAAAACAAGAATAAAAATCTATATGCCTATCTTCTTAACATAAATATTTGAAGTTGAGGGCCTATGACGTGATTCCATATTTCAATATGTGATCATCTATTTTAATGTACCATGCCATGGGTGCTTGTTTAAGTCCATAAAGAGACTTAATTAGACGACATACCTTATTAGGATGTTTCTCGCAATAAATAATTCTGACTGGGTCATGTACACTTCTTTGAGATGACATTTCAAGAAAGAAAATTTTGCGTCCATCTTCTGAAGTTTCCATCCTTTTTTTGCTACCACTGCATAGAAAACTATGATGGTTTTGATATTTCCAGTGGGTGTGAAATATATGTCGTGAAAAATTATAATATCAATTCAAACATTCTCATTTTATCACTTGGAAACTTAGCAATCACTTGACTTCTAATTGGAAATAGTAAGGAAAACATGATTCTCATCTCTAAAGCTTTAGAAAAAGTGCACTATACTTCCATAAATAAGATAATTCACCTATAAAGGAAGGGTTATCTAGGAGGAAATTTTATCTAAGATGGCACAAATAAACAACATGGGAAAAATCAAGAGATTTAGGTTACAAACATCAAAGCCTTTAGATCTGTTTAATATTTTTGATGTGTAAATTATAAAAAAAAATATTGGAGTTAGTCTCAAATCCATATAGATGAATGGCCAATTATTTCATAAAGGGACATGTGATGCTTTTATCTTAATAATATATGGTTTTCAAAATTGTATTTTAAATATAGTGTTTTATTTTTTGAAACAAAATTTCATTTTTAAATCTAAAATATTTATTATGTCGATAGGCGTTACAAATTGGGATGCAGTTACCTGGAGTACAACAATCAATATTTGGGATGACAGGGATGACCATTGCACAAATCTGATCCAAATTATTATTCAGGTTCCCCCTACTCTTCTTCTTATTCTAATACAAACATTTCCTTTTCTTCTGAGGATTCCAATCTAAATATTTCCTCTGATTCTTCTGATGATTCATATCCAAACTACCATTCAGATTCATCTAATTTGAATCCTAATTCGTGGTCCTCCCCTTCTTCGCAGGACCTCTATTATCAGTCACCTAAACAACGTTCTCCTCCTCTAAAGATTTTTGTCACTGCAAATTATCTTCATCATTCATCTAATATGACTCCTACATTTTGGTCCTCCCTATCTTCCCAGGACCCTCTTCATCATACATTTAATACAACTCCTACGTCGCGGTCCTCCCTTTCTTTGCAAGACCCCTTTTATCATTCGCCTCAACAACATCTTCTTCCTTTGAAGATACGCGCGACTCCAAATCCCTCCAATCAAATATCTAATATAATTCTTGAATCACGGTCCTCTCTTTCTTCTCAAGACCCTTGTTATTATTCATCCAATGTAATTCTTGAATCACAGTCCTCCCGTTCTTCGCAGGACCTTCTTCGTCAATCATCCCCACAAATTCTTCCTTCTTTTAATATTTGTGTGCCTCAAAGTCCTTCTAGTCAAATGTCTAAATCGACCCATGTGTCGCAATCTGTAAACTTTGGACTTAATCCTACTAGTTTACAGATGATATACCATCATATAGGTAGGTCCAAACCACCTTTTTCTAATCCCGGGACATCTAGGTCCACATCTTCTTCGTCTCTTGAGTCATCTTCTTCTATCAATCATCATCAAACATCTTCTAAATCTTCCACACCAATTGAAGGTCTTTTTCATTCAATAAAACCCCCATGGTCGATTGGCAACCCATAGCGATTGATTTCTTTAAGAATTAATGAGTGATCATGGCATTTATAGGGGCACACAAAGATATTCCTCTAGCATATTATGAGCAATGATTCTATTTAGACTTCGATGCATATGCATATTGTGAGTAAAAGTTTGATTCCTTTTATCAAGAAATGGAGGAAGATCCTCAAATTATGCAACTTGATCCTCCTCTTATTCTTCTACCTTCACATTCTTCATTACGTGATGAAACTCCTGGGTGTTACATTGATCCATGGCCTATCTTCTCATCACCCAATCACTCTTTTTCTATCACAATTTCTCAATCACAATCTCTTATAGGTTCAACGCTAAGTATCCCTTCATCTTCGTCTAGGTGTAGGTCACCTTCTAGTAGCCCTCCCTCTTCTATTTGTGGGACATTTTCAAGTAGTCCAATATCTTCTATTCTTGGGGCACGTCAAACTAGCCCCTTGTCTTCTATGTATAGGTCATCCCCGGGTAGTCCATCATATTATATTCTTGTGCCAAATTCTAGTATCCCATCATCTTCCAGCTATGGGTTGTTCACCCCAGCAACCCTTCTCCTTCTATTCTGGGGCCACATCCTAGTAGCCCTTCATCTTCTGTATCTGGCTCACCTCTCGGTAGCCCATCTTCTTCAATCCTTGGGCTATATCCTTTTCATCCATCACATTATTCTTCTACCAAAGATTGTGGCAAGCCCACCGTCATTTCTCACATCAATTCTAAAAATCCACATTCTTCTCCCACTTTCTAGGATCAGAAAAGTCACATATTAGCTTATAAAAAACCTAGACAAGTTCTTTATCTAGCCAAGATCAAAAATTCGAAGAGCTCAAAAGATCACAACTCCAATGATCAAAAAATCTAAAATCAAACGTGATTCTAGAATGCACACCAATGTACCCATCAAGTATAGCGCAAAGTGTTGAAACCTATGGATAGGGAAATCAAGCTCCCACATACAAAACACATGTTTTAAAACAAATCACAGTCATTTATTGAGTGTGAACTCACCACGATCATCGATATTGGGGATAATATCACTCTTGATTAAAACAACACATGTAATCTCTCTTATCAAAGAAATTGTGAGCATCGTTGTTGGATCCTATCATGCAGAGTGACATTTTTCATTCTGATAACCATCAAAAAATCATAAACAATCATAAAATAGTTCAAAAATACAAAAAAAATGAGAAAACCTTAAAACATTACCCAAAAAAAATCAAAGGTATAAAGATCAAAATTTGTAATCAAGTATTGCATATAGATGGAGGTTCTTTCTTCCCTTTCTTTCATATTCCTCTGCAATTCATCCACCATTTGCATCCCTTCGATTTTATTGTGGTTAGGTTATTTGCACGCATTTTGTGACATTTATCCCTATGGTATTTGATTGACCCTGGTCTTTTATCACCTTGGTAAATTAAAGAATGAATGACCTCTTATAAATCCTATCACTATCTACATCTAATAAAAATTTTGCAAAGAATTTTTGGACATATTTGTTAACACAAGCCAATTTAGTCATCACAATCACTTCCACATCCTTCCATCAAGCCATTAGTTGTTTTTAACCCCTTGTCAAACAAAAGAGCTGAAATAAGTTTTTAGAAAGTAAAAGAATCAAAATTAATCAATCAAAAAGAAAAATCTAAAAGTAAAAGCAAATTGATATATAACTCTCTCTTGGGGTATTTCCAATGATCTCTACCATGGCTATGGACGCATAACTAGTAGTAGAGAAATGGTGCTATTAGAATCAAATGCATATATATCGGTGCTATGGACGCCTTGACTGGCAGCGGAGCAATGTACGGCTCTCTTTTTACAATCCATTCACAAATCACCTTTCAAAATAAATCATTCCTACACATTGGCTAGTGTCTTCACTTGTTGTTTATCAACTCTTTCCTTCAAGAGGTAATTCATTTCCACGTGCACACACGGGATCTCAATGAGTAAAAAGGATTAGTATGTTACCAAGTGTTGCTTTTGGGACCTTGTTCAAACTCTTTCTTTAGCACATGTCTTGTCTCATGATTTGTGCCTTGGGTTAATCACTTTTTCATTGATCACCTTCTAAATCTATTCATAGAATCCTATGTTCTTTGAAAATAGTTTATAATAGCCATGTGTATCAGATGTCCTCTTTTCCATGTTTTTAGACACCTTTGTCCCCCTTTAAATAAATCAATCGCCCACTTCCTTTCTATCATGTGTTTCCTGGCTATCTTATGTTGGGGGCATCCTTTCTCCCTCATGATTGAACCTATTTTATATTGGCCTTGATCCCCCTTCAGAATGTGAAAAATTTATCTTTGAATACTCCCACCTAATCATTGGGGCATGTCACATCTTCACTTTCTCATAGGCGTGGCATTTTTCCCTTGTACATCCCATCTATCGTTGGGAGCATCCATGTTTCTTGATTTCTTTTACATAGTATTAGAAAACTTTCAAAATAAAAAATATTTAAATATGTTTCTAAAAATTCAAAAACAATAAAAATCATCCTACAAAATTTCATTCTTTAGTTCTCACCTATTCTTGTTTGTGACTCACGGATCATCCATATCTACCTCCATTAACAAAGCCAGTTTTCTTACTATGTCTATACTCTGGGGCACTATGAGTCACTTGGTACTATTTTGTAGTGCATTGCTTTTCATAGGACCCAAGTGTCCTCTGTTATTCCCCTTGCATGTACCCTTGTTTGGGGCACCATCTTTTAACCCTTTTCATTAATTCACACAGGTCAGAATCAAATCTTGATAACAAAAACATTGCATTATGTTTCTTTGTCAGGTTATCTTGTTTATTTTCTCGTATTGCATTTCATTATGTATGTTGCAAGGAGTTAGGCATATTTTACTTTCTCATATTGCATTGCATTTTATATTTTTCATAGAGTTGGTGTTTTTAGCTATGGACATTTGTTCGTATATAAATTTTCATGTCATACTACACTTCTGCTCATTATATTTAATAAGGACCGATGACGTAGATCTTTGGCAAGATGATGACACTAAAGTTGTTTCAATACACTGGATGAAAGCTTGCTCTTTTCTTTCCATCTTCATTCCTCTTCTACATCATTCTCCTATCAACACTATTCTTCTTATTCACCTGGGGCATCCTACCCCTACCCGTTCTTCTATCCATTTCTCTCACCTTTTTCGATCGTCGATCACCTTATTTCATCACCCCATCGACACTCGACGGGGGCATCTCTCACTTCTACTCATTTTTCTTCTACCCCTTCAAAATTTTATCTATCTATTATTTTTGAAGCAGTGCCACTTATGCCACCTCAAAGAGGGGCAAATCTAGACACCTATAATTTAGCTCGAGAAATTTAAATACTTAAACTGCATTAATTATACCCTTTCCCACAAATTGACGACATATCATCAAGATCACACATTTTTCTCTGCTATCATCGTTAATTAATTACATTACATTAGTAAATTAACTCTTATATCCAATACAGCGACACCAATTAATGACCTTTTATTAATCATCTCCCCTTTCTATCTACATTAATTAATTATTTCTAATTAATTAATACATGTTTCTATCTAGATTAATTAATTAATTCTCTCTTATATTTAATAAATAAATCATTATTTATTTTATTAAAATCCTCTCATAATATAAATCATACTAACTATTCCTCTAAAAAGCTTTTATAAGCTTGCATGCCTATTAATTAATCACTTTGGTTAATTAATAAATCCTCTCAAACCCCATGAGTCACTAAAGGATAAAATAAACTCTCCTAAGGTTGACTCAACCCTTTCTAAACCTCCCTTATCCACAACTAACCCAACCTCCCTATTATCCCATGTGTAAAGGGATATAGATATTATTTTATCTATTGGGCTATATAAGGAGCCCTCCTCCTACCTTTCTTCTTACACCTAAATGAGCATAAAGCCCAAGCTATAGCCATTTTTGTCATCTTAGAGTATTCTTCATTCGAGGAGCTAGCTATCTTCATCTTTTGCATTCATCTATCCAAGATTTTGAAGTCATATGGAGATATGTCAAATGGTCTTGTAGTTATGGATTGACAAGACTCCATTCTTGAAAACCTTGGGATTCAAACATACAATCAACCCTTTGATTGCTAAGAATCTAAATAGGTTCATTTCATTTGATTAGCATTCAATAGAGATAGAGATTAATGGATTAGCATGTTAGTTTGAATTTTTATTCATATTCTAATGCAAGGATGTTGGTAGATTAGTCTTGTTTAAACTCTAAGCATGATGATGCATAGATTTTGATTTAGCTTTGTTTTAGGACTACTATGTGTTATTTCTAATTATATTTGCATAGCTAAAAAACTCTTACATACATTTGGCATGCCCGGTGGGACTTACTCCATTGTCTTTTGCACTTAATTTCAAGTTTTTTTAGTTAAGTTTCAATTTTGGTTACTAACCCTCTTTTTCAATATATTAACATAACTTGTTTTATTGATTTTTTATGTGTTGAGTCTTCCATATAGGTATAAAGGAGATGAAGTGATGGCAAAATTAGAATTGATAGGAAAATTTCAAGATTTCTCCATGTTTTCATTTTTATAGATTACTTTTTCAACATTCTACATGCTAGTTTTGTCAATTTCTTGAAAATCTTACATTCTTGAGCATGTAGAGTAGTGTTTGATAGTGTTGAGTCTTCTATTTACATATTAATGTGGTGGGTTGTTGTCAAAATTGAATCTTGAATGAGAAAATTTCAAGATTTTGTCATGTTTTCATTTTTAGAGCTTATTTTTTCAACATTCTACATGTTAGTTTTGTCAATTTCTTGAAAATGTTAAGTTTTTGATAATGAATGTTAATGTTTAATATCGTTGAGTCTTTTATTCATATATTAATGTGATGGGTTGCTTGTCAAATTTGAATATTGGTTGGAAAAAGGTGACCATTTTGTAAATTAAGGGACATTTTTTTGACATATTTTGGGTACATGTTAAGTGCATACCCTTGAGCATAAGAGCATATGTGTAACCCATATTCTGGAGGCCATCTCTTTTGCATTGGAATGGTATTGAAGTGAACTATGCAATGAAAATATAAATTAGAAATTTATACTTACAAAATCTACAGGTTTTCCCTTTATTGTAAAACAGGTCATTTTCTAAAATGTCTAATGTTTTGATGAATGTCGTATTTTCATGTTTTACTTGATTTAGACCAAAGCTTGTGTATGCTCTTATCTTGCACATTTTGGTGATATTGAGAATCAAAAACAAATTTTATCTCTATCTTTCTAACATTTGGATTAACTTGGAAATTTGATTATTTATTTTGCTTAAGGGAATGAACCTTTTACAAAGTATTTTTTTATGGTCCTTTGATTTGAAGTTTTCCATTTCTATCTAGTTGGGCTAAATTTTGTGTATGCTATTCTCTTGCACCTTAGGGTAGTCTTGAGAATCAAAAACAACTTTAGTCTTCATTTTCTAACATTAGGTTAATTGGAAACTTCATCTTTCATTTTTGGTTTAAGGGAATGAACATTTATCGAGAATTTTGTATGGTTCATTAATTGCAAAGATTTACTTTACTTTTTAGTTAGATAATTTTTTGTGTATGCTCTTATCTTGCATCTTTGGATGATCTTGAGGATAAAAATCAACTCTTAATCCATTTTTAAATAATGTGATTTTCTTGGAGAACTACTAACGCTTGAGTGCAAGACCTAAAAATGCTTGTCAAAGAAAGGATTTTGAAACAAAATTTTCTTTCACGTGTTTTTGTAGGTTTCCAAATAGCAAAAAAATAAACTACATTCAGTCTAAAAGATTTTAAAAAACACACACACCACATTCAAAACACTTGATTTGCATGTTCAGATAAGGGTATGCCCTGTCTGCTTAAAACTAGGACATAAACCCCTTTGGCATAAGCCTTAAGCTACAACAATGGGGGGTTGTTCTAGGAACCCCAAAGTATTCCATGCAAGAGGGAACCTTGTGGATGAAATGGGAAGTTCTCTGCACACCTATTTGACTAGTATACATATGAAATTTAGTGTTAAAGTTATCTGTATCGCGACCCCAGTGAGAGTACACAATGGACGCATTTATTGCCCACTGTGCTTGAAGGGGGTAAAGTAAAGCCAAGATAATCCTTGGGAAACCTTGGCAAACCGAGATCGCTCTTAGATAACTTGTGACACCTAGTTGAGCGAACCACCTAGGAAAGTCATTTAGTCTTGGGAGCCAACTTGACCAAATCATTGTTGTACAGATCCAACATTCATGATGAAAACGTGTGAAGCGTTACTTTTACTTAGTTTTTTCACTCACCTAAGACAAGGCAAAACTCTGCCAAAGTGAGGCCAACATTTTTCATCCCCACTTTTACTACTTCCTTCACTTTATTTTGACACTTTGTTGATCAAAAGAGGAGTGACCACACATGTGTTGCCAACTGATGGTGTCACCACTTTTATATTTTTTTACGCTCATCCATGTTTTTAGTTGGGTTGTTAAACATATAAAGTGTTTGGTCACATACTCGTATCATTAGTAACGATTTTATCTTAATACCCAAGTCGATATCGTCATCATAGTTAGGCTTGATTTATCACTTGATTCTCTTTTGAGGTGTTATCTTGCTTGTATTGTATCACCACAATTTTTTATACTTACATCTTGTTTCTTGAAAACTTGACCTAAGTGTGTAGATTGTAATGTTAGGCTACACGCATCGTAACAATTCTTTGGTATACTTTAGCCTTAGTTTGCCTTCAAACATTACCTCGATTTTTAAAAGTGTTGTTCCTTCTATGCGCGTTGTAATAATATTATTTTAATACTAATACCTTACTTTTCCATAAAGTTTGGTTAATGTATCTTAGTGGTATTGTTGCGTCATTCGTGTTTCTAACTCCTACTTTTTGAGATTTAAGTCTTGACTGGAGTTAAACTTTATTTTAGTATACCTTGTTTGGAAATCGTATCAACCTTTTGTTATTACTTATGTCTTGTTCGTTTTGGAAATTGTCATAGGTGGTGACATTTTGTTAGATCATATTACATGTCAAAATATTAATTGATCAAACGCTTAGGAAGTACTCCATTTGACTAATTGGTTTACTAACAACTTTGTGTGATTGTGTCTCATTTGTCACCTCAACTTATCCATTTCTAGTACAAGCCATTGGGTCTTTGATCCTCTTGATCTTCTTGTTTTTTTCCTAAGTTCATGATCATTTTTGAACACATCTTTCAAACCTTCGCAAAAACATTTCATCAAGTAACTTTTACATAAATCAAACATAGGAAATCTTTCCTTTGTATCCTTTATATTGCATCAACCTTCGAAGAATTTATCCAATATCCAAACTTTGAATCTGGGTGTACAAATAGGTGTGTGTTAGTATTTAAATCTGGAGTTTTACCACCTTAAAAACAATAGCAGTAAGTCTAGTCCTTGAATATTAGAAAACGTAGATAAATAAAAATCAATATATTTAAGACTCATTGATTTTATTCAACACTTATAGCAGACCTTAGGCAGAGCAAGATGATGAAATGTTGGTTTTAGATATCCACAAGATGCCAAATAGACTAATTGCATCAGATTCGGAGTGAGGTTATGTATTAAAAACTACATATTAATCTCCCTTTGGGTTTGAATTATAGTCTCTGGTCTGTATAAAAAAAAATTCTGATCTTTTTAAAGAAGTGAATTTGTTGCATGTTGCCTTAATAATCTTAATTTTTCCTTCTTTCTATAACCATCTAATTAGTCAATTCAATTTATGGAGCTGGTGATAATTTGGTGCTAATATATCTTATATGTTGATGTCCAATTTAGTAGTGCATGGCCAGTGTAGAAAATCTACAGTCTTATACAACAAACAACATAAAAGAAATAAACAGAATACTTAAATAACTTGCATAAATAGATGAATATTTGAACCAGCATTGTTGTGCATAATCTCCATTAATAAAAGCTTCATCATACTCAGAGCTTCATCTCTTTACAATCAAGTTGTGCGTGCAACTATGTGCTTTCAATACACATCCTTCCTTGTTTGTGCAAATTTCACACCTTTGTGTGTGCATACAAAGCAATTACAATTGTTGTTATTTAAATAGAATAACTCACCCACTAACAACTCTTCAACTGAGCATTCTAAATCTAAACTCATGCTTTAAAAATAGTTGCATGTTATGCATGAATTAAAACAGATTTATTTGAATTAAATATATTGATAAAAATAAGATAAAGCTAACTTAACTAAAGCAAACTAAAACAAGACTAAAGCTAAAATTAGCTTTCCTAAAAAGCTACGGTTGGAATTAAATATGCAACACATGCATATTTTCAACACTCCCCCCTTAATTTCAAATTGTAGCTTTTAGTCTTCTAGAGTTGTGTTTGCTTTTTCAGATCTGCCATGTGTAGGATCACAAACTCCCAAATAATCTCTCAAATATTCGAAAACTTCTTTTGCTAAAGCCTTTGTAAAAATGTCTGCAAACTGATATTCGGATCTACAAAATTCAAGATGAATTTCCTTGTTGTTTACCATCTCCCTGATGAAATGATACCTCGTATCAATATGCTTGCTCCTCTTATGAAAAACATGATTTTTTGGACAACGCTATGGCTGAGTTGTTGTCACAAAAAATCTATGTAGCTTCCTCTTGTTTCTATTGTAAAACTTTCAACACTCTTCTTATCTAAACAGCTTGACATGTTTCTCCTGTTGTTGCTACATACTCTGCTTTTGCTGAAGATAACGTGACAATGGGCTGCTTCTTTGATGCCCATGAAACCACTCCTATTCCAAAGTGAAAAGTATAGCCGGATGTGATTTTTCGATCATCTATACTTCCAGCACTGTCACTATCTATATAACCAATGAGTTTGAACTCATTTGAACTTGAATAAAGAATTCCATGATTTTTTGTTCCATGTACATACCTCAAAATTCTTTTTCCAGCTTGCCAATGTGAATCTTTTGGAGATTCCATGAACCTTGATATGAGGCTCACACCATACATGATATCAGGCCTTGTGGCCATCAAATGCATAAGACTTCCAACCAACTTTTTAAACAATGTTGGATCCACAAATGATCCTTCATCCTCTTTTCTCAACTTCAAACCTACTGCAATTGGTGTTGGTGTTGGCTTACAATTCAACATGTTAAACCTTTTTAAAATGTCACTTACATACTTTGCTTGTGAGCTAAAAACTTCACCTTCTAATTTTTGAACTTCAATACCCAAAAAAATAATGCATAAGACCAAGATCTGTCATCTCAAACTCCTTCTTCATGGATGATTTGAACGACTCTGTAGATATATTTCCGGTAATGATCAAATCATCTACATATAAACAAACAATTAAAATTTTACCTTGCTCATTTATCTTGGTGTATAAGGTAGGCTCACTGTTGCTTCTACTAAAACCATTCTCAATCAAATAAGAATCTATTCTACTGTACCAAGCTCTAGGTGCTTGCTTGAGACCATATAGCGCTTTCTTCAATCTATATACTTTTCCTTCATGACCTTCAATCTCATAACCTTCTGACTGATTTACATAAAATTCTTCTTCAAAGAATCCATTTAAGAATGCTGATTTAACATCCATCTGATAAATAGGCCATTTTTTTTAGCTGCAATTGCTAAAACCATTCTTACCGTGTCCAAACGTGCTACTGGTGCAAATGTTTCATTGTAGTCAACTCCATATTTCTGCATAAAACCTCTTGCAACCAGCCTTTCTTTGTGCTTCTGTACTTTTCCATCAACATTATATTTTGTCTTGTAGACCCACTTGACTCCTATCACGTCCTTTCCTTTTGGAAGATCCATTAGCTCCCATGTCTGATTCTTCTCTATAGCATCAATCTCATCATCCATGGATTTTCCCCAAACTTCATTCTTTATAGCCTCTTCGTAATATACTAGATCTGTAGCTTGAGAAAATAATGCAAAAACTGAAAAATGAATTAGTTGTATCAACATTATAAATCTCACTTAGACTTCTTGTTTTCCACTGCATAGGAGTATTTGATGCAGGACTACTTTTTGGTGATGGAGTAGCTTCTGGTGTTCCCTATGGTGTCTCTTGCATGGCTGAAGATGGCTAAAATCTTGGTGATCTCCTAACTATAGATGGAGGTGTAGCTTGTGCTACAACTTTTGGTGCATGTCCAAGATTTGTAGATATAGTACCTTGTTGCTCTAAAGTTTCATCTGTCATATCATCATGCGGAATAGATGTTGCTATACTCACCTGTTTTCTCTATACTTCCATCCCATGCTTCATTCTCAATAAACTGTACATCCCTGTTGATCACAACCTTTCCAGTGACTGGATTATACAACTTGTATGCTTTTGTATTCTCTGAATACCCAATAAAAATACACTTTTCTCCTTTGTTGTCTAAATTTTTCCTTAGCTCATCAGGTACATGTGCATACACTACACAACCAAAAACTCTGAAATGTGAAACACTTTGTTTCCTATTAGTCCATGCTTGTTGAGGAACCATGTTCCTAACAAGTTTCGTTGGACACCTGTTCAAAATATAAACAAAAGTTGCTACCTGCTTCTTCCCAATACTCATTTGGAAGATGTTTTGCCTTCAACATGCTTCTCGCCATCTCCATGATGGTTCTATTTTTCCTCTCTGCCACACTGTTATGTTGTGGTGTATATCTGGTAGTAAACTACTTGTGTATACCATGATATCTACAAAAATTCATAAACTCATTAGAAACATACTCACCTCCTCTGTCCGTTCTGAGAACTTTGATGTAGTATCCACTTTGCTTCTCCACTAATGCCTTGAACTGCTGAAATGTATCAAAGACATTTGATTTATTTCTCAGAAAATAAACCCATGTCTTCCTTGTGTAATCATCAATAAATGTCATAAAATAAATACAACCTCCAATAGAAGCTGTCTGCATAGATCCACATAAATTTGAATGTACAATCTCAAGTGGTGCGCTTGCTCTCGTTGTTTTGCCAACTGGGAATGAATCTCTATGTTGCTTTCCCAAAATACAACCTTCACATACCCTTTCCGGTTTCTGAATCAATGGCAAACCTTTAACCATATTTTTTCTATGTAATAAATTCAAACCTCCAAAATTCAAATGTCCATACCTTAGATGCCAAAGCCATGTTTCATCCTTCATGACTGAATGAAAAGTTGATTGTGTTCCTTCAGTGTAGGACTCAACTATATTTATGCAGGAATCAACGCAAGACTCGCTTGCTATAGTGCAAACCTAATTTTCATTGGCATAGGACTCATCTGTTTGAGCACAGGACTCAACAAAAGACTGATTTGGCTTAACGCAGGACTTTACTACAAACTGAGCTGCTAATTTTGCTGCAAACAAATCTGATTTCTTCTTTATTCTAGGTTTCAAAATCAATGGAAACATCCTGTTGCTGCTCATCTTCACTTTTGCAATCAACTGAGTGCTAGGAGCTTTGTCCACAATCACGCACTCATTGTCTTCCATATAGACTCAGTATCCTTTCTGTACTAGTTGTTCAATACTCATAAGGTTATGTTTCAAACCTACAACATAGTAAACATCTTGCATACTTGTTTTCTCCCCCCTGTCTTGTTAGAATACTAACTGTGCCTTTTCCTTTCACAGACACAATATTGTTATTTCCAAGAGTTACATCACTCTTAACTGAATCATCCAAACAAAAAAACAAATCTAGATTACCTGTCATGTGATTACTGTAACCTGAATCCAAATACCATACATCACATGGACTCTCTTTTGAAAAATTACATTCAATAGGGGATAAAGAAGGTATTGCTTCGGAAATCCTTGTGCATGCAATAAACATAGGTTTAGAAATAGAACTTCCAACCTAATTTTTATTTTGTCTCTCCTGATCATATTGCTTTTTCTTGCAATCATAAGCATAGTGCCCATACTTCTTACAATAATGACACTGAATATGAGACTTATCTTGTCTCTGACCATAACTCTGTTCTTGATTCTGTCCTCTTCCACCTGAATTTGATGAACCACTGCCACGTCCTCTAGATGGACTTCTTCCTCTACCTCTTGGGCTGAAAATTCCTCTTATTTTGCCACGACTACCTGCTGTCTGAGATGCAAAAGCCTGATCTACACTTGCATGTGATCTATTCATCCTCTGTTCATGATTGATTAGTGATGTATGCAACTCATCAATAGAAAACTGACTCAGATCCTTAGTTTCTTCAATAGCAACAACTAAAGGATCAAATTTTGTAGGAAAACTTCTAAGCAATTTTTCAATAATCCTTTTGTCTTCAAGAGTCTCACCATGGGATTTGATTTGATTGACTAAGCCAACTACATAAGTAAAAAATGATTCTATAGAATCTAAATCTTTCATTGCTAAATTCTCAAAATCTCTACGAAGTAACTGTAGCTTGGCAGTTTTTACTCTCCTTACTTGATATGCAACTTGTAAAGTATCCCATGTAGTTTTTGCTTGACTGGCTACTGCCACTCTTGGAAGAATGCTTTCATGCATTTCCTGATGAATATAGAAAAGATATATTCCGTCCTTCTTTCATAACTCCTTCAAAGTATCATTCTCTGCTTGAGAAAGTGCAATATTCGTTGCTGCATTTGTGGGCTCTGTGTACCCATCTTCAACGATCTCCCACATGTCTTGACATCTGAATAGAACCTTCATGGTCAACGACCAGTATTCGTAATTCTTTCCATTAAATTTTGGTGTCTGCATACCGGATGTAGAAGCCATAGCTTGCTACCAATTTAATAAGTTGCTGGAATAACCTTGCTTTGATACCAATTTGTAGAAAATCTACAGTCTTATACAACAAACAACATAAAAGCAATAAACAGAATACTTAAATAACTTGCATAAATAGATGAATATTCAAACCAGCACTGTTGTGCATAATCTCCATTAATAAAAGCTTCATCATACTCAGAGCTTCAGCTCTTTACAATCAAGTTGTGCATGCAGTTGTGTGCTTTCAATGCACATCCTTCCTTGCTTGTGCAGATTTCACACCTTTGTGTGTGCATACAAAGCAATTACAATTTCTGTTATTTAAATAGAATAACTCACCCACTAACAGCTCTTCAACTGAGCATTCTAAATCTAAACTCATGCTTTAAAATAGTTGCATGGTATGCATGAATTAAAACAGATTTATTTGAATTAAATATAATGATAAAAATAAGATAAAGCTAAATTAACTAAAGAAAACTAAAACAAGACTAAAGCTAAAATTAGTTTTCCTAAAAAGCTACGGTTGGAATTAAATATGCAACACATGCATATTTCCAACAGCCAGTAGGGTCTCTCGACTAATGGAGCAATGTTCCATTTGCCAGAGGAGCCCTCATCACGAAAGAGAGCAAGGGAAGTTGTTGATCATATCCCTTTGCAACAACAGAGGCCCTCTTTAGTAAATTTGAGCGACCTTCAGCAGCAGGCTGTTCCAGGTATTGCTCCCCAGTCTGCCAGAACAGTATCGACTGGCCTGCGTTTGGCTTTTGAAGATGAGCAAGTCAATTCTTCAACACAATTTGTAGCCAGATGCGATGCAGGTTCCACCTTGTCTTTCCTTTCAGAGGATATGAGAACAAAGTTACAAAAACAGAAAGAAGAAATTGACCAATATCTGAGGGTACAGGTGCTTCTTTTATTCATTCCCTACGCCCATTTTCATGTTCCCTGTTGATTGTATAACAACAGACTCATTATTTTCATTTTTTGAGGTATCCATAGAAATTGCAAGTATATTATTATATGTATCTATCCTAACATTTACTTGATTAAGAAGTCTAGAATTTGTTTGCGATTCGCTTCAAGACCTTTGTAAATTCTATTTTAATTTTTATGTATATCAATTTTCAGGGAGATCAGTTGAGACAAGCTCTTGCAGAAACGAGGCAGCGACATTCAAGATCTCTGCTGTCTATGATAGAGGAAGGTGTTACGAGGCGTATGAAGGAAAAGGATCTGGAGATAGAGAAGATGAATCTTAGAACCATGGAACTTGAGGAGCAGGTAAAACAGTTAAAACTTGAAACTTGCATATGGCAAAACAAAGTTAGGAGTCAGGAAGCAGTGATGGCAAACCTGAGAAGAAGTCTTCAACAAGCTCTGGGACAGGTCAGGGAACAAAGCAAGGAAGGATGTGGGGATAGTGAAGAAAATGATGCAGAATCAGTGCATATAGATCCTAACGTACAGTCTTTGAGAGTTAGCAAGGATCTGAGGGATCAGAGAACGTGCAAGGTCTGTCACAAGAACAGCGTATCCATTCTCCTCCTCCCTTGTCGACACCTCTGTATCTGCAAAGAATGTGACGCTCAAGTGGATACTTGCCCTCTGTGCTATACCATGAAGAATGCAAGTGTGGAAGTCTACATGTCTTAAATTCTGCTCAAAATCAATAGTTTTCTGCTGCCTTTGTGAAAACAAAGGATATGAGTTAATTAGTTCTGCTAAAATGTCTTAGAATCTGATTATTATTTAATCATTGTTTATCATCAGAAGCAGAAGTATCAGCAACTTCACACCAACTATAACCTTCAGTTAAGGATGTCTTGAAGATGGCATCATATGGTTCGTTAAGTTTTGAGGATGCCACAAGGAAAGAGAGCATTATCTCTCCGTAGCATCTCTTGAGCAGTACATATTGTCCAGAAAGCCAGTGTCCATTTATTCATAGTAGATAAACTTCGCATTTGGTGGAAGGCCCCATTGCATGAACAACATCATGAGGACAGAAACTATACAAAATGAGGAAAACAAGAGTAAAATACAGGAGAAAGATATGCATACCCCATTTCACCAATTCTTTCTTTATTTTTTGATTCTTTGGATGAACATAACAATTTTATTATTTCTCCACTGCATGTGTGGTTCTTACAGATCCCATTTGAAGCATCATAAGATAGTGAAGTATCAGTATAGTTATGAGTGTATATACAGGTTTCTGTCTCTGGAAACGTGGCTCAATCCTATCTAGTAACAAGCACCAGCGACGATATAAAATAACTTTTTGTTTAGTGTAATGCCAGTGGCACTAATTGTACGGACATCCATCGTACATCAAAGTGTAATAGAAAACTGATTTTTTATTCATTGTTGAAGAAATGCCCAAATTCAAACCAAATTTTATGAGAAAATCGAGATTCGAAGTGTTCTGCTAGATATGTATGCAATTGTGTAGAAATGTACTTGGAAACTGTTCGACTAAAAATATTTTTAAAAGGAGGTGCATGGACTGCGGAGATTGTAGGATATGCACAAAATAGTTTCCCATGCCCTATCCATACACAACATGGTTGTTTCAAAAAAAAACAATTATGAAATATCCTGCAATCATTGCAGTCCATGCACCCATAGTTCTTTCAGGTATTTGGTCGAATAGTTCACACACATTTCTTTCAGGGATTTAGCCAAGCAGTTCACATACCAAGTGTATACTATAAGAAATTATTTTTTTATTGAGCAAACAGTGTCAATGCATCTATGTATACCATATAGAAATCAATGGCAACCAATAGAAATGCTTCATGTGAATCTCAAATATTAAGACAAAAAATAACTTTTACATATATGATGCAACCCTAAAAGCATAATATATATGATACAAATATTTTAGGAGTGCTTACTAAGGTCAAAAATGTATAAAAGAAGGGAAAAGTCAAAATCACTATTTTGGGATGGATGTAAGTGGCATGTTTTCTAAATCTCTCATTTTAACACATGCAAGGAGGATGTAAGCAAAGGTTGTGCCATATGTGGCTCTTACACCTGCTAATTGCATTTGCTTGAAAATTTCTTTATACCCTAAATGATTTTCGAAGCAGATAGAACCGCATAAACTTTGATTTTATGACTATTGCATAGACATGGAGATTAACAAAACATTATTTATTGACATATGGGGTCAAAGACATAGCATATGACCAACATTCATCTCCAATCCATTACAAACACATGTTTTTCATATTCTTCAAATTAAAGATTAATCAGATCTCAAAAATATTCAATGCCCATATTTTCCTGCAGTATGCACTTTGCATGTGAACTGTTCATCTAAATCCCTGAAAGAAATGTGCATGTGAACTGTTCAACTAAATGAATGAAATAAATGTGGGTGCATGGACTGCAATGATTGCAATATATTTCAAAAAAAATGTTTTTTTAAACAACCATGTTGTGTATGGACATGGTCCTGGACAACCATTTTGTGCATATCATGCAACCTTTGTAGTCCATGCACCTACATTTTTTTATCTTTTTAGTCAAACAGTTTGCAAGTGCATTTATGCAAAATTGCATACGTATCTAGCAGAACACTTCCACCAAAATCAGTCAGTTTATATTATTGGTGGCATACACAATATAAACATGGTGGTGCATGTTATATCTGAGATGACGGTCTTCTCCCATCACTTTTTACTTTAGTAGAAACTTTGAGATTTTCCAAAAACTAGGTGCCCTTATGCAACAAGTTTGATAGATAGAAAAGGACTCTGTTTATGTATTTCTCTAAAGAAATAAAGTCTTTTGATACCATTTTTCTCGAAGAATGGCGAGACATGAAGGAGGTGGCATATCCAACTAGAAAATCCAATATGAAGGAACATTTCAGTTATTATAAAGGATTTTCATGATTTTCACAATAGTACAAAGAATTGTCTTGTTATCTAAATTATTTAACCTCTTGACATTGTTCACTGTTAACTTATAGGGTGAGTATGAAATTTTGAAGACAAGGATTGCCAAAGTGTTGGAGACAGGACAAGTTCCACCAAACCTGATTTCTAGTGTTGATGGTTTTGTTCAGAGGAGTTCTAATCCTACAAACCATTCAAGTATAGTGTAGGTGACAATGTGATTATAAAGTTAAAATTAATATTTTTGATTGTTAGAATTTATATTCATCTTTGAGTAGTATCATCCTTGATGAAACTGTATATTTATAGATTATTCATAAAAATAAAGGGGTTCAAGGAGAGGAAAGAGATAATCTGCCCCATCTAATATATGTTGCTAGAGAAAAATGCATAGAGGTTGATCATCATTATAAATATGGTGCCATGAATTTCATAGTAAATTCAATTTTATTATCTCTTTTTCAAGGACTTTTATTGACAATGTTTTTGCATTACAAATTGACTAGTGAACAACTTTAGATCATATTCTTACAGATAATTTTTAGCTGTATAAAATTTGAAACTAAACATAAGGGCCCGAATTAACATTAGTTTTTATGTGTTGGGATTTTAAGGAAAGAGTATCAACGGTGATGACAAATTCTCCTTTCACACTTAATCTGGAATCTGACATGCGTGTGAATGATTGCAAAGCCATACAACATTCTATGTGTCTCTTCATTGACTGTAAATCTGACAAAGAATGTGATTTTGTGTAATTTCCTCAAATACACTATGGACATCTCAAGGATGATCCCTTAGGAAATCATATGAAAGTAGGCGATAATTTCAAATGTTGTGAACTGGTTATGCAATCTTCAGAGTTTGTTGTGTAAGTATTTATAAGAGTAATATTGAAAAATTGTTGAATATGTGAATATGTGTAGACCGTAGCAAAATCAAAAAGGTTGTATGGAGTACCACCAAGGATGAATCAAATGTATTTAATTCATAGTGATGCATTTTGTGTTGAACATTTATATTACCTTCACATGGATAGTGAATCGGGCGAATGTAATCTATTTTATTCACTAGAGACATCAAGTTTATTATATTTTTTGTACTTGAATTTGATTTTTTATTTTCATAATTTTCAAACAAATAATATTTTAAAGCAATTCCATTATTTTGGGATAATTTGACACAGTAGCATTACCTGTGTCAATCTAGATCCAATCAAATTGATTCTATAGGATTTCACACATTATAGCACATATTTATACTCGGTAAAACATATCTATATTTTCACATAATGATTCACCTCTTTCAGAAGAAGCCAGAAGCCATTTTAACTCTATGCAAATCAGGTCAACGTTTAAAAAAATGGTTTTAGGGATTTGGTAATCAGATTTTTAAGTTATCACTCATGTTTTATAATTCATACTAATTTGTTACATTCTTTATAAATGGTTTCATTAGTTGATACAAAAAAAATAAAATTCATAATGGTTTTTTTTTTCATTTTAAACATTGATGCTAGAAAATTATGTCTCCTTATATAAAAGTTTAGCATTAATAAATAGGTCACCTCAATTTAGGGCTTCACGACATCGTTTAATTTGTTACTTCAATTCCTTGTGTCCCTCGCTCTCCGTTTTCCACCTCCTTTGTGTGCTGCCCCATTGTCGTTACCATTGCACACTTATGGTGCAATTGCTAGTATTTGTAGCATTTTCAAGTCTATATACCCCACAAATTTTTGTAACTGCTCATTTGTAGAATTGCAATAAGTTTATGAAATTTTAGTGGTATGTATATTAAAATGGTCATTATTTATAACTATAACACATCTTGTAGTATTTGAAGTAAACTATATAAAAGAGGAGGAGATTTGAATGTATACTCACTCTAGGGTGTTTTACAAATCAGTCAATTTTATAATAGAAATGGAATTATGCCACGAGTTTGCAATATTTATAACAAAAAACCTTAAACGGGTATTGCTTGTTTAGTATTATATTGATTTAGCATTTAGGTAATTGTTTTTTCATTTGAAACTTGTGGTTGAGAGATTACAAATTCCTTGGGTATTTTTAAGAATGTTGTGACTTTCTTCTATGAACTCACAAGAAATAGTTTTTAAATAGTTGACATGAAATAAATCTTATAAGTACTCTAAATAGGGTACAATTAAAAAAGGTTGAATGGTTTTGGAAGGAAAATAAAACTAGATACTTGAAGTGTCAATCAACCTCTAGTATATCCCTGAAATAAGCTCTATATCATCCAAACAAGGTCTAGGAAAAATAATGATTAAGCAAGTGTAATTGTTTGTGTACTTGATGATCAAACTATGCACTATATGCACCATTGGACTTAAAAATAACCTTTGTAATCTTGTAGGTTATTAAATATAAATTCATCTAATAAGAAAGTAAAAAAAACTTCCACAACCTTAAGTAATGGAGTGTTATGGTGTCATGCCATGCTTATATTAACACAAAAGGATACATTTTCCACTTACAACTCGGTTTGTAAAGCAAGTTAAACTCAAATTAGAACTATGAATAATATTAAAATACTCCTAACTAATTTTAGACTTCTATTTAACTAGAAAATATTCTCATAGAATCCATAGAAAAATTCAACATACAAAATCCTTTTCATGGAATAGAATTATACAAGCTAGGCATGGATTCAAATCCTAAGTATAACTCCCTCCTAGAGAATGTGCCCCAAGGTCCTGAAAATATAGTTTGAATTGTTATTAAAATAACATATTTATAGTTATATTAATTTAGAAATTGTTTCCCACCTCTTTGGGTATAACTATACAAGAATTTATACTTATCCAAAAACTGACAGTTGACAATCTATTTTTAGCTTTTTCAAATATTTTTTAGGAAAGAACCCAAAATTGCTTATTTGGTTCTTCTTGAATAAACAAACATACGAAGAAAAAGATGAGGATGAAGAATTCAGAGTATGATTCAAAGGTAGCAGAGGAGGAGGAATGCGGTGTGAGTTCGGGTGCAATGTTGTAGAGGAGTAGTGCAAGAGAGATGTTGTTGACAAAAAATGGAAAATTGTTCATATGTAATATAACATAAAATAACTGATTGAAAGTTTACAATTTCAATGTTGATCATTTATATTTAGAATAAGAAGCATCAATTACACTACCAATTTAAAGATATTTTGAAAAAAATCCATGTACACTAGTCACAAAATGCCATTATTAGAAAGTTTGAAGAATGTCTCCAAAAGAGAAAGCACTCCAAGAATGTTAATTATGCCTAAGGTGTTTCCCCTATGGAAAAGGGATTTGTGGATATTCATAGGACTATGTCAAATTTGATGACTTAAATGACGGTTTGCATATTTGCTATTTTGAACAATTTTGCTTTTCAAATTTTTATTTTTGCATATTTGCTATTTTTAAGGCTAGGAAGCCTTACTGCTTTTCCAATTTTAATCATGTTGCTAGCAGGTTTGATATTTTTAAGTTTTATTTTTTAGGACCTCCTTGCATATAATAGCCTTTAAAGTATCACACATCCAACACAATCTTCAACACTGTTGGAATGTAAGATTGAGTGTCTCTGATCATAAGCCCCTTTGTACATATCTTATTCATTTAGTGCACAGTTCGGAAGCATGAGTTTCAGTGATACGGTTGCGTGCATTAAGGTATTTACTAGTAAAACCCCATAAGTGATATCATTATCTATTCATAAGCTTGAGGCATAAATAGAACCTGTACAGTCGTGGATGCTAAATGATATTCACGATAAGCCAAAAAATGTATTTCATCATCTCTCATTATTTTAGATGAGACTTACTTTTGGATTTTGATGCCTTTCCGTTGGGATCTTGAACTAGCATCCAGAATTCAATAAACATATCTTGAACATAATTGTAGTCATGTAGCCACTAAATACTTTATTATTCCTACCATTTGATATTCCTCCATGAGAAATAGGGTACTTCATGAAGTTCTATGGTGATTAAGTAATTTGAAATTGAGTGTGGAAAATTGCAGGTCCTCTGTTGTACAGGTATAAGGGCATCTCGAACAGATCTGGGGACCTAGGAAAATCAAATTCCTCTGCAGATGTCATTGTAGGCACAAAGTCATGCACTTTATAACTCGTATTACTGTTGGTCCAGCAGGTGAATATAACATAGAACCAAAAAGTAGTTGCAGATACGTAATAATTAAAAAATGTCTTTTAGATAACTTACTTTATTTTCCATAGGTCAAAAGTTATTCCCGAGTTATTACAAGCCCATTTGCCCAATCAACTTAGGCATATATCTGTTGGGTTATTAAGATTAAAACTAACAGTGGGTAAGTGCAAGCTAGTATTGGTGGCACAATTAACTAGACATAAAAACCCAAAATTTATCGTACCACAATCATGGCTCTTTGTACAGCCGTTTGAGATGCTTTATCTTTTTGGTAGGTTTGGTGATTTCCGAACCTAATTACCGCGATGAGACCAAAAAGTAGTTGCAATAGTAACATTAAAGTTATGAAACCATAACGATTTTTTTCCATAGGTCGACTAGTTATTGACTAGTTTTCCAAGTAGGGTTGTAAATTTCATTAGGCATATATCATGTTGGGTCCATTAAGATTAAAACTAACAATGGGTAAGTGCAACAAGTTGGTGGACAATTAACTGGATATAAAAACCCAAAATTTACGTATTGCGACTCGTGATTTATACACTGTGATTGAGGAAGTTATTTTTGCATAGGTTTTGTGATTTCTGAACCTAAAACCATGATCGCGGTTTGAATCCGCGATCACGGTCCTATGAGACCAAAAAAATAGACCCCATGCGACTCCTCATTTTCCCCCATTTTTCCTCTGCAAATCGTGATTTCTCCTAGACCTTTGGCACTTGATGCTTTGAATACCCCCTAAAAATTACTCTGTCAGAACTTCTTGATCGTGCAAAATTTTCAACAATGCCACCAAGACGAAGATGTAAGCCCTTGATTTTGATCAATATTTCTTGAATTTTAGGGTTATTTTTTGTGTTTTTCATGGGTTTTTCAATTTTTTTGTTTATGTATACAAATTTTTTGTTTTGTCAGTTGCTCGACAATCTCGTAATCCTGTAAACCAGTCCAAATATTCCTCAAAAACCTCCAAACAATCCTCAAAACCCTCCAAACATTCCGCAAAACCCTCCTCCAAACATAGATTTGCCTCCTGTGGCTCCTTCTGTCCCCACGGAACCAACAGGAACACAAGCTGATATCGTTGGAAGAATATGAACAAAATCAAATTGCCATTGAGAACCTTATTCAGACTATAAGACAAAATCATGCCACAAATCTCGTCCCACATGATTTTATCCAACACATTGCAAACATTGATTGGCGAAGCCGACTCCGCAACCAACCAAATAGATAAATGGAATACCTTTAGATGTAATTGTAGGTGGTGGTATACAGATAAATTATCCCATGTAACTGTAAAAGACAAAAAAAATTACAAAAGACCGTATTTGTGCATTATTTACTGACCTCGAGAACCAATGCTCCCCACTTTAGTTACTTGTAAACGGTTCCCAATCCATTGGTGCCATGATGACCGAATCAAAAACAATTTTTGGGACCGATGGTGGATGGTTTTTTTATTATCCACCATGCAACAACAATGAGGTTCCTCTCTATTTTTTGAATAAATTATATTGCGAGTTCGTGCTTAATGAGGTCCTAAATTATTTTGACATTTTATGAGTTTTATGGGCGAGGAGGTGGCTCTGCATAGAGTAGACCTGGTGCACTCGTTGGTCAACCAAGGATCCCCCATGACCCAAAACCCCCACTGCCTTCAGTTATCCCTCATTACAGTGAAGGAGGTTGTGGAGATTGACACACTACATGCAATAAGGGAGCTCATTGACACTCTGACCCAACATAGTGATTAGATTGCATTTGGTGATGTTGGTGGAGGCGCCAGTTCTAGCGCACCACACCAGTGTGGATCATGTGGTGCCATATGCACTACGAGACGAGACATCATTTGCTAGATCACATGATTTCTTTTCTCTAGATGAGATGATGGCAGATATTTTTGGAACAAGTGCAAATGATATTGGTCTTTCATAGGTAAATGTCTAATATACATTTACACACACACACACAATAGTTTAATTCATGTTTGAGATTTTAATATATATGTATTTGATTGTACGTCATGTACATACATGTAAAAACTAATTTTTTATTTTATTTTAAATAGCAAGAGTCGGTGAAAGACACATATAGACATCAACATGCTAGCTATTGTAGCTGAGCGTGTTATGGACGTAAGTTTGAAGTTGTACTTATATTTCAAATTTCATTTGATTGTGCACTTTTATTATTATAAAGTTTCACGTGTACATGTACATATTAATATATGTTTGTCTTTTATACGCAGGATCCTGGCGGGTCATCATCTGCTCTAGGCACTAAGGCTATTGGCACACCTCACGTGAATTTTATGTAGGGTTAGTTTATCTTTACACTTTGTTTCTAATTGTGGAAGTTCATTTGTTTTTTTACTCTTTTAGGAATTTTGGAGACTCGAGTAACATCGAAGCTTCCCTAGAAGATCATTAAACCTAGATTACTTAGTTGGGTTCTATTAACAAATTAATATGTATTGGTCTGTTATGTGTTGATTATGCTTTGGGTCTGTTATGTGGTAGTCATTTAGATTAATATTGATTTGCACATGTTTTTTCTATAGCTTATGACTGCTATAGAGACTCCTCCATATATGCAGACTGTGGAGGCTACTGTAGATACTGCCATAGCATCTGCAGATCCACTAACTGAGGTATAATTTTCCAAATTTGTTGAATTTATGGAGGAATTTTTTCTTATTACATAAATCTACAATATCAAATTTTGTACATGAAATATTTAATTTGAACTATAATTATTTATATGTAGCTTATCCTCTATTGAGTCTATTTTTGACCCTGCGATGTGTCAATGACAAATTGATAGGGATCATGAAATTGCGGTAAGATTTCACATACATTTTAACTAAATTCTACGTTTCTAAATTTTGAATGTATTTTAAAAATTTGGGTGTTAAAAACTTGTTGTTTATGAATGTGCAGGCTAGGTTGCAGGCCTGCTTAGAGATGCCTAGGACCACATGGATGAAATCCGTAGTGGCATCTCCCTCCACTACATCCCTAGGTCATGAACATGCTACTTCTAGCAAGGCGAAGAGAGGGAAGATGTTTCATGATTAGATTCATATGACATGGATGTACATAGATATATATATATATATGGGCCAGCTGGTCCTATTTCATGATTCTTCATAGGACATTGTATATATAGCCTTATGCGACCGCATGTGGTCCTATATGTATGACACACTTGGTTCGATATGTACACATGTTATGAACTTATATTTTCAGAGACATGTGTTCTACACACTTAGTTTGATACATTATATATCCATGTGTTGCTATTCATAACGATATTATTTCTATGTTTGATTCGAATTCATTACACATGATATCCTTCTATGTATGTACATTCTATGTATATTAATTCTATATGTATGTTTGATTTAAAATTTAAAAACTATGGTGCAACATTGCATGGTACAATTATTAAGAAATTAAAGGAAAGATGTGTATTCCTCCATCAACATGGGCAACTTATCATTTTCCTCTTAAGTCATGAAAAATATATCATACCTTGAATCTTGAAATAAGATGGCTTCCCTTGGGTCATTTGGTGTTTGAACTGTGTATTTAATTTTATTTATCAGAAGGATATTATTCATTTTACCATTGATGAGTATGGTGGTGTATGACCAATCCATCTTTATATCCCCACCAATATTGTGATAGAAACTTTGGCTCAATAATATACCATACGTAGCTAGCATGTCTTCCACAAGTATTTCCATCTTGATTTTCTTGTCAGGGAAGTCTACAAATTCTACTTGGGAATATTTCACCTGGCCAAAAAGAGGTAATTATTTTCTTTTCATGTAGTAACAATGGCCAATAGCAAGTCTGAGAGTAATACCAATAGATTTAGCAAATTTTATAAGCATGACATTGTCAGAGGCGCCGGAGTCAATAATGCAATTATTCAATTTATAGGTCCATTGACCAACAAGGAAATATAGAAAGGTTCTTATTTCCTAGAAGAGGAGAATTTTAAGGAAAGAAGGTTCTAGGAATGAGTGGTTCTAGGAATGAGTGGTTCTAGGAGTGGGAAGTGATTCTTTAGTGTTGGTAGGATTCCTAGAACATGTATTTTTACTAATTCCTTTGATAAACTAGACAAGTTTATCAAAATGCTTGGGGTGTTTTTTTATGTACTCATATTCAGATATTTGAATTTTATCTTTCTTAAAATGGTCACTGATGTAAAAATATGAGGAAGTAGAAGAAGAAGCTTATTTATTTTTTTATGAATGGGTGAACACTAAACAAGAGTAACTATTCATATCATCTATCCAAATTATTCAGTATCTTTTTTGGGTGAGTATTCACAATAACCAATAATTGCATAACAATCTTCTTCTTCTCTTTCAATTTCTGATTCAACAATTTCTTGAAAAAGTTGAAAAAGTTGAAAAAGTTGTAAAAGTTGTAATTGTTGAAAAAGTTGAAAAAGTTGTAATTGTTCAAAAAGTTGTATTTGTTGAAAATGGAATGAGTTTGTTGAAGAGGAACCTGTTACAAAGGAGAAGAATCTATAACTTTCTTCTTTTTCTTGTTCTTTTTCTTTTTCTTCTTTTTCTATTTCTGAGAAGAATCTGTGACTTTTTCAACAATTATGACTCCGTGGCACCTAAGGATGTCTCGCTCAATCCTACACCTTAGCGTAGGGACCCTTTGTAATATCATGTCTCAGATTTTTCCTTCTCCAATCGGTGTTCTCGTTTCCCTATTGTTTGCAAACGCGCCAAATAGTGTAGTTTGAGACAGTGTAAGGCTGTCAAATGTTATATTTTGCAAACGGTGGGTCATGGCACCAAACCGACTATGCCAACACGTCTAGGTGGCTAGGTGAATGCTAGAGGAGGCTTCATTTTAGTGTGTGACAACATCATTACTTTCAGGCTAATTCATTCAGGAAAAGTCCCTTAAGAGCCTTGAGACCAAAAAATCATTCAACTTCAACGGGTGACTACGTGCACTCCATGGAACCTACATATGTCTCGTTGGATCCTACACCTTGGCGTAGGGATCCTCTACAATATCTTACATCAGTTTTTTCCTTCTCCAATCGGTGCTCTTGTTGCCCTATTGTTTACAAATGAGCTGAATAGTGTAGTTTGAGACAATGTAAGGATGTCAAACAGTATATTTTACAAACGGTGGTTTGTGGCACCAAACCGACTACACCGACATGTCCAAGTGTCCAGGTGAAAGCTAGAGGAGGTGTCTTTCGGTGCGTAAAAATTTCGTTGCTTCCAGGCTACCTCGTTCCGGCGGAGTCCCTTAAGAGCCCTGAGACCAAAAAAAATTTCAACTTCGAAGGGTGACTACGTGCACTCTGTGGCACCTAAGGATGTCTCATTTTATCCTACACCTCAATATAGGGACCCTCTACAATGTCCTCTCTCGGTTTTTTCCTTCTCCAATCGGTGCTCTCGTTGCCCTATTGTTTGCAAACACCCCAAATAGTGTAGTTTGAGATAGTGTAAGGATGTCAAATGGTATATTTTGCAAACGGTGGGTCATGGCACTGAACCGACTATGCTGAAACATGTCTAGGATAGCCAGGTGAATGCTATAGGAGGAATGTTGTTTTGGTGTGCAATAAATGTCATGTTGCTTCTAGGTTACCTTCATTCGGGCAGTAGTCTCTTAAGAGCCCTAAGACCAAAAAATTGTTCAACTTTGATAGGTGGCTACGTAGCACTCCGTGAGACCTACAGGATGTCTAGTAAGATCCTACACCTCAGTGTAGGGACCCTCTACAATATCCTGTGTCAGTTTTTTCCTTTTCCAATCGGTGCTCTCGCTGCCCTATTGTTTGCAAATGCGCCAAATAGTGCAGTTTGAGCCAGTGTAAGGCTGTCAAACAATATATTTTACAAATGGTGGGTCGTGGCACCAAACCGACTACACCGACACATCTAGATGGCCAGGTGAACGCTATAGGAGGTGTCATTTCGGTGCGTGACAATGTTGTTGCTTACAGGCTACCTTGTTCGTGCGGAGTCCCTTAAGAGCCCCGAGGCCAAAAAATCATTCAACTTTGATGGGTGACTACGTGCACTTTGTGGCACCTAATGACATCTCATTTGCTCCTACACCTGGGCGTAGGGACCCTCTACAATATCCTGTCTCGGTTTTTTCATTCTCCAATCGATGCTCTCGATGCCCTATTGTTTACAAAATCCCCAAATAATGTAGTTTGAGACAGTGTAAGGATGTCAAATGGTATATTTTGCAAACGGTGGGTCGTGGCACCAAACAGACTATGCTGACATATTCGGGTGGCCAAGTGAACTCTAGAGGAGGTGTTTTTTCGGTGTGCAACAACATCGTAGCTTCTAGGCTACCTCGTTCGGGCAGAGTCCCTTAAGAGCCTTGAGACCAAAAAATTATTCAACTTCAACGGGTGACTCTGTGGCACCTAAGGACATCTCATTTGATCCTAAACCTTGGCGTAGGGACCCTCTACAATATGTTGTCTCATTTTTTTCCTTCTCCAATTGGTACTCTCGTTGCCCTATTGTTTGCAAACACCCCAGAATAGTGTAGTTTGAGCCAGTGTAAGGCTGTCAAACGATATATTTTGCAAACGGTGGGTCGTGGCACCAAACTGATTACACCAACATGTCTAGGTGGCTAGGTGAATACTAGAGGAGGTATATTTTTCAGTGCATGAACAACTTTGTTGCTTCCGAGGCTACCTCGTTCGGGGCGCAGTTAGTCCCTTAAGAGCCCTAAGACTAAAAAATTATTCAACTTCAACAGGTGACTACGTGTACTCTGTGACACCTAGAGATGTCTCGTCATATCCTACACCTCAGTGCATAGGAAGCCTCTACAATATCCTGTGTCGGTTTATTCCTTATCTAATCGGTGCTCTCGTTGCCCTATTATTCGTGAATACACACTGAATAGTGTAGTTTGAGACAATATAAGGATGTCAAATGGTATATTTTGCAAACAGTGGGTCGTCGCACCAAACTGACTATGTCGACACATCCATGTGTAGCCAGGTGAATGTTAGAGGAGGTGTCGTTTTGGTGCGCGACAACGTCATTGCTTTCGGGCTGCCTCATTCTAGGCGTAAGTCCCTTAAGAGCCCTAAGACCAAAAAATCGTTCAACTTCGACGGGTGGCTACGTACACTCTATCGCACCTAAGAGATGTCTCGTCTGGATCCAACACCTTGGCGTAGGGACCCTCTACAATATCCTGTATCTTAGTTTTTTTCCTTCTCTAATTGGCGCTCTCGTTGCCTCTATTATTTGCAAATGCACATCGAATAGTGCAGTTTGAGTCAGTGTAAGGCTATCAAACGATATATTTTGCAAATGGTGGGTCGTGGCACCAAACCGACTGCACGTTGACATGTCTAGGTGGTGAAGTGAATGCTAGAGGATGACATCATTTCAATGCATGACAATTTTTTTGCTTCCAGGCTATCTCATTCAGGCGTAGTCCTTTAAGAGCCTTGAGACCAAAAAATCGTTCAACTTTGATGGGTGGTTATGCATACACTCTGTGGCACCTAGAGATGTCTTGTCTGATCCTACACCTCAGTGCATAGGGCCCCTCTACAATATCCAGTCTTGGTTTTTTTACTTCACCAATCGGTGATCTCACTTCCCTATTGTTTGTAAACACGTAGAATAGTGTAGTTTGAGCCAGTGTAAGGTTGTCAAATAGTATATTTTACAAACGGTGGGTCGTGGCACCAAACTGACTATGCACACGCATAGGGATGGTCTTGTAAACACTTGAGGAGGTTTCCTTTTGGTTCTCTAAGCTCCAGGTCCTTCTGGGATACTTCCTTCGGAGCCAAGAACCCCCTCCACAGGTACATAAATCATTGTTAATTGCTTCTCTTTTCTTGTAAAACAATGAAAATTTCTCTTAGCTTTGAGAATTTATAATTATCTACTACCAGTGCCAACCACGTGAAGGTGGAAGCTTTTCTGGCACCACTAATCTGCACATAAAAGTGTTAGTCAAAGAAATTTAAGTTTCAAATCAAAACCATACTAGATATATACAAAATACACAAATTTAATAAAATATATGAACTTAAATTTATCTAACTAAAAAAATTATATATACCAAAGAAAATATATATACCAGGCATGAGCATTGTAAATTCATTCCAATGAACCATCAGGATCGTATCTACTCTGAATAGCGGACAAGATTGCTTCATGATCTGAATCTCGAACCTTCCAAAGAATCTTATTATTAGGCCTTCCTCGATATCTATATAGCTGAATATTTGTCGCTAGAACTAGATGCGAATATAAGAGTATTTTTCTATGTGTCTCAAAGTCTTCAAACACCAAAACAAAAGAGTTTTTTAATGGATACCATCGAAGCCAAGTTCCAGTAACTACCACTGACCCTGTAGGGTACTTAATATCTTCGCCATCTATAATAGGAGAATTCAACTTATTTCTTTCCTCGATGCAATGACATAAGAAATAGTTTGTTCCTTCTTCATTGTCTTCTATCGCAATAACTACAAACACGTATCCTACGAAAAAAAGGTTTCAACTCAAATTTAAATTGTACATATTAAAATTTCAATGGACATAACTCAATAAAAAAATTATAAATAACCATAAATACCTTATCGCACCAAAATCAAAATTTCCTCAAATTCCTTGGATGTTGCAACTTCATCTGTAAAAACAAGTCATAATTCTTATGGAGGTTGATAACTAGGAAGTGGAGTTAGAGGCCTACAAATCCATACATCCACCCATTCTTGTGAATCACACTCAGCAATGACAAATTTGATACAAGATACACAAAAACATGTCAACTTTCTTGTCCATGTGGCCCACAAACTAGCATCTGAGCTACAAAATGAGTGCATATCACTGGACCCAGTGAGTGTCATACAATCATCATAGTTAGCAATTTGTTGTTCCTCTATCAACCAAAAATATCGGTGAACTGTGGAATTTTCTTAAGAACCTTGGGCCATGTTATCAATACACCATTACACTATGCTCTTTGCATCTTTCAATTTAGCACCATCTTTTTACTTCAACTCTTCTCTTGTAAGATCTCTTTTCACAAATGCCCCTGCACCGTCATGCTCTCCTTTTCCATGTCCAGCCTCAATGAAACTCCAAATATGTTGCACACCCATCTTGACGCGCATCATGCTCATCCAATAAAACATTTGTGCATTCTTAACTGAGACGTGTAATTATCTGACCATATATAATTTTGTTAGAAGTGGATGTCCCTATCAGAAAAAATTCTATAAAATAACTGGAAACACCCTTACACAAATTCAATAGAATGAGTATTATCATCACTGATATAAAAGTGGTACTCTCTTAAAACATTTCAATCATTCTCTGTACTGTCAGGAGAATGTATAAATGTTATATGCATAAAAATGGCAACATGTACTGAGTTGTAATATTGTGATTGAACCTCCATTTGTGGTTGCAATTTATAATTCTCTACAAAATCGACCATTGAAAAAATAGTACCATTAGGAAATGTGTCTTTGCATATCTTGAACTGTTCATCCAACCATCGAGCTCTATGTGTATGCCTAGCATACTCATAAACAATTTCATCCTTAAATTTTCTCATAAATTGAAAAATAGGCATATGTTCTGTAACTAGTTCACACCGTTTAGACTCTTTTCCATATTTCAATTGGTATGCAATTGATTTATATTTATCAAACTCAAATAAATTATTTCCTATTGCACCTTCAATTTTCTCATGGATGCAACTTTCCAATTTAGGTAATCCGCCACATGTACCACAACTTCCATCTAAACAATCCTGACTATAAAAAAATTGTGTAACTTCTTTTTCACAAAATATCGTAGGAATGAAATCCCTAGAAGATATTGGTGGAACTTGAACACCACATTCCAATAACATAGTTTCAAAATGAAAAATAGAATGAATACATAAAAATTTAGTATAATGCATAGCAAATTTAAAATGTTGCCTACAACAACAAGTGGTGCAAGTGTGGTTGATTTTCACATAGAATGATTTTAACATTTCAAAAAAATGTTGACTAATTTTAATTTCCAAATGCTCTTGTTCAAACTTATGAAAAAATTGAGTTTGATTCATATCTAAGAAATGCTTTGGATGTGGTTCGCAATTAATAGAACCAACTCTCCGTTTTACAACATCTCTTGTATTACGTGAAACTCTAGTGTTATCATGCCAAAATTGAATAACAACTTCTCTTATAGCATCATTATTATATTTGTCCTTACGTGGTGCTCTAGCAGAAAAAGCCCAAAAAATGGTGTTATTAAGTGATTGAAGGATATTACGTATTTCAATTGCTTTCATTAGAGTTTTTCGATTAACTTGTAACATTCAACTTGTTTGCATAATCAAACGTTGTTTTTTTATTGATTCACTTACAACACTAGTAGCAAGTACACGACGCACAATATTACTATCCCTAGTGTGTCTCTTGATACCAAAAGTGTGATATGCATCATGAAGGTTTTCAACAATTGTAGACGTTTGACCACGTATATTAGATGTTGTCAATCCTAAGGTGTTTAATGTAGGTCTCATTTTATTCAATTTCATCATACTAACCAACAATTGACATCTTTGGGAATCATTTAAAATTTCAAAATGATTATCCCAAATTTCAGTGGTTTTTCTTCTTATTTGTCATTCAGAAAGCTTGTCACACATTGGTTTCAAAATGTTTTCATCAATTTCAATAAAATAATTAGGTTTCTTACAGAAAATCCTAGGAGGTTTTTTTTTCAAATTTTGTTTTTCTACAGTTTCAACTTGAATTTCTTTATTCATATTTTCATTGTCTCCTTCAATTTCAACATTTGCTACATCACAATTATTTAATTCTTCTTCAACATTGATAGTAAAAACATATTCATCACGAGTATTTAATTCAACCTCAACATTGACAGTAGAAACATTACCTAGTTCCTCATTGCTTACAATAGTAGGGGTTGAAGATGAACCTCTTCTTGATTCACGAAGATTCTGTATTCGCTCAGCATTTTGAAGTCTGTTTGCCTCTAATTCAATTGGTGATTTTTTACTTAATGACTTCCTTTTTTGACTTCATTTCTTATCTCCCATGATGTTTTATTTCCGCTGATAAGAAAAATGTGTAAAAAATGATAGAATTTTGCAGTAATTTGTACGGTAAAGTCAAACAGTAAAAATCACATGGTAATTAGAATATTGGGATGTGTGTAAATATGATTCAGGAACTGTGATCGTTGTTCTTGTTTAAAAACCCGCAATCACGGTTCTATCTGTATCATCAAATCTGACCCTAAGGCTCGATAAATATTTGTTTTGCCCCAACCAAAGCTATGGAAGGTCATTATGAAGTGTAAAGGGTCAAAAAAACTTCAAATTTTCTCTTCCATAGACTTGAACCATGCTGAAAAACTGAAAAAATTTCACAAAAATGGTGCCATCACGTAGGGGAGACTGTTAGCTTCATAGAAATATTTATTTTAAAGTGAATAGAATAAGATAAATATCATTTTATATTTTTTTACTAACAATAGGTCTTTAAGACATTTTTTCCCGCGAATGTTCATGTCTATGTTTAAGACTGTAACTTGTGTTTCACTTATCAAAATGTGATAAAAATTATACCATCCCAAGCGTGGAGAAATTCTATACACATTAAAAAAAATTGATTTTGATATTTTTTTATATAGTTATGGCGGGAAAATGGAAAGCGCTCCGTTTTCTAAATATTTTCAGACCACTTTCACGGAAAAAATCATATTAAAAAAAAATATTGCTCGAAAACATACAAAATAAAATCCATCTCAAGATAGACAACTACATCTAACTTTTCACCAAAGGAAAAAAACAATAACAAGATTTGGTCATCCAAATCGCGGGAAAACGGACTACAATCTTATAGGTTTTTTCAAAAACAAAAACCAAGTCATATAATTTTAAGTGTTTGATATAGGTAAACTTGTCCATTTTTAAAAACATTAGTAGTTTAGAAAATAGATTCTGGATGCTACTATTCATATTTATATAATTTTTTCTAATTTTGAGTGCGCATAATGCTAATAATCCCTACAAGTTGAGATTTTGCTATTTTTTGCAATATGACGTCCACTTATGACCCCTTTTTTGTCCACCAACTTGGTGCACTTATCCCACATATGACAAGGTTGGTTCATCTGCATCACACAAGCATAGGAGGGGATTCTATTTTATTACATACACCATTCTACTACATGTTTACACTAGTTATTGCTCGTTACTTCACAAAGAGAGACTGACACGAGAGCACCTAGGGAACATGATGCACACACACTAGAACTACATTTGGGTCAAAAATTTAGTGCAGTGCTTAGTTAGTAAGCCCACTGTTGTGGCAGCTGAGGTCAGTCCAACGCATTCATTTGCATTCTCCTTTTTTTAGGGTTTTGATACTTCTTGTGGTTTATTGCAGGTCTTTCTTTCATCTTGTATTATCAGCGACACTTGGCGTAGTGTAGAAAATTTGATGTGACACATTACGAGGGTTTCGGACCACCTACTGAACCATTGAAATTTAGTTCTGGACTACATTCACATATCAGAGTGCTCATTCTCTAGACCAGAGTGCCCGCAGGTACTCCGGTCCAATTAGATAGCTCGGATCCATCCTTTTCAGGGCCTCTGCACAATTCTTATTGCTTCATGTTTGTCTAGTCACTTCTGCAACACATTCTAGCGAACTCCTCTAATAAGCTAAGTCACTTCCTTACTCTTAGTACTCTAGGGCTTTGCATTTCCATTTTCATAGTTTTTTGGGTCTTCCATATTCATTTACTGCATTATTTACTGTATCTACATGTTGTTCTAGATCATATTAACTACTATTATTCCCCAATTTTAGTTAATCATTTTGAGGGGCATCATTTGGGGTTTTACATACTACAAAATGCTTCTATATCATTTTAGTTTAGTACACTTTTCACCCTTGTCATTGTGGGTTACTACAAAAAGTGGGTTCAAACCATTCTATAAACCTCGTACACAACATATTTTACAAGACATGGTTTTCCTTAGCCTTTTGGGGAGCAGTTACAGGTTAGAGGATACAACAAATTTCCTCTCTACACTTCTACGGCCACTAGTGTTGGATCACCCAAAAAACCAGGACATACAAAGATATCTTGAAAAACATTTAGGGAAGTAGTTACAGATTGGAGGATACATTGGAATTCCTTCCTACGCTTCTTCAACCTCTGGCGCCGGATCGCCCAAAAAAAAACCTGGCAGTACAGAAAATAATTTTACACTCTCTTTCATGAGACGGATCAGGTGCAAGTGTTCCATTTACATTTTCCATTTTTCATATTTTATATTCACATGACTTTTACACTTATATACATGTGTCTTTTACATTGTTTTTTACACATACATACATATATAGTTGACTAGTTGATCGTTTTCTCCTTGCAATTCCGACCATATGAGAAAAAAACAGTCAAATAGGGGCAAAAAAACATCAACAACGCATTTTTCGGAAGCACACACCATACTAACCATGTAGGTACATTACACACATCGACAACTACAGATGCGTTTTCACTGTAGGTTCATTCTCATCACCCTTTTTTGCACAATTTCATATATAGTTTCCATGCTCCATTTTTTGTCATTTCACGCTTTTTCTAGTCCTTCAACACATTTCTACATCACTCTACATGGATTATCAGGTACACATATCTATCTACTTTATGTTACCAAGATTTCTGCTCACCAATATAAAGTGGGGGAAAATGTAGACATTAAATCATGCACTTTTTACATTATTTAATTATGGTCTCATACTACTATTTACAAGGTTTTTGAGTGAAGAAAGTACTAATTAAACACTATCTTTTGGTCATCTTACTTTATTTTATTTCATCAAATTCTTGACCTCTTGCACCCCCATGGTCAATCAACTTTCATCATTTCACGTTATTTTGGCCTTCACTAAGGTGTCGAGATTAGTACAGAGGTGCCCATGGGCGCCCTGGTCCCACTAGGGGTGCCCTGATCCTTTTCACACTTTCTCGCCACTTTTTTGGATCTTTCTAGCCATTTGAAATCTTTATCTTTTTGGTGGTCAATCATTTCAGGGTTAATTACGAAATTAGATAAGGAGAACCCTATAAATATAAAGTTATGAGACCATAACGAGGGACCAAGCACTAGTCACTACTGTCATCCACCTAGGGTTGCATCCATTTGGAGATCATTTACATCCATTAGCTCCATCACATAGGATAAGGATGTCTTGTCTGCATCACACAAACATAGGAGGGGATTATATTCTATTCCATCCACCATTCTACTTCATTTTTACATCTAGTTATTGCTCGATATTTCACAAAGTGTGACTAGCACGAAATCACTTAGGGCACATGATGCACACACACACCAAAACTACATTTGGGTCTGAAATGTAGTACAGTACTCAATTAGTAAACCACTATTATGCCAGATGAGTTCAATCTAACCCATTCATTTGCATTCTTTTTTTAGGGTTTTGATACTTCTTTTGGTTTATTATAGGTCTTTTTTTCATCTTGGATTATTAGTGACACCTGGCATAGTGTACCGAATTTTATGTGACACATAATGAGGGTTTCAAACCACCTACCAAACCTATGAAATTCAGTTCTAGACTTCCAGCATAGACTAGGGTGCCCATTCTGCAGACCAGAGAACCCGCAGGAGCCCTAGTCCCTCTCCAGGTGCTCCAATCCAACTAGATAGCTCAGACCCATCCTTTTTGGGGCCTTTGCATAGTCGTTCCTGCTTCATATTTCTCCAGTCACTTCTGTGACATGGTCCAATGAGCTCCTCTAATCATTTGAGTCACCTCCTCACTCTCTTAGCACTATAGGGTTTTACATTTCCATTTTCATAGTTTCTTAGATTATCCTCCATGGTCATTTACTGCATTATTTACTATATTTACATGTCATTCTATATCATATTAATTACTATTATTCCCCATTTTTAGTTTAACAGAGGAAAACATACAAAACATTAGAACTAAATACTTTTATGTAAAGAGTTGGCTCATTTTGAATTCTTATAAAGCCTTGTGCAAAAAATCAATTATCAATTCTTGAGTTCCAAGATCTTGGAGCTTACTTAAACCCATAAAGATTCTTCTTCAAACTGTATAACCATAACTCTTTACCATTTACCTAAAAACCTTTTGGCTACCCCACATACACTTCTTCTTCAATCACTGCATTTATGAATGCACTCTTTACATCCATTTGATGTATTTCACAACTTTTATTAGAAAAAACTGAAATAATTAGGTTTATAGTATCTTTCCTTGTAACATTAGCATAAGTATCTGTCTAATCAACACCAAAAATTTGTGTAAGGCTATTTACATTAAGTCTAGTTTTTAGATTATCAATTATACCATCATTATTTACTTTTCTCTTATAGAAACACTTAGTAATAATGACGTCCTTATCAATGAGAGGCTTCATAGGATTTCAAGTATCACTCCTCTAAATGGAATTTATCAAGCAAGTTTCATGGTATCAACCCACTCTTTCCTTTTACTAGATTCTTCAAAACATTTAGGTTTACTAGACATAAAGGATAATGCAAACATAGTGTTTTCATCACATTCATCATCAAATAAATTACCTTATTGAGCTTGCAGCCTTATAATCCTTTTCTTGTAATTTTAATCCAATATTTGGTTTTCTGGATGTGAATTAAATAACCACTTGTGCTTACTTGGATTTGTTCTAGATGGATGGCTATTTTCTTGAAAAGAGCCAATATCATTTACTATAGCATTGGAAACTTGTTTAGGACTTTGTAAGTCCTCGAAATATTATTCAAGGAGATGACCCCTTCACTTATGACCCTATTAGATACATGATCAAGAATAGTATACATCTTATTCTCAAAAAAATACAATCCTTTTACAAAATTATTGTTTCACTTGTAGGATTATACAACTTGTATGATTTTCTTTCATCAGTATAACAAGTAAAAATATGAGCTGCACTCTTAGGATCCAATTTTTTCTTGTAAAAATATTCAAAAACTTTGATTTCAGAATATTATCTCGTCTTGTTTCCATTTGTAGGGTTGTTTCTTCTCATAAATGCATGTGTTGAAATTTCTAACTACTGTGTTTACAGGACTCTAATTTTCTACCTGCAGCATTAGTTCTCTTGCATCTATTCTCACTCCCTTTCCCACCTTCATATAAAATTCCACCCTTGCAGATAACTACAAGAATTTTCCACAGGGTCAATGAAGTACCCCTGTTGGATCCCCGGCTGAAAGGCCACCACTGAAATACATGCTTTCTCATGCATGCATACACGACAGTTGCACCAGTTAAGTAGAGGGACTTAGATTCCTAGAGCATTGGCAAGGAATTCACAAATTTTTCCACCCGAAAAATTTCCTCATGAACAGTTTTTGGTGCCCAGCATGGGGCATATTTAGCAGCATCTACACCTGAATGCGACCGCAAGGTCACAAAATTCAAAATTCAAGAAAGAGAAAATAATTATGGAATTTGAATGGCTATATGAGCCACATGGATTCAAATCACGGCTATTTCAGGACAACCTCCTGTTGAAATACCTGAATTATTCTTCCACATCCAAGAATACGTTGCTTCAGATTTGAGGGAAGCTATCTGGCATAATAGACAAAGTGCCAATCACTACTTCATTGCCACGAGAATTTTGGTCCTTGAAGAAGAATGTGCCATTGAATTGGAGAGGCAAAGAAAAGTTCCAGAACTGCAAAGAAGAGCATAGATTTTAAAGCTAGCGGATAGAAGATACACCCGGCAATAGAGACAAGGAGGACAAACTGATCCCATTTTTTAGGAACTTCAAAGGAGATAAGAGTTACTCGGAATCCAGAGGCCTCCTTCTCAAGCAACCGGTCATGTTGGGAACCTGATTGTTGCCTATCCTTTAGATGGTGAATTTCCATACATCAACAAGAACCTTGAAGATTTCACTAACATGGAGACCGAAGAAGAAGCTAGATAAAGAGAGGTAAGAGCCGGCAAAGAAATAAGAGCTCAACTCAAAGAAATTGAGATACTTCAAGCTGAGGTAGATGAAAGAGCGGCAGCAGAAGCCGCAGCCTTAGCAAGGTTAGAAGCTAGAAATAGAAATAGAATAAGGGATCATGATCGTGAATGTGAACATGATCGTGAGCCTCGTAGGCCTAATGTACCATGCGGAGGAAACACCGGTCCACTGGATCTCACTCAACCACTCCATGAGCTACCAAGAGGCTTAAGGAAAAACTTCCCAAAATTCAGATGGGATGGTTCTCAACTCCCTGAAGATCATGTAGCAGCATTTATGACTGCTTACAGTGTGTTGGGTGTTGAGGATGAATATGTGTCAGTCTGACTCTTTATGGAGTCACTTCAAGAAAAGGTTACCGAATGGTTCTACATGTTACCCCCGGGGTCTGTCACCTATTGGGAAGATATAAGAAGTGCATTCGAACATAGGTTCAAAACCATGGAAGATTGTCAGGATCTCTTGGTCTAATTGGTACAAATGAAAAAATAAACCTCTGAGTTAATGAGAGAATTCATAGTAATATATAACATAGTGATAAGAAGAATCCCTAAAGATGTGGTGCCTCTTGAAAATAATTTGAAGAGATTCTTCATCAGCGCCTTGCCATCAGAAGTAGGTTTCTTCCTTAGAATAACCCAACCAAGAACATTAAGTGAAGCTCAATACGATGCAATAGAAACTGATGATGATCTAATCTTGTCTGGTAAAATGAAAATCCCAAATGGGAAACAAAAGGTTTAGAATTCAAACTCTATCACAACAGATCCAATGTTCCAAAAACTGGAAAATGACTTGGTTTCCTTGAAGAAGCAGCTATCTCAGATCACAATGTGGAATGCTTCAAAGAGACCAAACCCTCTAGATAGGCCAAGGATTTCTCCACCTCCTCGTTGGATTTCTCTTGAAGCACCACCATTCAATGCCATCTGTGACACCAAAGAACTAGAGGAGGAAGCAGAAATTGAAGAAATTGAAGAAGAAAATGTGGAGGACTATGAAAGTTATCTTGAGGTCGAGGAAGTTCATATGCACAATGGCCTAATTGAGTACGTTGATGATGAATATGAGGATGATGAAGAAGCTCCAAGTTTCTCATGTGCTTTTTTCACTCGTGCACAATCCAGGAAAGGTGCTGATAAAAACTGAACTATAAAAAAAAACACCGAATAATAAAAATATGGAAACTGAAATACATTCGGGATATTATTCAATAAGACAAGGTTACATATATAGAGTGGAGTTCCCCTATGAAAAAGGATTCAACTCTAATCTTCAACAAACTCTCACTCATCTCTCCCAATCCCTATTCTCACTCAACAAACCTAGAATCTCTCTAAGATATCTCTACGAGTTGTCACCAACTCATTATTTTCACAATAATAATGTTCACAATATTAAACTATTCTTAACATTCACCCCCTTAGTGTGAACATGGGAAAAACATACACACTCTCATCTACAGTATGCTCACCTCTACATGGAGCATGTCAAACTATGTGACTCATGACCTTGATACTAATTAAGGGAGCAATTCTCAACCTTCTATGGTTTTACAGGTTTACCACAAACCTTAACATTTAACAGATTCATCACCTATCCACCTTGTGTGGTTTTCTGGATCTTCAACAAACATTTTCAATATCCATGAACTGTCGTACACTAGTGATTTTGCTCACCTATTTCATTACATCGGGAGTTACATTCAGGAATGTTTATACATTACTTTTGAACAATCATTTGTTCTTATTCTCACAAATGTACACTAAAATCAAACACACAATTTAAAAACTTGGCCACCAGTTCAATTTCATGGCCTCGTCGATGGTGTCTGACGAGAGGTCACCAATTGTCCTCCTACCTCCGTTGCCTCCAGCCTCCATCTGTATGTCCCTACTAACTCAGTAGAAAGTATAGCCGAGGATGATACGCGTTCCCTGTCGCGATACAAAGCGGGGTCAAGGGGCGGAGCCCCTGAAGCCAGGAGTAGTTTTCATTTGCATTTTCCCTTAAAAATTGAGTGTCGGATTACACTGAAAATGCACTCATTTTTCCTTTTTTTTAATGGACTCGACTTTAGACGACAACTCACAATTTTGAAAATGACACTTTTGACATAAGTGAGAGGACGCAACTATAAATTCAAAAAGTAATAAAATGATATTACTTTTTAAATTAAAAAAAAACTTTGAGACTCTTTTGATTTTGACAAAAATAAAAAATAAACCTTAAGAACCACTCATACATGGTCTTATTAAGGATGGGATATAGATTTGCTACAAACCAAACAAGATTAAAGACACTAAATATACACCTTTGGAACAACCACGTGACACACTATTGACCACATTATATAGATCACAATAGAGAATCAATAATAAAATAGACGTAGTCTATACTTTGCATACCTGATAATGGGGTTTAGCATGATATGAATTATAGAGGCAATTTACCATGAACATAACATAAACTCTCACACCTTTCCTTTGTCTTGTCTTCACGGGGTGGAGATGCACGTAGCCGTTGATAACTGCAAATGCAATAGACAATCATTCACTCGCCTCAAACACGAAATTGACTACAGATATATAGCTTTCATTACAGAGGTTGTATCTGATCGTAAAGATAAGATAAATGCTTGGATCGAATCCCAAATGATGGAGAAAAATACTACCAAAAATGGAAGTTGATTTGTACAGATCTGTAATATATCTCTCATAGAACTACAATTGGCAAGACTTCTCAACAGATCCAACTAATAGTAGTTTTGACTTTGATAAGAATGATGCGGTAAGTGATCCTCCTGCCAATCACGAATGAAGCTAAGTAATCAGATGAGCATTGGACGCTTCAGCTTGTCTTTCCTACAGATGGTGAAATTTAGGAACCCGCAGTGAGCCTGTGAATACTCAGATATTGTGAAAATGAGTGCACCATTTATATCATGGATATATTGGTATTCCTACTTTGACTGCTCCAAGGATACACTCAAGAATGTTGAGATTTGATTTGGATGCAGCTTAATTCATGCATATAGATCCACCAAAGCTTGTTACATTGTCTAACAAAGTCAAATAAGAATTTTCGAGACTCTCATTAACACAACCAGCTCTGATACCACTGATAAAAACTAAACTATAAAAAAAACACCGAATAATAAAAATATGGAAACTGAAATACATTCGGGATATTATTCAATAAGACAAGGTTACATATATAGAGTGGAGTTATCCTATGAAAGAGGAGTCAACTCTAATCTTCAACAAACTCTCACTCATCTCTCCCAATCCCTATTCTCACTCAACAAACCTAGAATCTCTCTAAGAGATCTCTACGAGTTGTCACCAACTCATTATTTGCACAATAATAATGTTCACAATATTAAACTATTCCTAACAGGTGCTTCATCCTCAATCGGTAAAGGACAAGAAGAAGAAATAATATTCTCCTCCAGAGGTCACACAAAATAAAATCATCAGTAGAGGATCACCATTACCACCTTCTATGGAGTCGGCTAAAGAAAAAATAGACTCACTGGTTGTCAGGGATCATACTACTATGCCAAGTAAGTCATCTAATTCTTCTCCCAGTTCAAAAGTTGCTAAGAACAATTCTCCTTTAAATGTTGTTCCTGCAAAAACATCTAAGGTCTAATCAAAAGCTACACCCTCACCCCTTCCAAGCCAATTTCTACACCCAAAAATGATGATTCAACACCTAAAGTAGCAAATCCTCTACCATATAAATCTTCCTCAATTTCTGGAACCTCTTCCTCTCTCACCATAACCCCATTTGACTTTGTGGAACATATAAGCAAAACCAAAGTCCAGCTCTCAGAAATAGAATACCTACAAACACACCCTTCCCAGTTTGACAAGTTCATTAATGCAATTCGTGGTGGTAACCCTATATCCTCGAGTCCTAATCCTAAAGGCTTACTACCCACACCATCCACACCACATTCCCAAAACATGCTAGTCCTCAGTGCCTCCAAAACCAACAGGATTGAACCTTTCTACCTGTCACTCCTCATTAAAGGCTTCCAGATAAATAATTATATCATAGATTCCAGAGCCTCAGACAATGTGATGCCAGCCAAAGATGCTAATTCTCTAGGCCTCACCTTGATCCGGGTAAATGGCACCTACTACTCAATGGAATCCAAACAAGTGCCATTAGTAGGAAGAATCAAATATGCATAGGTAGCACTACCTGAATTTCCAGACAAGAAGGTGCTCCTAACCATACTGGTAGTAGACATCTCGGCATCCTTTGGTATGCTATTGAGTAGGAATTTCTACAGAGACCTAGGTGGAGAGATAAAATGGATTGGTCATCTATAACTATACCAGTAAAAGGCAAGATGAAGAAGTTACTACCAGTAAGAAAGATGAAGTTCACAGTACGAAGGTCTGATGATCCGAAAGAAAACATTCTCTTTCAAGATTGTGGGCTAGAAAACTACTTCCTCACATCAAGAAAAGAGGAGAACTTGCCACTTCTCATGGAGGAAGAGGAAGATCAAATTTGGACAATGGAATTTGATGGTAGTCATTCCAGTGTGGGCTCGGGAGCTGGTGTAGTATTGTACTCTCCTTTGAATGAGTTGTACCCATTTTCCTACAAGATGCAATTTGATAATACAAATAACACTATAGAGTATGAAGCACTACTCTTAGGCATGAGTGGAGCAAAGGACATGGGAATTAAGAAACTGAGATGTCAAGGTGATACAGAGGTTATAGTAAAGCAAGTCCGCTAAAAATATCAGGTGAAGAATCCAAGACTCTGGCATTACAGAAACAAAGTGTGGGACTACATTGAATCTTTTGATGCATTTTCCATTGAAGCTATTCCAAGGGAACAGAATGAAAATTCTGATTCTATTGCAGTGTCAACTTCCCTAGTGATACCTCATCCTTCTTTTGGTAAAGAAAAAGTGGCCATTTAAAAGGTATTCGGGCCTAGTGTACCAGACAATGCAAATCATTGGCAAGTCTTCAATGATGATAACCAAATTCTAGTCTTTTAGAGAAAAGGGATAATTTCAATAATCTCCTCTTTGAAGGAGGTGAAAATCCACTCCGAGAAGCAGTCCCCAAATAAGAGAAAGAAGGAATTGAAGGGATTAATGATGCGGGAGTAATCAAATTGAAAAGGAACAAAATTCCTAAAGGCATAGTCTCTTTAGAAGACCTCTTTGACAAACATGATAGATTCATTCAAGAGAGAAAAGCAATATTCTCGGTGCCTAGCTGATTTTGATAAAGAAAACATTGGTACCCCGGAGGAGCCAAGGGTGGTCAATATTGGAAAATGTTTCTCACCTGAGGAAAAAAGAAGGTTTTTTGCATTACTCAAGAAATACTCAGATGTCTTGACCTACTCTTATGACGAACTCAAATCCTTCTAGCCAAAGGAAATGCATCACTCAATTCCTTTGAAGTGGGGTGTTAAGCCCTTCAAGCATAAACAAAGGCCATACAACCCAAATATTGTTGATACCATCAAGGAGGAGGTAACGAAGATGCTTAATACAAGGAACATATTTCCTATCCACCATTCGACGTGGGTGTCTAACATTGTGCCAGTGTAGAAGAAGAATGGTGAAATAAGGATACGTGTAGATTTTCGCAACCTGAACCAATCATCACTAAAGGAAAATTATCCTCTTCCTATCATAGACCATATCCTACAAGCATTCACTAGATCTGAAATGCTTTCATTTCTTGATGGATTCTTAGGATATAATCAAATCAAACTGGCAGAGGAGGACCGCACCAAGACAGCCTTTACAACACCTTGGGTTACTTTTTCCTACATCAGAATGCCTTTTGGCCTAATCAATGCAGGAGCTACATTCCAAAGGGTGATGGATTTTTCCTTCAAAGATATGAAGCATTTCATTTTCATATATCTTCATGATCTCAAATTATTTTCAAATAATAGGGGAGATCATATCTATCACTTGGAACAGGTACTTGCAAGGTGTAGGAAACATGGCATATCACTAAATTCAAAAAAGTGCATTTTTGGGTCACAGAAGGTAAGTTATTGGATCACATTGTGAACAAACATGGAGCACACATCAATCCTGAGATGGTTAGATCCATTCAAGCATTATCCCTACCCACAAGCAAGAAAGGATTTCATTCATTCTTCGGAAAGGTGAACTTTCTTCGTCGTTTTGTGCCTGAGTTTGCTGAGTTAACGAAGCACATCACTTCCATGATGAAACCACAAGAAAACTTCAAATGGAACAATGAAGGGAAGGCAGCATTCAAATAGATCAAGAGATCCATTTCCAAGGCTCCGACTCTTGTATCTCTAGATTTTAACAAAGAATTCATCATATATTTTTATGAATCAAAACATACAGTCTATGTCATTCTTGTTCAAAGAAATGATGAAGGCGTGGAAGCACCTATTGCTTTCCTAATTTTTCCTTTGAAAAATCATGAGCTAAAATACAACCAATTGTAGAAGCATGCCTATGTAATGGTCAAGGCTGTAAAAAACTTCAGGTTTTACATCCTCAATTCCCATACGGTGGTGATGGTCCTCGACAATGCAATCAAGTCCATCTTGACACAGCATGATCCCAGAGCTAAAAGAGGAAATTGGATTGCAAAGACTCAAGAATATGACTCGGAGATTCAACCCTCCAATCTGGTAAGGAGAAATTTATTGTACAAGTTGATTGCTGAAGATGAAACACTCAAATTTCAACATGGTGAAGGAAACTATGCTTTCTCAACTTGTTCAGAAGACAACCCACATGTTCTCTTTGTCACCACTACTGATGAGTGTTATGTTGATATTTCCTATTACCTGACTTGTGGAGAATGCCCTCCCCATCTTGATTACAAGAAAAGGATAACACTCAAGCTTAAGGAAACTAAATTTGTAATCTGGAATCATGCATTGTACAAAAGAGGCCTTGATGGTTGTTTCCTCAGGTGTGTATATAAAGAGAAACAAGAAAAGTTGCTTAAAGCATACCATGACCAAGCATGTGGTGGAAATTTTTCAGCAAGGTTCACTTCACACAAGATCCTCCAAGGAAGGTATTATTGGCCCACCATCTTTGCAGACACTCAAGATTGGGTTTTTAAATGCAAATCATGTCAACAGTTCATTGGAAGACCACAACTCGCTGCATTGCCACTCAGGCCTGTGGTTATTAAAGAACCATTTTAATAGTGGGGGCTAGACTTCATTGGTGTTCTAAACCCTTACTCAAGCACAGGGCACACCTATGTACTCACAGTACTAGAATACTTCACCAAATGGGTGGAATCCAGTCCTCTCAAATAAGCCAACACTGAAACAGTATGCAACTTCATCAAGGAGAATATCATAATCTGTTTCAGAGTGCCACAAAAGATTATAGCAGATAATACTACCTATTTATCTTCAAGAGAGTTGACTGAGTTTTTCTATAGCTACGGAATCTCCCTATCTCATTCTTCTGATTACTATCAGCAAGGAAACGGACAGGATGAATCAAGCAACAAAAACATTGTGTCCATTGTCCACAAGCTTGTAAATGAGAATCAAGGGAATTGGTACAAAATTTTGTATGATGCATTGTGGGAAAATATGATCACTCTCATGAAGGCAATAGGTATGTCACCATTCCAACTACTGTATGGATTTGAAACAGAAATTCCTCTCACAATCGAGATTCTATCTCTCAAGTTGCTATAGGTAAGAGAAGATGGTCAGTACAAGGATTCCATTGATAAGAGGATCCTCTTTCTTGAGAAGCTGGAAGAAAATAGACTCCAAGTGGTGGATTGCATTAAGGAGCACCAATTTCAAGGCAAGAGAATTCAAATTTGGAGACTTCGTCCTACCATGGGACAAGAGTAGAGAACCAAAAGGCAGTCATGGAAAGTATGATTCATTATGGCTCGGCCCATTCCAAATTCATGAAGCTTGCGGCAAGAATACTTTTCTTCTCTCATATTTGGATAAAACACCACTAGAATTTCCTCGAAGTGGGAAATACTTGAAATTTTATCATCAGTGAAAGTGGGTTGTCCCCCACCTTGTACCAGAGATGATTGTTAGGTGTGTTTCCCTTTTTGTTGTGTAGTTTTGTTTCCCCTTATGTTGTGTGTCGTGTGTTTCCTTCCCATTGTGTGCTTGTGTGTTTCCTTCTTCTGTTATTTCTTTCTCTAAGTTGTATATGACTCTGCAAGGCCCAATGGATAAGGCACTGGTCAACGAATTATATGGTCTAAGATTGAGATTCTAGATTCCCATGTCATGTCTTCACTATGCTCAGTCCATGTCATGTCCCCAAGCTAGAGCCAATTCTTGTCGCCCTCAAAATCCTCCCCTCATTTTTAAGTCAAATTCAAAAAATTTGAGCTCACGCCCTCCATAAGTGTTCAAGTAAAGTTGGAAGTCTGAAAATATAGATAAATTCATGCTTTGAAATTGTAAACCATCCAGTCTGTACATTTTGATCAATTTTTCATTTTCCTGTCTGGAACCGTGAAAATTTTATTGTTGTCCTCATTTGAATGAAATTGTCAATCTTTTTATGACCATGAATCATCGAACCTTGTAATTTTTTCAATCCATTGGTTTGCAAAAGAAATTTGAAAATCAGGCGTGAAATGGTGGAGTTTTCTTCTTCTCTGCATTTTTCCACAATCATGAATGACGGGCATTTTCTTCCCCATCAAATTTGGCCCCATAATCCACAGGTACGTGGACATATCTATTTGGAGGTAGGCCATAGGAGAAATTTGTGTTTTTGAGCCTTTATGTAAAAAGGGCTAAAATTCATAAAGTGGCCCGCAACCCCGATCAGGCTTAAAGGCAAAAGTCAAATCTTGAGCCCGTCATTAGAAAGTCAAAGAGGGGAGGTGGGTCGGTGGAGAACTTTGTGTTTTTGAGCCTTTATGTAAAAAGGGCTAAAATTCATAAAGTGACCTGTAGCCTTGATCAGGCTTAAAGGAAAAATTCAAATGTTGAGCCCGCATTGAAGGTCAAAGTGGGGAGGTAGATTGTCGAGGAGATTTGAGAATTTGAGCCTTGTTTCCAAGAGGGAAAAAGTCAAATGTTGAGCCCACATCAAAAGATTCAAAGTGGGGAAGCAGGCCATTGGGGATATTTGAGAATCTGAGCCTTGTTTTCATTAAAGGGGCTTAAATTTAAAAAGTGACCTTTAGCCCCGCCCACACCAAGGAAAAAGTCAAATATTAAGCCTGCATCGAAGATTCAAACTAGGGAGGTGGGCCTGTGGAGAAATTTGTGTTTTTGAGCCCATATTGAAAAAAGTTAAAATTATAAAAGTGACCTGCAACTCTGTCTCCACTCAAGTGAAGCTACGTGTCAAGCATATATCAAAAGTGGGAGGGCGGACCAAAAATGTAAAAAATGTCAAATCTCTATAAAGTCACAAAATGCAAAAGGCATCCTCCATGCCCGCTCCAGTAAATTTCTCCCACGTGGACGGCTCGGGTTTAAAGTTTCAAAGGCAAGATGAATGATTCAAATTCAAAGTTACAAAAACGAGTGTAATGGCTGCATTATGAAAAGTCTGGTTTTTTCCGCCATTGGCGTTTCTTTGCGAATCAAGAATATGAATGTACGCGAATGATTGAAAATATTGTAAACCATTTCTTGCTAACAAAGAAGAATTTGTAACTGTTTCTTGAAGATATTTAATGGCTTCTTCACGCCATTGTACAAGGTTGGTGATTGATCTTGTAAACTCAAGAGTATATTGTACTTTGAGAGAACAAAGGAGATAGCCATTTTCTTCCATTTTCCTCTCTTTCTCAATTTCCTCCATTTCTCCACTATGTACAACTTTTGTTTAAGCATCAATACAAGAAGAATGATTTTGTAGCCTCTTTGATGAGGAGATTTCAGAAACTTTGAGTTCACAATCTTATCTTGTCTTGTTTCCATTTGTAGGGTTGTTTCTTCTCATAAATGCATGTGTTGAAATTTCTAACTAGTGTGTGTATAGGACTCTGATTTTCTACCTGCAGCATTAGTTCTCCTGCCTCTATTCTCACTCCCTTTCCCACCTTCATAGAAAATTCCACCCTTGCAGATAACTGCAAGCATTTTTTGCAGGGTCAATGGAGTGCCCCTATTGGATCCCTGGCTGTAAAGGCCACCACTGAAATCCGTGCTTTCTCATGCATTGCATACACAGAAGCTACACCAGTTAAGTAGAGGGACTTAGATTTGCAGAGCGTTGGTAAGGAATTCACAAATTTTTCCACCCGAAAAATTTCCTCGCCAACAAGTATTTACTACTTCAGCCCAAAAACATCTTTCCATGTGGTTATTATTTATTTCATCAACACCATTATGTTGTGGTATGTTAAGGAGTTGTTAACTACATCTTGATGCATTGTGAAGAACAAAACTTTAAAAAATCATTAGAACAAAACTCTCCACCTCTATCTATTCAAAGGGTTTTGATGGAATGTCCAATTTATTTTTCAAACAAATATTTTAAATTTATAAAAAATTTAAAATTTCCACATAAACCTTGTAACATCATCAATAAAAAAAATGAAATACAAATTCTTTCCAATACTTTTGCTATGCATTGGTCCACAAATCGTAATGGATTAACTCCAAAGGTTTTATTTCTCTTCATTTGTTGATAGGGAAGGAATTCCTATGATGTTTCCCAAAAATTCATAACTTACATGCATCATGCTTATTTGAATCTATCTTGGGGATACCTCTTACCATACCCTTTGTGTGAAGAATATGCAAACTTTTGATGCTAGTATGACCATATCTTGAATGTGACAACATGTTAACATCCTCAATGGCAGAGAGACAAGTACCTCCAGTAAAATTGATCCTTCGTAGAAAATTATTATTTTCCATGTAGGATTTTCCAAATGATCTATTTCAATATTTCCTATCAAAAATGAACAAACTCCATCTTCAAAAACCAGTTTAAAACCCTTTTCAACTAGTTTTCCAACACTGGTCAAATTATGATTAAAACTTGGAGAAAATACACATCATTAATTTCCTTTACTTTAGGTGATTTTGCATGTTAACATTTCCTTCAATTTGAATGTATTTTCCATCCCCTAAATGCACTTGACTTTTGAAGGTATCATCTAGCATGCTAAAACCCTTTTTATATCTTATCATGTGATTTACGCAACTAGAATCAAGATGCCACATATACTTGGCATCTGCTTTCCCATCTTTCATGTGAGAAGATTAATTTGAGTCATCTCTCATCTTAAATTGTTCATTTTGGAGTTACTTATTATCACCATATTGATTAGCTTGATTCATTGCTGCCAATTTCCTACAATCTTTTATAAAGTGTCCAGGGTTTTTTTAAGTTCCTGCAATCTATGAAATTTTCTTGTTATTTCCCCTTAGAATTAAATTTATTTGAATTTTTTGATTGAAATTTTGTGTCTTTTTACCTTGTGTTTGAAATTATAACCTTAGTTTCAAGTGTATGCTCTAGATTATGATTAGCTTGATTCATTGCTGCCAATTTCCTACAATCTTTTATAAAGTGTCCAGGGTTTTTAAAGTTCCTGCAATCTATGAAAATTTTCTTGTTATTTCCCCTTAGAATTAAATTTATTTGAATTTTTTGATTGAAATTTTGTGTCTTTTTACCTTGTGTTTGAAATTATATAACCTTAGTTTCAAGTGTATGCTCTAGATTTCCTATATATATATATATATCTTTTCCTCATGGGACAAAAGAGATCCTACTAATTCCAATTGTAGAGTTTGTTTCCTTACACTCTTAAAGAGTGATCACAATACACATCCATCTTGGTGTCCAAGATCTTAAATTATTTATATTAATCATTTTATATTTAATGGTTTATCCATAAAAGTTCATTCTGTGAACCATATTATTTACCCTTATGCAAAAATCTTGTACACCTTCACTTTCTGACATTCTTAAATTTTCAAAAATCATTTTGAGGGTTTGGTGTTTATTTTCTCTTACCTTAATAGATCCTTGATGTGAAGCATCCAAGATAACACATGCTTCATGGTCATATTTGGAGCCAACAATTCTTGGGTAGATGTTAGGATCTCTAGCACTCTAAAGATAAAAGAATGTTTGATCATCTGCTTTCTCTTCTTCCATATTTACTCTTTTGAGATCTTGAGAGAGAGAATTATAATCAATAGGTGATTGATACGCATTGATAATAGTTTCCCAAAATTCATTCCAAAAAAAATTCAACTGACCCTGCCAATACTCAAAGTTGTCTCCTTTGAAAATAGGGATATTCATAGAAGATGAAATGTCAGAAAACCATTACTTGTAGAACCTGGATCTGATATCAAATGAAAAAGGTTAAATGGTTGTGGAAGGAGAAAAAAATTAATTCTAAGTTTTGATCAACCTCTAATATAACACAAAAATAATATTGGTATCATCCAAAAAAGACCCAGGAAAACAATTGATTAAGCTAGTGTAATTTATTGTGTACTTGATGATCAAAATGTGCACTGTATGCACCGTTTGAGATTTAAAATAAAATTTGTAAGATTTTTTGTTATTAAATTTTAATACCTACAAATATTAAAAATTACTTGCACCAATTGTAATAATGGAGTGTTATGATGGCATGCTTTGAGCCATGATTTTATTAACACAAAAGACTAAATTAGCCACTTACAACTCAACTTGCAAAGCAAGTTAAACTCAAAATAGAATCACTGATAATATAAAAGATAATCTTAAACTAATTTTGGACATCGAGTTAACTCAAAAATAGACTCATTAAATACATGGATAACGTCAACATGCAACAAGCTTTTCTCATAATAGAATTATGTAAGGTATGCATGCTTTCAATGCCTAATTATAGCTCCTCTCCTAGAGAATGCACCCCAAGGTCCCTAAAATATAGGGATTGTAATAAAATTAGTATATTTATAGTTGTATTAACTTGTAAAGGTTTCCCACCTCTTTGGATATGACTATACAAGAATTTGTACTTGTTCGGAAACTAACGGGTTGTCAGTATATTTTTAGCTTTTTAAGCTATTTTTAGGAAATAATTGAAAATTACTTATTTGATTCTACTTGAATAAAAAAATTAATAAAATAAATAATTCCTAAAGCATCTTAAAATTATATTTTTTGATTATTTCTAAAAATAAAAAATAAACAAAATTTTGCATAATTTTCAAATGTCAAAATTGTCATCATTCCCAACACATATTTGTGTGTATCTTGACCTATCTTTTCACTAAGTTTTCTTGTTAAAACTTGAGAGGGTTTAATTTTATGGTGTGTATATATGCATATATTATAAATAAGATATATCTAAAATTAAAATATTTTTGGAAATGAAATCTACCATGATTGTCTAAATAGAGGAGAATCTCTAAAAATCAAATTATTATCCCAGAAAGAATTCTATTATAGAAAAAGAACATTATTTATAATATAAATTCAATTTATTATCAAATAATTCTAGAATTTTATTGCTACAAACTATTGTTGTAATCATTTTTGCTCAATTTTTACTTCTATAGGTACTCTATTTTTCTTCAACGGTTGCTCTATTTTCTTCTTCTTTTTCTCAACCTATTGTTCCTCTCTATTATTTATCTTTCTTTTTGTTTTCACATGGTACTCTAAAGTTTCTATATATCCTCTCGTGTTTGTTCTTAGAATACTATTTCTCTTTTTTTTGTATGTCCTCTTTTTGTTATGCATACACTGATAGTATTGTTCTTTTTTTCCCTTCTTCTCTAACTGCTAATTGAAAATTATAAAACTAGGAGCATAATAAAAATTCAAAATTTTCGGTAAAAGAAAAAAGTGCGAACGATGGAGGTAAAAATTATGAAGATAGCGAAGGGAGTTAGAGGCTTCAGTAACCGCAAGGAATTGCTATATCCGCTTGGAGAGCCGAATGAGCCTGTCTAGGTAATTGGAGGGGCTCAGGCAAATGATGGAGAGCAGGGAAATGGTGATGGGTCTGGGAATGTGGGAAATTTGTGCCCTAGCCCTAAAGTTAAAAATACAGTCACGCCTTCATTGGGGACTGTGGGGCCTGGCAGATATTTCAACATGGTGAATGGGGGGGGGTAGCTACAGGAAGTCGTGGATTGGCTCACTCCCAGAAATCTACTTCATTCAAAGACATATTAGAAAACTGAGGAGGTCGAACTCCTGGTACGGATCATTCAATCAATCAGACCTACTTGGTAGACTTGGCTGAGGACATTCCTTCTTTAATCATAGAGAACTCTGAAGTGGAGGAATACTACAAAAATCTATCTCAGGATGTTGTGATCGGTAGATTCAATGGTTTTTGGCCTTCCTCCTCCACACTTTATCAATGGATTTTCAAAAACTGGACCAATAAATGTGAAATTTCTCTTTATTCCAAGGATTTTTCATTGTCCACTTTAGGGAATCTGAGGATTATCAACGTTGCTTGACAGAGGGTCCGTGGTTCTGGGGACATGCTGGTTTAGTTTTAACCCCATGGTTTCTGGATTTTGATCTGAATACCTATTTGGTTTCCAAAACGCCAGTTTGGGTTAGGCTTCCTAACCTCCCTTTGCATTTGTGGTATGCCCTAGAGGACATTGGAAATGCTTTGGGAAAGTTTTTAAAAGAGGACTTGGATAGAATAGATTCGGGTATGCATTTGTATGCCCGCATGTGCGTTGAAATAGATTTAAGCAAAGGATTACCATGTTCGAATTAATCTTAAATTTTGTAAATTTTTGCATTCCCAGGTTTTAGATTATGAGAATATTGCTTTTAGATGTAGAATTTGCAGAAATCCGGGTCATCTACAAGCTTCTTGTCCCTACAAAAAAAATCATAAAGCTACAAAAAATAATGGATCAACTTCTTCCAGTGGATGGGGTACTTTGAATACAGAATTGGTTTCTGCTTCGAAATTCAAGGATGATCTGAGAGATCCTAATACTGATGGTAAAATAGATACAGAAAAGAGCGAGAGAGAAATGGGAATACATGAAAATATCCTAGTAGCAGGAGGAACAAAAAGGGGGCATATATCAGAAAATTCGGAATCAGATCATGATTTTGTGTCTGATAAAGTGATTCCATCAGTTAATCCCAATGACCTAGCGCTGGTTATTTCTTCTGATCATGGCAAATGGCAAGAAGTGAAGAAGCGGAAAAATAAAAAGGGACGAATGGGCAGCATTGAACATTTTTTTCCATCGCAAGCTGGGAAGTAAATAGGGTTATGCCTTTTTGTTGGAGGGAAATTTTCCTGTAGTTATTTTTTCCTTTTATGGCCTTTAGTTTTCTTGAGGATTTGGCCTCATTTTCTTACACAGGGAATGGGTCCCTTCAACCCGCTTTATCAATAAAATAAAGTCGAAATTTTCTCCCTTCATTATCACTTCAACTAACTCACATTAAATTGTGTGGATGGACAAGTATTACTTGTAAAAATATCCAATAAATATTTTAATTTGACAAATTCAAATGCATTTATTGTGAGCTAAAGATTACATTTTCAACATAAGTATATGTACTCTAATAAAAACCATGATATTTGTTGCCCTCATCTATACCTTTATATTATATTCATACTACTACTACTAATAAACCATAATTTATTTACTCTTACATAAGTCCTAGCCACTCCTAGAACTCAGCGTTAAAATAATTGAAAAGGGATTGCAACATCAAAAATACTAGCATGAGGTTATTCAAGAAAGACGCATAGTGATTCCTGCCATCTAGATCTTAGTGCATAATTTTCCTAGAACAATACTATGTATATGATCATCCCCTTCGAAAAAATTATATGGAAATGATATTTATCATTCACAAACCTTGAGAAATTTGAGGTAATTTATTTCAAATTTTGAATCATATACACATGTTTCCTATTTTCCTTACTTAGAAAGTCATGCAAGAATAAGGAAATACTTGTTAACTTCAATATCAGATGAAAGAGTAACCATATAATACTTCCAACTCATTATCTATAGTTAAAATAAATAATTCTTGTATGATAGGCACCTAGAACCTTCATAAACATAATCTTAGTTGTGTAAGTAATAATATGAATGAATTGAGAAGAGTATATTTTTTTCATAGCCAAAATTACTCAATCATAAAAAAATTATGCAATACTCACAATACTATTATACCTGGAATGTGGGGTTCTCTTAAAAAGGGAGATAACTTATTATTGGAAGGTTATTGTGTATCCTATTTGAAACCCTTGCATGAGAGGGTGCATTTTCACTATGGTGAGGATATTGTCTATTTGAATTTCCAAACCTAGTTCCCTAAATTCCATCATCTTCCTTGTATATGATAAGATGTTTCTACTCAGTTTAGTGATTTTATTCAATCTATATGATATTTTTTATTCTCATTAATTTGGTACATTATATACATATTGAGGATTGAAAATATTAATAAGTCTAAATGGTTAGAATAATAGTTTCATTGATAAATCTATAGAATTACAAAAGATAAGAAATTTATAGCGATCCTTTATGGGTCACTTTTTGAAAGGAGAATCAATAATGATATAAAAACTTACATATCAATCTAGAAAAGAGTTCACAATATTAACAAAAATAAGAGGCGAATTAAATACACATAATTTTTCACTTTACTAACTTTTGTTTTTACAAGAATCATTGGCATATTATCTTCCCTAAAGTGGTATCCTAAGGTATACTATTGGGAGTGGGGAGTAACTAGAAATGGTTACATGCATCCTTTGGGTTTCATTGGTCTCTAGTCACCAGTGGTACTTATAAGGGATTTTGATGTGTAAGATGATTATATCAGATAATTCACATGTTGTCACACCCTATAAAGTCATATTTTGCACATTATATTCATCTTTATAGTCTCTATGCAATATAAAATTATCATCCTCTTATATCCAATAGTACACCTAATTTCATCACACTCATACCTTCATCATTATCTTCAGTAGCACCTCATAGTTTACTCCATACCTCTTGATCTTATTTGTTGATCTTCCCATGATTGTAGTTCCATATTAAATGTCATCAACCATGGATTATGACAATATTTTTAATGTATTCCCCTTGCTAATGAAATTGACTGTGGTTAATGCCATCATGTTAGAAGTTTATCATACTTGACAGAATCGACCATGGTTGATGTCGTCAGCTAGCATATATTGTTAATTCTATCATTAGGCTATTTATACTAGGTACTTGAGCACTCATTACACATCTTGTCCATCACTCATTTGGTCTTTTAGTGCTTTCCAATCTACCCTTAAATCTTAGAAGGTCTTGAATTTGGTTTTATTTATCATTTTTCAAGTACACACTTGGAGCATTAGATATTTAAGATCTAAAATCACATAATTTGTATTTTCTATAGTCTACTAAACCTTTGGAATCATTGGATTTTTCAATCAAGGGTGTTCCTAGGTCTTGTTATTAATTATTTTTGGTCTCACACATCAACTCTCTCTCTCTCTCTCTCTTCTCTCTCTCTCTCTCTCTCTCTCATAATAGGCTTTTTTGACTTTGGGAGGAGGTTTATTCGCTAATGGTGTCTTCTATTTGTTGGGAAAATAATGTTAGTGTTCACATTATTAATATATAAGTTAAAATTGTCATGTGAATAATTTTTCACTAGTAATTATATGTTAGTAATATATTATTATTACATAACAATAATATATTAGAGTACGTAAATAAGTTTGGTTGCTTAAATTGTTATACTCGTAATAGCATAATAATACATGAATATTATATTGTTTTTTGCTAATTACGTGTGCAAAACTGGTGTGTCTTCTTTATTTGGTATCAGAGCCTGATTAGTTCATATGAGAGTCTTCTGTAGCATTTTATTTCCTCTTTAAATGAATTTAAGGAGCAGATAAGGTACTCTTTATATGCAAGATAAAGTTGACTCGGGTGTCAAGATTATGGTTTATGTGACTATGCAGACCTTTGAGTGTACCTGTCAATTTGATATCCATTGTTCATTATTCAATGTGCATCATTTCTCCATATAGATATTTTTTTCGGCATAAGCAGTTGTTTCTAGCATCGATCTCCTTGTTCATATTGTTTTAGGTGGCGTTGAGAAAGGAAATGTGTTTGTGCTTGATCAAATCGGTCCCTTTTCATTTTGTTTGGCGATAAAGCCCAACAAGCTCTCAATCATACAATATAAGTTCATTTCATCCTGCGCATTCTAGTTTGCAGCCGTATATATTCCATGGTTGTGCACAATTCAAAATTGGGATAGAGTGAAATATTTATCAAACGATTTCTGCCCAAGTCCTCATCTAAATTCTGTATTTTTCTTGGAGTGAAGCGTAGATCAAAGTGGTTGATCAAGTATTTATCATCTGTTGGCTCAATGGAATCAACGTATTTCTCAGTATGTTTTAATTTCTTTCCAGCTGCACCTATCTTCTAAGGATCTACCATGCAAATATCACGTGGAATTTTCTCCGTATGATTGAAGCCTTGCCAATACATGACTATGCAAAACAGTTCCTTCATAGATCTCTAACTGATGACAACATTAGATGCATTAATTATTTCATCTGTAGCGAATCTCGGATCTATGAACATCTTGTTGGATTGTAAAATCAGCTCAATTTTGATGACTTGGATCCTCCTATCGTCTAGCTCAGGATAGGATATATCTTCACCGAAAGTATTTTGTCTTGAAACCCCATAAACATTGAAAATTTGTCGCATTCCTAAGAGAGGTATGTTTTTTATTAAAACCTTCATCGTAAAATAAGTGGTATTTGGGAATAAATGTTTTGGGAAATCATTATATGTGGTGACTATATTTTTGTATGGGAGGATATGATGTTAAGAGTCATAGTGTTAAAGTAATACATTTAAAAAGTCAAGAGTTGTTAGTCTAACCCATTTGGTTTTGCCAATAACATAGTCATCTCAATAATCAATTTAGTAAACATCTTGTCTTGTTGGTGTCTCGTGTCATCAAGAGTCCTATTTTCCATTTTCATCAAGAGCATACACAATGATTGATCCAACTAGATAGAAATGAAAAACTTAAATCAAATGACCATTAAAAATTCTTTGTAAAAGATCAATTCCCTTAAACAACTTAAATTCTGAAATTTTCAAATAAACCTAAATGTTAGAAAATGAAGATCAAAGTTACTTTTGATTCTCAAGATCACCTAAAAGCGTAAGATAATAGCATACACAAAATTTGATCTAACTTAAGAAAAATGGATAAACAACATTTCTCAAAGCATTTAAATATGTTATAAAATGATTTTTATAATCATATCCATTTCTAATTCTCAAGGTCTCTTGAAAGCACAAGGGAAGAGCATGCGTTGTGTTGATCAAAAATGAATCTAACATGCAACGAAAATGACTAGTTTTATAATAAAGAAACAACCTGTAATTTCTGTAAGTTTAAATCTCATATTTATGTGTTCATTGTGTAGTTCACTTCAATACATTTACGTCTCAAAACAAAATGAAGTTGTTTTGAGTTCGGGAGAAAAATTTATGGCCTCTGGAAGATAGGTTACGCATATGCTCTTATGCTCACGGGTATTCACTTAACCTGTAATCAAAAAATGTCAAAAAAAAACATCCCAAAATTTGTAAAAAGATCAAATTTTTCTCACCAAAATTCAATTTTGAGAGCAACCCATATCGTGTGTGTGTGTGTGTGCGTGTGCGTGCGTGCAAAGAAGACTCAATGTTATCAAACACTAACGTACATGCTCATAGAGGGGAACGTTTAGGTAATTAGCAAGAAATCACTAATTATAATGGAAATGATGGAAAAGAGGACAATTACTACAATTTTAGTATTAAAACTGTGTAGGCATGCGTAGGCAGATTTTAGGTGTCTACACATTACATAGAAGAGATGATTAAGCTAACAAGTGAAGAAACAACATTTGGTATTGCCTCAGTTGTAGTGTAAGGAACATATTTAAGACAAGCGAAAGTCCTCCAAAGTGGGATTCACTTTGTTGATTATGAATCAAACAACACGGTATATCATTATATAAGTCATATAATTTTTATTAGATTACATCTTCATTGGGTGAAGACTACAAGTGGATGCAAAAAATGAAGGCTATAATATATAAAACATCATGGCAAAGTTTTACATGCTATTGAACAAGTTGAACCACTTGGTATTATCTAGTATATTACACATGTGAACTCGAATTAGTTATATTAGTTAGGCATTACCTTTTGGTATACATGTTTTTTACTTGATATTTTATAAATTTATGAGTTCATTGTACGATTTTATAATCGACCCATCGGTATCTCAAAAACTAATTCCCTTTGTACTCTTTATTGTATGATTCTAGTTACGAAAATTTACATATTAATTACATGTTTTACCTATTTTAGTGGATTCCTAAGTTACTAATGAACCCATTCACATATTGACCATAATCAATTTAATTGTGCTTATTAAATGTTTGGCCCATGGTTTCTCTACCTATATATTTCCATCTTTTTAATTCACTTGTTAAGTTCCCTAATCTACAATTTATCAAATCATGATTTGGTGTTCTTTACTATTTTGAGTGGAATTTTTATATATACATTGTGGTGTTAGATTTCATCAAATAGAACTGAGAAAAATAATGATAATACTCATGTTAAATGTAACAATGATTTTAGTAATGTAGTTAACATAGTTATGTAATTTAATGTAGTTACCATAGTTATCTAAGAATATTCGCATAAAGCTTTTAAATAGATTCTTGAATACAATATGATCTTTGGAATTCCTCAACATGAGTTTGACTTGACTCATACCTTATGTAAAAATTATAATTTGAATGTATATTGTGATTATCATAGTAGTTTCATGTTATTGTACAAAGAGATGTTTCAAGCGACACATAAGATCCGATACCTAATTGATAGTAATGTAATTCAGTCGTAAGGAAAATACTAAATTGAATTATGGTTGCACAACCTAATAAAGAAATGAAATAATTTTTAATTATCCTTTTTTTAATCACATGTTACCCTATGTATATAATAAATCAATATTATGTCCTCATGCGTAGCCCCTATGAAAACTACATAAATTATTTTTAAATGTTCACATCCAAAATAGTTTCATATATGTAGCTATATATTACCATAAATAGGTTCCATATATTATATTATATAACAATGATATTATAATATATTATTATATTATATCATATTACATTGAGTGATACCAAAAAATGAACCATACAATCTCAAAGAAAAAAATTGTAATTTAATTACCTACTTATCTGGGCATTAAAATATTCATTTATACTTAAATGGTGTTGTTAGATTTCAAAAGATAGAAAATGGAAAATTGTCTAGAACATGGAAAATCTCATCAAAGGAAGGATACAAATTTAAATAAATATATAAAATAAGGGTTTAAATGTCATTATCTAATGGTTCGTATGTTACCAAGTTACTAACCATAGTTTCAAACCATACTATGTCAAATGATTTCTATCTAACCCTTTTCATTATAAGGGTGGAATTCCAAAGTAAATGTTTTTAATTCCATATGCTAACTAACTAGATAGTGAGAATATTAAATTAATATGTTTTAAATCATGTAATTACAACCTAGGGAACTAGTAGAATAAGGATACTAGACAGATCACATATTCAAAAGCCAAATTTTTTCCTCTTGGTATTTGAATTTATAAGATGTGATTTTCAAACATTAGGTCTCAGTTCCTTATATGCTAGAAATGAAATCACATGAGAGTATTATTGATTTGTTTACATGTCCCTAATTAGTACTGTAAAATTAACATATATAAAAATGCATATGCTTACCTAACAATTAAGGGGTTAGGCTATCATAACCAAGTTGTTATACTTTAAGCTCTTGTCAAATTTTTTAGAAATTTTGTTAAAAAAAGAGTATTGTAAAAGATTATTAAGAAAAAAGAAACCTTGGATTTTATGGAATAGCTAATATGCTAGTCATCACTTCTTTCTCACCTTCTTCACTATCCAGGGGAGGCATCAAGAGAGGAAAAGTATAATTCCAATTTTTTTCTTATCGTCACTCCCATAGTATAATTAAGAGGTCTCCTCCTCACCACACCTCTCCTCTGCATGGCTAGCATGTTTTTTCTTCTCTACCTCCACACCATGATGTGTGGGAACCACCACCCCACTCTGACAATTTTTCTCGTTTGACTTTGGATATTTTTGTAAACATATGTGAACTCAAATTAGTTATATTAGTTAGGAACTGTTATCCAAAGTTACACACCTTGCAAATTCGAATATCTCATCAGTTGGATGTCACCATTTCCATGCTCTGCCAAAACCACTAAAGTCTAACTCAACTCACTGCGGATGTTAGGAAATATCATGTTTTGTGGATTTAAAAGTCCACAGAACAAATGAAGTGAGAAAATTATGACTTGGGCAGAATTGATTAACCAACGGAGATTCTAGAGGCTACAAGATTGTTTTAAGGAGAATTCACCAAAGTGCAACTAAGTTGGAAAACCATGGGAAACTAATTTTTTGTTCTACAGGTTTCTCAAAGCCAGTATTATGCAAATTTCATAGATCCACGGAATAAGGGAACAAATCTGTGGGACACTATGGAACCTAATGATGTGTGAAAATCCACATAACACTAAAACATTCAGATATTCAAAGGGGCCATGTAGAAAGGGGAGTTGGGAGTGTATTGTGGAAAAATCAGTCTTTTCGAGCACCAAAGGAATATTTCCTATGAGCCTTGTGTTTGCTGCATCGTCAATCCAGATGCATTGATAGAAGTTGGAGTAGTGTTGCGGGTAAAGCTGGCGCAGATGAAACATTTCTATCATGTCCTTGGTTCTCTGATCACTTGACACAGCCGACTAATGGAATATGGTAACTAACAAGTAGCGAAGTGGGGAAGAGTATTGTGTGTGTTACAGGTAAATCAGGCACCAGTGGAATGGGTGGAACTATTCCACAGATCCACCCAACCCCTGATAATAAGCAAAACACAAACCAATGGACAATGTGGATATGACTGGCCCGACAAGCACAAATGGAACTATTCTACACTTCCCCGATTGGTTGATCCATTTACGCTGGGAACAAAAGGATTAATGTGGACAGTAGCATTGCGTAGGGAAGTAGTCACAACTACCTGAGCCCATGAACTTCAAATGGTCATATATTTTACCCTGTTACTCCAAATTTCACAATCTTGGTACCGTTGGAAATGTATCATCATGTATTACACCACAGAAACTAGATTTATTACATTAGGTGATGGTAGGTGGGTTAAAAAGAGGAAAAATTTATCGTAGTGCCCACATTCTTATAACCTTAGTTATCTTTTGACTTCTTTATTCATAAAAATGATTTGACAGGGATTTGATATATGTTGGACAGTATGTTATGATATTTGACCTTCTTGGACATGTATGGAGATTTAGGCACGTAGCGCCAATTTTACTTGATTAGTATGTTGACAATTTTTCATTGATATTTCAGATACTAACTTATTACGATGTTGTTTGGACCTAATTGATATATGTTGGATACTTTGCTTAGCCGCATGTCTAGATTATATGGATGTATGTCATTTATACTTATCTCTATGACTAACTCATGGTAAATTAAGTGTAATTGAGCATGTTTTCGCACTTAGAATTTCATGATGATGTTAGGATATCATATATTTCATTGATCACTTAATGAGTAGTTGATTTACATTGTATCAAACATGTGCGTTTAATGTGTGCAATGAGTGTGCAGGTGACCAGTCACAAGAGAACATGGGTTTCAAGGTGGCTACACAAATTGTGCACAGCCGGCCCATGGGGCTAATTCCTAACTGTGTTTATTGTATGAGGCCTTAGCATTAGCTTTCATTATTTCAGGCACCATGAGTGACCCTCATTTGTAATGTAGTATATCATGTAATATTAATCTTGTTTAGGATGTCTAGTTTGCTTTGTAAACTTGATTTAGGGACTTAATGGTCCCCACTTACATTAAGTTTTGTGTTTGGGTAATGGTATAGTTAATTAGAGGGGATTAGGGTCACATGTGAACCCTTGGGTGGGCCCCACATCCTCTACACTTGTGCCCAAATGTGCCAAACCCGAAATTTGGCTATTTTAGGCATTATAAGTGACCCCTTTTAAGTTTGAGAGTTCACTTAGCATGAAAATAGGCCCTTGGACCCTACCTAATAGGTAGGGGGCTTAATTTCAAGGCATAAAGGGAGTTTCCCTCCCATTTTACCTCTCTTTGGTCACGATCCATGTAAGATGAATTGGTATGTGTGTTTGTTAAAAGTTACACAAGTTTGTTTTGTTTTTCATTTTGGGTAATTTGGGAGAAGGGTGATAAAAGCTAATTTATCTTTTCTCTCTTTTATTTTGAGAATATTTGACTTTGATGAAAGAGAGGGGTGACACATGTCACCCCCTCATTTGTGAGGATATTTGTTGGATTCTCTTCAAATTCTCCCTCATGGGGGAAGAAGTTGACTTTTTTTTTGCTTTTGATTGGGGGCTTGGTGATTTTGGAGCTAGAGCTTGCTTCGATAAGGAAGTGGAAAAGCTAAAGTGTTAGAGAGCTTTTGGAGGTAGGATCCTTGAGATCATTTTATGTTTTATATTATGTTATATATTAGTCTTGTTTTGTTTAAAATGTGTGTGTTGGTATTTGTTGAGTATGCCTTGTGTTGTTTTATTTTTCTCCATCCATCATATGACATGATGGATTTTGGAGTTTATGGGGGAAGAGAGAGGGATTTTCCCTCTCAACCCTCATGGCTTGATGGGCAAGCCATGTAGGTTATTTTTTTTACTCCCCTCATATGGTTTGAGGTGAGGAAGGTGGTTCATATGGTTTGAACCCCCTTCCCCATTCTTGTTGAGGAAACCCAATGGGTTTGAAAATCCTCCCAAGAAGGATTTTTGTGAATGGGTGGAGAAATAAGGAGGGTTTGATGACTTTGGAGGAATAAGGAGGTTGTGAAGAGTATTTTTTATGTGCATCCAATGTTGGACTACACTTTTGGCACTTGGAGATTTCTTCTTCTCTTCCCCATTTTTTTTTTGAAGGGAGAATATGGGTTCTCCTCTTTTCTTCTTTGCCAAAATTTCAGTGTTCTTCTTAGTGTTTTAGTTTGTCTTGAATGTGAAAATGTAATGTTGTTATGTCTCCCCTTAATTTTGTGTAAAGTTTATAAAATCTAGTCCTCTCTCCCATGGGCTTGGGGGAGGCTAGCATGTCTTCCAACCTTGGAAAGGCATGTAATGATGCCTAAAGGTTGGGTGGTTAAACAAGCCTTTTCTCCTCGTGTTGGTTCTTTGAAAGCATTCGAAAGTTGGAGCTCAATGTGGAAGATAGTTGGAGATTCTTTTCATCTTGGCTTCTCATTGTCTTCTTCATCTTGTTGTGGACATCTTTCTCATTGTATCTTTAAGAATATGGCTTTGTGGAAGATTTCATTGTCTTGTAAAATATCTATTTTTTTATTTGGTATTTCTTGTAAACTTGAGTCATTTTTGCGTAAGCAATCTCCCTTAAATCTTGCAAAGATTCTTGTAGTATGTTTTTTTTGAGTAGTTCATGTATCTTAGAAATATATTGCATATCGAGCTTGAACTCTTTGTAATGAAATCTTCTAACAAGATATTCCTTTATTATGAACTTGTTGTAACTCCTTTTTTAAGGAAAGTGGATCTATTGGAAAAAAAATATTTGTTGAACTCTTTCTTGACAAATCTTATAAAATGATTGAATGTAAAATAAAGAATCATTTTGAAATACATTTTTCATTATAAATTTTACAAATTTGCAAATAGAACACAACTGGTTTTCTCTCTTTTCAATGAAATGGATATATTTGAAAGGAGTAGGTATTTCAAAACTACATATCAATGTCTAAACATACCTTCAAAGGACACAACTTGGGATAATTTTTCTTTAACATGGTATGAGAAGTAATTTACAAAAAAAACAAATATATAGAAATACATATTTAAAAAGGTGATTGTCTTATAATATTGAAGTATGCAAAAAAAAGTACATAATTGCAAGATGGTGTACGTATAAATCTAGTTATAGTTCATTATATTATTAGGTTCCATTTCTTGAAATATAGATGTATTATATTTTATATATTTTAATATAAATTGTTTATAATTTGAAATAATCTCCTTCTTGACATTGTAAATGATATAACTATATTAAAAATGTATTTAATATAGTTGTATTTTATAATGTAACTGTTGTATATATCTCCCTCCCCGGGTAAATATAGACAAAAAAAAATAATATGGAATCAAAGAAACTCAAAACCCAAAATTTATTTACGCCACCAGTCGCACCCTGGCGCAGGTTGAAGGCACATATCAGAAAATGTCGATAGGGAACCCAGGTAAATCTGCGCCTTAGTTGCAGGTCTGAAGGCGCATGATTGCGGTAATGTCATTAGAGCAGGGAAACAGTCCTGTGCCCTACTCAAAGAGGGTACATGTGAAGGCACAGATCAGAAGCCCATGCTCAACTGGAAGGGGTCACGATGGTACACTTAGCTTGGTTTTCAGGTTGAAGGCGTTCCATCAGAAAATGTTGACAGGGAAATTATTAGTTGCACGGTAGCCAGCAGGTTGAAGGCGTGGATCATGGAAAATGTCAATCTTTTCGATACCACATATTGCGCCCTTAGAACTAGATCATAAAATCCATGTCTTGAAATATCTCCCACATTTTTCAAGCACCAAATCATGTGGCTGACTTCCTTGCAAAGTACGTTGACATCGAGGATGGATACACATAAGGCGTACCTTTAAGAGGCGCATCTCATGATTGAGCGTCAGACACCCCGAACTTCCTGACCCACGATTGGGCTTGCAAATGGCCATAACTTTTCAGGCAGAGGAACTTGGACTCATGGGCAAAGGTTGGACTTTTTGTGCAAATTTTCCTTACAAGGTCCTCTGTCCAACAGTGAATAGATATCTATAATTGGGTCTGCAGAAAAAATTCTTCAAAAATGTAAAATACATTTCACCATTTTTTGGGTTCACCCAGGGTTCTCGGCCTACTTATTTTCATAATAAGATGAATTAAATACAATTTTCACAGGTGGTTGGGACTAGATTTGGTATGTCCTCTCTCTTCTCCTATCTCATTCATTCTATAAATTGTAAAGAGGGGATTCGCTCTATGAAATGTTCTCTGACATTCTTGTTTTTCCCTTCCCTTCTTCCCTTTGTTGCACTCCGTGGCCAATTTAGTGGAGTTGGCAAATTCCTCTGCCATCTAACGGGAGACGCTTTGTTAATGGTTTTAAACTTCTGCCTCGTAGGAGGATACCGTAGTGCTATTGTATCAATGATTCTAGGAGATTCCTAATGCGTGTTCTGTGGATGATCGCTCAACGCACTGACTCTGACATTTCCTCTGCATTTGTCATCTTTCTACCTGATCTTATTCACTACGGATTCTGCAGATATCTGAACGCAATGAGCCGTGGACCAAATTTACATTTTCCATCGGGTTCTGTGTTGCATTGACAAGACTAGATGTTCTTCATCTCCTCCGTGCATCACCTTTTGTTAGTTTAGGTTTATTTTTTATGAGCTCGCTCTCAGCTCTGAACGTGGCATGTCAATGGCTATGCAGGAAAGTACCGGAACTTAGTGACGTTTGCTCATAAATTTCCATCCTACATTTTTATCAACGCTTCCTATCAGTGAATAGAGGAATAGGAACCGGCTCTTCATCCGAAGAGATTTTCCGATTTTGCATAGTCGATCACCTGAATGAACTTAAGGAAAAGCTGCCGTGTTCCACCTGCAATCGCACTACTTCAGAGTCGCCAACTCACATCGTAGGATCCTCCTTGGGTTAGACAGCTCAAGTGCTTCAGCTGTGATTACGCATCTCGTTAGTTGTTTTAAAAATGTTCAGTATAAATTTCTTTGCACGTAATTATGAACTTCCTTAATTTAGTAATAAAATTATTCTTCTCTTTGCAATATCCCTAAATATATATTATAAATTGTTGGGTAGGGGCTATATATAAAAACCGATATAATAGCATCCGGTAAAAACCGTTTATCAAGGAAACATATAATACTAAACTAAACTTTCATTATAAGATATGCATATATAATACATATATATATATAACGTAAATAAAGGAAAAGAGAGGATAAAAAAGAAGTCAAAATAATGAAATCTAAAACCTACAAATGGTGTTGTTAGAACAAGATATGCGGGGGGGAAGTTTATGTTTTCAAATTTAAAAAAAGTATATAATCGTATGTGAGATTTTAGGGCCAAGAGATCCCCCACACCCACATTGTTGGGGAGGGCTGAAGCCCTCCGTCCATCACTCTATGTGCAGCCATATGGCTCAACCTTCCCACCATCCACACATGGTTTCCATCCCCAACCCTGTGCACGCCCTTATCCACTGATCTCCCTACCTCCCCTTCTCATACGTCCAACTTCCTCTCTCCAAAACCGTCGCCACTTATCCACATCCTTGGACGTCGGGACCTTCCTCTGATCCATAGGTTAGGGAACAGTGGTATCTCAATCTTACTAGTATCTTTGTTGTATTGGGTTTCCAACCTCAGGCATATATATATGTCTATATATATTTACAAAAGAAAATTTGTGGGTATTTGTATACCTCTATAACAAAATGAATAACCAGAATGACTTGGTGACTAAGAAAATAATGCTTAATCTGAGAAGATCCCAGCTACAATTGGTATACATAATAACTAATAAGGAAACAATACTAGGATCCTTCTCATCAAAGAGAAAGTCCATGAGAGAAATCTTCTCTCTTTGAGCTCCTCCTCAACCTGCACATGCAAATGAACAAATCAAAACAAACAAAATGAGAGGAGGAAATAGAAAAGAAAAGTAAACATAAAGATGTTTGGGGAAACTTTAGGGCATGAGTCAGAAAATCTAGGGTCAAGATTAGATCTATCCTAGGGCTCACATTAAATCCTACACACACTTTTAGTCATGGGTATTTTTATGGGAATTGGGAATTAAAATAAAGAAGGGTGTGTGGGCAAGTTAATAAACAAAAAGGGGGAAACAAGTTAAGTTATAAGGTGTGTAGACTTATTATGGTGACCCGAGTAACTTACTATAGGATAAAATAATTAAATTATTTTGGGCCAGTGTTTATTTAAGTTTGGGTAAATTAAATTTGAATAAATTAATTTATTAATGGGAAATAGTGAAGCAATGCGCTAGTATTATTTTAGTTTCACTTTAAAAAAAATTTACCCAAATTTTTTAGTGAGACTTTCAGTACTGGTTTTCTAGGTGTCTTGAGGTGGGGCATTACATTTGGTATCAGAGTGAAGGTTTCGCACACACAGACACTCTGGGTAATTAATTTTAGTCAATATATTAATTAATAACATTAAAATAACATAAAATAATATAAAACAATTATTAAACATTTTTCTACAACCATTATAATTTAATAATCCACTTTTCTTACCTCGTGCACAGGATGGCACCCATGAGACTATGATCAGTTAGGGGGTTTGGGACGTAGTTCACCTACACCTGAACCATGGGCACCTGAGTTAGGACCTCAGATCTTAGAGGCTCTTCAGCAGTTGATCGGTGTGGTGTAGCAACGTCATTTCCACCACCACAGGAGGCGAGAGAGGAGGACATCCAGTTAGGAGATGAGGATCTAATAGGCAAGGACACGCACTCAGAGCCACTAGAGCATGATACCCCTAGGCAGGAGAGGTCATGTAGCCCTTCCGTTCACTGTGAGAGGGTGGCCTCATACCGTCGTAGTCTGTTCACATAGTCTTCAAGGGACCATTTGGAGATAGAAAACCCCATTCACCTGTTGGACCGCATCGCCAGGATCAGTGATACAAGTAGTGTGATTAGGGATCTTCTTCGCTTGTAGTCACCTACATACACTGGCTCTACAGATGGATTTGGGGCTGAGTCATGGCTCCTTAGCCTGGATAGCTACTTTGGCTTGCACTCTTATGAGAGCAATGTCAAAGCCAGGTTTTCCATACACCTCCTTCGAGACATAACAGGCATTTGGTGGAGGAATGAGGAGTGGAAGCTCCATTTGACTCGAGATACAGTGACCTGGGAGTTGTTCGAGGAGCATTTAAAGGTCTCGTTATATGTCAGAGCATTTCATGTAGAAGAGGATTGATGAGTTTCATGACTTATGATAGGGCTCTGACACAATAACATAGTATGAGAGCAGGTTCCTGGATCTTTTGCAGTATGTGGACTACCTGTAAGATGAAAAATTACAGGTTAACAGGTTTATTCAGGGCCTGAATGCAGATATAGCAGGAGCAGTTAGGATGTTATCTCCTCCCACGCTTGAGAAGGCCATTGAGAAGGCCTACTTAGCTGAGGAGAATAGGACCAGGGAATAGGAGCACCGAGATAGGAACAAGAGAAAGTTTCAGGATATGATACAGGCCTTTCAAAGTTAGAGGTCATGGGGTACAACACCACCCCCTAGAGGAGGATTCTAGCCTCCACCAGTAGTATTCGAGGGCTCCACCGCATCCACAACAGCATACATAACATCATGGCCACCAGTAGTAGAGGGCTAGAATAGACTCAGAGCTTTCAGAGAGGTGGTACTAGAGGAGGTTTTGGTGGAGCCAGGGATAGGAGACAGGGTACTCAGCAAGTACAACCAACTTGCACACAACAAGCATTCTACTAGGGTTGGGCCGGCACAGGATCAGTTCACTAGAGTACAAGAGGGACCCCATCTCAGAGGGGTACAGGAGGATGTTTTATTTGTGGGTCTCCTTGATCATTATGTGTGTATGTGTCCGCACAAACCCGCTACCATGGATATGCAGAGAGCTCCTAGATCTGAGTAGATGGTGGGTGACATAGGACGCACCCATCATGTATATGCAGTGGTTGACAACCACCAGGCCAAGCATCAGGCCATAGTTATTGAGATGACAGGTACTATCAGGGGTATTTCTATCTCAGTACTCTTTGATTCAGGTGCTTCAGATTATTTTATATCTCCTTCTGTAGTGGACCAGTGTGGGCTAGTGGTGGCTAGGAAACTAGATAGTTGGTAGGTTGAGTTGGCCTCTGGGGCCAAACTCACTCGTGGAATCATATGTGGAGAGTTGCATACTTGATTTAGGAGTCTTCTCCACTACACTTGACCTCCAAGTTATTCCTCTAGGATCCTATCAGGTAGTTTTGGGTATGGATTGGCTCGAGGCTCATCGGGCTAAGGTTGATTGCAAGAATAAGGTCATTGAGTGTCAGGATGATCTTGGGAGTGTAGTTGTGATATCAGGGATGTAGAGGCCTATCTCTTTGTGTATGATCTCAGCTAAGCAACTCAAGTGGAGCATGCGTAAAGGTTGTCAGTTGTTTGCTATCACCATCAGTGATCAATCAGAGAGCACTCCAGAGCATTCACCCTTAGATGATCATGCAGTTTTGAGGGAGTATGCAGATGTGTTTCCAGGTGAGCTTCCAGGGTTACCACCCCATAGAGAGGTGGATTTCACCATTGATTTAGTGTCAGGATCTGCACCAGTTTCTAGGGCACCCTATTGGATGACCACTCCAGAGCTTCATGAGCTCAAGATTTAGTTAGAGGAGTTGTTGGAGAAGGGTCTCATTCATCCCTAGTGTATCTCCTTGGGGAGCATCAGTCATATTTGTGAAGAAGAAGGATGGTTCTCTCAGGCTTTGTGTAGACTTCAGATAGCTCAACAAAGTCACAATAAAGAACTGTTATCCACTCCCTAGGATTGATGACTTGTTTGATCAGATGCGGGGAGCTGAGAGTGTTCTCCAAAATTGATCTCAAGTCAGGTTATCATCATTTGCACATATCAGATGTAGACATTCATAAGACAGCTTTTCACACACGTTATGGGCATTATGAGTTCACAGTTGTCCCATTTGGTTTGACTAATGCCCTAGTTGTCTTCATGAGCCTCATGAATGGAGTATTCAGGACCTTTCTGGATCACTTTGTCTTAGTGTTCCTAGATGATATATTGATATATTCTCATTCTGAGGAGGAACATGAGGAGAATTTGAGACAGGTACTACAGGTTTTGAGAGAGCAGAAGTTATTTGGGAACTTGGAAAAATGTAGCTTCTTTCAGATAGAGATTCAGTACTTGGGTCACATCTTATCAGGAGAGGGTATCTCAGTAGATCCCTCTAAGATACAGGCTATTATGGATTGGCCAATGCCCACATCAGTCACTGAGGTGAGGAGTTTTATGGGTTTAGCAGGTTACTACCGCAGGTTTGTTCAGGAATTTTCTAGGATTGCTCACCCTATTACTTCCCTTCAGAGAAAAGGGAAGAAGTTTGATTGGTCAGAAAAGTGTGAGCAGGCCTTTCAGTTTCTTAAGGAAAGGTTAACCACGGTGCCCATCTTAGCAGTTCCGGACCCTACAGAGGACTTTTTGTTTGTACTGATGCATCACTAGAGGGTTTGGGAGTAGTTCTTATGCAGGAGCATCAGGTGATTTCCTTTGAGTCACGTAAGCTCAAATACTACGAGCTTAATTATCCTACTCATGACTTAGAGCTTGCAGCAGTTGTTCATGCACTTGTGTGTTGGCATCATTTCCTTTTGGGTAGACCTTTCATTTTGAGGACTGACCACCATAGTTTGCAACATATCTTCTCACAGCCAAACCTCAACGCTCTTCAATGGCGTTGGATGGAGTTCCTATGTGAGTACGACATGGAGGTGTAGTATATCAAAGGAAAGGAAAATGTCATTGCAGATGCACTTAGTAGACGATGACATGTGCTTGCATCATTGACACTTGCAGTCAGATTTGAGAGGCAGGATTCTTGAGCATCTTCCAGAGGACAGGTTTTATGAGGGTGCTAGACAGATGTTGGAGTCACAGGGTTCATTAGAGGGCAGATATTCAGGGTGCATTTTAGAGACAGATGGTTTACTTCAGTTCCATAGGTGCATCTATGTGCCTAAGTCAGGTGATCTGCGTAGCTTCATCCTCACAGAGGCTCATCGAGCTCCATATGCAGCACATCCAGGAGTAAAGAAAATGCACGCCGATCTGAGGGAGTTATATTATTGGCCTGGTCTTCGATGGGACATAGCATATTTTGTTGCACATTGCCTTGAGTGTCAGAGGGTCAAGGCAGAGCATTCTCATCCTGCAGGACTCTTACATCCTCATGATATTCCAGAGTGGAAATGGGATGTGATCTCCATGGATTTCATAGTAGGACTCCCTATGTCTTCTTATCATCATGATGCCATTATGGTCACTGTGGATAAGTTGACCAAGGTTGTGCATTTCTCACCAACCAAGGTCACCTATAATGCACAGGCCATCGCCAAAGTATTTATGGAGGACATTGTTAGATTGCATGGGATTCCGAAGACCATCATCAATGACAGGGATACCATTTACACTTTAGTTTTCTAGACTTCCTTTCAGACCACTCTGGGTACTCAGATTAATTTCAGCTCAGCATACCATCTAGAGATAGATGGATAAACAGAGAGGGTTAATCAGGTACTGGAGGACATGTTGAGGATGTATGTGATGGACCAGCAGAAAAAGTGGGAAGATTATCTTCATTTAGTTGAGTTTGCATACAACAATAGCTATCATAGTTCCATTGGTATGGCTCCCTACCAGGATTTGTATGGTCGACCTTGCAGGACACCTCTGAGTTGGGACAGACTAGATGATAGGATTATTCTTGGACCAGCTTACCTTCAAGACTTAGAGTAGCAGGTTGTTCTGATTAGACAATGTCTTGAGTAGGCTAGAGCATGCCAGAAGGCGTATGCAGACACCAAGAGGATTGATCATCACTTCTCAGTGGGTGACAAAGTCTTCTTGAGAGTTCGTCCACATAAGAGCCCAATCCTCTATGGAAAGGGTTCTAAGCTATCACCTCATTTTGTGGGGCCTTTTGATATTTTAGAGGTCATTGGTCTAGTTTCCTATCACCTAGCTTTGCCACCACGCCTTGCATGGGCCCATGATGTATTTCATGTTTTTGTACTACGTAGATATGTACCTGATGTTTCTCATGTTTTGGATTGGTTGGCATTATAGGTAGAGGATGAAGGGCAGTGGAGACTGGAGCCCGTATGTATACTGGAGCACTGGAGGTTGGCCCTTCAGGGTTGAGACTTGACCAGGTTAGAGTGTAGTGGGATAGATATGATGAGACAACAGCTACCTGGGAGGATGCTACACCATTGAGGGCTAGATATCCCTATCTCTTTCAGTGACTTCCAGGAGGAAGTCTAATTTTAGGAGAGGGGGATGTAGTGCCCACATTTTTATAGCCTCAGTTATCTATTGAATTATTTATTCATAGACATGATTTGACATGGATTTGATATATTTTGGACATTATGTTATGATATTTGACCTTCTTGGACATGTATGGATATTTGGGCGCATAGCGCCAATTTGATTTGATTAGTATGTTGACATAACTTTTCATTTGATGTTGCGGATACTAACTTATTACGATGTTGGTTAGACCTAATTGATATATGTTAGATACTTAGTTAGTCATGTCTTGGATTATATGGATGTATGTCACTTTTATTTATCTCTATGGCTAACTCATGGTAAATTGTGTGTAATTGATGCATGTTTGCATTTTCAATTCCATGATGATGATATGATATCATAGATTTCATTGATCACTTATTGAGTAGTTGATTTACATTGTATTGGACAGGTGCATTTAATGTGTGCAATGAGTGTGCAGGTGACAGGTCACAGGAGAACGTGGGTTTCAGGGTGGCTACACAAATTTTGCACAAGCGGCCCACGAGGCTAAGTCCTAACCATGTTATTGTATGAGGCCTTAGTATTAGCTTTCATTATTTTGGGCACCATGAGTGACCCTCATTTGTAATGTAGTATGTCATGTAAAATTAATCTTGTTTAGGATGTTTTAGTTTGTTAAGTAAACTTGGTTTGGGGACTTAATGGTCCCCACTTGCATTAAGTTTTGTGTTTGGGTAATTTTGTATTAATTAGAGGGGATTAGGGTCACATGTGAACCCTTGGGTGGGCCCCACATCCTCTACACTTGTGCCCAAATGTGCCAAACCCGAAATTTGGCTATTTTATGGCATTTTAAGTGACCCCTTTTAAGTTTGGGAGTTCACTTAGCATGAAAATAAGCCCTTGGACCCTACCTAATAGGTAGGGGGGCTTAATTTCAAGGCATAGAGGGAGTTTCCCTCCCATTTTTCCTCTCTTTGGTCACCATCCATGTAAGATGGATTGGTATGTGTGTTTGTTAAAAGTTGCACAAGTTTGTTTTATTTTTCATTTTGGGTAACAATTTGGGAGAAGGGTGTTAAAAGGTAGTTTATCTTTTCTTCTTTTTATTTTGGGAATCTTTGACTTGGAGGGAAGAGAGGGGTGACACATGTCACCCCCTCATTGGTGAGGAAATTTGTTGGCTTCTCTTCAAATTCTCCCTCATGGGGAAAGAAGAGAACTTTTTTTTGGAGCTTTTGCTTGGTGCTTGGAGATTTTGGAGCTAGAGCTTGCTTGGATAAGGAAGTGGAAAAAAAACTAGAGTGTTGGAGAGCTTTTGGAGGTAGGCTCCTTGATCTCATTTTATGTTTTATGTTATGTTAGATCTTAGCCTTGTTTTGTTTAAAATGTGTGTTGTTTCTTGTGTGTGGCTATTTGTTGAGTATGCTTGGTGTTTTATTTTTCTCCATCCATCATATGGCATGATAGATTTTGGAGTTTATGGGGGAAGAGAGAGGGATTTTCCCTCTCAAACCTCATGGCTTGATGGGCAAGCCATGTAGGTTCTTTTTTACTCCCCTCATATGGTTTGAGGTGGGGAAGGTGGTTCATATGGTTTGAACCCCCTTCCCCATTCTTGGAGAGGAAACCCAATGGGTTTGAAAATCCTCCCAAGAAGGATTTTGGTGAATGGGTGGAGCAATAAGGAGGGTTTGATGATTTGGAGGAATAAGGAGGTTGTGAAGATTCTTGTTTGTGTGCATCCAATGTTGGACCACACTTTTGGCACCTAGGATATCTCTTCTTCTCTTCCCCATTTTTGAGGAAGAATATGGTTTCTCCTCCTTTCCTTTCTTTGCAAAATTTGGTGTTCTTCTTAGTGTTTGGATTGTCTTGATGTGAAAATGTAATGTTGTTATGTCTCCCTTTATCTTGTGCAAAATTTATGGAAGCTAGCTCTCTCTCCCATGGGCTTGGGGGAGGCTAGCATGTCTTCCAACCTTGGAAAGGCATGTAATGATGCCTAAAGGTTGGGTGGTTAAACAAGCATTTTTCTCCTTGTGTTGGTTCTTTGAAAGTATTTGAAGTTGGAGCTCAAGTGGAAGATAGTTGGAGATTCTTGTCATCTTGGCTTCTCATTGTCTTCTTCATCTTTTTGTGGACATCACTCTCATTGTAACTTTATAGAATATGGCTATGTGGAAGATTTCATTATCTTGTAAAATCCTCCTATTTTGTATTTGGTATTACTTGTAAACTTGAGTCATTTTTGCTTGAGCAATCTCCCTTTAATCTTACAAAGAAGCTTGTAATGGGTTTCTTGAGTAGTTATGTATTTGGAGTAAATTTTGCATATGTGAACTTAAGCTCCTTCAAAATGAAACTATCTTGTAAAAGGCAGTTGAAAACTTTTAATATGAATTGTTGGGGTTCCATTTTGAATGAAAGTCTTAATTTATTGGAAATATGTTTTTCAGAAACTTTGATATAGATAATTTCTTGCACAAATATGCCCTTGTAGCATGAGTTTTGCATGCAAAATGTAAAATACCATTTTTGTTGAAGTGAAATATTGACCTCTTCATTATAAATTTTGCAATTTATGTAAATAGATTATTCTTGTTGCAATGTTTTCTTATGATTTCCTTTTACCATAATTGATTAAATAATTGTGAAAAGAATCGCAGGTTCATTGTATACATACCCTCTCCTTCTTGAAAAAGTTGACTCTTTATTTGTTCCAATGTGGTTCTTTAAAAATTTTGGAAATAGTTGGGTTTGCAAAGCAAATCACATTTTCTTTTTCACATAAAAGGGAATCATTTGATATAGATACTTTGATATAAGATTTCAAATTCGTCAAAGATCATAATTGATTTCAAAAGTAGTGGAATTATTTATGTTCATTCACAACTTGCATATTTAAACAATTTCATAAAATATTTAAGTATAATGTAAAAAAACTAAATAATAAAAATATCTATCAATATACATATATTATATATTATATGGTAACTATGTTAATATATAACTACGTAAATAGAACCATTTATTAATTTATATAGCTTATATATAGTACTTATATGTCACACTTACTATACATATATATATTAACATTTTAAATATAAAATAAAATACTAAATTAATGATAATATTATATGGAAATATAAATAATAACAAATATTACAGAAATTGTCATAAATAAAATAGATAAAAAGAATTAGAAATATGGTTGTTTTAAACAAAAAAAACTACCAAAAGAAATTTTATGGGGAGGGTCAAGCCCCTCCCCACTTCCTGCGCAAAAACACCTCTGGCCGCCCCACATTCCCTCCATCCACTTTACCGACACCCCACACCCAACCCTCCCCTTCCTCATCCAACCACACACCTCCACCCCCAGATAAGCGCAAACCCCACCCTCTAAAATCCTCCATACCCTATTCCTCCACGGCCAACCACCTTTCCAATGACCAAGCCACATGCTCTCATATTACTATGGCGCCGACGTGCCTTATATCCGCTATTTAGGGTATCAATGGTATTTGGTTTTTCCGGTTTTATTGACCCTATATATATGCAATGAGATGGGAGGATATATATATATATATATATATATATATATATATACATCAGGAAGATATGCAACTCTATAATAAAATAAATAAAAAATGGAAATGGGTATAAAAGAAGAATTGTATATGGTATTAATCTGAGGGTTTAAAAGATACCTAAATTGGGTAGGCATACAAAAAGAGTAATAAACTTTCCTAATAATTTAATTCCACCTATTTAAGAGAAAATCCCATGAATTCATATCTCCCTTAGCCATCCTCCACAACCTGCACATAACAAATGACAACACAAAACAAAATGGGAAGAGGAATAGAAAGGAAAGATGTAAACATAAAGATGTTTAGGGAAACTTTAGGGTAAAATTCAAAATCTAGGGTCAAGATTAGATCCATCCTAGGGCTCACATTTAACCCTACACTCTTTAAGTCATGAATATTTCATGGGAATGGGAAATAAAATAAATAGGGGTGTGTGGAGAACTTAATAAACAAAAGGGGAAACTAATTAATCTAAAAGGTGTGTAGACTTATAATGTTGTTTTTGATTTTATTATTATTATTATTATGGATTTTGTCACACCTCACTTTTTAGATCTCATTTTGTTATGAGCGTTATTAGAAACGTAAGTCCCCTCACGAATGCGCCATTGGTCCTTGGTGATATTATTAAGCAAACCGCGTGTTGGAGAGGGTTGCACTAATTAAAGTAATCTCAATATCAAAATTTATATTCTGATCACCTTTGCATCAATCATGAAATCTAGTTTGGAGGTTTTGACAATGAGTTTGTCTTAGATATCATGGATTCAAAAATAAGTATATATTTTTTTACCATTGTTGTACCTAAGGTTTAAGGACATGGAGTTGTTTTCTTCGTAATTGACTATAGTTGTGATGTAAGTGGTAAATGGAGTTTTTGCCATGGCCACTTTTGTTTGGTAAAGCAAGTTATCTTAATCGATGGTTTGATCTGGGTAAATTTGTCACTAATAGTTAAAAAAATGTCTCATTCTTTTTAAATCATCTTTTGTCTAAGTTCCTGGTCGTGTAATCCTTGGGCATTACAGTTATCAAACAATAAAATTTAGATGTTAGTGTCCCATGGGGAGGATAAGGATTTTCTCTTTAACAAATACTTGAATTAGAAGTGTGGCAGGATGGATCACCCAAGTCACGGAGTATGACATAGATATCAAGGTCACTAATTTGGTCCATGGTAAGGGAGTTGTGTGAGAAGTTGACTTCCAGTCAGCATGTTGAGACAAGTAATGAAAAAGAAGTTGTTGTGGTGTTGCAAGATGATCATGAACTACTAACTGATGGTGCACCCACTTAATGTTGGACTTAGGTTATGATACATTATCTTAAAACATGTATATGTCCTCTACAGATGAGTAAAGAAAAGAGAAGATATTTTAGACTCCGGGCCATTCCATATTTGCTTATTAATGGTGTTTTGTTCATGAAAAGACATGAATAGAGTTCTATTGAGATGCATTGGAGAATTTCAAATTGAAAGGGGTACTACATGCATTTCCCAATAGGGATGGCCATAGTTCATTTTGCTTCATGGGTAATGGCTCTGAAGGTTATGAAAGCTAGATATTATTGGAACACATTGTTCAGTGACTGCTATGCATGGATACAGAAATGTAAAAAGTGTGAATTCTTCACACGAAAGGAGAGGCGGAGTAACAATCCCATTGCATCCAATCTCAGTTGATCATTTTTTTATATAGTGGGTATTGGACTTCATTGGGGTCATCAAACCGAACTCAAAACTAGGCCATAAGTGGATCCTGATGGCAATAGATTATTTCACCAAGTGGATCAAGGTGGGTGGCACTCAAGGAAGAAAATGAGTCTAGCATATTAGAATTCTATGATGGGATAGTGATAAGGTTTGGAGTCTTGTACACCATTATATCTAATAATTATCTAGTGTTCCTAAAATTGATTATCCAATCTGGTGTCCCTTGTGCGCGTTTGCTCTCTCAGGTAACCTGGGGCACGTTTATATCACCACTATCCCCTTGGGATATTATTCGATTTGTGATTTAAACACCTATCCTAAGTTTAATTCACCCCATTATATCTTACCCGTGAGTAATTAAATATTAACTATTTAATTACACCTCTTCACATGTATCCTAACCACTTATCTACCCCATATTTATCCTATCTATGTATCACCCCTATTTCTCCTCTTCCCAAAGCGGGATATTTCCCGTATTTGAGGTGGAGGGATAACTCTTATCTTTCCAGAAATCGTTCATTTTGGCCGTCTCGGGAGTCTGTTCCGTGATCGGCGCCGACCGGTACTCGGTCGACGCCGATTTTTCGGAGCGGCGCCGATTATAAATGGAAGCCCAGAACTCAGTTCTGGAGGAGGAGGACGAGGATGAAAAAAGAGAGAGAGAGAGACAGATCGTGACACAGAGACGCAGATTGTAAGAGAGAGAACAAGAGATCTTTTAGCATCAAGTGTGGACATTATCTATCGAATGAGAGCAGATCTTGTCCGAATCAATCCCTGAGAGGAGCACCGTTACTCTGCTCTTATCACATCAACATCTCACGTCTCCATTGATTTTCTGGTGACTCTTTTCCTGCACCCAGCACGGGTGGAGTCTCGCTAGTATCTCTCCGGCTTCCGCAAATCCAGCAGACGTTGACGATCTGGCCTTCGCTTTCCGATTTCCAAATCTTCTCGCACTTTATCTCGGATCGACGCCGATCTATATCAGTCGACGCCGATCTACATCAGTCGACGCCGATTTCCAACAGTCGACGCCGATTCTACCTAATCGACGCCGATCTCCCTGCAGACAGGTAAAAAGACGCAGGTAACACAAATCCAGCTTTGTTTTTCACAGTTCCCTGTTTTCTGTTGCTTTCTGCCTGCTGTTTAGATTCTCGTTTATCACTTTGATCAGAAAATCTAGTCTTGTACGTACATCTTTTATCATGTATATTTCTTTACTTAATTGAAAACGTGGACTGACATCCGCCGAGGGAGCCTATCGCTTCCCGGATCCGCTTCTCGGGCAGTCCACCTAAATATCTTTTAACGTGGTCTTTTTCTGTCAAGCATCGGTGTCTCGCAGGTTACTTGGATCTACTGTGCAGAATTGCTCGTGTGCGCCCGTCTTATCTACATCGACTTCCTTATCCATCTACATCTTCGGATCTTGTCCATCAGGTATCGATTTCATTGGAGTTTTTCAGGGTTTTTGTGTTTAGTTTGGTGCATTAACTTGGACAGGTAACAAGCGCGAAATTCTTGATCTACATTCTGGCACGCCCGGTGGGACCCAACCAAAGTCCCTTATTGGTAAGTTCATTTCTTTTCTAGTTTTGAGCTTTGTTCTTTTTCTTCACTGATTTCTATCAGTTCTGCTTGAGCATTTCCTTTCATCGTTTTAATCTTGCTCTTTATGTGAAATTGTTATTTCCTTGAAATTTTTCTAGTTCCTTGAAATAGAAATTTCCGTTTCACCATTATCCGGATATATCTTTCTGGATTTTGTTTGGTGTTTGCTTAACCTCTTCTTGCGGAGCACTTTGCTTGTTCGTGGGATTGTTCGAGGGGAAGAGCTCAACAACGCGCTTTTTGAAGTCCACACACCTTGGAGAGCTAAGTCTACAGGTATTTCTCTTTTACGGTGTTTTCTCCTTTTTAGGAACTAAAAAAAAATAAAAAAAAAAATAAAAAAAAAATCTTTGTTTGTTGTCTATCACATTCGAACATTTCAATTTTTGGTGCTTAAAAAGAATTTAATCGCATTTGGGAAAGAATCTGTTTGACTTGTCTTCATCGAAATCAAACACTTCATTTTTAAGTGCTTAAAAGGAACTCTTTCTTTGTCATTTCTGCTGTATGTTTTTCATCTAGTTTTAATTAGGCTGGAAAATTGATCAAAATCGGTAGTGACACTATTTGATTTTTATTTTTCACCCTTGCACACAAAGCCAAAATCATTAGGTGTAAAGCATTTAAACAAAAATTCTTTCCCTGGCCTCGCCTACTTGGAAGTGACATCCAAGAGGAAGAGCCTACGCGGTACTCGGGCCGCGCTATAAATTCACGGAAGTTCTGGTATATATTGGCAAAGCACCCGACTCCCTTATCGCAGCGGTGTGTGAAGTGCGGGGGTAGGCCCCTATATCAAGCCACGTACCGGTCTTTTACTGAAGTGCCTTCGGGACTCCTCACCAAAACATCCCCCAAACCATCCTTAGTTTGGCTATCTGAATAGTTCCTGTTCTGAAAGGCCTTCCCTAATATTTTCTTTCTTAAAAGCATAAAAACTTAAAAGAGATAATCACCTACGCTGCTTGAATTGTCTGTGCATTAGTTAGGTCAATCTTCTTTTCTGCTTGTTTATGACGGTCATCACTCGGTTACAATCTAGAAGAATGGCTCAATTAGCCCCTTCTTCCTCCGAGATCACCACTAGTGTGGAGGTTTCGGCACCCCCCAGGTCTTCCTCGGGACCACTGTTAATTGGTTCCCCATCTTGGTCATATAATCCTTTTTATCAGGCCAAAGCAACCCCATCACGTCCAGCTTCCCCTAGTCCTTCAGAAATATCATCTGCTTCTGACTCAGAGTATGTTCCTCGCGGGGATCCTGAATTTCAGGCACTCCTCGATCGCAATCCGGTAGCCCTCATGGACTACCTAGTACACAAGTCTATTCAAATATCTGATCAGGGACCACCAATCCAGCAAGTGTACGATTATTCTCGTGAACCATCCCAGGCCTTTGTAGAACAGTTAGCATCATCTCTCTCGCCTCGAGCCACGGAGAAGGGCGGTGCCCCTGTGCCTCCTTTTTCTCTTCCACCGACCATATCGACTAGTTCTCAAATAGTCTTACCTATTCCTAACACCGCAGTTACCTCGAATATTCCACAACCTACTTCTGAGAGGTCCTCTGCTCTGGCTATAATGAGTGCGTCTGTGCACCCGCATATTGCTGTTAATTCATCTATGCCCTCCATCGTGTCCCAAGGTCAGTACCCCTTTATGAGTCAACCCCCTCCGACTAGTCAGTTGGTTCCTGCTTCTCGTCCTCCAGTGGGTCCTTCTTCCAATGTTCCAGCAACAGTGACCTTCGCCCATCCTCTAGCATCGGCGCCCTTAATGCCTAATCCGGCAGTAGAAAGCCTCTTTCAGGTCTTGTTCCCCAATATGTCCAATCAAATCGGCACCCATGTTCCTCAATCTGTCCCGATTCAGTCAACAAGCATAGGAGTCCACCAATCACAGGCTCCATCTGTCATCCAACCTTCATTTTCTCAACCACTTATTATCTCACAGCCTGCCTATACACAGGCTCCTTCACAGCAAATACCCCACCAGGTGTCACCCAGAACGCCTGGTTACTCCTCTTATCATCCTATCAATCAACAGATGAATCCCCCGTTGACACCTCAACAACATCCACCATTTGCTTCTTATGTAGGACATGCCAGTGCGCCTCCTCCTCAATCTGATGTGGTTCAAATTCTTTTCAAGAAAATCACAGACTTGGAAGCCTCCACCAAAGGGGCTCGTCCTTCATACTCCTTTGAAGAAGTGTGTAATGAACCCATTCACCCCTCAGTGGCTTTTAAGCCTTATCCTCCCCAATGGGAACTTCCTAAATTTTCAAAATTTCATAGTCGAGAGGACCCTCAACAACATTTGCGAGCATTCAAACATGCTTGCTACCTCATAGTCCAGGATCAGGAGCTTATGCTCCGTACTTTTCCTATGTCTCTAGCAGGTCCTGCTTTAGACTGGTACAATAACATTCCTCAACATTCCTTGTTTTCTTTCTCTCAATTGGCCCAGATGTTTGTTGAAAACTTTTCAATAAATATCGCGCATAAGATCTCGATTACAGATCTTTATAACATTCGTCAATTCGATGATGAGTCTATTGCAGACTTTGTCGCTCGTTGGAGAGGGATAATCAACCAATTGTCTTTCTCCCTTCCTCAATCCCAACAGATCGAGTTGTTTACTCGATCTTGTGCTAATCATATTTCTTCCACTTTAAGGATCCAGACTTTTCATACATTTGAAGAAGCCTTTACGATGGCACGCAAACTTGAATCTCGCGCCATTGAACAAGGGAAGCTAAAACTTCGCTCTAAATCTAAACCAGATTTTTCTCGGTTTACCAAATCAAATCCTTCCACTTCTAAAGACAAGAATCAGGGATCCACCAACGCTATCGTATTAAAAACACCACGAGCCGATACCACTTCTAATCAAACACCACGAAGAGACCCCTCATCTTCTCGAAAAGGGACTTCATCATCTCGATCTTTCACTTCATTGGGGGAATCATATGCTTCTATCCTGAAAAAAATGTTGGAAGTTCACATGATCGAACTTCCCCCCATTAGGAATATTGATGAAAGCCAAGAACGTCCATTCTGGTATAGGGAAAATGACTTCTGTCATTATCATAGAACCAAAGGTCATGACATTGAACGATGTCAGACCTTCAAAAATCTTGTCCAGAAATTCATTGATAAAGGCGAGCTCATTCTGGATAACCCAAATGCTCCCCCAAATCAAGCACTGGATGTCTTTAAACAACCTTTTCCCAATCATTCCCCGAACCATGATGCTTCAGAGTCTCAAAAACCAAACACTCATACTATCAGCTTCATCTCTACGGAAGAATCTTCTTCTAAAACTAAGCCATTTGCGAACACATCGACCGAATCAGAATCTCCTTCCACTTCGTCAATCGCTGGGATTCCACCATCTTCAGATAGCCCGTCTTTGAATATTCCAACATTGTTAGATACGGATTCACCTCTCTCTGCTTCTTTGTCTGATCTCCCATCCATACCCAAGACCGTATCATCCTCACCTGTCTCATCATCAAACATTCTTTCAATGCTCGAGGCAATTACATCCCTTCGAGTTTCCACTGCAGATACATCTACTTCTGTTTCTCCCATTCTCGCTGCGACTATGCCCCTGGTGAACGTACCTATAATTGTGCCGACTTCGACGGAAGCATCTTCGATTTTGACTCTTCCTGTCTCCTTTCCTACAGTAGTTTCACCCATAATTACTGCACCAGAAGTAGTCCCCTCGCAAGGAACTGCTTCTTCATCACTCACTTCTTCCATCACTAATGTTACTTTGCCTATTAAGGGAAAATCTAAAGAAGTAGCACCAACACCTATACGCTCGGTTCCTGAACTTAGACCGAGACAACCGGAATCTAACGTTGCGCCATCAGTACCTCCCCATTTGCTTCCCCCGAAAAGGTTACAATCACCTTATGCGGTTGAAGTTGTCACCATCCCTGAAAAAGGAAAGCCCATATTTCGAACCATCAAGACTCTTGGTGCTTTCCCACAAAAATCTCTCTCTACGCCTCATAAAAGATTGGATTTGTCCGCTGAGAAGGCGTCTTCTTCTACACACTTATCAAAACCATCATCTTCTTCTACAACACATTCTTCACCAGCACCCCGAAAAGTGGACTTACCTACTAAAAGGACGTCACCTCTTTTATCAGAATCATCATCTTCATTACCAAAAGCCAGGGCGCCCTATGTTCCTCCGATTACACCTACTTTGGAAGCTTCTCCCTCATCTAAATCGACATCATCTAAATCATCATTAGTTTCGACCAAGCAGCCTCCCTTATCTTTGAAGACCACAACACTTGTCACATCTCCATCATCTTCAAAATCTATTTTAGGGGCTCCCCCTCCACCAAAATCAATCATGTCTCACTTACTTCCATCTCAAGTGCCCAAGGCTGCTCCTCCAGATGTCCAAAAAAATAAGATGATCCCTAAAAAGACTGTCAAACCTAACATGCAGGTTCTTTTACCTCGGCAGTCTGTTAAAGTAAAAGAGGCGCCTTCATCATCTCTGTCCTCATCTTCGTCTACCGGGTTCTACACCGAAATCCTTCGCCAACTTATCCAATCTTCATCCATATCTCTTCCTCCGATTAAACCCTATAACCCTAAAGGAGTTAAACCTACCTGGTTTAACTCTGATCTGATTTGTGCTTACCACCGTACCCCGGGTCATGATACTGAGGGATGTAAAGCTCTTCAATCTGTCGTCAACAACCTTTTGGAAGAAAGTGATCTTTTGCTGGAGGAGGAGAAACAAGCACCTCCTGTCATCTTAGCTCCATCTGAACCCCAACGATCTACTCAGGCCTCTACTTCTAGTGATTACACTCCAATTGATCTTCCACCTTCTCAAATCGACACAATCCATATCGCCACGAGAACCCAACAGTATGATAATCCATCCTCATCTACAGCGTCTCGACCACAGGTTGTCATTTCTGCAGCCCCCGAAGGAGTTCCTCCTTCCTCATTAGCCCCACGACCTCGAGTCTCTATTCGTGCTGCACCTCGGGCTCAAATTCCCATGTCAGTTGAGGAGAGTGTTATGAAACAACTCACCCAGGCTCCGGTCAAAATGTCTCTTTTCGACCTCATTCAATCCTCTCCGCAACATCGCCAGGCTCTGATTGATAATCTGCGTCGCATCGCAGTGAATTCAGATGAGCCCCAGCCCTTTGAGTTGGTTGTTGGATTGAATAGACCATCAACCGCCATTTCTTTTGAAGATTCGGAAATTCCTCCTCTTTCTTCAGAGGATTTGGAGGCTCCCCTCTTTATCACAGTCCAAATCGACAACACTACATTAAAACGCATTATGATCGACAGTGGAGCTGCACTCAACGTCATCTCCTCGCACACATTCGAGCAACTTAAGTTACCAAAGAACGTAGTGTCACCCCCGCCTTTCGCCCTTCGATCATTTAACGATCAGCTAGCAGTTACTTTAGGAACTGTGGTCTTACCCATTCGAGTAGGTAAGAAGCTGCTTCACGAACTCTTCTACATTGTTGAAGGGAAATTCCACTATAATATGATCCTCGGACGCTCCTGGATTCGCGCAATGCATTGTGTCCCATCCACCCTCCATCGATGCTTAAAATATCAATATGAGGGCAAAATATATACTCATCCAGGAGATCCTTTTCCTTCCGCGCAATGCGACATGACCACAGGGTCTGCCCCTCTAAAGGAAAATGCCTGTTCTCCTGACGGGGCCTCATCTTCTTCCATACCTGCAACCAAACTACCGGATGTACAAAATTTAGAAGAGACATTGCAGCGTTTCTCACTAGGAGAGCTTCCTCTCCTTTCTTTTGACAACCATCTTAAACCTAGTGAGTATGGTAGACCAGACAAACAACCTGAATATCAGCCAGGTCTTGGTCGCATCGTCACCATTGGTCTGCCCAATCAACAGACTAATTTCATTTACGGTGGTCTTGACACGCCTCACTATCACCCGGATTCTCCTCCTAGGACCAAACCTTATCTAACAGGGTTCGATTATCTACAGAATCCCACGTTTGCAAAAACTTATTTATATCGATGCGCATGGAAGGGCTTTGGCTTGGGTAAATATGAACAAGGTGTGCATGACCTCGCGTCCATTCCAACTCTCAAGCCACATCAAAAATTTGGTTTAGGATTTAAACCTCTTTCAAAAGCCACCGTCACTGTTCTCGATGAGCCTCTTCCTATTGAGGAACCATCTTCTCCCGCTAAGTCAGAAGCATCACTCGATGTGGACGACGACATTTCCATCCCGTCTAACTTTTTTTTTTATCAATACCATTTCCTTAGGGCCGCTAGCCTATAAGACTAACGACAAGTCCACTTCCATACCGCTAATCTTCCCTGAAATAGTTGGAGACGACTCTCCTACTATCAACACTATCCACTGTGCGGATGATGATTCTGTCCTCACCTATCTGGGGGCAGAGGATTCCTATCTTCCCAAAACTATTCCTTCTGACACGTCTACGCTTCTCAACGAAGCCACTGTCGACCTTAATATAGGGACTTCTAAAGACCCTCGCATCATTAAGGTCGGCCAGTCTCTTAATCCACAGGAATTAGGAGACTTTACCACTTTTCTTTCCAACCATCGTCAAGCTTTTGCTTGGGCATATGAGGATATGCCAGGACTCGATCCCGATATTGTGGTCCACAATATCGTTACTCTTCCCAACATCAGACCAGTTAAACAAAAATTACGTAAAATGCACCCTAGAGTAGCCCTTCTTGTTAAAGAAGAATTGCAGCGCTTGCTCTCGGCTAACTTCATCCAACCCATCGATTATCCACAATGGGTTTCCAATGTAGTACCAGTAACTAAAGCTACTGGGAAAATTTGAATTTGTACCGACTTCCGGGATCTTAATCTTGCTTGTCCAAAAGATGATTTTCCTTTACCTAATATCGACCAACTCGTGGATTTAACTGCGGGTCATGAGATGCTTTCTCTTATGGATGGTTTCTCTGGATATAATCAAATTCTCATCGCACCAGAAGACCAACATAAGACTTCTTTCATAACTCCTTGGGGGACCTTTTGTTATCGTGTCATGCCTTTCGGTCTTAAGAACGCTGGAGCAACCTATCAGCGAGCAATGACCTACATCTTCCATGATCTCTTACACAAAACTGTGGAAGATTACGTCGACGATCTCCTCGGTAAATCCAAGCGTCGGCAGGATCATCTTTTCATCCTTGCACCTCTCTTTGAGAGGCTTATCCGCTTTTGTCTTCATCTAAATCCATCTAAGTGCGTGTTTGGCGTTCTCACTGGTAAACTTTTAGGTTTTATCATTTCCATTAGGGGTATTGAAGTAGACCCCGCAAAAATAAAAGCTATCCTTGAGATGCCTCCCCCTTCTAACTTAAAGCAACTCCGCAGTCTCCAAGGACGTCTTCAATCAGTGCGTCGTTTTATCTCACAATTGTCGGACCGTTGTCAACCTTTTCATCATCTCCTCCGTAAGAATGTTCATTTTGAATGGGATGAACATTGCCAAAAGGCCTTCGATGATCTCAAAGCTTATCTTCTTTCCCCACCTGTGCTTACACCTCCACACGAGGGGGAGCCTTTCTATCTTTATATCTCTGTGACTGACCATGCTCTGGGAGCCATGATCTCGCAACGGGACGCTTGCGGTAAAGAACAAGCTGTCTATTACATCAGTCGCACCCTTCATGAGTATGAAACACGTTATTCCGAAGCTGAAAAGCTATGTTGTGCTCTCTTCTTCGCAACTTCTAAGCTTCGTCATTACCTCCTTAATCACAAAACTTACATTGTCACAAGTGTCAATCCACTCAAGACAATTCATGCGAAGCCTTATCACAATGATCGTATCACTCGTTGGCTCATGCTTATGACTGAATTTGATCTCGAGTTTATCCCGCAAAAGTCTATCAAGGGTCAGGTCATTGCAGATCAACTAGCTGATGCTCCTCTCCCGGACACTCAAGTCCCCCTTGCTCAATTCCCCGATGAATATATCCAACAAATTGATTTTGGTCTGTCTCCATTTAAAGTAAAGCTCTTCTTTGATGGATCCAAATGCCAGCAAGGGGGAGGTGCGGGTTTCGTGATGATTCCTCCTTGGGGTACGCCTATCCCAGTCGCACACAAATTGAACTTTGAGTGCACCAATAATATGGCTGAATATGAAGCTCTTGTCTTGGGTCTTCAAAATGCCATTAATCTCGGCGCTCGTCATATTGACATCTTTGGTGATTCTGAACTCATCGTTAATCAAGTCACGGGTGTCTATCAATGCAGGAATGATATCCTTCAAAAATATCGTGATATCGTTCTCGTTCAACTCCAATCTTTCGATAAATTCACTATCCAAGCTATTCCTCGCACTGCGAATCGATTCGCAGATACAATGGCTTCGTTAGCCTCACTTATCCCACCTTTTACCGAGGACTCGCGACTTTATGTGGCTATACAACGATTAGATCAACCATCTCATCTTAGGCAACTAACTTCAATCCATGCTATCACAACCCATACTCAGGATGAGTGGTATCAACAGATCGTTGATTATCTATCTCATTCGGTACTTCCTCCAGATCTGACTCCCAATGGTAGAAGATCTTTTATCCTACGCGCTAATCGCTATACTATTTTAGGCGGGATCCTCTACAAACGCGGCTTTGATGGCATTTTGCTTCGGTGCCTCAAATCCCTTGAATCATCTAAAGCTATCCAGGAGGTCCATGACGGTATCTGTGGTGGACATTTTAGTGGCTTGGCCGTAGCTAAACGCATCTTACGTTTGGGATATTATTGGCCTTCTCTTAATCGAGATTGTTGTGAATACACTAAGAAATGTGTCAAGTGTCAACAACATTCCAATCTCACGCACATCCCTAGTCAAGCTTTACAACCTACAGCGGATTTGTGGCCTTTTTCGCAATGGGGTCTTGATCTTATTGGTCTCATCAATCCCCGTTCTTCACAACGTCATCATTCTATCATTACTGCCACTGAGTACTTTACTAAGTGGGTGGAAGCTATCCCTCTTTCTTCAACAAAAGCTAAACCCATAGTTGATTTTGTCTATCAGCACATCATTTGTCGCTTTGGTGTTCCACACAAACTCATCACAGATAACGGTAAGTCTTTCAAGAACGTTGATTTGCAGAACCTCTGCGACGCTTTCAATATCAAGCTCAGCTTTTCCTCTCCATACTATCCTCAAGCTAATGGTCAGGCTGAAGCTTCCAATAAAACTTTGCGTAATATCCTCGCAAAGGTAACTAGTCGAGCTGGTAGGGATTGGCATTTACATATCCCTTTTGCTCTCTGGGCTTATCGGACTAGCATCCGTACTCCTACTGGTGCTACTCCCTTCTCTCTCGTCTATGGGTCTGAGGCTGTTCTTCCTTTGGAAGTCCAAATCCCATCTCTCCGTGTTTCTCTTAGAGAATTTGTCTCCGATGAGGACTATCGTCAAAATCGTCTAGCACAACTTGAATTATTAGATGAGCGGCGTCTCAACGCTCTTGAACATCATCAGGTCTATCTTGAGCATGTCAAATGTGCTTATAACAAGCACTTGCAGCACCGTGACTTCAAAATTGGTGATCTTGTTCTTAAAGAAAATCAAAATGTCACTACACTCGAAAGGAGTCAGCGTGGTAAGTTTGCTCCCAACTGGATGGGTCCGTACGTTATCACCCATAAATATGGATCTGGGGCTTATCGTCTATCTTCCATGGATGGTATACCCGAAGTGGAACCTCTTAATGCCTTGCATCTACGGCCCTTCTACTGTTAAAATCTATCTTACACAAATCTAGTCGCAAGACAGATCTTTCATCCGTCTAACAACCAGTCATATACTTTCATGGTGATTCGAAATTATGTGGTTCTCCGCCTATTGTCTTGTTTACCTTAAATATGAGTATCGCGGCTCTACTCATAGCATTTTTTTCTTCGGGATATGTTTCTCCTCATGGTAGGAACACCTTAATCACTGTTTCATTTGTCCCAAGTGCTTATCTTAATCGGATCTACTCGGGGCATGAGTGTATGTTCTTTATACGTTTTCTTCCCCTCTATCTGATCTATCTAGGTCTAAACTCAGCTTCTTCCAAAAAAAAAAAAACTTTTCAAAAAAAAAAAAAAAACAAAGGGGGGGGGGGATAGACTGATCCCTTGAAGGACAGCTACCCATACAATCAAATGAATCAAAAGATATAGACCATGCCCTCGAAGGATGGCTATCATTAAAATTCAAAATACAGACCGCTCCCTTGAAGGACGGCTGTTTCTCAAAGAAATATTCAAGGCTTCTTGCAATTGATCAGCCTTTCAGTCAGTTTATACACTTTTTAGCATCACTGAAAGACTTCCCGTATTGATCAGTCTTTCCATATCAAGCAAACTTCCCGCATTGATCAGTTTGCTTTTCTGCCAGAAATCATGAAGCTGAGATATAAGACCTTTTGTCGATCATATGGAGAATCCTATTTTCCCAGTATGGACATGTATTCTGTCCCTTGTAAATTCCGACAAGATACCTACTTACTGCTCCTTTCGTTTCCCTCCTAAATCTGGTTTGCGGCTAGTTAGTGTCAGGTTTATTTTAACCTCATATAGGGCCTTGCATGCATGATCTTTTGATTTCCTATCCAGATTCTATCTATGGTCGGTTGAGAGTCCAGCTTATCATTTTCTTTCTTATCTGGGTATATTTCCTTTATTTCTAGTCAAGGTCATTTTCATTACATCCTTGGCTCTCGCAAAGAGTATTCCCCATTATTCTTTGTTATTCATCCAGTCAAATTGACATTTCACATGTTAATTTAATCAAAATTTATCATCTATCTAATTTCATCTTATCTATCAAAGCATGTATTGTCAACACATGTGGATCTGGCTATCTATTTTCATCAAAATTAAATTAACATCTCAAACATACCGAATACATCAATCACATCTATCCATCTATCCATCAAAACATCTAAAAACTTGTACATCCAAGTTACACTACATCTATCTATATCTATTTTTCATCAAAATTAAGTCCACACATCAATCACATCTATCCATCAAAATATCTAAAAATATGTACATCCAAGTTACATTACATCCATCTATATCTATTTTTCATCAAAATTATATCCACATATCAATCACATCAAATTACATCACATCTATCTATCCTCTATGTCTATGTTCAATCACATCTATTTATCATCTATCGATCTATGTCTACATCCATCACAATTACGCTACATCTATCCATGCACATCAAAATTAAAAAACAGGAGAACAATCATATGACAAAAACAATGATAAATCTATATATATACATAAGTGTCTGTACAACAAAAAATGGGTGGCTCTCAATCAAGCCATCTATACAATGCCTTCCAATCGAGGCTACATCACTACACTGATACAAAATATATCAATCCCTATATCATAAAATTTGATGCATGGAGGACACTATCTCCTCCACCCTCCTCTGGACCAGGCTGTCTCTCCTGGCCGCCGCCTATCGAGCTAGATGCACCTGCTGCTGGAGGCCTCTGCCCACCTCGGTCTCTCCCGGTGCTCCCTCCACCTGATGCCCCGCTCGCTGTGGCCGTCGCTGATCTCCTCCTCGCCCCGTACCGAGGCACATCTGGGGCATGCTGCGCTAGGGCATCCTCATAGTATCTCACCTCAGCGAGGAGAGACTGATATGTGCTCAAGCTCACAGTACCAGGTGCTCGTAATGGTGCTGCTGGGGCTGCTGGTGCTGCTGGTGGTGCTCCTCCTAGGGTCGTGCCCTATGTACCAGACTCCGACATGGTACCTGTCTCCCCATATTTGGCCCTGAGGGCCTCCCTATGTCGAAGGTAGCGATCCCTCTGCTGGATCGCTGTATCTCGCTCCTGGCGAGCGGTGTCTCTCTCCAAAATTAGGGCATCCCTCTCCTCTGTCAGAGCTCTGATCTCCTCAAGAGCCACCTGGTGTGTCTGCGTCAAGGTGGCGTGCTCTCCCTCCAGTCTCTCCAGCACCGTAGCCATATCCTCCTCGTCGGCATCTATAGATGCCGGGAGATGTCGTGGTAGCTCTGTCGCATACCATGCAGCATAACCATCACCTACTCCAGCATCATCATCACTATCTGTGGAGGGTGGGGCCTCTCTCAATGGATCTGCCGGGATCAAAATCGGCAGATCAGTCTCCCTGCTATCTCGCCTATAAGGCCTGTAAGTAGTCGGCACTGTCTGCACTAGGCCGAACTGTCTCAATACCCGCATAAACGGGACTCGCTCCCACATATCAGGCCTGCGGCCCCTAACCACCCTGCTCCGTCTCAATGCCACCAAGTGAGCATCCTGACCAGCCCATGTCGGAAATACCCGATATGGCCTCCAGATAACCTGATCCGGTGTCAGCGTCCTGAAACGCTCAGTATACCAATCCGCCGATCTCCCTGTATCTCCAGAGGCCATATCGGCCCGCCATCGCCGGAATCCATAATCAATAGCTCCCACTGCTGCTGGCATCCAAGGAAGCCCAGATGGCCTGATCACTGCTATATGCTCATATGCCCAGCAGTGGAGCACAAAACTAACATCAATACCTGTCCTCCGGCCAGTGGTATACATCCATAGCTCATGATATATCTGAGCTATCAAAGCATCAGCAAAAGCAAATACCTGTCTGAACTGCAGGATGTCGCAAACGCAATCTAATAATAATAGTGGGAATCTCCCACCTCCTGAATCTGGAAGAGTGAAATAGGATATCGCCATCTGAATCAAAACTATCCGTCTGCTCCGGGGACTATCCTGTCTATACTGCGAGGCTATCCGCACTGCCCCAGACACTATCTCTGAATCATCTGCCCTATCTCCATACAATCGAACTAGGGCCCTCTGCTGCTGCTCTCGTGGTGTAATCTCTATCGGGTCCCCAGTGATCGGCAGTCTCAAAATCCTATATATATCCTCATGGGTGATGGTCATCTCACCCGTCCTGAACCAAAAAGTGCACGTCTGGCTATCCCACCGTCGCACTAGTGCTCGCATCAACTCTACATCTCGCGGCACTCGTCTGTAGTACCTAAAGCCCCCGAGCCCGGCTAACTCTAAATGCCGCCAATCTGCATCAGTCACATCAGGGAGAATAGTCTCTAGTAACTCGGGAATAGCATCCCTCATGTGCAGAACCTCTCGTGCCTACATCCATGACATCAAAAGCAATATTAGCCTCATATTTACCCAAATCCGAACATCCAAAACAAAAACAAAAAAAAAAAAATTTCAATCTATTCACGAGTCTATACAATCGGTTGTCGATTAAATACAATCGGCGTCATTTATTTATAGTCGACGCCGATTGATATCAGTCGGCGCCACTTGAATATAATCGGCGTCGATTATACCAATCGGCGCCGATTGATCGGCCGGATGTAAAAAAAACACCCTGGCCTCCCACCAGGCAAAACCCAAAATAAAAATAAAAAAAATATAAAATAATAAAATAAGTACAATGGGTTCAAGAAGAACCACTTACCCCAGGTCGTGTCCTCCTCTGCTTCTGACCGCTTCCAGAGGCTTCCATGGTGCTCAAATCCAATTTTTGACTCTCTCTGAATCGATCGTCACGATGTAAATAAATCGTTCACGTTTTCCGTTCACATATTTATATGTGCTTTGAACGGTCGGCGCCGACTATTTTGGGTCGACGCCGTTTATTTGGATCGGCGCCGATTATTATAATCGCCGCCGATTTTCCATATCTCTTTGCCATAGTGTTGATGCTTGGCTTATTTATCTATCTGATCATTATTGTGCGCTGAATGTTGCCTTTTGGCACATATTTTTGATATCACCATCCATTTCGAGTTTGTTCCCTTTGCATGGGGCACTCGTACTTTTTGGCAACTTAGAGTTAAACGGGTCTGTAGGCACTAACGTCGTCTGCTTTGCAGACCGTCTAGTTGTCCCTACCAATGTGTCTCTCTTTAGATGCTGACTATTTTGCAGCCCTCCTTACACTCATGGGTCTGTAGGTACTAACGTCGTCTCATGAGGAGACCGTCTAGTTTGCCCTACCAATGTGAGTTCCTTAGGTTGCTGCCTCTTTATTCATGTTTGTACATCATCAATGATCAGATCTACTCCAGACATCCAGCTGGGGCATCCCGCGTTTTCATCTACCTTTTTTCAAACTTGGGATCGTTTGTTCTATCACCCATCCCATCCCTAGTTTGAGGGGGATCACATCATCACTTTTTCTTCCCTTCTTCCATCTCCTTGTTTTTGTCTCATAACCTTGCTTATCGCAAGTTACTTGACAAAAAGGGGCAAAATGTAGACACCTAAAATTGATTATCCAATCTGGTGTCCCTTGTGCGCATTTTCTCTCTCAGGTAACCTGGGGCACGTTTATATCACCACTATCCCCTTGGGATATTATTCGATTTGTGATTTAAACACCTATCCTAAGTTTAATTCACCCCATTATGTCTTACCCGTGAGTAATTAAATATTAACTATTTAATTACACCTCTTCACATGTATCCTAACCACTTATCTACCCCATATTTATCCTATCTATGTATCACCCCTATTTCTCCTCTTCCCAAAGCGGGATATTTCCCATATTTGAGGTGGAGGGATAACTCTTATCTTTCCAGAAATCGTTCATTTTGGCCGTCTCGGGAGTCTGTTCCATGATCGGCGTCGACCGGTACTCGGTCGATGCCAATTTTTCGGAGCGGCACCGATTATAAATGGAAGCCCAGAACTCAGTTCTGAAAGGAGAGGACAAGGATGAAAAAACAGAGAGAGAGAGAGAGAGATCATGACACAGAGACACAGGTTGTAAGAGAGAGAACGAGAGATCTTTTAGCATCAAGTGTGAACATTATCTATCGAATGAGAGCGGATCTTGTCCGAATCAATCCCTGAGAGGAGCACCGTTACTCTGCTCTTATCACATCAACATCTCACGTCTCCATTGATTTTCTGGTGACTCTTTTCCTGCACCCAACATGGGTGGAGTCTTGCTAGTATCTCTCTGGCTTCCGCAGATCCAGCAGACGTTGACGATCTGGCCTTCACTTTCCGATTTCCAAATCTTCTCGCACTTCATCTCAGATCGACGCTGATCTATATCAGTCGACGCCAATCTACATCAGTCGACGCTGATTTCAAACAGTCGATGCCGATTCTACCTAATCGACGCGATCTCCCTGCAGACAGGTAAAAAGACACAGGTAACACAAATCCAGCTTTGTTTTTCACAGTTCCCTATTTTCTGTTGCTTTTTGCCTGCTGTTTAGATTTTGTTTATTACTTTGATCAGAAAATCTAGTCCTGTACGTACATCTTTTATCATGTATATTTCTTTACTTAATTGAAAACGTGGACTGACATCCGCCGAGGGAGCCTATCGCTTCCCGGATCCGCTTCTCGGGCAGTCCACTTAAATATCTTTTAACGTGGTCTTTTTCTGTCAAGCATCGGTGTCTCACAGGTTACTTGGATCTACTGTGCAGAATTACTCGTGTGTGCCCGTCTTATCTACATCAGCTTCCTTATCCGTCTACATCTTCGGATCTTGTCCATCAGGTATCGATTTCATTGGAGTTTTTCAGGGTTTTTGTGTTTGGTTTGGTGCATTAACTTGGACAGGCAACAAGCACGAAATCCTTGATATTATCATGAAGAATATGCATACAACCCAACCTCCATTGACCCATATGGTTATTTTTATAACCAAAACATTTGTCAAAAAGAACATGGTACAAATTAGGGCTACATGCCACATAAAGGCATGAAAAATTGGTTATAGGGTCCCTTGTCCATGGGTTGTCCCTATTCCAAACTAGTTCAGCCCTCAGCAGAAGCTATATTTTATGGTTGAGATTATGCCCCAAATTTTAGAATGGGTTGAGTTAATGGAGGATCTCCAACCTACTGTTGCGAGACCCTGTTAATAGGGTAGTCCTTTACTAACATCTTACAACCCTCCCATTTCTTCCTTCCAATATACACCATCTCATCCTGCATTCCACGTTCATAGTTTCCTTCCTGCTCCTCCAAAGGATTCCACTTGTCCATCTCCTTCCCTTCCCTCTCATCTTTAATTTTCCACCCTTTTTTCTTCCAAATCCCCATTTCCTCCAAAATAAAATCTTACACTTGCTCAATTTTTTGAACCCTTGTTAACTAAACTTGTCACTCACTTTACACAATTAGTTGAAGTGCTATCTATTACAGACAAAAATGAAATATATGTTGGATTATATATTGATTCTGAGAGCATGGATGGATATATGGCTCAATCCATTAAAGAACATCCTATTGTTTTAATTAAGAAATCTAAAGAAAAGGAGGTTGAAACTACAGAGCAAAAATCAAAGGAAGACAAGCCTCAAAGTGAGCAAGAATTTTTCACCAAATGCAATGATCCTTTTTGTCCTACATGTTTAGAGATTGCTTCAATTTTGGGAGATTGCAATGATCCACTAAGAACATCTTCAAAAGTTTTAATTAATCAAAGGTAACTTCATGTCGAAGAGGAGGAGAGGTTTGAGTTATCAAACTTCTTGTTTAATGAGGAGAAGTCGGATCAGAAGGAGGTAGAGTTGTTTATAGAGAAAATAGATCAGAGTTCATATCATCTTACAGACATCCATCACCTTCAAGAAATTTTGCAGGATGACCCCATTCATGGGGTTGAGCTTCAAAAGAATGGGAAGATCACAAAGATCATCTTGTCGGTTCCAAAGGCCCCATGCCCAATAAGATATCTAAGTAGTTTAGATCTAATATCAGAGTTTCCACCAGTCATGCTCAATTAAGAGCATGAGGAAGATCATTAAAACACCAAAGGTCAGTCGTAATACCTATAAAAACTAAGTGCAAATTATAATAAAGAAGCATTCATTCTTTTCTCAACTAATACTTTGAAGAATGCGACAGAAAAGTGGTTTCAAAATAGTTTTCCACTTTCATTAAAGACCATGTTAAGTGCCAAATCAATTACATGGTCCAATTTTGTAAGGAAGGGAAGCTATTTCTCCCAACCAATTTTTGGTTTTGTTTAGTTTCCCTTGCCTTGGGTTAGAGTAGGTTAGATTAGGTTGTTTATTGCAAAACAAGTGCTTGTGCACACTCTTCATGTTTCCTTTTAAAACATGTATGGTTTTTATGTTTATACATATTTTTTGTGGACCTTTTATTTTTGTTGGAAAATCCATTTCAGATCATTTCCATGGTGAAAATCAAAAGGTTTTAGGGCATTTTTCAAGATTCATTCAAAGCTTCAAGAGATCAGCTTCAAATTGGTGAATAGTTATGAAATTTCAAGGAAATAATCAAATGTTTGAGACCATTTTTCTTCAAAAAAAATCTTGATTGCATGCCTAATGGATGCTTTAAGGCTACTGGTATTCATCATCTAGCAGATAGATACCCCGCTGAGTCACCAAATTGTTATCCAAAGCTATACCCCTTCTAACTTCGAATATATCGTCAATCAGATGTCACCATCTCCATACTTTACCAACACCATGGAAGTCTAACTTAGCTTACTGCGGATGTCAGTAAATATAGTGTTCTGCAGATTTAAAAGTCCGTGGAACAAAAGAAGTGAGAAATTTATGACCTGGGTGGAATTGAATGACCAACAGAGATTCTGAAGGCTATGAGGTTATTTTAAGGAGAATTCATCAAAGTGTAGATAATTTGGAAAACTGCGGGAAACTAATTCAATGTTCTGTGGGTTTCTCAAAGCTAGTATTTTGTGGATTTCACATATCCGTGAAATAAAAGGAAAAATCTGCGGGACAGTAAAACATTTAGATGTTTAAAGGGGGTCATACATAAAGGGGAGTTAGGATTGTATTAAAGAAAAAATGATTTTTTCAAGCACCAAAGGAATAGTTCCTACGAGCATTGTGTTCACCGCATCTTCAATCTAGCTGCATAGAAGGAAGTTAAAGTAACGTTGTGGGTAAAGCAGGCACAGACGGAACAGTTTCGTCGAGTCATTGGTTCTTTGATTTCCTAATGTGAATGACTAATGGAACACGAGAACTAACAGGTAGCTAAGCAGGGGAAGATTATTGTGGTTGTTGTGGGTAAATTGGGCACTAGTGGAATGAGTGGAACTATTACACAATTCCACCTAACCCCTGATAATCCGAAAAACACAAACCAGTAGCCAATGCAGGAATAACGGGCTTGACAAGCACAAATGGAACTATTCTACATTTTGTCCACTTCCCTGATCGTCTGATCCATCCACACCAAGAACAAAAGGATTAATGGGGAGTTTAGCATCACGCAGGGAACCAATCCCGACTACCCCAATCCTGTGAACCTCAAATGGTCATATATTTTTCCCTATTACTCCAAATTTCATAATCTTGGTACCATTGGATAGATCTCATCATGTACTACACCACAGAAACTAGATTTCTTAAATTAGGTGAGTGTATGTGGGTCAAATATAGGAAAACATTATCAACATTAAAATATGTAGTTCTATGTAGCTCAACTACCATATTTGATGAGGTATGGCGTTCATTCCTTATCGTACAAGCAAAGTATCATGGGGAAATGGTCTTGGAAGGGTGCCAATGCCTATTTTCAGACATTTAATGTATGTTGTTGGATGGTTAAAGGTGGGAATCAAAGTTTCCCTCTCTTTTCCATCCTCTCACTTTCTCATCTTGTATATATTGTAAAAGGATGCTCATTTGTAAGGGTTAGACCCTCTTGTAATGTTAGAACATCCTTTTACAAGTGTTACATGTGTATTTTTAGATGCACGAATTTGATTTGGACATTTACAGTGTGATTCTTTCCTTCATCCTTCATTGTAATGGATTTTGCATCTATTTGAAGAAATAAAATTTGTGATTTGTGGTTATTCTCTACCCTAGCTTGTATTTATTGCATTATCTTGTCTTTTTATTGCATTTTTGGTGTATTGTGCATGTTCGTTCTCTTTTTGCATGGTTTCTTTCTATTGTGCTCCATGGAAATGATAGCTTGAATGTTGTTTTGGATTGTGGCACTCATGTCTGCCCTCTCTTCCTTCATTTTCCTCCCATTTCCACTCCTCTAAGAGTTTTGTTCCCCCTTTTCTTGATGTTATCACCTCTCTTTAGCTTAGGATTTCCATTTTTATGCATTTCCATCTCTTCTTAGTCCCTTGGATTGTTAGAATAGGATTAGATAATTGCATTTCCTTCGTTAGGAGTAGTTTATAATTAGGATTAAGTAGAAGAACCAACCTTCTTTAGAGGTTTTTCTCAACAGCAAGGTCCCACACTTAGAGACAATCCCATGTTACCCAAAAACATTGATTGCTCATCCATTCATCCATGACAAATCAGAGGATGTTGTTTTTTGGCATTAACAAGAACCAATTTTGGTATGCATGGTTTATAACATATTTTATATTCATGATTTCAATGCAAGTTCATAATCGATCCATCACTATCTTGAAAACCAACTCATTAAGTATTCTTCAATAATTGGTTTTGGACTCTCACTAAACCTATAGTATTTTTCTTATTTATCTTTGTGGTGTGGAAATGACCTTTTGTGATTGATGTTCCATAACATTTCCTTATATTCTTAGCATCATTCATGGTTTCAAATCCATTATCATTTAGCCTTTTCTTTAAGTCTCTTTTGTTTGGAAATTTTTAAGAATTGGTAGAGTAAAACATATTTCAAGAATTTACTTAATCATTAGATCTTAGTTCCTTATACCATATTCAAATCACATGATTGATATTATTAGTATTGATGGGTAAATATGGCATACTAATATAAAGGTGAAACGTGTGAAATTTTGGTATCTCTTATGGAAATCCCCTAGACAATGGTAATTTTTATTTCCATCGTCTTTATAATCCTTTTGGCATTAAGTATAATTATTGTACTTGATATTTTTAATACATATTGAAACATGAAATATATTTGAATGAACATTGTTACAGAATGTAATGGACTGAAAATGGATTGATTTTTTCTCAATGTTCACATTTCATACTTTTAGCTATTATCATGAATTCGAGACAACAAATACGTATTCATGTTCAAATTTTTGCATCGTAATTTAAATGAACTCTATATATCGATAATGATGATTTATATCTAATTTTACCTTTGACTAATCGTTAAAAATAGAATAGCTAAGGTAGTCAGGTTTGAAACTATTGGTTATTTACTTCAATTACTATAATGTGGGTGTTAATTTGATTTTTAATGTTACATATAGAGATAATTTAAACATATATCCACAAAATACATGTAAATTAACAATGTTTGAACACAAAATAACAATAAATCACATGTACATAATCAATGTCTCTATACAAATAATGTCCCAAAAATTACATATACATGTTTGAGTCATGTCAAAATCTCTTGTACAAATTGTATACATACATGAAAACAAATGTATACATCTAAAATCTGCGTCATGTACTGGGGAAAGAATCAGATCCCTCATTATGCTCCGCTACACCTTGTATGTATAAAAAGTAATGTACGCATATCAAAAACATTTATTTAACATTATATTAACAACGGCACAAATTTCTAAAACATTTTCAAATAAGTGAATATATTGTACAACTAAATTTATTACCTCGGTATTTGTCTGTGGGGGAATGCCAAGAAGATATGCACTATGTATAAATTTATGTCAAGTAAATCCTTGTGAAACAAAAATATAATTGAAATGTAAGATGTTAATAAACAAAATTTTGAATAAAACATTAATCACATTTAAATTTAGATTTTATTAGTCAAAACACTATATATATATATATATATATATATATATATACATATATACCTTTGTTGAATGTGTCACAAGATCTGTGTGGCCACCACCTTCAACAGTCTCATCATTCATGACCTCTACGCTAAAAAATACAGTTGATGTGTTAAACGAACCAAGAGGTATGGTGGTAAGGTCAATCGAGGGATCAAATTTATGACCCAACAGATTTCAGGAGATCTGAAAATGTCATATATGGAATATCAGTGGACTGTAAAACACCAAAGTGCTCACCAACATAAACAAGTGTCTAATCCTAAACACATAGGTACAAATAATATTTCATGTCAGCAATTGATTAAATATCTATTTAAATAATTGTATTGTAAAGTGACAATAATAACACAATATTAACTAAAAGTAGGTTTTAATTTGCACATATCATAACAGAATAATATTAAACATCTTAAGTCAAAGTAGCAACAACATGCGGTCCAACTGTAAGTGCTTCGGTACTCTACCCTCGATCCTGAACACATGATGTGTTGCCTTACACAATCCTCTGATCTAAAAAACCTAACACCCCTGATAATAGAATATTCTAATCCTCTGTAACCACCTCATATAACTGTAATATGTTAGCAAACATGATGTGTGCTAGCCAATGCAATTGTGTAACATCCATACAATGTGCATGATATATCAAATGTGCATGATCATACAACTCACTTTGTACCTAGTTGTCACTGCTATCAAAGTCATGGGTATCATGTCTGTGAATAAATTATCCAACACAGTCAGAAGATATAAGTTTGGCCTCATGACCAATGTTCACAAGACCCTCTATTTCCCCCTCATGGGCAATCTATATAAGAGGTGTGGAAACGTCATGATAACCAACAAGGAAAGGTCATAGCCTCTATTCAAGATGTCTCACATCAACAACATGTGGAACTCCTTCACGTCGATATGCAATTTTGGTACTAATACACCAACGTCCCTGCGCAAGATAACCAGGGATATCTAAATAGTTCACCTTTAGGTTAAGGTGAACCTCAGTGTATAACATGATAATGAAGTATAAAGGTAACTGATCATTTTTGGGAAATTGGCCTTGAGAGGCTACAAATCAAGGATAAATCAAAGATGGACAAAGGTGACACGTACATTTTTTATTTAATATCCTATGATTTTTTGTTTTCCTACATAGCTCATCCAACACGAGCTCCTAACAAATTTCTTATCTGGAAGTCTAATCATCACATCATCATACCCCACATCATCATGTCACACTAGGAGTTAGCTCATCCATAAAATTTTGTAGTGACTCAAGTTGGAAAGGGTTGAATGTTTGTTAGGTTTAATTGTATCTTTTGATATGTTTTCACGATGCACTTTATATTTCCCAATTGTATTTGGTTGTTCAAGTATATAGACACAAGTTTGGAAATTTCTATTTCAATCCGTTTATGTAAACTTACAAAAGAAGTGGCCATAATTATAAAGAATAAAATTAAAAATCAAGTTAAAATACATTTTTGAATATTCTACACTCATAAATGTTATAATTTCATGTGATTAACCTTAATTTCAAAAAAATTTAAAAACTTCCCCCCTTTTTCTATTTAAAAATAATAATGAAAAAATGAAAAAAAAAACATGTTTTGTCGCTCTTCAGGTGGGTTTGGGCAAACAGGGGTTCAAGCAAAGGTGTTAAGTGAAGGAAAAAGTGGCAGGTTTGGAGCCGCCACAATTATATAGAGAAGGGGTTCACCCATGAACCCCCTTTGGATGAGGGGTAGAGGTGGGGGGGTTTGCTCAGAATCCCTTTGACTACATATGTGGCAATTTGCACGAAGGTAGTTAAGGCAAAGGGGGTGTTCACCCGAACCCCTGCAAACTTCACATCTAGACTTGCGGATTTTATCGACAAAATGAAACACATTATTGTGCTTTAACCCTGCTAAGTTGCATTTATCTCTTAAATCGTAATCTAGGTCAAGTTAAAAATTTAATAGTATTTTTCGCAATATAAAAAGGAAAAATACTAATAAAAATTTAAGAGATTCATATTATCTATCAAAATTTATGACTTATTTTTCATACGAGATTTATAAAAATATATCTAAGTAAAAAAAAGAGCCCCAAAAAAATCATTTCTACTTGTTTTCTTCTTTGAAAAAAATAAATGAAAAATACCATACCATAAGAGACCTAACAACTCTCAAATAATAAACAAAAAAAAAAACTGATGAATTAAAATTTATCTATATTTTTTTCGTTTTTGTAAATAAACATAAAAAAAAAATTATAGAAGAATATATTTAAATTGATTTGAAATAGCTTCCAACAAACTTGCATAATGGGGCAAATCCTAAAAATGTTAGATTACAATGGGGAAAATATAACAATATTGATATAAAGTTATTATAAGAGACAAAATATATATATGTGTAAGGGTATGAGCCCTTACAATAAAATTTGTCAAAAACACCAACAAATTTTTTTTTTTCATCATTTAAAAACTCTAGAAACTTACAAACAAGATTTAGTATTATAACTCTTGTATCAAGTAAGAAATAGTTTCAAGCTCAACTAGTAGAATCTTGAAATATAAGTAAATAAAATGTAATAAAATTAATGGAAATATAAAACATATCATAAAGAGTTAAAACGAAATTTGTAAGTGGGAAAACCAGTACACCGGAAGAAAATCTCACGTGATATTGAAATATTGTCTAAAGCGTTTACAAAATAGCACAATATGTATAGAAATTATTTCAAGAAACAATAAAATGGAAAAAAATATATAATCTAGAAAAAAAAAATTAAAAAGCCTTAAGAAACTTTTTAAAAGAACAGATTGAACAAGGGAAGAAATGTTACGGAAGTGACTCAAACACTTCTAAAATAGAGTGGACTCGTGGAGAGAGAATGAGGAGTTATAAAGTAATTTCAATAATTACATTAACCAACCTTCTAAGTGTGTGTATACTATCACTATTTTTCATGAAGTGAAAAAAAGGGTGCGAAGTGGCAAAGGAGTTACATTTGAAATATAACTCCAATATTCTTTATAATGAGGAATACCTCTTCTTATGAATATTGTCATTATATTATTTCTTCATGGTATATTTGTAAGTGATTAATATTATAATTATATTGAGAAAGCGAGAAAATAATGTGAATTGTTACAACTCACAAATAGAATTAGGTGTGAATGATTTTTAAAAAAGATAAAATAGAATTTGATTAAACAAAACTCGTTGTTTATATGAGCAAACTGATCTGATTTGTGTGATCATTCACATTTTGAAACTCAAAACACTTGCATATGTAATATTTTCATTCAGAGATTGGTTCAGGATAGGCAACTTTGTTCCTCAGTCCTCAACGCAGATCAGTTTAGCATCGTGGATTAACACTCCCAAGAAAGAACCACACATTACAAATTCAAACGTCTCTGTCATATCTATTATACTGGAGTGGAGTGTCTCTAACACTTAGAATAAATTTGTGTAACACTTTAATATTTGTGTTACGTTTTTTTTTAGAGGTTAAAGTCAAATAGAATAAATTCAATGTAGATTGTGAGTGAAGTGTCATGAGCTTGTTGAGTTTTCAAATACTCAAGTTTTTGTAATTAGTTCAGAAATCATTAGTCGAATATTTTCCAATAGTAATGTGTTTGTTCTAAATTAGTGTCATAGGTCTAAATCCTAGTAATAGCCTTTCGCTATATTGGATTTTGAATTTTGTGTCTTTTGAGTGTTTAGATTATGTTTTGCGCCTAAAGCTTCTTGTCTTATTGTTGTCAAAATTAAATGTGCATGTCATCAATAGTGACAAAATGCATTCTCCTTGTCAAATTTTACATACACTTTATAATGAGCATGTCAGTTTTATTGAGGGATATTCTACAATTGAACTTTAAAAAAATAAATTTGTTGAGTGAGTAGCATGTATTTAGAGGATGGAGGCAATAGAGGAAGGAGTTTGAATAACAATTTTTCGTTGACCATTAGAAATAGAATCGCTTCGAATTTAGTGCCATGTTTGTTCGTGTTCAGTTTATTTTTAGTATTGAGTTTTTGTTGTGTTGTTTTAGTGTGTTCCTATTTTTTGTAGTGTTCTAAATAAAACCACTCTTGCTAACATCTAGAGAAAAAAACATATTCAAAAAAATCTACGTCTTGGGGGGGTAGGAGAAGATTTCAACGTAAACTCAAAATGGATTGTTATCCAACCATCTAAATCTCTAGGAATCAAGAGTATACGGAATTTGGGGGTTCAAGAAAAGAAGTCTAAGAAATGTGACACATAATTGGGATTGATCGCTATATCGCTACAAGGGTTATGAGACAATTTAATAGAGTTGTATCTAGGTATAAGCAGTGTTTTTAAGGAGCAACATTTGTAAGATATATTAGCTTTCTCTCATATTAATACGAAAGGGGGAATGTTACAAATATTATCATTATATTAATATTTCATGGTATAGTTATTAATGATTAATATTATAATAATATTGAGAGAGCAAGAAAATAATGTGAATTGTTACAACTCATAAATAGAATCAGATGTGAGTGGCTTTTGATAAAGATTAAATAGAGTTTTTATAGGAGCAAGCTTACCTATTTATATGTAATGTGTTGGTGTTTCATAATATATGTCTAAACCAAAATTACCATCTCTCATAAGAAAAAAAGAAGGTGATATGCTACCTCACATTACCCAGATGATATGAATGATAATTCATATAATAATAACACATAATATTAAGATACTTAATACCCAATAAATATTAAATTCCAACATCATTCCACGTTATTTTTCATTTTCTCACGCTTTGCCTGCGATTGCTAGTCATTATAATGCTCTATTGAACAGTAGGCAAGTGTAGTTGTATAGGTTTACCGACTGTTGCAGGGTGGCATATTTAGCAGCTGAATATCCTGAACATGAGCTCTAATTACAGTAAGCCACATTCCTCTTATAAAAGTTTGAAATTTAGACATGGTAAGGATTTGGACTGTCTTTAAACTGATGTCCTATTCCTGGTTTTCCCTTTCCAAATTAAATGTTATGTTTTTATTAAAAAAAACTTAGTTTGGAAACACAATATAGCCGGAACCAGTCTTTCCCATGGTTAATATTCAATGTTGCTGATAGGAAAACCCTGTCCTTAACTATAATCATGTTTAAATGGCAGTGTTATTTGGTAAGTATTGGTTTTAAGGGATTTACAACACAGGCACTTTAAGTGTACCGCTGTTTGTTGCAGGGGATTTTTAAATGTGAATCTGCATGGAATTGATTGCGTTGCAGAGATGCCAGCAAGTATTAGGTGAGGACAATAATATTCATTGAGGACGAATTTCGTGACAGTTTTAAAATGTATTTATAATTAAATTTATTAAAGTCATAAGACCATCCCCTGATTGTCATGTAAAACATGATATAACATTAGTCTCTCTCCTTCGCCTTTTGTAAGCATCCTTCGACGAATCAACATAAAATAGGTGGTGGAAGATAATCCCAACGGTGTATTTTCTTTTTCTTTTTAAATTATTGAAGAAGAAACACGCAATTGGGTGCATGGGTAATCGATCTCCTTCAACTTAACACCAAGTTCTGAGAGCCATGTTTCATCCCTTGCAGTGTCTGGGCCTTCGCACTTGACAAGAATTGATTTTTTGTTGGTAGGCTGTTTCCAACTAAAGCAATTTCACCAATAGACCAATGCCTGCTTGACCAATAATGAAATTTTCACAAAGTTGCAGCAACAGAGTATAATCCCGTAAGTGCTTTACTGTTTTCCCTCCTTTAATACTCTCTATTCTAACACTAAGATTGTCTTTTGGTATTTTCATCAATTACCCAAACATTTTTGGATCAATAATCACAACCTAAAACATTTTATTTTAGTTTTCAGTGTGTTATACCATAATTCCCTTACTTTGAAGTGTGAAAACCATGATGACATACCCCACCCTCCAAAAGATATAGCCAACAAGCCCTAGCCATTTTCTTGAATGTCTTCAAAGTCAATCCACTTAACATTGCATCGGCCGACACACTATGGAGAAGGGACTTCTGACAAGTGTTTATGCAAGTGCCCTAACAGATGTGTCTGCAAAATGGGGCAGATATGCAATCTCATGGACTGCAATGATTGTGGGATATGCGAAAAAAAATGGGTTGTTTTAAAGGCCTTGGAACTTTTCAGGTAAGTGCAGTTCGCAGGTGTAAAGCTGGAAGCCAAGCCCTTTGTCAACATCTTTTCAGCGGTTATCGAAATGGGAGATTTAGAACATGACATTTTTCTCCTACTCAAGAGCTGGCACTTGCTTGTGCTGTGAAATGCATGCGAGCACCTAAATATGGCGGAGGTGGAGTGTTTTCTACAAAAAAAACATATGAATCTACTTATTGAGTATGGCCAAAGGAGTTTAATCAAATATAGAGGCAAATGAAAGAAGGATTAATAATCTCCACACAGCCTCTTGCATGTTTTCCTCTGCCCAAACCACATTACACATCGTGGAGTGTTATGGAACTTTGCATTCAAAGGGCAAATTAAACCATGTTAATGTTAATGTTTGTCTTTATCTAATGTTATGTGTTCTTATTTTTTTCAATTAATCAATCCTAATAGGATACATTTGAATTTTTTTTTGGATTGGGATTTATTAAGGTGAAAAAAATTTGTGGCGTATTCTTGTTGGTGGGAAAGTTATTATTGTCCTTGATGGGAGATTTCATGACATCTTTTCATTGCTCCTTCAATATATCCAAGGTGCGAGAGACATTATGGTCACGAATCCAGCCCATGTTTCACATTGACAACCATTTACACGTGTTTGTGTGTTTTCAACTATATATTATTAATAATTTCATAGCTTCCTTGGTAAGTTTCTTATTGACCAGTGACACATGGTCTCCAATAGATTTAGACATGGTCATCCTCAAGAGCCATTGAGACTCTTTCAGCAAATCCAAAGAATGGGTATTCAACCCGATGAGCTCACCTTTACCAGCACACTCGCACACCATGGCAAGATAAGAGCTTTGCAGCAAGATATGGACATCCTTCAAGGCAAAATAGTCAATGTTTTTTTGTTGATTTCGTAGTTCTACTATGTTGTTCAGTCCTCACCATCACACAAACTTAAAACAAATTATGATAGCAATACATTTCACTACAAAAAACAACTTATGTAACATTGTTATCGTCTCCAATATAGTGAAGCCAATGTCAACAAGTGACATTCCCACTAGACACCTCCAAGCCATCCCCATCGGCAAATCCCTTCACCCCAAAAGGTGCAAGTGTTACTTCTATACTCAATGAGATTGTTTCGTTTGTCATTCCATGCTACTTTTCCTTCTTATTTTCTTTGCAACTTCCCCTCTTTTCACCTCCCTTTTTGTCGATTCAACTTATTTTGATTCTCATACCTATCTTTCCCTATCAGTGTTTCTGATGTAAAAGCATCCTTACTCCAACAAACAATTTTGGAGTTTGTACAAATTTTGTCATTTTTGGATTGAGTCAAGTTAGTTGAGTTGTAGGCATGTTTGTAAGGTCCTAATACACCACCTAGGATGGTTAGAATGAGTTAAGTCTTCATAGGATTTGAACTAGGATGTTTCCCTCCAAAATGTGATTCAAAATTCTAAGAAGCATTCCAGTGGGTTTTGGCTTGAAAAAGTAGTTTTAGGCATTTGCAAAGCATGTAAAGGGTGTGATAAAGTCCTAAGTTGTCATGAGAATCCTAAATGAGGTCATAATATTGTGTTAGGATCAAAGGTTCTAAAGTCCTAGTTTAATGTTAGAAATCTACAAATATGTATGAAGGTGAATTAGTGGCTTAGAGGCAAAAAATAGACTCCATTCGGTGGAGTGCCTGTTTTTGGGTGATATAAGGTCTCAGTTGTAACTAATATATTCAGTCATGAAGAAGAAGAATTCGAGTCGAGGGCTTAGAAGCAAGATTTGTGCAAATAATTCTCAATCTTGGCCAAGAATTGTGAGAATCATTGTAAATACATTTTGAATCTATGTGATCTTGTTTTGACTTGGCATCGTGTTGTGTTTGTGCCATTGAAAATATCTTAGAGAGACCATGTATGAGTATTTACAGGGATTTGAGGGAGTGAATGTGGTGAAGTTTTCATAGAAACCCTTAAGAACTCAAAACCCTGAGTACACAGTTAGGGGAGAAGGAAGTATAGTATAACATTACTTATTGGATAATTTTGGGAGCCTACTATCACCTTAAACACATGAGAGAAGTCAATGTGTGCCTACATTAGGAGTTTGAAGGATTCAAAATAAGTTTGTGGGATTTGGTGAGCAATTTTGCACTCTCAGCCTATCACAGTCCCATAGCCAGGGTTAAAATTTTGAAGGTGAATATTAATGACTCTCAAGATGAAATTTGGTAGAAATCTTGCCAAGGAGGTCTAGTGAGCGTTTCAAAAGGAATTTTGGAATTCCATCGGTGGAATATTAAATTATACCTGATAGTTAGGGGAAGATACTCAACCAGAGACCTAACTAGAGGAGCCACCTTATAAAGGAAGTTGCTCTTATCCTTGGAGTCAGAACTTGAAACTTCTGGGGAAGTTTAAAGTGCTTAATGGGTGCTTAGAAACACCTCCATGCATCTTGGTACCTCTAACAAAGAGAAATATGCATGACAATCTCTATAGGAAGACCTAGTTAAGCGTTAGAAGACAAATTTGCATAAGGAAGATAATAGAAATTGTGTAAAGAAGTTGAACGGAAACTTTGTGAGCATGTTAGGGTTGTCAAAATTAAACTACTAAAACTTTCAGAGCCTTTTGGGCACATGTGGAAGCATGAATGTATGGTCGGAACAGAAAACATGGTTGAGGGGCATAGTAGGCAATATTGAACAAAGGAATGAATGTAAGAATTTTGATTATCTTAAATGCATTATATGATGGGTCTAACTTTGTTTCAAGTGCATGAACAGAAGTAGGAGCCTAAGGAGCAATCAAAGAAAAAGAAGTCAATCTTCCATTCTTGAACTAGAGGACTAGTGAAAGAAAAGGTAAGAGTTAGTAAGGGCAGTTGAGTACAAGGTCAGTTTGGAAGATGAATGAGCCAGTTCATGAGAGAATTGGTGTGGTAAAGAGGCATAGGAGACTGTGGAAACCAGATCACTTTGTTGGTAAAGATCCTCTTGTTTGCAATGTCTTAGTTTTTGCAAGTTTTGACCTTCATAGGCTAAACCAATGATCCTCCAATGCAGAGTATGATTTAAGAGTGAGGTTTGAACCACTTGCTAACTGAAATAAATGGTTTTTTGTGATCGTCTCTGCATCAGTCTCCATTGCACCTTTTGGGTGCAATTGCTAGTCATCATAATGCTCTATTAAACAATGGGCAAGTGTAGTTGTATAGGCCTACGACTGTTGCAGGGTGACATATCTGGCAGCCTGAATATCCAGAACATGAGCACTAATTACAGTCGGCCACATTCCCCTTACCAAAGTTTGAAATTTAAACATGGTAAGGATTTGGACTGTTCTTAAACTGATGTCGTATTCCTGGTTTTCCCTTTCCAGATTAAATGGCGTGTTTTTACAAAAACAGTTGGTTTGAAAACACAATCAAGCCAGAACCAGTCTTTCTCATGGTCAATAAACAATGTGGCTGATAGGAAGACCCAGACCTTAACTATAATCATGTAAGGGTCAGTTTTATTTGGTAAGTACTGGTTTTAAAAGAGTTACAACACAGGTACTTTATATGTACTGCTCCTTGTTCCACGTAATTTTTAACTGCGAGTCTGCATGGAATTGATTTTGTTGCAGAGATGAAAGCAAGCACTAGGTGAGCACAATAATATTCATTACAGCACAAATTTCACAACAGTTTTAAAATGCATTTATAAAAGTCATAAGATCATCCCCTGACCATCATGAAAAAATGATATAACAGTAATCACTCTCCTTTGCCTTTTGTAAGCATTCCTCGATGAATCAAACATAAAATACGTGGTGGAAGATAATCTCAACAGTGTATTTTTTTTCTTTTTAAATTATTGAAGAGGAAATGCTCAATTGGGTGCATGGATAATCGATATCCTTCAACTTAACACCAAGGTCCGCGAGCCACGCTTCATCCCTTGCGGTGTCAAGCCTTTGCACTTGGGAAGAATTGGTCTTTGGTGGACTCTTTGCGAGTAAAGCAGCTTCACCAATAGACCAATGGCTGCTTGACCAATAGTGAAATTTTCACAAAGTTGCAGCAGCACAGTATATTCCCATAAGTGCTTTACTGTTTCCCTCCTTTAATATTCTCTCTATGCAAACACTTACATTGTCTTTTGGTGTTTCCATTAATTACACAACCATTTTTGGATCAATAATCACAAACCTAAAACATTCCAGTTTTCAGTGTGCTCCGGCATAATTCCCTGACTTTAAAGTGTGAAAACCATGATGACATAACCCACCCCTCCAAAAGATCTAGCCAACATGCACTGGCCATTTCCTTGAATGCTACAAAGTCAATCCACTTTACATCTCATCCGTTCGGTAAACAAATTGCAAGGTTTGAGACCTTGTTCACCATTTAATAGTAAATACAAAGTCTACATTGTTAGTGTATCCTGCTATAAAACCTCTTTGAACAGGGCATAACCAACATATAAAAAGGCACGTAAGGATTTTTTAAGCTTTTGTGTTCTAAAGATAGTTTGGTGGTTGACAAGTAAATTATTTTTAGTGCTTGAAATATATAACACCGCAAAACAATCTGAACATACTCAACAGTAGTAATTACTAATTACTATGTCAGCACATCAAAAGCCAATAGTAATGCATCCTTTGGGGATGCCATTGTCTGATATTAAGTATCCATGATCTCTGACTGGCAGTTAAAGGAAATTAACAATTAACAAATAGCATGCACAAAGAGTTTCCATCACAGCTAAGGGGCAGGCAAGAAAAAACAAATTTAGAGGGAGTGGGGAGAAACAATTAACGTAAGTTAAGACATAATTACAATGATTCTGACTTATAAATGGTCCAAAAGTTATGGATCGATAATTTATCTTTCGAACATGAAATAAACATGATCCAAGTGATATGATAATTATACCCATTCCCAATATTGACATGAAATGGTGGGCCTCAGACATAATTAGCAAGTAAAACACAGGATATAAACATCTGCTGGAAAGATCAGACACGAGTCGAGGAAATTCTATCACCATCAAGGAACTAAAAGAACATCCAGTCTACCTTCAAGTTTCCAGAAGTACAAAACAATGTTTATAACTTTATATGGCCAAAAGCAACTTGAACACAAATATATACTTATAGTCTAAAGCGACCATGCTAACTTATTATATGATCAAACCTTCCAAAAAAATAGCTTTCATTGAGTAATCTCATTATCTGAATATTAATGCCAGTTTGGATAGCACAAATAAAATACCCTCTTTAACCAATGGATAAGGTGAGATTTTTTTATAACAATACCAGTTGAAATGCTTAAAGACAAAAAAAGGACTCATCAGCCAACTCCGTGTTCTATATATCAAAACATAGTACAATTGCCATATCTATCCTAACAAAATTCCCCCTAGTACTGTACAGTGCTGTCAGTGAAAGAAGGCAGTTGAAGATCTAGCAAGTATTAACAATATGTGATGATAACAAAATAAATCCAATCCCTGTAATCAATTTCATCTACCTGATAGTAACAAATTTGTTTGTACCATGTTTTGCCCAATGATTTTTCAAGTCCATGGGATAATTTAGATTATGGCCTTCAGATCCAAGCCTTTCTAATAATTTCTTGAATGCGCCACCACTCATTTTCCTTCCAGCAACTCGTGCACCTCGTCGCTTGGGATTCATCGGGAGGGGATACAAAGATATATTTGTAGTACAACAGGCTGACTGCCAACCACCATTCCCCCACCTGTAACACTGTTGCGGCACACCAGTACAGGAGCAAACAGGAATAGGCATTGTTGAAATATCAAAAACAATTCCATTAATCACAACATCCAGATTCTTCTGTTCACTCTTAACTGTGACTTCCTCATTTATACCTTCCTCAGATTGAGTACCCTGTTTTCTCTGCTTTTTGGGCTTTTGAGTTTTAATTTCAAAACCATCGGATTTTCTCTTGTAAGGGCTCTCTTTCTCACACTCTCTCTTTATAAACTCGTGCTTAATCATCTTCTGAGGTTCTTCAGATGGTAAAGCCTCTAAAATTGGGGGAGAAAACACTGCACTAATAGGGCGTACAGTTTGATATTCCCTTGGCAAATACGGAGTATCTGCAATCACTTGCAAAATCTTTGTACTGGATAACATTCCACATGAGAGGCTCCTCTGTCCATTCCAACTACCATCCCTAGCATAGTCAAGAGCAGCAACCGCTGCATCACGCTCCAAAATTGCAGAGCTCCGGTCTGCATAGGCCACATCCCTTTGCAAGATTGCACTTTCCCTTTCAGCATATGCAGCTTTCTTCTCTGCAAATGCATTATTTCTCTCAAGGATGGCTGCATCACGCTCTGCAAGGGACAGACGTGAATTTCAATTCTGGGTGATCCTTTATAGATTTCTCAAGTGTATCCCAATGCTGGATGTCCAATCTACCTTCATCATCCATGTATGCGAGGCTGTCAACTCCCTCCTCTCACTTAGGAGGTCTATTTTGTCCACTTAACCCTGAACATTTCATAAGCTCAATACTTTGTTCTGGAAAAGGAAAACATTGTGAAAATAAGTATGGTCACAAAACTGAATGCATCATTTGACCATGATTAACCAATATCTGAAAACTCTAGATGAAGCCGCGAGGAAATAGATGATAGAATAATGACCTGGAAACTAGACCTGGGATTTTAAATCAACGTACAAAGTTACTATCAATAGAAACAAGATGAAGCAAGCATTAAATTAAAAACCTGCAAGATTGATATCTAATTAATTCTTAGAGATTTTCACAGGTGAACATTATGAGCAATATATTTGGAGCTGGCTATGCCGTATCCTTTTTATTCATATATTACTTGTAATATTGGCATTCATTCACACAGATGGCAGTACGGAACACAACTTTTAAAAAATAGAATAAGAAGCCCATTTTTGGACTGGCCTACTTCTCTGAGTTGCAAACACATCTTAACATTGAATAATCTATGTTAAAAGATATATGATCCAGCTATTTTCAATTTCTTACCATTAACAAATTCTTGTAAATTATAATCAGCATAGTTTGACCCAATAGAATTACTAATGGCCATTTTTTGAAATGGTTGTCAAAGTACATTTCAAGGAAATAATTACAGAGGATTGTACTTGTTATGAAGGGCATCACATAATCGGCTTATTTCTGTCAATGACAAGAGAGCTAAATGCCATATTTTAATTTGTGGAAGGCAGAATTAGAACCTGGGCTAACTAATTCTTTAGCGAACAGGTACTTGAGGTGTGTCGCCTACAGTGCCATAGAAGACAATTTTTACTTGAGTTAGGGTCACCACTAGCTGATCTACAACTGTTAAATGGCCTACTTTGAGCAATGACAGGTAAATTAAAGTAATTTTAATCGTGCATGTGCTTCATTCCATACAGAAGTTGTTATGCTTTGTTTGGATTAAGTTTTGGCTAATGTCAATGGCACTCACTGGCTTGTCAATAAATCAAAACATATGTCAAAAGGTACTACCAAAAGTTCGCAGCCAGGGAAATCCTATTCTGTTGCAACAGGAAAATGGTGAATTGACAACCTACATGGTACAAAGTTTCCCATCCTTTCTAGTGGTGCGTGGTGAAGATGGGCAAGCGACCTTGCAACTATTGATGACCAAAACATGGATGCTCTTATACTCATTCAGCTCATCATGATGTTACTCTAGAACACATGCTTCTGATAAATAAAATCTAACCTTCATATAAATAAGTCCATGACCTGCATTATGACGTGATCTTCTGTAAGTTGAGTTGTCTTGATAGAGTCAAGATACTAGTTTATGCATCGCAGCCCTAAGCCTGGTAAATTAATCTCCAGGCTTGCACACTATTGACTAATCTTTCAAGCATCTCTATTAAAAGATCACTTTGTTGCTCCATAATGGATTGGATACTGTACTAGAGTCAAACACCTCACTTAAGCTTCCAGAAGTTTTGAAAGTAGGCAATGCGATGCTAAGGTAGACAAAAATTGAGTTCGTTATCTTTATCTTTTACCCCTTCAAGAGCATAAAATTAAGCAAAAATATCTCAAGAACATTTAACTTGTAAGACTAAGAATTGTTTTACCAGTTCCTCTACAAAAAATTATGGTTTGGACAAAAATAAGATGAAAATCCACACACAACTAAACAAAGTTAAAACAACTAGAACATGATTTTGGCATTAAAAAACCAATCAACACACTAAATCATAAACCCAAATAACCCTTAAATCATAAACCCCAATCAAAATCATAAACATTGCAATGAACACACTAACTCATAACCCCAGATGCCCGACATAATTGAAAGCAACCACCAATTTACAAATTTCCTAAGAAGCTAAAGCCCATACATATGTATTAAACATACTGGGCATAGTTCAAAGAGGACAGTGAACCTAATCTGAAACAGAAAATCAAATTTACAGCACACCCATATTATGAATGCAAGGCCCTGTATAGGTAAGCTAAGCTTTAGAAGACCCACCAAGTCAATCCACATATATATCAAGTGGGTGTGCGAGAAAAAGCCAGAGAAATATATGTACAACAAGTGGGTGTGCAGAAAAAGACCATAAAAAATCCAGGAGGGGAGATACACAGCCTATGCAGATTGTCTGTATTCGTCATTGACAAGGGGCGGAGAGAGAAATTGCACAGAGAGAAAAAGGAAAAGAAATTTTTTAACAGAGATAGAAAATGACTTACATTGAAATAGTTGCACAATCGAAGTGTGACAAAGTCAGTCCAGCTGAGTCGAGGGAGTTTTATACCTGCAAGAAGAATAGAAGAAGAAGGTTTAGCAGTATATATCGGACGGATTTGAAAGGGCGCCTCAACCAGAGTTTTTATTTGTATGAATAAGTATTTATGTTGGGGATGGAGGAGTAGGGCCCAGGGACGTCAAGTCATAAAAAGTCGCGTGAGATGCTTCACCAACACTGGCTATGCCACCTGTCCCTCCTAGATACGCATTATATTCTCTCTTACACAGCCCTAAGATTTATATTGTTGTCTGTCAATGATCAAAGTCAAATCGTGTGTGTTTTTTGAAGTGACAAAACCCAACTCGCCTCACCAAGGATGACTTTGTTGATTTTAATTAGATGGGAACATTGGGAAGCTTCTCCTACCTTTGTGCCTTTGTTCAGATCGGCCACTTCCCCAAACACACCTATGTAGAGCAACGCCACTACTTAGGTAGGAAACCATTTTTCGCTTTTGAGGGTTATCTCCTTCTCTTCACATATTTACGCTATAGGCATTTTCAAGGGCGAGATATCTTCATTGTCCTCTTTTTTTTATGAAAGGGGATCTTGTATTATATTAAATGTAACATGATACACGATTCTCTCAACAAAAAAGTAGGTGGTATGAGAGCATGCCCCAAAGCCACAAATAGACTAGGCTAAGCCTTGCAAAACAACTATAGGGGTGCCTGAGGAACACCAAAAATAAAGTTACTCAGGTCCAACGGAGAACGAGAAGCATGAGGCTCAAAATGCCCCTTCTTCTCCTTAGAATATGTGACAATGGTCCATGGGGCCTGCTGGGATGACAAGTCAAGCAGAGGATCAAAGCACAAGCCATCTTGAGCGGGGTCGGAATCAAAAGAGTTAGAAACATGCATCCGCTTGGCACCACCGCCAGCATGGGGAAGCTCGACCGTCATGTTAGTTGGCTGATCTTTGACTTTTGGTTGGCCTTTGACTTCCGGCGTAGAGAATGGTTGCCAACCTTTAGGCCGTTAAGAAGCCCCTTTGTTCTTCTTTTGTTTATTCTGAGTGGGTAAGAGTAGGCAAGCCTCATGAAGGTGCCCAGTTTGATGGCACAACCGGCATCGAAAGGTCGTGTTCTCAAAGTCGAGGATTTGAATCCACTTAAAGCCATCGTAGATTTATTCCAATTTGTCCAGGAGACCTTTGCTGAAATCCACCTCAATGCAAATACAGGCATAGGTGAATAGCTTTTGTTTAGACCACTCATCATCTAATTTGATGAATCGACTAAGAGAATCACCAATAGCCGCACAAACCTCGGGATGCCAAAGGGAAGAGGAAGATTGGGTAGACAAACCCAAATCGACATTTTTGAGACCACCATAGAAGAGGGATCAAAGTCCAGAAACTATCGTGTAAAAAAGAGGCCAGCCCTACCCCAAAACCAGGGACCCTCACTAAAAACCCGTTGATAATTTGTAGGAGAAGAGAACTGAACAATAAAAAAACCCTTGGCACATAACTGGACCTCATAATCACAGGACCAAGTAGAATAAATCCATTGATGCAACTCTTCACTCCGGGGCCAAAATCCATTAAATCTACAGATGATGGCAGAATTTTTAAGGGCACAAATTGAATCGGTTACCTCTGGGAGTGAAAGGGTGACAACATGGATGTTTATTGCCTTTTCCACAATGAACCATGCATCAAGAGCCCTCGAAAATACTTGTGTTTGTGTTCCAGTAGTAGCCACTGGAAAAGTTTTGGGAGGAGCCATTGGAGAGCCACGAGGGAGAGTAAAACGACTGTCATGGATCTGTTGCCTCCACTGTTGTCGTCTGAGCTGGCATTGTCAACTTTGCATCCCCCATACACAGCTTCCTTCGGCCTTGCCGACGACGGGTTAGGTTGAGAGCTAGGCAGTGCTTCCATTCGACTGCTCGCACCAAAGTTCCAAGCAGATCCACGTCTTCGAAAAGCAAGGATGAAGGCTCGCAAGAACCCTAGCTCCATCGTTGCACCGCCGCCACCGCCACCGCCAAATGTTTTGAGCCGGCTCAAGTGGTTATTTTTAGGTTTGTATTGTGGTTGATAATCATTATAATGATTTTTTGCTAGTATCGTCCACCTTGAAGTTGCATTTGCTGGAAAGTGTCAAAATTCAAAAATGTTTTCTGAAAAAATTATTTCCGGCAATATTATTTTCACCTATGCCAAAATAAATATATAAATATTTGGATTCTCTCTGGTGTAATTTACAACTCCTATGCAATTGCTAGTTTTATGCTTATATGGCAGTTGATCATTGTTGTAAAGTTTCTTCAATTGTCAAGATATGTGCGTGGTGTTTGAGTTGTTGTAAGGCGTTACGTCCTCTCTGTTTCATAATGTTATGTTGTTCCTTGTTTTATCTAAATGGGTGGAACTAGACAAAATCTAGAATGTATCCTATTGTTATATTATTATTTTTGAGTGTATTTTGTAGGGGTCATATCTCATAGCCCGTTGACCCAATTTACAAACTGAAAGATGTATTAGAAAGATAGCGAAGCAAAGTAGCAAAAACCAATTACAGCCAAGTCTATAGCCTTTTTTCAAGGCGAATGAATCCTTGAAATGCTCAAAAGACCCAATAAAATACAATATACAAAAAAATGTTAAAAATTTGCTAAAAATATGTTTTAGGCCTTTCTAAAATTAGATTGTCAGAAATCCTACTTTGGATGCTCATCTGGATTATCCCTACCCTGAATCCTCTTCTAGATTATCCTTGCTCTAAATCCTCAGGTAGAACATTTATTCCTCATGTAGATTTATAATATTTGAGAATTTAGTGTCACTAAATATCATGTGCTCTAACTTTTACCAACAAGATATGGAACTCATTGGTGTAGTCTTGCATTGTCTTATCATGACCCAGGTGTAACTGGTAATTTTTTTTGAATTAGTCCTCATAATTCTTCACTAGATAGTATTTTTCTCTGGAAGCATCCTTAAAATAGTCCTAAATTTGTCTCATTCCTTCATTAACACCTAACTTCCCATCATCTTCATCTCGAACGTAGTATGATTCCAACCAATTTTTGACATGCAAATAAGCTTCCAGGAGTGAGAATGTTATCTTTTCCCAATCAGACAAGATATTGACAAAGAAATATGAATCTAGTTGGTCAATTCATTTATCTACTTCATCAGCAGAAATTTTTCCTTCAAACTAAGAAATGTCAAAATTTACATTTATCTTGAAGGGTGATCTACACCCAAAGGGTTTACCTAATGTAGGTATCATTATAAAGATGACCCATGAGATAACATTGGTGATCTGTGCCTTCATCTCCTTCCTCTTCTTCTCAAGGGCTTCGTCAAGTATGTATTTGAAAGAATCTCCCATTTCTATTTGCATTGCATGAGGTCATTTGAAGTGACAGAGAAGATAATTCAAAGGACAACAAATCTTGAGAGTGTGCTTCTGGTGTTCTGACTCCATGTGATTTCATATGTAAGATTGGAATGAAATTTCTCAAATACCAGTTATCCAAATTGGGTTACAATTTGGTGTACAACACATTAACAATGGTACTTAATATGTTAAAATAATCAATTCACAATGAAAGAGCTGTAAAAAAATAAATTTATTGCAATTTAGAATGTATAAAAAATGGTAAACTCTATAGGAGAGATTTATGCCTAGAGATCTATCTCTTCATTCAAAGCAAGCTACTTTATAATTTTACAATGGAGAAGCTAAAATTTTTCTCAAAATAGAACATAAAGCGATCTAAATGGGCATTGAAAGCTCGCCCTACATGGAGATGAAATGTATCCACCTTAAGGGTGAATTTGAATGGGTGGAAGTAGAAAAGTCTAGAATTCATCCTCTTATTATATTATTATATTTTAGTGTTCCAGGGGTCACATCTCCTAACATGTTGACCTAATTTACGAACTAAAGGATGTGTTGAAAAGAAGGTGGAGAAACTAGAAAAAAATGTTACGACCAAGTTGTGTCATTTTTTCATACTAGACAAAGCCCAAAAATGCTTTAAAACCCTTCCAAAATGCAAAATACAAAAAGTTGTCAAAACTACTAAAATAGATTTCAAAACTTTGTAAAAAAATACTTTTCATAAATTCTACTATCAATTCTCATATGGATTATTTATGTTGTGAATCCTCATCTAGATTATCCCTACTCTAAATCCTCATCTAGATCATTTGTTCCTCCTTTAGAAGCAATGGGCCTCATTTATTCTAGATTTTCAACCAATTGTGGAAATGTGCTTGGCATGTCCCTTTTTGGAGACTAGCGAAATTGAAGACCTTAACCCATTCTTCCTCCCCATGTGTTCAAGGAAGGAAGGAAGGGGAGGACTTACATGACATTTTCTAAGTAGATATTTTCATCATTATCATGTATTCCTATTGGGAAGCCAAACACCCCAATAGAAGAACTTATTTAATTAAAATATAATATAATTTGGATCATGTAGACTCTAATAACAAATTATATAATTAAAATTATTTTATGGGGCCAATCATTATTAAAATGTAGCACCCCTTATGATATAAAAGGAGGTTAATTGGCCATTTGATCATTATGTGAATTATTTTATCTCTTGGAAAGATTGCTTGTGAAACATCTTTTTCCCTCTCCTAAGGACAAAAATCCTTGGAGAGTCTTATGTGAGGAAAAAACCCTTCATCAATTCTAGGGAATACTTCAACATGGGAGTCTCTACCCTCTTGAGGGATATTTTGTTGTGATTATCTTTTATTTCAACCCTAGGTGAATTGCCGCAAGGTGTCATTCAATTAAGAATTGAAGATCTTTGTATTATTTCTTGTTGTTAATGCATATTTGGCCTTTTTGAGCTGGAGCGACCTACTTTATGGTGTATTTTGGTGTGTTTATTGGTTTTTCTATGTGGAGCGACCCACCTAGGGGAGCATTTCAATACTTCATTGCAATAATCTCATGATTATAAGGGTGTAATAATATTCTTCATATTTCTAAAGGCCAAGTTCTGTAGTTTCATCAATTTTGGAGGTGTTTTGTTATTTTTCCAAGCTTGTGGAAGTTAGTTGCAGTTCTGGACTATTTAATTAATTTTTACATTTTAGGGTTTTATCATAAAAAATCAAATCTCTCACTACTAAGCTTATAAAAATAAGATTTCTTGCATGATATGATTGTTGATAATATATAATTATTTTAGAGACTTAGAGGTAGTTGATTTCAAGGATTTTGAGGACACAAAAGTGGGTTTGAAACCCCAAAAAGGGTCATTTCCCTAGAAGGGTGTTTGCTGGAAGCAGTTAAGTGTTTTTATCTATTTATTTCAGTCACTAACAACCTACTAAAAATCTAAAAAGTTTTGGTTATCTTCAAATTTTTCATAGTTTCTTGTGAGTCCCCTAAAAGGGACATTACAGTGATATCAGAGCATCATCCTCCCAACTTGTGAAGCATGGAGAACAACTCATAAAATATTGTGAGAACACAAGTAAGGATAGTGAATGCACTAGATATGCTTACCCTAGCCATCCAAAATTTGCAGTGTGTTGGTTTCGCTCAAGGAGAAATGGGTTTTAAGGATTAACATATTGACAGAAGAGTACCAAGCCCTTCTGAAAAGGACACATGATGCATGTTCCTTTGAGGAATTTGTGGAATTAGAGAACAATAGAGTGGCATTGGCACAAGGAATAAGAACCGAACCACACGAAGGATTAACTCAACCCTAGAAGGGAAAAACCCTTCCCTTTTGAAGAAGCAAATCAAAGAGTATGTGGCGGATCAACTACAAAGTTGAGAGGAAGGCATGGTAAAATTTGAAGGTGAAAATAGTGATGAGGATGGCAACCCTTCCAAGACAAATAAGGAAGAATATTTGTGCAGCGGCTAGTTAGCAAGATGGAGCAACCTTTGGGAGTCCTAAAAAACCCCAACACTCTTGCCCAAGTGGAACTCTTGGAATATTTTCTAAACAACACCATGAAGACTCGAGGGTTTGAAGAAAAATCAAAATTGCAAAGGGTCAAATGGGAAAGACTTTTGGCTAACCTTGTTGGAAGCCATACACGTGAAGAAAGTTGAGAGGAAGCCATGGTAAAATTTGAAGGTGAAAATAGTGATGAGAATGGCAACCCTTTGAAGACAAATAAGGAAGAATATTTGTGCAGTGGTTGGTTATCAAGATGGAGCAACCTTTGGGAGTCCTAAAAAACCCCAACACTCTTGCCCAAGTGGAACTCTTGGAATATTTTCTAAACAACACCATGAAGACTCGAGGATTTGAAGAAAAATCAAAATTGCAAAGGGTCAAATGGGAAAGACTTTTGGCTAACCTTGTTGGAAGCCATACACGTGAAGAAAGGGATTTTCCAGGTTCCCACAATCACTTTCAGTCTTCTGAAATTTTCAAGACAACAACTAAGGGTAAGCAAATTAATTCTTTTAGACCAAAAAGTTACCATCCATCTCCCAAACATTTCCTATGAGTTGGATTTGCATGACATCCAAAGTTATGATGGTCATTTCCCATATTCAATGTTCCAAATTAAGGCATTTTCAAAGTCCCAAGAAGAGGGACAACACCCTCATATTTTTAGTTCAAAGTATGATAAAAGCAACACTGGTCTACTCCAATTTTTCCTTCACTCTATTTAAGATAAGAGAAGGAAGTTGGATCCCTTGTATCAAAATGATTTATACACATGGGTGTGGGATCCCGATAATGTTTTAAGGCCAAAAGGGGTGTAGTTAATCATGTTGAAATCATTATCGTTAGTAATTTCATCATCTCATTCCAAGGAGCAAGAAAAAAAATCAAAATTGATCCTTAACATGCATAAGAAAAATATTGTGGAAGACAACAAGGTTCAATGGTTGAAGCTCATGGATCAAGAGGAGAACATAGTGTGTCACATGGAGAGGAATTACAAGAAGGAGCAGTCCATAACACCATATTTTGGGTAGTAGATGGTGTCCTTACATTCAGTAGTATTCCCACAAAAAGAGCCATTCACAGGAGGTAAGATTCTTCATCATCATAAGGTGGGTCTCGAAAAACTCTTTGGGGTAAACATCATCATTTCCAGTTGTAAATACGGAGCTTATTGGAATTTACTATAAATTGATTGTTGATTTAACAAAAATAAACTAAAATGGATAGTATTACTTATGTTAAATTATATGATGTGGTACAACAAGCAAATATGGCAGTAAAGTAGACTAGAGGACTCAACCAACAAGCAATGAAAGTAAAACCCTAAGTGCAATGAAGAGTTAAGACACTTAGTTAATTTCGTGAAATTCCTGGCAATGTGTGAAGGTGGAAAATGTTGGAACATAATGGTTAAATGGGTCGGTGACCCCTTGATTAAATATGGGTCCAACATTATACTATAGGTTAAATATTTAATAATAAGAAATGTTTATATTTTTGTTATTAAATATTCAAACCTATGGATATACTTTAGGTTAAATGTTTAATAATAAGAAATAGTTATATTTATATTATTAAATGTTTTAAACCTTGGTATATGTGTCGACCATTTAGGTTGAAAATGTGGGTCGGGAGGCATATCCGATCACATCATATAAAAAGGACTTTGGGTCCTCATTTGATATATTGAAAAATATATATCAATAGTGTTTTTTACTCTTGTGATTAGGGTTTCTTAAGGAGGAGGTAATTTACTGGATGTAAAAGGGTTCTCTACAATAAAGGTTATTTTTCATAGTGGTTTTTTACCTTCGGGTTTTCCACTTTAAATCATGTGTCATTTGTTATTTACTTTATGTAAGTATTTCTTTATTTGTTATGCAATATAGTGTGATGTTTATTGATTTAATATTGCACAGTTTATTAATGTTGTATATTTTAATTGATTAAATATGTAGTTAATAGAATCCTCAAATTCTATCATGGTATCAGAGCGAGGTAAATTAAATAGGTAAGATCAAATATTGTTGTATTTAATTTATTTAATCTTGTACGAGTTTTTTCAACCAACCCGAAAGGGTATTTAAAAATCTTCAGCTCCCCTTCTCCCCAATTTTTTTGAATGTTTTGTGAGGAATTAATGTGAGTGTGCATAGGTGAAAAGGGTTTACATGCATGTGAAAAATCATATACAGGGTAACTGTTTTCAAAGGTAAAATTCAAGAGTAAATGAAGGGAGGAGACAAGTTTCATGAAAATAGGGATTTCAAATTATTTCATTGGTTCAGTGAAATTACTTGTGCCCTCTATAAATCTCCATGTTAATTTGTACTCTCATGTGATTCGAAATATCCTTGCACCTAGTAAAAGTCCTCTTACTATTTTTACCTCTTTTTTTTCAAAATAATATGCCATGTCCTTTGGACCCCCCTCTAATAGGACTTGATTTAAAAAAATATAAGTTTATAGTTTTTATAACTTTATTTTTTAAATAAAAATTTACTATACAATAAAGATCATTATAGTTTATATTATATGACTATTCTATATATATATATATATATATATAATTGTTTATATATTATTATAATTTATAAACAAAATTTGTACAGAAGAATAAATTCTGAAATTTCATATTCTAGAAATATACAGGTATTTTTCATTGTGTTAAATTTGACGATCAAATGACTGTCACGACAGACTAAAAATAAGGCAGAATGATGGTCATTTAGACATCAAATTTAAGCAGGCCATATCAAGTAAATTTTTACTGTGTTAAAATTGACGGTCAAATGACCATCACGGTAGACCAAAAATAAGGCAGAATGACGGTCATTTAGATGTCAAATTTAAGCTAGCCAGATCTTTATCTTCATTAACACTTTTCAAAAATTTGAAGTTGTGCATTCTTAGGTGTTTCATCTTCTCTTCTATATGGTCGGAAAAATTGTATGATATGTCTGGGGTATAATGTCATAGCCCTTTATAATGCGGGCTATTATTTGATTATGAAAAGTTAATTAGTATGCATTTTAATGACAAAATTAGCTATTGTCAAATAGTTTCTTTAGATCTAGTTCTATTAATATTTTATGATCATTTTTTTTTAAATAGTTATTTCTTTTTAAAAATATATATATAATACTTGATTTTTCAATGAAATAATACAAAAAAAATCATAAAATATGGACATTGTCGTTTTTTTATTAATATGTTTCTAACTCACTGGTGCATTATATCATAATGGGGTATGTGTTTCAGGAAATTTGAAAGACAATGGCGTCCAGTTTCTTTTGCCTCGATAAATCTCATATCCTAAATGGAGTAAATTACAATATTTGGAAGATTAGGGTCAAATCAGAACTTATGGCAAGGAAACTTTAGACGATTGTTTCAGGAACAGAGCTTGCGCCCATCGGTCGTCATGCAAATGTGGAAAATATGAATGCATTCTCACAATGTATACAAGAGGCCCTTTCCATGAGCCCACCCAATATGAACAATGAATATCTTCTACGCATTGGTAATATCCAACATCATAAATAGGTATGAATACAATTAGAATCCATGCATGAATGTATGCACTTATATAAGATTATTAAACTTGTTTTAGAATTACTTACGACTCCTATGAAAGTAGATGAAAAAGTAGTTAATTTCTTAATCAAAATTTAAAATATCAAAGCACAATTAGATGGATGTAATTGTGACTTAATTGGTAAAAAATAATCTACTTTATTGTTCAGTTGAATATACATTAAAGATTTAAGAACTTTATTTCTATCCTAAACTCTAAATATCATAATGAGGATGAATTACTTGATTTAAATACTTTGAGTTCTCTTTTGATACAGGAAGGACAAGTGATGATGAACTTCGACTCTAAAGAGAATGCCTCTCAGGCACTTCTTGCTCATAATTCAAAGTCCAAACCACGCAAGCCCTTCTTTGATTAGAAGTTTAGATCCAAATCTTCATTTGCTGATAAGAAAAGTTTTAGTTTTGAAGATTTGTGTGTAAGCTTTAATTGTAAATGTCACAAATGTGGCAAATTTAGGCATAAAAAGGAAGAGTGTAAATCTAAGAAACCTATCCATAAAAATTAGAAACAGACTGTCTCATCTAAATATAATTTAAGGAAAAATTATAGTTCTAATGATGCTTCTAAAACTATTGCATTATATGTTGTTTTATACTCTTCCTCTAATTCTGAATGGATTCTAGTTCAGGTGCTTTAAATCATATGACTGGTATTTCCAATTCTTTTTTTGATGTTACAAAAATCAATGAACGTGTGTATCTTGGTGATAACTCATCTTTAGAAGCAATAGAGAAAGGAAAAATAAAATTTGCAAATGGTATTTTGCATAGTGTTTTATTTGTTCCTAAGCTTAAAAAGAATCTTTTGTTATGCTCACAACTAACTCATGATGGTTGGTCTATTCAAATTTTGAAGGATACTTGGTACATCAAAGATAGTAATGAGAATATAATTGTTGAAGGAATTCAAAGAAATGGTCTATATATTTTTGATGATTTTTCTTCTGCATCTTGTTTAGTATATCAAAGTTTGAATAATTCAAAACTATGGCATGAAATGTTAGGACATGTTAATTATCAAATCTTGTATGACATGTCTAGATATAATCTAGTTAAAGGTTTGTTTGTTTTGTCTTCATCTCACAATGCTTGTGAAGGATGTTTACGCTCAAAACAAAGTGTTAAACCCTTTCACTTACATCCTGAGAAGAGTTCCTCTTCACCACTAGAACTCATTCATAGTGATGTTAGAGGACCTCTTGAAGTAGCTTCATTAAATGGTTCTTTGTATGTTGTGAATTTTATTGATGATTTCATCAGGATGAGTTGGACATATTTCCTTAAAATTAAATCTGATGTATTTAGAAAATTTAAGGAATTTAAAGCTTCTGTTGAAAATTCATCAAATTATAAAATTAAGAGGCTTAAAACAAATAATGGGGGTGAACATGTTAGCAAGGCATTTGAAAATTTCTATATTGATTGTGGTATTAAGAGATAATTAACTTCTTCCCATTCTCCTCAGTCTAATGGTGTTGTAGAACGAAAAAATAAGACTATTCTAGATATGGCTCGCACTATGCTTCATTCTACCGGTCTTCCCAAATTTCTGTGGGCTTAAGAAATGAACACAACAATCTACATTCTAAATAGAGTCCTTACCAAATATATTCACCTTTCAACCCCCTTAGAGAAATAGTCAAATAAAAAACCTGATACAACACATTTAAAAGACTTTGGTAGTCATGCCTCCTTATATATCCCTAAAAAGAAAAGAAAGAAACTTGATATGACTTCTTTTTCTTTAATTTTCATTGGATATGGTATTTACACTACAGGTTTAAGGATTTTTTACCATGTATAAAGTGAAGTGACTGAAAAATTACAATGTTATTTTTTTAGGAAAATGCTTATGTTTATCTTCAAATAGTAATGATATTCTTAATTTTGTCAATATTCCTAATGATAGTTCTGGTATTGATAATGAAAATATGGGAAATTTTTAAGGAAACCCTATGAGAAAAACTTATAAAAATTGTGGTGAATATACCTATATCTAGTTTCATGGGTTTGGTGAATATATCTATAACCAGTTTCATGGTTTTGGTGAATATCCCTATAAGTTGTTCCATCTATGTTGATGAAAATGGTAAAAAAATATTTAAAATATTTCAAAATCGAATGACGAATCTCCTGTGATTTTTTTAGAGAATACTCTTTATCAAATTTGAATGTAATGAGGCCAAAAAAATTTCATTTATTTTACGTGCCTTAACTTTATGCTCAAGTTCCTAGAATGTGTGATACTTGGCCACTCAGAGGGAGAGTAAAATGACATGTGGTATCTTGTGATTGCTCATTGACACTTATGCCTTGCCTCACTAACACTGCAGGACCTTAAACTTTATTGAATTGGTTCATTTCGTGGTCTTGGAGTCTAGGGAATGTCTTTGACTTGGGGAGGCCCAGAATCCTGCCATGTGTCTATCTGATGGGAAGGGAAGGATTGAAATCTTTAATAATAAGGAAAAAATAATTTATATTTAATAATCAAGGATACACCATTGGTTGCTATTAATATTTTTATGTTTGGTATGTACAACAGTAAGAATGTGTTTTTTTAATAACAGGAAGGGGGTAAATTTAATGATGTGGAGAAGTAGTTCTCACAACATGTGAAGCATATTTCTACAGTGGTATTTGTATATGTGTGTGCCAAGAAACATGATCAAGATTTTAAATTTTGAAACTTAAGATTAATTTAAGTCCAAGAAGATGAATTTATTTTGAAGGAACACATTGGCAATTTGTGATCTTGCATGAAATAACATGTAGCAAAGGAAAGGTTATCATGTCTTAGGCTCATGTCATTTAAATTTTGTGACTGATTATCTCTCTGTTGTTATTCCCATAGTTGATTGAAGGTTCTTCTACTTCAAAAAAAAGACAATTCAATGATTACTCTTGCTTATAAGCATTGGTAAAGACAAACTGAAATCTTGATATATATTTACATACACACATACATACATACATACATACATACATACATACATACATATATATATATATATATCTCTGTGTGTGTGTGTGTGTGTGGATATATATATATATATATACATAATAGGAGCCAAGTAGTTGTCTCAAATTAGCTTGGGCTCAAAGATGATACCATTGTTATAACACATGTAATTGTTGTTTATATATACTAGAAACCTTGACCAAGACCCTTTCTTTAAATGAAAAAAAAGGATAAGGATATTTCTGGAAAGGACCTTTCTAAAACACAAGAAAATCTCCCACCATAGTGAAACTAAATAAGAACATCCTTTTCCTCGCAGAAAAACATTGGAACATTACGTTGGGCATCCTTGAAATTTCTTTCCAAGACCAAACATTGCCTCTCCTCCTTCCAAACTCAAACTCAAACTCAAACACAATTATGTCCTTCAAATGGTCCCCATCTATAATTGGTGCTGTAAGTAGCACCCTTTCTTCATATACAACCAACCTTGGTTTGTAGTGAGGGAAATAATCTCTGACATATCTTACAGGTAACAACACAAAATGCATAGTAGCATAATCTTGACTGTTATAAATTATCACACCCAACACATGTTCATATGACATTAAGAAGAAAAAATTATTGTTGCTGAAGACAATGGGTCCATAGAAGAAACAATCTCTCAATCGCGCCACAATCCTCCAAGTCCCCATAGAAGAATCATAAATTTCTATAGTACCATAGCCTGCATTAACTCCAGATCTATTAGCACTTTCTTGAACCACTTTGTACCCCTTGTTGTCATCCACCACCAGAATGTTCCACGCATAAATATAAAAGTTCCATCCATTAAGTTGAGTTGATAACATCTGAGGAAGCTTGAAGGAGGTTCCCAGCTTCATTGGATTACATACCCTTGAAACATGACTGTCACATGAACAAAATAAGATTATCCCTCAATGTGAATCTTCAAACTATACCCAATCAAAGCATGATAACCATGAAAAGTTGAGAATTTTCCATGTTCTACTGTAAAATTTGTATCTCAGCCAATGATGACCACGATCATGATTTACAAGTATCCATGGATGTTTGTTCCTTGTTTCACTGTAATGCTTGAAGAATCTGGTGGAAGTCATGAGTGCTTTCCATTCCTTAGAAACTAGAGAGAACCTGCATATGGATTCTAATGGAATCCAAAGGAATACATTTTCCCAAACATCTTGAGGTAGTGACTGATCCCACAGAACATGATTTCCATGCTGCATTGGAAATAAACTAAAATGAAGAACAAATTCTGGTGTTTCAAGAAGGAGAAGACAAATCAAAAGGCGTAACACTATAGCAATGCAAGAGTATCCACAAGAACATGTGTTGGCAAGGAAAAATATATTTGTTGAAACATAAACAAGAGTATCCACATAGATTATCTCATATATTTGTTGAAACATAAACATTACATTACATAAAAATTACATATCATAAACTATAAAATCTCGAAAAAAATTGTTTTTTTGTTTTTAACATAAAAAGGAGTATGCAGGTTTTGATTTCTTGGTTCTTCTATTTTTAAACTATAAAATCTCCAAAAATTTAGTGTTTGATACGGTGGATGGAAGAAAATGCAAAAAAATGGTAAATTTCTCCAAATCCACCGTATTTGGTAACTACGATCATAACATAGGCATACCAAAAAAGATATAAGCCTATAACTATATTATAACATAAATATTGCATATCATAATATATTTCTCAATTCTTGTACCACTTTCCTAACTGTATCGACATCGATCTTCTCTCGCTAAAGTGTCAGGCCAGGGTTAGTATCCTGACACATTCTTTATCAATGATAGCTTACTTGGTGTCTGTTAAGTCTTTCCAGGTTTTAAGAACTTCAAAAGCTCGCTATAACTTTGCAAGGATGGAAGACACCATTTTGACATGACTGTCCATCTGAGGGGTCATTTCCAAGGGATTGATTTAGATTGCCATCAATTTCCATATCCACATTGTTTTTAGCAGCATGTGGAGAATCCATAGGTTCTGCAGCTCTGAGGATTCTGGATAAATAATAGAGAGTTCCCATAATACTTCAGGAATTGGCTTGCTTAGACATGGAATCTGGGTTGGAGCTCTACAGGAGAAGTTCTAAGAGAATGAAGGGAAACCTTGGCAGTAGATGAAACTGAAAAGGAGAGGGCGGGTGGAAGCACCATCATTAGGAGAACTAGAAGCAGAGAGGGTGAAGGATTTCCCAAACATAACCTAATCTGAGTGTGTATCAGAACTAGAAGAAACCATGATGTATTCATGGCTTGATATTGGTTTGATGCACTCAATTTGGTCCCCCATGATTTTACAAAAGAAACTAAGTGTTAGAAAATGACCATGGGACTTGAATTTATAATTGCTGAGCAAGTTCTTCAACTGGACCTTGAAATGTGTCCACCAAACCCAGGTATGTATTGATAGTTAATATTAAATGCAAATCATGGGCATGGTGAAATTTTTCCTTTAAACCGACGTCACTATCCCACACGCCTCTGCCTTTTAAAGTTAAATAAACATCCTTTTATCATGATGAATAAAATATCATTAAGGATAGACATATCGATATTTGAGTAATATATTAAGAGAGAGGAGCTAATCGTCGAGCATGGACCAATTAATTATAATGGTATTGGTGAGGGTGGATGTAAATACTAAAGATAGGGACTAGTACTTGCCAATTTATCACTTAAAATTTGATACAAAAGTAGTCGATAAAATGTGTCACATCAAAAATAATAAAATTTAAATGCATCACTTTAAAGACTAAAGTTATGGAAAAAGTTTTTTCCATATTTATTAAATATGTTACTTTTATGAAAAATGTCTTTTCCATATTTATTAAATATCTTGTTTCCTGGACCTTCATCCTAGAAAATATAACGTGACCAAGAATTAAATTTGATAAGACATTTCTTAACTACGAGGGTGCCAATTAAATCTCTGGCAACACACTTTACATGAATAGGGTATTAAATTCAATTAAAATTCAAGTCAAGAGCTGAGGCTATTGATTTTGGGGGGATATGACATTGATGGCAAAATGATATCTCCCTCACACATCATCTCAAAATACATGCTTATTTAAACCTAGGTGATGACATGTTACCAACTTACAACATAAATTTTCCAAGCGTCCTCCACCATCTTCTTTTAATCAATCATCCTGCGTCCATGTCTTCTTCATCTACAAAATTGAATCCTCTTAATGCAAAACTCAACCATTTGGGTGAGTGTTTCCAGCTGACAATTCCCAATGAGGCCCTCGTCTGCCACATTCTCAACATACTAGACACCAGGGCTGGATCTCCCAATATTTCCTCTCCAAAGGACATGATTTTATATTTCTTGCATCATTTGTTCTGAATTATGTCCTTCATTTCCTATTTTCCAAGCTCTCCATTTCCACCCGATTCACCCAAATTATCACATGAACACAAAACAATTAAAGAACCACTAGATACGCCACTTCCCCTGTGTCTTAGGTGATCAGTGGGGTTTTAACCTAGATTTTTACAAACCTCATTTATTGACCATAGAGCTCTCAATACCAATCTCACTACCTACTCAACAAGGGGAAGAACAACCCCCAAATTTTCTAGAGAATGAAACAACAGAAAGTGGTTGACAATATTAAAAACCATTCCTCGGTGAAGTATGGTCCATGGTAAGCACCCACACCTTTCCTCTCAAGAAAATGAGGATCATGAGGGAGGGCTCTTCTGGCACTAGCATAATTCATCAATTCCCTGTAGCTCAACTTTCTTCAGGGAAGAAAACCAAAGGATACATAAGAGGGGTAGACTCTCTTTCTGAGTGGGTAAACTCACATAAAAGGAAAAGAGAATTCACCAAAATACTAAATGGGCCTTGGGTGGGAGTCCAAGAGCTGCTAAATATGGGCATGTCATGGGATTTAGTGGGAGATATCTGAGTTTGTTTTCAACGCAGTGTACAAAGACAGTGTTTATCCAATGTAGGGACAGGCTGCTAAAAGGTGCTCCAATGTTTCAGGATGAATCTATGTCTTCAAAAGAATGAATATTATATTTTATCTTTATAAAGCAATCTGTAATATGTATTTTGTAATATCGTGTTTGTGTGTGTGTGTGTGTGTGTGTGTGTGTGCGCGCGTGCGTGCGTGCTTTCAAGAGCAAGGGCCCCTAAAATAGAACCCATTTTGTTATGAGAATATTGTTGAATAATTTGTCACAGTTGTAGTAGCATTTGATTGATGTATTTTTTAGATTTGTTTATATTTCATCACATATAGGAGGAGACATTTTTGGAAAAAAAAGAAACTAACTACATATATAAAATATAAGAAATGATATTTTAGAAATTTGGAAGTGACATATTTCAGCTATCATGTATATTCAAAAGTTACTAAGCTTTATGAAAAGGGCACTTGCTTGCAAAATATATTGAAATGACCATCATTGTATTCAATGATCAAATTTGAAGGGCTTCCCATACTTTAATTTGACTAGCTAGGTTAAGATTTACCCGTCATAAATGAGATATTAGAAAACACATTACCCTTCAACAAAAAAAAATGAAAATGTTAATTTTCTTTCAATATATATTTGATTAATTTGAATACAATAAATATGAAAAATGTCAAAATTATGAAATATATAACATCTAAAAATAATTTTGAAAACACTATATAAATGTGAAAACACTATATTTCATCAGTAATGACATCAACAATTCTGAATTCTATTTAAAAACAACATTTTCATTAGTTATTTCAATTCAAATAGTAAATAATATTAAGCAGCATTTGATTTTATTCATATTCATTTTCTTTAGAAAGAATTTCTTTGATCTATTCTCATCTTAAATCTATGGATATTTGGTTTTGTATTTTGAAAATTGAACCTGTAATAGCTTTTTAAGTTACTGAAAACTATAAATTAATTTAAGAAAGAAAGGATCTAATTTAAGAAATATAATAATGTATAATATATATATATATATATATTGGAATTTGGGATGGTCTCAAAATCATCTTAAATACAGAAGGGCCTTAAATATATGTTGTTGCCAATCTTTTCAAGTGTGTGAAGGGCCTTGTTTTTTGCCTATTTATTGTGGGTCGAATTTTTTCATTTTCATCCTTTTTCTCGGTGAGCACCTATGGATTCCCCTCGAGTTCCCCTCTGTTTTATTTTTTCAATAAAAGAGAAATGACTTTCAGGTCGTCTATATCCGATAATCGTCTGTGGCGATCTTCAAAATTGGTAATGGTAGCAATTTGGAGGTAATTAAATTGGTTTTTGGGGGAAAATATATGTTTGAGGATGGATGGTGTAGGGTTAATAGTAGTATGGTGTCAGTTTTTGTGGAAAATGTTCTGATAATTGAGCCATCGAAGCCTGATGTGGTCAACCTTTCTCTCCACTGGGTTTGGCCATCTTTCTGTCAAAATTTGGTTGCAGAAGTGCAAAAGTGTAATGTTTCTTTCTGGGCAGTGGGGGAGGAGGTAAAGCTATGGGGTTCTATGGATTTGAGCATCTTCAGGGAACTGGAATGTTGCCATGGGGAGCTGATGACCTTCGAAGAGAAGTTGACGGTGTTCATCTGTGACAAGAATGTTGGAAGGACACACTTCAAACTCCCTAATTTGGCTTCCCTCAATTCTCCCATTGAGCGAGTGCCACTTTGGTGGATGGAAATCCGTGAAACTACAGGGGAAGCTTATAATCATCTTTGGTGCAGTTGGGCTAATGAAGTTGTTGCTCAGGAATATAAGGAGGGTGTGGTTGAGAGGAAGGGATCTCCAGTTGTAATTTTTTTTGTGTCTTCTGATTCAGGGGATTAATCCTCGATCTAAATATATGTTGTAATGTCTATATCATAGTAAAGCTATAGTTTTCATTCCTTCTAGCTGGATTTTTCTTGATATACCTAATAGTCATGATTGACAAAGTTTTTTTCATATTCATGTTTTATCTGAGGTTTGGCCTCTCTCTTTTGTATAGGGATCTCCAGTTGTAATTTTTTTGTGTCTTCTGATTCAGGGGATTAATCCTCAATCTAAATATATGTTTTAATGTCTATATTATAATAAAGCTATAGTCTTCATTCCTTCTAGCTGGATTTTTCTTGATATACATAATAGTCATGATTTAAAAAGTTTTTTTCATCTTCATGTTGTATCTGAGGTTTGGCCTCTCTCTTTTGTACAGGGAACGGGACCCTTCAACCCACTTTAACAATAAAATAATAATATATATAATGTATTTAAATTATATTAATTGATCTGCGATGCATGGGAAAAAAGTGGCAGTGATAGCTTTTTGATTTATTGAAAACTTTAAATTAATTTAAGAAAGAAAGAATCTAATTTAAGAAATCAATAATGTAAACACTATATAAATGTGAAAACATTATATTTCATCAGTAATGACATCAACAAATCTGAATTCTATTTAAAAACAATATTTTTTAGTTATTTCAATTCAAATAGTAAATAATATCAAGCAACATTTGATTTTATTCATATTCATTTTCTTTAGAAATTCTTCCTTTGATCTATTCTCATCTATGGATATTTGGTTTTGTATTTTAAAAATTGAACTTGTGATAGATTTTTAATTTATTGAAAACTTTCAATTAAAATACCCTATATATAATATATATATATATATACTCCAAACAAAAAACCGAACATAAACCAACAACACAAGGCCCCAATATATGGACCACATGGAGAAGAAGGAAACATATATTGAATAAATTGATAGAAATGGCTTCAAGACAATGAATACACATGGCCCCACAAAACTTTGCTTTGAACAAAAAAAAACATAGAAAAGACAAGGCCCCATTAATCCTCATCACGGAGAAGAAGGAAACACCATTTGAAAAAATAGATGTGGCTTCAAGACAATGAATACACATGCCCACATAACCAAAAAAACAATCTAGAAAAGAGTATCAATCCTCATCCAAAATAACCATCACCCCTACCTCCTGCACTCACCTCGACCACCACCGCCAGAAATGCCACCTTCCAGCTACTTGGCCTTACCAAGCAGAAGAAGAAAGGCCTCCCTTGGAATTATCCCAAAACTCATTGAGGTGGTCAATGGCCGAGTCGATAGGTGAGCGAGCATCGATGAGATCCAAAGGAGGTAATTTTGTAGGGTCTGGACCACCATGCCAGAACAAAATGTGAACAACCTCTACGTAGAGTAGCAGCTCCCTATACCACTTGCCGAGCCAATCTTCCCCACGCTCAGGTGTCTATTCACCTGACCATCTGCCTCCTCCACCCAGAGAAGAGGGTCTGGGATGCAACATCTATCCATTTATTCATGCAAACTGACTCAATGGATAGGGTAAATAAAGAACTCCATGATAGCCATGACATCCACCTTGACCAGATGGAGCAAGAGGAAATTAGAAACAAATGCCACAGTGAGTTCAGAGTTGACTATCTGGCCTATGAGAGTCCTTCATATAGGAATCTCCTATCACACACTCAATGGCCTCAGCCTCGAGCACAAAATTTTAGTGAAACACCTCTTGAAGCCACCAAGAAATGGCCGAAGTAAAGGCCATTTCTTTTCTCTCCCCATGCAGAGAAATGAAAGGAAACCCCAAAAAAACCATTCTCTTGCCAACCCAAAAACATGAACAAATAGAGGTAGGGAGAGAGGAATGCGAAGCGGTTAACAATAATAAAGGTCCCAAATTGTGGCATGTGCCACCATTAATTCTTCAAGCTTTGTGTGCACCACCCATCATAAATGATAATATCTTCCAAGTCGTGCCAATATTCTATATTATTATAAATTAATTCAACTCTCGGGCCATCAATTGCCTCGTTAGCTAGATGATCAGAAAAAAAATCCCTCCCTATAAACATGATTAATACTCCAACTATTGGATTTTCCAAGCCAAAAAAGGATATTGGAGATATAGAAATTAAGGTGCCAAGAAAGGGAAAATCACTTAGTAATCCTTATGAATCAAAACATTAAATTAATTTAAGAAAGAAATAATATTATTTAAGAAATCAATGAATGTAAATACTATAAATATATATTTATATAATAATATTTATATAAATATATAATATGTTGGAGGCCCATCATATATTCCAATTCCAATGTCCATGACCAAAAATGAACAATTAATCCCGAACCTAAATTATAATTCATCTCGCTTAAATCTGGGAGCTTCACACCCATGGGGGCACAACAAAAAGAAATCCATGGAATGTGGCATGGGAAAAAGTGGGGGTTTATTATTCAAAAAATTTCAACAGTCCCCCAAAAAATTTCAATGTCCAAGTCATTAAATGCCCACACCTATCATCATAGAACCGAAAACTTTATTATTGAATTGGTTCATTCCATGAGCTTAGAGTCTGGGGAATGCCTTTGCGTCGAGGAGGACAAAAATCCTTACACATGTTCATCTGATAAATAATATGCATCATTCGATATATTAAGATCAATGACACAAGCTCTATTCTGAGACGAAGGCCTGACACACTCACATTTCAAATGGAAGTTCCTGGAATAGGCCTAGCTAAGTGACAATTGTCATCCACTGAATGGAATTTTATTAAAGACTAAATTCGATGTCTACAAAGTACAGTAAAATACTTAATCATTTATAGTGATGTTGACAATTGAAATTCTATTTCTGGAAGGCATACTGCAACAAAAGGTAGAATATATTCATAGAATTATACAGACCGTGTAAGACTCAAATTTTTCATATTTTCAAGTAAGCGTCATCCTGCATTTGAGTCTTGATTCTTTAAATCTTATATTTTTATAAGCATTACTGTATAAGCCTCCCCTTTAAAATATTTCAATATAAGGGTTGAGAAATTAGGGTTGAGGATTTACAGAATCCAAAATTCCAAGCATGTCTACTTCCACATGATCCCAAAGTAAAAGTAAAACCCAAATCCCAGATGCCAAACTGCTTAAAATTAAAACCCCTGGTTTTACTGATGAATATCATGATATTTATGATCATGTAATTGGCACAAGAGCTTCACATCTTAGATACACGTTTGAGACGAAGATGAGGGAAAGTAGACATTTGGACCAATCAGGTAGACATAAAGGTTTAGGTTGGATAACATGGGGGTTTGGATTGGGACACATGATGTTCCACGAGGTTTTCCCCTACCCTAAATTTGTAAATATATGTGCCCAAAATTACAATGAGACAAAAAAAAGTAATTGTTGCAAAGGGCAATAGCAGACAAGAACTTTTGTACATTACAGAGGTAAATCTTAACAGTGCGTTGGGGTTTGAAATCAAATATTTAGGAACCATCCACATAAACCTAGAAAAAATTGCTAGCAATTATCATGCCACAAATAAAAAAGATATAGATGAGTTTTTACGAAAATTAACATTTGATACAGAGGTTCCAAAAGAGAAGGCTCCGTATGCAATTAACATATTTAAACCAGTGGGTCAGGGATACCATTTATATGCTAGTATTTTTCCTTGGCTTCGATAGTGATGAGACAGTGGATGAAACCATCCTAGAAATGGTATACAATATCCATTTTGTTAATCCACCTTGTCAATACATATTTGTTGGGTACATTTCAGAATCTATGAATAAACAATTATTAACAATCAAATAAGGACTCCGACACTAAGACTTTTAGGTTCACTACCTACTTGTGCTATTTAATTCTATGGCGGTTTGTTGGATGGTTTGAAAAAACAAACTTGCAATTGAACCCTATTTTGTTGAGGTCAAGCCAAAAGTCCATGCATCTATTAACTAAGTGGACCCCTAAGATAAGGATGTATGATAATAGAGGGGACTACAATCAATTTGTGGATTATTTTTGGGCTCCAATGTATGAAGCAATTACAAAAAGTACAATGCCTAGATTTCCTGTGAAATGTAGAGATTGCATTCAACTGGGATCAGAAATACAGTTAGTAGAATGGTACTTCATGGAGGATTATATTGTGTTAAGGTTTTATGGATCAAGAGTACAACCTTACAAATTGCCAATACATGTGACAGAGAGAGTTTTTTCCTTGGAATATATATGGCAGATGGAAAGCATATATAATATCTATTTTATTTATCAACAAAAGAAGAGCATATTTCCTTCCTTACCGTTCTCATGTGGAGGGTTCACATTTGAAAGAAAATCATTCTATGTGGCACATGAAGATCTTAAATATTTTTAAGTTTGATGTTGAACTCTCACTGGTTGTATGACCCATGTGAAGTGATTAAAGCAAGGGTAGTGGTGAACAATAACTCTACCACTAAAATTCAACATGAAAGCAAACCCTTTCTAGAAAAATTGAAAAATAAGAACTCTTGGGATGAAAGTAAAAATAGCAATGGATGAAATTTTTGTTAAGAAAGGAATTAGTTTTCAAGAGTTTTCAACACAATTTTTTGGATTGCCTCAGCCCTCCACAAAAACATGCAGAGGATTTTCAATTTTCCAAATTTTATGCAAAATCTAATAAAAAGTCCTCTACAAGAATGCCAAAGGAATTACAAAATGAATTGTGAGATAAGAAATTGGACAAGGTCAAGAAATTGTTGCCTTTTGGTCTATGAGTTAGGACCTAGGCCATTCATAATCTATTTTCAGAGTATGATTCTATTCTAGAAGATGAAGTGTTCAATGAGATGTGGAATGAAGTGCATCCTGGAGAGAAAATTAGTGATGATGACACTGAATCTAAGGAATTACATACAATCCACCTAGAACATATAAACCAAGTCTCAATGAAGGCTTAAAACAAATATATTCTATAGGAGCAGTTATTGTTGAAAAGTTGGGTTTTAGTTGGTGGTGGTTTGGGTTCAACAAGACAAGGCATTTGGTTTCCACTAGAGGCACAATTTATAAAAGTTTTCGATAGGTCAAGCCTTGGAGCTTCGACTTCGGAGAAAGGACCACTACATACTACAATATCTACAAGTGTTAATCCAGTGCAGTTTACTCTGGATTCAAATCCTCAGCAAATAGTTCAGCCACACGTTGAAAATCCTAGAGGAGAAGTTGGCCATGAATCTGTTACTATTGTTAATGTTGGTAGTTCTAGTGATGATGGTAGTAGTCAACAGAGAATTGGAAACATAAAGAGGCCAATAGAGATATTTGAAGTTATTAGGGCTATTGTCCAATAAGGAAACGAGAAGAGGAAAAAGATAGAGGAAGACATATGTACAGTTACTCTTGGCTCAAGGGAACTATTTATAGAAGGCGGTGGTGCCACTACCACCCCTAAACAAACTGTCATTTCATAGGGAAATTCTCCCCAAACCTCAATTACTCCTTCTCCATTCAAGGTGGAACATCTCATTCCTACGAACACCTCAGTTATTGATTACCTAGCTAAGTTTGACAATAAATAAAAAAGAGATAAAAGAAATAAGAAGAAAAATCTACAAGTTGTTGGAACTTCAGAACTAGCCACAATGAGGGTATTTCCTACATATAACCCAGACACAGATACCATGTAATACATGTATGATGTGCCCAAAGTTGTAAAACCAAAGAATGAAATAGTTTCCAGTGACTACGAGGTGACCTCCCTTCAAATGGATCTTAAGGAAATGAAACCTTCTAACAAAATTGATGTATTAAAAAGGAACAATGATGTGGTTTACACATCTTTACTGAAGGCAAAGAGGGAGATATATAAGTTGAATAATAAGATTCAAAATTTAGAGGAAGACCTGGAAAATGATAAAGAAAAAGGAAAAGCAACAATTAATATGACAGATGAGTTAAAGAGGAAGATAAAATCATCTTCCTCTATGACTTCAGTTGTTGTGAATGAACAGGAACAGGTAGAACTAGAAGAGGCAAAGAAAAAGTTATAGGAAACAACGAGTATGAATGATAGATTACAAAAAACATTTGGAGAATTGAAAGAAGTTATGAGAAGGAAGAGAAAGAAAAAGGCCAAAAAATGGGAATAGATCCTAGATGATGAGAAAAAACAAAATCAAATATTGCAACAGGAATTAATGAAAGAAAAAAGGAAATATAGTCTTCCAACATCAAACTATCTAGATTTCATAAAAAGGCATTGATTAATATGACAGATATATTTTTGGGACAAATAAACCAACAAATTGATGATTTGATTAGATTGTTTGAATTCATGATTGATCTACATAGAATATTTGATAAACTTCGCGAATACGTAACAGGTAACAGAAAAGTGATGGATTTAAGAGAGGATACAACAAAGAAAATTTTGGAATCTATCTACAAATTCAGTGACACAAAACTGGCATCCAGAGGAATTCAGAACCGGTTTGATGCCTCAATAAAGGTATCATCTATCATTCGAAGTGTGTGATGTTGGGTGAAGCACGGGAATTGTTGAATAAGTTTCAAAGAATGTTATAGGAGCTACATGGAAAGGTACAGCAGTTCACAAAGCTTGGTTTGCCAATGCCTTTTGAAAAAACACTCTAATTCACTATGAAGGATGCATTCCAGAAGAAGATGAAAGAAAAAATGACTCAAGAGAAGAACTAAATTCCTAAGAAGCTAGAATGAGACACATTTTTTTGACTCTGTTAAACCATTGATAACCTTGTTGGTAAGTTTTCATACAACATTAGAGGAAATCTCCACTATCTGTTATGAATTTCGACCAAAGTTACATGTTAGTCACTCTAATTTACAACAAATTGCAATTCCAACAGATGAAGAGAGGAGCAAGTTACAGAAGATGATATAATTTCTTAAACTTGTGGAGTGTGATTCCAAGTTGAAGTAGCAATTTGGTTTTTTTTTTTCTATTATTTGGGAGGAAATCATGGTCATCGATAAAAATAGTAAATTGTCTTATTAATAGACTAGAGTTATATTTATGTTTATTATATTATCAAACATGTGATATTTAGGTTGCTTCTGGTTGAAGCAAACGTTTAAAAAGAGGTGCACAAGTTAAATATATATGTGCATGGATTTATTCTTTAGTGTATTTAGATTTATTTTGAAAATTGTTCCATTTGTTGCAATGACAATCTTTAATTTTTTCATACAAGCCTCGGCATGTCTCAAGCAAGTTGAATTAGGAATAGTGTTATTTTTAAATTTTCATTTCAATAATGATTCAAGTAAAGCCGCTTATTCTATCTCAAAATTAAGCACAACAAATCTTATATGCCTAAATTATATAATAATGTAAATGCATTGTGATTTAATAGCCAACCAGCCACAGTGTATGCTTTCTATAAAAGATATCAACAATATTGTATGTGAAATATATTAAATACTCATTAAAACATGACTTTGTAATTTTTCTGCAATCAAAATGGAAATGGAATCAATATGATTACCTTTAGGCACATTAAAGTTTGGGGTGAGCGGTAATCCTTGTTTGAGATTCAGAACAATGTACTTAATATTTGAATATATTAATTATTATATGAACATCTATATCATGGGATATCCACAAATGGAATCTTCTAACTTGACGGACCTGGATCATCTTTAATATTTGATTCACTAAATCTCTGAGACTAACTCTCTCTTTCTTGACTGTCCACTGCTGTAATAGGGTTGTTTGCTGTATTTGTGCCAATGTTTTCAGCACCTCTCCTTTCAGTAATCAAGCTTCCATACTATCGGAGCCCTGTCATAGGGAAATTTATCCACTTCATACCATGATGCATAAATTCTCAAACAAGTTTCCAAATTTTTGTCAAGCTTGTTTCGTAATTTTGACTTTATAAATCCCAAGGCACTGAAAATTTTCTCATCTTCAACTAAACCCAAAATCATTAGTTGACATAGATCAGCCAAAGAGATAAACTCATACATGGTTTGTTGTAAAATAGTACTCACCTCAACTCTTTTCCATAGCCGGGTTATTGCTCCACACTCTAAAGAATTATCCATATCTTTGAATTGTTGCATCAATTGTAGTGGTGAATTCATGATATTGAGTAGAAAAACTATCCTTGCTTAAAATACCTGGAATATTCATTCCATTAATATTAATAGGCTTAAAAAAATGTTGAATCAATTTAGTCAACCTCTTGAAGTAGTCTTCTTGCATATATCTGTTGTTTTGGATAGGATTCCAAAAGGAGGATTTACTATTGCCATTGCTTCAAGTAAATCATCTCTTCTAAATTTATCCCTTATTTCTTCTATTAGGGACACAACAATTTCTCTTAACCTCACCCTTGTTGATGATACAATGTTATCAAATAGCAGCTCTATGACTTTTACCTCCTCAATCTTACCGGCTAGTACTTTAAACATGTACATTGGTATCTCATATCCATGTACAGAAGCACAAAATTCCCCAAAAAACTTGAGCTTCAGAAAAATACTTGCATTTCCAATATTTATCAAATCATTCCAGCCATTAAATGTTGGACCTGTAAAACCAATTTCATTGAGATACAAATATTCTATTGTCATACAAACTCGTTTCCTCAAACTACAAAAATCAACAATATAGATAGTTATTTGTTGTGCTTATTTAATTAAACGATGCATTTATTAAAACATGGGAAGGATACCACACAACATCAACAATGACTCTATATCAGTCAAATGATGTATCAAATCCTGGGCTTGTCCACTTCCATGTGATTCTGCCACATCACTCCTAATAAGAATTGATAATCTTCGTACACCCTACGAACTGGTTGGTATAATGAGATCCACCTGGTGTCGACATCTTTTAACAATTCATTCCTGCAAATATTTCGAATTTCCTGATCCATTTAGGACTACGACAGAAATAAGCATGCACCTCTCGAACAAGGTCTTCAACTTTTGTCTACAGTTTTAAATTTTCCAACTATTCTATAAGCTAGGTTCATTCTATGAACCATACAATGAATGAAATTCATATAAGGGAAATGAGATGTTTGGAGTCTTACACAAAGGCCATTATGAGGACCTTTCATTACAGATGCCCCATCTACCCCAACACATACCATCTTTGATGCAATTGTAGCATCATCCATGTCATTGATCTCCTTCAAACTTTTTATCGCCAACTCACAAAGGGTTTCAAAATTGGAGTTCTCTATCATATTGTGAATGGAAATTAAGTGAGGTTGTCTCACATAATTCTCAAAAATATACACATGCATACAAACCCAAGCAATATTATCTACTGATGTAACCTCATCAATAGATAACGATATGTATCATGCAGACTTTAGTTTCTCTTTCAAGTCTTCTTTCTCAACCATAGCTAGGCATTTTGCCCAATCCCAACCACTACTTTATGACCAGTGAAAATGAGGAAAGTGTGGGACACCAAAGAAAGAAAACATCTTATTTTGTTCAATAAAATTTGTTATAGGACAACCTCTTTTCAAAATGTGAAAAATAGTAGCTAGTTAAATTGTTTTACCCAAAATACTGTTTTGAACAATCTTGTTGAATTGAGAGGTAATTTTCCCTCCATTCACTACAACTATTATTTCATTTATCTCGTGCTCTTCAAATTATTTTTCATACCTAATATACAAACAATCACCCACATTTTTCCATCTGGAAACATTCTTCTCAACGCCATATACAATTATATTTTCATATATATTTCCTACATGCTTCTCAATAATATCCAACGTAAGTTGCATTGTCTTGTCCCTACCCAATCTCTAGCTACAGATTGTACATTTGCATTTTTTTGGAGGTTCAAATTTATTCTTATGTTCAACGGGTTCAATAAATGGAAACTTAGAAATTGATTCTAACCTGAAACTCCTTCCCAAGTCCCATTTTCTTTCCTTTCTCTTTCTTCTAGAAATAAGTGTCCACTAAGTATTTTCCTTGGTGGAATTTAAATTTGGTTGACTACCATTTCCAAAAATTTCACCTCCAACATTCACTTGGGCACTAATAGGTGATACAGTGTCATCTTCATTCAATTGGACAAGTGGTACAGAGTCAAAATTGACATCATTCAATGAAATGTCTTCAAGGGGATGCATTTCATTGTTGTTTTCATTGACAACATCAAGAAAATAAAAAATTAACACATTCTCATTCTAATTTTCATTTTGAATGTAATCACTATCCCTTGATTATGAAGGTCCTACTAGAGAAGGATGGGTTTCCTTAGATGTTTTCTAAAAAGAAGATATTATTTTTCAAATTTCACTACCACTACTAGGAGGGGTTCATATAACATTTTTTCCTTGAGGCCGAGCTTCCATTTTTATGTGCAATTTTTCTAAATCAGTGAATCTTGTAGAATTTAAAGAAAAAAAGATACAACATATTAGACTAAATGGTATTGATATGTGCACAGAGATCTCAAAATGAGAAATATGTATAAAGAAAAATAATGTTGTGTCACTTAACATGTACTACTTTTTGCAAGAGCGCTACATTAGTATAATAAGAATTATAGCATACATCAAGCAAACTGAAGATGTATCAAAGGTTTGAGAAGAGAACAAGAAATTTTAAATGATTTTTTGAGTAGCCAAAGACACTCTAATGATAAGACACTCTAGTGATAAGAAGTCTTTGTTGTAACTGATCAAACATGAAATAGGTGATCTCATGGTTTGTGCTCAGTTTGAAATCAAATTATAGTATGTATCTAATCATGAAGGACTCTAAGTTCATTGATTCATCCAAGGTATAATATGTCTTTAGTTGATTAATGAAGGAGTCTTGATGACTGAGCTCTGCCATAATGTATACAGGTTTATCCTATTGTATAGAGGTTCTAAATGTTGTCATCAAGTCAAATACAGGTGTGCATATGCTCATGAAGAAATTATTGATTCATCAAAGCTATGAGGTCTATCATAAGAAGATCTAATTGTCAAGAGTGTTCATCATTTCAAAGGAGATGAGATAAAATATATGGTCTTACATCTATGACTCATTGTGGTATGAGATTGTGAATTCAAGGTTGAGAATGTATGCAAGGTTCTTTGGCTTAACAATGAAATGTCAATGTATCAAAGCTAGCTAAAGTATCATTATTCTTGAGAGAAACTTGAATGCTTTGATCTAATGTTTCACATATGATACAATCATGATAAAGGTTTTCTTTGTATACTGTCGTGGTCCTACTTGGAGAATGAGCTCAAGAAGTTTGAAGGATGCATGAATTAAAAATATCCTCAGATCTTGATGTTTTTCCTTTATATTAAATATTATAGACATGTTGTTTGGACTACAAAAAGGACAAGAAAAGATGTCGAAGAGTGATCCCAATTTTGTAATCTTCATGGAGGAAGAAGAGGCGGTTTAAACCCCTACATTATTTTTTGGAAAATTATTGTTGTGGAGAGATAGATTCCAACTTTTCCTCAAAATTAATAATAGTGAATTAGTATTACTATACAGTTTCCAATGGATTTATAAAATAATTATTTTCAAATGCAGTGCTAGAAATGAATGTGAAGATAAAGAAATCATTTTTCCCTCAGATTTTTGAATGAAATGCATGCTTGGAGTACATTCAATACATTATGTTTCCATGGTTTAAAATTTTTGAAGTACATTACAGTGAGGAAAATGGTGGTAACAAGTAAGCATGCTACAACAAGGACACAAAAATATTTTGAAGATTGATCCCACTTCTGCAATCTTCATGGAGGAAGAAGAGGTGGTGTAAACCCCTACATTATTTTTTGGAAAATTCTTGCTGTAGAAAAGATAGATTCCAGCTTTGCCTCAACATTAATAAAAGTAAATTAGTATTACTATACAAGTTTCTGATTAATTTATAACAAAATTATTTTCATAGGTAGTGCCAGAAGTGAATGTGAAGATAAAGAAAGCATTTTTTGCTCCTCAGATTGTTGAAGGAAATCCATACTTGGAGTACATTCAATACATTATGTTTCCATGGTTTAAAAAGTTTTAAGTACATCACAGTGAGGAAAATGATGGTAATGAGTAAGCATGCATGTGACAAGATGTCTGTACTTTTCCCACAACTATTATTTTCTGTCTTTTGTTTTTCGAAATGGTAATTATCTGGTTTTTGGTTCATTGTTGTAACTTTTTTCCCTTTTTCATTTCTTGAATTTTTCATTTTGGACATCTGTGTATGGTCTCTATTTCATACATTATTATTTTTCAGCATTTCGTTAACCTCCCATTCCCAATCAAATCCTCCCAGCAGACGTGAACCTAGTGGAATGATCCGCAAGTTGATAAGTTTTCAGGTTTGGAGTGGGTCCCGACTCATAGGAGGTCTATGCCACACGTCGTCATTTCGTCAGTCTCCCAAGGAAATTCCCCTGGCAAGCATGAAACCTACGGAATGTAACACATTTTCTATATCCTTCGCGTCCATTGTGGGACGAGGCAATGTCAACGGATAGTGATAAACAATCATAGTATTGGTCGTGGAATAAATGGAAAGTGAAACTACAGTATGTATAACTGTGTGTGTGTATATATACTTTAGAAGAGAGAACATTAACAAAAAGATTCGAAGAAGATATATTGATAAGCAGAATCTCGTGGAGATGTATGAAATGTGATACACTAATAAGCAACAACTCATGGAGATGTATGAACTGATTATATATATATATATATAGTACGTAGAATCTAGATGTATCTAAGATAGGAAAACTAGTTATGATTCTCTACAAGTGGAGGACTACTCTAGATGACATAAAAAATCATAGTGGTTATGAGAATGATGATGTTTCAGGCTTTGTAATAACTTACAAAAGGCGTAATCACAGATAAAGCAATGCGACATGAAAGAAAACATGTTCTCAAATAGACTGAGGACTCACTTACAGTAAGTGCTTCTAGGATGTAAACTGCAATGCATTAGTCTGGGCCCTGGCAAGACCTAGATTTATTTGAATTTTTGTAAGAAAATTGTAATATGCCAATTCACTAAATCCCTTTGTACTACTTCGCAAATACGTGAATTGGAAAATCATGGGAAAACATCACCTTTGTGTATATATCGGGAAAATTTTGGGAATGTTTTCTTGGCCAAATAAGGTTCCATAGATTTCTTGGCGAAACATCAATTTTTTTAAATCCTCGGAGTGTCAATTTCTTGGTGAAACATTAATGTTTTCAAATCCTGACGCATTGATTTCTTGGTGAACATTAATGTTTTTCAAATCTCAGTGCATCTAATTTCTCGGTGAAACATTAATGTTTTCAAATCCTGGTGCAACGATCATGCATCGATTTAATATAAAAATATACATTGGGATTGGAAATTCCTTGGCAATTCAAATGGGATAGATGATTGTTTATGGGATTTTTAGGAAAAACTTGGGTACTGCTGTTGCTGTAAAATTCACCAAAATCAAATTCCTGTAATTATACTATTATTCCAAACTACGAATATTCACCATCTAAACATGGGATTTCCCTGCTCTACATACTAGTCATTGAACTACTATACATTTCTCTAGGGTCTAGATGCCGTTTTACAAAGCACAATATTATGCTACCATGGTAGTCCATTGACAAATATAAAGCTCAGATTCTGTTGGTACATATGAGGCCTACACCTCTAGAAACTCGAGATACATTATGTTGAGACCTTTTCACCTGTAGCTAAAATGGAGTTTCTCATTAGGTATCTTCCATGCTATCCATGTTGCTTCTATATATAGCTATGCACTAGAAAAATTCCAAACACACTGATGGATAATCACAAAAAGTAAAAGCATTCAAATCTTTTCAATGGTCATTTAGAAATCAAGACTTTTTTTGTCTCAGCATACAGGTTCTTATACACTGGTCACATTATACTATGTTTATCCTTCTAGTTTGATAGATAATCATTTTATTATTTACACACATGTGTTCACAGGGTCATATTGAGCTTGGTATGCATGACATATATATTGATTTCTTTAGGCCTATGAGGTCTTGTCAATTGTTCCTCTAACAATGATATATTCATCTAGGGGAATCCCTCCACACAAACCAAGTGCTATGTATTTCATGTGGATAACGTTTTTTTCACTTCCTCATAGTCCTACTTGAGGTCTGCATACATCAGTGTACTTGGCTATATTTTGAACTAACAAGACTAACACATGTGTCTTGTGTGGTGTCTGATAGAAAAATATGGTTTCATATGTTCTTCTATATCACCTACTATGTCAATTTATCACATTAATTATACTCTAATTTCTACAATACATGTTTGCTAGTTGGAATAAAACTGTGATAGTAAACCTGTTTTCTACTTTGATTGTGTCCTAATGGCCTTGTTTGTCATAGCAACACTAGTTGGTAATGTCCCATGTTTGTCGCATCATGCATTTCTTGACCGTGACATTTCATCTCTTGTTTGTAGGCCCAATGGCCTCTAGATTGTATTGTGACAGTTCCGTATAGAGATCCCCATCTTTACACACGTTAAAAAGCCTTCTTACATGACACTATTAAATGTACAGTCAATTATATTTTCCACTATACATATACGCTGACTATTGCTAACTTACTACTAGATTATTGTGATTCTCACATCATTTTGGTACTAGTATTATTATTACTATTGTTTCTCTTGATTGCATGTCATGTGTCTCCATAATGTGAGTCCTCTTTGCAGGTGTCATTACTTTTTTTTAATTTTGGTGCACTGCAAAGTCAGCCAACTTCATGTGTTTATCTACATAGATTATTGATAGCTTAGTATAGAAGTAGTTATGGACATCTGTGATTTTGAGGCGACATGTGGATAAAGAGGTTGTATCACATATACCTCAAAATGAGATGACATTCATATAGGTAGTATTCTACTCCTACAGGGAAATACATAGAGCACCATAGTTTTTGCACTTAGATATATGTGCAAAATTATAGGATGAAGCAACACTCAGATGTATAACACTTCAGAAATGAGAAACTGCAAAATAGTGAGATAGATCTCAAGTTCGTGCCGATTGAAGAGCAGGTTGTTGACATCTTCACAAAGCCCCTTGAGTGTTGCAAATTTGACTTTCGTGAAAAACTTGGATTGTCACAATTTTCCATTGAGGAGGAGTGTGCATGACAATGTCACCTCCTAATGGAAAATGGTATTTGTAAAATAAAAAATGCAATGTAATAAAGATCACTTAGGGCAGTGTAAAAATACATTGGGGGCATGTGTATACCTCCTTGTCTTCTTTTTTAGAAAGAAGTGTAGAAATACCTTAAAGTGGTCTTATGTAAAGTCTTTAGGAGTTTAGTGGTAAACATCTAGTGTAATGTCATATTGTTAAGGAGGGCCTTGGTTATAAAAGGCTCTTATATGCTTGGTTTCAAGTAACCTTTTACGAGAACTTGTGAGAACATGTAAAACTCACAAATCATACTTAGGCATATCATGGGATTCCAAATCCTTTTGTACCAAAAGGTAACTTGAGTATGATGAAGGTGTTATAATTCCTTCAACCTATATGTTAGCCTAAAACCTTTATGGTTTAAGGATTGTAAATCATGTAGTGTACTCACGAGTAGGTAATCTATTGGCATATATTATCCCACTTAACATTAAGGGGGAGTGTTGGAACATAATGGTTAAGTGGGACTGGCCACCCCTTAATTAAATACGATTCAAACATTATACTATAGGTTAAATATTTAATAATAAGAAAATAATATAAAACCTAGGGATATACTTTAGGTTAAATATTTAATAATAAGAAATAGTTATATTTCTATTATTAAATACTATTTAAACCTTGGTCAAATGTGTCATTACCATTTGATCTTTACATTTGAGTTAAAGGTCATATTCTTTCACATCATATAAAAAAGACATTGACTACACTTTGTGTTATTCAAAAAAATATCATCATGGAGTTTTCCAACACCAATATAGAATAGATATTGCAAAAGGAGGTAACATACAAACGTAAGACAATGCGTGTATATACACTCATGGCTATCTTTTCTTTTAAGAGTGTAATTTTATTTCATACTTAAGGAGTTTTCATTGTATATATTATGTCAAAATTGTTAATTCTACTCTTTGACAAGTATTGTTCTTGACATTGTTCTCTTGATCAATACAAGTGCACTTTACCCATTCTCATTTAATATTGCCTAAGTCTCTATGTAATAGATTGTTTTCTCTTACATTAATCAATCTGTGAACAATTTATGAGAATTGATTGCATAAAACATAGTAAAAAAACCCATTTGTTAGCTTCATATGATTTAACAAAAATAAACTTTTAAAAGTGTGTATATTAGGGACTGTTAACTTTTTATGTAGGCTACGACAAGCAAGATATGAAAATAAATTACAGCGATGGGGTCTAAAGAAAATAAGAAAAAGGAAATGAATACCATATGTTGCAATAGAGAATTAGGTTACTTAGTTGATTTCAAAAATACTCCTAGCAGTGTATGAAGGTGGAAGATTGGTAGAACGGAACTTCATACAGGACCTTGATGTAACCAAACCCAAAAAAGTGTACGAGTGCAAGAGGAACATGGACCAGGGTGCTTGGACTAGTACTGGGACGCATAGGTGATAGGATTCCTTATGATACTAGGTGCCAGGGTCTGCGTAGGAGCTCCGGAGATGAATTTGATAGGGTGACTGAATGATCCAAAACCCTCGTAGTTTTTCACTAGTGTGGTCGCATTATGATCACCGATGTCATTGATAACCTATAATAAAGAAATCACCTGCAAAACCCTCAAAAGAACATTAAATCCTAAAAAATAAGATCCAAAATGAGGGGTTAATTTGTCACTCAGATGTCAAACAAGTGATCTTATGAGTGAGTGTTGCACTACATTTCAGACCCAATTTAGTTCTATGTGTGTGTGTGGAATCATGCCCTAGGTGGCTCTTGTACGTGTCGCACTTGATAGCGAGAAAAGTAGCTAGATGTAAAAATATGTAATAGATGTGTTCATAGAATAAAATGAACTTCCCTCCTATGTGTGATGTAGAAAACCATTCATTGTCCCTTGTAATAGTGCTAGATGAATGCAAAGATGCTCTTGAGTGCTTGTGAGATGCAACCTTAGGTGATAGTATAGATACTTAGAGCTTGATCCTTTAATTTGGTCACATAAATTTATATTTATATACTTCTCTTGTTCAAATTTCATAATTTATCACTAAAAGGCCAACCCCTAAGAGATAGGGATGCCCAACGGCTAGAAAGGACCCAAAAAGGAGCTGTTCTAATTGTTGTCCCACTCGCTACGGTCGTTGTCGACGGTCACTGCATCTTCACTTCGGTTTCGCGATGGTTGCTTCAATTGGGTTCCTAATAGTGGTCCCCTTCATTGTAACCAGGTTGTGGATCCTCTCAAAAAATCCTCAAGTGTACAAGGATGTGGGTCCTTTCAAACACCCTCAATTTACCCTCAATCCAAAAAAAAATAAAAATAGAAGATTGAGATATAGATTTGGAAATATGGGTATTATTTAGTATCTTATTAATGCACATGATAGGACAAAAGTTTGCATAGGAATCCCTTGTGCTAAAATTACATCATTCATATTGCCAGACCTTATTGATGATAATGATAGTTCAATAGAAAAAGGATTTACACATGTAAGGTACCCACCCCCACCCCCATGTGTCCACTTCACCATCACTAATGCATTATGTAATACAAGGGGCGGAAAATGACCATATCTTTCATTTCACACTCATTTCGACCTGATATGTTAGAGTGACAACCTTGGAACAACATTTGTAGACCAAACATGGAAGACTATCTCATTCCAAAATATTGATGGTTTCAGCTCAAGAGGAGAAAAGTAAAGCTTTGGGTTGAGGAGCATAGGAATGTTGAGCATAACACATTATTGAATTGAGCATGGACAACTGCCTAAAGATATCTAAAGGTAAGATTTATTTTCACCACTTCAATTATAGATGAAATTTCAACACAAGCATTGGGAACTAGCTTTATGAAGTGACTACAAAAATACATAGTTTGACAAGTCTCATCACAAAAGACTAATACAAAATTGAAACTTCTAGGTATCTTCTAATTCAGAATATCCTAGAAGAATTCTTCTTAAGATAAACTTGGGTAGGTTTTACATGTGTACAGAGCTCAAAATGAGATATTTTCCTTGAGTTGCATCATAGTTGGTGAAAAAATATTAGATCCACATAGTTGGTATCGAATGAATAGGACTTGGTAGATCAATTACAATAATTCTAGGAATTACAAGCATGTGTTCATATACATTTTGCATGACTTGCTTAGACACAAACTAGAAAAGAATCCACCATACTTGGTGGCAGATGATATCTATGCAAGAAAGTAAGAGGGGGAAATTTTTTTGCACACTTTACAATGGAAGGTCAATTAGTCGATGTGAAGAAGTTTTTGGAGGATGATGAGATCACCTATCTGGGGATTATAGCATGAGTGTCAAAAAATTTAGATTCTTCAGAGGCATTATAAAATAATCAGGTTGCATTACGACTTCTGATATGGGTCCCTTATCATGACTTTAATGAGATGCCGATAATTTACTCCTTTTAAGTATCCATGAGGGTGTTGGGATCACAGGACAAGACAATTTGAATGACAGGTAGGGTTGCACACAAATTGATTACGGATTTAACTTGCAATTAAATATAATTTCAAAGTACATAAACGAACCGTTCCACTAGTCAAAATACAATGAAAGTTACAAGTGCTAAGTACTCAAGCAATGCAAGACTATAAACAAATAGGATGGATAAGTGATTTAGCTTATTTTCTGTGTGTTCTGTAGACCTAGTCGAGTCTATGTATATACTGGATATGAATTGAAATAGCACCTGACTTACAGGAGCTTCATTGATGCATTTTGGAACTCTGCACTAAGGCTATGATCAAGTCCTTCCCGACGCAGAGGACAAAGCGCATCTGGGCGCTCCGGTATCTGACTTTCCAGGCACTTGTGACTATGTAATTGGACTGTGGGATCTACTGGGCCTTTTCTGGTAGGTCTGTTAGACTTTCACTCCCAATCATAAATCTTTCATCTACATTACCTTTGCTAAAATAATAGGTTTCAATAGAAAATACATATCGACACAACAAAACAAACCCTAAGCTTACCATAATAAAAAGCTTGACAAATGTCCATCAAATCCGAATGAAATATGAAAAGTGTGAAGCTTATACATTGACGCCGGTGTTGTGTGTCCACCTAAAGAGTAGAATGTATTACCGTATTTTTGCACTACATAGGGCCCTTAGAAAAATCCATGTAAAATTATCCTAAGTGCTTATAATAGCCTGATCCCGGTAGTCATGTGTAATGTTACCCTCACACCAATTACATTTTAGATAATGGGTTTATAGCCCATGATGGATTAACTAAAATTTGGAAATAAGGATAGTTAATCTAATCTTTGGCACGACATGTAAATGTTTGTAAATGAATATGTAAAATGACCCAAGAAGAGGCGCATTTGGATTTGTTTGAAATGGGTATTAATGCCCAATAAAGCGGCTAGAGTACTAAGAATAGTTTTAGAATGAACTCAGCCTGATTAGAGAAGCTCACTGGAAGTGTGTCGCATAAAGGGCTATTAGGACATTGTTCAATTTCATTCTTCGAATGTGGAAAGGTCCTGAAAAGGATCCCATCCAACCGCTATCTAGCTGGACCCAGGTGCTTAGCAACAACATCGTATAATGCTAATAGGTCTAGAACATGAATTTATACATGTGGCATTTGGATAGATGGCCTTACCAATATAATTTCGACCCATACAATGTTGTCTAGTTGTAATTAACTTTGTAAATAGCATATAGCCCACTTGAGGTGTCACGATAGGCATAATCGAGCAAATTCGACGAGTATAGGCAAGACCACGTGTCACAGTGCGATTCGGTCCAAAATTGACCAATTGACAATAGTTTTACTTTCCTACTGTCTGAACTAATGACCGAACATGATCTAGAGCTCCCGACTGACCATTTGTCGCGTACTCACAGTCAATGGAAAGCTCTACTAGGCGATCAATGCTGCACTGACACCATTTAGACCCAAATGTAGTTTTAGTGACTGTGTCACATCATGATCGCCTTAGGTGCAACAAAGTTGTGCATGAAGGTTTCACTTTGTGAAATGTTAGCGAGAAGATAAATATGTTGTTATTTGGGATGAAATGTACATAGAATGTAATGACATGAAATAGTCACTAGACATCCCTCCCCCTATGCAATTTTGTGTGATGCAGATAAACCAACCTATCTCCTTGTGATTTGAGCTAAGTGGAAAGGCAAGTACCTTGATCTCCAAATGGATGCAAGTTTGAGGGTGGATGAACCAAAGTAGGTGACTAATGCTTGGTCCCTCATTATTTAGTTTCATAACTTTATATTTTGGAGCATAAAGGGTTCATCTTGATCTAATTTTGTAATTAACCTCGTGTAGTCACAAAATCATGCACTTTAGTCATTATTTAGTTATCTCGGTCTCATACTACTATTTAGAAGGTTTTTGAGTGAAGAAAGTAACTAATTCAGCCCCCGTATTTTGGTCATCTTCTCTTATTTTATTTTGTCATTCCCAACACTTTTTACACCCACATGCCCAGTCATGTTTTGGTCATCTTCCATTATTTTAGCTTCGACTGGGCATGCCTAGGCTAGTATTGGGGTGCCCAATAGTACTGGGGCGCCCATGGGTGCCCTAGTCCCACTAGGGCACCCCAATCCTTTTTCATCTTTCTCGCCACTTTTTGGGCTCTTTCTAGTTGTTTTAACTTCTTATCTTTTTTAGTGGTTGGCCATTTCAGGGTGAATTACGAAATTAGATCAAGAGAACCCTATAAATATAAATTTATGAGACCATAATGAGTGGACTAAGTACTAGTCACTACTATCATCCATCTAGAGTTGCATCCATTTGGAGATCATTTACATCCATTAGCTCCATCACAAGGACAAGGTTGGTTCATCTGCATCACACTAGCATAGGGGGGAGGGATTTTATTCTATTCCATGCACACATTCTGCATTACATTTTCTACATTTAGTTATTGTCTTGATACTTCACAAAAGTATGACTGACACAAGAGCACCTAGGGCACATTATGCACACACACACACACACCAGAACTACATTTGGGTCTAAAATGTAGTGTAACACTTAGTTAGTAAGCCCATTTTTGTGGCAGATGAGGTTAGTCTGACCCATTCATTTGAATTCTTCTTCTTTTAGGGTTTTGTATACTTCTTTTGTTCTTTTGCGGGTCTTCTATACATCTTGGATTATCATTGACATCCGGAACAGCTGCAACAAATATGATGTGACACACAATGAGGGTTTGGACCACCTTACCAGACCTGTAAAACTTAGTTTTGGATCTTTTGCCAAAGACCAGGGCACCCATTATGTAGACCATAGAGCACCAATAGGTGCTCCATTCACTCTCTAGGTGCTCCAGTCTAGCTAGATCAGTCTAAGATCCATCCTTTTCAGGGACTTCCACACAGTCGTTCCTACTTTCTATTTCTCTAGCCACTTCTACTGACATAGTCCATTGAGATCTTTAATCAGATGAGTCACTTCCTCACTCTTCTTGCATATTAGGGTTTTTACTTTCATTAGATTAGTTGCTTGGGTCATTTCTATATTTGTTTAATACATTTACATGTCATTCTATATTAGATTAACTATCCCAATATCCCACATTTTAGTCAATAATTTTGGTGAACCCGACGTGACTCATTCACCGCTTCTAGGTCACTTCATTCATTACTAATTATCCTATGGATTTGGTCATCATGAGTATCTCAATCAATGATTATTTGCTTACAAATACTTCATTTACTATGATAGAGTCCAACACTTTCTTGCTACTACTCACATTCGTGTTGACATGCATCCAGATTCAGTTTATCAAGCATTTTTTGATGCATTCTCTTCACACATAGTTTTCAAATCTAACCTTCCCATGCTGATGTTCACACTTTTGATAATGACCCACCTCTACATATCATATGTTGTATTCATAATGTAGCTGTTAAGCGCACTTTTATTAATAATGGATCTAAACTTAACTTGTGTCCTATGTCATTCCTTGAAGATTTAGGTCTTTCTACTTGTGATGTTAGTCCCTCTAGTGTTTCACTGCATGCTTATGATGGTTTTTTCCATCCATGTTTCTGGTCACATTACATTTCCTATCACTATTGGTCCCAAGACTGTCCACACTGTCTTTTTCATTATTGATTTCCTAGTTTTCTACAACTCTCTACTTGGTAGGCCATGGCTTCATGCCATGCAATGTTATTTCCTCTACTATCCATAATTGTGTAAAATTCTTACATGAGAGCATTGAGTACATTATTTTTCGTGACCGCGATCCATTCTAGTATTGTGACCGGGCTCCTAATACTAGTATTCTTATTCCATGCACTAATATTACAGATGAGCCCCAACCTATCAAAGAACCACCACACTTACCACCGCTTGATGGTACCATTTGTGTGATAGATGTAGTTTCTTCTATACCACCTGTTACTACTACTGCTATGATTCCTTATCAAGGGCATGCCCAGTCTATGGATGTCACTCTATCTCCTACACCTTCACATGTACCACCTGCACTAGCACACCCACCATTCACTTACACACTCTTCATGAATTACTCATATTGGGAACATATTCCATTTGATCATACATGTGATGACACCATATGTACACATGATGGCTTGGCTCGCTTAGGTTTTATTTTGAGGATCTCTATCCTACACCACACGCTCCTAATCTTTATTATGGCTTTGTTCGCATTACTGTTTCTTATGGCTTATATGTATTTCATCTCACATTCTATCTATCACACACTCCTCACTCTTCTCCACTCACATTAGGGAAATCATGGCTTGATTATATTGGGGGCACTCTAGATCCAGATCATATTGATATCTCTTTCCCCATGCCTTTTGGACACATCTTCATCTGCAATAGCTCTTTCCTAGGTCATACACAGAATCTTACTCACTGGTATGCACACAGTTGTCCTCTTCCTCCATTTACTAATGAGGAGTATTTTATGGGTATGTACAAATTACACCTCAATGGCTCATCACGTGATCAACCAAACACTATTTCTTATCAAGTTACTAATGCTTATCCATTCAATTATGACCTAGAGGATGAAAATCTTCTTGATGACTTTACATGATATTCTTGCACACACTTTAGGGGGCATAACATTCAATACATTCCTCGCACCCCCATCATCATATTATCATACATATCTCTCATCTTTACATTATCATTCACTCATATCCTTACATAATACTACATCACAATCCTAGCATTTGCACATACCTCATCTTAACATCATTATGCATACATCTTATAGTCATATGCTTTCATCACGTTATAATTGCATGATGGAACTTTGTGACACACTCTTGGTGCTTTAGTTCATTTCATTGAACTTTGGGGGTATAACATACACATGAACCCCACACACTACCAAATATACACATCCATCATATTTGCATTCTCACCATACATCACATCTTAGTCTATAGGCATTTTAGCTCATTTACACATTTTAGCGTCATACATTACCCAATTACCCATCTCTTGTGTCATACTTCACACTAGCATATTGAGGGCATACTACTTACATGACTACATCCCACACACTGCACATATAGACATTACACATTACATTTCATACAGATGGTCATGCATCATAGTCTATACATACATATAGTCTACCTCATCACATCTATACATTATACACATTTTACACATCTACATTACATCTACCATATGACATATTTAGTTCATAAACGTCCATACTCGACTCACCGATGGTTTTCCTTCATCATAGCATATACTACATCATCTTTTATGCATTGCACTCACTACCATATGACATCACTTTAGTTCCTCATTATATACTCGTCCTACTCTATCATCTTTACAAATCAAATGGACCTTACATACATCACCACTTCATCATCCATTCATCTTTATGTAAAACATTCCTAAGATAGTGACACACATTATAGGCTAAATCATCACTTACTCTATCATCTTGTAGTGGTATATGCTTTAGGCTACATCACCACTCCCTACTATTCATCATATAGTGATATACACTTAGGGCTAAATCATCACTCATACATTCATTTTTTCATGATATACACTTCAGCTATAGGGTTCATACACATCTCTTTTACATGTCGCATATCATCATCACTACACATACATACTCATCATAACGCACTAGACACAACACACACTATTCGACAATTTCCTGATGATGCACTCTCATTTACGGTTCATTCTTGATTGTTGAGGGGGAAAACCAAATGAACCTCACTACATACATTTCCATTCACTCAGGGGGAACATGGCTCCTATCACTTTATCTTGCATTCCATTCTATCCATCCACAACATACTTGCATAATATGGTTGCTTTTACTCTTGCTTACTTGTGCTTGTTCATGGTTGCTTTATTACACATGCTAGTTAGACTACTTGTATGTCATTTATCTATATCATCCACACATGCACGTTCATGTTTTTTTCTAGTTGTGATCATAGATACAGGTCTCTTACATGCAACATGGATGCTCACCTTCTACCCTTCCTATAGTGGTCACTGGGGGCATCCACATTCATCTCTCATAGGTGTTATTATTTCATTTTGTACTTAGCACTTTACATTACTTGGTTATACACGCTTCAGACATACTAGTTATCTTTCTAACATGCTAACGGGTGCTTCATGTGCAACATTTGTTATGCAGTGATATTTGCTTCCATACTTGTTTGTTACATTATTGTTATTTTTTGTTTTTGTATGCAGGGCCTTGCCCTATGTTTGGTGTGCACACTTTTTTGTTGTATGTGGCCATGATGGCCTTGTGTGTCTTACGACATTGTGAGTGATGTCCCATGTTTGCATCCCACTTTGTGTATTCTTACTTTTTCTTCTTGTGTGTTTACATTAATTTTCTATATTTACACATTGGCGTAGCTTCACATTGCTTTCTACATGCATGTTTGTTCATACTAACACTTGTCTTTAGCTATCCTTCTTGTTTATGCATACCTTGGTTTCTACCAAGCACATTCCTTTCCACTGCAGGGAAAAGTTTTAGAGTTCATGCATGGTTGGTCCTATTTTGGGGCCACATTATCCTATCAATGATGTTTCATGTGCCCCTAAAGAGGGGGGCAATAATTTGGGTTTTACATACTAACACAGTGCATTTACACTGGTTTAGTTCAGTGCACTTTTCGCCCTTGTCATTGTGGGTTACATATAGTGAGTGGGTTAAGACCAGTCTACAAACCCTATACACAGTGGATTTTAGAGGACATGGTTTCCTTATCATTCTGGGAAGAAGTTATAGGCTCAGAGGTTACAGTGGGTGTGCCTCCCTACACTACTTCAGCCAGTGGCATCAGATCACCCAAAAAACTAGGACGTACAAATATCTCTTCACACACATTTAGGGAAGCAGTTAAAGGTTGGAGAATAACATAAATTTCTCCCTATACTTCTTTATGCCTATGGTGTCAGATCGCCCAAAAAACCCCTACAGTATAGGATATCCTTCTACACTCTCTTTCTCGACATGGATCAAGTGCACATGTTCCATTTACACTTTTTCATTTACGTACTTTACATTTACATACTTTTACATGCATGTCTTTACATTGCATTTTTACATGCATACATATTTGAATACTTGATCATTTTCTCCTTGCAGGTCCAGCCGTATGAGAAACAAGCAGTCAAATGGGGAAACAACAAAAACAATGTCACGTTAACAACACTTCGCAGCAACACACACCATACTAACCATGCAGGTACATCATACACATCAACAACTACACACACATTTCTGCCCTAGGTTCACTTTCATAACTTTTTTGTGCATTTTCATCTTTAGTTTCCAAGCTCCATCATCTTTTTGTCATTCCACGCTTTGTCCAGTCTTTCGGAGCATGTTTTCTACTACAATATTCATTGACATCAGGTATGCATCTCTATATACTTTATGTTACCAGCTTTCCGCTCACCAACATAAAGTGGGGGAAAATGTAGATTTAGTTTTTAGTCCTGGTCTCATACTACTATTTAGAAGGTGTTTGAGTGAAGAAAGTACTAATTAACCCCCGTATTTTTGGCCATCTTCTCTTATTTTATTTCATCATTCCTGAAATTTTAACACCCACATGCCCAGTCTGTTTCAGTCATCTTCCATTATTTTAGCCTTGAATGGGGCACCCAGGCTAGTACTGGAGCACCCATGGGCACCCTAGTCCCACGCAATGAGTTCCCCAATCCTTTTTGAACTTTCTCGCCACTTTTTGGGCTCTTTCTAGCCATTTCAAATTCTTATCTTTTTGGTGGTTAGTCATTTCAGCGTTAATTACGAAATAAGATCAAGAGAATCCTATAAATATAAATTTATGAGACCATAACGAGGGACCAAACACTAGTCACTACTATCATCCACCTAGATTTGTATCCATTTGGAGATCATTTGCATCCATTAGCTCCATCACAAGGAAAATGTTGGTTCATATTCATCACATAAGCATAAGGGGAGGCATTCTATTCTATTCAATGCACACATTCTGTTACATAGCCAGTCCACGCACAAAAGATGAGTGCAGAGGAGGTTAAAGTAGAGGAGGTGCCTACACCAGCTCCCACACTGACATTAGTTTTTGATCCAACCTAGATGCTTGGAGATCCGAGGTAAATAAAATACTCTTTTCTCAACTTTACTTTCTAGACTATAATTTTAGTTGAACTACATACTATCTATTTTTTTGTTTTGAAAGTTTTCTAACTCATCATTTTTTACTTGCGCTTTGCAATTACCTCATATGGGTGGCAATATCTTAGTAGGCGGATCCTATTGGATACATTTGCACTCCCCACAAAGATGACATAGGATCAACTCGCTATAGATACAGGACACTAAGCGATGGCTAGATGTCATACTGATATGTTTGTGTCATCTTGGCATGTAGCAGAGGCCATGCTTCAGATGAGTACCTATCTCTTTGGGTATGAGGTGGTTGAGAATAGATAGCGGTGAGATACCACATGTGGCAAGGGTACTACAACTACTTTCTCATTGGCTCTGACACATAGATAATATCATGGACACTCTTGCAAGTCTACACACAGAGGCTCACGTGCCACACCTATTAATTCCTGTCGTAGGATCTGTAGGAAGAGCCCTCACCCTGCACCTTTGTAGGAATCTCGGAGAGAGGGATAGACCATGGGCCTTTATTGATTTGAGACCATTTTTGGATATATATATATGTGTGTGTGTGTGTGTATGTATATATATATTGTATATATGTGTATATATATGTATGTATATATATATGTATATGTATATATATGTATATATATGTATGTGTATATCTATGTGTGTGTGTGTGTGTATATATATGTATATATATATATATATATACATACAGACATCTTTTTGGTTCATCATTCTTTGTAAGAGTCAACTTGGTCATGGTTTATCACATCTGTGTGCAATAGAGCACTTCTTCCACAATCACATATTTCATGGATATGACACGTAACTATCACATTTGTTGTGAGATATCTCCCTTAGGATATGATTGGTCCACAATGTGATTGACAATATCAGTGATTGACAATATCAGTGTACCATGGACATGTGGTGATGGGAGGATTTGCTTTTATAAGAAATACACATTCATCAAGGAAATTCAAATCCAATAATTCCCCGCAATCTATAGGATTGTTTACTAGCCAATCAATAATAATTTTTCCCTTAACAAAGTTTTGGTTAACAAAGGTGAGTTTAAAACTCACCCAATCAGCATGATGAAATGGCCATCTTTCTTGTAAAATGTTGTTTGAGTTAAGAACATTCACAACTAATTGGATTTTACAATTACTCATGGCTCTTAGTTAAACATGTAATGCCTTAACCTCTTGGTTGTAAGAAATTGGCCAAGCACTCCTTCTATGCTTGTGTATATCACGTATCGTAGTCGATAAAATCATGGTTAATGAAATAAATGACCCACTCACGACCATCATCGTCCTCTTATGCCTACATGCACATTGTTGATATGTCAGTGGCTCAAGAATATAACATTAAAGGATGGTCATATTTTTGTTGCATGAGCGTAGGTGCAACAACATAAGGAAGCACTTTACAGACTCAAACACTTCGGGAAAATCAGTCATATAATATTTTGCTACACTCTTTCTTCAGTAATTTTTTGATGGGTTGAATGGCGTAAGTTAAGTTAGGGATAAAGATGATAATTGCCCTAAGCTTACCTAGGAAATATCTTATGCCTGACTTATCTGTGGGTGGGGAAATTTTCAAAACTGCCTGAATTTTTGTTGGATCGACGTTAATGCCTCAAGAAGAGATGATATAACCTAACAACTTGCCTCTTGTTACTCCAAAATGTACTTTTATAGATTTGGTGTTACATTGTATTCAACTAAGCATGAGAGAATAATGTGAAGCACCTCGAGATGATCATCATGTTTCTTAGATTTTTCCAACAAATCATCAACATAAATCTCCATGATATTATGAATAATATCATGGAAAATATATGTCATGGTCCATTGGATGGTGGCTCCAGTATTCTTCAAACCAAAATGCATGATAGCATAACAAAAGGTTCCCCAAGGAATAATGAGAAGTAGTTTTTGTTTAGTCCTCCTCGAATATTATTATCTAGTTGTAACCAGAAAAACTTTCCATAAGAGACAACAAATCATACCCAGTTTTTACAACAATGATAATTTCAATCGAAGGCAAAGGGAAATCATCTTCGGGATCAGATTTGTTGATATCCGTGAAGTCAATACAAATTTGTATCTTCTCATTATTTTTTATAACTGGGATGATGTTTGACAACCACATAGAATAATCCATTAGTTTGATAAACCCTACTTGAAGGAGATTCATAACTTTTTCCTTGACCATTAAAGAAACCTTTGGCTTCATGGGTTTTAATTTCTACTTCAGAGGTTTCGCATCAGGTTTGGTAATCATGTTATGAACTACCATGTTATGAACTACCATGTCAAGAGCGACACATGTCATTTCCTTATAGCTAAAAATGAATTCTTTATAATGTTCTTTGAGCACTTTTGTATGTGCTTCTACCTCTTAAGGTGAAAAAGAGGAGCCAAGTTTTAGGATTTTATGTTCTTCTTCCATCCTAATGTTGATGTCTATAGTTCCTTCAATTAAAGATGTTTTACCCTCATAAAACTCAAGTGGGGTGGAGGTAACTCTATTTCTTCTTCCTCTACTTCATATATTTAAAAATATTCCAATGAGGAATATTTCATTGTTCAATCTCTAAAGTAGAAGGAAGGGGTGAGATATAATAGAAAATCCCTTCGTATGGTGCGTGAGATTAAGGTCTATGTAAGAATTGAGGTATCCTAAGATTTCTTCATCATTTTCTGTGAAATCCAACGTGATGGGATTCTTTTCAGTCTCAACATATGCCAGAATTACATTGGTAGGAATCTTTTGGACCAAAGGTTTGGCTCGTACTAAAACAGTCAATTTGATTTCCTTTAAGTCCTCATTAAGACAAAAATGAGAGGAGGAATTAGCTATAGAATCAGCAAGCTGATTTTTTTTCTCTTGAAATAACTTCTATGGAAATAAAATCAAAACCCTTACAAATCTTGAGAATGGCAGACTTGTAGAGTTTAAGGTGCTCCACTTTAGTCTCGTAGACTTCTCAGACTTGGTTTGCAATTAGTTGGGAGTCGCCCAAGACTCTCACATTGTGCACATCCATCCTCTTGTTGATGATAATGCCAAGAATTATATCTTCGTATTCAGTGTCATTATTCATACATTTGAAGTTCAGCTTGAAGGTGAAAGGCATGACTCTTCCTTTCAAAGAAGTAAGAAATCACCCCTGCCCCGGGTGTCAACGAGACACTTATCCCCATCGTAGTTGAGGGTCCAATGGTTATCATGGAAGATATATGTTTATTCTTTATTTTAATCCTCTTCCTAAACCTTAGAGACCTCAACCATGAAAATATGTCCAAGAACGTCTACCAGAAGAGAGGCTACCCCAAGAGTATGGTCTATGCCCAAAAATTCAAAAGGGAGAATAATCGACAGATCATTCTCTAAGAGTTTCATAATTTTCGATGAATTTTTTGTTGAAAAAATTTCTACCAGAGAGGCTTTATTTTAATTAATGTTCACACCTTCAATTGCCATAGGTTCCTTTATCTCCGTTGTCAGAACAAGGTTGGTCATGGGAACGGGCCCTCTTAAAGGAAGGGGCTTATTCAACTGGTTTTTAGGGAGCTCAAAATCTGTATGAACCCCAGGCTTCTTATTAGGGGTTAGCCATATGGATGTCAAAAGGATTTGGATCACCCTAGGCCAAAAATACCTTCCCTAAATGAAGGAATATGACTTCCTGGAATAGAGTAGAGGTTGATTTCCATCATCATATGAATCTAAGGTCTTCCAAGGATCATATTATAGTCAGTTTCCTTATCTATAATATAAAACTTGGTCAAAACAGTATTGGATCCCAAAAGTGACCGAAAGAACTATGGTTCTGATGGAAGTATCCTTAATATTGTCATAACCTCCTCAAAATGTTTTGGGTTAAAGAAAATTTTGTCTCTCCATAACCTAGTTTCTGTAAGCACGAAAATGGGACAATGTTAGCCACATCTCCATCATCAAGCATGGCTCTCTTAACATTTTGTTGTAGATCCATACTTGTAAATACTAATATAATGGGCATCTAATTTGGAAATGATTTTTCCCAGGGGCTCTTTCAATTCTTTAGTTTTTGGATCAAGGTTTGAAGCACAGGAAAAGACTATGTCAGTGCATTGCACTGATGTGGGAAATCCAGAAGCAAAATTAATTCCATTATTTTTAATACATTAGGAAATTATGATAGGACTGTTATTTGAGATTCAATCCCAGAAGTCATTCAAGTTCATGTTCCTCATGTCACTATCTCCTATGTCAGGCATGGATGTTTCTAAAGATGAAATGTGTTCATACCCCACGTATTGGAAGTTCATGGTGGAAAGATTGGGGAGAACTCAAAGAAAATAGACACTAAAAAGTGGATTTTAAGAGATATTTAAAGGGGAGGGTTGGAAACACACATAATTGTCAAACTAGGGAAAGGAATTATAAAACCACTCACGTTTGTATGAAAATAAAGGTGCCCCCACAAAAATCCCAACGCAGCTTGAATTTTCAAATTTGAATGAAAAATGACAAACTTATGAGCAAAAGATTACTTTTGATTCGTAAGAGAAAGGAAATAGATAGGGCATGATTAACTCGATTTGGAAATGGTAAAAAAGAATAAGTATGGGTGTCTATATAGAAATTTGGCCCAAAAATCTTAATTTAAGGTTAAGATAGTGTAATGCAAACATTGGCCAACTCATATTTTGCAAATCAGTTATGAGGGGAGTTTGGAAAACTGGAGGAAAAACCTTTAATGCGGGGAAAACTGCAATGTAGAGAATAGACGATACAGAGGAACAACTTCCATTAGTTCCACAATCATTTACAATTACCGCAACAAAGGGAATGAGAAGGATTGTGGAGAAAATGGGACTACAGTGAATTGATGGCAAGGTGGAACTGTTCCATAGGTTCCGCAAGTTCCACATTTACTGCAACGAATGTTGGAAAGAAGTTTTACGAACAAAATGAGCCTGTGGAGAACAATTAGTGAGATGGAATTTTTCCACAGGTTCCCAAAATCTCCCAAAAATACAATGTAAAGGGAGAGTTGTGAAAATGCGAGAAATGCGGAGAACCAAAAAAAAATGGAACAAACTAACCTGCTTTGGTGGAACATCAAAAATCCAATCAACATTGTAGATCAATGTACTATGGATAAATCATAAATGTGGGGAACATGAGTAACAAAGGAGTTGTTCCTCTTATTCCTCTAAAATCCATGTTGACTGATTTAAGCTGAAACTTTCTCAAAATTGACTCAAATTTGGCTAATTGTTTTAAATTTTTGCACTCTTTAACATCAACAAGGTAGATAAAACTACGAAAATGGGTCACTTAGCCAAACACTTTAAAAAAATTCAAAAATTCCACATTTTTTTGGGTTAGTGACAACAAGATTACATAATATGCAATAGATATGAGAGTTACATTACAATTAGGGTCGAGGTTTAGAAATAAGTCATCATTATTCAGGCTCAAACTATGTGACAGTGGGTTGGAACTAGTTGAGGGATTTGTGTAGGGGGTCATCAAGCTATCTATAAAATTTAATGATTTATAAAACATGCAACAAGATAGTTTCATCCAATATTGGATAGGTTTGTGGTCAAACTTGTCTAGTGATCTACAAATTTGTTCTTTGGGGATATGAGCTAGAATACGGTGTTGAGATATACTTCTATAGTTTTTTTAAACTCATTTACTACAATTTGAATCTTCACAATGGTTAAATTTATACATTTATATGTCTTATCATCACTTATTGACTAAAACAAGAGTTAGTTATCATTTTTATTGGTCTTACCTCACCGCACCCCCATTGATGTGATGATTATTACATTTTGTACCACAATATAAAAAGGGATCAATTCACATGTGTTTACACCCTTTTTAAGAATTAAACATTTTTATAGAATACAAAATCATAAAAAAGTAATTTAAGGTTAGGAAATTAGGATTTATTCTAATGAATAAACTTCTAACATCAATTACACAACATCATAATAATGAATTAGTTCTCACAATGAATGAATATAAGCTCAAATACACAAAAGTAAGTTAAACTTAGTTATACATTAGGATACATGAGTGCACAAACTAGAGAATCTAGGAGTGTGAGCTTGAAAAAACTTCATGTTGGTTTTGTGCCATGAAAATGCCCTTGTGTGTGACTGTAAGATTTGGTTAGAATGCATAATACAGTCCTACCCATTTTGAACTATCTTAGATTCCTTCAAAATTGGTTTTGTAACTTTCTAGGTCCTTCTGTGGCCTAAAAATGTACATCACTATTAAGCCCTATTTGTCATACAATCTCGAAACCTTATATAATCAATTGAATCATGCCAAAACCCAAACCATGGGTAAAATATCCTACAAAAGGTTAGTGTTTGGGTTTAAATTTTAGTTTGTGCACCACCTACATTGACGCTACTTTGAAGAGGCCTCAAATCACACATAATACTCCACCTAGAACGTAACATCCATATGAATGCAACTAATTGGAAATTTGAACCTTTTTAATCATGCTTGATAGAATTTTGCTCTTGTTAAGACTTTGGAGTGGGGAACTTTGTGTGCATGAAAATGAGGGAAGCTAGACTCCTTGACTTGGTTAAGTGCTTCAGAAATAGAGTAGTGGCTACCTTAATGGATGTTGTCAAATTTAGGAAGATCTATAGAGCCTTGAGTGTCTTTTTTAGTGTTATAAGTGAGTGTGTCAATACGATGCCATGTGGTATCTGAGTGAATAAATGAGGTAATGTTAACTTGCTTATATAGGGTTCCAAAGAAAATTATCATGATAAGGATAACCCAAGAAGATGAAATACCCAATAAATGATATTGCATTGAAAATAAAGTTGGATAATATATCAGTGCAAGAACAAGTTGGCTAGGACTAGATTATACCACCTAACCAAATTTTATGGATTTGGACAAAGAGGGGCTAAGTAAAATTTGAAAGTTACACCTTGGAAAGTAGAGTTTGAGCACTAATATTATGTATTAGTATTCAGATTTTGTTGAAACATAGGTGATGAAAATGAGCAAGTTAAAAAAAAGATGACAACATGCATTAAGTGGGTGTTTGTCTTAGCAAAGAAGCAAAATTTCAATAAGGAATGTCAAAAGGGTGCATTGCCAAATTTGAGTGTCTTCATTTCTCCCCTTTAAGTATGAAATGAAAATTCCATTCTTAAAGGAAAAGATACATGAGTGTGTAGAACCACTTTATTTTCTTAGAGTTTTTATTTTCTAGTTATGTTGGTGTTGGCACGCTCCATGATGAAACATGCAACATAGAGTGTAGTCAATGTCCATAGTAGAAATTAAACTATAACTCAAAATTAACTATACAATTTAAACTTGCATAAATTGAAATGAAGAGATGTAGAACATGTAAAGAGTACTTATGTTTATTTTATGAAGGAAAGAGATTCCTTTTCCTTTCCTGAAGTTGGAGATTAAGATTGTTTTTTGAAATTTTCTAAAGGATTAGGGGCGATCGGTCCCCAATTGTGCTAATGGAAAAACTAGAGTACTTGGTGCATACAACCCAACACTAAATGAAAGCTAGAGAGAAAAGAGAGGAGATGTACTAATGCACCCCATGAAAGAATAATATCATATATCAAAGCTTTAAGTAAATTTGATATATTCCCCTTTAATGATGATGAGAGGATTGACTTCCTACAAAGAGCTTAGTGTAGTCACAAAATCATGCACATTACACAATTATTTATCTCGGTCTCATATTACTATTTAAAAGGTTCTTGAGTAAAGAAAGTACTAATTAACCCCATCCTTTTGGTCATTTTATTTATTTTATTTCATAGTTTTGACCTATTGCACCTACATGCCCAGCTATTTTCGTACATCCTCCAAAATTTTAGCCATAGCTGGGGCACCCAAATTTAGTACTGGGGTGCCCCAATCCTTCTAGCTCTTTCCCACCACTTTTTGGGCCTCTTATAGTTGTTTTTCATCCTTATCTTTTATATGGTTGGCCTCTTCGGGGTTAATTACAAAATTAGAGCAAGAGAACCCTATAAATATTAAGCTATGAGACCACAATGAGGGACCTAGCATCATACACTACAATCACTCCATCTAGAGTTGCATCCATCTATTGCATTTTGCATCCACATAGCTCCATCATCAAGGCACAAGCTAGGAAGTCTACATCACACTTCATAGGGGGGATTCTATTCTATTCCATGCACACATACTATTACATTTTCTACATCTAGATATTGCTCATTATTTCACAAATTGTGACTGGCGCAAGAGCACCTAGGGCATGACATGTGTGTGTGTGCGCGCACACACACACACACCAAAAATACATCTGGGTTTGAAATGTAGTGCATCGCTCAATTTAGTAGGCCCACTATTGTGGTAGCTGAGGTCAGTCCAACCCATTCATTTGCATCTTTTATTTTTTAAGGATTTGATAGTTCTTTCTCTTTTACAGGCCTTCAAACATCATCTTGTTTCATTTGGTACATTTGTCTTAGTTCAGAAAATCCAGCGCAATAAGCATTTAAGGTTACAAACTATCTTCTGGCCCTAAAAATACCAGCTACAAAGCTTTTACAGAGACCAAGGCACCTATTTTAGTAGACCAGGGCACCCCGAGGCACTCCAGTACCTTCCTGGCTGTTGTAGTCTGTTCAAATCCTCCATATCCCCCATTTTCGGGACCTCTGTGAAGTCATTCATGCTCCTCGAATTTACTATCATACCTGCGATAGCCACCTGCAATCAGTTGAGTTCTTTGCTCACTTTACTTTTGCACATTAGGGTTTTATTTCTATTATTTTAATTTATTTAGCTAATTTTCATTACTTTAGAGCATTTGTTTACAATGCTTATTGTCCTCCTAGATTAGATTAACCAATTCTTAGCTAACTTAAATTTAGTTAATTTCAGTTAATCATTTTGGTGAACCTGACTCAACCTACTTATTCCTAGGATCCCCATTTTCCTTAGGATCTTTTTATCATGGCTATCTCCATTCATGACTTTTTGCTTCTCCATCCTGGATTGCGAGTTAAAATCATTAATATTTTACTTACTACAATTCATGATAATACTCATCTTGATATAGTCTATAATACCCTTGCAGATGCTTTCTCTACACACATTTCTTTCCCATCTATTCCTCTGGCTGATCTTGCTACTTTTGACAATGATCCACCACTGCATATCATTTTTCGTATTCAAAATGTCAATGTCAAGCGCACCTTAATCCATAACGGATCTAAGCTAAATTTGTGTCCCATGTCATTCCTTCACCGCCTTATCCTCTTCACTCGTGATGTTATACCATCTAGTATCTCATTGCATGCTTATGACGGTTCTGTTAGTCCGTGTCTAGGTCACTTCACACTTCCTATTACAATTGGCCCCAAAACCATACACATTGTCTTTTTTGTTACTGATTTTCCAGTCTCTTATAACCAAGTTACTAATGCTTTACCCATTTTATTATGACCCGAAGTATGACGACCTTCTGGATGACTTTCCATGAGCTACTTACATACACACTTGGGGGGCCATACTACCTAATTCCCCCCTTAGTCTAGCTACATAATTTTATATCACGCTTCCTAGATTCTTGCATACTTCATCTTATCATAATCACATTTTTCATACTCTCACACTCTCATTCTTCTCGCATTTACCATATTCCTCATATACTTTAGCATCATTCCCTGATGACGCACTCTTGTGCTTCAGTTCACACTTGACTGTTGAGGGATTACCATTACACTAAACCCACACACTACATTGTATGAACTACACATTTACATTTTAATACACACATCGCAAATCATACACCATTTATCCTACACCCACTCCACATTCTACATTATATTACATCCTCATCATGCACATATTAGTCATTTTATGCCATTAGGTTATTTCACATTGCACATTTATACCTCTCCTATATTATACATACTATGCTAGGTTACGTTACATATGAGTCTAGCTTTACATTTCATCACTACATCCTACATTATTAGTCTAGCTACACCTATTACATTGCATTATACACATTTCATATTACACATCCTACACATTTAGTATCGAATTCAACATACCGTGCATTTACATACCATATTCATCACTTGGTAGTCTATACTACATTGTCTTCTACGTGCTTCCCTCACCACCCGATGAATCACTTTAGTTCATCGATCTATACTCGATTGTTGAGGGTTTATAAATCAAATGGACCTTAAAATAATCACATTGTTCCTATTCCACCTTTCACCATGTGACATTCTTAGGCTAGTGACATATGCTTTAAGCTAAATCATCACCTATTCTATCATCTTGTATTGGTATACACCTTAGGTTACATCACCACTCCTTACTATTCATCTTGTAGTGACAAACGCTTTAGGCTAAATCATCACCTATTCTATCATCTTGGTAGTGGTATACACCTTAGGTTACATCACCACACCCTCCATTCATCTTACAGTGATATATGCTTAGGGCTAAATCATCACTCCACATTTCATCTCATTGTTGTATAGGCTTAGGCTATAAGCTCCACACACATTTCTTCTACATGTCACTTATCGTCACCACTAAACATATAGACATTCATCTCAGTGCCCTAGATGAAATACATGCACTACTCGACCATTTACCGATGACACACTCTCATTTATGGTTCATTCTTGACTTCTGAGGGGGAAATAAAATGAACCTCACTACATATATTTTCCATCCACTTGGGCAGCACATGGCTCCTATCATTCCATCTTGCATTCCATTCCATCCATCCACAACATACTACATATATGGTTGCTCTTATTCTTGCTTACTCTTGCTTGTTCATGATCACTTTATTACAAATGCTAGTTTGATTACTTGTAAATCATTTATCTATATTATCCACACATGAGCATTCATGTCTTCTTCTAGTTTTGATCACAGAATACGGTGAATTTTACATGCGGCACATGGGTGCTTGACTTTTACCCTTCCTACACTAGTCATTGGGGTCATCCACATATTCTTCTTTCCCATGTGTTATTGTTTCATTTTGTACTTAAAAATTTACATTACTTGTCTTATACGTGCTTTTGACATACTAACTATCTTCCTAACATGCTAACAAGTGCTTCATGTGAAACATTTATTTTGTAGGGATATTGGTTTCCATATTTGTTTGTTACATTGTCTGCTATTATTTTCTATTATTTGGTGGGCCTTGCCCTATGATTTTGTGTGCACACTTGTCTATTGTTTACGAATCATGATGGCCTTACGTGTCTTTCCGACATCGTGATTGATGTCCCATGTTTGCAACCCACTTTTGCATGAAATACTCTGTCTTATTGCATGTTTATATTAATTTTCTTGGTAGCTTACACTTTGTCTGTCTTAGTTTATACACTATTTTCTACATGTATGCATCTTTACACTTGTCTTTGGCTAGCCATTATTGTTTATGCATGCGTTGGTTTTCTACCAAGAAATTTTGTCAGTGTACATATGCGGTTGGACCTCTTTTGGGGCCCCATGTCTCCTAGTCGTGACGTCACATGTGCCCCCAAAGAGGGGGGCAATCATTTGGGGGCTTATACATACTAACACAACATATTTACACTAGTTTAGTTCAATGCAATTATTTACAAGCAAGTGTGTATTTAAACTAGTTTATAAACTCCATACACAATGGATTTTACAGGACATGGTGTCCTTGACATTTCTGCAGATTATTTACAGGCTTAGAGGTTACAGTGGGTGTGCCTCTCTACACTACTTCATCTAGTGGCGTCGAATCACCAAAAAAACTCAAGACAATACAAATATATCTACACATATTTCTACAGAGCAATTACAAGCTTGGAGGTTATAATGGGTGTGCCTCTCTACTCTACTTCGTCCAGTGGCGTTGGATCACCCAAAAAACCTAGATACATTACAAGATATCTTTTCTACACTTTTTTCTCGACATGGATCTAGGTGCACATGTTCCATTCACATTTACATTTACATTTCACGTATTTTACATGCATCATATACATGCGTATTTTTACACTTGCATACATACATATTTGACTACTTGAGTGTTTTTCTCCTTACAGGTCCTGACTGTATGAGAAATAAGCCAGTCAAATGGGGGTAAACAACAATAAGTGACAACAACAACAACAACATCCCGTGAACAACACACATGCTTTACTAACCATGCACGTACACATTACGGAAGATACATACACATGCATTTCACCCTAGGTTCAATCTCATAACTTCTTTCTTTACACACTTTTTATCTATAGTTTTCATGTTCACTCAATATTTTTATCATTTCATGCTTTGTGTAGTCCTTTGGCACGTTTCTACTACACTCTTCATGAACATCAAGTACGCATCTCTATCTAATTTATGTTATTGAGCTTTCCACTCACCAACATAAAGTGGGGGGGAAAATTTAGTCAAAAAATCATGCACATTCAGACAATTATTTATCCTCGGTCTCATCCTACTATTTAGAAGGTTCTTGAGTAAAGAAAGTACTAATTAACCCCCGTCCCCTGGGCCATTTTATTTATTTTATTTCATAATTTTTTACCTATTGAACCTACATGCCTAGCCATTTTCATACATCCTCCAAAATTTTAGTCATAGTTGGGGTGCCCAAATTTAGTACTAGGGCACCCCGGGGTGCCCTAGTCCCACCCGGGGGTGCCCCGATACTTCTAGCTATTTCCTGCCACTTTTTGGTCCTCTTCTAGTTGTTTTTCATCCTTATATTTTGTGTGGTCAGCCTCTTCAGGGTTAATTACAAAATTAGAGCAAGATAACCCTACAAATATAAATTTATGAGACCATAATGAGGGACCTAACATCATACACTACTATCACTCCATTTAGAGTTTCATTCATCTATTGCATTTTTTCATCTACATAGCTCCATCATCAAGGCACAAGCTAGGAAGTCTGCATCATACTTCATAGGGGAGGGATTTTATTCTATTCAGTGCACACATACTATTACATTTTCTATATCTAGCTATTGCTCGCTATTTCACAAAGTGCAACTAGCACAACAACACCTAGGGCATGACATGCACGCACACACACACACACACACCAGAACTACATCTAGGTCCAAAATGTAGTGCAGCCCTCAATTTCGTAATCCCACTATTGTGGTAGTTGAGGTCAGTTTAACCCATTCATTTACATATTTTATTTTTTAGGGATTTGATACTTCTTTCTCTTTTGCAGGCCTTCAAACATCATCTTGCTTCATTTGGTACATTCGATGTAGTTCAATGAATCCAACGCAACAAGCTGCAAAGGTTACAAACTATGTTCTGGCCTAAAAATTCCAGTTGCAGAGATTTTAAAGAGACTAGGGTGCTTATTTCAGTAGACCAGGTCCAAGGCACTCCAGTACCTTTCTAGGCATTATAGTCTGTCTAGATCCTCCAGATCTCCCATTTTTGGGACCTCTGTACAGTCGTTCCTACTCTTGGAATTTACTGGCATACCTATGACACTCTACAACAACCACTTGCAATCAACTAAGTTCTTTCCTCACTTTACTCTTGCACATTAGGGTTTTATTTCTATTAGTTTAATTTATTTAGCTAATTTGCATTACTTTAAAGCATTTATTTACAACCTTTATTGTCCTCCTAGATTAGATTAACTAGTTCTTAGCTAACTTAGATTTAGTTAATTTCATTTAATCACTTAGTTTCTTTTATACTTTCCATAACCTCACAGACTACATCACTACAGATGGATCTAGGCCCAATATCTAGATATACAAACACAAGGTATAAAAGAGAATGAGTTCCCATATAATTTTCTTGTGTATCGTATTGTTGAGTAAAAGTATGTAGTATGTTGAAATATCAATAAAGAAGGAAACACATGCCCCAAAACACCCATATTTTACCACCAAAACTAAGTATTGAAGTAGATAAGGAGTGAAATATTCATGCCCTGTAAACTAATCTAAACAATATCATTTTATTTTGGGATTGTGCCAAAAATATCACAAGCCAATCTCATTTATGAAGAATTTTTTAAGAATTTAGGACTCAAGACTAAACCACATCCTAAACTATACCCTTTGGGTTGGGTATGTGATGATGTTGAATTAAATGTCGCTAAAAATGTAAACTTAGATTTTCAATCATCTCTAAAGTCATTGATGAGGTAGAATTAGATGTGATTCCACTTGATATTTGTGGCATTGTACTTGGGATTCCTTACTTTTTAACATAAAAGCGATATTTTATAGGTAATATAATGAATATTTGCTTGTAAAAGATGGAATTGAATACATTATAAGAGATCATCGGATAAAGGAAAATTTATCACTTGTCTTTGCAAGATAGTGTAGACACAAAATCACGCACTTGGGTACATTTCTAGGTCCATAAATAGATACTTACATTCATATGATTTCTAAGCAAGAAAACTAGTAATTAATAGCTATCTTTAGCCTCTCTTTTTTTCTTTCTGGTATTTTACACCCTAACGCCCATTTGATACTTTATCACCTTATCTTTCATAAATCTAGACACCAGCACCTAGCCAGAATGCTAGCACTTAGGCGCACTTGTCCCCTTTGGGAGCCCCTGACCTCTTTGCATCTTACTCACCTCTTTTTGGCCTCTTTTATCTTTTGGGAATCTTGTTTTCTTATGGGTCGGAATTTTAGTTGTCAATTACGAAATTCAACCAAGGGAATCATATAAATATAATGTTATGTGACCAAAATAAATGACCAATCTCCAAGCATCTATTATCACCACCTAAGGTTACATCCAAAGGCATTCTACGAGCATCAAAGGAATTCATCTAGGATCCATTCAAGGGACAAGGGGCTACATTTTATGCATACACGCATAGGAGGGGAAGTTCATTTTTCCATCCACACATCTATTTACATTACTACATCTAGTTATTTCCCACTATCATGTGCACTTACATAAGGGATTCCTAGGGCCTGATTTCTACACACATGCATAAGAACTACATTGAGTCTAATATGTAGTGCAACACTCAGTCATAAGTCCACTTTGTCAAGCGAATGTTGGAGTTAATCTGATTCCCCATTTGTATATTTATTTTTTAGGATTTGATTGATTTTGGGGATTTCTAGGATATCATTTGTTTTACAAATTATAGGTGAAGTCAATGATCATCCAGTGACATAACACTGACCAATAGTGAAGGTTAGTGACCACCTTGCGACACAAGAAAAACCAGATTTTGAGCTCTTGCGTAGTCACAATCACCTACCGATGGTCTTTGGCACTTAGGCACCCTAGTCTCGGCATATCCAACAGCTCCATAATTTTACAAAGGAAATTACGGCAATCTGCTCCTCTTATTCATCAGTTGCTCCACTCCATATCATCTTTGGGAAAATATAAATCAGCTAAGTCTCTATTTCTCCCTCTTGCACTCAAGGTTAGCTTATTACTTATGTTAGGTTTTTGCTTTATCATTTATTTATCATACGTGACTCTATAATTAGGATTTCAAAAATTCCATATTTGTTAAATCATTTGGTGAACCCCACTTGTGATCATTCCTTCATATCCTTTTATACACTATCTTTCCTCTCATGGCTCCTAAGGTGTCTCAAGTCTCCTTGCATCAATTGCTTCAAATTCACCCACCTTGAAAAAATGTTCTTCTAAAATCCCTAGACACTATGTATCTCCCTAATGATACACCACCTGCTCAATTGAGTGTTATCTTTGATCATCTTTTTGATTAATCTCTTGGTCCTAATTCCAATCAATCTATTTGCAAGTCAATTCAATCTTGACATTCTTTATTTCAAGATAAAATTTAGGCTATGAATCCATGATTACATCACTCAAATATGAAATTCAACATCTCAAGGATGTTTCTCAATTTCATGCTAGTTCTCCTTCTACATCTCATTCTCCTCGTCTTAATTCCATATCTTCTACATGTGCTCATATCAGTGAACCTAAAATCTTGTCACTCCATGTGCCTCTCAAGTTTTATTTCAAGGCTAAGCCACAAATATTCTTCCACAACTCCTCACTCATCAATTGATAAACTTGTCATCTACTCATTGTTATCCTCATTATTGGCTTGCACAATATCACGTTCATCTATATTGTAATTATCATCGAATTAATAGAAATAATGACAATGATTTCTATGCTCTAAAATGAAAAATTTCCCACCTTAAGAATTATGGTCTTATCTCATTTGATGCACAACATACTACTACATGTTCATCTCAAATTGCTACATCCCTATGGGTTCTTAAATATAATTCATTTATGTCTCATTAACATCATGCCATCATTACTAATGTTCCTTCTACAGTAAGTCAAGATCCTCCTAAGAAGCTCCCTCTCAAAATTGGTCTAACCCCTCCTCCTCTCAAGTCATCTACAACATTACCATTTCAAAATCAGCAACCGCCTTTCAAAATCATTTCATCCTCATCTCCTATCAATTATTATGTATCATTATCAATACAAAATAAGCTACCACAATTCAAGATCCCTTCCCATCCTACTCCACTTCCATTTCCAGTTTTTTTTTCAAGAAAACTATTCCTTATACTGATGGTCAAGACACATTTTCAGCTCCACCATTATGGCATGGTCCTTCTCACATTGCTGCATAGACCTTCATCACTCACATACTTTGGGGGCATCATAGCTTCTCCCCACCTTTGCATTATTATCAAATGTATCTATCATCTCATGCACTCGACTCTCTGCATTTAATGTCTAATATTTCCTAAGCATCCTTACAAAACCCTTTGATACACGCATTGTATCATCATTACCCTATGACACACTCTAGTTCCATAGTTCATACATGACTACTAAGGGTCTAAATCTGAAATGAACTTCACTGCATTCACCCTCTTTAAGCTCCATGCTTCATTGATCTATCTATGTAGCGCACGTTTTCAAACCATTACCTTATGACACAATCTAGTTCCATGGTTCATACTTGACTACTGAGGGTCTAAATTTGAAATGAACCTTGCCACACTCATACTCTTTATGGTCTATGCTTCATATTCTATCTATCTAGTGCACATTTTCAAACCATTTCCTGATGACACAATCTTGTTCTATGGTTCATTCCTTACTGTCAAGAGGTATTTTCTAAATGAACTTCATTTCATATACATTCATACACATACGATCGGGGGGCACAATGCTCTCATCACATTCATATTGTATATCATTCCATTTAACTGATTCACAATATACTGCATATCTTGGTTTCACATATTCTTTCTTGTTTATACTAGTTACATGTGCACTTTGTTTCACATGCTAGACAGATACTTCACATGTCATTATTTTTATCATATACACATGTGCGTTCACTTTTTCTCCAGTTTTAATGTAGACTTTATAAATATATTTACACACAGTAATGACGTTTGGCACTATACCTCTTACTAGTCCCACTGAGGCTCCTGGGGGCATCTACATTTTCTACTTTCATACATATTATAGGTGTTATTGTTTCATTTTATACTACTTTCTATTCTTACTAGCACACTACTTATTCCATTGGTCATACACGGTTTGACATACTTTTTATCTTTCTAACATGTTAATGGGTGCTTCATGTAGATCATTTTCTTTGTAGGAACTATTTACCACCATAGTTGTCTAATACATTTCTGTGATATTGTTTTCCATTGTCTTCCATTGTTTACGATTTATGCCCTATGTCTTGATTGATCATTGCTTGTATGATTTAGATGGCTTCTGCCCTGATTGTCTTTTGACATTGTGAGTGATGTCCCATTTTTGAAACCTGCAATTTTCGTAGTCTACTTTGTCTGCATTATTTCTTGTTTACATTGTCTTCTATAGCATGCTTGTCACTTTATCCTACTAACACATGTTTCTAGACACTTTTTTTGCATGTGCCTTGGTTTCTACCATGCACATTCCCTCCCCCTACAGGGTATCAGTTCATATCATCATTTGGTCCTCTCCTTTGGGTCGCATACTCCTAGCGACATCGAATGCACCCCAAATGAGGGGGCATACATTGGGTAAATCAGCCACCCCATATAGTAGCTCAGAGCTTCGATACAAGCATGCATAGTACAAGAATCAAAAAAGAGTTACAGTTACAAAAATGGCCCAGAATTTGACTTGAGGTCCTCAATTTAACATAGATGCCAACACCTAAATAAAAACACTAGCACCTAGGTGCACTCCTAACCTTTCATGGGCATCTATGACCAGAGGGATAGTTACAGTTCACTTTCTCATATCAACATAATTTTTTCAACAATTCATAGAAGTAGTTTTCACAGTACATGAACAGTCCCTCAGTAATCAGAATACATTATATCTCTTTTTTTTCCTTGGATCAAACTAGAACAACCACATGGAACAAATTAGGATCACACCATCTTTAGTCGTGTATAAATTTAGGAAGCACTCCATGGATGGAGAATAACACTAGACCTTTCTCCCTAACACTCTTATTTCATGGCGTGAGATCACCCAAAAAACTCAGACTCAGTATGAGATCTCCCAAAAAACTCGGATTCTTGGCATGAGATCACCCTAAAAACTTTCTCTTGGTGTGAGATCTCCCAAAAAAATCACTCTTCTACAACAGTTCGGAACACTTTCTATCCCCTTTCACTCATCACGGATCAGTTACACACTTTCCTTTTACTACTTTTGCACATTTTTTACATACTTCTACATGCTTTACAGATTTTTCATAATACATGACTTTGACTACTCTTTCGCTCTTCTTTTTATAGGTCTATCCTTAACACGTAGAAGAAAACAACCCTCACAAGCACAACACCAAACATAATCAACAGGTACAACATGGTACAACTCATACACCTCACCCTTAGGGTCACTTCCTCTTTCTTAGCTTCCACACTTCATTTTTATCACTCCACACTTTCACTTGTCTCTTGGCACACTTATCACCATCACACTTTACATGGTTATTAGGTATGCATCTCTTATCTACTTTATGTTATTGAGTATTCACTCAACAACATAAAGTGGGGGAAAATATAGATGCAAAATTATGTACTTGGGTACATTTCTAGGTCAACAAACACATACTTACATTCATATGATTCCTAAGCAAGAAAACTAGTAATTAACAGTTATCTTTGGCCTCTTTGCTTTATTTATTTTCTTCTTTCAGGTCTTTTGCACCCTATAGCCCAGTCAATACTTTATTACTCCTTATCTTTCATGACTCTGGACACCAACTCCCAGCCAAGACACCAGTGCCCATGTGCCCTCATCCCCTCTGGGTGCCCCCGACCTCTTTGTATCTTACTCACCTAATTTGGGCCTCTTTTATCTTTTGGGCATCTTGTTTTCTTATGGGTCAGCCTTTTAGTTGTCAATTACAAAATTTAACCAAGGGAATCATATAAATGCAATCCTATGTGACCAAAATAAAGGACCAAGATCTAAGAATCTATTATCACCACCTAAGGTTGCATCCTAAGGCATTCTAAGAGCATCAAAGGCATTCATCTAGGATCCATTCAAGGGACAAGGGACTGTATTTTATGCATACACACATAGAAGGGGAAGTTCATTTTTCCATCCACACATCTATTTACATTGGTACATCTAGATATTTCCCACTATCACATGCACTTGCACAAGGGCTTCCTAGGGAACAATTTCTACACACACATAAGAAATACATGGAGTCTGAGATGTAGTGTAGCACTCAGTTATAATTTCACTTTGCTGGGTGACCATAGGGGTCAGTCTGACTCCCCATTTGCATCTTTCTTTTTTAGGTTTTGATGTAGTTTTGGGTTTTGCAAGATATAATTTATTTTGTAAGTCATGGGAGAATTCAGTGATCATCCAGTGACATACAGGAAACCAACAACGAAGGTTAGCGACCACCTTGCGAAAAAAGAAAAACTAGATTCTGAGCTTTTGTGCAATCACAGGTGCTTACCAGTGGTCTCGGGAACCTAGGTGCCCTAGTCATGTTCCAGGTACCCGAATCCTATTCTAGACATCCTATTCCTGGCATATCCAACAGCTCCCAAATTTCACAAAGGTAATTACAACAGTTTGTTCCTCTTGTTCATCAGTTACTCTAGTCTAGATCATCTTCAGGAAAGCTTAAATGAACTAAGTCTTGCTTTCTCCCTCTTTCACTTAGGGTTTTACATTTATTTAGTTTATTGCTTGTGTCAAATATGTGCTTTATCATTTATTTATCATACGTGAAGCTACAATTAGGATTTAAAAAAAATCCATATTTGTTAAATCAGATAGATGAAAAGGCTTGTTATAACAAGCAAAAACTTTGTGCTCTTGATTGTAAAATATAAGGATGATGATAATTCCAAGGATTTAGAAGGTTCCGATCCTAAACATAAGAATGAAATAGTTAAAGGTTATATCTAACTATGATTGTATGTTTCAAGAGCCATAGTGTTTACCTCATAAAAGAGAAATACAACATGAGATTCATCTGTATCAGGATGTACATATTCCTAGTATTAACATATATAGGTTGTCCATGGTAGAGAATGAATAAATAAAGAAGTGGGTTCTGGAGTTACTTGAGAAAGGAATCATTTAACTAGGAACTTCTCTGTGTGGTTTTCCAATTGTTTTGGTACCCAAGAAATATGAAACTCGGTGGATGTGTGTGGATTATAAAGCATTGAACAAAATAATGGTGAAAAATTGATACCCTCTTCCTCATATTGATGATTTGTTAGATCAATTGAAACTTTTTGTTTATTTCACTAAGTTAGACTTGAGAAGTGGTTATCACCAAGTTAGGAATAGTGAAGGTGATACTTGGAAAATTGCTTTCAAAGCTAAGAAAGGTGTATTTGAGTGGTTTGTTATGCCCTATAGGCTTTGTAATGCTCACACCACACTCATGTGTGTTATGAATGATGTATTTAGGCCATTTAAAAAATATTTTTTACTGTTTAGTTAGATAATATTTTTAACTTTAGTAAATTTTAGGAAGATCATGTTGAACATTTTAAGAAAGTCTTGGAAATTTTTAGAAAGGTGAAATTGTACTTGAAGATGTAAAAATTGAATTTGGTAAAACATATTTTATTTACTTAAGCTTTTTAGTAGGGGGGTGGTGAACTGAAAATTAATCTCTCTAAATTTGCATCCATAATGAAGTGGCATAAGCATAGTAATGTAACCGAAGTTAGAAGCTTCCTTGGGGGAGTCCAATATTGAAGGAATTTAATTGCTAACTTTTCATTTTTCTTAACTTATTTGCATTCCTTGATGCTACGCCCTTATTCATATAGATTATATTGGATATTTAAGGCTGAATTGTGGCTTATATAATCCATTTTTATTGTCATATGTCACTCATTTATGCTTTCATATGTTTAGAAAATCATCCTTGGTGTTGACCATATACAAAGGGTATATATAAGAGGTAGTGAGGAGTAGTTAATCATCATATTGAGCATTTGAGCCTTCTTTTATTATTTGGAGGTTGCCCTATCGAATCGACAAAGTCATTCTACTTGCATATTGTGATAATTTATCTATATTTTTGTGTTCTTTGTTGTTTTATAATTGTTGATATTCAAATATATCTAAATGATTTCCTTGTAAGTGGTATCAAAGCTACAATCTCGGCCAAAATTAGGTCAAAAACCCAAATTTTGGGATACCTTGCAAACAGTTACAAATTTTTCGCATTTTTTTTTTACTAAAGTTGAGGCATCTAAGGATACATAGAGCCTCCAAATTTCAGTTGATTTGGATTCATTTTGTGGAATTTATTACAATATTAGTATTTTCCAAAAATTCACTTCCTAGGCCACAAATTATGTAGTTTCTCTAAAAGAAATTACATTTTTGGAAAGATATCTAAATTTAAGTTAGGGTTTTTTCTTTCTAGTCTAAATCAGATACGAAAACTAAACCCTAATCGCCATGATGGGGAGATCGACTAGAGGCCAAGGAAAAAGTTTGGCTACTCCAGGGAAAACACCCAACAAGGAGAAAGCTAGATCAGAGTTGGAAATGGGTGGAAATTATGATGTTACTTATTCCTTTGTGAATGAAAAAATATAAACTATTATGGAAATCATGCAAAAGTTGAAGGAAAAATATGGTGTAGACATTAAATCGCACACTTGGGTACATTTATAGGTCTTAATCAGATACTACTATTCATATGATTCTTAAGCGAGAAAACTAGTAATTGACATATATCTTTGGTATCTTTTCTATCTTCCTAGTTTCCTCTTTGGTTTTACATACCCCACTACCCAGTATAATCTTCATTTTTTTATCTTTCTTTGCTTTGGACACCAAATCCTAGCTAGAATGCCAGCACCCAGGTGCCCTCGTCCCCTTTGGGCACACTCGACCTCTTTGTATCTTTTTTTCCCCCTTTTGGGCCTCATTTATCTTTTGCGCATCTCTTTTACTTATGGGTTGGCCTTTTAGGTGTCATGTCATACCCCTTGATTTTTGTCTGTCATATTTGGAAATTGTGTCACAATTATTGAATGAATTTTGAGGGTTGAGAAAATAAGTCTTGTTGTGTAGCTAGGTGTATAGTTGCATGCATGTATGTATGTCATAAGGAGGATATACACACATACATGTAATCACACATGCAACCGCACGTGATATCACTTATTGCCTTACAACCCGTAATAAACTTTGACATTCTCGTCTCATATTTTTTATAGTAGGAACGTAAAGGATACTTATGTTGATGAATAAATATGAATTGGGCAGTGTATTGTTGTTATCTCTTTGTTGAACTTAATTAATTTGTGTAAACATTGTTTTACATCATTTGCTAATGGCCACCTGCCTTGTTGTAAAAGATAATTTGATGTAAATTGATATCTTTCTTGATTGTTGTTTGTGATGATTGAAAGATGATGACTTCAATTTTTTATTGAGTAGTGACTTGTTAAGGATGACTGGAATTACTCATTTCTGCAAAGTTTGATGTCAGCAAGAAATAAGGTATTATGTAAAATGAATGACCCACTCTTGGAGAGGAAAGTAGTAAACCTTGTATGTAAATATTATATGATTGATTTGGTTCATCAAGTATAAAAATATTATGTATGGTTCAGTCTGTTCTCTTGATCACCATTATTTTGTAGTGGTTCAAGTGATATTTATATTCCTTTCAGATATCGTTTAGTTGAGAAAAGATGAACTTGTAAATGAAGACTATGGTATCTCTTAACTATTGTGTGAAATTTGGGTTGGCAATTGATAGTGTTAGCTTAAATATTGCTAAACCTAAAACAGAAACATTTTACTCTTATTTAAATTATTGATCAACCAAGACTACTACGTGAATTGTTTATTCTTGAATTATTTTAATCTCCAAATAGAGACTTGAACTTTAATTAGTATATAAGACTTGAAATTTTTGGGTGAGGTTGATCGATTAATGTAAATGGTAAAATTGGTCATTATAGGACCCATGCATTACAAATAACCATGTTTCGAAGTAAGCCTTGACCTTGTAGAGACTTCATGTATGCCATAATTGATAGAAATTTAAGTTTTAAGTGGAGACATTGTCATCATGCAAGTATACATGACTTAGAATCTTTTTCTTCATGCTGACCATTGACTAAGCATTAGGTATTATTTCATTTCACCATGCATATAAAGGAAGTATTTTTATATTTAAAATCCTACTAATTTTGGAGGATAACATTGGCGGTGGTGGGGTAGTTTCAAAATTTCCAACAATGCACTGTATTTTTAAATGCATTAAGTGCACATTTAATTCCTTGGGAATAATGAAGCTTCTTAGAGAAGCTAACCACATGCATACCATTTGGTCATTCTTGTTTTGGTTTGAGAAGCTAAGTGGAGAGGAGGTTAACGATAGTTGAACTCTATGAATTTTTGAGAAGATACTTAAGCTCCAGGTTCAACCTTTTTGTAGGCAAGTTTAGAATTTGTTGCAAGATCTTTGACTGGTGATAAATACACTTTTTGGGATTATTTTGGGCTGTTGTGAATAGATTTCAGTCACCATTTTTGGGAAGAACTTGTGAGATGATTTTCTAGAAGTGCTACTTGTGCCTAAAACGATTTGAAGAAGAAATTTTTAATGTTTTCTAGTCATGATAATCATTTTCCTTTTCTCTAAAAATTTATTCCATTGCACTTTTATGTAAAGTAAATTTTGAAATGTAAAAATATTGGGCTTCGTGGTTTGTTTGAGAATGAAATTTGAACTCTAACTGAATTATAAAAAAACATTATGGTATGACTGAATGATTGTTTCTACCATGTAAGGGATTCAATGAATCTTCACTTGGGTTACTTTATTATTTCATTATAGGTTTTATGTGATTTCAAATCTGGGTTTTACCCAGAGGATTATGAAAGGGTAGTTTCTATGACTTTATCAAATTTGATAACAACAGTATCTTATAAAAAAAGTTGTTTACTATTGGTCTATTTGTTGGTTTTCTTTTCTTGAAAACATGTATGAAAATTACTTAGGAAATGGGGTAAAGCCATTTGTTTGTTATTTAAATAGTGTGGCATTACAAATTATAATAAGGGACACAAATGCAGTCAGTTTTATTATTTTTTTCCTATCAACGTACCTAGTTTTGGGGAAAACTAGGTAATGCCCTGGACACACTTTTCTTGTAGTCACAATTTCAGTTAATCATGACCAGCTCTCTATCATAGCCGTGTGAGGTAATATCCAAGTTTAGATACATGATCTGACAAGGTATGAATTTTATTATATGTTTTGAGTGTTTAAAATGAAGATAAATACATAAGGAACAAAAACCACAATTCGGTTACAGATTTATTAGGAGCTTGTCGTCCTGAGCCTTGTATCAAAATTTTTGAGATATTTATGTAAATAATAGATCACATAGATAGTTCTCTCTATAGGAGGAAAATAGGAAAGTATCTATAAGTTTCTTCTAACCATTTGGATGAACTAGAATTATGTTTTAGGAATGTGCTCTTATAATTCTAATTCGGCTTTAAAAAATACATAAGTAGGGAGTAGCGGTTATGGTGCCTTGGTAGAGAAATTTTATGAACTTCTCTGGGTTAATGAGAAACTAAATCAACCCCTACTCGAATGAAGTATCATTATGAGCTATACGAATGTGTATTATCTCTATGGGAATCTAGGCCTTGATACAATATCTATCTTTAAATAATTCTATGATATACTTACCATAACATTAAAACTATTATTAGTAGTTGTCAAACTAGTTGTATTGAGTTTCATGGATATAGGTAGAGAGATACTTTCACCTAACTAGGTGTATAAGCACCTTTCCTAAAACTAAATAACTTAGTTCATAAAAGCTTCCCAAAATTAATAAGTATTTAGTGGTTTTTTGATAGTGGTTAATTAAAGTGGCAATAAATACCATTTGGCTAGCGATGGTTGAAATAAGTAAATATGTACTTACTTGTATGAAGTACTAAGGATAGTAGGGAAAGTTAGGAAATAAGTAAATATGTACCTGTATAAGTTAATCGAATAGTATAGAAAGGTAAACATAGTAATTTCGAAGACCTAAGTAATAATGTATGGAAAAGGTAAGCTGAATGGATTTGGTGTTTAGCCTCTAATAGCTGAATTTCAATAAGTTGATAGTTGTTTGAAGAAGGTATAATTGTATGGTTGTGTTGTTATTACTAACTTGTTTTCTTCTGTGAATTATATGAATTATTGCAATGTAACTTTTCATTTACTTAAATGATCAATGGCATAAACCATTAGACATGGGAAAAAGGGTTGTCATGCTCAGTTCGTATGAACTAACAGGTGCTAACATGTTCTGCAAATGAAGCTCCATAAGATGGAAAGAAGATCAAAATTGAAAAGTTATCATTTTGATTGACTATACTACTTCATTGTAAATTATTGAATTATAACTTTTTTGTCATGTTATCATAAAGGGCATAAATTAGATACTTAGACGTGTTTGTTCAAAAACAAATCAATGAAAGATGAGTACTTTGATCTCTACAAAGTCTTGTTGTTTAGCTATGTAAATGAATGAAATAAAAGGCTATAGTTAATTAAAGCAATTCAAAGGAATGTGTATTGACTTGACCCTTTATCACTGTCATCATGTTTAGATTTTAGTAAAAAAAAATAGTATGCCAATGTGGTAGTACTAATTAGACTACTTTGTGATTATACATCTATCTATAAAATAGTATGATGTAATAATTATAGACAAGAATTAATTATATTTGTAATACAAGATATGTATCTCCAAATTAAGTAGTGAATTGACCAATATAGAATTGACACATGTAATATTATAATTTTAATGAGGAAGTGGTATATTGATGAGATAGAAATTATATCATATTAAATATTTAATATAAGTCATGATGTGATTAAACATTCATGAGATAAAGTGCTATGGGATGAAGTTTACTTCACTGGTATGATTACTGATTAGCTGTTAGTATTACTATAATAAAATGGATCAGTTAATGATGAAAGGAAAAATAATTCCAATGCGATTATGAGCATGTCAACCTTGTATTTGTTTATCCCTCTCAAAGTCCTCTGGAAGGACATTGTTATGTACTAAAAATCTTAAGTATCGTATTTCTTTGTAAGCCTCTTTTTTAATGGGATATGAATTTTGGAAATATTTCAAATCAACATGCATGGGTAACTTGGGAATGCAAGGTTACCTGATCAACGAGTGGATACTAATCAAGGATTTAACGATATTGGGTTCTTGATAAGAAAAAGACTAAAATGAATCATTATGATCCTTGTCATAAAATGTACATGATACTTATTAAAATAAAAAGAAGTACACCTTAGGGATGGGTAAGTCCTAAGTGTTGAATCCTAAGGAAATAATACCATACTATGAGCTTATGGTAGGTATCAATAAATGACCTATTATAAAGTATGCTCAATTGATATTCATAAATAATCATAAAATAAGAAGGATGGTATAGTTAAGATGAAAGGTTGGGTAACATCAAGAAAACAATAAATTCGAATAAGGAATGATACATACTCACACCTTTCAACAATATGAGATTTCACCACCATTATTTATAATGAATATAGATATATTGTATCAATTCTACCCTAAGGTGAAAAATTTACATTAGTGGCATAAAGAGAAACTATGTTGGTATAAAGCAGAGGCTTAATTAAATAAGCTAAGTCAACATTAAATCTGTAATGCTGAACTTAAATAACTATTGTTTGATTTCCATTTATGGTTGTCACTAACTTGTAATCTAGTGAGGTAATTAAGGTAGTTTGGAGGAACTAAATATTCTTTAATCTAACTGAGATAAGACCTTGGCGGTGACTCATTCAAGGAGGAATAGTCATAAGACCCTAGAGGTGACTCATTCGAGCAGGAATAGCCATGAGACATAGGCTATATTGTCTTTATTTAAATTTACATTAAAAACAAAACAAAGATACGCTACTCCAATATAGAACACTTAATGAGCTACCTAACTATATCCACTACACATTCATATCCTTATAAAGACAGTTGTCATTATTTGGATACTGTTGTTTATTAAATGTGTGGAGTTTCCCCATCAAGAGTCTAGATTTCATCAAGGTATTACAATAAGTAAAATCCTTGATAGAGTTACAATTATAGATTTGACCTCCTAAGTACACACTCTTATATCAACTTATGATGGCTAATGGAAGGGAATTGGTCTCATAGTAAGGTGAATTGTTATGAAGACACTTACTTTACCATAGGCATCATAGGATGTCATAGAGGTACATCCTCATGTAGGTTAAACTAGATTTGTACCTTGTTCAAGACTTGTAGCTGTTTTCAGCATCTACGTTTGTGAATCCATATAATTTAATAATTGATTAAGGTGAAACGAAAAAATTCCCTAATGACGAGTGTGTCATCATGGAATTGAGAATGGCATACATGAATTAGAAAATTTGTGTAAATTGGTGTAAGCTTTTTTATTACACTGTCAAGATTTCCCTATGATCTAATTTGTAAGATGCCAGATGGGAATTATATGGCAGGACTGAAGTAGACACTTAGATAGGACTAAACTGTGAGATTCATGTGGAATTCCTAGGTGGAACCCAGGTAAACACTTAGATATCTTCACTTATATTATCATATCCTATAAAAGGAGAACCAAGGGATACATTTGATGTATGGGATCGTACTGATTGATGAGAGTAGATTGAGTAGGTTCTGTAATATCTCTTACAGCTGCACATGGTTCATGACATTTATCAGGAAATGGATTTCATTAAGGTTTATGTTGGATTTAAACATATAGGTATTTAAATCAAGAAGCATAAAGTAAGATTATATATATATATATATATATATATATATATATATATATATATATATATATATATATATTCAATGTGAAGTAACAAAGTGGATGTTACATCTTGGTATCAGAGTTGAAGGTTGCATAGCTCTTGGACCTATTAGGTCATTACACTTTCTAAATTTTGATTTTTTTATTAGTAAAATAAGAATGAAGGATAAAATAATTTACCAAGGATAACAAACCAGACCAAACTATGTTTCAGGTTCGATGGTAGGATAGTTTTCTTTATCTTTACAAAAAACTAACAATCCTTCATGACACAGTAAATCAGATAGATGTGAGAAGTAGTTGATAAGTGTGAATTGGATTAGCTAAGATAAAAAAATTAAGCTAAATGATAACAATTGTCAGGGGATTTTCTATATGGAATGAACTGTCGTAATGAAAGATTCAAAACTTAAGTCTAAGACATGACATATAAACCTGCTTAGGGTGGATGAAGCAGATAAGTAAATAATTATCTAAAAAATTAGTAGGAAAAAAAAGATGAAAGGGGACAACCCTTCTTAAATGAAATCTGCACTTAAACATACTAGTTGTTAGAATGATCCTATAATATATGGAATTATGGATCACTGAGGTCTAAGAAATATGGAAATTTTGCACTAAGTTTCTAATGTGTTGAAGAAATTTTTTATGGTGAGCATTAAAAGGATTCTATAGCCTTGAATATGTTTCTATGAGAAAAACCTTTTGGGTGACCAATGCTTAGGTCAGGGAACAGTGAATGCTTTATGACCATTAAAAGATGCAGGTCATGAATACCAACTCATGGATATTATCTACTATGGATGGGGAAAAGATAATCAAATTTATTGTAGTCTTGTTCGTGCAACTTTTTTTATCTTGAGGGAGATAAGAAAATAAGAAATGGATACCAAGAGTAAATATTTGTACTCTTAGGCTTATGATAGGAGCTAAGACCATTTCTTGTGAATACTTGACATATTGCAAGTATGTTTAGTTTTATCTTCCCAATTTTTAATGATCATGATTTACAAGTTGGAAATAATTTGATCTAAAGAAGTGTCCATGGATTGGCTCTTTTCCTCCTTACCACTTATTACAGTTTGTTTGTGTGCAACCAAAATCACTCTCATTATTTTGTTGGCATCCTTGGAGAACTGTTATTAGTTTGAATGTTAATGGGGATCTACATTTAAATCATTTATGTGATCAACCCATTGAAATTTTGGCATCTGAGTTATTTACATGAGTGAAACCCTCTTTTTTAAATAATGTTACTTATCTATCAGTTAAGTAATGAATATGGTTAATCATTACATGGCATGAAAAAATATTGATTAGGGTAATTTAGATATGACTGTAACTGCTTTATGAGTTGGTGGTTATGTTTTTTTATTATATATATACAAAAATATATATATATAATATATAATATTATATATACATACTGATACTCCAGAGAGTATATGTTATTTAGTGGAGTATTACCCAGCAACTTAACTTTTAGTTATTACAATATTGAAACTTCTAGGGTTGAATACTTGACAAGGACTTGTGATATTTATTTCTTTCCTTTTTTAGGTATTATCTAGCTCAGACCATTCTGTGTTGACTCCATGGTATTTGGGATGGATGAAAGTTTGATCTTTCAGCTCTTTGAGGGATTTCTTGAGTTATTTCAAGTTGCTAATTCTCTTTCTTTGATACAACATTTTCACCAGATAGATTTATGGCGAGATTGGGACCTTGGATAAACTCGTAAAATCATGTTGTAATATCTTAGTCTCTGGAATTAAAACAATACCATCACATTTTATGTTGTTCGTATAAGTGGGGATTCATTTTCCTTCTATCTAAGACTTGTAGGAATTGCACCCTCACTTTAGTTTGGGTAATCCTAGTGATTTATATGTATATAGGCACTTATTATGATTTCTTCATCTTCATTCTCTATCATGAATATTATTTCAAGTGGATAGAATAAGATAACAGTGACAGATTTACTATCCCTTTAAGTGATTGTTTGGAAGATAAAATTCTAGTTGAAATGAAATGGCATTCATTGTTAGTAGGTTTGTTCATAATCTCAGAAAAAGATAGGATTAAGTCTTATTTAATCTGCAACTTAGTCTTTCTTCTATTGTCGAATTGGGATTACATCCACTAAAATGGTCTTTTAACAAACTTACTTGTAGCTTGCTGAAAACATTGTTGTTGGCAAGGTCTATAGAATATAGAGAAACTTTATTCTTTGACACTTTGTAAGGTTTAAAGTAAACAAGTTGTATCGAGTATTCTACAATCCTCCAGACATCTTCCTTGAGGATAAATAAATAATCTATTAATACTTGTTTTTGAATCAATAGCTTGTCAATAATTCCTTAATATAGTGTTACTGATGGCTCATTATGCTTGGGTAACCAAGTTAATAGTTTTCTTGATCAAAATAGGATCTTAGAGTAAAATGATTAAGTTATGTCAAGGTGGTAGATAGCTGATATATGAAACATCTAAGCTATAATTCATCGAATGGTTGACTGTATTTTGCTTACAGATTAAAGATTGTGATGTCTTGACCCTTTTAATAGGAATTATGTGGCTGGGAAGGCACATTTTAAAAATATTGCATAAGTATCAGATGATCAAATCCAAGTGCATTACTGAGAAGTAGACACATAAGTCCTTTTTTGCTTCAGATGTCTGAATAAAATTAAGGACTCATAACTTCCTTATGAGGTGATTGTTGGGTTAAGTAGGTATGCTATCTCTCTGAAGATATAATTATGTATGAATTATATCATAATGGATGATTAAGCTCATGCCAGTTGCAATGAAAGGCTAAGGAAGTATGGACTTATATATATTTATGAGTATGATCAAGTTTTGGTTGTGGCCTTACTTGAATTTGGATCTTATTACGATTGATTGTAATAAGAAGTAACTAAATTGATAGGTTGTATTAAATATTATACAAGATTATATCTTGAGTTACAAAGTATAATTTGTCTTAATTCATATAAATTATTACACTTTATAACTTGAAGGTATTTGATGAAAAGGAATATACCTTATTCAGGTATTAATGGACTAACAGGAAATACATTGATTGGAGAAGTCATGTTTATGAAATTCTACGGACTGGAAAAAAAACAAGAAGTTAACAAAACAAAACAATTATAAGACCATGGGAAATGTAGAAAATCAGTGGTTCGTCGTTTGTTTAAGATTATAAAAAAAAACTTGTTCCAATTGTTTTTGTTGTGTATATTACAGTTATAGAATGATATGACTGGCTATAAGGATAAGATTGTGATTGAAATTCTAACTGAATGACTGATTTTCCATTTTTAGGTTGCTAAAAGCCAATAAATATGAATCTCATTTCTGAAAAATTATAACTTTCATGGAAAATGATGATTGGTTCTTCAAAAGATTGTTGATATAACCTATATAGGACTGATTTGATTTTGACTATTGAGGATAAATCATTGGGATGATGATTCATTAAGGGGGTAGGTATGTCATACCCCTTGATTTCCATTTGTCATATTTGGAAATCGTGTCGCGATTATTGAATGAATTTCAAGGGCGAGAAAATAAGTCTTGTTGTGTAGGTAGGTGTAGAATTGCATACATGGATGTGTGTCCTACGGAGGATATACACACATACATGTAATCACACACACAACCACACAACATCACTTATTGCCTAGCACCATAATTAACTTTACATTTTCATCTTATATTATTTCTGGTAGGAACTTAAAGAATACTTACGTTGAAGAATAAATGTAGTTAACAGTGCATTGTTGGTATCTCTTCGCTGAACTTAATTGATTTATGTAAACATGGTTTTACATCAATTGCAAATGGCGACCTGCCTTTCCGCATAAGACAATTTGATGTAAATTTATATCTTTCTTGATTGTTGTTTATGATGATTGAAAGAGATAACTTCAATTTTGTGTTGAGTAGTGAATTTTTAAGGATGACTATAATTACTCATTGCTGCAAATTTTTATGTCAGCAAGAAATAAGGTTTTATGCAAAATGAATGACACGCTCTCAGGATGAAAGTTGTAAACCTTGTATGTAAATACTATATGAGGGATCTGGTTCATCAAGTATAAAAATATTATGAATGGTTCAACTGTTCTTTGATCACCATTATTTTCTAGTGATTTAAGTGATATTTGTATTCCATTTAGCTATCGTTTAGTTGAGAAAAGATGAACTTGTAAACGAAGATTGTGGTATCTCTTAACTGTTGTGTGAAATTTGGGTTGGCAATTGATAGTGTTAGCTTAAATATTACTAAACCTAAAATGGAAACATTTTATTCTTATTTAAATTATCAATCTACCAAGACTGCTAAGTGAATTTTTATTCTTGGATTATTTCAATCTCCAAACAGAGCCTTGAACTTTAATTGGTGTATAAAACTTGCAATTTTGGATAAGTTTGATCGATTAATGTAAATGGTAAAATTGGTCATTATAGACCCAAGCACTATAAAGTATCATGTTTCAAGTAATTCTTGACCCAACGGAGACTCCATACATGCCATAATTGGTAGAAATTTAAATGTTAAGTGGAGATATAGTCATCATGCAAGTATACTTAACTTAGAATCTTTTTCTCCACGTTGAACATTGAATAAGCATTGGGTATTATTAGATTTCACATGAAAATAGAGGAAGTATTTTCGTATTCAAAATCCCACTAATTTTAGGGGATAACATTGGCGGTGGTGGGGTAGTTTCAAAACTACCAACCATGCACTATTTTATTAAATGCATATTAGTGTGCATTTAGTTCCTTGGGAGTGATGAAGCTTCTTAGATAAGCTAACCCCATGCATTCCATTTGGTCATTCTAGTTTTGGCTTGAGGAGTTAAGAAGAAGATGAGGAAAACTGCAGTCGAAATCTATGAATTTTTTAGAAGAAACTTGAGCTCTAGCTCCAATATTTTACATGCAAGTTTAAAATTAGTTAAGGAATCTTCGAACTGGGTTAAATACACATTTTGGGACTATTTTGGGGGTGTTGTGAAAGGATTTCGATCACCTTTTTTGGGATGAACTTGGGGGAAGGATTTGTTGGAAGTGTTTCTTGTGCCTTGATCAATTTGAAGAGGAAATTTCTAATGTTTTCCAGGTATGATAAACCTTAATCCCTTTTCTAGTAGTTTATTCCATTGCAAATTTATGTAAATGAAATTCCTTACAAGAGATTTGAATGTTAAAAAAATTTGGGTTTTGGGTTGTTAATTTCTTGCCGATAGTTATGTCAGGGTATGAAATAGAGTTTCCTGATAATATTAAACATGTTGTAGTTATACAAAGCTTCCCCTGTGAATTCACCCTTGGTTATGTGAATTTTTGATTTGTTATCACTAGCTATAGCTATACAGATTTATTCCTACGACTATTGTAGCGGTTATAAGAGCTCTTGAATTCTCCAGTAGCTATTAATAATTTAAAACGTAGTAGTTGGGTGTATAGGGAATATACGTTTTGATGGCTAGTAAAACCCTATTGGGGAACGTGGCAAATACCTGAATCTGTGTATTACCGTTGATAGTCTGTTAAATAAATGTTGGAGAATGAAACTCTAGAAATGAAACATCTTTGGAACCTCTATTATTTATATACTGAGATTTTAGTGTTAGGTATCTGAAATAGAGTTCAAGATATTAATAAACGAGTTGTAGCAATATTATTTTCCTCCAACGAATACACCTTGGTTACGTGAGTTATTGATTTGTTTCCATTGCTATAAATTATTTTATAACCAGTACATGGGTGTGTAAGTAATATAGATTTTTTTGGTTAAAGGAATCCCTTGGTAAAGGAATATGTTGAATGCCTGATCCTAGGTTTTACCGATAATTATTTGATAAGTGCTTGGAGGGGAAAATAACACCTGAAACGATTTACCATATGGATCATGACTATGGTTGTACTATGTTTTGAAGTGTTTAAAAATATGAAGATAAATTTATAAAGAACCGAAACCATGATTCGGTTATAGATTAATTAGGATCTTGTCGTCTCGAGCCTTGTATCGCAAATTTTAAGATATTTATGTAAATAATAGATCACAGAGATAATTCTCTCTGTAGGTGGAAAATAGGAAAGTAGCTATAAGTTCTTGTTAACCGTCTAGATGGACTGGAATCGTGTTTTAGGAATGTGCTCTCTTAATTCTAATTTGTCTTTAAAAAGAAGACATAAATAGGGAATAACGGCTATGGTGCCTTAGTAGAGAAAGTTTATAAACTCTCTGGGTTAATGAGAAACTAAATCAACCCATGCTTGACTAAAGTATCATTCTAAGCTATATGAATGTGTATTATCACTATGGGAATCTAGTCCCTGATACAATATCTATCTTTATATAATTCTGCGATATATGTACCATAACCTTAAAACTATTATTAGTAGTTGTCAAACCGGTTGTATTGAGTTTTTAGGCTATAAGTAGAGAGCTACTTTCAGCTAACTAAGTGTATAAGAACTTTTCCTAAATCCATATAAATTAGTTCACAAAATATTCTTGATATTGATAAGTATCTTGTGATTGTCTGCTAATGGTTCACGGTTTCTAAAGTGGCAATAAACACCATTGTGGCTAGCGATATATGGAATAATTAAATTTGTATTTACTTGTAGAGGTTATTTGGATTGTAGAGTAAGGTATGTGTTGATCAAATAATACTTTTCAAAGATCACACAAGGAGTTTGTGTAGGATAGAAGAGCCCGGAACCAAGGGCGTGGAAGGACAAGAAGGACCCGCATGCAGAAGGCAAGTTCATATTTCAGGACTTAGCCGATTTTGAGAATGAATACCTATTTTAGAAGATGGCGTGTGAAACACATCAACGATGCAAAGACATGTGCACCATGCATTTCCTATCTTTGGAGAAGCAGTTCGAAGCATTTATGCATGGAGACAAGCTGAGAATAGAATTGGCACTCAGTTAACTGCAAGAGGACTATAGATGGCACACTTGCATGTGTGGCTATGATTGTAAACGGCGTGTGGATATTAATAGCATGAAACCTATTTCTGGAATAGATAAGCAGTGAAGGGAAAGTCCCCACCCTATATATATGATGTTAGGTACATAGTAGATGTATGGAAGGAGATGTATGTATGTGTGTAATAGAGAATATAAGCATATGATTGAACTACGGTATCAGTTTCATATGTGCATTGGTATAGATTGACAATACTGTAAGGAGCTTCTGTATTTATTAATAGATGGAAGATATTGGCTGAATCTAAGTGTCATTCTGTGTGTAGTTGAGCAGTACATGTTATTAATTCAATCATGATTATTGTTTAAGCTTGTTCTTTCATGGATCTGAGTGTAGCATGCATTATGGAATGATGGATTAGTTATGAATCTATATTTTACTTCCTTCATCATGTTAACATCTTGTTACAGCAACCCTAAAGAGGGACCTAGTACCTTTGCATGCTTCGGGTGAGCACTCAGTCTAGGCTGAGTGATGTGCTAGCGCGACTAGGGTGTTATCTAGTAAATTCTAGGCTGCATCAATATATGAATTATATAAATTTGTGCTTGTATGAGTTACTCGAGAAGTATAGAAATATAAACATAGAAATTTCAAATACCGAAGCTAATAATGTATGGAAAAGGTAAGCCGAATGGATTTCATGTTTATCCTCTAATAGCTATGTTTCAAAATGATTTAATAGTTTTTTGATGAAGATATAAGTAAATGGTTATTTTGCTATCATTGACTTGTCTTCTTATGTGAATTATATGAATTAATGCATTGCAGCATTTCATTTATTCAAATGATCAATGGCATAAACCATTAGGCATGGGATAAAGGTTTGTCATGCTCAGTTCGTATGAACTGACTGGTGCTAACATGTTTTGCAGATGAAGCTCTGTAAGATGGAAGGAAGATCAAAGTTGAAAAATTTATCGCTCATTATGATTCAATATACTACTTCTAGAATTGTAAATGATTAATTTACCATTGTTTTGTCATGTTATTACAAAGGGCACAAATTAGATACTCTGTTCTATTTGTATAGAAGTGAATCAAGGAAAAATGAATGTTTTGAACTCTACAAATTCCTACTATATAAGCTATGTAAAAAATTGAAATAAAAGGCTAGCAATTAATGAATAAAATTTAAAGGAATGTGTATTGATTCGACCTTTTTTCACCATCAGCATGTTGAGGTTTTAGTAAACAAATTAGTATGGCAGTGTGGTACTACTAATTAGACTACTTCATGATTATACGTTTGTCTATAAAATAGTATGAAGTCATAACTAAGGACATAACTTAAGGATATTCGTAATACAAGCTATGTATTTCCAATTTAAGTGGTGAATTGACCTTTATGGAATTGATAAATGTAATAATATAATTGTTAATATGGAAGTCATATATTTCTGAGTTAGAAACTATAGAATATTAAAGGTTTAATACAAGACATGATGTGATTAAACATGTATGAATTAAAGTGATATGTGAGATGAAGTTACTTCATTGGTATGATTACTAACTGTAAGTAGAGCAATAATAAAATGGATCAGTTAATGGACAAAGGAAAAATGTTTCAAATGCGATATAAATATTGTATTTGGTTATCCCTTTCAAAGTCCTCTAGAAGGACATTGTTATGTAGTAAAAATCGTAAGTATCATATTTCTTTGTAATCCCTTTTTATTTGGCATCTGACTTTTGGGGAATGTTGCAAATCGATATGCACGGGTAACTTGTGAATGCAAGGTTCCCTAACCTAAGGGTGGGTACTATTCAAGGATTTAATGATATTAAGTTATTTTAAGGACAATGACTAAAAGGAATCATTTTGATCTTTGTGATAAAAGTTACATGATCCAAATTAAAATAAAAGGAAGTGCACCTTAAGGATGGGTAAGTCTTGAGTGTTGAAGCCTAAGGAAATACTACCATACCATGAACTTATGGTAGGTATGAATAATGACTTATTGTAAGTACGCTCAAATTGATTATTCTCAATTTAGCATAACATAAGAGAAAGGGTATACTTAAGAAGAAAGGTTATGTATCATTATGAGTATGAGAAATTCGATAAAGGAATGACATGTACTCACACCTTTCAGCAATATGAGATTGCATCACCATTAATTAGAATGAATATAAATATATGGTACCAATGTTGCCCTATGGTGATATAGTAATATCAATTGCATAAAGAAAAACTACGTGGTTATAAAGCATGGGATTAATTGATTAAGCTAAGACAACATTAAATCTACAATGTTGAACTTAAACAATTACTGTTTCGATTACCATATATGGTTGTCACTAACTTGCAATCTAGTGAGGTAATTAAGCTAGTATGGAGGAACTAAATATTCTTGAATCTAACCGAGATAAGACCTTGGCGGTGACTCATTCAAGGAGTAATAGTCATAAGACCTTAGAGGTGACTCATTCGAGGAGGAAACATCATGAGACATGAGCTATCTTGTCTTGGTATAAATTTACATTAAAAACAAAAGAAAGATACCATGCTCCAATACGAAATGCTTAGTGAGCTAACTCACTATATCCACTACACAATTCTATCCCTATAAGGATGGTTGTCATTATTTGGATATTGCTGCTTATTAGTTATGTGGAGTTGCCTCATCAAGAGTCTAGATTGCAGCAAGGTATTAGAATAATTACAAATCTTGATAGAGTTACAAACATAGATTTGACCTCCTAAGTATGCACCCTGATCTCAACTTATGATAGCTACGGGAAGGGAAGTGGTCTAGTAACAAGGTGGATTGTTATGAAGACACTTACTTTCCCATAGGAGTCATAGGATGACATAGAGGTACGTCTTCACGTGGGTTAAACTGGATTTGTACCTTGTTCAAAACTTGTAGCTATTTACAACATCTACATTTGTGAATCCATATAATTAAATAAGTGATTAAGGTGAAACACCAAATTTCCTAATGACGAGTGTGTCGTCATGGAATTGAGCATGGCATACATGACTCAGACACTTTGTGCAAAGTGGTGTAAACTACTGATTACATTGTCGAGATTTCCCTATGATCGAAGCTGTCAACTGCCTATGGAACTCATAGGTGGAACCCAGGTAGACACTTAGGAGTATTCACTTATATATCATGTCCTGTAAAGGAGAACCAAAGGATACATTTGATGTATGGGCTCGTACAGAGCGATGAGAGAATGCATAGGTTTGGTAATCCCTCATACAATTACACATGCTTCATCATAGTTATTGGAAATGGATTGCATTAGGGTTTATGTTGGATTTAAATATATGGGTATTTAAATTGAGAACCATAAAGTAAGATATATATATATATATAATACTAGATGTGAAGTAACAAGTGGATGTTACATGTCAGTTACAAAATTAAAACAAGGGAATATTATAAATACAAATCTATGTGACCATAATAAAATACCAAGCTCGAAGTATCTACTATCACCACCTATGGTTGCATCCAAAGGCATTCCAAGAGCATCAAAGCATCCATCTAGCACTCATACAAGGGACAAGGGACTACACTTCATAGGAGAGGAAGTTCATTTTTCCATACACATATATTTTTACATTGCTACATCTAGCTATTGCTCATTATCCTGTGCATCTTGCACAAAATCTTCCTAAGGCACGATTCTACACACATGCACACAAAACTACATGGAGTCTGAGATGTAGTGCAACACTTGGTCCTAAGTTCACTCTATCAGGTGACTGCTGGGGTCAATCCAAATCCCCATTTGCATCTTTTCTTTTTAGGATTTTGCACCTGTCTCAAAGTTTTAGTTTATGAGATTTAGTTGTTTTTCAGGTTATAGTCTGATTCTCTTGTGATCTTCTAATGCACACTATGAGGTGTCAAACTAGATGAAGTCTACCAAATCACTTCAAAATCCTAACCATGGATGAAATCTTGAAAAATATACTTTCTGAGTCAAGTTTTGGACACCCTCATGTGCCTACTAGAGGTATCAAGTGCCTAGGCGCCCTTGAAAAGGCCTCAAAACACATTGTTGTATCTGCACAATAACATTGCGATATTCCTAGTGTGGTACTGCAATAAGATTTGAAATCCTTCCTCTTGAAAATTCTTTGAATTGAGTTTATATCCAATCCAATCATACTTGAGTGAGTGAATTACGAACTCAGCTTGGAAATGTGGGATAGTCCCTCCCATAGACCTAATGGGAAGCTTTCATATCTACATATAGCTTATTTCCCTAATTAATGTCCAAAGGTATACTTTCGGAGTATATGGATCATTTGTGACTCTGAATTTTATGTTATATTTTTACAAAATGAGTCCACATTTGAGTAAATCATTTGGTTAACAAATGAGGTGAAACCCAACCTTGCTTTTCGGTATGATTCTAAATGTGTTTATCATGGCTACAAAGGTCTTAAATAGGGACCATTTGAGTGAATCCCAAATTCAACAGATGTGCAATTGATCATTTTTTTGACCAAATCCCTGCAAGGTCAAGATCCATGCACTTATTCATTGGTAAGTGTAAAAGGCCACCAGTTATAATTGCAAAAAATTAAGGTATTTGTTTCCTTACATTACCTTTCATGTTATGCTCTTCGATGATTACTACAGCATACAATAGACTAAAATCTAGCATGATAATATTCTACAAAATCCATTGATTCTTTTTATGATGTAATGAATAACATTCATTCCACCGCTTATATCTCACATACGGAAAGTAATCTAACATTGGCATTCAATATTCTAGTAATCTCATCTATGAAGAACTCCAAGTTCAAAATAACCATGCTGAACCTAGCAGGATGATTCTAGATCCTTCTCGATCTCATTGATTAAACTCTATTACAAGTCAGGATATTCCTGTATCACACTTTTATTAAACATTTTCACTTATAGGTCACTTCCTCCAAAACTTGCATCATATTCCATGTATGTCCCATCTAGTAAAGTATGCCAAGGTGACTTCCCTCTAACTTAAAACATCTACCAAGCATAATAAATGATGATAAGAAAATGTCTAGATCATGTCGGATGATCACTACTTTATGTAGCATAGCTCTTTCCTGGCATTGCACTCTCAAGTCAATGTTATGTGACTGGTTCTATGACCTAGCCTATAAAACCTATCTTCGTATTCACCACAAAATCATCTTAATCGATGAGTTATCTCGCTCATTTTTCACTCATTATAAGCTCAAATGTATATCTTATTCTCAACTGATGCTACATGGTTAAACAAGAATCTAATGAGCATCTAGGTTCACATGATATCCTATCATATAAGAACAATCTTAGGATCCCTAAGATGCCTAAGGTTACATGTGGACGTAATGAATTGACATCATCTATGTGTTCGTTACCCTCCCAATAGCCATCCTGAGCTGGCAAGGACAAGTGTTCATCTTTGACATAAATATCATCTCATTTGATCACCTATGCCTTCATTATTAAGTTACATTAAAACAAACTACTATCGCATAGGATAGGTTAAATATTGTGATCAAGCTTTCATTATGTCTAGCTCAATATCAACGAAAATAAAGGTGTACAATAACATCTACTAAGTCTACCAAGTAGTATAAATACCTCATACCGTCAACGTTGTTTCCACTCCTAAAAATCTTCAATGGTAAACTCTATAAGTGTACATTGACTAAATTAACTTAGTGCTCCAGACATAAGATAACCATAACTCCATAATGATAAGATAATATGTTTATGATCATTTCGTCATCCATTTAATCTGGACCCGTCTCGCCCTAAAGTACACAATTAGATTAATTAAGTGCATATGTGACTATCTCTTATGCATTGGACAATGTGCTTATAGATCGATGTTTCATACTCTAACGTATCTTATTCAAGACTTTCTTTCAAAATTATTGTAATCTGTCTTACGAAACCATCGGCAAGGTATGCCTATTAATGACAAAAATATACATTATCATAAAGATACGTGTAATGATCTATTATCCTAAGAATGATGAGCAAACATTTTATGATTCCTTCAGTTAATCATGACTTATAAACTTAGTACACATCCTCATTCATCGTGTGCCCTTGATTTTCTAATTGCACATAATGAAGGCATATCTACCATTCATCACATTCTTTGATCATGTTTTTGGCATTAGATAAATGTTTACTACATATATCATTACACATCCCTAATGACTATCTTAAAGCAGTCTTATGTTATCAACAACATTATGGTCATCAATTATCGTCCCCTACTGTATGTGTGTAAAATTAGTGGTCCTACTGTCTATCAATAATCCAATCTCACAAATCATAATGATCCAACTCCCAAATTCTATTAAATTATGTCAAGCTTATGGTCATAAATAGGCCTACATAATCATGCCTGATGTCATTCATTTTGAAGATAATCATTGAATACATAAGGCCAAATGTGACCTTAAAACAATATGGGAAATAATACATTTTCATTAAATTATACTACAGGATATTTTTTCCATGGACTAAGTAGTAATCATTTCATGATGATATCACACATAATAAATCAAATCAATAACTATCATAAGTTGTTCCACCATCTAATCCATGTATGTTGTAGCCTCCTCTTGAGTTTTCTATTGCACTCACTAGAACATCTAGGTCTCCTAGACCTCTCAAAACTAAGGCATATGTTGCATATTCTCTTAGCTCTCTTATTTGCACATGACCTACTCGATCTCATTGGTCCACTAGTCCATCTCATTATCCTAGGTTCACCACTCATGAGGCTCCTTCACATAGGTATACATCACCCCCCTTAGTCTCCTTCACATAGGTGTACATTGCTTCCTTGGTCATCCTTCACATATGTGCACATCACATCCACACTCTCCTTCACATAGGTGTTCATCTCCTCCTAGGTCTCATGCACATAGGTCTCATTCAAGACATGATACGTCATTTGTCTCATACATCATCGATCTCAGAGAATTATCACACTCCTTTATCTCCATTTCAGAATCAGGTGAAGGACCCTTACCGTTTACCTTTTTTAGATAGCACACTCATCATCATACACTTGGGGGGCATCATGCTTACTTCCTTCCCCTCTCATAACATTATCATAGTGTCTTGCATCACGCTTCATGCTTCAAGTATCTAGTCTTCCTCATGCATCCTACACAAATTTATACACACAACTTGTATCATCATTTCCGTATGATTTACTCTTTGCTACAATTCACACTTGACTGTTGAGGGCATACTAATTACATAAACCTCACACATATGCACATTTCACACTCGACGCATTCATGACATATCTTTATGGCATCACATTTTAATACATCACACTACCCTATGAAGCACTCTAGTTCCACAATTCATACTCGACTGTTGAGGGAATAAATCAAAAATGCTAACCTCACTACACTCACTCGCATGCTTTATGCTCTATGCTTCATGATCATAACTTTCTAAACACAATTTCAAACCATTTCCCGATGATACACTCTTGTTCTATGGTTCATTATTAATTTTCAAGGGGTATTTTATAAATGAACCTCTTCTCATCTACATTTGTACACATCCACTCAGGGGCAACTGTCAATCCTATCACATTCACATTACATATCATTCATGTAGACACAAATTCATGCACTTTGGACACTATTTAGTCCTGGTTTCATACTACTTTTTAGAAGGTTTTTGAGTGAAGAAAGTACTAATTAACCCCCATATTTTGGCCATCTTCTCTTATTTTATTACGTCATTCTCAACCTTTTACACCCACATGCCCAGTCTATTTCAGTCATCTTTCGTCGTTTTAGCCTTGATTGGGGTGCCTAGGCTAGTACAGGGGTGCCCATGGGTGCCCTGGTCCCACCAGGGGTGCCACCAATCCTTTTTTAACTTTCCCGCCACTTTTTGGGTACTTTCTAGCCATTTTAGCTTCTTATTTTTTTGGGGGGTCAGCCATTTCGGGGTTAATTACAAAATTAGATCAAGATAAATCTATAAATATAAAGTTATGAGACCATAATGAGGGACCAAGCACTAGTCACTACTATCATCCACCTAGAGTTACATCCATTTGGAGATCATTTGCATCCATTAGCTCCATCACAAGGACAAGGTTGGTTCATCTGCATCACACAAAAATATGGGGAGGGATTCTATTCAATTCTATGCACACATTCTATTACATTTTCTACATATATTTATTTTTTGCTACTACTCACAAAGTACGACTGACATGAGAGCATGTAGGCACATTATGCACACACACACACACACTAGAACTACATTTTGGTCAAAAATTTAGTATAGCGCTCAGTTAGTAAGCCCGTTGTTGTGGCAACTAAGGTCAATCTAACCCATTCATTTACATTATTCTTTTTTTAGGGTTTTGATACTTCTTTTGGTCTCTTGTAGGTCTTTTCATCATCTTGGATTATTATGGACACCTAGTGCAATGCAGTGAATCTGATGCAACACACATCGAGGGTTTTAGACCACTTGTCAACCTATGAGACTCAATTATGGATATTTTACATAGACTAGGGTGCCCATTATTATGCATACCAGAGTGCTCATATGCACCCCAGTCCCTCTCCAGGCACTCCGGTCCAGCTAAATATCTCAGATCCATCCTCTCTGGAGCCTCTGCATAGTCGTTCCTACTTCATGTTCCTCCAGTCACTGTCTGTGACACAATCTAGGGAGATCCTGAAATTAGCTGAGTCACTTCTTCACTCTTCTTTCATGTTATGGTTTCTATTTTCATTAGATTAGTTGTTTAGGTCATTTTCCATACTTTTTTATTACATTCGTTTACTGTATTTACATGTCATTATAGATTAGATTAACTATTCCCATATCCCATTTTTAGTTAATCATTTTGGTGAACCCGAACGACTTTCATGCTTAGGATCCTCATTTTTCATCTATCATGGTTCCCAAAGTTTCTCAAGTCTCTTTATTTGATTTATCTAAGAGATGTCTCCATTTCCAAGTTGTTTTACAAAAACAACTAGACACCATGTATTTGGATGACAATACGCTGCTGCACAAAATAATTCCTATATTTGATCGTTTATCTAATGAACCTAGTGATCCTCCATCTAATCAACCCCTTTTGGACTCAATCCACACTCTACATGCTTTATTTAAATATAAATTAAGGCCATGGAATCCACGATTATATCTCTCAAATCATAAATTCAACAGCTTAAGGATGCTTCTCAATCACATGTTTGTGTTCCTTCTACATCTTATATGCAATCTATGTCCACTACATGTCATCTAGCTGAACCTCAAGACATGTCATTACATGAGTCTCTCATATTTTAGCATAATACTAGGTAACATTACATTCTTATTCAGCTCCTTAGTCATCTATTGATCACTCTACCGCCTAATCATTACTATTCTCCTTATTGGTTAGCAAAATATTAAGGTCGTCCATATTTCCATTATCATCGAATAAATGGACATAATGACAAAAATTGCCACACTTTGCCATGAATAATTAAACATCTTGAGTGTCAAGGATTTATTTCATTTGCAGCCCCATCTACCAATGATACCTTCACATCAGCTCCTAAAGTTGCTCCTTCAGTTAGCCAAGAGTTGCCTAACCAACCACCTACGACATCACCAAGTCCACATAACCAAACAACTATCAAAATTAGTTCACCATCTCTTCCTACTAAGTCACCTATTGTATTACCAAGTCAACCTAAGTAACCGCCTTTACAACCCAGTGCAACTTGGCCTCCTATCAAGTATAAGCTCCAACCAATTACTTTCGTCAAAGCATCCAATCCTCCTACTAGTGGTCATGACACATTGCAAATTCCACCACAATCGAATGTTCCTATTATTACTTTTGCTAACCATGCTTCCACACCTAAACACAAACTTGGTCTTTGGTAGATGATGATCTTCTCGATGACTTTGCATGATCCTCTTACAAACACTTGGGGAGCATAGCATCTGACACATACCCCCTATCATATTAGCATTAGTGTGTCTCTCATATTTTCATTATCATACATCCATCATCTCCTAGTATATACATACTCATCACACACTTTAGCATCATCATTACCTGATGACACACTCTTGTGCTTCGGTTCACACTTGACTATTGAGGGCTTACTACACATGAACCCCACATACTACACTATAGTTACTACACACTGCGTTTATTCACACATCTCACATCTTACATCCTACATTTTACATTTAATCTACATTGTGCATCTCCATATCACACATATCCTACATACACATCATACTAGTCTTCATCATACATTTACAACACTTTCATGGTCTATGACTCTAGTATTTTACGTGCATCTTACACTCATTAATCTACATCTTGCATTATATATTATACATCATACATTGCATCTCACATTACATCTTATACATTATACATTACACATTCTACTCCACACATGGTTTTCTATTATCATCACGCATATTGCATTGTCTTCTACCTGTTGTACTCACTACCCTATGACACACTTTATTTCCTCGATCCATACTTGACTGCCAAGGGTTTAAAAATCAAATTGACCTTACATTCATTACACATTTACCATTTAACCTTTCATCATGTGACATTTCTAAGATATTGACACACGTTATAGGCTAAATCATCACTTACTCTATCATCTTGTAATGGTATACAGTTTAGGCTACATCACCACTCCCTACTATTTATCTTGTAGTGATGCATGCTTTAGGATAAAGCATCACTCATAAATTCATTTTTTCATGATATACGCTTGGGCTATAAGGTTCATGAACATCTCTTCTATATGTCGCATATCATCATCACTACACATACATACTCATCATAGCACGCTAGACACATCACACACTATTCAACCATTTCCTGATGAAACACTCTCTTTTACGGTTCATTCTTGACTACCGAGGGCAAAAACTAAATGAACCTCACTGCATACATTTCCATTCACTCGAGGCGCACATGGCTCCTATCACTCCATTTTGCATTCCACTCCATCCATCCACAACATATTACGTATTATGGTTACTTTTACTCTTGTTTACTTCTGTTTGTTCATGGTCACTTTATTACACATGTTAGCTAGATTACTTGTATGTCTTTTATCTATATCATCCACACATGTGCATTCATGTCTTCTTCTAGTTGTGATCAAAGATACAAGTCTCTTACATGCAGCACAGATGCTCACCTTCTACACTTCCTACACTGGTTCTTGGGGGTATCCACCTTCTTCTCTCACATGTGTTATTGTTTCATATTATACTTAGCAATTTACATTACTCAGTTATACATGATTTTAACATACTAGTTTTATTTATAACATGCTAATGGGTGATTCATGTGTAACATTTGTTATGCAGGGATATTTGCTTCCATACTTGTTTGTTACATGGCTTGTCTATTCTTTTCGCTTGTTTACGGGCCTTGCCCTATATTTGGTGTGCACACTTGTTTGTTTATATTCGGCCATGATGGCCTCGCGTGTCTTGCGACATCGTGAGTGATGTCCCATGTTTACAACCCCTTTATGTGATTTACTTATTTTCTGCATGTTTACATTACATTAATTTTTTTGGTTGCTTACACACTATTTGTGTAGCTTATACATTGTTTTTTATATGCATGTTTGTTCATACTAACACTTGTCTTTGGTTAGCCTCTCGTTTGTGTGCACCTTGGTTTCTACCAAGCACGTTCCCTTCCCCCTGCAGGGCATCATTTTAGAGTACATGCAGTTGGTCCTCTTCTATGGTTGCATTCTCATATCAATGATGTCACATGTGCCCCTAAAGAGGGGGGCATCGTTTTGGGTTTACATACTAACATAATGTGTTTACATTGGTTCAGTTCAATGCACTTTCTACCCTTGACATTATGGGTTACATATAGTGAGTGGGTTCAGACTAGACTATGAACCCTGTACATAGCGTATTTTATAGGACACGGTGTCCTTAGCATTTTGGGAAGCAATTACACGCTTGGAGGTTACAGTGGGTGTGCCTCCCTATACTACTTTGGCCAGTGGCGTCAGATCACCCAAAAAACTAGGACGTACAAAGATATCTTCACACACATTCATGGAAACAATTAAAGGTTGGAGAATAACATAGCTTTCTCCCGTTACTTCTTCAACCTATGGCGTCAGATCACCCAAAAAACCCTGATAGTATAGGATATCCTTTAACAATCTCTTTCTTGATATGAATCAGGTGCACATGTTCCATTTACACTTTTTCATTTGCGTATTTTATATTTACACACTTTCACATGCGTCTTTTACATTACATTTTTACACATACATACATGTATATATATATGACTACTTAATCATTTTCTCCTTACACGTACAACCGTATGAGAAAAAAGTAGTCAAATGGGGGGAACAATAATAATGGTGTCAATGACAACACTTCATGACAGTAAACACCATACTAACCATGTAGGTACATAACACACATCAGCATCCACACATGTATTTCCGCCCTAGGTTCATTCTCATCACATTTTTTACACATTTTCATCTATAGTTTCCACGCTCCATCATATTTTTGTCATACCACTCTTTATTTAGTCCTTTGGCACGTTTTCTACTACAATCTTCATGCACGTTAGGTATGCATCTATATCTACTTTATGTTACCGAGATTTCTTCTCACCAACATAAAGTGGGGGAAAATGTACACACAAATTCATGCACTTTAGACACTATTTAGTCTCGGTATCATACTACTATTTTGAAGTTTTTTGAGTGAAGAAAGTACTAATTAACCCCCATTTTTTGGCCATCTTCTCTTATTTCATTTCATCATTCCCAACCTTGTACACCCACACGCCCAGTCTATTTCGATCATCTTCTGTCATTTTATCCTTGAATGGGGTGCCCAGGCCATTACTAGAGCGCCCATGGGCAACCCGATCCTTTTTTAACTTTCCCACCACCTTTTGGGAACTTTCTACACATTTTATCTTCTTATTGTTTTGGTGGCCAGCCATCTTGGGGTTAATTACGAAATTAGATCAAGAGAACCCCATAAATATAAAGTTATGAGACCATAATGAGGGACCAAGAACTAGTCACTACTATCATCCACCTAGATTTACATTCAGTAGGAGATCATTTTCATCAATTAGATCCATCACAAGGACAAGGCCAGTTCATCTAAATCAAACAAGCATAGGGGGAGGGATTCTATTCTATTCCATGTACACATTCTATTACATTTTCTACATATAGTTATTGCTCGCTACTTCAAAAAGTGTGACTAGCACAAGAGCACCTAGGGAACATTATGAACACACACACCAGAACTATATTTGGGTCCAAAATGTAGTGTAACGCTCAGTTAGTAAGCCCACTGTTGTGGAAAATGAGGTCAGTCTGACCCATTCATTTGCATTCTTATTTTTTTAGGGTTTTGATACTTCTTTTGGTCTCTTAGAGGTCTTTTCATCATTTTGGATTATTAGTGAAACCTGGTGCAATGCAACAAATATGATACGAGACATGGAAAGGGTTTCAAACCACTTGCCAAACCTATGAGACTTAGTTCTTGATATTTTACACAGACCAGGGTGCCCATTCTGTAGACTAGAGCGCCTGTAGGTACCTCGATCCTTCTCCAAGTGCTCCAGTCCATCTAGATAGCTTGAATCCATCCTCTTCAGGGTCTTTACATAGTCACTCCTGCTTCATATTCCTCTAATCACTTCTGTGACACAGTCCAACAAGCTCCACAAATCAGCTGAGTCACTTCCTCACTCTTCTTGCACATTAGGGTTTCTATTTTCATTAGATTATTTGCTTGGGTCATTTTCCATACTTGTTTATTGCATTCACTTACTATATTTACATGTCATTCTAGATTAGATTGACTATCCCCATATCCCTTTTTTAGTTAATCAATTCCTTTCAGACATTCATAGCAAACTACATATCTTGGTTGCATTTACTCTTGCTTACTTATGTTTACATGTACACTTTTCTTACTATGTTAGTATGATATTTCATATGTCATTATATTTTCTATATATACATGCGTGTTCACTTATTCTCTAGTTGTGAATGTAAACTTTATACAGATATTTACACTCATCATGGATGTTTGGCATTGTACCTCTTACCAATCTCATTGAGGCTCCTAGGGGCATCTACTTTCATACACACTACAGGTGTTACTATTTCATTTTATAATACTTCTCATTATTCCTAGCATGCTACTCTATCAATATATACATGTCTTGACATACTTTTTATCTTTCTAACATGCTAATGGGTGCTTCATGTGCAACATTTTTTTTCCAGGAGATATTTGCTACCATGGTTATCTAATACTTTGTTTGTTAATATTTTCCATTGTTTACGGGCTTTTCCTTATGTATTGCTTGTTAATTTTTTGTATGCTTTTGGCCACTTTGGCCCTGATTATCTTATGACATTGTGAGAGATGTACCATGTTTGCAACCCACTTTTCACAGTCTACATTATCTTCTTACTTATTAGATTACACATTTCCTTTTATATGTGTATTTGTCTTGTTTGCACTAACACATGTCCTAGCCACTTAGTTTACATGTGCCCTTGTTTCTACCATGCACTTCCCTTCCCCCTGTTGGGTATCAAATAAACATTTGGTCCTCTCCTTTAGGCCACATCCTTCTAGCGATGTCATATGAACCCCAAAGGAGGGGGGCATATATTAGGTGAATCAATCACCCCATTCAGCAGCACACGGTCACAATTCAGACATGCACTATACAGGAATAGATCAGTCTTCAGTTACAGAATTGGCCCAGAATTTGACTTAGGTCCTCAACACAGCACATATGTCAGCGCCAAATACAAACATTAGCATCTAGGCACTCCTGACCATTATTGGGCGCCTATGACCAGGGGGTATTTATAGAATTTTTCTCATATCAGTGCAATTTTTAGCATGTCATAGAGAATTTTTCACAGTACATGCATAGTTCTCCAGCAATCAGAATGCATTCTATCACTTTTTTATATTTTCTTTGGATCAAACTGGATCAAACTAGAACAAATCAGGATCACATCATCTCTAATAGTGTATAAATTTTGGGAAGCAGTCAGGGATGGAGATTAAAATGATAACTTTCTCCCCAGCACTTCTTCTCACATGGCATGAGATCGCCCCAAAAAATCACTCCTAGCATGAGATCACCCAAAAAATTCACTCTTCTAAAGTAGTTCAGGATACTTTCTATCCTTTTCACTCATCACGGATCAGGTGCACATGTTCCTTTTACTACTTTTACACATTTTTACACACTTTTTACATATTTGCATCAAATTTTTCATATACACATATTTTACTAATTTTTTTCTCTTATTTTTGGAGGTCCATACTTATGAGAAGCAATAATCACATCAAGCACAAGCAACAATGAAAAAATGTACTATTAGAAATTGGAACACTGAGAGGGGGGTGAATCAGTGTTCAATTCAATCTTAAACCAAAATCAATCAGATTGTTCACTTAATTAGAAATGCACACCAAAAGAGAAATAACAATCACACACACAAGAGATAATAATTTTTAAGTGGGAAACCCAAATTAGGAGAAAACCCACTGAACCACAACACTATAGGCCAAAAGGTTACAAATTTTTTGAGCTACAACTTATAGTCAAGAAACAACTTGACAATAAACAAGCCACAACTTGTCAGAAAGTAAATACTTCTTTATTAGACTGAGCTACAACTCAGTAAGTATATGAATTCTGACCACACTTAATAGTGATCCTAGATGAAAAAACACCTAATAGTGATCCTAGATTAGAAAACTATATTTCACAATTGACCTGATATTTCATCAAATTTCATTACTTCATTCACTTCTCTGTTCACCTGCTACCTGGTCAACTGATCCCCTTAATTGTTCTTCTTGAATTTCTAGAATAAGATCAAGGTTGATCTTCATATTTTACAATCACATAGACTCAAAGAATTCATTGTTGTACTCTTATTCAATGAGGTATTTCTTATCCTTATCTCAATGGTATACCTTTGATTTCACTGTCATACTCTAATTTCATTGTTATACTGTTATACTCTGATTTCACAGTTATATTTGTGTTCAAAGAAAGGTTACAAAAGCTATGTTGTAATGGAGCCCTTGGGAATACTATATAACCATTCCAATCCCATTGCTCCTAGGTTGTGAGGAAAAATTTGTATTAAGAATTTATCACTATATGCGCGACCTCTTGGAAAGCCATGTACAAGTCTTTTATATGATCACGAGGATAACTCTTGCACTTATACTTATCAAACTTGGGAACATTAAAGTATTTTGGGAAGGTTTATCATAACATGTCCTTATCGAAAGGATAAGGGCATATTTCTTCATACAAATATTTCCTATTATGGGCTACGTTTCCTTCCTATAGGGTAGCAAGCATATCTTCATTGATTGTAATTCTTTCTGAATGAGTTTTTCTTTAGTAGGTGACATTGGTATTTGTGTCTGAGCTACCTTAAATGTAGTGTCATTGTATGGATCAAAGTGATACTCACTAAATTTCATTTTGTCTTTGTCTTTGTATATGTTTCTTCTTGAAGAGCCTAGGTTTGCTAATTTCGGGCTTAATTTCAAGATCTATTTTTGAAGGATCTCCTCTTCAACTAGAGGGTCCTCTTCTTCATCGAATTTGGGAGGAGGTGAAGCTTTATGCTCAATTATCACTTTACGTGAAGCTTTGTAGTGAGGTTGTCGTGATGGGTCTCCTTCGACAGTGGCACGATGTTGCCCAGAAGTAGAAGTGTACCCTGTCTCAAAGGGGTTATCTATGTCTAAGAGTGATACTCATTCTCCTATTTTGTGATTAATGACCTTGGTTTCTACTCTACGTTCATGCTAAATTTTAGCTCCTAATTCTAAGACTCTTGCGAGTACTTGATCTCTATTATAATATAGGAGTTCATCGAATCTGCCTAGGTCTAATCTATGTTTCTCTCTAGAAGAGTATGACTCTTCTCCACTATGATCAATTAATGGCTCTACATATTTGACTTGAGAAAAGAGAGGTGCTAAGTTGGTGTTGCTAAATGGGAAGGTTTCAAAAAGGTTTTCTCCTAAATCATGCTCATTTGATTTGGTTTCCATCTTCATGATTTTAGGCATTACTAACAAACGTTTATATGAAGCTAGCATGGCTCCTAAATGTGTGATTTGGCAAGTTGCTCGAGGTGATGTTTGAAACATGCCACAGTGTGTCCTAGATGCAATGTTATGTAGTTTTTTTTATTCAAAGAATACTCATATGCCCACCTAAATGTAATGATCACTCAATTTTATTGCTACCAAGCCTATACCCTAAAATTAATAGTGACAATATCGTATCAATGAGTAGGTCAAGTTATAATTCTAACAAGACCAAAATATCAAAATGGTATTGACACAGTCTCCTGATGAGGTATACTTAAAATTAGTTTGAATGCCGATGAAAGCTAAGTCTTCTAAAAAATGGAATCCACGACTAGATATAGGGTAACAACGTTATCTTGATACATTAACTGAGAAAGCAAGGTGTTAGTATCAAGACAACATCATTGCGATATATATAAGGTGATATCAACACTTTTTCAAAGACTCAAATGACGTCGAAACTGAAACCAAGTAATAAGTATGACAAGGAGTTTTTTAATTGTGCAAGCAGTGTAACCACATAATAAAGGGACTTATATCACGTCTTCAAAAAAATGAAAACATGATGTAAGTACCAAGATTGTGCGACTAGAATGTGAGAAAAACTATCAACTCAAGAAGAGACAAATGATGAACCGAACTCGCAACAGTGAAGATGATATTGAAATAAAGATCGAAGGACTTTATCAAAGATATGAAAAATGTACCTACACACTTTAGATGTTTAACAACCCAGCCACAAACATGGATGGGCATAAATAGACAAAAAATTGGTGAGTACTATCTCTGATAAAAATGCACGAGGTATTTCTCACCCTGAAAAATGGGTGGTGAGAATGCAAGGGTATAGATAAAAAAGATGAAAAATAAACTAAGTGCCACTTGAGCAGAGATTCTCCTCATCTGAAGGTGAGAAAGAAGCTAAGATAAGTGAGACGTCATCTAATTTTCATGATGAAAGACACTTAGCTCAAACTTACGTGGGCTCTTTCCCTTGTTTGAGGAACAAGATTTAGATTCCAAGTTAGTTGTCACTTCGTGATGGCTTGATGCGACAACAGACTAGCAAATTGGGCTCCAAGATAGAATGGCCTCCTTAATAAGTTCTCTCAACTAGGTGTCAGAAGATTGTCTAGATGTGAGTGCAATTTTCCCAAAGAGTTGTAATGACTGATTTGGGAGTATCTCAACTTTAGGGTACCCCCTTCTGATATAATGATAAACTAGTGCATTCAGTTATACTATCACTAGAGCCATAATATGGACAATCTTTAACTCTAACTCACAAGGTGTACTAGTCAAGTGGGTAAGCGGAGCGCTTCCTATTTCATCCATGAGGTTACTCAGCGGTGGATTACTTTAGGGTTCCTGGAACCACCCCTATTGTTGTAGCTTAAGGCGTTATGCCAAAGGGGTTATGTTCTAGTTGAGCGGATAGGGACGTACCCTTTTCCGAAACCTCCAATATAGTGTGAAGGGGAATGGTGTGTTTTTTATCTTTTTAACTTAAATGTGGTTTCAAGTAGCACACCATTTGGTAATTTACATGTAAACACGGGTATTATAAGTTTTTGTCGTTTTGTTTTGACACCTTTCTTTTAGCAAGCGTTAGGTCCTATAGACAACGATTTTAGTAATTTTCCATTTCACAAATTGATATCAAGAAAGAGAATTGACACTTTTGCTTTTGATTCCTAAGATTGCCAAATGGCACGAAGGAAGACCATACACAATGTGAAAAATCTACTAAGACAAATCATATGGAAATTATTTTACTCTTTAGAATCATAGAAAAAGTGTTTTTAAAGTGTGACATAAAGTTTTACAAGTGCTTTTGATCTCCAATATCGCCTAGAAGGCACGAGAAGAGAGCATACACACCTTACAAGCTTTGTGCAAACCAAGAAATGAAGACACTTAAGCTATGCAAGTTGAAATAACAAAAAAAAAACCTTGCATCTACCTTATTAGTCTAAAAAAACCTTAGAAATGTTTAGCAAAATGAGTTTACAACTTGAGAAATATTTTCAAATTTTAACACAGACACATATGCGCCCAAAATGACACCAGTGTGCCCCAGCTGATGGATACGTGCCCTAATTGATGCAGATGTGTGGTAGGGAAAATTGACATAGGGGTATAACACCTACGTGGGTCCTGTCAGAAGGGTACACTAGGGTTTCAACACGTGCGCTCTTTGTTCAATGGGTACGCTTACAGGAAAAAATGTCAGAAAACATAGTATGGTAGCAGACACCAACGCATCCAAAGACATGGGGATGCTCAAAGGTCAATAGAGACGTCGATGTTTCAACAGAGATGTGGCCAGGTCAAAATGACAGAGTTTACACAGTAAAACAATAAATGCCAACGTGTCCAGAGTGACAGGTATGCCCACCAACCGACAGAGATGTGACATGTTCTAAAAGAGATGTCAACTGTGTAATATACTCAGATAGGTGCGCAGCTAACTCAACGCCAGCGCTAGGGTTTCAACGGAGATGTGCCCTGTCCAGACACCTGCGTGTACCCCCCAAAAAACCTACGAAATTCACAGATTTTGAAAATTTCAAAAGCAAATAGGTTATTTGTTAGTCTAAGAAGCTTATTTCTAGTTCAAACCTACAAAATATATGTAACCAAGGGTGATTTAACTAGATTTAGAAATGGAAATAAGAAAATAACAAGTTGTTTCCTCTAAAAAACTTGTAAGTGAACTTTGAAAAACTTAAAAGACCTCCATTAATGGAGGATGGACATAAGTGTCCCACCAAGTGTGCCAAATGTGTTCAAAGAAAGGTTGCAAAAGCTATGGAATGGGGTAAGAACACTCAATAACCCCAAATATTTGTGCAAAACCGATCAATGGACCATCAGTTAAGAAATAAACAAGGATTCCTACTTTGCATGCATTAGTTTAAAGCAAACAAGCAAACTTAGCAAATGTAATTAACCTCTATTTTTGAAAGCTTAATCATATGAGCCTAATAAGGATCTAATCAATTAGTTTATGCTTTAAGAGAATGGGATCTCACCAGTAATGGCTTCAAGGCCAATGGTTCTTCCCATTTACTCCATTTGTGTGGTAAAATGCAAAAGACAAAGCAAGATAGCTCAATAAGAAGAAATAAAACTCCTAATCCTAGCAATAATATTATAGTTTATGTTAGAGGGAATAAGTGTTATTGAAAATGAGAGGGGGGTAGTGGGTTATTTATAGTTTTCCATTTGGGAAATGGAAGGCTTTTTGGTGCATGTGGGACTAAAAGGGAGTCAACATGTTAATTAGCAAGTCAAAGTAAGATTTGACTAAGTGAAGAGGTTGATCGTGTTTTAGGGTAATTAACCTAGGTTAGACTAATTAATCTTGTTTAGAGAGAAATTAGGGTTCTTGGAGGGTTCTAAAAGGCCTAATCAATCCAATGAAATGGATTGATAGTCTAGGAAGCTAATAGAGGTGGTGAAGAAGAGGATTCTAGCCAAGAAGAGGCTATAATAGCCTATTTAATTGACTTATAAGAGGAATAAGACCATAAGAGTGTCGTAAAAGGGGAGTTAGATAGATCTAACCGACGATGTGTCATCAATTTGTGAGGAAGAGAATAGTTAGTGCAATATTAGAGATAATAGTGCTTTGATCAAACTACAGGTGTCTACAATATTCTTATTCATATATCACTGTTATATAGCCCTCTATATCACCATTTTTAATCTTTTATATCTTTGTCTTTAAGTCTTCTATGTCTTTGTTTTTGAACTTCCTTAATATCTTCACTATACATCTTCCATTTATCAAGAACTTTCACACATTTCTATCTTATAGTCCAGTTAATTGTATATCACCATTCACCTTTTTACAATTCACCTTCTTATATATCAAATTCACTATATAATTGATTTCTCAAACTAACTCATTGTTCACTCTATTATATACTCTTGCTTATCTCATCAATTCTACTCTCATCATCAACACCACACTCCTTGTCAAGACTTCTATTAGGCTCCTTCGAATTCTTCATACCACCTCTTACTCTTCACATTCCCTTTTGAAATTTCAAATGGCATTTGAGCCTTTTACTTCTATGAGAAATATAAGATTGTCTTTACACCTTCCCAATTAGAGCTTTCAATTTATTTCATAAGGTTTTAACTAATTAAGTCTCTTCAATTTCTAAGAATCATCCATCCAATTCGAATTGAACTGAGAAGACCTCACCATTCACTTTAAAAAGTAAGGAGAACTTAGCAATCTTGATAATTGTGTGTGTTACACTCTTGAGAAAGGACTATATACGCTCTCAATTCGTGTTTTACCCAAATTGAAGCTCCCTTCACCATTTCTAAGGTTAATTTCACTTTGTAAGATTGATGAGAACACTCGCTACTAAAGCAATTTCACTTGTTGACTACAAATTCACCTTCTACACAGTTGGACATTGTTATAGACAACTGTGAGAGGAAAAATCTTGCACTTACATGAAGCAAAGCTTGTTTAAATAATGAGAATGATCTACAACATTCATCTATCCCCTTTGGAACTTGATTCAACAAGAAAATGATCTTTATTTGCAAGAATTATCATCTAGATTGATGAAATGCAAATTTGACTGTCAAAAACGGTTGTGTGGAACAACTGGTAAAAAATTCTCCTTCGACACTCCACGAAAACACTTGAAACTTTTTGTAGCATGGACGTAATAGTTGTGCAGATATTTCTCCAAAATATTTTGAATTTTGGTTGGTTGAATTGAAAAATTTGAGCAAAACTTCCTCAAAACCTAAAAGCGAGGTTTGTGCCACTGTGCATACCCGAGCCCATATAAAAAATGATTTCTTGTCCAATTTTTAATGAAAAATAAAAATTTAAAATCTTGAGGCTATGAGGAGGTAATTTCAATAATTTCTAAACCATTTTTGAACATGATCTACTCTAAAAATCTCCCAACCATCAATATTGCAGTGCACAATCACTGAACAACATGATAGAGCATCCATATGAGGTCTTCACACAGACTGTTTAAGATCTTAAAGCTATAAAATAATTTTGAATACTTACCTACACTACCATAGAGGTCATTCATATATACACTACTATTTGCAAGATATTTTCTAACACTTACTACTTCAGAACATTGTTGAAGACACCCCTGACCTGTTTGAGTCATGAACTTCTTGTTTACAATTCACTACATACTCAAACTAATATTTACATTTGAACAAAAAGCTTCACATTTGAGACCTCTATGTTTCTGACTACACTTCAAAAGAGTCCAGATGGATTCAGAGAGACTTCAAGATGATATATCTTCAAATATATCTTTATGCAGAGCTTCCTTGGTAAGTAAACTCGGGATTAAGCACTTTTGGAGGTACTTCACTCTTCACCAATGCACTTGGAGAATCTCAATAGAATATTTTTCTCCTATAGAAGAGAAAAAAACTTGAATAATTTTGAAAAGGTCATTGCATCATCTCTTACTGAGGAAAACAAACTTGGAGGCTTAAAACATGATTGTCCTAGACTTAGCCCTGCATGCGTATATGGCATAGTTCACCCTGAGACAAATGATGTCATAATTTTGACTTGGAAAATGTATATTATGCTTCTAATAAGTGAATTTAGATTTCACTAGTGACTTAGAGTTAGAAAATTTAAATTAGGCCACTTAACTCAAGAAGAAGCCCTGTAGAGAGAGCAAACACCGACAGAAAAATGCTCATAACTTTCTTAAAATATGTCCAATTCACATGAAAAATTTTACGCTATCTCAAGCTTGGAATACTATTACAAAAATTTACGCTATAATTTATCCTAAGGATGCACTATATTTTTTCTTGAGTGTTAAGATGCTAGATGCCTTATTATGTAATTTTTAAAAAGCCTATTTTATAAGAACTAGCATAACTTTCACATACCTTCTTAGAACTTGATAAAAAAAATTCTGGAGCACAAAAAATCACCCCTCTAAAAGATCCATTAGCCTATTTTACATAATTATTCATGTCCTCTTATATCCCATCTCATTAACCTCAACCTACACTGTCAGTTGTCAAAGCCACTTTCTATGCACTTTTGAATTTTGACTCCAAGAGCTAAATTGAGCCTTATTTTTGCTCACACATGTTGTAGACACTATTACTAGGTTTATCCCATGCCCAAATGACATGTACCAACTTTTAACACCTCGTTAGACACTAGAAACAAGCCTAAATGGGCCAATTTCAACTACAACCTCCACCAGATGGCCTAATACACCCTGTGAGAGCTCTTTCTCATGCTTACAACATCATTTCTGACCTATAGACCATATGAAACTATCAAGACAAATTTTAATTTACCTTTAGAGACTAACAACCTCTCAATTTGATCTTTTAGCACCTTGAAACTAGCTTGAATCATGTTTGAAGCTTCCTGAAACCAAGTTGAATCATTGAGCACCATTGAACACCACATGACATATATGTTCTTCCAATCTTCCTTTTCCATCAATTCCATGTGACATTAATGAAAACAACCAACAATGCAACAGGGTGTAAAAGGTAGAATGTGACACAACACATATGCTTCACCCCTAGGGTCACTACCTCTTCCTTAGCTTCCATGCTTCATTTTTATCATTTCACACTTTTTCTTGTCTCCTCGATACGCTTTCACCATCAATATACATGGTTATCAGGTGTGTGTCTCTTATCTACTTTATTTTATTGATTATTCACTCAACAACATAAATTTTGGGCAAATGTAGACACGAGAAAACTAGTAATTGACATCTATCTTTGGCCTCTTTTTTTGCCTTTTTGGTTTCCTTTTTAGTCTTACACACCCTAGTACCCAGTATGATCGTCATTGTTTTATCTTTCTTGACTTTAGACACCAACACCCAGGTACCCTCTTCCCCTCTGGGCGCCCGCGACCTCTTTGTATCTTGCTCACCCCTTTTGGGCCTCTTTTATATTTTAGGAATCTTGTTTTCTTATGGGTCAGCCTTTTAGTTTTCAATTACAAAATTAAAACAAGGTAATCATATAAATACAAATCTATGTGACTATAATAGAGGACCAAGCTCTAAGCATCTACTATCACCATCTAAGGTTACATCTGAAGGAATTCTAAGAGCATCAAAGCATCCATCTAGCACTCATAAAAGAGATAAGAGACTGCATTTTCTAAATACACTTCATATGAGGGGAAGCTCATTTTCCCATACACACATCTCTTTACATTACTACATCTATATATTACTCGATATTTAGTGCATCTTACATAAAAGCTTCCTAGATCATGATTTTACACACACGCACATAGAAATAAAAGGCTTCTGAAATGTAGTGCAACACTCAGTCGTAAGTTCACTCTACTGGGTGACTATCGGGGTCATTCTGACTCCCCATTTGCATCTTTTTTATTTTTATGATTTGATGTGTTTTGCAGGAGATCAATTGTTTTGTAGGTTACATGTGAACTCTACAATCTTCTAGTGACAAACAATGAAGTCTAGTGACACTTGTGTGATGCACAGCAAAAATTTAGTTTCTGAGTATTTTTGTAATCACATGCACCTACAAAAGATCTTTGGAGCCTAGGTTCCCCTGACTTAATCCAGGCACCCCAATCCAGGTATATCCGGAAGTTATAGAATTTTATGAGTGTGGTTGCAATAATTTCCTCCTCCTGTTAATTAGTCTTCCAATCCAACATACTTCGAGATCAATTATAGAATTAGCTAAGTCTTTTATTCCCTCTCTTTCACCTAGGGTTTTATATTTCTTGATCTTATTACTTGTGTTAGATCTATACTTTAGCATCCTATTTATTAGGTATGACACTAAAATATCTAGGGTTTTACAAATTCTATATTTTTAAAATCATATGGAAGCAATGAACCACACACATAAATGGAGAATTTGAGGCTATCAAAGGAGATATTTAGAATATTTCTATAAATATTGAGTCGTTATTAGCCTCTCACGTAACTCAAGGTGGATCAAATGGAAATAAAAATTGTGAATCACATACTACATCATATTCATCTTGAGTGAGCTTTAATTTGGGGCCAAAAAACCTACTCCCATTGGTGGACATGTATAAGTTTAATGGTAAGGACCCACTCAACTATATCACCCAAATGGAGTATTTATTTTATCTAAATCATATCCCAAGTGGGCAAAAGGTTATTATGGCATCGTTATATCTAGAACTAGAAAAATTTACTTGATATCGTTGGTTCTGTTCCCAAAAGAAGAAGAAGAAGCCTCTCAATGTCAGTTGGTCAGTTTTTATGGAAGAGTTAAAAATGCACTATATTAGTAGTGTGCCCAAGAACCACTTTAGCCAACTAGAAAATTTATGATAAACAAGATTAGTAAAGGATTATATTCAGCAGTTCCAGAGCCTATCATTATAGGTGGATACCATTACAAATGATAATATAAATGATTTGTTCTTAGGTGGTCTCAAGGATCTCATCCAACATGAGGTGTGAATGTTTTCTCCAATTATTATTTCTAGTTATAATATTATGACACGTAGTATAGAGGAAAAATTCCTTTCCATGACAAGAAATTCCTTCACTAATATTAGAGATCGTAACACCTCAGTACCATCCTTCCCTCAACCTACAAAGTTGACTCCTCGACAAATTGAAGGGAAAATAGAAAAAGGGTTTATGTTTCAATTGTGATCATAAATGGAGTAGAGGACAAAAATGTGCAAGAAGAAATTATTTGACATTGAAGGGACCGGTGAGGAGGAAAAAGATGAGGAAACATCAAGTGAAAAAGTGGAAAAACTAGAGGAAAAATATAAAGAACCCCAACCAACTATCTCATGTCATGATCTATTTGGTATTAGAACTATACAAACCCTTCAAGTAGTGAGTTACCTTAAGAATCATAAGGTGGTGATATTGATTGACTCAGGGAATATGCATAGTTTCATCAATAATAAATTAGAAACAAGGATAAATTATTTCATTTACCCAACACCTGAATTTATAGTAATGCTTGTAGATGGTGACATAATATGATGTTTAGGGAAATGCCATAAAATCATGCTTATGATGGGCAACTAAAAATTAGAGTCCCCTATGTTTGATATTCCCATTGACAGATTTGACATTGTCTTAGTTGTTCAATGGCTCAAAAATTTGGGCACCATAGAGCTAAATTTACAGGAATTGTTCATGCACTTTCATTATGAAGGAAGATAATTTGAACTTCAAGGACTATATGAAAAATATACTCAATTGGTTTGCTCTCACCAAATGTAAAAGATCCTTAAAAGGGGGGGTAGAAGGATCCATTGCACAATTTTTCTCCATGGAATCTCAACCACCATATATATCCACACATCTTGATCTTCAAAAGGTTATTGATAAACATGCATTTTTCTTTGAGGATCTTAAAGGATTGCCTCCCAAAATATATCATGATCATGTCATTTAGTTAGTTCTAGAAATCCAACCCCCCAATATCAAGCCTTATAGACACCCGCATGTGCAAGAGAGTGAGATTGAGAAGATGGTGGAGGAAATTTTGGAAACATGTATTATCTTTCACAATCAAAGTGTTTATTCTTCTCTAAAGGTGATGATGCGTAGGAAGGATGACAATTGGTGCATGTGTCATAACTACAGAGAACTAGACAAGTACACTAGCAAAGATAAGTTTCATGTTCATGTCATTGATGATTTTTTAGATGAGTTGTATGGTGTAACTTATTTTACTAAACTAGATCTTTACTCTGGGTATCATAAAATTAGAGTAAAAGGAAGATGATATTTATAAAACAACCTTCATAACTCATCAAGGCCATTATGAATTTCTAGTGATGACTTTTGGCCTTACTAATGCACCATCCACATTTTAGATTTTGAGGATTTTTTTATTTTGACCATTCCTACATAATTTTATCTTAGTATTTTATTATGATATCCTCATATATAGTAAATCATGGGAGGAACATATACATCATGTAAATACAATCTTGGAGTATCTAGAGAAACATCAACTGTATGAAAAGCCTTTGAAGTGTTATTTTGGGGTAAAGGAAGTAAAATACTTGGGCCATATTGTCTCTCATGAAGGTGTTAAGGTGGAGCCTCTCAAGATCAAGGCTATGGTGGAATGGAAAGTTCCCAAAAACCTCAAGTAGTTACGATGTTTTTTAGGGTCTATAGGGTATTATCGCTTATTTGTAAATAATTATGGTAGTATAACAACACCAATCACAACATTATTGAAGAAATACTCCTTTCATTGGAATGAGGAAGCTTCTAGGGTGTTTGAAAAATTGAAGGAGGTGATGTGCACAAGCCCGGTGTTAGCAAACCAAATTTTTATAATACCTTTATAGTTGAATGTGATACTTCAAGAAAAGGTATAGGGATAGTACTCATGCAAGAGGACATACCATAACATTGAGAGTTGTTAACTGAAAGGAAAGAATTTTTCGAAGCCTACCTATGAGAAGGAAATGATGGAAATATTGCATGCAGTCAAACAATTGAGACCATACTTGATTGGTAGACACTTCAAGGTAAAGATATATCATGATAATATGAAATAATTCTAGGATCAACCAATATCTTTAGAAGGGCAACAAAAATGGGTCAAAAATATGTTGGGTTATGAATTTGAGATCATTTATAAGAAATGGAAAGAAAATGTGGTTGTTAATACATTGTTTAGGAGGGATGATTCCACATAAGGATTGTTGTGTCCATCTATATATTGAAGTTAGATTGGGTAGATCAAGCAAGAGAAGAATGGAAAAAGATGTAGAGACCCAAAATCTCATTCAGAATATCCAGTAGGATCCTAACATATTTGAAAAATTTAGATGGAAGGGTGATACATTGTGGTATAAGGTCGGGTTGTATTTGTGCAAGAATTCTACACTTGAAACATCATGTTATTTATGAGCTTCATTCTTCTCCACTATGTGGACATTATGGGTTCTTGAAAACTTATCATTGAGTTGAACAAAATTTCTTTTGGGAGTGGTTGAAAGATGATGTTAAAAAATTTGTGGCAAAATTTTTGGTATGCTATTGTAATAAGGGAAATACCATTGAGACACTGAGTCTCCTACAACTTTTTTCTATTCCTAGTCAGACATAGGAAGAGGTCTATATGGATTTCATCATAGGATTACCAAAATTAGAATGGAATAGTGTAATCATGGTCATGGTGGATAGACTTACCAAGTATGCTCATTTGTGTGCCATGTCTCATCTTTTTACAGTTAATACAGTTGTCATCTCTTTTATGGATATAATTCAAAATCTCCATGGCACACCCAAAATTCTAGTAAGTGATCATGACCCTATATTTACAAACAATTTTTAGATTTATTTGTTCTCTTGTTTGGGTACCCATTTAGCTCAGAGTTCATCTTGTCATCCCCAATCAAATGGGAAAATTGAGGTGGTAAACAAATGTTTGGAGGGGTATCTTCGATGTTTTACTTCAAATAAACAATAACGATGGGTGCAATGGTTGCCACTTGCAGAATGGTGGTATAATACTTCATTTCATACCTTATCCAAAATGTTTCCATTTCTAGCACCATATGGGTACCATCCTCCATTGCTCGATTCTAGCTTGAAGGTCAAACCTAAGATGAGAGCACACAAAGATGACATTCAACACCAGCATGAGCTACTCTCTATCCTTAGAGAGAATTTAGTAATGGCATAAAATCGTATAAAGGAACAAGTTAATTAGCACCGTAGTGAGTGAAACTTTGAAGTTGTTATGTTGTGGAGACTATTTTCATGTGTGGAAGTGTTGAAGACTGTACACTAAAATTATTGTACACTATCCACAGTTTTCTTTCCGAGGAGAAAAAAATTGGCCTCAAAAAAAGTGCCTGATATTTCGGGAAACGTGAACTTCTCATATGGGTGGGATTTTTGACTCATAGGTTTATGGGGTAGTTTTGGCCCATGGTTTTGGTACCCACAGTATTGTAAAATTGCTTAAGTAGTTACCTATTAATGTACTTTTCATAGCTGAGACTTATCATGGTAGGTGTGTGTGAGTTCAAGTGTGAATTCAAGAGAATTTGTTAAGCGTGGCTCCAAAGAGATTTGGGTATTGTATTGAGATAGAGGTGGCTTGTAATAAAATTTGAGCAAGAGATTCTTTGTGGAAGTAGCCCAAATTGGGTGAACCACGTTAAATATTGTGTTCTTTTATTTGCTGCACTTTTATTTTAGATATGTAATACTTTATGCATATTAGTTTCTATTATTACAATTCTGAGTGGGATTGTTCTGCATATTTTATCCCTTATTTCCTAATAGAAGTGGGAGAATTTATTTTTATATTATTTCAGCCATATAATTATTTATCCTTAAAATAACAGAAGAAGGATAATATGCTCGCATCTAAATATTATGGTCATTACCAAGTTTTACAAAAAAAAAATGGTAGTGTAGCATACAAGTTGGAGCTCCCTCATGGAACTAAAAATACATCCAATCTTCATGTTTCTTACTTGAAGAAATTCATTGGGTAGAAGGTGTCAACCCAATCAATTCTTTGTAAGTTGGACAGGGAGGTAAGGATCCTATTGGAACCTGAAGGGATCATCAAGACACTTACCAAAATACTGAGGACAAGAATCATTACTAAGTATCTGATCAAGTAGAAGAATATGGACAGTGAATATGTAACATGGGAGGATGAAGCCTTTCTGCAGTAACATCCAGGGCTTTCCAACATTGGGGACAATTTTTCTTAGAAGAGGAGGGGCATGTTTTTTTTATTAAAGGTAAAAGGTTTTGAAGGGACCTTACCCTGAAGTACATCCAAAAGGCTCAACAACCAAGAGTAAGCAATAACAAAGTGGTTTTTTGATATGTGGAGGCCGCACCCCAACCAAAAGTTAGAAACTAAAAAAGTACTAAGGTAGGGGTCAACTACCTATAAGACACCCAACAACAGACAGACAACAGCAAAATTACAGCTCTATAACAATTACATAACTAACACAAAGATAAAGGCACTAACTAACAAACTTATTATAAATGTTAAGAGTAATCTTGAGTGCCTGATAGAGATTCATTGTTGTTCCAATATTAGGATACCGGTTGGAGGCTTTGACTTGAAGAAGATATATGAGTGCACTGTGAATGGCCAATTGGTTGTTGTGATTTTCTTCAAGAGCTTTGATTTGAGTAGAAAGAGTGTTGACTTCCTCTCTGAGGCTGGAAATGGAGTCAAAATATAAGTTTTTGATGTCAGAATTGAGGAGAAAATCAACATTTTCTTCAATGGTCTTTAGGGTTTCGGCTTACAGATTGATTTTTTCCAAAATAGAGGGGGTGACCTGGTCATAAGGGCTTAAAGGGCTGACAACATGGGGTTGTTTTCAAATTCTTTTTTTTTTACGTCTAAGTATCTGTTTAGGAGGGGGTTCAATAATAGGGTCACAGAAAAGGGGATTCTTGGAGTGGATACCAGGTTATTGAGGAGGCGAAGGAGCTAAAAGAGGGCTAGGGCCATCAGCCACTACATCTGTATTGAACTGGGGAATAAGAAAAATGACCCCTTGATGTAATGGTACTATCCTCTTATGGCATTAGACCTCAAAAATAGACTTCTCTAAAGAGTGCAAAATATAATCTGGCAAACTTCCCTTAACTTCGTTCCTGAAATGGTTGAGGAGAACCAAATGGTGTAGAGGAAGAGTTGAAAACCTACCCTTGAGAGTAATGTAGTGGACCATCATGTGACCAACTTCGTCAAAGGGCTGTGGGATAGAGGCGCAGATGATTCCTTCTTTTTTAATTTCAATACTTTCTCCATCATCAAGGAACAACCTTTCCTCTGCTTCTTTGTCAAATTTGTTTCTAAAAAACTTATTACCTTCCATACTTAATCTTGTGATGAAGGATATAAATTATTCAAAGATACTAAATTCCCTACCTCTGAACTTGATGTTCCTATCCTTCCAATTTTCCACAAATTGGAGGGAGATGTGTTGATCATGTTCCTTAATCCTTTGAATAAATTATGTGAATCCCCCTATGTTAAGGGTTTCCCATAGTTCCATGTTTTCTTTCCATTGTGGGTCGAATATAGGCTCAACTCTACAAGGATATCCCCCCATTGTGAATGAAGCTAGCGACATAGTAGATTTGAGCTAGAGACAGCAGCAAGTAGTCCTTCTAACAGAAATTTGGAAGCCTAAGAGCTTAGTAGTTTTTATGTTGAATCCCCTCACCCTTCTCCAAACCTTCTTGAAATGGAAAAAGCACTCAAAGTTCGAGGTGTGGAGATAATAAAACAGAATGGATTCAATTTTCTTCAAAAATCCAGGGGAAGGATTCCACACATGTAGAATTCACCGTTTAGTGAGTATTGTTGAGATGTGCATTGGCTTCATTAGTAATGATGAGATGAACTTTGTGGGGGGTGTCCTTAATATCATACCACTCTCTATAATTATTAATGTAAACCCCAACATTGGCTAATGCATCCGCTGATTTATTTCCCTCCCTATACATATGTTGGAACTTAATATTAAGATCACTACATAGGTTAGAAACTTCATTAATAAAGTCTCTTATGGTCCTACATCGGAGCTCGGATTTTAGAAAGGTTGTTAATGATGTTCATAGAATCTCCTTTCATAATGAGGTTATCCACTTTGAGGGTTGTAGCAATTATGCTTCCTTAGAGAGTTGGGAGGGGCATGTTATGTCCTTGGTCCTATAGGATATATTGGATATGTAGGGACAAATTTTGGTTCTTCTTTTCATATGGCATTCATTCATGCTTTCATATTTTTAGTAGGTTGGCATTGGTGTTGACCATAATATAGGAAGCGTATATATAAGAGGTAGTGAGTAGCTAATCATTGTATTGAGCATTTTAGTCTTGTTTTATGGTTTGGAGGTTTCCCCCTTTGAGTGGATAAGTCATTCTACTTGCATATTGGGATAATTTTCTTAAATTCAGTCTAATTATGTGCACTAGGAGAACCGAATTAACAGAGAGAAAGTAAAAAAAAAAGTATAATAATATATTCAACATGATAATACAAACAATACAAAGGATATTAAATAGCCATGGAGGTAGGAAAACTACCTCCTACAAAATAGGAACTACAAACCCATTTTAATATTATGGGTACAACCATATAACTATGGTATATATTGTTATTATAACAATATATTCTATTAACCTACTAACATTTACTAATTACTAACAAGTAAATATTGTTTTACCACACGGTAAAACACTAACAATATGTGAACACTAATAATGATTTCCTAACAAATTTCTCTATATTTTGGTGTTCTTTGGTGTTCTATTGCTATTGATATTCATATATATCAAAGTAATTTCCTTACACTTGACAAGTATTAAACATGTATTTTAGTAGGGAGGCAAGTATCAAAAAACCTTTGATGTGCTAAAGGAAAAGATGAGCATGACCCCAATATTAGCACTACCTAATTTGTTGCATCCATACAAGATTGAAATTAATGCAAGTGATTATGACTTGGGTATCATATTAATGTAGAAGAAAAAAAATGTGTGTTACCATGTAGAGGCCTTTACAAGTGTGGTAAGGTATTATCCTACTTGTGACAAGGAGTTATGTGCTTTGGCGTAGAGTGTGAAAAATAGAAACATTACTTGATGAGAAAAGAGACCATAATCCATACAAATCACCAGCCATCACAATATCTTCAGTCACATTCAAAGTTACAAATGTCAAAGCACTTTCATGGATGGGGTTTTTGCAACAATTCCATCTTGTGATCAAGTACAAAAATGTACACGATGTAAGGTTGTTGATATATGCTTTTAAGACCTCTTGTTATTACATATATTCTTTTACAGCATAATCCTTTGATGCATGTAAAGTTATAAGGACTAATATGTTATAGATGTTGATTTTAAGAAAATATATGAAGATTTAACTCATGGTAAACAGGTGGAAGAATTAGTTTATCATTTAACAAAGTGATTTCTTTATCATCTTGGTAAACTTTGTATTCCACAAGATGAAAGAATTCATTTAATTAAGGAATCACATACTTCTCTTATTTATGGTCATTTTGGCATTGGAAAAATAGTTGCATAGTTACAAAGATATTGTTATTAGCCTTGGATCTATGAAAATGTATATAAGTATGAAAAAAGTTGTACTCTTTGTGTCATACAAAAGTTTAGTAACTAGAATTTGGGCTTGTATACCCCACTTCCCATACCAACCCAGTCATGGGAAAGTATTTCATGTGCTTTTTTGGAGGCTTTCCCATAACAAAAAGAAAACACAACTATTTTTATGTGGTTATGAATAGATTTATAAAAATGTGGATATTGGTACCCTATAAAAAGTATATGACAGGTAAGGAAACTACACATTTGTTCTTCAATAATGATTGGGTTCATTTCACTTTTCCTACAACTATTGTATTTGATCATGATTCTTAATTTATTGGGAAGTTTTGGTCAGTTTTTGGGACCTGATGGATACCAAATTGAATAAAATTACTACTTGTCATCCACAAACCAATGAGAAAACAAAATCAGTCAATTATATAGTAATACATTTTCTCTGAGGATATTGCGACAAGTATCCTAATCTTTGGGATGAACACTTGTGTTATGTGCAACATGCTAACAATTGTACACTACATTCTTCTACACAAAAGTATCATTTTGAGACTTGTATTGTTTATTTTCATAAGTTCCCTTTGAACTTCACTATTGGACAAGAAGTAATAACAGATGAATTAGATGATGTCGATAAGGATAAAAGGTTCATTCAGAAGATACAAATGGTTCATCAAGTTGTCTAGGAATAATTGGAAAATATTTAGGCCAAGTATGAGGCTAGGCACAATCATCATTGCGTTGATCATCATTTTCAAGTTGGTGATCAAGTTTGGCTACATATCAATAAGGAAAGACTTACAAGTGAAGGTAAAAATCTTAAACCAATCGGTCTATTTAAGATTTCAGATAAGATTGGTAACAATGCCTTCTGGTTAGAATTACCTCAATATATGTAGATGTATTCCAATGTTAATGTTGAAAAATTGAAATTTTATGATCCTTATATGATCAAGGATTTGGATGAAAGTATTAAAGTACCCTATGTTGATGATTTTTCTTTTGAATATCTTGACAAATTGCAGGAAGATGTTATTATTGACAGGAAGGTGATGAATTTGTGAAGAGGTGATGTGGAATATATTCATGTGGGTCTAAAAGGAATTCATCCAAGCATGACAAGGTGGATATAAATTAGAAGCGTGAGGGAGTTGTACACTCACTTATTGTCAAAATAAAACCAAATTTTGGTGGTCCAAAAGCTTCTCAATGGGGAGGAGTAATCCCAAAGGATTCCCACATTGAATTAATCAAATGATTTTTAATTGTGATGAAACTATTATCACATGAAATATCTCATCGATTTCTTTCCACCTCACTTTAAATGTGGTCAAACAAACTTCGTATGCAAAAGTTATGGCCAACTGAAATTCAACTTCAATAGGAAAAAATATTGGAGTATATTACACAGTGATGATTTGGCCCATTCAAGGCTTGACATGTGGACCAACAAGGTGTTGGCGAGTGGCATTGTACAATTTTGAAAAAGGGTTGTTTTGGTTTTTGCCTTTGGTCTTCAACAGTCGAGTATGGGGCCCATGCTATTTATTAGTTGGGGGATCATCAACTAGTGGGGTCCACTCTTTATTAAGAGGAGGACTTTGTCGCCTTATTCTTCACATTATATTACAATATTTTTTTCTTATAAAACACATGGAGGACCAATTCTCTATGCATGTGGGATATATCCCCATGATTTTTTTCAAATTTCATTGCAATAACTAGCTCGCTCAAGTTCTACATTGCCACCAAGTTCCACATAGCAAGTTCATAGACTGAGCATACCCGAGTCATCACTGAGTGATAACATACTAACCAAAACCAAGTTACATGCATTCAATATTTGGGTCAAGTAGTGAGTTAGCTCGAGCTTATTGAGATATAACAAAATAAAGTGCAAGACTTTTCCCAAGCCATAAGTAACCTCCAACGCTCAAGGTTATTAAAAGCCTCTATTTTATACGACCCCAATTGATGTGGGATCTTATTCCTAATGCAAAATGTGAAGGAGAGTTAAAAGGAGAGATGTTGAGGTGGGGATTCAAACCCTCACCCCATGCATACCAAACTTAGAGCCTTGTCGTTAAGCCATGCGGGCTTGTCTAAATTTAAACCAAGGATATGGGTTTTATCATTTGGTCGCATGATAAAAACAAAGAAAAAAGGAGAAGTGTTTAGGGGGATTCAAACCCCTATCACTATGCTATAAAGATAGAGCTATTACCACCAAGCCACGAGTTTGGAAACACTACAAAAGGCACCAATTTGTATTTGAAATGGTAACTTATTTTTTGTATACAACCCCTATTGGGAGAGTTATATCAAGTTTGAGAGCGTTATTTTTGTAGGGATCTATTGGAGGCAGAACCAAAGCTTCTTATAAATTGTGCAGGGATTGTTTTGCAGGACAAATTATTAATTTGATGTAATTATTGTTTTACAAGTGATTTATTCTAGTAATTGATCGATTCGAGAGCTTTTCTAGACCCGAAGATGTAACACATATTGGGTGAACTCTGTTATCATCTTGGTTTGCATTGTCATTTTGTATTTTCCTTATTTTCTCATTGTTTAATCAATTTTAATATTGGTTTTTGTTAAATTTAGCAAGGGAAATATAATCGACGGATTACATATCCACCATTAAAATGTTGATGACTATAGATTATAATGTGTAGACGATTAGACACAAAAATAGATTATAATAAATAGAAAATTATAGAGCTTAAAGAAGAAGAGATGAAAGCAAATAAAAAAACAAGAACAAGAGACATATAACACCAGATTTAAGTGGAGAACCCTGAAGGAAAAACTGCACTTATAAATCATTGTCTGTATTAAGAATTCAATAGCTTTTTACCCATCACTTCCACTTCGCTCCTAGAATGATTACAAATCTATTTCTCTCAATCATTCGATACAATGATCATCTAACATATCTTACAGTCTGACCTTAGTCTTTAATACTAGACTATACAAACATAGTCATTGTTAATAGCCAATCTCGAGAGGGATCACCAAAATCAATATGGGTGGGTGAATTGGTCAAGTCACTTCACTCTTAAATGTGGAAGACCCCCACAATAAAGTTTGATGGAAAAACTTTAATATAATATTTGGGCGTACAAAAGCGATAGATACCCACTTGACATTATCATCCAACACTCCCCCTTTATGTTAAGTGGGAAGAAAAATCATACATGCTAAATTTACCTTTTTCTACAAAATGATTTACATGACCTTAAATTAGCAATAGTGATTCAGGCTAGCATGCAAACAAGGTAGATCCACATATTTCCCCATACATAAATTTTTAAGACCAATGCTTTACATATGAAGACTTGCATCAAACTATGGAGCCTTTTATAAACTAAGGCATACCTATAACTAAATATTTGATGGGATTTATAATTAACTTCACATAATGTCACACATTTACTTATTACAAACTAGAAGAAGTATTGGAAGTTTTCAATGGGCCATTAAGAGGTGGCATTGTCATAGACACTTCCCCTCAAGAGCAACTTTGATAGGCCTAACAAGGCATGAAATTTATAGAACTTTATAGAACACATCGGTTTTGTGTGTTGGGATTAGCACACTGGTTATACAGATAATATATCATATCTAAACATACATGTAATAAAAGCAGATATTCTACTAGAAGAAATATACAAAACAAGATATATAAATCAACACCAGATTTAACGTGGTTCACCCAGTGTGGGCTACATCCACCAAGAAACAAGTCAATCTATTATCCAAAGCTTTCAGACAGATATACAATGAAGATTTACAATCTTCCACACCTCTTACGATGTACAATACTTTCTTTCTCTCAAGCTTCTCCTTCTTCTCCAAGAATTCTCTCTCTCACAATTATTTTCACAATAATCATTAACTCTCTCTTCTAACCCTAGATTTCTAGCTTATAAAGACCTTATACAAACTTAGGGCACTTAGCCATGTAATTACAATCAATAGATCTGCTTTAATACTAAAATTAGATCTAATTCCCATGAGTTAAATAAAACACTCACGCACAGGTAACCGATGTCAGTTAGCCCTAACCGATGATTGGTTCCTCCTTTCCTAATGATGCTAGTCATAGGTGACTGATGTCGGTCCCTTCATAACCAATGTTGGTTACTGTGTTTTCCAGCAAGTTTGATATAACATGCTAAACTGAAGTAATTGAGCTCCACAACTCAACAATCTCCCACTTGGAGATAAATTACTACACTATACCTATACAACGTCATTCTTGGATCCTTTCCTTAGCTTTGTTTCTTCCTCTTCAAGTCTCAAACTCGAAGACCAACAGAAGTGGAGTGTAGCTCCAACTTCTCTTTTGCTAATGGCTTTTTTAGCATATCTGCAGGGTTTTCACTCATATGAATCTTCTCTAGTTTTCAGTTGCCATCCTCCAATACCTTCCGTATGAAGTGATACCTCAACTGAATGTGTTTCATTCTAGAATGAAATGCTTAGTTCTTTTCCAAATGAATTGCACTTTGACTGTCACTGAAAAATTTGTAATCATCTTGCTCCTTTCCCAACTCTTCCATGAACCTGCTCATCCATATCATCTCTTTGCTAGCCTCTGTAGCTGCAACATACTCTACCTCTATAGTAGAAAAAGCCACAACCTTCTGTAATCTTGATATCCAGCTAACTGTCATCCCACCTACTATGAAAATATATCCAGTAGTGTTCCTTCTACCATCCAGATCTCCATCCATATATGAATCAACATAGCCACATAAAGAAATATCCAAACCTCCATAGCATAACTGCATGCTAGATGTCCCTCTCAAATACCTGAGTATCCATTGGACTGCTTTCCAATGCTCTTTACCTGGATTGGCCATAAATCTACTCACAACTCCCACTACCTATGCAATGTCTGGTCTGGTACAAACCATAGCATACATGAGACTCCCAACTACTGAAGCATATGTTACTCAGTGTCATGTATTTGACCTCCTCATGTGATGAAGGACACTCGATCTTTTCTCAATTTGAAGTGTCCAGCCATAGGTGTACTTACAGGTTTTGAATTTTGCATTTTAAACCTTTCTAACACCTTGTAGATATAATCCTCCTGAGACAAATATAATTTCTTGTTCTTCCTGTCTCTGTGTATTTGCATGCCAAGGATTCTTTTTGCAGCTCCTAAATCCTTCATAGCAAATGTGTGAGCTAGCTTTCCCTTAAGCTCACCAATGTCCTGCATACTAGATCATGCAATAAGCATATCATCCACATACAATAACAAAATAATATAGCTCCCATTTTCAAGCTTCTTGAAATAAACACAATGATCAGATTCACATCTCAAGTAACCATGCTCATGCATGAAACTATCAAACCTCATGTACCATTTCCTTAGAGCTTGTTTGAGCCCATATAGGCTCTTTTTCAACCTACACACTAATTTCTCCTTACCCTTGACTTCATACCCAAGAGGTTGCATATAAATCTCTTCATCCAAATCACCATGAAGGAAATTCGTATTCACATCTATTTTCTCTAAATGCAAATCATCTACTGTAACTATACTCAATACAGTACGTATGGAAGTCATTTTAACAACAAGAGAAAATATTTCACCAAAGTCAATACCTACTTTCTATGCAAATCCCTTTACTACAAGCCTTGCCTTGTACCTTTTCTGTCCACCCTCTTCTTCCTTGATCATGTAAACCCATTTGTTCTGTAATGTCCTCTTACCTACTGGAAACTTAACAAAATCCTGAGTTTGTTTTGTTCCAAGGAGTCCATCTCCTCATCCATGCCATGCTCCCATTGTACGTGGGTCTCATCCTGCATTGCTTCTTCAAAACTTTCTGGTTCACCATTATCAGTCAATAATAAATAAGATAGAGAAGGTGTAAATCTTTCTGGAGGTTTACTTACCCTTTGTGACCTTCTCACAGGAGTTTGGGGTACTGGAGGCTCATTCTGGACCTCCTGGACATTTGTTTCCAATTATGATAGTGACCGATGTCAGTCACCTGTAGTTGACGTCGGTTCTGCTAACTGATGTCAGTTTTTCTCTTCTGTAACCGATACGATTCAACTGACCAATGTCAGTCAGGGGTCAACTGACACCAGTTATTGTGTAACCCTATAGGTATGAGTTTTAAATTTGAGAGTTCATTTTCATTCACAAACTTCTCAACCAGTTCATCCTTGGGTACCAAAATTTGATCCCTATGTACATTCTCTTTTCATTCCATTCAATGTCATAACTCCTAATAATTTTAGAATTCTCTAAATCCCAAAAATAGAATCTGAAATCACCAGATCCATAACCAATGAAAGTGCATCTCTTGGATTTTGCATCCAACTTTTTTCTATTTTCCTTATCAATATGCACAAAATATTTTGAACCAAAAAGTTTAAGAAAAGAAAGATCTACCTCTTTTCCGGTCCAAACTTCCTCTGGTATTCCTCCATCTAGTGAACTTGAAGGCCCACGGTTAATCAAATAAATCGTTGTATCAACTACTTCTGCCCAAAACTGAAAGGGAAATCCAACATGTATCCTCATACTTCTAGCACATTCCATGATTGTCATGTTCATTTTTTTACAACACCATTCTCTTGTGGTGTTCTTGGAACCATCCTTTCTCTACGTATTCCATTCACTGAACAATAATCATTAAAAGCCTTGCTACATATTCACCACCATTGTCAGATCTAAGGCACTTTAACTTTGAATTTGATTCATTCTCAACAAGGGCTTTCCATCTTTTAAAAGTCTCAAAAACATCATATTTATGTTTAATACAATAAACCATACCTTCTTGTAGCATCATCAATGAAAGTAACATAATACTAAGATCCTCCATGAGAAGCTACCTGGGCTGGTCCCCACACATCTGAGTGTACAAGCTCCAATTTCTACTCCTTCTTAGTTGCCCCAACTTTGAGAAATCTCACTCTCTTTTTCTTTCCAAAGACACAATGCTCATAGAAATCAAGATCTAAATCTTTCAAATCTGATAACTTACCCTTAGCCTTTAAGATCTGCATTCCTTTTTTACTCATATGGCCCAACTAATTATGCCACATGCATGCATCTGAATCTGAAGTAGATAACACAGAAAAGGAATCAGTAACACAGGTAGATAAATATAACGTTCCTACCTTCTTGCCTCTTGCCACAACAAAGGCACCCTTGGTGACTTTCCAAGAGTCTGTTGTGAATGTAACCATGCAACCAAATTCACCTAGTTTCCCTGCAGAAATAAGATTCCTCTTGAGGCTTGGCACATGCCTCACATCTTTCAATACCCATGTATTTCCATTCTATAATTTTAGATGAACTTCCCCTTTACAGTAATACTAGCAAGGTTCATCATCACCCAAATAAACATGCCCAAAATTTCCCTAAACATAATTTCTAAAATAACCCTTATTAGGGGTTGCATGGAAAGAAGATCCTGAATCTAAAACCCATGATTCTATTCTATTATCCAAAGAAAGAATAAGAGCATCTTGCATTACCTCTGCTACAATATTTGTCCTCTTTACCTTTGTTTAGGTGTTGGTTCTCTTTATCCTTTGACCAACAATATTTCTTTGCATGTCCTTTCTTTCCACAATTCCAATAGGTAATTCCCTTACCTCTAGATTTAGATATGTCATTCCTTGACTTTGATTTCCCATTATTCTTACTCTTGGATCTCTCCTTCTTTTGCCTCTATTTTCTACATTCAAAGCATTCCCAGATGATGATTCCTCTGTACTTTTCCTGTGAATTTATTCATTCAAGATTATACTAACCACATCATCAAACTTCAAAATATTATTAGCAGATGTTGTATTACTAACAATCATTACCAAGTTATCCCAACTATCAGGTAAAAGAACATAAGAATAAGAGTGCTTTCACTTCATCATCAAACGAAATATCAACTGATTTTAACTGATTTACAATAGATCAGAAATCATTAAAATGACTAGATGCAGATCCACCTTCATGCATCTTAGAACTAAATAGTTTCTTCATCAAATAAACTTTATTTGAAGCACTAGGTTTTTCATATAAATTAGCAAGAGATTTCATTAACTCTACCGTAGATGTCGCTTCTATAATATTAGAAAGCCACAGATGTTGTCAGGCTCAATCTTATAGATCCCAAATCCTTTATGTCAAGAATATTCCATTCTTCATCAGTCATCTTCGTAGGTCTAGAATTTTCATCCAACGTAAGTACAAATCTCTTTGATACAGATAATCCTCAATCTGTATCTTCCATAATTGATAATTTCAGTCGTCAAACTTCTCTACCTTGTATTTTTTTTCTTCTTGCCATTGTTGTAGCTCCCACTCAATCAGAAAACCCTTTGTGAGTAAATATTTCAACACATAAAACCCTCAAACAAATCTCTGATACCAGTTGTTGGGGTTAGCACAAGGTTGTACAAATAATATATCATATCTAAGCATACATGCAATAAAAGTGGATATTCTACCAGAAGAAATATACAAAACAAGATATATAAATCAACACCAGATTTAACGTGGTTCACCCAGTGTGGGCTACATCCACCAAGAAACAAGCCAATCTATTATCCAAAGCTTTCAGAAGATATACAATGAATATTTACAATCTTCCACACCTCTCACGATGTACAGTACTTTCTTTCTCTCAAGCTTCTCCTTCTTCTCCAAGAATTCTCTCTCTCACAATTATTTTCACAATAATCATTAACTTTCCTCTTCTAAACCCTATATTTTTAGCTTATAAATACCTTATACAAACTTAGGGCACTTAGCCATGTAATTACAATCAATAGATTTGCTTTAATACTAAAATTAGATCTAATTCCCGTGAGTTAAATAAAACACTCACACACAGGTAACCGATGACGGTTCCTACTTGTCCTGACCGATGTCGGTCATAGGTGACCGATTTCGGTCCCTTCATAACCAATGTCAGTTACTATTTTTTCCAACAAGTTGATATAGCATGCTAAACTAAAGTAATTGAGCTTCACATCTCAACATTGTGAAGATATCTACAACTTGATCTTCAATTGAACATAACTTGAGATAAATATCACCATTCAAGACTTTCTCTCTAATCAAGTTCATATGAACTTCAATGTACTTTGTCCTTTGATGTTGAACTAGATTCTTTGCAAGAGTAATGCAGCTCTAGTTGTCACATAGAAGAGTAGAACTCCCTTTGATGCCCATGTGTAGCTCATCCAGCAGTCTTTTCAGCCACAACTTCTTTTGCAGCTTCCATAGCACTTACTCTACTTCAGTATAAGAGATAGACATTGTTGGTTACTTCTTGTTACTCCAAGTGATGACATCTATACCCAACTTGAAAACATATCCAAAAATAGACTTCTTATCTGCAGCATCACCAACATGATTAGAATCACAGTAACCAAATAATTGTGCATCATTACAAGAAGAATAAAAAATAACATAATTGATTGTTCCTTTAATATATTTCAAAATCCTCATTTCCATTTTCTAATGATCCTCATAAGGTTCTTGCATAAATCTTAAAACTACTCCAACTACATAAGAAATATTAGGTCTAGTAATAGTTAAATAAATTAGACTGCCAATTAGTTGCCTATACATAGTAGGATCAAATTTAGCACACATTGGTTTAGGGTCTAACTTAACACCAACTTCAATAGGAATGATGACATGACTACAGTCAATCATGTTAAATCTTCTAAGAAAATTCATAGCATACTGAGATTGAAATTCAACAATAGACTTATGATCTTGAAATATAATCATGCCAAGAAAATGATTTAATAAACCTAAATCAGTCATTTCAAAACGTTGTTTTAACCTTTCTTTGATTCTAACAATTAAATTTATATCACTTCTAATAATCAAAATATCATCAACATACAAGACAATAATGATAATATGATTGTTTTCGGCTTTAAAAAATAAATCATTATCAAAATAGTAGTTAGAAAAACCAAGATCCTGAAACAGACTGTTAATTTTAGCATACCAAGCTCTAGGAGCTTATTTAATACTATACAAATAATTTTTAATCTTACATACAAAAAGTTCATTTCCATGTACTTCAAAGCCTTTAGGCTAACTCATATATATTTCTTCTTTTAAGTCACCATTTAAAAAAGTATTTTTAACATCCATTTGGTGAATCTCCCAACCATATTGGGCAGCCAACGCAAGAAGAATTCTAACAATGCTCATCTTAGCAACAGGATAAAAAGTCTCAACACATTCAATACCCATTTTTTGAGTGAAACCATGAGCTACCAGCCTTGCCTTGAACTTTGCAATCTCTCACGGAGAGTTATATTTGAATTTGAACAACCACCTAAAACCTACAATGCTTCTCTTATAAGGAGGAGGGACTAATTCCCAAGTGTCATTTTTTATTAAAGAATTATATTCATAATTCATAGCCTGAATCCATATATCATCTTAAGATTCTTCTTTGAAGGATTTTGGTTCTACCTCATAGAAGGTCATCAAGGCATGATAAGTATGTTGACTTCTTGTTAGTTTTCTAAAACTATCAGGCTTAGAGGTTTGAACAAGATTTTTAGCCCATTTACGAATCTTAGGTTGCAATACATTTTTGGATGACTCCCCCTCAATCTCCATCATATCTAGATCAAGATAATCAACCTCTTGAACTTTTGTTTCCATAATGTCAGTAGAAGGATTATCAGGATCTATCTTCAAAGTAGTAGAGGAGGGTTCATGAGAAACATCAAAGAATTTTTTCTCTAAGACTTTAACATTTTTGTTTTCAACAATGTCATGCTTGAATGTATCATAGACTCTTAATCCTTTAGTTTTACATCCATAGCCAACAAAAGTACAAGAAAATGAGGTTGGTTCAAGATTTAGTAGGTACTCTGTTAATAATATAGACATAAGTGTTCATAGCTTCAACCCATAAGAACTTAGGCACATTAGAAGCATGAATCATAGTCCTAGCCATTTCTAAGATAGTCTCATTCTTTCTTTCTGTAATTCCATTTTGCTAAGGGGAATAGGGAGTAGTCAACTCTCTTTGAATCACACATGACACATAGAACTCATCAAACTTTTTGCTAACATATTCACCTCTATTATCAGTATTAACTCTCTTAATTTTTATATTAGAAGCATTTTTAACTAGAGCTTTAAATTCCTGAAATTTATCAGACTTTTCTTGATAAAATAAGACCAAGTCATTCTAGAGCAATCATCAATAAAAAAAAACAACATTCAAAGCACCACTTCATGGACCTATCACATCACTATGAATCAATTCTAATAACTGGGAAGAATTTGGATCATGATGTTTGTGAAATGGTTGAGCATGTTGCTTACCACATAGGCAAGTTTCACAAGTTTCATGTTCTAACTTTATCTTTGGTAGTACAACAAAAATATTTAGTTTAGACATATCATTCAAACTTTTGAAATTTACATGACCAATTCTTTCATGCCAAAGTTGAATATCATTCCTATAAGAGGAAGAAAAGAAAGACTCAAACACAAAACCATCAAAGATATACAAGCCATTTTTCTGAATACTAGAAGCAATAATATTACTGAATTTATCTTTTACATACCACTTATCTTGTAGCAAAACAACTTTACAGTTTTCTTTAGTTAGCTCAGAGCAAGAAAAAATATTCTTTTTCAATTGAGGAACATACAAGACATTCCTAATTACACCATTTGATAACTTAACATTGCCACAACCTTCAAATCTAATGATTGAGTTATCTCCTAGATAGATATTCTCTTCACATTTAACTACATCTAAGAGGATACCAAGAGTACAAGTCATGTGCCTAGAGGCATCATTGTCAAGAATCCATTCATTGTCATTTGAAGTTGAGAGGGCAGTATACAAGGCAATAAACTGCTCAACTACAGTTGCATGATTTTTCTTATGATTGTTAGGCTGTTGTTTTTAGCTTTCTTAGTTGATTTGTTAATCTTTACTCTACAATCAGACTCTTAATGCCCAAATTTTCCACAATTATTACAAGTTCCATTAAATTTGACTTTAAATTTTTATTGTTCTTAGTAGAATTAGTCTTAGGATTTGATTTAAATCTAGATATGATATTCGACTTCGGACTTGGATTGATATTTCTATTATGAGTAGACTTATGACTCTGAGAGAACAATGCTTGATAAGCAAACTCGTTTGAATCAAAGTTCTCCATTACACACTCTTCTTGAATTAATAGAGAAGTCAAAGTGTCTAAATCAGGTAGACCATTCTCATTTTGATACTTAGAGTTAAGAATAGAGATATAATGTCTGAATTTTTCATGAATATAATCTGAATTATAAAGTACAAAAGCTTATCTTGAAATAATTTATTGTTACAACCATTTAATTGAACTTTAATATTCATAATTTTAGCTAAATAATTGACAATTTTCTCATCCCCTTTCATAGGAGCTGTAAACAACTCTAAAACTAGCTTAGTTATCTTAGACAACCTACTACCTTCATGCATGGTTTCTGATTTCTTCCATGTAGCTGCAGGTGAGTCCATATGGCCTATATGCATCAAGAATTCATCTGTAATGTTTTGCAATAGGATGGACAAAGGGAGATACGATTTTCAAGGGTAGCTTGTCTTCCTGTGGGATGTTTTTCAACACCAGTCACAAGATCTCATAGCTTCCTAGCCACAAAACAAGCTTTCAATCGAAGTCTCCATATGTTATAATTTGTTCCATTCAAAAGTTGAGACTTAGCCATCGAAAAACTAGCAGAACTAGCCATTTCTAATGCTCAGACGACAATGAAAACAATTACAGTTAAAAACTGAAACAAGGAAGCCAAATAGATGCACAAAACTGACCACATATCTTATAATTCGTTATATGATTGCAAACAAATCTAAATTAATCAAAACATAGCTTGATTTGATCGAATTTAAGATCAATTTGACAAATCTTAGTCGAGGTCGAGTTACAAAATGTTTAACAGACTAATTAGCTAATTAATTAATTAATTATGAGCTTAAATAGATCTTTTAAATAAGGCAAATCCTCTGGTGGATGCAAAATATTTAAAAATTAAATTCAATGCATTTTTGGGTCCACAACAGAGTTATTAAACTGTGACAAAAAAAGGGTGGATGTGAAGTCTCAATAAATCAAATTAGATAGAAGACTTATCGGGTTAGCAACAACAAACTAATAAACACGTTTCAAAAGCTATATCAAGTCTGATAATAGCAAAAATCAAGTACACATGTCACTTTTTAATTAGCTCACACTTCACATTGCAATTAATAAGTCAGAAGAAAATTAATTAAAAAATAGACAGTAGAACCGCATACACGTGTCTTTAATTTATTGGTTCTCTATTTTGCAGTTTGACACAATGCGAATAATATGTAAAAGAAAATATAGTAAAAAAACTCAATCAAATGTTGCCACTTGTCAAAAATATAATGGTTAAAGAATAGAAACGTGGTGGCTTTCCGCCAAAATTTAAATAGATTTCCATGGGTAGACTTAAGGTCCCTAGAATAAGCCAAACTTGAAATAATATTCGGTCCCAAAAAATAAAAAATAGGTGTCACAATCTTAGTGGCTAAGCCAAAGCAAAGACTGACACCTTGACACTTGTGAAGGCTAACATAATTAAAAGATTAATATACGTGTCAAAAAACTATTGGTTCGTGTTTCTCAAATCTGACAAAGACTAAGCCAAAAAGAAGATATGTGGATCCGTTTAAATGTCTTATACTTCGCAAGTCTGAAAAAGACTGGAAAATGTGAAAAAATAGATGTACGTGTCCAAATGTTATTGGTTCGCACTTCACAATGCAACCAAAATGACTAAAGCAAACTGAAGACATGTGGAGCCTTTTAAATGGCTTGCTTTTTCGCAAGACTGATAAACACTTACAAATGTGAAAAGGTGGCTAATTCTTATTAGATACCTACTACCACAAATGAAAAACTAACAAACGTGAATTATGGAGAAATTCTTTTGGCTTGGATTTCACAAAACTGAAAAACGTGAAATAAAAAGATACTTGGAGCAATTTTATCGATTTACCATTCACATATGTTAGAAGAAAACTAATCAAATACTGAAATTGTGAAATACTTGGCTGCTTAGAGCAATCCTATTGGCTCAAATTTTGCATCTGACAAAAGCAAGCTAAAAACAGTCTAACAACGTGAAATATTAAGCGACTTGGAGCTTTCCTATTCGATCATATTTCGCAAATGACGGAGGATAGATAAGCCAAGTATGGCAATGTGGAGACAAGTGTAAAGCCTTTATTGGCTTGCATTTCGTGACTGACAACAAAATGAATTTGTGAAGTGCGTGGAACAATCTTATTAGTTTGTACTTCACAAATGACAAAAGGATCAAAAAGGACTAGCAAAGAAAAACACTTGGAGCAAAACTATTGGATCGAGATTTGTAATAGCAGAACTTTGAAAAATTCAATAAAAAATGACAGAGCGAAGCCACTTGGCACTTAAAGATTAGATCAGGCTTCGCAAACACAAAAAAACTAGAAAACATGAAGCTAGATGGCAAAAAATTATTAGCCCAAGCTTCGCAAATACAAAACTAACAAAAAATAAAGATTTTTACATCCATAACAATCTTAAAAGCTCCAAACAAACTGGATCTAAATAAATCTTTCGGGTGCAAAGAAAAAAAATAGCCCTAATAGCTATAGATGGCGCAGAAACTTAAAATAATCTCGCAAACAATGGATTTAAACCATAAACGACTGAAACAAGATGCAAAAGCAAATATCTAAGCATACCAAATCTCAAACATGATCTAAACAGTCATTTAACTAATATTTCAAGAAATATTTAGGCGAGAATTGGAAGTTTAAACATGGTTAGCTTGAAGACGACTGCGGAATTTTAAGGTTTCGTAGATCTGTAAATAAATTTAAAGGTTCTTCACCTCTTCAAGTTAAAAAAATCTAGATTGATCCTATATATGCATAATCACCAACTCTAATACCATGTTAGATTTAGTAGGGGAAATATAATCGACATATTACAAATCCACCATTAAAATGTTGATGACTATAGATTATGATGTGTAGTTGATTAGACAAAAAAATAGTTTATATTAAATAAAAAATTACAGAGCTTAGAGAACAAGAGCTAAAAGTAAATAAAAAACAAGAACAAGAGACAGATAACACCAGATTTAAGTGGAGAAACCCAAAGGAAAAACTCCACTGATAAAGCATTGTCTGTATTAAGAATTCAATAGCTTTTTACCCAACACTTCCACTTCACTCTTGGAATAATTGCAGAGCTATTTCTCTCAATCATTCAATACAATGATCACCCAACATATCTTATAGTCTGATCTCAGTCTTTAATATTGGACTGTACAAACATAGTTGTTGTTAATAGCCAATCCTGAGAGGGATCACCCAAATCAATATGGGTGGGTGAATCGACTGAGTCGCTTCATTGTTAAATGTGGAAGACCTCCACAATAAATTTTGATGGACAAAATTTAATATAATATCAGAGCGTACTGTAGTGATAGATACCCACTTGACATTATCACCCCAACAATTTTATCAAGCCAATTTTAATCAATTTATGGGAAATTGAGAGTACTTTATCAAGTATCCAAAAACTAGGAATTTGATAAGTGAGTCACTTAAATTCATTTTTCGGATCAAAAAGTTATGATTTGACATTAAATACATGGAGGTATGGAAAAAAATGTTATGGCGAATAGGAAACCATGAAAGAATGATGATTCTTTCCAGATCTTTTACTTAAAGACCCTTTGGTTTTGGTAGATGGATCACAATTACGAGTACTTGGGAGCATAGTAATGGAATGAATAGAATACAAAAAATTGATATGAATCACTTATTGGGGAGGCAAGAGAGAGTGATTATATTCCCTATCTATATTGATTCATGTAATCAATCATGTTATTCTACATCGATAAATATGTGAATGATTATTTCAATTTTGTTTCTATAGGGCATAGAGAATAGAGAGTTAGTCCCATCTCTGAGAGATATCCTATGGGCTTAATCCTAATCCTAATGTTTATATATGAGGGTTGGTCCTATATATAACTCCATTCTATTTAGTCTAGATGACCTGCAGTTGGTGTTCAATCCCCTTTATGTCTCATCTCAATAAGTGACCATGTCCTTCCCCTCAACCGTTAGTCTTATCTAATCTAAATACACTTGGGTGGGAGTTTTACATATGTGTGTGGGGGGAGGACTAAAACTCCTTGCTTGATTATTTTTTGTGGTCCATATTCAACCGGTTAGAGGCCTTTCACATTTGACAAGGTTTTAGAGCTTACATTGCAAACGATTTTTTTTTTAATATTTTTTTATAGGAGACCAATGTTTTTACACATATATCAAAAACTTTCCCCTTGCTTGAATAAAGTATACATATAACTTATTACACTTGTGTAGTAAGTGTAGACACAAAAGCATGCACAATATAATTATTACATCATGTTTTTAGTAAGCTTTATGTATGTGGATATTAAACAATGAAATTAAGTCTTTGTAGCGCAAGTCCTTGTCATTTTACACTTATGTTGCTTGATTTGTATTTTTATTTGACTTTCTAACGCTTGTTCATGCTTCTATGTTGTGTCATAGATATATTTGGCATTTTACACTACTTAATTGGCTTTTTCTTGTACTGGATCAAAATCATGCAGATTGTTCAAGATCATACTATGGTCTTGACCAAGATGTATGATAAGACCCTTTTTATGTTTTGGGTCCTTTCTACCCATTGGGTCTCTTTTCCACCTTTTTCCCTTTCATAATTTATGTTTATAGTCATATTTGCATGGCACTAAGTGTTAGGAAATAAGGAATAAAATATGCAGAACAATCCCTCACAGAGTTGCAACAGTAGAAAATTAATATGCAGAAATTATTATGGATCTGAAATAAAAGTGGAGAATAAAAAAACACAACACAAAGAAACAGTATTTAACGTGGTTCACCCAATTTGGGATACGTCCACTAAGAATCAATTGCTCAGGTTTTATTACAAGTCACCTCTTCTCTCAATATAATACCCAAATTTGTTTAGAGCTATGCTCAACAAACTCTATAGAATTCACACCCAAATTCACACACATCTGCAATGTTACATCAACCCTACTATATGCACAAAACCACATAAATAGGCAACCACTTAAGTAGTTTTACAATACCATGGGTACTAAAACCATGGTCCAAAATCGACCCATAAACCTGTGGGTCAAAAATCCAACCCATATGAGAAGAGCACGTTTCCCAAAACATTGGGCACATTTTTTGAGGCCAAAATAAATCTCAGGGGCTACGCCCTTGAACCCCCACAAGACAACTATGGAAAGTGTACAATACTTTTAATGTACATTATTCAACACTTCCACACATGAAAACATACTCCACAACCTAACAATCTCCCACTTGGAGACTAGTTTTCCTCTTAGCAAGCTTCTCAACCCTTCATTGTCATCCGTGAAGACCAACCAAAGTTGAACACAGCTTCAGTTTCTCCCTTGTGACCACCTTGGTCATCATGTCTGCAGGATTATGACTAGTATGAATCTTCTCCAGCTTCAACTTCTCTTCCCCTAAAGTTGTCCTAATGAAATGGTACCTAAGTTGTATATGCTTAATCCTAGAGTGGAAAGTAGAGTTCTTAGCTAAGTATATAACACTCTGACTATCACTATGTAGCTTCCCTTCCTCCTGTCTTATGCCCCAAATCCTCAAGAAATTATTATAACCAAATCATCTCTTTGTTTTCCTATGTGGCAACAACATACTCAGCCTCTGTGGTTGACAAATCCACAAGCTTCTGTAGTCATGAAATCTAGCTCACTGATGTCCCACCTACAGTGAAAATAGAACCTAATGTACTCCTCATGTTGTCTACATCTTCAGCCATATTTGAATCTATATAACCACCCAAAGTGGTGTCTAATCCACTGTAGCAAAAAATTGTCCCCATGGTCCGTCTCAAGTACCGAAGGATCCACTTTATTGCATGTTAATGATCTTTACCTGGATCACTCATAAATCTACTCACTGCTCCCACTACATGTGAAATATCAAGCCTAGTGCACACCATGACATACATCAAACTACCAACTACTAATAAGTAAGGTACCTTGGACATCTGGTTTCTCTCCTGCTCTATCTTGGGACACATCTCCTTTGATAACTTGAAATGGCCTACCAAAGGAGTCCCAACTAGTTTAGCATCATGCATATTAAACCTCTCCAAGACCTTAATGTACTCTTCCTGAGATAAATTTAGCTTTCATTCCTTCCTATCCTGAGATATCGTCATACCAAGGATTTTTTTGGCTGCCCCCAAATCCTTCATAACAAAGGAGTCACTTTGTTGCTTCTTGAGTACTTTTATTTCCTACATGTTTTTGCCTACAACCAACATGTCATCCACATACAAACACAGGATAATATAAATTCCATCTTCAAATTTCTTTATATACACGCAATGGTCAGAATGGCATCTAATATAACCTTACTCAATCATGAAGCTATCAAATTTCTTATACCGTTGATGTGGAGCTTGTTTCAGGCCATACAAGCTCTTCTTCAGTTTGCACACCATCTCCTCTTTACCTTTGACCTCATAGCCATCTAGTTGCTACTGCATATATATATCCTCCTCCAAATCACCATGAAGAAATGTAGTATTTACATTTATCTACTCTAAGTGTGTGTCTTCTGTCTGCCACTATTCCAAGAACAAGTTCAAATAGAAGTCAATTTTACTATAGGATAAAAAATCTCATCAAAATCTATAACTGTTTTCTGTGCAAACCCCTTGCCCACCAACCAATGGGCCTTGTATCATTTCTTGCCTCCTTCTTCCTCTTTAAGTCTGCATACCCACTTATTTTGTAATGATCTTTTGCCTTTAGAGTAGCTTCCCCAAATCCCAAGTCTGGCTCTCCATGAGAGTCTGATGCTCCTCATCCATGGCTTGGTCCCACTTCTTCCTGTCATCTACTTGCATTGCTTCATCAAAGCTCTTTGGCTCTCCACTGTTAGTGAGTAATAAATAATAAATATAAGGAGAAAAATGTTCAGGTTATCTTCTTACCCTAGAAGATATCCTCAATATAGGAGTTTAGGGTTCCTATTGAGTAGGTTCTTGAACTGATTTATGGGTGAATTTCCCATCTAGAATATCCTCTACCACTACATATTTCTTTCTTGGATTCTTCCCTATTTTCTTGCAATTATTGCTTATACATAAATTTCTCATTAAATACCACATTCCTAGATCGAATGATTTTCTTGTCCTTAATACTCCAACATTTATATCCAAATTCATCACCACCATAACCAATGAAAGTGCATTTTTCTGATTTAGCCTCTAGCTTGGTCCTATCATCCTTGTCAATATGAAAAAATACCGCACATCCAAATACTCTAAGAAATGACTAATCTAACTTTATTACCATACCAAGCCTCCTCAAGGTATGCCTCCATCCAAAGCACTTGAGGGTCCTCTGTTTATCAAGTACAGAACTTGTGCTCACCACTTCTGCCCAAAAAGATGGAGGCAGTCCCTGCATATAATCTCATGCTCTTATAATGTTACATTATTGTTCTGTTCATCCTTTCTAACACCCCCATTCTACTACGGCGTTCCTAGAACCAGTATTTTTCCTATGGATTCCATTCTGAGAACAATAACCATCAAACTCATTGTTGCTGCAATACTCCCCTCCATTATCTAACTCTGAGACATTTTAACTTAAGAACTGTTTCATTCTCTACCAAGGCTTTCCATTTAACAAAAGTGTCAAATACATCATATTTGTTTCCAATACAATATACCCAAACTTTATTTATTACATCATCAATAAAAGTAACATAATAACTTGAACCCCCAAGAGATGATACCTAAGTTGACACCTGTTGGGTTTTAAAATTGTAATTTAACAAACCACAGTCATGGGATAGTAAGTCCCTCCTCTTTAATCGGAGAGGTTTCCTTATTGAAAGCAAGCAGCAAAGCTTATATAAAAATGTACAACTTTCAAAGTGTGGACTCCTGATACTTTGAAACGTTTTATGCCCAACGATCATCAATATGAAAGAATGGAAGAACTAAGGAGATGAGAGAGGAAGAACATAACAATACTTTTAGGAAATATAGATAGCAGAGTATAACCATGTACGTATTGATCAAAGGAGATGCAGAATGGAATCATTCATGTTTATAACAGATATAATTTCACAGACACAAAGTTCCTGAAATCGTATTAACCAGAACATAAAGTTTCTTATCATGTAAAGATGGATGATTCACAAATTTGAAAAAGGAAAGAAGGAATAGCAGAGGAAGAAAGGGAAAAACTTTTGTATTGATTACTTTCGAAACTATTACATGTACAGAGTATCAGGATCCAACCCACATAATGACATGGAGAAGCCATTAAATAATCCTCAAAAATGGTTACATTTGGTTTCTTGGTTCTTGCAAAAGCGTTAATGGTGGAAAAAAATGATGCTCTGTGATGCAACCGTTAAAACTGTTTTGTAACTTCAAATATGAGTCATCCACGTGGAAAATATCTACATTGAAGCAGGCCTGAGGGCGCCTTTTGTATTTTGTGACTTTGTAGAGATTTTATTTTTTTTACATTTTGGCCCGCCCATCCACTTTTGATACGGGCTTGACACGTGGCTTTACTTGAGTGGGGACAGAGTCACGACTCACTTTTACAATTTTAACTCTTTTCAAAGAAAAGATCAAAAACTCAAAGTTCTCCGCCGGCCCATCTCTCCGCTTTGACTTTTCAATGCGGGCTCAAGAACCCAGCGGAGTCGTGGATCATTTTACAACCTTTAACTCTCTTGTTGAAAATAAAACCAAAATTCCCAAATTGCTCCGATGGCCTGCCTTCACGCTTTGAATTTTCAACAACAGAGTCTGGCTTACTTTATACTTTATACTTTTTCAAACAAAGCCGAAATCTTCAAATTGCTCTGACAATCCACCTTCCCGCTTTGACTTTCAACGCAGGCATCAACACGTGGCTTCACCTGGGCGCCAGTGGGGTTGTGCTTCACTTTTACAATTTTATGCTCTTTTTTCCATAGTGTCTCAAAACACAAAAAAGACCCGCCTTTCCGCCACCGCTTAATTTCAGCCAATCAGGATCCTTTGGGCCACGGGGCCAATTTGACACTTTTTGCAAAAAAAAAGTAACAAAATTGAAAAGTTCACAAGATAAAACCATCCACACCACATCCAATCAAAGATGCCCATGTATTCATTGACGTTGGGACAAATAATTTGACAGGGAAGATACACCTATCATTCACGACTGTGCAAAAATATAGATGAGGGGGAAAACTCCACCATTTACACCCAAATAACAAATTGCTCTCTCGTGGAAAGAGAGAACTGCAAACAATAACTCAGGCTCGATGCGATGCATAGCCATAGAAAAAGGATTGAGAACAACATTCAAATGAAGGAAAATATTTTCAAGCATCCAAACGGGGAAATAGAAAATACTTTGAACTACGAAGACTGAATAATTTTCAAGTGAAAAGCGTGAGATTAAAACCAAGCACCAACGACTTCAAAACACAAATTTCTCTATCTCTCCAGACTTCTCACTTTTCTTAGACATCTCTCGAAGGCACCAACTCAAAATTTTCGGAACTTAACTTGCAAAGTGAGGGTAATTTTTAGGGTGACAACAACACCCACACATCAGAATGTACCAGCTCCAACTTACCCTCTTTCTCTGTAGGTCCAACCTTGAGAAACCTTACTCACTTTTGTTTCCCATATATGTAGTCCTCAAAAAAATCCAAACATGTTTCTGTATATCCGGGAAAATCCTTCTTTATGATCTCCATGTCCTTATGGCTCATATGACCAAGCCTATAGTGCTACAATGTTGTACCTGGTTCTAAAGCCACAAGATTACAAACATTAGTGCTATCAGTGGTTAAGTACAAGGTTCCAAACTTCTTACCTCTTGCCACCACAAGAGCACCCTTGGTAACCTTCTAAGAGTTTGTTGTAAATATCACAGTACAACCATCACTTCCCAATTACCTCGTCGATATCAAATTTCATCTTAGGGTAGGCACATGTCTGACATTCTTCAATAGCCATGTATTCCCATTTTACATCTTAATCTGAATAGAACATTTTCCAACTATGTTGTAAGGCTCATCATCACCAGGAAAAACATGCCCAAAATCCTCTTGAACATAATCAACAAAATAATGCCTATGTGGAGTAGCATGGAAAGAAGCCCCCAAATCTAAAACCAAAGATTCAACAATATTGTGCAAAGAAAGAATCAAAGCATCTTGATATACATTACCTATTGCCACATTTTCCTCCTTGTTTTCTTCCAGTTGTTTCTTCTTGTCCCGAAGCTCCCAACAGTCCTTCTTTGCATGCCTAGAATTTCAACATTGCCAGCATATTATCTTGCTTTTATATTTTGACCTTTTCTGATTTTTCAATTTTCCACAACTTCCTCTATTCTTCTGTCTCCCTCTAGTTTCCACTGTCAAAGAATTCCCTGAAGTAGAAGATTCCCTTAAGCTTTTTCTTCACATTTCCTCGCTTAGAATCACCCTTACAACATCCTCAAACTTCAACTTTGAGTTAGCTAGAACTGAGTTGCTTACCGCCATTACCAGGCTATTCCAATTCTCAGGTAAAGAGCACGGAATTAATAAATTCCTAACTTCTTCATCAAATTCTATTATAACTGAAGCTAACATATTTACAACTATATTAAAATCATTTAAATGATTTGTTACTGAACCATTCTCAAACATCTTCATATTAAACAATTTTTTTATTAAAAATATCTTGTTAGAGGCAGAGGGTCTTTCATACAACTTCCCTAATGCATACATCAGTTCTTTTGTAGTATTTTCCTTTGAAACATTAAATATTAATGAAGATGCAAAACATAGCTAGATTTTCCCAAGTGCCTTCATATCCAAAAAATCCCATTCCACATCCCTCATGCTCAAGGGTTTGTTTACTTTCTCAGATAGTGGAATATAAAGATCCTTCTGATAAAGGTAATCTTCCATCTGCATCTTCCAAAGACTAAAATTCTACTCATTGAATTTATCAACCCTTAATCTTCCATCATCGGCCATAGCTCCCACTCAATTTCCATGTGATTCAACACTTCAGCAAACAAACCCAGGCTCTGATACCAATTGTTAGGAAATAAGGGATAGAATATGTGGAACAATCCCTCACATAATCACAATAGTAGAAAACTAATATGTAAAAATTATTACAGATCTGAAATAAAAGTGTAAAATAAAAAGAACGCAACACAAAAAGACAATATTTAACGTGGTTCACCCAATTTGAGCTACATCCACCAAGAATCACTTGCTCAAATTTTATTACAAGACACCTCTTTTATCAATACAATACCCAGATCTATTTGGAGCTATGCTCAACAAACTCTACAAAATTCGCACCCGAATTCAAACACATCTGTAATGTTACATCAACCCTACCATATGCACAAAACCACATAAATAGGTAACTACTTAAGCAATTTTACAATACTGTGGGTACCAAAACCATGGGCCAAAACTGACCCATAAACCTATGGGTCAAAAATCCCACCCATATGAGAAGAGCATGTTTCCCAAAATATTGGGCACATTTTTCAAGGCCAAAAAAAATCTCGGGGGCTGTGCCCCCGAACCCCCGCAAGACAACTATGGAAAGGGTGCAGTCTTCAACACTTCCACACATGAAAACAAGCTCCACAACCTAACATTATGATTAAAATTTTAAAGTAACTGACTCTTATATATATATATAAGTTCACCTTAAGCATTTGTCATCATATCTATCTACTAAATACAATGTTATGATCATGGTATGCGGATTCACTAATGCCTCAAGGTTTTGGTGTAGCTGTTCATTATATTTGGTATCATTACAACCACCTAGGTTCAAATATTGACATAGGTGGCTATGTTAGCATTAAAGTGTTCACCCGGGGCTCATATAGGGTTGGGCATGGTCCCGCTATACATGTGTGAATTTATCCTGTGGTCCGGGCTATGGAGCATGGTCGGATGTTATGATCCTAGTGTGCAGATTCACTAACGCCTTAAGGTTTGGGTGTAATAGTTCGTTATATACAAGGCTGAGAATTCAAGGATACGTTCTTCATACTACATATCATAATATAGGAGGGCATAAATATGTTTTTTCCCCTGCTATAGTGGTGTAAGCACAAGGGAAACACTAGGTCGATGGTTGAATTTTGTATGCACATTATCACAACGCATTAAGAGAACTACATTGAGTATGAACTGTACTGTAATGCTCGGTGACTTACAAATAGGGTGACTGTGAGGTTAGTCAGACTCAAACATTTACATCTTTGATTTTTAGATCTAATGAGTGTATTATAAGAAGCTAGGTTTTTTTTTCATGTAGATGTATGAAATTTAGGGTTAAAAGTGGGTCTAAACATACAAAAAGTGCAAAACAAGTGATAACAAAGGAACCAAAAAAACACTATGAAAAGACAGTAGTCCAAGATATTAGGAAAGGAGGTATTTGTGGAATTTGATCCTAACCTTTTGTACAATCTTAACACTAGTTGTATTTTACGAAGAACATATGATCTGGGTTCATCTAGAATCTTGTACATTTCCCAATTTTTGTGGTGACATAGTCCAGATCTAATATGATACCAACTAATTTTTCCTTCTAACCCTTCTCATAATTTTAATTTATCTATCAATTTGGCATGTTTGCAAATAGCTTAGTTTCCATTACAAATCTGTATATATTGTATAATTATATATCCTATAACATATAGTATTCAATCCTAATTATATCGAGTGAATTAATCATCTGAAATCAATTTAGGGTTTATATAGATATGATATAGTAAATGTATATCTATATCAAAGCCAAAGTCACTTAGTTAATTATCTTTACCCTACCTGTTTGACTCTCCATATTAGGTATCTAAAAAGATTTGTACCCTAGTGGATGATCTAACAAGCCATCATCCTCACCATTGGACTACAACCCTTTCAATATAATTGTTTATTGAATTATTGGTCTACAATAATTAATTTTGTATCATATATTTACACCAATGGAAAATTTTTAAGTGAGAATAACCTTACAAATTATGACATGATACAATTCCAATCTATGATTGATATTTAATTCATACAATAGTCATTGATAGAATTGATCTATGTTGTTCATTACACCCAAGTCTTGGTCAATACCCACGGTCACTATTCAAACCTTGTGGGATGTTCAACTTCTAGGGAGGTGTTTCTCTGCCTTGGCTTTATATATGGTTTGGTTATATTTAATTTGTGGTGTTATCACACTACCACTGGTTTCTCATAACTACTGATTTCCATCGCCTTGTGTATCACATATTGGGCTTAGGCATTGTATTCGCATATCTTTATTTGGCCCCACTACCTTGTTTTGGATTTTCATAGGTTCACAACCATTCATTATTTTTCAATCCATCCTTCTTGTTAGGGGTGTATTTTTTCACATGTATTCAAGACTCTCTTCATTTCATTTTCAATTATTTGTATTATTCTAATTGATTTCAATTGTATTTCAAGTTGGACCTCTACTTGGGGAAAATCATGAGCTCCCTCAAGTGTCTTTACAACATCTAAACTCATCTTAGATTCAGCCTATTGGTTAAAAAAATTGTAGTTGTAGAAGCAATCAATGGTTTAGGAGATGACAATCCCTCCTCTTTGATGGGGAGGTTCCCTTATTGAGCTAAAAACTTAAGTCTCTAAGTTATTTACAAATATACAAACTAATTACTTTGAAATGAGGATAGTGGTGAACATGAATGACCTCATAATTCTCAATACATAAGATAGATAAAGAACTAGGAGCAGAATAATTACAACAGTAAGATTATGGAAAGAAAAATTAATTAGAGAAACACAGTTACAACTAACTAATCAATCAAGGATATGTAGATCATCCTTGGTTTTACAAGATTACCGTCTAACTGTAAGAATGAAGAAAAGAAGAAACATCACTTTCAGATAAGAATATTATAGATCTTGTCATACTCCTACATGTCAATGAAATTAAAGAACACATATGCTTGCTTAAATGGAAATTCCACAACACATAAGATGCAAATTGAATCAAAGTTTTTTTATAAGACGACTACAGATCTTATCATACTCTTGACCATGTCAATGAAATTAAAGAATGCACATAACACCAATGTTTGTTTAAATGGAAATTCCACAGCACATAAAATGCAGATTGAATCAAAGTTCATAAGATCTTACTCCATGAAAAGAAGACAAAGCTTCAAATCCCAAATAAAGTAAAACAATTACCAACTGAATCAAGAAAAGAAGTTTGGAAGAACAAGAATAGAGGAAGTAAGGTTCTTCTTCTGTATTTCCAAAATCTGAATTTTTACATTCAAAGTGCACCAATATCCAACCCCTTTTACAAAGAAAATGAAGCTTTATATAGGCTAAGGGGAGGGAGTAACTACCTCAACTAACTAATTATTCTTAATTAAGTGTTAAAACACTTAATTGATTGATTTACATAAATTGACATTATATTACAATTTTACTTGTATACCATAAAGCCAATTACAAAATAGAACAATTAGTGAGACTAAGAGTTGGAGGAAGAAGGAATAGAAGAAACAGCTGATTCAAGCACTTTGAGCTTTAGAAAATGCATCCGGAACTTGGTGACTGCAGTGGAAATTTCCGTATCTTTGGGGATGATGGTATTCGAAAGATTTGTCAACCACCTGCCCAGGGTAGACTCCATTTCTTTTACATCCCATCGTACTGTACAAGTCCCTTGGCTGCCTCTATGATAACATTATTGAGTTCCGGCAACTCTTCCATCCTTTCCTTGTTGATCAATTCTTCATTGAACAAGTTTTCTTTGATGAGTGAATTAAAATTCCCCTTGATCTGATCAACTGAATTTCTTTCTGATGAGTTGTCCTTGAGTAGTCGGCAGCGAAGGGCTTGCAAGTCTGCAAAGATTTCAGCTTTTAATGATTCTCCTTTCTGAACTATATCTCGTAATTCAGTTGCAGCTTCTTCAAGGACACTGATCCTCCATTCCACAATGAAGGTCCAAGTTATAGAAAAATTATTCTTAGAATCATCGAAAATACCTTCAACCCAAGATTTGGATGCCTTTATAAAAATAACATGTTTATGTATATTTGTGATTGCTTTCAAATCAATTTCAATAGTGACAGAAGTGAGTGGAAGTGTGGATAGGGGAGTTGGATCTAGAGGAGCTTTATCGGATGAAAGGAAATACTTGATAAAACTTGTAAGTATTTACACTTGTTCCTCTAGTTGCTCCTAGGTTCGCTTCCCTTTTTTCAACTCTCTCAATAACCTTAGGTAATTTTTCTCTAAGATTATGTACTTCACCTTCCGAAGTTGATTCACCTTGATTAACTAAAAATGGACTAGATGTTTAGTATGAAGATAGCTAAGTTAAGAAAAACTATAAATGGAGTGAATAAATGCAACAAACAATATGTTAACGGTCTAAGAAAATATGTAAAATGAAATACTAAACCCTAATGCGCAAGAGAGAAGAGGAAAGAACTCAACTGATAACAGCTGTTTGTCGAACAATGTCGCAGAAGTAACTAGATAAATAAGAAGTAGGATTGACTGAGTCGGGGTCCCACAAAGGAAAAATTTGGATGATATGGCTAGACTGGAGCACCTTGGAGAGGACTGGGGCATCCACAGGAAATATGGTAAGAAAAACAAGTGCCCTAGTTTGGGAAAAAGTTCAGAACTTGTCGTCACAGGTCCTGGAGATGATTGATAATATCCGTTGTCTATCACACTAGTTTTCTTGTACTACGCCGAATGCTTCAAATATTATAAGAGGAAGAATAACCTACAAAAGGCCCAAAACAAAGTATCAAAACCCTAAAAAAGAAAGATGCAAATGAATGGGTTAGATTGACCTAAGCTGCCACAACAGTGGGCTTACTAACTAAATGTTGCACTATATTTCGGACCTGGATGTAGTTCTGGTGAGTGTGTGCATGTCATGCCATAGGTGCTCTTGTGCCAGTTGCACTTTTTGAAATATCGAGTAATAACTAAATGTAGAAAATGTAATAGAATGTGTGAATGGAATATAATAGAATCCCTCCCCTTATGAAGTGTGATGCAGATGTCCTAGCTTGTGCCTTGATGATGGAGCTATATGGATGCCAATGTAATAGATGGATGTAAATCCAGATGAGTGATAGTAGTATATGATACTATGTCCCTCATTATGGTTTCATAACTTTATATTTATAGGGTTCTCTTGCACTAATTTTGCAATTAACCCTGAAAAGGCCAACCACAAGAAAGATAAAGATGTAAAATAGCTAGAAGAGGCCCAAAAAATAGTGGGAAAGTGAAACAAGGGATAGGGCGCCCATGGTACCTGCCCCAACCGAGGCTAAAATAATGCAAAATGTCAAAAATGGATTGGCATATGGGTGCAATAGGCCGCAAATTACAAAATAAAATAAAAAATATGGCCAAAGGACAGGTATTAATTAGTACTTTCTTCACTCAAGAACCTTCTAAATAGTAGTATGAGACCAGGATAAATAAATGTATAAAGTGCATGATTTTGTGACTACATTTTTCCCACACTTTATGTTGGTGAGCAGAAAGCTCGGTAATACAAAATAGATAGATATGTGTACCTGATGTCCATAAAGAGTGTAGTAGAAATGCACCAAAGGACTAGACAAAAGTGTGGAATGACAAAAATATGGAGGAGTGTGGAAACTATATATGAAAAATGCACAAAGAAAAAGTGATAAGAGTGAACCTAGGGCAAAACACGTGTGTGTAGCTATCGTAATATGTAGTGTACCTACATGGTTAGTAACATGTGTACTGCCATGGAAAATTGTTGTTGTTGACATTATTTTTGTTGTTACCCCCATTTGACTACTTGTTTCTCATATGACCAGACATACAAGGAGAAAATGATCAAGTAGTCAAATATGTATGTATGTAAATGTAAAAATGCTATGTAAAAGACACATGTGTATGTAAAATACACTAATGTAAATGGAAAATGTAAATGTAAAGGTAATTGGAACATGTGCACCTAATCCATGTCGAGAGAGAAGATGTAGAAGGATATCTTGTACTACGATTTTTTTGGGCAATCTCACGTCATAGGCCAAAGAAGTGTATGGAGGTAATGCTCTATGTCCTCCAAGATCTAACTTCTTCCTTGAACTGTGTGTAGAGATCTTTGTATTGCCCTAGTTTTTTAGGTGATCCGATGCCACACGCCGAAGTAGTGTAGAGAGGTACACCCACTATAACCTCCAAGCATGTAACTGCTTCCTAGAAATGCTAAGGACACCATGTCCTGTAAAAGTTGTTGTGTGTATGGTTAGTAGACTAGTCTGAACACACTCGTTGTATGTAACCCACAATTCCAAGGGAAGAAAGTGAACTGAACTGAACCATTGTAAATGTGTTGCGCTAGTATATAAAACCCCCAAATGATGCCCCCCTCTTTGGAGGTGCATGTGACATCGTTGATATAAGACATACGACCCCAAAAGAGGACCAACTACATGTACACTACATCACTGAAAAGTTCTTAGTAGAAACTAAGGCACGCATAAACAAGACGGCTAGGCAAAGATAAGTGTAAATAAATGTACATTCATATGTAAAACAGTGTGTAGTCTATGCAAATAGTGCAAAAGCTGCCAAGAAATGTAGTAAACACGTAAGAAGACAAAGTAAGCCACACAAAGTGGGCTACAAACATGGGACATCACTCATGATGTTACAAGACATGCAAGGCCATCAAGGCCGCAAACAACAAAGAAGTGTGCACACCAAACATAGGGCAAGGCCTGCAAACAATAGCAGACAATTACAGACAATGTAATCAAATAAGTATAGAAAAAAATATCCCTGTATAACAACTATTGCACATGAAACACCTGTTAACATGTTAGAAATATAGCTAGTATGTCAAAAGCATGTATAATAAATTAATTTAAAGTGTTAAGTAGAAAATGAAACAATAACACCTGGAAGAGACGAATGTGTGGATGCCCCTAATGACCAGTGTAAGAAGGGTAGAAGGCAAACATCCATGTCACATGTAATAGACATGTATCTACACTCACAACTAGAAAAAGGTGTGAACGCGCATATGTGGATGGTATAGATAAATGACATACACAGTAATCAAACTAGCATGTGTAATAAAGTGATCATGAACAACCAAAAGTAAGCAAGAATAAAAGCAACCATAATATGAAATATTTGTGGATGGGTGGAATGGAATGTAAGATGGAATGATAGAAGCCACGTGCCCCCCAAGTGGATGGAAGTGTATGCAATGAGTTTCATTTTGTTTTCCCCCTCAGTAGTCAAGAATGAACTGTAAACGAGAGTGTGTCATCGGGAAATGTTCGAGTAGTGTGTTGTATCTAACATGCTATAAGGAATGTGTATAGTGTAGTGATGAGATGTGACCTAGCAACGATGATGTGTGTGTGAACTCTATAGCCAAAGCATATATCATGACTAGATGAATGTATAAGTGATGATTTAACCTAAGCATATATCACTATAAGATGAATGGATGAGTGATGATTTAACAATAAGTGTATATCACTACAAAATGTAAGGAGGGTGTGGTGATATAACCTAAGGTGTAGACCACTAGAAAATGATAGAGTAGGTGATGATTTATCCTAAATTGTATGTCGCTATGAGATGAATAGTAGGGAGTGATTATGTAAACTAAGGTGTATACCACTAGAAAATGATAGAATAGGTGACGATTTAGCCTAAAGCGTATGTCACTTTCCTAGATATGTCGCATGGTAAAACATCAAGTAGTAAATGTGTAAGGTCCATTTGATTTTTAAACCCTTGGCAGATGAGTATGGATCGAGGAACTAAAGTGTGTCATCAAGGGTGAGTAAATATAGCATGTAGAAGATATGTAATGAAACAATCGACCATGTGATGAGTGGAATGTGTAAGGAGGCAATGTGTAGAATGTAATTCAAAAAGTGTAGAATGTTTAAAATGTGCATGTATGTAGGATGTAAGATGAGTAGTATAAGATCTAAGAGGCATAGATAACGGTGTACATATAATGTGAATAAATGTCATAATGTAGTAGACTAAATGTAGAATGCAGGGCGTATGAGGCATGATATATGATGAAGCACAATGTGTAAAGCCTATAGTGCAATGTGTGGGGTTCAGTGTAATAGTAATCCCTCAACAGTCAAGTGTGAACCAAAGCACAAGAGTGTGTCATCGGGTAATGAAGATGTTATAATGTATGATGAGTATGCCTAATTCGAGGATATGAATGTATAAAAGTGAAAAGTGTATGACTATGCTAAGATGAGATGCATAGGGGGAAGGTGAGGTGATCATGCCTCCTAAGTTTTTCATCACACGAATGAGTGAACTATCCAATGATGGTGAAGGACGAAGGTCCTTCATTTGATGTAGGAGAATGAAAGCGTATGACCATGCTTTAATAATGGAGGTATGGTAGACAAACATTGTAGTGGTGAATGAATCCTATGTGCATGTAAGGGATGAATGTATGAAGAAGGTCATAACATCACAAAATACATCGATGGTGGAGATCTACGTGAGGCAGAATACAAAGGTGAAGAAGATCCATGTAGGAAGAAACCGAGGTGGTGATATATGCCGAGATGCAGTAAGTGTATGAGGAATAGGCCTATACCTATGTGTAGAACTAGTCGAGCATGACGCGATCAAACATATGATGCTTGAATAGGTAAGGTAGGAGTAGATTATGCTTTGGGCAACATAGACTGTGGCATGTTAGATGAAGTAGGTAACGTGCTAGTTATTGTGTGAGGAGATGATGACCATGGAGTAGATGGAGGGATGACATCAATAGAAATTACCTAATTGTTGTAAATGAATTTGAGTCATAAATGATTCATGGAAATGATGGATTGTGAGCAATGAATCCAATTGAGGCCGAGAAGCATGTCACATCCTTCAACCATGTTTCCAATGAGGAAAGGGATAAGCATAGTAAGAGGGCCAATTGAGACATGCAGCTGCACAACACTAAAGGGCTTGTGGAAGGGATACTTAACTTGTGATGTAGGATACCTCGATGGCCTTAAGAGTGGAACATAAAACATGCACTAATGGGCCATGAGGGATCAACCTTAGTATTTTTGATGCAGGTTGAGCTAATAGATGCATGGATGTGTCAATGGTTAGATGTAAACTTAGCATGATAATCGACATTGGAAAAAGAAATGATTGGTGGCGAAGCTTCAGTGTTAGTAACTAAGAAATCTAGAGCTCCAGATCTAGGAGGCGATATTGCATGATACACATGATTAGCAGAATATTTTTTTATCTTCTTGTCATGTTGTTGAGAGTCATTGTTAAAAAACTTGAGTTTACCCTTATCATTGTTTGTGGTAGGGCTAGTAGACTCTGGGAACTCAGAGTTTGTTGTTGTCAATTAGATCTTGTATGATGGTGCAGATTTTTAGGCATCTATTTGTAGAATGCCCCACACATCGATGATAATCACAGTGGAATTTTTCATTGTAGTTCCTACCTTTTGGTCACGATGGGTCTAACTCAAGGGGAGGGGGAAGTGTAATAAGGTTGCTTTCAAGAATTTGTCTCAATATAATATGTGAAGCCATGGGAAGGGTGTTAAATGTGTGCCAAGGTTGTTGTGGGTGAACCTCCTTAGAAGGGGCAATAGTGTTGACAGTAACTTTAGCGTCAGTTGGTTTTGTTGTAGAAGGTTTAAATGGCATCTTGTTAGGAAAACAAGTGGAAGATGAAGTGCTTGTTCTTGATACTTAAGCTTTCTGATGGATAGGAGTTTTAGTCTCACAAAGCTTAAGAGTGTGACAAAGTTGATCGAACGAAGGAGAGGATTCAAAGAGAATGCTCTCTTGTAGAGGTGGTAATAGACTCTATATAAATAAATCCTAAAGCTCAGAGTTGGCAAAAAGCACATTTGTCATCTTAGCTAAATTATTCTTATACCTTAAAACATAGTTAGACGAGGTGTTCATTTGAGCCTTGTTTAAGTTGATAGTTGGGCATAAGAAATCTTAGAGCTGATGTTGATAGAAAAATGAGTAAGAAATGCATCAGCTAGATGTGTAAAGGAGGTTACTGAGTGAACAGGTAAGTTCGTAAAACCAAACGCATCGCATAATCATGGAGACTACGAGGAAAAATCTTAGCTAAAAGGAGATGATCATCAACAAAGTCAAAACAAGCAACATGAAATGCTCTAAGATGTTCATGTGGGTCGACATGCCCATTGAAGATGGGAAGCTTAGGAGTGACAAAATTAGGAGGAAGTGGATAAGTAGAAATGACATGGGAGCGAATGGAGTATGAAATAACAAAGTAGAATCCAAGGATGGTGATGCATGGGAAGTGGCTCTGTTGTAACTTACGAATTTGAGCTTGAAGGTCATGATAAAGAGAAGTTAAGTCTTGGTTGCCAACAGATGAGACCTGTCATACATGAGAAACTAGAGGCAGTGTAAAGTGGTTGGTAGGAGTAGGGATAGAAATGGGAACAATAGAAATAGGAGGAAGAGTAGAAGCATGGCAGTTGAGTGGCAACAAAAGTGGGTATGGCTGTAGAAATGGTGAGTTCAGCCAAGCTAGTAGCTTCCTCGTGAGAAACATGTAAAAGTAAATCTAGATCTTGGGGATGCTCAACAAGGTAATCATTGATAGCCTTAAGGTGAGCTTCAGTAAAATCCTCATGAGAGTGAGCCATGGCAAGAGAAAATAAACCCTAAAATGAAAATGAAAGAAGGAAGGATCCTAGAAGCGTGAATGATTGAGTTGGGTTCACCAAAATGATTAACTAAAAATGGACTAAACTAGGTAGTATGAAGATAGTTAATCTAAGCTATGAACATTGTAAATGAAGTAAATAAATGCACAAATAATATGTAATGGTGCTAAGCAAATATGTAAAATGAAATACTAAACCCTAATGTGCAAGAGAGAAGAGGAAAGAACTCAACTGATAATAGATGTTTGTCGAACAGTGTTGCATAAGCAACTGGATAAATCAGAAGCAGGAACGACTATGTCGGGGTCCTGGCAGAGGACAGATATGGGTGATATGGCTAGACTGGAGCACTTGGGAGAGGACTAGGGTGCCCATGGGTGCTCTGGTAAGCAAAACAAGTTGCCCTGGTCTAGGAAAAAGGTCTGGAACTGGTCTTCACAGGTCCTAGAGATGACTGATAACCTTCGTTGTCTGTCGCACTAATTTTCTTGTACTGCACTGAATGCTCCAAATATTCCAAGAGGAAGAATAACCTATAAAAGACCCAAAAGGAAGTATCAAAACCCTAAAAAAAGAAAGATACAAATGAATGGGTTGGACTGACCTCAGCTGCCACAATAGTGGGCTTACTAACTGAGTGTTGCACTACATTTCAGACCCGGATGTAGTTCTGGTGAGTGTGTGCATGTCGTGCCCTAAGTGCTCTTGTGTCAGTCACACTTTGTGAAATAGTGAGTAATAACTAAATGTAGAAAATGTAATAGAATGTGTGCATGGAATAGAATAAAATCCCTCCCCCTATGAAGTGTAATGTAGATGTCCTAGCTTATGCCTTGATGATGGAGCTATGTGGATGTCAATGCAATAGATGGATGCAACTCTAGATGAGTGATAGTAGTAGATGATGTTAGGTCCCTCATTATAGTCTCATAACTTTATATTTATAGGGTTCTCTTGCTCTAATTTTGTAATTAACCCTGAAAAGGCCGACCACAAGAAAGATAAAGATGTAAAACGGCTAGAAGAGGCCCAAAAAGTGGCAGGAAGTGCAAAAAGGGACCTAGGGCGCCCCTGGTGGGACCAGGGCGGGCCCATACAAATTCCCTATCCGAGGCTAAAATAATGTGGAATGTCAAAAAATGGTTGGGCATATGGGTGCAATAGGTCACAAATTACGAAATAAAATAAACAAGATGGCTAAAGGAAGAGAGTTAATTAGTACTTTCTTCACTCAGGAACCTTCTAAATAGTAATATGAGACCAAGATAAATAAATGTATAAAGTGCATGATTTTGTGACTACACACCCAATGAGATCCTAGTCAATTCAAGATCTGAAATTAATACATCCTTTTCATTCTTGTCCTCTTTTGGTCTAGCAATTTCTAAGAATTGTTGCCCTGTAGAGTCTAAAACAAAATGAGAAGTGGTCTTGGCTTTCTTTGGAGGAGGAGGAGAAGTACCAAGGAGGGAAAATACTACATCAAACTTAAGGACCTCAATTCGGGATTAAGCCTTTCTCATCTTATTATCAGCCATAGGTTCAACCTAGGTGAAAGAACCTCCAAAAGATATTGCCAAAGGAGGCAATGCAAGAGCAATTTGAGAACTTGGAGTTTGGGAGACATGAACCTCAACAATGGAAGTTACAATGAAAGAGGAGTAGGATTTTCTTACATCCAATTTTGGGCTTGAAACACTAGTTTTCCCATAATTAAGTGCAGTTATTTCGACAACATCATCCCCTTCATCATTTTCTTTGCTTTCTTCATCTTCTCCTTCTTCAACTTGCTTCTTCTCAGATACTTCTTCAGCATGTTGTTGTGCTTTCTCAAGAACTGACCCACTTACCAATTCATGTGTTTTCCCCTACTCAGTTCCTTGTTCAAATGTTTCTATTTTCTTTTCCACCTCCTTGGCCTTATCTTTCTTCATATATACCTTAGTTCCAAAGTCCAATGGAGAAGAGGATGGATTTTGTTGAGCTAGAGCATCCTTTTGTGAAGAATATGCTTCTTAAGAAGAAGCTATCTTTTGAGACTCATTGAGTTCTTTAAATTTTATGTTCAGTCAATGCCTTGTTCTTAGGAGCACAAGAGTATTCAGATCATCAATATTATCCTTCTCCTTTTACGACCTGTCAATGGAGGGCAGAGGAGTATACAAAATAGAGTTTATATATTCTGCGGTGAAAAGATTGGAATCATCATTAATCATTCCTTCAGGAACTGTAAAAATTTAAAATCTTTGATTTTTTGTAGTGATAGCCTCTCAAATACTCTTTTCCTGACTTCATACTCATCAACACAATCCTCCCAATAATCCTCAAATGGTGGTGTATGGTAATAAGTCAACCTGAGGTTATTACCAATGAAATTATTACTATCAAAATGAGTTCTTTTTTAGTAAGGATGAAAATTGAATGGAGAGATAGTTCTTTCCATGCTCTGAGCATCCAGGATTGTTTTGCATGTATAATTCCCCAAAGTGATGGGAAATTGTATTCTAGAAATATTCTTATCTCTACAAGTCCTATGAAGGATATCTAATTGAATGCAAATTTCAACCAAGAATATCTTATCATTGCAATATATAGGAATCTTATATGGATCTCCCTCAAACCCAGTTGTTCAAATATAGGAAAAAAATTCTGAATTGTATGAACAAGCTACCATACACCGAAATCAACTATCTAGCCTCTTGAGATACCCTATTAGCTACATTTCCCTTGAGTAATCTTACCAAAAACATCATGAAGGCGTCATTGACTCTCCCATGGTGGATCTTGTTATTCTCGTAGGTGTGTTGATTATAGAAATCATATATGGCTGAACTTTTCTTATTGTCTTGTCCTGTTAAGCCAATCCATATTCTATACCATGTTATAGTATACATCAAGTAGGAGGTCATATAGAATGTCTTACTTTGGTGAACTTGGGTGAGTTGATGAGTTAGATTTTTGCAAATGATCTATTCCCAATTTAGGTGATGTGTACCTTCACAAATTATGTTGATATAAACGCTCATCCAGTTTTGAAACTTCTAAGTTGAGGGAAAACTCATTACCCTTACAAACAATGTTATCATATCAAAGATATTCTCCAAGAATTCAATTATGTAGAGGGTCTTGGGTAATTTGTATGGCCCCTTCCTTTTCACTCTCATCCATTGAGGTCGTAAAATCTTTGAGCTTCTGCCCTGGTTAAGATTTTAGAATCTTAAGGTGGGAATACCCAAGGCCATATTGACATGATGGGCATCAATTTGAGTAATAAATTTCCCCTAAGGATCTTTAACTCTTTGGTTTGCGGATCAAAGCTAGAAACAAAGGCTAGGACTATGTCGTTACATTGGACTAATGTGGGGAAACCAACTTTATGGGCCAATCCACTATCTCCAATACATTGGGCCAATAGGTTTGGGTTATCATCTTTAATCCTTGTCCTAAAATCTTCCAAATTCATGTGTTTGAAATCACTATCACCTATCTCAAGGACATAGGTTTCCAGGGAGGAGATATGCTCATATCTAACATATTGGAACTTCATGGTGGAAAGTTTGGGAAGAACTCGGGGAAATCAATGACTTTATAGTGAATTTTGAGGAGGATATGAGGGGAAGGGATAAGAACTCAAATAACTACTAAATGGATAAAACAAGGGTAAAATCACTCACCTCTTAGATGTAAATGACAACGATTTCACAACGGTTCAAATGCACTTTCAATTTTTGAATTTGGATGAAAAACGAGGAAGTTACAAGCAAATATGCACTTTAGCACGCGAGAGGAAGGACGAAGCTCGACACAACAGTGGAAAAGATAAACATAAAAAGTGAGATCTAAGTGAGAAGGGACGGATTTATATATGTTTAGGTTTTGCACAATCCAATCTTCTCTATAACACATAAATCGGTGAATTAGGTGTAAATAGGCTCGTGGGAACTCGTTACAAAGCAATTCCCCCCTCACTTTTTTTTAATCAATTAAGTTAGGTGTGGGAAGGATTGATGGAAAGTAACTTACACAACTCAAACTTCATGGTAATGCAAATAAATCGAGGTTATGGGGAACAAAGATCCCAGATGAACATGTTCCACGAGTTCCTGAAGTGCCGGCAACTATCGACTTAAGTCTTAGCCAATGGGAAGAAGGGAGTTGGATGAAACGGGGTGATCGGTGAACCAAAGGTCGAGAGGAACTTATTCCAAATGTTCCAATAATTCCTGAAAATGTTGATTCATCCAACTAAAATAGTGAGGTGAGGAAAATTGGTGAATGCATAGAATTGGATAACGAAGGGAAGTTAGGAATAATTCAATGAGTTATAGCAAGACCTGATTTACCCGACCCAAACATAGTAAGTGGCCCAAGCAACAATGCAGGGAACATGAGGAACAAAGGAAGTGTTCCTCTTGATCCACAAAATATTTGTTCCATCTGATTTGGAACAAAACATCCCAAAATTTTACTAACTGTTGGACTTTCCCTTCAATTTTGACACATACAATGCAAGGGCAACCAAGAGGAGCAAACAATTTAACTAAAATTCAAAAGTTTCAAAAATTTCACATTTTGCAGGGTCCATAACAACACAACCAAACATGATACACCCATGATCTCGAGGCATCATAGCCTAATCCATATGTGTGACTTAGGTCATTCCTTTTTGCTCTTCATGTGCTACATCGCCAAATTTTGATTGATTAAATTCTTCACCATGTTCGGTTTCATTACCTTCGTCCATATTATTATCCTTGATTTCTCGCATGCATGGTTTTATCTCTAACTTATCACTTTGTATGCATTCATGCTTACTTAGCCAAAGTCACCTATACTTTACCTAGTGGGTCTCTTTATTTCCTTGAGCTCAGGTCATGTTTAGGCCTTCATGCCTTTCTCATGGGCTTGTTTTTCACCATTCATTACCTTAAAATTTAGAAACATGCAAATGAATTTGGTTCACATCATTGAGATCAAGACCATTTGAATGATTCCCACATCACTCTCAGACTTAAATGATTAAAAAACATGTAACACTAAAAATGATTAAATTTTGGAGAAGTATTTTAATCCCATCAACTTGTAACATGTAGAGGTTTTAGCTCATGACAGATTTTCCCATTTGGAATTATGTTTAAATCCCATTCCATTTTCTGGATTATTAGACATGTGGAGTTATTTAGAAGAGGTTTAATTCTTATGGAGTTCAAACATTTTAGGAGGAGGGTGGTAAAATAAATGGAATCTACCAAACTTCCTTTGGTCAACAAGTGTCGAGCAATAGGGAATAATGATCTCTAATTGCAAAGCGGGCCATATCATGTTTCTTCCCCAACTCCTAGTTTCCTTATGTAATGAATGTTTATTGGCACATATTTACAAGTGAGTGTTGGAAGTAGGAAAACCCATTTTCAAATTTGTGTGTCAAGTGGTAATTCTAGTTTTGTTGGCGGGGAAGATAAGAGGGTGCTCAACATTGGGCCAGAATGATAGCTCATCTAGGAAGTGGTGATGGTGCATATATTTGTGTTTGACATTATATGTCAGTGGAGGATGAAGATTATTCTTAGGTCAAAGTGTTTAAAGAAAGACATCTTGTCCCAATTGATGGTGCTAGTAAATTAAATAGACCACAACACACAACCACCATAGCCATCGGCCACATGGCATGTTGGTTTGAGGAATTTCTCTACAATAATATCATTAGCTTCATAATAGCTAATAGAGACACCACCCTAACAACACTCACTTGATTTTTATGGATCTTATCCTCCCATTCCCATATAGAACGTGTAATCTTCCAAGAAACCATTCATCTCGTCGCCACCTAGAAGAAAGATCCATATTTATTCTCTTATTAAGAGCTACATTGCATGAACTGCCTCTACACTTCATTGTGCAAGTCCATACATCTTTTCCCACTGGTTTTATTTGAGTCTAAACATGTCCTCTAAAATTCCATTCTACCCACATTTTACTCGACATAACATTTTTTTCCAAGGGCATGCGAGTGACATACCACCCATATGCCATGGGATGGATGAAATCCATCGGGGGTCTTGACTACTTAGAATTCATACCGAAGATGTATCTTGAGGAGAAAGGTATCTACACTCAATGAAACCCTTCCAAATTCCTGGTTTTCTAAGGCAACATTTGTGTGTGCCTTGAGAAGGAAACAATCTCCATCCAAATGAAGTATATTGTCACTTTCAGAGTTTCAAATTTTAAACTATATCTCATAGATTCCAATCACGCCCAAGTGTATTACCTGCTTGAATATCGTATGGTTAGCGGTTTTCTCATTTTCATCAAGACAATTGATAATACCTAATGCATTTCAATTTTCAAGTATGTTTCAATCAAATTAAGATTACCTTGGTTAGTGTATATTGATAACATTCGGCTAAGATTGAGAAGATGGAATACTTTAAATTTTATGGATGATTTCTCTACAAACTCAATGAATGTCAAGAATGTGTAAAAACCCTCTCGATTTTACAAAATTCCCAACATATTCGTGCTCTCACATGGTCACAATTTTCATGAAATTGAATCACATGGAAAAAGAATTAGAGTGGTTTTCTCCATGATCACACACTTGTTTAACATTATTAGGGTCATGTCATGACAACTTGTGTCATTTTTGGGCTAATTGACGTAAACACTTTTAACTATTTCCTTTTTAATGTTGGGTATTAGAATCTTCAATATGCAGGAGTACAAAAGCCAATATTTACACAGATAAGAATATTACAAATTGGAATGAGTCAAAAAAAAATAATGGGTGGTAGAGACATAAATGGCATTAATTTTTTTGGTTGTCAATGTATGATGTTATTGTAACTGTAGATGAGGCACTTTATTCAAAATATCGGTGTAATGAATTTCATCCCATCCTATTCACAATTTTTATGTCACCAATTTGGCATGATGATTTGGTCATAAATCATGGGTAATACCACCTCTTTAACTTATGCTCAGATGTTCTCTAACTTTTGTTTTTGGTTGTGTAGCCAATGAATACAATTTGATTATATCTCGACCCCTTCATAGGGTTTGTGTAAAGGAGGAGCTTTGGGCTCGATGAACTTGACAATGGATTCCTCTAAATATTATAGATACTCTGATTGGACCCCATTCATTGTATTAACAAGTATTGTAATGATGTTTTCCCTAGTGATGGTATAGTTTTGTCGATGTGTTGCAAACAAATGAAAAAAGTGTGGGAAATGGCTATGATTTATGAAAAATGTTGTGAGTAATTGATTTACATTGACATGCAGACAACATGTACAAATTTCTATCTTGCCTTTGTCATGGCTTATTATTTTGGAGATGGGATTATTAGAGGGGTATTGCAATAAAACAACTCCCATGGCCCTTGTTGTGTGGAACTGAACACACAAAATCCCAAACTAAGAAGTTGAATCTGCCATCCAACCCAAGAAGACGTCACTTATGATGCACATGGGCTTTCAAAAAGTCTCTCTTGTGACATGCTCCATCTATTATTCAAATGACACAAAGAGCTTATGTGAAAAACAAAATATCAAAAACATTTTTCCCTTAGTAAGGGCTTTTATATGGCGTTCTGAGAGAAAGAGCTAAGATTTGAGTGAGACAAATAAGACAAAGTTTTGTTTTTGGTTGTATAGCCAACATATACAATATAATTCATTCTCGACACTTTCTTGGGTTTTGTGCAAAGGAGGAGATTTGGGCCATATGGGCTTGCCAGTGGATTCCTCTAAATACCATACATACTCTACTTAGACCTCATCCACCATATTGACAAGCGTTGTGATGTCACACTCCTTAACGAGGGTATAATTCTTTCAATGTGTTGCAAACATATGGACAATGTGTGGTAGATGGATTTTGTTTATGAACATCATTGCGGGTGATTGGTTAATATTGACATGTGGACGATGAACACAGATCTATATCATGTCGTTGTCGTCGCTTATTAATTCAAAGATGGGATTAATGGAGGGGTATTGCAGTAGAGAAGCTCCTAAGGCCCCTATTGTGTGGAACACCACACATGGAATCCCAAACTAGGAAGTCGAAGTTGTCATCCAACCCAATAACACATTGCTCATGATACACATAGGCTTTCATGAAGTCTCCCTTATGACCTGCTCCAACCATTCTTCAAACGGAACAAAAAACTTGCGTGAAGAACAAAACAATGAAATATTATCCGCCATAGAAAGAACATCTAGACTTTCACAACCAAGAGGGAGGCCATCTATGTATGGGAGAGAAAGAGCTATGAATTGAATATTGGATCCAACCACTTGAGATTTTAATTTGGAGGAACTCTTAGAGGTGGTGATAAAACTAATTATGAGGCCTTGCGAAGAGATCAATTTAGCGAGTTTTAGGAAAGGAAGGAAATATACTTTTCCGACAATATTGGATATTTTTGGTTGGGTGGTTATTAAAATAAAATTATGATGATGCAAGAATGGTATTTCAACCAGGTTGACCATCTCTCTCCCCTTGCTTCGTTTGTGGCATCCCTTGTGAATATGCTCAGAATGTGTGTGCCTTGTACTATGCCTAAGAAGCTTCCTTAGAGATATAATCTAAGGAGAAAATTCTCAAGCTTTGTGCCAACAATTTTTTTGTCATTCAATGTCGAATCACCCCCTTTCTCCTTCCACTGATTGACAAAAACGACACGTGATTCGTATATGTCTTATCGGAAGAAGAATAGTTTTGTATATGTTCCCCCAACATTTTTCCCACCCATGAACTCCTCCCTCAATCCTCTTCTCCACCGCCCCTCTTCCTCTTTCACTCTTTCAAGTTAAAAATCTTCGACACATCCATATCGACATCTCCGTTGCACCCCTCGTGTGTAATTGAAGTAACTAATGGCATCATAAACACGGGTTTTTTTTTTTTACAAAAATGTTGTATTAAAGATTGCGATGTGCAGAAATCGTTGTTACAGTTCTTCTGCAACCTAATATATATCAGAATTTCTCCTGATCCCGTGCTGACTTATTTTATCCCGTGCAAATCAAATCAGGATAAAAACCACGAACACACAGGACCTGCTTGAAGCAACAAATTTGAGCTCTTATGGCTTAACGCATTAGGGCATTAGGGTTCGATCGACATTCGAAAAGAGAAGAATATTATGGCTCCCAAAACAAAGCCCAAAAGCAATGCCCAAGCGGCTGCGCCTCGTCAGGCATCAGTATCCATTGAAGAGCTGTTTTCAAGCTTAGAGAAAGCAATCAAAGGCACTGATTACAAGCAGATTATCAAAGTGGCAGATGATATTTTGGGTGTGGCGCCTGGGGACCACGATGCGTTGCACTGCAAATTGGTGGCCCTCATTCTTTCAGACCGTTTCGATCAGGCTCTCGCCCTCATTCATGCATCCTCCAATCTCCCCATCGATCTCAGTCTGCACAAGGTAACCCATCAAAAAAGCCGTGCCTTGTTTTTGTTTTCTTAGGTAAATATACCCCTTAAATACATGGGAGCTGGCCGCCCTCCTAATTTATTTTAGAGCATACCATTAAGACTTAGATTAGGATTACCTTGTTCGGGGTCTGTCAAATTCTATTTAAATCACCTAAAATTTGACAAAATTAACTTTAAATAGTATTCCATGATGCGAACCCTGCTTATTCCCCTTCTGAACAGAAATTTAGATGTTAAAATGAGGAAGAGAGAGAGAGAGACTTCGATCAGGAATACCCTATTTTGGGTTTATTAATCAGTGAACATTTAATCAAAATCATCTAAAATTTGACCAAAATGGGGTATTGACCACAGAATTTGTAGAATTATGCGCCAAATGGGTTCATGTTTTGTTTTGTTTTTCCTATTACAATACACCATGACCTCCTTGGCCTAGGCCCTGTCCATGGCTAGAAGAAAATGGGAAAAATCAAAGGAAGAAAATTAAGTTTCAATTTCAAGTCACGACTATTGGTAAATGATCAAATGTTTTTTAGTAGAGCAAAAAAAAGCATAAAACCGAATGTGAAAGTGAAAAAAAAGTCTTACGACAGCTGGCTGTTATTATTTAACAGTAAGCAAGTTACTCAGAGCTGCTTCTGACACGCGAGTTTTGGCATTTCTCAGAAATTTTTAGTAGTATGGTTTTATCCTGATTGATCTGAGGTAGAGGTCAGTGTATCTAGAAGATTTCTACTGATAGTCACCAGTTTTGATTGAGCCGATCTTACTTTATTGAGCGGATATAGCTGCATCTTAGCCATATGAATCTTGATTTAAATGCTTTAAGAAGGAACTGTCTTTCTTTATGAATCTCAAAGCAACTTATTCAATATGCATTTTCAACAACACGCTGAAAAGCATAAAACTCAATATTGCAAAAAGAACATCAAATGATCACCATTGTTTTGATGAGTCGTTCATTAAGGTGTGTACTTATGTTACAAAATTGGTTGAGGCTCAACAATGTACAAATTTAATAGAGATGTAAACCATCAAAGGCATGGTTTTAACTTTTGGCAATTGATAGTTTAGTTTTTTTCTCCAGTTGTATTTTAACCATTCTATTCTCTTACGCACTATTTTTTTGTGCACTGTCAGGCATATTGCTTGTATCGCTGCAATCATTTGGATGAAGCTTTGGCAGCCTTAAAAGGTCTGGAAAAGGACTCCAATGTTTTGCAGTTAGAGGCACAGATACTTTACCGGCAAGGTGCAATGGATTTATGCATAAGTAGATATGAGAAGCTTATTCAAAAGTCCATTGAGCTGAAGACCAATACTGTTGCTGCATTCATTTCTGGTGGAAGGTCTTCAGAAGTCTCTTCCCTGATGGGGACAATGAAAGTAACCCCTAATAGTAGCTTTGAGCTGGCCTATAATGCAGCTTGTGCTCTTATTGAGAAAAGCAGCTTTACAGAAGCCAGTGAGCTTTTGCTTCTTGCGCGCAGGTAATATATTCTGTTCATTGACTTGTTATAGTAGTAAGCTGATTTTACTTGAATAAGTACAAAGTGGAAAAACATAAGACCAAGTCTAGTTATTAAATTTATGTGAATTTTTTAAGACATAACAGCTTGATGTGCCTGCATTGTACTTTGTGTTTGTATGAGATGAGCATGAGTTGAGTCTGGATACAGTTCTTATTAATGCTTTGATGTTTATTGAAAAATCTGCACTGGTGAGATTGTTATTATTATTGAGAATTATAATGTCACAAAAAGGGTGCAATTGGCTCAGTGACATCTATTGTGTAGCATAATGAATGTATCATTTCATGCATCTGACTATTTCAGGATTGGCCAAGAGATGCTGATAGAAGAGGAATATACTGATGAGGAAATAGAGAATGAATTAGCACCTATCTCTGTTCAGCTTGCATATGTTAAACAGGTTCTTTTGTGCTTGCAGTGAATAAATCCAATTCGGAATAGTTTCTTCATTGCTTTTATTTATCTTTCCATTGTAAAACTACTTTATCTCTAGCTTTCAAACTCATTCGATACTTCAACAGGTTCTAGGGACCTTTGGGGATGCAATGGCAACATATAATAACATTCTAAAACAGAAGCTTCCTGATGCTTCATCAATTGCGGTGGCCACAAATAACCTAATTGCACTTAAGGGTACAAAGGATGTCTCTGATGGTTTGAAGAAACTTGAAAAATTAATTGAAAAGGGCGGTGGGGGACAAGGGTTGCAGCTAGCTGATGGCCTTGAGTATAAGCTTTCGGCTAGGCAGAAGGAAGCAATTTATTGCAATCGTACGCTTTTGTTGCTCCATGCAAACAAGTTAGACCAGGTATTTTGATGTTTGTTAGCTGCTGATGCATTTGCATATTGAAGTCATATGATAACAAATTTTGAAATTTTAATTTTGAAGTAGCTTGTTGGCTGTTCAGGCTCGAGAACTTGTATCTGTCTTGCTCAACATGTTCCCAGATAGTTTGGTGCCAACTTTGCTTCAGGCATCCTTATTGGTCAGAGAAAATAAATCTAATCAAGCAGAAGAAATTCTAGGACAGTTTGCCGAAAAGCATCCAAAAAATTCAACATTGGCACTTCTCACACGTGCTCAAGTTGCTGCAGCTGCTAGTCATTATCTGGTTGCTGCTGAGTCTTTGGCACAGATCCCTGAAATACAATACCGACCTGGTACTGTTGCTACTATGGTATCTTTGAAAGAGAAGGCAGGTGATGTTGATGGGGCAGAGGCTATACTTGATGCAGCTATAGACTGGTGGAACAACAACATGGGAGAGGATCAACATACTTTGGAAACAATAATGCATGAAGCAGCTTTCTTCAAACTCAAACAGAAGAAAGTAAAAGCTGCAGCTGATTTGTTTGAACGGCTTGTTAAAAGTTCTTCACCTGTTGTTCGTGCAGAAGCCTTAACTGGGCTTGTATCTGCTACAGCTCATACAGATCCTGCAAAAGCAGAGATCTATGAAAAGCAGCTACCGCCTCTGCCAGGCCTATTCAGTGTTGATGCAATAGCGTTAGAAAAAACACCTGGCGCAAATCCCACTACTTCAATAGGAAAACACCTCCGGGCTGCAGATGTTGCTAAAATGTCAGAACTAGGAGATGATAAAAATAAAGTCAAATTAAAAAGGAAACGGAAGAGAAAACCTAGATATCCTAAAGGTTTTGATCAAGCAAATCCAGGTCCACCGCCTGATCCTGAAAGATGGCTACCAAAGAGGGAGAGGTCTTCCTACAGGCCAAAGAGAAAAGACAGGAGAGCTGCACAAGTAAGAGGCTCTCAGGGAGCCGTTGTGAGGGATAAACCTGTCGATTCTTCAGCAAACGGTCCTAGCAGCTCCAAATCTAGTCAAGCATTGGGAATTTCTGGAAAGACAACAAACATAAAGGCTACCTCAGAGCCTGCTAAGCCCTCCACTAGCAGTTCCCAAAAATCCAAAAAGAAATCACGTAGGTGATTCAGAAGGAATTAATGAAACTTCTACCTTGTTTAACACTTTTTATATGCTGGTGTGCATCAGAACAGATATTTAGTGATTCCTTTATCTCTGTCTTCTAGCATTTTTGAGTTGTCTTTTGTGAGAGGAATGGATCTCAAGACGGTTTACATAAGGTCCAATTTTTGCCCACTTGAATTCAAAAGGGGTAGGCTTTTCGCATTGTGTTGATTTATACGTGCTCAAACCTATTTGAAATTCTAAAAGGTGAAAATTCTTTTTATTAATTTCTTTCATAGTTTTCCTCATTTATTTAATTTATCTGGAGATTTGTTTGTACCCTAGATAGTTTTGTCTCGTACGAAGGAGATTGGTTGCAATGACAGCCTTCTTTTTAACTCAGTGATAGATTGAATTTCCTTTCCTGCGCACGTATGGCATTATAATTTCTTAGTTTAAACCTATTTGAAATTCTCAGGGGTAACGATTCTTTTTTTTTTCAATTTCTTTCACAGTTGCCCCCATGGCATATAATTTATTTGGAGATTTGTTTGTATCCTAGATAGTTTTCTCTCGTAATAAGGAGATTGGTTGCAATGACAGCCTTCTTCTTAACTCAGAGCGATAGATTGTATTCCCTTTTCTGTGCACATATGTCATTATAATTTCTTAGTATGGATTTTGATGTTTTATTTGCAGGTTGCATTGAGTTGGTAATTATAGGTAGCATTGCATTTTGTGTGGATGCTCTTCACTTTTTGTTCAATTATTGCAATGAGGATCAATAGACTTTTCTTTCCCTATGATAATTTTTCTGTTGCTATGGCATCTCAATGTCCCTTGAAAGCAATTAAAGAAGTACACCTTCCAAGTAGCAGGAATGTATAGAAGTACATCCGAAGAAGTATTTCTTATGAATTCTTGAGTGCAATTTACAGTTTAGGTGCTTTTTCCAATCAAGACAGAAAATGTAAACTCGTCCAGATATCTTAAATATATCTATCAGAAATGCACCGAGAGGTATCAATCCCAAGGTTCTTGTCTTGGATTTTCATGTACCACATTGATTGATTACTCCATTATCTTCTCCACCACTTTCCCAATGACTGGTGACAAATAGCATCCATATAGCCACACCACCATGTTGGGCTTGAAAAAATCTTGTTGGGTAAAACAAAATGGGCTCCAAACTCCACCTATGGGCAACATATTATGAATTTTTCAATTGACTTCTCCAAGCAAAAAGAAAAAAACTTTTAAGCAATTGTCAAATGGACATCAAATTTAAGCTTGAAATTGCCCTTTGACAGTCAAATGGATGTCAAATTTAAAGTCAAACTTAAAAGTGAACTCACTACATTACGATCCACCCCACTATCATTGTAGAATGTCTAGCGGCATAAGAATGTCTATCACCATAATGAAGAAGTCACTACATTATACTCCACCCCACTACCATTGTAGAACGCCTATTGGCATAATGAACAACTCACTACATAACACTCCACCCCACTGCCATTGCAGAATGCCTATCAGCATAACTAGAAGCAAACACATTTATCTTAGCTCATTTCTAATTTGTGATAAAAAAAGAACCCAAGGTTATTCGTGCAAAAGAGATATCCTTAACTAAATAAAGGCATTCCTTTGACTTATTGTGTCATGTCGTAATTAGGAGATAGGTTTTATATGGTTTGGTAGCTTAGTGATGGTAGGAAGAATTTCCTACAGGTTGCTTCCAGAATATTGATATAGTTGTACACGCTTTGATAGAAATGCCTTTTTTCCATCATAGATTTCCCACACACATTTGCTATTGATTTTTTATTTTTGGCTATAGATACCTAGGGAGAGGGCCCTAGCCCAGCAAAAAAGAATCAAGGCACAGAAAAATGTTAGCAAAGCTCAACAAATTCAAAGTTAAAGAATACAGAGTAGTATAAAAAGAAGACCACAATCACACCAGAGCACAGAAGTTCAAAGGATAAGGATACAGGTCCAAATCCATCTGTGCCCTGGTGTGATTGTTAGTACCTGAGTTAGCATTTCCAAATAATGATTAGCAGCATTCGCATCATGTGGAAACAAGATACAATTTGGGAGGATAGAGTTTTTAGGGGTTAGGGGGGTTCTTATAGAAGAACCCTTCCACGGCCAGAAATTGTAAGGTTTGGGGGGTTCTTATAGAACCCTTCCACATCCCTAACCACCAACGTTTTAAGGTCATCCGGGAAGTCTTTCCCCTAGAATTGATCCAACATTACAATCAAATTGACTCCTCTTTTTGCCTTTCTGTCCGCTACTTGATTTCCATCCTGTTTTGTATGGCAGAATCTGACTTTCTCCAGCTGGTTACCCGGCGATTCGGCTTCTTCTATCGAAGTCTTGAGCCTCCACGAGTGTGATATTTTTTCTTTCATTGCATTTATTAAAAATTGGTAGTCACGCTCGACTACCAATTTCAACCAATCTTTGATTACTGCAGCCTTTAACCCTTTTAAGTAATGACAATCCTTCTGCTGGATTGTTAGTATCTGACACCAAATCCATTGCAAAGAGAAAAATTGGTTGCACAAATTTGTCTCTGAAAACACATCCGCCTCCAACTGGGCCGGCCTGGATTCCCTTTGGCTGCTCTATCAAAGATTAACATGACAAAGCCAGATGGATGAGGGAGCCAAAAGACACCAATGGATATTTCCAATCTTGAACCAAACTCATTATTAGAGAATTCCCACACCCAATTTGACTTGAGCGTTATATTTGAGCTTTTTGTGAATAAGTTGACAACCAACTTGAGGATAAGCGGCTTGCATTGCGTAGTTTCCTCTGCATCATCAGGGAAAGTTGTATGTATGACTATTGCAAACTTTCCATAAGGTACATCTCCTACACACGATGCCATTTAATAGTCATGACTTTCTCACATAATTGTTTCATCTTGCGAGGTGACTGCACTAACCATCATAAAATTACAAACACAGAACTATAATATAAGTGTCTGTTTAAAGCAGTGAAGAGTGATGGGAAGCAACGTAGATGTATGGCATATCACCTCCATAAATTCAAATGGCATCAAAGTGATTTGATTTGAATCTGCAAATCCTCTATTAAAATTTAATTCTAAATTGGATCAAAGAAAGAAAGCTCAGACTGGAAAATCCATTCTAGATGGTATATGGGTACAGGTGGATGCTGACTCAAATGAGGTACTGGTTTTGTAAGTACATTTGAGACAGCCAACCCAGAAACAAAGAAGTTCACTCATCAAAGTAGTGCCTATCAGAATATCCCACCTGCCTCTGGGGACGTCACAGTCCGAAATCATTGAATTTTATGATATGACAAGGGTGTGGCTTGTGGTAGGGTGAACAATTATATTCTGCAAATGTTGCCATAATTTCCTCAGGCCCTTTTAACCAGATTCAATGAATCTGGATATTACCACAGTACTGGCGACAAGAAACAGATAAAGTACCAGGTTTATGGGAAAATCTATAAGAGGGCATCTACAATAGTGTAAGTGCAAATTTGTTCAGACTTTCCATAAGCATTTGCATGTTTATGTGAGAAGCGGGGTGGGGTTCAGCAAGAAATACAAGAGAAGTGAACAATGAACAACATCTCTACCTGGAACAAATAACCAAGGGCTCAATCTCTCTCTAGAGAGGATCAGTGGTCAGCCCATTAGAGTTGATGAACGAGGAGCCTGCCCATATGGGAATTGAGAAGAATGTGTGTGCCATTCAGTAATTGGGAGCTCTCACGTGGGAATCGAGGAGTATGTGTGTGCCATTTCGCAATTGGGAGCTCCCCAATGCAAAAATATTACTTTCCTTCTAGGAATTCCAAACCCTCACTTTGCTTTTTCAACCCCCACCCTTGGATAACCCCCTCATCCTTCTAGAAGTTCTTAGACTACAAGGGTGTTGCCTGCTGTTGAATTGTACACAACATTCTAATAGACAGTTAGAAATGCATTTTCAGAGTAGGATGCAGCACATGATTACTTCTGATCTTGGAAGTGGGAATCCCAACCACACTTCTTTTGCCAACATGCAGAACTCTTTCCTTACTCAGGAACCCATTTAGGCTCCAAGGTCTGCCCTTGAACACAACTCTTTGGGAAAAACTCGTAACCCAACTTCCCTTGGATAACCCCCTCATCCTTCTAGAAGTTCTTAGACTACAAGGGTGTTGCCTGCTGTTGAATTGTACACAACATTCTAATAGACCGTTAGAAATGCATTTTCAGAGTAGTATGCAGCGCATGATTACTTCTGATCTTGGAAGTGGGAATCCCAACCACACTACTTTTGCCAACATGCAGAACTCGTTCCTTACTCAGGAACCCATTTAGGCTCCAAGGTCCATCCTTGAACACAACTCTTTGGGAAAAACTCATAACCCAACTTGTTGGCCTAAAAGCTTCTCCCTGATGATTGCAACAACAAAAATAATACATTATAAATTTGTCGGAATGTATTCAGCAGGAGTGCATCAAATTTCTGACCCACACCACAAGAAGATAAAAAAAAACAGAACCGAGGCAATTGAACAGAGCTTTACTACAGTGAGGAACAAAAAGAGGTTGGCTGATCAAATGCATTTCAATGCTCAGCAAACAATGCTAAAGAATCAAGCAACACACCCTCAAAGTTCTGGGAAAGCAACTGCAGGAAATGATTTATTCACTTTCCAAAACTTGTGTTCAGTGTAAATATCATCCTTACGTGTTTCAAGGACTATGATTTCTGTATGTATTGTTGTGAAATTATCTTTACACATAATATCTTGTTCTTTACACATTATAATGTCTTACTACTCCTTGTTGATTGTGTGATAGCTTTTCTTTCGCCTTCAGTGCATATTGACAGGCTTCCTTAACAGATTGCAATTTGCTCACCTCAAATTCATCTCGAATTACAATAAGTGATCCATTCGCATTTTCAAAAATGTTTAAATTAAGAAGTGCAATTTTTTTAGAGTTAACTGATTAAAAAAAACACTGAATTTGACATTTTAAAAGATGTAAGACTTCTAAAATATAAATTTTGAAAGTGCAAAATTTTGCCATATCTGTGTTTGAGAGTCCTCCCAACCATAAGAGAGTCAACCATGTAAATGGCAATTTTTTACCATACAAACAGAAAAATTTGCCTTCTCCATGGTTGGGAACCATTTCAACTTTTACAGTCTCGTGTTCACACAAATAACAAAAGTACTAATTCAAATTTTGCAACCCAGGGGTTTGGTAAGAAATAATTTGGTAATCACAATTAATCTGAAAATGGATTCAACTCATTTATTTAAAAAACATTGCATGTGCAAATGTACTAGTCAATGAAATGTGTATTGAATCTTTATAAATTAAAACCATATATATATATATATATATATAGGCAGGCAGGCAGGCAGGCAGGCAGGCAGGCTCTCTCTCTCTCTCTCTTTCTATATATATATAGATATATACAACTATTACCATTTGATAGCAAAACTAGCAATCGCACGTGAAATGTGCGATGTGAACGTCAAAGGGGCAATATAAGACGAGGTTGAATTTGTGGGACCAAAACATAAAAGGAGGAAGAGGGGTGTAGAAGAGGGGGTCAAAGGAAGGAGAAGCAATTGGGAGATGATATTATCGGGTGGAACCATTTTGAGGACGCTAACTTTCTTAGGGGGAACATATGTAACATGTGCATATTTTGTCAAATGTTCCACGGAGAAAGGGGATAGGGTACATGGGCCATTCATAACTATGAAATAAACCTACCGAGCCCTTACAATTCCTTGGAATCTGTCCCACCCACTGGTAGATCGACCTCCGCGGAACTCCCCAAAAGGAAGACGGGCAACAACCGAATAAGCCAGACAGACAACCCTAGCTTTGAGTCAGTAATCTGGATTTCCGTTGGGGACAACACGAGCCATATGATCACGATCGAATGGCCGGTGTCGCCTAGATCCATGTACTTAGCACGGAGGAGATGAACAGTGATGCAAAGCACCTATAGGAAAATGCCTTCGGTCATATCAAAGTAAATTATTATTATGTCATCAATGTTCAGATGTTAATCTATGTCGTCCACGTCCTTGCCTAGTGTCAGAGGGGGGAAGCCTCAACCCAATTGTGAACGCCCAACTGCTTGATTGCTCATGTGGACGGTGAGAATTTATTTCATTGGAGAGCGACACATCCTAAACGGCCTTGCAGACTTGTCATTTTCCTTGCATAACAATACAAGCACTTTATTTGAGATCCGTAGGCATTAACCATGTTGAAACCCAAGTTAACGTTGTAAAATTAGCAATAATTGAATAGTTGCAGTGAGAATTAAATTACATAAATAAACATAACGTTGTAGGGAACTTACGTCGTCGAAATTTAGGGTTTGCAGAGTTAGGACACATTTTAGATTTGTTTTTAAGGGCATTTGATATAAATAGTCCTTAGATTGATAAGATTGCAGTTGAAAATATATGATATGAATCATATAGCTTCAATAATATCATATATGTTGTTTGTTTCTCCATGTATTTAACAACAAAATAAAAGTTGAGTGGGAAAAATAAACCCATGTCAAAAAAACCCACCAACCAGGTTAAGTGCTCTTCAAAACCCAAAGCAGAACATGGAGAGCAACACATCCTAAACAACCTTTTAGACTTGCCATTTTCCTTGCATAATAATACAAGTAACTTTATTTGAGATCCATAGTTGCATTAACCACGTTGAAACCCAAGTTAGCATGTTGTAAATTTAGTAGTAATTGGATAGTTGCAGTGAGAATTAAATTAAATAAATAAACATAATGTTATGGGGAATTGTGCTAAACAGAGCTCTCGCTAATATTCGTCCTAAAATCAACACCATTATGGGTTAAATCATACTTGCACATGAGAGATAAATCTATAACCCTAATATCTCCTCATTTTAATATATACAAATTGATTGATCTCGATCTGTATCTGTATCTGTATCTAAAGTGGGTTCAATTTTCTCTAGATGGAAAGAAAATTATTGTCTGCCACAAAAAAAATTCATTGTACTATGCAAAAGAAGAAGAAGAAGATTGAGTGAATGTAATAAGGCGCGTAATGTCTAGGGTGGAGAGATATTGCTTCTTCTGCCAATTAGCACCTGTCGCTACGTGCATTTGTAACGTTCCTATATGAGGCAATTGGGATAGAAGACAACGTTGTGCACAGGCTTGTCATCGACTACGAAATATTATGTTCGTGGGTTATTTGTGAAGATTTGCTTTATTGGACAACGTTTCGCTCCAAGGCTTATACAATGACTTCGACATACATATTTTCTTCAGCTTTGATTATTCCATGATACATGTGGTGAACGTAGACATCAATCCTTGTGTCCGTTAACATGACATGGCCTTTCAGTGTCAGTAAGGATTGTCGATTATAAAATAGTACTGGAAGGTTGACCTTATTTTTTATCTATTATGTCGACGAATTACACTTTCAATCTACTCAAAATCCATGTCATTTCTGTTGTTAGAGGGGGGAGGGCACAACGACCTTTGGCTATAATGACGAGGATCATAGACAATAAGATGGTTTATAGAAGTGCGTGAAACTTGTAAGCAAGTGCCGGGTAAAAATCAATGGAGTTGTAGGATTTTTTTTCCTTTTTCTATACCTACAATGCAATCATACTAGTCAAAGTGGGCATAAAAGATGATCATAAGATTGACAAAGCAAGAGCTCACTAATGATGATGATGATGATGATGATGTACTACATAACAATGAACGTAAACCACAGTAAGGGCCTATGTCCCATTTCATACGATCTTGGACAATGTATTTTATGAGTTCAATACAAGATTCTGAGTGAGATTTCTACGATGTAATATATTACTTTGGAATAAATGCATGGCTAAGATGAACGAACGAAAAATCTATGTGTAGATGTTAATCAAGTCAATGACAAGAGAAGGAATGTATTATGTCAATTACGCAATAGGATTTGATGACACAAGATCATAGTTTAGGAACATGATCCAAATTTTTCATTGCCAAAGGATAAGTTACCATAACGTAGGTGTTATACATTTGCATATACTTCAAGTGTGATCATTGAAATAGACTCATACTTATAAAAGAAACATACTTAAGTGTGCACACAGACTTTCCTCTTTTCTCACTAGTCAGTTTTTTAATTTGTGCCTTACTTGTTAACACACTTCTGTGATAAAACATTGCAACAAAGAGTGCAAGTCAAGAGTCCATAAAAGAAATTAAACCTTGTAACTCAAATGTCATTAATGTATTCGTAGGACTTTGAAAGAGTTGGCATTTTGTCCTAGTAAATAAAGAGACATGGTATGAAAGGACTGCACTTGTTCACTTGTTTTCTTTTGGTTACGAGCTCTCATTAATTGTAAATCTATCTTGGAGATTCTTATTTGTGAATTGGGATGCTACAAGTAGATTGGGGGTGACGTGTCCCCAATTTTTTCAAAGGATAAGCCCAGTACGAGAGGATTTGAATATATGGTTAGGACCCTTGAACATTGAAGGGACTTAGGTTTCTTAAGACGATTTCATTGGCCCAAAGATCCCCATGACATTAAAAAGGAAGAACATAATGTCATCAGAGTGGTCTAATCACTTTGTTAACTTCCCGTAAAAGAGATGGAATGGAATAACAACCTACAAAGCTATCTTAGCGACTCCACTTTCAAATTCCGACCCCATGGACCATACTGTTGCAGATGGATCTAGCTCCCAAGTGTGCTAATATCACAAATTTACCAATGGAATAAAATGCATCTCATGTCCCCACCACATGTCGTAAATATCATATCCGATGTATACAAATACTTCAATAATGAAAGAGGAGAAATAAGGCACATGATCTCACACCTTCTATCTAGGTATTGTATATGAATGGAGTAGTGAAGGAAAATATGATGCACTGCACACCCCTTGTATTCTATTATGACACCATGTTTCCATCTATCACTTTAAATATGTACCAAAAACCTATTTGCTAATTGTAGAAATGGCCGTCAATTTAGAAATTTCCATGAAATAATTTGAAAAAACATGTCACATGTGCATCCCCCTCGTATATACATTGATTGAATTAACTATGAAATGTGTCATGTAGTTGATGTTGAGGAAAGATCAATTGATGGGCCATTCTTGTAAATACTTCATTGGCAAATCAAACAAAACATTTCATCCTTGTATTGAAAACATACTCTTAGCATAAAGATAAATTAATTTTGCATTGAGATACATTGGAAACAACATAGAAAAACAAGTAACAACACTCAAACCAATTAAGGCATTTAATTATGTCGCGAGATATTTGTACAATGGCAACCAAGAGCTATAATAGTGTGAGTTGTTCACTTTTATTCTTGACATTAAATTTGACGTTCATTTAACCACCATGTGTCAATTCATCCTTAAATTTGACCATCACGTGAATATTTTTTCATTTTCTAAGAGAAGACAATCGAAAAATAATAATATCTTGGCCATGTGGAAATGTTTGGGTTTTTTTTATCTCTTAATAGATTTTTTTGAGACCGATGCAATGGTGCAACTAAATTGATGCCATTTATCACAAATCAATGAGAACTTGGCAAATAACATAATGATGTTACTAATCAATGTGATGTGCGAAAAATCTAAAAAAACAACCTTGAAATTGATACCTATCAACATATTTCACATAGATATATTTATTATAGTGGATTTATTTATTTATTTTGGGTATACTTATAAGATACTAGTATAGATAACTTAAATACAACTATTTAAAATACACTAAGAGATATCATTCTTAAACCATATATATTGTATTTTTAACATAAGTTGATATCGCTCTGTGTATTTTAGATGGTTGCATTTAAGAAATTTATACTAGTTTAATTATCTGTTAAACTTGGAAGATATACTACCTCTAGTAGAATCTATTTGGGATGAAACCATTTTCATTTAAACACAAAATTAGATCATTGAACTCAAAATTTACTTCCATCAACTTCAAGGTTGATCATTTGGGTCACAGGGCATTGTGAGGATCTCTTCCCTCACATTTCAGAGGAATTTGCAGGTCTAAAATAGACCCTAAAATACAATTGAGAGTAAATACCATAACAAAATATCCCCAACATCAAAGATACTTTTTCTTTGTGGTATAATTCTTTCATTTCAACATCTTGAAAAATAATACAAGATTTATTTCCTGGAAAAATAAAAATTGGACACATCCATACAAATACTTGATTGTGTAATGTCAAATAACATGTAGGGTAAAACACAATCACAAATGAAAAAGGATATCAATATGCTTATGAAATTGCTTATTTTCAAGATTTTAACGTCTTGCTTGAGCTAATAAAGGAGTTCTTCCTAACAATTCCACATGACGATTCTTCCTCCATGGTTGGTGTTATATTTAATCCCAAAAATTCAAACGATGTTTACACACCCAAATTTGGCATTTGGCATTTGATAATGTTGGGGTTTTTGCGTATATATGTTGTACATGATTTGCACGCATAAACAAAGCTCAAGTGCACTATCATATGCTATCCTAAGGCTTACAATCCTTCATTACACTACTCAAAACACCTATAGGAATGCCTCTCTCATTAAAAAGCACCGTATAGCTTGTGTACAAAAATTCTCTAGACCATTAGTTAAGCTTTTTTCCCCATTGGACAAAACTGTCCAGCCAGGATAGGACCAACTTGTTGATTTGGTCCCTATCGGTCGATCATGTCCTTGATCTTTTAACGATCAAATTTTCAAATGGCCATCTTCTTATGAGTTAATATTTTCCCTTCAAGTCCACCTTAGTGTGAAATATTACCCTCATAGCCATATAAATACAAATCAAATCCATTCATTTACCAACATGCCACTTATCAAGAGCTCTTTTAGGAATATCTATCAAACATCAAGCAAAGTTTCCTTATTCTTTCTGTAGACACCTAAATTTGACTACAAGTTTTAATACTAAAATTGCACCAATTATCCTCTTTCCCGTCATTTTGTTATAGTTATTGGTTTTTTAAACTAATTAGCTAACATTCCCCTTTATCCCGGTCTATTAATGACACTTCATTAATTAAATAGATTCATACTTCATCCTGTATGCCAATTAACGTCGCTTCGTTGGTTATTGATTAACTAAAATTAAACTAAAGTAAGGGAAAGTGTAGTAATAGTTAATCTAATATAGGAGGACTAAAACGATGTAAAATATGCTAGGAAAATGTATGGAATAACCTTAAATAATTATGCTTGATGAAATAAAACCCTAGGTATGTAAAGATGTAAAAGAAAAGGACTTAGCTGATTGCTGAAGACTATCACAAGGTGTCGCAGGTCTGACTGTGGATTCCAGAAGTAGGAACAACTATACAGAGGTCCTATAAAGGTTAGATCTGGAGGACTGGAGCAGTGCCTTAGAAGGTACTGGGGTGCCCCAGGGCACCTTGGTTTTTGCAGAATAGGTGCCCTGGTCTTGTATAAAATCATAGAATAATGGTTCTTTCAATGTCGCAAGATACTCTGAAATATTCCCTGTATGTCACACTCGATTTGCTGAGTTGCACTGAATGTATCAAATAATGTAGGATGAAGAAATGACCTACAAAAGAAAAAGGAAGTATCAAAACCCTAAAAAATAAAATATGCAAAATGAATGGGTCGGACTGACCTCAGTTGCCACAACAGTGGGCTTACTAAATTCTTAGTGTTGCACCACATTTTTGGACCCAAATGTAGTTCTGGTGTGTGTGTGCATGTCGTGCCCTAGGTGCTCTTGTGCCAGTCGCACTTTGTGAAGTAGCGAACAATAATAACTATAGAAAATGTAATAGCATGTGTGCATGGAATAAAATAAAATCCTTCCCCCTATGTTATGTGTGTTGATGCAGATCTCCTAGCCTTGATGCATGGAACTATGTGGATGCAAGTGATGCAATGGATGCAACTCTAGATGGAGTGATAGTAGTAAGTGATGTTAGGACCCTCATTATGGTCTCATAACTTTATATTTATAGGGTTCTCTTGATCTAATTTCACAATTAACCATGACATGGACAACGAGGAAAAAGATAAGGATGAAAAATGGCTAGAAGAGGCCCAAAAAGAAGTAGGAAAGTAGAAATAGGATCAGGGCACCCTTGGTGGGACCAGGGTGCACCCTAGTACAAGCCTGGCCACTCCGGTTTGGGCTAAAATGCCATGGACAATTGATGAAATAGTTGGGCATATATATGAAAATGCGTGGGAATGACGAAATAAAAGGTAAAATAAGATGGCCAAAGGTGGGATTATTTAGTACTTTCTTCACTTGAGAACCTTCTAAATAGTAGTATGAGACCGGGATAAATAATGCCTAAAGTGCATGATTTTGTGACTACATTTTGCCCCTACTTTATGTTGGTGAGCGGAAGGCTCGGTAACATAAAGTAGATAGAGATGCGTACCTGATATCCATGTATAGTGTAGTAGAGATGTGCCGATGGACTAGACTCAAGCGTGGAATGACAAAAATAAAAAGTGAGGAGCGTAGATTCTAAAGATGAAAAATGTGCATAAAAAGTGATGAGAGTGAACATAGGGTGGAATGTGTGTGTAGATGATGCAGTGTGTAATGTACCTACATGGTTAGTAAAGGCAAGTTTCATCATGGTGTGTCATCATTGCATTGTCATCGTCGTCATCGTCGTTGTTGCCCAAAATTTGACTACTTATCTCTCATACAACCGAACCTGGAAGGAGAAAGCATGATCAAGTAGTCAAATATGTATGTATGTAAAAACACTGTGTAAAATACACATGTGTATAGAAATGTGTAAAATACACAAATGTAAAGTACGCTAAAAGAAAAGTGTAAATGGAACATGTGCACCTGATCCATGTCGAGAGAAAGTGTGTAGAAGGATATCTTATTCTGTTGCGAGTTTTTTGGGAGATCTCACGCCACCCTAGCTAAAAAGGTGTAAGGAGGAAAAGCTTTGTGTGCTCCAACCTTTGACCACTTCTACTGAAATGTGTGTGAAGAGATCTATGTACTGTCCTGGTTTTTTTGGGTGATCCTGACGCCAACTGGCCAAAGTAGTGTAGAGAGGCACACCCACTGTAACCCCCAAGCCTGTAACTGCTTCCTAGAAATGCTAAGGACACCAGGTCCTGTAAAATCCATTGTGTATGGAGTTCATGTAGACTGGGTGAACTCACTCGTTGTATGTAAACCCATAATTCCAAGGGCGAAAAGTGTACCGTACTGAATTGGTGTAAATATGATGTGTTAGTATGTAAAACCCTCAATGATGTCCCCCTCTTTGGGGGTGTATGCAGCATCGCTGAAAGGAGAATGTGGCCCCAAAAGAGGACCTACCGCACTCTGACCTATAGAACTTTGTCTTGCAGGGGGAAAGGGAAAGCGCTTGGTAGAAACCAAGGAGCACACAAAAGGGGATGGCTAGCCAAAACAAGTGTTAGTCTGAAAACACATGCATGCAATAAAATATGTAAAATATGCAGACAATATAGTAACTACCAAACAAAGTAGTGTAAATACACAAGAGAAGAAGTAGACCACACAAAGTGGGTTGTAAACATGGGACATCACTCACGATGTCACAAGACACGCAAGGTCGTCATGGCTGCAAAAAACAAACAAGTGTGCACACACAAACATAGGGCAAAATCCCGCATATAATGACAAATAATGGAAGACAAGTATAGAAAAACAAACAAGTAGTCATGGAAACATGTAATCCTGCAAAACAAGTGTTGCACATGGAACACCCATTAGCATGTTAGAGCAATAGCCAATATGTCAAAACGTGTATGATCAAGTAAATGTAAGATGCTAAGTACAAAATGAAACAATAACACCTAGATAAGACGAATGTGGATGCCCCCAACGACAAGTATAGGAAGGGTAGAAGGCGAGCCTCCATGTTGCATGTAATATTCTTGTATCTACGATCATACTAAACAAAGGTATGAACGTGCATGTGTGTATGATATAGATAATGACATATAAGAGATCAATCTAACATGTGTAGTAAAGTAATCATGCAAAACACTAGCAAGAAAAATTAAATGCCCCCAATACAATGTAGTATGCTCTGGATGGATGGAATGGAATGCAAGATGAAATGGTGGGATAAATGTGCCCCCCGAGTGTATGGTATATGTAATGAGGTTCATTTTGTTTACCCCCTCAGTAGTCTAGAATGAACTGTAAACGAGAGTGCGTCATTGGGAAACGGTCGAGTAGTGTTTGGTGTTTCTAGCACGCTGCGATGAGTGCGTGTATGTAGTGATGATGATATGCGACAAGTGGAGGGACATGCGTGAACCCTATAGCCGAAGCGTATATCATGACTTGTTGAATGGGGTGAGTGATGATTTATCCCTAAGTGTATATCACTATAAGATGAAATAATGGAGGGTGGTGATTTAGCCTAAAGCGTATACCACTATATGATGATAGAAAAGATGCGACAATTTATCCTAAAGTGTATATCATTATGAGATGGAAGGTAGGGAAGTGGTGATGTAACCTAAGGTGTATATCACTACAATATCATTAAATCGGTGATGATTTAGCCTAAAGCGTATGTCACTAGTCTTAGGATTGTCACATGATGAAATGTCACATGGTGAGTGTAAGGTCCATTTGATTAGTAAACCCTCGGTAGTCAAGTATGGACTGAGGAACTAAAGTGCGTCATAGGGAAATGAGCGTAGCTTGTAGAACAATGTAGTGTATGTAGTAATGTTTAAATGACTATAGGATGTGTAGAATGTATAAATACACGGTGTGAATAATGAAATGTAGGATGTGTAGGGTGTATAGAATGATATACTTTGTAATGTGTAAAATGTGAAAATAGGCGTAAATAGAAATGGAATGTGGAAGGATAAAATGTAAAGCTAGACTCATATGTAATGTAACCTAGCATAGTATGTAGAATAAAAGTGATGGATAAATGCACAGTGTATGAGGAAACTATGTATAAGGTATGTGTAGATAGCGTAATAATGTATGTGGTGTGTAGGGTAAGGACTAGTATAATGTAGAATGTAGGGATGAAATGTAAAACTAGACTCATAGGTAATGACGACTAGTATAGTATATAGAAAATGTATGATATGAAAATGCACAGTGTATAATGTTACTAAGTGTGTAGATATCGTAATGAATGTAATGCGTAGATGAGGACGAGTACAATGTAGAATAACCATAGAATGAAAGGTGTATGACGCACAATGTATGATGGAATGCAATGTATAATGCCTAAGGTGTAGTGTATGGGGTTTAGTGTAATGGTAATCCCCTCAACAGTCAAGTGTGAACTGAAGCACAAGAGTGCGTTAGCGGGTAATGATGGTGCTATGATGCATGATATGGTATGCCTATTTGAGAATGCAAAGATGATAGATGCATGATTGCGTGGGCTATTGGACGCTCTGCCCCCCAAGCACGCACACACACACACACACACACACATATAGATATTATATATATAATTAACCAATGAGATTGAACGTCGAAGGTCCTTCAGCCAATGGGTACGAGGATGAAAGTGTAGAACCGTGATCTAAAAATGGTGGCATGTAAGATAAACATTGTGTTGGTGAACGAAATCTATATGCATGTGATGGATGAGTATAAGATTAATATCATGGTATAGTAAAAATGTGTTGGCGATGGAGATCTCGACAATGTTGTGTGGCAAAGGTGATGAAGATCCACATGGAATAAATCGAAGGTGGTGATCGACGTCGAGAAGCAGTAAATGTCCTAGGAAGAGGCCTATGCCGATGTGAAGGACTAGCAAAATGAGTTGGTCATGTAAACGGCACTCGAAGTAGGTGAACTAGGAATAGAATGTGTTTTTAATAACATAGAATGAGACGTGTTATAAGAGGTGGATGACACATTTTTATGAGGAGATGACGACAGTGGAGGAGATGGAGGGGACACCGTTAATAGAAATAACTTGGGAATTTTGAATGAATTTAACTCGCAAGTGAGTCATAGATATGATAGATTGAGAGCGACGAATCCAATTAAGGCCTAAAAGCAAGTCACATCCCTCAATTGTGTTTCCAACAAGGAAAGGGACAAGCATGGTAACAGGACCGACCATGACATACAACTTAACAACACCAAAGGGTTTGCAAAATGGATAGTCGATTTGCGACGGAGAGTAACCAATAACCCGACAGGAACGACATAGAACAAACACTAATGAGCCAGGATGGATCAACCTTAGTATTGTTGATGGTGGTCGAGCCAATAGATGTAGCCAACCTCTCCAACAAGGTTACCAAAGTCAATATATGGTAACCAAAGACGATTTAGGATGACTAACGTCATTTTAGGGTTTATCGTCGTCAGTTAAGGTGGGGATATCCTAGGTTTACTAAAATGACAGATCTTGGCAATCTCTTGGCCAGCTCTATCTTTTCCCGCGGATCAAAACGGGATTTTGCACTTAGATAACCAAAAATGTTGTTAGAGGAAGAATAGGCATGTGATTTTTTTAGGGGTGAACTAAGTCTTAGTTAATTAAGGTAGGTATGACTAAGTCTTAGTTAGTTATGGTGAGTGGATATTGAGTCCTTGTAAAAGGGAAACATGCTAAGAATATGTTTATGATGAGGTGTCTAGGTGAGGTGGAAATTAGTTTTAATTAAGGTAATTAAATAATGAATATTGTGAGCATAGGTATTAATTTAATTATAAATAATTAAACTAATATTAATGTGGGGTAAAAGGGTCATGGTTATGAGAATATGTTTAAGTTGGCTATTTGAAAAGGGAACGAGGGGAGTGTGACCCGATTTTGGTGTCTACATTTTTCCCCTTTTTGTTGCGTAGCTTGTATTGGTAAGCGATGTTGAAAAAAACAGGAAGTGATTGCCCCATATGTGGATGAAGCTGATACCCCTCAAACCAGGCACTGATGATGTGTAATATGGAATCGATGAGTAGTTTGATAAATGTGTAGTTGGTGAAGATAGGTGGGAAAGGGGGATGAGTACTATGGGAAAGGGTGATGGTCAAGCCGGGTAATAGGTAATAGGTCGGGGGTCAAAATCGGGTCATGGGTAATGGCAATCAAATGCACGGCACACATATAGATTGCAATACAGTACTAGGTTAAAGAGCTTACAAACTCTACATCATCCAAGTTCGATAGGTTTATCCAAACAAGGTTGAAGTTTTCAGGTATCAAAGGTATAGGATATGGTACGGAACACAACGTAGGTTAGGTGCAAGAATGTTTAGGTATGTTCCAGTACACCAAAGTTTTGGTCAAGATAAATGGCACAGTAATAGGAAAAGTCATTGTTGTTAGGATAAAACAAACATAGGTGACAATATCACAAGGTATAGCTAGTACATATGGACAATGGTCACACCAAGTAGGACAGATTTAGGTAAATAGGTCATGGCACAAGTAAGGCCAAGGTATATGTAGCATAACAAATCCCAAGACGCAACGAAGGAAATTTAGGGGTAGCTTGAGCTTGTAGGTATGGGTCAATGGGTGTCTGGAATGATAAAAGGTGTGTAGGACCTAATGGTTGTAGGAAAAAGGAAGCTTAACAAGGCCAAATAATTATAAGGGTTGACCGATGCCGGTTATAGGGTTACCGACATCGGTTGTCTAAGGCACAAATCTGGCAGATGTCGGTCACAACAAGTTGGGGTTTATAAAATAAAAATTCCATATTTTATGGAATCATTGTTGTGTTGTGACTTTGGAAAAAATGACAGAGCCATTTGACCTTTTGTACTTTTTCTGAGAGAGAAGGATAGGGCATTGTACCTAGCTAAGGTGGAGAGTATGAATTGGTGAGAGGAGCTAGGGAGATTGGGTCCATGAGCTCAGGGGTATCAATTTGATTGGTTGGAGTAGAGGAGTGGATTTGGTTATTTGGGTATGACAGAGGTGGGAGAGGGTTTGGATGGGCCACTGGTGCAGTGGCCAAACATACCACCACGCTGACGACACCGCAATGAGGTAGGATTCGATCTCGATTTGTCATTTGTACTTATAATAGGTTGGTAAAATTGGTGTTGGGTAAAACTGTGTCGGGGTGGGGGGTATAATTTTGAATTTTTGGTTAAAATGTTGCAATAAGGGAGGGGGGAGATCCTAGGTAGGGTAAATAGGGGTGGGGAGGGGTTTAGGTTACGTTTGGTTAAGGTAGGATAGGGTTCTAGGTTAGATTTGAGAATTTTGGGAGAAATAGGGGGGTTTTTCATATTCGGTCACCATGACAGTGACCGACGCTGATCACCATGACAGTGACCCGATGTCAGTCAAGATTTGGCTGACGTTCAGTTGGCATTGGCCGAAATTAGTCAAGTAGCAAGTGAGCGATACTGGTCATGATGGACCGATGCCAGTCAGAAGAGTGATCGATGCCAGTCGGATTTCAAGAAAAATAGATCAAGAAACAAAGGTAGGGTAGGAGAAAAATATTGGCAATTAGGTGGAAAGGCAAGTTTATTGAGAATGAGTAGGGTAATAGGTATAAATGGTACAAGTGGATGGGTGTAAAAAGGGGTAATCTGTAGGGTTGGGGTACAATAAGCAATAAGGATTTGGGAATAAGTTTTTCAGGTAAGAGATGTGTTGATTATGGTGAAGGTTTACCAATGGTATGATTTGTTGGGTGCAGGCTAGGGTTCAGTTGCAGATGAGAGATAGAGTACCGCCTCTATTACTAGCGGTACGAGGGAGCGTGATGGCAGAGGAGTGACGTCACATTATAGATGTCATTCTTATTGGGATCAGACGATACAGACACATAGTTTGGGAGCTGAGCTTGATGGTTGCACTCATCGATAGATGGGATTCAATGACCAACACATTTGATATGCCAATGGGTGAGATCACACTCACCCTAGAGGATGTGTACAGGATCTTACGATTACCGATAATGGAGATACATGTGTATTTTATTTCTTCAGAGGCATCATAGGAGCTGATGTTGATGGTGTTTGGGGAGGGGATGGCAAAGATGAGGTTCCATAGCGCAAGCCTGAGCTATCGCAATATGTACACATGCCCATCCTAAGGAGATGAGATCAGTGGTCTTGATCATGGAGGCAGTGTGTTGTTTTGCACTGCCAGATGCGGAGGGTGGGAGATTCCCATAGGCACTGATGGGGGTTCTCCATGACATGATGGAGGATAGGACCTGTTTTTCTTGGGCACCAACATACTTGGTGCAGTTATATAGGGAGTTATGGGCCTACGGGTGGTTACGAAGGTTTAACTTGTGTTGTACCTTTCTTCTCCATTGTTGGGCATATGAGCACATCATATGTGTGCGTCCAATTGGTATGCCTGGCCAGATGCATTTGATGCGAGCTTGGTTTGATTTGGGTACATGAATTGGGTGCTCTATTGTTGGAGAGCACAAGGTTGTTAGGGTTACTCACAATGTGGCATATTATAGGCGGGTGTTGGACAGATTATCTGGGGTTGACATCATTTGGAGGCTTTATGTTGGCTTCCCTTCCTACAGGAAGATGGCGGTGGAGCTAGAAATGTTACATATATTTAAGTGGATAGAGGGGCATCATGTCGATGAGCATGAGATGATACCCATATTGACAAGGTCAGGCAACAATTTGGGCTACCCCAGGACGTGCCACCACCATTCCCTCAATACAAGAGAGATGACATGGAGAGGCCTATGCCTCTACCATAGCCGACCGGGCAGGAGGAGCAAGGCAGTGGACCGACAAAGCTTGATGATGCCAGGGTTACAGATAGGTATAGGTAATGGTGGGAAGTCCAGCTACGAGCAACACCACCGAGGCCAGGGCAGTCCAGACGTTGGCTACCTTTACAGTTCAGAGGGATACTTTGCAAGGGTAGGTTGCCACCTTACAGGCCCAAATTACAGGTTTACAGGGGTAGTTGATAGGGTTTGAGGCACAGGTGGTGGATTTACAGGCACAGATTACCTAGGGATAGGCACCCGTACAGGGTGGAGATGGAGACAGGGGACAGGTGGCCACCTTGCAGGCACCTTGTTACAGGGCCATTTGGCCACTACACAGGCACATATTGTGACCTTACAAGCCTAGGTCACAACACAGGCACCGACATAGGCTCAGGGACAGGGTCCCATGGTACAGGTACAATGTCTGAGACCGATGGCGCCACTGTAGACAGTACCGATGGCCAGGTTCAAGGATGCCCTAAACAAGGTGCGGTATTATCAGGACCATCTTACTACCATGGGGATAGATGTCCCCTCGTATGTAAAGTAAAAATCACAACAAGCCTCGAGTGAGAGGACCAGATCTCTTACACATAGTGCAGAGAGTACAGGGGGTCGACGAGCCCAGAGACAAGTTCAGGGTGAGGTGACGAGCTCACTGAGACCCATACGAGGCAGAGAGATATAGGGCAAGATGGCGGCAGGGTGTTGTGCTAGGGCGGAGGAGGAGGAGACAGATGAGACTGGCATGAACATCAGGTGGGGTGACGATTAGTCACCCTATATGTTCAAGATATAGATTTTTGTATATTTTTTATTTATACCCGGCCTGCGTACTGAAGATAACAAGGATGTACATGAGAGTTTTTGAGATTTTGTATTATTATACCGACCTACGTGCCAAAGATGTTGAGACTGTATATGAGAGGCGCGTGTATTGATTTTTCTTATGTGTACATATGCATGGACACACAGATTCTGATGATTTTTATAGAGATGGTGATATTTATGGTATGATGTTGTGCTTATATTGTAAAAATGTTTATTGTTATATGCATATGGGTGAAAACCAGGTGGATTAGGCATGATGGAGTTAAGTTGGTTTAGGCATGATGGAGTCAGGTCAATTTAAGCATGGTTGAGTCTAGGTTATAAGCATGATGGAGTTAGATCAATTTAGGTATGGTTGAGTCTAGGTCATAGGCATAATGAGTCAGGTCATAGGCATGGTTTGAGTAAGGTCCGTGTGTAAGTATGGTTGAGTCAAGTGATAGGCATGGTTGAGTCATGGTTTTGATTAAGTTCCAATTTATTGGTAACATGGGAGACAATTGGTGATGTATGTGCATGTTATGGTTTAAATTTCCAAATATTTTCTATGGTGGAAATATAAAAATGATAAATGAATGATTTGATGATGTGGTAAAAATGGTAGGTAGTTATGTTTGTTAATTGGTGCTTGTTTAGTTTAATTTCCAATTGTTGATAGAAAATGGAAACTAACTGAAGTAAAATGTGAATAGGAAAATGAAAGGGGAAATTGGTTAGGGTAAAGGGTGGTCGAACTAACCTCCAAGGTCCCCATGCCCACGGAGTGCTTCCTACATAGCCCTTGCGAAAAAGGGGCCTCAAGTCGATGTAGTTCTCCCATAAGCTAGGGAAGACTGTGACGAGGTAGAGGAATGGTTTGATAGGTTTTAGGTATGATTAAGAGTCTAGGTCATAGGTATGGTTGAGTCTTAGGGTGATAGGCATGGTTGATTCATTTAAATTGTAGGTGTTGATAGTCTAGTCATGTATAGGATAATCAATAAGTAATGAGGAAGGTGAATGGTAAGAGGTGGTAAAAGAGTCGCTTAATTGATACGAACCCTAATGAGTCTACCAAACCCATGATTAGGTTTATGAATGTAAGACCCTAAAAGGTGTTGCATAATGGACTATTCAAAGGGTGAAGGAAGTCGCATGATCATGAAAATGTTGCATTTGCTACGGCAAGTCCCTTGAGCAGAGAAAAAATTAGGGTTAAAATGCAATGAGGTGAAAGTGGGTGGTTTTAGCGTAACTTAGTGTACGACATGGCATGTTTACCGGTCACTAGAAACCCATGATCAAAAGTATGCAAGTCCATGACGAAAAATTTATCATTTTCTTCTTTTGTTTGTGTTTTTGTTATAGTAATCGATGTAGGAAGTCTATATGGGATGAGTATATTATCTCCTTGAGGTCTTCATGAAGTTGATCGATGCGGGAAGCTTCTGAACATTTTATTGTATCTTTGCAATGAATTTATATAGTTGTCCTTCGAGGGAGCATTCTATTTATAGCGATAAGATAGAGAGAAGAGATGTCCTTTTTGAGGGATTCATTTGTTTGCTAGAAGTTTGACTCAAGGAGTTGAATCCCATTTTGTTTTTGGACGTTTAAGTCATGGACAAGGCTATAGAGGAAGATTAGGTTCTTATTTAGAAGACAAAACCATTGTACATAGAGGTTAACCATGAAAGAGATGGTTTCAAGTGATGAACGACCATAGGATTCCATCTTTGAAAAAGATGAAAAGTATCCATGAGAATCATGCTACGAGTAGAGTCGTGGTACTCATATTGAAGATAAGGCTGAAAGGGGATGGGTAATCACATGATTCTAGTTTAGTCGGTGATCCTCAAAATAGGTAACATGGAAGGTGAACGTCTCTCAAGGGGCGAGCGGTCAATAGACATAAGGTGATATAAGACTTGATTTCAACAATAAAATGGTCGAAGATGTAAGGTAATGAGGGGATCAGGTTCGGGTTTACCTTCGAGTGAAGATAAAACGATGAGCACCTGATCCATAGGCGTGAGTAACGATATAGGGTCCAAGCCAATTAGGAGCAAATTTTCCCCGTTTACTTTTCTCTTCTTTGGTTACATGTTGATTTTCCTAATGGACAACGTCTCCAACCTAGAAAGTCAGTTCATGGACACATTTTTTGTAGGAACACTTGATACGTTTTTGGTAGATTTGGATATAGTCAAGAGCATTGAGACGACATTCATCTAACAACTCAAGTTGTGCTAAATGGTCATGTCGAAAGTCATAGTCATTGAGCATGTCTTGTAGTGAGATATGAAGAGATGGAATTAGACTTCAAGAGGTAAGATAGCCTCGGTACCATAGACCAGAGACAAATGTGTGGTAACAGTCTAAGTGCGAATACTAGTACGGTAATCCCACAAGGTGAAAGGAATGTGCATATTCCAATCCTTCCTAGTATTTTCAACTACTTTCCTAAGAATTTTGTTCAAGGTTTTATTGGTTGATTCAGCTTAGCCATTTTTTTGTGGGTAATAAGGTGACGAGAAACTGAGTTGAATGCCAAAAGCATCACACAACTTTCATAGGATTTTGTTTTTTATTTGCTTTCCATTATGTGTGATGAGGTGGTGAGGAACACCGAAGCAACAAATTTTGTGATGGTTGATAAATTCACATATTTTCTCAACTTTTGTAGAAATGAGGAGAATGGCTTGTACCCATTTAATGTAGTATTCAATAGTTGTTATAATCCATTGATGGCGTTGTGAAGAATGAGGATTGATCTCTCTAACAGGATCCAAACCCCATTGAGAGAAAGTCCAAAGGTCTCGTGTGACCTGTAAGGAATGACTAGGTGTGTGGTAAAGATTAGCACATTGTTGGCATTTCACACAATGTTTGACATAGTCACAATAGTCATGGTTCAGGGTTGGCCAATAATAGCCAAGGCGAAGAATGCATTTAGTGACAGCTAAGACACTAAAATGATCTCCACAAATTCCGTCGTGAACTTCCTTGATAGTGTAAGGAATTTCAGAACTGGTAAGGCATCGTAAGAGAATACCGTCGAATTCATGCTTATAAAGGAGACCATCCATGATGACATAGCGAGAGACGCTTTTAAGAAAGGCACATTGTCCATTACAAGTGAGATCGGGAGGCAAAATGGAAAGGGAAAAGTAGCCTGCAAACTACTTATACCAAAGGTCACGTGGGTCAGGTATAATAGTTCCAACGGAGTTGACCGCATGAGATAAATAAGAGGGTGATTACAAACTTTGTATTGTGACAAAGATTTTGGATTCGGCAGCTGAAGTGGGTATCTGAGAAGCCAGAAAGGCCATAGTTTCTATAAATTTATTGGTAGAAACGTGGGGTGGTTTGAAGTTCGTAACGGTCAAAGGTAGTCAAAATTATATCAACATGAAATCTGTGCTTTTGGAGTATTTCGTTACGACACTAGTATATACCATTGACTTCGCTTACAACCAGTTGCGAATCACCAAAGGTATTAATTGATTTAGCATCTAGGGAGATGGCGGTTTGAATGCATAATACGAGTGTTTCATATTCGGTGATGTCGTTAGTGCACTCAAAATCTAGTTTGAAAGATAACGACATAGGTTCACCATCAAGAGGAATGAGGATAACACCTACACCACCCCCACACTGACACTTAGAACCATAAAAGAATAAGGTCATGTGGTAAGTGGTATCGTCTAAAGAGAGGGTAACATTGATTCATCCAGAAAATTGAAGTTAGAGGGTTGATTTCCGGAAAGAGGTCCGTCTGCCAGTTGGTCAGTGATGGCTTGGCCTTTGATAGAATTATGATGGATGAATTTAAGGTCAAGGTCGGCAAGAAGCATGATCCAACGTGCAAACACATTGATGTTGGTAGGGTTTTGTGTACATGTAGTGTAGAGGGTTAGTGTTAGTAACGACAAAGATTTTGTGGTTGAGTAGGTTATGATGCAACTTAGTGGTGATAAATACTAAGGCTAAGCAAAGTTTTTCAGCATGGGTCTATCTAGTCTCGTAGTCTAGAAGTGTGTGACTTATGTAATAAACCGCTTACTCCCTGTGCTGCTCGTCACGATGAGTGAGCATGACACCTAAGGAATGGTTGATAATAGAAATGTATAGGAAAAAGGGTTGGTCATCCTTAGGAGGAATGAACATCGGTGGTTGAAGAAGGTATTGTTTTAAGGCATTAAAGGCTTTGTGGCATTCATCATCCCATTTAAATGAGATGTCCTTTTGAAGGAGATGATGAAATGGTTGACAACGGTCATAAAGTTGTGAAATGAACCGACAGATAGATTGCAACTTACCTTGCAAGACTTCAAAGTTAATGGAGATTAGTAGGTGGAGGAATTTCAAGAATAGCCTTCACTTTAGTAGGATTGACTTCTATGCCACGCAAATAAATGATGAAACCTAGGAGTTTTTCATTAAAGTACCACAAATACGCACTTCTTAAGTTAAAGATGAACATAAATACTAGATGAGCTGGTCAAAGATGACCTTAAGGACTATCAAGTTTTCGGCCCGATGTTTAGATGTGAAAAGAAGGTCATCTATGTAATCTTCCAATATGCTGATGCATGATGTCATGGAAGATATAAATCATGGCTCCCTGATATGTAGCACCAACATTTTTAAGGCTATAAGGGCATGACTCGATAGCAAAAGGTCTCCCAAGGAGTGATGAAGGTCAGTTTTGTGTTGATCTTCTGGAGCGAGTAATATTTGATTATAACCCAGGAAACCATTCCATGAGTGATAGACATCTCATGGTCGGCGGTGAGATCAACTACTTGGTCAATGCCTGGAAGGGTAAAATTATCTTTGGGGCAAGCTAGGATTGAGGTCATAGAAAGTTCGTCTAAATAAGGAGTCCCCCTAACGCTTTTGTTACAAGAACAATGTTATAAATCCATTGGGGATACTCAATGGGTAGGATGAAGGAAACTGAGTGAATGTTTTGAATTTATTCTTTAACCACAAGAGCAATGCAATGATGTATTTTCCACAGCATTTGTTGAATGGGTTTGGCATCAACAATGGTAAAGTTGATATTGTGGACAAAACCCATGACATGGATCCATACCGGGTCATATCAGCAGTAGGACCAGGTTATAGCATTGCTATCGTCCCCCTTTAAAGACATAGAATAATTCTGGTTGAGCTAGCATGTGAAGACTGGCCCATCGTTCGAATGTGAATGGGTCGTAATGAGTGCCAAGGGTAGATTTCGATAATGGCATTCATTGAACATGAGTGTAGCATCTCAAGTAGGTTATGATCAGTGCCATATAATTAGAAGGGATGCCGCATTTGATTGTATGCGTGAGGAGGAGACTGATTGTCTTGACATTCTAGCACCACCATCGATCATGATGCTTCGTACGAATCATTTATCATGTATAGGACATATGAATGGAATAGAAGTCGGGAGCCTCGCCATGGTCATCTGATAAATGGAGAGGTACTAGGGATCTCCTCATTATGAGAAAAAAAATGAGGGCTCAGGCGACATGAGGAGTGAGGCATCAATAGGAATAAAAGAGTTAGATGAGGGATGATTTGGTGAAAGCATTGGTGACAATGGTGGTTGTGGGTGAATCGAGAAGCCACTGGATAGTGGTAGATTCCTTGACCGGTAAAAATTTATCGTTGGGCCCGGTACAGACATCATTACAGGGGCTTGTCTGTCGACAGGATTAGTGGAAGTTTGGTATAGTTATGATCATACATGTTCAAATCTTTAGAGGAGACTGATGTAATTGTTTTAGGGACATTGTGCGATGGGGTGAACCCCTAGGTCTTCCGAGCAATAGGGTATGTAGGAACTCCCCCTCTAAGATGGTGATTTTAGGTGTGGGACTGTGCAGATGGTATATTGGGAACATGAGGGATAATGGTGTCAAGGGTGGAGCTATTTTATTTTCTTTGAAGGAGTGTCTTTCATAAGTGCGGGGTATTATGCATACAATTAGAAGGGATGTAAATCTGAGGGGAGGTAGACGTGGAGAGGGGATGATGTCATGAAAGGTATCACCATGGCATCGATCATGAAAAATCCTAACAGTGGATAAGTTATCGATATAGATGGAAATGAATAGGGTAGGATCACTGACATTTAAATGGTGATTTGGTATAATCTCCTCATCAATACTGACCATGTTGATCTCGGCAATTTGAGGAGGTGGGAAAAAATGGTTGTGGAAGAAGGTTGATGATATGGTAAGTCACGCTGAATGGGTAAAGGGTAGATGATGTGTGGTGATAGGTGAAGGTAGTGAACATTGGGTAAAACTCATCAATGAATTTGTCAAACATTGATCGAAGGGCTTGTTTGTGAGGATTCAGAAGTTTTGAACGAGATCAGACATAGTCATCTTCAGAGGAGACTTATGTAATTGTTCTATCATCACGCGATGGGTGACACCTGTCTGATGATAAGCAAAAATCTTGGTCCGCGGATGGTGACCCTTTTGGTTGTGCGTTTGCAGATGGATCGTATATTGGTCAAAGCGTAGGTAATGTTATGATGGGCTAGGTATCTAAGAGATTGGTCCTTAAAATGTCTGAGCATAGGACCCCGCTAACGTGATCACAATGGGAAGTTGAGTGGAGGTTTGGATACAGGTGCGGATGATTGTGACATGAAGAGACTTTAACAGGAGGAGGAACGGGTTGGCCCTACTAGTTTGGATAGGAGCCTATGTGATCTGAGTAGGTTTTAACTGGAATATGTTTTGGTAAAGGAATGGTAGAAGAGAAAGCGACTGGAAGGTTTTGTTTGTTTGACCACTTTATTCGAGGGTATTTGGATTCTTATCTTTGGGTTGCACCTTCTTGGGTAAAGGTGACATAGAGAGTACGGGATGCAGAAGGGAAAGTAGATGGTGGAAGAGGACGATGGGTTACCCATGGGGACAACCGGAGTTTTGGTGGAATTTTTTTGGTAGAGGTTGGGTAGATGGCATGCGTTGAAGTCATATAGGAAAGGTTAGGGTTATAATAACTAGTGGAGGTATAGGTGGCAAGAAGTGCATGGGTGAGGGTGAGGGGTGTTTGGTTTTTTGGTGAATGAGGGTGTAACGAAGGCTCATGATACAGTAGTAAGTTTTTTTTAGCTTTTGACTGGCCTTGGGTAGGAGACTATTTGATCAAGGTTAATGGATGGGGCCCTAGGATAGACGTAAAGGAGGAAGGTGACAAATAGGTACAGTAGGTGAGATTGGTGTATGCGGCCTAGAAGGTTGGGTTTTTCTTTTTAGGTAGAGAGTATAATGTTGGTGTGGGTTTGAGATGGTGCTGCTAATTCCAATTTGACAGGTGGGTGAGTAAAGTCTTGATGTCAACATGACACCCAAGGTAGTGATGGGTCTAGCTATAGATGAGGACATATGTGTGGGTAGTCTTTCAGCTTTTGAAATGACTTTGGTCATGGGTAAAGGTTTGGATGTAGGTTAGAGAAGATGAAAAATAATCCATTTTCAATGGGCGATATGGGCAGTGTTGATTTGGTTGTCTAAAAATACCTTTAGGGTAGATTGTTGAAGTATCTTCAGGGAAACATTTGCATTTGAGTTAAAAATGGGAGCCGAAGTGATGTTCCCAGAGCATGGAATTATCAACATAATCCAAGCAATCGGCCAACTGTGGAAAACGGGGATTTTTGAAGAAGATGGATTTGTTTTGGTGGTAATCCCCTATAAAATATATCTGTGAGACAGGGAATTGGCTAGCCTCGGATTCTATAGGTAAAAGAGTCTGAGATCATGTCATTGAGGTCCTATGGGACTATTGAGGGGGATATCTGCCCCCAACAGGTAGTAGGCATGTTTGATGAGTCTCCCATGGGTAGGAGAGATAATAGGTAGTTGTGATGTAGACTTCTCCCTTAGTGGAGAAGAAGGTGATGATGATTCTCTTGTGGATGGGAGAATTAAAATTTTTGACTATTTGGTACATTGTGAATGTAGATGGGTGAAATGGTATTAGTAGGAAAGTGTGGGTTTCTCCATGAGAGTAGGGGGAGATTAAGGGGTACTCCTTTATGGTGTGAAGGAGTAAAAGGGGTATGCTCCTCTATGGGTAGAGGGAGCTCGTGCCAAGAAAATTCCTCAATAGATGAAATAGGTGGTATTTGAGGAACGCTTGGTACAGATATCAAAAAACGCTTGGACTTCACTAGAAATTTTTTGTCGTTAGATGAAGGTTCGCTATTTTGATTATATGATGGTTTATGATTAGGGAATGGAATTTTTAAAATATGTGAAAAATTTGATTTGCTAGCACATTCGGGTTTTTCCATGACAAGGGTCTCCATTATCTATCATCTCTTGGACAATGTTCTTAAAAGTTATGCAGTTACGGTCACTATGGCCTTTGACATGATGATAATTATAGTAGTCATGTTCTTTATACCATGCAGGCATAGGACGAGTAGGATTGAAACATGTATGAGGTTTTATGGGAGGAAGTGTAATGGATCTAGCTTTAAGAAGATTTTCCAAGACTGAAGAATAGGGCTCTCCAATTGAAGTGTACTTCCGCTGCTCCTGTCGGAGGTGAAAGTCCTAGATAGGGGAAAGATTGGAAGAAGGTTGGGCTTGATTAGAAGGATGAGATGGCCCTGCCTTGAGGACTACCACGTTGGCAGATCCTTTGGGCTTTGAATAGTTATTTTGAGGTTTTGAAGATGAAGAAGAATCATTTGATTTGAACGGGGCATTCTTGTTTCGTAATTGGATTTTCTTTTCTTCAATGACGCAATTTTCTAGCTTTCGTGCCATGGTGAACGCTTCATCGAAGGTTTCGGAAGGTTTATACCTGCAGAGTTGGTGAGATGTGTCTGAGCACAAGCTCTAGTGAACAAATCAATAAGTTTAGTCTGAGGTAGTTGGAACGTTAATTGGTTGATAAGACTCCGCCAGTGGGCAACGAAATCGGCGATAGATTCATCTTACTGTCAGGTTGAATAGAGATCGGTCATGGTGACTTTCTTGATAACATTGATTGAAAAATGGTCTAAGAAAGCTTGGGATACTTGATTAAAGGAATAAATGGAATGTCTAGGTAGTCCACTATACCAATCCAATGTTGGTCTTGTCAAGGACATTGGGAAGGTTCGTAGGAGCAAAGTGTCATCATGGGCGATTAGGTAACACCCATGTTTGAATGACCGCAAGTGTTACTGTGGGTCTTCTTTACTATTAGAAGCAATTGAATTTAGGCATTTCCCAATGCACAGGGTAGGGGCGAATGGGAATAGATGGATGGATAGGCTCGTTATATATTTCATCATAAGTTAAAGAATTACGGGAGCTAGAAACATATGCTTCTAAGGTCTGCATCTTTTCTATCATCATCTTAATGAGTTCGTTGGTAGGTTGTGATGAATGGGTGCCCCCTGCAGAAAAAGGGGGTTGATGCTGAATGTATGAGGTGGGTGGTATGTTAGTGTATGGTGGTGCTGAGTATGAGAACTATGCAGGAGGAATAGATGTAGGTGACACATAGCCAGAATAAGCAATAGACGAGGTCGAGGGTTTTTGGTAGTATGTGTAAGTAGGTGGGGTAGTCGTAACAACTCTAGTGGTGATTGGGGGTAAGGACTATGGGATAGAAAGGAATGAGGTTCTGGAAAGGGGTGTAAGTTACCGACAACAAAGGTGGTTGTGATGCAATAGGTATATGTGTGGTAGCGGGTGCCAGATGGGGCTATACTTAAGGTGACTGTTAGAGGAACTATTGATGTCACAGGTGTGCATAGATGACGTAGATGTTGCAGTTATAGTGGCTATGGGACCTAGCTGAGACACCACATGTGGTAAAGTGGATGACAATAGTGCCTCACTGGTGCTAGTTGACGCACAGGTTTGGGTGAGAGCAGGAGGTATAGATACGGGCATTTCGTATATTAACTTTCCTGAGGAGTCCTGGGTGGATGAGTGGGCAAGATAGTATTGTAGGGTTGCGGGGTTCTGATCAAGGAGTCTTGCAAACTCCTCCTCGTCCAGTAGCAATGGGGATAAGTTGAGTCAAATCCATAGGTGATAGGATGGATGGTGGTGATGGACTAGGTGGGAGTGGCTGATGGCTGGCATGAAATACGAGGGCGTTAGTTTGGCTACAAGTCAACACCATGTGAATAAGTGTTGACTTGGTAAGACTGTATCTTGTAAATGACATAGAAAACAACAGGGATGAAAAAGAATTGATTATGAGAGGTGAATTGGTAAGTGTTTTGATTACAACCAAAACAAAAGGACTGACGTTGATTAGGCCAACCGATGTTAGTTACTGGGTGACTGATGATGGTCACAGTAACCGATGCCGGTTGATGTGGGAAATCAACAGTTTGAGCAAGTGAGACAGAAACTGAGGAAATTAAACCATGGAAGCTATATCTAGTCAATAATATCATAATGCAGAGGATATGGTGATATCCAAAGATTTTAAATAGAGAAGAAGATGAGATGAGTGCTCTTTGGGTAAACTGACCAAAAGCACAGGGAACCGACACCAGTCAGATAAACCGATGACGGTCAGATGTAAACTGATGTTGGTTACTTATGAAATCTATAGAATGAAGAAAAATTTTCTTTTTGTGAATTAAGGTTGAATGAGACACCAACCCAAAAGTCTGAATATGGTAAAAAAAATGAGTCCTGACACACTCAGAAATAATCAAAATACACCAACTATGATTATGGAGTGTGAAAGAAAAGAAAATGGAGAATACAACCTCACACCTCAAAACACAAGTCAAGTACAAAGCTAAGAAAAACATGTAATCCTACAAGTGAATTTAGTGTGTTTAGCTTATATTATTTAAGGACTGACTCGTGAATTTAGAATAAAGTTTTTGGTTGGGAAGGCTTCCTACGAAGAATGGAAATTCTAAAGGTGAGGTTTCAAGTTATGTTTTGGTGGGGGTGGGCCTTTCTCTGATGGTGATGACTAGATAGAGATAACCAGCTGGGTGCCCACTGTCAATCCTCCGATCGTGTGATCATTGACAGCTTCTTCCAGGTGGGATGTTGTTTAAGAAGATGTATATATATTCCAATTTGTGTAGTTTGGCAAAGAAAGAGAAAAGAGAATATGCTTTCTACGATTCAGTTGTGTCAACCATCAGCTGGGCATGACTTCCAGCGTATAGGTTGCCCTCAGTTTTAATGTGAGATATAATGCAACAAATTAGAATGCCATGCAAGTGTTTTAAACCCAAATCGAAATGTGATATTCGATGTAGCAAGTGATGAACAGGAAGAGGGATGCTCTTTCACTAATGCAATACTAATGAAAGAAAGAAGTATTATTTTTAAAGCACCAAAAACACGATTGCTTTTAGACAATAGAAAGAGGGGAAAGATTCCATAGAGAAAAATTAATGTGAAATCTTTTCAAAAGGGAAACAGACACACAACTTTCACCTGGGAATGAATAAAATGCAAAAGAACACGGGATGGGTCCCATCGGGCATGCCAAAATGTTTCACCACTTTCTTTATGGATTTGATGAAACAGATAAGGTGATGGGCCAAGGATGAATACCTATTATGATGGTCAGTTTAAAGGTCGTGCACATGTTCTGACTTCTTGATCTAATGCTGACTACAAGAGTTTCCTTTTGGCTAGGAGGAACTACCTGAAATACAAAACAAGACCACAAAAGAGAGTTAAACAATATATGTCAGTGGGCTGCCTAGCGTGTGCTAGATCTAGGAAGTGTGGTACTTCCTTGGTGATAGTCAACCCACTATTTAATATAACTTAATGTGAGAAATTTCGTAAATAAATAATGTCCTATTGTAGTTGATATGACTTAGGTATCTCATCCAAATACAATAAGAAAATCTAATATAATAGGCTAGGTTATGATTAGATCTGGAAGTAGGGTAGGTGGTCAAGGTGATGGAAACAGGTCTGAGTCAGATTTTGGGTAGCTTGGGTTTCTTGGATATAGGTTTTCAAGTTTATGTTATTGGCAGGATTACCAAACATAGAGACCCGACGTCAGTCAAGTATGACTGATGAAGGTTTATAGAGAACCGACGACAGTCATGGTATAACTATCGTCGGTATAGGTGGGATGATGGAAACTCAAGGAAACTTGGTTTTGGGGGTTCATTTGAGATTAAATAGATATGGTGAGGAGAATGGTTAGGTATGTGGAGGTGTTGGGGGTACTCATAGATATTCAAGAATTAGATATAGGTGATAAAATGATTGTAGGTGGTGGAATGGTTGGATTCACAGAAAGGTAACAAGGGTGGGATAAAAAATCCAAATAGATGTTGATAAACAGAGATGAAGAAACTTTGTAATCTGAATAAGTATGAAATGATGCAAGTTAGAGATACACTTACTGGTGTTGCAGGTTTGATGGTTGGATGTTGATGATGGTTGATCTATGAAATAGTGCTCGGTGCCATGACAGTGCTTCCCAGAATGCTACCATGAATGCAAATACCTTCAGATTGGTCTTGGTGTTGGCTATGGTTGTCTGGAGGTGCAAAAGGGCTCTGGTTCTTGCTTACATGCCGATCTCCTCCGTTCCAAAACTTGAGAATTCTGAGCCAACCTCTCCAACAAAGTTACCAAAGTGAATATATGGTAACCGATGACAGTTTAGGATGACCCGTGTCAGTTTAGGGTTGACTGATGTCGGTTAAGGTGGGATATCCTAGGTTTACTAAAAATGACAGATCTTGACAATCTATTTCAGCCAACTATGTCTATTCTTGAAGATCAAAATGGGATTTTGCGCTTAGATAACTGGGAATGTTGTTAGAGGAAGAATAGGCATGTGATTTTTAGGGTTGAACTAAATCTTAGTTAGTTATGGTGAGTGGATATTGAGTCCTCGTAAAAGGGAAACACGCTAAGAATAGGTTTACGATGAGGTGTCTAGGTGAGGTGGAAATTAGTTTTAATTAAGGTAATTAAATAATGAATATTGTGAGCATGGGTATTAATTTAATTATAAATAATTAAAATAATATTAATGTGAGGTAAAAGGGTCATGGTTAGGTGAATATGTTTAAGTTGGCTATTTGAAAAGGGACCGAGGGGAGTGTGACCCAATTTTGGTGTCTACAAGTTGTCTCAAATGAAGAAAAGGCCTCAAAGATAAAGACTTTCTTATAGAGGCAGTAAAAGACTCTGGATAAATAGAACCTGCAGCTTAGAATTGCCAAGTACATTTGTCATTTTAGCGAGATTATTCTTATACCGTAAAACACATTTAGCAAATTATCCATTTGATCCATGTTTAAGTTGTGTTAGTTGAGCGTAAGAAATCTTAGAGCCTATGTTGATGGAGAAATGTGTAAGGAAGGCATCGGCTCTAAACTCTGAACCAGACTTGTACAAGAAATAAACTATGAGAATAATTAATTTCACAAACACAAAATATATTTCTTCTATCTTGTTCATATGAATACATTGTTACAAAATATATAGGGATAAGATTCCTATAATTAGGGAGATGTATTCTCCACTATTCTCTCACAAGAATCTCCTTCAACTAATTACGATATAGTGTTACAACAATAAACAATATAAATTCTAACCTATATTTAAATATTGTAAATAACAATATTAAATATTAACTAACAAACTACTTATTTACCACTCCATAAATATTATCTACCATAGAGACACTAAAATTCCTAACATTACCCCCCCTCAATGTTTGCATGGTAATACATATCTCATTCTTTGATTGTAGCATGCCACCTTTGTGTGCTCATGACCAACTTCTCAACTATGTAGCATCGGGCATGCACAAAACTCCCCACATGTGCCAACGCACATTTATTCCTCCAAAGATGGTTTTCTCCAGCTTCTAACAACAACCTTACCCAATTGGTTTTGCAGGTGTACCAATAACCTTTCACAATTAGTTTTACAGGTTCACCAAAAACCTTACGAAATTGGTTTTCCCTGGTTTACCAATAACCTTCACATCATGATTGTTATAATACATTTTGATCAATATTCTACATTGTTTTTACAAAATGGATTACATGAGGTATACACAACAGGTGAATAGGAATTTACATCATCTATTCTTATTATTCATGCCACACTGAAAAACTGAAATCTTCACAACACAACAGAAATAAAATGTCATCATACCAAATGTGTGGCGTTTCTGTTGATGATTGACGAGAGGTTGTTGTCTGACCTCTAGCCTATGTTGCCTCCATCCTCCAATGAATGTGTTGCTAACTCAAATGGATAAATCTATGATACTCAATCGTTTCCACATTGTTTATTATATAGTATCCCTCCCGTAATGTTAAACAACTTATTTTCCGAACGTCGGGTAACACCGAAAATGTCATCCATGAGGTTAATTTTTATTTTATTTTTACAATTTTTGACTCTTGACTCAGTTTTTATTTTGAAACTAACACTATGATATTAACAAATATACTACGACTCAACAAAATACTTTGACACTTTGATAAGACACAGACCACAATAAACCTATATTGTCATTTTGACAATTCAACTATTTATAACTTTTAACAAGGACTCTTGACTCTATAAACGACACTTTTAAGCCTTGACAAGACTATAGACTTTTGGAATATTCCCCTAGATAACCAAAAATTCACCTAATATAATTTACAATATAATAAACTAATGAATATTTAACATACTTATAATCACATTAACTCTAATTGAGACAATAGAAAAATAGAAACTAGTGCTTATTACCTTCGACCATTACCAATTAGCAAGAAATAATGACACGACACTTATTAAAGAAAAGTGAAAAGTAATCTAAAACAATGAACTAGAATTTTGACTCAAAAAATTCTAAACTACATAAACCTTACAGACATGGCCGAACACAGAATTAAAGGCTTGACGGCTTGTTGCATTGTGATAATTAAATGTGGTGGACGTCGTTGGGTAACTATAAGTCCCTACCTTTCATTGAAATTTATTATACACACATAATAGCAGCACGCAGTAGTTCTAGAGGCCAGTCTACACGACAATTAGCTGCAAGACTTTGATGATGCTTTTAGTAGCTCGCCTTCATCCCAAAAATTTGTAATTGAACATGAATCAGATACTTTCAATGATATTCTAAGAAAAAACTAATGCAATGTTCTTGGGAGATGGGACATGTTAACAGTGTCAACAGTAAAAGGGCAGATTAGATTTATATGTAAAAGGAAAACTCACAGGTAAGTAAACAAACCACAATCCAATGCAAAATTATTCAAGATCCAGATCCAAATGTAGAAGAATTGACCGAGGACCTCAATCTCTAGCTAAGGTAGAAATTGTTGTCACGTAGTGCATCAATATAGGTGTTACACATATTTGGTCAATCGATTTAGACTAATAATATTATCTATACCTGAGAGCGTCATCACAAATTTGAGCCAAGCAACAAATAAATGTGAAGAATCCCAACTATCTGGAGAAGCATTACACACAACTTGATATGACCTCAACGTAGATCTACTCCACATCCAATACGTCGGAAAAGTGACAGGCGAGCGTGAGAATCGACAAGTAACTCTTCTGCGTACCCGACCTCCCGAGGTCGTGCCGAGACAGCCGGTGGGGGTAGAATATGCTGACAAGCTAGTTAGGCAATCTAATGTCTTCGACACGCACTAATGGTATTTGCGAATCTAAGGCAAAGAAGGCCCTTCTTACTTGGACTGGTGTGATAGATCGATCAGCGAGGATGACTGCTCGAAGGCTCCAATCAATATCGAGCTCTGGCGTGATTCGATCTATGGGCTGCGGAATACGTGGGAAGTGACCTGGGATTGTTTCGTATATATCTCCTGATAAGGTCATATGGCGGACAATGAAAATAGTCGACTCTATGGACGATTTTCTGGCCTAGTCCAGAATTCCCTAGCTTCGTTAGCCGCTATATCTAGTAAGGACAGTTGTTCGACGATGATAGGTGGAAGTGGGGTAGACTGAAATACTAATGTGCGTAGGCCAGTGTCTATATCTAACTGACTTGTGGATTCGTTGGGCTGTGGGATCTGGGGATCACAACCATAGACTCTTGGTTGTTGCGGTCCCGTTATGGTCATACGGGAGATCAAGTTCTGATCCCTAGTATCCAGTAGTCGTAAGCCTTTTCAGCTTCTACGTTTAGAATCAGCAATTGTGCGATTTTCTCAGAATACCTCACAGGTGTTCTAGCGACTTGGATTCTTAAGCTGGTATCTATATCTACTAGGGTGTCTCCAGCGTCTGGCTGTGGAACTAAAGGATCGCACCCGAATATTTGTTCTTTTTCAAATCCTTCTACAGTCATGCGGATGTTTTCTAGGATAACCTGTAGTTTGGCTGATTTGACCAAAACAGATGTGCTTGGTCGTCTTCGATATTTAACCCTCTCAACTGTGACCTGATCTGTTGGAAGTCTGTTGTTGTTTGGAAGACTTGTATCCTAAGGTTTTGGTCAATATCAGTTATTGCCACTACGGTATTGGGCTGGGGCACAATTGGCTCGAAAATGTATTCCCTGGGCTCCCTGGGTCCCGTAATTGTCATACAAAAGCAATAATGAAACAAACTATGATAAAGTAAAAACTAAGTGTACTTCTAACATATATAATTTCTTTTTGTATTTTCTGGCAATTTATAAGAAAGCAGCTATTTAAAATATTTAGAATTGACAACTAAACTAACAACGTAAAACAAACAAAATAGCCGAGTGTAGCTATTTGTCTGTGCAATTTCGTATATCTATCCTAAACAATGAAATAACTAATCTATCTGCAAGATTCTCGATCCTACCTCAGAAGTGAGGAATGAATCATAGTTTCTCAGAAACTATCAATCCCCACAACCTCCCTGGCAATATCGAGAATGGAAATAACTGAAATAAAACGATTAACTACTTTATTTGATAAGTTCTAATTATAACTTTGAAAGATGGAACCTGGATTTCGCAGAACAGTGGCGAATCCGACGGTGTGTATGTTCTTGTCCCCTCAGTATGATCTCCACGTTCTTTGTGCTCACGTGAATCCAGAAAAGCGTGAAATGCTTGCATCAACAGGAATAAGTATTTGGATCAATGGACAGCCTTCGAAATGCAGACAGAATAGAATGCGGATAGGAGAGGGATAGCACAAGAGTACAGAGCTTGGCCTATGCAATTCCTAGCGGGGTCTACTGCGAATCATGCAACAAAGAGCGTCCAGAACCTGAGACTAGCCTGTATGAAGAGCAAAACCTGCAACTTTAATGGCTACCTAGACCGTTCTACTCCAAAACAATAATGCTGTCTGCACAAGTTGGGTCTGTGGCTTACCAACAGTAACATAAAGCTAAAACAAACCTGTAATAAACTGTTCTACCAATCCTGAGCAAACTAAAACGACCATGGTACTGAAAACATGAAGATTGGATTGAAAATGGTGGCCCAAATGATGTTTGCACTTGCACAAGTTGGATATGTGGCTTACCAGCTGCAATACAAAACTAACCAAGGCACTCAATGGAAAACTAGAAACCTAAGCAAAGGAAAACTAAATCTACTGCAACAAGAAATTTAAAACAAACTTTGGAGCAAAATTCAGAACTAAGATCAGGGGCCATTTGCATGTGCACAAACCATGCATTTATAGGAATCCAAACATGCAAAGATCAAATCCAAACTGAACTCCTAAACATTAAACAAAAGAAAAACACTATTCCAGGGGACCAAAAACATTAATGCAAGCTTAAGTCGGCAAGAAAAGCTGGTGAGTCGTTGATCTTTGCGTGCGTTCCGTCAAAAGCACGTTCTGGAAAACGCGCACGGGACCGCCGCCCTGCTCAGGGCGGCGGTTACAGGACCGCCGCCCTGTTCAGGGAGGCGGTCACGAGACCGCCGCCCAGGCAGGGCGGCGGTTTCGTCACTGAAGACCAAAAGGCCAAGAAAAGAGGAAAAATAGGGAAAACAAAGCACGCAGGGGCTAAGCGGGATGTTAACGCATATCCGTAAGGCTTTTCTGGATCCCGAACACCTTGCGAAGAGACCTGTATCATCATTGGGGCACTTATTACACCGTTCCGCAGTACAGTACCTTACAATTTTGGGTACGTACATATTGCCCCCTCGGAGAAGCGTTTTAGCCATGAAGAGGCATAAAACGGTGGGTCCGAGCATGGCCGTCCCGAAATGGGAAGTGAGAAATTATACCTTACACGCCCGTGTGTTGAAATGACGCCGCCCTAAAATTCCCGCTACCTGCAAAATGAAAAGAGCACTCAAATGCAGATAGATACAATAATTTGAAAAATAAACGTTAAAATAATAGAGAAAGAGGACGTACCGTTTGTGCGAGGATAGAAACTTACCTCCGTCGGCGCTCCGAACCTGCGAAAAGGTCATTTTAAAACGAAACAGAACGATATATATATGAAAGTGGGCCCATTTTCCTATTCATTTGCGCGAGTCGATTTGATTGATTTTGAGCTCTGGGACCCACGGTGACGGTTTCTTACGCGAGTAGAGTCAAAACATCCGTAGTGAGATAGAGATCATGCCTCCACGAGCGGAACACCGACCTCAGCGATCACAGGTTGGTTTTCTTCCATTTTGTGTTTTTCCCCTTTCAAATTTGAAATGGCAAATTCTTTGCAATGGGGGGATTATTTTTGAAATTGTTAGGTTCAAAAGGTCCATCTAGGGGGGGCGCCTACTGGGTAGGCTTTGTTTTTAGTTGAAATGGTTATTTTTCACTTTTTTGGGACTTTTTAGGTTTAAAAACCCGCGCGGGTTTTCGGACCGCGACCGCCGCCCCAGACAGGGCGGCGGTTACACGACCGCCGCCTTGTACAGGGCGGCGGTCACGAGACCGCCGCCCTTAAGGCGGCGGTTACAAAACCGCCCCCCTGCTCAGGGCGGCGGTTTTGCACAGAATGCACAAGAACCTTACTTAAAAGCTTTTACTTGTATTTTTAGCATTTGTACGTGTTTTTACGCTTCTCTTGATGTTGTTTAGATACTAACTTACTCTTCCTTGTGTGTTTTTGGGTGTATGCAGGCAAAAGAGGAGTACATTAGATGGAGCCGGGAGAGAGAGTGTGACTGGCTGCCCGGGGTTTTGGATGCCCTCTCAGCAGATGAGGAGGACACATTGCAGAGGGCCGGTATATTACGTTTGTCGCGTGTGCCCCACGTTGCTCCATCCAGTCAGATTCTTTGTGACCTATTTTCATATTGGGACGCAGATCGGAACACCTTCCGACTGCCAGGGGTCCGTGGTGAGTGGACCATTACTTTGGAGGATGTTTATCGCATCCTGGGGGTCCCGATCATCGGGAGGAGACTCACACTGGAGACAGCTGGGTCCAGAGCACAGATTGCACAGTGGGCAGGTTATATGGGGGACGCAGCTATTTCCACGGGGCCAAAGAAGGGAGTGAGAGTTAGATCCATTCCTTCTTTGCCCATCCCCGTATTTCGTCAGGCCATCATGGGGATCCTTGCCTCGAGACTGATCGGGGACAAGGGAGGGGATACATTGTTATACTGCTGGGGCCCCATCATTGCACAGATAGAGGGACATGGCCGGAAATACGCCTGGGGCGCAGACATTTTGGGGACCACCTACCATGACTTATACAGGGTGGTCCGATTGCAGGGACAGTCTTTGAGCCACCCCACTCTAGTCATGAGTTGGGTGTATGAGCGTTTCATTCCGTATGGCAGAGGCGTGGCGGTGGCAGATCCCGGGGCGGTGAGGGCAGCCCGATGGTCAGGTATGTCAGTGCTCAGAGCACCTCACCAGCCAGTAGCCACCCTTACCACGGCAGACATGGAGGCTACACCGTACCAGCTTATGGCCGGTATATGGGGAGAGGAGACTACGACATTGATCTCCTGCTCCATCACAGGGCAGGTTATTGATCGTGTGGGCCGGGTAGAGGTACATCCCTTCAGCAGGGTTCCTCAGCAGTTTGGCCTCCCCTACGCGGCTATGCTTCCTCCAGTAGCACCCGTTTATAGATCAGTCCGAGAGGCTAGAGGGGGGCCTAGAGGCCGTGGTTGGACAGTGATTACCCCTGGCATTCCTATTGCAGCCAGAGGGATAGTTCGGGCCAGAGGGAGAGCTGGTGCGCCTCGGGCACCATTACTTCAGATTGCTGCAGGTCCTGCTCATAGCAGTGACGACCCTATAGATATTGACTCCGATTCTGAGGAGCACACAGAGGGAGGGTCAGAGGAGCAGACGGACGAGAGCGATCCTGAGTGGCATGATACTCAGGATATTTTGCGAGCAGAGAGAGAGGAGGAGAGTGCAGAGAGAGAGACCGTGGCCTCTGAGGAGCCACTCTCCCGAGGTCATGGTGGAGACGATGAGTCCGTTGCGGGGCGCCATGTTGCCCCAACTACAGGAGTAGCTCCTCAGTCGGCAGCGGCATCAGCAGCAGGTGCTGGCCCTGGCGACCCATCTTGGAGGCCCGGCGATCCGAGTAAGTTATCTTCTCCTCCTTTCAATGCTTGTTTTGTTTTAGGATTTGTTTTCGAATGTTAACTCTCCTTATATTTGCATTGTGTATACTTTAATCTTTTGCCTAGTTTCTAATTTGTTTTTCTTTCTTTGCTTTGCAGAGACTGTTGATGAGTGGCGGGATCTAATCCGTAGGGTTTGCGTCGATTCTTTGATGATCCCTATGGATAAGACCCGTACGGAGTTATCCGTGGATGCCGGAGAGCCCTCAGCAGCCGGCAGGCACACTGACGTCTTCGCTCCCGTTTGGCATGTGGCCAAGATGGTGTCAACTCTCCGTACAGAGTTGGCAGGCTATAGGACAGCCGAGCGTCTTATGAGGAGCCGCTCTCATGGCGAGACCACGACTGCCCCTAGGGACCCCGAGCCCTCCGTCCATTCAGAGCGCCAGCGTAGCCGGAGTCCTAGGCGAGGGCGCGCACCTTCAGCGGGATCGCGCAGGGGTTGAGAGGCCACTTGGCTTTCTGTATCTGTAGTTACATTCTTTTGTGTATTACGGGCTCTTTGAGCGTTTTGACCATGCCTAGCGCATGATGGCATTGTATATAAACTTGATTTATTTATATATATGCGTCGGTTTTGGATCAAAACTTGTCATTTGTATTCTACTTTCTTTATTTCCAACTGTTTTGTGTATACTACGATGTATGTTTTATATGCTTTCTAGAATGTATGCAATGGAAAACAGATGGTGCAAATGTTTGTTTTCTTTTTGTGTTTCATGATGCTGATACATGATATTGTAGATATATTGTGATCTTAAATCTTAGCTTCTGTGAGCAATTTTGGATATCTCATGATTTGTTTTGGCAAAGTGATGAAAATAACCAGTATGATGAACAGATTAACTTGCCCCACTCCTAACTCCACGCAACTAGTAAGATGCGAGGGCTCATCACCAAGAGCCAAGAAGGGCGCAAGTTATGAAATATGGTGAAATGATAGTGATAAAAGACAGGCGAAGCTTTGGTGGAACCAAGTTAAGAACTACAAGCTTACTCTACCTGAATGACTTCATAGTTTTGGGTGCGACTTGCTTTGCGGTTTATCCAGACTTAGACCCGTAGATGGCCACATAGTAGACAAAATCTGGTTTTTTAGGATTTTTAACTCTCTTGGAATTTTGAACATCTGATTCATTCATTTATTGACTCAAAGTTTGAATTGATTGTTTTATGACTTTTTAACATTCACTTTGTTTAAAGGACCCCCTACACTTTGCCCCATGCTACCTGTAAGAAGCATGGGTTTATCACCGTGGGCAAGGCATAGGCGAGTAAGGGCATTTCCATCCTTTCCCAACCCTACGTCACTAGTAAGAGACGCAAGCTCATCACCGAAGGTTGGTGGGGCAAGGAAATGTGTAAAATAAAATTTTCTGTTTCAATCACTTCTTGACTTGTCTATCTGAGTAAACTGTCAGTATATGCTTATTTCCAAAGAGATGCGTATATGGGATAGATGTGACACCATGAAGCTTCTAGAACAGACCATAGGCAAGACACCTATCCTAAGAAGAAATCAAAGCGAGAACAAACTTGCAGATCTTGGTATGGTTACCATTAGGACTTCGTCATGTCTGAAATTGTTTGATAAAAGATTCTGAAGTGATTTGATAATGTTAAAGATGGAGAGATATGATTAAAGAACTTTATGCCAGAAACATCACGAGTTTGAAATAAATTGCTTTTGAGAATAGATTCCTTGATCACAATTTGTGTAAGAACAAGTGGACAAAATGATCCTAATTTGTATGAAAATGCAATGTAGATAGTTATATAGGCAGCGTTAGCTGCTTACGCGTAGAAACGCTTGAGGTGGAGAGAATTGACTGTTTCGCCAAACTCCTCACCTTCTAGCGTACATAAGAGGTATGCACCATTTCCGTAGTCTTTTGTGACTCGGTATGGGCCCAACCATTTGGGCCGGAATTTCCTTCCTTCGCCAGTCTTCTTGTCGATCCGGCTGTCTAACCTTAGAACTAGGTCACCTTCGTATATGTCACGTTCATAGACCTTCTTGTTGTACTGCCGGCACATCCGGTCGGCATAGACTCTATGTCGTTGTTCAGCATTTAACCTAGTTTCATCGAGGCTTTCTAATTGAGAAAGACGCGCTTCTCTGTAAGCATCCTCATCCAGAATCCCTTGTAGCGAAATGCGGAGACTGGGGATTTCAACTTCGAGTGGGAGAACTGCTTCTGACCCAAATACCAGTGAGAAAGGAGTTGCTCCTGTCGGAGTTCTTATTGAAGTTCGATGGGCCCACAAGGCCGGATATAACTTTAAATGCCAATCCCGCTTGTTTTCTTTCACTGTTTTAAGGAGAATGGCTTTCAGTGTTTTATTTGTTGCTTCAGCCTGCCCATTGGCTTGGGGATAGTACAAGGAGGCCGTATGATGGCTGATTTTAAATTTGTTGCATAATTCACGAACCTCTTCATTTTTAAAAGAAGTTCCATTATCTGAGATAATGATTTGCGGGATACCGTACCTGCAAATGATTTGGTTCAAAATGAACTTAGCGATTACAGAACCAGGTACAGTTGTAAGAGGCATGGCCTCTACCCATTTAGTGAAATATTCAGTGGCCGTGATTATAAAATTGTGGCCGTCTGTGGACGAGGGAGAGAATTTCCCTATCAAATCTAGGCCCCATGTAGAAAAGGGCCATGGGGTAACGATTGGTTGCAAAGCTTGTGCCGGCATGTGGATCTCATGAGAGAACTCCTGACATTTATGACACCTGCGTACAAACTCTATTGTGTCATGTTCTAGAGTGGGCCAGAAATAGCCCATTCGATGTATTTTTCGAGCGGTGGCATGGCCACCGAAGTGGCCTCCACATATACCGCTATGGGATTCATGGAGAATCTTCTTGGATTCTTCTGTGTCGACACACCTTAAGAGCATCCCATCGAATGCTTTCCGATAGAGGACTTGCTCTATAATGACGTATTTAGTTACGACAATACGTAACCGTCTTCTTTGTTGAGGTGTAGCTCCTTCTGGGTACTTATGGTCCATGATATAACTAATAATATCAGCGTACCAAGGGCACTCAGATATAGCAGGTCGGGTTTCGACGTAGTAAACACATTCATCTGGAAAGTCTAAGTCTACTAAATCGCCTCCGTCTAGCGGGTTATCAGCTAACCAATCTGCAATGATTTGTCCTTTAACTGACTTCTGGTTTACAAAAGTTAATTCGAACTCTCCCATTAAGGTTATAAAACGTCCAGCTTTTTTGGACAAGGACCCTTGTGTGAGAAAAGTCCGTAAATGGTCCGTCTTTACTATGACCCTTGTCTCTTGATTTAGCATGTAGTGTCTTAGGCGTTTAGTAGCAAAGACTATGGCAAGACATTCTCGTTCCGCTTGTGTATAGCGCGTTTCGTAGTCAAGCAATGTTCGGCTAATGAAATAAATTGCACGCTCTCTCTTGTCATCGTCTTCTTGGGCTAGCATACAAGCTAACGAAACATCGGTAGCCCGTGAGTACAAAATTAAAGGGCGATCTAGCTTTGGTGGCATTAGCGTAGGCGGTGATAACAAGAAACGCTTGACAGCATCAAAAGCTTCATTGCAATCTTCAGTCCAATTAATGCTATAGTCCTTCTTGAGTAAATTGTTGATTGGATGAACGGCGAAGCTTAGATCTGGGATAAATCTCCGGATTGCACCCAACTTCCCGAGAAATGATCTGATTCCAGATTCACTCGAGGGTGGGACCATTTCGAGGACAGCCCGAATTTTGGCTGGATCAACATCAATCCCTCGTGACGAAATGATGTAACCTAGGAGCTTTCCTGCCGTTACACCGAAGACGCATTTCTCTGGGTTTAGGGTAACCCCGTATTCTATTAGGCGTGAAAGGATGATGCGGAGCACTTCAGGATGGTCACAACGCTTCTTGGCCTTAGCCAACAAGTCATCTACATAGGATTCCACAATTTTATGGATTAAATCATGAAATATGTATGTCATGGCCCGCTGGTACGTAGCACCAGCGTTCTTGAGACCGAATGGCATAACAGCGTAGCAATAGGTTCCCCAAGGAGTTATAAACGTGGTTTTAGCTTGATCTTGCTCGGATATTTTGATTTGATTGTATCCCGAGAATCCATCCATGAGAGACAAGAGTTCAAAACCTGCTGTTGCATCAACAATAACGTCTATGGATGGTAATGGGAAGTCGTCCTTAGGGCAAGCTTTGTTGATATCTCGAAAATCTATGCAGATGCGTATCTTTCCATTCTTCTTGAGAACGGGAACGATGTTGGATACCCATTGGGAGTAGTCAACTGGCTTGATGAATCCTACTTGAAGGAGTTTCATCACCTCCTCTTTTACCATGAGAGCTACTTTGGGTTTCATGGGTCTTGATTTCTGTTTAATAGGCTTTGCATCTGATCTAGTGACAAGGTTGTGCACCGCAATGTGGGGTGCGACTCCGGTCATCTCTTTGTAATTAAATGCAAATGCCTTCTGATGTTCTCTGAGAACCTGAGTATGTATCTCTACTTCCTCTGGGGTTAATGAAGAACCTAGCTTTAAAACTCTTGGTTCATCTTCCGTTCCGATGTTGACATCGATTGTTTCTTCAATTAAAGAGGCATTACCCTCTTCGAACTCTGGTGGTGCCGGAGGTAGATCTATATCATCCCCGTTTTCCACCATGTATATATTAGGTTCCTTTTGCGAGGGAAGATTCGTTACGGGATTTCCGAAGTAGGAAGATGAATGCGGGATCAGGGATAAATCCAGCGTGTGATAGGAGAGATGTAATGCTGCAAGGGCATTTAAGTAATCCAAAGTAGCCGCATCATTTCCAACATGGTCTAGGATGGTAGATTCACTTCCGTTTGAAAGAGGATCCATCATCGTTTTTATTAATGGTTCGTTACGAATGGATACCGTGAAATGAGTATCTTCTAGCTCATTGCTTGGAGTGAAGCGTGATGCCGAAGTTGCTATCGAATCGGCGAGAAGATTCTTCTCTCGTGGAATTGCTTCAATGGATATGAAGTTGAACGCTTTGCTTAAATCTAATACAGCGTTTTTGTAAAGTTGCAAATGTTCGGCTTTAGTTTCATATACCTCTGAAACTTGGTTTGCAACTAATTGCGAGTCTCCTAAAACTCTGATATTATCAATACCAATTCTTTTGGCTAAGGTAAGGCCAAGGAGGAGGGCTTCGTATTCAGCGCCGTTGTTTGTACATTCAAAGTTTAATTTAAAAGAGAATGGGAGGACCTTCTCTTCGGGCGAGGTAAGAATTATACCTGCCCCCGCTCCATAACGGCATTTAGCTCCATCGAAATGGAGAGTCCAATACTTAGCTGGGAGTATGGATGTAGGTGTATCTGCTGTGTTTGCACACTCTACCTCTACCATACAGAGATCTTCTGCTGGCAAGGAACCAACACCTAAGGAAAATCCTATGCCTACTGAATCGAATGGTAAGAATATTGGTGAATCTTGTTCTATTAATTCAACGATCTTCGCAGTAGTCTCTAATGATACTGTCTCTTTAGTTTTACCTTTTGGAATTGTTTGGACTATGTTGGTAGTTTCAAGATCCGTCGTAGGTATCAACTTTTCCTCTGGCTTTGAGTCGGAGGGTTTGTTAAGTTGGTTTGTTGGCAGTTCGAATTCTGAGTGTACACCTGGTCTCTTCTTTAAATCAGCTAGGTGTACGTCAAATGGCTTTGGATCGCCTTTGGCTACAAATACCCTTCCTAGATGCAGGAATCTTACTTCTTGAAATAGCGTGGAAGGGATTGCTTTCATGCGGTGAATCCATGGTCGGCCGAGGATCATATTATAATTGGTTTCCCGATCTATAATATAAAACTCAGTTAGGATTGTTTTAGGTCCTAAGGTGACCGGTAATATTATAGTTCCTATCGATGTGGCTTTAAGGCTATCGTAGCCTCTCAAGGTATTTCGTGTAGTAGAACAGTTTGTTTCTCCATATCCCAGTTTTTGGAGAAAAGAGAAAGGGACTATGTTAACTGCAGCCCCGTCATCAACCATTGCCCGTTTTACATAGTTATTATAAACTTGTACTTGCAAGTGTAGGGCTGGATCGCCTCGGCGCGCGATCTCAGCATCTGTAGGCATTTTACTTATTTCGAATATGAATTCGACATCCCTCTCTGCTTGTCCCGGAGGATAAACATCAAAATCTATATGATTTACTTGTGCTTCTGGTGGTGGAGTGATACTAATTAAATGACCCAAACCTAACGCCTCTAAAAGAGCAGCCCTATGAGCAGGGGAATTCTTTAGTAAATCAAGGAATGAAATATGCGAGAAGGTTTTTGTTAGATCATTAATTAGATCGTAAGCACCCATAGGTTTTGCTATGGTTTGTTGGACATTATCTGCTTCCGGCAGATGGCTAGGACTTGATTGAGAGAAATATTCTCGTGTCCTTGTAATTGCTTCAACGGGTAAATCGGAATCTAACTCTACTAATCCAACTACCTTAGGTCGTGGTTGACTTCCTAGTTGTGGCGCGACCAACGGATTTAGCGAGGTTGAGGCCTCGTGATCGTTATTTCCTGTTATTACACCTTTGTTTGTTCCAGTTGGTTTTAACCTATCGCTATCATGATTTGGGAGTGGATCATTAAAGATCTTGAGAGGGGCATTCTGAGGGGAAACTGCCCCTGCGAAGGTATTTGTCGTTGGCGACGTAGGATCTGCTAAGAACATATCCATAAAAAATTGTTTTTGTTCATTTGGCAAGCGTTGCATGAATTTGTTGTAATCACGACACGTTCTAGTGTCATGCCCTTGAATTTTATGGAAACCACAATAAGAATTGGGATTATAATTCCCGTTTTGTTGGTTTGGTGTGTATTGTGGCCTAAAATTCCGGTCAAACTGTTGCCTATTAGGACCAAAGTTTTGGAATTGTTGTTTTTGGTTTTGACTTTGGTTTTGGTAACCAAATGAGTTTTGGCTTGGTCCTTGCATGGGATTTCGCCGTTGTTGTTGTGGATTATTAAAATCCACCGTATTGATCGTCGGGGTAAAATTGTTGTTTTTTTGGTTGTTTGTTTGCGACGGAGTATTAATGACATTTACCCTCTTGGGCTGGTCAGTTACCCCATCCGTTGTTACCCCACGATTTTTGTTGAGGATTTTGGGTCCTTGATTGACGTTTGTGGTGGTTGTAATATTTTGAGTAGAGGTGATTAACCTCCCGTTTGTTCCATACGTCTTACGGCCACTATCTATCGCTGCTTGATCAATTCGCAGAGCACTCTCAAGTACTTCGTCATAAGTCCTTAGTGGGAACTTCTGGACTTCTTCCTTCACCTCTCTGCTAAGAGAATGAAGGAATAAATCGCATAGTTCCATCTGATCCATGTTTGGAGCGCTTGCCGAGGAATAAAGGACTGTGCGCCACCTTTGGATGAAATGGGCGACAGATTCGTTATGTTCTTGCTTGATGTGCAAGAACTCCCTGATTCCTGTCCTTAGTAGTTTGTTCATGTCGAAGGCTTTGATGAACTCAGACACAAGTTGTTTGAACGAGTGTATGGAAGCTTCAGGTATCCTATAATACCAATCAAGAGCAATGCCCTCCAATGTCTTAGGGAATATTTTAGCAACAACCCCATCCCATGGGAGTAATTCACGAATGGCTGTAGCGTAAGCTTTGATATGCGCATTCGGATCTCCTTCTCCTTTGTATTTAGGCAAATCGGGAAGAGGCCTTGGAAGCATAACGCTTCGTATGGCGAAATCTAAGGGCTCTTTTAAATATTCCGAATAAGTCCCTATTGCATACGTCTCAACCATTGATGGTGCCTGTTGAGGAGGTGGTGGCGGAACGGGTTGTTGATATGGCGTAACGTACGCGTTAGCAGGGGCATAAGGCAATCCTTGTATTTGAGTAAACATGCCGGGGGATGAGTACAAATCCCCTTGTGGTGATTTGGAGTACATGTTTAAGTACGAAGGGGTACTATCCAGGAATGGATTGCTTTGCACTGGACCTAGAGGAACAGTATTGGCGATAGTGGGTCTAGTTGGTACTTGTTGTGAATATTGAGGAGTCATACCCAGTGTACCTACTCCTGTGAGGAGATCTACTTGGCTAGGATGGTGCGGAGGATTGGAATTCCCTGTTTGTATGATTCTTGAATTTTGACTTGCTTGGGCAAGTTCTAATCCTCTAACCTTTTCCATTAGATTTGAAATGACTTCGTTTGGTGAAGCCATGATATCGTGCCTTGGTGGCGTTTGTTGTATATCCCGGTGTTGTATAGGCATGTGATAGCCTGTCATGAATTGATTGCTATCTTGCCAAGTTTCTCCAAGAATATTTCCTGTAGAGGTATTTTCTTGAAAATGGGTCTCAGGTTGTACTTGTAAACCTCCTATAGGTGGGTACATACCCCGGGAGCGTTGTTCACTCCTAGGATAAGGTATTGATTGTCCATCATCCAAGACCAGGTATGGATCCGATTGTCTACTAATATGTGGTCTGAGTAACACCTGAGGAGATGAAGCAGATTCTCCAGTCAATGTCATATTGTTTGAGCCTGAAGGCTCTGTTTGTGTTTGAGCAATTTGCTCCAACCCCTCTGTTTGAAAGGACGAGTTATATCTAGTCCTTGGTGTTTGTGTTGACAATTGGTTAGTTGAATAGTTGTCGCCCCACATTGAGAGTGAGGGTGATGATTGCCTATTCTGTTGGGCGTAGTATGCCTCAAGACCCAAGAGGGGTCTGCCGTATGCATCGAATCCCGACATATTCGGGGGGTATATGAATACCCGCAGAATAATGGGAAGGAGCGAAGGTGATTTGGAGAAGATAAAACTTCTCAAAGAGAAGGTGAAAGAATTGCTTGTTTCACGTCGGGTTCACCAATTTTGTACGTCGGAAAAGTGACAGGCGAGCGTGAGAATCGACAAGTAACTCTTCTGCGTACCCGACCTCCCGAGGTCGTGCCGAGACAGCCGGTGGGGGTAGAATATGCTGACAAGCTAGTTAGGCAATCTAATGTCTTCGACACGCACTAATGGTATTTGCGAATCTAAGGCAAAGAAGGCCCTTCTTACTTGGACTGGTGTGATAGATCGATCAGCGAGGATGACTGCTCGAAGGCTCCAATCAATATCGAGCTCTGGCGTGATTCGATCTATGGGCTGCGGAATACGTGGGAAGTGACCTGGGATTGTTTCGTATATATCTCCTGATAAGGTCATATGGCGGACAATGAAAATAGTCGACTCTATGGACGATTTTCTGGCCTAGTCCAGAATTCCCTAGCTTCGTTAGCCGCTATATCTAGTAAGGACAGTTGTTCGACGATGATAGGTGGAAGTGGGGTAGACTGAAATACTAATGTGCGTAGGCCAGTGTCTATATCTAACTGACTTGTGGATTCGTTGGGCTGTGGGATCTGGGGATCACAACCATAGACTCTTGGTTGTTGCGGTCCCGTTATGGTCATACGGGAGATCAAGTTCTGATCCCTAGTATCCAGTAGTCGTAAGCCTTTTCAGCTTCTACGTTTAGAATCAGCAATTGTGCGATTTTCTCAGAATACCTCACAGGTGTTCTAGCGACTTGGATTCTTAAGCTGGTATCTATATCTACTAGGGTGTCTCCAGCGTCTGGCTGTGGAACTAAAGGATCGCACCCGAATATTTGTTCTTTTTCAAATCCTTCTACAGTCATGCGGATGTTTTCTAGGATAACCTGTAGTTTGGCTGATTTGACCAAAACAGATGTGCTTGGTCGTCTTCGATATTTAACCCTCTCAACTGTGACCTGATCTGTTGGAAGTCTGTTGTTGTTTGGAAGACTTGTATCCTAAGGTTTTGGTCAATATCAGTTATTGCCACTACGGTATTGGGCTGGGGCACAATTGGCTCGAAAATGTATTCCCTGGGCTCCCTGGGTCCCGTAATTGTCATACAAAAGCAATAATGAAACAAACTATGATAAAGTAAAAACTAAGTGTACTTCTAACATATATAATTTCTTTTTGTATTTTCTGGCAATTTATAAGAAAGCAGCTATTTAAAATATTTAGAATTGACAACTAAACTAACAACGTAAAACAAACAAAATAGCCGAGTGTAGCTATTTGTCTGTGCAATTTCGTATATCTATCCTAAACAATGAAATAACTAATCTATCTGCAAGATTCTCGATCCTACCTCAGAAGTGAGGAATGAATCATAGTTTCTCAGAAACTATCAATCCCCACAACCTCCCTGGCAATATCGAGAATGGAAATAACTGAAATAAAACGATTAACTACTTTATTTGATAAGTTCTAATTATAACTTTGAAAGATGGAACCTGGATTTCGCAGAACAGTGGCGAATCCGACGGTGTGTATGTTCTTGTCCCCTCAGTATGATCTCCACGTTCTTTGTGCTCACGTGAATCCAGAAAAGCGTGAAATGCTTGCATCAACAGGAATAAGTATTTGGATCAATGGACAGCCTTCGAAATGCAGACAGAATAGAATGCGGATAGGAGAGGGATAGCACAAGAGTACAGAGCTTGGCCTATGCAATTCCTAGCGGGGTCTACTGCGAATCATGCAACAAAGAGCGTCCAGAACCTGAGACTAGCCTGTATGAAGAGCAAAACCTGCAACTTTAATGGCTACCTAGACCGTTCTACTCCAAAACAATAATGCTGTCTGCACAAGTTGGGTCTGTGGCTTACCAACAGTAACATAAAGCTAAAACAAACCTGTAATAAACTGTTCTACCAATCCTGAGCAAACTAAAACGACCATGGTACTGAAAACATGAAGATTGGATTGAAAATGGTGGCCCAAATGATGTTTGCACTTGCACAAGTTGGATATGTGGCTTACCAGCTGCAATACAAAACTAACCAAGGCACTCAATGGAAAACTAGAAACCTAAGCAAAGGAAAACTAAATCTACTGCAACAAGAAATTTAAAACAAACTTTGGAGCAAAATTCAGAACTAAGATCAGGGGCCATTTGCATGTGCACAAACCATGCATTTATAGGAATCCAAACATGCAAAGATCAAATCCAAACTGAACTCCTAAACATTAAACAAAAGAAAAACACTATTCCAGGGGACCAAAAACATTAATGCAAGCTTAAGTCGGCAAGAAAAGCTGGTGAGTCGTTGATCTTTGCGTGCGTTCCGTCAAAAGCACGTTCTGGAAAACGCGCACGGGACCGCCGCCCTGCTCAGGGCGGCGGTTACAGGACCGCCGCCCTGTTCAGGGAGGCGGTCACGAGACCGCCGCCCAGGCAGGGCGGCGGTTTCGTCACTGAAGACCAAAAGGCCAAGAAAAGAGGAAAAATAGGGAAAACAAAGCACGCAGGGGCTAAGCGGGATGTTAACGCATATCCGTAAGGCTTTTCTGGATCCCGAACACCTTGCGAAGAGACCTGTATCATCATTGGGGCACTTATTACACCGTTCCGCAGTACAGTACCTATGATGAAATAACTAGGCATGTATATGAAAATACGCGGGAATGATGAAATAAAAGGCAAAATAATATGGCCAAAAGGTGGGATTAATTAGTACTTTCTTCACTTGAGAACCTTCTAAATAGTAGTATGAGACCGAAATAAATAATGCCTAAAGTGCATGATTTTGTGTCTACATTTATAATCCTCTTTTAATTAATTAATTAATTATTATTAACTAATTAATCCTTTCAATCTCATATTTAATCAATAAACCCTCTTATTGGTTAAAGCCCCCTTTCAAACCTTTCAAATTCTACTAATTTCCCCTTAAAACATCTCCAAATAGTTTTTATAAGCGTAGTTGGCTTATTAGTTAATCCTAGTTAATTAATTAAATCACCTCCAACTCTTATGAGATGTTAATCTCTAATTAACCTCTTCTAATCATACTTATCCCTTTCTAATTCTACATTCCCTTTATCCCACATTCACTAGCTTGCAAACTTCTCTCAAATTGGAAATCTATATAAAGAACCTATTACCTTCATACCAATCTTACACCTGATACACTTAAGAAGAGCATTTCATGTTGGAAAGCTTATTAAATTCAAGTAAATCTCCCCTTTCTACTTGGCCAAGAGTAGTAAGAGAATAACCACAAATGACAATCAAGCCATATTGGTGAGATCTCTTCCTCTTCCTTGGAGAAATTCCTTGATCATGCATAGTTGTGTTCGGTTCACAAAAGAAATACCTACAATCTAAAAGCACATCCAATAATCAAAGGAGGTTTACATTTGATGTTAGATTCAATGTTTTATGCAATTAGTTCAGATTCCTTTACTTGGTGTTAGGTTCATTTCATTAATTTTGATTAGTTTCACATGCATACATATGGCATGCTTGGTGGGACACTCCTCTCTCTCATGCGCAATATTTTATTTTTTTTACTTTAGGCTTCATTTTCATCATTTTGCATGCAAAGTTCTTTAAATTTGTTAAAATTCTTTTGTTTTTGAGTATGTATGATGATGTTTGGTATTGATAAGTCTTCTTTGCAGATATTTATGAGGCGAGATGCTATCAAATTTGAGTCTCGATGACAAAAATATGAGTTTTTTTGTGTGTTTTCCTTTTTTAGACATTTTTGTAAAGTTACATGTTTCCTTACCCCGAGTGTTTATTTATTTTCCCAAGCGTTCGTCTATTTTCCCTAGTGTTTTATTTTGTTTTTTCAAGCATTCATCATTTTTACCCAAGTGTTTCATCTTTTGCCTAAGTGTTCATACTGGTTGCACAAACCGTTCATCTGTCTACCCGAGTGTAAACTATATTCCGAAGGCCCATAAATTTTGTTAACCAAGCCACCGAACTCGAAAACGCCAGTTTTTGTGAGAAAAAGCTAATCAAGATGAATTATGTAATGAACATAGTAAATGTGGGATTCACCTTACAGCAAAATACAAGGGTACCTTTCTTCTCCTAAAAATGATCATTTTATTTTCCGATGGTGGTTTGGGTGAAGTGGTTAAGATGGATGAGTGCTCATTGTATATGGCTCCCCCCTAGGTTCAAATCTCAATTAGGCATGATCCCTTCCAGGGTGAGGGTGGGCTATGTTCCGAGATCGAGGTGGAAACCAATAGGCAGGGTGATATGTTAACAGAGGTGGATGTCTGTCAAGGGGTGGAGACTAATGAACCGGGGCGGCAGCGGGTGGGGTGGCGGATGGAATGATGGGCGGGGGGGCTTATGTTGGGGGGCTGTTTCGCCCCAGTTGTGGAGTTTCATGCGCTTTAGAAGGTTCCGGACGGTGATTAACTGGAAAACTTGTGGGGGACTAGACGTTAATTTGTATGCTATGTTCTAAGTTGAAACTCTAAATGAGTAACAGAAACCGTGTACAGTAAATTATATAAGCTAAAATATTGATGTTGTAAGAGTTATTCTATTTGGATATTTTAAGTAGACAATAAGAGGGGTTATGATACTAACATATAAACATGTAGAGGTTTAACCCGTTGTGGTTGGACGGTGACATAGGTTGAATGTGTGAATATGAGGCGGCAGAGTAGGTGATGGCACGGGACCAGGGGAGGAAGGGATTACAACATATGTAATGAATGGCCAGTAACTTTGTGAAATTTAGAGGGTGGTGCTGCTGGGGGGGAGTGAGAAATGGGTGCAACTAATGGGTGCCCGGAAGTCTATGGAGGGTGGTATGCGGCGCACTTTTGGCAGTGCACTAAAAAGGTTGTTGAATGAATCTTAATAGTGTCAGTTAGATTATTTCGCAATAGTCTTGTATCTGTTGATCTTCGCGTGTAGGAGGGTGTTGGCGAGCCTTGTGAGGTGTAGTGATGTGCTTCGGGGCTGGTAATGTCGTGCATGGAATCTGTGGATGTAAGCATCGACCCTGCTCGAAAAATCCCCTGCATACAAAGGCATCAAAGGTCTAGAAAAATAAAGGAGTGTTTGCATATGGGAAGGGGGGTCGAGCCCTGACTAAGCTTGTAGCATCCACAGAGGTGCGTGAGTCTTACAAAAGTTAAGTTCTCGCACACATTTCCAGGAGGACCTAAATGATTTTTGTGTGGCCATGGAATGTGTGCCTAGACACAAATGCTCGTGATGGCTGCCTAGGGTTCCCTAGTAGAGGGTCAATGCATAGAAGAGAGGGGGGAGGAGTAACTTAACTAGATTGTAAAAAGTGCTAATTGCGTGGGAATGGATATAGAATGAATACAAACCCTTTGCCCCTCCTATGCTTGTGTGATGTATGTAAATGTTAAATGATGCCCAACGGGATAGCGAAACTGCAGTCCTTTGCCTTCGTAGATAGGCTAGCGCTGATAGTAAGATAGTTATGCCCATACGATAGTGAGGTATGCGATGTTTAGAATATGGGATCTCTTGTTCAAATTGACACTAATGACCTGAAATGCCAACTAGTACCTAGGGAATGACAGGGGAAAATGAAAATACTAAACCTCAAATAAGTAAAATAGACCCAAGTTTACAGTGACCATGGGCTAACACCAAATTAAGGACCGGGCACCCATGGGCACCCCCCAACACTTACCCTAGGTACCCTAGTCCAAGGACTAGAGACGAAAAAAATGACTAAATAACGACACCTGATTATCCTAGAGAGATGACCGGAACTGTGCAAATAACTTGACACTGTGAAAAGAAGAAGCGATGATGACCTAGTAACTGACGACATTGACTAGGGGATAGGTCATCGGTGAATACCTTTTTTACGTGAGATCCATAGATAAAATAACTTACTTAGGCCAATATAAATGTAATAATAAGGGATTTGTGATTGTGTGACTTACATTTTTTCCCCCACTTTATACTTGTGGATGTGAACATCTCAGATAACATAAAGTAGATTCGAGAGGTCATACCTGAGAGAATTCGGGAGAAGCCTACATGTAGCAGGGAATACGTAGATGTGTAGTAGAAGAAACATGCCAAAAGAACCAGATAGTTGTAGTACGAACCATGGATTGTGGTTGATCCATGAATGTAAGCGAAAAAGCGTTAGTGTCGTGATGAAATACATTGAATGATAGTTTTTTTTTTTTTTTTTTTTCTTTTTTTTATGACAGACATGGGAGGGAGTTTAATGGTTTCAATGTATATGATGATGATGATATGGGTGAGGGACGAGTGATATCAGGTCCGAGCCGAAGGCGCGTGCATACGTCGAAACAACACAGAGCATGTATAGCGTCTGATAGACCAGAGCGGGAGGAAGACGTGCAGGGAGGAAGAAAAGTGGTGTTATTTTATCCAATCTCTAACACAGTAATGTAAAGAGCTAGGCGCACTTGTCAGGACTGTTCAGGATCAAAAGGACTTTGATGGGTTCTGGAATCCAGAAAAAAGTTTGATTAAACAGTTGGACCAATACAGGAGTGGTAGTGGTAAGTAGGGACATAGGACGTCTTGCCCCCCACTGCAACGACGGTTGTCGGTTGCAATTTGTGAATGTATGATAAATTCAAGTTAGGTCATTAGAAGAAACGTAAAGATGGATTAGAGGCTTCCAAGTTAGGGTCAATCTAGAAGAGAGAAAAGAAAAGAAGGAAAAAGGCTCTGAAAAATATAGAAGATCTCTCCTCTTCCTTGGGAGAAATTCCTTGAGCATGAATAGTTGTGTTCGGTTCACAAAAGAAATACCTACAATCTAAAAACGCACATCCAATAATCAAAGGAGGTTACATGTTGATGTTAGCTTCAATGTTTTAGCAATAGTCAGATTCCTTTACTTGGGTTAGGTTCATTCATTAATTGATTAGTTTCCATGCAACATATGGCATGGCTTGGTGGGACACTCCTCTATTCTCATGGCAATATTGTATTTTTTTTACTTTAGGCTTCATTTTCATCATTTTGCATGCAAAGTCTTTAAATTTGTTAAAATCTTTTGTTTTGAGTAGTGTATGATTGTGTTGGGATGTAAGTCTTCTTGCAGATATTTATGAGGCGAGATCTATCAAATTTGAGTCCGATGACAAAAATATGAGTTTTTTTGTGTGTTTTCCTTTTTTAGACATTTTTTGTAAAGTTACATGTTCCTTACCCGAGTGTTTATTTATTTTCCCAAGCGTTCGTCTATTTTCCCTAGTGTTTATTTGTTTTTTCAAGCATTCATCAGTTTACCCAAGTGTTCATCTTTTTGCCTAAGTGTTCATCTGGTTGCCCAAACGTTCATCTGTCTACCCGAGTGTAAACTATATTCCGAAGGCCATAAATTTTGTTACCGAACTCGAAACGACTCCATTTTTTGTGAGAAAAAGCTATCAAGATGAATTATGTAATGAACATATAAATTTGGGATTTCACCTTACAGAAAATACAAGGTTACCTTTCTCCTAAAAATGATCATTTTATTTTCGATGGGGTTTGGGTGGAGTGGTTAAGATGGATGATTGTATCTGGCTCCCCCCAGGTTCAAATCTCACTTAGGCATGATCCCTGTCCAGGGTGGTAATGTCCGAGGTGGCACAATAGGCAGGCTGATTTAACAGAGGTGGATTCTAGTTTGAGATTTCATGCGCTAGAAGTGATTAACTGAAATGTGGAATTTTATGCTATTCTAAGTTAATCTAAGTAGGTACAAAAATGCAATAAATTATATAAGCTGAAATATTGATGCTAAATATTTTATTTTGATATTTAAATAAAATAAATACTTGAAATAAGAGGGGATAAGATACTAACCTAAAAATTACTTACCTCGTTGTGTGTTGGACTTGAATAGGCTGATGTGCGGGCATGAAGCAGAGTGTGATGGCACAACCCAGGAAATTGCAACAGATGAAGATCCAGCTGGATTGGGGCGCCTGGAGGAGGAATGTGGTACTATATGGGTGCCCAAGGCTATGAGTATGGGCACTTCAGTCTGCAAAAAGGTCTCAGAATATGAATCTGGACAGTGTCACTAGATATTTGCAATATCTTTATCCTTTGTCGCATGAGTTGTCGTAATATCCTTCGTTTATGTCGTCTGTAAATCTGATGATGAAGATCTACCTACAAAACCCCATACAAAGCATCAAATCCCTAAAAAATAAAGATACATATGAAGGGGTTGGACTAACCTTAGCTACCACAATGGTGGACTTACAACTAAGTGTTGCACTACATTCCAGACCCAATGTAGTTTTGTGTGCTTGTGTGTGCAATTGTGTGCCTAGGGTTCCCTAGCGTCAATGACACAGAAGTAGGGGGCAATAACTAGATGTAAAATGCAAATGGTGGATGGAATAGAATGAATACAACCCTTTCCCCCTATATGCTTGTGTGATGCAGATGTAAATGATGCCCAAATGCAGTCCTTTTCCTTAGTAGATAGCTAACTCTTGATAGTAGATAGTCTGCCCATAAGATAGTGAGTATGTTATGTTTATATAGGGATCTCTTGTTCAAATTTTGACACTAATGACCTGACATGCCAACTAGTACCTAGGGGAATGAGAGGGAAAATGACAAATACTGACCTCGAATAAGTAAATTAGCCCAAGTGTTATGGGGACCAGGCCACCTAAAATTAAGGACCCAGGGTGCACCCATGGGCACCCCAGTACTACCCTAGGAACCCTAGTCAAGGACTAGAGATGATAAATGACTAAATAACGACACCTGATACTCCTTGAGAGATGACCAGAACCGTGTAAACAACTTGACTAATGTGCAAGACAGAATGACGATGACGACCAACTAACTGATGACAGGACTAGGGGATAGGTCATCTAGTGAATAATTTTCTTACGTGAGATCCATATATAAAATAACATACTTGGTGGTATAAATGTAATAGTAAGTGTGTGATTTTGTGACTACATTTTCCCCCACTTTATGTTGGTGAGCAGAAATCTTGATAACATAAAGTAGATAGAGATGCGTACCTGAGAGAAGTTAGAGAAAGCCCATGCTCTAGTAGAATGCACGCAGATGTGTAGTAGAAGCATGCCAAAAGAACCATATAGTGTGCCAAACCATGGATCAGCAGTGTTGATCCATGTAATGTAATGAAAAGTGTACTGTCATGATGAAATGCACTAAATGAAGAGTGATGATAGAAATGTGAGATGATTTATGGTTTCAAATTTTTGTATGATGATGATGAGATGGGGTAGGGAGTGATCAGTTCCCGACCCGAATGCGCATGTATACGAATAAACAACCAGAGGATTTAGGTATCCTGTCCGCTAGAGGAAGAGTGTAGGGAGAAAAGTGTGTTATTCTCCAATATCTAACTACATCTTCAAGATCTAGCCGCTGCAGACATGACTCAGATCAAAAGACTTTGTGGTTTCTGGATCCAGACAATTTTGATCAAACAGTTGACCCATATAGGAGTGGTATAGGAAAGGCACTCTTGCCCCCACTCCATGGGTGTCGGTCGCAATGTGATAACTTCCAAGTTAGGTCATCTAGAAGAAAATGTGAAATGGTATGATGGCTTCCAAGTTAGGTCATCTAGAAGCAAGCACAAAATATAGAATAACCATTCCCAAGTTAGGTCATCTAGGAAAGTAATGCATGTAACTGAATGTAATCTCAAGTTAGGTCATCTGGGAGAGTACCGCATTGTGTTAGGTTATATTGTATTTATTGAGTGGTGAGTTGATTTTGATTGTTAGAGGTTTGAAATGATTTGATTGATTGATTGATTTACTTAGTTACTCATAGAGAGATTTTACACTAGTTTCCCCCAACTTAGGTCATTAGGGGAAATCGATAGAAGTTGGTGAAATATCACATGAAAATATTTGTAATCACTTATTTCCCTGAGGTTAGGTCATTAGGGGGGAGTGATGTAATGTCCGCATAGAAATATTTTTTTAATTGTTGCCCCCAGATTAGGTCATTAGGTGGAATTAATGGTGAAGTGTCCATGCAGTGAATTAGTAATTGTTTTAGAATTGTTGCATCAGTAGTGTTTTAAACACATGTGGTGATATAAGGGGAATTATAGGATGACCCCAATGATATGCCCCCCTTTTGGTGAAAGGGGAAGTGATGATAAGAATGAATGCTAAGCCGAAAGTAAGCACGATGTAGATAGAAAGTGGAAAAAATTGATGAAATGTGTATAAATTGATTAGAACACAATGTCGAAGAAATATAATGCATGTGAAATGTGTTTAATATGGTGGTAGGTGGAATTCTAAAAATAACGTCTATAAATGGGGTGGAAATCAGAGTAGAAACACTCAAGATATGACAAAAACAGTGTAGTGTGTATTATTGGTGGTAATAAGTGTGAAATAATGACTATAGTAAAGTAGGTGATGAAAAAGTAACTATAAGTAGTGAAGTGAAAAAGTGTTTAGTCACTTCATTTTTTGTGTGATTGTGAGAGCGAGCATAAGTGAGTGAAAATGATACAAGTGAGAGCAGTGTGTCCTAGTCGGTTTGAGAGGGAATTGACTGCCATAACGTCACGTACGACCACGAAGTTGGTAAGTGCATTGTGTTTTTTCAAAAATGTATGGTGTAGTAGTTGTTTTTGTTGAATTTTTGCAATTTTGATATTTTTAAGTTTCTCAGCATTTTAGACCTCGACAATAGCAGTGATGGGGCTAGTGACCCCTGGGACAGGAGCACCAGATCTAAATGATGGTGTCTTGCTCCTGGGTGCACCCAGTCCTGCATCTGGGTGCCTTGGTCCAAAATGTGTGCATTTGGTGTATAATAGTGAAAAACAAGTTTCTAGTGAAATAAGTGAATGTATTTGATCTTGGAATGTGTTCTAACATTGCATTTTTTGTCATTTTGTGGTGTGCAGAGGGATATCCACTCGAGGGAGTTCCGTGGTGGGCATCATATGAGTACGTTGCTTGGATTGGGACTATGTGGATGATGATTAGGATGTGATGGATTGTGTTAGCTTGCGGCACATAGCATGGATGGGGGATGTGCCCCATAATATGCCTATGTTGACTACACTATGAGACAGATGGTGTGTCTGATACATGCACATTTTGGTTTCCTACGGGAGAGATGATTGTTACTCTGGAGGATGTATATCGCATACTGTGATTATCTAGTGGTTGGGGAGAGACTATGAGTTATGCCAGTAGAGGATATGGAGTTACATATGTGAGCCACGCGAGATGATATTTTATGGGGACTCAAGTACCTGGCGAGGCCCATATCAGTTTAGATGTTATTTTACGGTTTATGGTTCCACACTTACGGAAGTTCATAGCGATTGTGATTGCTTCATGTATATCCATAAAGGGAGGAGGTGTAGGCATCTTGTATAAGATGCATGACATATGTCAGCAAATAGAGGAGGAGGGTACTAGATATATGTGGGTGTGGTGTGTGTTGGCCCACCTATACATAGACCTATACCGATTTATGCATGAGGAGTATGGTGGAGGGATAAGAAGCCATCCACATTATTGCATGTATGGGCATATGAGCACATAGTCCGTGTTGAGACCAGTGGGAGATGTCCATGAGGAGATTGGGCTAGGCCAAAGATATATGCATGGAGGTGGATCAATATTCATGGTAGGAAGATGGACATAGATACCTATAAGGAACTAATAGATAGGATGGGGCTCGAGGCAGTTGCATGGAGGCCATATCATGACTATGGAGGATGGCCCATGAGGATGTGGTAGAGTTGTCATGTATTCAGAGGATGATGTGGCTTGAGGATCAATTTCCAGGTGTGGCTGATATTTTTCAGGTAGAGAGGGTATCACGTCAGTTTGGCATGGCTCAGGATGTGCCCCTCAAAGCCATATATATGGTTGAGAGCTATCAGAGCACCTAGGAGGGCTAGAGCTAGGCTATGGGCCCACAACAGAGTAGCTAGTACCACCAGGGCCATGGATGAAGGTAGAAAATAGTGATAGAGCTTGTAGACTCTAGATGATGTGGGTGAGCACTGAGGAGTATCGTGCATGGTGGGAAGCTCATTGGTGGGTATTGTTGTTCCCATTTTTTACAGGTCTAGCGGGGTTACCACATGCAGGAGGAGGAGAGGGGGAAGCACATGCCCCCAACCCTGTAGTAGCAACTATATAGTGGAGCATAAGTATTTTTATAGTTGTGTTGTGTACTTTGTTGTATGCCTATATTGTTATATATGGTTGTCTAACACATTGTATAATTTTTGTTTGTAGGTGATGTGTATTGGTTCATTGATTGTTGATACATATATCCACACATTAACATGGAATGTGCCGACCGATGTGCTAGGTGGAGGTATACTTGAGCATGTGGATGATATCGCGGATAACATGCCCATTTATTTGAGCCAGTGGCCATAACAGTGATGACATGTATTGTGTTGCTAGGTGAGAGGGATGAGGCACATGAGGAGACTCGACGAGCCCAAGAGGCGGTAGGTGGTGGTCCCTTGGCACAAGATGTGTTTGCACAATATGTAGATGTGCAGCAAGTGTTCTGAGTAGTCTACAAATATTACCTTGCTATGAAAGGTAGGTCGAGAGATATCAAGGCCACGAACAATGACATCACATTGGTGGAGAGGCATCTATTTCTAGGGATCTTGTAGTACTCGAGAGTGATAGTGATGATGAGGTCTGATTTTTACTATTGTATATAATGTAGGGGAGTTTCCCCCTGAGTGATGAGACATGTTTTGTTATGATGATTGTATTCGAGATATATGTATGGACACATGTTTTTGATATATGATAATTTTGCGTTGTTGTAGATAAATGTCACAATGTGTTGGATGATGTATGATTCTGATGTTTATTATATGTGTGGTGTATTGTTTGATTAGTGTAGATTCACATTATAATGTTGGTAATGGTAGTCAAAAATGTGTATGATGAATGGTAATAGATAACAAATGTAGTGTGATTGATGAAAATGTTTATGTGTATCACATAGTTAATGTAATGATGATAGTAGAATAAATGTAAAAATGGATGATGTATAATCACCAACAGAAAGCAATGTGTTATGTTAAATGATAATAGGATGTGATCGTAAAATGTTAATATGATGAAACTAGGGGGGAGAATGAGTGATGCCCCCCAGCAAGTGGATGAATAGGCTCATTTAGTTAAGACCCTACTTGAGCAGTCAAGAATGAGCCATGTAAGCAAGAGTGCATCATTAGGAAATGATTAAGTGAGATAGATGAAACAACCAAAGAAGTGTGTGATGAGGGGTTCTTGGAAAAAATATCTCAAAATTCATGTAAGAACCAAAATAACACAAATGCATCCTTGGGGAATGACTGAGTGTGCTCAGATGAAATGAAGAAGCCACCGCTGTGATGAGAGGTTATTTGAAAAAATACCCCAACAGTTTGTGTAAGTAGCATAAGAACACAAGTGCATCATTGGGGGGTAAGGTGATAGAAATCACCTACCAAATACCAAGGTGGTGTGAAGCAGTGGAAGCATGTGGGATGGAAGAAGCATGAGTGTATGAACCGAATTGAATGTCATATGGAGCTTGGTGGGATGTATGAGAGTGGAGTGTTGTGGAAGCCAATGTAAAGGAGTAAGCATGATGTGGTGGATAACGTGAATGTGATGGATGAGATGGATAAATTGAATGCAATGGATGCGATGATGTAATGGTGTATGGACATGGTGGAGAACGTGTATGAATAACATATTGTGGTGGATGTACCATATCCTAAGCACCATATGTAGGAGATGACTCATCAATAGTAGAAACTCTCTAACGAGGTAGAGGAGAAATGGATCATTCACGTGGGTGAGATCCAAAGGAGATGATGCCCTTATCCTCTAGTTGTTGTAATCTATCATGAAGGGAAAGACATTAATCGTATCCTATGGCCATTTATGTGATGATAATTACAATAAGGTTGGTCACGCTAATGTTGTAATCGGTGTTGTGGATGATGTTGGTTGGAGGGTAGGCAAATTAATCACTCAGTAAGTAAAACACGCAACACATCATATGGTCAAGCATGATGAGAGAAATGTAAAGGATCACACGACCTAGGTGGAGTGGTAGGAGGATTAGCTTGTCATGAATCTAGAGGAGTATGTTTTTGTGGTGGAGTGGGTTGAGCTTGTTTGATTTTCTTGTGAGGAAAAGGTGGAGATTGTGTAGGATGCTCAACCGGAGGCATTAGCGGAGAAATAGATGAGGCAATAGCCGTAGAGATGTGTGGAGGATCTATGATGTGTGATGAGAGAAGATCTTGTTCTAGGTCAATGAATTTATAACATAGAAGAATGAATGACTCACATGTATCATATTGTAATATTTTCTTGAGTGGAGGAATTAGGCCACGACAATAAAATGAATTACTTCTCTAGATCAATAGGTTGGAATATTAGTTGATGTATACAAGCATTGAATCGTAAGATATAATCCTTAATAGGTTCAGAGGAGCCTAACGTAAAGTAGGTATGTGATCATAAGTGACTCTAGGGCCATTGTTGATGATGAAAAGATAGAGGAAAGCAGTCCTCCATGTCATAGAAATGTACTTATGGACCCAAATGGAAGATGAGTGTACCATTGTAATGCCTCATCAATAAGACTATATCGAAAGGCCTTAAGTAACAATATATCATTAGAATGAGAGGCCATAAGCATGTGGTAATGTAGAATATGAGCATGAGGGTCACCAGTACCATCAAAATATGTGAAAGTAGGCATGATAAAATCTTGAGGAAATGCAAAGTTATGAATCTTCTTAGGGACAAGGTTACCATGTAATGAATTGTTGTCAATAGAAGCATAGTAATCCCTTACTTTCTAAAGTGAGGGAATGAACCTGAGATTGTAGCTGACCTACAACATGCATGAGAGAGATGATATCCTATGAAGGAATGGTGGAAGATGGCAATAATGTATTAAGCAGTTGTAATTTTCCATTATGGGTGATCATAAAAATATCAAGAGGTGACAAGGGAGATTTTGATGCTAAAGGCACACTAGGAGTAGGTGTGAGGAAGCTATAGTAGGTGATATAGATGGAATATCCATAGATATGGTAGGACTAGCATCAAGAAATATCCTTAATAGATGAGGTGACCAATGGAGACACATCTATAGAGAGAGGATGGACTAGGAGATGCAGATGATATGATAATAGGAGATGAAACAATAGGAGAAGAAGAAGTAATAAATGGTGTGATTCATGCACAGTGGTAGATGTGATCTCAAGAGAAGGCAGTAATGGAGTAGGAGAGTCACATTTAAATGGTATGGAAAGAAGGAGAACCATGACTATCATCCACTCACCATTATCAGATAGAGACTCAAAAATGAGAATATCACTAAGAATGTTATCAATATCCTCGATCATCAACATAATGTGAAGTACTGATATGCAAACTAGTATGAGATGTATCATTGGAAGCAATATCAGAAGTAGTAGAATCATGAGGAGATACTATATTGGTGGTTGAACTAGAAGAAGAAACATTATGCACCAGTGAGTGATTTTCAATACCGAGAAAGTAATCAATAAGGGAATCATCTAAAGTTTCCTTTGAAAGATTTTAAAAGGAGGATCACAAGTAGTTGTATAGCATAGTGTAAAATGAGTGAAGGCTATTGGATCCTCAACAATGCTAATTGCCTATAGGATAATATTCAAAATGAGTAGGTACATATTGTTGGCCATCTAGAAGTTGTTGTTTGATATGATCAGGTGTAGTAACAGGAGTACTATATAGAGCCTTTGAGCTCAACATATGATAACCTCATCATAGATAGGGTTAACACTAAAAGTGAGACATGATGGTTGTGAAGAATATGAACTATCCTTAACCATTAGGGTTTGATTGGATCCTAGGGAAAGATATTCAAAAAGATCTCTTTCACCAAAATGATTAACTGAAATGTTTTTTTTCATATTCTAAGTTAATCTAAGTAGGTACAGAAATGTAATAAATGATATAAGCTAAAATAATGATGCTAAATATTTTATTTTGATATTTAAATGAAATGAAACAATTGAAATAAGAGGGGTAAGATACTAACATGAAAATAACTTACCTCGGAATGTGTGTTGGAATTGAACAGGATGATGTGTAGATGAAGCAGAGTGTGATGGAATGACCTAGGAAATTGTAGCAGATGAAGATCCGACTGGACTGGGGCACCTAGAGTAGGATTGAAGCACCTATGGGTGCCCTAGTCTATGGTATGGGTGATTCTGGTCTGCATAGAAAGGCTCAAAATCTAAATCTAATAGTGTCACTATTTATCTTCGTAATATCTTTATCTTTGGACATGGTTGTCATGATACCTTTAGCTTATGTCATTGTGAATCTGTGATGAAGATCTACCTATAAAACCCCATACAAAGCATCAAATTCCTAAAAAAAACTAAAGATGCATATGAAGGGGTTAGAATAACCTTATCTGCCATAATGGTGAACTTACAAATAAGTGTTGCACTACATTGCTAGACCCAATGTAGTTTTGTGTGCTTTTGTGTGCAATTCTGTGCCTAGGTGCCCTAACGTATGCAATGACATAGAAGTAGGGGGCAATAACTAGATGTAAAATGAAAATGGTGGATGAAATAGAATGAATAAAACCCTTTCCCCCTATGCTTGTGTGATGCAGATGTAAATGATGCCTAAATGTAGTCCTTTGCCTTAGTATATAGCTAGCTCTTGATAGTAGATAGTTTGCCCATAAGATATTGAGTATGTTATGTTTATATAGGGATCTCTTGTTCAAATTTCAGACACTAATGACCTCGACATGTCGACTAGTACCTAGGGTAATGAGAGGGAAAATGACAAATACCGCCTCGAATAAGTAAATTAGACAAAAGTGTTACAGGGACCATGCACCTAAAATTAAGTGACCGGGGCACCCATGGGTGCTTCCTTCAACGACTACCCTAGGTGCCCTAGTCAAGGACTAGAGATGAAAAATGACTAAATAATGACACCTGAAGACGTCCCTGAGATACGACCATAACCATGTTCAAATGAATGCATGACTGTGCAAGATGAATGACGAAGATAACCAACTAACTAACAACAGGACTAGGGGATAGATCATTTTCAGTGAATACTTTTCTTACGTCGAGATCCATATATAAAATAACATACTTGGTAGTATAAATGTATACAGTACGTCAGTGATCAATCAATTGTATATATATGGGTGGAAATGAGGATATATTAAGGGTTGACCTTAAATTTATCTACATGTGCAGATTATAATGGTGCTCCGATTCATAGGACCAGTCTATTAACGAGAGATTCGATCTAGCGCAGTTCCCCGGTAACATTTTATTTCCACTCCTCTTTCGAGTTCTTTTTTTAAATGCATCCAAAATAGATCAATCTATGTCCTTAGGTTTTGTAGGATTCACGGGGTGCTGGAGCTCTACATAATTGAACAAAATATGTGAAGAGCGTTCCAAGTATTTATTGAAATTAATCGCTTTTTTATGATAATTTGATCAAAACAAAGTATAAGAAATCTGAATATCAGAATGAAAGACTATCGAGGATCTAGAGAATCAAAGAAACCGCCAATTTACTTTGGTATGTAACCGTCTAATTGAATATTCTAAAAATAGTGGTCGATTTGAAAATGATTTCAAATCAATGCTTGAGACTTTGGTATACTCAATGTATGTTGTAAGCCTGGAATTTTTTTGAAAACCACATATGCTACAACTCTTGCACATTCGAGCATATGTTGAGGTGTTCCCAATAAAATAGAAGTTAAGATGACTTAGCACCACCACAAAGAAGAGAGGTCATACTGAAACCTACTAATTATTTACGTTGAAGGACCATAGAAACATCTCTAGGACAAAATCGCAAACAATTTACTAAAACTAGATAGAATGTAGGTTGCCTTGGTCAAAGAACATGTAGTGCCACGACAATCACAACATTGAACAAAGCATTAAAAAGAATGACGTCATCACTTCGTACATCCCGCTTCCCAAATCACCATTATCATCTCCATCCATATGTTCATTGAATGTGGTACGTACTGATTGGTTTAAGCCACTAACTATGCATTGTGAGGAGTACTAGGAACCCCAAAGGAGCCGGTAAATTTTAGGGAACCAGCTGATGACAATTGGAAGTTTTAAACACCTAGTTTGAAGTAGAGACTGAGATTTGACATCCGTCCCAGATGTTTTTTTCCTGTTTTAATTGTATTTTACACTTTGCAAAATAGTCAGCCCATCCCTATGTGATGTGAAAGAATTTAGTCTAAAACCATACATTATCACTATGACACACATTTGTGAATATTGAGAATATAAGTGCAACACAACACAAATATTTGGCACTAGGGCCATATTTTTCTAATATCTGTGTTTGATATCAAGTATCATAATCCTTACCAAGCAAAACTTTGTCTTAGTTTTCCGACACTTGTTTTAGAATACAAGTGCAAAAATAATATATTTTTAGATTATTAAAAAAAGAAAAAATATTTGATAAAGATGGAAGGGTTGTTTAAAACCTTTTACCCCTAATCATATTTTTTGGCTCTGACGGGTGGGGTAGGCCATAAAGATCTCTATCTAAAGTGATGGGAGATTATGTATGAACCATTTATGTCCATGCTCATAGCTTGTTTTCATCGAAACGTGCATTTCCCAGTTGGATCAAAGTGTGTTGTTCCCCTTGATCCATAGGGATCCAAAATGAATCTACTTCATACTTAAATATTGTTTTCTTAAACTTTTTTTAAGAAGTTGAAAAATGATACACGGAGGTTACTATGTTTTTAGTAACATCACCGACCACTCTGTGCAGAGCGGCGGTTACAGAACCGCCGCGGTCTTGGGACTGTCGGTTTGCATTACGTTAGCAATTACGTTGCCATGCTTTCGACATAGAAAACAAAAAATATTTGAAACTGAACATATTTTTCTTAGAATTTGGATTTAAGTGTTGCAATTGTGTTGTCTCTGTCTCCTCGCATTACCTTTCCCATTCTCTAGTGCACGGGAGGACATGGGAAAGGCTATAAATACATGATTTGCAGAAGTAGAATAATTGATCATCGTTACAGCAAGAAAGCAAGTTAGCAAGAAGTTCTTAGTACTTGGAATATGTGTTTTGTAGAAGAACTCGAGTGTTGAGACAAAGTCAAGCAAGTATGTTGTCGAGGAAGTGTGAACATATTATTTGCTTCTCTTTCATACTTATTGTGAATTTTGTACTTGTTCGTTTGAATTGGTCCAAAATTTTAAAAGTTTTTACATAGAAAGAGCAATTGTCCCTTCCCAACTAGTTTTTCCTCCTAAATTGGAGATTTCCAAGATAAAAAAAATTGTTGGTGTTTGCATTGAGCTTAATTTTTTTTCCTTTCCTGCAATTGTGGATTCTAAGCACTAATCATATTCATTCACTAGCTATTTCAATTTCTGTCATTTTCTAATAATTGGAAGTAGAGACAACAACGCTTATTTGTGTTTCTATGGATAATTCCAAAGTTGAAGAGTTTACAGATCATTTTGGTATTAGAGCTAACAATTATACTAGGACTGTGGTATTCGTTCTTGGTTATTTGTATGACAGTGACAAGGTCTAAAGGCGAAGAAGTTTTACCTTGCGATTCAAAAATATCTACAAAGAAGTGGAAACAAAGAATTAAAGATCAAATGGAAGAAGAGAACTTGGTCCGTAGAATTGAGATCCTGGAAAAGACCATGATGGATAGGGTGTTTCTAAACGCAAAGAAGAGCTCTCAGATCTACAAAGATGGCAACTAGCTAAAAAAGATTCCATAGACTCAGTGGTTCAAGCTTTGGCTGAAAAGTTTGGCATAGGAAAGGAGCCACCATGAGGAAGAAGATATGGAAGAGCATGAAGAAGAAACTTCAGTTGGAAGAGAAAAGGTAAAATCCGATCATGCTCCTTTTAAAGTTGAGAAAGTAAAGTTGAGATAAAAATATTTGAAGGACAAGTAGATGTGGAATTTCTTGATAAATGGTTAAAACAATTGGAGGTTTACTTTAGTGTCCATAATGTCACTGAGGCAAAAGGATTACCTTTGCATGTCTCAAAATGGAAGGACATGCTCTGGTTTGGTGGGAAACCCATCTAGCCACTTGTGAAAAGAAGAAGCGTCCTATTGTAATATCTTGGCAAGGTTTTAAAGAATTACTTAGAGCTAATTTTTATCCTATTGGCCATAAGACTGACCAAATGATTAAATGGAAGTATTTTAGACAAAGACAGTGGTCAAAGTGTGTAGGATTACACTACGGAGTTTCAGAGACAAGTCCATGTTGCTAAATATGGACTTGGAGGATGAGGATATTTTGACCAAGTATTTGGGAGGACTTCACACTCACCTTTGAAGGAAAGTCATCTCCATGAAGCCCAAGGATCTCAATGAAGCATGTGTGCAAGCATATTACATAGATGATGAAAAGAAGCAAGGAGAAGTGGAGTCAAGGGAAAATCAGTAGAACAAATAATCAGAAAGAAAGAGCATGGGAAAAACAAGTAACAAAGGTAAATGGAAAGGGAAAGGTAAACAAACTACCACTACTTTAAATACTTGTAAAGATCCTAAGAATTTTTGTAAGAATTGTGATATCAATGGTCATACTGACGCTACATGTTGGAAGTTACATCCGGAATTGCATCTAAAGAACTGAACCAAGGACTCCAAGAAGTCCATGATAGCTGTAAAGAACAGAATGGGGAGGTAGAAATCAAAGATGATTCTGATGTAGATGAGAGGCTAGGATGCATGGCCACCAACATGGACAGCTAAGAAAAAGAGGAAGAAATGAGTAAGCTATTTCATATCAAAATCCAAATCAAGAGAACTAAGGTAAATGCTTTGGTTGATACCGGTTCTCAATCTAATTTGATTTCTGATGCGGTTGTAAAGAAGCTTGGTCTTGAAACTTATGAGCATCCACATCCTTATCCTTTGGGATGGGTGAAGAAGGGTGTAGAAATTTAGGTAACAAGAAGATGTAAGTTCAAGATTGGGATAAATTCTCAATATATAGATGTATTAGAAGTTGATGTAATTCCACTTGATGCATTTGATGTTGTTTCTGGGAGTCCTTACTTATATATCAAGGGATGCTATATTCATGAGAAGGGAGAACCGATACAGATGGGTCAAGGATGGAGTCAGTTACAACATCCGGGCACACTAGCGTAAGTCAAAGCTTGTTATGGTAAGTGCTAACAAAGAAAATACTAATTCAAAAATCATAATCAATTTTGTTTACTTTTATTGAAAGATAAGCAAGATGGGGTAGAAATTTCAGATATTTCTAACCAAGGGATGAAGGATTTGGATAGCATTAATTCAGTCATTTTCAGGAAGTATTCCAGACTCCCAGTGGGTTACCACCAAAATGAGAAGTAGAGCATGAGATTCAACTATTACCAGAGTCCCCTGTCTACCAAATATCGGGTTGTATAGGCAATCCTTGTTGGAGAGTACAACGGTAAAGAAATAACTCCAGGAGTCTATTAGACCAAGGGGTGATATGTCACTAGAACACCTCGCCATGTGGTTCACCTATTGTGATGGTGCCAAAGAAGGATGGTTCTTGGAGAATGTGCATCAACTACTGTAGCTTTGAACAAGATTACCATAAGAAAAAATATCCACTCCCACACATAGATGATCTCTTGGACCAAATTCAACATGCAAAGTTCTTCACTGAAGTTGGATCTCAAGTCTGGTTATCACCAAGTCAGGATGAAGGAGGAGGATATATGGAAGACTGCCTTCAAAATAAAACAGGGTTTGTATGAATGGTTAGTACTTCGATTTGGTTTATGTAATGCACCCACTACATTTATGAGATTGATGAATGATGTATTGTGGGAATTCATAGATTCATGTGTCATTGTATATCTAGATGATTATTCTGATTTTTAGTGCCACATGGGAGGAACATCTAACACATTTGCAGCAAGTCTTGCAAGTTCTCAAGGAGAAACAATATGCTATGTAATATGAAGAAGTGTGAATTTTCCAAACAATCACTTGTCTATCTTGGGCACGTGGTTAGAGGAGGAGAGCTACGAGTGGATCCAAAGAAGGTGGAAGCCATCACCAATTGGCCAACACCAACGGGAGCCACAAAGACTAGGAGTTTTGTGGGAGCAGTACAATACATGAGGAAGTTCATTCTAGGATTCTCCGCTATTGCAACACCTCTACACACAACGGGCATGCAAAGAGTAAGGGTGTTATGAATGAGGTAAGGAACAAGACCAAAAGCTTTATGAGTTATTGCAATACAAAATTAGTCAAATTGCTCTAAAAGTACTTTCTCTTCCGAATTTACAACATCCCTAAATGATAGTAGAGATAAATGCCAATGAGTATGCTATGGGATGTAAGTGAATATCTACTGGGCAGGTAAGCCAAAGATGCTATCATTCCAAAATTTCACTTCAACAGGGTGTGAAAGGATATTGATGTATATGATAAAGCCAGATGTATGCACTAGTTCATGAAATAAAGAAATGTAAACATTATTTTTTGAGGTACACAGATTGAACTATTGTTATGCATCACTTACCAAAAGAATATCTCATGTATTTGCAAGTGTAGTCTAAGGGTTGACAGTAGGAATAGACACTAAAATTGGAAAGAGAGAGTTTTGTATGCACCATTGCATGTGCTAACATTGTCGGAAAATGAGTTACAAATATGGTCCCCAGATGAAGACACAGGTGAACATTTCAAGAAGGTGTATCGAGCATCCAATTTCCATCTCACAGTGTATATTTGTTGCCATAGAATGGTCTCTACTTAGCCTGTCCCGTGCATTCTTCTAGCTTTTTGCCTCTTCTCTGCACAAGTTTTGGCCTTTAGATGCCAGGACCGCCGCCCTGCCTAAAAGCGGTGGTTCTGAATACTACATGCCCAAGATAGGGCAACATATCTTGATAACCGCTTCCCTGTGTAGGGCGGTATTTCTACCTCATTCTATTTCCAGATTCTTCACGTAAATGTTTTAACATAGATGACAGTTCACTTAATTTAAAAAATACTGTGTTTGCATGCATCCGTGAGCCAGAATTAGTCTAAAATTAGCTTTGATTACTTGGTTCTCCTTCCTACCTATTTTTAATATAGTATTTGTGTTTGGTTGAAGAATCTACTTCTAACTTGCCTATATGCATGAAGGTAGCTCCCATCTGTCCATTCCTGATCATATTCCATGCTTGTACTTTTAATGATGTTTTTCAAGGCCTGAGAATTCTATGTATCTTGCATTGTATTGCTACTACGATCTTGATAGGAATTGCATAGCCAAGCTTTGATCTCTTGTGCTATCTCGTCTCCTAATGTACATTGCATCTGGACTGCCATCAAGCTACCATTTACTCAAGTGCCATCCTAATTACTACTGTTTCTAAGTCCGCATTCGACAAGTAATTTCAATGGACTCACACAAACACTCGGATAAATGTTCCATGTGAACATACTGTGGGGATCAGATACTAGGTACCTTTGCAACTAGATCTTAGCCAATAAAAAAGACTCTTGCTTGTCTAGGTTGGAATTGTGTCAAAGTTTGTTAGCTCCCTGTGTGACCTGAATTGTAAAGCTTTAGCCATATCAAATAGAGTAGAGAGTCGTTTATTTGAAATAGAATAGGAAATCATTACTGATTATTAGTGAAGTTTGCCTTTGAACATTACCAGGGAAGTTGTGAGGAACAATAGCTTCGCATTGTCAGGGTCATGATTTGTTCTTCACCTCCGAGGTAGGGTTTGGAGTATTTAGTTATCAGCCATGTAGGTTGTTTGATTTAGATTAGATTCATACATTATGAAGTGCGATCAAGTAACCAAGCTACATCCGGTATGACTATTTGTCTTTATGACTTACCCCTTATTAGCAATTAGAACACATTGCTGTAAAGATGTAGAACTAGAACAAAAAGGTTCCACGTGTCTCCTTTGATTGATGTCAGACTTTCTTTTATTGCTTTGATCCAATGGATTATTTCCACTTGTGAAAAACCCCAATAACATTCGATTAGATCTCTTTCAGTACCCGATTAGTTTTCTTGTCTAAAAATCATTTTATTATACTTTGTATGACCATCAATGAGTCTCACAACAGGAAAAGACATACAGTTGTGATCCATTGGTCCCACAACCCATACGAGTCAGAATTGATAACTGACATGTGATTTTCTAGCTTACGTTTAATCATGTCTTACAGCACACATGTAAAATTTACTAAGAAGATAGAACAAGTCAGATACAATAAACATAACTGCTAATCAATCCTATGATTAAATGGACTATGCTCCTAGAAATAGGGTTATGATTACACACATGACCATTCAAGGGCCGCAGACCTCCACGAGTCTTTAGTTGTGATCCTATAGGTCCCACCACTCAGAATGGGCCTGAAAAACAGTTAGTTAGACATCTGACACATAGCATTTTTGTCATACATTAGTATTCAGATCTTCACTGCTTCCACTAGATATTATCGCATTTCAAAGGGTTTTGACTTAGGGTAAGGAACATAGACAAGCCGATCATGTTAAGAATTATCTAGACCAGTACCAGAAATTAGCCATTGCTCGTAAATACCTGTGGCTTCATCATGCCTCTCATTCTTACTTCCATGACCTTGTCTGAAGTAGAGATCTATATGAGGCACCCATTATGCTCATGGGAGCATGTGTTGCAAAAACCAATGAAGTAAGCCAATCTCGTTACCGATTCTGAAAATTTCACTTCAGTAGTCTACGAGCGGTTGTTATCTCAGACCAAACCATCACACCAGATGTATGCACTAGTTCAGGAGAGAATTCTTTTCTTTAGAAATCGTAGATCCCAACATTGCGTGTTGAAGATATAAGATTTCCCAATTAGCTTGATCCCCACTCGACCATACTCACATCTCATAATCATTCTATAAGCACAGCTGTCTAAATTACGACCTTGGGAGGTCGGGTACAAGTGGATGGGATTCCTTTAGCAAGTTCCATTTGGTGATCAAGTAAAAGAAAGGAATCATAAATTTGGTGGCAAACATGTTGTCTAGGGTGCCCACATAGGAGAAAATATCTAGTTTGGCCACTATCTCTCATTTTGAGCCCTTCACGAAGGAAGCTTATGGAGAGGCATATGCTCAAGAAAAATATTTTGGGGTGACATATCAGCGAGTTACAGTCCCAAGGGGATGAAAATATGAGTATTGAAGATTGTTATCTGACAATATGGGCTACTCTACCGATGGGGCAAGCTTTGTGTGCCAAAAGAAGAAAGGCTTCTATTGATGAGGGAAGCACATACCTCAAAAGTACCAGGAAATTTTGGTGTTGGAAAGACCATGGCCCACTTGCAAAGGTATGTGTATTGGCCCAATATGCAAGAAGAAGTATCTAAATTCATAAGAGGATGTAAATGCTTTGGTGTACAAGCAAGCCTAAAATCAGGAAGGAAGGTTTATATATGCCTTTACCAGTCCCTACTCGACCTTAGGAGGATATCTCTATGGATTTTGTAGGAGGATTACCTATGTCTAAACATGGCCATGATTATCTATATGTTGTTGTTGATAGATTTAGCAAAATGTGTGTTCTTATGGCATGTAAAAAGACAATAAAAGGACATGAGGCAAGATGCAACTTTTCTTTGCTAATGTATGGGTACATTTTGGTTTGCCAAAGTCTATTGTTTCTGACAGAGATTACAGGTTCTTGGGAAAAAGTTTTGGACTACTTTGTGGGACAAGATGGACACCAAGTTACATATACAGGATGACCTTCCATCCCCAAATAGTTGGAAAAATGGAGGTGGTGAACAGGAATTTGGTACAATCTGATTAGAGGATACAATAGCAAATATCCATGGACTTGAGATGAGTCCTTAGCCTACATTCAACATTCCTACAATAAGGTGATACACACATCCACTATGCAGTCACATTTTGAAACATGCTTGGGGTATCTACCTACTAATCCACTAGACATTGCGGTTGGATAGCAAGAATAAGGAGAGATACATGATTCATAAGTGACTAGAGAAGTGAATTTCATTGAGAGGATCCAAAAAATCCATCTCAAGGTGAAAGAAAAATTAGAGAATTCTCAATCCAAGTATAAGGCTAGAATGATAAGCAGTCGTAGAGAGCACAAACTTCATGTTGGAGACAAGGTTTGGATTTACTTGAGCAAGGAGAGATACTAGAAGGTCAAGTAAGGAAACTCAAGCCTCTATTGTAGTATGGACCCTTCACCATACTGGAGCAGGTTGGAGAAAATGATTTTAGAATTGATTTACCACACTTCATGCGGATCTAATTAGTAGATAATTGTGATAACTTGCACCTATATGAAGCCATCCATCCTTGATGAGGAAGAATGTTATTTGATACCTTCCATAGAAGATTGCGTCTTGGATTCACAAGGTGAGTTGGAGGAGGATGTAGTGTTGCAGTAAAAGATTAGAGAGACAAGGAGAGGTCCACAAGAGTCTTGGAAGGTTGGACTCAAGGGGAAGACACCAAGGTAGGCCCAGTGGTACTCAAAGGAGAAAGTGAGTGAATTATTTCCTCATCTACTCCCCTATTAAGCTTTTGTGGGGCCAAAATCCTCTTGAGAAGGGGAGGTGTGATCCATAGGGATCTATAGAAACACCACTTCATCAGAGCAACTGGAACCATAAGAAAAATTAATCATAAAGGAGAAAAAAATGTTAAGTTATAGAAATTATACCTTCTGCAGAGTGGCGGTTGTGTAACCATCTTATCCCCCCCCCTCTTCACATGTAACCAGCGGTTGCTTAACCGCCGGTCTGTGTTCATCTGGAGGTCCTATCAAGTTAATAAAAACAAAAAAATACATCCACCAGAAGTCGTGGATTTGAAACGTCTGGACGGTATCTCTTCTTTGTATGACCCTACCTATTCTCTTGTGCATGGGAGGACATGGGATGAAGCTATAAAAGTGAGAAGAGCATGTGGATTTGGATCATCGATTCATGGCAGAAGTGAGCAAGAAAACTTTGGTGTTGGAATTGATTTGTAGAAGCAAGGTGTATGGGTAGAGAAAACAAGTAGAGAGGGTGGAAGTAACATTGTTGTCTTCCTTCAAATTCTTGTAATATGTAATCATTTTGAATTGGACAATATATAAATGGGAAGAAAGAGTAGTTTCCCTTCCCGACTAGTTTTCCCTCAAATTGGGGGTTTCCAAGATAAAAATATTGTGTTTATGTTTGAATTTTTCATTCTTACTGGCTGCAAATTAGTTCTAAGTACTAAGAATTCATTAAATAACTTTCAGAAATATGTCATTTTCAATTAAAATTAGAAGTAGGAACAAACAATGTGTGGTCATTGTAATTTTCCAAAGTAGAAGTTTACATATTATGACTTCTACATCATCCAACTTCATCACTTCATATTGATCCTATAATTGTGCTTCCTATCATTGCATTCACTTACAACACCTACCATGTGATATCCAATCACACATCATGTCACTTTTCACTTTGACCTATCGTCAAATCCCTTTTTCCACAAATTTCAAAGATCTTACTTGGCTACTTTCATCATACACTCATCCAAGTACCCTTCTTACTAAATATTTCCCCCATTTGCATCCTTTACCATCTATGTACACTCATTCATGCTACCTATTATATCATATGTGACACCTGCATCATTATTATCCCACCTTATTTTTTCATAACACTTCCTCATCAATTCACCTACCCTTTCTCTCATTACTTAACCTCTCTTGGATAGGAGGGCTTCCACACCCACCTTCTTTTGAAACTCCATCTTCACTCATTCAGGAACCATTATTGTTACCAGCTTCTCCTTGATTCATAGCACATCACCTATCATGGACCAAAAAACCTTCTACTCTTCACATTTATCTCATGAAGTATCCTCCACATCCACAAGGATACACTTTCACATCCTTCTAAAATAAGGATCAAGTTTTTATTCCACATTCTTAAAGTTTTATGGGCAAAAATTATCATCTACCTTCAACCTACCTCATTCTATTACAAACATGTATTCATCATTTTATCACACCAATTTATCACAATAACCACATCTTTGGCTCTCAGGGACTTTTTGTAGCATCAAAATGCTCTCCAACTCCTCATCCACCCTAAAACCTTTTTTAGCATGCCACTTCATATCACGTTTATCTAAGTAACCATTGATCTATTCAGCATGTCCTAATCCTATGTAAAAATATTTTAGCATTCAGGCTACACTTGGCATCTGATCTTTATTTGTGTCATCCCCACACAGTGTATGCTTCACTCACCACCATTAGATCTAGACTTTTAATTTTAATCGTTGATCTTTCCTCTTCCTCCATCTCATTCAATCTAATCCAATGTACCTACCTCATTCTACCAGCTTATTTAATCTACATCATGTCTCTCATTCATTTGGTCCATACATGGATTGGGGGGACTTTTATTTGTAATTCACTACCACATTTTGTGTGCTCCATGAAGATTCTAATTATCTTAATCTATCCTAGCTTCAAGAACACATCATGATTCTCATGACAGACATCTTTCGCTATCATCATTGACACAAGTTGGACACCAAGGAACAATAACAGGTACATCTGAATACTGAGAACATGGTTATGTCAAAATTTTAAAAAATTATATTGTCTACATGTAACAGTTTGCAATAAACATGCATTTTCTCATTGATGTATCTTCATCCATGAATACTACTCCATTCAGGTTCAATTGTCAGATCCAACTTGTATTGTTCACTACTACACATAGTTCACTGTGAGATATTTTTATTGTGAAATCCATGAGATCATGATTGTATTGTTGATCCATATTTTTGAATCTTGTATCTCTTGTTACTTGGTGAGACCAATAATGATTGTCCTCCATAAAAAATCCACACTCTTATAGAGGAGGTTAACAACTTCTCATGCAATGTCCCCGAGGCATTGATTTGGAGGAGACACTTGGAAAATGTCATGGTCCACATATCATGGTTCCACATCCCTCCATCAAGCCACAAGTGAGTAACCCCTGTTTGAAAAATCACATGAGATCTTGAATATAATGTCAAAAAAAAAGATCCAAAAAAGTCAAAATTCCCAAAATAAAAGTGAGATCTAGTGATATAAAAAGGCTCTGTTCTCAGTGGGGTCTTTCTAGTATCCGTCTACCATGGCTATGGATGCATGGCTAGCAGTAGAGAAACTATTGTGACTATAATCAAATTGTATCTCCATTGGATAGTAAAGATGCCTAGTTGGAAATCTTGATAAATTCATGTCTTACAATTTCCTTATCATTGGCATTACGTCACCCCCAATCACTATTTTTGAATCACATGGTACATATTGACTGTTATGTATGTGTACTTTGTTTCCTTAAGAAACAATTAAATTCTCAGTTCATACAAACTAATTCACTATTGACTACATCATGGGGAATTAGTTATGATCACCTGTGCATGATTTGTTTATTACCTTAAATCACAAACTCCTATTCCATAGTCTCACTTAATTATCTCATACATCTTGTTTCTTCGAATACTTGATCACATGCTCAACCAACAACTCTTGTTGTAAACTATGCTTCTCACCTTCAGTACATCTTGAAGCTAACAATCAGGAAGCAAAAGCCATCTAAGACTACAATTGGCTATCACATACCATTTCATTTGATTCCGACTTACGAAGCTAGAATACTTGGAGTACATTCTGAATAAGACCTTTTGCATGAATTTTGTCCATAACTACCACTTCACATGCCATGTCACCTATGCAATCAATCATTTACAAAATCTTAGCCACTATTATGTTGGGGAAACATTACTCTCATACTTCTATAACTGTGCATCCACTCTTAAGTACAGTATCACACATTATTTTTTTCACCTACACATGGGTGGGGAAACATGTAGAAAAACTCAAACTTACAAACCATTATGCCTTTTCCAAGGTTCATTTTCTATCATTTATCTAACTACGCACTTTTCGTACCTGCCACATTATGTTACATGGATAAATCGCTTCTAACCAAGAAATATATCACTTGAGGGGGATATCACATAAAACAACCCTTCTTGACACAATCAGAAATCATCACCTACCTTGAAGTTAACTATGACTCAATAGTCACTTTTGATCGTGAAATGTAATGCTATTGATTCTTTTATAGACTCTAGCTTCTGTTATCCAAAATAAGCCCATGCTTGTTTTGGTTAACTTGCCTTCATTCTTCCCTCCTTTTGTTGCAGGTAGATTTTTGAAACTTTAAAGAACTCAAAAGTTCCTAGAGATGGCTTCATCAGATAGGATTTTTCTTCCCCTTTCCAGAAAGGTAAATAAGTCCTCCTAACTCCTTGTATTTTTTGAGTTATGGCTTGGCGGAGTTTGGAGGGAAAATTTGCCAAGGTGGACCCGCGGGAAAAAATTTTCACTTAGCCTTTTGGCTAAAAAACTCAAAGGGAAATTTTTGGCCACGAAAGCCCACAAATGAAAATATATTATTTGAGGCCCACATGTCAAGGCAGATTGGTCAGCAGTAGGCGGCGAGGGTGGAAGGACTTCAAGTTTTTTGGCGTTTGGTCAAAATGCGTCAAAGGCAAAAATTTTGGAGCGCACATCCCCACTGAAATAAAATGATGCCATTGTCCAGTCAGCAGTGGGAGTCAGGGCGTCAAGAGGATTTTGGAAATTTTTCCAAAGTGGGGAAAACACAAAAGGAAAAAGTTGAACCGCATCTCCACACATAATCAGAATTTGCCACGTGTCCACATCAGCAGTGGAGTGGCAGATCAGCGGAGGATTTTGGGAAAATTTCCCAATTTCAAAAAAGGAGGAAAAAGGAAAGGTTGGGCCTCGCGATCAACCAGAGGGCACCACTTGTCATCGGAAGGAGTAGGGTGTGGAGATTTTTTGGGAAAAATTTTCCAAATTTGAAAAAAGAGGGTAAAAGTTCAAATTTCGACCCGCGAACCCTAATTTTGCCCTAATTTTGCCATTTTTCCCTAAATCTTCAGAGGGCCATATCTTTTGATCCAGAGCTCAGATTTTCATGTTTTTGGTATCATTGGAAATCTATTGAAATTATCTACACGATGGACTATTCAATTTTGATTTTTGACGGCAAGTTTGGTGGGAGAAAAATGAAGAAATGTCCCTGGCACGGGAAAAAATGTAGAACCGACCCCCAACCACCAAAATTGATGAAGTATGGCACTCATTCTTCTCCAGCATGGCCAAATGCCTCAAAAAATAGATTTTTGAGGGTGCCTTGTCCATTTTAATGGATTTTGTTAGTTGGTTGGGTGTAAAAAATCAATTTTGCCCACGTTTTTTCACCTTTTCTTCGTTCTGTTTCATCGTTAAAAGCCAATTTTGGCTCATTTTGTAAAGGGTTGGACGTTTTTGTTCTTACAAGCTCCCCTCTTCCCTTGGCACATGAATTCATGGAGTTTCAGGCCTCTCATTGGAACTGCAATACATTTTTTTCCTCCTTTCCATTGTAATGCATCGTATCAAAAATTGGGAATGATAAAGCATGCTCTGTGAATGAATTTTCAATCCTTTCTTGTGTTTATTGTTTCCTTCTGATCCTTCATTACATTTTGGTAATTTGTGCATGTTCTAGTGTTGCATTCTTATGATCTGTGTCTATTTACAAAAATAGAGGTCCATCACTCCTTTGGTGTATCACCGTTTTTTACTTAGTTTTGTTTCCTTTTGCATCTTTTAACTCTATCTCCTTGGAATCTAGAGTAGGATTTAGCATTGAACCTCTGCACAAAATTCATGCATACACCTAAACAGAGGGGTAAGAACCAACTTTCTCTGGAGATTTTTCTCACCTTGCAAGGTCCCACACCTTGGAGAAAACTCAATGTTGTGCAATCACACTAAATGACCCAATTCTGGACTACAGATCTGAAGGTCATTTAGGGGGTGTTGTAGATTTGCACTAACAGTTTTGGCATGCCCGGTGGGACCTTAGAGGTCTTCATCTTCATTACAACAAAGTTGATGTGTAATTGTTGTAAGTTTCTTGCTTGAAAGAGCCTTGATTTTCACATCTGGCGACTCCAAAAGGATAGAATCAACTGGTTTCAGCAGTCTAAGCTTGAAGATTCATGAGAAGGATCCAAACAAGGTCAAGGACTAGAGAAGAGGGATTGTTTAACTATCTACAATTATCCCCAGAAAGAGGAGAAAGAGGAAGAAGGATTCAAAGGTCTCCATCTCCACCAAACAGAACTCTATCAACTCCTCCACCTGGTAGACCTTTCATCCAATCAACAAGGGTTCTCAGGCCAATCAGAATGGCACAACCCAATCCTTATGTCAACTTTACTGGCAGCAGCCCACTTGCTCTCAATGCACAAAACCCAGTTCCAATTGCAGCATTGAAGAACATCCCATACTTTACTAGAGAAAATCAGACCAATCCTGGTGATCATGTCAAGGACATTGCTAATGTTTGTGCAATCCATGAGATTGTTGAGATGGAAATTGTTGTCAAATTGTTGGCATCTTCATTCAAAGGGAAAGCCTTGCAATGGTTCAGGAGCCTTGAGGCAGGCTCTATCCAAAATTGGAACCAGTTGTGCACAGCCCTCCATAACCAATTTGGAGAGAAAGGGGACAACTTGTCTCTATTGGAGCAACTGACAACTATCAAGAGAGCTCCCAATGAGCAGCTAACAGACTTCAATTTCAGATTTCAAAGAACATGGATAGAATCCCATTGGCAGTGAGGCCAACAGCTCAAGGTGCTTTCTTATACTTTCTCAAGGCTTTAAATTCTGACATTTCTATGTTGATCCAATCCATGGGAGGTGCAACTATACCTGCAGCTTACAACATCACCATTAGGGCTGAGAATTGTTTGATCCAAGATGGTAAACTTGCACCTAGGCCTCCTATGCCCTTATATCTAGAGTTGGGAAGCCCAAGTACTAGTCAAGCACCTACTTTAGCTCCTATTCCCACTCCTAGAAATCAGAGTTCAAATGAAACTTCTACTTCATCCTCTAGTGCCTCAAATGAGCTTCAAGAAGTTATGAAACAATTGCAAAATTTGGGCAATGAGCTGGTTACACTCAAGAGGTAGCAAGCTCAAAGTTTTAGGCCTTCTTATCAGCCTCAAACTCAGCCTAATAGACAACCATATCAGCCTAATAGGCCACCCAACCCAGCTGCAAATCAAAATCAAGTAAGGCCTCCTGCCAATAGACCATTTCAGCCCTATAACCCCAATGTTGCATCTACCTCTAAAGCCTTAGTGCCAGTGCAAAATAATATAGCTCAAGAGTATGATTGGTGTTTCCCATGTAATGAACCTCACAACCAATCTATGTGCTTCAATGGTGCTTTGAACCAAGCTTTGATGGTGACAACAACTGGTGTAGAGAGTGAAGCGAGTCGAGAAACAAACCAACAACAAGGGACATCTCAACAAGATACAACTCCAAATGAGACTACACTTGTGAATTGGCAGGCTGAAGATTTTTGTGGTATGAATCAAACACCTTCTCAGAGTGTAGCAGCTAACACATGGTCAAAGAAGAGGAATATTGGTGAAGGGAAGTCATTAGATCCAAGTGATTCACAACCTTCCATCACTCCACAAGGTGTTGGCAAGCAAAATGTAGTTCCAAATGTGCAAGGACAACCCAAGCCACCTTCTAGACCAGCTCAAATGCCAGCTGTTGTAGCCCATGTACAAGAAAAGAATGTGCAGACTAAAGGGCAGAAAAGAGATGGTTCATCCCCATTTAACATCATTGAACAAATGAAGAAGACCAATGTGAACATATCTATGTGGGAGTCACTATCCATCCCAGGACAAAGGGATCTATTACAAGCTACCATGAAGAATTGGTCAACCTCAAATCAGCTAGCTCATATGCAAGAGAAGGTACTCACAAATGCTACTCAGCCTGAAGGGGAATCATGGAGGACAACAAGGTAAAAATTTGAAGCCCCCTCCATTCTATGTTTCATTGATCATTGGGGATAAACTAGTACATAATTGTATGATTGATTCTGGGGCAAGTAGTTCCGTGATGCCCAAGCAAATAGCTGATCAGTTGGGCCTTCAATATGAAGTCATATCCAAGGGGGTGGTGTAATTAGATGGGACAATAGTAGCAATAGTTGGGGTAATTAAATATTTGAGCCTTACTTTGCATGCATGCCCCAATGTCACTGTTTTGCAAGATGTGTCGGTGATAGATTTGCCACCACTCTTTGCCATATGTTTGTCAAGGGATTTCACAGCTAGAATTGGAGGCTACCTATCTGTTGATTGGTCACACATGTTGTTTAGGACAAGGTATGGAGCCAAGGCCACAATCAGGTCCGAACCTATTGCAAACTTTCACATTGAGCCTCATACTCCAAGCCCAATCAATGCCAATTGTTCAGCGTTTGATCAAGAGGATTATCCAAGCACACATGAAGCTGACACCAAAGTTGGAAGCATTCCAGATTTGACTCTTGATGAATGGGAAAGCAAGGTACATGCTTTTGATCCCTACAAGGAAATAGAGGAATCTGAACTAGGAGTCTATTACATGCATGAAGAAAATCAGCCTCTTCCTAGCATCACCAAGCCAGACCATAAAGATGACAATGAGGTATGGCAGTTGTTCTTTGATGGATCAAGAAGTAGACAAGGTGCAGGAGGAGGAGCTATGCTTGTTTCACCTCAAGGCATTAAGTATTATTCAGCTTTTAGATTTCAGTTTGCATGTTCTAACAACACTGCTGAATATGAAGCTTTGATACATGGATTGCATTGGTCAAGGAAGAGAGGCATCAAAAACTTACAAGTCTTTGGTGATAGTGAGCTGATTGTTAATCAAGTTAAAGGACAACATGCTGCCAAGAATGACCTGCTCAAGAGTTATAAGAATAGGGTGTGGGATCTCATTGAGGATTTTGAGGGCTTTGGCATCAACTCCATCCCTAGGAAAGAGAACCAAGCTGTTGATAGGCTTGCAGCAGTTGGAGAAACTTTTGATGTTGTGGAGAGTATCAAAAGAGATAAAATGCAGCCAAACATCCATGTGATTGTGAGGCCATCAGTGCCAGACAATAATGCAAGTTGGCAAGTGTTTGAGAGTGACCAACAAATCATCAATTTCTTGTAAGAGGAAGCTGAGTTCTCAGCCAAAAATCAGGAAAAGTTGGAACAACAGTATGGTGATCAAGTGGTACAGCTGAGAACCAACAAACTTTCCAAAAGGACTTGTGACTTTAGAGTCTATCTTCAATCCTAATGATCAATTTAGGAAGGAGAAAGCAAACATCCAAGTCAAGGGAGAGGATTCAGAGCCCATCTCAGTTGGAGAAGGCAAGTCACTTCAAATTGGTAAAGTGGCAACCGAGCAAGAAAGGTATGAATTCATGCAACTTTGCCAAGAGTTCCCAGATGTATTTTCTTGGAGCTATGAAGACTTGAGAGGTTTCAATCCCAAGCTAGCTCAACACACAATTGAACTAGATCCAAGTGCTAAGCCCATCAGGAAAAAATAGAGACCGGTCAATCCACACATTGAGCCTCTCATGAAGAAGGAATTGAATAAGTTAATAGAGGCAAGTATCATATTCCCCATCAAGCATTCAAGCTGGGTTGCAAACTTGGTTCCAGTTAGAAAGAAGAGTGGAGAAATCAAGTTGTGTGTAGACTTTAGAGATTTGAACAGAGCATCCCTCAAGGATCACTACCCACTTCCTTCTATGGAGCAGATTTTGCAAGTTGTTGCTGGCTCTGAGAGGTTTTCATTGCTAGATGGTTATTCAGGGTATAATCAGATCATGGTAAAGGAAGATGATCAGTTCAAAACAACCTTCACCACCAAATGGGGAACCTATGCATATAGAAAAATGCCATTTGGGTTGTCTAACACCGGAGCTACTTTCCAAAGGGAAATGGATATGGCATTCAAGGGATTGATCAACAAAATAGTGTTGATATACCTAGATGATATTACTGTATTTTCTAAAAGTGCAGCAGACCATCTCTTTCATTTGAGACAAGTGTTCCAAAGATGTAGAAGATTTGGGGTATCCTTGAATCCCAAAAAATGCATATTCCTAGCTCATGAGGGCAAGCTCCTAGGCCACATTGTTTCCAAATAAGGGTTAGCAATTGATCTAGAGAGGGTTGAAGCAATAAGAGCACTACCATTGCCAAGACATAAGAAGGCTCTTCAAAGTTTCTTAGGAAGAATCAATTTTGTTCGAAGGTTTGTTCCAAACTTTGCAGCCCTTGTCAAGCCAATAACTATGATGTTGAAGAAAAGTGTGGCATTCAAATGGACAGTTGAAGGTAAGGAAAGTTTTGAGGCAATCAAAGAAGCTATCTCACAGGCTCCAACTCTCATTAACCCAGATTTCTCCAAAGACTTCATCCTTTATGCATTTGGCAGTGATGATACAATTTCTACAATTTTAGTACAGCAGAATGAAGAAAATGCAGAGCAGCCAATTGCCTTCTTTAGCCAAAGCTTGGAGGACTATGAAGTAAGGTATTCCTTCATTGAGAAGCATGTTCTTGCAGTGATTAGGAGCTTGAAGAAATTTAAGCATCTAGTTTCAAACAACAAGGTTCAACTATTGGTTTCTCATGTGGGAGTTAAAGACTTCCTCCTCAACAAAGATCTAAATGAAAAACGTGCAGGGTGGATTACTCATGTCATGGAGTATGACATTGAGATCAAAGTCACCAAGCTGGTCCGAGGAAAGGGATTGTGTGAGAAATTGGCCTTGAGTCAACCAATTGAAGCAAGACAAAGAGAAGAATGTTGTTTTGGTGCTGCAAGACAGCCAAGAACAAAGAGATGTTCAAGAAGAAAATGGTGGTGTGCTCACTCCTTGCTAGACCCAAGACATAATGCACTTCTTACAAACAGGCCTATGCCCTCCAGAGATGAACAAAGCCAAAAGAAGACACTTCAGATTGCAGGCTATTCCGTATGCACTTGTTGATGGTGTCTTGTTCAAAAAAGATATCAATGGAGTGTTGCTGAGATGCATTGGGACAAATCAGATTGAGAAAATGTTAGAAGAGTTCCATGATGGATCAGCTGGGGGTCATTTTTCTCCAAGAGTGACAGCTCTCAAGATCATGAAGGCTGGTTATTATTGGCCCAAAGTGTTTAGTGATTGTTATGCATGGATCAAGAGGTGCAAGAATTGTGCATTCTTCATAGGCAAAGAGAGGTTAGCAGCACTTCCATTGCACCCAATCTCAGTTGACCAGCCATTCATGCAATGGGGTTTGGACTTCATTGGAGTCATTAATCCAAACTCAAGCCAAGGGCACAAATGGATTCTAACAGCAACAGACTACTTCACCAAATGGACTGAGGTGGTGGCACTCAAAGAGGCAAATGAATCTAGCATTCTAGACTTCTATGAGGGGATAACAACCAGATTTGGTATACCTGCCACTATAATATCAGATAATGCATTGGCATTCATAGGATCAAAGGTAACTGAATGGGCTGTTAGAAATGGGATCTATTTGAGCACTTCATCAAATTATTACCCTCAAGGTAATGGCCAAGCTGAGTCCACAAACAAGAATCTATTAAGGATCATCAAGAGGACTCTTGATGAAAATCAGAGGACTTGGCACACTAAGCTCAAATCAGCTCTATGGGCTGATAGGATAACTCCCAAGAGATCCACAGGTAACTCTCCATTCAGACTTGTTTATGGGAAAGAGGCAGTCTTGCCTATGTCACTTGAGTTGCCAACATTGGAACTCATGAAGCAATTGGAATTGTTGGAGTATGAGCCCATGGAGGTTAGATATGTAGAATTGATGGAACTCCAAGAAATCAGAGAGCATGCAGCCCAAACAATGGAAAAAGACCAAGCATTGATCAAGAGAAGCTTTGATAAGAAAGCTAAGGCTAGAACTTTCCAAGTTGGAGATTTAGTGTTGAAATGGGATGCAGACCGAGAAAAGCCAGGAAGGCATTCAAAATTTGATGCCATTTGGAGTGGCCCCTACATGGTCACAAAATGCAAAAACAACAATGCCTTCCAATTGTCTACATTGGATGGTGAGGAACTGCAGATTCCAGTTAATGGAATCCATCTAAAGCATTGCTACTAGAAGGGAAACTTCTCACCTTGTACATATTAGCTTAGATTTTTCTTTCATTCCTCCAAGTGCTTATGCACATTGTTTTGTTGTAGCTTAGATTTACATTTCCCTAAGTGCTTTGGCACAGGTTTTGTTGCCCCAAGGATGCATCTTTTGCAGATCATGTTCCAGGTCAAAGTAATTTTTCTACTCTCACAATCTTCATCTTAGAGATTTTCTAATGAATTGAGAGTAACAAGAAGTTGAGTTCATGACTCCATGCCCAATGGATTACTTCAGGAAGCTGGTCACTTCATCCAGCAGGTAGATGACCCCTCTGAGTCGCCAAAATTGTTATCCAAAATAAGCCCATGCTTGTTTTGGTTAACTTGCCTTCATTCTTCCCTCCTTTTTGCTGCAGAAGATTTTTACAACTTTAAAGCACTCAAAAGTTCCTAGAGATGGCTTCATCAGATAGGATTTTTCTTCCCCTTTCCAGAAAGGTAAATAAGTCCTCCTAACTCCTTGTATTTTTTGAGTTATGGCTCGGCGGAGTTTGGAGGGAAAATTTGCCAAGGCGGACCCGCGGGAAAAACTTTTTTGCACTTAGCCTTTTGGCTAAAAAACTCAAAGGGAAAATTTTGGCCCAAAATCCCGCAAGGAAATGAAATGACCCATGTGTCAGGTGGAGTAGTGGGGGCGGAGCGAAGAACTTCAAATTTTTTGGCGTTTGGTCAAAATGTGTCAAAGGCAAAAATGGAAATGCGCATCCCCAACCGAGCAATAAAATGATGCCACGTGTCCAGTCAGCAGCGGGAGTCAGGGCATGTGGGAGGAGTTTGGAAATTTTTCCAAAGTGGTGAAGGTGTAAAGGAAAAAACTTGAGCCACACCTCCGTGCACACATCAGAAGTTGCCCACGTGTCCACATCAGCAGCGGAGTGGTGGACCGGCGGAGGATTTTGGGAAATTTTCCCAATTTCGCAAAAGGAGGAAAAAGGAAAGGTTGGGCCCGCAGATCAACCAGAGGGTGCCACATGTCATTGGAGGAGTGGGGCATGGAGAATTTTTGGGAAATTTTCCAATTTGAAAAAAGAGGGAAAAAGTTCAAATTTCGGCCCGCGAACCCTAATTTTTGCCCTAATTTCACCTTTTTTCCCTAAATCTTCAAAGGGCCATATCTTTTGATCCAGAGCTCAGATTTTCACATTTTTGGTATCATTGGAAAGCTATTGAAATTTATCCACATGATGGACTATTCAATTTTGATTTTTGGTAGAGTTTGGTGGGAGAAAAATGAAGAAATGTCCCTAGCACGGGAAAAAATGTAGAACCGACCCCCAACCACCAAAATTGATGAAGTATGGCACTCGTTTCTTCTCCAGCATGGCCGAATGCCTTGAAAAATGGATTTGTGAGGGTGACCTTTCCATTTTAATGAATGTTGTCAGTTGGTGGGTGAAAAAATCAATTTTCCTGTATTTTTCACCTTTTCTTCGTTCTGCTTCATCGTTAAAAGCCAGATTTGGCTCATTTGTAAAGGGTTGGACATTTTTGTTCTTGCAGACTCCCCTCTTCCCCTTGGCATGTGAATTCATGGAGTTTTAGGCCTCTCATTGGAACTGTAATACATTTTTTTCCTCCTTTCCATTGTAATGCATCGTATCAAAAACTGGGAATGATAAAGCATGCTCTGTGAATGAATTTTCAATCCTTTCTTGCATTTATTGTTTCCTTCTGATCCTTCATTACATTTTGGTAATTTTTGCATGTTCTAGTGTTGCATTCTTATGATCTGTGTCTATTTGCAAAAATAGAGGTCCATCACTCCTTTGGTGTATCACCATTTTTACTTAGTTTTGTTTCCTTTTGCATCTTTTAACTCTGTCTCCTTGGAATCTAGAGTAGGATTTAGCATTGAACCTCTGCAAAATTCATGCATACACCTAAACAAAGGGGTAAGAACCAGATTTCTCTAGAGATTTTTCTCACCTTGCAAGGTCCCACACCTTGGAGAAAACTCAATGTTGTGCAATCACACTAAATGACCCAATTCTGGACTACAGATCTGAAGGTCATTTAGGGGGTGTTGTAGATTTGTATAAACAAGTACAAGCGGTAAAAACAATCCTCATTTGAAAATCTCATGAGGGCTGCTCAAATCTCAAGTTAAACGTCAAGAGTATACTCCACTCATAGAGTCTTTATCAACGATTCTAAAATAGATTGATGCGGTCAACATGGTCAAATTTCTGACCACTACACCCTTTTTCGAGGATGCACCTAAACCGTTTTGGTGCAAAGACCATGAATATTGTGAATACCATCACATTAAATTCTATGTTATAGATCAATGTATGAATTGAAAAACTTTATTCAAGATCTAATAGATCAAGGAGACGTCGAGCTAAGTGCACAAGAAACCAACAAAATGTCTAACAATCAGTTAGGAATTTATAAAGAAATGTTTCCTAAGCATAAATAGGTAGAAAAAAATCTAGATCGAGGTCAATAATCACAAGGAAAAAGGGTCAATCACGTTGTTGCTAAAACAACCAATCCCTTTTATTCTCTCATTGGCTATGTCCATCCCACTACAAAGCATATAACTACCATCAAAATCAAATCACAAGAGTGTGTTGTGGCAACACGGTGCACTTGTATTATTGTCCTAGGACCTCTTATGCCTACTCTTTTGAATAGTCGTTACAATCTCCTAAAGAAGCTTGAGAAGACAACCACCAAGATCTCTATCTTGGATTTTATTAAGATATCTACTATTCATAAGGCTATCCTCTATAAAACCCTTCAAGAGTTAGATTTCCCACGAACATTGACACCTCACACTTCTAAGCCTTGGTTGCACAACTTACTCCATCTAAACAAAACATCTTTATCCAAAATGAGATTCCAACGAATGACCAAACACATAACCTCCCTCTGTACATTAAAGTGATCACTTCTCGTAAAAATATCAAAAGGGTGCTTTTGGAAAATGGATCAGGCCTTAGCATATGTACCTTGAATATTATAAAACAATTGGGTCATACTGACATTGAACTGGATCCTAATGTGATCACCATTAAGGCTTGTGATAATACAAAAAGGTAATCAACATGTACGATTACCTTCCTAATGGAAGTTGGGCCCATCACACATGAAACTCGGTTCCATGTCCTTGACTTGGAGCTACCTTATAATGTTATCCTCAATCACCCATGGATCCATGCCATGTAGTTCATTCCCTCAACTTTCCACCAGTGTATCAAGGACAATCACTTACCATTCTTGGGGACTTGCTACCCTTTTCAAATTGAGGAGTGTTATCCGACCATTATCCCAAAAAATATGATTTTCCTTCTACAGAGATAGTTCTAGAGCTTCAATTAGAGGCCCTCATCTCTTGCATCAATCCTGATACACTGTGTTCATATGAAAGTGGTGAATCCACATCCATATCCCCATTTTTTGCATGGGAACTGAAAATCATTCCTATTGACTGTGGGGAATATAACCTCGAATAGGCCCTCCTTGTTTCAAATCTCTCCTATCACCCAAAACACGTGGTAGTCCCAAATTTCAGCTGCAATGACCTTAGGAACTTTGCAGTATCGAAAAAATCATCCCTAGTGGTCTCTAGGTAGAAATAAAAGGCATAACACTTATATATCCCAATTCCTTGATGAAAATATGGTTTCTTGTTATCAATCCCCTGAATATCTCACCCCTAATAAGATGATGTATATTATGGGATACAAAGGATATGGTTGTGGCATAAATGAATAAGGTGTGTGGGAACCTCTTCCGACACATGAGAAACTAGATAGATATGGAGTCAGTATTTGGCCATATGGATCCCCACCTACAGAAATTGAGGCCACCTCCTCATAATGTGAGGATATCTCTTCAAATTATGATAGCGAACCAGAGTCCCTTTGTAGCCTTTACGAGGACCTTACTTCCAACAACTTATTAGGTGACATGACTATTTTAACCATATTCCCTTTCATTCCTAATTTAGACTGTGATGCCCACTTCAAACTACCACTTGAGACCAAGAAACAAACTAGGTTTAGCTAGGAAAAATTATGAAATATTTTTTTTTCTTTTTTGTTAAGGGTGTTTGCAAAGAAGGTTACAAGATCATAGTTATCACAAACTAGGTTTAGGTTAACAGTCAATATCGACTTGCAAAAATGATCCTACAACATCTCAAAACAAGTTCAAGGTCAATACAAGGGATTAAATTCGTCACTAAGGTTAGGAGAGTAAATTCTCACTCCTCCCTGCCCTAACATGATTACAGGATTCATCTTGAATTTTCACACACTTAGATTCATCAAAAATTTCCTAAATCATGCCCATTGGATAGGAAATTCTCCCGCCTTTCCAATCATATAAAGAAGTCCTCCTAACTCCTTATAAAACTCAAGTTATGGGTCGGCAAAGTTTCAGGGAGAAATTTTCCCTAGGGCGGGTTAGCGGAGCGGGGAGGAAAATTGAGAATTTTCCTTTCTTTGGCGCAAAGGCGCAAAACGCCTCCGCGCGCCCATGGGGCCGACGAAGGGGACATGTGGTGCTTTCCGATTGGCATGGGGAGACATAGACCAGCAGGGCACAATAGAATTTAGAATTTTTTAGGCAAAAAGCCCAACGACGAAAAATGATGCACTCCTCCGCCGAGGAAAACCCATGCCACGTGTCAAGCGCCTATTGGTCGCGGGGGAAAAATTAGGAATTTTTCCTGAGTTTGAAACCCAAATTTCCCAAAGGAAAATTTTCCTTTCCTCCTCTGTCGTCGCCAAAAATGCCACGTGGCATCCTGTGATTGGATGCGGGTCAGTGGAGCGATGGAGGAAATTAAAATTTTGCGCCAAAAGGTTTAAGAAGCCAAAGGACTCGCGTGCGCCAGTGCATTTTTCAGGACACGTGTCATCACCCCATTGGTCGAGGGGGTACGGGCCGTGGAGGAAAAAGTAAAAAAAAAATCCAAAAGAGCCAAAAGACAGTTTACGAAATTTCTCCCGCGCGCCTGCCAAGCCACATGTCAGCACGTGATTGGCTACGGGGTTACATGGAATATTGGACAAAAATTCCCAAGGTCAAATTTTCCTAAATTGTTAAGTTTTCAAAAAAATGCTCGCCCCTCCAAAGTGCCACATGGCACCATCTGATTTATTGAAAGGTTTGTGGCACGGTGGACTTTTTTGGGTAAAATTTTCCAAAGGTTAAATTTTAATTTTTGTATAGTTAGATTAATTTTTTGGATGGCCATTTTGAAGTAAAAACTTCAAATGGCCATAACTTTTGATAGGAAACTTTATTTTGGGAAAAAAAAGACTTTCCAAAAAGCTCTCGGAGTCCTCTTTACACAACAATAATTAATTTAGGATTTTGATAAAGTTTGAGAAATCGATCTACAGGGTTTTTAATTTGAAAACTGGCAATTTTCCAACAGTAGATAGAAAACGACCTAGGAATGGATTTGATTCAATTTTGATTTTTTTTTATGCTTCTCAACATGTAAACTTAACATGGAGAAATGGTCTTCGGTAAGTTTAGGATTTTTTTCAAGGTTCAATTTGATAGTTCAGTTGCAAATTGTATCTTTGTAACTTTTGACGGGAAGTTGGTTAAACAAGTTGAAATTTGATTTGATGAAGCCCGTGATAGTCATTTTCAATTGTAAAGTTCCCATTAGGTTCATTATGAAATAATACACCTAAATTTCATTGTTTCATTTATTAATTATAGTTGTAATTATGAACTGTACATTTATTAGATAAAAATTCAATTGCCAAGTTTTTACAAAAAAACAAGAAACAAAGTTCATTCCATAACAATTTTAAAAGTCAGATTGCGACTCCCCAATGTGGGAAAACATTCACGATTTTGATCTAATATATTCAATTGGTCTAATTTATCATTCAAGAGTATATGGCACAATTTGACATCTCAATATATTTTTTTTAATAAAAGTAAGGAACAAAATGTTGTTTTTTCTCCTTCACACATTTTCTTTTCAACAGAGATGTCATTTTAAAACAACCATTCCAATTCAAGACAACAATACAAATTGGAGAAAAAGGGATGTAATTCTTTTATTGATTTCAATCAACAACATTACAACTTCATTCTTTCCATAAATTCCAATTTACTAAATACAACATTTCTCATTCTTTCACGTTATTCTCAGAGCAGAGTATGAATTGATTATTCTTTACATTTATCCAATGAATCTCCATTTTTCCTTGCAATGCTAGACGTCTTCTAATTACAATAATAATACATTTCATCCACTACAAGGTGGGAAGAGATACAATAAATTTCTTAAAGGGAGAAGACTGTTAAAACTAGTTTTCTCCAAGCTCCAAAACAGTAGCATGCTACATTCTCCATCTTTTCACCTTGATCACAATAAGGAAGGGGGAAAGGCAATGCTCTCCACCCAACCAAGACATCCAATGGGCAAAGAGAAACCATCTTTCCCCATTGGCCCCCGAGCCCCAACCATATTGAAATGGAGCATGAATATCAACACATGGCAACATAGGCTTCTTTCACATACAAGCACATTTTCACATTCACATAAAAGCATAAAACAAGTAAGATGTAGTTCACAACTACATCAAATAGTTACAATCAAAACAAAGGCTTCTTCAAGCAAGCCAAACAAGAGCAAGAGCTATGGGGAGCTCCTTATACCTCCCAAGTTGGAATTGGGCATCCACCAAATGCATACCACCATTAAACATACCAAATCCCATAAACCTTATATCTCCCAACCCCTCCTTATGCCCCCCCAAAGTTTCTCCCTTATGCCCCCCCAAGAGTAAGAAATGCAAGCAATTTCTTTTCCTATGTGGATCTCAAACCAACACTCCCTCCACAAGAATAAGTGTCATTGGCAATCCCTTATGCCCCCCATATGAAACCCCATAGTCTTCTCCTACACCTTTCCCTAAGCATTCTACCCAACCAGCCAGGAATGCAAACACAAACATAGTTCAAAATTGCATGCAAGAAAAGGGAAAAACAACATTTTACAAAGGCAAGACCCTACCTCTCCATAGTGGAGATTGTTTTCCCAAACAACAATTCCTTCAGTGTTCAAAATGTAGTCCAACACAGCAAGTTTAAGCATGCAAAATAATTTCCAACTCCTTCCACAAAGAAAGCAGCAATAAAAATTCGACCCAAGGATGAGAGAGCAAAGTTTCAACAACCATAAACAAAAGAAGAATTCAAATTTTAAAGGAGAGGGAGGGAGAGGATGATGTGGATTCCAAGTGGGATACCACATCATTCTTTCTCAACCCCAAAAATGAGAAAGTCAACTTCATAATAAATGGAGATGACAAACAACTTACACACTCAAAATTAACCCATACATTAACAAGGACTGAATTAAAAATTGTAAGTAAAGTGCAATAAAAACTTACACATAGTCATGTCAAATTTTAATTAAAAAGGCTAAAATTTACTCCCAAACCATAGGCATGGTTGGTGTATGATTTTAAGAGGTATGGGACAAGTCTAACTTGTCCCACAAGCCTCAAAATGCAGCCCTCAAGGACAATTTCGAATTCCTTTGAGGATGAAGTGTTCTACACTCTAAAATCTGACTTACACAAACTTTCACATCCCTTACACATCTCTTACATCCTCTTACACATTCTTACAACATGAATTAATATCTATGACTTCATTTATTACATACTTTTGACATAATGATTTATTTATTTAACATATGGTTATACATGGCATAAATCCAATTTAATTAATAACCAAGACAACACTTTATTACTTACATTCCACATCCCAATTAAATTTAAATAAATTTTAACTATATGACTATCACATTAAAACTATCACATTTATATTAAATAATAAAAAGAACACTTTACAAATAAAAATACATACAACAATAATAAAAAGGAACACATAAATAAAACACATATAACCCATGGTCACAATAATGGAAATCCCCCCCACAGGAAATCCCGACATAACACACACACACACAACTTATAACACAGTTACCATGGTGACCTTGTTGATTTCACACGGAATTCCAATATGGTTAGTCTCCAGTCCCCCGACATTGTTGTGATATTTTAACCTGCAAAATAACAATACCTCCTTCGGCCTTGTGGCCATATTAGAACATCCGAAATGATATAAACAACATATAAATATCAAATCCAAATCACAACAATATCAAGAATTCCACATTATCATTTTAAATTCAATTTTGTCACTATATCATCATCCAATGAATCTCTATACTAGAGCTACTCATAATATCAAATGTCACATGTCTAAAATCAACATCAATAACCTGTCCATGTCAAGTAGTATATCATCATCCATATATAATAATGTCTCCAATAATCATCATACATGCTAACTGAACCAAGGTCCATAATAATCCATGACCTAACATATACACATCATACTAAGTCAAAACATAGTAATTTCCAAAATGAAATCAACAGTAGCAAGATCATTATCTAAACAATGTCAAAGGAAAGTGGGCACTACATAGACCTTGTACACCCTTCCCTCAATTAACTAGGACCAAAAACGACACATACTAATTGTATTTATTTCAAAATGACAAAGCAATTGGAAGAATTCATGGGGTTACGTGAAAAATTTCATATTAGGGGACCATAAGAAGGGATTCTATATCAACCTTGATGCATACACGTATTTCAGGGAGGAGGCTGAGTTCTGTGGTCAGCAAAAAGCAAAAAGAAAATGAGGGAAAAATATCTTCCAAAAAGCCTCACAAAAATAAAATATCCAAGTCCTATAGTGAAAACCTCTTTGAGGCACTTATAGATAGAAACAAATAGAAAAATAAAAAAAGGATATATAAAAGTGATCATCCTATTGGTGAAAATATCGTTGAGATACCAATAGAGACAAGAACTCAATCTCCCTCCTGATCATATGCATATGGAGGATGGATCCAAAATTACTTATGGAGGAGACTATTGATATCAACATTGGTACAGAATATGAGCCTAGAATTGTCAAACTTGGGGCTTCTCTTTCAGCACACGAACAAAAATATTTTACTCTGCTCCTTAGAGAATTTTTGGATGTATTTTCTTGGTCCTATGCAGACATGTCAAGCTTGGATCCTTATTTAGTAGTGCATAACCTCAGTTTTGCATGAATCATTGAAGCCAATTAAACAAAAACTACACAAAATGCATCCACATGTGGCTCTTTTGGTCAAAAGAGGATCTAGAAAATTTATTAGCGGTGGGATTCATCAGGCAGTATTGATTATTCTGAATGGATCTCTAACATAGTCCCTGTTCAAAAGAAACCTATTGGTATAAGAATTTGCACAGATTTCAAGGACATTAATAAATCGTGTCCTAAGGATGACTTTCCTCTTCCAAACATCGACATGATTGTCGATTCTATAGTTGGCCATGAAATGTTATCCCTCATGGATGGATTCTCAGGCTATAATCAAATCAAGATTGTGGAAGAGGACCAACATAAAACCACCTTTACTACTCCTTAGGGTACCTTTTGCTATCAGTTCATGCCTTTTGGCCTCAATAATGCAAGGCGCAACATATCAAAGAGTTATGACTGTCATATTCCATGACATGTTACATGATATTGTGGAGGATTATGTAGATGATATCCTTAGAAAATATAAGACTAAATCAGAACACCCGAACAATCCTTCACTATGTATCTTTAAATGGCTCTAGGATTACAAGGTTCCCATTTAAATCCAAAGAAGTGTGTCTTGGAAGTAATTTCAAGTAAATTATTGGGCTTCATTGTGTCTCAACCATGGAATTGAAGTGGATCCTGCCAAAGTCACTTGCTATCACTGAGATGCCTCCTCCTAAGAACCTCAAACAATTTGTGTACCTTACAAGGAAAATTTCATGCCATTTGAAGATTCATCTCGCAACTTGTAGACAAGTGCCACTCCTTCACCCATCTACTAAAGAAAGATATTGATTTCCACTAGGGCTTGGATTGCCAACAAGCCTTTTCTCAACTCAAAAGATATTTGGAAAATCTGTTGTTCTTGTACCACCTACCCCAGGTGAACCTTTGTTGTTATACATATCTTCTACCCAATTTTCTATTAGGAACACTCTTGGAACAATATGATTACCCAACACAAAGAAAGATTCCATCTATTACCTTATTTGTACCTTAATTGCATATGAGCTCAACTATCCACATATTGAAAAATCATGCTTGGTTGTTGTCTTCACTTTTCAAAAACTCTGACCATTACCTTTTGAACAACCATACCAAGCTAATATCTAAAGTTGACCCTCTCAAATACCTTTTGTCAAAACCTACACTTACAGGAAGGATGGCCAACTGGATTATTTTTTTGAGTGAGTTTGACATTGAGTATGTCAATCAAAAATAAGTCAAAGGACAAGTGTTTGCTGACCAACTGGTCGAAGCACCACTTCCAAGAATGAAACCCTTAAGTCTAGATCTACCAGATGCTTCCATTTTATATATTGAAGAATCATCAACCTGGAAGGTATATTTTGATGGGTCATTCACATTTAATGGCTCAGAAGTAGGATTATCCTCATTATTCCCATAGGTATATATCATCCCACAAGATTTCAGACTTGACTTCCCATGTACAAACAACATTGTCGAATATGAAGCTCTCATTGCAGGTCTTAAAGTCGTTATCAAATGGAACATCAAACAAGTTGAGGTTATAGGTGACTCTCAGGTTATCATCAAACAAGTGAATGACAGAATACAAATTCAAAGATGAGAAGCTTATCCCATATAAATGCATGGTGGACAACCTTGAAAGAATATTTTGTTCTGATTTCCTTCCATCAAGTTCCACACATGTAGAACCAATCAATGGATGTTATGGCTACCATCGGATCCTTGTTATGTTTATCGCCAGATACCATATATTTTCAATTCCTTATCAATCATCTAATGGTACCGGCCTATGACATGTCCGAATCATGTTTAGTATGTGAAGTTTTTGGTCCCTTTCCCCCTAGTACGTCAATATTTATAACTACCTATCAGATGGTACCTTCCCACCCGACCTCTCCCACTCCCAAAAGAGAACCCTTATCCAACGTATAGCCCATTACACCCTACTTGGGGGAACTCTCTATCATCGAGGTTATGATGGGACTCTTTTTACATTGCCTTAATTCTGAAGAAGCTATCCAAGCAACCAAAGAGGTGCACAAAGGCATCTGTGGTGCTCATACAAGTGGCATGGTCCTTGCGAAGAAACTTTTACATGTGGGATACTACTGGCCTACTATGGAAATAGATTGTTTCCAGTATGTGAAGAAATGTGTCCTATGTCAAAAACATGGCAATTTGATCCATGCATCATCTCAGTCATTGAATTCTATCACAACACCATGGTCATTTAGCAAATGGGGGCTCGATCTTATAGGAAAACTCACCCCCACCTCATCTGATGGCCATAAACACATTATCACTACCACTGAGTACTTTACCAAATGGGTGGAGGTTGTTCCTCTCACTATGTCACAGGTGCTCAGATTTCCAAGTTCATCATGAACCATATCATTTGTTGTTATGACATCCCTTTTTCCATTGTATCTAACAATGGAAAATCATTCAAGAACAAGCAAGTGAAGGCTCTATGCTTGCTTTAAAATTAGCCAAAATGGTCTACACCTTATTACCCTCAAGGTAATGGGAAAGCTGAGGCCACCAATAAAACACTTGTTCAGATTATGGAGAAAATGGTTGGTAAAATAGGTCGTAATTGGCATCTCCAAATCCATCCTTCCCTCTGGGCCTATCACACTTCCATCCACACACCTACATGTGTAACCCCTTATTCCTTGGTATTTGGCACTAAATCCATTATACCCCTAGAGATCGAGCTCCCCTCTTTGAGAATCTCCTTGCAAGACTATCTGGATAAAGAAGAGGACTACATAGTAGCTAGGATAGCAGAGCTTAAACTCCTCGATGAAAAATTCCTTCACACCCTGGACCATCTTAAAGTGTATCAGAATTGAATCCGTGCATAGGCTACAATAAATGCGTATCATCCCTCATGAATTTGAGTTAGGTGATCTTGTGCTTAAGGAAAACCAGTTCAACACCACCAAAGAACATGAAAAGAAAGGAAATTTTGAGCCTAACTGGTTAGGGCATACATTGTGGTGGCTAAATTTGGTTTTGGGGCCTATAAACTTGCATATCCTAATGGTGAGGAACTTTAGGAACCTATGAACATCATGCATCTCAAGTGTTTCTATTCTTGAGCTTGGGAGCATTCAAAATAATAAAAAAATAAAAAATCAAAAATAGTAAAGAGAAATAAATTCGTTCAAATGTGAAAACCACTGCAATTGTGGCACTTTGGACAAGTCCTTTGGTGAAAACCAGTTTTTGACACCACAGAGGATTCATTGTTCACAATCATCTCACACCTGGGGGCATGATCACTTCTTCCTAGCTAGTCCTTTGCCTGTGTTTGAAATCCTTTTGAGCCTATCCTTCGTGGCCTTGATCCCAGTGATCCTATTCTTGTATATATGTGACATAGATTTTCCCTTGTATATTCTCACCTCTTTTTTTTCTTGTACATAGGCATCTTTGCATCTTCATTTTCCTGTACATAGCTTCAGTAAAACTTCCAAAAAAACCTAAAAAAATTCATTGGTAAAACCTCCAAAATCCAAAATCATTAAAACCCTTGAAAATCCTTAACAAAAATCCAAAAACATTGGTAAAACATCATCCTAAACATTCAAAATCCAAAAACATTGGTAAAACATCAAAAATCATTGATAAAAACATCAAACAAAACATTGGTAAAAAAATCCTAAAAATCAAAAACATTGGTAAAACATACCTAAAAAACATCCTACTTCAGTGCTTGTTTGTTCTAGTGCAGTTTGACATGTGGATCATATTGTGATCTTCCTTCATCAACAAAGTTGGTTTTCTTGTTATGTTTTTCTTCCTGGCATATATCATTGCTCGGGGCAGTTTCATAGTGCATGTTTCTTTTCATGGGACTTTTATGTCCTCCATCTACTCCCTTGCATGTATCCTTGCTTGGGGCATCATTTTAACCCTTGTTCATATAACTTGAAACATTTGGGAACTGAAGTTGGATAACAAAAACATTGGTACAACTTTCTTGAACGTTGTTTGTTTGAGTATGTTTGTTTGTGCTTGTTTGTTTGTTATTCCTACTTGTTTACTTTCTCGTATTACATTGCTTTATGTATTTTTCTTTGAGTCAATCCTTTAGCAATGAAAAAAAATCAGTATTATGGCTCTTCATGTCATTTTACCCTTTTTTTGTATGCTTATATCAAATAAAAAGGTATTTCCAAACCAAGATGGTACGTATACTATGTCACGATCTTCCCATCCATCATCTATCTTATCTTCCATTCTAACTAACTTTTTACCTATCATTTTCCTATTCTTCTAACTATTTTCCAATTATCTCAGTGACTCCCCCCCCCCCTCCCTTGCTTCTTCCACTTGAGGCATGGGATCCTACTCAATCAATCAATTTGAATAATGGCCAACCAAGCCAAGTTCAAATCCCTTCCATCGCTATGAGTTTTTCTTCCACATGATCTATTAAGAAAAGCATCTCTTGCTTGTGTGATCGGATTTGTCTTCTGAGCATGATCATTCTTCTCTTCTTTTTTCAAGCATCAATTGACCTCTTCTATCACCCCATCGACACTTGAGGGGGCATCGTCCATCCTACTAATTTTTCTTCTACTCTTTCAAATTGTCTAAAATTGTCTACTATCTTTGAAATGGCGTCACTTGCACTACACCACATCAAAGAGGGGAAAATGTAGACACCTAAATCTGACTACATAGTTTTAATACTAAAATTGCACTATTTATCCTCTTTCCCATGTATTTTTTTTGTTATAATTAGTGGTTTCCCACTAATTATCTAACATTCCCCTTCATCTCAGTCAAATTAACAACACTTTGTTAATTAACTAGCTTCATACTTCATCTTGGATGCCAATTAACGTCACTTCATTAGTTATAATCCTCTTTTAATTAATTAATTAACCATATTAATTAATTAATCCTTTCAATCTCCTATTTAATCAATAAACCTTCTTATTAGTTAAATCCCCCTTTCAAACCCTTCAAATTCTACTAATTTCCCTCTAAATCATCTCCAAATAACTTCTATAAGCTTAATTTGGCCTATTAATTAATCCTAGTTGATTAATTAAATCACCTCCAACTCCCATGAGTTGTTAATATCTAATTAATCTCTTCTAATCATACTTATCCCTTTCTAATTTTACATTCCCTTTATCCCACATTCACTAGGTTGTAAGCTTCTCCCAAAACTGGAAAGCTATATAAAGAAACCTAGTACCTTCCTACCAATATTACACCTTCGTCACTTATAAGAGCATTTGCACATTGGATAAGAGAATTTTCATGTTATTGGAAAGTTTGTTCAAACCCCTTTCTACTTGGACAAGAGTAGTAAGAGAAGAACTAAAAATGGAAATCAAGCCATATTGGTGAGATCTCTTCCTCTTCCTTGTAGAAATTTCCTTGATCGTGCATAGTTGCGTTTGGTTCACAAAGGAAATATCTACAATTTAAAAGCACATCCAACAATCAAAGGAGGTTTGCATTTAATGTTTGATTTAATGTTTTATGCATAGTTAGATAAGCTTTCCTTTATGCTTTATCATGATGTTTTTGTTTGATTAAACTAAGTTATGAATCTACTTGGTGTTAGGTTCATTTCATTAACTTAGATTAGTTTCACATGCATACACTTTCATATTTTAAGAGCATACATTATGAACAACCCTTATACAATTGTGAAGTACCTTAAATGAGGTTACAAGAAAGAAAAGCTAGGTCAAGAGCATCCCAATCCAAATTAAATGAAGCATTATAAAGTGTTTAAGGGACAAGTTCTAGTTTTATACACATAGTTACATTATCACAATTATACTTCTAATAGGTATAGAATAATGTGGGTTTGAAGCATCTTCAAAGTAGTGTTACATATGTGGCACAAGGGTGCATCAATCCAAATCACTAACCCCTTTTTATATGAGTTTTAAGAAAGCTAAGATTTCAAGAGAAGAAGACTAATTTTGGTAACTTACACACATCTTTGGGATCCCATATCACACACAAAGCAATACATTCAATAGTCGCACGTGGTCATGCAGGTACAAATCTATTTTTCTGAGTAGGACAAGTCTGTGCAATTTTGGAAAGGTTGTGATGGTCTATCATTTCTTGTTGACCTGTTATGTTTAAAGGTGAATTAAGATCTAGTTTCAGAGGCGAAGCAAATATAAGATATTTCCAACATATTCTCCTAGGTTTCACATCAAGATCAATTGTCAAAACATAGAAAAACTAATTACATTATCCTCTTATCAATTTTGTATATTTAGAATGCACCCTAATTAAATTGGATGACCTAAATCATTCACTTCCTTTCAGATGTGTGTATGAATGTGTAATTTATAATCTAAATGTACATATTTTCTAAATTCTAATCCCAATTAGATATAAAACTTCCTTATGCTTCTTATTATCAAAATAGTAAATCATTTGTTGAACCCACTATTGATCTAACACAACCTTGCAAACCCCTTTCCTTTCCTACCTAGAGTATCTAGTTGTCAAGTTTTTCCTTTATTTGATTTTTTACATGTTGTTTTGGGAGAGCAAATTTGTATAAGATGTCCATGTCAGAAGGGGTATGAAAACAATTCATCAAAATTGAATTGTTTGTGATGTTTTTGCATGCCAAAAATAGTGTACCTTCATCATTTTCCACTCCTTAGAAAATGGTGAATTATTTTAGGGATGAATGGTGATTTATCATTCGTATGATTTTTATTCTCTTTATTGGTCTCAGAATGATTTTTGAATGTGTTGTCACTTTTCTTCATGTGTTCGATACCTTTGGTATCATTTTTAGCGACCATGGAGGATAGGTGAGCCAATGTTTTTTCCATTTCATTTATTTTATCAAGCAAGGCTTGGTTAGGATTAGGGGAGAGGCATTAATTTTGCCTTTAGGAGTTGGTCATTTTTTTTACTTAAAGTGGCGTCGATAGAAAGGTTTTTAAAGTTGGTCTTTGACCTCTTAGGGGATCTAAGATGATGATGGAAATGGTTTTATTTCCTCCTCATAGAAAAGGACTATAGTCATGGAAATTTGTGTTCCCACCATTGTTGAAATAGGGGATGAACGAAGAAGGAATGTGTGATAGAAAACTCAACGCTTCATAAAAGTGAATGCTAAAATGGAAGATGGAAGAAGATGAAAAATCTTCAACAGAGCTGAGAAAAATGAGTGCTAAGAGGGAAGAAGTGAAAATGGACTATAATCGACGACATGAATCTTAACAAAATGATAGTTGAAAGAGGAAAGGGACTAGATGAGGTGATATGAAAACTCTACTCGTTAACAAAAATTAATGTTAAAAAGGAAGAGACTTAATGAAGCATGCACAATCTTGACTCTTAACAAATGAGTGATAAGAGTGAAGAAGCGAAAGATGGTGAAAATGATTAACTCTTAACACTATGAGTGTTAAGAGGAAAGGGACAAAAATAGTTAAGAGGGAAAAAAACTGCTAAGAGGGAAGAGAGACTCACAATACTTAACAAAAGGAGTGATAAAAGAGATGGATTGAAGTGCGAAAATACGATCAACTCTAATAAAAAATTAATGATGAAGAAAGATGACAGAAGGTGGACTTCGCAACACTTAACAAAATGAATGATTTTAAGGTGGAAGATAGGTTGAAATGTTAGTTTAGATCATTATTAACACAATGAGTGTTAAGAAAGATGAAAAGGTTCTGAAATGAATTCATGACCCTTTACAAAATTGAACGTAAAGAGGGAAGAGACGAAAGAAGTTAGTGTGCTCAACTTGTGAAAAATTATGTGCGACAAGAGGATACTTAAAACATGATGGACTATGCTCAACCCTTAACAAAAATGTGTTAAAGGAAGAGACTTTGGAAAAAGTGATGAATTTTCTCAACTTTTAACAAGGTGTGTGTTAAAAGAGGAGACTTAAGAAGTGGATGAAAAATTTCAACTCAACAAAAGTGTGTTAAAATAGGGGACACAAAAACAAACTAAGAGTCTTAAAATAAAGAAGAAGTAAATGTTGTCACAAGAAGTGAGGTAATGAAATAAAAAGGTCTAAATCTCACAAAAATGGAGAAAAAAGACAAGGGGAAAGTGATGGATTATTGAGCTCAAATTAAAGCTAAGTGAATGCTTTAAATAGGGAAGTGATGATGTGATGAGGATGTCGGAAATGCAATAGAGTGATTCCAAAGTGCAATGATATAATAATGTTGAAAGAGAGATAGAATAATTTCGTCAATTCAACAAAGTGATTGTGCAATGCAAAAATGTAAGATGATGAGAGAAAGATAGTGAAAATGTCAAAAAATCTATAAAGTGAATGTGAAATGTGATGATGTAAGAAGCTGGAATGCTCATATTTTAACAAGATAACGTTAAACTGGAGACTTACGATAATGAAATATCAATGTGATCAAGAGGGTGCTTGACCATGATAAAGTGAGTATCACAACGTCAAGAATTAGATGAAAATTAAAGTACTCAAGTGGCGATATGGATGTCCGCAACCCAAGACTTAGACACATTGATAAAATGATAAGTTGCATGAGAGAGAAAATGTGAATGGTGAAAGTGAAACACAAGTGTGTAACACGCGAGAAAAATGAAAAATGATGTAGTGCAAGTTATGGCCTCTACCTTAGATTAGCTTGGACAAGGAGTGGTTTCCTAGGTGGTTCACTTAACTAGGTGTTAGTGATATACCTGAGCGAGTGAAATGCTATTGCTAGCTAACGGCTTTAGTCTAGCCCCTTTGAAACCCTGAGAAAAAATCTTGCTCATAATGAATCGCACTAGGGTCATCACTAAGGATATTTGTGACTCTAACTCACAACGCTTTACTATTTAGTTGGGATATAAGGTACCCATTTTGTCAACCAGTTCCCTTAATGATGCTAACTACTTCAGGGTTCCTTTGGTAATCCTCAAAAGAGTTTTATGGCCTATGCCAAGGAACTTCCCACAGTTATGTGGAGAGGTTTTAACCCTTATCCAAACCTGTAAATATAATGTATAGTAAAGTTTATTTTATCTTATTTATCAGGAATTTCTTACGCACAAAAATTAGTAGTTTAAAGCGCGTAAGTAAAGGCAACTTGCAGTTAGTAGTTTTTAAGTGTTTTATCAATATTCCTAAGAGCGAGTCCTGCAAGAAAGGATTAGAAATTTCACCTGAGGTAGGTAGAGGCCAAGACGACAAAATCAAGTTCACATTTTTGATTTCCCAGATCGCTTAAAAATCACAAGGAAAGAGCATACATATGGACAAGCTTTGATTAAGAAAAATGTTAATTCCCCAAAAATAAAAATAAATGAGAAATGATCACATTTTTTATTCCCAAGATCACTTATAAAAGTGCAAGAGAAGAGTATATGTGTGATTGCATAGTTTTTTAATCTCACAAAAACAAAAACAAAAACGACGATAAAAATCCTGCAAAACAAGTGAGAAACTGTTAGTCTAGTTTGTAAAATGACTAAATGTACATAAGAATGGCTAAAGAGTGATAAAAATGGGACCGAAACATCCAATAACACTAAATTATTAACCTACACAGTTAGGCCAGAGAATGTAAAGTGATAATAGAGTGGAAATAAAAAGAGTCCACAAAAAGGTCGCTAAACAACGGAGATAACATGTGCCAACACGTCTAATGGCCCTGCAAAAAAAATTCACAATTAGTTTAGTTGAAAAAAATTTGTGAAAAATAATAATAATAAAAGGGTCCTAATTAAATGAAGAAAAAGAATGAAGTCAACAAATTAATAAAGTAAATGAAATAATTAACTAAACTAAGTAAATATATTAAACTTAGAAAATTAATAAAAAATAATGAAATAAATAAAATAAAATAAAAGTAACCTTAGCTAAGGATAATCCTAAGTCTGAAACTTAAAAAAGAAAGGAAAAATGAAAAAACCTTAAACCTAAAGTTGCAAACCATAGTAAAAACCTAAATAAAAAAATGCATAGACCCTAAGTTTTAAACTAAGGGATAAGTACACCAAAGCTACAAACCTAAATCGGCAGTGTAGTGTTTGTGTTGGTATGTAGGTTGGAGCTAGTCAGAGGCATCTCGATGAGGTGAGGGAAAGTTAAGGGCTCATTGAGGCAGGGAGGTAGAGCTAGGGATTGTTCATACAAAGAGGCTCTACATGTAGTATCTTTTAGAGCATGTGGGTTGTAGTTTAGCATGACATCTTCCAAGGGGTGTGCTCGAGGGGAGAGAGTAGTGAGGGACGGAACTAGGAGGATGCCGAGTTGATAAGGGAAGAGCTCACGAGGGGGTGATCTACTCACTAGGGGAGGGTTTGACGTGGGGAGGGGACCAAGGAAGGGTCTCATTATGGGGGAAGGAGTGTTTGGGGGGTCTTGGGATGGGGAGCTTGGTAAGCCCTGCTCGTCAAGTAGGGGGAAAGTTGGGTCTGGGGTAGGTAGTATCTAGGCATCAAGGGGATTGGAAGGCTCGCGGGTAGGGAGGGGTGGATTAGGTGGGTGGGGTGAGTGAGAAACCAACTTGGCCAAGTTGGCTAAGCTGGGGGGAGGGGATAGGGGGATAGGTGTAGATCTAGGAATGTCTATCTATTGTTTTATTTTTTTAATAAAATATAATTTATGTGTAGAGATCTAATTTCTTATTTGTTAGAAATCTATTTTTTCTGATAATAAAATTTGATTTTTTTTCTTTGATTTTGTAAGTTTTAAATCAAGAATAACAAAAAACGTAGATTGTTAAAGGAATACCACAAAGGAATTTTGTTTTTGCTTTGTAAAACTAGAAACTGGACAAAAAACTCCACAATGAAAACAAATTTCCTACAACAAACTAGTAATTTTGGTTTTTAAGTATAAAATTGATTTTCCTTCCCAGAATACCTGTAAACATACTAAAATTTGCACAAATCATAAAGTGAGTATGAAAAAAATGCAATAAAACAAATTAATCACGTAAATAACCATGAAACATAAAAACAAATGAATAGGGGTGTGGGTCCCACTGGGCATGCCAAAATGTAAGAAAAGAAAAGTAACGGTAGATGAAATTAAACAAAACAACAATGCAAACCTTCCCGTGAAACCTTCCAATGCAAACCTCAAGTAGGTTGTAGAGACTTCATTTGTGTAACCTTGCAAATGGATGTGGATTGTGAGTAATCTTAAATGATCTCCAGAATGGGGATGAAGATTACTACAAACACAAAGATTTGTCTTGTAAATTTGAGTAGAGTTATTGTATTGTGAATCCAAGAGGGTTTGATACAGTGTACATCCTACATTTTAGAAAGGCGGAAGTGGTTAGAAATTGGTTACAAGTGGGTAAATGCACATGTCTAAAAATAGCATTTGAGGAGTCTACAACAGTTCTAGAGCATTTAGGGGTAGTAAATGAAATTGATTAGCAGAAGTTGCATCTGGGAAGGTGGTTTTATGTGCAATTGAATTGCCTCCACCTTTCTAGGATTCTAGAAGTGCAGTTGATGTGGACTAAGGTGAAGTGGAGTCCAGGTGGAGTTGACTGAGATTAGCATGTGGAGTCTAAGTGGAGTCCATGTGGTTGTTGAATGTGCACACTTTATCAATTAATCATTTAATTAATGAATGATGATTAACTTTAGCACAAATAAACTGTGACAAAGGGATTAATTTAATTAATCCAAAGGGTGCAATGTGTATGAATAAATTTATTTAATCAATTAATCACAAATGGGTGAATAACAAGGTGTATTGGGAATGAGTGAGTGATTTTAGGGTGTCTACCTAGATAGTCCTAATAGAAGTGTATAGTCCCACCCCAAGTTAGTTTATAGTTACAATCTCTAGAATGAAGTATCATCAGGTTCAGATCTCCCCATTTTAATAGTGCATCTTCCCAAAACTCCCCATAATCATTTATAATCAACTATGTGTGCTCATTCCTTTGTGTTTTCTAGTTTTTATCTTGTATAATATATCAGTTACAAGTACGAAAGAATTATTCTAATTTTGGTAATTAATGTACGAAGTTAATTCATTAGAATAATCACATGTTACTAACCCTTGCATCCTTTAGTGTACTATATCACTAAAATCAATTAGGTTTCATGTTAAATCTAAATAGGGTGTAAACAGTAACATAACACCATTACAAACACATATTAGCTATTTATTATAGTATTTAAATGGTTAGTTTCAATTTGGACATACAATTTGGAAATATTCTACGACACATATGTCTATTTCAAATTCTAATGTCGTCAATTATGGGGGCATCAATATCTTTGGTTCTATTTCAAGAATTATCAAATATCGTGAGTATAATGGGAGCATAAGTATACTTATCCCCTTTTAATCATACAAACGGAACTTAGATCTGTCTGTAATAGTTTGATTCATTTGGAACATGTGGTGTATGTTGGGTCTAGTGACACCCATTTTCCTTAACAACATTCCTAGCAAACCCATAGTGGTTACCCCTCTTTAATCGATATATTGAGTACTCCTTATCATGAGTGTTGGGTCTAATGCACCCCTAAGCTCGTTGGCTAACATTGGGTTTTATACATCAGGTGTTTTTCACCCCCAATTATCCATATTGTTCAACAAGAATATCCTTCTCTGTGTTCCTCGACTAGGGGGCACAATCTTCTCCAAATGTTCCACCAAAATGCCTCGTTCTTCATAGGGAAACCATTGATTTCTACATATGCATATGTACTCCTTCCAAGCTCTCTCTTTTCAACTTCATTTTAAAAATTTAGATTTGAAATTTCAGTTTTCATAATATGGACATTGATTACACTCTTGTTTTGTTGGTTTTCACTTTGGACACCTGTTAAGCACTCAAGTAATTGAGCAAAAATAAAGTGTGTCTATGCACTTAGCTATACATTTCCTTCAAATAGAAATTTTCATTTAGTAGATTAAAGGGGAAAATGTAGACACAAATTTGGCAGTTAGGATTCGATAATGTTTGTTTGTGGCTTATATCCTTTGTATATAACTTACACACAGAAATAGAGCTCAAACACACAATCATAGGCTTTTAATACCCCATTTTACTACTCATATACTTATAGGATAACATCTTTCAGTCAAAAGCACCATATATTTGTAAATGTTAGTGTAGATTTTTATTCCATTGCATGGTATTTATTACACATGTATTTAGCTTGCTTAGGTGTCAGTGGGGTGTATGGGAGTTACACTTCTCCACCTTTTTAGGTAGCAGTTACACTTCCCCACTTACTACTTATACACCTCTTGCAAAGTTATTTTCTCGTATATTCTAATACAAGCTATCTTTTGGCTCATGTTTTGTTCCTCTCTCTTGCAACACTACTCTCATTGTACGTTCATATTTTTTCAGTGTTTGATCTTTCCCCCCTCCCCCATTCTCACATGGTATCAAAGCTCGTTCTGGTAAACAAACACTATTGTTTTGTTGTGTTTATTTTGTTGGAATATTGAGTTTTTCAATATTGTAATTGCAGATCCTTTGATCTTTGAGTATGTTCTTCTCTTACATTTTTGGATGATTCATAGAATCATAAAAGAGTGAAAGTAATAAGTGTTTTTTCAAGATAGTATTCATTCCATGTAATTTTTGGAGAAATTGACTACACCATTGAGTTCGTATTGTGCCAAAACCCTAGAATCGATAATAAACTTGAGTATGTTTTGAAGCAAGTAGGATATGGTCTTTTTCAAGTTTTTTTATAGTCATCCCTAGGTTATTTGGTGGAATTTTATACTATGCCAAAGTTCTGTTTTTTTGGTTTTTTCTAGAAAAATAGTCAGTTTGTTGTTTGGTTCCATATATTTTAATGTCAATTTACTATACACGTGTACTTGTTCTAGTTGCTCACTACGTATGCAATATTCAAAGAGCCTATACGGTGTACCAGGTAGTGAAATGAGCCTAATATGTACATTCATGTTTGGTTGGATGGTTTTACCTATGTTCACGAAGGTCAAGGAAGTAATTATATGTGACAATGGTTTAATTAAAACTTGTGATATGGATAGTATATGGAGGTAATTTTGTTCAAGCCATGACATGAAAAATTTGTGAGGGTGACCTAACCCTAAGCACCTTTCACTTTCCTTTCGATAAGCAACCTTTGATAAGTGGGAGGGAAGATCATGATAAGTGATTGCGCATCTCCCCCCCAAAGGTGACTTCATTAATGCACAAGTTTGGAATTTGGGAGAACGCCACCCCACCAATTTTTCCAGTCTTAGCCCAACCCAAGGGGGATTAACTTGTGAGAGATAAAATTTCACTTCAAGGCGGTCAAGTAATTTATTTTTGGTAGGCATACGAGCAAGTATTAAAATGTGGAAGTAAAAGGAACTTTCAAGAGGCATAACATTTTGCTAGGTACTCCTTTCGAGGTGTTGTTTTGAAAGTGTGAAGTTTTTTCAGCTCTACATATTGGTGTTACTTTTATTTTCTTACTCGACATATATCAGACATTTATTTGGCATTGAAAATTATATATACACTAAATTATAAAGTGGAAACCTTAGGAGGGTATTACTAATAATTTTGGGGGCTATCTCATGCACTTTCATTTTTACAATCTCTTTTTCTACATCATGGATCAAAATATGGTTCTCACACCGTTTAACTATCATGAGTGGAAAATGGAAATGCAAATCTTGTTGAGAAGAAATGGTTTACACCATATCACAATGGGTCTTAAAACTGAATGAACATCAGATGCAATTAGAGTTAGGTGGTTTAACCAATGTGACAAGGCTTGTGGTTTATTGTGTTTATTTTTATCTCTTGATTTACTCTTTCACATGGAATTTGTTGGCACACTTAGTGATGTCTGGACCATATTTTAAGGACTCTTTAGGAAGTAGGATGCAATGAGGGATCATGAATTGGAGAATGAGATCACTAGTTTGAGTCTAGACAACTTTGACACTATAGATTACTTCTTCAAAAAATTCAAATCACTTATATTGTAGTTAAAACAATGTGGGATAGAAACAAAAGGATGAGCAATTAGTTCTTTACATTTTTTCCAAGTTGGGTTCTAATTATTCAGTTTTTGTTTCTACTTTCCATGAGAGTGCCCTTAGATCCACATGAAAAATTCCTTGGATGATTTTACTTCCTCTTTGACTAGGGAGTGAGATAATCTCATACACATGGGTACTTTAAAGTCTTCCAAGTCACATGCCTTATTTTTTGAACTAGAAACATAGAAGGTTTTAAACAACAAGGATGAGAAACAAAACAAATAGGAAAATGGGAAAAAGAAGGATCTAAAACATGCCACCAAGATCTCCTCTTTTGAACCCAAACCTAAAAAAGAGATTGTCAATTGTTCCTAACATGATGAACATAAATATATGTAGAAACATATTTATCACCTGAAAAACATTCTAGACAAGAACAATATCAAGGTTTCCATTTTAGACACACGAAGTTCACTAGTTAAAGAGTTTATAAAGGAAAAATATAACATTAAGATGAAATCTAATGACAGAGCACTTATAAAAGTTACATCATATCCTACCACATGAGTTCTTGACTCAGGTTCTTCACACCACATGGCTTCATCACATGTTTCCTTCACTTCTTTAGAGTAATATTCTACACCGACTATTTTGATGGGTGATCACACTTTTGTTGAGGTATCAAGGAGAAGGTCTATTGACACAGTTGATGGGACATTTTAGGATGTTCTTTATGTACCTTCATTTTCAACTAATATTATATTATTATATTATATCACACACCATGGTTTAGGAAAGCGAGTTGAGTCCACTCTAGATTATGTGATTATCAGGGAATTGCACAATAATTATATAACAACATATGGGAGAGAAAATCACCAGTCCCAGGTTAATTTCTTTTCACACTTTTCCCCTGATGACGAGTCCTCTATAGATGAGGAGAGCCATTTAGTTTGAATCCTAACACTTCACTTCTATTCACATTGTACTCGCTAGGGATTGATGATAGTTACGAGGATTTAGATCCACCTAGGTAGACTCATGTTGATTCTTATTCCAATACAAATGATGAGAGCATTGATGATAAGGATTCATATTTCAGTCTAGATGATGAGAGAACTCATGAAGGAATTACCTCCTTCCTCTCCTATTCATGTTTCATAGGATGATTACACACATCATGATTTTCCTCACTCCTCTCCAAGTCATGTATAAAATGTCGATGAATCTCCTTCGGGTTCTCCATCTTTAGGTTCGCCTCCTCCTGTCTCGTAGAATTATAAACCACTTCCTTATGACATTTCAAATTCTAGTCTAATTTAGACTCGACAGATACTACAAAATGTAGATGATTTGGTTGGTGATCCATCATAAGATAGGTAGATAAAGTTGCAATTCTATGATGTTTCACTTGTTCATTTAGCCTCTACTTCTGATCATGAGTATTTTAATGCAACATTTGGTATTCTTGATTGGGATTCATTCTTCATTGATTCATCTTCTAACAACTAGATTTTACATCTACGAGATCTATTGGGAGTTCATAAGTCCTCATCTTTTGGGGGGTTGTGTATTCCTCTCTTATTCTCTTCTCTCTCTCTCTCTCTTTATTTTTGGGGGCTTCTCTATGTTCTTCTAGGAAGTTATATATTGGGGGATATTTTCTATGTACTTGTTTTTCTCTCTTTTGGGGAGGAGTTTTTCCTACCGGTTTTCTTATTTTCTCCACTTTGTGGGGTTGTGTATTCCTCTCTTATTCTCTTCTCTCTCTCTCTCTTTATTTTTGGGGGGCTTCTCTATGTTCTTCTAGGAAGTTATCTATTGGGGGATATTTTCTATGTACTTGTTTTTCTCTCTTCTGGGGAGGAGTTTTTCCTACCAATTTTCTTATTTTCTCCACTTTGTGGGGGATTTTTTTTTACTTGGGTACCTCGTCAGGCCTTATTACTGGACCCAAATCTTCTACCCACCTAATCTATGCTTAAGGGGGGTGTTAGTGTAGGTTTTTATTCCAATACATAGTTTCTACTACTTGTGTATTTATCTTGCATAGGTGTTGGCGGGATAGATAGGAGTTACACTTCTCTACCTTTTTTAGGTGGCAATTACACTTCCCCGCTTCTTATGCATACACCTCTTGTAAAGTTATTTTCTCATGAATTCTATACAAGCTATCTTTTGGATAATGATTTTTTCCTCTCCCTCGCAACATTACTCATTGTGTGTCCCTATTCTATCACTACTCAATCTTGGACCACATTCTCACAAAGTATTATTACATAACACTTTTTAAAAAATATATACACATATTATAATGGGTCTTAAATAATGAAATAAGAATCTAGTGGAGTGAGTCCTTGTTTGGTCTGTTATCATATGGATTGATTGTCAATCATTTGTGGTTATTCCTTTCTCTTTCATTTTATTATGTCTTATCACAAAAAAAATTGGCTTTTTCATTGAATGTTTTATTATTCTCGGGTCTCTGGATGGGATTGTTAGTTTTAGACAAAACTGTCTAATGATATTATCCAACATGGATAGTTCCATCTAGACTTACTTTTGGGTCCTTTTTAACTGTTGGTTCTTTTGTTACTCTTATTTGCTTTTGTTTCATGTCATGTGATTTTACCTTTGTGTGTCATTAGGTTTGAACTTAAAAGTAAGATATCCCTATATATACAAGTTTGGTAAGAATTATAAAGACTCTAACATTTTATCAAGCACTACCTAAGAATATCTCAAGAGCACATCAAAAGAGGTTATTACAAGGGAAATTACTTTTGTTCAAGCATTCTATTTCTACATATAGGGATTACAATTGAAGCACATCTATTAATGAGCCCACTTTTGTGTTGAGGCTAGAATTGGGACAAAGGAGCTAGATTTATATCCACCATTGCATGTGTACTAGGAGAACTACATGGAGATTAAAATGTAGTACAATGCTTGGTTTGAATCAGAATGGTGACCAACGAGGTCAGTCCAAATCAAGCACCTAACCTTGATTTTTTGTATCTAATGTATATTTGAGTGTTAGTGTAGGAAGTTAGGGTTTGTAATTACAAGTATATTCATAAGCATCACAATTTTTTTGAACATACACACATGTATTGTAAAAAAAACAAAACATCATAAGAAAAACCAAAAGCACATAGTCATTAAGGACAAACACAACCAGATATGGACCGAATTGCTAAATAGTCTAGGCTAGAACTAACGGTTTGGTCTCAAAGAACATTTAACACACAAGGACATTTTGAGCACATTTTGAGCCCTGCATAGAGCCCGAATCAATTAATGAAACATACAAATCACCATTTGAATCAACTAAGTGGTCATTCTAACCATGATTTCCCTCTTACTTATTTGATTGGATATATGTGAATGCAACCCCTAATTTCTAAATCTAAACATTAATGTATTTGAGTGATTATTCAATTATTTCCTTCAAACTTATTTTTGAATTAGTAATATTCCCCCATATTAATTTTAGGGATAAATCAATATCTTGTACACACTTCTCTAAACCATCATTTGAGTTTTATACCCCATTGGACATATTTGTTTGAGAGGGACATAATCAATCCATTGATTCCATCCCTATTGGTTGATCATGTCATTGGTCCTCTAACCATCATATTTTCAAATAGACATTTTCTTGTGAGTTTGTATTTTCCCTCTAGGTTGGTCTTAGTATTAAATATTACCCTTGGTGTCATATAATACAAATAAAAATCACTCATTTATTCAATTGACACTTATCAAAAGCTCCTTTATAAATATCTATTGAGCATTAAGAAAATCTACTCTATTCTTTCCTATTTCAAGAGAAAACATTAGGGCCAATCCTTATACAAATGTTGAGTAATCTTATACAGGCTAAGAACAAGTAGAGCCAAGTCAAAAGCATCCCAAGCCAATTCAAAACATGCATGATCAAGTATTTAAGGGTTGAATTCTAGTTGCATACATATAACTGCATTATCACAATTGCACTTCTAATAGGCAGAGAACTATGTGGGTTTTAGGCCTCTTCAAAGTGGTGTTAAATGTAGGTGGTGTATAGGTGCCTCTACCTAAACTGACGACCCCTTTTTATAGGAATTTATGGTTTCGATAAAAGAAGATTGATTTTAGCAACTTACACACATCTTTTAGATCTTATATTGCCAATAGAGAAACATATTCAATAGTTACAAGTCGTCATGTAGTCACAGATCCATTTTTTTAAGCAGGAAAATTTCGTATAACTATAGACAAGTTGTGTTGGTTGATCCTATCCTATTGGTTGGTTTTGTCTAGAGGTGAACTATGATCTAGTTTCGAAGACGAAGCAAATTTAGGAGATTTCTATCTTAGTTCCTCTGGTTTGACATCCATATCAATTGCCACAATACATAAAAGCTAAGCACAATGTATTCTTGTCACATTTCTATATTTAGCATGTGCCCTAATTAAATTGGATGCCCTAAATCATTAAGCGTACTTTCATATTTGTGTATGAATCTGTAATTTATAATTTGAATGCAAATAGTTTGTAAATTCTAACCATGATTAAATATAGGACCTCCTTAGGCCTCTTATTATTAAAATTAGGATAAAGTAATATGATCTAAATAAATTTTATGTTCCTACATATTTAAATCTCATTATACATAGTCGACTTGAAAGAAATGTATTTCATTTCGTGATATGTATGTCAAGAAATGAATTCTTTATTAAAAAAGTGGAGTGGATTAAGGTTTGGTGATTCTAAAGGGATCACATATTACCTCTGTGGTTGAGAGGACATTCTACTTAATTCATGAAAATATTAAGAAGAGCTCTCTTATTTGTGTTTTTCACAATAATAATAGTAATAGGCCAATATACCTAACAAAAATACATATCGATGATCCAAAAAATTCTTAGATGGAGAACCAAACCATAAAGTGCTCAAAAAATCTAGGAATTGCCCAAATGAATTTGAAGAAGGAAAATGTTCTTCTCAACAACAAAGTTTAAGACTATATTTGAAAATTTTGAGTTTTTAATGAAGGGTCTTGTGAATAGCATCAATATGTTGGCCCATCAGATTCACGAGATTTGAAGCATGCCTCTTCCTACCTATCATTCTAGAACCTACACTCAAACCAAAGATAGCTTTAAGTCACTATTGTTTAAACATGTGATAAGGAGGTTAAGAATTCAAACATGGTGAAGCAATCTCTCATGCCCATATTGTAAAACACATGTTGTTAATTTGTAATGGGAACTTCTAAAACCACAAGCAAAAGAAACATTAAGTGATTTGCAACAATAAAGGGAAGATAAACTATTTACATGAGGGCAAGGCATGTTAAAGGGCGTTCAAGAGTTCTGATTTGTTGTTTTAGGCATATAATTTAGGGTGAATTATAAGGTAGCCCGCTCTTCTACCTACCCTTTTGTTTATTATCTCACCAAAGGCATGGATCACCTTAGCAATTAGTTATTTGCATTTTGTTCAATCAAATTTTGCCATCTGTATTGAAATGGGCTGAACTAAAGTTTGATGCTTTAATTGTGTTGTGGCAGGGTTCTATTAGTGATCCCATTTATTTGGCACTGTAGAAGGGAAAAGTGGATGTGCTTGTGCCCATTGAATGCATTTAGGGTTACTTATTTAATGCATTTTTAATCTGGATTTTGGTGCGGGGGAGATAACAAGTGTTAGTACAACAAATCCTCTCCAAATCTCGGTCTCCAACGCTGACAGTGGACTAGCAATGGCTAAGTTCTACGTTTCCCTCCTACCTAGGTACTTACCTACAACCTGACTCTCACCATTATTCTTGGTGGGACGAGTGCCACTGCCAAGTGATATTGATTTGATTTGAAATGAAATGAATTAATACTTATGGTGCAGGTGAAAGCAGAGGTGAGGGATGCAGGCCTAGGTACCTAGTCCCTTAAGTAAGTATTTGTGTTCGGATCAGGCTTCATCAACTTCATCCCTGACAAATTTCTCTTTTCTTTGAATAAGCAGGGAGGTACCTACCTACTATACTTCGCTTTTTCTGTATTTAGTAATTGTGTACGCCCGCAGCTCAGTGTATGGACGAGTGTCGTGGATCCATAATTGAGGTTGCACGGATCTAAACTTTACATCTTCGAGAGCCACTCTCCGCAATTCCACGCCTCCAACAGCGGCGGCTTCTTTTCGCTCTCGATCAATTTCGTTTCTTCAAAGTTGCCGCCATATGGGGCTTTCAACAATGCAAGTTACCTTTTTAAGCTCAAATGTAGTTGTACAAAAAGCATCCTTGTATTTTGATACATCAAAACTCTTATCTTAATGGCAAAGTAGCTTATGTGTCTTTTTCAATTGACAAAGTCTTCATCTGATGCTCAGTTAATGAGGGTTTTGCCAATCTGAAAGCAGATTTGTTTGTATCCTCCTCCTCTCCTGTACTAACATCGCTTTGAGTTGTTTGTGCTTTTATCGGCTTACTAAGCTTGCTACGATAGATCTCTGTCACAATATGTTGTCAGCGTTCTGGGTAGGCTGGAAATTTTGGTATGTTCAATAACCTCACGGGTCACCTGCCGGATACGGGTCTCTTGAGAGCATTGCCACCCACTGTCCTCATTTAGAGGACTCGAGAGTGAAGCTAGGCATAAGCATGCTCTTCAGTGTAACTGCGCTCATGTTGTTTTCTCCCACGAAGAAGATGAATCAGACCCAGAAATCGGTTGGCCATGGCAGATGACACTAGTCTGTTCCAAAAGTCGAGTATAATAGATAATCTGGTGATCCGTTCAAAAATCATAGGAAAGGGCTGCTCGGGTGTCGTGTACAAAGCAGAGATTTTATAACAGTGAAAAAACTGTGGCCGTCAACAAAAGAGACTTGTTTGCAGCGGAGGTGAAGAGTCTGGGTTCAATCCGACATAGAAACATAGTGAGACTGTTTGGCTATTGCTCCAACGGAACAACTAAACTTCTCATGCCCAACAGAAGCCTGGGCGCATTGTTGCATGAAAAAAGAGGGATGCTGGAATGGGAAACATAATCCTGGGAGCCGCTGAGGGGCTTGCCTATCTGCACCACGACTGCATCGCGACATTAAGCTCAATAACATACTCCTGGGTCCTCGTTATGAGCCTTACATTGCAGACTTTTTAAAGTTGGAATGCTAATTCTTCATATACTCTCATAAAGGAGGTAAGGTATCCATTTCAGTTCTTTTCACTTTTAAGTCGCAGGTTCTCCAAATCCTTATTTCAAGCCTGATGTGTGTTTTCCACTTGTTGTCGGAGATCTTGTCCGCCTTCCAAGAGGTGCTGCTTTACCAATCACTCTTAAATCGCCAGATTTCCAAGTTTTCATGGTGGTTCCTCACGAGGTTAGTATGTTATCCTGCATTATTTAGTGTAATCTGCCTTACCATTTTGATTTAAAATAAATAGCAATACAGGAAATGCTTACACAGGATTTCCTATGGGAAGGATTTTTTTTTATCTCGAAACAATATTGGTATTTTATTATCCAATTACCAATTACATTGTGCCATGTGTATTTAAACACGATAGAACTAAAGTTTCATGCTTTAATTTTTGTATTTTGGCAAGATTCTATTCGTGAACCCCTTTATTTGTTACTGTTGAATAGAAAGTTGATGTCCTCGTGACATGCATTAAATACATTCACTGTGTATGATGTAGCCTTCCTCGCCTTTGTGTGGCTCGAGGCTGGTGTGTTTATTAGTTTAAGAATAAAGTTCCCTTTTCCATTTTCGTTAACTGATGGAAAACCCTAGACTTAAGTGACCCAGGGGCAATTCTATGGCCCTAAGTTCTGCACATAAATTGTTGCAATTTTTTTGTTTACTCAGAAATCTATTTACTTCCATTGTATTGTTTATAATGGGTTTTGCTTGTTTTCAGTGATTCTTCAACCTCTGTCTGGCTATTGGGAAGAGAAAGAACAAAAGAAGGTGACTTTCCATGTCACAATCTAAAACATCGAGAATCATTTTCTAAATAAACAGACCTTTAACGCCATGGGGTTCCGTGTAGGTAACCAAGGTTGGTGAATTTTGCCAAACAACTCACGGTCCTCCTCTGGCACCCTGGCACTACAAGAACAATTTGACACTCTCCCGAGCCTAGCACAAGTTTGTATTTACGAAGCATCCACAACGTATTCACGAAGCATCCACAAACACAAACCGGGCATAATCATGAAGCACAAACATAAAAAGATTTCCAGATACATGGCAATGTATGCCACATCTGTTCGTACACAAGTGACACCCTTCAAAGTATATTACACTTGGCTATACAATTGTAAAACAAACAAAAAATATTGGGTTTTTTGCTTCTTCTCTTGGAAAAAAAATTGTTTTTTTTTTTCATTCTCCGACCTTAATATTTAATTTCCTTTGAAAAAGATTCATGATTCTAAATTATTCTCCTATTATATCCAAATAATATTCTAAACTCCACAATAATTCTACAAAAATATAAAAACGCATAAATTTAAATATTATCATACAGAACTAAAGAATTATAGAAACAATAAAAAATTTCTTACTCGTGTTTCTAAATTGACTACAAAAAGTTGCCTCGTAAACCCTTCACTCGCGCACTTTCAAACTGCATGTTACAAATATGTTTCAATAATCATCTAAACAACACAATGACCATTGCAATGTCAAATCCCAAGCAAACCAACATGTCTTATCTCGTCCATGCATAGGTTTATAATAAATCCCTCCACACCTTAAACCTAAAGCTTCGGCAAGATTTGCCATATCATGGCCTTGTTCTCTTTGTCCTAACAAAGTTATTTGTCCCGATGTAGATTTCATTTGTTTTCCCTTCGAAAGATATTTTCCCTACTATAAATTTCGTCACTTAGCCCTTCAAAGGTTGACTAAGCATATAGCGAAAATTCTAAAATGGTTATCATTGATGGACATAATGTGAATAGGTTTAAGCTTAGGCTTTATATTGTATTGGATATTTTAATGTAAATATGTTTATTGCATACAAATTTTCCTAAATGTATCTAATATGTGTTTTAGTATATTAAATACATTTCAAAAAAATATATTTAATATATACTCAAGTTGAGTATTTAGGTTTTATGTTTGATATATTGAATTTCATTACATCAATTAATATTAAATATGTTAAATTTATAACATATGTTTGTCTTTTTTTTTTAACATTTAGAAAAAAAATACTTCAATTATATTGAGAAGTGTTTTACAACGTCTTATATATTAATGTAGTTAGATTAATAACATTTATTATTACTTAAAGAGAAATTTGTGAAGGAGGTGATGAAGTTATTAATAATTATTATATTGTTAAAATCAAATATAAGGAAGGGCGTTATGAAGTCAGTTGGATTATCCTATACCCTATATAAATAGCTACCATTTTCGTCGTAACCCCTAATTTAATAAACATTGGTATAAACAAATTAAGAACAATCAATCTCATTACCCGATAGGCTATATTATGTAGGAAAGAGGCTTTCCCAAACAATCCCTTGAAAAATTGTCCCGTGTTGAGAAATTGTCTCATGCTAGAAAATAAACATTGTGAAAAAATTGTACTCACCTATGCATTTCATTTTGATGGCCATTTAAAACATTTTTCATGCTTTAGTATACAAATACAATGAAAAATGGAATGTTTTGTGTTTTTCTAGCACCACCACCGCAATCACCATGCGGTTGATTATGTATGGCCTACAAATTTTGATTCCCCATAGTAATTTCAATCAGAGATAGTTGCCTTTGAGGGTAGAAATAATTTGGTTTGTAAACATCGTTGCCTTTACCAAAAAGACTGTTACATCCATGAATTTATTCACAGAGGATTATGGGCTTTGTAACTTGCAAGGAATGACATATAATAAACACCTTTACCAACATATTATTGACCCGTGGCAAAATAAGATCTTTAGAATAAAGTATGAACATCCATAAATTGTTTTCTATTGGTTATTACAGTTACACGTGAGTTGGAAGGGTGTTTGGGAGAGGTGTTGCTCGCATTGTAGCTATGGGATATGCACAAAAGGGGTTTGTTTCCTGATGGTGTGTTGTTGAGAGAGTTTGAACATGAACATCCAACAAAACATAATGGAGGATGACACTACCAACTATTTGACCAAATGATAGACCAAAACATCCTCCAATGCACACCCAACTACCATTAGTGACACCATAACAACCATATTAACAACACCATACTCATTCATCTTCATCAAAACATATAACAAGCACAACTTTAGCTACTCTTCATTTTCATCTTCAACTACTAAGCATTTTCAATCAAAACCGTGATTACATCAACACAAAAATGAAAAAATGCGTTATTTCATGAAATATCATATTTGTTGCTTCAATAAGTCATGGTCATCCTCGAGAAGCATTGAGATTGTTTGACCAAATGTAACAAACATATGTCCAACCCAATCACTTCACCTTTTCTAGCATACTCTTGGCTCATGGCTAAATAAGAGCTTTAGAGTAGGGTATGGACATCCATCAAAACATAATAGAAAGTATTTTTTTTCCTATATGTTGCAATTGCATCCTCCAAGTTTGTGCCAAAATGGGAGCTTCATTCTAAATGTGGGCATTCGTAAAAGAATTAGCTGTAGGACCCCTTACTGATATGGACAAAAAACGTGGAAGTGTATATAAAGCATGTGAACTATTTGGACAAAATTACTTAGAGAGTTGTCATCTCATGTAATGCAATCATTTTAGGATATTCACGAAGCCAAAATTAACAACCTTTGCCAACATCCTTTAAGTCTGTGGCAAAATGGGAGCTTTAAAACTAGGTGAGGACAATCATCAAATATTTATGGAAAAGGGATGTTTTTACAATTGTTAAAGTTTGAAATGTCCTGGTAGTTATGTAAGCCAAATGTGGAAGTATACCCTTGACCATTGGTAAAACAAGAGTTTCAAAGAAGGGTATGAACATCCATTGAAGCACAATGGAAAGTATTGTTAGATGTTATAATTACAGGTGCCTTGAGTGATTTGAATGAAACATGTAGAATTATAAACAAGCCATGCGAATTGTTTGACAAAGTGCCTCGAAGAGATGCCATCTCATGAAATGTAATGATGTCAATAAATACAACATAATAACTACTTGACAAAATGCCTCAAAAAAATGTTGTGATGGAAGGGTATGCAAAAAATGAGCTTGTTGAAAATGCCTTCAAAACTATGAGACAAAACAACAACACCAATTCCCAAAACAATGCGACAATTTAAAATTTAGAGTCAAAAAATCTAAAACATCATTTACAGTTGCCTCTTGATACATGTCTTATTACTTGAGTAAGATATGTCTCTTTAGTGCACTACAACTCTAAAAATCCTCTTTTAATAAAAAAATTAACCCCTCATTGGTTGGTTCGCTTAGTCCTTGGTAACATATAAACCTCAACATCACGATCCTCATGTCAATATGGATGAAAGCCGAATGGAAGTGGCCCTCTCACTTACATAATATGTCAATAGGAATAATGCGTCATATTTAACCATCGACATTACCATGCGTCATATTTAACTATCGACATTACCATTGCACCATATTTAACTATGGACATAACCATGCATCGTATGTAACTATCGACATAACCATTGCACCACTTTTTGGTGCAGGTGTTAGCTATAACAAGCCCTATCCGATGTAATTATAGGTCATACCTTCGTAAAAGTATTTGAGAGGTGGGCGGGGGGCGGCCCGAGAATTTGGGAACGGTACGAGCGCGGGAGGCCTCATATTTTAAAGGACTCAGGCAGCGGTCCCATGCAACCCGTAAGGCAACAGAGCTTAAGCAGGTGCTGCACAGTTTTTTGCGGAAAAATTAGCAGCGACGCTAGTCCCATGATTTTAAGAAAAAATTGCAGAGCCAGAAGGAGAAATTTGAGGAACCATTGCTCTGTTGACAGGTTGCCGAAGAAAAAGGAATACAGGCAAAAAAAATTACAGCCCCCCACCCATTGCACCCCCTCAAATTGACCCTCCTATGCAGTAGTTGCTCTGGTTTTTTAGGGGAAGATTCCAAATTATGCAATAAGCAAAAAAATTAATTTGTACGGGACCACCTACACCTGCAACTTTTTTACAGTTGCCCCTTACATGGGACCGCTGCCTTCCCCAATGCTATCTCTTTTACTCGCAAAACATGCTTGGTTCAAAAAATTAGCCTTCAACTCTGACATCGCGACAAATCAAACCCGTAGCTGTCGAAATTGGAGCTGATATTTCCCCGTTCAGAGGTTTTCAGCAATTTGAATAAATAGTAATATATCTACAAAACCCAGCACGATATTTAGTGAGCCTGTCTGCGAGGGTTTTAAGTTTAAACTTCAAACGCTACTGCAATGGTTTTCTTTCTCTCTCTAGATTATAATCTTACATACTTTATTTTAAGGGCGTTTGCAGGGCATTGAATAAAATGGGCGACATATTTGATGACGAAAATGAGCCATCAATGACCATGGAAGAGTACTATCGAATGTGTTGGAGGCTCATGAACTGGTAAACCCATTGTATTAACCTACAAAAATAAAATTTTCAAGAATGTTTAACTCTAAGCGTCAAAGTACCATATAATACTCAATTGTTTAAACGTCACAAAAGTGATAACAAATTATTGGCATTAGGTGGGGATGACAATGGAAGAAATGCACGTATTCGAAGGGTTACATGAACAGGCAGGCCGTGTTAGATTCGTGTCTCACTTGTGTTCCTGAAGAAGCATGATGCAAGGTAGTATGCATGGCCTGCTCTAAAAAACTGTCCTACGCATGGACACGAGGTACCAAAACAATGCACTAGATTTTTCTTGATCATCAGCTGATCATCCAAATCTGCAATATATGAAGATAAAGTATAAGTATTTCATGTTGGGTTTCTAGACATGAAAGTGAACAATCCACCCTCCAAATTTTCTTGACCATAGTCAAAGAGGCACAGTGATTCAGGATGGAAGATAGGGCGCCGATCGATGAATGGTTGCACAATACTCAAACAAATAGAAACTTCCAAAATATAAATAGCATATATAAATCCATGGATAATCATTATCTATACACAGTGTGATCTACTACCTTAGCTCTGATTTGGGAGCGGCCTGGCCGACTTATAAATTTCATGTGACATTGCTACAGACCTGGGTTGATAATACATCAGATCATCATCATAGGTAATATCAATGTCTATAACAAATAAGGCCACTAGCCTTGTGATTTCAGTTAAATGAGAATTTTGAGTCTGTGATTTGCAAATGTTATATACCCCATCTTGCCTCTAGCAGAATCAACTTCCAAATATGTAACAAAACCAGACTAATGAACTCCATACATGGAGGGGAAAATAATCTGCCAATACCATGCCCGGCAAGACCTCATTAGACATTCCCTTCGACACACAGTCATCATCACGACCTACTATTCAGATACTAAATCAAAAGGTTTGGTTTAGTATGCTGAAGGGGTTTCTATTCTGCAAAATAAAATTGGCACTTGTCCTCTATATTCGTATTGTATATCAATTCGAGTAGGTGGGGTTAAAAATATATAAGCTAAACATGGCCTTGTATAACCACTTGGAAATGGGAGCAAGCCCAGCTCATCCCCAACTCAGGTCATCAGTCATTGTTGTACTCTTCAGCAGTACCACTAACAAGCTCTTTTTTCCATATTTGAGGGCATGTTGTATTACTAATCCAAACTCACTTAATACTATCTACTTAATCTATGTTAATGTGAGAAATAATGGCTTGTTGATTACAGAATCATAACTCACACGGGGTCACATTAATATGGTCATCATTCCGGTCATTCCTCTAACCTATACAAATAATGTGAGCATGGCCTACTATAACTAGTTTCCTAGTAGTTATGTCCAGTGTGTCATCGTCGCAATGATTAACAAAACTTAAGTTGGCAGCTACAGACATAATTAATTGATAAGACAATGTTCTTGCTTCAAAGATTGTTATAGATTCTGGAGGAACCATCACTAGATAATTCATCCTTCTCTAGTGGTACTTCTACTATATTTCTCACTAGTTAAGCAGTTCGTCAATCTTGGACTCTTGAGTTGCCCACTTTCTTACTATTCATGCTGTCATGAAGCCTACTTGTTACATTAGTTCCTGTTTAATTTCATCCTATTGTCAACGTCCATGGAAACACATGTTGTTTAGACTCAGCTAGAGAATCTATAAGAGGCTCGTAGTGGTAATTGTGTTCTCATTTCTCCTCATTGTTGGTCTTATGGGGCTCATACTTAGGGTCCTTTTGTTACCATTGCAACTAGAGATGCCATATTTCTAGTAGATTGATTATAGAAATCAAAATTTTGTTTCTCCCTAGATCCAACATTCCACATCCAACTTATGGTAACAACAACAGTATATCAATTTTCTTATTATCTCTACTTATCCAATGTGTTTTTTTTCTCCTTCTCCAATCCTGATGCTTAATGTCAAATGATTTCCACTATTTCAATCAGTAGATATTCATATCAAGTTCCCAAAATGTCGGTGCATTTCTCTTCAATATATTCTAAATGTGGTGTCAATAATATGCCCCTAAAAATCAAAGTTTATCTCATGGCTTGGGGTTAGTGGCGTATTCCACCTATATCCCCATCTCCATTTCATCAATTGTATCAAGATTACTCCCACAACATGCACTGACCAGCTATCGCTATCACTCGATTGTTGTCAAGCCATCCTCATCAATAATTCACTTGCCACCGTGTTGAGAATGATGCCAATCTCGGGCACCTAAGTCTCAATTAATCTTAGAATTATTTTTAGTTGGTCTTTATAATTTTTAGGAGATTTATTTTATTTAGTTTTGTGAGATTTTTTTGTCGAAGTGAACAAAAAGCCTAGAGGCTCTATGGCTTAGTTGTAACCTGCTTAGTTAGTTCTGTAGTGGCAAGTCTGGATGTGCAGTTAACATAGTGTAGTTAACCTAATGTGGATTAAATCACTATCCATTCATCCCCAAGAGGTGGGGAACTAGTAATTCTATGTATAAATCTACTAAATTTTATCTTATTTTAGGCAGATTTCCTTTTTAGAAGAGTCCATTGGGCACCATGAGGTTCCAACCATAAATGTGTATGATGGTTGTGCTTGTGTCTACTCGAACTATTAATGACTTCTGTAGCATGTTGACCATTATCTTGATAAACTGTATTATACTTGCCACATATTGAAGAAATCTATTTTTGAAGTCATTGCATTCTACCTATGAGTCTTAGTTATCGCATAGGAGCTATAGATGTTATTGGATTAGTCTTTAACTTCGTCGAACCTGTTCCGAACATTTGACAAGTTCAATTGTAATGGATGATATAACATTATTTGTTAAGTAAAAGTTAATAAGCAATCCGTGGGGTGAATTCATTTGTCAAGAGGGAAAAATTTTTGCATTGATTTTAATTTTTAGGTTTAAAAAACTATAAAGGGAATTAGCACCATTGCTCGTCTGAAGCACACTATCAATCGCATATTTTGTCAGCAGCGGCGGCAGCTATACAACGTACCACTCACGAGTTAATAACTGAGTTATTCCTAGCGGCAAGATTGAATGATCAATAACGATCGTCTACATGAGTATTAGTGGCGGGCAGCATCTAAAAACGACCCTTGCATTTCATCCATATAAAAAAAAATTCATTTGACCCTATCACGATCGACCTGCGACCTGCCTGCGACCCTCAACTAAAGGTTTAAAAGGGTTTTCCAGGTAGGAGGATTATCTATTTGAATCAAGGCTAATGGATAAAATATACCTACATATTTAAAGTTTTTCTGTACAAGTATCATTAAGAGAGTTAATAAACAAGAAGAAAAGATAGATGCACGTATCTTTCTTAGGTCTATCTTCAGGTAGATATTTTATTAGAACCAAACATTTATCCAAGAATTATTGGAAGAAAAAATGACCATGAGGCATGAAATACCTTATATACTCCATATCAAGGCTATTCTTATGTAATATAAGTTAGTGAATCTATTCTATATGTGAAATTTTGACAATATCAAACTTAGTTTTTAGGAGTTGGAGAATATTGCATTTTACGATAACTAATTTAGTTCATAAAATGAGTTATTTATGGAGATTTATACCATAGAATAGTAAGTTACTATTGTACAGAAAATTTTAATATATGGTAATAAATTTAATATAGTGTAATTACCTGTTAATTGTTAATTTTTATTAATATAGCGTTTTTTTAATATCAAAACAATATTCATTTTTATTTTAATATCAAATAGTTTAACTTTGTTTTTATTTTTTAATTTAATTATTTTTATTTGTAAAAAATGCAGGGATACATTGCTATGGCACCTCCAAAATCAAATGCAGAAGGATGGAAATATGTGACTCACGTGGGAAAATCCAATAACGTCACATGTAACTTATGTCAACACCGTTTTATAGGGACATTATCAAGGGTAATGGACCACCTTCTTGCCATTTCAGGTGGTAAAGGAGATAACGTCGAAGCATGTCTGAATGTCACCCATGTAATGAAAGAAGCGTTGGAGAAAGAGTATGGGAGTTCATTGGCAGTAAATCTGCAAAGGGCACAAAAGAAACAACGAGTCCAAAATGAGCTTTCTAGGTTCAAGATACCCCTCACATCTTCCTCCTCTGGCATGTCCGCAAGCTCAATAATGCCACAAAAAGAGAGTGGGATAGCAACACTAAACAGTTTCTGGAAGCCTGTACAAAAACAACAGGTTGATGATGCATGGGCTGATTTCTTTTATGAATCTGCCATTCCATTTAATGTTGCCAGGAGTCCTTATTTTACAAATGTTGTTCAACAATCAGTTTCATTTGGAAAAGGGTACACAACACCAGGTTCAAAAGCTTTAAGGACAACACTTTTGAGGAGATCAAAAGACAGGGTCACTGAAAAACTAGTAGACATTAAAGGCTCTTGGAGTTCAACAACAGGTTGCACCATCCTGAGTGATGGTTGGTCTGATATGCGGCAAAGGCCATTAATCAATGTGTTGGTCTCTTGCCCCAAAGGTGTTGTATTCATGAAAGTGATTGACACCATGGAACATACAAAAACTTCTGAGTATATCTTCAACATTCTAGATGAAGCCATTGTCAAAGTTGGTGTAGAAAATGTGGTCCAAGTTGTTACCGATAGTGTTAGCAATTGTGTGGGGGCTGGAAAGTTGGTAGAAGAAAAGTAGCCATTGTCAAAGTTGGTGTAGAAAATGTGGTCCAAGTTGTAATGCCCCCTTTTCCCATTCGAAGACCTTTGGCCCATTTTGTCGACCCGACGGCCAAAGGAAAAATATAAGGGTGACTTAAGTCACAATGAGTTATTACAAAGTGCAAAAAAATATTAATAAAGCACTTGTATTAATTTATTTGACTTAATAATAAATTTGTAATCTCTAAATAGGAGCATTGGGTTTAATATTATGTTGTATCCTTTCTAGGGAGAGTAGAAAGAGACCCATGCTATGTTTGTCATCCCTAGGCAAGAAAATGTGACTTGGGCAAAGGAAGGAAAGTAAGTTTAGAAAGGATAAAAGTTATTACCCTTCCCTAGGAAAGTGCGACTTGGCATGAGAGGCCAAGATAAACATTAGGAGTCATCCCTAGAAAAGTGCGCCTAGGTTTGGGTATACTTTTAGGGTATTTTGGCACTCTTTTCTCATTGGATGATGAAAAGGTCATTTTGTAATATTTTTCCTATAAAAAGGAGAGGGGCGGCTTGGGTAGGGAACCATTGTAATCACTTATCATTTCTGAATCTGATCTTAAGCCAAGCGCTTTTGTATTAAAGTATTCTAAGGACGAAAACCCTTAGTATATTGCCTCTAGAGGACGAAAACCCTCTTAGAGAATGTGAGGGATTTCCACACAGGAAATTTTATTGTGCTAGCATGAGTATTTTCAGTATTTTCAGTCAGTAGTTGATAGATCTTGTTCCGGGGTGTGAAGAATAAAGATTGTAATTGGGCTGTGCCAATTTGATCCAATGAAGCGACCCATCTTTTGGCCATTTGGAGGTGTTTTGTAGACATTTCAGGTCTGAAACTTATTGCTGTATGTTGCATTAATTTTTATGTATCAAATGAAGTGTTTTCTGTTATTTTTGGGAAGGTTTATACTGCTGTTTCAGTCATTTATCATCTGCAGATTTCTGTGTAAAATTGCAGCTTGTTTTATATTCATAAACATCAGATTTTTATCAGACTTGAGATCTGATTTTCTGGGTTGTATCAGCTGTAATAAAGTCAGTTTCCTGTATAATTCAGTCTCTAAATACCTAGGCAATCATTAGAAATCAGAAATATTACCATTGGGTGTTTATTTTATTAATTTCTCTATTAGACCCTAGTCGCATTTTTCAGATCTGCATTAGGGAAATCACCATATCATACGAAAATCTGTATTTGTTGTTCTGTTTGAGTTAAAACTCTTTGGGGTATAAAGAGATCCATTTGGGGATCTTTCATCTGAGTATATCTTCAACATTCTAGATGAAGCCATTGTCAAAGTTGGTGTAGAAAATGTGGTCCAAGTTGTTACCGATAGTGCTAGCAATTGTGTGGGGGCTGGAAAGTTGGTAGAAGAAAAGTACCCACATATTTATTGGAGCCCTTGTGTTGCGCATTGCATTGATTTACTACTCCATGACTTGGCAAAATTTCCTTGGGTACATGAGGCAGTGCATAGAGAAAGAGCAATTGCCAATTTCATAAAAAATCATCGCCTCACATTGAGCATATATAGAAAGCATGCAGTGAAGGAGTTTTTGAAGCCGTGTGACACAAGGTTTGCCTCTTTCTATATCACTTTGAAAAGAATTGTTGAGGAGAAAGGAGCTCTTCGATCTGTGATGTGTAGCAAAGAGTGGGAAGAATCTGTGCTTGCAAAAGGTTCTAAAGGAAAACATGTGGAGCAAATCATTATAAGCTCTACCTTTTGGGAAAATGTTATGAAGGTTCTAAAAGTGTGTGCACCCATAGTCCGCATGCTTCGTATGGTTGATGCTGACATCCCTTGTATTGGCATGGACTGTTGTAAAGAAGCCATCCAAAAGGCTTTCAATAATGTGGAAGCGGAATACAATGAAATAAGGGATGTTTGTGATGGAAGATGGAGGATGACGCATACACATTTGCATGTAGCAGCATGTTATTTGGAGCCAACTTTGTTTCATATAGAAAGAGAAAGTGATCATGAAGTCATGAGTGGTGTCTATGCAGCGATTGAAAAGTTGGTTCCTGATAGAGAATGTGCAAAGAAAATAAGAGAGCAGCTTAGAGCATACAGGCGAGGAGATGGGTTATTTGGAACCCAATCAGCTATAGATGACAGAGAGGACATAGATGGAGATGAATGGTGGCGATTCTATGGAGCAGATACTCCTGAACTACAACATTTTGCAATTCGAATTTTGAGTCAAGGAGTAAGTGCATCAACTTGTGAGAGAAATTGGAGCAGCTTTAACCATGTTCAATCAAAGAAAAGGAATAGATTGTTGTCAGGAAAGTTGGGGGATCTTGTTTATGTGCGTAGCAATTTGCGACTGACTATGAGAAAAGTGGCAAAAGATGCATGTGCTTCGAAGAAGAAGAAGAAGAAGCTTCAACATTTTCTAGAAGACTCTTCTGATGAAGATGAACCTGATTTTCTTTGTGATGAGCTTGAGGATGACACTAATGATGTTGGTGATGCTAGTGATGAATCTGATGATGAAATTGAGCCAAGTGCTCTTGATGATCTAGAGCTTTTTAATGTAACAAGTTGATGAGCCTTAGCTTGTAAGAAAATCCAAGAATCTGAAGTTGAACTATCACTTTTTCAAAGCATTTTTAATATTGTTGTTTAAAATGTTTTTCAATCAATATATGACAGCTAGTTATTGGAAAGTTGTTTTTGACATGTTTACTTATATGAAATGTAAAAATATAACTGTATTTCTATTAGCCGAATTTAATCACGAATTTTATCTTAATTTTTTTAGCAATGAATTTCTTACGAATTTTATACTCGGCGAATTCGAACACGAATTCGAATGCGGTGACTAAGCCTATAGTGAACACCTTTCCAATAACAACTATAATTCCTTGATTTAATATAAATTGAATTAAATCTTATTGCAGAGTAACTACTGTAGTGTATGATATACAAATGCTAATGTACGATAAAGACACAAGAAAACAAGCATGTATAAATATAAAATCCTAAGCAAGAGGAGGAGATAGAGTGGACTTGGCTGATTTTTGAGCAGTTTGGAAGTGATCTGGACAGGTGAATAGTTGAAATAGACTAAGGGGAGTGTCACCACTGTAAATTGGAGGTTTTGGAACTCGAAACGATGTAGGACAGGAGCGCCCACGGGAGGACAGGAGCGCCCATGCGCTAGTGTCTAGACAGGTGCTCAGATTTTGATATCTTTTGTGCAGGAGTTTCGTTGTTGATCTCTTTTTGTCGCTCTGGATTCGCTCCTAGATCGCCAAATGTACCTGTAACCTGCAACACAAGTTTTCTACTTGCAAATGTCCACAAACCACATCAAATTTAATAAAAAAGAAGCAGAATGTGGAGTTGGATTGACCCCAGCGGTCACCTGAAGAGTGAACTTAGTACCGAGCGCTGCACTACATTTTAGACTCCATGTAGTTTTGGTGAGAGTGTGTGTAATGATGCCCTAGGATGCCCTTGTGCAAGTTGCACTAAGATAGCATGCTAGATTTAGAATGCTCCAAAGTTGCAAATGTGTGTGATGGAATAGAATAAACTTCCCCTCCTATGTTGTGTATGCAGAAGTGATGCAACCCTTGTCCCTTGAGTGAGTGTGCTAGATGGATGCTTTGAGGTGCTCTTGTGTCTTTGAATGCAAGCTTAGGTGATAGTATGTACTGCTTAGTGCTTGGTCCCTTATTTGAGAGCTATAACTTTGTATATATATGATTCCCTTGTTTGAATTTTGTAATTGACAACTGAAAGGCCGACCCAAAAGTATAAAAGATTCCCAAGAAGTAAAAGAGACCCAAAAGAGTGAGAAAAGGGGAGAAAGGGTCAGGAGTGCCCAGGAGGGACAGGAGTGCTTGGGCACTAGTGTCTTAATTGGGTGCTAGTGTCCGAGGCCATAAAAGATAAATCAGTCAAATACCCGGCAGGGTTGTAGGGTATGCAAGATCAATAAAAGTATAACAAACAAAGCAAAAGGCCCGAAAGACATTGTCAATTACTAGTTTTCTTGCTTAAGAATCATGTATATATAAGTATGCTTTAGGACCTAGAAATGTACCAAGTGCTTAGATTGTGTCTACAATCCCACCTTTAACTTGAATAGCAACTATAAACCCCCCTTTAACTTGCGGTCATCTATTGGAGACATTCTTTCAGATCTCTGCACATACCAAGTTGAAGTAAGTGCATTAGACAGCCATGCACAATGATGTATTTATAATATCCATTTTCCTTGGCTCTTAAAATGTATGATAAGTAATGTAACATGTGTTGGGTGTGCATATGGTTGAGTGTATGCATAAATGGGACACATTTGGATCAACATTTTTCATTTTATCAGGCGGAGGTCCAAGTTCAAAGATTCTGTTGGGTAAATGTCAAAATTGACCATTAATAATGTTTTAGCTTATTTCATTTTTGCTAAGAGTAAACTCTCTTGATCAAAGCTTTGAATCAGTATTACAATCAGCCGTTATTGGTCACATATCCAGATATTAATTTAACATGATGCCTACGAAAATTGAATTGGGTGGGGCTAGAAATAGCCATTCAACTAATCAACCTACATGTCATTGCCATATTTTAGCTTATTTCATTCAAATGCCCTTTCCAAGTATTTAAATAAAATAATTATTCATAAGGAGCCTATTGCACAAGGACGCAAAACTGGTTTTTAGCCTTGCACGAGCTTTATTGAGCTGTCCTTCTGTTGAGTACTGTTATTTTTTTGGATTGAGTTCAATTTTTATAGTCAGCTATTTATTATCTTTATTTGCATGCTCTAGGCACATTCCAACTTCTGAAATGCAGAAGATCATTGGGGACTGAAGGCTAGACTGGGGACCATTGGGATACTGTGAGATCTAGTAGGCCTTTGTAGTAGAAGTGTAAAACACCACTATCTACCAGCTCTTATGACACAAGTTTTGACATGTAATGACCTCTGGAAGGAGCCTTTTCCAGAGTTCTGCTTTGTGAGCAAGCTTTTTTAACAAATCTTTAAGCTTGTTGTGTCTGATGTTGATCTTGTGATAGATTTTCTATCAGCCTCAGCCTTTTGACAACAATATCTTCAACCAACTGTTTCACAACATGTCCAAAGTTACCAATCTCTCCCACTTGGAAGGATTGTGCTTTTTATCCATGAAAACCCTTGATATATCTGTGGCAGATTGTTCCCTTTTAGAGCTTATGGGGCTTAGCAAATAATCAATATGATCATCCAGTTGATCACCTTGGTTTTTTAGATTTGCCTTCAAACATCCTAGACTACCTGATCTACAAAAATGTAATATGCTGTCAAAAGTTGACTGATAAACCTTCTCCTATTTGGCTTTGGAAAAATGTGATCTTGAATATGGTAATTAGTCACTTCCATGTCTTCTATGTTCTTCACTACAAGGGGTGCGGCAATCTGTGCATGAATCTTCCAAGATCATCTAAGCAAATAATGGCTTGAGGCTATAACTTTTTTGTAGTTTTCTTAAGGAATTAAGATACAGCTTCCAGATTAGTTGGTTTTGCTCTGACCACATCTGTTTTCTTCTTGTTGTCTATATTCTTGACCCTTTGAGCTGGTTGTGTTAACATAGGTCTTTGAGAAGGGACCATGGTAGTTGTTTTACTGGTTGATGCTCCAGGGTTGACATCACTTTTGAACATGTTGGTTGAGTTTGAATAGTTATGACATGGCCCAAAGGCCAAAACTTAAAACACCTAACTTCTTGAAGCATTTGCTGAAGTTTTTTGTACAAGGTAATGATCCCCATCATGTCTCGTTAACAACTACTCTACACCAAGACAGATAATAATCCTTGGGCTGTATTTTCAATTAGGATATTTGATGTGCCCATAACATCAATACCATTCACATTTAAACTTTTGATTGTGTTGACCTCTGTTTATCCATTCTTTCCCAAAGAACCAGTATTGAATTTTTTGGAGCTATTGGGAGGGACGATTCTGAATTTCATGAATGAAATGCCCCTTGTGTTCACGCTTCAAGGCGAGTTCAACACCTTACTTTTTCTTGGATCACAAAAATTGTGCCTCAAGGTGTTGTTGCACCTGCTGTGACCATTCTAGTTCATGCTTGGCTGAGATTTGTAGTTGAAGCCCGCAACTAAGAAGAGTCTTTAGCAGTAGATGATCTTGTTGTTATGTGTGTTGACTCAAAATCTTTGGCTCTCCTCGTCACTGAATTAGAAGTACGAGTGAACACTTTCTTTGTCCTCTCCTCTATTGAGGTTTGGTTTCCGAAAGACCAATCAAAATTGTTGAGTGTTTGAATGTACATGTTCTCCTCAAAGTATGTTGGTAATTGCACAGAGTGCTCCTCCTCAATGATACGAGGGGGGAGTAATAAAGCATCGAACATGTGGATTTCCTCAAGTTATCTTGGTTGTATCTTTGTGTCTCACCTCATTGATGTCTTCACAATATTTCTAGTGATCCTTTAGGTAAGGCACAAGACCAGGTATCTTACCAAGAGGAGATTCTATTTTGCCATTGCCATCATTTGAAGGGCGACCCTTATAGAACTTGAGGTTTAATATTGTTATTTCACTTGACAAATCCTTTGCAACAACTATGCTCTTACAAGAGTAAAATCAAATCTTGATAGAATTTCATGGTAGAATGGGACGGCTATGGCAGCGAAGAGCTCGGACCCTGCGAAATCTGGAGAGAGCGGCCTCAGATTGGGTGGGGGAAATGGATCCATGGCAGGGGCATCGACTGTTCAACTTGGAGGAGTCACCATGGGTCCTGCAAAACTAGGGCAGAGTAGTGGGTTGCAGAGAAGCTGCGACAGGGAGAAAGAATGGAACCAACCCTAATCCGAATCCTTCCAAATCGGTCAGGGATGTGAACGGGTCAGAGGCGCGCAGGAAAAGACACGAGCCGCATAATAAAACAAAAACTTATGCTGGAAACCAGGCCTATCTGGTCGATATGGTAGAAGAGATCCTTGCCCTAGAGATCAAAAACCCCGAGGTGGAAGAATACTTTCAGACACTAGCTCGAGATGCAGTGATCGGGCACTTCAATGGCCTTTGGCCTTCCTCTACTGAACTATATCAAAGGATATTTGAAAACTGGACCAACAAGTGTGAAATTTCACTCTGTTCTAGGGGTTTCTTTATTATGCATTTCAAAGAAACCGAGGATTATCAGTGCTGCCTATCTGGAGGACCTTGGTTCAGGGGTAATGCCGGTCTGTATTTGACTCCTTAGTTTCTAGAATTTGATCCGAATTCTCATTCAATTACCAAAACACCTATTTGGGTAAGGCTTCCAAATCTCCCGTTGCATCTATTGTATGCCCTGGATAATATTGGTAATTGTCTGGGCAAGTTTATTAAAGAAGATTTGGATAGAACTCACTCAGGGTTGTGCACGTATGCTCGCATATGTGTTGAAATTGATCTGAGTAAAGGATTACCAAATCGTATTTTATTAAAATTTGGAAAAATTCAGCATGCACAGGTTTTGGATTATGAAAACACTGCCTTTAGATGCAGATTCTGCAAAAACCCGGGACATTTGCAAGCTTCTTGTCCTTTAAATAAAAATGGAGCTAAAAAGCGAAGCCCGTCAACTCCTAGCGGTTGGGGAACTGTAAATCCGGATCTGGTGTCTGCTTCGACATTCAAGGGGGGCTCGGAGTATCAGACAATAGAAACAATAGAAAATAAGCAGTAGGTTTCAGAAGTGGGAAATCGGGAGAATGTGGAGTTAGTGGGAGGAATGAAAAGAGAACATGTATTTGACAAATCGGATTTGGATCAAGAGTCTTTGCCTGACTTAAGGGAAGTCCTAGGAAATGACAATGATCTTATGATTGTTGTTCCATCTGACACGGGCATTTGACATGAAGTAAAGAACAGGAAAAGTAAAAAAGGTCGGATGGGTAATATTGAAGACTTCTTCCCATCCCAGGTTGGGAAATAGCAGACTATTGGCTATTTTGCTTAGTTAAGTATCGTAGGCTTGTTTTCCAGGAATTTGGCCTGGCTGCTCTTGTTTATCTTCTTGGGTTTTAGACCTTGCTTTTTAATAGGGAACGGGTCCCTTCAACCCGCCTTATCAATAAAAAAAAATCCAATCTTGATAGGGAATTTTATCCTTTCTTGCGTTTTCTAGTAAGGAACTGGGGCCTCTTAAAAATGTTGCGCACATGCTTAATCAAAAGATCTTGGTTGCTAATAAATCTTGAGAGCATGTCGGATCATCCATTGAAGCCATAAGTTTGCTTATAGGAGGTGGGGAATTGGATAAACCAATCTGCCCATTGACTGATGACTTTTCTTTCAGCTTTTGAAATGCATATGCTGCAGCCATTGTCAAGTTCCCAGATGGTGGTGAAGAAAAAGGCATTATTGGCACTATTGGCATTATTTGCTTATAGGAGGTGGGGAATTGGATAAACCAATCTGCCCATTGACTGATGTCTTCTCTTTCACCTTTTGAAATGCATATGCTGCAGCCATTGTCAAGTTCCCAGATTGTGGTGAAGAAAAAGGCATTATTGGCATTCATGAAATGTTTCTTCCCTGTTATGCAGACTATAAGTTGAGGGTAGAATTCATAAATGGCAATGCTGTTGTGTAGACCTTCCCACCTTGTTCAATCTTGCAAATTTCTGTTTCAAGTATGAAGACATAATAACAATCCATATTTTTGATTTCCACAATCGGGCTATGTCGAGAATTGCTAACGAGAACAACCCACTCTATTACTCCCATCCACAATTACCAAGTTTGGTTGGATTTGGATTTTTCAAAGCTTCTGGATAAGTCCCATCTGGCTCAGCACTTCTTTACTATTTAAAAAATGCAAAAAGCCTGTAAAACAACTTTGAAAAGAAATTGTCTAAAACTAAAGAAATGAATTGGAAACACCAGCAATTGAAGTGAAGGGCCAAAACAGAGTTTTTATCAGTGATTCGGGGTGCTGTTTGAGTGCAGAAGGCGTTTTCCAGCAGCAGAGGTATTCACAATTTTCGGTGACATTAACTGCAAGTTCACGATTTTCACTGGCAGAGTTTGTCGATTTGCAGAGCTGAAGATGTCTTTTGCAGGGTCTTCACACTTCATGGCACAAAGAGGCATTTTACAGTCCTTTCTGGCATTTGCGTTCGATGGGAGAGGCGTTTTAATATTTTACACTTTTTCCTGCAGAGGTGTTCAACGGTAGAAGAGGCACAGGCAGAAGATAAGTCATTTACGTTATAGTATTAGGGTTTTTGGTATAGTATTTACATTTAAACCATTAAGCACAAAATATACCATCTGGTGAGGGAAAATATTTTGAATGAATGAACTTTACAAGTTTATTTCAAATATATTATATTATCTCTTGAATATTATTATTTATTAATTTGCAAGTTTAGTAAATGGGCAAAATACAATATTTTGGTATATATATTATGGTAATTAGTTTAAATTTTAAATATAATTAGTTTATATTAATTTTATTTAGTTTTGTAACTTCTTTCTTTCTTTTTTATGTTTATATATATACCGAAGGAGTTTTTTTGAACTTTTTCGGGGATTCTTGATTTTTAGGTTTTGTTGCTCTTTTGAATGGATCCAGATTTTTTGAACTTGGTAACTATGCTCCCATCCCAACAAGAATCAATGAGATAAACTTTAACATATTCTTGGATTCTTTATTTCTAGTAATCTGGTTTGGCCAATGATCATGTTCTTTGGGGAGATGTGAGATGCTATGGCAGTTATTGTGTAATGTCCCCTTCTCCGGGCTAGTTCATTTTGAAGACCTTGGGTCCATTCCACTTCCAGTGGGCTTAAAGGGAAAGAGCAAGGGAAGTATTTAATGTCATGATTGTTAGTTACTTTTGTGGCTTTATATTATTTTCAAGCAACTTTCTAATTATGACTTACAAGAGTCTGGTTTGTGGAATCGTTTTGTAGAGTTGTAGGAATAGCTGCAATTCTCATCAACAGATGAGTTTGATTCAGAATCCTCCATATTTCTACCAAAGGATTATCGGTCCTATATCCCATAAGTTATCTTTATGAACTTGAAATCTCCTTCGAGCAAGCCACTTACTATACCTGTATAAAGGCATCCCGTTTGTTGACAAGGAAAGGGAAAAGCCAACGTAAACCTATGCAATTCAGGTTCCATCTTGAAAGTTGGATCTTCATACTCCAATAAAGCTCTTCTCTATATACCATTGCATACAGAATAGCTATGTTTAGGAATCATTGAGCTTGAGGATCCAGAAAGAGTCAACCCACAATCACATCATAGGTGATATCAGATGCCATTGTTATACTGGTGCTATCGCTTAGTATTTAATAGGCCCCTATTGGACATTGACCTAACAATCCAGCTTACTAGAAAGGACAGCTACTAAACCTTTGGGTATTGCGACAAAAAATAGCGAAACATTAACATGGTCATATCATGTGAAAAAGCAAGTGATAGAACTGTTGACATTTGAATTTTTCATTAATCTTTGATGCCGGTTGCATTTACATGGCATTGAATCTTGAAAAGGCCTTGGAATCGTTTGTATCTTATCTAGCCATATCTATGTACAACTACATACGCTGCTGTTGCAACAATGCTACAGAAGACTTCAGGGAACTTTGGAAGGTTTAAACAGCTACTCTTTTCCTCGTGTTGTACCTGTTCTAAAATATCTATAAAGGTTTCCGTACATGCTTGAAGATGAGCTGCTGAAAGTGAGTATTACACCGACGAGATCATAGCACATACACCATCATGCTGTCAATGGAGATTTCAGACTGCTGTATATTTGATGTCTAGAATTGCAGTAGGCCAGTTACCAAGTAGGAGATTGGTTTGATTTGGCACTGTGCCATTTCGACCATAAATTTGGGTTTCAGTCACTGACACTGGTACATCAGATATTGTGAGAGCTGCCATTCTTGATGATGTGAGATAGAGGTTGCAAACCGCTGGTTATCCCAATATGTTTGTCTGCATCTGCAGGCTGCATTTCAGACTATGCTGAAGTTGAGTAACATTGGATACTGAGCAAAGCTGAGATCCATCTGCTGCAGGTGCTGTTTTGCACGAGTTGGGTTGTAATACTGGTTCCAAAGAACTGGAAACAGGTACCAGCTGACTCGGACCCTGTATGCCACATCCACGTGCAAAAGCTGCTACTTGCAACAAGACTTAGTAAGATTGTATGGAGTTGTGTATGAGTCATGATACCATGATTCTTTTTCAATGGTTCTAGAAGCTCTTGAAATTAGCATGCCTGATTACAGTAGCAGACATTTCCTTCACATCTGATGTCAAAAACTCTTCAAGTGGACTCCCAAAAACTTGTACTCCATGGGCGGAATGTGTGCATGACACTCACGTAAGGGTTTGTGAGTGAGGATCATGAATCCATGAGGCAGATTTAAGGTTGCCAACAACAACACAAAGGTGTACACGTTTGCATATCAGTGTGGTAAAGAAGAATGCAGGGGGAAGTGTTTAAGTGTAGTATGTATATTTATATAGGGAGAAGAACTTTGAGTGCTAACGACGAGGGGCATTAAATGCCCTCCTTTTGTTGGGCTTGGAAGTGGTATTGAACCCAATTTTATTGTTGATTTGGAGATTATATGTATAACATGGGGAAGAGCTTTGAATGCCGAGGGTGTTGAGTAGAAAATGCCCTTTTGTTGTGTGGAATGGTTAACAAATTCAATTCCAATTTTTATTTATGAAATTTGAGAAACTTAACTGGGTTTTAGGGTGAAACAAGCTTCAAAATGTGATTGGTATGTATGTATGGACTGTGCATGAGGTGTAGTGAATTCTGCAAAGTCCATATAGCTCTTTGCCTTAGTCAATTTGAAGTGTGTGAGACAGAATTAGGAAATGCATGGACTTTTGAATGGTGTGACAAAGCTTGCAAAGTCGGCATTGTTTGTGCCTTAGTCTATTTGACACCTTGTAGGTGGGGCGAGAGGGGATGAGATGGACTTTTGGATGACACAAGAGGTGCAAGTGTACCTACAAGTTCCACTCCTTTTTATGCCTCAACCAAATTAAATATGTCATTGTAGAAGTGGGGGTGAACTAGGACATTGTGTGCATGTGCGAAGTGTCAATGAATGTCCACTACCTCTGACCTGAACTATGTTGTAGTTATTCTAGACGGGACTAAGCAGAGAAGCGTGTGCCGGATGTACCTTTGGGTGGTGCAAATGGTCAATTTGAGTCCACCAATTGCAACTATCTACACGACTTAGCTGATTGTAGGCATTCAAATTAGTACCAATTTGTATGTACGAGTTTTGTGCAAATATCCACAAATTTTGAAAAATGCATGGCATCGTTGAATTTGGGTGCTCAAGATAGAAGTATTGTTAGAATATGCAGAGAGAGAAAGAATAACAGATGAAGAGAAACCAAAATGCACACATTATTGTTGTGTGGCCATTATTTTATTATGTGAAAATGGTTAGAAAGTGATTGAAGTAGTGTCAACCGTTTATTAGCTAATATTTAACTAATATTAAACTAACACTAATAAATAAGCCTTATATTTTAATACCCCCTCTTAAGACTTACTCTATATAACATACTGACAGAAGATTAAATTAATAGAACCAAACAAGACCACGAATTCTTCAAAAGCTTACCCTTTTGAAAACAATGCTCTGACCAGGTAGAACTCCATCAAGTTGCCTCCCCAACCCTTGTAAATGTTTAGTTCCTGAGTTGAATTCCCGAGTTCTCAGAACTGAACTACTCCCACAATGCTCCATCAAGTTGTCTCATGACCCTCATAAGCGTAAATTCTTGAGATTCACAGACTCCTGAACTATTTGGACAGCCATCCATGCCGAGTTTTACCTTACACTGGATTCCTTAATGTCTTCAAAGTGTTGGGATTTTTTTTAAAAACGCATTCTCTATTGGCGAGTTCATCAATTTTAGCATCCAATGGATTTTCAACAATGACTATAATCATTCTCCCTTCCATGTCATGTATTATTTTATTACTGCCTATATTCTGAATTTTTGACTTTAGGCAACACCAAAAATAATAATCCTCAATTCTCTAACTGTTCTTGCAATAATAATAAATTTTGACTTCAGGCAACAATAAAAATAATAATAATTCTCAATTCTCAAACTGCTCTTTCACTCTCAACAGAGATTCACAACTATTAGCGATTCACAATGTTCTTTGCCTTTTGTCTTCGAAGAAGTTCTCCCGCAACTGTAACTGATTGTGTTTTCTCTTGTGAGCCCTTTCATGACTGTGATGCATTCCTTTTGCGACTGGTAGAAACCTTGAAATTTCGATACTTTACTTGGCATTACCCATGGCCTAGTTTGTGATTCGTGATAACATACAAGATTTGCACAATATTCGCGATTAGTATTTCAACTGAAAACATTGTTTGTGACTGGGTTTCCAGCCCTGCAAACTCTTGCCTGAAACTCATGTTTTATCATTTTATTCATGCCCTTCAAAGACGCCCTAGATTATGTCTGTATTTGTGCTGAAAAACGATTGTATTTTTGTCTTTATTTTTCCCTAGGATATACTGAATCGACTCCTGAAATTTGCGATTCGTGACTGTATATTAATGGCACAAATGATAACTTTGTTACGGCTGTGCCTTCAAAGGCATTTAAAACTCTCATTCGTGCCCTTTTCTGCCCTCACGACTTCATGATTCATGTTTTTTATTGTATATATTCTGCCCTCTTTCTGCCCTCACAACTTTGTGATTCACGTTTTCGCCTTAACAGGACTGAGATCTTCTTCCCTTATCTCTCCTTGCTTGCCACGCTCTGATACCAATGTTAGAATATGCGGAGAGAGAAAGAATAAAGGAAAATTAGAATGTACAAAGAACGGATGAAGAGAAACCGGAATGCACACATTATTATTGTGTGCCCGTTATTTTATTATGTGAAAGATGGTTGGAAAGTGGTTGAAGTAGTTTCAACTGTTTATTATGTTTTTTATTGTATATATTCTGCCCTAACGGGACTGATTCCCTTCTCTCTCCTTGCTTGTCACACTCTGATACCAATGTTAGAATATGCAGGGAGAGAAAGAATAAAGGAAAATTAGAGTGTACAAAGAATGGATGAAGAGAAACCGGAATGCACACATTATCATTGTGTGCTTGTTATTTTATTATGTGAAAGATGGTTGGAAAGTGGTTGAAGTAGTTTCAACCATTTATTAGTTAATATTAAACTAACACTAATAAATAAGCCTTATACTAAGCCTATATTTTCATAAGTATCATAAGCCAATGTACCATTCACAAGTACATGATGTATGCAAAAGTTTTCAGCATTTGACACCTATCTTGCCTTATTTGTTTTTGATAATGATAGTTAGAGATGTAGGAGGTTGGTCCACCACATTAAGTTCTTGAGGTGCACGAAATCCTGCCATATCCAACTACCTTCTTAGCTTAGTGAATGATGGCAAAAGTGAGCAGAGTTGAGTGCACTACTTGGATGTACATGAACCATGCTCCGCACCTAGAAATATTAGCATGCAAGCGAGGGTGTTGGAAACTGACACATATTGATAAGTTAAACGTGGTGCCTCATATCCTGCTTATTTGAGCTGCTTCTAATACTCGGATATTTTTAGCAGCCGGACATGAAAAGTGACTCAGTGGACCTGATAATTAGGGAAATTCGGAGGGGATGAATGACAAAGTGATTGACGACTAACACTTGAAGTTTTTTGAAGGCTACCCTAAATTCTTTGTTTGATGGCTACAAATTTACGTATGACAATATGGCAAAAAGTGTGATTCTTTGCTTAATTGGAACAATCTCATTGGTCGTGCTAAGGGCTAGAGTAGGTGAATGTAACAAAGAGTAAGTTGCCAAAATAAGTTGGAATTTGATGTAAGAGAGTTTAATGTGGGTAACCATGTGTTCTAGCAGGTAAAGCCCAAGTGAAGCACATTGAATCTTAGTCAATGCAGCAAGTTGATCAAATATCGAGGTCAATACCAAATATTGGACTGGGCTGGGCCTTCTGCATGTAGATTGGCATTTCTGCTAATTGTCAAAGCACTTAACATCCTTCATTTTTCTTTACTTAAGTAATAAGAAGTATGTGCATTATGTTATTTAGGTTCTCGATTGTCTGTGATCCAGGCAAAGTCAAGGTGCAACTGAACATCACAGAATGAGGTAATGTGGGAGATGGAGGATATGATGTGTTAGCAGTATCCATATCTTTTTGGATCATAGGTCACATTAAAGCTGATGTTGGCCAAATGAGGGAGGGGAATGTCATACCCCATATTTGGACCCTTGGTAGCACCATGAATAATGTTACAAAACTATTCTGTAAGACAAAATCTGAATTATACAGTTCTATTTCTTGTGTTCGCATCATTTCTTGTTTCTGAACTCATTCCTGACTGTGCATGCTATACTTGTGCATTTTGATTGTTAATTATAAGTACCAGTATAAGCTGATTCCATGTATAATACATTTAGTTTTTAGAATTCAGTCTGTTGTCCCCTGGATTGCTCTTGGGATGCAGAACGATGGTATCAAAGCTCTGTTTTCAGTCTTTGATGTCATTATATGTTGTCAAAAAATAGTGCTGCAGGAAGTTAGGTCGTAAAACCACGACCCTTCTGATTACCTTGTTTAACTGACCTGAAATGGTAGACTAGGAGACAACAGATACAAGTGACCCTGTCCAGTATCAGAAGTTGGTGAAGATGCACTTCAAAGGCAAAGAGGACATGGTGGATCAGTTCCAGAGGCAAAAAGAAGACACAGTGGACTATTTCTCTCTAATTCTCTAGTTCTTAATGTCTTTAACACAACTCTCCATTGTAGGTCAGATGCCTTCCAAGTTACAAGTAAATCTCTTTATTCCATTGAGTCCCTTTTGGGGGCTGTGGGGGATGGGGAAATGCATGAATGCAAAATGGGGATGAAGATGGGGATTGGAGTGAGAGTGACTGAGGTCTTGGGATGCGTCCCCATAGAACATAGGTAAATCTTAAGGTTCTCTTTTGAAGAAGGGATTATTGCAGATGCACTAGTTGGTTGAATCAGTTAGAGTCCCAGTTTTTATCAGACAACAAGAAAAAAAGCTTTGCACTCTTGAATATGCTTTACCTGTCAAATATCAGTGTGAGACATGCTGCCAGAATCATGAACATGATGAACCTTGATTTTCTTGGTCTAACTTTGTGGTATCTCTGAAAGAAGAATGTTACCTTGTGCACAACTATGGTGGTTTGTATATCAAATCACAGCTGTTGAGCTAAGGATGTTACTAGACAGTGCTGGAGTATGCCAACATTTTTCAGTCTGCTGAGCTTGCCATACATGATATTGTGAGAAACCAATTTTTCAAATGTTGTAGTTTCTTTTGCCCCTTCATTCAGACATATGGATTTCTTGCAAATCATGCCTTTGAGAGACACCTATGAGTATGTTATTCAAATTGAGGAAAAGATCAAACATAAAACCAACATGGGTATCATAAGCACTGTTACTTGATTGACTCATTTTGTTTTTGATAGGCTTTGAAATTTATAACCTAAGTTGATTGACTCATTTTAGATATTTAGTAGGCCAAAATTTATATATTTTTTAATTTTTATATATTGTTTGTACTACATGACTATGAAGGTACCACCACATATCAACATCCATCTTGTATTTGCTTTGAAGAGCGAGAAGGCTATGATCTATTTCTGGTACGAAATTGACTAACTTTATCATAACCATATCCTCGGCCTCAGGATCAGGGAAGAGCCTAAACAATGCCGCCATATATCTCTCATTGACTTCCGCATCCCTGTATGGTGCCATCCTCCCCGGCAAGAAAAAGATCTCTGCGCTGTAGAATCTAGAAGTCAATGCAAAAGCAAGTAGAGATGTAGCAGGGTGGTCATTTTGTTCCACTGCTCAATGAAGATTGATTGTACTTCTTTGAAATTGTTTTCCTCAGGATCTTGTTCTTTTGCATTTATGACGACTTTTATCTTCTCAATCATTGAGCCGATACCATCATATATCTCTTCTAGAGATTGCTGATCCATGTCAGTAAAGTGGATCATGCTCATAATGGGCTCAATAAAACTCAACAAATAGTCTACTTGATCCCACCAAATGTCATCTAAGATCACGGTCTTCACTTTTTGAGCTCGTACAATTTTTGATTGCCTCCATACAATCCATAGATTGGAAGTTACCATCCTGTTGAGTGCCTCTCGCACCTTCACAAATCGTCTCAAGACGATTGTGTGTGATGCGAACCGAGTCTCAACAACCTAATAAGAATGAGAAACAAAAATTATAAAGAAAATCGCAAACTTTTGAATACTAATTATACTATATTTAAATTTTTTTTTTATATTATTTATAAAAAAAGAAAGGTAGCTTCCCTTATCTTTAGCAGCTCCAAATGCGAGAAGGATATAAAGATGCTTTGCGACTGGTGATGGTTGGTCACAAACATTTGCAACTCTTCACCTTCTACATACATTTGTTGAATCCACTCTATTTTGTTGGCCAACTTTTTTAGCATTAAATTGAGTGAATGGACAACACATGGTGTCCAAAAAATATGCCCATACCTTACCTCAACTAACATCCCCATGGCTTTGCAATTCTTGGCGTTCGTTAGGACTTGGACAACGTTTTTGAGGCCCCACGACCTTAATGGCTTCAAAGAGGATGTTGGCAATGAATTGGGCCACCCTTCGCTTGCCCCTCACAATCAACTGCTTTAAAAAAACATTGCCCCTTTAGGGCATACTTCAACCACATTGATCAAAGGGCGGTTTCTTGCATCTTTCCATCCATCAAAAAACGATGGACACACCTGTTTTGGCCCATGAGTCTCTAATTGGTTGCAAGGAGGTGTCCACATATTTTCTTTGTTTTTTCCAATAGGGTGGTGCGGATCTTCTCATAATTTGGCGATTTGTACCCGTTTGGGGCCTTATTTATTGCCTTCACCATCTTTTACCAATAAGGTGACCTCATAACATTAAATGACAATCCATTTGCATACACACCTCTTGCAATGCACTCATCTGCAATATCCTTGCTCTTAATTTGAAAGAACTTTTCCAATGGTCCTTTTGTCTTACTTCTCTTTCATGAAAGAGGTGAAATCCTCATCATGCATGGAGGTAGGCGTCACAAATGGATGTGGCATGGTTACAATTGGGGATTCAGTACTTGATGGGACAATAGGAGGCCTTGTTGATCGAGATGAACTTTCTTTTTTGGACAATGGATGAACCGCTTTCATAGCCAAAGCTGCTTGTACATTTTTCTTGTTCTTTGATATATGCTAAAACTTGTGCTTTTGGCACCCATACGTTATTTTTTCCCTTTGTATGTTCTTATACCATGACCCGGTATTGCACACAAGTGACTTTTCACCCGACTATAAGAGCCTTTGAATACTATTTCACACTTGTTGCATTTCCAAACAAAACACCCACCACTTGGAGGTTGCTCAAGTATTGTGACATGTCTCCATAATGGTGAATTTGGCTCAAATTCCATTGAACAAAGATTGCCCAGAAGAGGTGGAACTTGTTGCCATTGTAATTCTACCTACAAGTTTCAAAACCAACAACATAAGCAAAGAAAACAATGGTTAAAAATAAAACTTAGTAAAACCCTTTGCCCTAGGGCATAGCATGATTCCGTGTATTGAAAATTTTTTAAAATTAAAATTTCAATTGGGGAAAAAATAAAATAATGAACATAAGCAAAAACATGAAGTGTGTGAAAGATTAAATAACAAAAAAAAATGACAAACAAACTTAAAAGTTAAATAATAAAACTTAAAACCTTACCTTCACTCAATAATCCACAAATCCTCCTCCTTTGAAGCTCCTCAATGGCCTTGACAGCGAATGGAGACTCCTACTAGCTTAGGAAAATATTTGCAATGCTTGTTGATGAAAGTATCAAACCCTAGACAAGCAAATTGAAAGTTTAGAGAGGCAAAGATGAAATGAGGAAGGACAGGTAAGTTTCTTTGCTTGTATGTTTTTTTTTTTGTGTTTTTATTTTTGTTTTATTGTTTCTATTTAACTTTTAGGGTTATAAATAAAAAACACAAGAAAAAAAAACTCGTTTTTTGGCACGGAAATGTGCCCGGGAGCGGCCAGGGTACAGCTGGGACTCCCTGGGTATGTTCGGGTACGTTGCAGATGTACCCAGACATACCCGGGGGAGTCCCGGCCGTACCCTGGCTTCTCCCAGGCACGTGTCCGTGCCGTATCCATACCGGATACGTTTTGTACCGGTACCCCTGCCCTTCTGCCCTGCCGTACCGGCTACTTAGTTTATAACTTAAAAAAATTCATGGCTTAAAAAACTTATTTCAAATTGATTGTTCGAAGAAACTGGAAATAACGGGAAAATTTCTACTCTGCAAGCTGCTTAGCACTCACTCAGCTGTAAAAGAACATTTTAGATGTCTTTTCCTGTCATGTTGCTTTTTTTTGTTGAGGTTGGGCCACTTTCACAATGTGGAATGACAAATGTCTATGAAGTTTTGGGTCTTTTTAATTAGATTTAGGATGGGGCCAAGCATTCACCAATAACTTTTTGAAAAGATAAATGCAAGGTTACGTGGGTGCATGAGTGCAGATTTGGGTGTGAGTTTGAAGAGATACGTTGGGCACAATCCACAAATTTTAAAATTTGGGTATTCAGGATAACATTAAAACTGAAAAACATCAAATAAAACTTGAAACACAGGATCATCATCAAACATAGTAAAAGAAACTTAAAGCTTGGAATATAAGATCATGATAAAAACATATTTAACTTGAAACCAAATATAGCATAATACCCAAAAATGCTAGTTATTACATGTAAATGAAAATTACAAAATCACGTAGTTGATATATGACATCTGGCTTCAACAAAAAAAGTAGAAGAGTAATGAATCAAGACAAGTCTATCTCTGTTTCTTGGTCTTCATCTCTGTTTTCTGGAACTGAATGGCCTTCATCTTTGTTTGCTGAAAAGTATCGTTTGTTTTGAATAATACATAGATAAAACTGGCAGTGGAGAATAAGAGTCAAGTCAAATGGATAGAATGGTAATGGATATTAAATAAAGTGAGTTGTCATTTGACTTTTTTGGTTTTTCTCTACAACTGGGTCCAATTGACCGCTAAATTCAACCTGAGTACCGAACAGCAGGAGTGATGCATTTCCTGTCTGGCTGAATAAGGCTCATCAAATTTAAGTTTTAAAAGCAAAGATAATTTCATTTTCACTTGCACCCATATTTGGGTTCAATTGGTTTAATAGTTTTCCTTTATCTTGTTTTCTCTGAAATAGTTTGTTCTGTTTTATGAATTAATGGCATGTTCAGAAAGGAAAGGGAAGCTGATTTTTGGTTAACATACTTATTTTGTCATTTTGGGGTGTAAACCGTTAGTAGTGGAGGATACCTTTGACATGAGTAACAGGGTTTTGGTGTGTCAACTACCCTATCTTTACAAAGTTTGGGCATTCATTGTTATTTCAGCATGTTGAAAATATTTATCAAACTTTATGCTTGTATGGCTTAATTTCTTCGTGGTGATAGTTCTTTTTTCCTTTTACGCTAATGATAGAGAAATATAAACACAGAGCTGCATAGATTTGAAACCAGATAGTGATTTAGTATTTAATTCAGAACAGGGTAAACCCTAAGCCACTTATCAATCCAAGGCTATCAAAACTTTAAGTAACTTCCCAATTGTGTGCTTATAGATATACCAGCCATTGAAAATTCAGAACATAGAAACCATAGAGAAAAAATCTATCAAAGTGTCCAGCCTGTTCTAAACCAGCTATTCCAACCAAATCTAATGACATTCTTGCAACTTAATTAACACGTAAAGACCAAATATACCTATTATAAAAAGATCAATTCTCTTAGATGGTTATTTACCTTCTCCTCTTTTTCTTTGAAATAGCTTGTTTTGTTTAATGAATTAATTGCATGTCTAGAAAGAAAAGAGAAGCTGATTTTGCTTAACATACTTATTTTATCATTTTGGGGTGTGAAATGTTGGTACTGGAGGATCACTTTAACATGAGTAAAAGGCCCAAGGGTTTTGGTTGTCAACTACCCTATCTTTGCAAAATTTGGACATTCCATTGTTCTTCTAGCATGCTGAAAATATTTATCAAATTGCATTCTTGTATGGCTTAATTTCTTCTTGGTTTTATTTTTTTGGGTAATGAGTCCTTTTTCCTTTGATGTTAATAATAGAGAAATATAAACTCAGAGAATTGCAGAGATTTGAATAGCCATCTAGTGTTCAACCCAGAACTGAGTAAACCTGGAGCCACTTATCAATCCAAGACCATCTAAACTACACGTAACTTGGCCAACTGTGTGGCTTGCAGATTTACTGGCCAAAGTCTTGACAATTCAAAACATAGAAACCATAGAGAAAAAATAATCTGTCAGAGTGTCCAGCCAATTCTAAACCAACCATTACAACCAAAATTAATGACATTCTTGAAAATTAAATTAACACCTTAAAACCAAGTATACCTATTAACACAGAACAAAAATAGACTATCAGCCAGGAATACTTCTTAAGGTATGCTTACATTATCTGCGTTATGTTTTTGGAGCCTTGCCCAACTAGAGATTTTTTTTTGAAGTGTTTATGACCTTCTGTTTTTTGGAGATTCAATGCCTGTGCAGAATATATTTTACAACTATGCTGGTGCGCTGCTTGGTTTCTTTTATTTCTTATCATATATTTAATTGATCCTTATTCTTTAATTTTAATTTCATGATATTTGATCACAAATGTGTAGTATTTTTGGCACTATACTTCTATGCTGTTGTATGTTCTTTTCCCAGTAGCATATCAAATTCAAAATGGACCGGATTTTCAAATGAACCCAGGATCAAGCAAGCCATTCTTAGGTTTATTGGTGTTGTGGAAGTCTGTTTTAAATTTTGCACACTGGATTTCTATTTCCTATGATTTGCACCTTGTGCTTGCTTTTATCATGACAGAAAAATTGAGCTTTTGGAATATGCATTGTTTTACGCGATCTGGTTTCTGTAACAATTTACCTGCATACTTGATTGCCTATTTGCAAGCACACATGTTGAGGGATGTATAATGCATTTATGGTTTGTGCATATCCTACAACACATTTTCGCCCTTCTTCTGTGTTTTTTTTCACGCACTGCATTATATTCCCATTTAATCATACTCTTTTTTATTTTGTTCTTGGGCAAGGTGGTGGAATTATGGACAAGGAGAAGTTTCAGATGCGACTGTGGGAATATAAAGTTTGGTGATGGCCATTGCAAGCTGTTTGCAGATAAAGATAATGAAAATGATAGAAATTATTACAATCAGAACTACAAGGGTTTGTACTGTACATGTCACAGACCATATCCTGATCCTGATGGTGAGGACCAGGGAGAGATGATTCAATGCTGCATCTGTGAGGACTGGTTCCATGAGAACCATCTTGGTCTTGAATCAACAGAGAAGGTAAGCTTTTAGGTGCCAATATGAACTATGGGCAATGGACAATTTGGAAAAAGTCAATAGTGCCAAGCTATTTAGTGATGTTGATTTTTTTTTAGTTTTAGGGCCTTTATTCTGAACACTTTAATAGAGGCAAATAAATTTGCATTTTATGCTTTATCCTCATTCAAAACATATTTATAATGGTGGACTTCAGTTGGGTTAAACTAGCCGACAGATGTGATTATGACGTGCATGGTAAAATATTTTTCTGTCCTTTATATGGTCAGATGATAAGCTTTAGCTGAATATTCTATTATTTTCTGAGTGACCTCTTCACAATTTCATATTGAGATAAATACTGCCACTTTTGTTTAATAAAAGTTATAACCCTATTTGGTTATGTAGTCTTTTCACTCTTGTATGTACTTCTTGCAGATACCAAAAAGATGATGAAGGAGAGCCCATATATGAGGATTTTGTTTGCCAAGACTGTGCCATTCGATGTTCTTTCTTGTCCTTTTATCAAGAGATCGCTATACCACCATCAGTTCTTGGTGAAAACATCCACAAATGATGGTTCTGCTGATAAACATGTGCAGGAAGAGAAACTACAATAAAAATGAGGGTGAAAGGAAAAGTCTAGAAGCAATCGTCACTGCTGAACATATGGCGAATCATCAGCTTCCCAATCTTCACAATGCCACTACCAAGGAAAACGAGCTGCCAATAAAGCCTACTTCTCTTTCCCAGTGATACTTCTTATGTTGATCATCATTCAAAGCATCAAAATTCAGCAGTTCGCGAAACTAATCTATCTACTCCGAAGGGTGGAAGTATAATGGCAGGGCCTCTAGAGCCTACACCTTCCTTTTGTGCAGCTGACGTAAATTCAATTCAGAGTGCTAATATTATCAGTCAGAAGGCAGTATGTTCAGGAGCAGAAGGCCCAACTTCCACTGCAATTAATATTTCTGGGTTTTTGGTTGGGAATTCTGGTTTAGCAATCGATCAGGTCACGAAGGGAAAAGTTTTAGACGAGGAGTTGCAGTGCAAGCTTAAGAACAACACTGATGTTCCTATACAAACAACAGAGAACAAAAAGCCTCTCTTCCTTACCAAAAATTGGAGGGAGCTTCTGTGTAGATGTAAAAGTTGTTCTGATTTATGTACAGCTACTGGAGTTACATTTTTGCTTGATAAAGATGATACGCTAGAGGAATATGAGAAGATTGCTAAGCAGAGAAGAGAAGAGAAATTGCAACAACAGGAAGGGATTGAGGCAGCCTTCCTTAAGAATCTCGGTCATACACAGCAAATTGAGCTTCTCAGTGGATTCAATGACATGAAAACTGAGCTGCATTCTTTCCTTGTAAGTTTAGTGATTGTTTCCACTGTTCTGTTCTTTGTTTCTAGTATGAACTTGAGAATGAAAGAAAGGAACTATATTAATGTCCAATGACGAATGAGAAAGAAAGAACAAGAAATTATATTAATGCACACAAATGATTGAGAAAGATAAAGAAATTATACTAATGTCCACAAAGGAACCAAAGTAGATCAATGGGATTCAACAAGTGCAATCAGTTGTAATGACACAGGAGGCCCCGTTGGCGCCCTCATCCCCCTAGAATCATTCTACACATTGAGAATTACTAGTGTACAAAACTCTGTCTACTGTTGGTGAACCTCAAAAGATACCCCTAGATGTGCTTAGAGACAAACTTGAATCACAGATTGTGCAAACATCAGAAATGTTATAAATATTATGACTGGTCATGCAAATGAAACTCCCACGCCACAAGTGTTGATCAAGAAGATATAAAATGGGGACCATGGTTGGTGCTGTATCATGTCTACATTAGAATCAGAGTGCAGAATAGGACTGACACTGTCATCAATCACCATGAAGGAGCCAATACAAGACATAATAATGTTGGTAGGTGAGTGGCCTGGGCTAAGTGAGCTTGACTGGGCAATCCTGTGACTCGTCTCCTCTAGTGCCCCAAACTGACAGTACCCACCCTCCAAGCGACCATCAAAAGGGCTAATATTTTATTTGTCTATTATATTTTATTTCATGCAGGCTGACATGTTTTATTTGCAATTTGTTTATTAAGTATGGTTGCAAACTACTTGCTTATTGTGCTGATAGGCATTCTAGAATGACATCCATGGGTGGACTGTAATGACGTGAGCATGCTTACTTTTATTTTTTGACCTAAATTTGATGTCACATAGAAGTTATTTTCTTCTCTTGGAGAAGTCAATCGAAAAAAACATAATATCTTTGGCCATATGGTGGAGTTTGAATCTCGCTTTTATTTCCAGAAAGTTGTTTTTGAGCCCAACACAGTGGTGCGGGTAGATGAATGCCATGTGTCACCAGTCAGTGGGAAATTGGCAGATAAGGTAATGGAGCAATTAATCATTATGGTATGTTTAATATCCAAGAAAAGATCCTCGAGGTTGATATATATTGGCATTTTTCAGATAGATGCATTTAAGATATCTGTGCTAGTTTTGGCCCTTTAGGTAGTGGCAAAAAGGCATTCACCATATTCCAGCTGGTGGGAAAACTGAAAAAATAACTTTCTTTTCAATTTGCTTGTTTTTGCTACTGTTAGCTGAACTGTGATTTGCATCTATTTGTGAGAATGAATCCTTGTTTTATAGATTCTAATATATTTCTTATAGCATGTGGGAAATGCAGATTCTTAATAAGTATGACGTATTAGGTATTCAAGCTTCTGTTCACCTTTATAACTACAACCTTAAGTTTCAAAGCCTCCCTAAGAACTTATTTAGTAGAGGGAACTCGTCACTCCAGTGAAAGAGGCCATAAAGACGAGCAACTTCAATAGACCTAGAAACCTAATTCACTCACCAATGTAGTTGTGAGAAATGTGCATGATGGGGATACTAACTAATGTTTCCATGTATAAAAATTGCTACCAACTAACTAGGAATGTCAATGACAATTAATAAGAATTGAGGAAGGTGAAATTATTTTCATCTTCCTTATGTTCTAAAGATTTCTTAACGACATGGTAACTGCCCTCTGATGGTTCCTGAGGAGGTACAATTTTGAAGATTACATGCAAGGTAAAGTGTAAAATTCCCTTGCACCAACAAGTGCCCATGAGGTGTGCCGGCTAGTCTGATTTAAAAAAACAGCTATATATGTGTGTGCGTATGTGTAATGTGTGTGAGAAAGAGAGTGAGAGGGAGAGAATCTGATGACTTTGAGTGATGAATATGCAGGAATCTCTGGGCACTACAAGACCTGTTACAGGTGAAGATATTCGTGAGTTTTTTGATAACCTCAAGCGCAAGAGGCAGCGTATCATCTGATCTCTTTTTGACATCAAGAAAATTACAACAGATCTGATACTGGATATGCGACTGGTCCCCATTTAATGTATTTGAAAACTAATCTCTAGTGTGAATATATGTATTCTTAATGTTTTAGAGTGGTTGGCTAAATATGGGATGGCCTTGTGGATTTTAGTTCCCAGCTTAGCTCAGGTGCAGTGGATAAGTTGGATTTATCGTATCTCCAAGAAGAGGTATGTGGATAAACCCCTGGTATTTTCCTCGAGATACAAATTGGATATCAGCTTCATACTTTTGATAGTGGGTCTGCACCTTTTCGTCAGATATAGGGTAACATACATTCTTGCACATGTTTACTTTCATGAATGAACAAGAATATAGATTAGTATCTTTTAAATGTGTTATTCTCAACTGCAATTTGTATTGCCTTTTCTGTCAGTCATGCTTATTGAAATGTACTGTGGTTTTAGCAAATTTCACCTCATATGCTCTTTCATTTACTAAAACATTCAGGTATTGTAACATTTTCTTTTATGATAACATTCTTTTTTGGCATGTTATGTTATGGGACTTGATACTTTCAGGATTCACCTCCAAGAGAAGATGCTTCCTTGTTTGAATTTTGTCAGTATTCATTCATTTTAAAACCCATACACACTCAATGAATTTAGGATTCAAGAATTATGCTGCAGCCGATTGTGCTTGGTAAGATGAAATAATCAATCCATCTCCACAAGGAGTATGTGCTTTCTATAGTAGCCAATGATGTGTTTTTTAAGCATTGAATGAACAAGTATGCATATCCTCCTCCAAACCCAAGCTATACTCAAGTTCTGTTTGGTTTCATGCAATTGATGGAGAACCCAAATTAGTTATCAATTGCATTGTATGTTGAAAACTTGAACGACAAGGGTCATAAGCATGCTTTGATGTTCAGGGGAGCTTTTGTTTTTTATAATGTGAAACTTGACGTTTAGAGGAGCTTTTGATTTTTTTTAATGTGCATTAATCCATCTCTACAAGAGTATGCGCTTCATATAGGGGCCAGCAGTGTGTTTTTTATGCATTGGATGAACAAGCATGCACATCTTCCTCCAAACCCAAGCTATACTCAAATGTGGTGTGTTTTCATGCAATTGATTAAACATGTTCTGATGTTCAGAGGAGCTTTTGTTTTTATAACGTGGATCTTGATGTTTAAGGGAGCTTTGGATTTTTTTAATGTGAATTAAACCATCACTACAATGAGTATGTGCTTCTTATAGTGGTTGGTGATGTGTTTTTTAAGCATGCACATCCTCCAAACCCAAAAGCTATTCTCAAATGTGGTGTGGTTTCATGCAATTTATGGAAGACCCAAAATAATTATCAGTTTCATTGGACGTTGAAAGCTTGAATGGCAAGGGTCATAAACATGTTTGATGTTCAGAGGAGCTTTTGTTTTTTGTTTTAACGTGGTTTTAGTGAAATTCACCTTATACATTAATTCTTTTTCTAAAATATTTAGGAATTGTAACGGAGTTGTTTATGATGACATTCCTTTTTTGGCATGTTTTATGTTATGGGACTTCATGCTGCCAAGATTCACCTCCAAGAGAAAATGCTTCTGGGTTTGCTCTACATAATTTGCTTTTAACTGTACTGCAGATTTTAACTTCTGTCGGTATTCATTTATTTGAAAGCCAATAAGTTGTAAATGAATTTAGGATCCAAGAATTATGCTGCACCTTTTTATGCTCGCTAAGAAGAAATAATTAATCCACCTCTTTAAGGAGTATGTGCTTCATATGCTGGTAGCGAGTGATGAATTTTTTAAGTATTCGACAAGCAAGCATGCACTTTTCTCCAAAATTAAGTTATACTCAAAATTCTGTGTTGATTGCATGCAGCTGATGGAAGACCCAAATTAGTTATCAATTGCATTGGAATGTTAGAACGGCAGGGGTCATAAACATAATCACAATGTTTGAAAAGTTTGGGAGTTTGCGGAAAGCTTCGGTTTGGTTTGTTCTGGGTAAGAAATTTTCAAAAATGGAAAAATACACACAAAATAAAGTGTTCATATTTATAAGAGTAATATACCTTTATAAATGATTTATATATAATATAGACTTAAACTAGCAATCGCATGTGGACAATGCAATGTGAACGTCGAATGGTATATGTTATTCGATTTAGAAAGACAATTATTACTTTTGTAGTTGATGTTGATAAGGGGTGTGATTGACAATACTGATTTTCTATTAAAGCCAAAATAAATGTTGCGAAATACATGAGAAGGGATGTTACATAATAGTTTGTTTCAAAAACACTAATAGACAAACATTTGTAAACTAACCACTACAAGTTATTTTTTAAAATCAAATTTTTTACTTTTTGTTTGTGCAATTTTCTTTGCACGTTTCTTGTATTTTTGACCAGTTGCAGATGCTTCAATTGAAATTTCCATTCTCCTCAATTTGTGGGGTGGTTCATATTTTAGTGCATCTTTGTTAGAATCATAAATTAAGCAGAAGCTTTGTGAATGATCTTCAATTGTTCGGATTTTGTAGAGAAAAAATGGGGATGTTGGCATCAGGTGGAGTCGATTTCTGATAGTTTTGGTTACCATTGTTTTAGGTGGTTTTGGTTGCGTGCAATGCAAAACATTAACAACACATTGAAGATGTTTAAACTCTTCTTCCCTCGGCAAGCGAAACGTAGTTAATATCAATCCTGTTGTAGGGAAGGGAATTGTGTTTCTAGTCTATATCATATTAATCTAAAGAGGGAAAAGAAGTATGTTAGTTCTAGAAGATGTTTTTTAAGTATGACGGACAACTTAAAAAGCCTTGTCAATGATCAATCTAACGTCCAACTTGGGACGTTTCGAAATGGCCTCATTGGGGAACAAGCCCCTTAGCACATAACGAACTCTGTCATTGACGAAGACACATGCCCTCACATGTCACTTCGGAAAAATGATTGGAGTCTAAATATAAATGTAACAATCAAAAGCAAATAATACGAATTCACTCTACAATAATTTTTTAATCTATAACATGCAATAAACAAACAAATGAATAAATATTTCAATCAATATTGAAACCCACCTGAAGTTCATTTAGAGACGACACTCTCTTTACTGTGGGAAAATGAGAATCACAAATACCCTACAAAAAAGTGAAAAAAATTTAATAAAACTAAGTATGTCTATATTTATGCAATTAGTTACATAAAAAACAACCCTATTTTTGACGAGATTAGCACCAATTTTCTAAGGTACGAATTAATATAGAGGTAATTTTACAATATTTTCACACCCACGAGCCCAAATCTCATTAATCAAGCTTCCAAGGTTTTACATATTCTTGATTTATGTTAAATTGACATATCATTTGCATAAACATTGTCTAAATAATTGCATAGGCAAATTCATTATATAAGACTTCAAAAGTTATGTACAATATATAACTAAGTAAAGGAATCTTAACAATGACAACCATTAAATATGACCTTAATATCATTTCAAAAAGTTTAATTCGAAGCTCTAATTGTTATCATTTGTATTTATTTTCTGGTAATCTATATATTGATTGAGTTCAAAAAAGATTACATGTACAAAATTTTTAATGTTAGTTGCTAAGGACTTCTAATGCTTAGTGTCAAGTACTAAGATTATGATATTACAAGTATGGGTGAATGAATTATTGAGCTTCTTTGTTTTAATGGTTTAGGTCGTGTAGGAATAATTGTCTGCCTTCAATTTAATGTCAAAGATTAAAAGGTAATGACTGAATCATATTCATCTAGAATTCTAACCGAGCCTCAACCTTTTGCAGAAAATAGATTTCCATAGTTGACAAATACAAACCACTGGTATGTTATTTACATTCATTCACCCAAGGGATGCAACTCAATGTTGGGCAATTGGCTTACACTTTGTTGGGTCATGTTACTGGCCCCCCCAATTAATCTGGCACCTAGGGGATGGCTGCAACCATTTATTTACCAATAAAAAAAATAGAAAAATCCCTTAATTCAAGTTGAGAGTTTACAATAGATCTTTGTTGTTGGCCATACTTGTTTAACTTTTAAATAATCAATAATTACCATAGGTGAGGACTTTGTGTATAGATAACAATGAATTTCTTTATTATTGAACTCAACAAAAATTTCCTTTTTACTCCTTACAATCTCGTCTTTTTTTCTAGCTGCTCTGCAATGGATCAACTTTGGCTACCACACTTCGCCTTAAGGGTCATCACTGAGAAATGACATTTGATACTCCAATTTTAGATAATTAGGTGAAGATTATTTTCATTATTTAGATAGAGAATATGCTGAAGGAAATAAAAGACTTGTTGGGAAGAGATTATGTGGCCCATGTCGTGCGTATCAAAGTCAATTTTGAGGTAGCCTCTTTGTCTGTGGATAACTTGCTCTAGATTGAGCCATATAAGTTGCATACCATTAGATTAAAATCTATTTTGATTGGACTCTTATTTCTATTTAGTAATTCTCAACATTTAAAAAATATTGTCTAGCAAAAAGAATGAAGTAATAAAGCCTCTTTGTCTTTGGATAACTTGCTCTAGATTGAGCCATATAAGTTGCATACCATTAGATTAAAATCTATTTTGATTGGACTCTTATTTCCATTTAGTAATTCTCAATATTTATAAAATATTGTCTAGCAAAAAGAATGAAGTAATAAAGGATAAGGTTTGTGCATATAATATGTAGAAATTTGGGATTCAATTGTAATAAAAATTATTTATAAAGCAAATAAATTTGTAAAATGTCAATTTTGTATGAAGTCTACCCTTTCTCATCTTTATTTATATTATTCAATTTTATACCCCTCAATATGAATTTCTAAAAAAAACAGGAATAAATAGAATCTTACCCTAACAAAACACATAGTATTAAAAGGCTTCTAAATTTTAACAATCACATTAATTCTCCTACGCACCTATGCTAAGCTTTACACAAAAAAACTAAGGAAAGAATTAACAAAACCACGATCTTTGCTTCGCAAGCCCTTTAAAATACAAATATCTTGACCTAAATCAAGAATTAAAAAATAAATAAAAGAAAAAATCCAATTTTAAAATTTAAACCAAAAAATTGGAAAACTGGGAAACGCTGAAAAATTATTAAAAATAGCAAAAACAAAATTATTAAAAATAACAAAACTGTTATTTAAGCCGTCAAATTTAACACAGTCCCATGAATGTCTACAAAGTCTTTTCCCAAAGGGGTAACAACTTCGGTGTAATTAAAATTGAGTTCAATAAATTTATAATTTTATAACATAAGAATTAAAATCACAATGCCTAAATTGTAAATATTTAATAACTAAGAGTAATATCTAAATAGTGAATATATTTTAACCTATACAATCTGAATAAATATAATTATTTTGACGACCAGCTACGAGGCCATAGACTACTATGATTTTCAGGTGCATAGGTGATAGAAAAAGAGCGCACAAGGTTAACATTTAACTTATAACATTGTTAACTTTATATTAAATATAAAGTTTATTTTATTTTATTACACTTCATCGAAGTTCAATGAAAGAAACCAAAATAGAAAAGTACTAACAAAATTACGATTCAAATATTAAACCCAAATTTTGAGTGAAGAGCTAATTGTGAAAGCGGAATTATTCTTTAGCCTCTGATGTGTCCTACAACCTCCAATTTAGCCTTGTTAGCATATCAGATCCCTTGTGATATATAATTTTTGAAGTGTAGTTGCATTAAATTTGACAACACAAGTGAAATTAAATAATGTCACAATCATGGTTTTGAAGTACATCAATTTCCTTCCACAAGCGGTGAGTTGGTTTTCATTGAAAATGCATTTGCAATACATTACAATGATTGTTTTCTTTATTTTCAATTCGAACTCATATAAGAAAGATGCCAAAATAACATATTCATCTTTCCACTCAAATCAAAATTTATTTTTCATGTAAAATGAGTGGTCATATGACAAATCTAACCATTGTATGCAAAATTTAAAATAATTTGATTTTTTCTGTTTTATGGTAGTGAACCCCCCCTTCTTGCTGCTCTATTTTGCCCTTTCTCCACCCTAAAACAAATACAACAAACTTTCCATCACTTTTTACATTGACAGGAGTTCATACAATGGTATCTAATGGTGTAATAAAGTGAGTTCATTTTTAAGCTTGACATTAGATTTGATGTCCATTTGACGGTTATTTGGCATTTCATACTTAAATTTGATGTCCATTTAACTATCACATGGATATTTGATCACTTAAATCATTGTCCATTTGACCATTGTTTAAAAGTTTTGTTTTATATTGCTTAAAAGTCTAAAATATTGTAAGATCTTTTCCATATGATGGTGTTTGGAGCCCTTTTTTAGAAGCATTTTCTCAAGACCAACACAATCATGTAGCTAGAATGATGTCAATTTCACAAATCAACAAAAAAAATGACAGAGAAAGTAATAGAATTATTAATAATTCTAAATAAGAACCTCGACATTGATATATCTCGATGAATTTCATATAAATGTATTTAAGATATTTGTACCAGTTCTACAAACGTTTACATATTTTAAGGGCATGTTACTTCAATATAAACTAGTAGCTTTTTGAGTTTTCAAATAAAAAAGAAAGCCTTTTTATTCACTCACTTCACAATTTCAATACGTTGTAAAAATAAAATTTACCATAGAAAGGAGAGCATTTCAGTAGTGAAGATTAAGTTGGGGCCACTTAGACGCCAAAAGTAAAAACCTTTGTTAGAAGTTTTGATCTTTTATCTTTAAAAAAATCAATGCTTAGATAGTGCTTCATGCCATGCTCAAAGTTAACATGCATTTAGTACGTTTTAGCATTTGTAAAACATGCACAATAAAAATAAAAGCAAACAACAACTATTTGTGATGCACAATGTTTATTCACTTGTCAAATATAGATAATAAAAACAACTTTAGACCAGCTTTTTAAAACATTATTTCCCATGTTTGGCTTCATTCTAGTGCGATTTTTTTTGCAATCCAATGCCTACGATTATTTTGAAAATTGTTTGAGTAGTCTTTCAACAAGTTTAAGTGCCAAAGTGAGATTCCACCACTTTTGGATGGATAAAAATGTCCTAGCACGAATACAAATGATCTAACACAAATAAAAACACCTCAACACCGACAAAAATGCCCCAATACAAAAATATATTGTTTCTTTCTACTAATATGCACTTTACGCAAGGAAAATGGTGTCTTTGCTTGATTTTGATTTTCTCAAAGACAAAATCTTTGTTGCTTCATGCTTCATGTAAAATCGATGACAACTTCACATGTTTGGCTCCATGCAAGTTGATACCATTGATAGAAAAAAAACACATAGGTTTAGTGGAAGAACTCCATTAACAAAAGCTTACAACAATATATATATATATATATATATATATATATATATATATATATATATATATATATATATAACCTTGAAACTCCATTACATTTATTTTCCATCCCGTGATAATAAGCTCTTGGGAGGTTGGTTATGGGACCCAATCACGTAATGGGCTCAACCAACTCGTAACTACTAACACCTAACCCATAACCTCATTAACTTTATAGTAAATATAAAGTTGCTAACTTTATTTTATTACATGTGTAGTACTAACAATATACTAGCACATTTGGATCACAAACATGTCCTAATAAGGAGACTTCTATAACTCTCACTTGTAGGGATTTACAATGGTGGAAATATACAAAATATGACATGTGGCCTTATAATATCCAGAAATGTAAAAAAAATGATTGAAAATGTTTCAAACATGCTCCTAAAATGTAGAAAATAGGTCGTCTAGTCTTCAATGAATATATGCGTAGATCAAATGATTGCTCACATTGCAAATAAGGTTTAATATTAATAATTTTGTTTTTCCTGTTTTGTTTACCTCATGTAGGTTGCAACACAAATTATCGAATGGAATAATGTAAAACGGGGTTTGCAAACTTTAATTTTAGTGTGGAAATTTTTTGTACCAATTGTACGAATTGTACGAATATGGTAACTAAGTTCGTAAACATGCTTTGATGTTTAGAGGGGCTTTTGTTTTTTATGATATGGACCTTGATTGTTTAAGAAATTATCTAGGGAGATTTAACCTTGTTGATATGGTACATGATTGTCCTCATGCATTGAGAATTTAAAGGTTTTCATAAAATTTAATTACATTCACTATGACATTTGGATTGTTTAAAGTCAGCCTAAAGTCACCACAAAGTTGTCAATTTTAAATTTTGCATCCTATAGTCGCAAGCTCGAGGTGACTTTAAAGGACGAAATTAGGCTACCTTTAAAAAGGGTGACTATACCTTATGACATTAGGGCAACTTTATGAGTGACTTTAAATGCGGCAAATATTGTAACTTTAATGTGTGACTTAAATTGCGACTTTATTGTGTGACTTAAAGTGCGATGTTTTTCTCTGTCTGGTGTCTCTAATGTCGACTTTGGTTCTATCTTTTAATAATGTCTTATTTTATGATTTAAGGGCATCTTTAGTAAAGTCATGTTTTAATTTGGAGACAATAGTCACATTTGACCTAATTGACATATGATGCAAGTTACCCTAATTTGGTGTAATTTACACAAGCTGCCATAATATGACCTTGATGACATGTGTTGCTCTTATTTGATGTAATTGAAGGAATTCGACCTAATTGATGCATTTGACATAATTGACATAAGTGGCCTTGATATGACATAATTGACACAAGTTGCACAAAATTGATGCAAGTTACCTTAATTAAACAAAAAAATACCTTATTGATGCAATTGACCTAATATGACATGAATGACATAAGTTACCCTAATTTGGCCTCATTAATGTAATCTGACCAAAATGACACAAGTTACCCTAATTTGATGTAATTTTCCCTAATTTAATCTAATTTCCCCTAATTTAATCTAAACACTCATATGACATTGTAACTCAAATATAACACCCTAAACACTAATGGGTCGCCCTAAACACCAATATGACACCCTAAACACTAATGACTAACCCTAAATAACGCAATAAAGACACCCTAAACACTATTATGACGCCCTAAAGTTTAATGGGTGACCATAAACAACACAATGAAAACACCCTAAACACTAATACGATGCCCTAAACACTTATCGATCACCCTAAACATAGATGAGTCAACCTAAATAACACAATTTGGAGACCATAAACATTGATTCCTACCCTAAACATTTAAACACCATAAACACTAACACACCACCCTAAACACTAATATGACATCCTAAACACTAATGGGTAACTCTAAACAATACAATTGAGACACCTTTAACAATCATATGACATCCTAAACACTAATGAGTCACACTAAATAACACATTTGGGACACCATAAACACTGATTTAATATCCTCAATACTCATACAACATCTTAGACACTAATGTAAAACCCTAAACACTAATGGATAACCTTAGTTAAATGACATAAGTGGGACACCCTAAACACTGATACGATCCCCTAAACACTAATAAAAACCATAAACACTAATGGGTTGTCATAATAACACAATTAGGAGGCCCTCAACACTAATACAACACCCTAAACATAAGTACGCCACTATAAACATTAATGGGTGACTTTAAATAACACAATTGGAAAATCCTAAACACTCATATGACACCCTAAAATCTAATAGGACACCATGAATATTGATATGACTCTCTAAACACCAATAGAAACCATAAACACTAGTGGGTCACTATACTCGAGAAAAATGACACATTTGATTTGTATACTTGACTTCTCAAGGTTGGGCTAATATAATTGAATTATAAAGATAATTTGAAACCCAACACTATCCTTTCCAACCCCTTTCCTTGTCCTTGCGTGCAACGGGTTTTTAGCCAGCCATAGGGGTAGATATTCAAGTCCAATCGCAATCAACAAGATCTTGATGGTAAGCGGAAGTGCATGTAGGTACTATCCCATGGGCTCACGAAGAAACTGGAACCTAGCTTCCTTTGGAAACGAATAAGTGGAGATCACGTACTCTAAAGTATAGTTGTTCAAAACACCTTCCCACCAATGATCTACTGCGCATGTCCATAACATGTCTAACTCAAATAAATCTTGATACTTGTCATGTTTCTAGATTTGTCTCCGTCCTCGCCTACTCCCCCTATTATGCACATACATTGTTAACCAATCATATAACTCCCTCGGAAAGAAGCTAAATAACATCTCATAAAGTGCATCATAAAGATTATCCTCGACCCATTTACATGGATTCAATTTGTCTTCGCCCTCATGTATCCAACATTCAATATTCTCCAAAGTTAACCGAAATGCCGTAAGCACACATCTTGAGATTCCGAACTAAAGAAGGTCCTAGAAACTGAACCAAAATGTCACATCATAGTCTAGGATCAACACAACATAGTTAGGCACGTTGGCACTTCACCTAGACAAGTCTAGGTGCTCACCTGAAGCGCGCACAACTCTACCAGGTTCCTTCTTGTGTAGACAGTTAAGATGTGGATCCCTGCGCACATGGTTAATACACATACATACAAACCAAATAGAGAATACATTCACATAATCATGTTTGAAGGCAATATATCTCAAGAGAGATGAACATTAATTTATAAGCCATGATACAAGTACAAAATAGTGATTACACATATCATTATCACGTTCCAAACAATAACATGATCTTTATTACAATACTTAGGCAATCAACGACTCTTTAGGAATTACAGAACTCTACATGACATGTTTAAGACATTATAGAACATGCTCCTATATTCTCCAACTACACACACTCCTCTGTGATCCCCCCTATTATATGGATACTATAAGTATTTATAGGGTGGGAACTTATCCTTCATTGCTTGATCATGTGCTAGTCTAAAAATAGACCCGCCCTATACGTAGATTGCATGCTTTACAACTCATACTTAACTATAATTAGACTTAAGGCTATGGTTCTCCAAAAACGGTCTAATTTCTTCTGGAAGTTCTATTTTCATCCCATGCACTATAAATACCCCTGTTTTATCCTTGTACTGATCTCATCTATTATTAATCATATATGTTGTTATCGTGTTACCATCTAATTCTTACCCATGCATGTTTAATTTCTGGCTTGCTTGGTGATCAAGTCATCTTTGCTTTTCCAACATATTTTCACCGGTCATACCTTATGGATGTGTCGTGTCCTTTCTTGTTTCTGCACACCGAACCTTCGCACATCCTTTCTTTATACCTCCGTGCGCTACTCCCGTGCACTTCTCAGCCTTTGTGCACATCTGATACTTAGCCAATTCAGTCCAACATGCATTGTATATTTCATTTTAGATTAATGCAATGTGCTTTTGTTGGTGAATCTCTTCCTCTCATCAGAGTTCTTTGTGTGGATGCTTGCATTCCAGAGTTTTCTTCAGCCTTCCTCAATTCCTATATATAATCAAATCATTTTCTACATGGTATCATAGCCAGATCTGCAATATACGTCTTGTAATATTCGCATATCTATATTTTTATTCAAATTTATTTGTATTATTGGTTGCAAATCTGGAAAAAATTTAATTTTTTTTAAAGAGATATCTACCTTTTTTTCCATTTTGAGTGTTTTTTGTGGATCTTAAATTCCCTTCGGAGATTTTTTTAGATGTGGATTTATATTATCCGAGGCTCCAGAATCTATAATGCAATTACTTAATTTGCATCCGTTGATTAGAAAGGACACAAAGAAAGGTTCAATTTTTTCATTCGAAGGTGTAGTGGCTGCCACAATATTTTGAGTCTTCCCATCTTTGGGAGTTTTCAGAATTCCTTTGGAGGAATGAACAATAGAGTTGTCAAAAACTATTAGCATATGGATTTGCACCCATGCAAATGACATACAACAGTGTGGGAACGAAGTCCCTCCTCAATGAAGTTCTTCTGGCCACAAGTGCGGGTGCTCTTCTTTTAAGGTCTTCAATGTAGAATTCTTTGTCAATGGCTCTATCAATGACCAAAAATTGCTACAAGATTTCACGGTTTTCCCAAGCTACTGTTCGAAGGTTGGAAACAATGTCTCCTTGAAAATATCCGCTGGGGATTCAAGAATCATTAACCAGTGCTTGGTTAAATATTTATGACTATCCCCTCTACACAAGCTCCATTTCTTCAATTGAACCTTGTGCCCGACGAAGATTTTCAAGGAGACATTTCTGCCAACCTTCGAAAAATAGCTTGACAAAACCGTGAAAGCTTGCAATAATTTTTAGTTTTTGATAGAGCCATTGACAGAGAAATATACGTTGAAGACCTTAGAAGAAGAGCACACACACTTGTGGCTAGAAGACCTCTTGGACACGTGTTGATTGTTGTTCATCAACGTGGTCCTCTTCCACCAAGGTAAGAATTTATATGACTATTACAGGTAACCCACCTATCTTGCAACCAAATCTTGTTTTTGCAAATACTCAAGAAGACATATCATCATATTTGAGGCAAGCTATTTGGGAAAAGCACACGAGGAACTATCATTTTCATCTCACCGCATCAGTACTAGAGAACGAAGAAGATCAAGCCATGAGAGTTGCTAGGGTTATTTTGGTGCAAATAGCTCAAGAAAGAGAGTGAAGAGAAAAGGATAGAGTTGATCAGAACATGTCAGTGATCCCTTCAGAGTAAATATTTCAAACTGGCAGGAAAGAGGTTTATGTGAGGAGAAAAAGCTAAAGGTCAATCTGATCCCTTTTTTTATTTTCAAGGAAAGTTTGGTTTCAAGTTATCTCCTCCAAAGAAGAACACACCTCGTAGATCTGTAAGTCTTGCATCAAGTCCTAAAAGAGCAAGCAAGGAAGGAATCAAAACAAGTCAAGATCTTGTCCTTGCTCACGTTGTTTTACCTTCGCAAACTACCTTTCCCAAGATGGCAGTTAACGTACCATGGGGAAATGTCATAGGCCCATTGGCCTTACAAGCTTGACATGACCACCCATGAAGATCAAGAAAGATTCTTCCAAAGATCGATGGAGATGGGAAGATGTCACCAGATAACTGCATTTCTACTTTCTTTGCTACATGCGCAGTTTTATCAGTGGAATATGAGGATGTTGTTATTCACCTCTTCATTGAAACATTGCATGATGTTGCCGCATATTGGTTTCATCATCTGCCAAATGGATGCATTACAAACTGGAATGATATTTAAAATCAGTTTGAAGATCGATTCAAGACAATAGAAGATGAACATGCTCTTCTTGCCCAAATATCTCAGGTGAAGAAAGAGCCAACATAACCCATGAGGAATTTCGTGGCGAAGTTCAACAAAATGGTGAACAAAGTTCATGTTGGGATTCATCCAAGCCCCAACAGACAAAAATGTTTCTTTATTAACTCACAACAACCAGAAGTGTGCTATCAATTGAGAAGGGCTTGAGTAGCTACTTTGGAACTTGCTCAATCCTTGGCTATAGAAATTGAGGATGACTTAATCATGGTGGGAAAATTCAAGAAAAATTCCCTCAAGGGAAAAAGTCAAGAAACCACCAATGCTTCAGAAGCTATACTCACTAAGTTGGCTAATGATGTGCTAGCTTTGAAAAAGCACGTTGCTCAAAGTAGCAAACCTGCTCCTTACAAAGACATCCCAACAAAAGGCTACGTTCCCAACAAATCCAAGATTGCATGTGCTCCGACGAGGCTTGCTATTGAAGAAGCTCCCGTAACTAACTCAAAGTGTGATGTTGTTGAAGAAAGCGATGATGAAGTTGAAGTTGTTGAGGTTGACGAAGAAGAGCCAGATTCTGGAACATCTGAAATTGAAGTTGAAGAGCCTGAAGGAGAAAGTAATAATCATTTCTTTCGAGTAGCATTCAAAAGAAGAAGACGAATACGAAGAAATTATAGAAGATATGAATAGTCAATCCTTCATTGTCTTCACACGCTCTAAAAAAAGGAGCAGACTACCACTAAGGCAGAAGATAAAAAGAGTTCCAAGGAATTTCCAAAAGAATCTAAGACTAAGGAAACTTCCTAAGAATCGAAGGACAAATGAAACTCCTAAAGATTCCAAGGCGACTGAGGTTTCTAAGGTTAGAACTATCTTAAAGAAAGGAGGGCCTTTTGTCAAGTAAATCAATTGATAAATTAGCTACGAAGAAAGTTTCTTCTTCCACATCAGTATCAACCAAGCCGAAAGCAAAGGTCAAAAGTGTGCCCTCATCAAGTTCGAAAGAACTAGTATCTGAGACATCAAGTATGATTACTTTGCCCAAATTTGATATCATTGATCATATCAATAAAAAAAAAATTTCCATGTCACAGGCAGAGGACTTGAAGTCCAATAAGGATCAACTCGAGAAGTTGGTCCAATTTATCAAAGACGACTCTACTGTTCATTCCTCTAAAGGAATTATGAAAACTCCCAAAGATGGGAAGACTCAAAATATTTTGGCGGCCACTACACCTTTGAATGAAAAGATTGAACCTTTCTTTGTGTCCTTTTGTGATCAACAGATGCAAATTAAGTAATTACATTATATATTTTGGAGCCTCGAATAATGTGATGCTTGTGAAAGTAGCACATGCTCTTGGGTTGACTTGTACAAGAACATTCAGATCTTGTTACTCCATGAAGATAAGACAAGTTCCTCTGATTGGGCAGATTAAAGACGTTTAGATGGTTTTAGCCCAATTTCCTCATAATCGAGTTAAGGTAACCATTCTAGTTGCTGACATTCCTGCTTCATATGGTATGTTGTTGAGTAGGAATTTTTGCAGAGATCTGGGTGGTGAGATTCAAATGTGACTGGTCTCATGCTATTATCCCTATCACTGAAGAAATGAAGAAGCTAATGCCAGAAACTCAGCCAAAAATTCACGGTGATGAAAAATGATGATCCCCGTGCAACAGGTCTTATTTCAAAACTCAAGTATGGGTAATTATATGATGACTACAGAGGTTCATGCACCTAAGGTCACTTGCCAAGACTCTAATGAGATATGGAATCTTGAGTTCGATGGAAGTTGTTGCTTAATAGGTTCCGGCGCAAGAGTGGTGCTCATATCTCTGAATGGTAAAATATTTCCTTTTTATTACAAACTCCAATTTTCAAATACTAACAACATTGCAGAATACGAGGCATTAATCCTTGGCCTCAAGTTAGCAGAAGAGAAAGGAATAAAAATTTAAAAGTCTTTGGAGATGTGGTGTTGATTGTGAAATAAGTTAAAAATCAATTCCAAGTAAAGAATGATCGTTTGAGACACTACATAAATAAAGTGTGGGACGCAATAGAAGTCTTCGATGATTTTTCTATAAAATCCATCCCTCATGAAAAGAATGAAAAATAGATTCTCTAGCAGTATCAGCTTCATTAATGATCCCTCATTAAAAGTTTTGATCAAGACAAATACACCATCGAAATGGTTTTTAGGCCAAGTGTTCCTGACAATGCCATAAAATTGACAAGTATTCAATGATGATCAACAACTTATTGCCTTCTTGGAAAAAAAGGATAATTTTGAACAATTGTACTTTGAAGGAAGTGATTATGCATTTCACAAATCGATGACCTCACCCATTCAAGGAGTTCAGAATGAAGATCCCAGTGATTACATCATTCAACTCAACGGAAATAAAATTCCAAAAGGATTGGTATCACTTGAAGAACTTTTTGATAAACATGACAGGTTTATCAAAGAGAAAGAGCAAGAAGGACCTATGAATTCTACTGACTATGAGCAAGTTAACATTGGTACCAAGGAAAAACCCCCGTCATGGTCAACATTGGTAAGTGTTGCTCACCTGAGGAGTGTAAGAAATTTGTAAGTCTCCTTACCAAATATTCTGAAGTCTTGGCTTACTCATATGAAGACTTGAAGTCTTTTCAACCTAGGGAAATGGAGCATGTCATACCCTTGAAACCTGATGCAGTTCCATTCAGGCAGAAGCAAAGACAATATAATCCCAAGATTGGCAAGGACAATATTCCATGAGGTTTAAAAGATGTTAGATGCACGAATAGTTTTTCCTATTCGACATTCAACTTGGATAGCTAATATTGTACCGGTTCACAAGAAAAATGGAGAAATTAGGATTTACGTGTAGATTTTCACAATCTTAATCAAGCTTCTTTGAAAGATAATATTCCACTGCCAGTCATGGACCATATTCTCCAGGTAGTAACTAGATCAGAAATGCTATCCATGCTAGATGGTTTCTCTGGTTATAATCAGATTGAAGTGGCTAGAGAATACCAACATAAAACCACGTTCACCACCCCCTGGGGTACGTTCACGTATAATGCCTTTTGTTTTGATCAATGCCGACGTAAATTTTCAAAGGGCTATGGATATGGCATTCGCAGATTATAAAGACAAGATCATCGTGATATACCTAGATGACTTGACAATGTTCTCAAAGAAATGAGAGGATCACCTAAGAGATTTAGAGAAAATATTGCAAAGGTGCAAACTTCATAAGATCTCTCTGAATCCAAAAATTTCTGTGTTCAGAGTTACGGAAGGGAAACTCCTAGGTCATATTGTTTCTAAGGAAGGAACTGAAATCGATCATGAGCGCGTTCAAGCTATCAAGAATATTTCCTTGCCTATAAGTAAGCCTGGAGTCCACTCATTCTTTGGAAAGGTGAACTTTTTGAGAAGGTTCGTGCCAAATTTTTTCGATCTAACTAAAGAAATTTCTGATATGATGAAAGGAAAAGAATCCTTCAAATGATTGAAGGAAGGTAGAGAAGCATTTGAGAAAATCAACGGTACTATTGCGAAAGCTCCTACATTAGTGTGCCTTGGTTTTAAAAAGGATTTTATAATCTATTACTATGCTTCGCTGCACACGATCTCTATTATGCTGACTCAACACACTCAAGAAGGAATTAAATATCCTATTGCATTCATGAGTTTTGGATTCAAGAAACATGAACTCAATTACACTCCCCTTGAGAGGCATGTGTATGCAGTGGTGAGAGCCTTAAAACATTTCAGGTACTATGTGTTGAATTCGCATACCAAAGTCTTAGTTCCAGACACCGCAGTTAAATCGAGGCTGACACAACGGGAACCAGGATCTAAAAGAGGTAATTGGGTCTCCAAGATTCAGGAGTATGATTTGGATATCAAGCCTACCAAATTAGTTTGTGGAAGAGGACTCTGCCAACACATTGCAGAGAATGAGCCACGAGATGAATCTGAAGAAGAACCAGTTGAAGAAGGTTTACCACTGGTAGTTTTTGTCAGTACCATAGATGAATGGTATTCTGATATAGCCTACTTTCTCACATATAGGTGAATGTCTTGAGAATTTGACAGCTAAGGAAAAGAGAGCTATCAAATTAAGATCTGCCATGTACGTCGTTTGGGACAACACTTTGTTCAAGAAAGGAATTGACGACATGTTCCTCATACGTGTTGATAAGGAACAACAACCCAGGTTGCTTGAAGCTTTTCATAATCATGCTTATAGTGGTCATTTCTCTGGCCTAGTGACAGCTCATAAAATTTTGTGAGCACATTATTACTGTCCCACTATGTTTTTTGATGCTCAGAAATGGGTAACAAAATGCGAAGCTTGTCAGCAATTTGTTAGAAGACCTAAATTGGTGGCTTTGCCTTTAAAGCCAATTTTCATTGAAGAACCCTTTCAAAAATGGGGTTTAGATTTCATTAGGTTTTTGAATCCTAATTCTAGTGTTGGTCATACTCACATGCTCACAGCAACTGACTACTTTACAAAGTGGGTAGAAGCTATACTGGTAAAACAAACATCTACTGCGGTAATTTGTGACTTCATCAAAGAGAATATATTGATTTGTTATGGAATTCCACAAAAGATCATGATGGAAAATGCCACCAATTTCTCTTCTGCAGAGATGATACGTTTTTGTTATGGGTATGGGATATCTTTATCTCATTCATCAGATTACTACCCGCAGGGAAACGGTCAAGTAGAATCCAGTAATAAAAACATCATTACTATCGTGCGCAAGTTAGTCCAAGAAAATCAAATAACTTGGCACAAAAAGTTATATGATACATTGTGGGTCGACCACATAACTCCCAAAAGAGCAATCAAGATATCTCCATTCCAACTTTTGTATGGAACCGATGCTCAAATTCATATCACATTGGAGTTACCAGCATTACGATTGGCTCAAGCAGTTGACGACGAATGCTTTGCCAATGCGTTAGATAAAAGGATCATGTTCCTAAGCAAGCTTGAAGAGCAGAGAAGTCAAGTGGAAAACATGATCGAGGAACACCAATCCAAGATAAAGAAATTGTTCGACAAGAAAACTAGGGAGAGACAATTTCAAATCAATGACTTAGTTCTTCTCTGGGACAAAAGGTGTGAACCAAAATGAAAGCATGGGAAGTTTGATTCATTAGTGGCTAGGCCCATTCAGGATCAAACATTTCTATAGAGATAACACCTATTACTTGAAGTATCCTGATGGAACTCATTTTCCTTTGCCCTACAACGGGCAATATCTCAAGCACTATCAAAATATAAAATGGGTTGTCCCCCCGTATGTACATAAAAAATTAGGTTTTTTTTTGGTTTGTTTGTTTCCCTATTTTTCAGTTTCCTCCCTTTTGTCATCCCAATTTTGTGCCCCGATCATCTTTTAGGATCATGTTCATTAACATTTTGGTTTGGGTCCATTGCTGTGTCTGTGAAGTCCTTGTCCCTAATGAGAGCCAGCTGTGATCAGCTGATTTTGACTTCGCAAAAATAAGCGTAAAAAAAATTATATAAAAATTTCAAAGTGTTCTTTCACGTAATTTTTATCCTTCATCGCAATCGTCTTATTCTCACGGTCATTTTGGCTTTCGTTTCATCCATTTTGAATGAGCCCTTCTCTCGATACCACAAACCGTCTTTTAATTATTTAATTAATATTTAATTAATCCTTATCCTGTTATTTAATAAAATTAATATTTATTAAATTTTAGGGTTTTTAATTAATAAATATTAATTTAATACTCATAGAAGTTGTTCGAAAAACTTGGAAGAACTTTTCTTTTTTATTAATTATCGTAACTGCCATGAGCAAGTGCCGGGGAAATTTTTCTTCTACTTCCAATTGTCGTAGACAATTTTCATTTTACTTCTATCATCCGGGAATTGATGAGGAGACGGTTACAAGAGGTTGCAGAAGCGGAGGAATTTGGGAAGAAGGAGAAACAAGGAAATATTACATATATCCAGAGCCAGAAGAAGGAAAAGCTTATTCTACAGGCACTACCCGACTTTCACATGGAAACCTGGCACGGGCATTAGCTAGAGCCATGCAACCTTGAGAGTTCTAAGTAGTTATCTCCATTGTGGGATTACGAGTTTAGGAGATCATACGCCTGGAGGGAAGCAATAGAAAGAAATTTTATGATGTCCATGCTTGCAAAGGTGAAGGAAATTTCATGCATGTGTAAGGATTGATCTGGAATCCCAAACAAATCCCTTATGCAAAAAAGAAGGTGAAATTTCCCGTAGCTGGTAGTTTGTTTTTTTTGTTGTTGATTTGTGCAGCAGTTGGAAGCCAGTCAAGATCCTCCACGTGCAGGAAGAGAACAATATTTTCATGCAAGCCCAAGGATAATGTCCACACAGCCAGTCCAAGACAAAAAATAAAATGCCAAAACAGAGGCCCACATGATGGATTTGTTTCTCAAAGTTTCCATTGTCAAGTTTCACATCAGTTGAAGTTTCTCATGCCTGCTTGAAAAGACAAACATAGTTTCCACGCTATGTTTGGAGTTTCAAAAAGACCATGCAGTCCAGTTCAAGAAGAATGATACGCTTGCCCACGAGGAATAAGATCAGCACAGAGGTTAAAGACAAGTTACCACAAACCATGCTTGGAAGGGAGAATGAAGTTTGTTTTTATTCACGCATAGCCTGAGAAGAGGAAAATAAATTCTGCTTGCACATTCTAAGGAAGAATAATTCAGTCAAAAGATTTTATCAACGCACAACCTAAGGAGAGGAGATTGAATTTCCATGCATCTATTTGGAGATCCATGCATGCCTGTAAAGAAAAATCAAAACAAAAATAAAAATAAATCCATGCAGTGCATAAGATAATTTTCCACACATGCTTTGGAGGGAGGAATAATTTTAAACAACCCAAAATAGAAGGTCACGCATGCACAATGTGGTGGAGTTCAACGTAGGTTTACTCATGATTTATTTTTATTATTTATTTTTTAAAAAGGAGATATTCATGGTGCTATGCATGCTGAGAAGACAGAACTTTCTCATGTCAAGGGTGGATGGAGATACTCACGCACATATTATGAATATTTAAAAAATAAATAATAAGGATCTTCGAAGATTCAACGCGTTGCTGGAAGTGTAAAAAATGATTTAAATTGTATTATTTTAAATTCCGATGGTGATTTGAGCTTTGTCTCAATATTTTTTTTGTATAATCATTTTGTATTCAGGCACCATTAAATTTATTTTTTTATTTATTTAAAAAAATGGAAATAATAAAAAGAGTCATATTATTCTTGCAACGACGGTGGTCCAGAGACTTAGACCTAACACCTTTCTAGTGTATTGTTTTCCTTTCGCTTTCCATTTAAAAAAATCATAATGGGTGAACGTTCCAATAAGTCGGCACTAAAATACGCATATCAAGGATTAGTTCCAGCATCATCCTTAAATTCAGCATATGATAATATTTTAGATACCGATATGGGTCACGTAGATATGGTTCAATTCTGTGATAGGGTAAGACGGGAAGGGAGGACTGTTTTCTCAAAAAGGCTTTATCGTTGCAGCTTACCTCAAGCGGAAGCATTTCCCGTTGCCATACAATGCCCCAAATTTTTCCTAGCTTGTGCTAAACATTATGATCCTGAGCGTCAGGGAATTTTTAATGACAAAAATGAACCTTTCCTGCTCAATTCTCCAGATCATATGGAAGATTAAGAGTACCACTTCATGAAGAAAATGCTGACATCACGCACAAGAATCGGACACAACAGTTTTGGGATGAAAATCCTTTGAGATGGTCAAAGATGGTTAGTAAAAATTGGTTGGTCAAACCAAAAACTCACACTTCAAGAATTCCCAAAGAGTTGTTTCAGGTAGAGTTTCATGAAGAAATAGGAGACATGATTACTCTCCTCAGCAGGGTTTTTGGTCTACCTTCTTCGCTAGAAATTTTCATCCTTAGATGTATAAGTTCATTTGTATCATTCTTGATGCAAAGATGTTCATTGATTGGGCAAGTATCATTAGCAATACTCTCCATAAGCAATTGATTGAGGTAAGGATGACAGGTCATTTTTACATGACCTCATATTTGATTTATGTTGTAGCAAGAAGGAGGATATTTTCAGGGCTAACAACTAGAGGTACAATGGGTCCTGAAAGAATAGTGTTTTTCACTTTTACCCACAGCTGGAGTTCAAGAATGTTTCTCACCATTTCCGAAGGGTAAACGATGCTTTCCTATTCTATATAATCCGGTCACTAAGGAGAAATATAAGAGGAAATATTTTCAGAAGATGCCAAGGTGGTGATAAAACAATGGGGAACTTGGTTTATCCAATTTCCCTCTTACTCCTATATACGAGTTGATGGATTTGTGGGAGCTCCTTACAGACTTCCTAAATATGTCAGTGATAAAATAACATTGATGGAACTTTCACGTCAGATTTTCAAAATCCATTTCCTACTAGTGGATAAATGTAAAGGAGGCATTCATTTCCCAATTCAGATTGGGGAATACAAATGTCCAAATTCCCATAGTGTAGAACTTATGGAAAAATAATTTTCTCTCATAACTATACATCCTTTCACAAGCAGGGCTCAATTCGATATTAAAGGATCCATGGAAAAAGCCCTAGGAGCAAGATATAAGCACAAGGAAAACATAGAAGACTATTGGGCAGAATGTGTGGATGACAGGGAGGTAAGACGACGACAATTTTCTCATCTCACACTGGCTCAGATAGAAAATTACGGATTGAGGGATCCTCCCTTGACCCTTGCTGATAATGGGATTGATCTTATGGATCCTACCTATGATCAGATAGTTTTCACTCCACTCCCTGGTATTGATTGGAGTAGAGGAGATGAAACTTCTCTAGATGTCATGAATCAACCTGTGTTAAAAAGGACTATGATGTGGTATGAGAATCAGATAGCCAATCCTCTCCCATTTTAGGCACATATGTCAGAAATACAGAGTTTTCCAAAAAAGGAAGATTTACACAGAAAAAGGTGGTGCAAACTTCTTCACACCAGTCCCCACTGACATCATCACATGCATCTCAGAGGCAAAGTCAGTGGTTACCCAAACTTGTCTCTAATAAAGAAGCGGTGTCTCAAGGATCGGTAAAAAGTGTGCATCTCGGGAAGGAAAAGAATGTGTTTCAGGTATTTCTACCCCAAACTCATCTATTCACATCACTGAGAGTTCCAATAGGCCTACCAAAGATCCAAATCATCAATGTCATACACCAGAGTCCAAGCAAATCCCAGTGGTACAGATATCTAATTCTTCCAAACATCCAGGTGATAAGGGTATTCCATAAGAACATGAGGATAATCAAGAATGTGTTGCAGATGCTACTTCACCAAGGATTGAAGCCACATAACAACTGCCTACTGGTTTTAGTCATGAGAAAGGCAAAGAGGATTTTTCTTCCAGTTCTCGACTTTTTTGTGTCGAATTAATGAATGAAACACCGACTTGGGTTGACTTTGAAATAAAAAAGAGAAAGATATTGGTCAAAGTGGCCAACATTGATTTGGAGTCTCTTTCTTCCCTCTCCAATAAAGTTGTGCCCAAAAAGCCTAAGGTCTTCTCTAGAGTAGTGATTGATGATAGCGGAGATAAGTTTGTAGAAATTGCAGTTCCTACTACTGAGAAGGATCGTGGGGACATGATAGTCACTGACTATGAAGTATCCAAGATAGCCCTTGGTAAGACCACTTTTGAAAGAAATGTTGCTATGGAAAAGGATTCAATGAATAGTGTGCTTAAAAGGTTGGAGAGATACAAATCTCAAATTTCCCAACTCAAGGAAGAAAAGAATCAGTTGATTTCATATGTTCAGCATTTGATCAGCCCAATTGAGTCTTCTTTTCCTATTCCAGAGATGGTGGCTATCCTGGATCAAGAAATTCTCAATCAATCGAAGGATGTGATCACTCTAGGGCACACTCTAAGGTCATGGGTTTCTGAGATAGAAAGTGGTGGGTTGAAAACAATTGCTGAGGTGATAAAAATATCTGAGAATATTTATGCCTACCTTGATCCAGTGTTTCCATTCAAGGAATGCCTCATTACAGAATTAATCACACTGGATCAGATTTTTCCAAGTCTTCAGGATCTTGCTTGCATGGAAATCTACATTCTTAGCCTCAGAGGGGATACTTGAGTTTGATCATCACATGACACAAATTCTATGGTTAAATCATGCTAAGGCCAGGAAAATGATTCTAGAAGACTTGGTAATTCAGTTTGATAGTTTGTACAATGAAGCCTATACCACACTCTCTTCCATTCAAGTCTTCATCGAAGAGATTCCTTGCACCTTCATCAACGAACAAAGCCAAAGGAATTCAGTACAACATCTGGTGGAGCAGTTTACAAAATTGATACATGAAATGTATACTCCTATTGATGTTTTTTCCACTTCTTCTATGGATCAATGTTTCAAAATCAAACATCTTTGTGAAGAGATCCAATCTAAAGTTGCAGACCTGCATACCATACCAGGTAAGATTCTCGAAATGTAGGTACTTTGTGAGGTTGGTCTTCTCCCGAGTTGTTTTCCGGAAGAAGAGAAGATGCACCAGACATTGCAAAAGCTCAAATATTTTGAATTGGCAAAGAATCAGGATCCTTGTTTTGCCAACAACATGGTAGGATGATTTCCTATATTTTCTCATGGGTGGGAGAGTCCATTTCTCATACGATTGAGATAGGCAGACCCCACCCCCAATGGATAAGGCACTGGTTTTTGTCCAATGTTTTGAAAGTGGTATTTTAAATGATGTTATTGTTGAATTCACTTTTGAGGAAACTTATGAGATTTCTATTTTTAGTTGTTTTTTAATAAAGTTGGTTGAAAAAGTCAAAGTCACTTAAGTGCCCTATTTAATGTGCATTTAAAATCCTAACTACTTTGTAACCAACTTTTGGTTATAAAAGGATGTTAGGGGCTCATTTGTAAAGGGTGACTTTGAGAGAGGAGAAGAAAATAATTTTGTGTGCAAGCTTTGTTTCAGGAAGAAACTTTGTGTTCTTTTGTGAAGACATTTTGGAGTTAATGAAATACGAACTTTGTGTCTCATTCATTGTCTCTTGTAACATTTGATGTTCTTATGTTCATTAGATGTTAGATGTTTAAATCTTGCATGCAAATATTGTCTTTGATCTTATTGTTCATGTTATTAAGTTGTTTTTCTTGTTCACAATGATCAAGCTCTGCTATTTACTTGCTCATGTGTGTTCCCTTTTACTCATTCTCATTTAACTGATGCAAACTCTGTTTTATTTGTGTTAGTTATTTATTGTTCTTCTCCATGCAATATTAGGCTTTGCTTTTACCTAACTCTTGCATGTTCCTTCCATTCATTCCTTTCTATTTCGTTCATTCCATTCCATCTCCCTCATTCACTTTTATTTCCATTGATGTTCCAAAACACCCCCCACATACAATTTTGAATGTACAGGTGTAAATACAGTTTTGGTTTTCAATAAAGGTAGCCTCACCTTCATTGAGGAGGGACTTCGTTCCCACACTATTGCATGTCATTTGCATGCGTGCAAATCCATATGCTAACAAATACTTATTTACACCCTTTTTAAAATTAACTTAAGATTGTTATGGAATGCACAAAAATTAAAAGGGAATGTAAGTTTTGATAGTAAGAGTTATCCTGATTACTGAACTTTCAACACTAATCATACAACATCATAATAATGTATTGATACTTACTACTAGAGATACAATATGCTACAATCTTAAAGACACAAGAGGGAAGATGTACTTAGCTAATAGTACAAGAGAGATTTAGATGCACTAACTGAACAAAATGGGAGAAATGAGTCTGTAGATGCTTTGTTTTGGAAATTGTGACTAGAAATTGCAATGGTATGGAATCGTACAGGTCTACTAAGAATGTTTGTATGGTATTGAACATTTTATATGGTCTTGGACCTACTAGGGATGGGGTTCTGAAACTTTTTGTTCCCTTTAGTGGTCTTGAAATATGTCTCATTTTCAAACATTGAGTGTTGTATAATCCTGAAATCATCTAAAATCAAATGAATGGAACTCAAACACTAACTGCATGTGGAGTACCCTACAAGAAGGTTAGTGTTTGAGTTGAAGTGAAATCTATGCACTACCTACATCAAAATTAATCTGAAGAGGCCTACAACCACTTGTAGTTCTCCACCAAGAATGTGATATCTAGATGAATGCAACTAGTTGATAGCTTGAATCACTTTGAACATGCTTGAGAATTTTGTGCTCTTTCTAAGATGTTGCTTAGGACTCTTTGAATGCTATAAAATGAGGGAGGATTAACTCTTTGGCATGGTTGATTCATTCATAACTATATTAGTGGCTACCCTAGTGGATGTGCATCAGATTTGGGAAGATTTAGGGAGCATTATGTGCCTTTCATATGTATTTGCAATGAGTTTTCAAAGTGATTGCAAAGTGAGTAAATGAGGTTATGTAAACTTGCTTATATAGGGATTTGAAGATGATTTGTCATCTCATGGTCAACCCATGAAGATGAAAATACCCAACAAAGATGATGTGATTTAAATAAAAATGAACATGTTTCGGTCCAAGACCGTACAGGTTGGTCATGACCAAATTTCACGTCCTGACCTTACTGTATGATTTTGGAAAAGGATATGGTGGATTAAATATGGAAATTACATAATGATTGACATGATAAACACTAGTTTTATTGATTTATATTAAAAAAAATTTGACACATCACTATGTAAGAACAAACAAGTTAGGAGAGAGATAACAAGATGTGTCAAGTGAGAATATGATGTAGGTGTTTGTCTTAGCTAAGAAACACAGTCATAACCATCAATGTAAAATTGATAAATTATGAAATTTTAGTGTTTACATTTTTCCACTTTTAAGTATGAAATTAAAATTACATTCTTAAAGGAAAATGATACCTAAGTGTGCAGACACACTGTCTTTTCTCAGATTTTTTATCATCCAGATGTGTTAGTATTGGTGTGCTCCATCATGAAATCTACAACACAAAGTGTAATCAATGTCCATAAAATAAATTGAACTATGACTCATAAAACATAGAAGGAATACACATGTTTATTTTTTAGAGGGAAGAGATCTCATTCCTTGCTTGTATTTGGAGACTTGAATTGTATTGTTAAACTTGCCAAAGAATTGGAGGTGATGAGTTCCCATTTATGTTGATGGAAAAATATAGTATTGGGTGCATGCAACCCAACACTAGACAGAAGGTAGAGAGAGAAGAAGAGATAGGTACCAATCCACCCCTTGAAGGAAGAAGGCCGTGTATAAAATTTTTTACTACCCCCGATATCTTTCCCTTTGAAATAGTATAGGAAATACTACCTACGAAGAACTTATTTGCTTCGATACTTTCCATAACCCCTAGGACCACATCATTGTAGATGAATCTACGCCCAATTTTGTATATATACACACAAATTATACAATAGAATGATTGCTTCCATGCCCTTACCATGGGTCGTATTATTGAGTAGGAGTGTGTAATATGCTAAAAGAGTGATGGGAAAAATATCAATGCCCCTAAAACCATATATTTGTAACCAAAACCGAGTGTTTAAATAGATGAGTGAATTATTCATGCCCCTTGTAAATGGATTAGAACCATGTCAAATGAATATAAGATTACGCCAAAAACTTGTATTCATAAGTGGAAATATGAAAATGTAGAAAAATCCAGTGTAGCTACCCCTCAGGAAGAAACATATGGTATGGTCAAGAACATCCACATGATCCGGATATTTCTGTATGGTTTTGAACATGTGTAATTTCTTCCAAATTTTTGTATACTGAGATGTTTATGAGGACTTATTCCTTGTGAAAACTTGTTCCTTAACCCAAAGGTATTCTTGTAGATGTAGAAAATATCCCTATTAGCAACCCCTCTTTTGAGGTGTGTGCGATGAAGAATTTGAGTGTGTGACTCAAAATAAGATATGTATACCCATATACTATATATTTGAGAAATTGTAGAAGGATTTGGAATGTTGAAGTGGTGGCCACATTTGAGAATTGATTCTTGTAAAAGAGGTTGTTATGTATGGTGGAGACCATGAAGTACAAAGAGACAAACAACCATATAAATAATAGCAAAAATAGTAGTTATAACGATAAAAACATCAACATTAGTAGTAACTGAGATGTAATAGAACTAGTGTAGAGACATAACATCAATCAAGTGAGTAAATGGAAGTAATAACATGTAAAGAAGAATAAAATCAAGGAATAAAGCTGAAAACATGGGACACCCATGGTGTCACAAGATAATCTAGGTCCTTAGGCTACATACAAGAGAATCAATTTCATGCAATAAAGGCATAGATCCAAAAATAAGGGACACCCATGATGTCATAAGATAGGAAAGGCACTTAGAGCGCATACAATGAAATAGACAAGTAACAACATAAACAAGTAGAAACCATGGATAGAAAATAGTGATAAAAGTAATATTAGAAGTAGTAAGAAAGAACTTGAAGCATGATATGTCAGTGTTACACAAGACATGTGTTAGTCCTGTTAGCTCAAAATTTAACATGTACATATGTAATCAAGCATAATGAATAAGTAGAAAGGAACTACAATGAAATCATAAACACATGCATAATGTGGAGGGATTCCCCAAGAGAAGAATGTAAGGAACCAAGATAGTTTTCTATTATCATATAATGATTAATTTTTCTTGCATCAATCTCAATATATAACGTTAACACGTGTGTAAAGAGTACAAAATATATGGTATTGATTTCACCCTCTTTAGTTTTTAGAATTTTTTATTTAACATGCCTAAAAAAGGATGAATAATGTTACAGGTGACTATTCTAATTTAATTAACTTTCAAAATAAATTACACAAATTAGAATATTGTTTTTCAAAGTGACTAGCTACTTAACAAATGCCAAAACATAAGGGAGAGAGTGAAATTAGCTAATTCTATGTGGATCTGGAGGATTTTAAGTGGGTCTAAGTATAAGAACATGTAGATCTCAAACTGGAAATGATTCATCTATGAAACTGTGACTTAAAACTAAGCCTAGAAAAACTATATATTGTAGGCAATAACATCCATATAGTTCCAACCCTTCTATACGATCTTGGACCTACTTGGAATCTAGGTCTGAAACTTTATGAGTGCTTTGCTTACCTAGAAATGTGTGTCACCATTTTTCCATCTTCTTCTCTCACCTTTAGAATGAATCTATGAACGCTACTCAAACCCTCAAACTATTGTAGTGCAAGAAGGAGTTATGATGTAGGGAGAATCAATTCTAGGGCCTGTTTAAGGGTGAAACACATCCAAATTTTGGATTGAAGGTATACTAGTGCAGTCTAAAGGTCATTTTGTGTTTTTTAGGCGTGGTAAATGGGGTTATAGGCCTTTTAAAAATTCAAATTTCTCATTTTCCCTCCAATAGTACAAGTAGAGTCTTAAAGGCATATTTTGGGTTTTGGTTGAATAATTTGGCATGCTCTAGTGTTGTATGATGGTGTTAAGACACCTCTTTATGTTTGTATTAGCCTTCTTAGAGAGTCAATAGGTGGTAGGAGTTTCAAGCTCATGTTTTTATGTTATTTTTGTAAAGAGGAAGCAAGAATATGTGTTTAAATGACTAAATGGGAAAGTGAAAGTCATAACACGAGTGTAACTACCCTAGAAGGGTATAAATATCATTGTGTAACTAAATTCAAACTATTCCCATTCGAATGGAAATCAGGAGAGTGAGCTTCAAGAAGAAGATATAGTGTTTTGTATGCATTTTGTGACCTGATAACTGTGTGTACATGTTTGTGTTTTGTTGAATGTTCATTGAGATCTCATGAATGATTATAAAAGAAGCTATAAATGTATTGTGCAGGATATTTATATCAAGTCTTGTTTGAATAACATTGTGTGTGTACATTGGTGTATGTGAAGGCAAATTGTGAATTCTAATCAAACTGCAAACAAGCTTCATTGATGCATTTTTAAATGATTCATAACTGAGATTGTCCATTGAAGGATTTATTAATGTATTTAGAGTGATTCATGCCCAAGAGTATATGTTGAAGCCTACAAATGGATTTGTGCAGAACATTTGTAGTAGGTTTTGCAAGAAAAGTTCATTGTGAACATGGTGAGTAACTGATGAACACTGGAAGCAGTGATATGAAATTAAATAATTTCATGTTTTTGATGGATCAATGAGTGGCTTGGTGTATGAGTAGTCCTTGTGAAGTTGTATTTCATGTGTGAAGACTATACTAGAGAAAAAACTCCACTAAAACAATGTAACCATGCAAACTGTGAGATAGACTGTGACAATGATTATTTGTGTAAAAGTGTTTTTAGGAACTAATCTATGGTGTTACAAGTATGAGTACCTGATCAATCATTCCTGTAAATCTTGAAAGATGAATCACATGCCAACTTTCTTGTTTTTTGAAAAGGTAATTTTTGACTGAGAAACTGTAACTATGAATTGTTTGGGAGAAATATTTAGTTGTTTTCTAAGACCTCAAGGGGTGAACAAATAATACATGGTGTGGCTAATGTGTTAAGAGGTAAACAACACATTCATATATGCAAGATAATCAATTGCAAGCATCATCAGACTTAACAATGTAATTCTTCTTTAACTGAGATAGTCATCTACAAGTTCCTTTGAAGGAAAGCTAACAAAGCCACGGGTTTTTTGGGTTTCTCCACCTTCCCTAGTAAGAAAAGATTCTTCTTAGCATTGTAACAGACATCCTTAGCAAGTTTGAGGTCTTGAATTAAGTTATTGTGGGAGATTATAGCAAAAGAAAGCCTCTTGAGCTCAGGGGAAGACACAGTTAGGGTTTAGAGAGGAACTTGTGTATTAAAAACGCCTATAACAGGAATTTAGCTCTAAAAATGCAAAACATGAGGAACAAGTCTTTAAGGTGATGGAAAAAAGAATCTTAGGGTTTCTCCGAATGAAAAGCTAGATATATCTTACAGTAGCTAGGAGAACATTGTGTAGATCAAGAATTTCATGCTTGTTACCTGTCCAAGTTAATGTACCAAACTAAACACAAAAACCCTAAAAAACTCAAATGAAATTGATACCTGATTGATACGACAAGCTCTGAAAGATGTAGATGGAAAAGAAAGCCGATGTAGACACGACGGGCGCACACGAGTGATCCTGCAAAGTAGATCCAGGAAACCTGCGAGACACAAATGCTGGGCAGAAAAAGACAACGTTAAAAGATATTTGGGTGGACTACCTGAAAAGTGGGTCCGGGAAGCGATAAGCTCCCTCGGCGGATGTCAGTCCACATTTTTAATTAAGGAAAGAAGCATACATGATAAAAGATGTACGTAAATGACTAGATTTTCTGATCAAAAATAACAAACTGAATCTAAACAGCGGACAGAAAGCAACAAGAAACAGGAAACTCTGAAAATAATGCTAGATTAATGTTACCTGAGTTCTTTTACCTGTCTACAGGCTGATCGGCGTCGATTAGGAAAAATCGGCACGTCGACTGACTCAAATCGGCGTCGACTTATGTAGGTCGGCATTGACTAATATAAATCAGCGTCGACTTGGGAAAATTTGCAGGAAGATTGAGAAACAGACAGTGGAGGCTAGATCGTCAATCTCCGCTAGATCTGCAAGTGTCGTAGGGATACTGACAAGGCTCCACCTGTGCTGGATGCAGGAACAGAGTCACCAAGAGATCGATGAAGACTCACGATGTCGATGTGGCAGGAGCAGAGTAACAGTACTCCTCTCAGGGATTGGTTTGGATAGGATTCGCTCTCACTTGATAGATAATGCTCAGACTTGATGCTCGAAACTCTCTCATTCTCTCTATCTAACTCACTGTCTATCTCACTGTCTAACTGTCTAACCAGAACTGAGTTCTGGGCTTCTATTTGTAATCGGTGCCGACCGAGATGAAATCGGTGTCCGTTCTAAAAAATCAGGCGTCGACCGAGTACCGGTCGGCGCCGATCAAGGAACAGACTCCCGAAATGGCCAAAAGGGATGTTTTTTGGGAAGATGAAGTGATCCTTCTACCTCAATTACGGAAATATCCCGCTGCTCCGTTTGGGAGGAGAAGAAATAGGGGGGAAGGATAGATGGATAGAATAGATACGGGAGGTTAGGAATTGATATGGGGTAGATAAGTGGTTAGGATATATGTAGAAAATATAATTAAATAGTTAATATTTAATTATCCATGGGTAAAACATAATGGGGTGAATTAAACTTAGGATAGGTGTTTAAATCACAAATTGAATAATACCCCAAGGGGGTAGTGGTGATATGAACGTGCCCCAGGTTACCCGAGAAGGTAAACGAATGTGGGGGACACCAAATTGGGTAACCAATTTTAGGTGTCTACATTTTGCCCCTTTTTGTCGAGTAACTTGCGATAAGCAAAGTTGCAAGACAAAAACAAGGAGGTGGAAGAAAGGAAGAAAAAGTGATGATGTGATCCCCCTCAAACTAGGGATGGGATGGGTGATAGAACAAACGATCCCAAGTTTGAAAAAGGTAGATGAAAATGTAGGATGCTCCAGCTAAATGCCTGGAGTAGATCTGATCATTAATGACGCACAAAAAATAAATAAAAAGGCAGCAACCTAAGGAACTCACATTGGTAGGGCAGACTAGACGGTCTCCGCAAGAGACGATGTTAGTACCTACAGACCCGTGAGTGTAAGGAGGGCTGCAAAATAGTTAGCACCTAAAGAGAGATACATTGGTAGGGACAACCGAACGGTCTGGGAAGCAGACGACATGAGTGCCTACAGACCCATTAACTCTAAGCTGCCAAAAATGCGAGTGCCCCATGTATAGGGGACAAGCTCGAAATGGATGATAATATCGAAAGTATGTGCCAAAAGGCAACATTCAGGGCACAATAATGACCAGGTAAACAAGCCAAGCATCAACACTATGGCAAGAAGATTAGGAGAAGGAAGAAAGTGATGTGGAGAATCCAAATTGCAACCTATCGGCAAAGAATGGGCCCAAACCAGCGTCGATCAAACAAATCGCGCCGATCATGAAAATCGGCGCCGACCATAACAATCGGCGCCGACCGTTCCAAGCACATATAAGTATCCGAAAGGAAAACGTGAACGATTTATTTTCACCGTGACGATTGATTTAGAGAGAGTCAAAAATTGGATTTGAACACCATGGAAGCCTCTGGGAGCAGTCAGAAGCGAAAGAGGACATGACCAGGGGTAAGTGAATCTAACCGAACTTCTTTATATAATTTTATCGTGAAATAGCATGTTAGGCTTCCAAATTTTAGAGAAAAAGGGAATAAGTGAGAAGTGCGAGTGTTTTTGACACTCGTCCTCCCAGTCGGCATCGATTGGAAAAATCGACGCCGATTAGATTAAATTGGCACTGATTGTTTCAAATCGACATTGACTTATTTTTGATCGACGCTGATTTAAGTAAATCGACACCGATTTTACCGATAGACTGATAAGATGATAGAATGTGTGTTTTTGATGTTCTGATTTGGATAAATGGGAAGCTAACATTGCTCTGGACGTTGTGGATGCAGGCACGAGAGACGTTACACATGTGGGATGCTATTCCCGAGCTTCTGGAGACCATTCTCCCTGATGTGACTGACGCAGATTGGCGTCACTTAGAGTTAGCAGGGCTCGGGGGCTTTCGATATTACCGACGAGTTCCGCGAGATGTAGAGTTGCTTCGAGCATTAGTACGACGGTGGGACAGTCAGACCTGCACTTTTTGGTTCAGGACGGGTGAGATGACCATCACCCACGAGGATATATATAGGATCCTGAGGCTGCCGATCACCGGGGACCCTATTGAGATCACTCCACGAGAGCAGCAGCAGAGGGCCCTAGGATGGTTATATGGAGATAGGGCTGAGGATTCAAAGATAGTGTCTGGGGCAGTGCGGATAGCTTCTCAGTACAGACAGGATGATGCTAGGAGCTAGACAGATAGTGTTGATACAGATGGCTATCTCCTATTTTTCTCTGCCAGATTCAGGAGGTGGGAGATTTCCCTTGTTATTACTAGATTGCGTTTGTGACATCCTGTAGTTCAGACAGGTGTTCACATTTTCTGACGCCCTGATAGCTCAGATATATTATGAGTTATGGATGTATACCACTGGCAGGAGGATAGGGATTGATGTTAGTTTTGTGCTCCATTGCTGGGCATATGAGCACATAGCAGTGATCAGGCCATCCAGGCTTCCATGGATGCCAGCAGCAGTGGGGGCCATTGATTATGGATTTCGGCGATGGCAGGCTAACATGGCCCCGGGAGATACAGGGAGATCCAGATTGGTATGCCGAGCGCTTTAGGACGCTGACACCAGAGCAGGTCATCTGGAGACCGTATCGGGTATTTTTGACATGGGCTGGTCAGGATGCTCACCTGGTGGGGTTGAGACGGAGCAGGGTGGTTAGGGGCCGTAGGCCTGATATGTGGGAGTGAGTCCCATTTATATGGGTATTGAGACAGTTTAGCCTGGTGCAGACAGTGCCGACCACCTACAGGCCATATAGACGAGACAACAGAGAGACAGATTTGCCGATTTTGATCCCAACAGATCCATTGAGGGAGGCCCCACCTTCTGCAGACAGTGATGATGATGCCAGAGTGGATGATGGCTATGCGGCATGGTATTCGACAGAGCTTCCATGACACTTGCCAGCATCCATAGATGCCGATGAGGAGGATATAGCCACAGTGCTGGAGAGGCTGGAGGGAGAGCATTTTACGCTGACATAGACACATCAGGCTGCCCTAGAGGAGATCAGAGCTCTGACAGAGGAGAGGGATGCCCTGATATTGGAGAGGGACACAACTCGCCAGGAGTGAGATACAGTGATCCAGCAGAGGGATCGCTACCATCGACATAGGGAGGCCCTCAGGGCCAAATATGGTGATACAGGTACCACGTCAGAGTCTAGGACATAGGGTACGACCATAGGAGGGCCACCACCAGTAGCACCAACAACGACACTACGAGCACCTGGTATAGTGAGCCTGAGTACATATTCGTCTCTCCTCGCTGAGGTGAGATACTATGAGGACACCCTAGCATAGCATGCTCCTGATGTGCCTCGTTATGGTGCGAGGAGGAGATCAGTGACAGCCACAGCTAGTGGTGCATCAGAGGGAGGGAGCACCGGGAGAGACTGAGGTGGCGGCAGGCCCCCAGCAGCAGGTGCATCTAGCTCGATAGGCGGCGGCCAAGAGAGACAGCCTGGTCCAGAGGAGGGTGGAGGAGATAGTGTCTTCCACTTATCGGATTTTACGATTTAGATATGATGTATTTTTGTATCGATATATTGATGTAGCCTCGATTTGAAGGCATTTTTGATGTATGATATAGATGGCTTGATTGAAAGCCATCCATCCTTTGTTGTACAGATACTCATGTATATATATAGATTCATCATTTGGTGCATTATATGATTGTACTCATGCTTTTAATTTCGATAGACATGGATAGATGTAGCGTAATTGTGATGGATATAGGCATATGCTGATAGATGATAAATAGGTGTGATCTGATATTCATAGAATAGATAGACATGATGTTGATGTGATGTGATTGATATGTGGATTTAATTTTGATGAGAAATAGATATAGACAGATGTAGTGTAACTTGGATGGACATGTTTTTAGATGATAGATGAATAGATGTGATTGATAGATTTTGATATGTTTAAGATGTTTTAATTGAATTTAGATAGATAGATCCACATGTGTTGATAATACATGCTATGATATGTTTTCTTTTGGAAAAAGTAGATAAGATGAAATTAGATAGATGACAGATTTTGACTAAATTAACATGTTAAATGTCAATTTAACTGGATGAGTAAGAAATGATAATGGGAAATAAAGGAAATACACCTAGATAAGAAAAAGAATGATAAGCTAGGCCCCTAACTGACCATAAATAGAGACTTTTGATAGGAAACCAAAAGACCATGCATACAAGGCCATATATGAGGTTAAAATAAACCTGACACTAGCTAGTCGCAAACCAGATCTAGAAGGTAAATGGAAGGAGAAGTAAGTATGTATCTTGTCGAAATTTACAAAGGAAAGAATACACGCTCATATTGGGAAAATAGGGTTCTCCATATGATCGAAAAAAGGTCTTATATCTCAGCTTCATGATGTTTGTTTTGACAGAAGAGCAAACTGATCAATGCGGGAAGTTTGCTAGATATGGAAAGACTGATCGATACGGGAAGTCTTTCAGTGATGCTAAAAAGTGAACAAACTGGCCAAAGAGGAAGTCTGTTACTGAAAAGGCTGATCAATGCGAGAAGCCTTGGGAATTCCATGAGAGAAACAACCATCCTTCAAGGGAGCGGTCTGTAGTTTGAATTTAATGATAGCCATCCTTCAAGGGTATGGTCTATATCTTTTGATTTGCTTGATAATGCATGGATAGCTGTCCTTCAAGGGATCAGTCTATCTTTTAGGAATTTTTGGATAGAATCTCTTTTTTTTTTTTTTTTTGGGAGGAAGCTGAGTTTAGACCAGATAGATCAGATAGAGGGGAAGAAAATGTATACAAACGCGTACTCATGCCCCAAGTAGATTTGATTAAGATAGACACTTGGGACAAATGAAGAAGTGATTAAGGTGTTCCTACCATGAGGAGGAACATATTCATAAGAAAAATTCCATGAGTAGAGCCACAGTACTCATATTTTAAGGTAGAAAAAGACATAACGCGGAGAACCACATAGTTCTAAATCACTACAAAAAAAAGGTAAAAGATGGATGTATGACTGGTTATATAGATGGATGAAAGATCTGTTTTGTGACTAAGATCATGTAAGATAGATTTTAACAGTAGAAGGGCCTTAGATGCAAGGCATTAATAGGTTCCATTTTAGGTACACCATCCATGGAAGATAGATGGTAAGCCCCAGATCCATATTTATGAGTAACCACGTATGGACCCATCCAGGTAGGAGAAAACTTACCACGCTGACTCCGTTCTAGTGTAGTGACATTTTGGTTTTCTTTAAGAACAAGATCACCCACTTTGAAGTCACGGTGCTGCAAGTACTTGTTGTAAGCATGTTTAACACTCTCAAGATAGACTTGATGATGTTCAAGAGCATTGAGATGCCGCTCATCTAACAACTCAAGCTGCGCTAGACGATTTTGACGATATTCCTCATCAGAGACAAATTCTCTGAGAGAAACACGAAGAGATGGGATTTGGACTTCCAAAGGAAGAACAACCTCAGTCCGATAGATGAGAGTGAAAGGAGTAGCACTAGTAGGAGTATGAATGCTAGTCCAATAAGCCTAGAGAGCAAAAGGGATATGTAAATGCCAATCCCTACCAGCTCGACTAGTTACCTTTGCGAGGATGTTACGCAAAGTTTTATTGGAAGCTTCAGCCTGCCGTTAGCTTGGGGATAGTATGGAGAAGAAAAGTTGAGTTTGATATTGAAAGTGTCACAGAGATTCTGTAAATCTACGTTTTTGAAATATTTACCATTGTCTGTGATGAGTTTGTGTGGAATACCAAAGCGACAAATGATGTGTTGATAGACAAAATCAACAATCGGTTTAGCTTTTGTTGAGGAAATGGGAATAGCTTCCACCCACTTAGTAAAGTATTCTGTGGCAGTAATGATAGAATGATGATGCTGTGAAGAGCAAGGATTGATAAGACCGATGAGATCAAGACCCCATTGCGAAAAAGGCCACAAATCTGTCACAGGTTGCAAAGCTTGACTAGGGATATGCGTAAGATTTGAATGTTGTTGGCATTTGACACATTTCTTAGTGTATTCGCAACAATCTCGATTAAGAGAAGGCCAATAATAGCCTAAGCGTAAGATGCATTTAGCTACGGCCAAACCACTAAAATGTCCACCACAGATACCGTCATGGACCTCCTAGATAGCTTTAGATGATTCAGGGGTTTTGAGGCATCGAAGCAAAATACCATCAAAACCACGTTTGTAGAGGATTCTGCCTAGAATAGTATAGCGATTAGCACGTAGGATAAAAGATCTTCTACCATTGGAAGTAAGATCTAGAGGAAGCACTGAATGGGATAGATAATCAACAATGTGTTGATACCACTCATCTTGAGTATTGGTTGTAATGGCATTGATTGAAGTCAGTTGCCTGAGATGAGATGGTTGGTCTAATCATTGCACAGCCACATAAAGTCACGAGTCTTCGGTAAAAGGTGGAATAAGTGAGGCCAAAGAAGCCATTGTATCTGTGAATCGATTCGCAGTGCGGGGAATAGCTTGGATAGTGAATTTATCAAAGGATTGAAGTTGAAAGAGAACGATATCGTGATATTTTTGAAGGATATCATTCTTGCATTGATAGACACCAGTGACTTGATTAACGATGAGTTCAGAGTCACCAAAGATGTCAATATGGCGGGCGCCAAGATTAATGGCATTTTGAAGACCTAAAACAAGAGCTTCATATTCAGCCATATTATTGGTACACTCAAAGTTAAGTTTATGTGCAACTGGGATAGGTGCACCCCAAGGAGGAATCATAACGAAACCTGCACCTCCCCCTTGCTGGCATTTAGATCCATCAAAGAAGAGTTTTACTTTAAACGGAGAAAGACCGAAATCAATTTGTTGGATATATTCATCGGGGAATTGAGCGAGAGGGTCTTGAGTGTCCAGAAGAGGAGCATCAGCTAATTGATCTGCAATGACCTGACCCTTGATAGATTTTTGTGGGATAAACTCGAGATCAAATTCTGTCATAAGCATGAGCCAACGAGTGATACGATCATTGTGATAAGGCTTCACATGCATTGTCTTGAGTGGATTGACACTTGTGACAATGTAAGTTTTGTGATTGAGGAGGTAGTGACAAAGCTTAGAAGTTGCAAAGAAGAGAGCACAACACAACTTTTCAGCTTTGGAATAGCGTGTTTCATACTCATGGAGAGTACGGCTGATGTAATAGATGGCTTGTTCTTTACCACAAGCATCCCGATGTGAGATCATGGCTCCCAGAGCATGGTCAGTCACAGAGATATAAAGATAGAATGGTTCCCCCTCGCGTGGAGGTGTAAGCACAGGTGGAGAAAGAAGATAAGCTTTGAGATCATCAAAGGCTTTTTGGCAATGCTCATCCCATTCAAAATGAACATTCTTATGGAGGAGATGATGGAAAGGTTGACAACGGTCCGACAGTTGTGAGATAAAACGACGCACTGATTGAAGGCATCCTTGAAGACTGCAGAGTTGCTTTAAGTTAGAAGGGGGAGGCATCTCAAGGATAGCTTTTATTTTTGCGGGGTCTACTTCAATACCCCTAATAGAAATGATAAAGCCTAAGAGTTTACCAGTGAGAACGCCAAACACGCACTTAGATGGATTTAGACAAAGACAAAAGTGAATAAGCCTCTCAAAGAGAGGTGCAAGAATGAAAAGATGATCTTGACGGCATTTGGATTTACCAAGGAGATCGTCGACGTAATCTTCCACAGTTTTGTGTAAGAGATCATGGAAGATGTAGGTCATTGCTCGCTGATAGGTTGCTCCTGCATTCTTAAGACCGAAAGGCATGACACGATAACAAAAACTCCCCCAAGGAGTTATGAAGGAAGTCTTATGTTGGTCCTCTGGTGTGATGAGAATTTGATTATACCCAGAGAAACCATCCATAAGAGAAAGCATCTCGTGACCCGCAGTTAAATCCACGAGTTGGTCGATATTAGGTAGAGGAAAATCATCTTTTGGACAAGCAAGATTAAGATCCCAGAAGTCGGTACAAATTCAAATTTTCCCAGTAGCTTTAGTTACTGGTACTACATTTGAAACCCATTGTGGATAATCGATGGGTTGGATGAAGTTAGCCGAAAGCAAGCGCTGCAACTCTTCTTTAACAAGAAGGGCTACTCGAGGGTGCATTTTACGCAATTTTTGTTTAACTGGTTTGATGTTGGGAAGAGTAATGATATTGTGGACCACGATATCGGGATCGAGTCCTGGCATATCCTCATATGACCAAGCAAAGGCTTGACGATGGTTGGAAAGAAAAGTGGTGAAGTCTCCTAACTCCTGTGGATTAAGAGATTGGCTGACCTTAATGATGCGAGGGTCTTTAGAAGTCCCTATATTAAGGTCGACAGTGGCTTCGTTGAGAAGCGTAGACGTGTCAGAAGGAATGGTTTTAGGAAGATAGGAATCCTCTGCCCCCAGATAGGTGAGGACAGAGTCATCATCCACACAGTGGATAGTGTTGATAGTGGGAGAATCGTCTCTGACTATTTTAGGGAAGATTAATGGTATGGAAGTGGATTTGTCATTAGTTTTGTAGGTCAGTGGTCCTAAGGAAATGGTATTGACTAAAAAAAAAGTTAGCCAGAATGGAAATGGCGTCATCCTCATCAAATGATGTTTCTGAGCTGACAGGAGAAGATGGTTCCTCAATGGAAAGAGGCTCATCGAGAATGGTGATGGTGGCCTTTGAGAGGGGTTTAAATCCTAAACCAAATTTTTGATGTGGTTTAAGAGTTGGAATGGATGCGAGGTCATGCACACCTTGTTCATATTTTCCTAGGCCAAAGCCCTTCCACGCGCATCGATATAAATACATTTTTGCAAACGTGGGATTTTGTAGACAATCAAACCCTGCTGAATAAGGTTTGGCCCTGGGGGGAGAATCTGGGTGATAGTGAGGTGTATCAAGACCACCGTAAATGAAGTTAGTCTGTTGATTGGGCAGACCCATGGTGACGATGCAACCAAGACCCGGCTGATATTCAGGTTGTTTGTCTGGTCTACCATACTCATTAGGCTTGAGATGGGCATCAAAAGAAAGAAGAGGAAGTTCTCCTAGCGAGAAACGCTGCAATGTCTCTTCCAGATTTTGAAAATTTGGTAATTTAGTTGCAGGTAAGGAAGAGGATGAAGCCTCGCCAGGGGAACAAGCATCCTTCTTTAGAGGGGCAGACCCTGTTGTCATGTCGCATTGTGCAGAAGGAAAAGGATCTCCTGGATGGGTATAGATTTTACCCTCATACTGATATTTTAAGCATCGATGGAGGGTTGATGGGATGCAATGCATTGTACGAATCCAGGAGCGCCCTAGGATCATATTGTAGTGGAATTTTCCTTCAACAATGTAAAAGAGCTCGTGAAGTAATTTTTTACCTACCCGAATGGGCAGGACCACAGTTCCTAAAGTGACTGCCAGCTGATCGTTAAATGATCGAAGGGTGAAAGGTGGTGGTGACACTACATTCTTAGGTAATTTAAGTTGTTCGAATGTGTGGGAAGAAATGACGTTGAGTGCAGCACCACTGTCGATCATAGTGCATTTTAATGTAGTGTTGTTGATTTGAACCGTGATAAAAAGAGGAGCCTCTAAATCCTCAGAAGAAAGGGGAGGTATTTCAGAATCCTCAAAAGAAATGGTGGTGGATGGTCTATTCAATCCAACAACCATCTCGAAAGGCTGGGGCTCATCTGAATTCATAGCGATGCGACGTAGATTATCAATCAGAGCCTGGCGATGCTGCGGAGAAGATTGAATGAGGTCAAGAAGAGACATTTTGACCGGAGCATGGGTGAGTTGTTTCATAACACTCTCCTCAACTGACATGGGAATTTGAGCCTGAGGTGAAGCACGAATAGAGACCCGAGGTCTCGAGGCTGATGAGGAAGGAAGAGCTCCTTCGGGGGCTGCAGAAATGACAACCCGTGGTCGAGATGTTGTAGATGATGATAGATTATCATACTGTCGGGTTCTAGTGGCGATATGAATTGTGTCGATTTGAGAAGGTGGAAGATCATCCAGAGTGGAATTAACAGAACTAGAGGTCTGAGTAGACTGTTGAGGCTCAGATGAAGTTGGGACAACAACAGATACTTGTTCCTCCTCCTCTTCCAAAAGAAGATCACTTTCTTCCAAGAGGTTGTTAACGATAGATTGAAGAGCTTTACATCCCTCGGTGTCATGACCCGGAGTGCGATGGTAAGCACAAATCAAATCAGAGTTGAACCAGGAAGGTTTTACTCCTTTAGGATTATAGGGTTTGATCGGGGGAAGGGATATGGATGAAGCTTGGATAAGTTGGTGAAGAATTTCAGTATAGAATCCGGTAGACAAAGATGAGGACAGAGATGACGAAGGTGCCTCTTTTACCTCAACATATTGCCGAGGTAAAAGAACCTACATGTCTGGTTTAACAGTCTTTTTAGGGATCGTCTTACCTTTCCGGACATCGGGAGGAGCAGCCTTGGGCACTTGAGATGGAAGTGAGTGATACTGGATTGATTTCGGTGGTGGAGGAGCTCCTAAGATAGATTTGGAAGATGATGGGGATGTAACAAGTGTTGTGGTCTTCAGAAATAAAGAAGGCTGCTTGATCGAAACAGATGATGATTTAGATAATGCCGATTTAGATGAGGGAGAAGCTCCCAAAGTATGTCTGATCGGAGGAACAAAAGGTGCCTTGTCTTTTGGGGATGAAGGTGATGGTCCTGATAAGAGAGGTGATGTCTTTCTAGTAGGTAAGTCCATTTTACGAGGCATGGTGAAGATGGTGTTGTAGAAGAAGATGATGGTTTTGATGGTGTTATAGAAGAAGACGCCTTCTCAGTAGACAAATCCAATCTTTTATGAGGCGTAGAGAGAGATTTTTGAGGGAAAGCACCAAGAGTCTTGATGGTTTGAAATATGGGTTTTCCTTTTTCAGGGATGGTGACAACTTCAACCGCATAAGGTGACTGTAACCTTTTTGGGGGAAGAAAATGGGGAGATACGGATGATGTATCATTAGATCTTAGTTGTCTCGGTTTAAGTTCAGGAACCGAGAGTGTAGGTGTCGTTACTATTTCTTTAGATTTCCCTTTAATAGGAAAAATAGTATCAATGACGGAAGAAGTGGATGATGAAGAAGTAGTTCCTTGCGAGGGAGATACTTCTGGTACAGTAATTGTGGGTGTAACTACTGTAGGAAAGGAAATGGGAAGAGTTAAAATTGAAGACACTTCCGTCGAAGTTGGTACAACTATAGGTATGTTTACCAATGGCATAGTTGCAGCGAAAATGGGAGAAACAGAAGTAGATGTAGATGTAGTGGAAACTCGAAGGGAAGTAAATGTCTCGAGCATCGAAAGGATGTCTGAAATGAGACAGATGAGGATGACACTGTCTCAGGCATAGATGGAAGATTAGATAAAGAAGCAGAGGGAGATGAATCTGTCTCTAACAATGTGGGAATACTCAAAGATGGGTCATCTGAAGATGGCGGAATCCCAGGTGATTAGCGGAGCGGTAGGAGGTTCTGATTCTATCGATGTGCTCGAAGATGGCTTAGGTTTAGAAGAAGATTCTTCAGTAGAAATGAAGCTGATAGTATGAGTGTTTGATTTTTGAGACTCTGAAGCATCATGGTTCGGGGAATGATTGGGAAAAGGTTGTTTAAAAACGTCAAGCACCTGATTTGGGGGAGCATTTGGGTTATCCAAAATGAGCTCGCCTTTATCAATAAATTTCTGGACCAGATTCTTGAAGGTCTGTCATCGTTCAATGTCATGACCTTTGGTTCTATGATAATGACAGAAGTCATTTTCCCTATACCAGAATGGACATTCTTGGTTTTCATCAAAATTTCTAATAGGGGGAAGTTCGATCATGTGAACTTCCAACATTTTTTCCAAGATAGAGGCATATGATTCCCCCAACGAAGTAAAAGATCGAGATGACGAGGGTCCTTTTCGAGAAGATGAAGACTCTCTCCGTGGTGTTTGATTAGAAATGTTATCAGCTCGTGGTGTTTTTACTACGATAGCATTGGTGGATCCCTGATTCTTGTCTTTAGAAGTGAAGGGTTTGATTTTGTAAACCGAGAAAAATCTGGTTTAGATTTAGAATGAAGTTTTAACTTCCCTTGTTCAATGGCGCAGGATTCAAGTTTGCATGCCATCGTAAAGGCTTCTTCAAATGTGTGAAAGGTCTGGATCCTTAAGGTGGAAGAAATATGATTAGCACAAGATCGAGTAAACAACTCGATCTATTGAGATTGAGGAAGGGAGAAAGACAATTGGTTTATTATCCCTCTCCAACGAGCGACAAAGTCTACAATAGACTCATCATCGAATTGACGAATGTTATAAAGATCTGTAATCGAGATCTTATGTGCGATATTTATCAAAAAGTTTTCAACAAACATCTGGGCCAATTGAGAGAAAGAAAATAAGGAATGTTGGGGAATGTTATTATACCAGTCTAAAGCAGGTCCTGCGAGAGACATAGGGAAAGTACGGAGCATAAGCTCCTGATCCTGGACTATAAGGTAGCAAGCATGTTTGAATGCTCGCAGATGCTGTTGAGGGTCCTCCCGACTATGAAATTTTGAAAATTTAGGAAGTTCCCATTGGGGAGGATAAGGCTTAAAAGCCACTGATGGATGAATCGGTTCATTGCATACTTCTTCAAAAGAGTATGAGGGATGAGCCCCTTTGGTGGATGCCTCTAGGTCTGTGATTTTCTTGAAAATAATTTGGACCACGTCAGATTGAGGAGGAGGTATGCTGGTATGCCCTACATAAGAAGCGAATGGTGGATTTTGTTGAGGTGTTAACGGGGGATTCATCTGTTGATTAACAGGATGGTAAGAGGAATAACCAGGTGTTCTGGGTGACACCTGATGAGGTATTTGCTGTGAAGGAGCCTGTGTATAGACAGGCTGTGAGATGACAAGTGGTTGAGAAAAAGGTGGTTGAATGAAAGACGGAGCCTGTGATTGATGGGCTCCTACACTTGTTGATTGAATCGGAATGGATTGAGGAACATGGGTGTTGACTTGATTAGACATGGTGGGGAACAAAGTCTGAATGAGGCTTTTGATTTCCAGATTGGTTATTAAGGGTGCCGATGCTAGAGGATGGGTAAAGGTTACTGTCGCTGGAGCATTGGAAGAAAGATGAGGTGGAGGATGAGAAGAAGGAACCAACTGAATCACGAAAGGGGGTTGATTCACCAAGAGATACTAACCCTGAGATGCAATAGATGGCATAGAAGAATTAACAACAATCTGTGGGTGTGCAGATGTGCCCATTATAGCTAAGGCAGAAGACTTCTCAGAAGTAGGCTGTGGGATAGCCGAGGTAACTACGGCGCTAGGAATAGGCAAGACTATTTGAGAACTAGTCGTCATGGTTGGTGGAAGAGAAAAAGGAGGTACAAGTGCGCCACCCTCTTCCATGTGGTTCGAGGCGAGAAAAAGGATGCCAACTGTTCTACAAAAGCCTGGGATGGTTCATGAGGATAATCATAAATTTTTTGGATTGGTGGTCCCTGATCAGATATTCGAATGGACTTATGTACTAGATAGTCCATAAGGGCTACTGGATTGTGATCAAGGAGTGCCTGAAATTCAGGGTCCCCGCGAGGAACATACTCTATGTCAGAAGCAGATGATATTTCTGAAGGACTGGGGGAAGCTGGACGTGAAGGGATTGCTTTAGGCTGATAGAAAGGATTATATGACCAAGATGGGGAGCCAACTAACAGCGGTCCCAAGGAAGATCTGGGGGGTGCCAAAACATCCACAGTAGTGGTGATCTCGGAGGAAGAAGGGGCCATTTGAGCCATTTTTCTAGATTGTAATCGAGTGATGACCGTCATAAACAAACAAAAATATAGCGAAAAAGAAGATTGACCTAACTAATGCACAGACAAATCAAGCAGCGTGGGTGATTATCTCTTTTAAATTTTTATGCTTTTAAGAAAGAAAATATTAGGGAAGGCTTTTTAGAACAGGAACTACTCAAATAGCCAAACTAAGGATGGTTTGGGGAATGTTTGGTGAGGAGTCCCGAAGGCACTTCAGTAAAAGACCGGTACGTGGCTTGATATAGGGGCCTACCCCCACACTTCACACACCATTGCGATAAGGGAGTCGGGTGCTTTGCCAATATATACCAGAACTTCCATGAATTTATAACGCGGCCCGAGTACCGCGTAGGCTCTTCCTCTTGGATGTCACTTCCAAGTAGGCGAGGCCAGGGAAGGAATTCTTGTTTAAATGCTTTATACCTAGTGATTTTGGCTTTGTGTGCAAGGGTGAAAAATAAAAATCAAATAGTGTCACTACCGATTTTGATAAATTTTCCAACCTAATTAAAACTAGATGAAAAACACACAGCAGAAATGATAAAGAAAGAGTTCTTTTTAAGCACTTAAAAGTGAAGTGTTTGTTTTCGATGAGGACAAGTCAAACAAATTCTTTCCCAAATGTGATTAAATTCTTTTTAAGCACCAAAATCGAAATGTTTGAATGTGACAGAAAACAAACAAACAAAGTCTTCATTTTTTTTTCTTTTTTTTTAGTTCCTAAAAAGGAGAAAACACCGTAAAAGAGAAATACCTGTATATTTAGCTCTCCAAGGTGTGTGGACTTCAAAAAGTGCGTTGTTGAGCTCTTCCCCTCGAACAATCCCACGAACAAGCAAAGCACTCCGCAAGAAAAGGTTAAGCAAACACACAAACCAATCCAGAAAGATATATCCAGATGATAACAGAATGGAAATTTCTATTTCAAAGAACTAAAAAACCTTTCGAGAAAATAACAATTCTTGCATAAAGAGATGGATAAAAAAAATGCAATTTTGAAATCAAACGAAAAATTTTCTACTCTTTGAAAAACAAAAGCTCAAAACTGGAAAAGAAATGAACTTACCAATAAGGGACTTTGGTTGGGTCCCACCGGGCGTGCCAGAATGTAGATCAAGAATTTCACACTTGTTACCTGTCCAAGTTAATGTACCAAACTAAACACAAAAACCCTAAAAAACTCAAATGAAATCGATACCTGATTGATACGACAAGCTCCGAAGATGTAGATGGAAAAGAAAGCCGATGTAGACACGACGGGCGCACACGAGTGATCCTGCAAAGTAGATCCAGGAAACCTGCGAGACACAGATGCTTGGCAGAAAAAGACAACGTTAAAAGATATTTGGGTGGACTGCCCGAAAAGTGGGTCTGGGAAGCGATAAGCTCCCTCGGCGGATGTCAGTCCACATTTTTAATTAAGGAAAGAAGCATACATGATAAAAGATGTACGTAAATGACTAGATTTTCTGATCAAAAATAACGAACTGAATCTAAACAGCAGACAGAAAGCAGCAGGAAACAGGAAACTCTGAAAATAATGTTGGATTAATGTTACCTGAGTTCTTTTACCTATCTGCAGGTTGATCGGCGTCGATTAGGAAAATCGGCGTCGACTGACTCAAATCGGCGTTGTCTTATGTAGGTCGGCGTTGACTGATATAAATCGGCATCGACTTGGGAAAACTTGCAGGAAGATTGAGAAACAGACAGTGGAGGCTAGATCGTCGATCTCCGCTGGATCTGCAAGTGTCGTAGGGATATTGACAAGGCTCCACCTGTGCTGGATGCAGGAACAGAGTCACCAAGAGATCGATGAAGACTCACGATGTCGATGTGGCAGGAGCAGAGTAACAGTACTCCTCTCAGGGATTGGTTTGGACAGGATTCACTCTCACTTGATAGATAATGCTCAGACTTGATGCTTGAAACTCTCTCGTTCTCTCTGTCTAACTCACTATCTATCTCACCGTCTAACTGTCTAACCAGAACTGAGTTCTGGGCTTCTATTTGTAATCGGCGCCGACCGAGATGAAATCGGTGTCGTTCCAAAAAATCGGCGTCGACCGAGTACCGGTCGGCGCCGATCAAGGAACAGACTCCCGAAATGGCCAAAAGGGACTTTTTTGGGAAGATGAAGTGATCCTTCTACCTCAATTACGGGAAATATCCCGCTGCTCCATTTGGGAGGAGAAGAAATAGGGGATAGATGGATAGAATAGATACAGGAGGTTAGGAATTGATATGGGGTAGATAAGTGGTTAGGATATATGTAGAAAATATAATTAAATAGTTAATATTTAATTATCCATGGGTAAAACATAATGGGGTGAATTAAACTTAGGATAGGTGTTTAAATCACAAATTGAATAATACCCCAAGGGGGCAGTGGTGATATGAACATGCCCCAGGTTACCCGAGAAGGTAAACGAATGTGGGGGACACCAAATTGGGTAACCAATTTTAGGTGTCTACACATTGTGATAGGGTCTAGAAGCCTAACTGTGAAGGCTAGAATACAAAAAGGATGTGACCTAGAAGTAGAGTTAACTAATTAAAATTTATACGTGCATTGAAAAATCATTAAAGGTTTCTTGAAAATTCATTATTTTTGTTTTGAAGCTCCCCATAAAATTTGATTTTATGCTTGACAGTGAAAGGAGGTAGACCTAGTAGAAGCTTATAAGCCTAGAAAGGAAAAAGGAAAATAGTGAAGGAAGGATGCAGAGTTTGATTCACAATTTTTGCACACACTTTAGGGTTGGTCAAGGAATACTAATGAAGTTGATAATATAGGTTGGGCATTGTTACATCATTATACCAATAAGTTTTGCAATGACTACTTGTCTTAAAGGTAATTAGTTGGCAACCTAGGCCAAGGAAAGGAATTTGATGGTTTGGGACAATTTGAATGAAATTAATAGTTGGATTACATGTGTCTGAGGTGTTGAAGTTGGTTGAGAACCATAAGAAGCATAAAAGGTGCAAGGAGCCAAAATTTGCATTCTTTACTAGCACATAGTTAAGCAAGAAGTGACTTTAGCTTAGTAGAAAAGTACAAGCCAAGTGTGAAGTGAAATTTAGTAGATGGAGGTAGAATAAAAATGTTGGTATTATATGTAGGATCTACACAAAGAGAGTGGAGATGAAGTGAATTTTTGTCAAGTTTGTAAGCTTGTACAGACACTTGTGGCTAATAATTGATCCTTAAGGGTAGAAAGACAGAAATTAGTGTATGAATCTTCCTTACGGTTGAAAATATGCATGGTTGTTTCTATCGTGCTACATCAAGTTCCTGAAAAATAAAATTGGTTAGGTTGTGGGCATCCATGTGCACCGCCGACGTATGCACTACTTCGAAGAAGCCTTAAACCGCATGTCATTCTCCTAACATGTTATATCTATTGTAGTATAATCATAATTTGACAACGGTGGTTTGATAATGCCTTTCTTGAGTTTCATACTTGCTCATATGCCTAGGAAGGGTCACTTTGCTTGTTTATAGGATGATAATGGAGATTCCTAAACCTGGAAGGATACCTCAGACCAGTAGTCATAAATGCTTTGTTGCCTAAAGTTGGGTTCATATTGTGGAGAATTTAACTTGATACATTAAAAGATGCACAAGAAATTACTATTGAAGTGGAAGATGATCTTATCATATCAGGAAATATCGAAAACAATTGAAAAAAAATCCATAGTTCCCAATATGAAGGCACCAATTCATTGTTACAGAAGTTGGTCAATGATCTGACTATAATAAAGAAGTAAATAGCTTAGCATGCCCCATATCAAAACCAAAACCGGAATCAGATTGTTGGAGCACCTTAAAGGATTTCCTTGGAAGCTCTATTTGTTAATGCAACATGTGGAACTAGAAAAGATGAAGAAGATGAAACTGTTGAATCAAAATCTGAAAGAGAAAAGAAGTTGGATATGTAAATAGTGTGTATTTTGAATATTCATCTGATGAATATTATGAGGAATTCATGGCTATTATGAATAACTAATATTGTGAAGTGTTCACTCGCTCACAAACACATAAAGATGCCTCTTCCTATGTTGATAAAGTGAAGCACTTGAATCCTCAAAAGGTGACTCAACAAAAAAAACAATAAAAATAGGATCACCGGTACCCAATTTCATGGATTCATCTAAGAAGAATCTCAAGATCACCTCATCCAAAGCCACATCTCCTTCTCCAAGTAAGTTGCTCTCCTTTCCTCTGGTCAAATAAATTTCTCATTCTATTTCCAATAATGTAACTCCTACACCTGTCAATTGATGTCATTGTTACCTAAGTATCCATCTCTTCATCCTTTGACACCATTAACCATGTTAAGAAGTCCAAAGTATAAATTTTGTAGTCTAATTATCTGAGAAATCATCTCAATCAATTTTATAAACTTGTATAGTTTATCAAAGGAAGTAATTAAAAGTCTAGTTCCATAAATTCCACTTCCAAAAAAACACTTCTTGCTACTAGTATCACTCGTCAGAATATACTTACTTTGACATCCTCCACTTCTAAGAAAGTAGAACCCTTCTACCTCTCTTTGTTGATCCATAGGTATAAGCTAAGTAACTATAGCATTGACTTCGGTGCTTCTAATAATGTCATGTGCACCAAAGTTGTCAAGGTTCTTGGTCTCACTCTCACTCATGTTGTTCGCCATTGTTTCTCCATGGAGATGAAATAAGTACCCCTCATTAGTCAGGTAAAATATGCTCAAATAACATTTACATATATTACTGAAAAGAAAGTCAAGATCAACATACTTGTGGCATACATTCCAACTTTATATGCAATGTTATTGAGCAAGAGTTATTGTCAGGGTTTTGGTGGAGATATACTAATGGATTGGTCATACACCACCATACCAATCGAGGGTAAAATGAAGAATATACTTCCTCTAAGAAAGGTGAGATACACTATTCAAATAGAGGATGACCCAAGGGCAGACATTTTGTACCAAGATTTAACGTATGATAATTGTTTCATAAACTAAGAGCAATATGTCAAGTTGCCCATCTTGATAAAGGAGCACCTTGAGATGTGACTGAGTCAGTTGAGAAACATAAGAATTATTTGATGGACCTGGAATTCGATTGTGTACAATTATCATTAAGTAAGGATATATGTTCTCTAATTTTTTATTATGAGAATCCTAGATATCTTGACTTCCCAAAAAACAACCTTGAGATAATAAGTAATGTAGTCCATGTAGAAAAATTGATATCAAACGAGTCCTAGAAATTTGAACCCCATGTTTCCAATCATCTTCTCAAGATCTAGCATGAGGACTTACCCAATGGATATTATTATGAATATGAATATTTCAATTTTCCATTTGGAGAAGTGGACCTTATCAATGATGAATGGATAGATGAAAAAAGTGTTTGAGTCTCTCAAAGATGATTCCACTCAAGAAGAAGATTACTCGTCCATCATAGAGATGATTCCACTCAAGAAGAAGATATCTCCATCACAGAGATGATTCCACTCAAGAAGAAGATATCTCCATCACAGAGATGACTATTGCAACCCAGAAGGTCATAATGCGAATGACGATCTCTCTATTTTAATCCCAACATTATGTTCATTCTCCTTTGACTAAGACAAAACACCATGTGAGTCATACTATAATAAACAAAAAATTGAAAATGAACCAGTTTGTGTGAAGGATAGTTTTCTAGAGCAACTGGGAAACATAGAGCAGAAAGAAGTCTATGACGGTGTTGAAAGTATTAAAATCTCTACCAAGAACCAACTCATAGAAACAATGGTCATGTGGAGCATGAAAAGCAAAGGGAAAATTCCCATTGAAGAGATAGTTGTGAACATGGTGAGTTTGGTATGATAAAGAATCAATATTATACCAATGGTAAAGTGAAAAATGAGAAATTGCAAGCATGGATGAATTTAGAAATGAATTGGTAGATGGAAATGAAATTTCAGGGCAACAAAGAAAATGAGATATCTAGATGGATTTTCACTTGTAAGAGGAGCCATATAGAATTTCTTAAGAAGAATCATGCAACAATATTTTTCTTAGATATACATAAACATCTTGTAGCACATGTCCTTACAAAGCAGTTGAGAAAAGGGTACTTATTCATTGAACTAGTCAATGGATTTTCTGAGCAACATCATTTAGTGTAGTCGTGTGTGGGTAACATCTCAAAACATAACAAGTTTTGCAGTGAAAGCAGGTTTCCCCCCACATGTACCACACATGATTTAGGTTTGTCTTTGTTATGTTTGTTTACTTTCTTGTTACGTGGTGTGTTTCCTTTCCCCTTATTTTGTGTGTTTCTTTCCAGTTGTGTGTGAGTCTCGTTTCATTCCACTTACCCTTTAACTCTATTTTACCTAATGGATAAGACATTATTCTACTAGAAGTTGTAAGATTTTTGGTGTTCATTCTTGCCTCATTTTTTTTTCATCCAAATCAATTCAAGTCCCTAAGTATGATCCAGTTTTTGGTATGTAAAATATTTCCTCATTTTATTTGGCAACCCAACGGAATTTTTTTTCGCTTTTTCGGTCAAGTGGGTCATCTTTTTCAAATTTTCTCTTTTCAAAGATAAATTTGTGCGGAAGGTTTTAGGATGCTTGGTGGTTTCACAATCCCATATTATATTCAAAGGAAAGGTATATGAGTCTACTTCATGACAGTGTTATTTAGGAAAGGTTTTGGCACATTTTACACTAGTCTTGGGAACACATTCACCTCTGGTGCTTTTTTGGGACAAGGTGCTCTCGGTCATCAAAGGAAGATCAACTTGTGTGAAAGGTTTTAGGAGCCTTAGGTTGTTTTAAAATGTCCAAATCATAGTAAAAAAAAATCTCGATGTCTACTACATGATGGAATATTCAAGATAATGTTTTGTGAGCGTCAAAAGTAGAAATATTTCAAAACAGTGAAGCATAGGGGTCTTTTCGGAAGAGATAATTTTACTCAAGGTAACGAGAACATAAGGTGGAGTTATAAGCCTAAAAATAGTCAAATTGAAGCACATTGAGTCCCCTCCATGGTCTTTTCTAGTCACTGTCATGCTTCCTTATGCAAAAATGGTGAGTTGACTCAAAACTCAAGGATATTTAATTTTAAAGGTTTCTAAATGATTCCATTGGGATTTTTGGCCTATATCCAGTCAAATTCATATATTATACACCCTATAAAGGTAATTTGGTCTTAGGCCAAAAATTGCACCCCCACATTCTGATTCTCTATCGAGCTGCTAATATCAACAACTTAAGTGAACTTGGCACACTAGTGGAGCTTAAAATCCTTTTAGAAGTGCAAAACCAAGTTTTTTCAAGTGTGTTTTGAAGGCCCCTCCAACATAAGTATGCCCTCCTTCTATTGGTTGATGAGAAAATTAAAAAAAGTAACGTGAAATTAGAACAATTTGCTTGTTTTGAGTGGTGTAAAGACCAAACCCCAAGGCCTAGGCACATTTTTTACCACCTCCATGAATGGGTGCCCTTTGAAATTTTCATTTCACGTTAAAAATGTACCCATATCTGATTTGAGTGGCCTTTGTGAGTGGAGAATGTAAAGATGGTGTATTTTCATGTTTGTTTGTGCAAATTCCAAACTCCTCCACCACTTAAGTGGCGTTTCAAATTCCTTGTTTCCCTCCAAAATTCCCTAGCATAAAATTAGATAAAATGCAACATGAAACTTCATTTTATCCTCCATGGAAGCCATTAAATCTAGCTATGTGCCCTATCTTACAAAACACATTTTTGCTCATTGGCAGTGATCACATGGTCAATAAATCTCGAAAATTTTCCAAAGTTCTCCATTTGAAAACTCATTTTCAGATAATCTATCACTTGGTGATTTAACAAATATATAAATTAATTCTAACACCCAAATATATTGTAAGACTCACATATGATAAATAAATGCTAAGGCACAAAATCAGACACAAGCAATAAGGTAACGATAAATATGAAACTTTAGGTGCAAGAGAAGGAATAGAAGAATTAGCTGATTTTGTAATAAATCCTAAAGTATTCTAGACTATAAAAATGATGAACATGAGGAGAAAATTGTTGTAACCAAACTAAAAAAAAATTGTAATTTACCGAATGAGCCTATGGACTATGACACCTAGGCTGGGGCAAAGGCACCTAGCTAGAGACCACTTATTAGGCACCTGTAACCATGAAAAACCTCAGAAACTATTTTTTGGTGTATGTCGCGAGGTAGTCGACTAACCTTTTCACTATTGGTCACCTATATGTCGTTAGATGATTGTAGAATTTTCTTGTAACCTGCAAAGAGAAAGATAACCTGTAAAACCCCAAAACACATCAAATCCTAAAAATAAAAATATGTAAATGGGGATTTGGACTGACCCAGTTGGTCACCCGACAAAGTGAACTTACGACCGAGCAAGTGCTACACTACATCTTCAGACTCAATGTAGTTCTTGTGCATATGTGTATAAATGACGCCCTAGGAAGCTCTTGTGCTAAGATGTACTTGATAGTGATAAATATCTATATGTACCAATGTAGAGTAGATGTGTGGATGAAAAAATGAACTTACCCTCCTATGCATGTATATAGAAGAATGCATTCCCTTGTCACTTGCAAATGGGTGTTAGATGGATTCCTTTGATGCTCTTATAATTCCTTTGGATGCAACCTTAGGTGATGATAATAGTTGTCTTAGAGCTTGGTCCTTTATTTTGGTCACATAGATTTGTATTTATAATGATTCCATTTTTTAAATTTTGCAATTGACAACTAAAAGTTTGCCAACCCAGAATGAAAAAAAGATACCCAAAAGATAAAAGAGGCCCAAAAGATGAAATAAGATACAAAGAGGCTACGGGTGATTCCTGAGGAGACAAGGGTGCCTGAGCATTGAAATCCTGGCTAGGCATGCTAGTGTCTAGAGTAAATAAAGATAAAATAATGAAGATCGAACTAGGTTTGTGGGGTGTGCAAGACTAAAGAGAGAGAAGATAGAGAGACAAGAAAGAGGTCAAAGACAGTAGTTCAATAACTAGTTTTCTCACTTAGGAATCATATGAATAGTAGTATGTGATTACAGACCTAGAAATATGCCCAAGTACATGATTTTGTGTCTACATTTGCCCCTACTTTATGTTGTTGAGTGAATACTTAATAACATAAAGTAGATAAGAGATGTGTACCTAATAATCATGTAGATAAATGGAAAAAGTGTGACCAAAGAGACAATAAATAGCGTGGAGTGATAAAAAAATGAAAGCATGAAATCTAAGGAAGATGAAGTGACCCTAGGGGATGAAGTGTATGTGTCATACCATGTTGTACCTATGTACTTGTTGTCAATGTTGTGATTTGTTGATGTGGGGTTAATTCTTGTTGCGTATTAAGGATGGACCTATAAAAGAAGAGTGAAAGAGTAGTCAAAGTCACGTGTTATGAAAACTCTGTAAAAAGTCATGTAAAAGTATGTAAATGTGGAAAAGTAATAAAAAGGAAACGTATGTACCTAATCCGTGACGATGTGAAAAGGGATAGAAAATGTCCTAAATTGTTATAGAAGAGAAAGTTTTTTGGGAAATCTCATGCCAAAAGTGAGTTATTTGGGTGATCTCATGCCAAGAACAATTTTTTTAGGTGATCTCATAAAATAGTGTTGGAGAGAAAGGTCTAGTGTTATTCTCCATCCCTGAATGCTTCCTGAATTTATACACCACTGCATAGATGGGGTGATCCTTCTATGTTATGTATTCTATTCAGTTTGATCTAGTTCAATCTAAGTAGAAAAAGAATATAGAATGAAATTCTTCTTACTAAAGGACTATTAATGTAGTTATGAAAACTACTCTATGTAATTTGCTGAAAATTGTGTCAATTTTAGAAAATAACTATAAATTCTCCCTAGTCATAGGCAGCCCAGGAAAGGTCATGAGTGCCCAGGCGCTAACGTTTGTATCTAGGCACTAGTTTCATATGTGCTGAACTGATGACCTAAGTTAGAATTTGGGTCATTCTATGACTGTAAGAATGTATTGTTCCTGTATATTGTGCAGGTGCATGTATTAAAGCTCCAAAATGTCTGTATGGCATGACCAATTCACACAATATATGCTCCATTCGTTTAGTGGTGCATGCGACATCGATAGGAGGATGCACCCCAAAGGAGAGGATTGAATGTTGATCTGAAATGGATATATCTTGCAAGGGGAAGGGAATGTGCATGGTAGAAATCAAGGCACATGTACAAACAAAGTGGCCAGATGCATGTGCTAGTATAAAAAGTAGAAAAGCATGTAATATAAGAATAGTGTAAACAAGAAATAGTGAAAACAAAGTAGAACAAAAAAAGTAGGTTTCAAACATAATAAATAACTCACAATTTCACAAGATAATCATGGCCAAAATGGCCAAGAGGCATAAAAGTACATACAAGATATAGGTCATAACCCACAAACAATTGTCATACAATGGAAAACAATGGAAAACTAGTATCAAACAAAGTATCAGAAAACCATGGTGGCAAATAGTTTTTGCACATGAAATGTTGCTCATGAATCTCTCGTTATCATTTTAGAAATATAATAAGTATGTCAAAGCATGTATGATTCAGTAGCGAGTAGTGTGGTAGTAAGAATAGGAAGTAGTAAACTCAATGAAACAATAGCACATGTGATGTGTACGAGTAAGAAATGTAGATTCACCCTAGGATCCTTGGCGGGACTGGTGAGAGGTACAGTTCCAAGTATCCATTGTTATGTGTAAAGATCTGTATAGAATTCTGCATTCACAACTAGAGAACAAGTTAACATGCATGTATATATATGGAAAGATAATGAAATATTGAATTATTTTTCTAGTATAATGAAGTACATATTGTACATTTAACTACGTATCAAGAAAGCAATAGTATGTGCAACAAAGATATGTAGTGTGTTGTGAGTGAGTGAGATGGAATGATATGCAATGTAAATGTGATAGAAGTAAGTATGCCCCTAGAGTTTATGTAGATGAATATGTATAAGATGAGATTCATTTATAAAATACCCCTCAACAGTAAAGAATGAACCATTTAACATGAGTGTGTCATCAAGTAATGGTTTGATAATGTGTCATGCGCTATAAATATATGATCGATGAAGCACATAGCATGAAGAGTAGAATGTGGTGAGGCTCATTTCAGATTTAGACCCTCAGTATTCAAGTATGAACCATGGAACTAGAGTGCACCATAGGGTAATGAATGTGATTTATGTGTAATATAGTTAAATATGCATTATGTTAAGTGGGTTCTTAAGTGGATTAACCTAGGAGAGTGGAAAGGCAATATACACCACCCCCAAGCTTTTCTATGATGACATAAGGACCAAACCAATTAGGCTTGAGTTTTCTCTTGGTAGGTGAGCTTCAACGTTCATGTGTTTTTCTGGTTTTATTTTAACATGAGATCACCCACATTGAACTCATGAGGATGATTTTTTATGATTATATGCTTAGGTGATTCAGATATTGATATACTTGAAGATGATCAAAAGCTTAGACATGAAGAGATTCAATAATTTAAAACCCATGTAATCATTTTTTTGTGATATTCATTGTCTTTTAGTATTCCTTTAAGTGAAATCCCATAATGACAGTATTTTGAGCTCTATTGGAATGATGGCCTTAGTATCTATAAACTAGTGAGAATGGTGTAACATTGGTAGGTGTGTGCACACTAGTACGGTAAGCCCAAAGAGCATATAGTATTTTATTATCCCAATCATCACCGCTAGTATCAATATTCTTGCATAATATTTTGATAATGGTTTCATTGGTGGCCTCTACTTAGCCATTTCCCTATGGTTAATAAGGATTAGAGAACAATTGTCTTAATTTTGAATCTTGCGCAAAGCTATTTTAACATCCTTAGTTTTGAAAGAAGACCCATTTTCAGTGAAAATAGTAGAGGAAATGCCAAAGAACATGTAATGATTTGCAAGTAGTGATGAAACGACAGATATCATGACCAATGATAGTTTTTAATGGTGCTTGCTTAGAATCACTTGAGTAAAATATTCTATGACAGTAATAATATACTTGTGGCCTTTAATATGATTGAAGGATTTAGCATGCCAATAATATCAAAACCCTATAAAGAGAAGGGCCATGATGGAGCAATTGGCTGAAGGTCATATGCAAGAACATGATGGATATTTCCTTGTTTTTGGCATTTATCACAGCACTAACCGTATTCTAGGCATTAAGAAGTGATGGAGAGTGTTTCTTATGATGGAAATAAGGGAGGTGATTGTAAACCCCCATGTATTCTAGAAAACAGTCATTAGTAGAAAAAGTGTCCAAATTAGGCCAAGCAGCAGAAGCAGAGTCGCTAATGAGTTCCAAATATATGAGAGGAAGTGAAGAAGTATATAGAATAGTATAAGACTCCAAAGAAGATGTAGAGGGAAGATGGTATCCAAGGCCAAGATTGCTTGATTGGTTGGGGAGAGCCCATGGTTATGTGAATCTTTGACCATGCTTGCCTAAAACATTACCAAAGAAACCATAACTAAGCGAATACTTATAGCCAAGACCATATTTGGAGAAATGGTGACTAGATGCAGAAGAGCTAGGGGTGTTTGTATAATGCTCAATAAAATTACAATATGTGAAAGGTGATGGATTCGTTGGAATGTCATAGACAACTCCTTGATAAATTAATTTAAGCCTTGTATGAAGAATGGAAGGAACCACGTGTATGGCATAGATCCAAGGCCACCCAAAAGAATATTATAATTAAGGTTTATGGGCATTACATGGCAGGGAATAGGTAGCGTACATGGCCCGATGGTAATGGGGAGGGTGATAGCACCTAAGACACACTTGGGGATATTGTAAAATCCATGGATGGAAACAAATGAAGGAGCCAAAGAGGCCTCAGAGAGGTCAAGTTGGTGGAGAAATGCAATATTACAAATATTAAGCCGTAATCCATTATAGCTTAACCCCAACATTATTGATACAAACTTGAATATAAAGGGGGGTCATGCTCTAACATGGCTTGAGAAGGCAATTCTTCTGATGTGAAATTAATGTGATCTTCATTGAGAGATAGAGCCAAAGTAAACTTATGATACATATACTAGGGAGAAGTATGAGGATGAATATAAGTATTAGCCAAGTAAGATATGATTTTATTTACACAATTAGGATTATCCTGTAAGAAATCATGAATGGATATATCCATGGTGAGAGGATCCTATGATAATGAAACAAAAAGAAGAAAGAAATATTTAAGAGTATTGAAATGACGGGTTCACCAAATGATTTAACAAATATGGAATTTGTAAAACCCTAGATATTTCAAAGTCACATATGAAAAATAAACAATAAAGCACATAATTTACACAAGAAATAAGCTAATAAAAATTGAAACCCTAAGTGCAAGAGAGGGAATAGAAGACTTAGTTTATTTCATAATAAATCCCAAAGTGTTCTAGATTGGAAGACTGATAAACAGGAGGAGGAGATTTTCGCAACTGCACCCATTAAATTTTGTAATTACTAGATGATCATGGACCATGGCGCATGGAACAAGACTAGGATGCCTAGGCACTAGAGACCACTAGTAGGTGTCTGTGATTGCGCAAGACCTCAGAAACTATTTTTTTGTGTCGCAAGATGATCACTGACCTTCACCGTTGATTGTTTGTATGTTTTTGGATGATCGTAGAATTCGCCTGTAACCTATAAAGAGGGAGATAACCTAGAAAACCCCAATATGCATCAAATACTAAAAATAAAAATATGTAAATGGGGAGTTGTACTGACCCCGGTGGTCACCTAATAGAGTGAGCTTACAACTGATCGTTGCACTACATTTCAGACTCCATTTAGTTCTTGTGCGTGTGTGTAGAAATTGTGCTCTAGGTAGCTCTTGTGTAAGATGCACTTGATAGCGAGCAATATGCAGATATACCAATGTAGATAGATATGTGGATGAAAAAATGAACCTCCCCTCCTATGCATGTATGCAGAAAAATGTAGTCCCTTGTCCCTTGAGTGGGTGCTAGATGGACTCCTTAATGCTCTTAGAATGCCTTTGGATGCAACCTTAGTTGGTGATAATAAATACTTGGAGCTTGGTCCTTTATTATGGTCACATAATTTTGTATTTATATGATTCCCTTGTTTGAAATTCTTAATTAACAGCTAAAAGGTTGACCCATAAGAAAATAAGATGCCCAAAAGATAAAAGAGGCGAGTAAGATACAAAGAGGTTGGGAGTGCCCAAAGGGGATGAGGGCACCTGGGTGTTAGCATCCTAGCAAGGCATTGGTGTCTGGAGTCAAGAAAGATAAAGAAATGAAGATCAGAATGGTTTGTGGGGTGTGTAATACCAAAGAGGAAACAAGAGAGACAAAAAAAGGCCAAATATAGATGTCAATTACTAGTTTTCTTGCTTAAGAATCATATGAATAGTAGTATGTGATTAGGACCTAGAGATGTACCCAAGTGCATGATTTTGTGTTTACACTTGGGGGCTATCATAACCTATTTTATTTTTATTCAAGATAAATTTTTATTCAAAAAACTCCATTTTTGCCTAGAACAACTAAAAATTATTTTGCATTTTCCAGTGACTCAGAGAGCCACATTGCCTAAAAGTTGGAGCAAGTATTCCTCTTAAAATCACCTTTTATTTAATACATTTATTGCATAGTGAGGCGGAGTATTTTTTGAGGTATGGAGAACTAAGTTTTATCAAATTATTTTTCCTGATTCATTGGATTTTACATTTTCACATTGATTCATATGAGAGAATTGTCCCAAAATTAGAGCATCACTTCTCCTCTCAATAATATTTCAAATGAATCCATTCACAAGTGATTTGGATGATTCCATCTGTGATGACCAAATCCATGTCACAACCGAAAGCATCATTAAATACCATTAAAGACACCTAGATAAGAAGGAAAACTCATGTGCTAACTTGAGTTAGTGTGCATAGGAGGATTGGTGAGCATCCGATATCCAATTGAATCATTTAAAGGATTTCACAATGGGAACCATGGTGCTAGTGTATTCTTGATCTCCTCACCACCCTCCATTTAAGATATGGGATATAAAGTACTCATAATATTCAATAATAAATTTTTCTTTCAGTTAGTTTTTGATTCCATCTCACGAAGAGGAAGTGTTTCCATTCATAGGATTGTTATGTTGTCATTGAAAATTCTCAAGAAATATTTGATATTGTCAAATCCAAGAGAGTTCATGGTTACCAAGTTCAGATCATGTGCGGCATGAGTATATGCTTCATGATTATTATAAGATGAATGTTTTCTTGTGTGGGAGACAAGATATTGTGTTTGTGACAAATATTTTATTTTCCCAGTCTATCATTGCTCGCAGAGATGAGGAGTTGAAAAAGAGGTTTCAATACATGATAAATGTTGATCAGTAGGGATAAGATGTGGAACATCATTTCTAAGTCTAAGAAAATACATGCTCTAGTAAAATAAGTAGCAGACGAATATGTCATTCAGTTGAAACATTCATCTCCATAATGAAGGAAGAACGTAAAATTCATCCTGACCATCTTCTTTCAATCACACCTCTCTCTTATTTTCTCTCTCTAACATTTTATTTCTTCGTTGAGAAACAACTTTTGTAAAACTGACTTGAGTCACTTGAAGTTTGTATTTCTTTGTTGAGATTTCACTTTAATTTGAAATTTCATATGGGAATACAAAGATTCACTCACTTTGGATATTAATTATAATGTTCCCCTCTATTCCAAAGGATCAGTTTATTCCCTCTCTAACAAGTTGTATTTCTTCTATTTTTCTTCCTAGCAATTTTCCTCCATTCTCATCTTATCTCTCAGCCAAGCACATGTTGACATTTGTAAGAAGTTGAAGGACTTTGTGCCTTCTTCGTGGAATGAATATATCTCGATAAGGCTTTGTATTTATCTTGCATTATTTGTTTTACTATATTGTTATGATGTAGTGTTGTGTTTTCATGTTTCCTCCAATTGAAATTGGAATCATCTTTGGATTGTAGTTAGTGAAATCTAGGTTTCAGATCACTAATAAAATTCCCTTCCTCATTCTTCTCCACTCACTCACCTATATTTTTCCCTCTCTCTTAGATATTGTTACAGTTACGACAAGGGTGTTTTTGCACATTCCCCGGTCTATGACCACCCTGAGAGATAAGTTTATTGTACAATTTTCCAGCTTTCAATAAATGGGATCCACCCCATATTGAAGCGAAGGGGACTTAGTCCTACTAGTGTTGATGAAATCCCCATTTTGTCTTTGACAAAGTATTTTTCCATCATGACCTAATTTTGGCCTAAATCGAAGATTTGTCACCACCTGTAATGAAATTACTTAGATAGATTTGAATGTAAATAATAATACAACTACCAAAAACATCAAAATGGAGAGAAAAGAACACAATATACAAATATAATGATTGTTGAGCCCAAATTTGTATATGGATATATACATATACTTTTTTGCTAAGTATTTTAAAGGCACTAAATTTGGTGTGCTCTTGTACCTTTTGAACGAAGAGATAAAACTTGTGTACCCATATGATTAAACTGTTAGTGCAAAATCACAGTACCCCCAAATGAATTATATAGATCTGCTTTTCTAAGGTAGATTCATTTGGTGTGATTGCACAACATTGAGGTTTTCCCAAAGTGTGGGACTTCGCAGAATCAGAAAAGCTGCTCCAGAGTAAGGTTAGTTCCTACTCCTCTGTTTAGGTGTATGCATGAGGTTGCAGAGGATCTATCCTAAATCCTATTCTAATTTTCCAAGGAGACATAGTTTAAAAAGGGGATACAAAACAAATAAAACTTAAGCTACAAGGTGATTCACCAAAGGAGTGATGAACACTAGTTTTTCTGGTAGACACAAACCAGAAGAATGCAACACAAAACATGCACAAATAACCAAAGTTGTAATGAAGGATCAAAAGACAACAATTAACACAGAAAGGGGTCAAGATTACCCACAAAACATGTATTATTGCTTTCATGGCTTGATACGATGCATTACAATAGAAACAAGACAAATTTGTGTTTACAGTCAATATGGGAGGTCTGAAACTCCACGAATTCACTTTCCTAAGGGAAGAGGGGAGCCTGCCAAAACAAAGAATGTCCAACCCTTTACAGTGAATCTTGCTCCCACATTAATAGGTTAGATCAGAGAGAAGGAAGAGGGAGAGAAGTGGGAAAATAGATCAAAGCCCAACTACCATTGTTAATGCCTCTAATGAAATCTACCCCCCCAAATCTGTCTTGACTGTATCAATCTTTGGTTCGACACCTTGAAGGAAGAGAAAATGGCGGAACATATCGAATCTGATCTGGTTGTTGAGGACAGAAGATCCTGTATTGAAGGCATGAAGAAATTTCCTCCATTTTTCTTTACCTAACCTCCTCAAAATTAAATTTTCATACCTCCATGGCGTGGGCAAAGCCAAGATCTTTCCAGTGGTGTCAGATTTTCAATATTTTGAGCCCTGGGTAAAAAGATATGCCCCTTCGAAATTCATATCGGGTTTGTACAAATGAGCGGGAAAACCAATTTGAAAAATAGGTCCCTTTTTACCTCTAGGACACATGGAGGGTTGGCGCTTGTTTGAGGGTGACCTCTATATTTTTCTCCTGGAATAACGCAGGGCTAACACGTGTCTTCCTCTGCTAGATCACTCATTTTCTATGTTTTTGGCTAAGTCTTTTGCTTGGCAAGGTCATATTTGTTTGACTGGGGACACATGGCAGTCTGGCACTCATTTGGGGACCCTCTCTCTATTCAATCCTTGAATTAGTATCATTTAGACACTTGGCAGCCTCCGCGGGCCTGGCCTATGCATTGACTATTCAACTGACCTTGTCCCCTTTTGAGATTGGACACGTGGCAGCACTGCGCTTACTTGAAAGCCCAATTCAAAATTTGTCCTTTAGAAGAGTGTCGAGTTAACACTTGGTAGCCTCTGATGGCCTATGGACTTTTTAACGGTCCCTCTTATTTTTTGGGACTTTGGGCTATGTGGCGAGGCTCACGCTCATTTGGGTCTCTGCCCTATGGACTAACTCTTGAAGATGTGCCCACACTGACACTTTGCACTCTCCACTTATACTTCTATACTTAGCCAATTTTGAGGCCCACCCTATCTACCTTTTGACTCTGTTTGACCATTTGCTACGTGGAGAGATTGGCATAGGTTTGAGTCTCCACCTTGGGCCTCCTTTCTGGATTTACGTCGAGCCGACACCTGGCATCTTCTTCCTTAGTTGAATACTTTTCAACAGCCCCACAACTTTTGGGGTTCTGGATGCGTGAGATTCTAGTGCTAGTTTGGGCTTCCCTTTTTGGATTCACCTTTGGAGAAGCTGTTGTTAGGACATGTGGCTCCTTCCGCTGCCACCTCCATACTTAGTCAATTTTGGGTCCTTTTTTGAACAGTTTTGAGCCGAGGGACTGCGGATCTTCGCCGTTTCTTCCCCTTCTTGTTTTTGGTTCCTCTACGGCATTGCCTCTTCTTGTCTGCCCCTGCTATTCCATAGTTTAGTCCGACCTGTAACTTGAAGGATGGATTTAAGACATAGGAAATGGCTCGACATAGTTGTTTCTTTTGCACATGGTCCCTTAGTCTCTCTCGGCCTCTACCACTCCATAGTTGAGTCCTTCTGTGACCAATTTGTAGGATTTGAATGAGTTTTCTCAAGTCCTTTCTGATGCGGGGTCGTAGCTGATCCAATATTTTTCCTGAGGGTGAAATATGGATAATAATTTGGTGACTCACGGGGGTATCTGCATGTTAGATGAAAAGACCAATTTCCTTGTCGTATCCGTTGGACATGGAATCGAGAATGACGGTCTGATACTGATTCTTCCTCTGAATGTCGAGCCCGGCCGTTTGCACTCTTAAATTTCATGAGAAATCTCGAATTGAAGGTTTCTAAGAGTAGAAAATTGTTTTGACCCAGGGCTTCATCTTGTTGACCTGAATGGATTGAATAAGAGCAACAAAACAACACCACAACTATGTACAAAATTTGAAATCATACATGCCCCCAAAATGGAACATGTAGAGCGTGCAAAGCACTTAGGAAAAAAGCAACCTATACTACAACAATGCAATGTGAACAAGCACTTAGAGGAAAGAGAAACTAAACTAGTATGTACAGGGTGAGACTTTCCTTTTAGTAGCAGTGCTTAAGATAGATCCCATTCACTGAAATCTGTAACTCTTCATCATCCAATGTAGACAATTGGAAAGCATTACTACTTTTGCATTTAGTGACCATGTAAGGGCCACTCCAGATGGCATCAATCTTGGAATGCCTTCCTGGTTTTACTCTATCTGCATCCCATTTCAAAACCAGGTCTCCTTCCTAGAAGGTCCTTGTTTTTGCCTTCTTGTCGAAGCATTTCTTGATTGAAGCATGATTCTTCTCTATTGCTTAGAGAGCATGCTCCCTGGTTTCTTCTAATTCTATCAGCTCCGCATACCTGGCCTCCATTGGTTCAAATTCTGACATCTCTAGTTGTTTTATGAGCTCCAATGCTGGTAACTCAAGTGATATAGGCAACACTGCTTCTTTCCCATATAAAAGTTTGAATGGAGAGCTACCCATAGATCTCTTGGGCATTATTCTATCAACCCATATGGATTTTTTGAGCTTTGTGTGTAGATCCTCTGATTCTCATCGAGATTTCTTCTAATGATCTTTAACAAGTTCTTGTTTGTGGACTTGGCCTAGCCATTACCTCGAGGGTAATAGTTTGATGAAGTGCTCAAGTAAGTCCCATTCTTAACAGCACATCCTATGATCTTAGAACCTATGAATGTTAATGCATTGTCTGATATTATGGTGGTTGGCACTCCAAATCTGGTCACTATTCCTTCATAGAAATCTAGGATACTAGACTCATTGGCTTCCTTGAGTGCCACTACCTCGGTCCACTTAGTGAAATAATTTGTCGCTGTCAGAATCCATTTGTGGCCTTGGCTTGAATTTGGATTGATGACTCCAATGAAGTTCAATCCCCATTGCATGAAAGGTTGGTCGACTAAGATTGGGTGCAATGGAAGTGCTGCTAGCCTTTCCTTGCCTTTGAAGAATGCACAATTCTTGCTCCTCTTGATCCATGCATAGCAATCACTAAACACTCTTGGCCAATAATAACCTGCTTTCATGATTTTGAGTGCTGTCACTCTTGGAGCAAAATGGCCTCCAGCTGCTTCAACATGGAATTCTTGTAGCACTCTCTCCAATTGATATGTCCCAATGCATCTCAGTAGAATGTCATTGATGTCTCTTTTGAACAAGAAACCATCAATAAAAACATATGGGATGGCTTGTAGCCTGAAATGTCTTCTCTTTGCTTTATCTTGTTAGTGTGAGTTATCCTATGTGTCCTCCTCTCATATTGGAGGGTCATCTCACATGGGTTAGGTTTAGGTTTAGGTTTAGGGTTTCATGTGTGTCATGCACTAGGGTTACTCAACACCATATATGTACCCCTTTACTATTCATTTATGAGCATGCCATGACAATCTGATTGTCTTTCCTCTATATGTAGGCTTTGTTTCTGTTGATCAAGTTCTTCCATTACTAATCAATTCTTTCTTGCAATTACACTAGAGCTATCACGATTTTGTTGGAGTGCAACTACTTTGTAGTGCATTGTTTCCGATTTGATTCTCGCAAACTCTTTTCATGGTATCAGAGTTGAGATCGGGTAAATGTGTACTCATTATTTTTTAGTTGTGATTACTCTTTCTTTGTTTCATTCTTTTACTCACAATGCAAGTTTTTTTTATCATTATTTTCTGGAATTATTTTTGCTAATCTCTCTAATAAGTTTTCTCAAAAAGTTGTGTCGGTTTTTTTGTGCCTATTTTTTGCACTTGTGCAGGTCTTCCTCAGATTTTTCAGGGGTTTTTACAGCTACATTTAGCTAACTGCAGCTAAATCTAGCATATCAGTTAAAAACAAAGGGTATTTTCCTTCTTTTTAATAAAATTTTTAAAATAGAAGTGAAATTTTAGTTTTAGATCTCTGTGGTTAAATTTGGCTTTTTGCTTTCTCTGGTGTTTTACAGAATGTAGGTTTTTCTGCATGGTTTTGCAGAGATTCAAAAAAAAACTATTTCCATGCTCCCAACCGTGTTCACCTGACCTTTTTTGTGGGTCGATTTGAGCTCTTAACTGGACTACACATTCTCTGGTTGCATGTTTGGCAGCATTTTCTGCTCGTGGTAACTTGCCCTTTTGGAAGGAGCCCGAGGTCATTTTTTTGTTGTTTACTTTGTGGAAGACCTGCATTTTTTTTAAGTGGAAGGAGTTGTGTTTTGCGTGGAAGGAGTTGTGGCATTTTTTTCCTACATAGTCGGTTTTGCGTGGAAGGAGTTGTCCCATGGCTGCCCCTCCCACGGACGCCCCTGCCCTCTCTGCTGCGTGGACGCCCCTACCCTCTCTGTTGCGTGCCCTCTGTGGCCTCTACCCTGCCCCAGCGTTCATTCCCGTTCCGCGGCCTGCAAACAAACAACATTAAGTTTTTGCAAACATGTTTTTTTTATGTAACATTTTTTTACTTTTTCAACAAAACGTGGTAAGTATTTTCTACACCTCCTGCAAACAAATCTTTCCTTTTTTACACGCGTGAAAATTTCTTTTAAAATACATAAGCTTTTTTGGTTCGTATTTTTTAAAAATACTTTCCTTTTTTTACCTCACTAAGTTTTAAAAACAAAAATCTTTTAAAAGCTTTTTTAGATCTTTATGTTTTTTAAAACCGTAGGCTTTTAAAAGGTAAGTTTTTAAATTTATCTCTTTTTTTGAAAAATCCTTTTAAATAAGATTTTTTTTAATAGATCTTGAATAATTTTTAAATTTGATTTCTTTTAAAAAGGGAAAGTCTTTTTAAATTAATTAGGATTTAATTTTTTATCAGATCTTAATTAGTTTTTTTTGTATATTAACTAGATTTAATTTAATTAAGTCTAGTTTATTAATTTCTAAAATTCCTTTATCACAATCAATAAATATTAATTATCGGCATCTAAATAATCCTTTTTTATCATCTTTTTAAAACTCCAATAGCTCTAAAAATAGCAAAATTGGGCATTTACAAATGGTAAAATTTAGGCATTCTTGTTGATTTTTTTTCACTAATTGTGCGCTCAAGTGTGCAACATCACTCTGAGCACCTTATTTCCTTCCAGACATTCTTTTCCAGCATTCTAGAAGAGTATTTGAACTCCTTGAGTTTAGGAAAAACCTTGTATTTTACCCTTATTATTGCTTGTGATTAATGAGTGCGTCCGCCACAGTCTATTAGCAGCAACAGGGGTTTCCTTTTACGACGTGAGACGTTTTTTCTCACCACCAGGGTTGGATTTCAAGCTCCTTTCTTGTTCTTTTTCTTGAGCAAAAAGAAAATTGTTTACGAATGTCCTATTTGTTGGGGAACACTCCATGAAACATAGAAATTGTGGTCTCCTCTCTTGCGCATTATTACGTTGATTGCAAGACGAGTTACCAAGTGTTTCAAACCTTTCACTTATGGACCCAATTGTAATCAATCGCACTAAACTATAAAGTGCCGAAAAGCAGGGGGTTATTATTGTCCTGGGTGGTTGTGTTTCTTTTCTGCATTTCTTTCTCTCTCTCTCACAAACTATGGATGCTCTTTCAATTCCTTTGCTTACGCCGTTCAACTTTTTTGAATGGAGATCAAAAATAATAATGAAACTAAGGGGTAAAGGGTTATACCGCATCACCATGGGAACTAAGACTGAACCAGACGATCGAACCTGAAAAATCTAAGTGGTTAAACTGTAGTGATGAAGCTTTAGGTCTTTTTTGCATGTCTGTTTCTCAAAACTGAATTGCTCTTCCACATTGAGGCATCTGAAACACCTACATCTGCGTGGAAAATGTTGGATGTGATGTTTGGACAACTAGATGACATGAGAGCGCATGAGTTGGAAAACGAACTACTAGGGTTAAATCCTAGTGACTTTGAAAACCTACAAGCCTTCTTCTCAAAATTTGTCCACATTAGATTATTGTTAAAAGGATTTCAAGTAGAAAAGAAATATTCTCAATTGGGGAGATCTTGTCGATTCTCTCTAAGCTAGGTCCCAAATATTCTATCTTCGTGTCAACTTTCTATGCTACAAAAGCTGCTTTGGGCGATACTTGGACTATGCTCCTCCTTTGACTGATTTTTCATCCCAACTCATTCGAGAACAGGACAAACTCATTCAAATGGGGTCTCTCAAGTCCAAGTCACATGCCCTTGTAGCAAGTACTAGCAAGGGAAAGAAGACTGAAAAGAAGAAAGAAACCTAAAGGATCAACCTAAGAAAGAAACCAAGATCAAACCTAAAAATGACACAAACACTTCGACTTCTAAGCCTAAGGCATAGAAAAGCAAGTATTTGTGTTCCTATTGCAAGAAAAAAACTGGTCACGAAGAGCAACACTATTTTTGGAAACAGATTGATCACTTATCTCATTTACTTGAGAAGAATAAAATAAGTGTTCCTGAATCCATAAAATAAAGTGCTCCGAAGGCCGAGTCTTCTGCTGCAAAAGGTGCTAGCAAATGATAAGAAGAAAGGAAAGGCCCTTGTAGCCAAAGTTACTCCTTCATCGACATGGATTATAGATTCCGGTGCCTTGCACCACATGGGTTCTTCGCATGTTGAGTTTTCCAACATCGAACCTTGTGGAATGTCCCAAATCACGATGGGTAATGACACGACAGTGTCAGTTTCCGGTAGTGGATCGGTAGAGATGGATGGGGGAAAATTTAACCAAGTGTTGAGTGTTCCTGATCTCTCTACCAATCTCTTATCAGTTTACCAAATTACTCACCTTGGTGAAGGAATGCGAGTGGAATTTGGTCCTAACTCAGTGATTATTCGTGAGCTTAATGATGACACTACAGTGGCTGAGGGAAAGGTCCATAGATCACCAATTCATGGTTGTACACCTTTTCCCACTTTACTTCTGATTCTACACCCACTGCCTTACTCACTCATGCAAATTAGGTTAGTAAGCTATGGCATGAGCATTTCAGACATCTAAATTATCGCTACCTTGAACAATTGAGTCAAAACGAAATGGTCAACGGGTTGCCTCATGTCAAGTTTTCTAAGGGTCTTTGTGAGGGTTGTACCCTTGGAAAGCATCCTGAAAAGATATTTGACAAAGGAAAATCCTAGGAGAGCCACTCGTCCTTTGGATCTGAAGTTCACAGTGATGTTTCTGGTCCATTTCCTTCTCCTTCATTTACTAGAGCTCTTTATGTGCTAACCTTCATTGAATGACTATTCGCGATATACTTGGGTATATTTTCTTAAGATTAAGTCTAAAGTCTTTGAACATTTTCAAGACTTTAAGGCTCTTGCTGAGAAATAGGCGGAACAGTCTATCAAGGTTCTTCAAACCGACAATGGAGGTGAATATGTAAATAATAGGTTCATGGATTTCTATACTTCTGAAGGGATCTCTTTAGCATATAGTTTAACTTATAGCCCTTCGCAGAATGGAGTCACAGAAAGAAAGAACCGTACTCTTAAGGAGATGGCCACTTGTATGATTCACTCGAAGTCTCTTCCTCCGCAGTATTGGGCCAAAGCAGTGAATTGTGAAAATTACATTCAGAACCGTGTTCCACACAAGGCAGTAAGAGGGATGACACCCTTTATAAGCCTGGTTTGGATGCAAGCCTGATGTTGAGCACTTTCAAGTCTTTGGATCCAAGGCTATGGCTCGATTATTCCTAAGAAGAAATGCAAGGCCTTGGAACCACAATCCAAACCTTGTATCTTTGTAGGGTATCCTGATGGCGTGAAGGGATATTGATTGATGAATCCTACTTCTCATGAGCTTTATATTGAGAGAAGTGTTAAGTTCGATGAGTCTTCTTCTACTTCTACTTCTCCACCTATAAGAGGTTCTTCAGCTCGCTGATTCGGATTCTGACTCATCAGATGATGATACTATTGAGCATGCTCCTCTTCCAAGATCCTCCCAACCATCAGACCTTTGAGTCTTCTGATTCTGATAGTAGTGATGATGAGGACTATGTCCCTTCTCACTCAAGTGAAGAATCTTCCAACTCTGAGCCTGATCCTCCTGGTCCCCTTTGGGCCAGGAAAACTTTACAAAGTGTTGGAGATTTAGTTGGAGATACTTCAGATATGAGATATTTGTACTCACTCAGATTTCATTGGACCCCACTCTTTCTTCACCTATGCTTTTGATCCACAGTCTTTCCAGGAGGCTTCTGGTATTCCTGAGCGGGATTCTGCCATGGATGAGGAGTATTCATAAATCTCTCATGAAGAACGATACTTGGGATCTCACCAATCTTCTGAAAGGAAGAAAAATCATTCGGTGTAAGTGGGTGTTCTGAACAAAGTATGGAGTAGATGGAGACATCTATGAAAAGTTTAAAGCGTGATTAGTAGCTAAGGGTTTCTCCTAGATAGCTGGGGTTGACTATACTGAAACCTTTGTCTCCAGTTGTGAAGATGACTTCTATTCGACTGACCCTAGCCATTGCCGCAGCAAACAGATGGAAAGTCCATCAAATGGACGTTAAGAGTGCCTTCCTTAATGGTGACCTAGAGGAAGAGATCTATATGGAACAACCTCCAGGTTATGTCCAAGATCCCTCCCTCAATCTGTAAGTTAAAGAAGTCTCTTTATGGCCTTAAACAAGCCCCTCGGGCTTGGTATGCCAAGATGGACTCCTTTTTACTTACATCAGGGTTTACCAGGTGTCACTCTGATCCAAATGTTTATATTCTATGGCAAGATGACTCCATACTCATTCTTGTTCTATATGTTGATGACTTGTTGATCACAGGTGAACTCTTCCTCTATTATTGATTATGTTAGAAGATCGGTTGCTTCAGCCAACAAGACTTTTCGATGTTTTACCATGACTTGACTTAGAGTGTCTGCTTCATCCTACTTGGTCTAATCCCTTGGTTGAGGTTATCCACAGTTGGTGGGGATTTGTACTTGACAATCTTATATAGATGAGTTGTTGTGATCTGTCCAGATTTCATGCAAGAATCTTGAAAGCTAACTAAATGGATCCTTCATTATGTTTGTGATCTAAGTATGCTCTTCAATTTGCTAGCTTGGTTTCATATGTTTGATTTCAAGTCTTCTCCTACTCCTTTTCTTTCTCGAGGTTAAGTTGGTTTCAGATTGCTCTACTCCCTTGGTTGATAGTACTCTTTATCGACAGTTGAGGAGCTTGATCTTACTTGACTCACACTCGACCGGATTTATCATATGTTGTTGGGATCATGTCCAAATTCATGCAGGAGCCACATGAGGCATTGGAAAGAAGCTAAATGGATCCTTCATTATGTTCGTGGCACTTATGTTGATGGCATTCACTATCATGGAGGGGTAGATATTGGACTTGATTGGGTTCAAAAATTTTGATTGGGCAGGTGACTTAGATCATCAAAAATCTACTTCTGGCTATAGTTTCTCTCTTGGTTTGGGTCCTATTAGTTGGTCTAGAAAGAAGCAGAATGCAATTGTAATATCATCTACAGAGGTAGAATACAGAGGAGTAGTTAACGCTGCCACAAAAACTTTTGGCTACAGGGTATTCTGAATAAAGTTTGGCATCCACTTTCAGTGGCCTACCATTATCTACTGTGATAACATGAGCACAATCTCTATTTGTAGAAATCCAGTTCAACATCAGCGGACAAAGCACATTGAGATCCATATGCACTTCATACGGGAGCTTATTCATGATGGTATCATCGACATTCAGTACATTCAGACAGCTGATCAGATTGTAAATTTATTCACCAAGCCCTTCACTGAGATGAAGTTTCTTCACTTACGGTCTCTTCTTGGGGTGAGGTCTTTTGCAGCTGCTCATCTTCTTCGGGCTATGTAGTCCTTCTTTTCTTCTTCTTCTTCTAGGAAGATTGTGTTTGTATATGGGCACCTTATTAGGCCTTTAGTTGTGTGGGCCCCATTGACACATCTTTCTTAGTTGTTTAGGAGTGTCTTCCTCTTCCGTTTGACTCATCACAGCCGTTACCCCAATATTCGATGAAGGGGGGGTGTTAGTGTGAGTTATCCTATGTGTCCTCCTCTCATATTGGAGGGTCATCTCACATGGGTTAGGTTTAGGGGTTTAGGATTAGGTTTAGGGTTTCATGTGTGTCATGCACTAGGGTTACTCAACACCCTATATGTACCCCTTTTCTATTCATTTATGAGCATGCCAAGACACTCCGTTGTCTTTCCTCTATGCAAGCTTTGTTTCTGTTGAGCAAGTTCTTCCATTACTGATCAATTTTTTCTTGCTATTACGCTAGAGCTATCACGATTCCATTGGAGTGCAACTACTTCGTGGTGCCTCGTTTCTGATTCAATTCTCACAAACTCTTTTCAGTCTCAATGCATCTTAATAGAATACCATTGACTATCCTTTGTCAAACAAGACACCGTTAACAAGCACGTATCCTATAGCTTGTAGTCTCACAAGTATCTTCTCTTTTCCTTGTTCCATTCTAGGGGGACACAAACTTGTTTGAAGGTAATTGCACCAAGGCTTGAGTCCAACATAGAGTAGGTGTATCATTAACTCTCCCTTGTTCTTAATCATCTCTGCAGAACTAAAAGGATAGCCTCCTTTTCACCCACTAACTTCAACCTGATGACTTGGAGGCTGAGCTATTCACATAGTCCCTTGCCTCTAGACTAACTCTGGTCACGTTGATCTCAATGTCATATTCCATTACATCGAGTGATCCATTACCTGCCCTCTTATCATTCAAATCTTTATTTAAAAGGAAGTCCTTGACATCCTGCATGAGATACTAGTAGTTGAATATTTGTTATTTGAAGACCGAGTGCCTGAACTTCTTGAAGATCCTTTGATAACAACAAGGACCTACTTTTCAATGAAAGAATATTTCTACCTCGTAGTCCTCCAGAGCTCTGACTGAAGAAGGCTGTTGGTTATTTCTGATACCTTCATCTATTGGGCTGGGCCAAGATTGCTGAGATGGTGTCACTGACCCCACCAAAAGCATATAACATGAAGTATTCAGAGAAGTATGGGTTCACAAGAGTTGGGGCTTGTGATATGGCAAGCTTTGATAGTCTCAAATACTTTCTTTTCCTTCAGGCTATCCACCTAAATGCTAAGCTCTTCTTCAGCATCAATGTTATTGGCTTAACAAGGGTAACGTAAAGTTTGGAACAAACCTGTGGAAGAAATTTATTTTTCCCAAGAAGCTTTGAAGAGCCTTCTTGTGACTTGGCAATGGAAATGCTCTTATTGCTTGAACTCTCTCCGGATCAATTACCAATCCTATCTTTGAGACAATGTGGCCTAGAAGCTTGCCTTCATGGGCCAAGAATATGCATTTTTTAGGGTTCAATGACACCCCAAAACTCTTGCACCTTTGGAATACCTGTCTTAGGTGGAAAAGGTGGTCTGCGACATTTTTTGAGAACACAGTAATATCATCTAGATAGATCAGTACTATTTTTTTGATCAAGCCCCTTGAATTCCATATCCATTGCCCTTTGAAAAGTGGCTCCAACATTGGATAGTCCAAATGACATTTTTATGTAGGCATAGGTGCCCCATTTGGTGGTGAAAGCTATTTTGAATTGATCATCTTCTTTCACCATGATCTGGTTATACCTTGAGTATCCATCTAGGAGGGAGAATCTCTCTGACCCAGAAACTACTTGTAAAGATATCTGTTCCATTGAAGGGAGTGGGTAATGATCTTTAAGGGAGGCTCTGTTCAAGTCTCGAAAATCTACACATAACCTAATTTCTCCATTTTTCTTTCTCACTAGGACCAGGTTTGCAACCCAACTTGAGTGTTTGATTAGGAATAATGATACTCGCTTCTATCAACTTGTCTCAATTCTTTCTTCATGAGAGGCTCAATGTGTGGGTTTATTGGTCTCTGCTTCTACCTGATGGGCTTAGCAGCATGGATCTGGTTTGATTGTGTGTTGTGCTAGCTTTGGATTGAACCCTCTTAGGTCTTTATAGCTCCAAGAAAAGACATCTAGAAACTCTTGGACAAAGTTGTATGAATTCATAACTTTCTTGTTGAGTGGCCACTTTGCCAATTTGAAGTGTTTTGTCTTCTCCAAAAGGGATTGACTCTGAATCTTCATCCTTTGATCTGAATATGTTAGCCTTTTCTTTTCTAAACTGATAATTAGGATTGAAAATAGACTCTAGTGTCACTAAGCCTTTGGGGAGCTTTTTTGTATGTAGACTGTACTATTTGATTCTCCATATTGACTACTCTAATCTGTCTTTGATTTCTGGAGCTGAGAATTCAACTTCTTCTTGCAAAAAAATTGAATGATCTACCGATCATTTTCAAACACTTGCTAGAATGTGTTGTTATCTGGGACTAGCTGGCCTCATAACTACATGGATATGTGGTGATGGTTATCTGTCTCTCTTGATACTCTCCACAACTGTAAAAATTTGCTCTCAATCCCATAATCTTGTCAGCAGCTTCATTCTCCTTCCTGGGTATGGACATAATGCTTGAAGGCCTCGAAATCCTCCACGAGATCCCATACCCTACTCTTGTAGTTCTTGAGTAGATCATTCTTGACAGCATTAAGTCCTCTAACTTGATTGGCAACTAGTTCACTGTCACCGAACAACTTGTAAGTTCTTGATTCCTAGCTTCCTCTTCCCAATGAAGACCTTCGACTAAAGCCTCATATTCAACAGTATTATTTGAGAAAGCAAACTTGGAATCTGAAAGGCTGAATAATATTTCATAGCTTTGGGGGACACAATCATAGCTCCTCCTCCAGCTCCTTGCCTACTCCTTGATCCATCAAAGAACAACTGTCCATACCTCATTTTCATCTTTGTATTCTGGCTTAATTAGTTCAGGAAGAGGATGATTCTTTTCATGTAGACAATAGACACCTAGCTCAGATTCTTCCATCTCCTTATAGGGGTCGAAAGCATGTCTTTTTTTGGCCCACTCATCGAGAGTCAAGTCTAGGATACATCCCACCTTGGTATTTGTCTCACAAGTGCTTAGGAGGTCTTCTTGATCAAAAGCTGAAGTAGTTGGCATTGATTGGGTTAGGTACATAGGATTCAATATGATAATCAGCAATAGGATCAGATCTGATTGTGGCCTTTTCCCCATACCTTGTTCTAAAGAGCATATGTGACCAGTCAACAGATAAGTAGCCTCCAATTTTGGCAGTGAAGTCTCTAGACAAACACAACGCAAAATGTGGTGGCAGGTCTATGACTGACACACTCTACAATATAGTCACATTAGGGACAAGCATGTAGAGTGAGACTCAGATCTTTGATGATTCCAACAGTGGTCACTGTTTGTCCCATCTAATTGTACTACTCCTTTAGAGATGACCTCATATTGGAGACCTAGTTGATTAGCTATTTGCTTTAGGCATTACAGAGCTACTTGCCCCTGAGTCAATCATACAATTGTTTACCAATTTATCTCCAATAATCAATGAGACATAGTAATGGAGGAGGTCTCAGGTTCTTACCTTGTTGTTCTCCTTGGTTCCTCCCAGGTTGAATTGCATTGGCAAGCACTCTCTCTTGCTAGTTAGGGGGTTGATTTGAACTTGACCAATTCTGCCATAGCAGTATGTAACAGATCCCTCTGCCCTAGAATGGCCAGTGACTCCCATAGTGAAATGTTCACACTTGTCCTCTTCATTTGCTCAATAATATTAAATGAGCTATCCTTTTGCTGCCCCTTCCCAGACACATTTTTCTCTTGCAAATGGGTTGTTACAACCGGTGCCTGACTGGATTTGGAAGGTGGCTTGGATTGGTTCTACATGTTGGGAGTTGTATTTGGAGCACCAAGACTTTGTGGAGTGATGGAAGGTTGAGGGTCACCTAAGTTCAGTGGTTGGCCCTCTCCAATATTTCTCCTTTTGGACTGTGTATTGGCAGCCACACTTTGAGAAGGGAAATGATTCATTCCACAAAAGTCTTCAGACTGCCAATTTACTAGCATAGTTTCATTTGGAGGGTCCATCTTGTTGAGCTCCTTACTACTGATCTCCCTCTTGGAAAGGCTCTTGTGGCACCATACTGGTCTGCACCATCAAGGCCTGATTTAGAGCACCATTAAAGCACATTGATTGGTTATGTGGCTGATTTGCATGGAAAACGCCAATCATATTCTTGTGCCATATTGTTTTGTGTTGGGAACCAATGCCCTTGATCTTGAAGTTGTGTTTGGATAATATGACCTGAAATTTCTTAGCAACTTGGGGTTGTCATTGGGTTATGGCTTTGATTTACATTTTGAGGTGGTGGTCTATTTTTCTGATACTGGGGTCTAGTTTAGTACTAACCCTAAGACTGAGCTTGAGACTTATACAGCCTAGAACTCTAAGATTTTTTACCTTTTGATGGTTACTAACTCATTCCCCATGTTTCTGAAGCTATTTCGTGACTTCCTAGAGTTCTTTAGAGGTTTTAGGTGATGATGTGGAGGCTTAAACTGATCTTGGACTCTTGTGGAGTGGGTATAGGAGATAATGTAGGTGTTTGGATAACATCTGGGTTTCCTAACTAAGGGTATAGAGGCATGGATGGCCTAGGATCTGATTTTTCCAGCCTGAATCAAATGGTTCTTAGCCCTTATGGAAAGGCTTATAGGCTATAGGTAAGGTTTTACCCCCTATTGACTTAATCATCAAAGAAATATCATAATTTATAGCCTTAAGAAAGTATAAGAAGGCACATTCATTAGTGGGCTTTACTGTTGCTGGAATTATGTCCCAGGTCTGTTGAAATCTAAGGTTGATTTATTTCGTCAGTTGCTCATTCAGAGATATCTTTATTGTTGTCAACGGCTCCAACAAAGATAATTTATAACCCTTTTCTCCAAACTAGTTCATGAAGAGCTGTGTGTACAGCTGGTTCCAATTTTGAATCGATCCTGCTTCCAAGAATCCTAAACCATTGTGAAGCCTTACCCCCTGAGTGAGGATGCTATACAAGTTGACTACAATGTCTATCTCATGGATTTCATGGATTGTGTAGACATTCGAAATATCTTGGACATGATCACCAGGAGAATTTTGGTTCTCCCTAGTGAAATGTGGGATGCTCTTTAATGCTACAATCGGAACTAGATTTTGTGCATTCAATGTGAGTGGGATACTACCGATGAAGTTGACATAAGGATTTAGATGAGCCATTTTGATCAATCTGAGAACACCTCTTGATTGAGGGAATGACATACCAGGAGGAGGTATTGATAAGGCTATATTTGGTGGGGATAGATACCTATGGGTTCTTCTTCCCCTCCTTTCTCTACCTGGGGAACAAGTTTAGATAGAAAAATAATCCCTCTTCTATGGTTCTTTATCGTGTTTGTATTATTCTCATGAACTTTCTTGGACTACTGAAACCAGTAGATTTGTTTCTTTTGGAGTCACCGGATGTACAATTTTAAGGCTCCTTAAAAGCTAGAAATACATAGCAAGAGTACATCAATTCCTACTGTAATAAGATGGAAACTTCTTAGTCCTACCGGGCATGCCAAAAATATTAGTGCGGAATCACATCACCCCCCAATGAGTTCTACAGGTCTTCTTTTTCTAGGGAAGAGGTCATTTGGTGTGATTGCATAACATTGAACCTTCCCAAAGGTGTGGGACCTTCGCTAAAAATAGAAAAAGCCCTTTAGACTAAAGGCTGGTTCATATTCCTCTATTTGGGTGTATACGTGATGACTTGCAAAGGATGTATCTCTATATCCTAATTCTACAACTTGCCAAGGAGACAGAGGTAAAAGGGGGATAAGAAATAAATAAAATTGACTAACTACAAGTTGATGTACCAAAGGAATGATGAACACTAGTATTGTTTGCTAGATAGAAACCAGAAGAACGCAACACAAACCATGCACGAATAACCAAATTTGTAATGAAGTATTAAATAGACAGCAGATTTATACATGGAAAGGGGTCAAGATTTACTCATAGAACGTGTTTTATTACTTTCATAGATTCATACAGTTCCTTACAAATTAGCCAACAAGGTAGAAATTTGTATTTACAATTTATAATGGAAGGTCCTAAAACCCCATAAATCCACTTTGACAAAAGGAGGAGGGGAGCCTGTACAACAAAGAATGTCCAACCCTTTATCAATGAATCCTTGCTACCCGCATTTATATGTTTGATCAGAGAGAAGGAGAGAGAGAGAGAAGTGGCGAAAAATATATCAGAGCCCAGCTACTGTTTTTAATGCCTCTTATCAAAATTTACCCACCCCCCCAAATCTATTTTGACCATATGCCAATATTTGGTTCAGTGCACCTTGAAGGAAGAGGAAATGGCCGGAACAGATCAAATCCGATCTAATTGTTGAGGTAAGAAGATCTTGCATTAAAGGCCCGAAGAAATTTCCTCCATTTTCATTTACCTAACCTCCTCAAAATTAAATTTTTAGACCTCCATGGCATGGGTGAGGAAAAGTCGACATCTTTCCAACGGTGTCATATTTGCAATGTTTTAAGCTCTGAGTTGATAGATATGCCCCCTCAAAGTTCATGCATCAGAGATCCATAGCAAAGGAGTGGGAAAACCAGTTCGAAAAACGGGGTCCCCCTTTTATCCTCCAGGACATGTGGTATGGCAAGCACTTATGCTTGAAATCCTGGCCTCAATAGTTTCTCTCTTGGAATAGCGTGGGGGGTGACACGTGGCTTCCTCTACCCCGGCTCACTCAATTTCTATGTGTTTCTCGGCTGAGATCTTTTGCTCCCCGGGGTCATATCTAATTTGACCTGGGGACACGTGGAAGTCTGTATCACTTGTTTGAGGGACCACTCTCTCTGATTCAACCCTTTAGTTAGCACCATTGAGACACTTGGCAGTTTCCACCTAGTTTAGCCTTACACATTGTCTATTCAAACAAACTCTACCCCTCCCCTTTTGGGACTGGACATCGTAGAGACACTGTGCTTTCTTAAAAGCCCGACCCAAATTTTTCCTTTGGCGGAGCATCAAGTTGGCACTTGGCAGGCCTACTGTTGATTTATGGAATTTTTAACGTTGTCTTTCTTGAATTTTTGGGATTTTGGGCTATGTGGTGAGCTCGTGCTTCATTTGGGTCTCTGATCTGGGAATAACTCTTGAAAATGCGCCACACTGAAACTTGGAAATCTCCACTTATACTTCTATACTTAGCCAATTTTAAGGGCCGCTCTGTTCTACCTTTTGACTCTATTTGATTTTTTTCTATGTGGAGGACTGACGCATGTTTGAGTCTTCACCCTGGGCCTCCTTTCCAGATTTTGCGTCGAGCTGACACCTGACATCTTCTTCCTTATTTGAATACTTTTCAATGGCCCTGCAAACTTATTAGAGTTCCATGGAGGCATGGAAGCCTGGCACTAGTTTGGGCTTCCCTTTTTGGATTCACCTTTGGAGAAGCGTTGTTAGGACATGTGGCTCCTTCTGCTGCCACCTCCATACTTAGTCAATTTTGGGCCCTTTTCTGAACATTTTCGAGCCTGGGGACTGCGGATCTTTGCCATTTCTTCCCCTTCATGTTTCTGGTTCCTCTGCGGCATCATGCCTCTTCTTGTCTACCCCTGCTATTCCATAGTTGAGTCGACCTGTAACTTGAAGGATGGATTTAAGACATGGAAACGGCTCGACGGAGTCATTTCTTTTGCATAGGGTCCCTTAGTCTCTCTCGGCCTCTGCCACTCGATGGTTAAGTCCTTCTGTGACCAATTTGTAGGATTTTGAACAAGTTTTCTCAGGTCCTTTCTCTACGGGGTCGTAGCTGATACAATATTTGGCCTAGGGGTGAAATATGGATAACATAAACATGAAGATAAATCAACAACTTCAAGTATAGAGAATAAAATCAGGATTTATACATGTGATATTTCAAGAAGCACGTGCAAATATTGGAACTACAAGGAAGTTTCATGAATGAAAAATATCAATGACATGAAGAAGTCTACAAGTTCACTCTGGTTAACTGAAGCAAAAATTATACACATGGAAAAGGAAACACTAGCAGTGTGCCCCAACAAATGTGTAAGATCAAGTTAACTACTAGTTTAACTTCTCCAAAATGATAAGGCTTTTCATGCGTAGTATCAATACATCCATTCAAGATACAAGGAGATTATATAATGACATATGACATTTATGTCACTCTCTATGTAATACTTAACTGATGTAAATTAAACTCGAGGTTTAATTTTTAACTCATTCTCAACTAATATATATACCCCCTCGAGAGATGATTTTAAGGGACAAGAATATACTAATATGTGTGTGTGTGTGTGTGTGTGTGTGTGTGAAGAGAGAGAGAGAGAGAGTTTCTATGAGATCTTGCATGTTGTGATGTACGAATCTATGGTTAATGAATGAAGAGAAAAGTGTTATGGAGTCACTATGTTATTCTTATGCGTGATTATTTGGTACTATTAATGTTTCTAATTTTATAGTCTAATAATTTTTCCCTATAATTTTATTTTTGTGTGAACACTTTATATCCAGGAAAAACATAATGGGAATTGGAATTTTCTCATGCCTTAGGTGAACATGCTAAGGTTCCTACCTTAGTATGATAAACTCTAGTGTGGAGTGGTGTTCTTTCTCTTTGCATGCTAGGTTGGTGTAGGATTATGCATGCAATATATTTAAAATGTGGTAAACTAGATGCAAAATATTTTGGTTCCATTGTCGAGAGCCATGATAATCGTGTTGAGATGGTGAAGTGGGAATAAGATGTTTCAACTCACACAAGAGAACATTAATATTTGGCAAGATAAAGTAGAAGAAGGTTTTGCATAAAATCATCTTAGTCAGAAGAATTATTCTCCAAACTACCCTCCTATGACTTGGGTGGAAGGTAATCTATATAACTCCCTCTATGTGACCTTATTCAAAGATTTCCCAATGAATTTTTATTCTTGGTTATTTTCTTGCTACATGAATAATTTTTTGAAATTGGGAAATAAGTACAATTGGAATCCTGAGTGAATTAGGACACTAGTGAAACACAACATGACTTAGATGTGTGTTGTTGACTTATGGTGAAAAGGTACACTTCAAAGTTACATCATTATATACATGGTATCAACATCTTACTACGCCGATGAAACAGAGTTCAACATCTTTCATGAGTCATGTGGACCTTATCTAAAGTAGTTTCCCTTGGAGATAAAGAAGTTAATTATCAACTTAGGACTTGACAACTTTCATATGGATGGTTAAAACTCCTACACAGATGAGTGACACAATAAGTTGGGGAAAGGAAGGAATTTTTTGGCTATGACATGGATCCATCAGGTGAGTGAACATTGAGAAGGTTGTGTTATGAGAAAGCTCGATGTAAGGCTATAAGTGATGAGGGATTACTTCATGAAGATGAATCAACCTCTGAAACAATTAGGAAAAAACAAGGTCATTGGTTATAGCAGGAAGGAGAAATAAGCAATGAATATCACCAAGGAATATATTAAACACATGCCATAAAAAAACTCAAGAGGATGATGAGGCACACTATAATGTGGATGACATACTTTCTGAACCCACCAAACATGCTGATATAATTGAAACTCGTGATATTTAAGACCGGGTGTTTATAGAAACTTGTAGTGAAGAAGATTGAGATAAAGAGAAGGAAAAAAGATGTGCTAGATAGTAATCTCCCATAAGTATTATGATAAATTTCATCAACACAAAAGAGGATATGGTTCACAAAAAATATAAATACTCCAAAAAACATAAAGATTTGGGATGATGAGCAATGGAAAAACAACTCGAGCAAATGGAGGTGAGTAGGGAGGAGGGACTAAAAGTGTTGTGCCAATTCAACAATTAACAACAACCCAAATAGTTAGAGTAGTTTCACATGCGATACCAATTAACATTGCATCTAGTACAAGCAATGGATGTAATTAAGTTTCTGAATATCCTACCAAATCATAACAATTGAGGGAAGAGTTGTAACTACCACACCACAAATGTTAGCACATAACATTTTTTATGAGATGGCATTACACCTTTTAGAGTATCAAGACATTGGGATTGTTGTGGGGCACATATATGCATGTAATTTTATTTGGTGCATGAATGGGTTACTTATTTTTAGCACAAAGTAAGCCAATTTGTTACTAATTTACTAGATTGCACACACACTTGGTACAAGAAGTGTGATCTGGAACAAGGTTTGGTGGATAACGGTCAAATAAAGGATACCTTTTAAAAAATTGTTCAAGATTCTAGAATTCAAACAACATAGTATCTCCACACTCAAATAAATCAAGAGAGAGTTGACTAAAAGTGTGTGCACATATGATATAGGTTTCAAAACTTTAATATCAAATCTATCTTAGAATATCCATGTAACTCAGCATGTACAGTGGTTTGTTAGAGGATTACTTATGTTCATCAAACATTCCCTATCCCACAATATCTTCATAGTTATGAGAGAAGCACTTAAGGTGGTTCTATGAGCAAAAATAGTTGGAATTCTAAATACTGGAGTCAACCCATTTGTAGAGGATTAAATCACATATATGGAAACCTGATTAGAGAGGATAATGGTAAATAATGCTAGGGATATGCACAACAGAATCTAGTGCACTAATTTTGAAGTGGAAGGTCATACAAATACAGCGTTCCCTTGTCAAAGTGTGAAATCCATTCTTCAAGCATGTGAAATGTGTGAAGGAAACCATGATGTAAGGAACTACCCTTTAGTTTAGTGTGTAGTCTAGATCAAAGTATCGCTCTATTGTAATATTTGTGATGCACACATGTATAATATAAAAATCTATCACATGATTGATAAAATCCATGAAGCATGGCCTCGTGGGCTAAGGAAAACAATAGTGGGAAATACCAATAAATAACACGATGAAAACACACGAGGGTAAGGTAGTCGTGGAAGTGGTGGATGTGGATGAAAAATATTCCCACAACGAACTTGTTACAAGTGTGGTCCACTACATCAGCTACCAATGTGAGTGCCCAACGTTCCCAGTTTGTGCACATTATCAAAAGGATTATAAGGTTGAGGATTTCCCTGGCCTCTACGAGCTTATGAAAGAAAATAGTGAGAAGGGCACAATAATGATCAAGATTGTGTGTAACTATCTAGAAGATTTTCAGCCAAAATTTACCTCGCGAAGGTCAAATCCATCACCTAAGGTATAAATCACTACCATAAGTACTGAACTACACACACAAGCTTTTGCTTCTCCTTTCGAGAATATAAGACTCAAGGATATTCATGTAGGGAAAGGGTAACCTAAAGTAACACAAGAAAAGGAAGTTCTTTAAAAGACAAAGGAGCTAGTTCACGAGCTCCAAGTAGAAAATAAAATCCTATGAGAATCATGAACGAAGCACTAGGGATCCTAGAGCTTGACAAAATAGACATGGATGATTTCATAGAAGTGTAAAAACTTTTACACACTGAAGGAATTTTCCGCTACTTAGTCATTAAATATCTAATCAAATTCAAAACTTAGCATCCAACAAACAATTGGTTCACACAAAAGAAGAATATCAATGCAAGCAAGGTCGATGAATTTGATCGTGAATACTTGATGCATGCATGGATGTCTGGAACATAAATGATATATTGGGGGATATAGGTGAGGAGGTTAATATCTTAACAAACGATGCATGGAACAAAATGGGGCATCATGTGCTTCATCCCTCTCCTCATATATTGTTCATGGATAATAAGATGCACACATGACCAATAAGAGTATTAAATAATTCCATTATCACCATTATAGTAGTCAAGTTTTGAGGCAATTTCAAAGTCGTTCGATTGTCCAAAGTAGATAAATTTTTAATGTTACTTAGTATGCATTGGTGTTGTGCAAATAACATGGATCTGTACTTCAATAAGAACTACATTAGTTTTGAAAAAAACACACAATGTGTAGTCATACCCATGCATGCTAACCAAGGGCCTCCTTCATAGAAAATGTCAAAGGACATGAAGATTTGTAACATATTTATAAGATATAAGTTGATGGTCTGGGGAAATTTGACCCAAATCAAGAAGGAGAAATACATTAGAATGACACATAATCTATATCAAATACCACTAGCAGGACATGCAAAAATTGTGCACATGGCTCCTACGAGTTAATTAGGAGATATTACAGTGCAGTTCGCTCCCTCAAAAGGTAGATGGTCAACACAATGATAAAGTTTAGGTAAAAGTATATTGTCGGGGTTGTAATATTAAGTGGTAAATTTACTTAATATGAATCCACCATAAACTAATTGGTCAAGGCATAAATCTTATATTTAAAATATAAGCATGGTGGAATACACTACTACGTTGACAATATTTAAACTTAAAATATAAGAGTGACCCAAAATAGGGCCACACACCTTAATAAAAATCAAGGCAATCTCCTTAAGATTGGGCACACTGAATATGTCAGAGTATAACACATAGATATGGGCTATATATGTGAGAAAATTAATGATACATGATGTGAACGGTGTGAATATTCATCTACACACATGAGCGAATGTATGTGACAGTTTATAATTCCTCGTTGAAGGTGTAACTGTTATGGATTCGTGAAATAGTGGGAGTTTTGGGTGAAATGCATATTCTTAATAAAAGATAAGTGATTTTTCAGCGGGTTACCAAAATGTTTTCCCATTTAAATCTCGTGCCTTGTGTTCATTTACTTTTATGTTCATGCAGTTAATCTAATATCTAATTCATTCTATGATGTAATCTATCATAACTTGTTGTTTAATCATAAACTATAATCCTTGGCAATTTATTTTGGTGGATATATAAATCTGGTGTATTATTTATCCCCACGTTTCTTAACATGGTATTAAAGCGAGATGTTTTTGGTTGTGTAGGATAAATTTGTTTTGTAGGTGTAGATCATCCGTAGATCAGTTTAAAGAAGATAGCTTGAAGTTTTAAAAACCCATGAAACTCTAATTATAAGTATTCATAGCCTTTTCAAATACTACAGGTGCAAAAATTGAATTTCATGTCAACTTAATTGAAGTTGGAAGTTTTGAAATTTCAAATTAAGTGTGGAAGATCAAAATCAAGTGTGTACTTTTACTCCTTTCTTCCATAGCCTTTTTTGTTTTTTCGGTCATCCGCGGCCTTCCTTAGTGTTTTCTAGTATCTCATGGCATTTCTACGTTTTGCATGGCTTATTTAAGTATTGCACAATTTTTTCCTTGCTCCGTGGATCTCTGCTTTGTTTCACACCTTATTTTCTCATTACATGGCTTCTAGTCGTATTGTGCAACATTTTTTTGTTGCACAGTATTTTGTCTTACATCGTACTCTTTTTTCTTTCCTTGTAACAGTCTATTGCCTTTTGCTTAGTGTGTGAAACCTTTTCCATTATACAACTTTTTTACTCCTTGTGCGGCAATCTGCTCTATCCTACAACATTTTCCCTTGATTTGCATCATTCCATTTTGTTTGTGTGGTATTTTACATTATGCAACAACTAGTTGGATTGTTCCACCATGCTCTATTATGTTATTCGACTTACACCCTTATTCCACATTTTTCTGTTTCACATACTTATCTTTGTCTTACGGAAGACCATTGTTTCACAATCCTGCTTGTCATATTGAGAACTTGTTCTTGTCTCGTAAAAATATTTTTTCATAAACATTCCTTGTCACACATGTTTATTTTTGGTCCCTTGTCGCATGCTCTCTTCTTCCTTACACATATTTTTTCTTAGTTTCGTGGCTTTTTCTTAGGAAATATGCTATGATGTAATCTCAGACTTCTCTTTGGATTCATGATTGTTTTTGTGTTTCCTTTATTTTGCAGACTATTTTCTTGTTCTGCATCTTTCTACCTTTTTCTGAGGACTTCTATTTTGCAAACCTCTTTTGTTCCATGGGATTTTTTTTGTCTTGTGGACTCGTTTCTTTTTTCCACGAAACACTTTTTCTTTGTTCCGTGAGTTTTAAATTTTAAATAATTATAGCTTATTATATTTTGCCTTGTGGCCTCTCACAACTTATTCTTTGTGTTTTGGGATTTCCCATCTTGTTTCTCATACCTTGTTTGAGTGTGTTCATTAAGTTGCAAACATTTCATAATTGTTTCAAATCTGTAGAAGCTTATTTTCTTCTAACTGTAAATATCTACAACTGTTAAAATTGCATAACACCTAAATATTACTTACTATTTTAATATGGCTAATTCTTCTAATGTCTTCATGGATAAATCTCAGTTGTTAAATGTTTCTAAATATAAGATTTGGAGAATTAGGATTATATCCATCTTGATGGCAAGAAAGCTTTGGGATCTAGTAAGTGGTGTTAAAAAAATGACCCACTGGGAGACAAGCTACCCATGAAAACTTGAGTATCTTCTCCCAAAAATCCCAAGAGGCAATGTCCCTTCTGTTGCAAAGTATCAAAGATGAATTCTCGTTGCAAATATGATATATGGAGTCTCCAGTTGATGCATAAATGCAATTACAAACTATGCATAAGTCACATTTCTAATATCATAAAACTCATACTGGAACTGTTTACAACTCCAATGAAAGGAGATGCAAAGATAGTCAATTATCTAACAAATATTAAGAACATTAAGACTGAATTATATGGTTGTACTTGTGAATTATTTTAATATAAGTTATTGTATTTTATTATTCATATTAACATTCATGATAAATTTATAAATTATATATCTATTTTGAATTCTAAATATCAAAATGAATCTAATTTACCTAATTTAGATACCTTGTCTTCTCTACTCATTTAAGAAGAAAGAGTTATGGAGAACTTTAACTCAAAAGAGAATGCATTTTAGGCATTGTTCTCCCAAAATAAAAAAATCATTTAAAAAAAATAGTAACAACAAAATTAATCAACAATCAAACTTTAAATCTAAGTTCAATCGTAATAATAATCAAAAGTTCTAAGGTCGAGTTTGATGGCACATGTACCAATTGTGGTAAATTCATTCGTAAAGAAATTGATTATTATTCTAAATTTAATAATGTTCATAATACTTCTAAACATAAGAACTTCAACAATAAAAAGAAGAATATAAATCGGAATCAATCTAAAAATCAAGCTAATATAATGTTGATCAAACCATTTCTATTTATACTGCTCTTTCAACCTCTAATGATAATGACTGGATCCTAGTTAGTGGTGCCTCTAGGCACATGACATATATTCATGAATTTTTTTCTGATATTGTAGAATGTCATGAAAATATATATCTAGGTGATGATTTTTTCATTAATTTTTAATGATGTGGTAATGTTAAGTTAACAAATGGAACCATTAGTAATGTTCTATTTGTTCCTAAATTAAAGAAAAAAAATTTATGATAATTTTCGAATTTTCATTCTAGTAACGGTCCCCTAGTCTCGCCCCTCTGGGATACTGCAATGGTGCACCTGGCAGGCCAGGGCTTGTCGGAATCTATGCTTAAACGACTGGGTCCCCGTGGGCCTGAAGCTGATTTGCTCCCCCCAGATAGTGACTCGCTTCCTTTGCTGGATGACTTTCCCTCCGTGTCCCTGATCGAGGATGTTGCTTTCGCTGTGCATACGAAATATTTATATTCGAGGGCTATTTTTGCTAAGTTTATTGGGAGACGGCTCTCGTTTCCGGGCATAAGAAATTGGTGCGAAACTCAGTGGGGCAGCGGCCTGAGTATTCATTCCTTGGAAAAGGGTTTTTTCCTTGTGCTTTTTCGTAGCGCTGCTCAGAAAAAACGACACTATGGATAGAAAAAATTCTCTCCTTTCCGATTCTGGTCTTGCGATACGCGATTGGGAACCTCATTTTGATTGTCACAAAGCGGCTGAGGATGGGCTTCAAGTGTGGATCAGACTTTACTCCCCTGCCCAGTGAATTTTGGTTGGCACCCATTCTTACAAAAATTTTCTCTAGTTTAGGGCAGGTCATTCATATTGATCCTGTTACTTTGAATGGTACTCTTTCTTCCTTTGCCAGAGTTTACATTTCTGTTATTCCAGCTCTTACACCAAAGGAAGTTATTCTTATCAATTCCCCCTCGGGTACTTGGAAATAGAAGGTTGTTTATGAAGGTATTTCTAATATCTGTTTCAAATGCTTGAAGCCCGGTCTTTCCCGCAAGTCTTGTAAAAATCCCCCCCCAGGTGTCACGCATTGGCGGAAAGTTTCCCTCGCCTCCCCTGTTCCCCCCTGTTCCCTCCCCCCCTTCTTCCCCCCGTGTTCCACCTTTGCCACCTCTGCCCCTCGTCCCCCTCGCTCCCCCTCCTGTTCTTGAACCTCTTGCTCTGGCTCCTTATACGCTCTCCCTCGTCAAAGAAACGGCAGCTGTTGTTAAGGACTCCTCTCGGATCCTATCTTTGTTCCACGAGGGTATATCCATTGGTATGGGAGGTAGCTCAACCTCCCTCGAGAAATGGATCATGGATAAAGAGGATTTGCTTCTGTCAAACGATACAGCCCCCCTGCTGAACCCAATGCTTATGCCGAGCCTCTTTCCCCTCCCTCGCAGTCGTTGGAACCGACCGCTCCTTCCCACTCCACCTCTTCTCAACGTGAATTTCGGTCCTAAAAGCATTCTTGGCCTCCCTAATAAAAGCAAGCTTTCTCTCAACGAAGTTGCCCACGGGAAGCAACTTCAGCTTCGTTCTTTCTTCCCGTCTTCCAGTAGGAGAGGTGAGTCCTCTCTAAAGCAATCATGATCCTCTTCTCCTGGAATGTTAGGGGTCTTAACGCCCCTAACAAACAACGTCTGTTAAGACGTTACGCCTTGGATGAGGGTGTGGATATTTGTTTGATTCAGGAAACTAAAATGTCGGCTGATGGTTGTAATAGAGGTTGGTTCAGTAAATGGAAAGGCTGGGAAGGCTGCTTCTCGAACTTTGTTGGGGCCTTGGGCTGGTTTAGGCATTCTTTGGAAAATTAACAGTTGCATGATTGAACCCCTTGTTATCGACCTTAATTTCATTTGGTGTAAGGTCTCGATTAAGCACTCGGAGGATTTCTTTTTCCTCTGCAATATTTATGGTCCCTCTACTCCCATCAGTAAAAGGGTTCTCTGGAATAACCTTAGTCAGCTTTTGACCTCCGTTTCAGCTGATAAAATCATTATCGCAGGTGACTTCAATGCTACCCTTTCTGATCGTGATAAACATGGTGGTCTTTAGTGGCATCCTCGCTCGCAGGTTGATTTCTCCTCCTTCGTTTCCTTTGCTCACTTGATTGATATAGAGCCTTGCAAGGGCTGGTTCACTTGGAACAACAGGAGATCCGGGTTCAGTTCCCTCGCAGTGCGTCTTGACCGCTTCTTAGTCTCCGAGCTTTGGCTGCAGCAAAATTTCCTTCTCAAAAGTTTGGTTCTCCCTCTTTCTGGCTCTGATCATTTTCCTATTTCCGTGGCTCTCGACTTCGACCTCCCACCGCGTTGCGCCCCTTTAAAATTTGAGAACATGTGGCTTCAGGACCCTTCTCTCAGGTCGCTGATAAAGGGCTGGTGGGACTCTTTTGCTGTCAAAGGGACCAAGATGTTCCAACTCTCCAAAAAGTTAACTTTTCTTAAAGCTAACTTACAATGCTGGAATCATTCGAAGTTTAAAATTTTTTTTCATGAAAATATCCGTGTAGAGAAGACTCTTTGTTCACTCAATGAGAGAATTCTATTGCATGGGATGTCTCAGGAGGATCACCTGAATGAAAAACTTCTTCTCAAGGAATTGGGGGATCTCCTTCTAAAAGAGGAAACTTTTTGGCGTCAAAAATCTAGGGAAACATGGTTGCTGGATGGTGATAAAAATACCAAATTTTTATTTTCTTCGGTCAGAGCCAGAAGAAACTTCAATTATATATCTTCTCTCAAACTCGAAGACTCCACCATTGCTACTTCGCAAGCTCAGATCAAATCGGAAACGGTGGATTTATTTTGCAAGCTCTTGAATGATATAGCTTCCCCCCTTGGCACTCAGTCTCTCCTCCACTCTCAGATTCCCCGCTGTATTTCAGATGTCGAAAATGCTCTGCTTCTCTCACCCTTTTCCTTAGAGGAGGTACAGAAAATTGTGTTCTCTATGAAACGAGATAAAGCCCCTGGCCTGGACGGTTTTCCTGCCTCTTTCTTCAAGGATTTTTGGGCAATCGTTGGTCCCTCAGTTTGGCTGGCGGTTGAGGAATCTAGGGTTTCGGGGAAGATTCTTGGGAACCTTAATCACACTTTCATATGTTTGTTCCCCAAAAAATCCCCTGCTGAGAAGTTAGATGACTTCAGGCCAATTTCTTTGTGTAATACAACGTATAAAATTATCTCTAACGCAATTGCCAATAGGCTCTCCCCCTTGATGCATAAATTGGTTACTCGGGAACAGAGTGGGTTCATTCCTGGAAGGTCTATTACGGAAGGTATTATTATCTCTCATGAACTTATTCACTCCCTTTATAATTCTTCTAGAGCCGATCTGTTGTTAAAACTGGATTTCAGCAAATCCTACGATCGGGTTAACTGGAGGTTCCTCATCAAATCTTTGCAAGCTTTGGGTTTTGGCGCTCACTTCTGCAAGTGGATCTTTAATTTTATTGCCTCCCCGCGCTTCTCGGTTCTCGTCAATGGGTCTGCGGAAGGCTTCTTTCAGAGTAGCAGAGGTATTCGTCAAGGTGACCCGCTTTCTTCCTTCCTCTTCACCATTGTGGCGGAAGCTCTTAGTCGTAGCATCAAGGCCGCGATTTTTGAAGGTTCTCTGAAAGGTCTCCACGTCTCCACCAATCTCCCTCCTCTTTCTCATCAGCAATTAGCAGACGACACCTTTCTCTTCGGTCAAGGGACTGTTCCGGAAGCCAGGTGCATTTCTTCTATTCTGGATTCCTATTCTTTAGCTGCGAGCCAAGTCTTAAACTTTCATAAATCTGTGATTTTTTTCTTCAACGTGGCCCCCAGGCTACAGGGAAGAATTAAAGAGATTCTTGGCTTCTCTTTGGGCAAACTTCCACACACCTACCTGGGAATTCCTCTTTTTCATGGAAAGGGCAAGGCCCCCCTCTGGAACGGGCTTTTAAATTCCATCTCTGCCAAACTTCTATCTTGGAAAGGTAAATGGTTATCCCTAGCCGGCCGTGCGCTTCTCATCAACTTGGTGCTCCTCTCCATTCCTATATACACGCTTTCCATTTTACAGATTCCTAAATCTGTACTGCTCAAAATTGAAAAGGTGGCCCGCACTTTTCTTTGGCAAGGATGCAGCACTGAACGCAAATTCCATCTTGCTAACTGGGATCTGGTCAAGCTTCCCAAGAAGCTGGGAGGCTTGGGTATCTTGGATATTGCCATTCAGAACATGGCCCTCGGCGCAAAAACTGGTGTGGAACTTCATATATGATAACAACAGACTTGCCTTCTAAGTCCTCACTCATAAATATATGGATGGGCACCGACATGAGCTATTTCTTTCCAGTTCCGAGTTACCTAAGGGCTCCCATTTATGGAATTTTATGTGTAATTCCAAAAATCTCATCGTTGAGAGGATCTCTTGGAAATTAAATAATGGTCGGTTAGTATCTTTTTGGGACGAACGCTAGAATGGTTTCCCTCCCCTCAACCTGCTACCCTCTCTTAATGGTATTATGAATTCCTCCAAACTGTTCTGGGGCTCCCTTGTTTCTAACTACGGCAACCAGCATCCCAACGGCTCGCCCTCCTGGTGTTCGAAAGATATAATGTCTATCGGCGCTTCTGCTCAAGAAGTTGTCCACCTTTCAAATTCTATAGAGGATCGTCATGCTACATACCTAAACAATGATGATTGTTTATTATGGGTTGGTGATCGTTCTGGCCTTTACTCTTTTAAAACAGGGTACAACATTCTCATCTCACAACTCGGCAAGGGTTCTCCGAGTTCTCTTGGTTACTGGCATCCTCATATTACCCCGAAGATTGCTTTCTTCAGATGGCTTGTATTAAAGAGAAAGGTCCTCACCCAAGATAGAAGGCGTGCATGGGGCTTCTCAGGCCCCTCTAAATGTCTTCTTTGCGGTGCGACAGAGGAAGACCTGGATCATCTCTTCCTCTTTTGTCCCTTCGCCTCCAAGTGCTGGGAATGGCTCCTTAATAAGCTCAATCTCTCCTGGGTCCCCTGTAACAGAATTGATGTTAATCTTTCCTCCTGGCCGTCTTTTTCCCATAATTGCTTGCACAGCTCTATCTGGCACGTTAGTCCTTATTTCTTGCTTTGGCATTTATGGTGGAAACGCAACCTTCGTCTTTTCAGAGAGCAAGCGGTGGAGCTCCCTTCCTTCCTTTCCAAGCTCAAGGTGGCCATTTCAGAATGTATAAGTGCTAAGTGTTCTTCTTTTCCCTCTTTTTCCTCCAAGGACTTTGCTACTCTTCATCAGTGGTCACTAATTAAGATTCCCATTCCTGGGTCTATTATTTGCAAAGGGCTCTCACAAATGGAAAAGTTGCTACTGAGGAAGAACACTAGATGGCGTCCCCCTCCCAAGGGGCTTTGGAAACTAAACTTCGATGGAGCCTCCAGAGGCAATCCGGGTTTATCTGGGGCTGGTTGCATCCTCAGGGACAATCGCGATCACCTCATCCACGCGGGCTCCTTCCCTCTAAAAGACAGCACTTGTAACATTGCTGAAGCTCAGGCTCTTCTGGAAGGGGTTAAGATAGTGGTTCAACTTGGAGGCTTAGATTTATGTATTGAAGGGGATTCTCAAATCCTTTATTTTGCTGTTTCCAGTGGTGCATCTCAATCATGGAAATTGAACCTCTTTATTCCACCTATCCATTTTTGGCTCGGTAAATTCCAATCCTAGAACTTGTCTCACAATTATCGGGAAGCAAATTAGGCAGCGAACTTCCTGGCCAACTATGCTATTGACAATCCCTTTGCTATCGTTTCCTCCAACAATGCACACATGTGGCCTGGCCTTTCTCCTTTTCTCTCCCATGATCAAAGGAACACTCGTGACTAATTCGTCAGCGCCTCCACTGCGCCTGGCAGTTCCCCCATGTGTTGGTCTTCTCCCCCCTTCTTCTCGGCGGCATCCTTCCCTCCCTTACCGCTCTCCCGCACGAAGCTCTGGCCCTTCCGTCATTTCCAAGCGTCTCTTGTCAGTTTTCCTCTCGGGACTATTTCTTCTTCACTATCTTATACTCCTATCACTTTATGCCGACCTCCAGGTCTGTCTCTCTCAGCTTTTGCTCTGCTTCTTCTCGGCGTCATGTCTTTCATTGGTTTCCCGTTTGTGGCCCTCCATGGGCAGTTCCGCGAACTAGCAGATGTTTTCGCCATTGATAGGTGGCGTCTAGCCATGATTTTCAAATACTCTTCATCTGCCGAGGCTGAAGCCATTGAAGCCATCCTCGGTGACTCCTACCGCTTCAACGCTCGTCGCCCTCGAACCGCTTCCAACATCGCTTCCGCCTTCATTTCTTTTTGCACGTTGCTTCATTCCAACACTTTGGAAGTGGAACTGGTCACCTCAGACCTAATTTACGCTATTCACACGCGTCAGCCTTCATGATCAACTTATTGATTTCTCACTTCCAGACCCTTTGCTGTGGGTGGAAGCTGTTGATGAGTTGGCCATTGGCTCTGGGCGGGATATTCGTTGGCTTAGCGGGCAGTATAGGGACCTTGTCACTTTTGCGCAGAACTTCCATCCTTCTCTGGACCAGCGTTTTCTTCCGGTTGTGGATATTGATGTGGCTCTTTTTCCTCTTCATTCAGCCATTGATCAGTTGAATGCCCTCAAGGATTGAGCTCTCCATGCCTTCAACTTCCTGTTGCAAGCGGCCTCCTCGCGGGCCGGTCATTCTTCGAGCTAACTGGTGTAGCCCTCTTCCCATCATTGCGCGTTCGCATCCCCTGTCTCTGCGTTCTCCTTCTCTCTAAGTTTTCAGCTCTCATCTTCCTCCTCTCCTTCCGTCTTTCACCTTCTCCTTCTTCTTCTTCTTCTTCGTGTTTGTTGGGTTGGGGTCCCTCTCCCCACCGGTTCATAGCTCCGGTCAAAAGCGTTTACCAATCAAAAAAGAAAAAAAGAAAAAAAAAATTATCTTGTTCTCAACTAATTAGAGAAGACTGCAAAGTTGTGTTATTCATAGATAAATGGTATGTAAAGAATGAGCTTGGTAAGATTATTGTTGTTGGTTTTCAAAAGAAAGACTTCTATATCTTTAAAGGATTTGTTGTTGAATATTTTCTTTCTTCCTCTTCTTGTAATGTTGTTCAATTATGGCATGAAAGGCTTGGGCATGTAAACTTTATTTTTATTTTTTTAAATGTCACGCCTTAACCTTGTTATAGGGCTCCCTAAGCTGAAATCAGACCATAGATCTTGTGAAAGTTGTTTGTATGGTAAGAAACATGTTGAACTATTTCACAGAGTTCATGAGTCTAATTACTCTAACTTACTTAAGCTAATCCATAGTGATGTAAGAGGTCCTTTGAAAGTTCCTTATCTTGGTGAAGCCTTGTATGTTGTTAGTTTCATTGACGAATTTTCTAGGAATGACTTAGTCATATTATATTAAGAAAAATTCCGATGTTCTATCTAAGTTTCGAGAGTTTAAAGCCTTGGTTGAGAACATGGCTAATATGAAAATTAAAAGGATAAGAAATAATAATGGAAGTGAGTATGTGAATAATAAGTTTGATGAGTTGTGTGTGTCTTATAGGATTCAAAGAGAATTAACAACTCCTTATTCTCCTCGACAAAATGGTAGAGCTGAAAGGATGAAGATGACAATCATAGAAATGGCCAGGACAATGTTTCATGCATCTAAAGTGCCTAAGTTTCTATGGGCTCAAGTCGTGAACACTACTATCCACATTATAAATAGGGTTCCTAATAAATCATTGCATCAAAATACACCTCATGAAGTATGGACCAAACAAAAACCTGATATCTCTCTCTTAAGGATATTTAGTAGTCCTACTTCTCTTCTCATTCGTAAAGTCAAAAAGATAGAAACTCGATCATACCTCCTACCCTCGTGTCTTTGTTGGGAATGATGATCATACAAAAGGATTAAGATTATATGATTTATCCAAACATGAGATCATAGAAAATATGAATTTCCATGTTCTTGAGAAACCATTTTTTATTATTCCTCTCTTCCCTCCTTTGTTTTCCCTGAGTCTCTAGAAAATATGGAAACAAATATCCAAGAGGTTGATTATCATTATTTTGATATGATGGATATAGATATTAAGGGGGAGTCTTCTCAATTTGTGTCTCGGTCTATAATTCTTAAGTGGGATTGAAATATGGTTTCTAATTCTCAACATTAGAAAGAGAACCTGTAGTCAACATTCCTATCATGCTTTGTCAACTTTATATGAGGTTGAACCTCAATCTTTTGAGGAAGCCTACCTAGATGAAAGATGGGTTAATGTTATGAAAGGTGAATATAATTCTCTAATTAAAAAACTTGGGAATTGGTCCTTCTTCCTCATAAAATAAGCATTGTAGGATCTAGATGGTTGTATAAAATTAAATATAACTTTGCTGGTAAGATTGAAAATTTTAAGGCAAGATTAGTTTCTCGAGGGTTTACACAGAAATTTGGTTTAGATTGTGTTGAAACCTTTGCTCTAACTTCTAAAGTGAGCTATGTTATAATTCTTCTAGCCCGAGTTGCTCAACATGTATGGGAGATTCACCAAATGGATGTGAAAAATGCTTTCTTAAATTGTGATTTAAAAGAAGAAATTTACATGCTTAACCTAGAGGGTTTAAAGAACCTGGTACAGAATATGTGTGTAAACTTAAAAAATACTTTTATGTTCTTAAACAATATCCTAGAGCTTGATATGCTAAGATAAATAGTTTCTTTCAAGATCTTGGTTTCAAAAATTATTTTACTAATAATGATTTGTTTATCAAATACGAAAACCATAATATTATTATTATTATTTTATATGTTGATCTCTTGATTGCTAGTAGTGATAAGAATATAATTCTTAAAATCAAAGAGAATCTAAGACAAGGTCTCGAAATGACTAATTTAGGACTGTTAAATCATTTCTTAGGCATGGTTATTTTTAAAATTACAAATCTATTATTGCATCTCAAACACAGTATGATTCTAACATTCTTAAAATATTTAGCATGGTTGATTGTAAACATGTCTCTATTCATATGGAAGTTGGAATTAAATTAGATTCAAAACCTGTTTGTGATAAATTTAATCCTACTTTACATAGACAACTTGTTGGTAGTTTGATTTATTTAACAATCATTAAGTCTGATATATCTTATGCAGTTGGAATTATTTCTATATTTATGCAGGATCCTTATGAGGACCACTAGAAAATGGCCAAAGGATTCTAAGGTACATCAAAGGTACAATCAATTATGGTTTGTATTATTCCTCTTTTGATGATGTAAATTTTTTTATTGTGATTCTAACCATGTTGTTCATATTGTGGATAGAAAATCTACTTCTGGATATGTTTTCAAGTTAGGTGCAGGTGAAATCACTTGGAGTAGCAAGAAGTAACAACCAATAGCTAGCTCTTCTAATGTAGAAGAATTTAGAAGTGTTGTGGAAGCAGTAAATGAAGCTATACATCTGAAAATATAGTTGGATGAACTTTATATGGGCATCAAAAGAAGTACTCTTCTTCTACATGACAACCAAAGTTGCATTGCTCTTACAAACAATCCAGTTGAACATAAAATAACTAAACATATTGAGATTCATATGCACTTCATTTGAGAGAAAGTTTTGAATGGTGACATAGACCTCAAATTTTATTCTATTGAATATCAGGTTGCATACATTTTAACAAAGCCATTATGTGTTACAATGTTATGAAAATTTTGTGTTATATTGGGCATTTCATAATTTGGCTGAAATGATCATGTGAATGACATTGATCTTCACCTTTGAATCAAATTAGCATATGTTCTTTGGTTCAACTAATCATATGGATGACCTTGATCTCCACCTCTGAATAAGATGAGCAAGACTCAAATGATCATATGAATGACGTTGATCTTCACCTCTAAATCAGATGAGCATATGTTATTTAGCTCAAATGATCATGTGGATGACCTTGATCTCCACCTTTGAATCAAATGAGTGAGACTCAAATGATCATATGAATGATGTTGATCTTCACCTCTAAATCAGATGAGTTTTCACCTTTCAGAGCTACCCTTGAGGGGGAAATAAAGAGGAATGAGCATATTTTACATGTTTGTTATAATCCAACCTCTTTTATAATGCCACCTCTTATCGTCATGATTGTGTCAAATGTAAAATGTCCCTATGTTATTTCTATTTTGTTTAATTGTCACTTTCTATGAGTTTACTTGTAATACCCAATAAAGCATGATATATGCAATTGTTTGACTCCATAATCTTATGTAAGACTTCCTAGGTAATCGGTTTATCCTGAGAATTTTTACTTTTCTTCTGTACTACGGTTTTTATAAAACCTGCAGAACATTTTCTTTGTGTCACGGCTTCTTGAAGTCTGCAAAACACTAAAGCAGTGTACCGAAACTTTTCTGAAACCTACAGAACACTTACATTGTTTGCGGCTTGTTTAATTTTGTGGAATACTGTGGTAGTGTACCGTGGAGTTACAAAACCCACAGAACACTGAAGTAGTGTACCAAAAAGTTACAAAATCCATAGAACACATGATTTGTTGCATGCTAGCCTAAATCACTTAGATGATTTATGGTTTTAATTCCTTTTGTATAAAAAGGTGACTTGACATGTGTTATTTGGAACAAGTGTTATATATTTGCATGCTAGCCTAGATCTTCATGTGTTGATTTATGGATTGTAAGTCCATTTACATGTGTTGGTTGGAAATTTAGTCATTAGAGACAATCAACATTTCAGGGGGAAAACAATCCCTCCTCTTTATGGGGAGGTTTCCTTATTTCACCAAAAACTTGGAACTCTAATTATTTACAAATGTACAATCTAACCACATCTAAATGAGGATATTGATGCAGTGAATGATTCCATCTTCTCAATATAAAAAAATGGGAATAGGGTTTTGGAGGAAGAAATAACAACTTGTATGGGTAAGAAGTATGAATAAGGGAAACAAAGTTCAAACTAACACATTTATCAAGGATACAAGTATACTCCTTGGTTCTATAAGATTGATCACTAATGTAAGATAAGAAGGGAAGAAGGAAACACTTTTAGTTACAGAGAATGCAAATTTATACTTTGTCAATGCATGCAAAAGATTAAGAATATGTGAGCCAATATATATGAGAATCTATATAATATAAATGCAAAAGACACAAAGTTCTTCACATCATATTATATAGATTGAACACAAAGTTTCATAATGCACATATATTAAACAATCACATTCATATATTGCAGGAAAAGAAAGTAGAAAGAACACATATGAGAGGGAAAGAAGTCTTCTTCTGTATCGATCAAAATTATGTATTTACATTCAGGAACACCAATATCCAACAACTTTACAAGTGAGAGAGAAGCCTTATATATATTGAGGGGAGGATGTAACTACCTTTCTAACTAATTATATTTTAATTAAGTGCCAAACACTTAATTAGTCAATTAAATAAGTTGGATTTATTTACAATTCTATTTTCAAAATAATAAAGCCAACCTCAAAATATAACAATTAGATAAAATAATATTTAAGAATTAGAATAAGAAGGAACATATGAAAGAGGCACAACTGGGACTTCATCTTGAGAACATGAATCATGAATCTAGTCACACTGTCAGTATTTTCCATGACCTTGGGGATAGTGGTGTTAGACATGGCAGCCAACTAGCTTCTAAGAGAATAATCCATCTCCTTTGTTATTCCATCATTCTGCAGTAGACCTTTGGTGGCTTCCACAATCACATTATGCAAATCTGAGAGATCTTCCATTTTATCCTTGTTGAATGACTCTGATTTGAATAAATTATATTTTATTAGTGAATTAAATTTTTCTTTGACTTCATCATCTTAATTTCTCTCCATGTAATTGTCTTTATAGAATTGGCAACGAAGAGCTCGTAGATCAACAAATATTTATGATTTCAAATATTCACCTTTTTGTACCATATTCTTCAATTCAGTTACAAATTCCTCAAGTACTTTGATCCTCCATTCAACAGTGTAGACCCACTTTTTGGATAGGTTGTTTTCTAGAATCATCAAAGATCTTATGAGATAATAAAATGTTCTCATTAGTGGTACTTGTTGAGTGTCATTGATACTCATACTTTAATCAAATAATTTTGTCAATCTAGAGCGGTGTCCATGGTTGTTTACAACAAAGGGAACAGTAGGAACTACTCTCAGAATGTACTTAAAAACAAAACTAAAGAAATGATGAATTGATCGTGATTAAAAAATGAAATGCTTGGAAGGAAAAATGTGATCAAATACAGAATTGAAACGTTCTTAACTTAACTCGATACTGAAAAGTAAATACATCAAAACAACCAAATAAATGCTAAAACTATAATGTATCAGAAATACAGAAAGGAAATAAATGTAAATATCCCTTTTCATTGGTTAGGAGTGACCCTTATTCCTTCCCTTCGATCAGGTTTAATACTGAAATTCACATAACAAAAATTTTCCCCAAATCTGTTATCTTTATTGAATTGGAAATTATGCTTGTACAATGAATCAAATGACTGAACCGAACCACTAAATCTAAGTACATTATCTCTTTTATACAAGAGAATTTCTAGTCCCTTTAGGAGAGAGCTAGTTATTCCAAATGACTAACATCTACTTAACTAGATGTTGACTGAAACAATGACTATCTAGTTTTAGAAATACATTAATGGAAGGAGTAATCCTTGAAGTGTTTAGACTTGAATCATTATTAACAACTAAAAAGGAGGTTAGTGATCAACTCCTTTGAAGGGGTCAATCACTATTGGAATATTCTTCATATTATTAAATGATTGAAGATAATTACGGTGATAGTAAGTCTCTAGTTGTTGGCCGCATCCCGTCTCCCAGTGACTGGAGTAATTAATCCTCAAAGTTGGCCTGAATATTCGTTGAGTTATTAGCGCTACTTTCTATCCATGATGTGGTTATGCCAGTTGTGATACCATTAGTTCAAGCTATATGTATGCATGTGCAAATCCCCTTATTTAGAAAATTAGGGATTGAATGAGCTTGATGTGAAACTGTACGTTCTCTATTAATGTAGAGGTGAGTCTTGTGTGAAACCAATTAGAGTCCTATGTCGGTGTTTGAGTTAAGTCATGTGCTATCAGTGATACTCAACATATACTTTTCAAAAGTGAATTAAATGCTTATAAACAGATCAATTCAAGCCCTTTTCTGAGGAAGAATTAACAAGATAAAAATAACAACCATATGCACAATAATTCCTTCAAAAACATAGTAAAGTATTAAATATAAGAAGTTAACATTATACATTGTGTAGTATGACATCAAAATGGTATGAGGATAGATATGGTTTAAACATCACAAAATGGGGTTCATTAGTACTCATGATTACGATATTTTAAATACTATCTAGCCAAATCTTGAGTTCTTTGTCAATAAGATTAATTGTTACAATGAATTGATCTTATGCTGAAGATATGTTATCATACATTTTGTATGCCTCATCAATGAATCCCAAACTAGAAATCAACATACCTTGAATCCAAGCCTTGGAAGCTCTGTCAAATGCTGCATGCTTGTGGATTTCTGTTATGGCCTTGATATCCTCTTCTAAAAGGACATTTGTACGAGGTAGTGAGGAGAGAGGAGTGGGATCCAGAGGGGTTTTTTCAGTTGAGAGAATGGATTTGATAATTTTTTAGAGAACCTAAACTTGCTCCTCAAGTTATTCTTGAGTTTTCTTCCCTTTCTCTACCCTCTTAATTACCTTTGAGATAGTCTCCTTGAGGTTTTTCACTTCTCACTCAGGAGTGGATTCTCCAAGTAAAATTCTTGTCAACTCCAAGTCTACAATAGTTATGTCTTTTTCATTTTTATCTCCCTTTAACCTATCAATTTCTAGAAATTTTTGTCGTGTAGCATCTGAAACAAAACGGGAGGTCACCTTGGCTTTCTTTGGGGGAGGAGGAGTTGTGCTAAGTAAAGAAGCCACTGCATCAAAACTAGGAGCAACAATTTGTGAAGAAGTCTTCCTCTTCCTGTTGTCAATCATGGGTTGTACCCATGTGAATGAGTCACTGGAAGGTGGAGCTGAAGGGGGGTGTCAATGCAAGGACATTATGATGACCAAGAGGTTGAGAAATGACAACCTCAAGAGTAGGAACTTGAATAGAAGAAGATGGTCTCTTGACATCAAGTTTGGGCCTACTAGTTTTTCTTGGGTCAGGCTTAATGATCTCCACCTCATCTTCCTCATCTTCACCTTCCTCATCACCTTCATCATCCTCTTCCTCTTCGTCATTCTGATTCTTTTGTTCCTTACCCTTATGTTGTGATTCATATTTTCTCTCCTCTGTTGCCTTCACTTCTTTCTCAGAAGGTTGTGGCACTTGTTCAGGTGCATGGGCAATTCCTTCAATTGATTCTTGAGTTTTCACTTGCTCCACTTCTTTTTGGGTGTTTCATCAATCTTCTCTACATCATTTGTTTTAGCTTTCTTTGCATACTCCTTAGTTGTTGAATCCAAGGGTAAAGAAGAAGGATTCAACTGAATTGGAGCTTCCTGATGGAAAGTAGAAACTTCTTTGTGTGAGGTGGAGGCTTCTTGAGAAGAAGATTGCTTCATTGTTTCTTTGTACTCTTTCATTCTTCTACTGAACCCCCTCTTTGTCCTTGCTAGCACATGATTGTTGAACTTGGAAGGATAATCTCTTTCTTTCTGTGACCAATCAATAGTTGAAATAGGCATATGTTGAATGGTTTTGATAAATTCCACATAATACAAATCACATTTATCATCCTCCAAGTCTTCAGGAACCTAGTATAAGTTGATATTCCTAATTTGTTGCAGTGATAACCTTCCAAAATATATTTTCCTTACTTCGTGCTCATCTGCACAGTCTTCCCACTAGTCCTCAATTGTGGGAGTATGATAGTATGTCATTCTCTGATGCTTGGAGATGAAGCCCTTACTATCAAAGGATGATCCCTTTTGATAAGTATGGAATTTGAAATCAGAGATTGTCTTTTCCACATTTTGTGTATCCAAGGAAGATTTGCATGTATGGTTTCCCAAGGAGATAGGAAATTGAATGCCAGTGATTTTATTATCTTTACATGTCCTGTGCAACATATCCAACTGTATGCAGACTTCCACAAGAACCAATTTATCATTACAATACAAATGCAACTTGTTGGGCACACCCTCAAAACTATCTATCCTCATGTAAGAGAACTTTCTGAACTGGATGAAGAGGCTTCCATAGGTAGAGATCAATTGTTTTTCCTATGCAGAGATCCTCTCAGCCACATTCCCTTCCAATGGCCTAATTATGAACATGGTATAGGCATAATTAACCCTTATGTGATGAGTTTTATTGTTTTCATAAGTGAGATGAGGGTAGAACTCATATATTGGTGTATTCTTTTTATCATCCTACGGTGACAATCCTACCCATACTCTATAATTTGCAATGGTATACATCATGTATGATGTCATATAGAAAGTTTTACTTTGTTGCACATTTACCAGTTGTTCACTTAGGTTCTCACAAATGATCTCTCCCCAATTCAAACTTTGTTTTCCTTCACATCTGATATTAATATATACACACATCCAATACTGAAATTCATTAGTGGAAGGTAAGCCCATTATCATTTCCTAAAAGGTGATCATATTTGGCAGCTCCTCTTTAAAATATGACCTGTATAGGACCTTGGGAAACTTGGAAGCTCCTTTCTTGTGAGATTTGAACCAGGATTTGGCTATCATTTTCCTATATCTATCTTTGTCTTAACAAAAAATATTTTGAGCCTGGACTCGGGTCAAGGTATTGGAGTAATCAAAGGTGGGAATCTCCAGGGCTACATTTATGTAATTGGCATCAAGTTTGACGATAATTTGGTCTTTAGGGTCCATGGCTTCTTTGGTTTCAGGTTCAAAACTTGAGCCATATGCAAGGACAATATCAGTGCATTGAATAGAGAGGGGAAACCCAACAATATAGATGATTCCACTAAATTTTATACATTGGTTAATGATGGTGAGAGTGTCTTCAAAAATTTGGGCCCAAAAATTCTCTGAATTCAGGTGCCTGACATCATTATCTTCAATATTGAGCACAGAGGTTTCCAATGAAGAAATATTCTCATACCCTACGTATTGGAACTTCATTGTGGAGGTGTGGGAGAAAACTCAAGGAGAATGGAGGCTTAACATTGGTTTTCAGGAGGTATTAAAGGAGAGAATTGAAAACACAAACACTTGTCAAATTACACCAAGAGTGCATGGAATTACTCACCTCCGGTATGAGAATAATGACTCCTCCACAACAGTCCTAACGTAATTTTAAATTTTGAAATTGGGTAAAAAATAAGCAAGTTATGGCAAAAAACATCTCTTAGGGCACAAGAGCAAAAAACACAGTGAACAATTTGGAATGGTGCAAAATGACCAAAAATTTACCCTTTATAACAAAAAAAATCAAAAATAGGGTTAATTTGGTCCACATAGGGAAAATGCTGGAGTCGACGGGCTTTGGAGAACTCATTTAATTAATTTCCTTATAATATGCAGATATAACGAGGATGGGGGAACAAAGGTCCCAAGGGAACAAGTTCATCGGGTTCTAAATATCACCAAAATATTCACATTACATAAAGATTCAATGGATTTCGGAAGGTTTAAAGTTACAGGGAACGAAGTGCTTGAGGGAATGGTCATGCCCGACGCAACAATCTCCACACTAACTATGGGAAGCAAGGATTTTGGGTGAAAAGCGAGTGCGGGGAATAAGGATTCAACGAGAACGAGTTCTTTATGTTTTAAAAACATCCACATTGTCCTCAATAAACCAAATTTTGATGTATCATGGGAAATATAAACATGCGGGGCACAAAGGTTCGGGAAGGACTATTTTTGTCCGACTTGGAAATCTCTGCATAACTGTTGAAAGCATGGTTTGCAGGCAAGAAGGCATTGCAAAGAACTATGAGGTGTGGGGAACAAGGAGTTAGGCATAAAAAGTTCCACAATACTATAAAAATTCCACACAATAGCGAAACTAAATGCACTGCAGGTGGAATGGAGATCCGGGGGAACAAGAGGAATGGAGGAATTGTTCCTCATGTTTCATCAAAACCCACCATTGCCACACAACACTGGAAAAAGGCTCAAATCAACTTAAAATAAACTAATTGTTAGACCTTTTTCACTCCTTAGACTTCAACAAGGACAAATATATTAAGACAAAGGGGGTCAGTTAGTCAAAAATTCAATTTTTTTGAAAATTCCATATTTTTGGGTGAGTGACAACAAAATGAAAAATACAATTTTACATGTTTCCCTACTTCACATTAAGGGGGAGTGTTGGGGGTTGTAATATTAAGTGAGAAAGTAACTTAATACAAACCCATCATAAAATAAACAGTAATGACATATATTTTATATTTTAAATATAAGCATGGGAAAATTCACTACTATGTTGGCAGTATTTAAACTTAAAATATAAGAGTGACCCAAAACAGGGCCACCCGCCTTGATATAAATCAAGGTGATCTCATTGGGATCAGACACACTGAATATGTCAGAGTGTAACACATAGATGTGAGTTGTATATGAGAGCAGATTGATGATAGATGATGTGAATGGTGTGAAGATTCATCTACACACATGAGCGAACGTATGTGACAGTTTATAATTCCTCCTTGTAGGTGTAACTATTGTGGATTCATGTGATAGTGGGAGTGTTGGGTGAAATACATATTCTCAATAAAAGATAATTGATTTTTCAGTGGGTTTTTTTAAAGAAAGTTTTTCCCACTTAAATCTTATGTCTTGTGTTCATTTAATTTCATGTTCATGCACTTAATCTAATATCCAATTCATTCTATGATGTAATCCATCATAACTTGTTGTTCAATCATAAACTATAATCCTTGGAAAATTATTTTGGTGGATATATAAATTTAGTGTATTAGTTTTCCCCGTGTTTCCTAATATATATCATAAGGATTGGAAAATAGAATAATAATCATGTCCCAAAAATTCCAAGTTGGATAAGATGTTCAAACCTTTAAGAGAGAATTGGAAAACTGCATGTCACCTAAGTAAGAACACGTCAATTATATGGTTTATAAAATTGGAGGAAAAATAATGTGAAAACAAGCAACCCATAACCCATTTTTAGAAACATGGAATCAAGTTAGTGTTAGTGTGGAATCACAACACCCCCTGGGTGTGAAGTGGGGCATTCAGTGTGATTGCACAATATGGGACCATCTCTCAAGCTATGGGACTTGCAAAACTTGAGATGGACCTCCGGAGAAAGTCGGTTCTTGCTTCCTAATCTACCTGCCACAAGCTACTCCAGTGCAGGCAAAACCTATTCTATCCTAATCTAACCATTCCAAGGGGACAGCGAGAGAGAGGGTGAAAGAGCCTACACTAAGTGGTGATACACCAGAAAAGGAAGTGGTTGAATCACAGACCCGGCCGTCTGAAGTGGAGAGAGGTGAGTAGAAGAGAGGGTGGACAGAATGCACCACGGACCAGAGATAGATTTCACACAGACACCACTTTGAAACCCATTAAACACAGTTCCCAGGACCTACAATGAACATTAGAATATGCACAGTATACCCTGCAATGATGAGAGGTAAGAAGAGACAACAAAATAAGCCAAGGATGAACAGGTGCATCAAGAAATAGATTTTATTGCTCCAAAATGTTACATAATACATCATCAATGGGAAAGAGGCAAGAAAACGCCATTACAGAGCCATGGGAGGAGGCTTAGACTCTGCATTCTACCCTAAGGAAGAAAGAGAGAGGAGGGCAGGAGAGAAACAATGACCAACCCTTTGAATATGCCCCTTCATTACAATATATACGAAGAATAACACAAAGAAGAGGGGAGGATTAGAATCCTACTTCAACCACCTAGAGATACACATTGAATCCTACTTTAAAAGCTCAACCACTATCAATCAATGTCTTTCTCAAATCTACCCCAAATATGTCATGTCTAGTTCCGTGGCGGATCAAATCAAATCAGATCTGGTAGTTAGAGAAATTGGGCTCTATATTAATGGCCTAGAAGATTTTTTCCCATTTTTCACCCACCAAAGCCTATTAATAATGATATTTTATGTTTCCATGGCATAGAGGGTGTCGAGACGTTTATAAAAAGTCTTCTCCCACCCAAATCTGAGTCTCCAGTCAAAAGATATGGCCATTTGAATATTTGGATTGTGGGCGAGCAATATTTTAAAGAGTTTGTCCATACAAGGTCCACGTGGCGGCCTCTGCATGCTCCTTGGGCTTCTTTGTATTTTTCCTGAGTCTCTTTGCTTGGTGGGGCCAAAAGTTTGACCCTGGACACATGGCGGCCTAGCGCTTGTTTGGAAACTTGCCCCAAATTTTACCTATGAAATAGCGTTGTGTTGACACTTGGCTCCCTTTGCTGGCCTGCCTCTGCTTTGACTATTCATCCCCAAACTCTGTCCCTTTTTGGACTCTGAGACACGTGGAAGACCCGTGCTCATTTGAAAACTACTTAGGATTTTACCTTTGAAGGAGCATCGTGTTGACACTTGGTGCCTTCTGCCTGCACTCTATATTTAGTCATTTTGGGCCCACTCTCCTTTTTGACCTCTGTTGACCATTTGCTACATGGAGGGCTGGTGTAAGTTTGAGTCTCTAACCTGGATCCCACTTTTGAATGTGCGTCATTAAGACACTTATCACCCTTCGCTAAGTTGAATAATTTTCAATGGGCAGTGTAACTTTTGGGGCTCTAGACGCGTGGAAGCTTGGCACTCATATGGGTCTGCCCATTTGGATTTAATATTTGGAGGTGCACCATTTGGAAACTTGGCTCCCTCCGCTATCTCCTCCATACTTAGCCATTTTTGGGCCTGTTCTGAACCATTTGTGAAGCCCAAAGACTTTAAGCCTTCGTTGTTTCTTCTCCTTTGAGCCTTTGGTTCTTTGACACTGCTCAATGTCCTTCCTCAACCCTGTTGTTCCATTTTAGAGCCCACCTGCAGCCTGTTTGCTGGATTTGAAGCACGGGCTCGTTCAACGGGGCTGTTTATTGAACTTCTTCTTGCACGAGGTCATTTGATCTTTCGTAGGCCCCGACACTCCATTGTAGAGTCCCTATGTTACCTCATTATAGGATTTGAACGTGATTTCTCTGGTTTCTGTTGTGCGGGGTCATTGCTGACCAATTTTACCTGGGGGGAAAAATATGTATAACAGTAAGTGAGGACATGCGTGTTATATTTGACAACAAAAACCTTGCACACAAGCTACCCAACTAGCAATCGCATCTGTACAATGCAATGTGAACGCCAACGGTATACGTTATTTGTTTTAGAGGAATAGTTATTACTTTTGTAGTTGATGTTGATAATTGGTGTGATTAATTTCGTAAGTGTAGATATATAGATGAATCAAAATATTTTTCACAAAGATTCAATATTTTTACATATTTTTTTGTCTTCTCATAAAGGTCAAAAGACAATTTATCATCCTTGTGTAGAGAATATGGGTTTGAGTGCATATTTTACACCAAAAAAAAAAACACATTCCATTTTGATGTTACCACTAATAAAAGTTTCCCTTTGAAAAATCTCTAATGTAATGGACAATATGCTCTACAACTTTTGAAAATTAAGACACACCAAGAAAACCATTGAAGATCTCACAATAACCGTGTATTCACATATAACTTGCCTAATCTTAAATGCGTGATCTACCAAATTTTAATATCATGAGTGATAACCTTGGGCATAATGTTGTCTATTTTTAAAATAGCACTTAGTAGTAATCAACAGTCAAGGGACAGCAAGTCCCTCCTCTTTATGGGAGAGGTTCCCTTAGTGAAAGAAAACAACGAAGCTTATATACACATATACAAATTTTATATTGATGAGGACTTCTGATACTTTGAAATGTTTCATTCCATCATAAATTATCAATACTTAAGAGTGGAAGAACAAAGAAACTGAAAGGGAAGAACACAACAATACTTTCAGGTAATATAGATAGCAGAATATAACCTTATACGTACTTAGCAAAAAAAAAGGAACACATAATTGAATCATTCACATGGGCAACATCTGATATTATTCCACAGACACAAAGTTCTAGAAATCATATCAAAAGAACACAAAGTTTCTAAACATGAAATATTGATGATTCATAAATCTCAAGCAAGAATAGAAAGGACAAAAAATGAGAATGAGAGATAAGGGAAAATATTCTGTATTGATTTACTTTCAATTTTAATACATTTCAAAAGTATTGTGGTCCCAACCCTTAACAATGGCATGAAGAGCCCATTAAATAGCTTACAAAGATAGTTACATTCGGTTCCAACTTATTTTAATCTAAAGATTAAAGACTACTTAATAAATACATTAATAGAATGTCTTTTAATCAAGTATTACATCATGGGTTTTAAAACCCCAAAATAAAAGAAACTACTTAGGACTCAGGAGAAGAAACATCTGAAGGAGGTTTAGAGGGACCAACTGTCTTAAGAATCTGATGTCTGAATATTTTTGATGCTTCAGCTATCTCCATGCACTTTGGGATGGTAGTGTTTGAAGTGGCTTGAGTCCACATGCCAAGACACTTCTCCATATCCTTCTAAAACTCTTTGTTTTCCAGAAACTCTTTGTTTGCCTCAGTGATAGCTGATTGGAGAGAGCAGACATCTTTCATATTCTCTTTAGACATTGACTCTTCCTTGAAAAGATCCTCTTTGATGAAGGTGTTGAACTGGGCCTTGATCTCCTGTATGGAAAACTTATTACCTGAGGCTTCATCCTAGATTTGACAATGAATATCTTGGAAGGTAGATAGAACACAAGTCTTGAAAGCTTCTCCTTTCTACCACATATTTTTTAGTTCTCCCACTTGCTTCCTCCAAAACCTTGATCTTCCAATCAATACTGAAAACCCAGGATTTTGATAGATTGTTCTTGGCTTCATCAAATACTTTGTTTGCCAATAAAATATGCTCATTTTTCTTGCTCATAAAACGAATATCTTGAATGCATTCACACCATAGCTTTAGTTCTTTCTCCAAGCCACTGAGTGTTGTGCTGAATTTCAACTGTAATTTGGATACCTTCTCATGTGACTTGAATGGCCTCCTCAATGAATTTCAATCCGGCCACTGTCATATCATCAACCAGTGATTCGATGGCCTTTCCATAAGTGACATGTTTATGAATATCCTTGATGGTCTACATTTCATCCTTGCTGAGAACTATGGGAGGGGGAAGAGTGGTTAATGGAGTTGGATCCAATACCTTATCTTTTGCCAACATGGATTTTATAAAATCTGAGAGAACCTGATTATGTCCTTCCAATTGCTCCATAGTTTGTTTTCCCTTCTCCACTCATTCAATGACCCTGGTCACAGTTTCTCTGAGGTTATGAACCTCACTTTCAGGCGTAGACTCCCCAAGTGGAATCCTCATGAGTTCCAAATCAGACACTAAAAGGTCTTTCTCTTATCTATCCACCTTAGGCCTTGCTAATCTCCATGAATTATTGACCCTTTGAATCTGATACTAACCTTGAGGTCATCTTCGCTTTCTTTTCTGGAGGAAGAGGAGTAGTACCGAGCAAGGGCTACCACAACATCAAACTTGGGAACCAAAATTTGAGAGGTGGACTTCCTTTTCCTACTATCAATGAAAGGCTGAACCCAAGCAAAGGATGAGGAAGAGGTAGAAGGAACAATGGGTTGGAGTGCAAGTGTACTCATCGCACTCAATGATTGCACCACAGATGTTTCTAATGGAGAGGTTGGCATATCCTCAGGAATATCCTTGGAAGAAGAGTCCACCAAACCCAGAGATTCAGACATTTGGCCCTTATTCTCCATCTCAGTAGTGTTGATAGGGGTTTCTTCCTCTTCCTTCAGTTCTTCACTGTTATCCTCACTCAAAAAATGACATCCTCTGACTTTGCGAGAACCTGTGACTGTTCCAAAGAAAATTCCTCCTTTTCCTCAATCATTTACTCTTTCTTGATAACCTTTCCTTTCTTCATGTATACCTTGGTTAAAGAGGAAGGAGTGGATTGCTCGAGGCATATCAACATTGAGTGTAGGTTCTTCTTTCCTAGGAGAGGAAGTTTCTTGTGAAGAAGACCTAGCTCTATTCATCCTGAAGTTCTGCATCTTCTTATCAAACTAGAGTTTGGTTCTCACTAAAACCAGGTTGATCACCTCTTTCAAATCATCCTGCTCTTTTACAAACCAATCAATGGTTTTAAGAGGAGAGTGTTTGATGGTCCTCTCATATTCAATAGATTGTAGGTCTTCATCATCATCCTGGAGTTTTTTAGGTACTTTGTAGAGATTGAAATCTATAATTTGTTGAAGGGAAAATCTGCCAAAATACCTTCTCCTGGCCTCAAAGTCATCTACACAATCAGCCCAATAATCTTCAGTATCAGCAAAGTGAATGAAACCTAATATGAGATTCTTAGCAATATATCCCTTGATATCAAAGTAATTTCGAGACTTGAAATGATGAAGAGTAAGAGGAACAATGGTTCTATCAATGTTCTGAGCATCGAGGGTTGTTCTGCATGTATAATTTCCCAAGGTGATAGGGAAACAAATGCCAATAATATTTTTATCTTTGCAAGTCCGATGAAGTTTGTCCAACTGCCTACAAATTTCAACCAGGGTCCATTTTATCATTGCAAAACATAGGAAGCTTTAGAGGGGAACTGTCAAAACTAGCCAACCTGAGATATGAAAACTTTTTAAATTGAGTGAAGAAACTCCCATATTTAGATGATCAAGGTCTTTGCTTCCTTAAGAAAATCTCTGAGTAGTATTTCCTTCCAAAAGTCCTCACAATGTACATGGTGAAGGCATCGTTGACTCTCCTAAAATGATGATTGCTAACTTTAAGAGTGAATTGAGGACAATACTCATATATAGGAGCATCCTTCTTATCCTCAACGAAAGAGAAGCCAAGCCATTCCCTAGATGTTGCAATAGTGTACATGAGATAAGAAGACATGTAGAAGGTCTTTGTTCTCTGAACGTTAACTAGCTGCTCTATTAGGTTTTCACAGATTATCTCACCCCTAATTCAGATTCTGCTTCCCCTCACAAATGATGTTGATATAGGGACACATCCAAAAATGAAATTCATTTATAGAAGGCATTCCCATGATCCTAGCCAAAAGAGTGATGATGTCTGAAAGTTCTTCATTGAAATCAACCTTGAAAAATGATTTTGAAAGTCTCGATGCTCCCTTTTTAGGGTTCTTCAACCATGATTTAGCTACCCTAGCTTTATATCTCTCACTATCCTAGTTAAATAGTGTTTGTGCTTGAGCAAGGGTGAGGGTATTGGACCCTTCCACCATTGGGATGCGTAGGGCAATACAGATAGCTTCGAAATCTAGTCATGCAACTACTTCAGCATGTACATCAACAATATCTTTGGATTCTAGATTAAAACAAGCCCCACAAGCAAGCACAATATCAACACACTAGAACAAAGATAAGAAAACCTACCTGCAAATGTAATCCCACTATTTTTGATCATTTGGGTGATGGGAGTAGGGTTATCACATCCAAGTCTACTCCAGAAATCATCAAGGTCTAGATGTTGAGCTTCACTGTCACCGATGTCAGGTACAGAGGTTTCCAACGAGGAGAGGTTTTCATGCTCTTGGTACTGCATCTTCATCATGACAGAAGGTAGAGAGAAGATAACCTTCAATGGAGTATTACCATGATCTCAAATAATCCCTACAAGAGAAAATATAGAAGTACAGGCGTGGGCAAGGGCTTGCTTTACATGAATGCAAGTGAGGGGAAAAATGAGCAGGCAAGTGTGAGAAAGAAAGAATAGTTATACTCCTTTATATAGCCACAAATTTGAATGCAAGGAGAGAGAAAATAATGAATGTGTAATAAATAACCCTGCACCGAATCAAAAAGGTGATATGCGGGAAAGTCAGAAAAACTTGGCCCAGATGGTCCATGGCACATAGGGACACAAGGGACGCGTGGAGCCAATATACTTAATCCAAGAAGAATGTGGCAAAAGTGGGTTTGGGGAGCACAAACGGTCCATGGGACATGTGGGATGCGCAGAGCTGATTTAGCTGATATACAAGGCAATGTGGGAAAGTCAGTGAATTGATGAACAGAGGGCCCGACAGCACTTGGGACATGCAGGACACACGAAGGTGATTTAGTCGATGAGTAAGCGTGTGCAGGTAAATCAGGTGAATCAACGAACAAGAGGCCCAGTATGTACTTGGGACATGCGGGACAAAAATGTCTGACTTAGCTGATGGGAGAGGACTGCGGGTAAATCAGTGAATCGACGAACATGAGGCCCATCTACATTTAGGACACACCGAGATAAGAATGTCCAATTTAGCCGCAAAACACCAAAAACGACCCCAAAGAGTGAAATTTTCTAACTTTTTGAATTTCTCTCTTTACCAGAAAACTTCCAAAGGACACTGACTCAAAATTTTGGAAATTCTGTCTTTGAAAAAAGGAGGGAATTTTGAGGGTGACAACATAGTCCCGACATGATTCTGATTGCAGTGGAGGTGGCAGCATCTGAATGGAGTCTACCTACCCCACTTTGTAACGACTATTTTTTAAAAAAGTATTTAAAAAACCCATTGTTTTTAACTACAAATAAAAGGTCAAAGGGTGTTGCAACGTAGACATTCATTGCGAAAACTTCACAACCAATCCCTGCCTCTTGAATGCATATATTTATACGCTTAATTAAATGCATTCATGTCAAGCAAGGGGCTTTTAAATCAGAATTTATCCAGAAATCCAGCCAAATTCATGGGATCTTTTAATGCATGGGATTGATATGTTGAAGAAACTACAATAGGTAATTGTGGCTAGGATAGGTCATTAGGCACTAGGAAAGGACATAGAAATGATACAAATACAGGCTTCTCTCATAATGAATCTGATTATCATGGTCATTATACTACAAATGAATCTTGGGGTGGGACTCGGGATGGTCAAGAGCGGCACAAGAAAATCATAAGGGAAAGGTCTCCTAAAAGCATTCAGATTAAAATATTTGATGATGTCTCCTAAAAGGTCATTCCAATCCATTTTAATTAGAAGGTTAGAGATAGATTGAATTCTTCTATTTCAAATTATGAATCTACAATGTACAAATCCATTTTTATTCATAACATAATCATTTTACTCATCGTGTAGGATGTCCCACAGACTTTCGTTTACCATGTAATCATAAAACAACAGGTTTCCATGTGGAGAAAGTGAATATCCATGCAAACATTGAAAAGAAGCACACTAAGTTACAGTTTCCCTTGAAACAAAAATACATAGCATATAGATCCAAAAACATGACCTTGTGAGTTAAATAATCAGATTTTCAATATAAAGAAATTACATATCCACTATACTCCTCGGATTTCCAAACTCATATGGCAGAAACTCATTCAGTCTATTTCCGCTCAAATTCCTTGAATTTATAATTGTGATGAATTGTCAAGTCAATATAATGTTTATTAATAGAAACTGGACTTCTTGTTTATGCTCTATAAAATCCTATATGGATAAGACTTTACAAATTTCATTAGATGTTCCAAAGCCCCCACAGCTCCCGAAATGGGTCCAGAAAGTTTATTATCAAACAGCTCCCTAGGATTTCATGTAATATCAAAGATCAACAAAACATTTGGAAGTCTTTCACAGTTGTCATCTAGACAGTAAATTTCTCTCAAAACACAATTCTTAATAGCTTATTGAAAGTGTAACCAAAAAATAAAAAATAACTGGACTTAGAGTGTATCTAAATTTATAATATATCTCAGCTCTATCGAAATTGCTCCCTTAGTATGGAGTCTACCTACCTCACTTTGTAACGACTATTTTTTAAAAATGTATTTAAAAAACCCATCGTTTTTTACTACAAATAAAAGGTCAAAGGGTGTTGAAACGCAGACATTCATTACGACAACTTCACAACCAACCCCTGCCTCTTGAATGCATATATTTATATGCTTAACTAAATGTGTTCATGTCAAGCAAGGGGATTTTAAATTAGAATCTATCTAGAAACCTAGCAAAATTCATGGGATCTTTTAATGCATTAGATTAATATGTTGAAGAATTTGTAATAGGTAACTGTGGTTGGGATAGGTCATTGGGCACTGGAAAAAGGACATAGAAATGATACAAATACATGCTTCTCTCATAATGAATCTGATTATCATGGTGATTATATTGCAGAAGAATCTTGGGGTGGGACTTGGGATGGTCAAGAGTGGCAAAATAAACTCATAAGGGAAAGGTCTCTTGAAAGCATTTAGATTAAAAGATCTGATGATGTCTCCCAAAAATTCTTTCCAATAATACCACCATCTCTAGTGTCTGAAGCAAAGAAGACACATAAATATGCATTTGATGGAGTAAAGTTTTATTTATAAATATTGGACATATCAGAAGAATTTTCAAGACCAGATATTTATAGTCAATGTATCGCTCTACTCGGCAGAGAATGCAATGTTGGTTCTTGCAAATCCAATTTCAACACTGATATGCCCTCTAAAGACCACCAGTTAGAGGTGTTACATTATTTATCACACCTCGTAGCATATAGATCCAAAAAAATGACCTTGTGAGTTAAATAATAAAATTTTCAATATAAAGAACTTACATATCCACTATACTCTTTGGATTTCCAAACTCCTCTGGCAGAAACCCATTTAGTCTATTTCCGCTCAAATTCCTTGAATTTATAATATTGATGAATCGCCAAGTCAATATAATGTTCATTCATAGAAACTAGACTTCTTGTTTATGCTTTATAAAATCCTATATAGACAAGACTTACAAATTTCATAAGATGTTCCAAAGCCCCAACAACTCCTGGAATGGGTCTAGAAAGTTTATTATCAGATAGGTCCCCATTTAATCCATTAAAGGAAACATCCCTGCATCCACGTCAATAATGGTATCCCAGCTTCCATTTATGACAACCTTTTATAAGCCTAACATATAGCTTAAGTGAAATGAAAATGGAGCAACAAAAATGTTCAACATTAAAGATACACCTCAAAGATAAAGCTCGTAGTATAAGAAAACATATATTTGCTTCTTATGTGACAATATTACAGGGCAATGGTCAACATAACGTGTATTATCAGTATGTATGGCTTTAAGACAATCTTTTATGCTGGAACTAGTAATCCTAAATTAGAATAATTTCAAATTTCAATACTCTTTCACAGACATATAAAAAATTTCCTAGAATGTGTGTCCGACTCCCAACAATCCCAAATTTGACCAGGTTCACAAATTTCTATGTTCATTGCACATCATGAGTATGTTGTGGTCTTCTTTCAATACGCTTATTAAGATGGCAATTACTATTTTTAGGAACCTAACAGAGCAATCCTACCTATTATATTTTAACAGAGTGTTCATTTTGCATTGAAATTAATGCAATTAAGCAACCAACTGTCAATTGTTACCTGGAACAGAACAATCTTGATTCAAGTTAATATATATACCCTTCACAAAATTTATACAATAATCAGCTACTATACCTTTTTTGTTATATCAGACCTTGCCTTTTTTGTTTTTTTAAGATGAAGAAACATTTGCCAATGGACAAATTTTAGACTATGGATTTAATTGTTCAGGCAAAGAATGAAGAAATCCACACAGTAAGATTGAAGGTATTGTTGTCATAAAGAGTTGCTTTTTTAGTTGATGTCAATGCAAACCCAAACTTGGTATCATGTTCAGAAGCCAATTATGACATTGTGTTACATGAGCTTACATGAAGGAAGAAGAATAGGCACTAACATTGATTGCAATGGTATCAATTATGGATCAATTCCTAAGATGGCAACAAAATATGATTTCATTAGTGTATAGGGGATAAAATTCCACAGTAAGTCCTATGATTTTTCAGAATACCGGAATTTAATTCTGCAATTTTGTAATATATTGTCTCCTTATCCATAAAATATTTTGCTTATTCAAAAATTGCATCTTTGGACCTTACTTGTCGAGGATAACAGTTTGGGGAATTTAATCAATTTTAACAATTGTATGAGAAGAGATCTAATCATGATCTTGGGTTGTAAGAGGTCATTTGTATGTTGTACATGTTTATATCAGTTCAATCCTCAAGCTAGGTGGAAGTTCATCACAAGATTAATATTGGACCTACTACATTTACGTATTTCCATGTCAACATGATCTGATATCATGCAAACAAAGCATTTAAAGAGAACACGAACCCAATAAGCATATTATTCTTGTCATTTATCTGTATTATATCTACAATAAAGTTTATCTTGGTCTGAACTACACACGATGCTCTCCATCCAATGTAGAAAAAAATATATCAACATGAGTTTGGTTGATTTCATTTGATTCAACTATTTTTCTTGTGGAACCATATACAATTATAGTAGGCAACAACATAAGGTAAAGTAAGGCTATAGAGACAAACAAAATGACTTGCTCATTTACTTGTAGAAAGACCAAACCAGAATTTTTTGCGAGGATTCCAGAGAATTTAGAAGTGGCCAAAAAATTATTACAAATATGCTTTGAAATTCAGATGCATTTGGAAATACAATTCAATGGGTTGTTTATGGTTAATGGGTGTGTCTACTCAATATAATTACTCCTGTGAGTTAGAGGAATGCTCCTGTGTGTATTTTGTATTTCTCTTCTCATTTCTACAATGAGATCCCAATCCTAAAACGAAATAGGGAAAATTTTAGTCGATGGTTATTTCTATTATAGGTTCCTATCTCAAATACCCTCTAACGAATTTACAGTGTATCTTATGTTGGTATGCTTACTATTTCCCACAGCTACTATATGAGAGCTCCCTGGTGATCCTTGATGGAATGGAACTCACTTTTTCCCTGTAGATGTGCATAAAGAAATCCAAGTCCTTATCAGGAAAAGGGATGTTTCAACTAAAAGGCAAAGCATAAAATTGTGGTATGTCTAGATCATTACCTCTTTATCCGTGGATGTTGCCTATGATTTGAATCTGCAACACCAAGAAAATCTGGTGCCCTCTAGGCATTGGTGATCAGGGTCAATGGAGCTCATGTTGTTCTCAATGAATCTGCTTTCTCCAACACTAAGCTCTTCAACCCAAACCTGAATTATATCGGTATATAATTACAAACTTTCACCATTGACAATTAAGGAACTCTCATCCCACTGGTGCTCAAACTTGGATGGTATCATTATAGTCCAAGAGACCCCGTTAATTTCAGGGATTTTGTCGAACACTTCACATGCATCCTCCTTGGCTGGGTTAAAAACCAAATAAACAATTTTTTAAAAACATAAGCATAGTATATATAGTCAAAAACCATGATGCGCAAATGATTCTATACTCTAATAAATGCTACCAAACACACGACTCTAGAATTTAAAAAAAACAATAATATACCTTAAAACAATATATTAGTTTTTAAGCTTCATAGTTAGGGTGGAGGATATAATTCAGTTTCTCTGATACGCTGAGAAAAACATCTGTAGAACAAAAATTTCAAGAAAATTATGTTTATTATTATCACCATTAAAATCATGTATCAGATCTTCGTCAAGGGTTTGGACAACAAGACAAAATTCCTTCAGATATCCACACCCAATCTGAAAGCCTCTTAATTGAACAACAAAATCTTTTATTTGATTAAAATACCTCAGCAATTTCTGATACCATTAATGGGTGATTCATGCCCCTTTTTGGTCTCGTCATTATTTTCCCAGAAAAATAAAACTTACTCAAAATGTAGTCACTGCAGAGAGGTAATGCAAATCGGAAAAAAATACCAAAAAATTGTTAAAAAACAAAAACGTCCATATGGTCATCAAATCGGGAAACAAATACAAAAAAATTGTTAAAAAACAAAAACATCCAGACGATTGTCAAACCATCAAATTTAAGACAACCATAGAAATGTCTGCAAGGGCCTTTCCCATAGGGGGAACACCTTCGGCGTAATTACATTGGAATCACTAAACCGGAAGAATATCTAAAGGTGTGTGAGGAAGTTTAGAAAAAAGGCACACATTCAATCAAACCATCTATGTGGACACATATTTTTTTTATCACACCTTGCATGTTTGGGCCCACACTTGGTATGTAGGAAGCAAAACATGCATGGATACTTCTCACTGGGAGTTGCGGAAAGTTAATTTTATACACACCTCATTCTCTTCAACCACGCCTAAATTAGATCACTTGCTCCTTTGTATAAAGAGTGATGTAGTAACGGAAGAGTGCATGCTATGACTACACAAGGAGAAGGCGCTGGCACTGCCAAATAATTTTGAAGAACAAAGTACAAGCAATGATTCAAGTGAAGAAAATGAAGCAATGTGGCTAGAGCGAAATAGACGGCGAAGGGAAAAGAAACAAGGCCATGATTATGGCAAATCCTGCTGATGCCAATGTAGTTTTTTGAAGGGTTGGATGTGTCAGGTCTACAAATTAGGGGACAAATTTGTTTGTTGGAATTTGGAAGGATTATGAAGCCTTTTTGTAATTTGGGTCGTGGAGCATTTTGAAGCAATACAGAGCTTTGTTATTCAAAATGTTCGTTGGAATATATTTTATGGTCATGCATCGCTCTAGTTTGCAAATGCACTAACATGTGCATGGTTTGTGAATCCTTGCGGATCGCCGCAGTGCTACACGGGTTGAGGAGTGAAACCCTGACCCTGTGACTTTAACATACTGTTGGCAGAAGTAATTTTTTTCCGAACATTGAAGGATTGAAATTGTTGTTTGTTTCTATGTTTAAGATGAGCTTAAACAGTGGGCGATTGGTGGCGCATGTTGTGCAGTCCACAGTAGAACTGTAATATATAGGTATATATATTAGATGATGTAAGGTCTTACTTTGTATATGTTGCATTTATATTTGATATTCACTAGTAAAACTGTAATACGTTAGTGTAAAGGGTGATTAAATTAACGTAGCGCAACAACTTCGTATATGGATGACGCCAGAATCGATTGTTTGTTATGAATAAGCTTATCGAAAGCAATTGTATCTTGATTCGTAGCATGGTATCTAAAGAAGTAGCTTAGAAATTGGCAATGAAAATGTGTATTATAATATATTATGTGTTCAGCAGTTCCCAAAACCAGGGTTGGTCTATTGTTTGGTGCGGTTCTTGAATAAAAATTGGTTAGTTGCATGCGTATGGTTGAGTAAGAATTGTTTTTGAGTGAGCTTTGTTTAATGCAAGCTTGTAGGACATTGCAATGTATGGGTTATGTGTTTTTTGCTTGGGAATTGCGCTACGGTGCGAGAATGTTGTGAGCATTTATCTAGTTCAAATAGGAAAGCAGAAGCAAAAAATGGTAGGTTTTTTCTGGGATGACTTTTTTGGATAGGAGGTTTTCCATTAGTGTAAACGAGGATGTTAGACGAAATTAGATGTGGCACTTAAATTAATTGTGTTGATACATGAATGTGATATTCAACCTCAGAAAGTTATCGACATATAGGTGTAATTTGTATGATTGAAGGGCATTATGAATTTGTGGAATAATTTTTTTTTTAATGAAACATATTGTGAATAGGATGAGAAGATGGTGAAAAAGGATCTACTATATTTAATGCAGAAGGAATATTAAATTCTTTAAAATAAAAGAGGGAAGATAAAAATTTATGATAAAACTGAATAATTGATTTTTTGATGGGAATTTGGTGAACATATATTCGACCAAAGTGAAAGTCATGTAATAGAAATTCATTTCATAAGTGCATAGCAACGTGTCATTGTTACTGGATAGTGTCAGCTATGTAAAATAACATGTGGCAGTTTGTGATGTGCATTGTTAAAACATTTTCTGTGGAAGACCATGACCAGTTTGTGATCTAGACATAATCGGTTCATGGTGAGAAGGAGGTTAACTGAAGTCTTCAGTGTGCCAGAGAAAGTAAAAACCAGATACCTGTCCAGGCTGCAATGTACGTTATTGGTCACTTGCATGCTACAAGGTATCCTTCTTCATGACTTGTGTCAATAAGTTAAGACTAGATGAAATGAAAAGCAAGTTAATAGTTTGTTTCTATAATGGAATTCAGGTTACATTTACAAAGGACTGCATAAGTTAAGACTAGATGAAATGAAAAGCAACTTAATAGTTTGTTTCTATAATGGAATTCAAGTTTACATTTATGAAGGACTACATTTGAGGTATTAAGAGCTATAGAAAAGAAATTTTTATCCTTGATACAATTGTGCTTGTGTATAACAGACTCCTGCTATGATACGATTGTGCTCGTGTAGAAGAGACTCCTGCTATGCTAAAGATTTCTTTAATTTTATTAATAGGTGATGAGTTAGAAATTCTTTAAAACTATATCTCTTGATTCTTGAAGATATCATATGCCCGATGGATATATTAAGTAAAAGATTAGAAATCTTGACATTGTAATTGGAATAACTGACGAAGACATAAATGCATATCTAAGTAAACTTGCAACAGAATAGGAAACAATTGAGCCGTTTGCAAAAAGAGGAACAATCTTGAGTCACCTTTCCTAGTGTACTGCAGCGTGGACAGTAAGGTGTATTCTGGTACAGGGTATGGAGATTCCTCAAAAAATATTTGAAAGTTGTTTTTTGTTAGCGGCTATGATGGTGACTTTCCTGATAGACATGTATGCAAGATAGGGTTGCATATAGCAGGCACATAAATTGTTTGACAAAATGTCTTATCGAAGAGGCACCCATCTGCTGATTTTTTGCATATGCACAAAAGAGTTGGTAAAAATGGTTCTGTAATTTTTAAGATGTGAAATTGGTAGATGTAAAGCCAAACGCAAGAGAACCTTCGCAGCATCCTCCTGGTGCATACCAGACCTGGATTTTTGGAAATGAGAATGGAGGTCTATCAAAACACTTGAAAGCAGATATTCATTAGATGTTATTGTTGTTAGATATGAATAAAAAAGTTGTCAACATTCACTCAGTCAGTTCAGTGTGTTGCTACAAGCTAGCGGTTTGTTTGGTTGTCCCATTGTTATATGTTTTAACATGGGCTTGGCAGTAATAAAATATAACCTTGCAAGTTCTGATTTGCTATCGTGCCCAGTGTACATTCAATAGCCAAGTGTTGGTTCAGAATTTGGAAGGTTGAAGGAGTTAATGTTTCTTGCTCTCTGCATAAACCATCTGAGTGGAAGTATTTGACATAGTCTTGGTGAAAAGCTTCAGCTGGAATTGTTGCACCTGTTTACAAACAATTTTTCTGGTGTGTTTGAATTGACGTTGTTCTTGTTGAGACTGTGCATGAAGACAGTTCTTTTAGAGGCATTGAGCATGATTTTGAAGTTGTTCTTGAATTGAGGAAGACATTGGGTGTGAAGTCATCAGTCTAGGATAAAGAACTGGAATTGAGTATAAAGAAGCATACGTTTGCTAAATTTTTGATGCAGCCAATGTAGATTGTTTGATAACTTGGCAAGTTGAATAAGAAATTGCAAAAAAAAATGGTAATTAAACAACTTGTTTTGTATTTGTTGCATATGCAACATTAAATTAGAATCCAATAGTTCATTAAACTTTCAGTGTTATGCAAAAATTCTGGAAATGGCATACAGTATATATGACTGGATCTAGGAAAACATAGCTGCAATTCAAACGGGGATAGAAAGAGGTTTTGTGAACCAGGTTTGTAGTATGTTGAAGATTTTAGAGAGAGACACCATAGGAGAAAGTAGGCATAATAATAGCAGAACGAAGGGAGTACAAAATGAGATATATATGTTGGTTTAGCAAGATCATTTTTGTGGTCTGCTATATTGTAAAGCAAAAAACATGTAGTGGAAAACACTGTTGCATTTCATATAGACAAAAGAAGAGAATAATAATTGCCAGTAATTTTTTAGGATTATGTTTTCTTTGTATTAGAAGTAGTCTGAGAGTACCATAATTACAAAAAGTATAGAAGGAAAGCAAGGCAAAAACTGTGCTAGAGCTCGCATGCTGTTAAGCAGCGATGTATGTAGTCATATCGAATAGCCAAAAAGCTAGAGTATAACGTTGTACTATTCCTAGACATATGGGCAGTGAGCCACGAAAATGTTTGTTTAGGCGCATGGTGTGCAAAAGCATTCCAGGAATCTGCAAGAGCATGATGGATATGTTAGACACAAAACAAAGAATTAAACTCAAATGCAATGAATAGAAGTGAGAAATGGAGAAGCTCACCAGAGAAGTGATAAAGCTAGGTTTCTTTGATTGTTGAAATTGAGTTGTCAACTGTCAAAGTGAATGTACCCTTGATTTGGAATTGACAGAGAAGAAATACAGGCTTAGAGATGTCCTGTTGATATTCTTCATATTCTGTTTGAGAGAGCTGAGGGAAGACTTTGCCCAATAATGGCTCTCGCAGTGTGCAGTGAAGGGAGTCATCTGTTGTTTGCAAAGTACAGTGGAGCAAGTGCTTATACTTGTATGGTTTGGATGTATTGCAAGTTGGACAAAGGGAAATTTTTTGTAGTTCTGTTGGATCCGGTTCCATGAGATGGTCACATTCTACACAAAAGGCTTGGAAAGGAGAAAGGTAGATGTTCTTTGCATGAAGCATGCCACTGATCTGCACAACGGTGATGAAGTTGTTAGGGGAATATATTCTTAATAGGCATATTTGATGGGTGAGAAAACATTGAAGTGAGATAACTTAAAAATGCAAAATTGTGAAGCACGTGCCTCTATGTTTGTGTTTATGAGAGACTGTAAAAATGTTTTTGTAGGTTCATCATTTAAAGGGTCGATGAAGGATGAATGGCCTACACGTACAACACGCAATCCCTTTGTTCCTTGTCTGATGAAGTTTTTGAAAAGCAATAGTGGCATGTTTCCTATTGCAATATTGTCTCTTATTGTGTGACATAGGGAAACATGAAAGTTGCCCAAGTGTACCTGAAAGAAGAAAGGATCATGTTTGGTTAAAACAGAACATAGTAATATGATGCAATGTATATGTAAATGAAAAAAGGGAAAGTGTTGATACTGTTGCTTTGGCATTGTCAATGTCGGTGTCTTTAACGTAGAGGGTGAACATGTCATTGGTGTGATGGATTCATGTTACAATTGCAGCGAATGACCTGACGGAGAATGTTGCATTTGATTCAACAAGCTCTTGTATTGTCATGTCTGGTGTCAGTTTACGATATTCACAAACTATTGGTATGTTTTCCATAGTGGTTGTTGCAATTGCGGACAGAGAGTAGCTTGCATCTCCTCGTTCATACTTTGTTTTTTCTTTGACAGCAAAACCAGTAATACGCAAACTGGAACCAGCAACTACAGTCGATGCAAATTTGTGGACAAAGGTGTTGCTCATGTTCAAAGTAATGGTCATTTGACCTTTCTTGTCAACTAAATCAGCATGGAGGATTTCAGCTTTTGAAGGGGAAATGTTGCTTGCATGTGCTGGTCCGTACACGACCAAGACATCACCCTCAAACATGGTTGCAATTTTTCCTGCACAAATGTCAAGTATCGAGGATGGGTGTTGTGTTGCTGGTTTTGGCCTGCAATTTGAAGGATATTAGCATGGATTCATTGAAATGTTGAGGAGGATATAGTGAATGAATCATGACAAGAAATTATATAAATGCGAGAAAGAGATTACCGTTTAGAGGGTTCTTGGAAAAGATCACTGCTGCCAATGTCCTTGTTCTTCGGTGGTTGTTCCATGTCTTCCTTGCTGCAACTATCTGCAAAGCATTGACATATGCACATGGTTGTTACAAAGTGTCAAATAAAAAGGAAAGGAAATAGTCAAGTAATTAGATGTTAGTTGTTGAGAATCAATATAATGAGGTATGTGCACTTACAATTGTGGAACGTTGTTGTAGGTGTTTTTAAGGAGGGAAAACTTTGTTGGGTGGTCAGTCCAATATGCAAATCTTTCAAATGAATTGCAGGTTTCTTGTATAGTGTTTGACCATATATGGTCGATGATGTTTTTGGTGAAGACACTTGGCTGTTGAATGTGGGAAATGAAATTGTTTTTTTGCATAAATGCTGAAAGCAAGTTTTTTTTTTGTTTTGCTTGTGCATGTCGATGTTAAAATCTCCAAAAATGTAGCTGGGGATGCTCATATCAATGGATTGGAAAACATTTTCGAGAACAATGAAGATGTTTTCGAGATTTGCATTTGGCGCAGCGTAGACATTTACAATTGTTATGCACTGTCCTTGCAGTAATATGTTTGCAAGTAGGGACTCTACGTTTGTGCTTTGAAAGTATTTTTTTTGCAGGAAAGCTATATTATTTGCAATGAAAATTGCAAGACCATGTACATGGTGTGTAGAAAAGCATTGGTATCCGTCAAGATAGTCAACTGCAATGGGGCAAGGCATGTGAGTTTCTTGCAAACAGAGAATATGGGATTGCATCAATTCATGGTCATGGAGAATGTCTTCTTTGTGAGGATGTAGACTTCGAGTATTAAGCGAAGCAACTATAATACAGGAAGAAATATGAGCTATAGACAAGTCATGTTCAATATTCCATTTAGCTTCGTTTCGGAGGCGTGCCATTTCTGTACTGATAGTTTGCTTGATGCTGAAATTTTTGTTCGTAAGCGGGGATAGCAAGTAAAGACTCGAAATGGTTTTGACTCGTGACAGAGCTGTGTATGCCAAGCCATGTGATGATACGCCAAGAGGGCTGAAAGCAAGGTGGTCAAGGGTCAGGCCTTGTGCTCTGTGTATTGTGCGTGCACAACAAAGCTGTACAGGGAATTGTTTCCGTATTGTAACCGGTCTTTTGTATGATGTTCTACGCAAGGGTCTAGCTACATGAAGAATAGGAACCCAATCAAGTTCTGTTTTGGGTATTGACAATTGCGGGTGTTTAGATCTTTGTTGTTTTCCAATACAGGGGTCATTGAATTTAATCCATATGGCATCAAAGTCATTTGTCATTGTGTATGCTTTGAAAACGCCATCCGAACCATTAACCAGACCATCTTGTATGTCATAGTTCCTGGCAAAAAGTTCAATTAACATGTTAATTTTGAGCTCTATATGTTGTGGCAATTCGATGGTTTTAGAGAAGGCTTCCATTTGTTCAACTGATGTGTCTTGCTCATCGATAGAGGTGATAACAATTTTGTCACCAGGAGCAAGAGCAAGCATTTTGTTATTGTGTCGAAGAACATCTGTGTTTTTGTAGAATAGGAATGGGAATGTTGGATCAATTGGCACTGGTCGAATGCAGGTATTGTTGAGGTATGCAAGATCAGATTCAGAATGTTCTCCAGTGTGAATTCTATTCAGGACGGAGACAAAGGCAATATCTTTCTGACGCATTGTTTCAGTCAATTCGAATATTTTCACATGTGTATTCCAGAAGTCATAGCCGATCAATTCTCTAGAAATCCTGGGGTTGTGAAATAGAAGACAGTCATTGACTGGTTGTGCTTGGTAGAAGTCTCCGCAAAAGATCATGTCAATTCCTCCAAAGCAAGTTGTGGGCTTGTGTTTTATTTGCCGAAGTCGGTGGTCTGTGAAGTATAGAAGTTGACCTCCAACCAAGGAAATCTCGTCTATTAGAGCAAGTTGTAATTGTTCGTAGTGCTTTGCCAAGGAATCTAATCATTCATTGTTCAATGGGCGTAGTTCTGATCGATTGAAAGGCAAGAGGAAAGTGGAATGGAGTGTTATTCCACCAGCATTGTAAGCAGCTTTGCCCGTAAATGCCAAGATCAAGCCTTTGATTTTCAGGGGGTCACTGTGCATGGAGGTGTCGTAAATACGGGCCAATGTTTCAAATATCAATTTTGCAACAAATGTTTTTCCTGTGCCGGCACCTCCGGTTAGGAAAAGGTAGATAGGAGTTGATGGATCTTTATTTTTCTTGAAAGAGATGTCTTTGACAATGGTTTGTTGTTTCTTGTTTAGAAGTTGCATTTGTTTGAAATATGTTGTGTTGTGTTCAATGCTTGGGTGTTTTCCTAGTTGAAAGTGTTTCTTTGCAATGCTAGAATGTTGTTGTGCATTATGAAAAGGCAAATCATGATCTATGTCATAGTGTTCGAAGGGGAGGTTTTCTTGTCTACTTGTTGTTGGCATTTTCTCAGAGGTTTGAAGAGTAAATTGAACATTTTGAATTGTTGTGTCCATGTCACCCCATTTGGTGTTGGTAGTATAGTGGAATTTGGATTCGTTGGCATGTATGGTCTATTCATGAAATGCATATGCATCTGTCCAAGTCACAAAATCTGTTTTGAGCACGTTTTCATTATTTGTGAAAGGGACGTAAAGCAAAAGCCTTTCACGGCAATAGTTCTCTATGTCAAGATGTTTGTTGTAGTTGACAAACCGCACGATGATTGGCTTGCTTCGAGGTGTTTTTTGTTTACCAATGTTGTGTATGGAAACAAAATCAGCCAAGCAAATCGAATGCAAGGAATGAGGTCGTGCTATGTAGTGATCTATGACAGAGCAGCACATGATGTTTGTCGATTCGTCGGGTTCTTGTTGAAGTTGACTTGAAGGTTTTAGAATAAATGTACGTTCTTCGGGATTTGAGGTGTTTATGAAAACACATTTTCATGATGTATTGTTTAAAGGGATGGAAAGGACTATGTGGACTGCTTGTTGTACTGACATTTGATGGGTATTTAACATTGCATTGCCTAGGCTTTGAATCATTTGAAAGGCATCTAGATGCATTTTTTGATGCTCAGCCCAAATTCTAGCAAATGCTTTTGTCATTGTACGATCAATTTTAGTCATGTACGAGCAACAATAGGTTGTTGCTGCATAAGCATTTAGCACATATTGAGCATCGGTATTTGCTTGCCAGATCATGGGCATTTTTTTGGAAAAGCTATTATTCCATGCGTGTGCTGGTTTTCTTTTCAAGAGCAATGTTGGTTGTGTAAGTGTTGATCGTATTGCTTCTATGTAAGCGATTTCATCAAGGTCTAGTTCTCGAAGGAACATACCATGTGTAATGCAAGTATCATACCGTTTTCTCTCTAGAATCGAGAAAACCGAATGTGCATGCGCAATAGCAGATTGTGTTGGCTCTTCTACAGGTTCAAGTATTTTTGTACACCTCATTGGAGGTTGGGGGAAATTGTACCTACACTTGGAATGTTTTTTTTTGCAGCTTTGCGTGTGGTGATGGCATTGCAGTTTAGCGATATGGTGAGGGAATAAACTAGTATCACATGTTATGTATTGATCAACGTAGGACTCTACAATGTCATTGGCATCATTTCCAAAGACAGGTGCATTTTTTGTCCAAATTAGCCAATGACTATGAGCATTGCCTCTGTTTTGGAATTTCGTGACCCAAAAGTGATCCTGTATTTGTCCAAAAAAGGACTTGTCTTGGCAAAGCAATTGTTTCAATGCATTAAGTCTATGCTTGTAGTAACGAGTGCACGTAACGGGATCATTTTTAACAAAAAAGTTACAGTCGTTATAATCTGAAGGTGTTGGCTTGTCTAAAGGAATACTGTTGCGATAGCGGGTGTATAAATTACTGAGGGTGTCTGTTAGTGGCAACCAACAATGTTCAGCACTTGAGAATGTGGCAAAAAAAGTAGGCGGGCCTAGTTGACGAATCATGGCAAATAGGTTTTTCCTTGTTTGTTGCATATAATCCAGGGAAATGCGTATTTTTTTGAAGTCTATGTACCCGATATCAGATTTCAATATTTTCTCAAGATTTGGTTTGAATTTGACGTCTTTTGCAGTTAGTGTTCGACCTTTTAATTGTCCCTTTCTGATCCTAAGCCACATTGAACGACCCACTTGGTCAATTAGTAATTTTAGTGCTTTGAAAAATATATTGGTTATATGATAGGAAAATCTACGATCTGAATGCATCAACTCCCATTGTGCTATTTTTTGATATGATATTGTTTTTGTAGTCATCTCATTGCGAGCTTGGCCGAAAAACAAAGTTGGGAAATTCATCTCTTCCAAAAATCTGTCCTGGAAAATTCCCAATGGTGTAAAGCCCTCTGAAGGAGCAATGTTTATCATCTTGTCTTTAAGATAGTGAATAGTTGAGGAGTCAGTGAAACCATGAATTAGTGTATCGTGTGGATCGTCATTATCGATGTCATCATCGGAAGAACTGTTGTCGAACAACATATCTTCGTGTTCTTCATTGTTGTTTGTTTTAAAGTTCATGGCGATAGAAAGTGTTTGATCCCAGCCATGATTTAGTTTGACTTCATGCATGAGATATAATGTTGTCATGCATAATTCTTTGAGAGCGGCCATGGTGATTATAGGGTGAACATTTCCTGAATGGTATGGTTTTTTGTATTCAAGACGACGTTTAAGTGCCACGGCAATTGTTTTTGTTTGCTCTGGGTGCCTTGGCAAAGCTCGTTGAATTATATCAATATTTGTTGGGACATTTATGATTGCTCCCTTTAGCATGTATTGAGGGCGTTTATGGCTTTGATGCCTTATCTGACCAAATGCAAGCCGAAGAGACACAAGTCTTTCTTCAAGGTCAGAAAGCATTGCAACTGTCGGAAGCATCGGAATCAATTGGATATGTTGAGGGCATGCTAATCTTGGCAACTTTCCATTTAATAAGCTTGTTGAGCATGGACGACAATTTTTTTTGAGTTCAGGCATTGTTTTGTTTGATGTGAGTTGAAGATATGTTTTCTTTGTTGCATTTGTAAAACATGTCAAGTTCAACTTGAAATGGAGCTGCTTACAAATTTGGCATTCATGAATCGGTGTGTCATTTGTTCGGGCATGAAAACGGGCAATACAACGTGCAGAGTTAGGTGTTTGTTGTGTGTGTTTGCGTATAGTTGTTTTTAGCTTTCGAAGAGACAATCTGGACACTGTTGGTTTGCATTTTTTTATGGTGGTTGACGTTTGCATTTGCAAAGGATTTTTACGTTCTTGCTTAAGTGTTTCATTGGAGAGAATGTCATGTGTTTCAGCTGCAACTGTTGTGGACATGAAATCTGTTTTTCCAGCAAAGAAATTGGTACGTGTATGGCCTTCGACCAGCACAGAACGTATAATAGTGCAAACTGTTTTAGCTGTTTGATGCGTCTGTTTTCGTATATGTTTTTTTATTGAGCGAAGAGAGAATGGCAATTTGTTTTTGTCCCAGTTATGTACACTATTTTTTGCAGTTGTTTGCAAAGATATGTTTTCAGTTTTTGTACCTATTTGAGTGCATGCATTTCTAGATGTATATGCTATGGGCGCTTCCAGTACAGAGTTAGTGCTCACAGCCAAAAATTCATAATGAAATTGGCCAGTGGGGAAGTGAAAATCGTATAAGATTGTATGTTTTTTCAAGTGGTGCATCACTAGAAAAAACCTTTGAAACTTGCAAAGGATACAAATGCCACAATTGAATATTTATTTTGAAAAGTAGGCATAACCAATGGATGTTGAACTCGTCTTCTTGTATATTGTTGTGGCCATGGAACATGGCTATGTTGACTACAAGGCCTTGCCATGTGGCAATATGCGGCATGTTCTTAATTGGGTTTTGGGAAAGCCAGTATGGAGAAAGCGAATAGTTGTATGGTCATTTCGAAGGATAGAAGCACAAAAATCCTGAGCAGCATACCTGCACAGGCAGCAAGGATCGAATTCGTGGTTGCGAAGGCAGCAAATAGAATTGAAAAGGCTATCAATGCAAATGTTGTCACTTGTTGGCAGTCTAACAAGGTGCAGTTGTTCTAGTTCACTGCGTAGGGCAGTCCAAAGCATTTCAACAGAACAATGGAGTGATAATAGATGAGCATTGTTTCTTGGCTCAGGGCAGCGCATATATTTTTTCCAAAATAAAGGTTCGTAATGACCACTAAGAGGGTTGGAATCATGGAAAAGAATACAATATGGCAGTTGCTCACTATTTGGATTGAAACGAAGGTAATTTGTGCCTCGTGTTACGGACCAAACCCATATTGGCAAGTTGAGCCACTTTGAAAGCCATTTTATGCAAAATATGTCGCCCCAAAGGCCTTGTTCAGTTGCTTCTTGTGAGAGCACTGCAGATAGTTTCATTCGATGTAAATACGTTACCGTGCTATGAACACCATGCAAAACAGAAAGAGTTTCAGAATCTAGTTCCAACTCTAGGGATGCCAATGCTGCAGGATCGGATAGAGAGAGAAAAGTTTCAAAGTGCTCAATGATACTGGTTCTAAGTTCCAAAGATGTGTATCGGAAATGAAGCAATACTGCAAAGGAATCAAACAAACAATCACCGACTCCGTATTTGAAAGCATAGTCTCGGAAAAGGTTAAAGGTATGCAACACAGTGTCTATGCATTGTACGACACGATTTGATAATGTATATTGCTCTACGTCCACGGGTGTGGTTGACATGGTTGTTTTCATGCGTTTGATTTGTTTTTCTGTTCTAGGAAAAAAGGTTTCTTGAGCACAATATAGAAGAACAGAATAATGTTTATACCTTGTCCAACAGAGCACGAGCAATCCAAACAACCACCGATGGAATGTATCTTGTTCTTTGATTTTGCTTTTGTCACGAACCTGGAATGTACATAAAAGGCATTACGCATTTAGTGAATATTGAAAATGGAAGTACTCAGGAAAAGAAACTTTCTCTATACGATAAAGCAAACAGCGCAATGAAATATGAAAGAAAGAGCACACTTTAAAAAAAACATTGTAAAGCATAAACCATATGAATTCAGCAAATTATGATCTAAAGCAAAGGAAATTCTAGTCAGAAAGACTGCTGAAGGGACAAAAGATTGAAAAATATGTGTATTGGCTTCATATACAGTAGTAACATATCAGTTAGGGAGAGATTCCCCTTTCTGATCAAGAGAATCTTTATTCTCAACCTGTTGAACCTTTTATGCATATGTACCATAGATGTTCGTTTTGATTTGAATAGAATAACATTATTCTGGCAACTTTGTGTCTTATGAATGTGTAATGGTTTACAGTGTTCGGTTTCTATTACATGCTCATATTATACTTCAATAGATTACTAGCTAGTTTGTTGGGTTGTCCTGCACACCACCATCTTAGCCCACGTGGTGCAGGTCAGATGTTTTTTTAAAAATTTCCAAAAGGAAGAAATGTCCACTTTAAGGGGGACAATAAATGCAAACAGGAGGAGGAAGGAGGTGTTGGTTTGTGAAACATCAATTCTTTTAAACAAGTGTTTGGCGCCAAGCTTGTTTGACGAATCTTCAAAGAACATAATCAGCCTTAGAGTATCATGCTACGTACAAAATACTTGGATTGCAAGTTTGAAGTGGAAGGCCAGTGAAGACAGACTAGAAGCTGGAGAGATGTTATGGAACTCATCCCAATGAATGGGATGCAGTTTGGATTGCTGTAGCACTATGTTTGATCCAAACAGGTCCTAGAGATGAGGACATTGATAAACTAAAATGTGCAAACTAGGTATCAGTACTTGATTTTTCCTCAACAGATGGATGGCCTTCTCAAAGAGTTTGGAACTGTTTGGTATAGATATGGTCTCCCAAAGGCTGGTGATTTTGTCTGGCTTGCTATCCTAGGAAATATCCTAACCCAAGATAAGCTAAAGCACTGCAGCTAGGTAAGGTCCTTCGATTTGCTACTTTTACAAAATTATTGTTGAAACTGGTACCCATTTGCTTGTCTACTGTCTATATGCATCACCGGTGTGGGGCTTTGTGGGCAGCTTGTTTGGCTTTGAATGCGTTGTGCATGATTCTTTAATGTGGGGTCTTTGAATTATGACCATGTGAGAGCAGTAATCTAGACCTGTTGGGGCTGGCTTCCTTTGCCATTTTCATATGGCAAAAGAGTTGTTCAGAGACTGTAATCGACCTCAACACATAGCCAGAACTTGACATAACTGAAAACAATCCCCCTCTTGTGGATTTTGGCATTCCACCTATCGGTGAACGATGCTACAGCTAGGTGGATTCCAAATTTGGCGATTCAACATATCATGATTTGTATTTCTTTAACAAGGTTGGCCAAGTTTTTGAGATGGGTCATGCTAGTTCCATAACAGAAACCCTGTTGGCAGACTCTCTTGATTTGCTGGAAGAAGAGAGTAAGATATCCAACCTTGATTTTGATCTGGCCTTTGAAGCCAAGTGAAGATAAGATCAAAACCAAGAAAATTCTCTGCCAAGGATAGAAGAGTGACTGCTAGATGGGCAAAAATTAGACTCCCTCAAACACTATTGGCATGTGTCAAGCCAAATTTAGCAACCTTGGCTTGCACATCCCTGACATGTTCCAAAATAGGACCTTGGAACTAGGTAAGTAAAGTTTATGCTGATATAGTTGTGACTGCTATGCTACATGAGGATGAAAAATGTGGATGCAACCGGAGGCACATGAACTTCAAACAAAAAGCCATCCATTTGTGGTCTTATTGACTGCAGTCATATTGTGTAATTTGCATAGAATGGGCTTGGAAATAAGTCTTTCTGGTTTTGTTAGGTGTTGTAGTAGTTACTGCCATATATGGAAGAAGTATTGACTTTTGAAATAGGATTCTGTATGCAGACCAAAGGAGGAAGGAAGTGCAGGTTTGTGAAACATCAATTCCTTTAATCAAGCCGTTGGAGCTAATAAGCTTGTTCAAAGAATCTTCAAATAATGCTATCAGCCTTGGAGTATAAGGCTAAGTAGAAAATACTTGGAGTGCAACATATCCTGAACAAGATGAACGCTTTGAGCGTTTCTTGTTAGAGTCCTATAGTGAAGATAATGGGAAGGTGAAATGGTTCCCTAGTGTTCCAAACTATGGAAATGCTATACGTGTTGAAGGAGATGTGCACTTTGAAGTTGAGTGTACTTGTGGACAACAATTTTGTTTCAATTGTTTGGCCCAAGCACATTCCCCTTGTTCATGTACAATGTGGTAACTTTGGGAGAAGAAGTGTAAGGACGAATCAGAAACAGTTAACTGGTTAACAGTTCACACAAAGCCTTGCCCTAAGTGTCACAAGCCTGTTGAAAAAAATGGTGGTTTCAACTTAGTGAGTTACATCTGTGGCCAAGTTTTCTGGTATGTACAACCTAATGTTAATACCATTTTAGTGATTTGTATTGCTCATATTCATATTGCAATGAATGATAGATTAGATTTTTTTGATGTTCACATTGTCTAGTCCTCTATTATAATATGCGAGGATTAGATCAAATAATAACAATTGCCTGATAAGCACTTAAGCTCACGAGAGCAATTTACAGTTGATTTTGTTGTTTATACTGTTGTGAAGATTAGATATTTTTTGGTGCAATCCAATGTCAAAATTTGGTTTTGTGATCTATATATATAAATTTTAGCCTATCCTTTTACCAGAAATTATAAGAAACTATAATTACCTCATTTAAAAATTCAAGTAGTGTGTTGATATGTCTGCTTCTCATGGAAGTTGGATGTTAGCAGCTGTTTCCATCTTGTTTTTATCAACTATCATTGTATTTTCTTTTGCTGGTTTCTTATTTGTCTTGGTGCTGATGAAGTCATTTTTTGTTTTCACTTTAGTTGGCTGTGTGGTGGTGCTACTGGTCATGAGCATACCTGGAAAACCATTGAAGGCCACAATTGTGGCCGATATAAAGAAGAGAGGGAAAAGGAGTCACTAAAGTAAAAACATGATTTGAAAAGATACATACATTATCATCCACGTTGGAAAGCACATATAGATTCTCTGAAACTGGAAGCAAAACAGAGGGAATCAGTACAATCAACAATTTTAGATTTAGAAAAGATGGAGTTTGGAGTAAAAGACTACAACTGGCTAACAAATGGACTACAAAGGCTGTTTAGAGCAAGGCATGCCCTTTCCTACTCTTATCCTTTTGCGTATTACATGTTTGGAGGTGACTTGTTCAGGGATGAAATGACAGATGATCAAAGGACACTGAGACAAAATATTTTTGAAGATCAACAACAACAGTTGGAGAATGCAGTAGAGCACCTGTCTAAGTTTATTAAGGGCCCTTTCGATGAGCATGACCAAAACTATGTCATGGAGATTCGAATGCAAGTCATCAATCTGAGTGTTCTCAATGATACTTTGTGCAAGAAAATGTAAGGATCTTATTTCTGTGATTTATTTTACTATTCTCTTGTTGATTTAATTTCTTTTTTGTATTTTAAGGTCAACCTGATCTTATGATTTATCTCTTACAGGTATGATTGTATTGAAAATGAGTTATTGGGTTATGTAGAATTGACAACGCATCATATTGCTCCCTATAATTCTATTGGTGTTTTGAGGGCATCAGAGCTAGTAGATTACAGGGAATCTGATCCAAGTTCATCAAGTACTAAAATTAGTTTAGATGTTGATGTGCCCCTTGAGACACGTTCAATGTCAACTAGAATTGGTAAGTGAATTCAACCACAGTTTCTAGGATCAAGTTTCCAGGTCAGTCCAAAACTAGACAAGGTTTTGTCTGAATTGGTCTGATTTGATCCAGAGCTAACTTTATTTAAAAAGGAAAAACAATATCCATATTTTCCATAAACATTGTGAAAGTAAAAAAATGAGCTTACAAAATTGAAAGTAAAAGACAATAAAAAAAAACCATAACAAGATACGAATGTTTATTTTCTACATGTGATTTTACCTATTTTTGGGGCATATTTGCATAGATGTTAATGTATTCTTCTATTTTTACATATGTTGGTTACCCTATTTAGGGTGAAATGTCCATATATGGAAGTTTCTAGTAGTAAATAAGTTTTACATTGTTGTGGTTGAATCTATTTAATTGCTCTGGACATATAGAAGCTGCATGCCATTGCTTCAGATTCAAAATACTTCTCTTCAGGTATGCAGGTTAAATACTCAATTGATTTTTATGCCTCTTGCATGGTCAATATGATGGAAGTCATGTTTTGTGGATGTATAAATTGTTCTATCTTTTTAATTTGTTGAATCTCTTTTGAATTACCTGCTAAGATGATTCCCTACCCTATAGGGATTCACTACCTTTACTGTCTGAAGGATCCTGAGAAAAACAAAGATTACTAACTCTAATATTTGGCTTCGCCTTTATAGTTGGCTATTTCAATCACTTACTTTTTTTTGTCAGATATGCGTGTTAAGAAATATGATTCCTAAGTTTCTGATCAGATCTCAGGCTAAGAAATATGATTCCTAAGAAATAGACAGGCGTGTTAAGCAATACAACATTCCATGAGACCACATTTGTTTCAGGCATCTCTCTGGAAAGCAATATACATAGTTGGCCTTTATAGCTTTCCAGGCTCAAATGTGGTCTCAAACGATAGTTGCAGAGATATTCATAAAATGGGTTTGTTGAAAAGGGCATGGAGACATTTAAGCAAATGCATCCATTTAAGCAAATCAGAGCTTGAGAAACGGGTATGGAGAACTAATGCTTTTGTGGGCTGATTTTTCAGGTAAATCATCTCTGTAAATGCTTACGTTGCTCTCTGAGTTTTCTGCAGACTTACAACTATTTCATGTAGGTCCCCTGCAACCACAAAAATAGCAACAATGGTGCCAAAAACCAGAAAACACAAACAATCTAAAAAGCAGAGAACACATTTTCGTGGCAAAAAAAATGGGAAAATAGTTTCACCTTGGCGTTCTTCAAACTGGTCGATCTTCAGACACTGAATGAAAATGGCAGGAGAACAGTATACTTTGAACGCATGAATCCTTTTCTCCTCGAGCCACACAAAACCAACCCTGCATTAAACGCATGAAATCTTTTCATCCTTGAGCCACACAAAACCTTTTCATAGTAAATGCATTCAATGTATTCAATGAGCATCCGGTTTTCCCCTCTACAGTGGTAAATAAAGGGAATAACCAATACAAATTTGCCACAAATACAAAATCAAAACTACAAACTTTAGTCTACCAACATTTAAATACAAACATGAAAATCTAATTGGAAGGAGCATAAAAAAGTAATTGCTATTGTCAAAACAATATCCTAGCCTTCGGCAGGATAATAATGGTGCAACATATTGATGAAGGAACCAATGATAAATATTTGAATATAGAAACTTGTTACAGGTCAAGAGAAGTAATTGATAAGAAGGATTCAGGAACAAAGCCCCACCACAAGCCGCCAAAATACATGAAGATAAACATAAGAACATATGAGGCATTAAAATAGAGACAATTGGAGACTATTCAATAAAATTAAAGGTTGTTAAGATTACTAAAAAATTACGTGATAATGAGGATTTGTTCCTACAAAGCTACCAATAATTGAAAGGATTACACCCTTCATTAGGAAAGATGAAAATAAAGTTGATTGAGGGTGTAAAACTCGCACATAAAAGACTCTACAAGATGAATCCAAACTTGCGTATCAAGGTGGAAGAGGAGATTGTTAAGATGTTGGCTCCGAGAGTTATTATACAATGAAAGATTCAGAAATGGGTCATTTTGATGGTGTTAATTAAAAAGAAGGACAAGTGCATCAAAATCTGCTTGGATTATTGATGATTAAACTTATTATGTAGTAGACCTTTTCCCAACTTCCTTTACAAAATAAATTTTAGAAGGTGTGGTGGGGAGGGAAATATACACTTTCATCGATGGATTTTAATGATCTCATCAAGTTCACGTTGTAGAGGAAGACAACATGAATAAATTTCACGATAGAGTGGGGATTGTTTGCATATATTGTAATGCCCTTTGGACTTAAGAACATGCCAATAGTTTTCTCACACATTGTAGTAGTTGCCTTCAAGGAATTTATCCTCAAACTCTTACAAGTGTATCTGGATGATTGGATATTTACAAGCTTATCAAATATCACTATAATAATTTGTTCCTTGTGTTTGAATGTTATAGACAAATACAAATCTAATTAAACTTGAAAAAGTGTGCCTTAATGACCCATTTTGGGATATTGTTGAGGCATATCATTTGCAAAGATGGTTTTTTTAGCAGATACGACGAAGATAGCCATAATTTTACAACTGGAGGTGCCACAAACACAAAGACATGTACACGTGTTTCTTGGACATTGCGGGTATTATAGGAATTTCATAAAGGGATATGTAAACATTTTTGTGTCACTTGAAAAGGAGAATTTGTGTGTGAAGAAGAACAAAAAAGGCTTTTGATGAGCTAAAAGATAAACTTTTGAGTGTGCCCATATTGAAATTCCCATATTGGATTACTATGTCTCATGTGCATGTGGATATGTGTAAAACAATAGTTTGGGAAATTCTCGGATAGCCAGGGAAAGATAACATGGACCACTGAATATTTTTTACAAGAAGAAAGATGGCACACGTAGAACAAAATTATATAACCACGGAAAGAGAAGGGCTCTCTATGGTTTATGCACTAAAACATTTTTTCCGGTACTTGTTGGCAACTTTGTTTGTCTTCTAAATTGATCACATGGCCTTAAAACATTTGTTAAACACAACAATCTTGCATGCACATATATACAGGTGGGTGATATTATTTTAAGATTTTCAGTTCTTAGGTTATGGTGAAGTCAGGAAAGAATAATGTAGGTTTAGACCACCTCTCATGAATCAACCTGGTCAAAGAAGAAAATACCATCAAGGATGAGATACAGGATGTGCAACTCCTTTGAATTAAGAGTGCACCAGATAAACTTAATGATCTTATGTTATTTCTCCAATATGGGCTTGCACCGGAGAATCAAAGTGTATAATAGAACATGCAACTAGCAGTGAAGTTGACAACTTATCAAATAATCAATGGTGAACTATATAAGATGGGTCGAGATGAGGTGTTGTGACAATATGTCATGGAGCATGAAAAACATGAGATTCCATGTGAGTTGTACAAAGGAATTGTAGGAGGACAATATGTCGGAGATGCAACCGCCATAAAAATCTTGACAATAGATCTTTCGTGGCAAAACTTAATCCATGATGCAAAGGAGTATTCATGGTCATGCAACCATTGTCATCGCATTGAAAAACCAAATAACAAGGATAAAATGCCCTTACACCATCATTTCCAAAGAGCCTTTTGAAAAATGGGTAATTGATTTTTTTGGGCCCATTAATCCTGCCACATGAAGAACATGTATACAATACATTATATTGTAATTGATTGCCTAACACGATGGGTTGAAGTTGCTCCTACCAAGGATTTCACAACAAAAATTGTAAAAAAAAGTATTTGGGAAAACATTATAAGTAGATATAGATGTCCTTTAAACCCCACTAATGACAAGGGAACTCATTTCCTTTACATGATAGTGTGCATTTTGGTGTCTAGATTTATGGTTTCGCACCATAAAACAATTCCATATCACCTGCATACCAATGGAACAATAAAGAACATTAACAAAATTCTAAGCAACACATTAACAAATATATGCCACGGTTTCCTCCTATTCATCAGTCTTCCAGTCAGGCACACCTCGAGATTAATTGTGAAATCAACTAAGTATTTTATCCCTTCTCTTGCACATATCGTTTCATTTTTATCTAGCTTATTATTTAGGTCAGATCTATACTTTATTACTTCATTTATTGCATGTGACTCTCAAATATTATAGGGTTTTACAAAAAGTTTAATTTTTTTAAATCACTGAGTAGGCTGTTATTTTCTCTTAACATTTATGTTTCACCGGTTTTGGATGTGGGTTGTTGTGATTTCAAGCCTTCTTGATGTTGCAAGCACTATTCTCACTTTGTTACTAGCGGGCGTGACTGTTTGTGTGTCTTTTAGTTCTTAAGAGCTTGATGTTATTATTGTTAATAAGAACCTTAAAACATGATTTGCTAGACACACACACACACAAATTCACTCTCTCTCTTGACTACTAGTTTGTGAAGATAACCATTGAGAAGTAGATAATGTTAGGATATTAGAGTGTTTTGATATTAAATTTAGTAATGCACTTTATTGTTAACAATGATTAGTTCCTCATATGCATCACATTCAACAATGAATGTTTTGGAAAAATCTGGAGTAGCCAAGACTGGAGTGGTGCACATGGCCTCCTTTAGTTGCTCAAATGCTTTGGTTGCATCCTCACTCCAATGGAAGGAGTCCTTCTTTAATAAAGTTGTGAGAGGTGCAGCTATGCTTCCATAATGCCTTACAAATCTTCAGTAATAACCTGTAAGCCCCAAAAATCCTCATAGATTCTTTAGGGTTTTTGGAACCTTCCATTCCATCATGGCTTTGATCTTATTAGGATCCACTTTAACCCCTCCATGAGAGACAATGTGACCTAAATATTCAACCTCCTTGAGTCCAAAAGAACACTTAGAGGGATTTTCATAAAGTTGATGTTGCTCAAGGGTTTCCAAAACTTTATTTACATGATGCAAATGTTCCTCCCATGTTTTGCTATAAATTAATATATCATCAAAAAACACTAAGACAAACTTCCATAGGAATGACTTAAAAATAGAATTCATCAAACTTTGAAATGTAGAAGGTGCATTTGTGAGTCCAAAAGGCATTACCAGGAATTCATAATGGCCTTCATGTGTCCAAAATGTAGTTTTATGAACATCCTCATCCTTGATTCTGATTTGGTGGTATCCCGAATGAAGATCAAGCTTTGTAAAATAAACAACACCATGCAACTCATCAAACAAATCATCAATAACAAGAATAGGAAACTTATCTTTGATTGTGTACTTATTAAGTTCCCTATAATCAGGACATATGCACCACATGTCATCTTTCTTCCGTACCATCACTACTGGAGAAGAATAAGCACTCTGACTATGGCGGATGATTCCTACTTCTAACATCTCTTGTACAATCTTCTCGATTTCACTCTTTTGCACATATGGGTACCTATAAGGTCTGATGTTAGGTGGTTGAACTTTCTGGTAATAACTAAATAGCATGATCATGATCTCTCTTTGGAGGTAAGCCCGTTGGTATATTTTCAAATACAACAGAGTGTGCATCTAACACTGCTTGCATATATGATGGTATACTGTCCTTAGAATGATGAGCCTCCAATGAAAAGAGTTGTGCCACAAATCCCTCTACACCATTTTTTAGCATTTTGTGCATCTGATGAGAACTTACTATTTGTGGAGACTTTTCTCTTAAGCCTCTTAGCTCAAAAGTCCTTCCTTCTAGAGTGAAATTGCATGAACAAGTCTTGGAAGTTCATCTCAATGGTTCCCAAAGTGGTAAGCCATTAAAACCCCTAACACAATGTCTAATCCTCCCATAGAAATGGCATACATAGGACTATTTAGTATGTAATCTCCCATGGAAAGCTTAATGCTATGGAATTTTCCAGAAACAAGTAACAATACCTCCATCAACAATCATTACTTGACATTCAGGAGATCGGATAAATGAAACAGTTTAGGCACACTGCTAACTTATGATTGATAAAATTGTAAGTACTTCCTGAATCAATCAACACTGTGACCCTCAATTTTTATAGGAATCCAACCACCTTTAGGGTTTGGGGGGTTTTAATACCTAAAATTGCATGACATGAGATCATTAGCTGAGGATATCTTGACTCCTCCTCTGGCTCAACCAAGACCTCTGACTCTACATCTTCATTATTCTCTTCATCTTCACTAGGCCCATCAATGAAGAACAACTTCTTTTCAGCACATTTATGTCTGGGTCCAAATTTACCGTCACAGTTAAAACATAACCCTTTTTCTCTCTTTTCTTCAATTTTTTGAGGTGTCAATCTAAATGGCCGAGGGAGTGCTGGGGCAAAGGTGCTGTGATCTCTAGTAAAAGTGAAATGTTGTCTCCTACTTGAAACAAAATTTCTCCTCTACCCTTCTTGCCATAATCATCGAATTAGAAATGTTATGAAGACTAAACATACGCACCTCATGCTCAATATTATCCTTCAAGACCCCTCAAGAAATAGGTCATTTAGATTCTCTTCAGTAATGTTTTCCACCCACAGAGAAAGGGTTTTGGAAGTGATGAATGTAATCCTTAACAGATCCTTTCTGCCTCAACTTTGCTAATTGGCTGAAGTAATTATCTGACACACTAGAACTATAGTGTAATGGAAACTCTTCGGTGAAGACTATCCATGTAACATTAAGACCACTCTTCTTCCTTTAAGCACATAACCATCGATACCATATGAATTGGTCAGGTTTAAGATACAAAGATGTCATGGTCATCTTCTATCCTGATGGAATCTGATGTAGTTCAAATAAATTATCCATTTGGTTGATCCAATTGAGTGTATCCTTTCCATCAAACTTGTGCATCTCCACATTTTGGAATCATAGTACGGGCCTGCAGAGTGCTCGTATTTGTATTGTGCACACTCGAAGATCCACTCTGGCTTATTTGTCTATTATGTTGACCTGAGGATCCACCTTGATTGACATAAGTATGATTACCCATCATATACGTACTAAATTTTTTCATGAAATCCTCTAATCTATGTCCAATCCTATCCACATCTTCTTTGCTAGCCACCCTAGATTCGAGGTCTCTCAAGTTAAACTCAAGTTAGCTTACTTTATGGTCTATCGAAGTAAACCCTAACCCTGAGGAATCTATAGTTATATCTTCTATCACCAACTCCTCAACTACTATCTCATCCTTTTCTAGTGTTTTACCTGGACTGATGGGATATTTTTTTCCCCTTGTGGAAGGCCCCGCCATGATGCCCCAAAATAGTAGGATGTAGGGATCATGGTAAAATTTTAGGGTTTTGGATTTCGATAAGAATTCGGCCAAATATAAAAAAACTTAAAGAACAAACCCAAAATAAATTTTGTTTTTCTTTCAGAAAATTTAACGAATTTGAAAAAATTCTACAATTTACACCCTAGGGAGTGATTTTATGAAAAACCCTATATTTGTAATAACTTTTGCAAAATAAATCAAAAAGTCTGAAATTTTTAGGGAACCTTACTTGAAATGTTACGCAACTCTAGTAAAAATATCTCCCACCAATTCACTTTTTTTCACAATATATGGTAGAAACAAAAAATAAGGTTTTTTTGCCCTAATTTTGGCCCAGATCGCAGCTCTGATACCACATGTAATGAAATTAATTGTATAATTCAGATCATGAGCATAAATATAACACCAAATAACACAATATTCCAGAATAATGATCTCAATATGCAATTAGAATAGCTTCTCTACTTCGAGGGGGAAACCTCCAAACCATACAATAATACTCAAATGCTCCAATGCTGATGAATTACTACCTACAATCCCCTATATATACTATTCATATGTTCTGGCTATCACCAAAGCTGACCTACTAAGCATGAGAAAGTATAAACGATATAATAAAATGATATGGTAAGCCACAAGTAAGCTACTCATATCCTAATACAAGCAAAAGGCTAAGGGCGTAGTAGAAAAATAGAGGAGAATATTGTGGACGTGGGAGCCTAAATTTAGACGGAAATCTTTCTCTTTAATACAGTCCACCTCATGAGAGGTTTTGTACATGGTTTTGTAAACCATAGATGGTTTCTTGTATAATCAGAGATGTATAAATTGAAGGCTTAGAGAAGCAATTGGTGTGGTGAGTTTTGCAAGTGCTGTAAAGTTGGAATCCTCTTAGAATTTCTTCTAGTGATACTCCTGTAAGAAACTTTCTTTGCAAGTGTATGTAATCTTGTTATTAGATTTGAAATACATTGAGTGGGATTTTGGAGTGTGGGGTTTTTTATCCGTAAGGATTTTCCCCACGTGTATCTGGTGTTTGTGTTAATTGCTTATTTTCTTATTATGAATGTGTTGCTAGAATTTCTATAACTATTTTATTAAGTTTAAAGTTTTGCATAATATCTCTTCTTAAGATTAGCGTAGGAAGTTTTTTTGCTACTCTTAATTTACTATCATAGATCTTGTGCATAAATGCACTTATTGAATTGAAAAATATTGCAAGTGTGCATGGAATGCACTTTATTGAAAGAGAGATCCTACTCTAACCAATAGTTATAAGATATTCAATAATAGTTCTTGAGAAACATACCATTCACAGGAATGGGAAGTTCCTCTCCACTCAACTTTGAAAGTTGAAATGCATTGTCCTATTTGCAAGCTTAAATCATATAAGGACCACTCCATATTTTATCGAACACCATTTCATTTCCTTTCTTTGCTCTCTTAGCATCCCATTTCAGTAGAATGTCTCCTTTATTAAAAATTCTAAAATTATCCTTTTTTATCAAACATGGTCTTCGATTTGTTTCTTATTCTTCTCCATGTTCAATTGAGTTTGATCTCTTAGCTCTATAGTTCCATCAATTCTACATAATGAACCTGCATTGGTTCACTCTCAAGTAATTCCATCTAATGTCGTAAATCCAATATAGGTAGCTCAATTTTAAATAGGCATTCTTACCTCTCAACCATAAACAAGCTTGTACAGTTAATTACTAACAGATATTTTAGGAGTCACTCTATCAGTGCAAAGAGCTAATTTTAACATCAGATACCAAACTCTTTGGTTTTCTTCGAGTGTTTTTATGATAATCTTGAGCAGATTCTTATTAGTACTTTTAGCTAATACATTACCTTATGGGTAATAATTAGATGAAGTACTCACATAAATGTCATGCTTAACAACCCAATTTGTCACTTTTGGACCAAGAAAAGCTAAGGCATTATGTGAGATGATAGTTTTTGGAAAACCAAATATGCAAACTATACCTTCATAGAATGATAAGATTGAAGTTTCATTGGATTCTTTCAAAGCCACATGCTTCAATAAATCAAGTAAAATAATATGTGGAAGTGAAGATCTACTTGTGTCCTTGTCATGAAGGAGGATTTATCATGTCAACGAAGTCAAGATCCTACTGCATGAATGGTTTATCCACTGAAATAGGCTATAAGGCCAACGAAGCTAATCTTTCTTTTCCAATAAAGAAAACACACTTCTTACACTTTTTAATCCATTTGAAATAGTACTTGAATATGCTAGGCCAACAATAACTGACTTTCATAATTTAAAGAGTCGTAGTACGTGCTAAAAAATGACCTCCTGTAAGTCCTTCATGAAATTCAGAGAGTAAATTTTGCACTATCTCATAATCATTACAATGTAGCAAAACTCCATTGATATATTTCTTAAACATCACACCAACAATAAATGCATAAGGTATGGCCTGTAATCTAATATACCTTCATTTTTTCTTGTCCATATCCTTCTCAATAAGTACCATGTTGCAAGTAATTGATAAAATATATCATCCAACTTGATCATGGCACCTTCGGATTGAATTTCGGTTTCTTATTTTTCAGGATGTAATAAAATTTCAGGTTGTTGGTATGAAACTGCAACATGTTGTAATGAATCTGCATCCTATTATTTTTCTATATCAGTAATCAAATGTTAACATAAACCTTTTCCTCAACTATTTTTCTAACATAGATATCAACATCATAATCCATAACCTTCGTAATCCAACCTACTCGACATAATCCTTTTCCTCAAACTATTTTTATAACATGGATATCAACATCATTCTCATTCAATTCCTTGTTCAACATGAATGCTTTAACACTTAGAAATTAGAACATGAATCTTGTTATTCAAAAGCATATACTTGAATTTCTTCAAATGCATGGTAACGACCATCGAGTACTTATTTTTCCAAATGCAATAAGTGTACCTTGTCTCGTAAAGTCATAATATGAACTTTTCTTAAAGAAAATGTAGTGGGATGTTCTCTATTCTCATCATGTAACCTAAGTTAATATGGTGGCATAATAGTTTCAACTCCTGTAAGTGCATACATTACCGAAAGATCCATCATCTGATGGATTAGTAATGTTTTCAAAGTAGGAGATTGTGAAATATGGGGTTGTAGATAAAGACCTTGGAAATCCCCTTTTCCCTTTGCTGGTCCAAGAGAAATTCTTGTCTTTCTTAGGAGCATAGTTGTTAATGGCTTAACCAAATGTAATGAATAAACATTCATGGAGGCAAGTATTCTAGAAAAGTTGATTTTTCCAAGTTGTACTTTGTAGGTCCCATATCTTGATGATGTAGGTAAAATGTGGAGGCATACACAATTTGGCATGCAAACTATTTGAAAGGATCAATAGCTAACCCTTCTTAGGGAGATAATCATGTCTAAGTAATTTACCTTCATGATACTAAAAAAGTGGACTTGTTGGGATTCAATAAGCCTTCCAAACTTCTTGTAAATGCTCAAAATAGGAGCTTTAGCTTAAATGGACACCAAGATGATTGATCAAATATTCTTTAAAAATAAAGTAACATCATCATAGAATATCACCAATATGCAACTTATATCAAGAGGATGTGAAAATCCTCATGAGCCATGCATGATGAAACATTACATTGATATTACCAAAGTCCAAAAGGCATTCTTTGTACCTAATCATAATTGTCTAACTTGCATGGTGAAGGTTGTCAATGTATCCTATATTCTTATATGTAGAAGGATCTGATTTTATCCTGACTGAAACCATCCTAAAGGGATAGCCTATCTGAGTCTGAAACTGTTCTCAAAATCATGATCACATGTTGGGATAGTTCCCTCAATTGATCCTTTAATAGAAGATTTATTACATTGTAGCTTCCTCTAAAATCCACATCATTCATCTAGGATTTAACCACTGAATGGTTAAGTTTTGGGCAAAACTATAGCATCAAGATTGGCTACCCAACGGTGAATGCTTAACTGGAAATATCAATACCTGATTCAATCAATTTAAGACAACTTTCATTATGGGTTAGTCCTAATGCGAAATCACATCTTGGGAACTCTTTATATGCATTTTCTAATGCTATCATCTACTCAGTTTTGAACTTTTAGCTATAATTCTAGTAATAATCACTCAAAATGCCAAACTAGGATCTCATAAACCTTTATGAAGTACTTGAAGACATTTCCAGGAGCAACTCCCACATAGGTATTTGAAGTAGTCTTTGTACTAAATTCAAGAGTAAATATTTTTTTTCCAAGTCTAATACAAGCATACCTTTCCAATATTGTAGCATTTTTACTACTGATCAAGTCTCTTCAGTAATTAGTTAGCATGTGTTGAGATATTTCCTTTGTCTAAGTCGGAGCTAATTATATGCAGAACTAAAGGGACTGTTTGTCATATGTTGTTGACAAGTGCCTTGAGGTAACTTATTTTTTCCAGTTGTATAATATGAGTCACACATATTGACATCCCACAATTTTTCTTGATTCAGGAAATTCAACTTTTTGCTACAGATTTGAACAAAATGGGTCATCTGTCAAAAAGGCCTTGCCAATTTTCTATCATTATCAGGCACTGAAGGTCTAATTATCATCTTTATATGTGGCTGTATTTTTTCATCCCGTGTCAATATGGAAGCTTTAGCATTTCAGGACATCGACATATCTCTAACTGCTGAAATTCTATTTGTCATGTTTATTTTCATGTCTTGGGAGATTGAAGATCATATGACAAGCTGTGAAAACTTCATGACATTATGATGTGCAATGAGAAGTGATGCTCGTGGAGATTTCAACAATGGGAGCTTGAGAATAGGGTATCAACATCCATTATAAAATATCTTAACTTGGTTTATACACTAATTAAGAATCACTAAACACTTGTACAAATATTGATTCCTAGGATTTTTTGGCCCATTGTAGGCCATGAATCAATGCTTATTTCGTTTATTTTAGCTAACATTACAAGTACAATGATAAATTAGCTTAGACTTGGTAGCACTTCCAACAAATACCTCTGCATTTGGAGGGGAAATGCTAGCATCATACTTGCACGCTTATGTGTTTCTTAGCGATACTTAGCACCATCAGAAGATGAAATCTCCCACATTCCTTCGTCAGTGTTTTCTCTTTTTGACGATAAAAGAACCTATGGTGTATCTTTCTCATAAATGAAGTAAACACCAAATAATCTCTCTGACATCCAAATCTCCCATTGTCAGAGATTGATAAGTGTTTTTCTTGTGTTTTTTCATCCATATTCTCGCTGAAAATATCCTATAAGGATTCAACAACCACCGTACCAGCAAACTGGTCCTTAAAGTCATTGTAAGCATTACACTCTAACATGAAATGTTTCTCTAACTCCACTGCACCAGAAGTGTAGAAGACATACTCTCTCTTCCCATACCTCTTCAGGGCTTTTCCATCTGCGTGTTTCACGCTGAAGACGATGTGAATTAGCTCTCAATTGAGCTATGAAGATCTTTGTTCTCCACGAAATATTACCCTGTATAAAAGCCTTTTGTTGATGATCACACATAGAGTTAAATTCCTCCAAATAGTACCTCTTCTTTTTTTCTAACGAATTTCCCCAAATAACTTGACAGAATTTGTGTATAACAAAAATCTTTATCTCTTGACTATTATTAGGACATGTTTTAAAGCACAAGGGAATTATCCCGTACTTTTAAATAACAATGTACTTACAATGAGTTCCTAGAGCAATTCAAAATTAAATTAAATCTCGTGGTAAAAGCAAGCGTCCTGAATATATTTTTAAATGATCATGACATAACCCGAGAAGAGTAAACTACAATTAAAGCGGGGTTAAAGCGGCGGCGAGTTTATTCCGGCGCCTTTTCTGCTATAAATTGCCAAGACCGAAAGCAATCTTGTTTTTGCTCTGTTCTGCTATTGCTGTTGTGATTGCGTTGAGCCAAAACAATGGAGGATTCGTGTGCATCTGTTCCAACAGAAGAACAGCGCGGCCAGCTACGTAACATGTGGCAGTTGGCGTCTGTGCTTGATTTCATTCATGTGAGTTTTGAATTTAAATAAACGACTCCAAGAATTTGCGTTGTTCCGACTTTGAAGAAAACATGAAGAAATTGAAAGGGTTTATAATGCAGGTGTTTCGGCCTGTTCTGGAAATCAACGTGAAATTTTCAGCGGAGGATTTGGAGGCAGCTCTCATCACCCCAAATGGCATGCTTGCAGACATTCATATTTCAATTTTGAAGGCATGTTAATTTATCACTTTCAATCTTAGGGTTAAACAAAGTAGTTTTTCGCATATGCGTTTTACTATTCGATTTGAAGTTGATTTTGTTCCACAGATGCGAGTTTTATAATCAAACGGAAGATTGTTCATTTGTTTTTTTGGGTTAGAATCAGGCGGTGGAGTTATTCTTTTACTCTATTTCTGGGTTTACATTGATTTTCACATATTTGAAAAGCTTTGGGGTTTTATTTGGTACACAATGCAACCGTCAAGAAGTGCATGTTTAGATTCGATTATTTTAGGCTCTCTTTCTTTTTTGAACTCTCATTCTCAATATATTTTGTTTCGAATGAGAGTATCTAGATTCAGTAGCTGCGGGGCTTAGGTCTAGGACAGAGACGGAATACTTAATATTGACGTTAAAATTGTTTTGATTGGCAACTGTTGCCGCGATGTGCATTTGTTGAGATTCGTGACGAGTTTCTGTCAATCTTGAAATCTTTTAGTTTCACAAGATTTCCATTTGCAGGGAAGGAAAATAAGTTTTTCCTTACTTTTCAATGTTTCCACTTTAGCACCCCAATGCGACTCTATTGGGTCTTTATGGTTTCCTCGGTGGTTTCATCTGCAATTAGGCCAAAGTTTTCTGGCCGTTGGTGGCCAGTGCATACATACTGTTGGCGAATTTGTCCACAGCCGAGCTTTGAAATCTTGTATCCTAATAAGAACAGATTAGCTTGTGAACTACGAACCTCACTGGATTAAAATTAAGCAGAATCTAGTGTTTTTTCATGGAAATTGCGATCTCCTGTCACAAGTGGATCTTTTGTTGCCTTTGACCAAGTTCCTGTCTACCTAAAAAATGCCTGGTTTAAACAAGTGCTTCAGTGTGAGTACAAGAGTGATTCATTAACACCAAGGCTGCAGTACAAGGGTAACCACATTCACAGTGTTGCAAGGCTAGAGGAAGTTTGTCCGGCTTCAGCACCTTGCCATTAACTAGTAACAGGGATGGAGCTCCACACCATTTAGCTGACCAATTAAGCAGTCTGCTGTTGAATCACTCAGCAATGTCTGAATTTTTCTCTATATTCTTAGTACCCAAATCTTAAGGCAAGGGCTTGAATTGAGACTTGAATCTCTTGAAATTCTTGTAGGAAAATATTGAGTTCAAAATCCTTTGATTTTTCACATAGCTTTTCTTTTGCAATAAAGAATCCCAGGCCCGTCCTTGATCTTTTATGTTCCTTCTCTCAACTGATATAATCCGTTGATTCTTCACCCATTGATATCATTGGGAGCCTCCTTTAATTTTGGTTCTTTTTTTTTCATTTGAGTTGATCTTTGATCTTTAAAATCTAGCATTTTAATTGCTCTTTACATGGCTATTTGTTATATTAGACCAAGGGATCACAAGAGGAAATGTGCATTTCTTTGTTTTGCCTCAGCAATAGACTTGTAAATCATTGGAAGCTGACAAAAATCATAGTTTAGAGGTGTTGACATAAACTAAATACTTTGTATTAGTTTATTAAGTTTGACGGCCTCGCCTAAAGCTGATGTTACACAGAGAGGAGAAGATTATTGGTTATCTACTTTAACAAAAAAAGCAGGTTCTCTACTTTATGCATCACACTTTAACACAATACACAAATATGTCCTACTCTAACTTCCATTTTATATATAAAAACATTTGCTACATCCTGCCATAGTTCTCATCTATCTATTAGTCACTCCTTTGTTACATACATTCCTCTATATTCAATGGTGCACACTACCCTCTTTCTTAGAATTCTCTGTGTGACACCTTACAAAATATCCTCTTATGGTATAAGTACTGCTTACATATGTTACAATGGTAAGGAATATGTCTTTAGGACATGTCTCCTCTTCATATAGATCTTCCAACGATGTTGCGAAGCATTGTATGATACTAAACAAGTGATGTAGGTGCATATGGGTGCACAAGCAATCTGCATCATCCAAAAAGATTGAGAGTAAAGTTGTGGTAGTAATAAAGGCTTGTTATCTTTGTGGAGAAGTAGAACCGTGCACAAAAGGTGGAATTGTGCTTTAGGCACAAAAGTGATGGTCTTGCGCAAGAGTAGACTTGTGAAACATCTATGACTTGCACACTAGGCACAAATATACAAAATCATGGCACAAAGGAAGTTCTTGTGACACTAAGTAGAAGATGCGTAAACATATGTCTTGCACACTTGCGGAGCTTTGTGTAGCATTGTGCAATGGTAAATAGCTTGTGGTATGGTGCACAGAGAGAGAATTGTATGCAACTTTGATTGTTTGCATGCACTTGAGTATGTAATGTCCCCTTTTTTGAATTAATCCATTTGAAGACTTCTTGCCCATTCCACTTCCTGTGGGCAAGAAGTAGGTGAACAAGGGAAGTCTTTGTGATGTTTTTAGTCTTTCTTTTCTGAATATTTACATTTTCCTTTAGTATTTTTCCTTATGAAGCATGTCTGCTGGGTTGGAGGACTTAAAAGGCAAATTTAAAGATAAAGCAAGCTTCTTTATGAGGTCGGTCATGGGGTAACTCCCTCATGGGGTTTTGGCGCCACCTTAAGGATATAAAAGGGGTCGCTTAGGCTCATTTTGGGCATGCTTCCTTATTAGAATTTTATTCTACTTGGTTTTGGGGCTGATTGCTCTATTCCATTGCACTAGAGGGCAAAAATCCTTTGGTGTGGCAAGTAAGGAAGATGAAACCCTTGTTCAAGGTTGGAGAACGAAAAACTCTCCAATTGGTGGTTCCAAGGGCTTCAAAGAAGGTTATCTTGATGGTTGGCAGCTAGGGCCTGAAGAAGAAAGAGATATCAAGGTCTTTTACATCAATTTGGCACCCTCTCCTAGGGTGGTGACTTGGGTGGAGAAGGGTTTGAGTGCCTTCTAAGACACCAATTGACATTTTTGTGTTGATATTTAGATTCCTCCTAATTTATAAGGCTGATTTCTCACCAAATTGGTATTTGTTGGGGTTTGGAAACATTCAAACATCATTTCTAGCCCTTAATGTGGGTTGTACCTTTGCTGTTATTTAATTAATTTCCAACTGTGTTTAGAGGTTGATTTCTTGGGTGATAATTGTCTTAAAATATTCCTAACGTGTCTCTACATGTTTTAGATGATGTGAATGGTGATATTTTGATGAATTATTGTTTTTCCTTGCTGCTGTCCTAAAAATGAGACTGCTGTTCACTGCTGTTATATGTTTCAGTTGGCTGGTATAAAAATCAGAATACTTCAGTTTGGGGTTTGTGTTATTTCATTGTTTTTCAGTTCAACTCTAGAAAGGGACATTGCAACGTAGATGGGAGATGGAGCGCTATGCATGTGGCAAACAAATTCTGCTGTTTATACGATGTGTGTCATGTAGAGAATACCTTTGCTATTGAGAGTGCTTAATGGTCGGAAGATGATGAGTCACTGGTGAACCGTTGGATGACATGGAATTTGAACTGTTTCAACTTCCGTAACTATTTCTAGTGCCTAAATATATGTTGGTTGAAGACATTGAAGCGGTTGGTAACTAGAAGAAGACTGCAAATTGCTGCCACCTGTGTGTGAAGGAATCATTGTTGGTTCAAGCAAAGTGTTGCAAAACCTGCAAATCTAGGACATAAGCATTTTGTTCGAATATCCCATTCAGGATCATTGTAACCATTGAAATCAAAACTATAATAAGAAAGCCATATTCTATTTTTGTAATTGAATTCCTCCATTGAGTAAAGTTCTATTTCTTTGTATTTTGAGGTGCGGGTTATCTATCATTTCTCACACCAATTATGGGTGTTCGCGCATAAGTTTTGCGGGTTGCGTGTTCTCAGGCATCCCTTCATTGGGACCCCTAACTGTGACTGCATCATTTGGTATCAGAGCAGGTTGTAACGTGCGTGTGATTTCTATTTTCCACATTTGCAAAGTGTGGTACAAAGCAATGAAGACATCCTCCAAAGCAGAAGTTGTTTGTAGAAGATGTAGAGATTGCAGTTGTTGCAATTGTTGTTTGGAGGAAAATGAATGGCGAATATAGGAGTTCCTCTCAAAGGAAGAGGAAATAGATTTGGTAGATTTGACGGATGTGATGAGGGACATCCAAGCAAGATTAGAAGTGATGGAAATAACTCAACAAAGAGGAGTGGATTTATATTCAAGTGAAGATGAGTTTTATGAAGTGAACATCTATGAGTCTTAGGAAGAACTGGAAGATAAATTGATAAAGGCCATTTCCAGAATAGGAGGCAAGCCATGTATGGACATCCCAAACTATTTTGGAAGCTTATGCCTTGACGACATGATGAATTGGATCATATATTTGGATAAGTGCTTTGAGTACAAATCTATAGAAGACCCCAAGAAGGTTCAGTTTGCATGCATGAAGTAAAAAGGACATGCATCCTTGTGGTGGGATCATGTGCGAACCGAGAGACTAAGAAGGTGTAAGGATAAAGTCAAAGCTTGGAACATAATGGTTTCCAAATTGAGGGATAAGTTTCTTCCTTTAGACTACAATTTGAATCTATTTAAGAAATTGCAAAACTTGAGACAAAAAAATGATTGTCAACGATTATACCAAAGAATTATCCAGATTGACCATTTGTGTAGTTCACATAGAAGATGGCGCAAAACAGGTCTCAAGGTAAATGAATGGATTGCACCTTTCCATTCATTAGTAATTCGACAGGGCGAGCTCGATGACAATAGAGGAAGCCTATCAATATGTGTTGAAGGCCGAGGAGAAGTTGTCTAGAAGACAATAATGAGCTGCGTTAGGAAAGGAAAAGTTTGAGCGTTGTAGGGGAAGTTCATTGTGTAAGGATAGAGCGAAGCATGCACACAAAGGGGGAGCAAGTTTTTCTCAAGGGCATGATCACATGTAGAGGTAGAAAATCTTCTAAGGGAAGAGGATATAGTGGACAAGGAAGAGGTAAATTCACTGGTTTGTGTTTTAGATGTGGCTAAGCGGGACATAAAGCAATTGAATGCTGCAATTGCACAAAAGAACCAAAGTCTGTAGAGGCTCTATGACGAAGAGTTCTTTTAAAGCTAGTAAACAAGGAGAATAGACATGCGCAAAGAAAGAATCTTTTCAGGACTGTTTGCAAATTTGGAGGTAAGTGTTGCAATGTTGTCAATGATAGTGGTAGTATTGATAATCTTGTTTCAAATGAAATGGTTGAGAAATTGGGTTTGAAGAAGATTGTGCACCCCAATACATAACAAATGAACAATTCCTAGTCAATTTTCAAATTGGCACATATAAGGATGAAGTTTTGTGTGACAAAATGCCGATGGATGTTTGCCATGTGTCGTTGGGTAGACCTTGGTAGTTTGATTGAAAAGCTCTGCATGATGGAAGAGTAAATACCTATACCTTGTGGAAAGATTCTAAGCAATACACTTTGAATCCTTTGAAGGATAGAGGTGTAGAGTTAGACAAAAACCCTAAAGTGTTGATTGTGTCAGGAAAGTAGTTCTCGAGGTACAAAGAGGAGCATGTATGTTTTGTGCTCATACCAAGGCTCATACAAGATCAATGTGTAAGAAAATGAGAAGCATTTCCATGCAAAGTGAAGCAAATATTGCGTGGGTTTTTGGAAATGTTTTCTAATAATTTGCTATATGGGTTACAAGCCATGCATAATATAAGTCACCGAATGAACTTGATACCAAGTTTGAGTTTACCAAACGGAGTAGCATATAGGATGACGCCGCAAGGAAATGAGGAGTTAAAGAAGCAAGTCCAAAAGCTTCTTTAGAAGAGGATGATTTATGAGAGTTTGAATTCGTGCGTGGTACTTGAAGTACTAGTGCCAAAGCAAGGTGGATGGAGGATGCGCACTAATTCTAGAGCCCTCAATAAGATAACCATCAAGTATAGATTTCCATTGCCGTGCATGGATGCTTTGACAGACTGTTTGAGTGGAGTGCAATAGTTCACCAAAATTGATCTAAAGGGTGGTTATCATTAGATTAAGATTAAAGAAGAAGATGAAAGGAAGACTTCATTCAAAATGTAGGATTAGTCTATATGAGTGGTTGGTTATGCCTTTTAGTCTAACACACACACCCAACATGTTCATGAGATTCATGAATGAGGTATTGAAGCCTTTCCTTGGTAAGATTGTCATTGTTTGTTTGGATAATATTTTGGTTTTCAGCAAGACCAAGGAGGAACATTTTGTGTGCTTGAGACAAGTATCACAAGATTTGTGTGAGTTGCTGGTAAATTTGAAGAAATGCATCTTCTTGAAGGAAGCGTTGATATACTTGGGATTTGTAATATCTTGAGAAGGGTTGAAAATGGACTCGGAGAAGGTGGGAGCTATTGTTGACTGTCCATCACCAAAGAGCACATTTGAAGCATAGAGTTTCCACGGATTTGTGAACTTCTCAAGGAAGTTCAAAAGAGACTTTAGAGGAATCTGCACACCTATCACATAGACGATGAAGGATGATAGGAAGGAGTTTTTCGGGACTGCAAACATGGAATATAGCTTCCAGAAATTGCAGAAGTTGACTTAATAGCCATTGTTGGCATTGCGTGATTTAAATAAGGTGCTTCAAGTGGATTTTGATGCAAGTGGCGCAACAATTGGAGCTAAGATAAGTCTGGAAGGTAAGCCTAACAGTTCAATGAAAAATAGAATGACACAAAGATAAAGTATTCGGTTTATTATTAGGAATTCTATGCTACTATCAAAGCATTAAAGGAGTGGAGGCACTATCTGTTTCCGAAGGAGTTTGTGTTATACACTGATCACCAAGCTTTGCAATTTATAAACAGTCAAGATGAGTTGAACCAAAGACATGAAATGGGTGGAAATTTTGTAAATTTTCTCATTTGTCTTGAAACATAGGAGCAAAAAATTCTAAGAGAGTTGTAGATGCCCTTAATAGAAGATGTGTCTTGTGGATTGAGATACATGTGGAGGTCATGGGATTTAGTTCTTTGAAGGGGTTATATGCAGAGGATGAGGATTTCAAGGCCACATGCTCTAGTTGAATTATTTTTTTGCAAGAAGGGTTGCTTTTCAAAGGAGCGCAATTGTACATACCTAGAGGTTTTATGCACAACAATTTGGTCAAATAGAAGCATAATGGAGGATTGGCCAGACACTTTGTTGTCGGTAAAACATCGACACAATTAAGAGAAGGATAATTTTGGCCATGCATGGCGGTGGATGTTTGTAAATATGTGCAAGGATGTAGAAATTCCCAATTGGCAGAAGGTAGAAGTCGGAACGTAGGGTTGTATCAACCACTACTAGTACTTTAGATTTCTTGGGAGCATTTTTGCATGGATTTTGTTCTTGGTTTGCCTAGAACTCAAAAGGGCTATGGCTCTATTTTTTTGGTGGTGGATGAATTTTGAAAAATGGCACATTTTATTGCTTGTAAAAGACTAATGATGGTATGCATGTAGCCAATTTATTTTTCAAGGTAGTTGTGAGGTTGCATGGTTTTCCATGTAGCATTGTGTTTGACAAGTGGGACACTTCTGGAGAATATTGTGGAAGAAGCTGAACAAAAAATTGTAGTATAATTCAACATGTTATCCTCAGATGGGTATAATTATTAAATTAATACATAACATTATAAGGAATAATTAAATAAGCATATTGCAAATAAATAACACAACACAATATTTAACATGAAAAACCCCCGAGGGGTAAAAAACCACGAAGAAGGTAAGATTTCCATTTAACGGAGAAATAATTACACAGTCCAGTAAATTCTCCAATCTCCTCACTTCTCTCCCTCGGTAATTCACAATGTGAATACCATATAATTGATTTGTTATGTTCACCTGACCCTATGGGTCAATATATAATAAATTGATCGGGTGTGACTTCTCACGAAGCACCCCAATTAATTACTAATTATTTTATTAAAAACCAATTAACCTATAAACACATAGTTTATATTAAATAATTTAAAATATATAATATTCTAAATTATTTAATTATAAACTATGGTTTATATAAGAACACTTAATATTAAATGTTCTAACACTCCCCCTTAATATTAAGTGGGGAACATATGCCAATGTTACCTGTTTATACAACAGGATTTACAAATCCATAAACCATAGTTAAGGTTTAGGCTAGCATATCACTTTTGAAGGATTTATACACCTTCATCATGCTCAACTTACCTTTTGGTACAAAAGGATTTGGAATCCATAAATCAAAAGTTATGATTTAGGCTAAGCATGATTTGTGAGACTACATCTCACAGTTTCTCATGGAAAATCTCTACTAGCATCTCTAGGAGCCTTTTATAAAGTAAGGACCTCCTTTACAACAGATGCAACACTACTGGACTGTACAATAAACTTAGAGTTATAAGTTTACAAAGATCATAAAAAAGATCTTTTACAATGCTTTACATTACTGAGCAAAAGTATAGAGGATAAGGAGAAAACACATGACCATTAGGAGGTGACATTTCCATGCACACTCCCCCTCAATGGAACTCTGAAAGGCCAAACATTGCATGAAACTTGTATGAACTTTACAACACACAATGGCTTTGTAAACATATTGCAACTTGATCTTTAGTCGGGCAGTACTAGAGATCTATATCACCGCAGAGCACCTTCTCTCGAATGAAATGCATATGAATCTCTATATGCTTCATTCTTTGATGTTGAACTGGATTCTTAGCAAGAGCAATGCAACTTTGATTATCACATAGAAGAGTACTTCCTTTAACTTCCATGTGCATCTCTTCCAACAATCATTTAGCCACATGGCTTCTTTCACTACTTCCATCACACTTCTATACTCTTCCTCAGTAGAAGAGATGGAGACTGTCGACTTGTTTTTACTGTTCTAAGTAATGGCACCTGTACCAAACTTGAACACATATCCAGTTGTAGGTTTTCTATCTAACACAACACCAACATGGTTAGAATCACAATATCCATATAAACATGCATTATCATAATAAGCATAATATAAATCATTATTGATTTCACTTTTAACCATCTATAAATCTTACATTGATAGGTTAAAAAACAAGTTGTATAACAACTTAAATGACAATATGCTTAAAAAACTAACCATGTCATATTACCAATATGTTGAATTTTGAAAAAACAACTTCAATATTTCAATCTTAAAAAAATATATAGATGCAATCAGTATTGGACATCTCCAATACAAACACAAAGGCATCCCTAAGTGTCATTTGATATGCATATAATATTATTTTTAGTAATCACATACTAATTTAGAGTTTAGAAATGTTTTATCAACATATATATCTTCATTATCTACTTTAAGCCTTTAAATTGTGATAAGACTGATAGATAACATATATGAAAGAATGACCAAATCATGCAAGAATAATCAATAATGAAAGTGACAACATACACTTAACCATTTAGGGATGGAATTTTAAAGGTCCTTTAACATTATTGTGGACAAATTCCATGGATTATGTGGAGTTTGCTTCAAGATGACCGAGGAATCATTTTGGTGACTACTTACCACGTAAGCACCCTTCACACATTTCATGAGAGATAGGTGGCAGACCAGAAACTAGGTTAAGTCGAGACATGTCATACATGCTCCTAAAATTAACATGACTTAGTCTTTCATGCCACAATTGAACATCACTTCTATTTTTGAGTAGACAAACAAGAAGCAAAAGCAAAACCTTTAAACACATAATCTAATCCATTTTTTGTATGCCTTCAGAAACTAGTAACATCTAACTCATTTATCTTTTAACAAAATTACACTATAATTATTCTGAGTTAGTTGTGAACAAGAAAGCAAATTCATTTTTAATTTAGGAACACATAAAACATCGTTAATAAAACCATTAAAAAACATTTAAAAACTTTTCATTGACCCTGAATATCGAGAATGGAATGATCACTTAGATAGATCATTTTGATATCAGTTAGAATATTAGATTTATACACATGTGCCTAGATGCACCATTGTCTAATATCTATTCATTTTATTTGGTAGTGACTAATGCAGTTTACAAGGTAACTACATTAGATTTATGATTATTCTCTTCATTCTTGTTTTGATTTTGATTTGGTTTATTCCCTTTTTTATTTTTGAAATTTGGTTTGTTTTTGTTTACCCTACAATCTTCCTTTTGTGTCCAAATTTCCCACAATTGTAACATTTTCCATCAAAATTGACTCTTAAATTCCCTAATTTCTTTTCTTTACTAAGGGGTTTAAAGTTTGATTTTTGATTCTTGTTAAATCTAGAAGGATTGTTCTTAGATTTATGTGCAAGAAGTGCCTGTGTGGCATTTTCTTTTGAATCAAAATTAGACATGACTTGCTCTTCCTGGATCAGGAGAGCACTCAGTGTAGACATATCAAGGATATCTTGTTCAGTTTGATATTTAGAATTTAGAATTGAAATGAAATTCCTAAATCTCTCATGGATGTTCATTTGAATAATGAAATACAACAGTTTATCATGAATCAAATTACTGTTACATCCATCTAATTGAGATTTAATGTTTTAATTTTTGCTATAAAATTAATTACTTTTTCATCTCCCTTTCATGGGAGTCGTCATCAACTCAAGAATCAATTTTATAATTTTTGATAAACACGTACCTTCATGCATTGATTCTAGTTATTTCCAAGCTTCACTTGGACTTTCCTGATTCCCAATGTGAAGTAGGAAATCATCATGCACACTCCACAATATTATGGACATTATTCTTGCACCTTCTGTTGATATGCAAATACATTATCTGTTGTCACTTGTTTGCCGGTCGAAGCCTTCTCTGTATTGTTCACGACCATTCAGAGCTTGCATGCCATGAATTTTTCCTTCATTCTGATCTTCTAGATGTTGTAATTTGATCCATTCAACATCTGCTATTTGTCAATAGTAAAATGATTAGACCCCATTTTTACGTAAATAATTCAAAATGAGAATAAACTAGGTTCTTCGTAAAGTAGTTTTAGAAGTCCCCCTGTCGTTTTTCAAGTGAATATGTTGGTCGTATTTCAATGATTTTTCTCTTATTCATGTCGAAATTGACTTTAAAAGAATACTTACACAAAATATTTTAATTTGACTATAAATTTGACATATTCAATTGAAATGTAAACAAAAAAATTTTTAGTTTTCAAAAGATACTTACCTAATTGTCGTCAATATCAAGAACAATTACTTCTCATTTCGAAAAGAAAACTAAAAAAACATTAATTATCAAAACAAACAAAAAAATTTCCTCACTATATCAAGAATAATTTGAATTTTAATATTAGATTAAAAAATTAATAAAAATTAAAAAAATAATTGTAATGTTTATATAAATAAAAAATTGGTGGAGACTAGCTCCTATTATATATGTATATGTATCAACTCGGCCGAGCTATTTTCGTAACTCAACGAGTTACCTTTACTATCATGTTAGTGCGGCGAAGCCACTTCAAACCCCAACTCGACCACCTTGTTAACCGACTCGGCCAAGCCCATCTACATTGCCAAGTTTGCAGTGACTGCCATGAGCTAAGTGGCACCAACACATTCCAGCCGGGGGGGGTGAGCCCTTTTACTTGGCAAAAGGTGTGTGTGGCCGCCACATACGTTAAACATAGGTAACAAGGCTTATAAAGCCTTCCCACTGCCCTATGTCCCCAATGTGGGACTAAAGATACATGCCAACCGCGAATCAGATCCAGAGCAAAGGGGAGACAACTGCATAGCACTTGGAGGAGACACGTGTCAACTTGCAAGGACCCACGTGGGGCACAAGTTTCAAGCAACTAGGGCAAGTGTTGGCGACACGGGGCCAAATAGGGGCCACGGGGGGCCAAGTTGGAAGTCTGCACATGAGGAGCGGCCACACATTATAGAGAGCTCCACAAAAAAGGCTTAGTAGTGGAAATGAGGGGTTCAATGCTTGTTAGGAAACGTATCCATGGTCCATTTAAAAAGTGGAGACTTTTAAGCTTAGTTGTTTAAAGTATAGGTATAGATTAGGTTTAAACTTAGATTAAAAAAACTAATTTAGTACACACCTAGGCCGCTTAGGTTATATAAGTTAGGTTAGGGATATAGTTATAGGTTTAAATATGCATACAGAGTTATTAGTAAAATTAAACCCATAACCAACCTATATTATTTTAATAGAAATACATAGGCCTAATATATAGGTTTAGTATGAAAGGGGCCTTAGGTAAGTACATAGGGTTAGAATAAATTATTCCACCATATAAAAAATATTCTCCAAATTAACCCCTTGTCATAAGTTTTCACATGGCCAATAGAAAATTCAAAACCCTATTTTCGTGGAGGGTTGTCTCCATCTGGGAGACCTTGTTTTAACTTGGATTTTCCTTGCATATTTACTTTTTGCCTGCACATTAGGGACTATATAAATTAAATAAAATATTTCACACACATTTACCCATACCTGTATTTGAGAGGGCCCGGGGAGAATTTTTCACCACACCAATTAAACACTTTTTCATGCGAGGATATGTGATAATTTTTGAGAGGGTTTCCAATAAAATGAGAGGGGGGTTATTTATATTTTACGGGTTGTAACCAACCACCAACGGTTGCAACCCTTAGGACCAAATTAATTAAATTAAATTAAAAAACACATATAACCATGCTTTGGTACCATGTGAGGTCTGAGAAATTAAATCAAATGAATTAATTATTAAATTAATACATAACATTATAAGAAATAATTAAATGACCATATTGCAAATAAATAACACAAACAATATTTAACGTGGAAAAACCCTCGAGGGGTAAAAAACCACGAAAAAGTAAGATTTCCATTTAACTGAGAAAAACACAGTCCATTTACACAAATAGATCAGGGTAAATAAGACCGGCTCCAAGTTACATGCCTCAAGGCTTTAATCTCTCTATCTCATCTATCCTACATTGGTGGCGTTTCAATGCCCATACATGTATAAATAAATCCAGGGTGCGTGCCATCACTAAGACCGGCTTCGATCTTGGTGTTTGGAGTTACATGCACATAAACAAGGCTGAGTTAATCTCGTGCTATCTCATCTATCATCATCTATTTCATCCCCGCAGGTCAATATAAACAATTTGATTAGGTGTGACTTCTCGTGAAGCACCCCAATTAAGTAATAATTGATTTTTAACAAACCAATTAACCCATAAACAACATAGTTTATATTAAATAATTTAAAATATATAATATTGGAAATTATTTAATTATAAACTTTGGTTTATATAAGAACACTTTATATTAAATGTTCTAACACATTAAAAATAAGATTGTTTACGGGTAGAGTTCAAGAGGTGTTGTAGAATTGCGTCATATCAACGAGGAAAAAGGGAGGAGCAGGGAATATGTGCAATGTGTACAAGTAGTTGACAAAAGAGTAATGCATAGTATAGGTATTGCATAAACATGAAGAGGAGAGAAGTGGAGTACCAAGTAGGAGACATGGTCTTGGCACACTAGCTAAAAGAAAGGTTCCCTAGAAGAACATATGATAAATTGAAGCGAAAGAAAATTGGGCCATGTAAGGGGATGAGAAAATTTGCAACCAACGCATATGAGCTAGAATTACCTGATGGGGTAGATATATCACTTAACTTCAGTGTTGCAGATTTGTACTCTTACATTGAGGGCCAAACAATTACAGTGAATGACAACATAGATTCTGGAGGGTTGGATTGGAGACAACAATTGCACGAGAAAGTGCACAAGGAGATGGAGTAGGTAATTGATATAAGAGTCAAGAATATGTGCAAAAATGAGTACAAATAATATTTGGTCAAGTGGTTGGCTGAGAAGTTGAAGATGCGATGTGGTTGAGCGCATGTGACTAAGTATGGAAGATCTAGTAAAGACCTCATGAAATGCACATGAGTAGGAGCTCATGGCTCAGTTCTCTTACCTAGGTTGCATGATGCAAGTGCATCCGGGCGCACAAACAACCCACATTACCCAAAAAGATCTAGAGTAGGGTTGTGTTAGGAATAAAGGCTTGCAATATTTGCGCAGAGGGTGGAATTGTGCTTTAGGTGATGGTCTTGTGAAGGAGTAGTCTTGCACAACATTTGGGGCTTGCGCACTAGGCACAAATGTTAAAAAGCAAAGCACAAAGGAAGTTCTTGTGCAATTGAGTGGAAGAGGCGCAAACAAATGTCTTGCACACTTGTAGAGTCTTGCACAACGTTACACAATGGTAAGTAGCTTGTGGTATGGCGCATGCAGAGAAAGGCCTATGCACCACTCTGGTTGTTTGTGCACACTTGCGCAAGTGGGAGATGGAGTGACATACACTTGGTAGGATGGATTGTGTTGATTTATACGACACATGTTACATAGAGAAAACCTTGTCGGTTGAGAATGCATAACGGTTAGAAGACGATGAGTCATAGGTGGACAATTGGTTTACATGGAAGGCAAATCGTTTCAACTTGTGTAACTACTTCTAGTGCCTATACATATGTTGTTTGAAGACATTGAAGGGGTTGGAAACTAGAGTAAGAATATACAAAGCCGAGCCTAAGAACAAGAAAGAATATACGAAGCAAAGCCTAAGAAGAAGACTTTGAGTCATTGCTACCGGTGTGGAGAAGGAACCATTGTTGGTTCAAGAAGCAAGTTTGGGATACAAGCATATTGTTTAAACATCCCAATTGGGATCATTGTAATCTTATAATTCAAGGTTGTAATAAGAAATTCATATTCTATTTTTATTAGTGAATTCCTCCATCGACTAAAGTTCTTGTTATTTGTAGTTTGCTCTGCAGGTTATCTATCATTTCACACACATTTTGGGTGTTGGTGCATGAGTTATGAAGGTTGTGTGGTCTAAGGCATCCCCTCATTGGGATCCCTAATGATGAATGTGTCAACAAGTCGAGAAGGGAACTGCTTTGTTATGCCTTGCTATCCTTGTTGCTGATGCTTGACATGTTTGGAGTTTCTGTGGTATGTAATACTGTCCAGATCACTTTGACGAAGAACCAAATGCCAACATTACCCCAAGACTGAGCTCTTTGTCTTGTCCTTGAGATAAGTTTGATGAAGAACTGTGATGGTCACCAAGAGAATTATCTCTCTTGCTATTCTGTCTTTTGTGCCAAGGAACCACAAAGCCTATCAACCCCGTAGGAACTTAGGCATATGGTACGAGGTATTGAGAACACCCCTAATGGACTAACGCCATTGAACTTATAGGACAACTTGACACAATGCCTTAAAAAACTAAAGACCTGACCTAAATTATTTGGGAAGAATTCCTTGGTATTTTGTGGTCAAGGTCTTCTAAAATGTTTCCGAGTTAGTGAGCTAGGCCGTTGCTTTACTATTCTCCGTACTTAAGAGACATTCTCTGTAGCTATTACAATTTTTTCAGTCAGTGCCAATTGCACTTCCACTAATTTCCAAAAGTTCTTATGCTCTGTGGTAACCACCTCCATCTTTGCTAGTTGTTACCTTTTTACAAGGCTGGTATTGCTTATTATTTCTAATATTCTTTAATATTATAATGCTCTACTTTTTGTAGCCAATATTTCGTATTTTAGGGATTAATAGTCTCTATATAAAAACTTTATTTGAAATATCCCTTTTAGGATGTCACTTAAAACTCACAAATTTATAAAAATCCAACAAACTGTAATTCTGATTTTTTAGGATGGCAAGGTACAAAAATAAAGAATTTGTTTTATCTTCATAAATATTCACTTCCAACGATACCCAGAAGTTTCAAAGGAAGTGGAAAAATATGGAGAACAATGCACAATAGAGAAGTAATTTTTATTGCAAAGATTTGATTTGATTTAATTTATTTTTGGGCAGAAAATGAGAGAAAAACACAGCTGACCGTAATTATCAAAATAACAATGGAAAAATGATGGAAATGAATTCCAGGGCATCGTCATGATGATAACAATCTCCAGCTCCTAAATCTCCGGAAAAGAGCCACTAAAACCCCTCCAAAATGCTGCTTGAAAACCCTAGGTAAGTCCCCCCAATTGTGGGAGTGACACAACTGCCCCAAACTGAAAATAAACGGATACCTAGATGATGGTTGGCTGTCCTCTCCTCTATACTTGAACCTTTGATCAAAACTGCCAATATATCTATGATCTCTGCTCTATGTCTGCAAGTCTGAATTCAAATCTGAATGGTGCAAATAACAAGCTAGGGATATGGGTTGGAAAACCTCACCGAAGAATGCTCTACCAGCTAGGGATGGATCTCTCACCACCGAAGCTAGGGTTCACGTAGAATTTGACCTTCAAAAGCAAAATGGCTGCAAATAGCAATAACTCCAAAAGTCTGAATGTCTGAATCAATGCCCAAATGACCACAAGGGGAAAATATATAACTTTTTCGTCCAACAAAACCTTAATCACCCCCTTTGGGTAATTTTCTCATGTGAAATAATATAACTTAAGTTACTTTACTGTGCACATGCCAAAAAAGTACACTTGAGTCATCCCAACGAAGAAATAGAACAAATGTTACCACCTAGTCGCCCAACACTAAAGGCAATGACAAAATATAACATAAAGTGAGGGTGGTAATCAGAAATCCATACCCAAAAGCCTCCAACGTCTCTAACCCCCTCAGGTATGACCAAGGCTGAGACTGAAATAAGCCGCTAGGCCTTAGGTGTAGGAATGGGGACATTACATTATCCCATCACATTTTATCTTGTGAGTTATGATATTTTATCCTAGTGATTTGCCTATAGTGCTCCTCAACATTTCTTTCACTTGGTTGGAGTTCTCTACTTTTTTGCATGCTTGGTTAAAGATTATGGCTTTTGTGATTTGTCTATAAAATCCAATTCATAGGGCTTTGCGATAGAAGCTCAATTACTATCATCACTTAATCTTATCTTGTTCAATGGGAACTACCTAGCCCATTGTATCCTCTCAATTGAATCACATTGTTTGGACCGGGTTTTTCAATGATGGCTATAGCTCGACCAGCTTCAACTCCCTCCTTCCTAACTACGTGTTCCAAGTACACAAGTTTGCTCTTGGCAAAATCATATTTTGATTCATTTGCAAATAAAGAATTTTTCAGCAAGAGTTTTCAAGTGTTGCAAATAATCGCTCCTAGTTCTTCTATAAACAAGAATTTCATCAAAACAAACTAGAACATTTTTTTTCTCAAATAGGGCTTGAAAAGTTCATTAATCGTGCCTTGAAAGGTAGCCAAAATGATGGTTAATTGAAAAGGAATTACTCAGATTTCATAATGTTTTTGATGAACTTGGATGCCTCTCTTGTACTAGTCACTTTCCCTCGCCCTTATTTAACAATAACTGGATAGTAAATCAATATTGGTAACCATTGTTGCATTGTACAATTCACCATGTAGTTCACATATTCGTGGAATGGGACATCTATGCTTAATTTTCTGTAGTATTGGAAATATGACCAGAAATGATTCTAATAGTAGAAACCAACTCAAAATGTAAAATAGAAACTAAGATAAATACCAATAAAAATGGGGATAGAAAGAACTCATAGAATGTAGGATAGAGTCATGTCATTATTGTTATTATCATCAATAATGCATTGTACGGTTCTCCAGTTATATCTACTACAATACAACTTAGGGGAATACAAGAGAGGAGCTTCACGAGTATTGTGACATGATTATATAGTTGGGGCACATTGGAAATGCTGGTTGGGAAATCGTCGGAAATAATTTCTCGTATAGCATTTCTTTCCACTTCTAACACAATTTCATTACATTGTTCATAACATAATGCCAAAACATGATAAAATATCAGAGCGTTACTATTAGTTGTTTGTAATGGCTACATCTATCCCCGCTTCAAGACCAGTCAATTTTCTGCCAATGGCCACGAATTAACTAGAGATTGAGTGGCATTTAGTATTGGATGCAACTGGGGGTGGCTTTGGGGGCAGTCTGAGTAAAAGATGGCATAGTTAACTGCCAAGGCTGCTCGTTATTTGGTTTTGCAGCCATGGGAACTGCTGATGCCTGATGCTCGGAGTGAATATGTCACAAGTACACTATTTGGAATACCCGTCTTCAACCCCTTATTCTTTTCTTTGAACTTAAACACTGCTTGCCTCGATTTATTTGCTTTCTCATATGTCCCAACTCAATTTGTCTTCAACCCTTATTCTTTTCTTTGGACTTCAACACTGCTTGCCTCGCTTGCCTCGATATGTTTGCTTTCTCATATGTCCCAACTCGATTTGGCCTACTATTTTATTTTCCATTGCAAGGTCCATTTTCATCCTCTCATGGGCCGATTTCTCATCTGTAAATTTTTGGTTCATGTATGTACTCTGTTTTGTTATCTTGTCCAGCTCCTTAAATTTCCACTTCAACTTGTTCTTAACCTGTCCATGTGTTTCCTCCGCATCCTTCTCACACTTGAACATCATATTATAATGAAATATGATCTCAATCTTTTCCTTCCAAATCTTTATATTATGTTTGTGTGATACCACCATTTCCTGTAGTTGCTTCTCAGAAATCCATTGTTCTTTTTCCAAATTCAGTTCCTACTTTTGCTTTCATAATTTTTCCTTAACTGCCTCAAATTTCTGAGCTCTTTAGTTATACAGCAGAGCTGTGAGATAATGGTGTTGAGTTTCCACACGATTTGCGGCAGACATTTCGTGGTTCGCAATTTGGCACTTTGAAAACTATGATTTACAAATCCTAATTTAGATTTCTTTGTGCAGGTTTCAAATCATCGTAGCCACAATTCAGTTTTTGAGGTTTGCGTATTTCCCCAAACCACAATTTGCAGATTCTGTTCAGATTTTGTGCGGCTTCCAAAGTCCATGGACAGATTTCATGCAGGTATCTAGCAGGTTTTTGACAAAATTCTGTGCTTCCGTCTATGTCTCATATCATATCCAACAGAATTTATGTCCATTTATAGCAGGTTTTGACAGTGTCTTGGCCATTTTGGTCCGACAGTCAACTGTTTGACACAATCCACTGGGCATATTTTGTTGGTTGCCAACTGCTTGACAAAATCTCTGAGCATATATTATGAACATGTGTCAAGTGTTTGACAGTAGTATTGAGCTTACTGCATACCAAGGCTGCAAAGGCGCTGCTATTTATATTTATTCAAAATCAGAACTCCCCTATGATTTTGGAGGCCCGTTTAATGCAGGAATTTAGAACTCCTCCCCCATCTCATCCTATGCTTTAAGGACCCAAAACTCAAGCTGTCATGATGCCTAAGGTCCAGTACAGCAGGCTCTCCTGCCGGATATTTGCTATTGAGAAAACGGGCTTCAAGTTTAGGAACTCCTTCCGCTTTTCAAACTCCTTCTGCTAGAGAAAGACTAGACCATGTCACTTTTCAAACAACTATTAAAAGAGAAAGACCATATCATTGCTGAATTGAGGGCAAGGGTTATGATATTTGAGCAGTCTTAAGGTCCAGCTGTAAATGCTTCACATTTTCAGCAGCTCCAGGAAGTGGCTTGCAAACCAGTCTGATAGACCTAGCCAATAGGAGCACATGAAGCAGGAAACTGCAACATCAACCATCTATTCAAAAACAAGTTGACAAACAAAACTTGTGGGTCCAAATAGCTAAAGGGAAGAAGACCCCACCAGTTATTGAAATGGCTGACCAAGATAAATTTGATAAAGAGAGAGCATGACAAACCAAGGCCTTGTTGGCACCTAGAAGTTGCACCTTGATAGAGAATGGTGTGTGTACTCTCTCTTCTCTTGACAAAATTGGAACACCTCAAGGCTGTGGGTAACCTATGTCTGACGTGAACCTCCAGAGAGGGCTGGTTCCTTTGTGAATCACCTAAAAACGTAAAATTTGACAAGGAAAAGGGGAAAAGAATGCGAGAAATTGGAAATAAGGGTGATACACCAATAATTTAACACATGCATGTAACTCTGGCACACAGAGAATTCAAAGATCAACACACCTGCATAGCTCTAAGCTATTTTGCAAAATTAATTCAAAGGTTTAGGAGAAAGGACAGCGGTAGAAGTAGTGAATTCCACACTAAAGCTATACAATATTCCTATCAAACACAATGAAAACTCAGAAAACAGGACTATGAGAGGGCAAATGTAGCAAAACATATCATCACACAAATTTAGAAAGAAAACAACTTTGTTACTAACATCAAGACAAGGTAGAATTAAGAACACTAAGCAGTTCACTTTTGTCCTTTTCTGCTTTTGCTTCTTGTCTTTTTCTGTTTTATCTTTGGCACAGACTTCGGCTGACTGTTGTTTTCTTCTTCTTTATTTATTTTCTAATCTTTGCATACTGCGCCACACTCCTGTAACAGCTATTAATAAATTTAATAAATCTTCCCTTCCTCTTTTGGCGCCAAACTCAATTGATATAGCAGTCGCCTTTAATTAATAAAAATATGCTAATTTTAATAAATCACTTTTTTCCCTTCATCTTTGGCGCATGGAACTTTTATCTTTAGCCAAGTGCTATTTTTAGGAAATGCTATTTTAGCCACGCTTCCACTTTAATTGCTATTTTTAGGAAACTTCTATTTTTAACGAACTTCTATTTTTGGCCAAACGCTATTTTTAGAAACACTAAAAATAGCCAATCTTCCAAACATAGCCATTTTTAAAAAAATAGCCAAGTGCTATTTTTGGCAATCCTTTGCGTAAAAAATATGGTAACAGACGCTTAACCTTCTAGTTCATGGCCTCCCTAAGAGTTGCAAACTTGACAACCCTTTTTATTTGCTGTCTCTTTTGCTTTTACTGCAAGTAGTAATCTCTCCTTGAGCATATAAAATTGAGACTCTAGGTCCCTCTGCTTTAATGGTAGCAACTCCATTTATAATGTGTGAATGAAAATGAAATATTTGGGTGGCCTAGAGGTCGGGCATCCAATAAGAACACTCCACTGAACCTGCTGGCAAAAGCTTGAAATTTCTTGCAAGGGAGGAATTTGCTGAGTAGGTGGGAAAGGGAGTGGGAAAAAGGAAGGGGGATTAATATTGCAAGTAAAAAATTATATGCCTAACAACCATTAATCAGATTACTTCAACACACATATATAGAAAGAAAACAACTTTGTTACTAGCATCAAGACAAGATAGAATTAGGAACACAAAGTTTCAGTAATTCTTTCATCAAGAAAGGCAAGAAACTCCTTTCTTATTCATTGATATTTTGGAAAAGTTATACATAGTGAGAAATGGAAGAACATGAGAGGGATGAAGAATAGAATAAAATTGCTATCTCTTTTTCTTCTTACTTCAAGTAGTAATCTCTCCTTAAGCATACAAAATTGACAACCCTTAAGAATGAGGGAAGTCATTACAATTTATAGACTTTGAGAAAGACTTTTCTCCTACCCCCCACATGACCTTTCATTTATCCTTTCCAACATGTGACTTTTGATATTCCTAGGAAAGAAATTAAGTCCCCTTTTATTAATTAAGGGTGACTTATTACAATGTTTGGACTATAGTCACATTTAAATGAATAGGACAGAACATCATGATTGCTCACAACGAAGAATTAGAAAGGGGGTAGAGAAGAGGAGAAATAATGAGGAAGAATAGGGTAAAGAAGAAAGGATGAAGATACAATCTTCTTTCCATGGAACACAAACACTTCATGATCCCGAAGAGTGTTGAAGACGACAAATACTTGAGATCCTCTGATGAAGATCTACATGACCACAGGAACACTTGATGAATCTCTAATGATTTCTTTGAACAATTTTATCCCTTGTTGATTCCATGATCACAAGCTCCTCCTTTTATATGATGTATGCTCATAAATTGTACCTGGACTACTGAATGAGTGTTTGTGAAAAACATGAGTTTAAGACCTCTCGTAACTGAGGTTTGAGATGAACAGGCAAACCTCACTCCATGATGATGCAACTCCCAATCTCGATTCATTGAGAGTGAGGACCTCATTATCTCTTGATCCTAGGGCTCATATCACAGGTGATTGATGTTCACAATGCTCATCTTGACTCTATTGATGAAGATCAATACATCCTTAAACCCTTCTACATCATATTTCTACAGTGATTGCAAACTTTTGTCCTTAATTCTAGGCACATTATTGAGCTCAAGATGATGTTTCCAGGACCCTTATGAAGTTCGCATTTCTCTTTTTGAGCTATGAGGTCATCCTATTATCCCGTGGAGAGTCCAAAAAGTGGAAAGATGAGTGAAAATGGAGCCATCTACAACTTTTTGCACTCAAAATGAAGACTTTCTTTTTTTAGCAAGTAGGACCGGGACCTGCTATTTTGGGACATATCATCCTATTTTGCTCCAATATGCCCTTCTGAACCTTCTGGAACACTCCATCCTCTTTTTTTGATGATGCATTACTATTTTAACAACTTTATATTTTTAGCAGGTTGCTTTTTCCTGACCTGTTATTTTGGGAAAATTGACATTTTTGCCTATGTCTTTCATTTTGCACCTTTTCTGACTGTCCTGGGTGATTCAAACTTGTAATTCAGGGGACTTACTATTTTTAGCATGTGGAGGTGCATAGCATATGTTATTTTTAGTAAGTGAAAAAATGACCTCGGTTTTCGATGGGAATATTATTTTTAGATTTGGCTCTTCGTCATGATCTCGTGCCCCAAATTTCATTGTGTTTCACCTGCTGAAATGCTTGGAAATTAAAAAAATTTTTTTGTGTGAGGGTTTTCAGGCCCAAAACTGCCATGAAAACCATTAATGGAGTCCCTGAGCTTTTTATAGTGTTATTCCACCACAGATTGTGATCGCAAAAACAACTTTACTGGGATAGGTTTTTCTCTTGGACTTTGTGCTCACATTTTTAGCTTGATCTGTCTGCCGGAGTGATGGGAAATCAAAGGAACAAAATCCAAGGCACACAATGAGGGTTTTGTTTCCATTAAAAATATAGGGAATCATTTGATATGTTGTAACTTGCTTCTTGAAGGCCTCTGAAAATGAAGAAGTTTGTAAAAAATCTCACCTCGATATGTGCATTGGATTGTGAGATATGAGTTTTTTTACATTTTGGCCATGGAGTCAATCTGGAAAACAACAGGCATGGTGTCTAAAAAATTTGTTTTTGTTTTATTGAGAAATTTACCTGAAGGATGAACATGGAGGAATGGAGAGGGGAAATGAGTTTTTTTTTCCAAATTTTCTTCCAGCAGTAGTTTTCTTGAACACACATGAAGAAGCAGCATGATAGTTAAACTTTTCACAATTTTTGGCTTTTAAAAACCCCATGGGCTTGAGTGGAAAAATTTTGTGTCCCAACTTTCCTAATTCACCTCCAAGGGGCATAGGACTAGTATGTGTCAAGAAAATGTGCCTCACCCTTAGCTCGACAAGTGGCGGATGGAAAGATTGGCCGATGGAAGAAGGAGAGCAATGGGCTTAAAAACCCCCTGGGAACTTCCCGGTCACATGGAGGAATCAAGGGCCAAGTTGGCTATGCTTGAAAGCATTTTTCTGTCCCAAATTTCCCAAGGGGATGGGACACAAGGTGTAAAAAAATGCACCTCATTGGTGATGACAAGTGTCACATAGGGATTTGATGACGGGAAGGGCTTTGAGGATATGAGTAAAGGGGCTTAACTTTCATGTTTGAGCTTCATCAGGGTCATATGAGGCTCCTAGGGGCTTAAATGGAGTTGGGAGAAATTTTTATGTCCCAAATATCTCAAGGGGAACTGACACTTGGTGCAATAAATTGTGCCATCACCTAGTGATGACATGTGTCTACCTAGAAAATTGGCTAAGTCCTAAAGCATACATTGGAGAGAAGTTTGACGACAACGTATCTTGGAGCATCCAGAGGTATTTTTAAGGAACTTATTTATATTATTTTGACTATATAAACACCATTTTGAGAAAAATGGGATGGATCTCATGATCTGATTCTACCTGAACCCCCTCAAAAATAGACTTTTTACTCCAGGACCGCAGGTTGTGCATGTTGAAAAATAGACTGTAGGAAGAAGTGCTTATGTCTTGTGAAAAATATGAAACCACCATCATTTAGAGATCTGAAATATATTTCCAATTATGTCTTTTTTGACCTCTAAATCATTATGGAAGCTCCCAAAATCACTTCCCAAAGCTTAGGTGTTGTTTTGAACTGCAAGCTCCTTCACCTTCAAAGAACCACTTTTGCTGAACTTGTCCCAAAACCTCTATGAAACTTTCCAAAATCTTTCCAAAATAGATTGCAAATTGTTACTAGCTCCTTAATAACACTCCTTGAATGGATTTGGGCCTTCAACTCCGCTCCGGAGGGATGTGCACGTGCCTTAGAAAGGCTAAAAATAGCCATTCCTAAGCCTCTTGAAAAGTCTGCCTTGAAAGGTACTGTCTTAGAAGCACTTGATTGAAATTGTTTGCCTAAATCACCTATGGACAAGGGTTGACACAACACACATGACCACTTGGAAGGGTAAGATAGGCCCGACACATGGATGGGTTGATCTAAAGGAGGGCCCGTAAGGACTCACAATAAAAAAAATGGTGTTGCATGACCTTCTTTCGGTACCTTCCAGAATGTGGTTGCATTGCAATATCTCATTGTCCTTATTGCGATCCATGAGAGCACTCCCTCTAGTTACATGGTACTTCTAGGTCCTATCACCTTTTACTTTTCAACTATGTTGCCTTAATCTTCACTCTCCATGTTGCTTCTCACTTATATTCCACCTTACCCACTGTACTGCCAAAAAAATGCCACACCACGATCCACTTTGATGATGAATATACCATTGACCATGTTGCCCGACTTTGCCAACTTATGTTTGACTTCAATTTCCTTCGTCTCCTCACTACACTATCTTTGTATGAGTTTTTATGTCATGCCCTATGGAATGTAGCCCTTCACTCTTGTCCCCACATTGTGTGCTACTCTAGCTCACCTCGTCCCCATGGGTCCTGCCCCCATTGGTATGATGATGAGTATAAATCCCTACATGGAAAATTTTGGTTTTCACTAACCCATGACCCTCTGTCCATACCTTCCACCTATTGAGGTTATTGTTTTCTCTGATCAAATATTTCAGCTCTTACATCTTGACAACTTGCTCTCCTTGCTACCATCCACTATTTCCTTAAGAACTTTTTGTGCTCTCCTTAAGCAAAACCCCATGTCTATACCCAAGCACAGGTTTCTCTTTATGACATCCCGGACCAACCCGTCAACATTGTTTTCACTCCACCACCATCTTCTATTGTTTTCTTTGTAGGTACAGTCAGGAGTGCTTTTTGAAAATTGCGTGCCAACAAAGCAATGATTTGTGAGGGCCTCCACGCTTAGTTCCTCAAATATGGAGTGGATTCCCTTGCATCCTCGTCAGAAAAAATCTTTAATGTGGTTATTTTCTCGGGTTATCCTTAATATTGATCCCAACACATAATCCATCCCATTATTAAGTCTAGAGATAGCTCCAATCCTTCCAACAACAAGATCATTAAGATTTGGTATACACTTTCAAACTTTTTGCTATTGTGTTAAACATGCAACGTTTTGAGCACTTGGAGAGAGTTAATCTTAGAGCATGAGGTAGGCCAACTTTAGGAAAGAATACTAGACTATTGATCTCATCTTTTGATTTTAGGCTATTATTGAGGAGGCTAATCATTGGTGTTCTAAAGCATTTTGTTGTATTGTAGACTGTAGGAAGGCCTTTGACTAAGTTCTAAGACATCTCTTTTCTAGAAGTTGCGGTATGTCGACATTCTTGATTCTTTCATTACTATTGCATGGAGGCTCTATGAGATAATTATTGTACAGTTTTGTACTTTGCACAGTCTTTCTATTTGTGTGAAGTGTACCATTGGGGTCAAATAAGGATGCGCTCTCTCATTGACTCTTTTCAACATTTACATTGATGAGCTAGAGGATTTTCTTTGAAAGCTTATGCATGTTGATGATGGTTGCATTTTACACGATGTGATATCCATGCTTCTTTTTCCAATATCTCTCACTCTGTCAAATATTATATAGAGACTACTTGATGCCCTTATTTGTTATAGTGAGATTTGTCAATCGGTGGCTAACCTTAACAAAACTAAGTTTATGATATTCAACACCTCCAAAGGTTCTTTTTCATGGTTCTAGTTCATGTACGGAGGGGAACCTTTGGAGATCACATTAGCCTACACTTACTTGGGAGTCCAGTTCATGTTGTCTTTTAGTATGAAGCCTATCTTTGCATCACACCTATACAAGGGATATGCCTCCATTTTTTTCTTGGAGCGCCAATGTTTTCATCTTCCAGGATATTCCTTTGACGATACATATTTTTCAATGCAGTCATCAAGCCTACGGTTTTATATGGGTCCAAGATTTGGGGACCTAGTTTGGGCTCTATTGATTGGATTCCTATTGAGAGGGTCGAAACTATAATGATTCAACTTAAGATCTATTACAAATAGATTATTCCTTAGTACATCATCCAAGCCAAATTTTACGCCCAACCTCTTCGCCTCAGGACTATCTTTAGGGTTACTTTTTACATTCACAGCCTCAAAACCATTGGGGATTCAACTTCAGGCCGTGAGAGGTGTCCATATTTATCCCTTTGTTCTTACTTCTTTAAAGAGGATTGCATTGTTGGGCACCACTAGACGTTGACATTGTTGGTACTTTGAGACTAGTTTGTTCCTCTAGTCTATCATCATCTATATTGATAGGCTACCTCCTTTCAACTATTCCTTCGACATCACTTTTTGGTTTCTTCCTTAGAGGATCTCATCATTAGAGATGTTGGAGAGGATATCTTCAAGGCGTATATTCAAGTCACTTGGATCTCTCCTAACCTTCTTAGCCCCAAGCTTGCCTTTTATGTTGAACATTTCTTGTGAGTGGTAGATGGCGTCATTCGTCTCCATGACTATTTGTAGTTGCATTGATCAACTGACTTGAGGTTTGCCTTGAACCACTTGAGGGTGTGATCCCACTAGTTGCTGGTTGAGACTAATCATCATAATGCACGTGGGGACCGGATTTGTTGTCTTGGTTCCCTTTAGGTGGAGACTAAGGAGCATTGCATTTTCAGATGCCCCATTTATTACGGGATTTGGGGGAGCTACCAATGTCTTTGTAGAGAGTCAGGCAACTCTCCATCCAATTTCTTTTGGTACTTGTACCAATTGTCCCAGACCTTTTTCTTTGAGAGGTTGTCACCCTTCGACGTAGGTCCCTGCAAGGGGCTCTTAGAGCTCCCAAGTTGATCATCTCCTCCTTTCAGCCCATCATTGATGTTGGTGGCGTTAAGAGCCCTTTGGATACCATTCCGTTACATATAGAGGAAGGTCAAATGGTGAGGGGACACTCTTTTCACACTTATGCTACTAGGACGCCTCAACAATTTTTCTCTTGGCATCGTGGATTTGCTCCTCGGCATTATAGATCTAATCCTCCCCGCTTCTCAGATTGTGGGGGAAGGCACACATTATGGGTTTCTTCGACCTTCGATGTTAAGAGAGGTTCCAAGGGGAGCGCTTTGCTTCTTCTTAGGATTACCCAACCTAGCCCCTTAGCCTTGGAAACTTCCCATTGAGCATTATTAGATCTTGCATTGGTCCTTTCATATTGATAGTCGATGACACAAATGATTCCTTTTGTCGGGGCCTTGACAAAGATGTATGTTGGAACTAGCTTCCACTTTTTTCGACATTCATCAGGTCTTACTCTTTGGGGTCTCTTGCCCCCACCACATGGCTATTTGTAGTGTGACCTTAACCACATGGGTTTGACTTTACTGCTTTGGATTTACCTCCCTTGTTTATATTAGGTGTTGTAGTTCTTTTTACTTGGTTTTTGATCTTAGGGTAATTTTACCATAGAACATTATATTGTAATTGGATGTATTCTTGAGTCTTGTTGATCTACATTTGGTCATTTGCGGACTTTAATATAATATTTTTTTTTCTTTTTGTCTCCATAAACATAAAATGCAAGCAATTGAAAGCAAGATGAATGGAAGAAGTTGCTTATATCTAAAGAGGCTTTGGGAACTTTCCCTCATTCAGCCTAGGCTTCACCTCGTGAGCCCATATGTTTGGTCTATACCGCTCTCAGAAATGTTTCATTCCCCCATGCAAGGATAAATTATGCATGCATTAGATCTCTTTGGTCATTTGATCAGTAAATTGGCTCCATGCCAACACATCTGAATACCTCATCTTCTATCAAACCTTTGTGTACCAGAACAACCTAGCTAATCACTTATGAAACTTGGTTAGCTTAAGAAAAGCATGGAAGGAACCTCCACAATGCATCTTTGGGAATGCGACTGTAAGCTCTTCACTACAAGCATCGGTATTTTGAGGCATATGAAAGATGTAGAAGATCCTTTCTCCCTGCCTTTGATTCAGACTCCCCATCTAGACTTGATTCCGTGTCTCCATCCTAAGTAGGCTTATAGGTCAAAGAAAAATAAGTCCCCTCCTCGGCTATCTCTACGCACCGCTTCACTAGTTGCAAAGCTAGCATGTCTCCCTTCCGGCTGCTCATAGAAACTAGGCTTGGGACAAGTAGGGTGAACCACTTGGATATGCATAGAATCATTACTAGCAAGTAATGGAGACTAGGGTTGGGGTATGTTTAGAATTTAGAAGACTCATACGAGCAATACCTCAAGTGTGATTAGAATACAATACCAAGGCAAACTGATTAAGCCAATACATTTCACCCCGCCCAAGAGAGCAACATAGCTTGAATCCGACTAGGCCGAGTCCAAACAGGATTAACCTTAGCTTTGACTCTTTTAGTGTCAACAGTGACAGGGTCTAAAATTGGGGGCACAAGAACTTAAAAACGAGTAGAGTTAATAATTTGGTATCACCGGTAGTAGAACACGAAATATCATCCCCATAAACAATAGTAACAAGAGGGTAAGACCCTTGAGGATTTTGACTCTTTAAGGGGTATGTGGAAATGAGGGTGATTTGGGTGATGTGCTCAACAATCAAAATGGTCTCCTACTTTTTCTTGAAGCATCGCCCTCCCCATCACGCTACCCTCAAGAAAATCCACATCTTCCTTTGTCTCAGAATTGAAAGTGTTCTGGCACTTATCCAGTTGGAGCTTCAATTGTTGCTTGGGCCTTTTAGTGCAACATGCATTCACTTGCTTCACTTAAAGAAAGCTGGCAGTTTTGAATCATAGTTAGGGTGTGAAGCATTTTTTTTGTTGCAAAATAATCTTGTGCCATTAAATTGCATCCAAGATCAGAGAAATTGTCTCCACGGTCATATAGAACCCCTTATACTTCATGGAGACAAAGCACTCATTTTATCTGCTAGATAGGCTGTCCACTTAGACTTTCCTCTGAAAGTCCATCCAAATACGGCAACAACCAAATGGAAAGATGAACAGATCTAGACTCTCTAGAGGGTTTACTTGTAAAAGATCTTGGAGGCAATCTTGTGTCCACAATTACCATGTTGAACTAGCTTCTGCCTCTGCTAATGTGTTATGGTTGTGGCACAATTCAGTCCACGATTCCATTGCCAAGTTATCTCCTGCCTCTGCTTAGTAGTTATGGTTAGGACACAATTGTCTATAATAGTACCCTATCATTTCAAATGTGGGATCTGTACAAGTCACAAGCAGCCTTGTCACTGGCATCCCAAATAACCTGTGAACATAGAAGGCTTCGAAAGACGCCACAACATTGATACTGGCCACCGGAAGATTAGCTCATCCCGTGCCCTGATTATAATGCTTCACAATCTTTTCTAAGTATCCTGGGAATAATTCCCCATTAAAAACTGGCACATGCAGAATCTGATCCACAGAAGCCCTCTTTAAAGCCTGTTTCAATGATTAATGATCAAGCCTGTTTTCTCCCCACTTGCGGCAGACAAACCCACCCTGCATATAACAGTTCTAGTTTTCAACTGTCACTGTTACCTGGGATGCTTTTAAGCATCCACAGTAATCTTCAAAAGCTTGCCCGTTGGACCCTTCTTTATCATTGGTCTCAGCTGCTACTGCTTCCCCACGGCAGAACTAAATTTAGAATCAGGAACTGATTGAAATCTCAAGACCTAACTCTGACAAAACTGAAATTCTGCAAGACCATGACTAAATATTAAAATAGGACTCATAGTCATCTCTAAAGGTGTTTCCATTTTCTTGTATCAATGTATAATATCATCTCTTTTGGTTTTTATAGGGTTTACTCTTTATGTCCAGTTAATGTACCCTTTTTCTTTCCAATGTGCTGGATGCAACAACTTTCTACTATTATTTAAGATTTAATTTACTGGTTTGTTTTGTCCCATGCTATCTTTTTATTTGTCATTGTTCACTTTTGAGCAGAGCAGACCTGGGTAATAGGTAAAATGAGTTGTGCATTTGGTAAATTGTTTCTTATTGTCGTTAGCAATGATGCAGTAAGATTTCTTTAAGATCTAGTGAAGATGAAAGATGGCACATTGAAATAGAAATGAGCCTTCAGTGTGTTCTACTTTCAGGAGGTACTTCCACCAGGGAGGGGTGCATTGCGACATGACACATGGGTGACGATGCTATGCAAGACGCTGAAAGACTGGTGGCATTGGGTAAGTTATGTTTATTTGTATCAGGATTTACAGTAATCTATGTTGCCACGTATTTGAAACCTACAATCATCTAGATTTCCAGGCTAAAGAAACGACAAGCATAAACCACTCGTCTGTGATATCCTTGCTATTATTGCAGGTTGCTGAAGGAGAACTTCCAATTATCACATCACACGGGCAAGCATTTTTTTCGTAAATATAGTCAATATGTCTTCCCTTTATGCATGTTCATGGAGGGTACAAAGTTTGATTTTAATGTTAATTTTCAACTTTTATGGTTCTTTTTACTGTAGTACTTTACTGCTGTGACTGACTGTTCTTTCAAGTCCCATTGACCTACTTTAGTCATTTGTGGACATTGATTTAATTTCTTCATTTCCTTCTTTTATGTAGAGGAGAGATTACTGCTTATAAAGAACTTGATCCTGAGATCCGATTGTTGATTTTAAAGGCACTATGTGAGATTCGTTTAGAGGTATACAAACATTCTAATTGCCTCTGTAGAATACTGGATACTTCTATAGATTTTGGATCAGACTTGCACAGGTTAAAACACACAGAATAATTATATTATTTCTCTATATCTTTTAGTGCAATACACTAGGCTATTATATAGCCATCATAACAGCTAAACAACCTCCTAGAAAATAGGAAGGAGTTACAATAATTAACCCGGAATGTTATTCACGGGTATAACAAACTCTATGAATAATACATTGTTGAAACAATATATTATAAGAATATACATTCAAACCTAATATTTAATATATAACAATATTAAATATTAACTAACAAACTATAATGTAAACATTAATATTTAATTTCCTAACAATTTCAGGGTGTGCATGGAGGGCATCAGCCTGTACTTAACTTTCTAACGTAGGAATCAGGGCAGTAGCAACTTATAGTTTCTTCATTTACATGCTATCATTTGGATGATAATTCAGACTCTAAATAACAAAGTAATAAATGATTTTTCATAGCACAGCAGATCTTAGTATACAACGTAATTACTTCAGTCTTTTTTTCCCATTTTTCAAATCAATTGCTTGAAACTGCATAGTTTTTAATGTTAGAATATTTTATATCACTTGTTTGGAGGTTATCTTTCTGTTTTAAGGGTAACAGTAGTCTAAAGTAGCATAACTGATTTCCATGAATTTTTCATTGGCATGTTCAGTAACCTTTTCTGAACTCTCCCAGGACAAGTTCCTCGTTAATGTTCAGTTAATTTTTGGTTTGTGGCTTTAGCTTGTATTGAAATACTTTTGGTGTTCTTTAGACTATTTGATACATTATAAATTTCATATGTGACAGCAAGATGACATTCGGAATTACATAAGTGATACTTTAAAACATGGTGACAAGTTCGTTACATTTTATAAGGAGCGACTAGAGGGAAATGCTTATGGAACTTCATACTGGTAAACTGCATGCGGAGTATGGTTGGTTTTGAAAGCCATTTATATCGCCCGATTGACTTGTCTCCTTTATTACGAGTAGTTTTAGAATCCAGTGGCTTGACTTATGCCAAAATTATCATGTCAGCTTTTATATCAAATGATTAAGATTATCTAACTTTGCCTTCTGGTTAAAGGTATGATGGTGATTCTAGCATGGGACATCGGTTGTATAAGGAGGTTTTGAAGGTCCAGAGTCCAACAAAATCTCTAGGGAAAAGTAGTTTATCAGAGCCAGATGTGACTTGTCAGTGGGAAACCATTGCTACCAATCTCGATGAATTTCAGAGTGTCTTTGTAAGTTGTTGCAAAGGCCTGCATCTTTTGACAGTGCTGTAGCTTAATGTTTCAAATGTCTTCTCCTATGTCTTTGTTTATGTTTTATGGCTCTAATCTGTATCTAGTGGCTCTGTAGGAAAGCATTTTGCTACAAATACTGAAAGCAAATTGTCAACTTGCAATATGTTAATTTGAAATGTTGACTAATATCATGTAAATTTGCAGGTTAGTTTCTGCTTCAAGTGGGAATGAGGTTGAAAAGAGGCTTGCAAACAAACTTAAGAATGACATTCTTCCAGAGCTTGAGAAATTTCAAAAGGTTTAGAAGTTTTGTGTGTATAAGAGATCAGTGAGGCAATCAATAATATAAATGAAATATAGAGCTATTTTTGTTTGTGCCTCTTTCCAAGAAAGACATGCTCATGGCTGCTTTTTATTTTCTCTATCCACAAATCAAGAATTTTGTAAGCTAGGTGTTACCAACTCCAAAACATTTGATGTTGAATTTTACATGCTTTTTTAAAGCTTCTAAGTTATTTTTTAGGATTGTTGATTGCAGAGAAAAAGAACAATACTTGAGAAGGATGCAGAGGAGATGATATGGTTATGGATACAGTTGCCACAGACCGCCGTCTTCGTGAACGTAAACCAGTTAACTACACGTTTGGTATGCAATCTCACTGTGATTATCTGAATGTTTGTGCTTTATGACTTGCAATCATGGAATATTGCAAGAGGCATGTGCCAAAAAGAGATGTTATTGTAGGGACAAGCTGTACTACTTCATTTATGTTATGAATAAAAAAATAGTAGTAATGCTACACATATCATATAGACATTGCACTCCTTTTTTATGTTAAGAACCTTTTTGAAATCCTCCACTTGAGGGATGTTAAGAAGCTTTTTGAAATCCTCCACTTGAGGGGATGGACCTCATATGCAGACTTCTCTTTTGGCTTAGATTTCAGGCCTAAGGGGAGTCTATTCCATTAAAGTCACTTGGGACTTGCACCTGGCCATATCCCTTTTATTCATGTCATATTTTTTTGGGCATACCGCAGCTGTACTGGAACCCTGGTTGTTAATATGAAACCGCACCAAACCTACCAGCAAAACATGGCCTATTGATCACATTGCATTTCTTCATTTTGTATTGATAAAACTCAAGACATGCCTCTTATACACTATCAAGTGTCAACCAAAATACAATGATGAATAAAATAACTGGCAACATAACAACTGCTTAGGGGTCGTCTCCTAAGATATGGTAGGAGAGATAAAATATTTATTTTGTTCCCAATCTCTAGAGAACTGTCATCTTTCCTGAATCTTGTTATTAAGGAAACTAGAAGACACGATATGGCAAGTAAATGTCTTGTCCCTAAGATGTTAGGAATATAACAGGTAGACTTGGTCTTGACATCATGGTGGCAAGGAATCAAAGTTGACTCAAACTCGTCCTGGGGTTAGTACCAAGCCTTGGGAACTTCACAAACTACAGAATACAAATTTTTGTTTTGCTCTTCATGAAATTAACTTCAACAACCTTTAAATGAAAAAAAAATCATGTTAACATATTTATTAAATAGCAAAATGTAATTCAGTTACTCTATTAAACAAAGCTGAAAACAGTTTTTGTATTAATATTTTGAGAATAGCCTAAAAAGAACAAGAAATCACCGCAAGAAAGACACAGGAAAAATGTCAAAAAATCAGGAAGTGATGCTGCCAGGAAAGTAACCTATTTCACCGTTTCACATCTGTATCATTTATTCTAAAAGACAAAAACCAAGTGTGCAATTGTAAAATCTGAAAATGTTGAATTCCCACTAGTGGAATTTGATTGGAAATTTGCCTATTTGATGTTTGTCTCAGATTTTTGAAGTCTATTTTCTCTTCCCTGCAGACATCCTGAAGCAAGAGAGAAAAAAAATTACTTTTGGGTTCTTTCTTGTACAATTTATGTCTTATCAGCAAGTTTCCAATTCCATCTCTCCAAGCATCTATTGGATTGTGCTCGGACTCAATGGCGAGTCTTACAACTATAGTTGGGAAATGGTCTATGATGGTCATAACTAAGGGTACCATATAAGATAGCCTCCTAACCGTATGTTGGCGGCCATAAGAGTTTGATCACAATTCAAGTGGAAATGTTCCAAGTTCACAATGTGTAACAAATCATTTTTCATACGTTGTGACCATAGTTACCATCAAATGGGCATGAGTACAGTATTGGTAATGAGGATACGAGGACAGGTATGCCATTTTTCAGAGAAATAAGAGACAAGTACATAGAGACAACCAAATATATATATATATATATATATATATATATGTAATTATCTAGAAAGTAATATTATACAACCTAATATAGCCTAAGAAAAACATTAATAACCTATGTTACACCAAGTTTCCGGGACGGATTTTTTCGGAGGCCTTTTTTAGGGACGATTATTAAAAATTAAGGGAAATTTAAAAAATATAGGAAATTTCAAATATTCATATGATAACATTGATAAAACATTCATCACACATATTATAGAACCTTAATACATAAAATTGGAGCTGAATTGAGATTTCACATAAGATTCAAGGTTTTTTTACAATGAAATGTCCAAGGGCTGCAAGTTACAACTACAAAATGTTTGAAACACAGAAAATGAAAATCTATTGTTGTCCCTAATCAAAATCTGCTAAAATGACATCAAAATCAGACCTTGAGTTTGAGTCATTGGGAATATGAGGGATTGCCTCATCCAATGGAACCCCAACCAATCTCACCCGTGCCTCCCTTCTCATCCACCTGTGTGGCATCTTTGGGATCGACATCTCAACGTTCAGCTGGAGTCTGACGATAGTTAGGAGTATGTTGATCTTGAAGTCGTAAGGCACTATGCACGGTCACTAACTTCTTTGCTCGTTGAGAGGTAAGCTTGTTCCTCTTAACTGAGTGGATGAGGCCGTATGTGGATCAATTCCTCTTTGCAGCAGAGGAAACGACAACTTGTGAAAGGAGGCGAGTGGTAAAAATTCTCAAGTCTGGTGCATCCTTGCCATGTTATGTCCACCATCCAATAGGGTCTACTTGAGCTAATGTAGATTTATCTGTCCTTGCCGCTGGTTTGCTAAATATTGTACCACGAAGATTGACAAAGGCTAGCCATTGTCTCCGCAATAAAGTGAACTCCTCATGAATGTATATCTTTCGAAAGGCCTTCATGAGCCCTTCTTTCACCTCTTCATCATTAGATGGAGGCATTCTCCCAGGCCGTGCTGGATCCCCTGCTACAAATGGCTTGCTTCATCTGCCCAAGCATGTTGTTAAATGTCTCATAAATCTCTCCAAGACTAGGAGAGTCTGTATTAGCATATCTTATGACCCCCACAAAAGGTGAAATGATGGAGAAAACATATTTGCAAACAAGTTACAAAAAAATTCAGAAAAGATTAGGAATTTAAGACTCAAAGAGTGAATCAAAATGCTATTACAAAAAATGAAAAACTAAAACAATTTACAAGTTAGAAACATGGATAAAAAATATTAAAATTAAAATATAAATATTAAAATTAAATATAGAAAAGGTGAAATGATGGAGAAAACATATTTGCAAACGAGTTACAAAAAAATTCAGAAAAGATTAGGAATTTAAGACTCAAAGAGTGAATCAAAATGCTATTACAAAAAATGAAAAACTAAAACAATTTACAAGTTATAAACATGGATAAAAATATTAAAAATTAAAATATAAATATTAAAATTAAATATAGAAAATCGACAATTGCTTACCTCACTGTGGACCAATCATCGTAGAGGATATTTTGTTTTCACACTTTTTCCTTCAGCAGTGTTTGCCTCTGGCAGGTTTACCCCACTCTTGATTAACCATCACTAATTGTAGAGCCTCCTGCACCCCAAGCATCCTTTCTAACAAAATGAAATAGATGGCATATCTAGCGTCCACAAGCTTGAGGATTTTCTCAAAAAAGTCTTAAATAGAGCAAGTGAGGTGTGATGGTTGCAAATGAACATCTGTATGTCTCTAGCCTCTACCACCACTATCTTCACCCAATCTATTTTTTCTCATGTCTTTCAATGCGTTGTTCATCTCATGAACACAACACAGAGTCCAGAAAATGTGCTTGTAAGCACCCTCGACTATCATGCCAACTAACTTACATACTTGGGCTGAATCAGTCACCACTTGTATAACATTTGAGGGCCCAATCTCCTCTATGACATCCTTTAAAATTTGAAATTGGAAGGTTGTATCCTTCCTCTTCCCTTGTACAATCAATAACTCTAAGAAAATAAGAGCCAGTAGGACATGTTACAATGATATTGATGAGTGGCTGATGTCCAATATCAGTACACCCATCCATGATGATAGAGCAGTCCATCTGTATCCAAGTTTGCCTCATCTCCTCCATCACCATACTCACCTTAGACTATTCTCTATCAATGAGGCTGGTCCGTAGTTTATGTTCTCTAGGAGGCACATACGAGGAACCAACAACAATTACATCTTTGAACATTTGTTTGAAGGGGAACGTGACACATGAAATGGTATTTGCATTGGCAAAAAAAGAATTTTGCAATAGAAGAGTTAACTAGTTCTCGTGATTGCACATTGAACATCCCCTCAACAGTAGTACCTTTCTCTTTCCCTTGGTAGAATCCTCTCCCTTTTGACTTTCAACATCCACGGATTGGGTAGGCAAATTGTGTACCATGCATAGTCTCCAATGGCATCCCTTTTTTTCTTGCCTCACCCTCCATGTGCAACCTAGTCATTTCGGCCTTCTCAGTTAATGTTATTTTTTTCACAATTTTTTACCCCCTGTCCAACTATGACCAAAAGACATCTATTATCCGCCGAGCCCGATTCTCATACCACCTCCTAGCTCATGCCAACATTAGGTGGGCATGACCATAGCCATGAATCTACAAAGCTATATGAGTTTCTTTTGTAAATATATGCCTATAATATTCTCCTTTGGATACATGTGTGATTATTCCAACCAAGTTTTAGAATGGGGGGGAGGCGTTGAGCTTGTTGAGCCAACCCTAGGATGTAGTCGAGTTGAGGGAGATTGTAAGCGAGGTCGATCTCATTGTATTCCTAAGTCACATGAATCGCCAAATTTCATCCTAAAAATTCGAAATTCGGCGAATTCAATAAAAATCACAAAAAATCGTTCAAAAGTCGTTTTAAAATCGCTGAAAAAATTACAGGAGTTGCTGGAGAGTGCGGGCGAGGTTTGTGAAGCACGATTGGAGCTGAAAAGTGTGGCTGAGGTCTATCGCTGAGGTCGCACCTGCCAACTGTCCATTTGTTTTTGTGCAGTTGTGCCACGGCTATGCATTCATCCATGTTATTTTACATATTCCCGTTGGCTATTAGGGTTTCATGCTTTTTAAATATATGCTAGTTAGTTCCTAGTATTGTATAAATTTAATTCCATATTATTCTAGTAGAGTCGGGATTTTAATTTCAGATTATGTTTAACATGGAACTATTTAATTCCGTCTGTATACTAGTAGTGGGAGTCGGGATTTTAATTTCATATTATGTTTAACACAGAACTTTAATTTCATATTAAAAATATTTAACATTGACTAATTTAATTCCATGGTATGTTTAGGAATTTAGCTATACGCTATAATCTATAATACTCCATTTTATTAGGGGTCTAGTTAATTTCTATGCTACACGTTGATTAAGTAAATTGGGATCTCATTAAAATATAAATATTTTCGGTTGTCTATTTTAATAAAAATAAAACCACAATTTTATTTGGATGATCTTAGTTAAATCTTCAAAATAGTGAAATATTATGATTAGAACATGTTCGAGTTGCGTGTAAGATTTTAATTTAGTATCTAGTTTGATACTTATGAATTTAATATTTGTATATGTCCACTATTAATGTATATTTGTTATTTATTGTTTATTTTAAAAATAAATTTTAAAAAATGTAGAAATATATAATTTGAATTTATTGGCGAAGTTTTTTTCTTGAACTTTATCAATTGACGAATTTTTATCGAATTTTATCCTCGTTGAACATGCACACTAACACGGACCTGGTGACTTAGTCGTATTCCACTAAATCATTCCACTAAATCAATCATTTCTAAGCTCATAGAGAGACATTACTGAGACAAGTTCTTATAGATTATGAGCTAGCTTGTTGGGCTTCACATACAATGACAATAAACGCTTGTGTAGGTGCCCCTAAAATCTTCGGGTTGCCAGTCCATCAGGGGCTTCTTTTCGTCGGCCTCTAATGTTAAGAAGGGTGTGGATACCATTCCTGAGTAGACCATCGGTCCTTGTTTGCCCCCCAGCCCTTCATTCCCTTTTTTGCTTCTCTTGTCTTTCTCCCCCGCTTGCTCCATTGCCCCCACCTGTGGGGGTATTGGCTTCGGGTTTCCTCTCTGCTTTGTCTTTTCTCATTTTTTTCTGTTTTTGGGAACTTGTTTTGAGTTGTCCCCGCTTGCACTTTGTATATTGTTTGGGCTGCAGTCCCATTGACCTACTTTTTTGGTCATTCGTTGGACATTAATATATTTATCTTATCTTATCTTATCTACTTCCCCCTGAGTTTTTGATTTCTTTGTCAATGGCTGTTGTAAATTGTGAAAGGGGCTTTTTAGGATTGAACATGCCCTTTGCATTAAGGAGTTGAGAAGGGCATTCAAATGAATTATTTGAACCCATAACTGCTACAACACTCTCACTCCCTGAAGAAACCCTATTTCTACCTCTATGTTGCATTTAAATCTCTTCACCCTCATTACCTTCACTGCTGCTCATTGTTTTTTTATTGAAAATGCAAAACCCAACTGTAAGTGCAAGTGCAAACAAAAAACAAACAAAAAACCTCCCTAAGTCTTTTTGAAACCTTGAAAAAAAACAAAAACAAATGAAAATTAATTTGTGTAAATTTGCAAAAGGAACAATGGATGTGAACCATGCCGTAGATGGTGTAGAATAATTCTCTCTTGCGTTCTTCTCACTGCAGTTCTCTTTTTTTCTCTCTGCTGTTTTCTTTCTTCGTCTTCTCCTTCACAATATGGGAAATGACAAAAATGAGCTCCTTTTTTAGTTTTAGTTGTAAGAGAGGTTGCTTTAGGTTTAGGTTAGTTAGGAATGATTGTGGGGGTCATTATGGGCCCCCACATCCCTTTTATTTTTATTAATTTTGAGTTTTTTTTTTTTGAAGTTTTATCTTTGTTGGGATGTAGGGGATGCCTAGATGTCCCAATACTATCGGGGAACTTGTAGAAGTCCCTTGGCCAATACTGGGGACGTGTAAGCGTCCCTTGCCATCCTCCACAGATTTGGCGTTCAGTGGATGTCCTCGATTTTCAGCATAAATTGGGGATGGTTAGGGGACATTTCCTACCCGTCCCCGCATCCCTTGTTGGGGACGGGCCTAAAAATACAAGGGACACTTGCCCGTGGAACATAGTTAATAACTTTTTACAGTAAAGATATTAGATGTTTACAAAAGATAAGTGTAATTATATTGATATTTATCTTTGATATCTCATCATATCTAGGATCAAGAGTATGACATATATTTTTAATACAACTGAAATGCAAGTCTCAAAGATGAGCACCAACTAGTACCAGTCTTCGAGCCATATTTTTGCGGTGCAAAACTGGTTTCGACCTTTGCTAAACTTGGGTTCACTTTTGGAATGATCAAATTGTGGTCATACCTCATGTGCACCCAAGTGTTTAAGCTCACTCTTGTGGTCTTTACAAGCACCAAGGTTCCATCTTGTGCCAAACATCACCAATGCTGACCCATAGCCAAGGTCAACCGGATGCCAACTTCAATGATTCAATGCTTTGTTACCAGACTTTCATGTTGACACCCTGTTGTCAATCATTTAGAACTTCAGTGTGAACTGTTGGCCACCTTTTTGGCATCAACTTGAAGCCTTGCACAAATACCACTCTTCAAAATTCTTGCCCTCCAAGTCTTAGTGCCAAAGGTTTTGCTTATGCAAACTTGCCTCAACTGATGCACATCATTAACATCACAACCATCACACAAGTTGCAGAATCAACTTGAAGTCGAGCTGTTTCAACTTTCCATCCAACCCCCTTTATTGAACTGTAACTTATGTCCTATATATTATTTTTCTTATCTTCAGTTTAGTTCTTCAAGCCTTTTTTTTTTGAAAAACACATAAAATATTATTTCATAAGGAAAATATTTGTACAATTTCGACTGTGAAAGGCATGGAAACTATTAGTCCAATTCTGAGCATTATGAAACAAAATAAACTTAATAAACATCATAAAAGATTATCAAGTTTCAGAATAGCTTTCATATCTGCTTGATCTCCATAGCATCCTAAAAAGGGGATCTCCATAGCATCCGATGTCATGATTGTCCAAAGCCCAGTTTGCTAGAGCATCAACAACCTTATTTTTCTGTCTAGAGATATGACTGATTTGCAAACGCTGAAAATTATTCTGCAATCCTTTTATTTTCCTTTTTCCACGTTCAATCTGCTAATGTGAACTCTCTAGATTCTCTGAAGAAGTCAACATCCTGACAATAATCTTGGAATCATATTTCACTTGCACCTGAGTCCATCCACACTTAATAGCCTCTTGTAAACCTCTACAGATAGTTCTAATCTCAACATCATTGTTAGTAGTAGCTCCCAGACTTTTCAGCAAAGAGGAAAACAACTCTCCCATCATGCATTCTTCCAATACCCCCCATTGCCGCCTTTCCCGGATTTCCCCTGGAATCCCCATCCGTATTCAATTTACCTACTTGCATAGAAGGAACCCAAATTTGGTATTTATCTTCTCTCTTTTTTATTGAAAAAGTAGGAATCAAGGAACTAGTAGGCTAAAAAGAGAGCAAATTACATGTGTTACTCCATTTCGGGGTGAGAGAAGATGAAGGGATACATTCTATTTTATAGTTTTTGCCATATTAATTATAGTCTTTTGCCAAACATACCCCTTTCGTGTGATCTCTTGCTTGAATATTATTTTATTCTATTCCTTCCATATATTCCAAAGTAACAAAGAGATACCTATCCATAAGGCAGGGAGTAAATTTTGTCCTTTTGGAATACCATCTTGCCATTGCTTCATCAATTGCTCAAGAGAATGAAGTCCTTAGTAATGTATACCAAACATATTCGCAAGAGATTGCCATAAAGGTATAACCCACTGACAAAGGAAGAATAGATGATGTCTTGTTTCCTCCTCATTCCAACATAGTGTACATCTGAAAGGCTCTGTTGGCGAGAAAATTTGTTGGGGGACAAATTTGTGGATTTCTAGTCAACGCTTTGGGAATCTAGGTCCCTCTACTTTGGTGGTGCAGCTCCACTTTATTGTGAATGAACATAAATAAAAAATATGTGGTTAGTCAAGAGGTCGGAGATCCAACAGGTACACTCCACTGTACCCGCGGAAAATGCTTACAAGGAATTGTAAGGGAAGAATTTGCTGAAGTGTGGGGAAAGAGGAGTGGGAAGTTAGACAAGGAAAATTAACCCTGCAAGTAGAAAATCAGATTCTTGCAAGTTCCAATTAGACAATTCACATTCACAATTAATTAGAAAGAAACAACAAGATTATTATGCCAACGGCCAGAGGAAACCATGCACACAAAGTTGCACACATTCATAAGCCATGAAAAGAAACAATCCCTTTCTTTATTGATATTTTCATCAAGTTGTACAATGTATGGAAATGGAAAAAAAATGGTGAGGAAAGTGGAAGAATGTTATCTCTCTTGTATTGCTCAATAGATCTCTCTCTTGAGTGCACAAAATTGACAACCCTTAAGAATGAGAGTGTCATTACATTATATAGAATCAGAAAAGACCTTTCATCTACCCCCCACATGACTCTTCATTGTCCTCATTCATCTTTTTTTTCATCTTCCTAGGACTTAGGAAATTAAGTTCCCTTTTATCAATTAAGGGAAACTTATTACAATGTTTACTAAAGCCACATTTAAATGAATAGGACGAATGTCATGATTTCTCACAACGAAGAATTAGAAAGGGGGTAGAGAAGAAGAGGAAGAAGGAGAGAAGAGAAGGAAGAAGGGATGTTGACAAAGATGAGAAAACCTCTGCCTTTGAAGAACTTGCCGATGATGATGATGCACTGGTAGCATCGAACCATGAAAAGAGTTCTTAGAAACACTGTTTCAAGACCTCCTGATGTGAGCTTAGGAAAAACAAGGGAAAATGCTCGCGATGATCTTCCTTGATTACTTGATTAAGGAATCTCCTTAGCTCATTGATCTCACCCTTACTGACTCCACCTTGGCTCACCCAACTCACCGAGAGATGGTGATGGACCCATCCGTTGCGCCTTGTGATGCTCTACTCTACGCTTGAACACAATTGAACTCAGGATGATGCTTTCAAGGCCTCTGTGAAGTTTTCGTTCCTCTATTTGAACCATGAAACCATCCCACAACCCTATGCAGAGTCCAAAAAGCGGAAATATGAGTGAGAATGAGACCATCTGCAATTTTTTTGCCCTCAACACTGAAACTTTCTATTTTTGGAATACGAGGTCATGACTTGCCATTTTGGGACCTATCACCACATTTGCTCCAATTTCATCCTCTTCCGTTGTCAAGGCATTGCTATTTTTAGCACATTTCTTTTTTTATCAGGTAGGTTGCTTTTTGGGGACCTGTTATTTTGGGAAAATTGTCGTTTTGGTCTTGCTTCTCATTTTGCAATATTTCCCGACTGTCCTGGATGATCAAATTTGCAAATTGGGGGAATTACTATCTTTAATACCAAGAGCATCAACTATGCTATTTTTAGAAAGTTGTCAAAAATGGCCTTGGTTTGCGACGGGGATGACATTTTTGGATTCGGCTTGTCGTCTCGATCTCGAGCTCTAATTTTCACTGTGATTCGTTCACTGGGAAGTTCAGAAATAAAAAAAATCAGTGTTACACGGGGACTAGTCCTCGAGATTTTGGTGACGTCCCGAACGTCTTGAACGTTTCGGGGACTTGGGGACATGGAGGGGACGTCCCCATTTTTTTTAATCTTTCAAAAGTTTTCTGATGGTTTTACTTTTAAAAAGATTTATTTTTACCAGGTTTATAATTTGAAAGTACCTAAAATATATTAAATACAATTTAAATCCCTAAATGTCATTCCATATTGATATATATCAATTTTCATGTATTATTCTAAAATTCGTTGCATGCTGTGCCCAAAATTTGGGATTCTTTTGCTGTCCCGAGAACCCTCTGTACCCTCATCCCCGAGACTTAAACTATGTAAAATAGAAATTTTCGGCCTAGTAAGAGCTTCGGGCACGGAGCTAATAGGGAAGCCATTAATGGAGTCACAAAGCTTTTTTGAAGGTTTTCTTCCCTACCTGATTGATGAAAAATGAACTTCTCTGTGATGGGTTTTTTCTCAAGATGTTTCTTCAAAATCTTAGCTTCGCTCGCTTATCGGATCAACGACAAACTGAAGAAAATGAAGCTAGGGAAAAAAATTTGATCTAGCTGCAATTAATGGTCTGGGGCACCTTTGCATTTTCTTTTTTTTTGTGCAAGTCATTTGGGAGAGGGAGACCTGCCCAAAATTTCAGGGAGAATGGATGCACGGTTTGGAAGATACGAGTGTTTCTTCGTTTTTGTGCCAACTAGGTTTTCTGACAGCCGGGATAATGGATTTAGCTTGAAATCTTCTCCGTTTCACGCTGTAGCAACATGGAATGATGGAGAAATGATGTTGGAGGTGATGGCAATGTTGTGGAAGCAGCAGCAATGGAGGAAAGGAAGAGATCCCGACAGTTGCAGAAAAATGTGCGTGCCTACAGGAAGGATGGAAGCAACAAGTGGCAGCCCGACAGTTAGAAAAATCCACATATTTTCAAGAGATGGGAAGGAGCGCACTTTTGTGCACCAACTGCACCAAAATTTTGGTGCACTTGGTGCAAAAAATTGTGCCCCATTCCTATTGGTCCACTTGGCAGCATGTAATTTGATGTTGGTTGAGTGGGGGGCTTAGAAAAAACACCTTAAGCAGCTTTTGGGGGCACATGGGTCACCAAGAGACTAAATGGGAGGGTTGGGGAGTTTTTTGCACCAGTTGCACGAAGATTTTGGTGCACTTGGTGCAAAAAAGTGTCCCTATTCTGATTGGGCCACTTGGCAGCACACGATTGCACGGAGTGGGGGCTGGGAAATGAGGCTTGGGGGGCTTAACTTGAGAGAAAGGGCTGAACGGTGGTCATTTGGAGGTCCAGGGGCTCAAATGGGGTAGGGGTGCATTTTATTGCACCTACTGCACCAAAATTTTGGTGCACTTGGTGCAAAAAAGTGCGTTGCATTCCTATTGGTTGGTTTTCTAGCCAAGAATTTGGCTAACTGTTTGAGCTTGTGCCTTGGAGAGCGACTTGTCGGGACCATAACTTGAGTTCCTGGAGGAGTTTTTTGATGAAATTTTATATGATTCTGCCTAGAAATGACCTTTTGAATCCAATGGTGGTGGTATCATCTCCTGATTCATCCATTTGATCCTTAAAAAATAGGATTTTTGTTCTGGCTCCAAGGTTGTGCATGAGAAAAATTGGATGGGGACATAGTGCGCCAAGGTGTTGTGAAGAATCTGATTCCACCATCTTGTAGAGCTTTGAATTACCTTTCCGACGATATCTTGTTTGACTCTTAACTCCTTCCGGAGCTCCCGAAATCGCTTCCCGAAGCTCAGTAGCTTTTTTGGCCCTGTGCACTGCTTAGGCCTCCAAGACCCACTTTTGCTGAACCTGCTCCAAAACTTGTGAATCTTCCCAAAACCTTCAAAAACTGATTGCACAATGTAGGTAACTCTTCCGATATGCCTCCTTGATGAATTTAGGTCCTTTGTTCCGCTCCGAGGGGTGTGCACCAGCTTTGAGAAGATCAGAAATGGTCTTTCCCAAGCTTGCCAAAAGGCTTGTCTTGATGGATCTTGTACATGGGAAGCTTTTGAAAAGACTGGGTACCCCTAGAAATCACCTATGGGGACACTGAATCGGGGATTAGGGTGATATGAAGGAGGGCTCAAGGTGACCTCTGAGTAAAATTTTCAGGTAGGGTGTGGTTGTCATGCTCGGAAATTGTGAATTTCCTTATTGCACATTTGCATGACAACAGGCACATAAAAACCTCTCTTCATAAGTCTATCTCCTGTGAGAGTTTTGCCATGTGCCAAGAGCCAAAGAAAAAAACTAAGCTTGGGCCATATTGTGGGCTGCTATATTTGCTTAAACATAGGTTGGAGGGGATGAGGATTACCTCTAGTTAGCGCTTCATATCCAAAGTGAACTGTATATTCCCCACCTGATGAATTCCCCCATCCTATTTGATCTGGTTCATTAGAAAAGGAAAGTGAATGTCTTTTCAGAATTTGGTTGATCAAAGTTTGTTCTGGTTGCTGTGAAGAAATAGGCCATTCATGAGTAGTTATCCAACATTTACCCCTTTCCAAATGTTGAGATATCTGTCTCGTGTAATGCATAAGTCTTGTCCATCCTTTTTGATGCATTGCTTCCATCATATTACTTAAATGAGGAAATTGATGGATTAAAGGAGGTTGAGCATCCCATGAATCCAACCAAAAATAACTATGATTCCCATTATTCACTATCCAAAATATCTTTGTTTTAATCAGATTTTCCCCCATTTTAAGAACTGCCAGAATCGGAGATCCTGTTGTTGGAAGAGAACATCTAATAATAAGATGTGATGGCTGATTTTCCAGGTATTTACCTCTGATATTAATAGCCCATAAATCATTAGGAGAAGTGATTAACCTCCTATAAAGTTTACCAGCCAGGGCCTGAGCCATTTAGCTACAGATCTGAAACCTAGTCCACCTTCCTTTTTTGGGGTGGCAAAGAGTTTCCCAATTTACTAATGACCACTTTTTCTGATTTTGTCCCACTCCACGAAAAAACCTGACAGATAGAATCATTTTTTTTCAAAATTGATTTAGGAATATTGAGGATGGATGAAACATAATCTGGAACTGCTTGAAGGACAGTCTTAACTAAAGTCATCCTACCTGCCATAGATAACCATTTATTTGTCTATTTTTGTATCTTACCATTGATATTCGCAATAAGCCATTCCCAATCTTTACTCTACTTCAAATAAAGCGGAACTCCCAAATATTTGATAGGGAGAGAACCTTTTTTGAAATAGCTTAGATATGATATTTGTAGTTTTCGAGCTTGTGTGTGATATTTACTTAGTTTGTTCATTCTGCATTATGAATCATTGCTATTTAGCACAATTGTAGGGAGACGTGTGCAAAGGCATCTCTTATACCAGGATATCGGAGCAGCTCTTAGGAGCTTAGCAGGAGCAAATTGCAAATGCTCAAGCAATTAAAAATTAAATAAATTTAGTCACAGCTTACACGAGTGCCTATTTGCGGAGTCAAGATTGTGGGGGAGTCCCTCACCCTATGGGCCAACTTCTCTATCTATATATAGATACATGAGAGAAGATAGACGAGAGATTGACAATGTATATAGCTGGCCAAAGGATACCCCCCTTCTATATGGTTGTGGAATATGGAGGGAATAATTATATTTCTCTGACGTAAATTTCTCTACTAGAGAGGGTCATGAACTTATGGCATGAGAGACAAGGAAAACACCTATATAGTCTGGCTACTAGGTTGGTTTGCCTAGAACTTCGTTGGCATTATCCAAAACCTCTTCATTCAAAGAAAGCCTAGTTTTATAGGCATGACAAAGCTAGGTTTCGTGCAACATGAAGATGGTATGGAGATATGATCAATAGTCTAAGACTCTGATCACCCAAAATCAGTCAATTGTATAACTAATGTTTGGTTGTGGTACAGTATGGGTCACAAACTCTTTATCTTGGTTGTAACTTGGATCCTTGGATGGTCATATGGGCATGAAATAAGGAATCTATGACAAACTAAAAAAACGTAGCCTACTCAAGTGAACACCGAATTGACCAGGCGGTTAAGGATAAGTACTATAGTAAAAAACCAATTAATCTAGTGAACACTTACACCAGACACCCTCCCTTAAACGGAGCTTGTAGTTAACTCCAATCTAATTCAAATCTAAGTTCCTATTTTAAACAATAAAGTGCAGAGAAAGCTCAAATCCAGAAACAATAGTCTGATTCCCAAAAAAGCTCCTTTGTAATTTTTTACAAAAAATTATCAAAATAAAATCCTTTGAAAATTTCCCCAAAATTAAATGCTCTTAATTTTTTTTATCTCTCCCCTTTAAGCCTTTGTGCAAAAGCTTCAATAAAAACAATTCCTTGTAAATGCTGTCTTGGCATGGGATTAAACTTGGGAAATTTTGTTTGCTGAATACTTTATTCAATTACCACCACTGGTCGCGCCAACTAAATCCTCAAAATCAATCTTGTGCTCATATTTATTTAACACTTTAATAAAGAAACAACTTCACTTTAAAAGGGAGCAAATGGCCTTTGCCAAGGCTTGAATCCGCAACCACGCATCTTGAACACTTTATCAAAGCTTCACTAACCAATGCACTTAGCAAGAGCTTCAAATATCATCTGCTAAAACCTTAATTAAATATTCTTGCTAGTGGCGAGGGAACTTTGCAAAAGAAAATACCTTGAGCTCGAACACACGACCAAACGTGCCCAAAGTGCTTTGAGAAAGCCAAATTCACCAACTGCCCAAGCAAATGGCTTGAAATAATTATTGATAAGACTTTTACATAAAGTCTTACTGATGCAGGTTTTAACAAAAAACTGTAGGCTGATCTGTCAAAAATGCCAAGTTGGTTGTTGACTTGGACGCCAAGCCTCTTTGCAGAACGGCGTTATCCTCCCACAAAATTTGAAACCTATAAGAGAAGTACTGCAAGTTGAGGAATTTGAGGTCACCTTGTCCCATATGAATGCCAGATTGCTGATTTCTGTGAAAGATGACGGGGACATCTCAGAATCTCTTGTGATTAAGTTGTAAAAGAAAGAAGTTTCTTGCATTGTCTCTAAGCTTGGAGGGTTAAATGCTTGTTTTCTATGCAAAGAAAATGGGCACCTCAAAAAGGACTTCTTACTAATCTCCCATGAAGGATCTCTACTCCGTAAACTTCTACTTTGGAACTCTACGAATCACACAACTATGCTGTTCTACTTTCAACTTTTAGAAAATGACAGACTTGCTTGAAAAATTAGAGCTTCGCTACTGATTATCTAGTGCTATATAAAGGAAATTGCAGAGGAGGAAAGAATTCAAAACACCAACAATTTTATCCTACTCTGCAATTTCCTTTATATAGCACTAGATAATCAGTCACGAAGCTCTAATTTTTCAAGCAAGTCTGTCATTTTCCAAAGTTGAAAGTAGAACAACATAGTTGTGTGATTCGTAGAGTTCCAAAGTACAAGTTTACGGATCATTTTGGTATCAGAGCTGATTATATATCCAGGATTGTGGTATTCGAATCTTTCTTGTGATTTTGTATGACAGTGACAAGGTCCAAAGGTGAAGAAGTTTTACCTTGCGAGCTAGATATTTCTATGAAGAAGTGGAAATAGAGAGTTCGAGCTCAAATGGAGGAAGAGAACTTGGTCCATAGAGTCGAGATGCTAGAGACCATGATGGATAGATTGCATAGGAAACAAGAAGAGCTTTCAGATCTGCAAAAGACGGCTTCGGTTAAGCAAGATTCCATGGACTCGGTGGTTCGAGCACTAGCCAAAAAATTCGGTATCGGAAAGAGCCATGAAGAGGAAGAATGGGAAGAGCATGAAGAAGAGACGCCAATTGTAAGCGAGAAGGAAAAATCTGCACATACACCTTTTAAAGTTGAAACGAAAGTGGAAATAAAGAATTTTGAAGGACAAGTAGATGCAAAATTATTGGATAAATGGCTAAAACAGTTGGAAGTCTACTTTAGTGTGCAAAATGTCACTGAGGCACAAAGGACTTTGCACGTCTCAAAATGGAAGGTCATGCTCTGGTGTGGTGGGAAACCCATCTAGCCACTTGTGAGAAGAAGAAACGTCCTATTGTTAGTACTTGGAAAGGTTTTAAAGAATTGATTAGAGCTAACTTCTATCCTATTGGCCATAAGACTGACATGATGATTAAGTGGTAGTACTTTAGACAGGGCAGCAATCAAAGCGTGCAAGACTACACTACGGAATTTCGGAGACAAGCCATGTTGCTTAATATGGACTTGGAGGATGAGGACATTTTGACCAAGTATTTGGGAGGACTTCGCACTTACCTTCGGAGGAAGGTAATCTCCACAAAGCCCAAGGATCTCAATGAAGCTTGTATACAAGCATACTACATTGATGACGAGAAGAAGCAAGGAGAAAGGGAGACCAGTCAACTGAATAGCAGGACAAAGAACAAGGGAAGACAAGTAGCAGAGGTAAATAGAAAGGTAAACATGCTGCTACTGCTTTGCATACTTGTAAAGATCCTAAGAATTTTTGTAAGAATTGTGATGTAAATGGACATACTGACGCCACATGTTGGAAGTTGCATCTAGAATTGCACCCAAAGCACCGAACCAAGGATTCCAAGAAATCCATGGCCACTGTGAAGACAGAAAGAGAGGTGGAGATTGAGGATGATTCATGGATGTAGACGAGAGGCTGGGATGCATGGCCACTAACATTTACGGGGCAACAGAAGAAGAAGAGATGAGTAAGCTATTTCAAATCAGAATCCAAATCAGGAAGACTAAGGTAAATGCTTTAGTAGATTCTGGTTCTCAGTCAAATTTGATGTCTGATGTAGTTGTAGGACAACTTGGTCTAGAGACTTACGCGCATCCACATCCATACCCACTGGGATGGGTGAAGAAGGGTGTAGAAATACAAGTTACAAGGAAGTGTAAGTTTTAGTTTGGGATAAATACCCAATACATAGATGTATTAGAGGCTGATATTATTCCACTTGATGCATTTGACGTTGTCTTCAAAAGTCCTTACTTGTATGCCAGGGATGTTGTGTTCACAAGGAGGGAGAACCGGTACAGATGGGTCAAGGATGGAGTCAGTTTTAACATCTGGGCACACCAGAACAAATCAAAGAAGGCTATGGTAAGTGCCAACCAAGCACCAAGACTTATTCAGGCAAATCATCAGTTTTGTTTGCTTTCATTGGAAAAAAAACAAAAATGGACATGAGAGCACGGATATTTATGACCAAAGGATGGAGAATTTGGATAGCAGTAGTCAGTTTTTTGCAAAAGAAGCCACCGCAAGAACTGCGCATTCAAGGAGCAAAACAAACTTCCGCTATGTAGTCACTGTATCTACCTACGGATTCATTGGACCTGACCATGGGGCAGCAAGAAGAAGAGGAGATACAAGGAATGATGGTGACTATAACAGCAACGTACTTGGGGAGGATTCGGCCAATCCATCTCAAGAGACAAAGACAGGCAAGGACTAAACCACTACAGTATGGGACCTTCGCCATACTTGAGCAGGTTGGAGAAGAAACCTTTAGGCCATACTTCATGCAGATGCACGCGATAGCAAGTTGCAAGAGCTCGCATCCACTAACGCCATCTGTGTATGACAAAGAAGGAAAGATACAGAAGTTACCTTCCAAGGAGGATTGTACTCGAGGCAACTTGGAGGAGGATGTAGCACTGGAGCAACAAACTAGAGATCCACAGGAGTTTTGGTAGGTTGGACGAGAGAAGACACCAAGGCAGACCTGGTGGTGCTTTTTTTTCTGTGAACTTCTACTTTAGAACTCTACGAATCACACAACTATGTTGTTCTACTTTCAACTTTGGAAAATGACAAATTTGCTTGAAAAATTAGAGCTTCATGATTGATTATCTAGTGCTATAGGAAGGAAATTGCAGAGAAGGAAAGAATTCAAAACTTCAACACCAACAATTTTATCCTGTAAAGCTCCAATGGAGAAAAACCAGTCGGGAAGGGCAACTACTCTTTTTTCCCACTTTTATTGGTCTAATATAGACAATTACAAATTACAATAAGTATGAAAAGAAGCAACAATGTAAACCTTCTCTCCAATTACTTGCTTGCTTTGTTTCTACGCCTTTCTCCTACAATTCCATTCTAGCACTGAAGATCTGGCTCACTGCTCTCATTAAACTTTGCTTCTCGATCTCTCTGGATCTTTGAATGATCATTCTCTTACTCCTCTCATGCATTTATAGGCCTTCCCATGTCCTCCCGTGTACTGGAGGATGTGAAAGGGCATGGAAGGGGAAGAGACACGGATGGGCGCTTCAAATTCACGTCCATTCGCGTTCCATTTTTCTTTTCTGTTCGAAAGTGTCAGGACCGCCGCCCTGAGCAGACTGGCGGTCTCGGGACCGCCACCCTTGCAGGGCGGCGGTTCCTTCCAGAACCTCCGTTTACCTCATTTTATTCACTTTTCTTGTTTCTCCTTGGTGCTGATGGAACTGATGAAGTGGTGTGTTTTTCTGGATCCCTATGGATCAATCTCTCCCCTCCCCAAAGGTTCCCATGCTCAGTTTGTGTGTCCTCCTCATGAGCTTGAAACTCTAATTGGCTTCAAGTGGTATGAAACGCTCTAGCAGATGTGATTGTAAAGATGAGGTTATCGCCATTTGGGAGTTTGTGTGAAGACCATCCATTGGAAAACTATAGTAAATGAATTGCCTGAAAATCCTTTTGAAGGTAACCATGATTTTACCCTCTCGCAGCCTAGGGTTGATATGGAAGTTTTTCCAGTAAAAGAAGGTTACTCTGTGGATGAATATGTGATGATCCCATCCAAGCCTATTGTTGAGGAGATAAAAAAAGAATGCAAAATATATGTTGAAGCTAGCAAAGCTGATGAAATCGTGGAAAGGCATGAAAGTGATTGGATAAACTTGACATCTATTGTCAAACCTTGTGAACATGGATTGATTCCTCCCCTCAACCCTGCCCCCCTCATGGAGCTGGATGAATCAAGTAACATGGAAGCTCAGATACCCAAGGCCTTTGCTAAACCTAAGATGGGGGCTGATAAAAGATTGAAAAAGGATGGTGCTTTTGAAGCACCGAATGCCTCTATAAGAGGCGTTGAGGATGTTGGGGAGGAGGAAAGGTAATCAAAATGGTGGAAGTGTTCCTTCGAAGACCAAAGGCAAGGAGGAGAAAATCCCCCCTTGTTTTGAAAGGCTTCATAAAACGGGGCTCAGTGGCAAACCTCTGAACTTGTCTCATTAATGAAAACTCTTAGTTGGAATGTTAGGGGGCTCGAGGCCCGTGATAAAAAAACTATGGTTAGAAGGTTTTGCAGAGAACAAATCGGGGACTAGATTTCTTCCTCCCGCGGGAGGTTAAGTCTACTGGTTTTATCTTGAACTCGACGCTTTCTTTCATTTGACTTGGTGCTTCCAGCTTGACCACTAGGCATGATAGGGTTGGGGGGTGCAGCAGTGCTTGTTAGTAGTCAGTGGGTTCCTTTCATAAATGACTCTAGAACCTCTCCAAACAATAGAATTGTCTAGGTAGCTTTGAAGATTGGGAGATAAGAGCCGAGAATTTGCTCTCTATATGCACCTAATGATTACAAAGAAAGAACAAACTAGTGGAGTTGGATTCTTGAAAATCTCAAAAATATCACCTAGATAATTGGGGGGCATGAGTAGTAGATGTGGAAAGAGGATGAGCAATTTTGGTGGCTCAAGATGAAGAGATTGATGAAAGTGGTTAACCCATTGTTTAAAGGAAAGAAGGATAGTATAGGTATACGGTATACTTGGTGTAACAACCAGATTGGTAAATAGAGTGTATGCTAGACTGGATAAATTTTTGGTTGATAAAGAACATATTCTCATTCCTCTAGCTGACAAAAGCAATGGTGTTAAAATATTTCCTTACACTCTTTATGATCATCATCCGATTGAATTGGTATTTGAATTTGCTTTTGCTCCTATTTCTGTAGAAAGGGATTGTAAGGGCTATACAAACTCAACACCTCTCACTTGGTTGATGAAGATTTCTTTAAGGAGCTAAAAACCACTTGGTTTATCACCAAGAGCATGTCCTCTCTCCCATCTACTTTTGGTACTTGGAATGTGTGTATCTCAGCTTGTAGAAACTTTATGAGAGGATATGGAAAATTTAAAGCTCGAATAAGAAGAAACAATAAGGAAGATTCAAGAGGAGCTGGCCCATATTGAAAATAAATTACAAGATTGCCTGACTGATGAGGGATTGTTGAAGAATCTGATTGATATCAAGCATAAACATAGAGCCTATCAAACTTCTGTGGCATAGGGGGTCACAAATTAGATTGAGGCGTATGTGACTTAAACATGGTGACAAGGGTTCCAAGTACTTTTTTAGATTGCTTAAGGCTAAACACAACAAAGAGAAAATCACTGCAATTTGAGATTGGAGGAGTGCTTTCAGAGGATCCTAGTGACATTAGACAAGCTTTCTATTCCTTTTACCAATCACTATTCCAATCCGAGGGCTCTTCTAAAATTATCGAGAAGAATAGGAAGATTTGTGAAACCTGTATCCCGCAGAAAGTCTCTAGGAAAATGGATGTAGAATTGAATGGGGAGATCTCCATTGAGGAAATCAACCTTGTCATCGATGAATTAAAGTATGACAAATCTCCGGGGGCGGATGGATTCTCGGTTAGAATTTTACAAAGCCTCTAAAGATTGGATTAGTGGTGAGTTGTTCTGTGTCTTTCAATAGGCTATGAAGGCAGGTACATTGGGGACACCAAATCAATTAGGGTGTCATTAAACTTATACACAAGGAGGGGGCTAAATCACAAGTGAAAAATTGGAGATCAATAACTCTCCTAAACGTCTCTTACAAAATAATGGCCAAAATTCTTGCCATAAGGATAGTTAATATCCTTTTAGAGATTATCGTAGTGACTCAAATTGGCTTTGTTGAAGGTAGATATACTCTTGATAACCTCATTACTAGTTGGGAAGGAATGGAGTGGGCAAAAACTTCAGGTCAAAAGGTATGCATGGCATAGCTAGCCTTTGAAAAATCTTATGAGAAAATTGAATGGTCATTTATTGATATAATGATGGTGGCTCTTGGAATTGGTGACACGTTTAGAAAAATGGTGTCAGTTCTGTTTTAGGATGCCTCGGCGCAAGTGCAAATCAATGGGGAATTATCAAGATAGTTTGTCCTTCAGAGATCCATCTGGAAGGGATGCCCTATGGCCCCCTCCCTTTTTGTAATGGTTGTTGAGACCTTTCACTATTTGTTAAGTTACTTCTTCCCCCCAGTGAGTGGGACTGTGCTTTTTAATAAAGTAGGAATTGATTGAAGTACAATTTGCAAACGATATTTCTCTTTTTTTGAAGGTGGAGGAAGACAATATTCATGTGCTTTAAGATAGGATTGAAATATACCTGCTATGCTTCCGTGTCTATAATCTCAGTTACTAAATCACAACTTCTTGGATGGGATGAGACCCCCCTGATTGGATAAGCAATATTGGTTGGTCTTGTGGTGGCCACCATAGGCAGGTAAGGTTTCTGGGTATTTCATTTACTCTTGAACCTTCTTTGAACATGTGGCAGTGGACATTCAATAAGATCTCAAAAATTTTTAATCACGTGGCAAGGACATGCCCTATCCCTGCTTAGGAGGGTGCGGGTTTTTTCAAAAAATACTCTCTTCTTTCTCTATCTATTACTCCTCTTGCTGGCTGTTTCCCAACTCCCAGTTTGAAAAGCTACATAGACTGATAAGAAAGTTCCAATGGTTGCATGTAATAACCCTTTTGGGGATAAAACTGAAAATTAAGGAAATTAGCTCAAACACCAACTAACCAAGTCTGATTTTTAAAACCAGCCAACTGAAAATAATCTAATTTTTGCAATATTCTAGGGCAGTGAACTGTTTTATGGAATTGGACTTCACTTTTGAGCCTTCAAAACCCTTCAATTAGCCCCACTTGAATTTCTAAAATTATGATATAACCTCAACAGTCATGTAGTGCGAGAAATCTGATTTTTTAATGCCCTAGATATGAAGATATGAATTTCATAAAACCCTTGTCTGCGGTGTATTTTAAAAAATTCATAACTCAACTTAGAAAGCACCAAAAATCATGAAACTTGAGATATTAGCCTTATAAAATATAGCGAATAAGATGATAATTCTAGATTCGCCAAAATGTAACCCCACATATACCAAAACATCACTCCAATATAGGTTGCCCCCTCTTGAAATTTAAATATAATTTGCACCAACAATTGATAGAATGGAAGATGTCACCTTTATAAATCATAGGGAGCTCAACCATGCAAAGAAATCACATAGAAACCAACAATATCCTTAAAAACATACCTCTAAGCAAGTCGCTTAGGGTAGAAATTTGTTATAACCAGCAATGAAGATGAACACAAATGAGATGTGGGTTTTCGTCCACACTACCCTCTCCTCAAGGGTTTTGTCCTTGGGAGGTACTCGATTCAAGGGTTTTCGTCCAAATTGAATGAGGTGGAGAAAGTATGAGAATATAAGACTTATTTATAAGGTGCCTAACTACAAGTTGGTTGCAACCGGTTGTAACTATATTGATCGTTTTGTAACTATTTCTTTTATAAGAAATAGGACGGACACACAGTCTCAAATGTGTGCAATCCCGCCTTCTCTTTATTTCTTCCTTGTATACGTCTTCTAACATTGGTATCAGAGCGTGGCCAAGCGAAGAAAGAGAGAAGGTCATTCCCAACAAGAAAGTGCATTCTATTCTTGAACCAGACAATATCGTAGAAGATCAGATAAAGATAAATCGGAGATTGAATGTCATTATTGTAAGAAAAGAGGTCACACAGCATGGGATTGTCGTGTTCGAGCCAATGATGCGCTCAAGGGTAAATTCATATCAAATACAACCAATATAGCCATGGTTGAAGACCCACCAGATGCAGAAGGTAGTGAGGACAGTGACGAATATGCAATATAAAGATGCTCTAAACTTTGAAAGCAAGAAAGGATATAGAGTAGATGAAGCTCGGTATGGATGGTTGCTTAGGTTCGGGAGACTGTGGATCTTGGGAATTATACTCTCACGAGTGTCATGAGACAACTTGATGGAGCTTGTGGATGGCTCAGTATGGATGGTTGTCCATTAATTCGGGAGATCTGTGATTCGGGAGTTTGGGGAGGTGGAATCCGGGAACTCGGGAATTCAGGTCGAGAGCTACACCTTTACGAAGGTGACAAAGCAGCTTGATGGAGCCCTACCTTATCATAGCATTGCTTTCAAAGTGAAAGTGTTTGAAGATAGTGTAGTTCTGTTTTGTTAGATTGTTTGTTTTTTTGCTTTATGTAGAGTAAGTCTTAAGAGGGGGTATGAGAATATAAGACTTATTTATAAGGTGCCTAACTACAAGTTGGTTGTAACCGGTTGTAACTACGTCAACTGTTTTGTAACTATTTATTTTATAATAAATAGATGGACACAGTCTCAAATGTGTGCAATTTGCCTTCTCTTTATTTCTTCCTTGTATATGTCTTCTAACAGAAAGGGCTTCAACAAGCAACCTTCACCAATAAGATAGATTCATAAAATGATGCTTACAAATGACCAAGTGACCTCCTTATATAGACATAAGGGGTGCATAGTACAATGCAATCCAAAAAAGGCCAACATGCCACAAATACTTATTTTATTTCCTAATTACATAGCTATCTATTGGAGCGCTAATCGCCCAATAGGAATACATAAATATATAAACGAAATAACTATCAAAATAATGATGCAATTATGAAGTTTAGATCTTCCCCTTGCTTTCTCCTTAAACCCACGGGGAGAAAATGGGTTAAGGTCTTCAATTGGAATTAGCCCGAAAAGGGGACATGATAGTTCTCCCCTCTCGAAATTGCTTGTCCCCAAGCAATCGCAAGTGCCCGGATCCCAAATGAATCTCAACTGCTCCATGATTTTTATGTTTGTACCTACACAAGAAACAAACATATTAAAGAAAACACGAGTGTTTAACAACCACTCTCTTGGGCCCTGTAGTTATGGGAGCTGACTCCCCATTCTTGCTTGTGGAAGCTCTACAAACTTCGTGCATTTGATGGCTGCCCCATACATAGCTGTAGCTATGCATTTCCTCCTCATGGTTCAGCCTGAAAGTATGTTGCCAAACAGCTGCCCATGCCTAAGAAACATCCGGGAGGAATGTTAGCATCATTCTTGTGACCCAATCTTCCTTTCCCTCAACCCATAATATGCAAAGGAAACTGAAAATGATAGTGACAACAATGCCAAATTTAGTATTTGGGCTCACTGCTGTCATAAAAATCTTCTCATTCATGCTTGAAGTTCCCTCTATTGCTTCTCATTTATTGCTAATGCTGCTATGTACTATGAGGGAAGTTTGGAAAATACTTCTAGCACATTTGTATAACTGATCTAAAAACAAATCTTCATGGTTACCTGGCTGTAGCAGCACCTTAGAATGTCTGATTTGGAGTTGCATTTGGGTGGGTTTGGACTGCCTCCACAAAAACCAATTATGGTGGAGCTGTTCCCCTTTCAAGAGTCCCTCTTTTGGCTCTAATTTCCAACATGAACACGCAAGTTCCTTCATGCCAAAAATATTTCATTGAGTACCAATCACTGCTGTTATAAGAACCATGGTAAGTATGAATAGGATTGCAAGATATCTGGAAATTGTGAGATGAAACCCTTCCCATAACATCTCCAACTTGCATAGATTTGAACATGAAGGGGGGCAAGCAAATATGTGAAGGAGTAGCGCTTTTACCATACTCAACAACATATAGATCAGGTGCAGAGCTCATAACCCATGTACCTTTTCTTCATGGGTGTCTAGGGTTTTAATGGTATGGAATGCTTGCAATGGCGAAGAGGTAGTCCAAATGATCCAACAGTCATTCTCAACTTCCATGCCCTCCTTTATAGGCCCTTTGTTGTATCCCCCTTTCTTGGGTCCTTTCTTAGCTTCTTTGACATGGCGACATAGTGGAAATCTACTCCTCGATGACTGCCGTACTAACTCAATTTGAAATGGAGAGTTGTTAGCACGTGTCAACCATAAAACAAGTGAAACTCCCTTTGGATGAGACTGCTGATAAAAAACAATGAGTATAGGGATCTTCCGTACACACTTTGACCAAGGTAAGAGAGGAATTCTTCCCCGATATGAATCATATCCAAACACTGGCAAGTGGTGGATTTACCTCCTGAAGCAACATATGGTGCAAAGAATTTCTCTCATCATGGATTATCCATGAAAGGAACTGAATTACTTTATAATGTGACTGCTGTTCCAAAACAGCGACATGGAAACTCACAATGACAAGCTGAAAACACCACAAATCAACCCTCTTATTGCTTCCAATCATACCTCTCAATCTCAGCTGAGTTATAATGCCCAGATCAAATGAATAACACTCATTCCACTTCAATTCAAACATCAATTTCATGCAGACAACTTGTATTTCAATTGGAGGGATCTTCTTATGAGTATGTGCATTGACTAGGAACTGAAAATCCAGATCAAATCACTATTGAACAGCATAATGGAAATGCGGAGCTTACCATGTGCCTTCCCAAAGCTAGCTTGAATGATTGGTGTCCCTTGGTGATGAAGTTACTTTGCATCATCTCATTCTTCACCAAGTCGTGTGAATGCATAACATCCTCCATAGATTTTTCTTCTAACCATATGCATGGAAATAAACACTCATTAGCCACAATCCATATTGAATCCTTCCTTTTTAGAGTGTTCTCCATAATGGCTACTATGAAGCATCAAACTTGCCATGTGTTTCTCCCTTTCAACAAGCTGCCCATGATGAAACAAGTATGGTAGCGACATAGGAGGAGACAAAGAATATGAAATGTGACTATTTCTAACCATATCTTGTGTTGTCCATGCATGGAACCTCTTCATGGTTCTTACCATGGTCATGTATATCATCCACTTGCCTTTAATGAGCTGTTGCTTTGGAAATTCTAGCAAGCTCATCATCTTCATTGTCACTTGGAAATTGGTCCTCCATCACCAACTTTACCTTAACCCATATGCAAATCTGAATTTGTCCTTCTCTTTTAGCTCATGCCCCATGGTTCTTCCTCCTCAAAAACATGCCCTGCTGTATTGTTGTTTTGAATATCAGTCAATGACTCATTCCTAGGAGGTGTGTTAGGCACCTCTAGGGCTCCCACTTTACCTCTTTTGAATCCCATGGACTCCGTAAGTGACATGGGCCTCATGAATCTCAGATGAAAGGGCTCTAAACTCCTTATACCATGCAGCCATGTTGTGTCTCCTTTGAAACCTTGGAAGGGTTTCTTCTTTCTCTGATTTTTTCCTATCCAAAGTCAATCCAAAACAATCATTAGGCACTAATAAACTATCCAACATCAAGGGAAAACTACCTTAGGATGTAGGATCCATGATTCCTCTTTTGTGCTTTGGTTCTTGTTCCATATTCACTCCCCACTCTTGTATCTTCAATGTGTTGTTTGAAAAATCAGTCAATGGCTTGTCTTTGGCAAGAGTGACGGAAGCCTTTATTGCTTCCAAGGGCTGCTCCCTAACCATACCCAATAAGTTTGGGTTTTCTTTTCCCTTGAACTTAGTGTGGGGCTTAATCCTTCCTTTCTTCACTCCCAAGAACTCAACAAGAGTCAAGGAATTTCGATTCTCCTCCAGAAAGAGCTTTGTTCTCTTCAAAACATGAAACAATGTGTTGCCCCAATGACCGCCCCGCTTCCTCCTCATACATGGCCTCTCTCTCCTATGTAGGAAAGGGGAACGGAAAGAGCGAGTAGGAGCTTCACTTTGGGTTCTTTGTAGCCGCCTTAAAGGCTGATCACCGGAAGCACCCTTTTTACCATTGTTACCTCCTAGTACATGGCTGGTTGGGTAAAACATGAGCTAGCAACAATCCAATGGAGTCCATCAACCTCTCTTGTCAATCTACCAATTTGTCAAGCTTTGATTCCATGGCTGATCCACAAACCCTTGCCTCAGATATTATGCTCTAATACTACTGTAATATCCCTTTTGGGGATAAAACTGAAAAATTAAGGATTTTAATTCAAACACCAAGTAAACCAAGTCTGATTTTTAAAACCACCCAATTAAAAATAATTTGATTTTTGCAATATTCTAGGGCATTGAACTGTTTATGGAATTTAACTTCACTTTTGAGCCTTCAAAACCCTTCAATTAGCCCCACTTGAATTTCTAAATTTATGATATAACATCAATAATCATGTAGTGCGAGAAATCTGATTTTTTAATGCCCTAGATATGAAGATATGAATTTCATAAAACCCTTGTCTGTAGTGTATTTTTAAAAATTCATAACTCAACTTAGAAAATACCAAAAATCATGAAACTTGAGATATTGGCCTTATAAAATATAGAGAATAAGATGATAATTCCAGATTTGCCAAAATGTCACCGCACATACCAAAACATCACTCCAATATAGGTCGCCCCTCTTGAAATTAAATATAATTTGCACCAATAATTGATAGAATGGAAGATGTCATCTTTATAAATCATAGGGAGCTCAACCATGCAAAGAAATCACATAGAAACCAACAATATCCTTGAAAACATACCTCTAAGAAAGTTGCTTAGGGCAAAAATTTGTTATAACTAGCAATGAAGATCAACACAAATGAGATAATGTGGGTTTTCCGTCCACACTACCCTCTCCCAAAGGGTTTTGTCCTTGGGAGGTACTCGATTCAAAGGTTTTCGTCCTTGAATGAGGTGGAGAAAGGGCTTCAATAAGCAACCTTCACCAATAAGATAGATTCACCAAAAACATGCTTACAAATGACTAATCGACCTCCTTATATAGACATAAGGGGTGCTTATTACAATGCAATCCAAAAAGGCCGACTCCTTAAGAGAGGATCTTTTAAAAGCTCATTAAGTATTGGGCCTACATGCCACAAATACTTATTTTATTTCCTAATTACATAGCCATCTATTGGAGTGCTAATCGCCCAACAAGAATACATAAATATATAAATGAAATGACTATCAAAATAATGATGCAATTATGAAGTTTAGATCTTCCCCTTGCTTTCTCCTTAAAACCCACATGGAGAAAATGGGTTAAGGTCTTCAATTGGAATTAGCTCGAAAAGGGGACATGACATTGCATGGTAAAGTGTGTAAGAAGAAGACATGCAGTAAAATGAGATGTTTGTTGTAAGCCTAAGGTTTTGGGAGGACGTGGATTTAAAGATCTCAAAAAAGCAAGGGGTTACTCTGGTTTTTAATGGATTCTTAGGGCTCTGATTGGTGTTGAGACATGGAAAGTGTTAGTTAGGTTCAATATTAACAATGGTTATCCTAAATGATACAATAAGTGGAAAGGTTTGCACATGATTGACTTGATGTTTAGTTCCTTCTCTGTAAAGCTAATGGGTTCCACTGTGTTTTCATCGATTTTGAAAGCTTGGGATCAGGTCAAAACACCGACTGTCACTCAACCCATTTTCTCATGGTTTGACATTAGATGTCAAGGATTTAGATCTATGTGGTGGAATCTCAGGTACAATGGTAAACCCCTGGCTTTGACTAGAAGTTGCTCAGCTCGGAGTTGGTTTTCCAAAGGCTTGAAAACATTCAACGATTTATATAGGGAAGGGTGGTGGATGAACTAGGAGGATGCTAAAAATACCTATATGATTTCCCAATCTCATGCCAGGACCTTCACTATGTTGGTTGAATGTCTGAAACGCCTCTCCAATCTTATTGTTGGAGGATGAGTGGTAGTTTTGGGAGAATTCTAAATGGATGAAAGGTCCACATTTGTTGGATGTAGGGACATGCAGCCCCAATTCCCAAGCCGTCCGGGATGTCCCAGGTGCTTGGGGATGGGGACGAAACGTCCCCCCCCCACACCTCTTGAATGCAAAAATGAAAGGGACGTCCCCTAACTTTAGGGAATGCACTAGGATGTCTCGAGTGCTTCGAGACTTTTGGGACTCCAACCGGGACGCCATGGCATCTCCGAGACAGCTAGGAGATGGCTAGGGACGTCCCCTAACTTTAGGGAACGCAACTGGGATGTCCCGAGTGCTTTGAGACTTTTGGGTCTCCAACCGGGATGCCATGACGTCTCCGAGACAACTAGGGGATGGCTAGGGGACATCCCAAAGTCCCTAGAGTCCTTGAAGTCACCGGAGTCTCAAAAATAAAAAAAATATAAAAAACATTAAAGGATTATGACTTTGAAAAGAGGAAAATGAAAACTAATCCTTTTCCCATGCAAATTTACCTTCTCAAGAAACAAACTTTTGTTGTTTTATGTAGGTTCCAAAAGAAGATATTCTAGTGAGAGGTCGCTGTTATTTTACATTTTAAAGCCTTTTTTATACATAGCGCTAGAATCAATAAATTCACATGCATATTTTAAAGGATTTCTTTAGCTTCAAAATTTTGTTGTGCAAGTCTTCTTCTGCCTCTTTTTGTATGATATTGGAGGCTTTTCCGTTATATTAGGATGTTCTAGAGGCCAACTTTGTATTTAATTTTTGTATGATATTGGAGGCTTTTCCGGTATATTAGGATGATCTAGAGGCCAACTTTGTATTTAATTTTTTAGTATTTTTCAGTTACCTTAGCTGGTTTTGTCTATGGATGGCTATTCATGTAGTTTTGCATGGCCCCTACTGTTCCAAAAAGCTATTCTTTTAATTCAAGGATATAATTATATAAGTGACATGATAAAGAGATGTTGGCCTGTTAAATGCCCTTTGGTAACATTACTGGCATATGGTGATGAAATTATAACACTTTCATGTTATTTTTTCAGTGTTAGGGGACCCGTTGTATATTTTTAATAGTTATATATTATTTCAATAGCCGTCCCCTTGCTGTCCCCAAAATCTGGGAATTTTTTGCCATCCCGGAAACCCCGTCCCAACGCCCCCCCGTCTAGGAGTCTTAGGTAGCTATGGTTGGATGTGACTGCTAAGCAAATTTATGAAAAGCTTGTATTTTCTTCCAATATTGCATTGGTCTTAACAGTAAGTGGAGCTTGTGTGACCCACCTAGAGTCTGGATGGTTAGATTTGATGTCTTATGGTCTTCTTGCATTGAACCCAATAAGTCATGCTTTGGTTGGCTCCTTATCCACAATAGGCTAGCTGTTGGTGAGGTTTTGGCCACATTGGTAATGAACTCTGTATTGTCTGCCACTGTATTGAAACTGTTAAACACACTTTCTTTGAATGTCCTTTTGTTCAAGCTATTTGGAATTTGTTTTGTGGGTTAGGGGCCTGATAGCTCAGAAGTCTATTAATTAACATGAAATTATTTTTTAGTATCTTAAATTTTGATGTTAAGTTCCATAATTTTTTCCATAAATTATGGTTCTTAATGTCTACTGAGGTGCTCTGGTTTATATGGAAAGCTAGGGATAACTAGGTTTTTCAGGGAATTGTCAAGGATCTTACTGACTTCAATAGTGAAGTCATAGTGTGTTTTTTGTGCGTGCAGATCAATGTGGAAATGAAGGTCCCTAGAGAGGACTTGAAGTTCCTGCAATCATGTTGAGAATTAATCTTACGTTTTTGAAAAAGATTGGCCATTTTCAAAATATAAAATCCTTTGAAATCCTCTGCTAATTGAGAGGAGAGGCCGAAGGAAGATATTGATGAGCTTTTCATTCTAGGTATGGGACTCAGTGATAGAAGCTTTGCATCTACAGATTGAGCTGGATACAAAGAAGGTTAATTTGGAGCAGAGAGGAGAAACTAGGACTGTTCAAGAAGGGGGTACACAGTTGTTAGCCTCAAGGCATGTTGTAAGAGCTATTCATGACGTTTTAGCCAGATTGGAGGTATCTCAAGCTAGTGTGAATGCTACTCATGTTTTGGAAAGCTTGTCAAGGTTTGAGATGGAAATTGATGCATGAAAAGATGAGCGTGGGTGCAACACAAGAGAAGGCAAGACTGGGAAAGAGCTGGAAAGAATTCTTCTAAACATATCAATGAAATTGTGGAAGAGGTACAAGAGAGGTATTGTGGACATTAACAAGTTTGGGGCTGGAAGAATTGGTAAGAGACTGCGCTGAAAGGCTTGAGCTAGGGAAATTGGTTGTGGATCACCCAAGTGTCAACAAAAATACTCGATGACTGGCTCATTTTGAGTTTTTTTGAAAAAAATGTTGTTTAATATTGTTTTTGCATAGTTACCAGGAGATGGGTACGGGTATTGGTACTAGTACGAGGAGACCAGAACGGGCACACCATTTTCATAAAAATAGGAGACAGGTACTTGGAGACGGCAAAGCAATGTATATGTAAATTTTAGAGAAAACAATAATATACAACCTAAGAAAAATAGTATTACCTTTTTAAAATCAAAATATTAGATGTTGACAAAGGATAAAAATAATTTTATTGATATTTTACCTTTGATATCTCATCATATCTATAAGGTCAAGAGTACAAAATATATATTTTTAAGAAAACACCAAAATGCAAGTCTCCAAGATGAGTACCAATAAGTACCAGTCTCCAAGATGAGTACCAATAAGTACCAGTCTCCAAGACGAGTACCAGCCTCTGAGACATTTTTTTGGTAGGAGATGAGTCTCCGTGGCGACACTGTTTTTGTAATATTGTTTGGATATTGTTGTCTTTTTCTATGCTGGTTAGCACCCTGTTTGGGATGAATTCTGCCCGACTGGGTTGCTCTGATTAAGGTTTTGCTCATGTATTGGACATGTGGTTTATCGATATCAAAAAAAAGTTATATAACTTATTTTTTAATATTTACTTTTAGTCTCTTCATTTTACTTTTACAAACTTCCATTATAATTTATTAATTTAGAGACTTCAACTTTCATTTAAGTTTTTAATTTAGCATTTGTTGTTTGGTTATATAATATTTATTTTTATGTTAATTTTATTTGAAATTAGAAATTTCTACGTTGCCAGGATACACCTTGACCCCCCACGAGTCCTGTCTGATACATATCCGGTACGGATATGGATACCCCACGGATACGTGTGGGTGCCTCCCGGATATCACATATCCGTGACGTATCCATGAGGTACCCACACGTATTTGTGGCGTATCCCTTCCTAAATATGTCTTTTAAAGGTTTTAATTCATTTTTTTTGACTTTTCTAATCACTATAACCGAACCCTAAAAATAAATTGAATAAAATAAACCACCTCTAATCACCACCAAAAGCTATAAAAAGCAAGGAGCGGAGAGTGGAGCTAGAACAAGTGGCACACAAGAATTTGATTTTGAGTAAAATCTAGATGATATATTCTAGATTTGTTTGTATTCTTATATCATATGTATGGCAGCCACATGAACAATGAAATGTAAAATCTTCAATATATTGTATGTTTTGAAAATTTGAACATGGATCCTAGTATATTTTTCAAATTTCAAGTTTTGTTTGTAGTTAGCATATGGATTTGCATGCATGCAAATGACATGCAACAGTGTGGGAACAAAGTCCCTCCTCAATGAAGGTGAGGTTGCCTTTATTGAAAACCAAAACTATATTTACATCTATACATTCAAAATTGTATGTGGGGGGTGTTTTGGAACATCAATGGAAAGAAAAGTGAATGATGGAAATGGAATGAAATGAAGGAAAGGAGTGAAATGGAATGAAATGAAAGAACATGCAAGATTTAGATAAACACAGAGTCTAATATTGCACGAAGAAGAAAGACGGATAGCCAACACAAATAAAACAGAGTTTGAGTTAGCCAAACAAGAACGTGTAAAAGGGAACACACATGAGCAAGTAGATAATCAGAGCTTGATCACTGTGAACTAGAACAATCGATTAATAACGTTGACAATAAGATGAAAGATAATATTTGCATGCAAGATTCAAACACCGAACATCTAATGAACATAAGAACATCAAATATTACAAGAGACAATGAATGAGACACAAAATTCGTATTTCATTAACTCCAAAATGTTTTTCACAAAAGAACACAAAGTTTCTTCCTGAAACAAAGCTTGCACAAAAGTATTTTCTTCTCCTCTCTCAAAGTCACCCTTTACAAATGAGCCCCTCACTTCCTTTTATAACCCAAAAGTTGGCTACAAAGTAGTTAGGGTTTTACATGATCATTAAATAAGGTACTTAAGTGACCATTGACTTTTTCAACAACTTTATTAAAGACAACTCAAAAATAGAAATTACTTAAGATATCCATAGTTTCCCGAAAACAAATAACAACACCTTTTAAAATATAAAATAATAACCAGTGCCTTATCCATTGAAATGGGGTCCGCCTATCTCAAGCGTATGAGAAATGGACTCTTCCACTTCGTTAGATACCAAGAAAATAAACTCCCTGAACTGCCGGTGAAATTAGGATATGCCACTTTTTCCAGTTGAAAGGATCTAAACCTTCCCAAAGTTTCAAACATCTTTTCTTCTTCTAGAGGTTCACTTGGTCGAAGAATAGCCTCACAAAATACCTACAATTCAAGAATTCTACTTGGCATATCATTTAAATTAATAATTTTGGATTGAGCGTGTTCTCAAATAAGTTCTTTAATTTGATGCACCACTCCATTGAAACTAACAAGAAATTGTTGGCAGGAGTGTACATGTCCTTAAATAATTGTAAAAATTGCTCTTGCACCTGCTCCGATGAACACCTTTGATTATGCTCATTTATGAGGTTACAAGGAATCTCAGCCATGAATTCTTGAATCAAGGAGAGTGAAGTGAAGGCTTCATTGCACATGCTTTCATAATGGATCATAGAATCCTCGAGAAGCATTTTTCTCGATTTGAGATGTAGACACCAAAGAAAACGTGTCCCTCGATGTTCAAATTCGAGAATTCCTTCAATAGCTAAAACTGAAGATTCCATACTTGTCATCTCCTGTAAATTAGGCAATATCTCATCCAAATTTGATATAGTAGAAACAAAAGTTTCTTTGAAAGAAAGAATTGGATCAAGATACACACTGACATCTTCATGAAGTTTAACCACGGTGTTGATCGTCCCTTGGCCTAAAACGAGAATCTCTGAAAGCCGAGTTTTAGTGGCATGGCCCAATGTGTTTGTTTCCTTTGACAAATTGAGAGTATCTCCATATGGGGCAGCCACTGCATCAGGTACTGGGAAGGTGGATGATATGGGATTTATCAAATGTTGAACATATTCCACCAATTGATTCTTTTCGGCCTTGAGCTGAGAGTTTTGAGACTTGTATTTCTCAAGTCTCTTTAGCACGATATCAATTGAATCTCGAGCCATCACCATGTCACTTTCTAATGTAGATCTTCCAAGTCCAAGTTTGGAAACTTCATAGTCGACAGGTGTTATAGCATCGCGCTCTTTATCAACTTGTGGAATGGCAAGGTCTGCAAATTTGTTTCCATCATTATCCACCATTATTCGAGAAAGCACCTTAGGCTTCTTAGGAATGGTGTCATTCAAAAGTTTGAAAAGGGCATCAAAATCAATGTCAATTGGCTTGACAACTCTCTTCCTTTTCTTCACTTTGGAATCAACCCAGGAAGGAGTATCATTCACTATTTCAGCATACAAAATCCTGGAGCTTGAATCAATATTCTCATTATTCTCGACATCACGAGATCCTGCTTGAATCCTACCTATGTCCTCGATTTGAGGAGAAACAACCTCAATATCCACTTCCTGATTATTCAAGAGATTTTGGGAAATCCCTTCATGAACTACATGCTCCGAAGTGTTTGATATTTGAATTATCTGCACCTGAGTGGATGCTTGTTTGAAGCATGGCTGAGGATCATTTGCTATTAGCTTCTAAGCACTATTAACGATGTGGGTAGAAGAATCTCTACTCGAAGTAGAAAATTCGGACACACGCTCTCTTCCTTCTTCGGGGTTAGGATCTTTAGATCTTTCTCCTTGTGACACATTACTTGGAAAAGTGGATTTTGGCACCACTCCTTTCTTGCTTATTGTGTATGATTGGATGGTAATGAGGTTGATCGAGAAGAGACTTTGGTCGAATGGAGGCCCCCTCGTATTGGCAATTTTTGTGATCCCGAAACATGATCTAGAATTGATTGCAATTTGGCAAGTTCTCTGTCATACCAAGATATGCTTCTTTCAATAATTGGTTGATTCTTACTATCAAGAGAAAGTTCATCTCTTTTGGTCTAGTCGATTCGAGGCAATGGGGTAAAGGCAACGACATCATATGAGGGATCAATGACATCCTCATCATCATTTATGAATGAATCGGGAGGACCCTTGATGCGGAAGGCCTTGGTCTGAGCAAGTGTTAAGCGAGAGTACTCCCATCTCCTTACCTCATGTTCATCTGAACAAGCAGCCCAAAAATCTTCCATGGTAGGATTATGTTGATACTTTGCTCCCATAATCTTTCACATATATCCATTGATATCAAACTGGGCTCTCTTCACATATGGATGGATGGTTATGAGAGCGAACTCTTTTTCCATGAGTTGTGCACTGAAAAGGTTTGGACATTGGTATTCCCCGATTTGAATTGGGAAATGAATTCTTGAACAGTGAACTTGGAATAATTGTCGTGCCAGCTCCATTAATGCCCATCTATCACTGACGTACTTAGGAAGTTTCCACGGGGGTACCAACAAAGCCACTCACGCGAATGTAGGAAAAAGATGGAAATTGAATAACCCAGGTTCCCCATTGGGAAATGACACTCATGGATTCTTTAGAAAACCTTTCCTCAGTATTCCGATTCAGGTTCCGGATAACGCGGAAGGTGAATGCATCGTTGACTCTTCTAAAATGGTGAGAACTATTTTTGAAATTGAGTTGAGGGTAATAATGAAAAACACTGTTTGATGGCCCCATGACTCCTCTCGTTTCAAGTTCCGAAAATAGCTTTCTCCTTGCTACCGCATAAGTCAGATATGATGTCATGTAGAAGCATCTAGTCATCTTAACTTCTATCAATTGTTTGTGAAGGGTGTTATTGATGATGGTGGCCTAATCCAAAAACTCTTTCTTGGCTAGGATGATACAGATAAACTGATACATCCATGGGTGGAAAATCCTAGCAGAAGGTAGGCCGAAAACTCGACTTAGGAGAGTAATCATGTCTCCGATTTCTTCCATGAACTCAACGTGGTACAGTTCTTTGGAAGTCTATCAATTCAAGGTCTCTTGGTCACTAACCATCTTGCTCCATCTCAAGGGTTCTTCATCCCATAATTCTTGACTGGCAAGTGATATATGCATTCTCGGGAAAGTCAGGTATGCTGAGCAATTCTTCAATGTGCTCTGGTGTGATTAAGAGGAAAGGCTCGCGATTATCTTTAAAAATTCCTCGTCTCTCAGGATCATAATGCTCCGTGCAAGCGATAACTAATTCCGGACACTGCACCGAGACAGGAAATGTTGCTGCTTGGGGTAGACCACTATGGTAAAGTCTATCTAAGAAAATGGTTTTGCCTTCAGTTTTCACCCGCTCACAGAACTGTTGCACGTTGATGTGACCCAGATTTGTATCAGTGATGTTGTCATATGTTGACTTAATGGAACTTAGAGGGATGATTCCTTAGAATTTGTACTTGAGTGCGGACTTATTCAATTTCTCCACTGGCTTCCTTGATTTACCTACGGATTTGTTAGACTTCTCGGCCATTGTGAATTTCACAGAAGAATGACTTGGACACACAAAACAATGCAAGCGGGGTCGGGTCTCAGTCTCTGAAACCTCGTCAATGCAAAGAAAATATGACTCGTTTTAATATTATTATTATTATTATTTTAAAATAATAATAATAATAACCTGTCCCGGTTACAATTTTTTTTAAAAAAAATACAAATATATTGAGACTAAGCTCGAGTTCCAAGTCTGGTGATACAATGGTATATATTTTCTTTAATTAAAATCTCCCAATTTTAACATTCCGCACGGATCGATTTAATTATTTTTTTAATATCACCTTGCTTCTCTACGTGCTTGATATCTTTTGATTGATGCATGAAAATGATTTTATTTCTTTGGCTGCGTTTGGATGATTTCCTCTGCCTGGTTTATTGCCTGGACATCTTCTCCTTAAAACATGAATCTTCTTCTTAGCTGCGTTTTGGAGTATGCAGGGATGATTAGACTCTTGGGAACCTGTGTGGGAGTTGCTAAAGAATGTGTAGAAAGTTGTTTTATTTAACTACTGCTCTTTGGCAATGCGTGGTGGAGCTGTATGGACTGTCCTCCTTAAACAAATGGTTGGAAATATTTTAGGCTTTCTTGCCGTCACTTTTGTTTTAAAACTTTATTCCCTACTCCTTGTGCATGCGTTGAAACGGTGGTCTCATCTTCAGTTGTTCCTCCTTCCTGACAAATGTGTGGGAATGATCTATTTGTATTTTTCTTTCACTTGCGTGGGACTGTGGACAAGTGCGTGGTGATTCCTTCTTGGCATGTGGTCTTTGGTTTTGGATTTGCTCAAACTTCCTGCTATCTTTTTCTCCTCCCAAGGTGTGGAATTTGAAAACTATCCCCTCCTTGCTTAGCACGTGGAAACCCTCCTCCTACAGCTGCGTGGTGAAAGACTCCTTGTTTTCTTTGCTATTTTGGACCATTCCTTGAAAACCTACGTGTTTTTGTATTTTGCTGTCTCCTCCACATGGCCTTCTACTTTCTCCTACAGCGTGTGGTCTTGGACTGTTCTTGGTAGAATGCGTTTGGACTGTATTTTTGACTGATTTAATCTCCTTTTCCTTTGCATGCGTGGCTCCTGCTAGGTTTTGGCTGTGCATGGGAGCTTCTTTGATAGGCGTGGGAACTTGATTTTTTTGTTTTTCTCCTTTAGAAACACGCGTCAATCATAAGTTCTCTTCTTCCTACTTCACAATGGCGTTCACAATATTGTGGGATGTGATAAAATATTATGTCCTTCAGAAGAAATAAGAAGCAATCGGAAGCATGACTATTTCCAACGAGTTTGACGGAGGAAGTTACGAGGATTAATCCAACTTCCCGTCTTCCCGGGTAGTGGAATTAAGTGCTAAGGGGAATGGGGAAAGCAACAGCCAATTACCAACGAGAATGACAAAGTGGGCTGGCAATCTCCGTTCAATTTCCCCATGTGGGAAATTGGGAGATTTCTTGGCCGTTAGCCAATCCATGATTTGGAAATTGGTGAAGAAAATCCCACAAACGGGAAATTAAAAGAAGATTGCTAGGAAAGGGGAAATCCAGGTTCGAGAAGCCAAATTGGCATTCCCGACAGTTGGAAGCATAAGTTTACTTCGCCGACAATAAATAAATAAATAAAAATTTGTCGAATGAATCTTTCAATTAATATTTATTTAATTAAATACTCCCAAGTTATTTAAAAATTAATTTTATCAAACAAAGAGCAATTGATTAATTAAATATTAATTAATTAATTTTAATGTATTTTAAATCCTGGCGGGAGGAGTTCTCACCCGAAAAGGATGAAATGAAGACCGAAACGATCACAAAAAGGAGAAGGTCGTCATGAGGGTGATAAACCACGTAAAGTAACACTTTTTGAAAAATTTCAAAATTTCCACTTTTTTTTTTAAAATTAATTTTGCAAAGTCAAAATTAGCTGTCTCCCAATCTTTTTGAAAAATGGTGTACCGGTAGTCATACCCTTCTCCACATACCCATACCTGTCCGTCTCCTAGCAACTATACTAATTAGTTTATAGTAGTCGGATTCTATTTTTGACTCTTCCATAACTTCACTATATCACATTGACTTTGCAGTTGGTATGTTGTCCTCCAGATATATCTTGGGATCTGGATCAGATTTCTATATGGTTAATACTGCGGAATTTTGTCAATCTGTTAGCAAATGTAAAAGACAATAAAATTAGCTTGTCTAGTTTCTTACATATTGTACCTCTGGGAAGAATATGCTGCCTAATTATTAGGGTGCTATCTACGTGCTTTATGGATTATTTGCAGTTAATTTCTGCTAGATGATGGCAATTATATCATGAAGGATTATTCCTTTGATGTTGGCCATCTATGTATTTATTTTTTATTTTCTTTATTTGATTATTTGGCAATATTTTGGCCATGTAAATTCTTGTTTCGTTCCTTCTACCTTCAAGCAAAAGCAATTGTGAGTAAAGTATAACATTTTTGATACTTGGTCGATAACAAACTTCCTCATTTTACATATTTTTTTGATGTCCAATGCTGAAGTAGCTTTTAAGGATGTTATCTCATCTACTTGGTGTACTAATCTTCCTTGTAAATATTCTTCAATTTTATTGCCAAATCACTCATGACTAATGTGTCTTCTCATCTCAAAAAGTTAGGTTTGTAAGATTATGCAACATGTTTCTCTAAAGTTAGTAGTTTGTGAGAAAATTTATGAATTGATGTATTTATTAGAATCAGCTTTTAAAGAGAGGAAGAACTTAATCCTTATCATATTTGTAGACCTGCATAGGATCTAAAAATGTATCTGATTGTAAAAATAAAGCGCGGTCATAAGTGAATCTGTCTATTCTCAAGATTCGTTGTTTGATGGAAAATTCACCATTTTTAGTGCTTCCTTTGCAGATGATTATGACCGTTCTATTGCGGAGGCAATAGAGTTAACAACGTGAGTTCATGTTGAAAATTTTCATTTGAGCTACTTGTATAGTACATATCCAGGAGTTTATTATTTCAGCACTACAAAGATTCTGATCTGAATTGCTTGATTTAATTGTGATGATTGCAGGAAGAATCCACCGTCTCCAGACACTGTGCTTGAAAACAATGCATCCAGAGACAATAGTCCTGCAGAAAGTGGTAAAGAAATTGATCCTTGACCATCAGATGCCATTTCCATAAATTTTAAGGATGGCATTGAAGGGTCATTGGGGCAACTGGCCTCTAATGGAATGATCTGTTGTGAGTCAAATCCATTCTGCCAGAGTAAGGTGGAACCCATTTTTGGTCTCTTATCAGTTTTGTGGCACACTGGGCCAAAACATTGGCATCATACCATGAAATGTCCATTTACAGGAAAATAATTTTCCAAAATATTTGAGAAGCCAATTAGACTAATATCCGGAAAATGATTAGAAAGTGCTGAACTTTTGACCCAGGGATGATGAGCAGTCTCCAGCAGCTGTCAAAGCTTAGCATAGATCAGGTCTAGCTACCATGCACATCATCTGTATATAGAGAGCTGTTCAAACATTATAGATAATCTGTAAAATTAAGAATTTCGTATTCTTGTTATTCGAAAAAAAGGATCTACTTGTGGAATGTTTGAATGACTACTTGAGCTGTAGCCTGATAAAATATAAATTAATAAAGAATAACTTAAGAATGGGGAACACCAGTGCTCAGAAGGTTATGAGAGTTGGTTTTTAATGAAAAGTTGGCTGCTTGTTTCATTTTCTTTTACCTCTCCTAATAAGGTATTTGAATGTTTTTCTTCTAACTTCTATAAAACCATCCCGCATTTTAAATAAAACCAAATGAATCATAAAAAAATTAATATCAATTTTTGTTAGAAGTTAGAAAAAATATTACTGAAGGCCGGAGGCTATTCTCCCCACAAAATGCACTATCATACATAAAAAGACCCATAAAACGTACCATACAGACATGGATGCCCATGCATTAGTGGGACCCGCGCTTCAACAATCAAATCATAGGTTTAATGTTTTTTGATAATATCTAGGTGAAAAGAAATGGTTGCATGTGGTCTGTGCTAGATGGGTTTGTAGGAATACCAAAAAAAGGAAATTTGAGGGCCATACAAAAGCAAAGGTGGTGTATACAAACTGCAGGTCGCGAGAGCAAAGAGCATAAAACAACACAAATAGAAAAGTGAAGGCGGGGGATCATCTTTTGGAGTGAGAACCCCTCCATGTCGGTCGTTCATTAGGGGGCAAGTCTGGAGCCCCACAAATATCTTGTTTGGAGCCACGAGAGTAACAAAAACAAGCACTCTCCCCCTGGCCTTGGAAGTGATTTTCCCTGACACGTCCACAAGCATAGGAGAAGCCCAGTGAGAGGGCATAACTACGGTTGCAAATTGGCTCGAGGAGATGTTGGGCCCAACCTTTCTTTTCAAAAGGAATTGATGAGATGTTTCCAGAGTGAGAGCAATTGTGAGATTTTTAATGCTATCAATAAGGCAACGTTGATGGAAGATGTGGGGAGGCAACTTGGGTAACACATGGCTCTTGGTGCACGTTGCACTCCCCTAGTGGTTGAGTAAATCTTGGAGGTGTTAAAGCTACTCGGTCACTTTTTTGGCTTGGGCTTGAATTTGAAATAAACAATTGAGCATGTTCACTCTTTCCGAGTGAAACATAATTTTTAAAATAGCTATAGGACCTTGTCCCCAAAGCAAAGTTCTCCCAAAAAGAAATCGTAAGGAACGAGCTTTTAGGCAATGAGAAAAAAATAATGTGAATCCATTTCCAAGTGTCTTGGCTTGGGAAAGTCCATTTTGTAAGGTGGGCACTTTGGATTGGCAACTTTGAGGTGGTGGAATCACTCCCTTAATGAAAACCCTTAATAGACTAAGCACCATACAACATACATTCTTTTGGGTCTAGTTTACTTTGCCTTGCATTGTTGAGATGACACAACCAAGTCTTCGAAAAGGATTTAACATCCCATTGAGTATTAAGTTTCCCAAGTGCCAAAGAAAAAATGACTTAATAATTTGGATGGCAGGTTCAATATACATATTTTGAAAGGCGTATCACACTTTCATTGTCAATCCAACCACTAGGAGGTAACTATCAAAACCCAAGCTCGTGGAGCATCACATTTGGGACAAGCTATTGAATTTTCAAGATGTGGGCATATATGAATACAAAAGATTAAACATTGCATGTAGTCGAGGCCACGAGATATGATCCTAGGAAGAGACTAAGTCTCTGACGATGAATTGCCTTCACATTGACATTTAAGTAAGGGGGAAATCTTCATGCCCAACAAAGGAGAACACCTTGCTAAGGTTGTTGATGGTCATGTGCATGCTCATGATCCTCATATCTTGTTGATAGTGATTTTTCCGAGGGCCAAGAGGTCCCATTATTGATGATACACATGCATTGGTTAGTGAATGATAACCCATAACGAAAACCATTGCCTACCCATCTTAAGGAATGGCTTGACTTTGCTCTAAAGCTTCCCATATACCACATACTACAATTGTGCTAACACTATTGATAGGGGATGTTACAATTAAAAAGGTTGTGAAACCTAAGGCCATTCCAAACCTCCTTGCCATCCAACGCTCCAAAAGGGATGTAAAACTTGGACCACCCACTTGGCATGCAATCTTGTGCTTTTGCATTGTGCACCAATGATGCACATGGCTCCTTTGTCTACATGGATGCAACATATATATTGGGAAACACTATGAAACCATGTTTTGCTTTGTTTAGAATTAACACAAAGAAACACGTACAATATTTAGAGTAACAACTAACAGTCTAGTATAAATATATAACTTTACTGTGAGGTACATATGCTTGGTGATCGAGAAGGAAATCATATTTTGCATATGCTAAAGACCATATTCCAAGAGTCATTGTCACTCATATTCATTTATAATTAGCATGGATATTCCACGACTTAACTCCTCTATACAAATCTTGAATATAACTAACAATTGATTGAATAGCTTATTGTTTGCTTACAAATTTTAGTAAAACAATCAATACATGTGCTTATAACTCGATTGAACTATTGCAATATGAAAAAGGAAAATTGAACATGGAAAAGAAACAACAAAACATATATTGCAAGATGAAAATGTTACCTAGGAGAAACTCAATTTGGGAAAATTCTATATGAGTGAGGGATTCCACAGGGGTTTCCTGCACTTTCATGTATCTCATTGAGCAATTACATGTATATTGCCTTCTTATGGACTTCATGAACATTCTTTACAAAAATGTCCAAACATCCATGCATGCTTTGCAATTTTCTCACTTATGTTTTCTGAACACACTCCATTTCCTTTAGGGCACATTTATACAAATATCAACATAAGAAGCTCATAGAGGAAGATGAAAATACTCATAAGAGGAAGAGACCATCTGTGCCCATCACTCACCTTGTTTTTGGGCACTAGGGTACATAAGAAGATGTTGGCGTGCATTGGGAGGATAAGGTTTGTGTGCGAAAGACAAGAAAGGATAACGCGCAAGGGATCAACACTTAGCCAGTTTTGGGATGTGGATCTAAATATGGACTTGGAGTGGCGGCCAAGCAAGGTTTTGAAGATAAGATTAAAGCATGAGGACTTGCAGTTCAAGTAAATTCTATATTTAGGATCAAAGGAATCCATGCAACACTTTAGGCTATTAATAGGATTAAAGAAGAGTTAACTATATATTGATCTATTGTTAAGGAAGAGCTTGCATGCTCTTTGTATTTTCTTGTAAATGGCACATGGCTATTCTTAGCATGCAGCCTATTTTGAGGATGCTTAGGTGGTGAAGGGAAAGTCCCCACCCCTATAAATATGTAGTGATTGGCATGACCTATGGACGAGATCAGATTGTATTGTAAGGTTATGATGTTATTTTTCTTATGCGCATAATCTTATGGAGGAATTTATGATGTATTCAACTATTGTACTGTTTGTGGATTAATATAATGGAGTTATGTGGATGGATTTTGGTTATGAATAACAGTGTTAATGGATCTTGTAGAGTAGATATGATATTTGTGCTTGTTTAAAGTTCATTATGTTATATGTTAGATCTGATTCTTGTATGCCTAGATCTGGTTTCTTTGTTACTATTATGGGATGTATTAGATCTTGATCATGGAGTTCAACCATCATGCATGCTAACACTCTTGAAAAAGCTTCCATAAAGGAGGGACCTAGTACCCTTGCGTGCTTCGGGTGAGCACTCAGCTCTGGCTGAGTGATGTGCCAACATGCCTTGGGCTGTTTGGTAAAATAAAAGACTACATTTTGGTTCCATTGTTGGGACCTCTTTTTCAGTTGTTTTCCAGGATGTTACATGATGAAGATGTACCAGTTGACTTTGGCCAGCATTGAGGATTGGTTAGACAATTTAGAGGAAGAGTATGCTCACAGATTTAACACTGGACCTAAATTTGATGCACGTGTGTGGGTTGAACAAAATCTGTATCATGAGCTCTATGAGACGTTCTTTTCCTATTTTCCTATAGAGCTGTATGAGTGGCTGGTAGCATACGCATCAAAGAGAAATTGGAGTTATAGAGCACTTGTTTGGACACAGGAAGATTTCCAAAATTTGCATGATGCTGATATGACTTGGACACGCACTGTAGATCATTGGTGGAGTGGTGTTTTGAATAGCTATATTTTGGAGTACGTAGTTTCTACTTATTCATGTCCAGAGGTTGCTGAGTTTCAGTTCCTGTGTGAAACCCAGAGGATCTTATTTGCACGCTATCCCTTTAGTGATTAAGATCTTGATTGTGACCTTGGATTTGGAATGACATCCTATGGCTAGCTAAACCCCACCACGTGGGGGAAGGAGCAGGTGTGGTGAAAGATGGCAGACCTGGTGGAAGAAAGGTAGAGAGAAGAAAGGTGGCTTAAGTTTAATGAAGCATGTGAGAGGGATTTGGAAAGCAGCATGAGATTTGAACGAATGGTGTTGTGGAGAGAGATGGCTCGTGAAGGATTTGGAGCTCACATGGAAGACATGGAGCCAGAGCATCTGGAACTCCCCCATTTGGGAAAGCATGGTAGAGAACCCTCTTCAACCTTCAGATGAGAGTGTGTCTGAGGAAATATTAAGGACTGCAGGTGTGCATTTGATCCTACCTAGTGACCTAGCCCTTGTGCTTGGTGTTCCAGTTCCTAAGATAGTTATTAAGAATCTAAGCTAGTATAGGTGCTTAGAGTAGCAATAGTAGATTTCATTTTCCAGTAATTTTAGGAGTTAATCAGGTAGCCCATTCATCTATGGTGGCACAATCATCATCTATGTTATTTGGAGGTCTAGTTGGAGGTATATTTTCTGGTGTGTCATCAACACAGAATGTGGGTGCGCAGAACATTGGTATCATTTCTGGAAGTAGTAAAACTTCACAGACTGTGGGAGTTCATTTTAGTACAACTATTGGAACACAAGGCAACACATCCTCTGGTCCATTTCCCACTACAGGAGGGGGATCAAGAGGATAGGTGGCTTAGGATCTAGTGGATCTCTTCTAGAGGTGGAGGAAACAAGAGGTAATACAGGTTCTGGATCTGGTGGGCACGGTCCATACCAACCCCAACAATCTATTTGGAGATGTCTCTTCGTCTCCTAGAATACAGAGGAATTGAAGATGTAACTGAGCATGTGCATATGTGTGAGATACTATGGCATGCTAAGGGGATTACAGCTCCAAAGCGTAAGGCAAGTCAAGTTTGCTACCACTTTGCAAGGGCATGCACATAGTTGGTATATGAAATATGATCCAAACCAGACTTGTGTAGACTATACCATGCTGTGTGATGCTTTCTTAGAAGAGTTTCATATACCTGAGTTTGAGTAGAAGAGCATCAACGCACTGAAGGACATCAAGCAGGGCATGGCTGAGAGTGTAAGGGAGTATGATGCCCACTTTAAAACTTTATTATCAAAGTTATCTTATGACATTCACCCGAGTCAACATGCTCAATGGTTCATTGGAGGTTTGATCACACCTTTCAGAAGGGTGCTCTCACACAAGACTTATACAGACCCGCATGAGGTGCTTGAGGTAGCTCTACATGCTAAGGCAATTAGGAGCATAGACACTAGAGTTAGCCCATTTTTGGAGGCTCAGATTGCAGCTATGGAAAAACAGTTGGAGAATTTGTCAGCTAATTCATCTCATGAGATGCACAGTGGTATTTGGTGCACAGATTGTGAAGTAGAAGGACATACTAAGGATAGTTTCCCTCATAAATTGGTGCATGCCATGTTGCTGGACTATGAGATCTGTCACTTGGATCATGATTCAAGTAGGTGCCCACTGTTGCAATGCACTATAAGGAAGAACATATCTTGTTACTGTAAGATTTGTAGGTCTACCACTCATGATACAAAGAATTGTAGGTTGATTGATCAGATTCATGATGTCATTGATACTGGTGTACATCAGACCAGTGTTGCAAACAATTCCAAGGAGCAAGGTGAGCATCATGATCATAGTTACAATGAAGGGCACTCTGATGGAGGTAGAGTAGAGGTAGAGGCTACCATGGAGGATTCAGAGGCCGAGGTCATGGTGGTGGAAGAAGTGAGTTCCCTCATGGAACATGTTACACATGTGGATCCCCTGATCATTATAAGCATGAATTCCCTCATAATATTATTTTCTCCTTTTGGAAAGAACCACAATTATGAAGAATGCCTAGATTTGTATGAGCACCTAGAGCAAGAATCACAAGTAGGATAAGGGCATGGGAATGGTTAGAGTACAACACATTGTGGAAGATCAGTGGCTGCCAAAGGTAGCACCTGATCCTGAGATGTTTCCTGTGTTGGTCACTACATGTGCTGAGGCTGTGTGCACCAGGGAAGTTCCAAAGCAGAAGCCTATTATTACAAAAGAAGAGGTATTGCATGCAAAGTATCTAGACCCTACTCATCAGAAGGAAGTTTATCAAGAAACCATGGAAGTTATTAGAAACTTGCAAGGGTGAGATACAATGCTTAAAAGAGCAGTCGTGGAAGCTGGAGCAGGAAAAATCAGTTGAGCTTCCTCAGAAGGATGTTGACAATTTGAAGGAGGTTTGTAAGATGCTTGCAACAAGAAAACATCATTCCTTTATTGGGGGAATGGTTAAGGGGGAAGATGCCATGTGCTGGAGTTGAGCATGAGAGACATATTTTACATGCTAACTTACCTCCTCATAGTCTTGGATTATGACAAAGAGATCACTCTGAATGCAGTTGTTGATGGATGGCTACTGAGTAACATTTTGATTGATACAGGTGTCAGAAGTGAATGTGCTCACTTTGGATGTGTGGAATTAGATGGGGAGGCCACCATTACAACCATCTTCAAATGTGTTGTTTATGGAAAACAGGACTAAATCCATGCCCATTGGAGTCTTGAAGGATGCTACTATTACTATACAAGGGGCCAAGTTTACTGGGGACTTTGAGGTCTTGGCACTTGTAGAGGAAGAATTTTCTAGCATTTCTTGGGTGCCCTTGGTGTTATGTGAATAATGTTGATTTGCACTTTAATAAAGGATATATCAGTTTTGAGAACAAGGAAGAGTGTGCATCATTCCTTTGATAGATGGAAAAGATGCACCTTATGTAGAACCTTTGAGTGAAGAGGATTTGAACAAAATTTATGTGTGCACCATTAGAGATCCTGAAGTACTTGAGCCATCAAAGGAAGGAGTTATTCAATGGGATGATGCACAGTCTATGAGTGATACTAACTAGTGTTGCTTGTGACAACTGGGCACATGGGACTTATGAAATGATTGGGCATGAGATGAAGAGTGTAGTTACATGTGTAAGTAGGCCACGTTGTGTTAGGCATTTGGGCAGTAACCAGGTACCAAGGTACACTGGTGAAGGAAATCCAAAAGTATTTTTATGTGCTATGGAAGCCCAGTGGACAGAACCAAGTGGAAAGAAGGAATATGTTGGTGTATACCCTATGTGGGATAACCACATGCTGGTGGATGGTACACAGAGATGGTCTTTTAGAGTGGCGAGAAGTGAGAATCACCTTCTCTACTAGATTTCTTCAGAGCAATGCACCTACCAAGACATGTGAATTCCATGGGAAGGATTCTGCTTCACATCATGTTCAGTAGTGTGAGAGACTCTAGATAGAGGGGTAGGAGGCCTTACCACCTTCACTATGGGTGCACAAGTTCTACTTCACCTTGCGAGGCTGCACATGCACATGGTATGTTTATGCAGAATTGAATAGAGAAACAAGGAATTGGAAAGAACTGACTGCAGGTATGATTCAGACCTTTGACTATTTTTCTACTAAACCTCTAGTGAATGAGGCATTACAGGTTATGAAGTGCTTGACTATGGGAGATAGTGCAAAGGTTGAGGAACTTATTCAGGAGTTACTAGGTGAGTCAGATCTGGAGGTGCATTTTGAAGAAGAAGAGACAAATGAAGAACAACTTGGGCGCGCCTTCCTAGAAAAAGAAAAAGGTAAAATGGTCTACATAATTGATGATGAAGAAGTGGAGAATCTGATGTTGATCATACTATGGGTACACACGAGGTCTTAGATAGTGTGATGAGAAGGCACACGTGTACCATGAGCCCATGAAAATGAATAAGGTCAACATTGGGATAAATGTTGAACCTAAGGAGGCCATCATTGGAGATTATTGGTCTGACTCAGAGGTTGCTAAGATAATTGAGTTGTTGCATGACTTCCAGGACTTATTTCCTAGAGGCTATCATGAGTTGAAAGGGGTACATCACTCTTTGGGTGAGATGAGGATCAAGCTAAAGGAAGGTGCACACCCAGTTAGGAAGAGGCCTTACAGGATGAATCCTAATCTGTGCATCAAGGTAAAGGAAGAAATTGATAAGATGTTGAAATTTGGAATCATTGAGCCCATTGAGGAGTCAAAGTGGGTTAGCCCTATGGTGATAAGTATAAATAAAGATGGAAGAATAAGAATTTGTGTGGATTATAGGGAGTTGAATGCTGCCTGTGTAATAGATCCCTTTCCCACACCTTTTACTGAAGAAATTCTGGAAGGTGTTGCAGGGCATGAGATCTACTCCTTCACTGATGGATTTTCTGGATATCATCAAGTGAGGATTGCTAAAGAGGATCAAGAGAAGACAAATTTCACCACTGAGTGGGGAAGTTTTGCATACACAGTTATGCCTTTTGGATTGAAGAATGCACCTACAGTCTTTTCATGCATTGTTGTACAAGCATTCCAGGATTTTATTCATAAGTTTTTACAGGTTTACTTGGATGATTGGACAATTTATGGGCTATGTGAAAGATCATTGTGATAATTTAAGACTTATGTTTGAGAGGTGCCAATAGTTGAGCATCTCCTTAAACATTAAGAAGTGCATTTTTGCTACACCCTTTGGGACTTTGTTGGGACATTATCTGTAAAGAAGGCTTGTTAGTGGATCCTGCTAAGGTTGCTGTTATTTTGGGCTTAGAGGAACCTACTAACCAGAGTGAGGTGCATGGATTCTTGGGGCACATAGGATATTACCGAAAGTTTATCAAAGGGTATGCTAGGATTGCCATGCCCTTGGAAGAATTGTTAAAGAGTAAAGGCAAGTTCCATTGGGGTGAAGCACAACAACGTGCACATGTTTGAAACATTGAAGGAAAGGCTTACTACAACACCTATTTTGTGCTTTCCTTCATGGACCAAACCTTTTCATGTGCATGTGGATGCCTCTGGCATGGCCATTGGCATGGTATTATCCCATCCTGGAGAAGGTATTGTTGATCATCCTATTTGTTTTGCAAGTAGGAAGTTGACCCCAGCTGAACAAAATTATACAACTACAGAGCGTGAGGCCTTGTCCATGATCTACACACTACATAAGTTTAGATAATACTTGCTGGCTACCCCATTTATATTCTATACAGATCACATGGAACTTAAGTACTTGGTGAACAAGCCCATTTTGTAGGGGTGCATATGTCGTTGGATTCTGTTGTTTCAGGAATTTGACTTTACAGTGGTGGTTAAGCCAGGCAAGAGCAATTCTGGACCAGATCATTTATCAAGGATTAATTCAGGTGAGGATGTGCAAAGCATTAAGGATACAATGTTAGATGCACAATTATTTAGATTGAACCATGCACCCTCTGACTTAGAAGATATTGTTGTCTTTTTGCGTACTGGTGTGGTGCCTGAAGGGATGAAGAGTTTAGAGAAGAAACAACTTGCCATACACATGTGCACCTTATATGTTGATTAGTGGAGACTTATACAAACTAGGTCAGGATGAATTTTTACACCGGTGTGTGCTTGAGCATGAGCACAAAGCTATTATGGAGGAAGCTCATGGTGGGATTGCAGGTGGACATTATGTAGGAGATGCTACCACATGCAAGATTTTATTGGCTGGCCTATGGTGGGAAACACTGTATAAGGATTGTAAAGAATATTGTAAGGCATGTGACCATTGTCAACACCTTGGAAAGCCTGGGCATAGAGATGAAATGCCTTTGAGGCCTATTGCTAGTGCAGAACCTTTTGAAAAGTGGGAAATTGACTTTGTGGGTCCTATTTCCCCACCCACGTGTAGGACTGGATCACGCTACATTATAACTTGTACAAATTATCTTACAAGGTGGGAAGAAGCAATGCCTACAAAGGATTGCATGGAAGCTATGAACAACAAGGTTTATGTGGGAGAACATTATCAGTAGGTATGGATGCCCATTGAGTTTGAAAAGTGATAGGGGTACTCATTTTCTTAATGAGACTATCAGGATACTATTGGCAGAATTTATGGTGGCACACCATAAAACAACACCCTATCACCCATAGGAAAATGGAACTGCTGAGGCTTTCAACAAGATATTGGGACATACATTGACTAAGATTTGTGATGTTGGAAGGAAAGACTGGGATGATAAAGTCTTTGTTGTACTTTGGGCATACATGACAACCTACAAATGGTTGAATAAAGCCACACCCTTTCAGTTGGTGTTTGGCACAGAGGTTATTTTACCAGTGGAATTCATGTTACCTTCTCTACGTATTGCACACACAGGAGGTTTGGATGATGAATAAGAACTTGAAGAGCGCATTGATAAACTGATGCAGTTGGATGAAAGGTGTGCACTATAGCACGATGGAGTTAGAAGATAGAAAAGGCTAGGCAAAAGGCTTGGCATGATAGGCATATAAAGGATAAAAATATTGAAGTTGGACAGATGGTTCTTCTTTATGATTCCAAGTTTTTGCACCACCCTGGAAAGCTCAAAGTGCATTGGTTGGGACCATATGTTGTGACTTACATACTTGATTCAGTGTTTCTAGTTACAGGTGCTGGATGGGACACTGTTTCCCAGGTTACTTCAATGGGAGTAGGCTGAAGCCCTACTATAAATAAGTCTTCTTGGTGTTTGTAATAAGGTAGTATTGCCATTAGATTAGTTTCCCTTTAATGCATTTCCTTTCTATGTGTTTCCTTTCATCATTGCTATGCTTTGTCAATTTAGTTTAATGTTTTGTGTTGCATGCTTGCGCACCAGTAGTTGATTACATTATAAGTGATTTCATGCACAGAGGACTGTGCATACCCTTAGTGTGGGGTGGAAATATAGAAATTAGAGTCTTCTAGAGAATGACGCGGAAGGGTAGAGATCAAGAGAGTGCTTATGGTTGGTGATATTGGTTGTTGGAAGATGGTGGTCATAAGAATGTGGGAAAATAGGTTAATGCCAGAGGAAAATCCACGTACATGTAGCACAGAGTACAACATGAGGTAGGTAGTAGTAGGGATAACTACAAGGATTGAGGTGTAGAAGGTGATATGCTTCGGCATGGGAGCACGTGAAAGGAGTTTTGTGGCCATGGTAGTTTGTGCCAGAAGGTTGTAGGTTTAAGCACATGGTGAGTGTGCATGTTGAGTGCATGGAAGCTAGAAAAGTGGGAAAAATCCATTTATTGTGGAGTATGGTGGTAGGTGGTGGTGTAATTAATGTGGTAAAAATTGAAAACCTATAAATAAAGGGTCATGGTAATTCATTTTTACCTTGCGATAATTTGTGAAAGAGCTCTTGCAAACTAGGGAATCCTTGCGAGAAATTACAAAGAATCATGTGCAAAGTTAAATATTTACAAACAGATTGGAATGAAGGACACATCTGAGCACAGAAAAAGTTGGTAAAGGAGGTTTTATGGTTTGAGAGGTGGAGTGTGAAGTTCACAAGAAGAAAAGGGTTCTCTGGTTAGGGTTTCACAAAACTAGGGCACAAAGTATAGGGTTCACGCAAGAAGAGTGTGACAAAGCACTCAGAGGGGTAAAAAGACTAAGGCACAAGGTAGAAGCTTGAATCTACACAAGAGAAATGACACCAAGAAGGGAAAAACCACACCAACCAAGAAAAAGGGCAAGGGTAGAGAAAAGCAAAGTGGGTGGTGAATTTTAGTGAGGAGTGGTACTCAGAGATGTAATACCTGGATGGGGTACTACTAGGAAAGGATTGGACATCCCATGTAAGGAGAATGGTTATAAGAAATTATAACCATCAAACTGATCAGGCTGAAAAGGACATGACCTTGGAATTGGTTTGGCCTACAGAGGAGAGAATGAATGACGACAAGCCAGTGTTTGATGATTCAGTAAAGAAGGCACTGGAGAAGGCCAAATTGTTGCAGCTATATGAGCTTCCATTCTTTGGGAATCCTAAGTGCCTATACCAGTGGCTGATGTCATGCATCCATGAGGAATACTTCTATTTTGTAGAAGGAGAATGTGCATAACCCCATAGTTGATCAATAAGTACACTAGACTCATCTACACCGGTAACTCATTTGACGACGATTTGAGTGACAATGAAGCTATGAAGGAGACAACCAAGGAGTATGAATACAAGAAGGGTGGGCGTGCACCTTTGATATTTCAAAGATCAATAATCTAGTGATGAAGATGGTTGTGCACCTTCTTACAAAGCTAAGTGGTCAGGAGAGGTGGACCCAAGTGAACAAAAGATGGTTAAATGTATGCAGAAGGATAGCTGAAGGAACCATCTATAACATCTCAGATTTTATAGCAGAAGACATTATCGATGCTACGCGGGATGGGGATAAAATCATGTATGGAAATATCCTTCTTTTGATTATCTTTTTGGAGATAGGGGTGCCTGATGGCCCCAAGGATAGAATATGGGAGTACCCTGAAGAAGACCCATCCCCAGCTAAAAGGTTTGTTGCCTATACTTGTGAAACTATGACAACAACATATAAGGCACACATTGATAAGTGGTATAAATGCATGTGTGATGCCTTCGGAGTGGAATGGAGGATTCCAAAACAAATACCAGATCTGGTGAAAGATGAGGCTAAGTTTGCAGTATACCAACATTTCTTGTATTGGCAGGTTCACTTTGGTTGATGGCACGAAAGGCCCGTGGTGCAAGCTACCATTTGCATTCACCGCACAATACTTCCAAAGCATGGTCAACAGGTTTAAAGAGGTGAAGAAGTTAAGATTTGATCTAAGTGAGGTAGACCAGGAGCATCATGAGATGCACCATACCTTGGTCTACCCAAAGAAGCACACCTATGTGGAAAGATATGTCTCACATGACATACATATGCTCAAGCCTGTTTCAATACCGATTGTTGAGACAACTGCAACATTGTTATATCTTCATCTGTGGCCTAAGTTTGTTGAAGGACATATGTGGAAGATGATGTGAGTATCCTAGTAGAGCCTTCAATAAGAAGGAAGGTGGAGACAAAGAAGAGAAGTAGGGAAGAGACTCCTACAACAAGTAGAGCACCGAGCACACATGAAGGCCAGTCCGTAGGGACAAAGGAGACAGGTACAGGTATGAGTACTTATACTTGAAGGAGGAAGAAGTCTCTCAGTGGTGAAGAAACCAAGGGTGGTACAAGAGTTCTAACTCTGAAAAGATGGAAGAGTTTAAAGCGAGGAGACCAAGGATGGGGGAGAGGAAGAAGTGCCTAACGGGGGACCCTCATGTATATACCGTGCATGAGACAGATGAAGAGAAGAGTGTGCCCTCTGAAGAAGCACAAGACTTGAAGGAGGATGAAGAGGAGGAAGTTGGCACAAATGTGCAAGAGACTACACATGATTTCTGGCCCAGAATTAGAGAACCTTGGCAGAACATGAAGTCATTGGTATCATACAACACTTGGTTGATCAGGAGGTAGAGCATGAACATGGAAGAAGAAGAAGGAAAAGAGAAAGATGGGAGTTTGGGAGGAGAAACAAGATTGGTGGTAGGGTTCCCAATGGGTGCACACATAGGTAGGCACATGTACACCTAACAAGGACCTATTATGGCCTATGATGCAGATCCCAACAAAGTATTGTGTGCTTGTTACCAAAGTACAGTACTGGTGGACCAAATTTTCTATTGGTCATATTTTGATAAGGAAGGTGCATTTCCATGCACAAGAAAGATGTTTTCCTAGATGTTTGAGTCCCATGTTGATGAACCTGAAGTTCAAAGTCAGTATAGGGGCATTGCTGGATACACACACTTCACTGAGCTCCAAGGAGATGAATCCAGTAGTGGATTCTCAACAATTAACTAATGAACAAGCGTGTAATGCATTGAATAAGGTATCGGTGGAAGTGGAGGCCAGATTGTTTGGGAGGAATAATAGAATAAAAGTGTTGGAAAAGGAGTTAGAAGAGAAGAATAAGGAGATTATCGAGAGGGATAGGGAGATAAAGGGGAAATAACATATTATTGTGCAGTTAAAGGTTGAGCTGTGGGAGGAAAAGGGAAGGTTGTGCAAGGCTTATAAGAAGGAAGAGTTGATAGTAGATTCTATCATACTAGCGCACCCAGAGTTAACCCCCTAGAAAAATACGTATGAGACAAATCTCCATTTTTTGGAGGATTTAACACACATAATCATGATGCAAAAACAACCCTTGGCACTAGAGTTTGTGGAAGAAGTTATGGCGCGGTAGAAGCAAATAGGAGAAGGAACAAATCAAGGTGACCATAACTCAGTACATTGAGCTTCTCATGTCAGTTAATATGCCACTCATATGGCAGAGGTTTTTTATGATAACTATGAAGACCAGGATCGTGTGGCAAGTTTTCTAGTAGCCACACATGAGGTGGACCTAAAGGAGTTCCAGACCAAGAACAAGGGAAATTGGGTGGAACGTGACAGGATCCTAGATAGAGGTGGAGAATAATATTGAGGTAATTGAAATCTTGAGGGCCTCTATTAAGAATAATTTGAAATAATTATATCCCTAGGTTATGTGCAAAATGGACGTGCTGATAGACCTTGGCAAAACAACTGGAAACTATGGTCAAAACATTCAAGGCCAAGGGAGAAGAGTTGACATTTGATGAAGTCAGTGCCATGATTGGGGATTTTTTTAAACAAGCACAAAGTGAAGTGGAGGGATGGAATGCCATGGAGGCATCATTAAATAAGGATTTCCCCATCCTCCTTACATAATAGCATAATTCTTTCATTCTTTGGCGCAAGCCAGGTACAAGTTTTTAATTCTTTATTCTTTTATTCTTTCTTGGAGAAGCCAAATGTTTTCAAGGACGGACAACATCATTAGTGTGGGGTAATGTTGAGCATATAAAAATGACTAAGTACCAAGGAAGAGGTTAGCGCGTGCGAAGGCATTGGAGAAGAAACACGCACTGGGAGGATAGGGTTTGTGCATGGAAGACAAGAAAGGATTACACAGCAAGGGATCAACACTTAGCCAGTTTTGGGATGTGGATATAAATATGGACTTGGAGTGGCAACCAAGAAAGGTTTTAAAGATAAGATTAAAGCATGAGGACTTGTAGTTCAAGTAAATTCTATATTTAGGATCAAATTCCATGCAACACTTTAGGCTATTAATAGGATTAAAGCTAGAGTTATCTATAGATTGATCTATTTTTAGGGAAAGCTTGAATGATTTTGGTTTATCTTGTAAATGGTGCATGGCTATTCTTAACATGTATCCTATTTTGAGGATGCTTAGGTGATGAAGGGAAATTCCCCACCCCTATAAATATGTAGTGATTTACATGACATATGGGCCAGATCGGAACTGTATTGTAAGGTTATGATGCTATTTTTCTTATGCACATAATATTATGGAGGAATTTATGATGTATTCAGACTATTATACTTGTTTGTGGATTAATATAATGGAGTTCTGTGGATGGATTCTAGTTATGAATAACAATGTTAATGGATCTTGTAGAGTAGATATGATATTTGTGCTTGTTTAAAGTTCATTATGTTATATGTTAGATTTGATTCTTGTATGCTAGATCTGGTTTCTTTGTTACTATTATGGGATGTATTAGATCTTGATCATGGAGTTCAACCATCATGCATGCTAACACTCTTGACAAAGCTTCCATAAAGGAGGGACCTATGATACCCTTGTGCATTTCAGGTGAGCGCTCAACTTTGGCTGAGTGATGTGCCAATGCACCTTGGGTTGTTTGGTAAAATAAAAGACTTATGCATCATTGTCACATCCTGTGTTCATACAGTTATTGTTTTGAAGGCTTTCAAATGACTACGTAGATACTAACACAATGATACAACACTATATACTACTTTGATTTGATTTGGTTATAATTATGAAATGTTTTGAGAGTGAAACATGTATTATCAATTAATTGATTAACAATGGATGATAGTGAAGATTTGTATTTTAGTTTTGGATTTCTGTTTATATATGTTGTTTATATTTCATTTCAGTTGATTTGATTATTTGAAATGGATAATGCATTGAGTACTCGTGTCTGTGTTTGTGCAGATGTTTTCTAGCTTGAGAAAGTGTATTGTTGGGGAGAGTTGGAAAGATACAACAAATGAGTACAAATATAGAGTTTGCCATGTGTGTTTTGGTGCACGGAAAATGGTGTTAAATTGTAAGTGATAATCATTAGTTTTTATTTTGTTGGTTTAACCCTTTATTGGTGTTCCCTCGAGTGAGGCAACAAGTTATTTAGTCTCTTTGTGATGACAAAAGGGATTGTACACTCTCATTGCGATGAGGAGCACAATGTCACATTTTGAGGGCTTATTGAGCGACACATTGTTCCTTTGCGAAGATGACACACTTTTCATATTTATGTCATCATATGATTTGTGTTATTTTTACTTGTTCGTAGAACACTATATTATTTGCAATAATAACAGAAAATGTGTTATTACGGGTTTCAACAAAAGAGTGTCAGTCCTAAGTGGCCTTGTGCATCTATGCTACACACACATACACATATTCATGAATACCACCGAATATCTTGTACGCCTTATTTCTCTACTGCAACTTCATTATTTTCCTCTCTTGCTAGGCTATGTTGTCTAGGAAGTCCTATGTTTTATACACCTACTTTCCTGGGTGAGGCATAAGGTGTCATGTTGTATAACCACAGCTTCCTACTTTACATTGGGAGTGATTTTACTTATATATTCTATATGTTGCATCCACATGATGCATGTGGGACATATATTACCAACTTAACTGCCTCACAACCAACCCAACTCACATTGCATTTTATTCACACCAACTCATCTGCTTTACATCACCTAGATCACATTGCATTGCACTCTCAATCCACTCACATTGCATTACATATGGCTTGCTGAGCTAACTTAGCAAGTTGAGATCGAGTAAATGTTGCTTCAAGGCTTAGCAAAATCCTATGTGATATTGACCCTCTAAGTGAATGCAATTTCTTTTTTATGTTTAAAAAACTTTTTCCTTGGCGCATGTGGAACTATTAAGTCCCAATGTTATAAAGCCTAAAAATTTCCATCACTGAGCTTTCACAACTCACGGTCAAGATTCATTCGAGCCCATACATTTAATAATTGAGTGTGCAATACATTGAACTAAGTTGAGTCTTACGTAGCCAACACTTACAACTTGTTAAACTTTGTTAGGAGTCATGATTGACCACCCATAATTTTCCACCACCATCAACTCATTACACTACTTTTTGCACATAAAACAAACATATATTATTGGAACAAGTCTTAAGAGTGCCTGAATTACCATGCTAAAATTAGATTCAAGCATATAAAATTTAGAAGACTAAATTTGACTACCCACATTAAGAATAAAAACATGCATGATAGGAATGTGCAACAATAATTAAAATGAGAAATGTAGTTAAAAGGCCACACAATTAATTGTGAGTTCAACCCAAGAAAAGCACAAGTCCATACATAGAAAAGGGGGGGAAAATTTAGAAAAGGAAGGTAAGGTATTCCTGTAGGGATCAGAGAAGAGGGAAAACATATATAAGAAGAAGGGGATGTAGGAAATTGAGAGCGCATACTTGAAGGGATATAAAGTTTGTAAAGATGCTTAAATTAGAGAAAATATGAAGAATAAACAAAGAATAGATTGTAGAAATAGCGCAAGAATATAAAAGAAGAGAAGTCAAAGGAGGATATAAGAAAATTAGCATCATGTCCATGTACAAATCTCTTTTATAGATTTAGTTTTACTTCATTGATGCATATGCATACATGGTCTAATGAAAACACTTTGTAAGTTGTTATTACGAGGTTCCAAGTTGAAACCTCTCAACTACCGAATCCTTTTATACCTTGTTTGATAAAATCACTTTTATTTAAATATAAAACCCTGACCTTACATAAGAAAACAAAGATTTGGTGCAACCGAGTCACTTTCTCGAAAACCATGAGGTTTGGGTTCAATCCACACAACCTTGTTTATATAATTTTTTGTGTAAATAAATGGTCTTAAACCTAAATTAAAATAAACTTGGCCATTGATATGTTAAAGACAAATACTTGGATGAATGGCTAAGGATAAGGTCTTAGGGGAGAGGGATCTCAAGGTTGACTCTCTCCCCCATTAACACCCTCTTACTAAAACATGACTTAGTATAAACATAAATTTATAGATGATAAGTTTGTAACAATATACAAAGGGATATAAAATGTATTGTAAATTGTTTTAGGAAAATTTACATATCTTAATAAAAGTAAAATGTGGTAATTAATAATATGTGGTATATGGGTTAGTCTATAACCTAGAAGGGGAACATGAAATCAACTTTTTAAATAATGGATTTATAGTATTTTAAAATTATGAGTTTTAGTTATAAAGTGAACTATGCCATGAAAAGAAGGGTTTATGAGGGAGATTATCACTCTCACTTACAACAATTGTATTATAAGGACTTAAACTAAATTGGAAAGTAGAAAAACATTTATTCTCGTTTATTGCAAATTTATAAAATCATAAATGATATTCTAATGATTATGTTATATGAATCTCATTATACAGATCACGAGGGCCAAATAAGGATGGTGAAAACCTAAGTACACTATAGATGGAAATTGTATCTTTTAAACTTGTATAAAACTAAAACAAGGATAACGAATGAAATTATGCTTTGTATGACGGTTTAAATTTTTTAGAAGTATTATCAAATTTGGAAACATTTAAAACTTAAACCATGTATTAAAGCTATTACAAACATTTATAACTCTTTTTTTGTGTTGAAAAACCATGTTTAAGTTTCCATAAATAACAACGTTCTTGGATGGTATGAGATCCAAGAAGGTTGCAATTGCTTGAGTCATATATGTGGGTTATTTTGTGTTATTTTGGGGATAACAAATTAGGATTATGGTCCTTCTAATAATAAAGTGAATGAGTGGTACGAGACATTCAGGAAGGTTATTTTTGTTTGATGATCAAATCATATGAACGTGTCTCATTTTTTTCCATTTTTTTGTTATGTTAGGTAAATATGTCCTGCAACAAAAAATCGACCAAACACACATAAAATGACCAAACACATATTTTTAAGATCTTAAATATACCAAGGTGTAGTGCATCCGTAATTTACTTGATTTTTTAAGTTTTTAAAATTTTATTTTCCAGTTAGTTTTTGAAATATTTTTTGGCCACCAAGTGGGACACGCTTATATGCTTTGACCAACTAGTCCTAGTTCTAATTTTCCCGATTTAATTAATTTAGAGATAAATATGTCATGCTGTGAATTTCTGATGGGAAAATTAGATGTTTTGAGAGATATGTATATGCACTAGGGAGTGATATGTATGGATGAGTTAGGTTACCTAATGCAATTTTCACATTTGACAAGTGTTAGGGGTTAGGGGTTGGCTGCAGACAGAATCAAGGTCTACCCTCATGAATAGTCAGATAGGATTATTTCATGCCTTCTTATGTTGTTAGATTTCATTAGGAATGTGTACGTTGTGTTTTCCTAAGTCTTTTCATCAAAAACATATTCATTACTACTATTATTTATAGGATCTTATCTTCATACCCTGTTCATAGGCATACCAATTTTTGGGTGAATGTACTACACATGGTATTATCTCTTACCTTATCGATTACTCACATCTTTTTTCTCGCAAAGGTATGGCCACTCTCACTTTGTGGGAGGTGCAGGGGACCCGTAAGGCTTGTGGTTGGAGGTAAAGTGCTCCGATAATACTCTTTCTTTCATGACACAGTTTGCATCAAGATGGATCTCTGATGAGAGGCAACAATGGTGTCACAATGTAGTTGCTATGTATTGTATTTCATGATATCTACTATATTATAAATTGAGATAAAGAATTTGTAAACATTGTCTATTAAATCCATGTGGATGTTATGTATTTGGAACTATGTAAATTGAAATTTTTATTACTTTGTAATAAATTGTAACCTTATATATGAGATATTAACCTATGCACTATTGTATAACATGCAATTTGGGAATGAATGGAACTATTTAATTTTTCAAGAATTATCATAGACTTGTAATTATGTTGTAACCTATAAGTTAACATCATGGATGTTTTATGATCATGTTAATAAACGAACCTACTAAATGGAATTACAAATGTTATGTTCTTGTTCACATTATTGAAATAAATGGAAATGGATGCACATGTTAATGGATTAATTGTAAATGCCTTAGTTTAATTGGATGAATAATTATATGCGAAAACAAGTTGATACTTGTACTTAATATCTTACGTATTGTTAATTCACTTATGATTTTAATGGATGAAATTCAGACAAGTTACAATGAATGACACAACTTAATCTACAATGTTAAATAACTCTGAATAAATTGTATATTATATTTCTTCTTGATTTTTTTTAATTGTTAAGCATAACACTAGGAAATTGAGAGAAATCAATTTCCGTCCTCAGTTGTGTTCGGGTAATTTGAAATTTTGGTTCAAAGAAAAATATCTGATGATTTTTTCTGGTCACCCGCCGAGGGGCCGCTACAATCACGGAAAAGTTTTCAACACTCACAATGGAATATCTTTACGTATATGAAAGCATTCTTTCCCACTTTCTATATAACCTTAAATGGATCATATCCGATTGATTAGAGCTTCTTATCTTTACCTTGGAGTCTTTCTTTAGTCAAGTGCAACCATACCTTATCTCCAAAATAGAACATTTACTCAACTCACTAGTACATTGTTGAGGATTTTACATCACTATTATTTTTTAACTTTTTTGATTTTCATGAATTTTGATGCAAATTTGTGATAATAATTTTTCTTGATATGATGCTCAAAGTGATTTCGAATGGCTCTCGAATATGATGTTTATTATTAAAACAACAAATAAAGGGGGGAGATGTAGATCCTTTTCTTCTTGTCACTAGTATGTCGCACCAAGTCCACAAATGTTGTCTGTAACCTACAATGAATAAATGACTTGCAAAACTCTAAAGTGCATCAAATCCCAAAAATAAAATAATGCAAATGATGGATCGGATTGTCCTTGGTTGTTTATTAACTAAAAATGGACTAACTAAGTAGTATATAGGTAGTTAATCTAAGATACGAACAACTGTAATAAAATAGATAAATATAGTAAAGAAGTATATAAGAAAGCTAAAAAACTATGTAAAAGGAAATCCTAACCCTAATGTGTAAAAGAAAGTGAGGAAAGAACTCAGTTGATAACATATTCCTGTAGGAGAGTCTCATAGGGGTAACTGGAAAAATCAGGAGTAGGAATGACTGTGCAGAAGTCCCGAAAAGGATGGATTTGGAGGATCTAGTTGTACTGAGGTGCTTGGAGGAGGACCAGGGTGCCTGCGGGTGCTTTGGTCTATAATATGGGTGCCTTGGTTTGTGAAAAAGCTCTAAAACTGGTTTTTACAGGGTCAGAAGGTGGTCCAAAACCCTCGTGTGTCACATCAACTTTTTTTCCTGCATTTAATGTCACCAATACTTCAAGATGAATAGAAAGACCTGCAAGACCCCAAAAACAAGCATCAAACCCTAAAAAAAGAATAATGCATATGAAGGGGTTGGGTTTTCCTCAGCAGCCAAAATGGTGGACTTACTAACTGAGCGTTGCACTACATCTTAGACCTGATGTAGTTCTATGTGTAAGTGTGTGTGAACATGCCCTAGGTTGCTTTTGTGCCAATCACACTTTGTGAAGTAGCGAGTGATAACTATGTGTAGAAAATGTAATAAAATACATGTGCATGGAATTGAAATAGAATCCCTCCCCCTATGAAGTGTGATGTAGATGTCCTAGCCTTGATGATGGAGCTATGTGGATGCAATTGATCTCCAATGCAATAGATGGATGCAACTCTAGATGAGTGATAGTAGTAAGTGATGTTAGGTCCCTCATTATGGTCTCATAACTTTATATTTATAGGGTTCTCTTGATCTAATTTCATAATTAACCCCAAAAAGGCCAACCACAAGAAAAATAAAGATGCCAAATGGCTAGAAAGAGCCCAAAAAGTGGCAGGAAAGTGCGAAAAGGACCGGGGCACCCCTGGTGGGACCATGGCACCCATGGTACTGGCCTGAGTGCCCCAATCGAGGCTAAAATGACAGAAAATGACTGAAACAGACCGGGCATGTGGCTGAAAAGGGGTGGTAATGATGAAATAAAATAAAATAAGATGGACAAAAGATGGGGGTTAATTAGTACTTTCTTCACTCAAGAACCTTCTAAATAGTAGTATGAAACTGGGATAAATAAATGTCTAAAGTGCATGATTTTGTGACTACATTTTGCCCCATCTTTATGTTGGTGAGTTGAAAGCTCAATAACATAAAGTAAATAGAGATGCATACTTGATGTCCATGAAGAGTGTAGTAGAAACACACCAAAGGATTAGACAAAGCGTGGAATGAAAAAAGATGGTGGAGCGTGGAAACTAAAGATGAAAAATGTGCAAAGAAAAAGTGATGAGAGTGAACCTAGGGTAGAACACATGTGTAGCTGTTGCGGTGTGTAATGTACCTACATGGTTAGTAAAGCATGTGTTTGTCGCAAAGTGTTATTGTTGTTGTTGTTGTTGCCCCCAATTTGACTGCTTGTTTCTCATACGACCAAACCTGCAAGGAGAAAATGATCAAGTAGTCAAATATGTATGGATGTAAGTGTAAAAATGTAATGTAAAAGATGCATGTATATGTAAAATACACAAATGTAAATGGAACATGTGCACTTGATCCATGTCGAGAAAGAGAGTGTAGAAGGATATCATGTACTGCGATTTTTTTGGGCGATCTCATGCCACCCTGGTTAAAGAAGTGTAGGGAGGAAATGCTTTGTGTCCTCTAAGCTCTAACTGCTTCCCTGAATGTGTGTGAAGAGATCTTTGTATCGTCCTGGTTTTTTGGGCGATTAGACGCCACTGGCTAAAGTAGTGTAGAGAGGCATACCCACTGTAACCTCCAAACCTAGTAACAGCTTCCCAGAATGCTAAGGACACCATGTCTTGTAAAATTCAGTTGTGTATGGGGTTCATAGACTATGGTCTGAACCCACTTGTTGTATAAATAAACCACAACCAAGTGGAGAATCTCAGTGTTAGTATGTAAAAACCCCAAATTATTCCCCCCTCTTTGGGGGCGCATGTGATGTCACTGATAGGAGAAATGCGGCCCCAAAAGAGGACCAACCACATGTACTTGTAACTCTGCCTTGCAGGGGAAAGGGAATGTGCTTGGTAGAAACCAAGATGCACACAAACAAGGATGGCTAGCCAAAATAAGTGTTAGTATGAACACATGCATGTAGAAAACAATGTGTAAAGTATGTAGATAATGTAAAAAGCTACCTAAGCACAGTAGTGTAAACACACAAGAAGACAAGTAAGCCACACAAAGTGGGTTGCAAACATGGGACATCACTCACAATGTCATAAGACACACAGAGCCATCATGGCTATAAACAAAAAACAAGTGTGCACACCAAACATAGGGAAAATCCCACATACAAGAAGCAAACAATGATAGACAATGTAAAATAAGTAAACAAGAAGTAGTCATAGAAACATGTAATCCTGCAAAACAAGTGCTACACATGAGAACACCCGTTAGCATGTTAGAGAAGATAACCAATATGTCAAAGCATGAATAAGCCAAGTAATGTAAAGTGCTAAGTACTAAATGAAACAATAACACCTGTGAGAGATGAATGTGGATGCCCCCAGTGACCAGTGTAGGAAGGGTAGAAGGCAAGCATCCATGTTGTGTGTGAAGGATCTGTATCTGTGATCATAACTAGACAAATGCATGAACACACATGTTTGGATGGTATAGATAATGACATATAAGAAATCAATCTAACATGTGTAGTAAAGTGACCATGTAAAACACTAGTAAACAAGAGTAAATGCCCCCAAGACAATGCAATATGTTGTGGATGGATGGAATGGAATGCAAGATGGAATGATAGGAGCCGCGTGCCCCCCCCCAAGTGAATGGAAGTGTATGTGATGAGGTTCATTTTTTTTCCCCCTCAGCATAGTTAAGAATGAACCGTAAACAGAGAGTGTGTCATCGAGAAATGGTCGAGTAGGATGTTGTGTCTAACGCGTTGTGAAGAATGTGTAGGTGTAGGGATGAGATGTGACCTAGAAATGATGTGTGTGTGAAACCTATAGCTGAATCGTATATCATGACTAGATGAATGTATAAGTGATGATTTAGCCTAAGTGTATATCACTATAAGATGAATGGATGAGTGATGATTTAGCCCTAAGCGTATATCACTACAAGATGAAAGGAATTAGTGGTGATGTAACCTAAGGTGTATACCACTACAAAATGATAGAATAGGTGATGATTTAGCCTAAAGTATATGTCACTAGGTTAGAAATGTTGCATGATGAAAGGTCAAATAGTAAATGTGTGATGAGTGTAATGTCTATTTGATTTGTAAACCCCCGGCAGTCGAGTATGGAATGAGGAACTAAAGTGCGTCATAGGGTGGTGAGTGTAGCACATAGAAGACAATGTAATATAGAATAGGTGATGACCATGTGATGATTAGAATATGTAAATACATAGTGTGTAGAGTGCAATGCAAGGTGTGTAGAAATGTGTAAAATGGAATGTATAATGTGCAACGTATATATGTAGATAGATTAGTAAATGTGGTGTGTAAGATGGAATAAGGCTAGAATCGAGTGTAATGAAGACTAGTATAGTATGTAGAAAATGTATGATATAGAAACACACAGTGTATGATGTAGATATGTGACTATATATAGGATGTGAGTAGATAACAATATGTGTAATGCATAGGATAATAGTGTATGATGTAAAATGATGTAAGGTGGTATATGTAAAACAAAGACTAGTATGATGTATGATGTATGAATGTGCAAATGTGAAAATGTTGTAGACAAATGGTTGGATGTATGGTGTATGACGCACGTGTGATGAAACAAAATGTAAATGCATATAGTGCAGTGTGTGGGGTTCATTTTAGTAATCCCTCAACAGTCAAGTGTGAACCAAAGCACAAGAGTGCGTCATCAGGTAATGACACTAAAGTGTGTAATGAGTATGTATGCTATGAGATTGATGTATGTGATGCAAAAGTGAGATATGCGTAAATGCTAAGATTAGGGGGGGGGTGTGGGATGTTATGCCCCCAAGTGTATGATAACGCATGTACAATGTGATAAATGATGTATGAGGGTGATGAAGCATTATAGATTCTGTTTAATTGATGATGTGTAAGGAGCATTAAAGTCTCATAGATGTGTGTATGTATAGGTGGTGATATAATGGAGGAATATGGTAATGTAAGATGAAACTGAGGTTCTTTATGGTAAAACCCCCTCAATAGTCATATAAGAACCATAAGAATATGAGTGTGTCATCAGGAGGGTAGAGTGACAAGAGTCACCTACCAAAGACCAAGTTTGTGCGTAGTGGGACCTTGTTGGACAAAGTTTATAGGATAGAACTATGCGGTGGTGGTGAAAGTGAGGATATATTATAAACACTAGGGGAAGGATTAGTTGTTGGGATGAAATTAATTGGTTGGAGATTAGATTTGAGAGGAGGCCAAGTTGCATGGAGTCTCAAGGGAGACTGCTTATGGTTTATTTGGTAATGTAGTAGATGATTTAGTAAGGAGTGGTTTGTGAACTAATTTTGATAGGTGGTTGACTTTGTTGACTTGGGGATACTGTAGGTGATTACTTAGGTGGTGCTTTTCCATTTGAAGAAGGTGCAAGAGAAATGGTGGCATGATACTCAGTAAGTGGAGAAGAAGCAACATCAAAAATAGGAGAATCATGGATGGGACTATATTATTTGTCTGACTAGGAGAAGAAGCATTATGCACATGTGAGTGATTGTCAACATCAAGCATGTAATGAATAAGATAAGCATCTAGAACTTACGTAGAAAGATTAGAGGGAGACTCAATAGTAGCCGCATAACATGGTGTAACAGTTGTAGATGGGCATGCCTTAAAGGAGATAAAACCTTGACGCTCAAGATATTTGATCTTACGTTGTATAGCATAACAGTCATTTTCATTATGTCCATTGATTCTATGATAGTTGCAATATGAATGACCTTGATATTTTATAAGGTGATAAGCAGGATAGCAATGAGTAGGTGGAAAAGTGATCAACTGATGACTAAGGAGCTGAGTAAAAATGTCATGTGGCATAGTATTGTGCTCAAACATAAGAGGCTTAGGAAATGGCATGTCTTGAGGTTCAACTAGATGACATGTAGTGGACATAAGTTACATATAAGATGTAGGAGCACAAACATGTGATTGAGAAACATCCTTAAGTTGTTGAATTTCATATCTAAGGGATGTAATGGTTGATTCCATGGCTGAAAATTTATCTTGAAATAATGCATGTAAGGCTTGAATCGAGTCTAATAGTGGTTGATTAGATGGAGGATCATTAAGACTAGGGTCGACAAATAAATAATGAAACATAAAACTTAATTCGTGTGGTGGTGTATTGTCATCAAAATACTTGGTGTCTAGGGATTTTTGTAAAATAACTTGACAATTGGGATATCTCTTAAGAAAGTTAGATAAAGAAACTTGATGACCCATGATAGAATAAAAATTAGGATCCTAAGTGTGAAAGACGTTGGGTTCACCAAAATGATTAACTAAAAATGGACTAAGTAAGTAGTATATAGATAGTTAATCTAAGCTATGAACTATAATAAAGTAATAAATGTAGTAAATAAATATGCAAGAAAGTAAAAAACTATGCAAAAGGAAATACTAACCCTAATATGTAAAAGGAAGAGGAAATAACTCAGCTGATAACAAATGTTTCGGGACCGTGTCGCAGGTGTGACTGGAAAAATCAAGAGCAAGGAACAACTGTGCTGGAGTCCCAAAAAGAGTGGATCTGGAGGATCTAGGCTAGACTGGAGTTCTTGGAGAAGGACTGAGGGCACCTGTGGGTGCTCTAGTCTATAATCTGGGTGCACTAGTTTGTGAAAAATATTTGAAACTAGTTTTTACAGAGTCAGAAGGTGTTTGAAACCCTCGTTGTGTGTCGCATCAACTTCATTGTCCTGCACTGAATGTCACCAATACTCCAAGATGAATAAAATACCTACAAGACCCCAAAACAAGCATCAAACCCTAAAAAAGAATAATGCATATGAAGGGGTCAGACTGTCCTCAGCAACCACAATGGTGGACTTACTAACTGAGCACTGCACTACATCTCACACCTGATGTAGTTCTATGTGCAAGTGTGTGTGAACATGCCCTAGGTTACTCTTGTGTCCAGTTGCACTTTGTGAAGTAGTGAGAAATAAATGTGTATAAAATGTAATAGAATATGTGCATGGAATAAAATAGAATCCATCCCCTATGAAGTGTGATGCATATGTCCTAGCCTTGATGATGGATCTATGTGGATGCAAGTGATCTCTAATGCAATAGATGGATGCAACTCTAGATGTAGTGATAGTAGTAAGTGATGCTAGGTCCCTCATTATGGTCTCATAACTTTATATTTATAGGGTTCTCTTGATCTAATTTCGTAATTAACCCTGAAAAGCAACCAAAGAAATAAAGATGTCAAACCGCTAGAAAGAGCCCAAAAAGTGGTGGGAATGTGCGAAAAGGACCAGGGGTGCAACTGGTGGGACCAGGATGCCCTAGTCGAGGCTAAAATGTCAAGAAATGACCAAAATAGACTGGGCATGTTGTTGAAAAGGGTCAGTAATGACAAAATAAAATAAAATAATATGGACAAAAGATGGGGGTTAATTAGTACTTTCTTCACTCAAGAACCTTCTAAATAGTAGTATGAAACTGGGATGAGTAAATGTCTAAAGTGCATGATTTTGTGACTACAGTTATCAAGAAGTGAAATTATGACCAAGTGTTACACTACATCTCATACCCAATGTAGTTATATGTGTCAAAATCATGCCCTAGGTGGCTCTTGTGCGTGTCGCACTTGATAGCGAGCAAGTAGCTAGATGTAGAAAATATAGATAGATGTGTGCATGAAAGAATAAACTTCCCCTCCTATGAAGTGTATGCAAAAGTAGTTGTCCCTTGTCCCTTGTGTGAAGCTAGATGGATGCTTGAATGCTCTTGTAATACTCTTTGAATGCAACCTTAGGTGGTGATAGCTAATTCTTAGTGTTTGGTCCTTTATTATGGTCACATAAATTTATATTTAGATGATTCCCTGGCTTGAATTTTGTAATTAACCCTGAAAAGGCCAACCACCAAGAAAACAAGATGCCCAAACGGCTATAAAGGACCCAAAATATATGAGTAAAGTAAAATAGGTCGAGGCACTTAGCATTGGCATCTTGGCTTGGCCATGGTGTCCAGACTCAGAGAAACTGAAGGGCCAAAGGTTAGACTAGGAAAGAAGGTGTGTAAGACCAAAAAGGAGAACTGAAAGCGAGCAAAGAGGTCAAAGATATGGGTTAATTAGTACTTTTCTTGCTTAGGAATCATATGAACAGTAGTATGTGATTAGGACTAGATAGATACCAAAAGTGCGTGATTTAGTGTCTACATTTGCCCCAACTTTATGTTGTTGAGAAAATGATCGATAACATAAAGTAGATAAGAGATGCATACCTGATAACCATGTAGATCGATGGCGAAAAGTGTGCCGAGAGAGACAAGAAAAAACATGGAGTGATAAAAATGTGAAGCATGAAAGCTAAAGAAGAGGACGTGAAAAATGATCATGATGACCCTAGGGTGAGAACGTATGTGTAGATGTCACATTTTTACCTGTTGTTGATGTCATTTGATGTTTGTTGTGTGATGATGTGATTCATGTTGTTTGATGTGACTTTCGCTTCCCATAAGGATGGGCCTGCAAAACACAAGAATGAACAAGTAGTCAAATACATGTGTATATGATCAAAAATGTATAAAAAGTGTGTAAAAATTATGTAAAATTTAAAAAGGAACATGTGCACCTGATCTATGATGAGTAAAAAAGATAGTAAGGATCTTGAATGATGTTGTAGAAGAATGAGTTTTTCGGGCAATCTCATGCCAGTTGCGTTTGTGTGATTTTTTTGGGCGAACTCACGCCAAGAATGGAAGAAGTGTAGGGAGAAAATTCTAGTTTCATCCTCCAACCTTTCTCTATTTCTTGATGAACACTACATATGGTGTGTAAAAATATGATATGTTTCAAACAATTCTGATCCAACACGAAAGTAGAAAAGAAGGTGTTGGGCATGTATGTCAAGTGTTGAAGGACTATTTGTCCTGTAAAATCCATTGTGTGAAATGTCAAAAAATATGTTGAATGAAAAATATTGTGTAACTGCCCCCTAGTTATAGGTGTCCAGGAAAGGTCAGGGGAACTCAAGCACTACTGTCTGGGTCTGGGAACCGGTGTCTGTGTTGTGCTGAGGACCGAAGTTAGGATCTGGGTGATTGCTAAGACTAAAGACTATGCTGAATTTGTGTTAAAATTTATTGAACTGTGATTGTAGACTGCTAAATGGGGTGACTGATTCACCTGATAGATTCCCCCTTGTTTGGAGTACATGTGACGTTGCAAGGAGTATGTGGCCCAAAGGAAGACCGACCCCTGAACTATATCTGATGCCTTGCTGGGGAAGGTAATTTTCTTGATAGAAACTAAGGCACACACAAAAAAATGGTTGGGAAACAAGTGTTAGAACAAGAAAGATAAACACGTATTTAGTAGACAAGATGTAATCTAAGCACACAAGAATTCAATGTAGTATAGAAAAAGTATACCATGAAAGGCAAGGTTTCAAACATGGGACATCACTCATGATGTCACAAGAAAATCCAAGGCCAGATTGGCCAAAAGCATATAAACAAAATGAAAAAATAGCACCTGTAATGTAAAAAAGTGAATGCCCCCAGAAGCCGTTATGGGGCTGGTAAGAGGTACTGCACTAAGCATCTGTGCTACGAGTATTGATTTGTATGAAAGTTGCATCCACAACTAGAAGGCAAGTGAACGCGTATGTATATATAGAAAGATAATGACATACGAGATATTTGTCTAAGATGTGTAAGAAAGTGTACATGTAAGCATAAGAAAGCAAGAGTAATTACGATCAATATATGCAATATATTATGGATGAGACAAAGTGAAATGTGTAGACAATTAATCACAGACTTTGGGTATCTATCTAGTTCTGATTGCATACTACTATTTATATGATTCCTAAGAAAGAAAAGTATTATTCTTTTCTTGCTTTCTATTATCCTTTTTAGTTTTACACACACTCTTGCCCAGTCTGTCTTTTTATACTTCAACATTTCTCATTCTAGACACTAGCACCCAACCAGGTGCCCTCGTCCCCTCTGGGCACCCCCGATCTCTTTGTAATTTACTCACATATTCTGGGTCCTTTCTAGCCATTTCGACATCTTACTTTCTTGGCGGTCATCCTTTTCAGGGTTAATTACAAAATTCAAGCAAGGGAATCATATAAATATAAAGTTATGTGACCATAATAAAGGACCAAGCACTAAGCCTTTGTTATCACCACCTAAGATTGGATTCAAAGAGCATTACAAGAGCATTCAAGCATCCATCTAGCTTCACACAAGAGAAAAGGGACTGATACTTCTACATACACTTCATAGGAGGGTAAGTTCATTCTTCATGTACACGTCTATCTAAATTTTCTACATCTAGCTACTTGCTCGCTATCAAGTACAACACACACAAGAGTCACCTAGGGCACGATTTTGAGACACACACACATAGAACCACATTGGGTCTGAGATGTAGTGCAACGCTCTATTGTAAGTTCAATTTGTTGACATTTGAGGAAAATTTGACCCCTCGTTTGTATTATTTTCTTTTTGGAATTTGATGTGCTTTGGGGTTTTACAGGTCATTTCTTCATTGCAGGTTATAGGTGACATCTACGGACTTGGTGCGATATACTAGTGACAGGAAGTGAAGGACATGGAACATATTACGACCCTACAAAATAAGGTTTTACACCATATAAGTAGTCACCAGCTCCCAGAGGAGGTTTGTAGTGCCCCAGGCACCCCATTCAAGTGTATTCTGACATCTATGTATTTTTTGGGCTTAAGTGTAACAGTCTGCACTTCATATTTCTCATTTTTCCAGCTTTCTACACCTTCAAGATCACTACGAAATATCTAAGTCATTATATTCCTCAATTTGCAACTATGGTTTCATATTATCTAGCTTCATTTTCTTGGGTCATTTTTTGTACTTAATTTTTTATATTCAGTGTTGTTACATATATAGAGAGGCATTTATTTATTTTAATATTTGCTTAATCATTTTAGTGAACCTGTCTCATTCGAAAACTCTTGGATCCTCATTTTTCTTCTCTCATGGCTCCTAAGGTTTGTCAAATATCTTTGCATGAATTACTTCAAATGCATCCACATTGTAAAGATGTTCTTCAAAAATATCTAGACACTATGTATCTTCCTAAAGATACGCCACCCACTCAAGTTAGTGATATCTTTGATCATCTTTCTGATGATTCTCTTTTTTTCTAAATCTAATCAATCTATTTGTAAATCCATTCAAGCTCTTCATTATTTATTTCAAGATAAATTTCATGTTATGGATTCCACGATTATAGCTCTTAAATATGAAATCCAACATCTTAAGGACACTTCTCAAGATCATTGTTTTCTCCTTCTACATCTCATCCTCATTATATGTCTTCTACATGTGCTCATATTAGTGAACCTCAAATATTTCCGCCCCACGTGCCTCTCAAGTTTGCACTCAATGCTAAGCAATAATATATTCTTTCTGCAGACTCATAACTCATCAATTAATTATCTTGTCATCTACTCATTGTTATCCTCCTTATCAACCTGTAAAATATCAAGGTATTCCATATTACAATTACCATCAAATCAATGGACATAATGACAATGATTTTTCTTTTTTAAAATGAAGAATCAAGAATCTTGAGCGTCAAGGTTTTATCTCATTCACCGCATAGTGTTTTGTTCCATGGTCCTCTCCACTTATTACATCTCAATGGGTTCATAAATATGATTGATCAATGTCTAATGAGCATCATGTCATCACTTCTAATGTTTCTTCTTCTCTCACTCAAGCACTACCTATGTAATCCACTCAAACTAAACAACCACCTCTCAAAATCAATCTAACACCTCCTCCTCTCAAGTATTCTACTACATCACCAAGGAAAAATAAGCAACCACCTATCAAAATCAGTCCACCCTCTTCTCTTATCAAGTCTTCCATAACATTTCCAATTCCAAACAAGCAACCACTCACTAAGCAAGATCAACAAACTCTAGCTGGCCTCTTTCGAATTCCGCCGCTCAAGGCTCCTTCACCATCACCACTTTATCATCCAATCACTTTTTTCTAGGAAACTACTCCTTTAAGTGATCCACTTAGCGTCATTGACTAGAACTCCATCATTGGCATACTTGGGAGGCATCATGCTTACTCTCCTTCCCTTCTAGCATTATCAGATGTCTTGCATTTCTGCACTATTTCACTTCATACTTTGGATCTAGTCCTTGGCACTCATCTTACACATCTTGATACACTTGTATTATAACTACCCTATGACGAACTTTTGTGCTTTGGTTCACACTTGACTATTGAGGGCATAATACATACATGAACCTCACACATTGCACAGTTCACACATCGTACATTCATAACATCTCTTTTTCGTAATCTCTATTACACATAATACACATTGTACACTCTATAAACTCATGACATATCTTTCATGCTTCTACTTTTAAATGATGCACTCACTACCCTATGACACACTCTAGTTCCATGGTTCATACTTGACTGCAGAGGGTCTCAATCATAAATGAACCTGACATCATCTCACTCACACATTACGTTGTACACTTTCTTGATCAAATCTTTCTAGCACACAAATCAAAAAAATTCTCGCCAATGCACTCTTGTTCTATGGTTCATTCTTCACTACTGAGGGGAATTTTATCAATGAACCTCATCTCATGCATACACATCCACTTGGGGGAAACATAGCTCCCATCACACTCATATTGCATTCCACTCCGCCTCATCCATAGCATATTGCATATCTTGGTCACACTTACTCTTGCTTTCTTATGCTCACATGTACACTTTCTTTCACTATGTTAGATGGATATTTTGTATGTCGTTATCTTTTCTATATGCAAATACGCAAATTCACTTGCCTTTTAGTTGTGGATACAAATTTCATATAGATAGATACACACAACATGAATGTTTGGTACAATACCTCTTACCAGTCCCACAAAAACTCCTGGGGGCATCTACTTTTGTACCTAATATACATGTTATTGTTTCGTTTTATACTATTTCCTACTCATACTAGCACACGTTACTTTATATCGGATCATACACACTTTGACATACATTTTTGTCTTCCTAACATGTTAATGGGTGCTTCATGTGCAACATTTGTCTTTGCAAGAACTATTTTCCACCATGGTTATCTGGATTACATGTTTCTTTCTCATTGCTTGTGTCCATTGTATTCCATTATTTATCGGGCTTTCCCCTATGTCTTTCTTGGTTCATTGGTTGCTTATATGCTTTTGGCCAGCTCCAACCTCTGATTGTCTTGTGACATTGTGCAGTGATCTCCCATGTTTGCAACCCACTTTTCACAGTCTACTCTATTGCATGTTTACTTTGACTTCTTGCGTGTTTAGGTTACATCTTTGTCTTCTACATGCATATTTTTCTTGTGTGTCACTAACACATGTCCTTTCGTAGCCACTTTGTTTGCATGTGCCTTCACTTCTACCAAGCACACTCCCTCCCCCCTACAGGGCATCAGTTTCACCAAAGCAGATGGTCCTCCTTTGGGCCGCATCCTCCTTACGACAGTGTTGCATGCACCCTAGATAATGGGGGGTGTCATTTGAGTTGAATCAGTCAACCCATACAACAATCTACATAGTCACAATTTAGCATAGTTCAGTACTGGTACAACATAATCATTCACTCACAAAAATGGCCCAGAATCCTGACTTGAGTCCTTCAGCACAACACAGACACCAACGCCTAGACACAAATAGTAGCACTTGGGTGCCCTTGAACCTTTCTTGGGCGCCTATGACAAGGGGTTAGTTACATAACATCTTTCTTAGTTTGGAACATATTCATGGTAACACTTCATACAATGTATTTTACATGACAAACACAATCCTTCAGCACTCGACATACATGCATAGTACACCTTATGTTTCTATTTTAACTTTGGATCAGAATTGAATCAAAATGGATCATATTTACACACACCATATGTAGTGGTGTTTATACTTCAGGAAGCATAGTGAAATATTAGGAGAATAACACCATGGACATTTATCTCTCTACACTTCTTCTGTACTTGGGGCAGTTGGCATGAGATCGCCCCAAAAAATCACACTTGGTGCAACTAGCGTGAGATCGCCCAAAAAACTCATTCTTCCACAGCATCTTCAGGATCCTTTCTATCTCTTTCACTCATCATGGATCAGGTGCACATGTTCCTTTTCACATTTTCACATACTTTTTTTACACACTTTTTGCTTGTTTGGATCAAATTTTTCATATACACATGCGTTTGACTACTTGTTTTCTCTTCTCTTTTGCAGGTCCATCCTTATGGGAAGCGATGGTCACATCAATCACATCATCACACGATACAAGTAACATTGACATATAAAAATCTACAAACACAACATCTACACATATGCTTTTACTCTCACCCCTAGGGTTATCATCATCATCAATTTTTTCACTTCCTCTTCTCTATCTATCCACGACTTCATATTTTTATCACTCCACACTTTTTCTTATCTCCTCGGCACGCTTTTCACCATGACAATCTACATAGTTATCAGTGTACGCATCTCTTATCTACTTTATGTTATCAAGCATTCGCTCAACAACATAAAGTGGGGGAAAGTGTAGACACTGAATCAAACATGCTTTAGGTATGTTATCTTAGTCTTGATCACATACTACTATTCATATGATTCCTAAGCAAGAAAAGTACTAATTGACCCATTGTCTTTAGGCCTCCTTTATTTTCTTTTTATTTGCTACTTCTTGGTCTTGCACACCTTACTTACTCTATTCTGACCTTTTTACACTTCAATTTTTCTGATTCATGGACACTAGCGCCTAGCTAGGATGCCAGACACCCAGCCAGGACGCCAATGCTCAGCCAGGATGCCAGTGCCCAGGCCTCGCTAACCTCTTTGTACTCTTACTCACATCTTTATGGGTCCTTTCTAGCCATGTTGGGCATCTTATCATTTCTTGACGGTCGGCCTTTTAGTGGTTAATTATGAAATTTAAGCAAGGGAATCATATAAATACAAAGCTATGTGATCATAATAAAGGACCAAGCACTAAGTATTAGCTATCACCACCCTAAGGTTACATCCATCAAGAGCATCTAAGAGGTCCATTGCATCCATCTAGCACTCATCACAAGGGATACAAGGGTTGTTTTTTTACATCACACTTTATAGGAGGAAAGTTCATTAAATTCCATGCACACATTTATCTACATTTTCTGCATCTAGCTACTTGCTCACTATCCAAGTGTGACACTTGCATGAGAGCCACCTAGGGCATGACTTCCGTACACACATACAAAACTACATAAGAGTATAAAATGTAGTACAACACCTGGATTGTAAGTTCACTCAGTCGGGTGACCACCAAGTTCTAGTCTGACTCCCTCAGTTTGCATATTTATTCTTTTAGGATTTGATGTGTATTTCAGGGTTTTACAGGTTCATACTTTCTTATTACAGGTTTCGGGTGATCTCAGCAATCATGATAATGACATACTTAAGTGATGAAAGAGCATGGAAGTATAGCAACGACATAAGGTGCAAAAATAACAATTATGAGGTTATGAGTTAGTCACAGGTGCCTACAGATTGGAGGTCTACATCACCCCAGGCACCCTTAACCCTGTCTAGAGCACCCTTTGTCCCAACATTTTCAGCGCTGACACAAAGGCTATTTTGGGCTTTATTGCAGAAGAACATTTGCCTTCCATGCTTCATCAGTTTTTCTAGCTCGGCATTAACTTCGGCATTACTATGAATCATATTCAAGTACATTAACCTCTCTTATTACAACTAGGGTTTCATGCTTTATTAGCTTACTTACTGTAAGGGTCAAATATGTACTATTATTAACATATAAGATATCTGTGAAAGTTGCATATTTAATGAAGGGAAAGTCCCCCACCCCTATTTATATGTCAATGATTTGCACGGTTAATCAACAAGGGGATATTATTATGGTGTTATGCTTTGAGTTCAAGAGTGTGACAGGACAATGGAGACGATACATAATGTATGGTAGCTTATGTGGCTTACTAGTCATTTAAGTATAATGGATCTGTGTTGGTTGGACCTATTACTGCATGGCCCAAGAAATCTCTAGCATGTGGTATTATACGGTAAATATTACTATGAGTAATTGTGTAAGGAGAGAGCCAAAATGTTGTTGAGACCTAGATATGGTATTGCCAAGCAAGAATGACACCCAAAATTTATTGAACTTGTGTATGGATTTTACGTCATTAGATTATGGAAAAAAATAACAATCATTGATACAAGCATATGATAAAAGTTAGGCCCTTGGTACCCCTCTCTCCACTTACAACATTCCTATCAACATAAATATTTAAAATATAGAAAGAATGTGCTTGTAGATATGCATTGGGCTAGTGGGTGGTAAAATCTAGTCGACACTAACATTTTCCTTCCATAATTGGGATCTATTTCATTAATGTATGTATTAGGAATAGGATGTTGCATGATGAAGACATACCAATTAGTACCTAGTGGCCTGATATTGAAGAGTAACGGTTAGCCGATTTGGAGTACGAGTGTGCTCACAGATTTAACACTGGAGTACGGTAACAGTCAAAGTACACGTAGTGAATGGGTTGTAAAAAGTAATCTATTTGTCGTAAGCTGGTCCGAGTAATGTTAAAATCGTCAAAGTTCCTATAGTAATTAGACGAAGTAGTTGGTTGCTTACCGCGTCCATTAGGAATTAGAAATATTCATATGCATGGTAATAAGGACAAGGAGTGAGGTCATAAATATTTCAGTGTATTTTATGATGTAAAAAGTCTAAAAATGTGGAACGTGCATTGTAAAATGATAAGGTTCCATCTTATTCTTAACAGATATAGCTTACATGTACAGATAAGAGTCTAAGGTACTGGAATATGATTCGTCAGAGGTTGTTGATTTCTTAGTCCTATGCTTAGAGACTCAGAGTATGGATATTATGCCTGGAAGTTCCTATGGAAATAGAGAGGCCACCCCCCTCATTTAGCATAGAAAGAAGTAGTGAGAAATATTGTAGGAACCTGTGGCGAAGCTAAGCCATCAGTTACACATGGTGTGTTGAAGAAGCCATCAAGAGGTGTAATTGTAAAGTGTTCTCCCATAGTCATGTGTGAAGTATCTCATGGGTGAGATTGTACACAGTTTCTATGCATGACATATTATACCCATTTATTTTGATAATTTCAGATTTGCTACGTCATTCTGAGGCTTATCATAGGTCTACCCATGGTCCATTCAATGTGTTCGGTTGTTGTTTTGTTTCCAGACTTACATCCACCAAACTAAAGGCTGTGCATTAGCAAAGTTAAGTCAACTCCTCTACGTGATTTTAGGAGTTCCCGGTGAAGAATTATCATAGTGTCGGATTGGTGTGGTGTTGGGAAGGGATACCACTGGCCTTCTCAAGACTAATGTAACCCCCTAGAGCACGAAGGAGCCAAATCCAACACAAAGGTGAATTGAAGGTATAGCAACATCATGAAATTTATTTTGGAGGATTCAAGAAGGAATTCGAGGAGTTGGGGCAATTTGATAAAAAAATAAGGGTTTACAGGCCTAGACAATGCACAGGGCAAAAAGAGCAACTGAGCTTACGGGAGGTGATTCTGAGAGTTATGGATGGATAATGGAAATAAAAGAGACATTTTAGGAAAGGGAATTCCAATATCTACAATATGGTGAAATCATATCTTTCACAACCCTTTGGCGCAATAGGTTTATATAAGGTTTTTTCCAGGTTCAGTCAGGGATACATATAAATAAATCTGATTTTCCCAGGGCTTATTTAGAGGATTCAAGAGATAATACCCAGACCATTGGATTAATAAGGATATTTTCAGTCAATTTAATATAAATGTTTTTCCAAAACATTCCATTGGGAGGTCAAGTTATTGTTGTTTCAAGTTGCCCTCAAGATAAGAGTTCGGGAGTTAGTCAAATTTCAGTGAGGACATGTGTCAGCTCAAGGATCCTGACACAATTTGATGTCCCTTTTATCCCTCAAGATAAGGGAGATGAGGGACAATAAAATTCACCCATCCCTAACTAAGCCCTCTGGTCACACATAGAACCCTTCAGATTGTCCAGTTCAACCCCTAGGTGCTTGTGCAAGAGAGCCTATTACCTCAATCGCTCATATCGTGACAAGTGGTGCAACCGGGCGCGATGTAAAAATTGATGACCCTTATTTACCTTTGGAAAAGGGACATGAAAATATTCCTAACCTCTTTAAGCCCTCATGTCATCCATGTGACCCTTCACAGTGTAATTTCCAGCTCTCATGAGCTAGTTGGAGCCAAATGCATGATTGTTGGATTTCCGCCAAGTGTCGACTCCAAGCATGATGTGCAAATTGTTGTCCCTTTCATCCCTTAATGCTTAAGGGACATCAAGGAAACAAAATTGTGCCCAACCCAAACTTCAAAATTTAAAAATTTCTATATCTGTTTGTCACTTTTTGCTGCTTCTTATTGATTCTCTATTGCCATAAGAAAGTTGTAGAAAACACTCAGTCCACCATTGCTGCTCCGAACCAGCTTCACCATGGCCAAAAAATCCTCCACTTCATGAAAATACATATATTTATGAAGAAGGAAAGATCAAAATAATGGGAGAAATGAATAAAAAAGGAGAAAAGTGAATAAATCCATCTGAAAACATCCATTGCTGAGACGAAGATTCAAAGATATCTTGCAAACCGATACACAAAATGAAGAGCCATTTTTTTTCTTCTGATTTCTAATTTTTACGAGGCCATTAAAATCTTGCCCTTTAAATCCCCCTTCAACAACACAAATCACTTGCAGTAAAGAAATCTCCCTTTCGGCTCAACGAAGATAAAAATTGGATTTCCCGTCAAATCAGAAATCAGTTTGAAGAGAAATTTCACCAGTGGAACTCAAAACAAAAACCCACAAAAAAATGTGATTTTTGTCATGAACAGAGAAGAAAGCCACACTTGCAACTTTCAAGATCCGTCGAGTGCTACCGCCAGGTCAAAATTTTAAAATTATAAAATCTCACAAACTGGTGATTGGGTAAGCATAAGATTTCATAGGGGTGATATTAAGTAAAGACCCATATCGAAAAAATTCATTCCACCATGCTCCGACCCCAAAAAGCTCATTTTATAAAAATATTAGGTCTTCTACATAGGGGACTATTATTTCAGGTGAGTCACCAATTGAAGAAATTTCAAAGGAGGCAGTGAACACAGAAGTGGTATCTCAGGAAAAAATCATCGAAGTGGTCATCTTGGTCCAGAATTGACACTTACAAAAAATATTAAGTGGTCTCACGAGCACCTGCTAAAAATAGTAAATTGGTCCATAAGGTATGGGGAATAAAGGGAGAAGAAAGAATTCAAATTTCCACGTCTAGTCAATGTTCGAAAGAGTCAATTTTTTACACTTACTAAGAATATTAAGGTGTCTCCTGGGAACTTACTAAAAATAACAAGTCATTCTAGATGGTGAATTTCACAACAGAGAATTCTGAGAGTTGAATATTCAAATTGGAAACTGCAGTTGGATTTTAGAGAAGAATTTTCACACTTTCTCAAAATAGTAACTTGTTATTTCAAGAAATAGTAAGTGTCAAGAGACGAAGAGACTCAAGTTTATAAAATGGGCGTTGCCACTAAATATTTCCTTCACTAATATTTAATGCTCGTTTCATCAATGTACTATCTTCGTCAGTGGGTCATAAGATTTTCACAAGAAGCATCTTTGGCGTCTCTCATGGATCTTTCAAAACTCATCCGAGAGACCCTGATAGTGTCTTTTGACTCTCATTACATGGTTTGGGTCATAGGTTTATCATACACAAGGTGAAAGTTGTGGTCATTGGTAGAAACATTCAAGAACGTTTCTTAACACTCAATCCAAAGTGTCTGTGGGCCAATTTGGAAAATTTTCTCAGTGTGCAAGGAGTTCAAAGATTCATAGTTTCACTACATTTGGAGCTTTCCATTAATGAGGACCAGTAGACTTCATCAGGAATGACATCTCCTCTTCTTTTCTCTCTCTCCCTCTCTCCCTCCCTCTCTCTCTTCTCTTACCTCCCAACATTATCTCTCTTCAATGTTCCAATTTCGCATTGGGGTTTGCACTTTTTGATATGTTGTTAAGTGACTTTAGAAACATGATGTAAATTTTTGAGTCATCTTATTTTTATAAAAGGAACTTAATATTTGATAGGAATATGAACAACCTAAATTCCAAATGTGACATATAAAAAGTTGTCAGGAAGATGAAGTGTCGTTTCTCTTCTATAAATTGTAATGAACTCCTCATTTGAGGTTCTTCTTAGACTTATTAGTTCTGAGCTATTTTTTGTGAATTCATGAGAGAGAGATCCTTGTGAAAAGAGCAAAGAGTTAGCAAATTTCTTCCATTCTCCACTATTCTCAAATGTCTTCCATTCTCATAATATGTACAATTTCTACTTGAGCATCAATACAAGAAGAAGGAGTTTCTAGCCTTTTTTGACTAAGGAATTTATTGATACTTTGGGCTCATTAAATTATAAATGGTCTTGTTGTTGTTTGCAGAATTGTTTCTTCCTAGTTTACATGCATGTGATGAAACTTCTAACTGGTGTTTTATAAGACTTTGAGTTTCTACTTGCAACATTATTTCCCTTATCTAACATTCCCACTCCCTTTCCCACTCTCTTAGTAAATTCCTCTCTTGCTGATATCTGCAAGCTTTTTCCGCAGGGTCAATGGAGTGCCCCTGTTAGATCCCAAGCCAAAAGGCCAACTAGGATAAAAATCACTTCACTCGTGCATGCATATATGGAAGTTACACCATTTAAGTAAAGGGACTTAGATTCCTAGAGCATTGGCAAGAAACCCACAAAATTTTCCCCCAATAAATTTTCCTCGCCAACAGTAAGGATGGCGGATCTAGTGGCAAAGATACAAAGAGAAGAAATGTGGCTTAAGTTTAATGAAGCACGTGATAGGGAATTTGATAAAAAACAAGAGATTGTGGAAAGAATGGTGTTGTGGAGGGAGATGGATCATGAAGGATTTAGAGATCACGTAGAGGACATGGAGCTAGACCATCTAGAACTCCCCCATTTGATAAAGCATGATAGAGAACCCTCTTCAGTTTTAGATGAAGGTGTGTCTGAAGAAATATTGAGAGCCATGGGCGCACATCTGATCCTACCTGACAAATTAGCCCTTGCACTTGGTTTCCCAAATTCTACAACAGTAAATAGTAAGCAAGTTAGTATGGGGAGTAGAGTAGCGGTAGATAAAGTAAATTTGTAGTCGAGTTCAGGATTTATTCAGGTAGCTTATTCATCTACAATGGTGCAATCATCGTCTATGTTATTTGGGGGTCCGGTTGGAGGTATCTTTTCTGGCACAATTTGATGTCCCTTTCATCCCTCAAGCTAAGGGACATGAGGGAAAAAAAATGTGCCCAACACATATAATCCCTTTGGTCACACATAGAAGCCTCCAGATTGCCAGTTCAGCCCCTAGGTGTTTGTTGGAGCCTATTCCCTCAATCACTCAGATCGTGACAAGTGGCTCAATAAGGCGCGATGTGAAAAATGATGACCCTTATGTCCCTTTGGAAAAGGGACATGAGGGACATGAGAATACACCCATCCCCTTGAAGCCCTCAGGTCATCCATGTGACCCTTCATAGTGCAATTTCCATCCCCGAGGAGCTAGTTGGAGCCAAATGCATGATCATTGGATTTTTACCAAGTGTCGACTCCAGGCGCGATGTAAAATTTGATGTCCCTTTCATCCCTTAATTGCTTAAGGGACATCAGGGACACAAAATTGTGCCCAACCCAAACTTCAAAATTTTAAAATTTCTATCTCCTTTTCCGCTTCTTATTGCTTCTTACTGCTTCTCCATTGCCACAAGAAAGTTACAAAAAACAATCACTCCACCATTGCTGATCCGAACCAGATTTTCCATGGCCACTGAATCCTCCACTTCATGAAAATACATATATTTAAGAAGAAGGATTGATCAAAATATTCAGAGAAACGAAGAACGAAGGAGAAAAGTGAATAAATCCATCTGAAAACCTCCATTGCCATGAGATGAATATTGGAAGATATCTTGCAAACCGGTGCACAAAATGAAGAGCCATTTTTTACCAATTTTTTTATTTTTAAAAGGCCATAAAAACCTAACCTTAAAATCCCCCTTTAACAGCAAAAATCACTCGTAGCGAATAAATCTCCCTTTTGGCTCAATGAAGATAACAATCAGTTTGAAGAGAAATTTAACCAATGGGACTAGAAACAAAAACCCACAACAAAAATGTGATTTTTGTCACAAATGAAGAAGAAAAATAGACCTAAAAATTTCAAGCTGCATCAATGGCTAACATGTTCAGAGTTGCTACCAGGTTAAAATTTTGAAATTTTAAAATCTCAACAAACTGATGATCGGGTAAGCATAAGATTTCAGAGGGGTGATATTAGGCAAAAACCCATATCAAAAAAATTCATTCCACCATAATACGATACCCATAAGCTCATTTTCTAAAAATAGTAGGTCTTTTAAATGTGGGACTAGCTATTTTGGGTAAGTCATTAATTGAAGAAATTGCAAAGTATGTGTAGTGAACACATTAGAGGTATCTTAGGAAAAAAATCATCAAAGTGGTTGTCTTGGTCCAAAATTGACACTTACTAAAAATAGTAAGTGGTCTCAAGAGCACTTGCTAAAAATAGAAAACTAGTACAGACGGTATATGGAACATAGGGAAGAAGAAAGAATTCAAATTTCCACATCCAGTCAAGGTTTGAAAGAGTCAAAATTTCACGCTTACTAAGAATAGCAAGTTTTCTCCTATTCACTTACTAAAAATAGTAAGTCATTCTAGACGGTGAATTTCACAATAGGGAGTATTCTGAGAGTTGAATATTCAAATTGGCAGCTGCAGTTGAAGTTCAGAGAAAATTTTTCACACTTACTGAAAATAGTAAGTTGTTTTTTCTAGAAATAATAAGTGTCAAAAGATGATGGGACTCAAGTTTATAGAATGGGTGTTGCCATTGAATATTGCCTTCACTAAGATTCAATGCGTATCTCCTCAATGTACTATATTCTTCAGTGGGTCGTAACATTTTCACAAGAAGCATCTTTGACATCTCTTATGGAGATTTTTAAAACTCATATTGAGAGACCTTGGTAGTGTCTTTCGACACTCATTACACGGTTTGGGTCATAGGTATATCATACACGGGGTGAAAGTTGTGGTCATTGGTAGAAACATTCAACAACGTTTCTTAACACTAAATCCAAAGCGTCTGTGGGACAATTTGAAAGAGTTTCTCAAGGTGCAAGGAGTTTGAAGATTCATATTTTCATTACATTTGGAGCTTTCCATCAACAAGGACCAACAGACTTCATCAGGAACGACATATCCTCTTCTTTTTTCTCTCTCTCTTCTCTTCCCTCCCAACATTCTATCTCTTCAATGTTCTAATTTTTGTGTTGGGGTTTGCACTTTTTGATGTGTCTTTAAGTGACTTTAGAAACATGATGTAAAGTTTGAGTCACCTTGTTTTTATAAAAGGGACTTAATATTTGATAGGAATATGAACAACCTAAAGTCCAAATGTGACATATAAAAAGTCGTTGGGAAGATGAAGAGTCATTTATCTTCTATAAATTGTAATGAACTCCTCATTTGCGGTTCTTTTTAGAATTATTAGTTTTGAGCTATTTTTTGTGAATTCATGAGAGAGAGATCCTTGTGAAAAGAGCAAAGAGTTAGAAAATTTCTTCCATTCTCCACTAGTCTCAAATGTCTTCCATTCTAATACTATGTACAATTTCTACTTGAGCATCAATACAAGAAGAAGGATTTTCTAGCCTTTTTTGACTAATGAATTTATTGATACTTTGGGCTCATTAAATTCTAAATGGTCTTGTTGTTGTTTGTTGTATCGTTTCTTCCTAATTTCAATTCATGTGATGAAACTTCTGACTGGTGTTTATAATAATTTGAGTTTCTACTTGCAACATTATTTCCCTTATCTAACATTCCCATTCCCTTTCCCTCTCTCTTAGCAAATTCCTCTCTTCCAGATATCTGCAAGCTTTTATCGCAGAGTCAGTGGAGTGCCCTTGTTGGATCCTAGGCCACAAGGCCAACCAGGATAAAACTCACTTCACTCATGCATGCATATATGGAAGCTACATTGTTTAAGTAGAGGGACATATATTCCTAGAGTGTTGGTAAGAAACCCACAAATTTGTCCTTTGAAAAATTTTGTCGCCAATAATTTTTGCGCCCATTGTGGGGAATATTTAGCAACATTTGCACCCAAAATATGACTGCAAGGTCCAAAAATAAATAAAAATAAAATATCCAAAAAATTAAAAAAAAATCAAGAAAAAGGAATTAATTAAAAATCCATTGTTAATTCATACACGTGACATTTCATATTGAACAATTTCCTTTCATTTTCCCACTACAAGAGTTACCAAAATCTGGCTAAAAGGAGATGCACAAGGTTGAATACAATGAGAGGAGTTGTCGACCCCACTTTGGAGGCTTTACAAAACCAACAAGAATGAATCAGAGACAACCCATACTATTTTTCTCAAGCCTCATCACCATTTGGGTCTTCAAGCAGTTCACCTGTAAATCCCATCCAAACTCCTATTGATACTCCCCCTTCAAAATCTCCCATTTTTCAACTACCATTGAGCATTGAGTTCTCGAAGGAAGAAGAATTTGTAACCATGGGGAAGAAATACAGGCCCACTTGATCTTGAACCCCCTCTTCACGACCTACCAACATGTTCCCACAAGAAATTTCCTAATTTCAAAGGTGACTGCACACAACATCATGAAGAAAACATCACTGCTTTCACCATGTCATGTGAGATTCTTGGAGTTGTACATGAAGATGTTTCCATAATATTTTTTGTGGAAAATATCCAAGAAAAAGTAGCATAATGGTTTTATCTCTTACCCGCCAGATCAATAACTCATTGGAATGATATAAAAACCAAGTTCGAGGAAAGATTCAAATCTATCGAGGATTTTCAAGATCTCCTTGTTCAATTGGCACAAATGAAGAAGGAAGCAAATGAAACTATGAGAGACTTCATGGCTTGTTTTGACCAATTTCTCCATAGGATACCAGAAGAAGATTCACCTTCTGAAAACAATGTCAAGAGGTTCTTCATAAATTCTAAATCACCGGAGGTAGGATTTTTCCTATGAATATTTTAACCAAGGAACATTGCAGAAGCACAAAGGATGGCCATTGAAATTGATGACGATCTCATCATCTTTGGAAAGATCAAGAATCCATCAAGGGGTAAGGCTCAGTGTCCTAGAAATGAGAGAACAAATTTGTTACTGAAAAAAGTAGGAAATGAAATGGCATAGTTGAAGAGGGAATTTTATGAATGAATGTCTTCTCAAAGAAACAATAGAAATCAGATGACAAGAGCACCCATAAGGATTTCCTTGGATGCCTCACCTGTTAATGCAAGTTGTAGGATTCAAGTAAATGAAGAAGAGCTTGAATAAGAAAGTGAAGGTGGTAATTTCCTAGAAGTTGATGAACTTAAGAATGATACACAAATAAGATTTTGTGAGTATTCTAGAGGTGATGAAGATGATGAAGAAGATGCACCCAGGTTCTCATGTGCGGTATTCACTCGTTCTTATTCTAAGAAAGGAACACCTCCCTCCATTGCTATAAATAAAAATAAGGTTGATGATCCTTCTGTGGAAACTACACAAAAAATAATAATCAGTCGAGGATCTCCCCTCCCACCTTGTATGGAGTCTGCACTGGAGAAACCTAATATTGTAATAAGCATGAAGTAACCCGCTATTCCAAGTGAGTTTTCCAATGTTTCTTCCAATTCTAAATCTAAATCTACTCCTATAGAATCTAGTTCTTCAAAAGTTCCTAGTGTGCCTTTCAAAATACTCTCCATTCCCCAAACATCTACCCCTACTTCCAAATATATTCCGGCTCCAAAATCAATCCCTTCATCCCCCTTGTCAACAACTTCTCCCTTTGACTTCGTAGAATATGCGAACAGAGACAAGGTGAAAATTACTGAAACTGAATATTTGCGGACCTGCCCTAAATAATTCAGGATATTTGTTCAATATATCAAGAGTGGTAGTTTGACACCCAATTTTGTAACTCCTAGTTCTAAAGGAATACTACTAAACCCACCTATACCTCCATCAAAGAACATGCTTTCTTTGAGTGCATCCAAGACTAATAAGTTTGAACCTTTCTATGTCTCCCTTCTAGTTGGAGAATATGTATTGAACAATTGCATAATAAATTATAGTGCCTCTGATAATGTAATACCTGTAAAGGTCCCCAAGGCTCTCAAAATCACCATGAATCCACCCGTTGGCTCTTTTTACTCCTTAGAGTCAAAAGAGGTCCCACTTGTAGGGAAGGTCAAAGATGCACAGGTGGCTCTCGCCAAATTTCTAGACAATAAGGTTTCAACAATGATTTTGGTAGCAAACATTCCGACTTCATTTGGAATGTTACTAAGTAGGAGTTTCTATGAATAGTTGGGATGTAAAATCAAGATGAACTGGTCTTCTACAACCATTCTGGTTAAGGGAGACATGAAAATATTTCTTCCAAAGAAGAAAATGAGGTATACAGTGCAAAAATCAGGAAATCCTAAAGCTAACATTTTGTACCAAGATAATTGGAGGATGAATCTTTTCATAACAACTACAGAAGAAGAGGATATTCCCATTTTGATAGGACCAAAAATTCCTTCTGAAATGAGTATGGATCTTGAATAAGCATTGAGAAAATTTGAGTTCTAAGAGGATATACCTCATTTGTTGGCTGATGTGAGCTAGGAAGAAGAGGAAATGGTTCTTGATGGTTTACAAATGGAGATACCATCTTGTACACTTATCCATAAAGAGAAGATGTTTTCATTCCCATTTGGAGATGAAGATGATCTCAATCATGCCATCTATGGAGGGACAAGACCATCTTGTGATGAGCTTGTGAAAGGTTCAAAATAACAATTTGTGCAAGATATTATAAGAGTTGTTCAAGAGATAGAAGACCCTGAACTCAATCTTAAACTCTTGATGCAAGCCATGAATCTACAAGATAAGTGGGAGTTTTATTTGGAAACCTCAATTAGTGTGAAGGTTGGTCATGTCGAAATAAATCAAGATGATAAATACGATGTCTATCTTGAGCCAATAGTTGATGGATACAATGACAAAATGGAGGTATTTTCTTTCCCATTTGAAGAAGAAAACTCTTTTCGTGATGAAAAATATGAAACAAATGGTGTTGAAGTCATTGAAGGTGAAGATTCCCTTAAGAAATAAGTAGTGGAATATAATAAGTTTCAGGGAAATGAAGTAGTCCATCTAGATATTTGCCTTGAGCTTCAAAATGAAGACTCTTCAAAGGCATACAAAGATGAGCTGTAGGAAGCAACAAAGGATAACTCCGTGCAAGAAATCCTAGATGCGATAGAAATTACAGAAGACCCTGAGCTAATTATTGATCTCTTAGCTCATGTCATGGCTATACAGGACAACTATGAGGCTACTTCTGATCCTCCATTCAATCTTCAAGAACCTCGTAGTGAAGTAGAGATAAAAGATAAGTGTGAGATTTCTCACGAAAAAGAGATCAATAAGCATAGATATGGGAAAGAAAAGAACTCGGAATATTCAAGCAATTGGAGTGAAAATCAGCCTTAGGGTAATGATGGGATGTTCAATGAAGAATCAACTGTGTGCATAAACACAGGATGTAACTGACACTATGAAATTGATTTAAAAGGGAATGAAAGCAATGGAATTTCTAAGCGAAGGACTGAACATCAAGAATCTCATATAGGCTCACTCCTACCAAGTACACAAAAAATCATGAAAGCACCTGGCTTTAATAAATAGTTAAAAAGAGGAGGCTACTTTCTCGAACCGGTCAATGGCTTTGCGGAATAACATCACTCAGTGTTTCCCACTCAAGGGCAACCTCTGAGAAGAGAAGAGTGCTACAGTGAAATTGGGTTGTCCCCCGCCTTGTACTATAGGTGATTTAGGTTTGTTTCCCCTTTCCCTTTTGTGTTCATTTTTTTCCTTTTTGTGTGTGGTGTGTTTCCTTTTCTATTGCCTGTGTATTTTCCTTTTCATGTGTGTTGCATGTTTCCTTTTCGTCATTTTTTTGGTGTGTGTATGTTCTTCTTGTTATTTGTCACTTGTAAGTTGTACATGACTCCGCAGGGCCCAATGGATAAGGCACTGATAAGTATAAGTTGAGATTCTGGTATTCTTCATGTCATGTATTCACTGCACTCAGTATATACCATGTCCCCAAGCTAGAATCAACTCTTGTCATGCAAATGTGCAACAGGTAAATTGAAATTTTTCCAACATGAAAATGATACCCCTATGTCAAAAATTTCAAGTTCTACCCTTCTGAGGCATCCCATGTCTACCCAGTCAGTCCAATGACCTCTCAGTTGATGTTAACTCAGTCCCCTAGGTGATTTTAGGAGTTATTGAAAACTACTATTTTTGGGTAGTGTTGGGAAGGGCTACCACTGGCCTTCTCAAGACTGATGCAAACCCCTAGAGAGGAACGGAAGAGCCAAATATAACATAGAGGTGAATTGAAGGTATATTAACATCATGAAATTGATTTTGGAAGATTCGGGAAGGATTTGGAGGAGTTGGGGTAGTTTGATAAAAAAGGTTCACAAGCCTAGACAATGCACAAGGCCAAAAGAGATGTTGAGCTTTAGGAGGTGATTCCAGGATCTCTGGATGGAGTTAGGAGTTAAAAAATACATCATTGGAAATGGAATTCAAATCTATACAAGATGGTGAAATCATATCTTTCACAACACTTTGGCGTAATAGGTTTATAACTTTTTTTTTTCTAGGCTCAATCATGGATCCAAATTAAAAATATGATTTTTCAGGGCTTAAATGGAGGACTCAAGAGTTGAGAACCCCCACCATTGGATTTAGAAGGAAGTTTTCAGTCATGTTCATATAATATTTTTCCAAAAAATTCCATCTGGAGCTCAAGTTATCGGCGTTTCAGGTTTCCCTCAAGCTAAGAGTTCAGGAGTTAGTCAAATTTCAATGAGGACATGTGTCAGCTTAAGGAGCCTAACGTGTAGTGCCGATCAGGACAAAACATTTTTTATTATTATAATTTTTTAAAAATGATGAAAATAAATTTTGGATGTGTGCTGGCAAGGATGATGTGATTGATTAGATGGCACGTGGGCTCTCAGACAAGGATATGGGCATCCTATGCAGCGTGCAACCTGTCATTATCATTGCACAATAATTGTAGCATTTTGTATGGGATCCTATGTACAGATCACGTGAAACCTTGGAAAAAAAAAGAAATTAGCAATTTTTGGATTGTACATTGTGCATGAGGCATGGTTATCCTCATAAGACAATATCACTGTTTTGTTTATGCCACATACAGGCCTCCAGCCTGATCAATTCACCCTTGCCACACATTCCTAGCCTGTGCCAAAATATGAGCTCTATAGCAGGTTATGGACGTTCAGCAAGGAGTTTTTGTCAAGTGTTGTAGCCAGAAGTTCTCTGGTAGATAAGTATGCAAGCCGTGGAAGCATTGACAGGCACAAAGCTATTTACACGCAGAAACCCAAGTACACGTTGGGATTTTTGGTAGTATTTGGTTAGTGCGCAAGGCAGGTGATTTAGTGGAGCAAATGCAATTGATAGGATTAAAGCCAAACTCCTCCACATTCACCATCATGTATGTGCCTGTTGTAATCTTCTCCCAGCCTGCATAAAAAAAATGGGGAAGCTCTGAAACAGGGTAAGGATGTCCATCAAAGCATATTGGAAATCTGATTTTTTTTTCTTCACTTTGCTAGCTTCCTCCCAATCTGCACCAAAATGGAATTTTTTTTGTCATATGTCTTTGCTACGAGTGCCTGACAGATATATATGTTATTGTGGAAATGTGTGTTTATCATGTGAACTGTTCGACTGAACACTTGAAAGAAATGTGGCGCCATGGACTGCATCGATAACATGATTTGTACGAAATGGTTTTGTTGAAAAAGCTTTGGAACATTGAGAAAGAAGGATTATGACCTTTTTTTGAAGAGGCTGCAAGATCGTTTAAGGGGAAGATCATCTTTGTGTTTTTTATCTGTGAAATTATTAAAGAAAATAAAGATGTTTTAGACACTAAAGTGGAGATTGTTAAAGATGAGGAGGCTATTACAACTCAATTTTTTTTCAACAACTACTGACTTAGAGGTTGTAATGAGGCAGTTGAATCCAGACTTGGTGTAAAGTTGATGTAGGGGGTCGAATGAGGGTCAAGCATTTGTAACGTTTCCACCTATGGAACTTACGGATCATGTTTTTAAAATGGCCCATGGATTTGTGTTAAAAGGAAAGTAGATGAGAGTTTTGGGTGCATGCAAATCATTTAATGAAGTGCTAAAAGAAATTCAACACCTTCTGGAATGCGGATGAACCCCTCTTCATTGTGGACGCAAATATCTCCCAGGCATGGTTCATCTCTCATAACTTCTGTTCTTCAGTTTTTCTTTTACATCGGAATAAAATTTTTAAACTAAAAGAATTTTCATATGTTTGATTGTATTAAATAAACTTGTATTTTAAGATAATAAAATGTTGTATTGTAACATATAGGATCTAATATTCCTCGGTAAACAATGAACTTAAATTCTCACTGCGTGATGATCTAGCAATGTCCTAACCAGACTAGTTTGCTATAGTACCCCTTATATTGACAAGTTGAAGTTGACTTCTCGGTAATTATGTTGACCATTCCTTTTTTTAAATAGATAAATTGTGACTTCTGGAGACTTGAAAAGTAAGCTTCGTAACTCTGGAAAGGGGAGGTTAAGCTTCCTTCGTGTACCTTGGTATGTGAGGTGTCGCTTAAATATTTGGATCGACCCTTAATGAACATTTGTGACCTTTTTGACGCCCTTATAGGAGCCCTGTTACAGTGTTTTACAGCAGTAGGAAGCTATTAAATCTAGAAAGTTGGCTTTCGTTTTGAACCGCCATTTGAAACTTGGATAGAGAAATTATTACCCGTCTTCGCAAACCTCTAATGTTTTTACTAGACAATTACATGGAACATTTACTTTAGGGGAAAACAGTTTTCTTTATAGTTTGACAAAGCCATTTTGTAGGCCTTTGGTCACAGTTTGACGAGGTCAAACTAGACCCATTTACGACTTGTCACTCCAGAAAACATGTTGCCATTTGAAAATAGTTTTCTAGTTCTGAGTTCCATTGACTCTGATGAATTAACCATATATGGGGGAACTTGTAGGACTTTTATCATGACACGTACATCCATCAAACATTAGTTTTGGATGTGGTTTACTGATCCCTTGAGATAACTTTTAATCATTTGCAACTAGCACAATTATGACTGATGGCCTCAGAAAACTAACCGCCAATCGTAAACCTTTTGCTAGTTCCAAAATTTGTTAGTTCCTACGAAATCTTGGTATATAAGTGGACATGTAGAAATTTGACCGTGGTGTGATTGCTCATTGAAAGATAGCGTTTGAAAGGGGATTCTTAGCCTCCGAGCTTGATTCGAACGTTTGTAGCTAACATGAAAATGTAAAAAGAGAGTTGTAGGACCTCCTGTTGGGTTACCAAACCATCGTGGAAACCTTTGACACATGTAAATAATTGTTTGAAAACTCCATAGTGTAACGTGTGTGAAATAGAACTTTTGACAAAATGGTGTTTCACTCTCTTCCTTTCTCTTTCTCTCTCCTTGGATTACGAAATGAAGTGAAATGAAATGTAATAAATACATGTCTCTAAACCTCTTCTTCAATTGCAAATTTTAATTGCTATTATATGTGAATGGGAAACTGAAAAATGTTAATTATGTTAGATTAGGATGGATGCTATGCCAGTGATTTATCGCTGATTTCATGCTCACATGTTTTTGCAGGATGCAAGAAAGATGGCAAAAGGGCGATGTGTAATTCATTATTTATTATTGTAATTTATATAGGTCATTATAAAATGAATAAATTTATAATGTAGTATCTTGTTACAGAAAAGTTATATTTAAAATTTGCTAATATTTATGAGATGTTAGTTTTAGGGATATATTAGGAAATGTACATTTAATCACAGGTTCAATTCGATTCATAGTTGTGTATGGAAAAAGGGTTTGATATATATATATATATATATAGTAAATGAATTTGAAGTTAATATCTTGTAGTGCATACTCAGTGTTCAATAAATGATTAATGAGTCATCTTGTGCATTCATACTTTGCAAATGTAATAAAGAGATGTAATCGAAACACTCTACCCTTGTATAATATCATAGAATAACTTGTATTCATGAGTGATACTCATTACCGTAGAAGACATTGAAAATTATAGAATGAAATTAAACTCTGCACTCGATGGAACCTCATAGTTTGAGTAAACAAGAGCCCAAGAATGGGTTTATAGTCTTAGTCAGTATGTTTAATGACATTGTCATAAACCTGTCTGGTAGGAGCGACATAGTCAAACTTCATTTGGAGTAAGTAAAGCTATCTCTTCCTTCATATCCTAGTGGACTACCTTGTCTTTCGAAGATAGATTTAAAATTAAATTTCTTCATCAAATGAAATCCCTGTTGGATTCAGACGACATAAATGGAGATCATGATATAGTTGTTCTATGTCTTGCATTCTTATTAGTGAACTTTTTAGTCCCTCGCAGGATAAATGTATTATCTTTGGCTTGTGACAATATAGTGCCTTGAACTCTCACGAAGGGTTTATAGAGTAAATACATTTTAACCTTAAATCAAATCTATAATAGGGATTAAAGCCCTGGGTGAAAATTGGAACTAAGCTTAACCTTAGTTATTTTGGTGGTTAACATGTGGATAGAAAATTATAAGTAACTCTTTGCAAAACAAAGTTGTTTTGAAATATTTTGACTTTAGAGAACCCAAGAAACCAAAATATTGTTTCGTAATACCTTGTTAGGTCCATTTATGACATTAAGAAATAAATAATCTTTCACATGTGGAATCATGAAAGGTAGAAAGATGGGGACCCTACCTTGAACACAAATCACTTGTGGTTCATGTGTAGTTTATAATGCTTCTAACCATGTACTTCTTTAAGATGTCAGACAAGTACTTTCGTAACTCTTCTATTTTAAAGTGATGGTAATAATGAGACCATAATGTGATGTAAAAGTAAAGCATAGAAGATTAAAAAAAGAGTTTTGAGGTTAGGGATAATGCCACTCTTGGATTCCTTATAACTCAATTAAATATATTGATGCATTACAAATAATATGAGTTTCCCCTTGGTGAGATCAAACTTGGAGAAAAACAAAAGATATATATATAATAAAATCTAAATACAATTTCTTGTTGTGAGAATGTTGAATCGGGAAATAAAGATACCGAGATTGAAGAATGTTTATGGGAAAAATGTATCTTGAATCTAAACCCCCACCCCTTTCCTTAATCAACTAATATTTCCTGTTGGACATCAAGTCAGATTCTCTTGAGTTGCAAGGGTAAAATGTAGACATTGAATAAATGTTTGAGAAGCATATTCTTAACATAAGAACAAGATAATTAAGTACTTTATATGTGATTTGAATTATGCCAAATAAGCAGGTAAGTTATGGAAATTTCCATGATGCATAAAAATCCAACTTAAAATGGTCGAACTGTAAATTAAATGTGGAATGAACTTAAGATTTTGTAGATGGAAAAAGGAGAAAGCTATCCTTGCACAATAATGTTCTTAGAATGTTAGTCGTAACTAAGATGCAATTAAAGAAATTATGTGTTGTGGGTTTGCCAATCCTTGAGTCATTTTTTCTTTTGGTTGGGAACATTGTTAGTATCCATTCATTGGGAAAAGTGTGGCATCAACACGCCTATGTTGTTTTCATATGTCTATGTGAGTCGATGACTTATGTAATTGTTGTATGTGTGTCGAGTTTCCGTATTTGGAGCCCTTGTTGTGTTGTGTAGTGAGAAATGTAAGTCAAAAAAAAATTATTTGGGTATTTTTACTGTTATATTTATGTGTGTAAAATGGTGGGGTGTTACATAACGCAATTTGATTTCCCTTTCATCCCTCAAGATAAGGGAGATGAGGGACAAGAAAATGCACCCAACCCTAATAAGCCCTCTGGTCACACATAGAACCCTCCAGATCGCCAGTTCAACCCCTAGATGCTTTCTGGAGCCTATTCCCTCAATCAATCAGATAGTGATAAGTGACACAATCAAGCATGATGTGAAAATTGATGACCGTTATTTACCTTTGGAAAAGGGACATGAAAATATGCCTAGCCTATTGAAGTCCTCAGGTCATCCATGTGGCCCTTCACAGTGTAATTTCCAGCCCTCAGGATGTAATTGGAGCCAAATGAATGATCGTTGGATTTCCGCCAAGTGTCAACTCTAGGCGCGATGTGCAATTTGATGTCCCTTTCATCCCTTAATGCTTAAGGGACATCAAGGACACAAAATTGTGCCCAACCCAAACTTCAAAATTTTAAAATTTCTCTCTTTTGTCATTTCTTGTTGCTTCTCCATTACTAGAAGAAAGTTGTAGAAAACACTCATTCCACCATTGCTGATTCGAACCAACTTCACCATGGCCAAAAAATTCTCTACTTCATGAAAATACATAGATTTCTGAAGAAGGAAAAATTGAAAGATTCAGAGAAATGAATAACGAAGGAGAAAAGTGAATAAATCCATCTGAAAACCTCCATTGCCGTGAGATAAAGATATCTTGCAAACCAGTGCACAAAACGAAGAGCCATTTTTTTTTATTTCTTCTTTTTCAGAGGCCATAAAAACATCACCTTCAAATCCTCCTTCAACAACACAAATCACTTGCAGCAAAGAAATCTCGCTTTCAGCTCAACGAAGACAAAAATTGGATTTCTTGTCAAAACCGGAAATCGGTTTGAAGAGAAATTTCACCCAGTGGAACTAGAAACAAAAAGCCACAAAAAATGTTATTTTTTTCACAAACAGAAAAGAAAACCATACCTACAACTTTCAAGCTTCGTCGAGTGCTTCCGCTCGATCAAAATTTTGAAATTTTAAAATCTCACAAACTAGTGATCGGGTAAGCATAAGATTTTAGAGGAGTGATATTGTGCAAAAATCAATAGTGAAAAACTTCATTCCACCATGATCTAACCCCCAAAAGCTAATTTTCAAAAAATAGCAAGTCTTCTACATAGGGGATTGTTAGTTTGAGTAAATTTCCTATTGAATAAATTGCAAAGGAGGCTGTGAGTACATAAGAGGTATCTCAGGAAAAAATCATCGAAGTGGTCATCTTGGTCCAGAATTAACACTTACTAAAAATGGTAAGTGGTTTCACGAGCACCTGCTAAAAATAGCAAACTGTTCCAGAAGGTATGGGGAATACAAGGAGAAGAAATAATTCAAATTTCCACATCCAGTCAATGTTCGAAAGAGTCAAAATTTCATGCTTACTAAGAATAGTAAGTTGTCTTCTGGGCACTTACTAAAAATAGTAAGTCATTCCAGAGGGTGAATTTCACAACAGAGAATTCTGAGAGTTGAATATTCAAATTGGCAGCTGCAGTTGGATTTCAAAGAAGAATTTTCACACTTACTTAAAATAGTAAGTTGATTTTTCAAGAAATAGTAAGTTTCAAGAGACGATGGGACTCAAGTTTATAAAATGGGCGTTGTCACTGAATATTGCCTTCACTAAGATTCAATTCTCATCTCCTTAATGTATTATCTTCGTTAGTGGGTTGTAACATTTTCACAAGAAGCATCTTTGGTGTCTCTCATGGATCTTTCACAACTCATCTCGAGAGACCCTGGCAGTGTCTTTCGACACTCATTACATGGTTTGGGTAATAGGTATATCATACATAGGGTGAAAGTTGTGGTCATTAGCAGAAACATTCAACAACATTTCTTAACACTATATCCAAAGCGTCTTTGGGCCAATTTGAAATTTTTTCTCAGGGTGCAATGAGTTTGAAGATTCAAAGTTTCACTACATTTGGAGCTTTACATCAATGATGACTAGTGGACTTCATAAGGAATGCCATCTCCTATTCTCTCTCTCTCTCTCTCTCTCTCTCTCTCTCTCTCTCTTCTCTTCCCTCCCAACGTTCTCTCTCTTCAATGTTCTAATTTCGCGTTGGGGTTTGCACTTTTTGATATGTTGTTAAGTGACTTTAGAAACATGATGTAAAGTTTGAGTCACCTTTTTTTTTTATAAAAGGGACTTAATATTTGATAGGAATATGAACAACCTAAATTTCAAATGTGACATATAAAAATCCATTGGGAAGATGAAGAGTTGTTTCTCTTCTATAAATTACAATGAACTCCTCATTTGGGGTTCTTTTTAGACTTATTAGTTCTGATTTTTTTTGTGAATTCATGAGAGAGAGATCCTTGTGAAAAGAGTAAAGAGTTAGAAAATTTCTTCCATTCTCATACTATGTATAATTTTTGCTTGAGCATCAATACTAGAAGGAGTTTCTAGCCTTTTTTGACTAAGGGATTTATTGATTATTTGGGCTCATTAAATTCTAATTGGTCTCGTTGTTGTTTGCAGTATTGTTTCTTCCTAATTTCAATGCATGTGATGAAAATTCTAACTGGTGTTTGCAAGACTCTAAGTTTCTACTTGTAGCATTATTTCCCTTATCTAACATTCTCACTCCCTTTCCCACTCTCTTAGAAAATTCCTCTGTTGCAGATATCTGCAAGATTTTTCTGCAGGGTTAGTGGAGTGCCCCTGTTGGATCCCCAACCACAAGGCCAACCAGGATAAAATTCACTTCACTACATGCATATACGGAAGTTTTACCATTTAAGTAAAGGGACTTAAATTCCCAGACAGTTGGCAAGAAACCCACAAATTTTTCCCCCGATAAATTTTCTCGCAAATGGTAAGGATGATGGAGCTAGAAGGCAAAGAGACAAAGAGAAGAAAGGTCGGTTAAGTTTAATGATGCATGTGAGAGGGACTTTGATAAGAAGAGAGAGATCGTGAAAAAATGGTGTTGCGGAGGGAGATGACTTGTGAAGGATTTAGAGCTCATGCAGAGGATGTGGAGCCAGAGCATCTGAAACTCCCTCATTTGAGAAAGCATGGAAGAGAAACCTCTTTAGTTTCAGATGAAGGCACATTTGAAGAAATATTGAGAGTCATGGGTGTGCATTTGATCCTATTTGGAAACCTAGCCATTGCACTTAGTTTCCCAGATAAACAGTAAGCAAGATAATGTGGGTAGTAGAGTTGTGGTAGATAGAGTCAATTTGTAGTAAAGTTTAGGATTTATTCAAGTAGCTTATTCATCTATAGTGGTGCAATCATCTTCTATGTTATTTGAAGGTCCAGTTGGAGGTATCTAGTCTGGCGCATCATCAACACAGAATGTGGGCATGTAGAACTTTGACATAACGTCTGGAAGTAGCACATCTATGCAAACTGTGGGAGTTTAGTTTAGCATGACCGTTAGAACACAAGGTAGTGCATCCTCTAGTTTGTTTCCTACTTTAGGAGGAGGATTAAGAGAGTTAGGTGGCTCAAATGCTAGTGGATCTAGTTGCTCTGGGGGTAGAGGAAACACAGGAGGAAATACAGGTTCTTGATTTGGTGGGAACGGTCTGCACTAGCCCCAAAATATTTATATGGAGATGTCTCTTCATCTTTCAAAATATAGAGGGATAGAAGATGCATCTGATCATATGCATATGTGTGAGATACTATGGCACGTGAAGGGGATTATAGCTCCAGAGCACAAGGAAAGTTAGTTTATAACTACACTACAAGGGCCTGAACATAGTTGGTACAGAAAATTTGACCCAGACCAGACTTGTGTAGATTATATCGCGTCGTGAGATGCTTTCTTGAAACAATTTTATATCCCTGGGTTTGAGCAGAAGAGCATCAACACATTAAAAGACATCAAGCATGGGAAAACTGAGAGTGTACAAGAGTATGATGCACATTTTAATACCATTATATCTAAATTATCTTATGATATACATCTAAGCCAACATGCTCAATAGTTTGTTGGAGGACTGATCACGCGTTTAAGGAGGGCGATCTCACACAAAAATTATACAAATCAGCGTGAGGCACTTGAAGAAGCTTTGTGCACTGAGGTAGTTGGGAGTGTAGAAACAGGGATGAGCCCATTTTTAGAGGCCTAGATTACAGTTATGGCTAAACATTTAGAGAAATTGTCAGCTAATTCGGCGCATGAGACGCACGACAGAATTTGGTGCACAAATTGTGAAGTAGAGGGGCATACTAATGATATTTTTCCTTAGAATTTAGTGCACGCCATGTTGCTAGAATGTGATATTTGTTACTTGGATCATGATTCAAGTAGGTTCCCATTGCTACACCATGCTATAAGGAAGAATGTTTCTTGTTACTGCAATATTTTAATGTCTACCACTCATGATACTGAAAAATAGAGGTTGATTGATCATATCCATGATGACATTGATATTGGTGTGTGTCAAACCAGCATTGCAAATAACTCTAAGGAGAAAGGTGATCATCATGATCATGATCAAAATGGAGGGTGTTCTGAAAGAGGCCGTGGTAGAGGTTGAGGATACTGTGGATGATTAAGAGGCTGAGGTTGTGGCAGTGGAAGGAGTGATTTTCCTTGTGGAACATGTTATACATGTGGATCCCCTGATCATTACATGTGTGAATTTCCTCAGAACATTATCTTTTCTTTTTACTAAAAGAATCACAACTATGAAGAATGTCTAGACTTGTATGAACACTTGATTAAGAATCATAAGTAAGACAAGGTTGTGGGAATGGTTAGAGTACAACACATCGTGGAAAATCAGTGGATTCTAAAGTTAGTGCATGATCCTAAGTTGGTACCTATGAAGATCACTACACGCGTTGAAGATGCACGCGCCAGGGAAGTTCCAAAGTAGAAGCTTGTTATTACAAAGGAGAAGGTATTACATGTAAAATATCCAGACCCTATGCATCAAAAGGAGGTTTATCAAGAAACCATGGAGGTGATTAGGAATTTTCAGGGTGAGATACAATGTTTGAAATAAGAGTCGCGGAAGTTGGAACAAAAGAAGGCAGATGAGCTCCATTGAATAGATGTTGGTGATTTGAAGGAGGTTCGCAGGATGTTGTGACAAGAGAATATTATTCCTTTATTGGGGAACTGGTTAAATGGAAACATTCTGTGCTCTGGAATTGAGCATGAAAGGTAAAATTTGCATGCTAACCTCCCTCCTCATAGCCTGGATTATGATAAGGAAATCACTCTAGATGTTGTTGTTGATGGACAAATTTTGAGTAACATTCTAATTGACACAGGTGCAGAAGTGAATTTACTCACTTTGGACGCATGGATTCATATGGCTAAACCACCATTACATCCATATTTCAATATGTTTTTTATGGAAAATAGGACTAAATCCATGCCTAATGGGGCTTTGAAGGATGTTTCTATTATTATACAGGGGGAAAATTTTACTAGGGACTTTGAAGTCTTAGTGCTTATAAAGGCAGACAGTTTTCTAGCACTCTTTGGGCACCCTTGGTATTATGTAAATAATGTGAATTTTCACTTCAAAAAAGGATATATAAATTTTGAGAACAAGGAATACCACGTCATTATTCCCTTAACAAATAGAAAATTTGCACCTTATGTAGAGACATTAAGTGAAGAAGATTTAAACAGAATTTATGTGCACACTATTTGAGATCTGGAAGTGCTTGAGCCATTGAAGGAAGGAGTGCTCCAATGGGTTGATGTATAGTCCATGAGTGCTACTAAAAGTGTTGCATGTGAAAATTGGGCACATGACACTTATGAAATGGTTAGGTGTGAAGTAATAAGTGTAGTTACGCATGTAAGCAGACCGCACAGTATCAGGCATTTGGGCAGCAACCAAGTACCAAGGTACACTGGTGAAGAGAATCTAGAAGTATTCTTGCTTGTTATGGAAGTGCAATTGGAATGTCAAGTGGAAAGAAGGAATATTCTAGTTTATACTCTACGCGGGATGACAACACATTTGTGGATGGTTCACAGGGATAATATTTTGGAGTGGAGAGAAGTGAGAATCACCTTATCTACTAGATTTCTCAGAAGCAATGCACCTACTCAGATCTATGTATTTTATGGTAATGATCCTATTCACCAGCACGTTCAGTAGTGTGAGAGACTCTGGAAAAAGGGGCATAAATCTTTACCACCTTTGTTGTGTGTGCATAAGCTCTATTTCACCTTATGAGGTTACGCACGTGCATGGTATGTTTATGCGGAGTTAATAGAGAAATGAGAAATTGGCAAGAGCTTACTGCATGTAGGATTCAAACCTTTGACTTTTTTTACACTAAACCTCTGGTGAATGAGGCATTACAGGTTATGAAGCTCTTTATGGGAGATAGTGCAAAGGCTAATGATCCCCTTTAGGATTTATTAGGTGAGTTAGACTTGGAGGTGCACTTTGAAGGGGAAGAGACAAATGCATAACAAATTAGGTGCACCTTCCTAGAAAGAGAAAAGGGTAATATGGTCTATATAGTTGACGATGAAGAGGTGGAGAACCTGGATATTGAGCACACTGAGGGTAGGCGCAAGGTCTTGGACAATACATAAGAGAAGGTTTATACCTACCATGAGTCTATGAAGATCAAGAAGGTCAACATTGGAATGGATGTTGAACCTAAGGAGGCAATCATTGGATATTATTGGTCTGAATTTGAAGTTGCTAAGATAATTGAGTTATTGCACGACTTCCAGGATTTTTTCCCTACGGGCTATCATGAATTAAAATTTGTGCATGAATTTTTGGATAAAATGAGAATCAATCTAAAGGAAGGTGTGTGCCTGGTTAGGAAGAGGCCTTACAAGATGAATCCTAACTTGTGCATTAAGTTAAATGAATAAATTGATAAGATGTTGAATTCCGGAATCATTAACCCCATCGAGGAGTCAGAGTGGGTTAACCCTATGGTGATTAGTATAAAGAAAGATGACAGGATAATAATTTGTGTGGATTACAAGGAGTTAAAAATTTGCATGTGTAATTGATCCTTTCCCCACACCATTTACTGAAGAAATATTGGAAGGCGTTGCATGGCGCGAGATCTACTCCTTTACTGATGGATTTTCTAGGTATCATCAGGTAAGGATAACTAAAGATGATCAAAATAATAGAACTTTCACCGCTGAGTGGGGAATTTTTGCATACACGGTAATGCCCTTTGGATTAAAGAATGCATCTACAATATTTTTGTGCATTTTTCTGCAAGCTTTCCAGGACTTTATTCACAAGTTCTTGTAGGTATATCTGGATGATTGGACAGTCTATGGGCTTGTGAAGGATCATTGTGATAAATTACGACTCATGTTTTAGATATATAAGTAGTTGAGCATCTCTTTAAACATCAAAAAGTGTGTGTTTTCCACACCCATTAGAATTTTGCTAGGACACATCATCTGTAAGGAAGGCTTGTTAGTAGATCCTGCTAAGGTTGCTGTCATTTTGGTCTTAAACGAACCTACTAACCAAAATGGGGTGCACAGATTTTTGGGGCACACAGGGTATTACAGGAAGTTTATCAAATGTTATGCTAAGATAATTTCTCCCTTAGAGGAATTACTGAAAGGTAAAGGAAATTTATATTGGGGTGAAGCACAACAGTGCGGATTTGAAAAATTGAAGGAAATGCTTACTAAAGTGCCTATTCTGTGCTTTCCTTCTTGGCTAAAACCTTTTCATGTGTATTTGGATGCCTATGGCATGGCCATTAGCATGGTATTAGCCCAACTTATAAAAGGGAATTTTCGATCATCCTATTATCTTTGTGAGCAATAATTTAACCCCAACAGAACAAAATTACACAACTACAGAGCGTGAGGCCTTGTCCATGATCTATGCATTCTATAAGTTTTGAGAGTACTTACTGGAAAAACCTTTCATTTTCTATACAGATCACATGGCATTGAAGTATTTGGTAAACAAGTCTATTTTATAGGGGTTAATATGCAATTGGATTATGTTGTTTTAGGAGTTTAACTTTACTGTGGTGGTTAAGCCAGGCAAGAGTAATTCTGGTCCAAACCATTTATCAAGGATTTAATCAGGAGAGGATGCACAGAGCATTGAGGACACAATGTCGGATGCACAATTATTTAGATTGAACTACATGCCCTCAGACTAAGAGGACATTGTTGCCTTTTTACGCACATGAGTGGCGCTTGAGAGAATGAAGTCTTTGGAGAAGAAACAACTTGTCATTCACGTCGTGCCTTACATGTTTATCAGTGGAGATTTATACAAGCTATGTTGGGATGAAGTTTTGTGCCAGTGTGTATTTAAGAATGAGCGTGAGGCCATTATGGAAGAGGCTCATGGTGGCATTATAGGTGGACACTATGCAGGGGATGTCACTACGTGTAAGATTCTATTAGTTGGTATATGGTGGGAGACGTTATACAAGGATTGTAAATAATATTGCAAGGCATGTGACCATTTCTAGCACCTTGGAAAGCCTAGGCATAGAGATGAAATGAATTTGATGCCTATTGCTAGTGCAGAACCTTTTGAAAAGTTGGTGATTGACTTTTTGGGTCCTATTTCTTCACTCGCATGCAGGACTGGATCACACTGCATTATAAATTATACAGGTTATCTTACAAGGTGGGAAAAAGGGGCACCTACAAAGGATTGCACGACACCTATGACAACAAGGTTTTTATGGGAAATTATTATCATTCGGTATGGATTTCCTTTAAGTTTAACAAGTGATAGGGGTACTCATTTTCTTAATGAGACCATCAGGATACTATTGGATGAATTTATGGTTGCACACCATAAAACAACACCCTATCATCCTCAGGAAAATGGAACTGTTAAGGCCTTCAATAGGATATTGAGCCATACCTTGACCAAAATTTGTGATGTTAGAAGGAAAGATTGGGATGATAAATTTTATGTTGTATTTTGGTCATACAGAACAACATACAAAAAGTTGAATAAGGCAACACCCTTTCAGTTGGTGTTTGGCATAGAGTTTTTTCTACCAATGGAATTCATGTTACCTTCTTTGTGTATTGTACATGCAGGAGGTTTCGTTGATGAGAAATAACTTGAAGAACGTATTGAAAAATTGATGCAGCTGGATGAAAGGCACATTATAGCATGATGGAGTCAGAAGAAATAAAAATCTAGGTAGAAGGCATGGTATAATAGGCACATCAAGGATAAGAAGCTTGAGGTTGGGAAAATGTTACTTCTTTATGATTCAAAGTTTTTGTGCCACCCTGGAAAGTTTAAATTGCGTTGGTTGGGACCGTATTTTATCACTTACATACTTGATTCAGACTCTTTCACGTTAGAGACGCTGGATGGAACGTGGATGCCAGTTACTTCAATGGGAGTAGGCTGAAGCCCTATTATAAATAAGTCTTCTTGGTGTTTTTAATAAGGAAATGTTTCCAATTATATTAGATTTCCTTAATGCATTCCATTTTATGTGTTTCCTTCATCATTGTTATGTTTTGTCAATTTAGTTCAGTCTTTTATGTAATAAGCGCACTTGCGTGCCAGAAGGCGGTTACTATCTAAGTGTTTCATGCGCAGATGACCATGTATACCCTTAGTGTGGGTGGAGTATACACATGATTCATGGCCCAATTTTTAATATTATCTAAAGATGGGTATGCATAAGAGAAAGATTATGCAAGTGCTTAAAGAAAAGGTGCAAATAGAGGAAATTATCTCATGGATAAAGGCCATGTATGGATAAATGGACGCACAGTGTAACGCAAGGTAGGTTGCAACAATGAAAACTACTTAGTGAAAGGCACATTAGCGAAATACTTCAATGCATAAGGGCATGCAAAAGGAGGTTTGTGGCTAAAAATTAGAAGGCATGCCAGAAGGTTATGACTATGGCATGGAAACAAGTAGCACAGAAGATTGACAAAATGACAAATTAATGTTGAGTACGGTGGTAGGTAGAGGGAAATAAATGTGGAAACTTTTTGAAAATCTATATAAGTGTAGAGAAATAATTTTTACCTTTACAAAGAAGATCATTCAAGTGAGTTTTTGACGAGTGACCTAGCAAGAGATTTGTCAAGTGCGGAGAGTTACAAACCAGTTGAATTTGTCCGATTTACACACCAGGGTGATTGTCGCTCCATTTGGAGAAGTGTTTGAGTGAAGCAGAGGTGTGTAAGGAGGAACATTAACAGTTATGGTTTGGATTTGAGCTAGGGCACACGGTTTTGAGCTAGGGCACATGGAGTTGAGTTACAGATCTTAAATCAGTTGAAAAGACACACCTTTATATTAGAAATGGCACCAAAAAGAGCACCTGGAGCAGTAACAAGGGGGAAGAAGCAAAAGGAGGTTGAAATCAAAGTCGAAGAGGCTCCTGAGAGAAGGTTTTCTAAAATGTAGTACCCATTAGGGGTTTGCATGGGTCGCGATTGGGACTCACGCATTCGTCGATGCAAGGTGAGTGATTACAATCACAGAACAAAGGATAACAAGGATGAACTTGATAAGTTGTTGGTTTTGAAGATGAATAAGAGATCAATGAATGATATGTCCATGTATGATGACGAGGGCAAAAATTTATTGCCAAAGGTAGGATTTTTACAATTGTATGAGTTCCCTTATTTTGGAAAACCAGAAAAATTATACCAGTGGTTGATGAGCAGAGTCCATGAGGACTTCTTCTATTTTGTTGGGCATCTGATGAGGATGACCATGCCCTTGATTGGGATTCTGATAGGACTTAGGATTTTGGGCACTTAAGTGAGTAGCGACCTCACAGATAAAGACACAATAATGGAAACAAGGAAGGTGTTGGGTTACCTAAAGGGAGGGTACAAAATGAATATTGACAAATTGTAGAAGTACCCAATGGTCTAGGTAGCAGCACACCTCCTCACAAAGTTAAATAACCAGGAGCGGTGGTCACAGGAAAATACCTTGTGACTACACATAACAAAGAAAATGACTGAAGGAGTAGCTTACAACTTGACTGGTTTCATTTTTGAAACCATAATTGAGGAAGCACATGAAGGGGATAAGATTAGTTTTGGTGTAATCCTTCTGTCACTTGTCTTTGTAAAATTGGGGTGCTCGATGGGCCAAAGAATAAAATATGGCATTATCATATAGAGAAGAAATATCTTGCAAAGATATTTGAGGAGTATACATGTGATGGGACCTTGAGTGGACCATTTAAAAAGAGGGTAGAGTTGTGGTATGGGTGACTTCGTGCCATGTTTGAGGAGGAATGGAGAATACTCAAGGAGTTACCTTCGGTATTAGGTAAGCAAGTATAATTTACAGTTTACCAACACTTTTGTATTACGTGCTTTGGGATGAAGGATGGGAAGTGGAGCCCTTGGTGTAAGCTCCTTTATGCCTTCACTACGCATTACTTCTAAGCATATGTACACAGGTTTTTAGACATGCGTCAGTTGACTTTCAATGTTGATAAGGTAGAGTGTGACTACTGCAAACTCATGAATACTTGCATTTATCCAAATAAATCTACACATATTGAGAGGTTAATTTCAGATGAAATTAACATGAAGGCTATGAGTTTGGAAATTGGTGATATTGGGGAAGCCCTTATATATATCCAACACAAGCTCAGGTTGGAAAATGGGAGATATGTGGAGAATGAGTTCAAACATCCTAGCCCACCCAAGGGGAAACATACAGTTGGCACACTAGCAGATGAAGAACCGACCTCACCCCTTGTGCAAGAAGAAGGAGAGGAAGAAGAACTATAGGAAGAAAGTGGTGGTTTGGAGCACAGGGGTAGAAAACAAGCCACATTTAGAGAGAAAAGTGAGCACTCGGTAACCCCTCCACTGCAGCAAGAGGATGAAGGGTTGGAGATAGGAGCACTGGAGGTAGACCTGGAAAAGACTTTGAAGCAACCTCAGTATAAGAGGGTATTATGAAGAAAAAATACTCTAGGCATGGGACCTTCACAACCCCCAAGAAGGCCACCAAGGACTTCTCCTGCGAAGGTAGAACTTGAGAAGAAGAAGAATAGGCGTAAGTATATTCCTTGGAAGGAGGAAAAGGAGGAAAAATATGAAGACAACACGCCCAACACTCAAATACAAACCGAGGATATAGATGAGCCTTGGGAGGAGGAAATGAAGAGAGATGAAGAGGAGCTGAAGGAACAAAACATAAATGGTGGGAATGTTGGCTTGGAGATGGGTGAAGATAAGGATGAGCCATCTAGTGCACCCCCTACTGTGAAAATAGGTAAACGGACAATGTTAGATTTGGAAGTACGTACTCCTAAGGGAAAATGCTCTAGAAAAGGAATGGAGGATGAGACATGAGACTCCATCTGTTGGGTATGTTGATGACCCAAGCAAGATTATATGTGTATGGTTCCAAAGTACTTTGGAGCCCAAGAAGTTGTATGAATGTGAGCTCGTGGATGTGGAGATGGTGAACAAACACACAAGGAAACAATTATCATGGATAATGTAGACTCATACAGATGAGCCTGACTTTGACATATGTGAATAATCCTATGTGTTTCATAGATTGAAGAAGGTGCCCCATTCCTACCATATGACTGTTAAGCCTATGATGATGTCAGATGAATAGGTGAGCAACACCCTCACTAAGGTATCTTTGGAAGTTGCATGCCATAATATTGATAAAGCGTCAATTATTTGAGCATTGTTGGATGATAAGAAGGATACATCTATTAAAATAAAGTGCCTTATAGACGAGAAGGAAAAGGTTGAGGTAGAATTTTAGAAAGTCCTTAAGATGGCATAGCAAATTGGTGATGAGATCATAGAAAGAGGCCACACTTCTAGGATAAGGTTGCAACAAAATTTAAGTCTGCTCTACACTATTTATGCACAACAGTTCAATTATTATTGTAAGAAGGGGCCATGTGCATGCCAATGCCTAAGGATGTTGCAAAAGATGCAGTGAGGGCCAAACCTGTTGTCACACGGAAGATTACAAGCTATGAGGTTGTGTTAAAGACTTTAAAATATGAGTTGAAGAAGGCAGATATGGCATTGAATAACTATGTAGCTCTAGATGCGATTATAAATATAAGGACCATGGAAAAAGAAGATGAAGTCCTTCAAGTAGAAAACAATGAAACACTTGGGCGCATAGAGAGACTTGTGTTGGTAGAAGCAAAGTGTGATGCACTTGAAGTTACTTGAGTCCTGTACAAGGAAAGAATAAAATAAATTGGAAAACTCATCACGGAAAGGATGGATGTAATGGAGGGAATGGTCTCAAGCATGGCTAATGTCCTCAGGGTCTTGCAAAATGAAGGTGAAAATATAACTGTTGACGAAATGGAAGCCATAGTTATAAACATTCCAGATAAGACAAATAAAGTGCTAAGTGATAGAATGCGTTGGAGGTAGAGATTAAGATTGAATATCCAAATTTGATCCTACAGGTAGAAGAGCAGAGCACTGGATAATTTCTCATTCTTTATGTGCAGTAGTTCCTTTATTCTTTCATTCCTTATTCCTTATTCTTTATTCATGAAGAGATAAGTTGTGATTATCCATTATAAAGGACGACAATGAAATTAGTGTGGGGTAATTTTGAGTTGATGAAATACAACTTAAGTATGAAAGCTTGGAAGGATTGGACGCACATACACATGGCGCGTAGGAGCATGTGAAAGTATAGTAAAACAGTGCATGCCTAGAACAATTTTAAATAAGGACTTAGCCGTTTTGTATATTGGGGATAATGTTGGACATGGAGTGAAGAGCACTTTTTTTCAAAGACTTGGACAATACACAAAGGCTATTTTGGATAAGTGGGAGAACAAGCCTCATGCATATATTTTAAGATATTAATAGGATTAGACATCAGTTATTCTAGAAGATGATCTATTATTAATGAGCTTCCATGCTTTTGTATTCGCATGTAAGGGTGCATGGCTATTATTAACATGTAGCCTATTTTTGAAAGGTGCATGAGCGGTGAAGGGAAAGTCCCCAACCCTATGAATATGTATTGATTTGCATGGTTTAGAAAAGGGGATATTATTATAGTGTTATTGTGAACAAGCAATTTTTTTCCAAAAGCTATGAAATGGGGTAAGAAATGCTCAAGAATTCCCAAATCTTTGAAAATACAGTTCAATGGACCATCAAATAAGAGATAAACAAGGATTCATTACTTTTGCATGCATTAATCTTGAAGAAAACAAGTAAATATAACATGTCTAGTTATCCTCTACTCTTGAAAGCTTTACAAATGAACTTAGATAGATTCTAAGCAATCAGTTTGTGATTGTGAGAATGAAAGCTCTCCATTAATGGCTAAAGAGCTACATGGTTTCTTCCATTTACTCAAACTTGAATGGAAATAGCGAAGCAAAAGCAATATTAGCTCAATATGACAAATGAAGAAAAGCTCTAAACCTAGCAATAATACTATAGTTTAGCCTAGAAAGGGGGAGTGTTCTTAGAAAATGACTTTGGGTAGTGGGTTATTTATAGGTTTTTGATTTCAGAAATGAAATGATATAAGTGTATGTGGGACAAATGAATAAGCCAAAAGGAACTTTAGAGATTCATAGTAAGAATTGACTAGGTTTAAAAGAGGTTAAATATGCCTTAGGCTAATTCACGTAGGTTTAGGCTAATTAATCCTGTTTAGAGAGGAATTAAGGGTTTAAGAGGGTTTTGAGAGGTCTAATCAATCCAATGAAACAAATTAATAGAATAGAAAGTTAATAGAAATAGTCTAGAAGGGTATAAGAAAAGGGTTTAGTCAATATGAGGCTATAGTAGCATGCTTAATTGATTATAAGAGGAATACAACCAAAAGAATGTCATAAGAGGGGAGTTAAATAGGTCTAATTGATGGTGTATCATGAATTTGTGAGGACTGAGATAGTTAGTGCAATATTAGGAATAATAGTGCTTCGATCAAATTACAGGAGTCTATATTGTCTGCTCTTTGGGGTGGCATAAGCTACACTGCTTCAAAGAAAGTAGACAAACACAAACGATTATAAAAAATTTTGAAGGAGTGGAAGAAAAATTAGTAGGGTGAAGGATGCCTCCTCAATTGTCGATAGGGAAATGAAAGAGGTTGATCAATGATAACAAATATGATAGAAGGAGAATAGAAGAAAGAATAGTGTGAAGAAGAAGAAAGAGGAGAAAGGAGAAAAATAACAAGGGGGAGATATTGAGCTATCTGTGATGGTGCTTTGCATAAGACAATGCTTGTTACATCATATTGCTAAGAATCTTCATCATTGGTCTTGATTAAAATATAAGCACGTGATAAAAGTGTAGAATGACATGAAAATCCATAATACAAACAATTATCCATTGCAGAAACTGCCAACTCCTTACAACATACAAAAAGCAATGCAATATGAGAAGTAAACAAGCTGATCTAACAGGGAAATAAGTACAAACACACACACACACTCAAACCAAAAACATTTAAGATAGTTGCACAAATATTTTTGCTATCAAGATTTAGTCCCAAATGTTTGTGATAAATGACAAGGGTTAAAAATTATTCCCCAAGAAAATTGTACATGCAAGGAGAAGAATGGTGGTCACTTAGGTCCTATGAAAAAGTAGTGTGGATGCTGAAAATAGTATCAGGTGACTCATTGTGCCCCAGAGTACAGATGAAGTAAGCAGTGTAAATTTTGTAAATGATTGCATGTCTAGATGATCTTTGAGTCTTCATTTCAAAACACATGAAAATGTCGGCAAGATATGAGATGATCGCCATGTGAGAGACACAAATTTCAACTGCGAATGAGTTGTTTACTAATTTTTATCAATTTTGGAATTTTCTATGATTTTTTTAGATTTTTGGATGATTTTATAACTTTAAAATTTTGATTGGTCAGAAGAATTTTTGAAATGGAAGAGTACCTAAAAGCATGTGAAAATGCCCCAAGGAAAAGAAACAGGTAGTGGGTATCAGTAAAATGCCCTCGGCGAGAAGAAAACCGAGTCAAAGATAATTATTTAATAAAAATAACCATCGCGATAAGTAAAAGAGAAGAAAAAAGGATGAAAATAGTGCCTAGAAATATTTAAAAATTCCCCAGGCCGTGAATAAATGAGCGCTAGGTGGAAAATAGGGCCCCAACATAGCGAAAAAATAATGAAAATAACTATTTAAATAAAAATAATTATTTTGGTGAGCAAAAGAAGTGTTAGAATGATTACAACAGCCAAAACATGTCCCAGGGGCATCATGGCAGGTAAGAAGAGCTAGATATACCCCACCTAAGGAAGGGTAAACAATCACGACCAATTCATTTGCTACGAAGTGCTGCCGAATTCTTACCATGAGTGACTTGTGAGCTAGGAGAGAGATGACGAGACTTCAAAGGAGGAGGAGATGAGCAGACCGCATCTGGGAGTACTGTACGTACCCAAAAATGTAGGGTACTGCACCACTAGAACAACGTTACACGTGCCCCAATGATGATACAGGTCTCCTTGCAAGGTGTTCGAGATCTAGAAAAGCTCTCCAAGTATGCGTTAACATCCCGCATGTCCCGCTTAGCCCCTGCGTGCTTTGTTTTTCTCTTCTCCCCTCTTTTTCTTTGCATTTTGGTCTTCAGTTATGAAACCGCCGCCCTACCTGGGCGGCAGTCTCATGACCGCCGCCCAGGCAGGGCGGCGGTCTCTGTAACTGCCGCCCTGCTTAGGGCAGCGGTCCTTCACGCATTTTTCTAGAATGTTTCTTTTATCACGACTCACGTAAATTTCAACGTTTACCAACTTTTTTTCACCGCCTTTGCTCGTATTTATGATTCTGGTTCCCTGGAATAGTGTTTTTGCATTGTTTATGGTTAAAGAGTTCAAATTGGTTTTCACCTTTGGGTAAATGGGGATTCTATAAATAGCTGGTTGATCTTCAAGCAAATGGCCCCTCAAAAATTGCCTCTCATCTTCTCATTTCATAGTTTTAGTCTTTCAGTTCTTAGGAATTCATAGTTTTCAGTTGTTACATGCATAGTTAGTGTTGTTTTGCTGTTTAGAAGCCACATAATCTTCTTGTGCTAGTGTTGTTATTGTTTCATACAATCAATTGAGATAGGATAGTTTCATTTTCAGTCTGAAGCCATTAGAGTTGTAGGTTTTGTTCGTAAAAAAGAATAGCTTCAGGTTCTGGACGTTTTGTGTCGTATGACTCACAATAAATCCCGCTAGGAATTACATAAGCCAAGCTCTGTTCTCTTGCGCTATCCCTCTCCTACTCGCATTGTATTCAGTCTACATCCAAAACTGCCATTGTTCCAATACCTACTTCTGTTGATGCTAGCATTACATGCTTTTCTAGATTCACGTGAGCACGAAGGAATGAGGAGACCACACTGAGGGGACAAAGCCACACACAATCAGATTCGCCACTGTTCTGCAAAATCCAGGTTCAAGCTTTCAAAGTTCTAGTTAAAGTATATCAAATAGAATAGTAAAAGCATTTCATTTCAGTTAATCTCACTTTCGATATTACCGGGGAAGCTGTGGGGATTGATAGTTTCTGAGAAACTATGATTCATTCCTCACTTCTGAGGTAGGATCGAGAGTCTTTCAAATAGATTAGATCAGTTATTTCGTTATTTAGAATAGACTTACAACTGCACAGGCAAGTAGCTATACTCAGCTGCCTTGTTTGTTTTAAATTTCGTTATTAGTTTAGTTGTCAATTGCTAGATATTTTAAATAATTTCTCTTTCAATTTCATTCAAATAGTTCATCAAAAACACAAAAATAGAGAAGTTATATATGTTGTAGATATACTTTACATAGTTAGTTTTACTTTGCTTCAGTTAGATTTACATTGTTTCTTTTGTATGACAATCACGGGACCTAGGGAGCCCAGAGAATACGTATTCGAGCCAATCGTGCCTCAACCCAATCTTGTGGCAGAAATAACTGACATAGATCAAAATCTCAGAATCAAATTCTTCCGAACAATAACAGACCTACAAGAAATTAGCTCACAATTAAGAGGATTAAACGTAGAAGACGACAAAGCGCATACGTTTTGGTCAAACCAGCCAAACTACAGACTACCCTAGATAAATATCCACATGACTGTAGAAGGGCTTGAAAAAGAGAAAACATTTGGTTGTGATCCTTTGGTCCCACAGCCAGATGCAGGAGACATTCTAACTGATATAGACACTAGCTTAAGGATTCAAGTTGCCAGGATGCCTATAAGATACTCTGAGAAGATTGCACAACTGTTAGCTCTAAATATAGAAGCCGAAAAGGCATACGACTACTGGATACTAGGGGTTAGGGATTGATTCTACACATGACCATAGGAGGTCCACAACAACCACGAATCTACGGTTGTGATCCACAGGTCCCACAACCCAACGAGTCCACAGGTCAATCAGACGTAGATGCTGGTTTACGCACATTAGTATTTAGATCCACTCCACTTCCACCAATCATTATCACACAACTATCCTCACTAGACACAATAGCTAATCAAGCTAAGGATTTCTGGACTAGACCAGAGAATCACCCATAGAATCCACCATCGGTCCATCATCCATTTTCATGACCCTATCTAGGAGACATACACGAAACACCCACAGGTTATCTTCCACGTATTCCACAACCTATAGATCGAATCACGCCAGAGCTCGATATTGATTGGAGCCTTCGAGTAGTCATCCTCGCCAACCGATCTATCACACCAGTTCAGGTTAGGAGGGCCTTCTTTGCCTTAGATTCATAGATTCCATTAGTGTGTGTCGAAGACATAAGATTACCTAACTAGTTTTCCTATACCCCACGTATATTCCATCCCCACCGGCTGTCTCGGCACGACCTCGGGAGGTCGGGTGTGAGGAAGAGTTATTTTTAGATTACTTGTAGATTCCCATGCTCACTTGTCACTTTTCCATTGTACAAAATTGGTGAACCTTCACCAACAAAATTGGTGTGAAACAAACAATTCTTCCTCTTTTATTTTTCACTTCTTCCATCCACCTTCGCTCTTTCCCATTATTCTGCGGGTATTCATATACCCCCCGAATATGTCATTTTATTTTTCACTTATTCCATCCACCTTTGGATTCGATGCATATGGCAGACCTCTCCTAGGTCTTGAAGCATACTACGATCAACTGAATAGACAGCCATCACCCTCGCTCTCAGCATGGGGTGACAACTATTCAACTAACCGATTGTCAACACAAACTCCACCTCCAAGGACTAGATATAGTTCTTCTTTCCAAATAGAGGAGTTGGACCAGCTCACTCAAACACAACAACCAGAGCCTTCAGGCTCGAACAACATGACGTTTACTAGGAGAATCTGGTTCGTCTCCTCAGGTGTTGCTTAGACCACAAATTAGTAGACAATCAGATCCATATCTATTTTTAGATGATGAACATTCAGTGCGTTATGCCAGGAGTGAACAACGCTCTCAGAGTATGTACCCACCTATAGGAAGTTTACAAACATGACCCGAGGTCTCTTTTCAAGAAAACACCTCCATACCTCTACCTATAGGAAATGCCCTCGGTGAAACTTGGCAGGGCAACGATCAATTCATAGCAGGGTACCATATGCCTATACAACCTCAGAATATACAACAAATTCCATTAAGGAAAAATACTGTGACTTCACCAAATGAAGTCATCTCAACTTTAGTAGAAAAAGTTAGAGGGTTAGAACTTGCTCAAGCAAGTCAAAATTCTCAATTCATGCAGGTAGGAAATTCCAATCCTCCACATCATCCTAGCCAAGTAGACCTCCTCACAGGAATAGGCACGTTGGGCATGCCTCCTCAGTATTCACAACAAACACCAACTAGAACCACATTTTCTAACACCATTCCAGTGGAAAATATGATACCTCCCGGCTTAGTACAAACCAATCCATTCCTAAGCAATGCTCCTCCATACTTAAACATGTATTCCAAATCACCGCAGGGAGATATGTTCTCTTCTCCTAGCATGTTCACTCAACCATAGGGATTTCCTTATGTCCCTGCAAATGCATATGCCGTGCCATATCAACAACCCATTCCACCTCCACCCCCTCAGCAGGCACCATCAATGGTCGAAACCTATGCGATAGGAACTTATTCAGAATATTTGAAAGATCCCTTAGACTTCACTATACGAAGTGTCATGCTTCCAAGACCTCTTCCTGATTTTCCCAAATACAAAGGGGAGGGAGACCCGAATGCACACATTAAGGCCTATGCCACATCCATTCGAGAGCTACTCCCTTGGGATGGGGTTGTTGCTAAAATATTTCCCAAAACTTTAGAGGGCATCACCCTCGATTGGTATTACAGAATACCTGAAGCTTCCATCCATTCATTTAAACAACTCGTTTTAGAGTTCATCAAGGTGTTTGACATGAACAAACTGTTGAGAACAGGGATCAAGGAATTCTTGCACATTAAGCAAGAACACAATGAATCTGTTGCTCATTTCATCCAAAGATGGCATACAGTCCTATATTCTTTAGCAAGCACTCCAAACATGGACCAGATGGAACTATGTGATTTATTCCTTCATTCTCTCAGCAGAGAGGTAAAGGAAGAAGTCTAGAAGTTCCCACTAAGGACTTACGATGAAGTACTTGAGAGCACCCTCCGAATAGATCAAGCGGCAATAGATAGCGGTCGCAAGACGTATGGAACAAATGGGAGGTTAATCACCCCCAGCTAGAATACTATGACTTATCCTACTACCACAAATGTCAATCAAGGACCTAAAATCCTTAACAAAAATCATGGCGTAACAACAGATGGAGTAACTGACCAAACAAAAAAATAAAATGTTGTAAATGCTCCACCGCTGATTAACAATCAACGAAACAACAACTTTACCCCGACAATCAACTCGGTGGATTTTAATCATCCACAACAAAAACAACAAAGGTAGACCCAGACACAGGGTCCAAGTCAAAATTTAACTGGATATCAAAACCAAAACCAAAACCAAAGACAACAAACACAAAACTTTAATAGTCAACAGTTTAATCAGAGTTTTGGACCACAATACGTGCCAAACCAACAACCTAGGAATTACAATCCCAACTCGTATTGTGGTTTCCAAAAAATTCGAGGCCATGACACTAGGACTTGCCGTGATTACAATAAGTTCATGCAGCGTCTGTCAAAAGAACAAAGACAACTTTTCATAGATATGTTCTTAGCAGATCCTACATCACCTGTGCCAAATACTTTCACAGGAGCAGTCTCCCCTCAAAATGTGCCCCTCAAGATCTTCAACGATCCGCTCCCAAATCACAATAACAACAAATTAAATCCAAATGGGACGAACAAGAGTGTAATGACAGGAAACAATGATCATGAAGCCTCGACTTCACTAAATCCACCTGTCACACCGTAATTAGGAAATCAGCTACGACCCAAGATAGTCAGTTTAGTGGAGTTAGACACTGAGCTACCCATGGAAGCCGTAACAAGGACACAAGAGTATTCCTCTCAGCCAAGTCCAAGTTACCCGCTAGAGACAGATAACATTCAACAACCATTAGTAAAACCCGTAGGTTCCTATGATTTAATTAATGACCTAACAAAGACCTTCTCTCATATCTCCTTTTTAGACTTATTGAAGAACTCTCCTGCCCATAGGGCCTCTCTTTTAGAAGCATTAGGTTTAGGTCATTTAATTAACATCACTCCACCTCCCAAAACACAAGTAAACCATATAGACTTCGATATTCACCCTCCAGGGAAACCGGATAGGGATACCGAGTTTATATTTGACATAAACAAAATGCCAACAGATGTCGAGATTGCATGAAGAGGTGATCCGGCCTTACATTTACAAGTGTGGGTTTATAACAATTACATTAAATGCACAATGGTTGATGATGGGGCAACTGTTAACATAGTTCCCTTCTCTTTCCTTCAAAAGCTAGGGTATGGAGAAATAAATTGTTCCACGACTCAGAATATGCTAAGAGGCTATGATATCCTTAAAGCCACTTTGATTGGAACTATAATACTACCAGTCACCTTAGGACCCAAAACAATCCTCACTGAGTTTTATATTATAGATTGGGAAACCAACTATAATATGATCCTTGGCCGACCATGGATACATCGTATGAAGGCAATCCCTTCTACATTATTTCAGGAAATAAGATTCCTACACTTGGGAAGGGTATTCATAGCAAAAGGTGATTTGAAACCATCGATATACACCTAGCAGACCTAAAGAAAAGACCAGGCATTCACTCTGAGTTTGAACTCCCAACAAACCAACTTAACAAGCCAACTGACTCAAAACCAGAAGAAAATTTGGCACCCACAACGGAGATAGAAGTTACGAATCTAACCAAGAATATCCCAGCCCTCAAAGATGAGGCTAACGTTGCAGAAACAATATCATTAGGAAATATGGAAAAGATTGTCAAATTTCTATAACAGGATCTACCAATTTCCCTACCATTTGATTTTATAGGTATGGGATATACCCTAGGTGTTGGTTCTCTTCTAGCAGAAGAACTCTGCATGGTAGAAGTAACCGAAGCAGAAGAAGTGGATGTAGGAAATGTCCCAATGTCCATCTTCCCAACTAAATATTGGACTCTTCATTTTTATGGAGCTAGATTTCGTTATGGGGCTAGGGCAGGTGTGATATTTACTTCTCCTGAGGGAAAGATCTTACCGTTCACCTTTAAACTAAATTTTGAATGTACAAACAACGGCACTGAGTACAAAGCCCTCCTCCTTGGCCTCATCTTAGCTAAGAGGCTCAGTGTTAATGACATCAGGGTGTTAGGAGACTCTCAATTAGTAGCAAACCAAGTCTCTGAGGTGTATGAGACTAGAGTTGAACATTTACAACTCTACAAAACAACAGTATTAGATATGAGCAAAGGATTTAACTTCATATCAATTGAAGCAATCCCGCGAGAACAAAACCTTCTCATAGATTCGATAGCAACCTCAGCTTCATGCTTCACTCCAAACATTGAGTTGGAAGACACCCATTTCATGGTATCCCTTCGTACTGAACCGTTAGTGAAGAAAATGTAAAATCCTCTCTTAACGAATATAGCTAAGAATCAATCTACTATCTTAGATCACATTGATAGTGATAGAGCCACTCTTGATTACCTAAATGCCTATGCAGAGTTACATCTCACCCATCACATGGTAGATTTTTCCTTAATCCCACATTCGTCTTCTTACTTTGGAAACCCCATGGTAGAGCTCCCCCCACAAAAGGAGCTCGACATATACGTAATAGAGAATGGAGAAGATCTGGAACTACCTCCAGCCCCACCTGCAGTTTGAAGAAGGTAACGCTTCTTTAATCGAGGAAATAATTGATATTAACATCGAAACGGAGGAAGAACCAAAGATCTTAAAACTAGGATCTTCACTAACTCCAGAAGAGATAGAAATACACACTCGAATCCTTAGAGAACATCAAAAGGCTTTTGCATTTAATTATAAAGAAATGACGGGAATTACACCACACATCGCGGTACATAACCTCGTCACCAAATCAGATGCAAAACTAATTAAACAAAAATCAAGACCAATGAAACCCAAGGTAGCTCTCATGGTGAAGGAAGAGGTAATGAAACTCCTCCAAGTAGGATTCATCAAGCCAGTTGATTATTCTCAGTGGGTATCTAATATCGTTCCCATTCTCAAAAAGAATGGGAAAATACACATTTGCATAGACTTTCGAGACATTAACAAAGCATGCCCCAAGGATGATTTCCCATTACCATCCATTGATGTCATCGTTGACGCAACAGCTAGATTTGAGCTTTTGTCTCTCATGGATGGATTTTCATGATATAATCAAATCAGAATATCTGAACAAGACCAAGCCAAAACTACGTTTATAACTCCTTGGGGAACCTATTGCTACACTGTTATGCCATTAGGTCTCAAGAATGCTGGTGCTACATACCAACGGGAAATGACATACATATTTCACGATCTTATTCATAAAATCATGGAATCCTATGTAGATGACTTGTTGGCCAAGGCCAGGAAGCGTTGTGATCACCCGGAAGTGCTCCGCATCATTCTTTCACGTTTGATCGAATACAAAGTCACACTAAATCCAGAAAAATGTGTATTTGGTGTGACAGGAGGGAAACTCCTAGGTTACATTATATCATCACGAGGGATCGATGTAGACCCAGCCAAAATCTGGGCTATTCTTGAAATGATCCCACCTTCGGATGAATCTGGAATTAGATCATTTCTTGGGAAAGCTCGGTGCAATCTGAAGATTCATCCCAGATTTAAGCTTTTCCATTCATCCAATCAACAATCTACTCAAGAAAGATTATAGTATCGATTGGACTGAAGACTGCAATGAGGCTTTCAAAGTAGTTAAGCATTTCTTGTTGTCACCACCTACGCTAATGCCTCCTAAGCCAGACCACCCTTTAATCTTATATTCGTGAGCTACCAATGTCTCGCTAGCCTACATGCTGGCTCAAGAAGATGATGACAAAAGAGAACGCGCGATCTATTTCATTAGCCGAACATTACTCGATTATGAAACACGTTATACACAAGCAGAATGAGAATGCCTTGCCATAGTCTTTGCAACCAAACGCCTAAGACATTACATGCTAAATCAAGAAACAAGGGTCATTATAAAAACAAACCATTTATGAACTTTCCTCACGCAAGGGTCCTTGTCTAAAAAGGTTGGACGCTTTATAACCTTAATGGGAGAATTTGAATTAACTTTTGTAAACCAAAAATCTGTTAAGGGACAAATCATTGCGGATTGGTTAGCCGAAAACCCGTTAGACGGAGGTGATCTAGTAGACCTAGATTTCCCGATGAATGCATATACTACATCGAAGCCAGACCTCCTATCTCTGAATTTCCTTGGTATACTGATATTGTTAATTATATCATGGACCATGCATATCCAGAAGGTGCTACACTGCAACAAAGAAGGTGGTTACGCATTATCGTAGCTAAATACGTTATTATAGAACAAGTGCTCTATCGTAAGGCTTTCGATGGAATGCTTCTAAGGTGTGTTGACACAGAAGAATCCAAGAAGATTCTCTACGAATCTCATAGTGGAATATGTGGAGGTCACTTTGGTGGTCATGCCACCACTCACAAAATACATCGGATGGGTTATTTCTGGCCCACTCTAGAACATGACGCAGTAGAGTTTGTACGTAAGTGTCATAAATGCCAAGAATTTTCCCACTGAGATTCACATGTCGGCACAAGCTCTACAACCAATCGCAACTCCATGGCCCTTTTCTACATGGGGCCTAGATTTGATAGGGAAATTCTCTCCCTCATCAACAGATGGCCATAACTTCATAATCACGGCCACCGAGTATTTTACCAAATGGGTAGAGGCTATGCCTCTCACCACTGTACCAGGTTCTATGATCGCCAAGTTCATTTTAAACCAGATCATTTACAGGTATGGTGTCCCACAAATCATTATCTCAGATAATGGTACTTCCTTTAAGAATGACGAAGTCTGTGAGCTATGCAGTAAATTTAAAATAAACCATCATATGGCCTCCCTGTATTACCCTCAAGCCAACGGGTAGGCTGAAGCAACAAACAAGACATTGAAAGCTATTCTCCTCAAAACGGTAAAAGAAAACAAATGAGATTGGCATTTAAAGTTATATCCAGCCTTGTGGGCCCACCGAACCTCAATAAGAACACCAACAGGAGCAAACTCCTTTCTCATTGGTATTCGGAGCAGAAGCAGTTCTCCCACTTGAGGTTGAAATACCCAGTCTCCGCATCTCACTACAGGGGATTTTGGATGAAGAAGCTTATAGAGAAGCACGTCTCTCCCAACTAGAAAGCCTAGATGAGGCAAGGCTAGACGCTGAATAATGGCATAGAGTCTATGCTCACTGGATGTGCCGGTAGTATAACAAAAAGGTCTATGAACGAGAAATATATGAAGGAGATCTAGTTCTGAGACTAGACAACCGGATCGATAAGAAGACCGGTGAAGGAAGGAAATTCCGGCCCAAATGGTTGGGCCCATACCGAGTCACGAAAGACTATGGAAATGGTGCATATCTCTTATGTACACTGGAAGGTGAGGAATTCAACAAAACAGTCAATTCCTTACATCTTAAACGATTCTATGCATAAGCAACCCACACTACTTGTATAATTATATCTACATTGCATCTTCATGTAGTTAGGTTCATTTTGTCCATTCGTTTCATAAAATTTTTTGATCAAGGAACTTATTCTCAAAGCAATTCATTATAAACTTCTGATGGTATTGGCAGAAACATTCGAATCATACTTCTTCATTTTCATAACATCATCAACCGTTTCAGAATCATTTCATCCATATAAAGCTAGATATGACAAATTCTTAATGGTAACCATACCAAGGTCTGCATGCTTGTTCTCACTTTTGGTTTCTTCCTAGGATAGGTGTCTTACCTATGGTCTTTTCTAGAAGCTTCATAGTGTCACATCTATCCCGTATGTATATCTCTTTGGAAATAAGAACATGCTGATATTTTGCTCAAATAAATAAGTCAAATGTAGATCAAACAAAAAATTTATTTTTACACATTTCCTTGCCCTACCAACCTTCGGTGATGAGCTTGCATCTCTTACTAGTGACGTAGGGTTGGGAAAGGATGGGAATTACCTTACTCGCCTATGCCTTGTCCATGGTGATAAGCCCATGCTTCCTACTAGAAGCATGGGGCAAGGTGCAGGGAGTTCTCTTGATAATAAACGTTGAAGGTCATAAGCAAACAGTTCAGATAAACCTTTGAAATCTTGAGTCAAAAAATAAGTGAATAAGATGTCCAAAATTCCAAGAGAGCTCAAAACCCTAAAAACTAGATTTTGTCTACCATGTGGCCATCTACGGATCTAAGTCTAGATAAACCACAAAGTAACTCACATTATAAACTATAGAGTCACTTGAGTAGAGTAGGTTTGTAGCATCCTAATTTGGTTCCACCAAATCTTTGTCTATCTCTCATCACTATCATTCAAAAAATTCCATAGCTTGTGCCCTTTCTAGATCTCGGCGGTGAGCCCTCACATCTTACTAGTTGCATGGAGTCAGAAGTGGGGCAAGTGCATCTACTCATCATACCAGCTTGTCATCACGTTCTATCAAAACTATACGAAGTACCAGAAAAATTGCTTATAGAAGCTAAAAGTTCAAAATCACATTGTGTCTGCATTATCATATATGAGCATCACAAAATAAAAAAAGGAGGAAAGAATTTGTATCATTTATTCTCCATTGCATACATTCTGAAAAAGCATATAAAAACAAAATTATAATTTACATGTGGAAACAAATCACAAAATCCTAGATACCAAGAGTCTAATCCAAAAAGAAGAATATATATATATATATATATATAATCAAGTTTCCTGTACAATGCCATCATGTGTTAGGCATGGTCAAAATGCTCAATGAGCCTGGGAAATACAAAATAAATCGTATAAATAATCTACAAGAGCCAAGTGGCCTCTCAACCCCTATGAGACCCCTCTGAAGGTGCACGACCACGTCTAGGACTCCAGCTACGCCGGCGCTCTGAATGCACTGAGGGTTCATGGTCCGGAGGAGCAGCTGCGGCCTCGCTATGAGAGTGACTCCTCATTAGGAACTCTGTTGTCCTATACCTAGCCATCTCGGTATGGAGGGTAGTCACCATCTTGGCCACATGCCAAACAGGGGAAAAAAGGTTGGTGTGCCTACAAGACTGCTGAAGGCTCCCCTGCATCCATGGATAGCTCGGTGTGGGTCTTGTCCATGGGGATCATCAGGGTATTAGTGACATACCCAGTGAATTAGGTCTCACCACTCATCAGCAGTCTCTGCAAGCAAATGAGAAAAAAAATTAGAAATAGTCAAAAGGTAAAAACAAAAATGAAGAAGAAGAGAGATAACAACTAAGGTGATCCTAACTAAAAAACAAATCTTAAAAGAAGGGTGACAACTCACTTGGATCTTCAAGCCTCCAAGAGGGATCCCTATGATCAGCACCTACCACAAATGTCAACGCTGATTGATGTGCTCCTCCCATGTCTGTGGTAACATATCATCCTACTATAGACTCATCCTTCCTACCCTAAGTCCTGAGAAGGTGGCTCCTCTGAAACTAGAGTCACCCTCTCTACACTTTGCTCTACCCTCTCGGCCTGTAAAATATCTTGAGTGGCATGCCACTCAGAGATCGTTGTCCTCCTCTCCACTCTGACTTGCTGACCTCAGCCTCAGTCTCCTCTTCTGTCTCTCCCCCTATGAACTCCTCAGACTCAGAGTCTATATCAATGGGGTCATCACTGCTATGGGCAGGACCGGTGGCAATCTGAAGTAAGGGTGCCTGAGGAGCACCGAGCTCTCCCTCGAGCATGTACTACCTGCCTAGCTGTAATAGGGACACCAAGAGTAACAACGGTCCAACCCCAGCCTCTAGAACCTCCCCTAGTCTCCCAAACTGATCTGAATACTGGCACCACTAGGGGGAGCATACTGGCATAAGGAAGGCCAAAATAATGAGGCACTCGATCAAAGGGGTGTGTCTCCACCTTCCCTATCCAGTCCAAAAGCTTCCCTATGGTAGAGAAAGAGATCAAAGTGAGGGTCTCCTCACCCCACAACCCTGCCATGGCCTGATAAGGTGTGGCCTCCATATCATCAGTAGTGAGGGAGGCGACTAGCTGGTGGGGTGATCTAAGCACCGACATATCTGTCCATCTGGCTTCACTCACGAGCTTCAGGATCCACCACCTCTACACATCTCCTAGAAGGGATGAAATTCTTATAGACCTAGCTCATAACCAAGGTCAGATGACTCAATGACTGCCCCTGTAAGTGAACCACCTAGTACAAATCACTGATAGGTAGTCCCAAGAATGTCAGCTCCCCAGGCATAAATCCGACCATGTGCCTCAATCTGTGTAATAATAGGGGACCAGCAGTAGAGTAAGGTGTCCCCTCCCTTGTCCATGATTAATCTCGAGGCAAGGATCCCCATAATAGCCTGATGAATAAAGGGGATAGGCAAGCTAGGAATAGAACGGACCCTCACCCCCTTCTTTGAACCAGTGGAGATAACTGTGTCTCCCATGTATGTAGCCCACTGTGCTATCTGAGCATGTGACCCTACTGTCTCAAGTGTAAGCCATCTCCCGATGATCGAGACCCCCAAGATATAGTAGAAATCCTCCAGGGTGATAGTCCACTCACCCCTAACTCTTGGAAATAGGAAAGTGTTTCCGATCAGCATCCCAATATGAAAACAAGTCACAAAGTATGTGACTAGAAGGTACAACATGCGGGACCCATGATATATGCAATATACCGGCCCTCTGAAGAGTGTCCTACTCATTCATAAGAAAGTGCATCCAAAACTGGTGGAAGTCAATCACACACTCTCTCTCTTGGCTCCATCTGATATATTTCTCCTTCGCCTGCATACACCTAAAAACATGCAAAAATGAGTAATTTAGTATTCAAATTGCATTAAAAAAATCATTAAAACATACAAGAATACTAAAAATGCAAAATTTGGCTCAAAACACTAAGTTTTTGGCATTTTGTAAGGGACCGCCACCCTGAGTAGGGTGGCGGTTCCTAACTGCCACCTTAAAGGGCTGTGGTCCTGTAACTGCCGCCCTACTTAGGGCGGCGGTCATGTCCTGAATTTTTAAATGGGTCACGTGCCCTATAAAATGCCTAAAAACATGAAAAATGAACTATTTTTGACCAAAACAAAGCCTACCCATTAGGCATCCCCCCTAAGTGACCCTATTACCACTGACATTTTCAAAAATAATCCCCCCATGATAAATATTTCATCATTTTTACATTTTGAGGGTAAAGACATTAAATCAAGAAGAACTAACCTATGATCTCGCAAGTCAATGTTCCACTCGCGGAGGCATGATCACTATCTCGTCACGAATTTTTTGACTATACTCTCATCAAAAACCGTCACCATGGGTCCCAAAGCTCAAAATTAGTCAAATCGACACGTGCAAATGAATAGGAAAATGGGCCCATTTTTACATATATAGACATCTTGATTCGTTTTGAATGCCCCCTTTTGCAGGTTTGGAGCGACCAACTTGAGGTAAGTTATTATCCCCGCGCAAATGGTAAGTCCTCATTTCATATTATTTTAGTTTTATTTTTCAGTTTATTTTATCTATCTGCAATTGAGTCCTCTTTTCATTTTGCAGGTAGCGGGAATTTTGGATGGCATCATTTCGACACACGGACATGTGTCAGGTATAATTTCTAACCTCCCATTTCAGGACCACCATACTTGGACTCACCATTTTATGCCTATTCATGGCTAAAACACTTCTTCGAGGGGGCGCTATGTACGTACCCAAAATTGTAGGGTACTGCACCACCAGAACAATGTAACACGTGCCCCAATGATGATATAGGTCTCCTCGCAAGGTGTTCGGGATCCAGAAAATCTCTCCAAGTATGCGTTAACATCCCACATGTCCCACTTAGCCCTTGCATGCTTTGTTTTCCTCTTCTCCCCTCTTTTTCTTTAGCGTTTTGGTCTTCAGTTACGAAACCGCCACCCTGCCCAGGCAGGCGATCTCGTGACCGCTCCCAAGTAGGGTAGTGGTCTATAACCGGTGCCCTGCTCAGGGCCAGCGGTCCTTCACGTGCATTTTCTAGAATTTTCTTTTATCGTGAATCGTGTAAATTTCAACATTTACCAACTTTTTTTCACCGCCTTTGCTCATATTTATGATTCTGGTTCCCTCAAATAGTGTTTTTGCATTGTTTATGGTTAAAGAGTTCAAATTGGTTTTCACCTTTGGGTAAATGGGGATTCTATAAATAGCTGGTTGATCTTTAAGAAAATGGCCCCTCAAAAACTTGCCTCTCATCTTCTCATTTCATAGTTTTAGTCTTTTAGTTCTTAGGAATTCATAGTTTTTAAGTTGTTACATGCATAGTTAGTGTTGTTTTATTGTTTAGAAGCCACATAATCTTCTTGTGCTAGTGTTGTTATTGTTTCATACAATCAATTGAGATAGGATAGTTTCATTTTCAGTCTGAAGCCATTAGAGTTACAGGTTCTGTTCATAAAAAATAATAGCTTCAGGTTCTGGATGTTTTGTGTCATATGACTCGCAATAAATCCCGCTAGGAATTGCATAAGCCAAGCTCTGTTCTCTTGCGCTATCCCTCTCCTACTCGCATTGTATTCAGTCTACATCCAAAACTGCCATTGTTCCAATACCTACTTCTGTTGATGCTAGCATTACATGCTTTTCTAGATTCACGTGAGCATGAAGGAACGAGGAGACCACACTGAGGGGACAAAGCCACACACAATCAGGATTCGCCACTGTTTTGAAAAATCTAGGTTCAAGCTTTCAAAGTTCTAGTTAAAGTATATCAAATAGAATAGTAAAAGCATTTCATTTCAGTTAATCTCACTTTCGATATTGCTGGGGAAGCTATGGGGATTGATAGTTTCTGAGAAACTATGATTCATTCCTCACTTTTGAGGTAGGATCGAGAGTCTTTCAAATAGATTAGATCAATTATTTCATTATTTAGAATAGACTTACAACTGCACAGGCAAGTAGCTATACTCGGCTGCCTTGTTTGTTTTAATTTCGTCATTAGTTTAGTTGTCAATTGCTAGATATTTTAAATAATTTCTCTTTCAATTTCATTCAAATAGTTCATCAAAAACACAAAAATAGAGAAGTTATATATGTTGTAGATATACTTTACATAGTTAGTTTTACTTTGCTTCAGTTAGATTTACATTGTTTCTTTTGTATGACAATCACGGGACCTAGGGAGCCCAGAGAATACGTATTCGAGCCAATCATGCCTCAACCCAATCTTGTGGCAGAAATAACTAACGTAGATCAAAATCTCAGAATCCAAGTCTTCCGAACAACAACAGAACTACAAGAAATTAGCTCACAATTAAGAGGATTAAACGTAGAAGACGACAAAGTGCTTACGTTTTGGTCAAACCAGCCAAACTACAGACTACCCTAGATAAATATCCACATGACTGTAGAAGGGCTTGAAAAAGAGAAAACATTCGGTTGTGATCCTTTGGTCCCATAGCAAGACGCAGGAGACATTCTAACCAATATAGACACTAGGTTAAGGATTCAAGTTGCCAGGACGCCTATAAGATACTCTGAGAAGATTACACAACTGTTAGCTCTAAATATAGAAGCTGAAAAGGCATACGACTATTGGATACTAGGGGTTAGGGATTGATTCTGCACATGACCATAGGAGGTCCACAACAACCATCGAATCTACGGTTGTGATCCACAAGTCCCACAACCCAACGAGTCCACAGGTCAATCAGACGTAGATGTTGGTTTACGCACATTAGTATTTAGATCCACTCCACTTCCACCAATCATTATCACACAACTATCCTCACTAGATATAGCATCTAATCGAAGCTAAAGATTTCTGGACTAGACTAGAGAATCACCCATAGAACCCACTATATATCCATCATCCATCTTATGACCCTGTCTGGAGATATACACGAAACAATCCTAGGTCATTTTCCTCGTATCGCATAACCTATAGATCAAATCACGCCAAAGCTCGATATTGATTAGAGCCTTTGAGAAATCATCCTTTCCAACTGATCTATCACGCCAGTTCAGGTTAGGAGGGCCTTCTTTTCCTTAGATTCACAGATTCCATTAGTGCTTGTCGAAGACATAAGATTACCTAACTAGTTTGCCTACACCCCACGTATATTCCATCCCCACTGGCCATCTCGGTATGACCTCGAGAGGTCGGGTGCAAGGAAGGGTTACTTGTAGATTCTCATGCTCACTTTATCACTTTTCCATCATACAAAATGTGTCTAGTTCAGATAAACATTTGAAATCTTAAGTCAAAAAACAAATGAATCAAATGTCCAAAATTCTGAGAGAGCTCAAAACCCCAAAAACTAGATTTTTTCTACCATGTGGCCATCTATGGATCTAAGTCTAGATAAACCACAAAGTAAGTCACATTCTAAACTATGGAGTCACTTGAGTAGAGTAGGTTTGTAGCATCCTAATTTGGTTCCACTAAATCTTTGTCTATCTCTCATCACTACCATTCAAAAAAATTCATAGTTTGTGCCCTTTTTGGCTCTCAGTGGTGAGCCATCACATCTTACCAATTGCGTGGAGTTAGGAGTGGGGCATGTTCATCTACTCATCATACCGGTTTATCATCTCATTTTGCCGAAAAAAATACAAAGTACCGGAAAATTCCTTATAGAAGTTAAAAGTTCAAAATCACATTATGTTTGCATTATCATATATCAACATCACGAAATACAAAAAGAAAGAAAGCATTCGTATCATTTGTTCTCCATTGCATACATTCTGAAAAGCATATAAAAACAACATTATAATTTATATGTGGAATACAAATCACACAAAAATAGATACCAAGAGTCTGATCCAAAAAGAATATATATATATATATATATATATATATATATATATAAATCAAGTTTCCTTTACAATGCCATCATGTGCTAGGGATGGTCAAAATGCTCAATAATCAATTTGTGAGCCCAAGAAATACATAATGAATCATATAAACAATCTACGAGAGCCAAGTGGCCTCTCAAAACCCTACGATACCCCTCTAAAGGTACACAACCACATCTAAGACTCTGACTACGCCGGTGCTCTGAGTGCACCGAGGGCTCACAGTCTCGAGGAGTAGCTACGGCCTGGCTATGAGAATGACTCCTGATCAGGCGCTCTATTGTCATATACCTAGCCAACTCGGTACGGAGGGTGGAAACCATCTTGGCCACATGCCAGATAGGGGAAAAAATGTCCGTATACCTACCAGCTGATGAAAGATCCCCTACATCCATGGATAGCTCCGCGCGAGTCCTCCCCATAGGGATCATTAGGGTATCAGTGCATACCCAGTGAATAAGTTCTTGCCACTCATCAGTAGTCTCTGCAAGCAAAGGAGAAAACAAATTACAAATAGTCAAAAAGATAAAAAACAAAAACATGCAAAAAGGAGTAAGTTCGTATTCAAATGACATTGGAAAAAATCATGAAAAAATATAAGTATGCTAGAAATGCAAAAATAAATTCAAACAAGTATTATTTAGGCATTCTGTAAAGGACCACCACCCTAAGCAGGACGGAGGTTCCTTAATCGCCACCTTAAAGGTGGTGGTCCTGTAACCACCACCCTGATTAGGGTGGTGGTTATGTAACCACTGCCTTGCTCAAGGTGGTGGTTGTGTCCCCAAATTTCTGCATGGGTCATGTGCCCTAAAAATGCCTAAAAATTGCACAAAATAAAGAATATTTTGACCAAAACAAATACTACCCATTAGGCACCCCCCCTAAGTGACCCTATTAAAACTAACATTTTCAAAAATAATCCCCCCATGATAAAGATTTCACCATTTTAACATTTTAGGGATAAAAACGTTAAAACAAGAAAAACTAACCTGTGTTCTCATGGATCGATGTTCCTCTCGTGGAGGCATGTTCACTATCTCTTCATGAACATTTTGACTATAATCTCATCAGAAACCATCACCGTGGGTCACAGAGCTCAAAATCAATCAAATCAACACGCGCAAATGAATAAGAAAATGGGCCCATTCTTACATATATAGCATCTTGACATGTGTTGAATGTCCTTTTCGTAGGTTTGGAGCACCGACAGAGGTAAGTTCTAGTCCCCACATGAATGGTAAGTCCTCATTTCACATTATTTTAGTATTTATTTTTCAATTTATTTTATCTATCTGCACTTGATTCTTCTTTTCATTTTATAGGTAGTGCGAATTTCAGATGGCATCATTTCGACACACCGGGCGTGTCAGGTATAATTTCTAAGCCCCCGTTTCAGGACCCGCCATACTTGGAGATGGGACCATTTTACGCCTCTTCATGGCTAAAATACTTCTCCGAGGGGGAAATATGTACATACCCAAAATTGTACGGTACTGCACCACCGGAACAGTGTTACACGTGCCCCAATGATGATATAGGTCTCCTTGCAAGGTGTTCAGGATCAAAAAAATCTCTCTAACTATGTGTTAACATCCCACATGTCCTGCTTAGCCCTTGTGTGCTTTGTTTTCCTCTTCTCCCTTCTTTTTCTTTGCATTTTTGTCTTCAATTACGAAACTGCTGCCCAGGTAGGGCGGAGGTCCTGTAACCGCCACCCTGCTCAGGGTGACAGTCCTTCACACATTTTCCATAATGTTATTTTTAACATGACTCATGTAAATTTTCAACGTTTACCAGCTTTTTTCGCCGCCTTTGCTCGTATTTATGATTCTAATTCCCTGGAATAGTGTTTTTTAATTGTTTATGGTTAAATAGTTCGAAGTGGTTTTCACCTTTGGGTAAATGGGGATTATATAAATAGCTGGTTGATCTTTAAGAAAATGGCCCCTCAAAAATTGCCTCTCATCTTCTCATTTCATAGTTTTAGTCTTTCAGTTCTTAAGAGTTCATAGTTTTTTAGTTGTTACATGCATAGTTAGTGTTGTTTTGTTGTTTAGAAGCCACATAATCTTCTTGTGCTAAGTGTTGTTACTGTTTCACACAATCAATTGAGATAGGATAGTTGTCATTTTTAGTCTGAAGCCATTAGAGTTACAGGTTCTGTTTCATCAAAAAGAATAGCTTCAATTTTTGGATGTTTTGTGTCATATGACTCGCAATAAAAACCCGCTAGGAATTGCATAAATCAAGCTCTGTTCTCTTGCACTATCCCTCTCCTACTCGCATTGTATTCAGTCTACATACAAAACTTCCATTGTTCTAATAACTACTTCTGTTGATGCTAGCATTACACACTTTTCTGGATTCACGTGAGCACGAAGGAATGAGGAGACCACACTGAGGGGACAAAGCAACACACAATCTAGATTCGCCACTGTTATGCAAAATCCAGGTTCAAGCTATCAAAGTTCTAGTTAAAATATATCAAATAGAATAGTAAAAGCATTTCATTTCAGTTAATCTCACTTTCTGATATTGCTGGGGAAGCTGTGGGGATTGATAGTTTCTGAGAAACTATGATTCATTCCTCACTTCTGAGGTAGGATCGAGAGTCTGTCAAATAGATTAGATCAGTTATTTCATTATTTAGAATAGATTTACAACTGCACAGGCAAGTAGCTATACTCGGCTGCCTTGTTTGTTTTAATTTTCGTCATTAGTTTAGTTGTCAATTGCTAGATATTTTAAATAAATTCTCTTTCAACTTTCATTCAAATAATTCTGTCAAAAACACAAAAATAGAGAGGTTATATATATACTGTAGATATAATTTATATAGTTAGTTTTACTTTGCTTCAGTTAGATTTACATTGTTTCTTTTGTATGACAATCATGAGACCTAGGGATCCCAAAGAATACATATTCGAGCCAATCATGCCTCAACCCAATCTTGTGGCATCAATAACTGACATAGATCAAAATATTAGAATGCAAGTCTTCTGAACAACAACATACCTACAAGAGATTAGATCACAATTAAGAGAACTAAACGTAGAAGATAATAAAGAATGTATACGTTTTGGTCAAACCAGCCAAGCTACAGACTACCCTAGATAAATATCCACATGACTATATAAGGGCTTGAGAAAGATAATATGTTCAGTTATGATCCTTTGGTTCACACAACCAGACACAGGAGACATTCTAACCGATATAGACACTAGCTTAAGAATTCAAATTGCCAGAACACCTGTAAGCATACTCTAAGAAGATTGCACAAATTTTAATTCTAAATATAGAGGCTGAAAAGGCATACGACTACTGGATACTAGGGGTTAGGGATTTATTCTGCACGCATGACCTTAGGAGGTCCACAACAACCATCGAATCTACAGTTATGATCCACAGGTCCCACAACCCAATGAGTCCACAGGACAATCAGACGTATATGTTGGTTTATGCACATTAGTATTTAGATCCACTCCACTTCCACCGGATCATTATCACACAGTTATCCTTTTTAGATATAGCAGCTAATCAAAGCTAAAGATTTTTTTGACTAGACTAGAGAATTTCCCATAGAACCCACTATATATCCAGTCATCCATCTTCATGAGCCAGTCTTGAGACATATACACGAAACAATCCTAGGTCATTTTCCTCGTATCCCACAACCTATAGATCGGATCATGCTAGAGCTCAATATTGATTGGATCCTTCAAGCAGTCATCCTCGCTGACCGATCTATCATGCCAGTTTAGGTTAGGAGGGCCTTCTTTAACTTAGATTCGTAGATTCCATTAGTGCGTGTCGAAGACATAAGATTACCTAACTAGTTTGCCTACAACCCACGTATATTCCATCCCCACCGACTGTCTCGGCATGATCTCGGGAGGTCGGGTGCGAGGAAGGGTTACTTGTAGATTCCCATGCTCACTTGTCACTTTTCCATTGTACAAGTACCTTCAGCACGATGCAGATGGACCCTTCGTGAGTACTCTATCCTTTCTTGTTAATTTTCACATTTAATGTCATTTTTAACGCATTTTTAGGGTAGTCTATGGCTAAAATAACACATATGTGTGTGCGTATGTGCCAAAATGATGGGTATCGTTCACACGTATATGTTGAAAAGTGGGTACGTGCACACATAAGTGTTGAAAAGCAGGTACGTGCACACGTATGTGTTAAAAAGTGGGTACGCACACATGTACCCGTTGAAGGAGAAACATATACGTCGGGTGGGAAAAATCATATGCGCACACACGTGCACATTAAAAGGCACGTGTATGCGCCAATATGGGCACGTATACATTCTATGGGGTTATAATTTTTAGGGGGGAAAATGTTAGGCACGTACACATTGATATGGGTGCCTATACGCTGGTAGGGGAACGTATATGCATTAGGCACGTATGCGTCGAGACAAGCGCATATACATCGAAATGGGTGCTTATACGTCAGAAGAAACATTTAAACAATATTTTGAGAAAAATAAGTTAAGTTTAGAAGAATGTAGGGTATAAAGTTGTAGAATAAAGTAGAAATTAGTTTGTTTAGAAGAATATATTAAAATAGCCATAAAAAGTGTGGTGTTATTGTGCAGAGACAATTACCCACTCTCCAGACCAGAGAGGCGGTATGGTTGCCTAGCGGCTATTGAGGTGGACTTCGATGAGTAGGATAGGAAGATACTAGATATCCTCCTATATGTCTCTGGATTTACATACGTGGCCGACATACCACATATCACACTCAACCATGGCATCCTGATAACCTTAGTTGAGAGGTGGCATAGTGAGATCTAGTGTTTACTAACTCCCTAGATATTTTATTACCATTACCTTAGAGGACGTATAGCGGATATACAAGGTCCCTATCTAGGGTGAGTTGATTGAGTACACGAACCATCAGTCAGATATTGATCATTGTATTCTAGAGTTATTTAGAATGTAGAATATACCTCATCATGGTATGATAATCAACTTATATCGGTATATAATAGATCATGAGATGGATCAAGTGGTAGTATACTTGATGGCATTCGTTAGTGGCATTTTGCTCCCTTGACAAGACCAGAGCCTCATTTTCAATTGGTCTCATCGGAGTGATATACAGATTGATTGATGGTGAGTGATACTATTGGGGCCAGTGCATACTGACACATTTATATTGGAACCTTCACCTTATTACATACTTCCGTCAGAAGATGGTAGGTCCAGTCTATTTGTTATAGATATGGGCATGGGATCATATTGCCATTGGTCACCCCATAGGGTGTTTTTGTGTGTTCATGCTCCATAGGAGCCTTCTACTATGGGTTGGGTTTAAACCGACAATGATGTGCCGCTGAACATGGGGGATATATACCACTATCCTTGAGAGTTTGATGAACAATAGGTCGTGATAGTATGGAGGCCAGATAAACACTTTTAGTGACCAGAGGATGGTTTAGAGATGAGTATAGTGACAGTTTAATCACATCATGTTTGGAAACTGCAACTATATTAGAGAGTTTTATAGAGTTGACCGCTGCCAGAGACAACTTGGCACTACACAGGATTTGTCGGGGCCAAACATGTGGTATGCTCGTAGGGCTCAAGAGTATGTTGATATGGGGGCCACAGATTACTATGGATAGAGCTATAGATAACTATTTGCAGATGGTTCCAGTTCAGTGGGTACCTTTGAGGTAGGCCAGAGATCTAGGGTGCACATTAGAGTATGGGTCATGGTATCACACAATATTACCTTGTCGATTGATCCAAGAGCAGCCTATGATGCAAGAGTGAGAGCACCTCCAATGGGACCTCCTAGCAGTGGTGGTGAGGGTGACGGGGATGATGGGGATGACGAAGATGATGATGATGATCCATTGATGGTTAATGTCATGATGGGGGGTGCGGGACAGGGTCCTCCACCACAACAACCACATAGACAAGGGCCTAGGTCTATACAGAGACAAGTGCCATTGGAACCTCATAGAAATTTACCTCCAGTTGGTAATTCCAGCTAGCATTTTATATTCCTTTATAGCAGGTGGATCCGCAGTAGGCTCCTCCACCTCGTGTTCCAAGTTGTGGTGGGGATGATGGACAGTTAGTTGCGCTTTAGCAGTAGTTACAGGCAACGATAGTCATTCAGTTACAGGTGGCAGACGAGAGGGATTAGGCCCGAGCATAGCTCCAGACTATTATAGTAGAGAGAGACCAAACAAGAACTCAGGCTGGTCAAAGTGGAGATGTGGCTACATGGTTGTAGTATATATAACTACTATCAACGTATCGTACTTAGATATTGAGCCTTTTTCACCAGGCACAGACACATACTCACGTAATTATTACACAGCGGGATCAGGCACAGGCCCAAGTGTAGAATATTATCATTCAAATAGATCAGGTACAGGACCAAGTCCAGACTATCATAACAGACAGAAATCGACAAGTTGTTACACTGAGACAGGTTTAGGATGATATTGGTAGACTTATAAGAGAGTGAGATTCCGCTATTCAGGAAGGTACAACCTTTGGTGACACTGAGATGATACAGGATATTATGAGAGCCAGTGGTGAGGCCTCACATTATAAGGCTGCCTATTATTGAGTAGTGCCAAAGGGACAAAGAGTGACTCCTTTTAATCAACTCAGTGTGAGTAGGACAAGATCTAGGTCACGAAAGTTGAGGTGGTTGGTACAACAACCCACCGTTCATTAGGGTGGTGCACCCAGAGCTGGACCATCCCACCATTGGCAGCAATAGCCTCCTATTCAGACCCAAGACCTGACGGTCTAGGAGATGGGGAGAGCCATGGATGATACTCCTTTTGTATGATGTACCCTTATATGCATACCTCTTATGATGGAAAATTTTGATCGATGTATACATTTGATATACCATTTTTGATGCATGCCTCTTATGATGGCTATATTATGATCCATGCCTCGTGCTGGCATATTTTGTATCGATGATGTATATCCATTTTTGAGACAAATATTTTTACATGTATATATGGAAATTCAATGTTATATTTCGTCATGCTTTTATATTCCTTATGATGATGACTCATGTTCAAGGATGTATATATTGATGTTATATGACTTTATTTTATATGTATGTACCATGATGGATGTTTGATGTTGTACCAAATATTTTATATTTGATGATATATCCTTAGATGATATCATATGTTTTGTACATGAGATAATTGTTAGATTAGCACACGGGATGATATGATGATATTGGTGCTGGGGGGGGATAGATTTTGATATTTGTAACCCCTCTTACCCCCATTGATGATATGATATGCGATGATTAGCTTAGCTTACATGCTTGATGTAAAACTTAGCATTTTTATTGATATATATGATGTATAGATGATGTCAGATGTGATGAGATGATAGATGTTAGATGAAAGATGATAGATGCTAGATGATAGACGATAGACGATAGACGATAGACGATAGGTGATAGGTGATAGGTGATAGGTGAGAGGTGAGAGGTGAGAGGTGAGAGATGGTAGATGATAGATGGTAGATGGTAGATGACAGATGACAAATGACATTGATATGCCTAGCCCAGATTATTACACTTTCAAACACCAAATAAAATAATATTGCACTAAATTAAAAACATTCGAGATATTTTATTCATTGTTTGAGAATACATTATATAGATCAATTTATCTCCTACAAAGGAGGAGTCAATACCAATCATGAATCCCCCTTATCTCTCCATAATCCACATATCTCTTAAGCATGATTCTCTCCTATTGAATCTCTCACACCCCTATCTATGAGTTGTGCATTACAATTATTTGCACACTCATGTATTATTTAAATAATAAATAATACAAATATTCAAACTATATGTTCACACTATGAACAAATATTTCCTAACATTCACCCCCTTAGTGTGAACATGGGTGAGCTCTGTCTAGCACCTGCTCATGTTCTACAATCCGGTGGTTTTCAAAGAGTACCATCAACTCCAATAGGGTTTCTAGTGGAACCATTAACCACTCTCGATGTGATTTTCAAAGAGATTCACAAACTCTCAAATTGGTTTTCTAGTGGACCACCAACCACTTTCATAGCAATGCACATGTTTCCCACCCACATTTTACAAAAGAGAACAAAATATAGGACAATATGTTCCTAACTATGAACAAGAATTATTCATCTGTTCTTTATTTACTACCACACATGCTGAAATTAAATACACTGAACACAACTGAAAAATATGGCCACCAAAGTAATATTACGACCTCATCGATGGTGCCTGATGAGAGGTCGCTAAAACACCTCCTTCCTTCGTTGCCTCCAGCCTCCATTGTGATATTGCTAACTCGGGTGAATTTGTTTTTTAGACTCATTTACAATTCTATTGGGTGTCGGTTTCAACCAAAAATGCACCCACTCACTATGGACGTCGCGTATAAGTGAAAATGCGTCTGATTCTTGACAAGTGAGGAATTTTATTTATTTATTTTATTTTTAGTTTTTGGACTTTTTAATACTGACTTAGAATCAACACAATGTGAACAATTCTTTACTTTGACCACCTTAATTTTGACGAAATTAAATTTTGATATTGACAACATTTGACACTATGACCGACTTAACAATAAACACAACAATTAAAAAGTAATATTTAATTACTTTTTATACGTTGACTCCTTATAGACACAAAAGAAAAATAAAAAATGACCACTAGATATAAAATTTTAAATTACAAATTACAAATATTTAATTAAATAATAAACAACTAACATAGATTATTGACTATTTTTTTAAATAGACGAAAGAATAAAAATAAACATAAACTAACTAGAAACTTTTACAATAACTTACAATTGACACACATTAATCTAAAAGACCACATAAAAAAAAAGACTAACTAAAATTTGACAAAAAAACAAAACTATATGAAATAAAACGTGAATATCTATTGAAATAGATGCCCGTATGGAAGTCTGCTTGTATGTACCTTTGATAGTGGTGTGAAATGTCTCAGGAAAAAGAATCCATGATCTGTATAGTGTTGAAACAGTTAGGAGGATGTTATAGTGAATGAAATCCACGTTGTCTAGATCTAAGGATCGTGAATGAATTCTTCAAAAAGATATCACCCACAAGGAAGAAGAATAACATCACTGCCCCAACGCATTCTTCACACCATCGAAACCACCTGATTTTATTTTTATTTTTCTCAAAAAATACGATCTGGGTTGATCCAAAATTTTGACAATATTGTTAGAGAACATATATCTTCAAATCCAATAACTTTTACAAAAACCCATAATATAAAAAATTAATTACAAATAGATTTATAAATGGGTTTAGCTAATTTTTCAAATACGTTTTTCATTCACAATCCAACATTCTCCCATCACTGCTTTATCTCGATTTGATACCAGATGATATTTCTAGCCCAGATTATTACACTTTGAAACACCATATAAAATAATATTGCACTAAATTAAAAACATCTGGGATATTTTATTCATTGTTTGAGAATACATTATATAGATCAATTTATCTCCTACAAAGGAGGAGTCAATACCAATCATGAATCCCCCTTATGTCTCCATAATCCACATATCTCTCAAGCATTATTCTCTCCTATAGAATCTCTCACACCCCTATCTATGAGTTGTGCATGACAACTATTTGCACACTCGTGTATTATTTAAATAATAAATAATACAAATATTCAAACTATATGTTCACACTATGAACAAATATTTTCTAACAGATAGATGATAGATGATAGATGTGATAACAAATAATGTGCATGGAATGAATAAACACACAAGTAAAAGTTAACAAAACTAAACAAATATACACAGACAAGACGACACCACTATATGAAAATAAGAATGAATCCAAAACATGCTTAACAACAGATTAAATCAATACTCAATCTAATCAGGTAAATGAACTCTAATAAATACACACAAGCAACGATGAAAATATCAATTTGTACAAGTATGAAAGTTTAAAAATGAATTCAATGCAACACAATAGATTCAAAACAAATTTTAACCTAAGTTAAACAAACGACTTCAATCTAAATCATACAACATGAAAGGATAAAGCAATCAAAACTCTACAAACCAACAACTAAAATCAATCTAATCACTACTTTGTTTTTGTAGGATAATTTTGATTTGTTTTCTAATGTTTTTGGTTTCTTTGGAAGACACTTTTCAATGCTACTGTTCGCATTGTTTTTAGGTTTTCCTTAAGAAAATGTTATTATTTTGGTGTAACGTCACCCCTAGAAGGGAATATTTTGAATGTTTAGGTTTTTGTATATCATTTTCCAAATGTTTTTTGTGTTTTTCCAAGGTCCTATTTTGAAAGAAATGTACAATGAAAAAGAAACGTAGATGCCCCTAACGTGATGTGGGGATATACAAAAGGCAGAATGCCACATGTGTATGTTCAAGAAGGTGAAATGTGAAGGTGCCCCCAGCATTAAATGGGAATATACAAAGTTGATTTCTTCACTAGATATAAGAACAAATGATCTAGATAACGGCTTTGCAAAATAGCTTTAGTAGGGTTCCTAGACCTGACTAGGGAAACTAAATCCTAGATAGAAGTGGGAGTTACTCATCTAAATGTGAGAACATCTTGTGAACTACGAATCTTCCTTAAGCATGTCGGAAACTAGTTTTCGCCCAAGGAATTTCCCAATGCACCACAATTACCTAGTTTTCACCTTTGGATGACCTATTTTTTTTTTACTGTTTTCTTGATTTTTTTATTTTTTTGCTTATTTTTTCGTTCTTTTCTATTTTTTTAAATTATTTTTTAGGTATTTTATGATATATATACATTATGCTTAAGCATAGAACCACTTGAGATGCAAGGTATTCATATATTATGTAAGCTCTTTTCCATTTGATTAGTGCTGATTTATAAGCTCCTGATCCATACTTAGCAATGACCACATAAGGTCCTAACCAGTTAGCCTCAAATTTGCCTTTCTTTTCTCTGTCCTTGACATTATTTCTCTTGTTTTCTTTTAGGAACAAGATCACCTATATCAAATTCATGATGAATGATACATTTGTTATATCCTCTTGACACTTGGTTCTTGATAAACCTTCAGGTGATTGAGTGCTCACATACACTTCTCATCCAACAGCTCTAGCTCTGCCAGTCTGAGAAACTCTATAGTCTTCATCTTTATCAAGATAGTCCTGGAGATATATTCTCAGGGAGGGAAGCTCCACTTCCAAGGGTATGATGGCTTCAATACCAAAGACTAAATAATATGGGGTCGCACTAAGTAGGGGTACTGGATGGAGGTTTGATAGGCCCAGAGGGCGGGATGTATTTATAAGTGTCAATTATGGCCAGTCTTACTAACCATTTTCTCCATGATTCATACAAGAGTTTTATTGGTGGCTTTATCTTTCCATTACCTTGAGGGTAATAGGGGGTGGACCACTTCAGTTGGATTTGAAAGCATTGACATAACTCTTTGGTCTGTATTTTTTCTTAAAGACTTACCATTATCTGTGACAATGGTGGAAGGGATGTCATAACAGCAAATGAGGTGATTCATGATGAATTCAGGAAATTTGTGCACCAGTTATGTAAGTGAGAGGCACATCCTCTACCCATTTAGTAAAGTACTTGGTGGCAGTGATAATGTGGGTATGGCCATCTGAAGAGGTAGGATGGAGCTTTCCTATGAGATCCAGGACCCCATATAGAAAACGGTCTAAGGAGTCGCAATGGGCTGTAATGCTTGTGCTAGTGTGTGTATCAAGTTACCATATTTCTGATATGAGTTCACACTTCTTGATGAAGTTACAACAATCTTCTTCCATGGTAGGCCAATAATAGCCTTCTCTCAAGAGTTTCTTAGCTAGAGTCATGCCACTAGTATGCACTCCACAAATGCCTCCATGCACTTCTTTAATAGCATGGACTGACTCAGTAACATCCAAACATCGTAGAAGATTCCCGTCATAGCCACAGATGATAGAGGGTGCCTCCTAGGAGGGTGTAATGGGATATACGGTGGATAAGGGATTTTTTCTCAGTATGGGTAATGTTTGGGGGAAACGTGTGTCATCTTGTAGGTCAGTTAAATATGGTATTATACTAGGGTGATAAAGGACCAACAACTTCACATACCAAACAAGACTCTGACATGTCATATGTGGGCACTCGTAAATGCTCTACAAAGAATGAAATTTTATTTTCCTGAGGTGGAATGTATAAGAGAGACCCAATTATAGCCATAGCATCCACGGATCTATTGTATGATCTTGGTCGTTGTTCAAACACAATCTTGTACAAAATACTCCTTCAAGGTCTTGACCAATTTCTTATATGGAATGAGCTTTTCATCTTTGACCTTATACTCATCATTAACTTGTTTAATGATTAGTTGGGAGTCACCAATGACTCGTAGCTATCAGATATTCCAAGTGATAGCTAACTTAAGGCCGGTGATAAGTGCCTCATATTCTGCAATGTTATTAGTACATGGGAAACCCAAATGGAATGCTTTGGAATAACCTCTCATGTGGGAGTGATGAGTACCACTCCATCTCCTAATCCATGAAAATTGAATGATCCATCAAAGTGGACTTGCCACACAATGGACTCTTCAATATACATCATAGATGCATCTGGCAGATCCAGACACAATGGTTCCATTCTAGGTAGGGGAGCTTCTACCAATTGATCGGACAATACTTGTCCTTTCAAATATTTTTGGTTAACGAACTCAATATCAAATTCACTAAGGAGAATGATCCAATTAGCCATTCATCCTATAAGGGCAGGTTTGGATAAGAGGTACTTGAGAGGGTCAACCTTGGATATTAACTTGGTTTTATTGTTAAGGAGGTAATGATGTAGTTTCTGAAAGGTAAAGATCACTGCCAGGAAGGCCTTTTCAATCTATGGATAATTCAACTCATAGGAAAATCAAGGTGAACTAAGATAATAAACTCACCCTTTCTCTGTGGTCAAGGTCATATTGGGCAAGTAGTGCACCAATAACAAACTGGGTGGCTGAAATATACAGCAGGAGGGGCTCACTTGGGGTAGGCGACATGAGAACAGGTGGGTTGATGAGATATTGTTTAAGCAACTCAAATGCCTTTTGACAATCTGAGTCCCTTAGTTTGAAGGTAACATCCTTCTTTAATAGATGTGTAAATGGATGGCACTTATCCATAAGCTGTGAGATAAAATGAGTGGATTGCCTAAATATTTCCTTGTAAACTTCGTAGTTGTTTGAGATTTGTATGTGGAGGCATCTCTGTGATAGCTGCAACCTTATCGGGATCCACCTCTATCCCTCTCTGTGAGATGATAAAACCCAAGAGATTTCCTAATAGGATGCCAAAGACACACTTTCTAGGATTCAAATGGACCTTATAATCTCAGAGACACTGGAAGATACATCTTAACACTTCAGGGTGCTCTCCTCTAGTTTTGGATTTTGCTAAGATATCATCAACGTAATCTTCCATGATGTCATTCATCATGTCATGGAAGATGACCATCATTATCACGTTGATAGGTAGCCCCAACATTCTTGAGTCCGAAAGGTGCATGACCTTATAACAAAATTTCCCCCATGGGGTGATGAAAGTTGTCTTATGTTGATCTTCTTCTGCTATCCTAATTTGGTTGTAACCTAAAAAACCATCCATTAAGGATAACATTTCATAACCAACAGTGGAGTCGACAATCATGTCGATATTAGGCAGAGGGAAGTCATCTTTGGGACATGCTTTATTAATGTCTGCAGAATTCAGTGCAAATTCTAATACCAACTGGACTTCTTTTGAATTGGGACTATATTGGATATCCAATCCAAATAGTCGATGGGTTTAATAAAATCAGCTACTAATAACTTTTCCAGTTCTTCTTTAACAAGCAATGCAATCTTTGGATGCATCTTTCTCAATTTCTACTTGATGGGTTTAGCATCTAGGTGCACAACAAGGTTGTGCATGACCAATTTTGGGTCTAAACCGGGCATATCTATGCATATGACCATGCAAATATATCCACATATTCTTGTAATAGTGCCACGAAAACCTTATGTTCTTGTGCTGAGAGTGAAGCTCCTAACTTTATCATTCGAGGCTCCTCTTCTGAACCAATGTTAACACTAATCATCTCTTCAACAAGCATTTTAGAAGCATCTTCCATCTGTGTAGGATTAGGGGGAAGAGTAAGATCAACCTCCATAGGTGGTGTGAGATCATCTTTATAAGGATATTCCACCTTTTTCATGATTTCTTCATTCTGTTTGTCTACTAGTGTTCTCAAAGAGCTTTTCACTAGGAGACTTATGTTTGTTTTTTCCACAAGGATTTTCTGAAGTATTCTTTCCTTTGCTTATGACCTTTTTATTCAAGTGTCCACACATCTCTGCTTCTTCTCCAAAGTATGCATGAGAATCTAGTTTGATTGAGAAACCCTTCTTGTGATCTCCATTTGGAATGAAATCCCTGAGTCCCATGAATTATGTAAATGCTTCATCATTTTCAAAGAAATCGATTGGCACGTGAAGTTGTTGATCCCAATCTATAAGTTCGGGATATATTAGGGTTACTTGGTGATTGGCTTGGGAATTAGATTCTGATAAGGTGAAGATAACTGAATTTGGAAATAGGTTTGTGGAGGCAAGATCCTCATATAGGCTATATTGGGAATCTGCATCATTGTCTGAATGAGATGAGCCATCCTCACGTTCAGAAGAGGTGGCGTCTATCTCAGAAGGTGGATCATTATGAGGCCTAATTCTAAGGTCGTGCTTATTTGATTTGAAGTAAGGAATGGGGACAGGTTCTAGCCTTCCTTGTGCATGTTTATACCACATCCAAATCCATTATATCCCATGACATACATCATGTGGTGGCCTTTGGTATACTGCGGAGCTTGATGGCATGATGCCATAGTACCTTCAAGTACCCCTCATGGTGGGATCTTCTAACATATTTTCCTTAGATAAGAGACCACTAGGAATGAATCTCTCAAATGGTTCAGGGCATCTATCTCGAGTGCTCTTGAATTGGAAGTATGGTTTTCCACGTGTCCTAGGGTGACACAGAAAGGTCTGATATTAACAAAGCTTGTTGTAGAGTGAATTGATCATCTAGGCCATACTTTGCAGATGTTTCTTCCCATGATGTGAAGGGATTAATCAATGATGGGAAGTTTTGATTACAAGGAGTGAGTGCATCTGGATCTACATGCTCCTTCATAGCCTCTTTTTACAAGGGAACAACAATATCTATCGAAGGACATTCATAAGCTACACGAGAAAAACTATGCAATGCTCTACAGTGTTTGAATGGTTCTGGATCACCTGGAATGGTGATTATTTGTCCTCCATGGCACAACTTTATACACTAATGAAAAGTAGAGGGAATGGCCTGCATGGCATGAATCCATGGGCATCCCAAGAGCATGTTGTAAGGTAGATCCAAGTCAAGGACATGGAAAGTTGTATCATGATAAGTCATCCCTACTTCCATTGGAATCTCTATAGTTCCTACTGATTCTCATTCCTCATTGTCATAGGCTGTAATGGTAATGGTCTTAGCACCTAGATATTTGTCTGAATGGCCTAGTTGCTTAACCAGCTTCAGTGTGCAAATATTTAGACCAGACCCACTGTCCACAAGCACTCTCTTGATTTTACAATGAGTAACAACAACCTCTATATATAAGGGTAGGTTATGCTCAAGGTTATTATGTGGGATTTATTTTCGATCAAAGGTGATATGATCATTAGAATCAAGGTGTGCGACCATTGCTTGTAAGTGTGCAGGATCTACTTCTGTGGAGACTCCTGAAATTTGAAGTTTTTTGTACAATATGTTCTTATGAGCAATAGAGATCTTAAGGAGATCTAGGATCAAGATTCTAGCTGGGGTTTTCTCCAACTATTCTATCAAGTTATACTGGCCTTCCTAGGAACAAGTAGAGGGATCTGGTATTACCAAATGATCTCATCACGTACCTACAACACAAACTCTTCTCTAAGATCCTAATGGTATTTACATGTTCATCAGATGAACGGACACAACCTATAAGGGAGTCAAATGGTTTATCATTTTTAGTAGGATAGACATAGGCAGTGGTCCTATAGTCATTAGAGGCTTGTCCGTGATCTTGATTTCTTGTGTTGTCTATCCCCATGGTTAGGAAAGGGTTCTTTGAATATCCCCATCCTTTCATTAGGTCCTTTCCCTGAGTTAGGTGGAGAATCTACTGTGATTTTACCCTCTTCGATGAGGTCTTGTATATAATGTCGCAATCTTAGGCATCTATCATTTTTGTGTCCTTTGACACGATGGAAATCACAGTACTCATGCTCTTTAAACCAACCTAGTTTAGGGGCATCATCTGGGTATGGTACTGTCATGGTTGGGTATTGCACCATGTTCACTGTGTCTAGTTGTTTAAGTATAGCAGATAGTGATTCAGTCAGAGGTGTAAACATGTGTTTTGTAGGTGTCCTTTGGGAAAGGTCCTTGTGAAAGCTTTAAAAGCAGACCAATCTGTACAACTTGGACTCTCTTGGAGTTCTGTGATGCCATCGCCAATGAAATTTTTGTTCTTATTGAATAAATTTGGTTTATCAGTGGGTTTTTCCTCGTGTTTTTCCTTTGTAATGGGTTTGAGTGTCCCCTTTGCAATAAGATCCTTTTCAATTTGACCACCTTTTTCTATAACCTCTTCAAAGTTAGAGCCATAGTGCATTTGTAAGTGAAAGGCTATTTCTAGGTTTAAGTTAGGGATGAATATGCTTACCATTTGTTTCTCTAGTAGGACACAAGGGAAACGACTCACCAATCCATGCCATCGCTGTAAGAATCCTGTGAAGGTCTCATTAGGTTTTTGTTTAGCATTGCAAAGGTCATTCATGGTGATGTCATTCTCCATATTGAAAGAGAAATGTCACACAAAATTTTCAGCAAGTGTGGGCCATGTCATGATCGATCCCTTAGGTATACTGAAGAACCATTCCAATGCTTGTGCTCCTAGGCTATGAGGAAATAGACATATCAAGTAGTTATTATTGTAAGTGACTTCCTGAAAGCCATGTAGAAGTCTTTAACGTGATCACAAGGATCACCCTTACTTTTATACTTTTCAAATTTAGGTATGTCGAAAATGTTTCAGAAATGGTTGTCACAACATATCCTTATCAAAGGGGTAAGGACATAGTTCTTTGTATAAGTATTTTCTATTGTGTCCTACATTGCTCTCTTGTAGAGTAGTAAGTGTATTCTTCATCGACTGCAAATCTTGTTGAATGAGTTGTTCCTTTGTGGGTGATAGTGGTCTGTTCACTTTAGCAACCTTGAAAGTTGTGTCATCATATGGATCCATGTGAAACTCACCTGATTTTGTCTTAAGTCTATCCTTATGCACATTCTTACTCGAAGAACCTAAGTTTTCTAGCTTTTGACTGAGTTTTAGTATCTGTTGTTGAATGATCTCTTCTTCGATTAAGGGATCATCTTCATCGTCAAACCTAGGAGGTGGTGAGTCCTTGCGCTCACATTTAATTTTTACTCTATGTGAAGCCTTAAAGTAAGGTCTTCGTGAATCACCTGTTGGTTTTGGTGGGTCATCTTCAACATTGTTGTTACGTTTTCCTGAAGTGGAAGCATACCCTATGTCAAAAGGGTTATCCATGTCTATGAGGGATGGTCATGGTTGATTCTTCCATTTCACGGTTAATGGTTTTAATCACCGCTTCACACTCTTGCGAAAGCCTAGCTCCTAATTCAAGAACTCTTGCAAGTACTTGGTCTTTGTTATAATAAAGGAGCTCATCGAAGTGAACTAAGTCTAACTTGTGTTGTTCTTTGAAAGAATCAGACTCCTCTCTGCTATGATCAACCAAAGGTTCTATGTCTTTGACTTATGAAAAGAGAGGTTCTAACTTATGTCTAGTGAATGGGTATGATGTGAAAGGATTTTCTTCTAAGTTACGCTCGTCTGGTTTAGATGCCATTTTCATGATTCTAGGCATCACTAGTCGAAGTTGCGCTAGGTTTTGTCTAAGTGTATTCAAGTTATACGAAACCTAGGTGTATGTGATATGATTTGTTTAAAGTCCCACTATCTCAAAAGATGTCCTAAGTATGAAGAATATGCAAATGCTATTGTATTTAGGAACAAATATGCAAATTCTCTAGTAAATCTGTCAAACACTCAACTATTTTAAACACTATACCTTAAGCTATGGTTTCAATGATAGGCACAAATCAGATAGTGACAATACCCTATCAATACCTAGGTCAAGTTGAAATATCAACAAGATCTAAGCACCAAAGTTGTACTGATGCGATCTCTCCACGAGATATACTATGACTAGTTCAAATGCCAACAAAAATCTAAGTCTTTGATAATGGAAGTTACAAATGTGAATAACGTAACAACACTACCCTGACACGTTAACCAAGCCTAGAATAAGCAAGGTGTTAGTATCAATATGATGTTATTGTGATATGAACAATGTAGTATCAACACTCTCAAAAGGCCTTAGATGTTGTTGGGACCAAAACTAAGTACAAGTATAGCAAGAAGTTATCAATCATGCGAGCAGCATAACGATACAATAAGGAAACTTATATCAAGTTCTCAAGAAATGAAAACAAGATGTAAGTGTCACAATTATATGGCTAAAATGTAGGCAGAGTAACAAATCAAAGGGGAAATGATGATGAAACGAAATCCTAGCTATGAAGATGATCCTAAAATCAAGATCATGTGGCCATCAAAGATATAAGGATGCATCCACACACTTTAGACATTTAACAACTCAGCCGCAAACATGGATGAGCGTAAATGGACAAAAAAGTGGTGAACACTATCTATGACAACACTCCCAAATGATGCCTTCTCTTGTCCCAAATGGGCAACAAGAATGCAAAGGTATAGATCAAAATATGTGAAAATAAACTAAGTGTCACTTGGGTAGAGTTTCACCTCGTCCAGAAGGTGAGAAAGAAACTAAGTGAAGTGATACATCATTTAATTTTGTGATGAGAGACACTTAGATCTAACTTAAGTGGATTCTTTACCTGTTCAAAAAACAAGGTTTTGAGTCCAAGCAAGTTATCACTTTGTGATGGTTTGACAAGACATGATAATGGACTAGCAAAGTGGGCTCCTTGATGAAATGGCTTTCCTAAGTAGTTCACTCAACTAGGTGTCAACAATTTGTCTAATGTGAGCTCAATTTGCCAAGGTTTCCCAAGGATTATCTCAGATTTACTTTACCCCCTTCTGATACAATGAGCAACTAGTGCATTCAATTGTATCATCACTGGGGTCGCGATACAGAAAAAACTTTGACTCTAAACTCACAATGTATGACTAGTCAAGTGGGTAAGCAGAGCGCTTCCTATTTCATCCACGAGGTTACACAAGATGTGGATTACTTTAGGGTTCCTAGAACCACCCCATTTTTGTAGCTTAAGGCATTATGCCAAAGGGGTTATGTTCTAGTTGAGTGGATAGGGACGTACCCTTTTCCAAAACCTGCAATACAGTGTTATGTTTGTGGTGTGTTTTTTATCTTGTTTAACTTAATGTGGTTTTAAGTAGCACACCATTTGGCAACCTACAATCAAACATGTATTAGTGGTTTTGTGTTTTGAACCTCCTTTCTTTGACAAATGAATTTGGTCCTATACACGAAAGGTTAGTAATTTTCCAAAAGATCAAAATATCATGAAAGAGAGTTTACGTGTTGCTTTTGATTCCCAAGATCACCAAAAAGTGTGAGGGAAGAGCATACACAACGCGAAAAACTCAACTATAAATAAGTAATGGAAAATACTTGAAGTAACTTGCGAAAAGGAATTCGTTTTAACCAAATTTGAAGATTAATCCATTATGAAACATAAATCAAGTGTTTTGAAAGAAATAAGAAGGTTTTGGAAGTGTTTTTGGTTCCCAAGATCACCTATAAGGCATGAGGGAAGAGCATAGGCACTTCGAAGACCTCAATCAATTAAGAAATGAAACACTTAACTAAGTTAATCAAAACAAAACCAAAGAACCCTGCAAACAACTGTTAAGAACCTAAAACAAGTTAGCAAAAAAATAGAAATTTTGATCTTACAGCTCGTAACAAATTTCAACTTTTAACACAAACGCCTGCACTCCCAGACTGATGTATGCACACCCCAACCGATGAAGAATACACGCCCTCACCGATAGATACACGTGGCTATAGAATGGGACTGTGGAGTTTGACACCAATGCTTGGGAAGAATAGGCATATGCACTAGGGTTTCAACGGATACACACCTCAACAGACGGGTATGTTGGAAGGGTAAAATGCAAAGGATAAATCTGTTTTGAAAAGACACCTAACATCCAGACAAGTGGTACGCATACATTTCAGTGCTTATGCATGGGATAGGATGGATACACATCCCTTTACAAATGGACTGACAGTTCAAAGTACAGCCAGATGGATGTGTATGAACTAGTTCAATGCATGCACTCTGTTTCAACATATGCATGTCGATCTAGGACACCTAGTGTACCCCCTGTAAAAACCTCAAAATTCATAAAATGAAAAATTTAAAAATCAAATAGGTTAGTTATTGACCATAAAATCTATTTCTAGCTTGGACCCATTAAATGCTTAAGCAAAAGGAAGATAAAGCCCTTTTAAAATGTGAAATCTGTTAAAAGACAAGCTTTTAAACCCTAGAAAGCATAAAAGTGGTTAGAAATGGACATGTAAAGCCTAGAAAAGACTTGAAAAGGACTATGGAGTAAGTCCCACTAGGGTGTGCCAAATGTGAACAAGGAAACAGTTTGCAAAAGCTATGAAATGGGGTAAGAAACACTCAAGAATCCCCAAAGCTTTGAACAAATAGTTCAATGGACCATCAGATAAGAGATAAACAAGGATTCATTACTTTTGCATGCATTAATCTTGAAGAAAACAAGTAAATATAACATGTCTAGTTATCCTCTACTCTTGAAAGCTTTACAAATGAACCTAGATAGATTCTAAGTAATCAGTTTGTGATTGTGAGAATGGAATCTCTCCATTAATGGCTAAAGAGCCACATGGTTTCTTCCATTTACTCAAACTTGAATGGAAATAGCAAAGCAAAAGCAATATTAGCTCAATATGACAAATGAAGAAAATCTCTAATCCTAGCAATAATACTATAGTTTAGCTTAGAGAGGGGAAGTGTTCTTAGAAAATGACTTGGGGTAGTGGGCTATTTATAGGTTTCTTATTTCAGAAATGAAATGATTTGGTGCATGTGGGACAAATGAATAATCCAAAAAGCACTTTAGAGAGTCAAAGTAAGATTTGACTAGGTTTAGAAGAGGTTAAACATGCCTTAGGCTAGTTAACCTAGGTTAGGCTAATTAATCCTGTTTAGAGAGGAATTAGGGGTTTAAGAGGGTTTTGAGAGGTCTAATCAATCCAATGAAATGGATTGATAGTCTAGGAAGTTAGTAGAAATAGTCTAGAAGGGTATAAGAAAAGGGTTTAGTCAATAAGAGGCTATAGTAGCCTGCTTAATTGATTATAAGAGGAATACGACCAAAAGAATGTCATAAGAGGGGAGTTAGATAGGTTAATTGACGGTGTATCATCAATTTGCGAGGAGTGAGATAGTTAGTGCAATATTAGGAATAATAGTGCTTCGATCAAATTACAGGTGTCTATTGGGATTTTAGTGGTAAAATCTAGGCTACATCTAGCGACCTCGGTGATCTTGGTGTGACCTTGGAATGACAAAAGGTGACCAAAGGAGAACACCTTGTGACACTTTGGAGGAGGTTTTCTAAGCATTTCCACAGACCCAGACGCCCAGAAATAGGTCTAGGGTGCCTGCAGGCGCCCCTGTCCCTCTCCAGACATCCCAATCCAGTCTATCCCTCCATATTTACATTTTCCAAGGCTTATGTGTGACTCTGCTTTGTCTCTGTTCAGCTAGTCAAAGCTTCGATCCAGTCTAGACTTTACTGTGAATCAGCTAAGGATTTTTACTCTCTCTTTGCAATTAGGGTTTCATTATTTATTTTTTGGCTTCTTGGGTGTAATTTATGTACTTCGTGGTTATTCATTTACTGCTACTATAGCATTCAGATTAGGCTCTTATTTTACATTTGAGCTTAATCAGTGGATTTAAGGGTGGTATGCTTAGAATTCACAATGTCTTGTATCCATATAGATAATATGAGCAATGATCTCCAAGCATACTTAGTTGAGGGTTTCTATAGTATGATTGTAGTATGTGTTGGGTTAGAAATATGAAACAATAAAAACCTTTGGATTTATTCTAGATTGCATCCAACTTTATGTCATGTTGGCTTTAGGAAGATTGCACCCATGTTTTGAGCATGCTTTCAAAGGGAATCTTCTTGACAAAGTAACCTATTAAACTAAAATACTAAAGCCATAAAACAACATCAAATTTAGAAAGAGGTAAAATAGCATCCAAAGAAGTGGTATTGCCTTATCGAAAACCTTCAGAAAAAACTTGTACAGTTGTTTCCTGAGAGATGGCATCATAATTCATCGTAGTTTTAATAATTGTACTTTGGATGTGGGTAGCCATATGAAAAGAGTGCCCAAGGCAAGTTCCCTGGAAAGGACTCGATAAACGAAAAGCATGTGAAAGATATCCCACATTTATGATGTTTAAAAAAAATAAAAAATAAGAAAAACAAAACTCTTTCTATAATTATTTGATCATTAATTGTTTCCATTTACAATTGTGGCAGAATGTCTGTCAGTACGAGAGATTATTTTCAAATGTTAATAAAGTTACCCTCAAACAGGACCCTGAGAGCATTGGTAATGCCATCTTATTAGTTGCGGGCACTAACATCAAAGGATCCTAACAAATTCTCAAAATGAGGCTGACAAACTTGATTTGGTTTTGTGGGAGTAGGAATTTTGGCTATTCCAGCAGTCACCCAAGAAGCTGGGATTTTAGCTTCAGCAGTCACATGTTTTCTCTGCTGGTTGTATATGGTTATAACATGGCTTTTGGTTGCAGAGGTGAATGTAAATACAATGTGTGAGGTTGACTCAGGATGGGTATCCCTAGTTTCAATGGCAATGCGAACACTTGGTAAAGGAGGAGTTCAAGTAGCGTGTTGGTCATACTTGTTCATTCATTATGCACTCCTTGCCTACGTGGTGCGATCTTCTAATTGTTTTTTATTCTAAAAATGTGCACTGAGGTTTCGGAGCTAGAACATGGGATTGAGGCCGATGAAGGAGGGATTAATGGAGCAACTGCATATCATGCCAAGAAAAGCAAATACATGTCAAGCGGTCCCAATTAATGTCATAAGTGGCCACCAAAGCAGGCGGTTAAGAACATAGGTTTAAATGTTAGAATAATTTAAAAGCTATTAAAAGACAATTATGCCAAGTGTCACACATATATGTCAGGTCGAACTCATATACCACATTATTTACAAGCACGTTTACCAAGAGTTGAGTGTGTAAAGGCTTAAGTGAATTTTGACAAATGTCATGCAAAAAACAATTGCAAAGGCTTAAGCAGATTTATTTATTGCTCTCTAATAAAAAATTGCTTTGGAAGTGTTGCATGAAAATAGGGAAGTCATCCATGAAAATAGGGAAGTGTTCCATAAAAATAGAAATAATTATGACATCATTTTGCTGTATGGGAATAAGGAGAATAAGGAGAAAAATGTATCAACTGTGAAAATTGATATTTGTAAATGAGTTAAAAATTATATGTTGTTTAAAACTATTGTTTAGACCATATGAAATAAAAAGAGTTGATTGCAATTGGTTGAAAAAAATTTGAGCACTAAAGTGATTACTATAATTACCTGTAGTAATAATCTAAATACAAGTGGCAACCTCTAATTCATAGATAACAAAATGAGTTTTTGTTTTGGTGGAAATATACCTCCCTTACAAGAAATTATTGTTGGAATATTTTTTAAATGAATCATTGGGAGGCTATGCAAATATGTGAGAAGAAAGCTACTAGTTGTAGGGAAAATACCAATGGTAAAGTCCGCTTCATCTAAACCACTAACATTTAATTTTTGCTGACGTCAGCAAATAATTGAAAAAATTATTTAATACACGTCTCTGTTTCTTCTCAGTGACCAGACATCCCGTGACACCTGTCATTGCCAACTCGACTCCAAACCCCCCACTCCTCACACAACCAATAAATGAGTCTCCCGCCACAAAACACGGCTAATTTTTGTACCGATATTACAACCTACTTTACGCCTCGGCCAGGAAAATCGCTACGAAACCGTTATGCGATCGACGGCCCATACGACCAGAACTATGACGTGGCAGAACTGCGGACCGTAGGATGATGCACGGCGTAATTTTCAACAGGGTCATGCTTTTTAGGTTGCATACAGTCTTTTCCTTGGGAGGCGTCGAATATTTATTTGGAGGCCCCGACCGTGAGCGAGCCTTCTGTAAATGCCTTCACCTGGAATTCAGTCTTTTGTGCGGGGATTCGATCGCGTGATGTGGGGGTCGAGTGATTGTACGGGGAAGAGGAAACGTGTGGAGAATAATAATATCGAGAATCGTCTGTATGGATTTCAGACGTTTGGAGATCCGGGGTGCCCAGCAGATTTTGACGGTCCATTCCGAGACAATATTCGCATTTTCTTGCAGGATTTTGCCCGCCTCGAGAATTTCCTTGTCGACGGGATGACTGTGTGGTCGATTGCACTCCGGGTCGACGACAGTTCTTGTATTTCAATGTTCGTTATGGAGGAGATGGTACAGAATGCCCTTCGACCACACTGTGATTATTGCCAATTCATAGGTAATGCCTCCACGACATATACGTTGTGTATGTGAATTAGCTGTAATAAGTAGTTGATGAATGGGTTTTTTTTGGGTTTTGCAGGGTGGAACCACCATTTAATGTCGAAGTGCAGGTACCACTTTATCATACCTGCTCAGAAAAGTAACGACAAGAATATAACAGAGGTCGTGACTGTTTTGGATATGCCGAGCCATCTGCTGCATGGAATGTTTCACTCCAATGGTTTTGGGCATTTGGTTTGTATTAATGGAAGAGAGAAAGGGTCCAAGAATGCCTCCGGAAGAGAAATTATGGATCTCTGGGACCGAACTTGCGCCATGCTCAGAGCCAGGTAATTTGTAATAATTGTGAATCTTTGTTATTACGTAGGAATTGTTATCGTGCTCTGTAATTTATCCACCTGACTCCTTACTGGTTAGAATTAGATATGGCTGGAAATTGCATGGTTAGATTTTCTTGCAGGTGAATCGTTACAAGTTAAAAGAGGGTTTTTTTTTCTGTTTGAATGTTTTGCACCCATTAAAAATTCGTTGTTTTTTTGAATGGCGGACTGTGCAGGAAGGTTAGCGTGGAGGATGTGGGGAAGAAGAAGGCGATGGAGCTCAGGCTGCTGCACTGCGTGGCATACGGCGATACGTGGTTCGGCAGGTGGGGTTTCAAGTTCGCGCAAGGAAGCCAACAGACCTACCTGAAAGCCATTGAAGCAATTCGAGGAATGCCCTTGTCCGTAATGCTCCAACATTTTCGGGGACAGGTCGACCATGACGTGGCGTCCGTCGTGGCAGTCTACCAGAAGCTGAGTGGCAATTCCGTGCAGACGGTGGGGAAGTTGATGAGCTTCATGATGGAGTTCAAGTCTCGCCTTCCTCGGGAAAAAATTAAAGCGACGTAATACGGCGCTTCTGGACATAACGACCCCTTGCCGCTGGTCAATGAGGAGAGTCCACCTGGCCACACGCGTCATTATGGAGGCACTCAGGGTATGCGGCGCCAACAGGTGGATTCCACGTCAGCACGTCCGAGACGTGGCCCGTGCCCGCATCGGGGACACCGGTCTGCTGGACTTCGTGCTCAAGTGGCTGGGAAACCGTGTCGTCGGACGCCACGTGGTCCGTAGGGCTTTGAATCCCGTTACCAAAATCTTGGAATACAGCTTGCAGGAAGCACAGTCAGCCTCCTTAGTGGATGCTGACGTGGACTCAATGAGAAGGGATGCCGTGTGGAGAGACATTGTATACCTGTACACGCACGTGATTGATAATTATAGAAGTGAGACGGCCATTCCCACTGCGGCGAGGATTATTCTGCAGACTAAGCATTTTGTTAAGGATTACAAGGGTGAAGTGACGAGGAGGGGTTTGGCCAATCAGTGGGGTTTCGATGACGACGAGATGCTGAGAATCATGTGCAGAGTCAGGCTGAACGACGAGCGTTTCGCCGCCGCCCCGCCGCCGCCGGAGTTGGTTGTGATGCCACCTTATTCCACAATTGGTGACTTGAAGAAAGAAGCCCAGAGAGCCCTGAGGGAAACGTACTACATAACACGTGAATTCCACGTGGAATGTATCGCTGAGCTGGAGGGAAAAGACGATGATCTACTGTTCGGAGTCATCGAATCGGGATCCTTCGTGGCAGTCGAAGGCAGGGGCATCGACGTGTCGAGTGAGTTTCGGTATGAGGGAGGAGGCGCTGACGCGTGGACCGTGGATTGCCCATGTGGCACCAAGGATGACAATGTCGAGAAAATGATTGCTTGTGACGGGTGCGGCGTGTGGCAACACATGCACTGCGCTGGAACTGCTGACGTGGACTGTGTTCTGAATCTGTTTTTGTGCCAACGGTGTGCTGTGGACCTGGTTCAAACCCTGACGTAGTAACAACCGCATTTCTATTACTGTATATACATGTAATACTTCATTGGTATGTTTCAATGGAAATGAATGAAATGAAAGATTTTAATGACTTTTACGAGATCAAATAGTCTACCACAGTGGTATGATATTTAAAAAAAGAAAATTCATATCAGATTTTTTATAATGGATCTTGATCGAAAAACTGGCAGTCTTGTTAAGTCTTGTTTATTCAAATAATTCGTTTTCGTTCACTTTCAGATTACTTTTGAACTGGATACGAATATCTTCATAAGCAGTGCACTCTATGATGAAGTGTCATTCCGTCTCCACCACCCCCTTACTACAAAAAATTACACCAGGACTCACGGTTTATGGGACTATAATTTATTACATGGAGCTAATATAAATACACCTCTATCATTAACATTAAATTGAAAAAGATTGATTGTTTGTACCAATATATACTCGTACCAAAATATCAATGATTCATACCTGAATATTAAATTTTACTGAAAATTTAAATTGTTTCCAACCTTCATTTAAAAAATACGCTAATGTTAAATCTATTTTCAATATCTGTTCATGCCTTATACACGCTCCTCCAAATGAGGAGAGTAGTGTGTTGTAAAAAAAAATCTATAAATAAAAATAAAGTAAAGTATGGAAAGGTGGGATGTGCAGGCAGCATTGCACAGGTTAGTTGTAAAATTAGTCTTTTAAACACATTCATGCCTTCCGCCTCTAAATATGTTTGTCAATAATCTTTCTTAATATTCTGCTGCAAAAGCTTCACTTCGATGAAATAAATTTGCTTGCCATGATTTGTGGAATTTAGCTTGGATGTTGGTGGGTTGTAGTTACAATACAGAAGAATCGAGATTTAAGAAGTATAACCACAAAATGCATGAATTTGTTGTCCACATCGCAAGGTGTCATCAATTTTTACATATTTCAAAATTTAGGACTCGTTCCAACCCTTTAGATTGATTCATCAAACAATGTGTATTAGTCCCTGCCGCGCAGGATACTATTGTTGTTGCTTCCCCCTATTAATTTGTATCAGACTGCGTGCAAAATACAACTTATCTATAGTTTGTGTTAAATTTTTGGAAATTGTTGGTACTATAACCATTTTAGTATTATTTCTGTGATCAGTGATTGGTGGAATGCTATTACTCATTGCCAAACCTCACTCCTTTTTCGGCCTCAGATGTTACCTGTTTTTCTAAATTTTTATTGGCTTCTCATAATTTGCCATGTACTTAGACTGTTGTTGTATCCTTGTGTCTCCACCTAGTTTGCTACATACAACTGTGATGCTATGGCTGCCACAGAAAAAAAAATCAACACGGATGAACAGTATTGGACCGGCCATGACTAAAGCAGTGGAGCAATCTCTTGAGGGCTACTAAACCTTCGATTGCATTTGTAGGGACTGCAGCGGCAAGGCAAGTTGGTCCTGTTATAGGGATCGTTGATATCTACGATTGCAAAGATGCTTACTTACTCCGCATAGCACTTCCTGGCGTTTGAAAGCATTTTCCCTTCCTCTGCATTACAGAAATTTGGTAAACCATGTGGTGTCCAAGAGACTAATTTCAGTGGCAGGTGTCAGAGTAATGATTTTCTGATTTCAAAGCAATCAGATATAACTGATCCTTTTATGAGATTAGAAGTTCACAACATTTTACCGATCAATCCTCCTCCCACTGTTGAATTGATGGATTGTCAGAATGTGCAACAACAACTTGATTCAGGAACGCAAGAGAATTCAATTTTTACTCTTATGGATCTTCTTGTGCAGTCTGATTCTCCAACCAATGGAGAATAGGGTTTTGAGAATGTCCACTCATGCACATTTGGAAATGATTATTTTATGGAGGAATTTGGTCAGATGTTTGATATGGGTGGATGTAGCAATGCAAATGATTTAGCCACCTTTCTTGATGCCATAGATTTGCTGAAGAAAACAACATTTCCAACTTCAATTTTGACCTTGACAGTTTTCCTCTTGTTTTGTCCCTGCTTTATTGTTTTAAGTTCTATGGATTATTGCAGGGGTTTTAGGATTACACTGAACATGGAGAGGAGAAAAACACAACCGCAAGAGCCTACTCTGAGAGCTTTTGCTTGAACTTTTACCCACGAGAAATCAATGCATTTTTATATCCATATCAGTCATTTTCGTATTGTTTTGTTTGTTGCATATGCGGAGATAAACTACACATCTCACAATATGTATCAATAAAGAAAGACATATTCTTATGACGTGGTTTGAAGAATTCAAATGCACATAACTAGAAAGAATGAAGATCATTAGCCTAAAAGTTTTCCCTTTCCCCAGTAGATCAGTCTTCCATAAAAGAAATTCAAACCCGTATTCCTTAGGAAGACATGTTTAAACTCACCCTGGTGATGAAAGGTCTCATTTGGTGAGATTGGTGATGGACCTTTGGGCACCCCATATCTCAGTATGACACAAATTGATTTTACCATCTGCTACATTAGAAATGCTCTCTTGCACCAGTTGTCAATTCTAGATGGATTGCCACCGACGCAGAAGTTTTGTGGATCCAAAGACTTCATAGTGTGCAGACAGTATGGGTTTCATACAAGCTCTAAGTATTTTTCTGGGTTGTGATCTGTCAGGGGCTTCTTAGAAAGGCTCGCTTATCCAAGATTGGTCTTACGGATGGGCTATATTTTTATTGCTTGAAATTGAAAACTGTTAAGCATCTGTTGCGGGCCTGTCCTTATCCCAGATCCTTGTGGAAGTTTGTGAAGACCAAGTTGTTTGCTATTTTTCATGGACCTCTTCATTGGCGGGCAGTATTGTTGGGTGATTCCAATGTCATCATATCATTATAATACCACATTATTATAAGGTCAATAACCTATTGGTAACATACTACAACTTATCCAAAGTTCATATATATGCAATCTAAAATGATTTTTGATACCACTATAAAGGAGTGGGCCCTTATGGGCCCCTTCACCACTCAACATTCATTTTCAACTAAAGCTAGGGTAGATCAAAATAATCATACAAATGGTTCGAGGCTTTTACTTTGAGGTGTAACAACACTTGATCTAGCAACAATGACAATCATATGACATAAACCTCAAAACATTCTCAATCCTATTAGGGGCATGAATCAAAATAATAATGTTAATCTACCTCTACAACCACAAATAAAAACACAACCATGTAAAGATTACGATCTTCTAGACCAACTATGGAATACTTAAGCCGAGGATTATATTCTTGAATTATTAAAAGGGTCCATTGTTTATAAAGACATAATTCACAAATTCCTTTGTGACACTATTGTACTGAGTAACACTAAACCATCATATTTTCATCCATTGTGTATACTTTATAAGGAAGTGAGGACATAATAATATTTGAAAAAGAGGATCTGCCATGACTGTACATATCCTTTACATATCTTGGTGCACATAAGAAAGAAGGGAGTTAAAGAATGGTATTTTTGATATTGGATCCGGATTAAATATATGTCATATAACATTATTAAAAACAATGGGAATTGGTGTTGAATCTATCAAGTATTTTTATGTTCAATTCATAAGATTTGACATGTCTCTAAGAAAACTTTGGGTAAGGTTATTTTCAATATTTTTTGTGGGATCAAAAACACTTTGTACAATGTCTCAAATAATGCTTAATAACTTGAATTATAATATCCTACTAGGAATACGGAGACCTTAAGACTCACATTATGGAGGCAACCCCTTCAACCCTACAAAGATGCCTAAAGCATGTCCATGAAGGATATGTTTACACATGCCCTATAGGTGATGCTCCCTATAAATATTGTGTAATAGTTGAGTGGACAGAGAATGTTATCACATAGTCATTAAACCATGAAAGTAAATCATACCAGTGGAAAACATTGAGATATACATAGTTAAAGTAATTAAGGTTGAAAAAACTAAGGCTCATGATGATGTTATTGTAGTTGAAAATAATGAGATAGTTACTAAGAGCATATGAAAATTTGATTATTACAAGTATATTAATAGTGACAATTATGATAATGATAATGAGTGTGTATTTGGTGATATCAACAAATACCTAGTTCGACATAATTTTACTCCAATCCCTCTAGAGGAACACATGGATAATTTAGACTCCTTTGACATTAATTTATATAAGAATGTCCCATCACAAGAAGACTCCCAAAAACAATAACAACAATAATAGATGGATGAAACACATGAAACTCCCACCCCAAAATAACTTGTCATGATAGTAATGAAATTAAAATGGTGGCCATTTTTCAACACAACATGTGATGTGCCATATATCAGTCATGATCCACACTATATGGTAAATACAACCAAATAAGTGCTATGTGTTTCAATATATTTTTTATAATTGAATGGTGCCCCCTCTAGTTCACTCTATAGGGAGCCAACTCTAGTTCACTATAAAGGGGGCCAATGCCCCTATATAATAGTGTTTTTTTGGCCCTAGTGAAATAGAATTGATTAGAACTATAGGGCATATTCTACCCAATGTGCTCTTTTAAATAAACATTCCACCAAGTTCAGTATGAGTTGACAAAATGAGGCAATAAGTGTAGAAAAATGTATAACTAATGATATCCCAAAATTCATACAATATTTAGTAAATAATATAGAAAAATATACATTCTTAAAAAATTAAGATTTCTCAAAAACCAACAATGGAATTTCGCACACAAATGTTATTTTCATGAATCAACCAAAAAGAGATTTGACGAAAACTTTTGAATTCCATAAAATTTTAGTTTTACATCTGCATCCTATAGTGTTTATTCCTCCTTTCCCTCCAATGGGTGTGTAAAAAATATGTGAGTATGTCCTACAAAGGACACAAACGTGTTCTTCCAACATAAAACAGAGTTCATAAGATGCTCTAACCTTTCAATCTCCTTAGTACATACATGAACATACTCCTACAATTTATAATTCATGTTATCAGACAACACAAGACTACTTGTTTATTACTAACAATGACATATCTATTGCTCATACTATTTGCCCACAACATTTGGTGTTCATGATGATGTATCTAATACCTTTATATGATGGATCATTAGTAACATGCTCCTAACCAACCTCTTATTCTAGCTCGGATGAGATACTTACTACACATAACTTCTTACTTTGCATAGCTTGTTCATGTACATATCTTCTCAATTGGTTACTTGTTTGCATGATTACACTCCCTTGAGTTAGTTTATAGTTATTCTAATCATCTAATACAAACATATACATATGTGACTAAACCATTAAAATTTATAAAATGGGTGTACGAGGAACCTTAATTTGTTTTAGAATTAGAGATCTAGAATAGGAATATAATAGAGATATATGCATGTATTCATATATTTTCATATTTAATTTGAATCAATAATGTACATATTTGGACTAGTAATAATCATTAATTCATTTGAACATTAAAGCACGTGCTAAATACAATAAAACACAAGTGAGGAGATCTAGTTAGCTTTTATGATACTTCGCAAGCTGATATGGGTCTGGAACATGGTGAAATAGGCTGGAAAAAGTCTAAAATGCTTCAAATTTGAAATAGATTGTTAAAATCCTAAGGGACACTAGTGGTAGATTATGGAAACTAGCGTACCAAGATTTTTTAGGTTCTACATTTTTTCCTTTGATGTTTTATGTAACTTTGAATGTTGGATCATGTGTGATAGACAAATGTAAACCTCTATGTGCGATCACGATCCCAAAAGATGTGTAGAATATCTTAAATTAGACTTTTTTCCTCCAAACCATAATTCTCTTCAAAGACATTTGAAAATGGGTCAAAAAACATTGTGGTACCCCCGCACCACCTACATAACACTACTCTGAAGAGGCATCAAACCCACATAGTCCTCCACCTGTTAGAAGTGAAATTGTGTTGATGTAACTACATAAATACAACTACAAATTTGAATCTTGAACACTTGATGTTGATAGCTTGACTTGGCTTGAAATGTTATTAACCTGACTTGGGATGTTTTTGGTGTGAACTTTGGTTCAAATTTCCTTAGTAAAATCTAAACACGGGTTGAAAATAATAATGTAAACACAATAATAAAATTGTTATGCTCCATATTATTTCATTCAGATCATACAAATATATATGAGTATGTTTAATATATATATACACGAGTTGTTTTAATAACTCTTAACTCACTAACAAATTATCAACCTCTAACTATATTATTATTAATGAGTTGTTTTACAACAAATCATGATAATAATAATAATATTAATATATCACAAATGTATTTTCTCACCCATATGAGTAATAAAACCATATAATTCCTAACATTCTCCCCTTAGTGTGAACATGGGGCAAGGAGCAACTGAAAATAAAAGCGTATACCAATGCATATTTTAGGTCTACATATTGGTGTCTAGATCTTGTTGTCCGAATCTTGTTGCACATTGTCACCTACATACGAGAACTTATCCCGCTTTTACTTCCAGTGATCTTATCATTGGTCGATCATCTTCTAATGAAGTATGGTAGTTAGAGGATATCTGCAGTCAGAAAATCACTACGATGAATTTCCTTTCTATACAATTATTTTTTAGATTTTTGCACCTTCCATGCCATATCACAACACTTTAAGAGATTACATTAGGAATATCACATTCCAAGAGAATAGGCACAAATTCTATTCTTATTCAAACACACAACTGAAAAATAAAATTGATACTACTACAGATGTGCGACCCCATCGTTAGTGGTTGACGAGAGGTCGTTGATTGACCTTCACCCTCCTTTGCCTCCATCCTCAGATTCACGTGTTAACTCAACATAATGTGAACATAAAGCACATTTGTTTCCACATTGTGTTTATTCTTTTCTCCCCCACAATGTGAAACAATTTATTTCCTAGGACATTGGGTAACACCGAAAATGTGTCCATGAGGCAATTTTTTATTTTAAATATTTGGTACTTTTGACACTTTTTGGAAGTTGACCGAGTATGACACAACGAGGATGAAAATTTACTCATAAATTTCAGATAAATGTCATAGAATCAATAACATACAATGACTTCGACAAATTATTAGTTTGATATCCTGTAAAATGGAAAAAAATTTATTCTATGACAAAGTTAACCTAGACAAGATGATAAATATGACACAATATTAATATTTAATTACTTTATTTTAAATACGCATACCTAATGACACAAATAGACTATGGTGACACATTGACCATAAAAAAATATTGAAAAGACCCCTTGTTTAAATTTAAAATAGTGCAAACCTATAAAATAACAACATATATTATAGACTAAAAACTAAGCACATAAGTTAATAGATATAACTAATTAGTGATCCAATAAACATAAAAGAATACTAAACCAACCCTATTTTTATGGATATTTAATACTTTTGTTTAAATTGTGCATAAACAAAATCTACCAATCATAAAATACTTGTGTGTTGCATTTTTTTAACCAAATGTGAAATTCTAGCCACAAAACGTTTGTTTGACAACAATTTCGCTACATCTACAGTATGCATTTGAAGTTGATGTAAAAAAAGTAATGCATCTCTTTCTTATCTTTCCAACAAAAATTGAGACATTAATTCGATATCATATGAGTAAAGTATGATTATTTTACTAAAAACTATCTACTAGTACGCTGGAATTTTTCTGATGTGATTATTTAAACCTCCTTTTTGTTGTTGCAATTGCACAAATTTCTAATTCTATAGACCTTTATGTCACTAAATGATCCTTATAAAAAAAAAATCACACACAAAAGCAAATCTCCATGTACAGGGGCAACAAAGAATTAAAATAGAGATGCCCCATTCCTCACTTAAAATCCCATGCAAGCTCTTAGAGATTCAACCAGCTCTGATACCAAATGTGAACTTTGGTTCAAATTTCCTAATGAAATATAAACACAGGTTGAAAACAATAATGTAAACACAATAATAATAATATTGTTATGCTCCATATAATTTTATTCGGACCATACAAATATATATGAGTATGTTTCCTATAAAATAGGTAACCTCCTATAACAACTCTCCTTAACATATACGAGTTGTTTTAACAACTCTTCCTAACATATACGAGTTATTTTAACAACTCTTAACTCACTGAAAAAATTATTAACCTCTAACTATATTATCTATTAATGAGTTTTTTATAACAACTCATGATAATAATAATAATAATAATAATAATTTATTACAAATGTATATTCTCACCCATGTGAGTACTAACACCATATAATTCCTCACATTTGGTTGGATTTAGAATGCTTAAAACTTTCTTATGGTTTGTTCCTAATGCCTACTCTTTAAATAGGGAAGTTTAGGGTAGCTTTACTAAAGAGTTGGGGATGAAGACCAAGTATAGGCTTTGTCAAGTTTCTAATTAGCGACTAACTGAGTGAATGAGGTATGTTTTTTTTCTTTTATATTCTTCCACGAGATGTAATTTTGTACTAATGTTAGCCTATGGTGCTAAGGATAACTTGAGAAGTAATTATGCTTGAGAAAATCAATTGTTTTCATAAAGAGGACAAAATCTTAGAGTAAGGGATAATGTCATATGACTATTTTGTCCCACCTATAAGGTAATGTCCACATGGGTGAAATATTTTAAGTAGAAATATGGAAAATCTTGACATGAAAAGTAAAATTTATATGAGAAATACGCTGAGTCATATGGGTGTTTTGAGTAGTAAAATAAGATACTATGAGGTGTTTATAAGCCTTTGGAGAGGGTAGGATAATGCATTTAAGCTTTTTTTTGTGGCACAAGTCACGACTGAGTGATGTAAGTAAAATTATCATCCAGATTGTCAAATTTGGGTGTCTACATTTCCTCCACTTTAAGATAATATTTATTAAATTTTCTAATTTAAAGAAAACATAAAAGATTGTGTAAACACACATTTCCTTTGCTTGATTGCTTGAATTTTTTGAATAGTGTATGTGTAGGGCCTATCTTTCCATGTGGATGTAAAAGACTATGCCCCCTTATCAAGGAACATAGAGGTGGAGATTGTAGCAAAAATAATGGCAAACCAGGGGTTATCAAATACCTAATTTGAATAATTGGAAATAAAAAGTTCAGGATAGGATCATCATACACAGAGATAACACCAGGGGTTGCAGATAGTCACATTATAGAAGTTTGACCCATGAGAGAGAGTGCGTGATAGGATCATCACACAGAGAGATAGAAAATAAAACAAGCATACAAGCACACTAGCTCACACACAAAATCATGCACAATGTTGAATAGAAAGGCCAAGTCACTCCATACAAGGGATACAAAGGTGTCACACACATAAAAGAGCAAAGGGCTACACAAGCAAGACAAACAATACATAATCCAATGTGTACAAAAATATAGAGAATAACTAATAGGTGCATAGAAAAAGATATAATAGTCATGGGCCTATGCACAAATATAGGGGGCTCAAAAGTGGACACAAATCCAATTTTAAGAAAAACACAAGCTCATTTGGTTAAAGCGCGAGCACGTTCTGAATTATTAGGTTTGGTTGTTACCAAGCCTAAAACATGAGTGTGTTATAATGCGCTCCCGCTATAACATGCTCACACTATGACGTGAGTGCGTTATAGCACGCTTGTGTTCCTATGTGCTATGTGGTATGTGTGGTCGAGGCATGCTTCTATGTAAAAAAAAAAATGTTTAAGTTTAAGAAATAATAAAATATAAATATGAATAACAATAAAAGAAAAAATTATACTTTAAATTTATTTTAGTAAATATAAGATGTTAGGGTCACTATGCACCTTATGGAACTAGTCTCACAACTCCATCTGTCATGGTTTAGAAGACAGTTTTTCAGATTCTAATATGGTCAGTACATAGGTATTTTTTAGGATTTCAGCATTCAGCCTTCAAGCTTTTAGGGTTTGAATTATACAATTAATATCTATTTTATAAAATAATATAGGTGATGTTTAGGTTTTGGGGCCTTTTGGATTGGTTATTGACATTTGTAGGAGTTTTAGATGTGTTATTGATATTTGTAATATTTTTAAGATTTCATCATGTTCTCAGACAACTAAACCACCTATTTCACTCATCTGTTTTCTCAACATTCATCCAAAGATTCCTCTCACTTGCCTTTACCAAAATTTCCCTTACATTGCACAAGAGCAAGGTTCATTGGTCACTTCTTGGTTTGTCTACACTACAAACTCTTCAAGTAAGCTAAAAGCATCCCTAAACACCCTTCTTAATCTCAAGGAAGTATGACAAGTTTGATTAATATATATCCACTTGTATGGGGTTCCGTAGGAGAGGTATTCGTAATTATGGGCTCGGCTTTAAGGAGTTGCATCAACCGTGCCACAATAATAATTGTATTCTCATGAATAAACCTGGAAGTGATTTGGCAATCTCAAAAACAAACTTATCATAATAATGGCAAATAAATCCAACTAATAACAATTAATCATCAATAACTAAATCCGGTGGCAAGACAATCAATGTCTACCATATACCACATCCAAATTCCAAATTTCATTTCATTTAAATTCACTTTGAAGAAAGGTTGGGGCAATGAACTCGCCATTTTCTTCACGCTTTTAGAGGTCCATAATGTCAATTCGATCCAAATTTGGCAAATATGGAGAACTTGGAAAGCCAAATTACATTTATAAAGATAAGCTCAAAGTGAAGGAATGCATTTCCTAAGTAATTCCAATCAAAATTGTTTTCTTTTTCTGTTAATATCGGCTAAAACTAGCCTTGATATTACATCCTGATAAAAAAAAGTTTCCCAGGGGCCGAGGAGATTTTAAACTTATCTCACAAGCATGGGTAGTTCTCTCCGATATATCAGAAAGGATCCTAATGACGTCATGAGAAAAAAATAACGAAGGGCACAACCCACCTTCCACAAACCAATTCCACATGCACATCCATTTCCATTGGCATTTCCACAATCTAAATGGGAATAATTATTCAAGTGTGGATTCCTTTCCTGAAAATTCCATATTTGAGGACCACAAACCACAACCAGAACTCGAAACAAAAATAGGACTAGGAACACAACCTAGACTGGAAATTTGAGAGTATTTCTGAGGTTCAATTTATTTTCCAAGATGCATTAATCCAATGTTTGAGAATGTTTCTCCAGATGCAACGACATTCTGATTCAGACACTCGATGATTCATGATGTCCAATCCCCTGCCACAAGACCCCAGTAGTCCTCGATCTTTAGATACATGGAGACACCGTTACTTGGCTTCCATTTATAACAATAGAGATATTTTTAAATTCGTGTTATGACCTCTAAATATGTATGCATTTCAAGTTGTTTGGAAATCACATCACTCCTTTGCTAGGATTTATGAATACCCCTATATTTTTGAAGGTGCTTTTGAAAGCATCCATGGGTTTATCATAGAAGGAATTATAAATGAATAGAAGGTCACTAAGCCATAGGTCAGCTAACTCCCATTCAAAACTAAACAATAAATATTTACTAGGTGATTGATAACCCCTGTGTGATCTTAGCCATTCCCATGTTGTTATGCTTATTTTGTACAAGCAGACTCAATGATGGTTCTAGGCACGAGACTAGGAAATATGGTCCTAATATTTTCATGCCCTTTTAGTCAAGTAGTTGGAAGCCATATTAGTCTTATCAATACTTAGTACTAATTACCCATGAAATATAATTCTTCATATTTCATTTGTTTTTTTCATCTTCCATGTCATACTGAATAACCGATTTGACAAGGGAGATTCCCTCTTCGACAGCGATACACCAAATATGAATATGATCCTCGAGATTCGACCCTCATCCAGCCATAATACCAGTACGAACTCCTTTGTTGGTAATGTTGCACGGTTAAGGGTTAAGGGTTTAGTGTTTAGGGTTTAAGCTTTATGGTTTAGGGAACTTAGGGATCAATGTGCAGGGTTTAGGGTTCATGGTTTAGGGTTTATTGTTTAATGTTCATAGTTTAGGGTTAAGGGCTCAATGTTTAGGGTTTAGGGTTTAGGGTTTAGAGCCTAATTTGGGACCACCCCTTTTTTAAAAAATCGTTCTTTTAAAAGTAGCAGGTCGTTTTGTGTTTTTGTTGCTTGCAGTTATCTCAATTGCTCTAAAGTATCCCCAGGGAATCATATAAGCCAAATTCACAAATACCCACACGCCAAAACTCACTCTATCCCTTCGCCAAGTTTTGTCTCAAAACATTTTATTTATCTATTTATTAAATAAATAAAGTTCTTTTGAAATAGTTTGTGTTGAAGTTAAAACTCGTCGTGAATTTCCACAAGCCGGTATTACTTTCGCATCTAAGAAGAGTATTCACGCGGAGAAGAATTTTTACACACTGGTTAATTGGTAAGTTATTTCTGAGCAATTATTTGTGACTTCTGGCGTGTTTTTCATTTTTATTTATATCTTTTGTTTCTGCTTTCGGTTTTTCTCCGCAATTTGTTAGGTAATTCCCCTTGAATCTGTTCGTCTATTCTGCATAACCAGATCAATTTCCTGGAGTTCTTGGAAGTCATCCATGACCTCAGACAAAGGTAAAAGTTAATCATGGAGTGTCAATTTCTGACAAAGAAGGAAGGAAACAAGTCACATTTTTGGGAAGAGTGATCTTTTCATGCTAGTCGCATTTTTTTAAGCTGTTGGGAAGGTTAGAAATTCACATAAGTCATTTAATTGAAAAGTGGGAATTTTGGAGCTGCCTGGAAGGTGGAAATTTGGAGGCTACTTGGTAGGTTGTTTTTTTTTCCCACAATTAAAGTCAAATCACTTAAGTGAAAAGTGGGAGTTTTGGGGCTTCCTGGGAGGGTGAATTTTCACACTTCCTTGCCTTCATGTTTTTTCCACCAAAGAGGTTTTATTCACCCATGCAAGTCACATTTTTTGGGAAAGAAGCTTTCTTCATGCTAGTTGCACTTTTTGGGAAGGATGATTTCTCCATGCAAGTGGGAATTTTGGGGCTGGTTGGAAGGTGGGAATTTTAGAGCTGTTTGAAAGGTTAAAAATTACCACTTCCTTGCACTCTTATTTTTCAGACAATTCCTAGCCAAAAAGTGCGACTCACTTTGGCATAGCTACATGCTTTAAAAGATATTTATTTTATTTATTTCTAGCTAAGGTTGGCACCAAAAATAGGAAGAAAGTCAAAACAAGCAAGCAGGCTAAAAATAAGACTAGGAATCTTGCTAAAAATAAAGAAAGAATTGCAAGGAAAAGCAAGTTAATCTAGGCAAACTTGGGCGCCCAAATAAGGAGGAAAAACACAACTTATTATTAAAAATTGCTAAAAATAAGTAGAAGCAATTGGCAAAATTAGCATGCAGTTTCCTATATAAGAAGTGGATGTCATAAGTGAAAGGAAATTAATTCTTTTGTGTGGAGCATGCTTCCCTGGAGAAGTTTGACGCCCAGGGTTGAAGTTGTGAGCATTAAAAATGATTTTTAATCGTCGAGAAGCATCCAATTTTGGCGCTTAAGGTTGGAAGTGCTTTGTCTTTATTATTTTGGCTATCTACATGTTGATGTGAGTGCACATGTGAATAAAATAATGTTTTTAGTTTGCTTGGCATGCAAGCAAAGTCTAAAAATTTAGGGCAACATGCTTTATAATTAGATTTCGGTGAAGAAATTGGGCATTCATGCCATGGATGCCATGTTTTTCTAAATCATTTGTAGGTATACTTCATAGGTGCTCATATTGATGAAAAGAAGGCAAAATCAATGTCTGATAAATTGAATATATCTTCAAAATCAGGAGGAATTGCACGTTCTGCATGAATTGATCCAATTGTTAGGTCCTCTGTCAAAAATATAAGAAAAAGATCTTAGAAAAAGGTTGTTTAAGAGTTGATGAAGCATGATGAAAGAGAGGGATCAACAAAATCATGCATTGTTTTCAGGCTTGTGGAAATTAATGATACAAACATAGGGCCGGAATCTATCACCAATTTGATTGGCAAATCCAAAGCCATTGGTATGTCATCTCTTATGCGGGCAATGAGGAATAACATAATTATCCAAGCTACAACATTTCCATCTATAGACCAGTTGCTTGAATTCGTTTTGGAATGTGTGAAGATTTATCATCTTATTTTTAGGACAATCAGGGATGCAACAGGGAAAACAATGATCAAACCGGATGCACAATTCATTAATTTTTGCCTCAAGATCCCGACACGGTCTGTGGAAATTACAATTGGCATGCAGGAAGCTTGTGATAGATGGGAAAAGAATAAAGCATACTACATGGGTATAATGAACAGTAGATATATGAAGAAACCCAGAGCACCATCAAAATTCCCAAGGAATATTTCATGGTAAAATCTTGTGCAGGAAGTTGATGATATCACCAGGTTGCTTTGCAGGATAAATGGGGAAGCTAATGCTAATTATTTTCACTCATGGATGTATGCCTTTGTTAGAACAATTAAAATCAACAGAGTAGATTTGATAATTAATTGGGTAGAGATCATTAGTAACAACAACAATGAGTAGCTCAGAAGTGCGAGGTAGACATTCAATTTCAAAATGACTTCATACATTTTGTATGCCGCAACCTCACAGGGGATATTCTCCAAATTGGATAGATGGGGCATACTTTCAAAGGATCCTATTTATGAGTGCTTCCCACAGCTGACGATTCCTTGAATGCTATAAGGATTATAAGGAAGTGAACGATGGCTTCTTCTATGGATTCATTTACAAGCTAAACGGTGATATGAGGGCCAACAGAGTGAGCAAGGAAGCTTGGGAAGCTGTCTCCCAACATGGTTGTATCTTCATCTAGTTCATTGACTTCACATATCTCAGGGTTAGTGGTTTCTCAGGAGAACCAGTGAAGTTGCCGAGGTATCCAAATGATAAGTGGATTATCATGGAGTTATGCAAGCAAATCCTAGAGTTGCAAGACTTACAATCAAAATGGAATAGATCTACAGTTAGCTTCCTAGTCACAGTAGGCCATTATAGTTGTCAGAGCATCCACAAAGCCAGAGGATTCGAAGCAGAAATGTCTCTTTGCTACGATCATGAGTTCTTCCCAGCTCAAATGAATTTTGATCCTTATGGAGTAGCAAAGAAGACAATCTCTCAGGAGTACTCGCATGTCCTTTCATTAGAGGATTTCTAGATGAAGTGCAGGAATGGATACGAAGTCAGAAAAGGAGATTTCAGTAGACTATCAGCTCAACAGATTTTTGACTATGGTTTGGCAAGGATACCTGCAACTGCAAACCTTTCAGATGATGGGCATGTAGTACTTGACTCATATCGTCAAATGGGAGGAGATAAAGCTTGCTCTTCTAGATAGTGTAGGTGGTAGTCAGACAATTGAGGAGAGATCTTCAGCGGTTTTGGTTAACACCTCAAATTGGTTGTTGACAAAATGGATATTGTTTGGATGAGGCTTTGATGAACCAGATCACAGGAAATTTCAGCACAGGGAATATCAACAACAAGAGGAATCCTGAGGGTGAAAGCAGTAGAAGTCCAGAGAAGCTAAAGGTACATAAAAAGACTCAGACGTTGGAGAAAGGCTAGTCTACATCCCTTACACGAGTGTTACTTTCACACGAAGCTTCTCCTGCATCAAATCATAGCACTTCAGCAAATCCACTACCTTAGACGGACATAGTCATTCCACCGTTGAATCCAACATCATTCGTATTTATTCCTTAGCCACCCAGTTCTTCACCTCTTCCTACAGAAAGGTTGAAAGCACAGATGGTGGAGTTTGAGAGGGCATTATCCTTAGATGACATAGGAGAAGGAAACATAATACGGTGGTGAATTCAGATGCAACAGAGCATGAGTAGGAAATGGTAGTACACACTGAGGCTTCTCATTCCCCGAAGAGTAATTTCTCATCTTGGTTGGCTCTGTCAGTCCCGGAGGCTAGAGAAGAAATCAACTTCGGAAGAGGAAGACTTGCACAGTTGCTCATGAGCTTACGCGAGGAAAGGTAAAAGACCTAAAGTTGCTAAAGTAACTTCAAGGATGGTTATTGAAGAATCAGGGGAAAATTTGTAGAATTATCAGTCCCAGCTTGAAGGAAAGCAGAAGGAAGAGATAACAATGGTAGACATATCAATAACTAGAGTGCCACTGGGGAAAATCACCACAAAACGATTGAAGCAGGATACTTAGATGATGATAGACGCTTTATTCCTCAAGTTTGACAAGGAGAAGACAGAAAAATAAAAACTTCAGATGCAGATCTCCCACTTATGTGAGATTCTCACTAAGGTTGTCAAACCTTCCTCTCAGCCAATGTTAGTAGAAGAAACAGGTGAGCCATCATTTGATTGAAGAAGTTGAAGATGCAGGTAATCAGGTCAAAGCTATTGCTAAAAGGAAAGGGAAAATCATCCACCAAGCTTCAGAGTAGTTCAAGGAAGTACCACCTAGCCTGGAAGATATGCACAGGGCATTATCTCAGCTAAAGCAACATATAATAGGTATAGAAGATGAGAATATAGTTTCTGAGAGCCACATGAATACCTTAGATAAGATAAATGTCACTTTCAGAGGATGTATTAATTACAAAGCAAACTTGTACTTGATGGATTGATATATAAAGGGCTAAGTAGTTGGAGATAGCAGTTTCTTTGTGCATGGAGATTCTCAAGCTTATGCTGAAAAAGATGCAGTTGCTAGAAGACAAGATGAGAGAAGTGTCCAAGAACATAAGTTTCTTTCACTACAGAAGAGGAAGTTGATGATATTTGTTACTATACGAGGATGCATTCCAGACAAGTTGTCCTGCTTCTCTTGAGGAATTTATTCTAGTTATTCAAAAGAAGATTCGACGAATTCGTCATGCCTTTCACGTTGGATTCAATTAGCAAACTAGTGAGACTTCATGCAGATACCAAAGAATTTGGGCCTCGTTTGGAGAAAGTGAAGGTAAGTATTGATACTCTTTTTTAGGGGATTGTTGCGGTTCAAAACTAAGAAAGAAGTTGTTGCCAAAACATATGGGAAGACACTGAATCACATATTTGACAAGTAAATTCAGTATCAGAACAAAGGGAAAGCGCGAGGTGTTACAGCTGGCATATTTTCTTTCTTCTCCTTTTTCTTCTCTTCTTTCTTATTTTCTTAGACAAAATTGTAAAACTAAAGTAATTGGTAAAAATCCATTACTTTAAGTTATTTGAAAAGTTCCTTTAAATTGAGAATAGGTGACAGATATGCACAACCTTTGATCTAGTCTTCAGATGCATGTCACTTAGAGAGGAATTCCAGGGAAAGATTACCAGTTTTTCCTTTTATAGCTTCCACATGTGTGAGTTTAGTTATAGTTTCATATTTGTAATTCCCCCTCCATACACTATAAATGGAGGAAGAGCCTACGGGTTTAGGGATCAAAATTTGTTAATCAACATCCTTGAGTTCCATACTTTATGTTGCATCCCTTGATGTTTTTTTTTGTGAAAGAAAGGGGAATTGAATAAAGGAAGATTCCCGGAGAAATTTGTGTCCATGGTGCATTTGATTCTTACTTATGTGTGGATCCTTAGATAAACTTTATGTTATCTGATATTTATATTAGAGGCTTTTATTTTCCTTTACTTCTGAATATTGTGTGATCTACTTGCTTATTTAATCGATGTGTATGAAAGTAACTTTGTAAACTATTGGTTGAATTACATATCTTCCTTTCTTCTTTCCCAAATTTCATTATTTCCCCCTTCTGCATATATTTCATAATAGTTGCTTACTTGCTGCAGAATTGCTAAGCTATGGTTCATGAGATTTTTAATTAAAGTAAAACCCCCTGTAAATAGTTATTAGGATTCATACTTACCAAATTGATAAACATATTACATGGGAGCCTCACCGGTAAATGAGGGAGATTTATCTCATGACTGCCTAGGTTTTTAGATGTGCAAAAAATCTAGCCAACATTTTTTTGCGACTCTGCTGGGGACAACAATCATTTAGCAGGACATATCTTATCTTACTAGTTCCCATCCATATTGAAATATCAACCTAGCTGAATGTCCATTCACCTGATCCAGCAAGGCTCAAGGAAGAACTGAATATTTTTATAAATTACAGGAGCAGTTTAATTTTAGTCATCCTCCTCAAGTTAGAAGCCGCATATCAAGTCTTTCACTAGGAAGAAGAGTACAAACTCCTCCAAATCTAGATCGTCTACAGCATAGTCTAGCAGCTGAGATTATTCACCAAGTCTACTCTCGGGGAAGATGTGCTCCCTTCATCATGCAGAATCAAAATCAACAGCCACTTACTCCTTTAGCACTTGTTTCATGGGAAACAACTTTTGGGCCCCTGAATCTAGCATCTCCTATGCATGAGTTTCCTAAAGGATCAAGAAGGAATTTCCCAAAATTCTTTGGGGATGGCAAGCAGAATCCAAATGATCACTTGGTAGCATTCTTCATATCTTACAGAGTACTTGCAGTGAAACATGAATATGTGTCAGTCAGACTTTTCATTGAGACTCTGCATGACTTGGCCGAAGAGTGGTTCTATCAATTAGCTCCTGGGACTATAAAAAACTAGGCATCCATGTGAGAGCAATTTATAAAGAGGTTCAAACATGCAGAAGATGCAAGTACACTAATCACCCAGCTGATGTAGTTGAAAAAATAACCACATGAAAACATGAGGGACTTCATTGCCAAGCACCAAAGGATTTTATATAAAATCCCCACTTCTATTGCGCTTAATGACGAAAACCAGAAATTTTTTTTTATAAACACTTTGCTACCTGAAGTTGGATATTAGTTGCGAAGGGCAAGACCTGTAAATCTGTTAGAAGCATAGAATGTTACAATTGAGGTTGAAGACAACTTGATTATGGCTGGAAAGATCAAACAATCAGCCCATAAAGTTGATGGAACTTCTTCAACAAGTACTAGTGATCCTATGCTACAAAATTTAGCCAATGACATGATGTAAATTAAGAATTGAATATCTCAAGGAGGAAATACAATGCCTTCAAGAACAGCTCCTACTCAGACTTTTAATGGTCAAAATCATAATCAAAACTGACTTACTGCTGTACCACAAAGGTTGGAAATTGAATCTGCTTCAAGGAACAACTTGGAAATGAATGAAGAATATCATGTTGTTGGTGATAATGAATCACTTGACGAAGAATAATTTATTGATCCCACTGTCGAATCCAACATTGGCTACCTAGACTATGAATCTGATGAAGGCTATTACGAATATTTTGAATATAGTGATGGTCATACATTTGTGGTGTGCACAAGGTCTCAAACACGTAAAAATTTTGAATCTTCCTCAAGTGGACAAAGGAGAGAAAGAGAAGATAATGGACCAGACATTACTATTCTGAAAAGAGGCAGCTCACTCCCTTCTTCTTTAGCTCTAAGAGACAAGCATGTAAGTACCTTTGATCAACATCAAAAGATGAATGGACAAGCATCTGATGTAAGTCAAGGTATATTTATTCCTTCTTTCAATATTATTGACTGTATAAAGAAGACCAAGATTCAAATGTCAGAAGTTGAGTACTTAAGGGCTTTTCCCGATCAATTGAACAAGTTGGTGAAATATGTACAGAGTAATGGTCCAAATAATTCACTGAATAATGCTTCGTGGGGCATCTTATCTAATCCAAAAAATAATCCTCCTTTTAATAATGTTGCAACTTCTTCTCCTACTACGTCTGAAAGGATTGAACCATTATATGTTTCATTACTTATCAATGGTTATAAATTGAGTAATTGCATCTTAGATTCTAGAGCTTTCGACAATGTTATGCCAGCCAGTCGCAGATGCTCTCGGTCTCAAACTGACAAAGATTATTGGAAGATATTACTTAATGGAAAGGCAAGTACCTCTCATTGGATAGATTAAAGATGCGCAAGCAATACTTACTTCCTTTCCAGATAAAAGACTAAAGATGACAATACTGGTGGAAAATATTCAAGTATCTTATGGCATGTTATTAAGTAGAAACTTCTATAAGGAATTGGGAGGTGAGTTCAAGATGGATTGGTCTTGTGTAATATCCCAATTAAAGGGGTTAATCAAAAGCCAGAACCTGAGAAGAAGTCAAAGTATACAATCTCAAAGTCTGAAGACCCTAGATCTCAGATCCTTTTCCAAGAATTTGATCATAGAGTCTACTACTTAGAGTTGGACAAGGAAGAATCCCAGCCCATAATTCAGGAGCCACATCAATTGGACAATAAATTTTGGACTCTAGAGTTTGATGGTAGTTGTTGTTTGCTTGGATTTGGTGTAGGTGTTGTGCTTGTTTCTCCTGAAGGAAACTTGCATGTGCATTCCTTTAAATTAATGTTTTAAAATACTAACAACACAATTGAATATGAAGCACTGTTGTTAGGAATGGAAGAATCTAGAACAATGGGAATTAAGTTGTTGCACGTAAGAGGGGATGTTGAACTAATTTTAAGGTAGATATGTGGTCTCTACTAGGTAAAAAAGGATAAACTAAGGCATTATAGAGACCGGGTCTATTCAGATACTTTGGATTTTGTGGCTTTCTTAGTCTAGTATACCCCTAGGGATCAAAACTCTAGGGATGATTCACTGGCAGTCACTGTAGCTCTATTAAATCCATATAAGCCACCTACATTCTTCAGATAAGGCAATTATAAAATGGAAATGGTTTTTCATCCAAAGGTGCCTAATTATGTTCAACAGTTGTAGGTCTTCAATGATGATAAGTAGATTGTTTCTTTCCTCCAACAACAAGATAATTTTGAAGAAATATACTATGAAGGAAGTAATTCACTTCCAAGACAGACCACACTGGGTGAAGTGGATTCAAATATCGAATGCATTCAGGAGATCATTCAGCTTAAGGGAAAAAAATTTCCTAAAGGCTTAGTGTCTCTTGAAGATACGTTCGATAAGCACGATCAAATGCTAAAAAAGAATAAAGAGTGTGGAGAAATTTCTTCTTCTGATGTGCAGTAATTGAATTTGGGAGCTAATGAAGAACCTAGATTGGTAAACTTGGTTAAGTATTATTCAGAGGCAGAACAAGAAGCTTTTTAAGAAATATATAGATGTCCTTTCTTGGTCTTATCAGGATTTGAAGACATATCAACCTGATGAAGTACAATATTATATCCCTTTGAAGCAAGAACAAAATCCCTTTAAGCAGAAGCTCTGGTGGTATAATCCAACAATTTCAGGTACCATCTTTATGGAAATTCATAAGTTATTGGATGCAAAGATAATTTACTCGATACATCATTCTGAGTGGTTGGCCAACATAGTTCTCGTGAGGAAGAAAAGTGGTGAGAATAGATTGTGTGTTGATTTTTGTAATCTCAATCAGGCCTCATTGAAATATAATTACCCCATTCCTATTATGGATCACACTTTACAAGTTTTCACCAGATTTGAGATGTTGTCAATGCTTGATGGTTTCTCAGGATATAATCAGGTCAAGGTAGCTAAAGAAGATCGATATAAAAAAGCATTCATCAAACCTTGTGGAACATTTGCTTACCAAAAATGCCTTTCGATTTAATCAATGTTGGAGCCACATTTCAAAGGGCTATGGATTTGGTATTTTCTCATCTCAAAGATAAAAGCATAGTGGTTTACCTGGATGATCTCACAATCTTTTCTAAAGAAAGGGGTAATCACATTTCAGATTTAGAAGAAGCCTACATCCAGTGTTGTAAGCATGGGATCTCCTTGAATCCCAAGAAATCTATTTTTGTTGTGACTGAAGGAAAGCTGCTAGGACACATCATTTCAAAAGAGGGAACCAAAATAGATCCTGAGTGGGTGAAATCTATTCAAAATTTTCCATTGCCAACCTCTAAAAAAGGGGTTCACTCCTTCTTTGGTAAGGTTAACTTTCTCAAGAGATTCGTCCCTAAATTTGTTGAACTAACTCATCATATTTAAAATATGATGAAGAAAACGTGGGATTTCAAGTGAAGCGATGAAGGAAAGGAAGCATTCAAGAAGATCAAAGTAGCTTCGTCTAAATCACAAGTCTTGGTATCACCAGATTTTAGTAAATAATTTATTCTTTATTGTTATTCCTTTAAACACACAATGTCAGCAACCTTGAAGCAAAAAAATTAAGAGGACATAGAATCCCCAATTGCTTTCGTGAGTATGCCTTTAAAGGCTTATGAATTGAAACATACTCCTATGGAAAAGCATGCATATGCAGTTGTGAAGGCATGTAAAACATTCAGATATTATATTCTTTCTTCACATACTATGGTCCTTGTTCCCGACAGTAAAGTCTATTCTAACACAACAATAACTAGGGCTATTAAGAGGCACGTGGGTAACCAAAGTGCAAGAATATGAATTGGATATCAAGCCTAAAAAGATGGTTTGAGGAAGCAGCTTATGTGAGTTAATGACCAAGAAAAAGGCAACTGAGTCAAAGGAAGGCGAAAGACTGCCTATGGCTATTTTTATAGATCTGGTAGATGAATGGTATAACAAGATTTCCTATTTCATGACCTATGGGGAATGTCTAGATCATCTTTCCCACAAATAGAATTTTACTATTAAATTGAGGGAAAAATAATTTTTCCTTTGGGATAATGGTCTGTATAATAAAGGGATTGATGGTGTGTTTCTTAGATGTGTAGATAAATCTCAACAGGCTCAGCTGCTGAAACAATTTCATGATATGGCTTGTGGTGGTCATTTCTCATCCCGAGTAACTGCACACAAGATCCTTCGAGCAAGGTATTACTGGCCCACACTTTTTCAAGATATTGCAGATTAGGTGTCCAAATGCCAAGCGTGTCAGCATTGTTGGACGTGTAAAACTGCCTGCACTGCCCTTAGAGCCAGTTATAATTGAAGATCCTTTTAAGAAATGGGGCATGGATTTTATTGGTGTGCTTAACCTAGATTCTAGTGTTGGCCTTCATTATATTCTGACAATGACTAATTATTTCAGCAAGTGGGTAGAAGCCATTCTCGTTAAAAATTCCACTTCTGTGGAGGTGTGTAATTTTATCAAAGAAAATATTGTCATAAGGTTTAACGCAACTAGTAAAATAGTAGTAGAAAAATTCCTAACTTATCTTCTGAGGAGTTGATTGAATTTTTCTACTCACATAGAATTCAGTTGGTACATTCTTCCAATTACGATCCACAAGTGAATGGTCAGGCTGAATCAAGTAATAAAAATTTGGTAACAATCATGCGAAAGTTGGTAACAAAAAATCAAAGGACTTGGCATAAGAATTTGTTTGATGCACTATGGGTAGACATGATCACGCCAAAGAAATCTATAGGCATGTCTCCTTTCCAGTTGCTATATGGAAGGGACGTAGAATTTATCGTTACATTAGAATTGTCTACTTTGCAACTCTCCAAAGCTCTGGAAGATGCTACTTATATGGATGCTCTTGATAAGAGAACAATGTATCTAACTGAATTGTGTGAAGTGCAGTTTCAAGTGGCAGATAATATATCAGAACACCAGAGGTGGTATCCTAGATATTTCACCCTAAAATCTAGGACCACCCCTTTTTAAAAAATTTGTTCTTTTCAATGTAACGGGTCGTTTTGTGTTTTTGTTGCCTGCAGTTGTCTCCATTGCTCTAAGATATCCCCAGAGAATCAGATAAACCAAATTCAAAAAATACCCACATGTTAACAGATAAACCAAATTTGAAAAATACCGACATGCTAAAACTCACTCTATCCCTTCGCCAAGTTTTGTCTGAAAATGTTTTATTTATTTATTTATTTATTTATTTAATAAATAAAGTTCTTTTAAAATAGTTTGGGCTGAAGTTAAACCCCATCGTGGATTTCCATGCTAGTATTTCTTTCATCTCTGAATGGAGCATTCACACAGAGATGATTTTTTACAGATTAGTTAATTGGCAAGTTATTTTTGAGCAATTGTCTATGACTTCTTGTAGGTTTTTCATTTTTATTTATTTCTTTCTTTTTGTCTGTGTATTGGTTTTTGTCTGTTTTTTGTCTAGCAATCCCCATAGCCTATTCATTCTTTCCGCCAGAGTTTTTCCCGGGCCTAGGGTTTTGAAAATATATCCAGTGTTTTTAATTGCTAATTAATCTGTTTAAAAGTGACCAAGGCTCAAGATTCCTTCTGGAGATTGCAAGAGGTTGTTTGGTCCAAAAAGGTGTAATAATGGATTTTATGAAGATAAGAAAAATATTGCCACCAATGCGTAGAGCTCGAGAAAATATGCACTTTTATAAAAAAAGACACCTAAAACGTAGTGCGGAGTGAAAGTTATGGCACTTGCAAGTTTTTGCTGCTACATCTTCTCAGACCCTTTCCAAAAATGGAAAATTGTATTCTCCCCTTGTGTTTTCTTCACCAAAAATCCAAAAATGGAAAGAAATGCAATCTACATCCAAAACGTAGTTTTTCAAAGATGTCCTTCCTTCCTTAAATTTCCACGCCAATTCCTTATGTAAGTCGTAGTTTTTGGGGCAATTCCAAGAACAAGTCATTTATATTGCAAGGTGACTTTCCTTGGTACTTTCCATGCCAAACATAAGAGAAACCGTGAATTTTGCAAGCTTCATGTTGCTTATCACTTTTTTGTTGTCGTGACTTTATGTTTTTCTCAAAAAAGTAATTAGAAAAATCTAATACAAGTCGCCCATCTAAACTATTGCCTTCCTTCCACTTTTTCACTGCCGCGACTTCATGTTTTTCCAGAAAAAGTAAGTGGAAAAATCTAATACAAGTTGCTCATCTAAACTACTTCCTTCCTCTCACTTTTTTGTTGTTGTGACTTCATGTTTTTCTCAAAAAAGTAAGTGGAAAAAGCTAATACAAGTCACTGTACAATGGAAAAGTGACATGCGAATGAGAATTGCCTTAACTCTTCCTCGCACTTCCCGAGGTTCCGAGACAGCTGCACACGACTTCATGCTAGTTAGGTAATCTTATGAAACACGCAATAAGTGGCAAAGAAGGCCCTCCTAACCTGAACCGGTGTGATAGGCGAGGATAGCTGCTCATCTACAAGTAACTCTTCCTCGCTCCAATAAATATCGAGCTCTGTCATGATCCAATCTATGGGTTGTGGAATACGTGGAAGATAACCTTTAATTGGCTCAAAGACATATTCCCTGGGCTCCCTAGGTCCCGTGATTGTCATACAAGATCAATATAAGCCTAACTGAAATGAAATAAACTAACTATGCAAGATATATCTACAACATATATATATATATTCCTCTATTTTTTGTATTTTTGATAGAATTTTGAATAGAATTGAAAGAGAAACTAATCTAATATATTCAGAAAATGACAACTAAACTGATAACAAAATTAAAACAAACAAGGTAGCCCGGTGTAGCTACTTGCTTGTGCAGTTGTGAATTTTATCCTAAATAACTAGATAGCCGATTAACTTAATTGAAATATTCTCGATCCTACCTCAGAAGTGAGGAATGAATCATAGTTTCTTAGAAACTATCAATCCCCATAGCTTCCCTGGCAATATCAAAAATGAAACTTAACTGAAATGAAATATTTCACTACCCTATTTGATATGTTTTAATTAGAACTTTGACAGATAAAACCTGGAATTTGCAGGACAGTGGCAAATCCATTAGTGTATGATTTTGTCCCCTCAGAATGATCTCCTCATCCCTTCGTGTTCACGTGAGTCCAGAAGAGTGTGTATATGCTAGCATCAACAGAAGAAGGTATTTTGAACAATGGCAGCTTTGGATATAGACTGAATACAATGCGAGTAGGAGAGGGATAGCGCAAGTGACAGAGCTTGGCATATGCAATTCCTAGCGGGATTTATTGCGGGAATACAACACAAGTGTACTGAGAGATTCTAGAATCTACCTTCTGTGAAGAACACAACCTGCAACTCTAATGGATGCAATCTACAAATGACACTACTCTGCTCTAAACTAATTTGTACGAACAACGATGAACAAGACTAAAGCAAGAAGATCGAATGGCTTCTAACAGCAAAGGAAAACTAGCATGGATGCAAAACATGAAAATAAATTGAGTTCTAAGCAAGAAATTCAAATACTAAACAATGGAGATGAGAATTTGAGGGGCCATTTGCTTGAAAACAAGCTGGATACTTATAGATTTTACATTCACCTAAAGGTAATTCCCATTAGAACTCTTTTACCATTAAACAATGAAATAACACTATTCTAGGGGACATAAAACATTAATAAAAAGCAAAGGCGGTTGAGAAAAGCTGGTGAAAGTTGAAAAATTATGCAAGTTGCGATCAAAGGAGCGTGCTGGAAAACGCGTGAAGGACCGCCGCCCTGGCAGTTTCGTCACTAAAGGTCAAAATGTTGTTAAAAATGGGGCGAGGGATAAAATAAGGCATGAGGAATTTGGACAAAGCATTTGGGATGCTAACATATACTTCGTGAGCTTCTCTAGACCCCGAACACTTTGCGAGGTGACCTGTATCATCATTGGGGCATGTGTAACATCATTCTGGCGGTACGGTACCCTACATTTTGGGTACGTGCAGTAACCCATCTAAACTGTTGCCTTCCTTCCACTTTTTCCCTGTCATAACTTCATGTTTTTCTTGCAATTTTTAATGAAATGATGAGTTTAGATTGGTCATGTGCAAGTTGTAGTTTTTGGATTTATTTTTTCCCAACTTCAAGTTATATCCTTCCTTTCATTTTCACATTGCTGCCCTCTTTAATTTTCAACACAATTTTTTCCTCAGAGAGCCTAAGCGTAGCCCATGGGAAACACTCTAGAATTGCATGCAAAATCCCTCTAAAATCCTGTGCATATGCTTCCCAATCTTCCAGTTAAACCCACATAGCCTACTTATGTTTGCTTATACCCAGAGTGATTTCCAGAATTCAAAATTACATATGCAATTAAAAATAAAAGGTGATGAGTTTTGTCTGAATTGTTTACTGCAAGCACACTTATGTTTGCGGTGCACATACTTGAGGAGAACTGTAAAAGCTTCAAGGATAAAAGGGAAGAAATGTTAGAGGTAACACTCACAAGAAAATCACAGTCAGCCACTTCTAGATCCAGTTTGGTGAGAATCAAAGGAAAGGATTCAACAATATATGAGAGAAAAGAACATCTCATATTCAAGGAAGAGATATCATTCATGAGGTGGAAGTGCAATACAGATTGGATCAGCATGCAGAGAATGGAATAAGAACAAAACTGAGAGTGTTGCAGAAGGAATAACTTTTTTTCTCTCTTCTTCTTTCTCTTATTTTCTCCGAAAAAGCAATTGAGTAATCAATTAAATTGTAAAACTTAGGTAATTGGTTTGAAAACCGTTACTTCGAGTTACTAGAAGAAGTCAATTACTTGGAAATAGGTGGCAAACATGTAGAATAGAAGGTTCTATTTTAAGTTATAAATCATGCATGTCATGCAAAGAAGGATTCTAGGAGAAGGATTGCCAATTATATCCTTTTCTATAGCTTCCACATACAATAATTCATTGAAATATTCCTATTTGTAATTGTACTCTATGCACTATAAATAGAGGAAGAGCCTACGGGTTAAAGGATCACAAGTTGTTCTAGTAGAACTTGTTTAGCAAGAGCTTTTGTAATTAGAGCATTCTCGAGTCTTCAGACTTCGTGCTGGAACCCTTGAGGTGATTGATGTGAAATCTTGGGGATTGAATAAAAGGTGGAATTCTAGAGAACTTTATGTCTACAGTGATTTAATGGTTGCTTTTATTTGAGGTTTTAGATAAACTTTGTGTTATCTCAGATCTAGGTTAGAAGCTATTTCTTTCCATTTCTACTAAATGTTGTGAGTTTTAAGTTGTTTATTTAATTTGTGTGGACGAGACCAGCTCTGATAACTATTAGTTGAGTGAACACATCTTCCTTCTTTCCCTAATTCCATTATTTCCCCCTTCTAAAAATATTCCAATCACAGCTGCTTACTTGTAAAATTGTCCAGTTGTGGTTCACGAGCTGCGGGAATTAAAGTAAAACCCTTGAAAATAGTTATTAGGATTCACCCTTACCAAATGGATAAACATCTTACACGGGAGCCTCACCATTAAATGAGGGAGATTTATCTCATGACTGCCTAGGCTTTATGTTGTACATAAAATCTAGCCAACAAGAGGAAAGTAAAGGTGATATTTGACAAAAAGGCCAGAGAAAGAAAGTTTGAGATTAGTGACTCGGTCCTCTTATGGGATAAGAGACACGAACCAAAGGGTATGCATGACCAATTTTATTCACTATGGAAAGGGCCTTTCATAATCAAAAGAACTGTCAAAATGGATAGCTTCATCCTTGCTCATCAGGATGGAGTTGAACTATTGTTTCCCTTCACTAGGAAATATTTTAATCTTTTCTGGAATTGATAAACAAGGTGAAACACGTACGTATATAAATAAAATTTTGGTTGTTTTCCTTTGTTTAGTCAGTGTTGTGTTTTTTTTTGTTTCCTGAACCCGAACCCAATGGACAAGATACGAAACCAGAAATGTTGAGATCTCATCTTCACTTATTTCATACTAGCAGAAGTAAATATGTCCATAGATAGAGTCGACTAGTGTCCCTGTGATTTCACCCTAAAATTTGGGGCCACCCCTTTTTAAAAAAATTGTTCTTTTCAAAGTAGCGGGTCGTTTTGTGTTTTTGCTACCTGTAGTTATCTACATTCCTCTAAAGTATCCCTCCCAGGGAATCACAAAATCCAAATTCACAAATACCCACATGCCAAAGCTCACTCTATCCCTTTGCCAGGTTTTGTCTGAAAATCTAGCCAACAATTTACAAAGTGAAAACTGCTCTTGATCTTCTGCACTATAATGATTGACAAACCTTATATATTACACATCTCTGCCAAACATTTTTCTCCCCATATATACTTGTGCTATTGAATGCCAATTTCTCCACACTCTGAAACAAATTTCACTATTTCTCATATTTCCATGTATGGTATTATGCAAGCCAGGATGACCCATTGGAAGCTGGAAAAAATAACCACATTCTCATATTCACATTCATGATTCACTTTGATACATGTTCATATTCACAAGAACCTCTTCTTCCTTGAAAGTGTCTGGCTTGTCTAACTAACTCGGTAAGGATTATACATACTCCATAAACTTCAAATTTCTCGTGATAGATATGATTATTGCCAAATATATGTTCATTATTGGTGTCTAAACTATAAAAATGAAAGAATTATTCAAAAGAGCATAAAAATGCCTTCAAATTTTAAGTGGTATCCTAATCAGTCAGACCCAAAAATACCACTGGACTTGTTATTCTCAATTTATAACACTCTTGGAGCTCCAAATATTTCACAAGATATAGAAAAAAGGAGATAGTTGTATTGGGTAACATTTCTTTGTACCGAATTAATCTTGGATATCTGGAATTTCCATCTTTCAAAATATCAGCATATGAAAGGTATCAAATTATGATGAATCTCTTTGAATGTTATTCCTATGAAGCAAATGAACCCTTTTTCAGTTGAATACTCTCTGTCAATACTTATAAGAATGGGTAAGACACAGAACATTACAATGAGTGAAATAGTTCCCATGTGATGGGAAAAAGAAGATAGTTGTATTGGGTTTAACATTTCTTTATGCAAGCTTCCCGCAGGGAAGGGGTTGTTTAGAAAAAGGTTATACCAAATTCTTCTTGGATATATGAAATTTCCCTCCTTCAAAATTTTTGTACCAATTTCAATCATTCTCATTAGTATATTTTTTTAGGAGTCTTTCCAACAAGTATTTTTAGTGTTCAAGGTTTAAAATTTAGGGTTTAGGGTTTAAGGTTCAGGATTTAGGGCTTAAGGTTCAAGTTTTAGGGTTTACAGGGTTAAGGGTTTATGGCTTAGGTTTAAGGTTTAGAATTTAAGGCTTAGGGCTTAGGGATTAAGGTTGATTGTTTACGGTATAGGTCTCAAGGTTAAAGGTTAAAGGTTTAGGATTTAGGGCTCAAAGTTTGGTAATTAGGGTTTAGGTTTTAGTGTTTAGGGTTTAGGGTTTACGTTTAGGGCTCAGGGTTTAGGGTTCACATTTTAGGGTGTAGGGTTTAGGGTTTATGGCTCAGGGTTAAGGGTTGATGGTTTACAGTTTAGGGTTTAAGTTTATGGTGTATGGTTTAGGGCTTAGGGTTTAGGGTTTAGGGTTTAGGGTTTACAATTCATGTATGAAGTCTAAGTTTTGTAAAATCAATATATTGGTGGCAGTGCTAGAGTAGGTATGTTTACCTTAGCTCATGTAATGCACACTAGGTACATATTAAAAAGGGCAAAATCTGTAGTGTCCTAAATTTATTCCTAAGGCACTTATGTGATATAAATTATTACACATTTTTATAGATTTGGACTAGTAGAAAATATTATCTATTCCTGTTACCATATATTTCCACTTTTCTTGATCTATGTCTCAAGTTCACTAGGTCAACCCCATTTTCTCAATTTTCCCACTCAGGATCTACTTGTTGTATATACTAAGTTTCCTTGATAACTATGTATCATCTTCAATTGATTAACTGGCTTGACCTCCAACCTTAGAATGGTTCTTAGATACCTATATGGTTTCATTTTTGAAATAAGGCTCCATTCGTCCATGTATTACATTGATTTCCATGATAAATATATGCTATTGTTTGAAATTTGTCTTGAAAATCTATTTATGTAGCAGTTATTCGAAGCGAATTAGTTTCATCTTATTGATCTTGGTGTTTGATTAGCATCTGTGTTCTTGGCTTGGTATGATCTGGTTATCGTTCCTTTCATGGTAACAAGGAGATTGTTGACATCCGTTTGTAAGTTTTATTTTACACCCATTAAAATCCTTAGCCCTTGGTTATATGGAATGGTCATATGAGGGCTTAAAGATTGTGATTCCTACTAGTAGGTGCTTGACTTCACCCCCCTTTAATTTTATGTGTGGTGAAGGCAACAACAATTTATTTTGTTTTAGTGGCAACTAAAATAAATAACAGAGCAAAATAATAAAAAGCTTGTAACTTTTGATCGGTTAACTCGGTTTTGAGTGCCATTTTTTTGTAAAAATGCTTGTTTTTTTCATGCTCTTTCCATTGGAGTTATTTATTTTTAGACTTTCACTATAATTATAAAGTGCCAAATATGGAGGTAGTGTTGTAATCAATTGTGGACGCAATTTCAGCTAAGCCCGACGTCCTAAATTTTTGGGAGTTGCAATTTGTACCTATCATGGATTCTGAGAATGATATACTTTTCTCTGAAAGTATGTTAGACTTCAAGAGGATATTGTAAAATTTGTGGAAGAAAATAGATCGCTCAAGAAGTGGAATTCTCTTCTACAATCACTCATTCACGATAAGGATAAAATAATACACTTCCTGCAGAACTAACTTGCTAGCCTACAACATCACCATCATATTGCGGGCAACCATATCCATGCTCCTAGTCCACTTGCAGCTGTTGTAATTGTACCCACTGACATTGATCTGCCAGTCTTTGAGCCTAAACCTGCTTGTGATGCTTCTAAACATGTGAGGCTTGTTACTGCATGCTCTTCCACATCTGTGCCTATTACAGTACCACTTGTGTATCCTACTTCTGCTCAGCTGCTTGGCTTTTTTAAGAAGCATACCACTACCTTCAGTTCTTGCATGCTCCGTTATATGGGTCTCACTAGAGGAGTCATTGCCAGACATTCACAGGGTATTGTTTCCTCTATTCCACATGTTAAGTGGAATTCTCGTCATGACATTGGTTTTCAAGCAGATACTTCATTGGGATCACACATTGACATAGCTCCTTTTTTTGTTCGTTTGACTCTTTTTAAGGATCATGAGCAACACACAAGTTCTACACTTTCACTCAGGCTTGAGAAACCTGAGATTTCAGCTGTCAGACATGATCAACCTAACACACATTCTGATGTTCTTTTGCATGCACCCATTTTGCACCAAGTCATATGCAGGCATCTTCTTCATCCATCCGTGTTGATTTGGGGCGAATATATGATCACTCGTGGGCAGTGACATACACATTCATTGAGAGGACTCTACAGGTGTGGCTCCTCCATTATTAGGTCTCTTGCTCCAATTTCTATACCTTATGCATTGTGATGCTTCTTGTTTTGAGCATTTTTTCTTTAGCAGGTGTAGTGTATCTCTCTTTTTTGTTGAGAGATTTTGTATTTGTATTTTTGACACTTTTGGCATGTTGACAGTATCTCTTATGGGGGATCTATTCTGGTGCATTCCAGTGTTTGAGTAGTTGTTTTGACAACTCATACAGATTTGTAGCATCACTCCACCCATTCAGCAGTATGGGAGGGTGTGGTGTTGATCCTGCTTCTTTGGGTTTTGTGTCCTTGCCTTGTTACCTTGGATTTTCTTGGATCATGACACTCTGGATTTTGTGTCATTGCCTTGTTGCTTTGGTTATTGTTCTTGGATCGTGGCACACCTATTTGTAGTAGTCGCTCGAATTATGTTTGGTGTTTTTTTGGCACTTTTGACATCACTCCGTTGATAGTCTCCTTGTGTGGAGATATTCTAGTGAAACCCGAGTGTCAGTTGTTTTTGAGTTTTTTGATCGAGCAAATAGTGGATTCAGACCACAGTGCACACGAAACTTCTTTATTATTGTACGATTTTTTTGAGCCGAGCTTCTTGGGATGCCTTGGAGTGGGTTTTTACTCTCTTTACTTTGTTGTTACTGGTTTTGGTTACCTTGCAGTGTCCCTTTTTTCCCAGTTATTGTACATGAGTACCTCATCAGGCCTAGTTGTCGGGACTCATACTGTGGACATGCCACTTCTATTTTGGCCCCCTAGCTTCACTTGAGGGGGGGTGTTAGAGTAGGTATTTACCTTAGCTCATGTTCACCTAGGTACTTTATTTACCTTTATTGTATTTATCCTCGCCCACTTATGCGTGTGGATATTTCTTATATCTTATTTAGATATTAGGAGATATTATCTAGTTATTAGGTATAGTTCTTTCTCTAATCTATGGTATTGATTAGTTCTTTCTTTAATCTATGGTATTGATTAGATCCTTGATGTCTAGTTCTCTCCTAAATCTATGGTCTTAACTAGTTCTTTGATGATTAGTTATTTTCTTGATTTATGGCTTGATCTACGACCTTGACTGGTTCTTAGATTATTATTCCTTGCCTATTTAAGCAAGGCCCATTCTCAATGCATTACATTGAGTTCCATAATAATATATGATATTGTTGCTCATTTGTTTGCAAAGGTTTATGTAAAGTTATTCTGGTGAATTGATTTCATCTTATTGATAATGGTGTTTGATTAGCATCCGTGTTCTTGGCTTGGTACGATTTGGTTATCGTTCCTTTCAGGTAGGACAATTAATGTCTACCACGTGCCACCCTCTAAATTCTAAATTTCATTTTGTTTAAATTCACTTCAAGAAAGGTTGGAGGAAATGAACTCGTCATTTTATTCATGCCTTTAGAGGTCCATAATGTCAATTCACCCAAAATTTGGAAAATATGGAGAACTTGGAAAGACAAATTTCATATATAAAGATAAGCTCGAAGCGAAGGAATGCATTTCATAAGTAATTCTAGTCAAATTTGTTTTCTTTTTTTGTTGATACCCAGTACAGGACTGGGAACACGATGTAGATTGGAAATTTGAGAGGATTTATGAGGTTCAATTTTATTTTCCGGGATGCATTACTCCAACGTTTGATAATTTTTCTCCAGATGCAACGACATTCTGATTCAGATACTCGATTATTCCTGAATGTCTAATCCTGCCACAGACCCTAGTAGTCCTTGATCCTTGGATACAACGAGACATCATTACTAAGACAAACCAGGGACTTTCATGGAAGAAGAGGTTTCTTGTGAATATATAGTTTTAACACATCACATCACACCCTTCATTAGGCCTGATGACTACCCCTATATTTTCAAAGGCACTTTTGAAAGCATTCATGGGTTTATCATAAAAGGAATTATCAATGAATGAAAGGTCACTAAGCCATAGGCCAACTGACTCCCATTCAGAACTAAACAAGAAATATTTACTAGGTGATTGATAACTCTTTTATGTTCTTAGCCATACCCCTATCGCTATGTTTATTTTTCACAAACAGACTCAATGATGGCTCTAGGCATGAGACTAGGAAATATGGTCCTAATATTTTCATGCCCTCCTAGTCGAGTAGTCAGAAGCCATATTAGTCTTGTTGATACTTAGTACTGATTACCAATGAAATCTAATTCTCCAACTTTCATTTTCTTTACTCATCTTCCATGTCGTATTGAATAACTAATTTGATAGGGGAGTTTCCCTCTTCGACGACGATACATTGAATATGAATATGATTCTAAAGAGGGGAGTTGCATCTGGAAAGGTATCGTCTGATCCTACACCTAAGCCCTAAGTTGTAATCCCTAAACCCTAAATCCTAAACCTTGAACCCCAAAACCTAAACCCTAAATCCTAAACCCTATTTTTACCACCTTGAACCCTAAACCCTAAGCCATAAGTCATAAGCCCTAAACCCTAAAACCTAAATCCTAAACCCTAAACCCAAAACCATAAACCCAAAACCTTAAAAATTAAACCCTAAACCCCGAGCCCTAAACCGTGAGCCCTAAACCATAAATCCTAACCCCTTAGCCTTAAACCCTAAACCCTAAATCATGTGCCCTAAACACTAAATCGTAAACCTAAACCCTGTTAAAATACGATGCTTATATAGCCTATTCGGTAGTTATGCAGTTGCAACTATGTAACTAGATTGTAAGCACCTCCATATTATAAATAAACCTCTGCTTGTATCATTTATACAGTGAAGTTTGTGCCTTTTGTCTTCTTTCTTCTTTTTGCATATTCTAACATTGGTATCAGAGCGTAGGCATCGGTGAGAGGAGAGGTCGACAAGAGGAGAGCTCGACGCAGGACAGAAGAAAGGAGTTGGCATCGCTGTCTGAAGGCGCTCGAGGAAATCATGGTCGCAGCGAAAAATCGTGGGTTTTTTCACCAAAAATCACAGACGAGGGCAGCGTGGGACAGACGAGGGCAGTGAAGGACGTGGGCAGTAAAAAATATAAAAAATATAAAATAAAAATTGTGGAGTTGCTCAGGGATTCGCGAGTTACAAAAAATTGGACATCGCAGCAAGACAGACGTAAATCTAGTCACTTAAGAGAAAACCGAGGGTAGTTCGAGGGAAAAATTCACTGGTAAAGGGTAGAATTCACAAAACCTGAAGGGCAATATAAACATGTCGGGAAGAATCGCAAAGAATCGAGTAGAATTGCAAAGGTAGCAAAAGATTTTATAAAATGTTATAATTTTTTTATCTACCTGCCACGTATTTGCATTTTCCTACAGCCACACATATTATTCATTCATTAAATATTTTTGGCTGGAAAACAATACGTTATTAAGTGTGGGGAAAACTTTTATTTTATTATTTTCCGTTACTTTGGAAGAATAAAATCTCAAACATTGCAAATTTGATTTTGTCGGATACACAAAAATTAACGGGTACAAATTTTAATGTGTGGAGCCATAAGATCTTGACACTGGCAGAATTTTGTGGTTTTGAGAAAATAATCACGGGTGTCGAGAGTAGACCTACAACAAATTTCGATGATTATGAAAAATGTCATCGGGAGGCTCTTTTGCTATTAAAATTGTCGGTATCGAATGAATTGATACCTGAGGTCCGGAATGCCACTGAGGTGAGTAAATTGTGGGTCAGTCTGAAGGACAAATATCAGACATCGGAGAAGAGTCGGGTTCTATACCTCAAAAATATGCTTTTTTCCATAAAATTACAAGAAGGTGGATCACTTTTTGAGCACCTACTTCAGATGAAAGATCTTCGAGATCAACTTGCTTCCATCAACAAGCCGGTTGATGATGATGATATGGTGGCTCTCATTTTAAACAGTTTGCCCTTCTCGTATGACTCGTTCGTGGAGGCTCTTCATTTAATGGGCGAGAGTCAAACTCTTACGTTTGATAAGGTGTGTTCCTGCCTGTTGTAGAAGGAACGAAGACAAACACAAGTTCAAGAGTCCAGTTCTGGACAATCTGAGAGTACATTTGTTGCACAGTCCAAAGGAAAGTGGAAGCGACAGGCTGATGCGTCACCTTCCTCCCCTAAATTTCTAGTAAAGTGTTACTATTGTCACAAACTTGGTCATTTGAAGAGGGATTGTCATAAGCGACTAAGTGCCCTGAAGAAGCGGAAGGGGCAAGCACATGTGGCAATAGTTGAGCAACACGAGTCAGAAGATGAGTATGCCCTCATGGCATCTTGCTCGGATGGTGGCAGCCCTACACGGTGCTGGTTTTTTTATTCCGGTGCATCACGACACTTCACGTGTCACCGAGATTGGTATGTTACTTTTCATGCTAATTCATGTTCTTCTGATTCAGTTACTTTAGGGGATGGGAGATCACATGTTGTGGAAGGGATTGGGGATGTTTGTATCATGTTAAATAATAACACTAAATTGCTTGTGAAGAGTGTTAGATATGTGCCTAACATGAATAAGAACATGTTATCCATCAGTCAATTAACTGATAATCCTCATATCTCTGTAAACTTTTCTGGTAAACAATGTATTGTGTCTGATGTCAAACATAATAAGGTGGTTGCCCTGGGAATTGGGCATGGAGGTTTGTACAGACTCGTTGATCCTGCCACGGTCAACTTGCATGCCTTAGTTGTGGTAGAAAATACCAGTGTTTTGTGGCATGAAAGATATGGTCATCTCAATCTTCCATATTTGGCCCGTATTCATAAAGACAACATGGTTGTTGGTTTGCCTCCTATCCAGGAAAAGCAGGATATGTGTGTTGGATGTTTTTACAGGCGAAAAAAAGTGGAAACCTTTTCCTCATGAAGGTGTTTGGCGTGCAAAGGGGCTCTTAGATCTTGTCCATGCAGATCTATGTGAGCCATCGTGGAAGACTCCCACAGTCCTTGGTGCACGTTATTTTCTCTTATTGGTGGATGATCACTCTCGGCGGATGTGGATCTATCTCTTGAAAAAGAAGTCTGATTGCTTTGCTTCTTTTGTCAAGTTCAAGGCATTGGTGGAGAACCAGACCAGCCAGCGGATAAAGACTTTAAGATCCGATAATGGGGGTGAATTCACTTCTAAACAATTCGTTATTTTTTGTGAGAAAGAAGGGATTCAACATCAGTTGACAGCACTATATACTCCCCAACAGAATGGGGTGGTTGAGAGGCAGAATAGAACCATCATGGAGATGGCCCGGTGTATGATGCATAGTCAGGGAGTGCCATATACATACTGGGGAGAAGCTGTTAATACAGTGGTCTATATCCTCAATCGTAGTCCTTGCAAAGCCTTGCAGGAGATCACACCAGAGGAGGCATGGTCCAAAATCAAACCAAAGGTATCAGCTTTTCGTATTTTTGGTTCAGCTGCTTATACTTTGGTTCCTGATCGTAAGAGGAGTAAACTAGATTCTAAAAGTTCTAGATATTTCTTTACTAGTTATAGTGATCATTCTAAAGCATAAAGATTGATTGATACTTCCACTAATAAAATCATTGTTAGTCATGATGTTGATGTAAAAGAAACAGAGTCTTTCTTTGGTTGTAATCAGAAAATAGACCAGCAACATAGCAGCAATCAGCAAGGGGTGGTCACAGAGATTAGTTCTCTTTCCTTACCTAATGATGAGTCTGGTCATTCTCATACTCCTCCACAGACTCCAGAACAGTCTATGCTCTCTCCTACTGAGTCTTTTCTGTCTCCTGGAAATCAAACATTGGTTTCACCTCTGGAAGTCCCACTAGCTTCCGAATCCTTAGTTCAGCGATGACCCAAGTGGTATTTTTCCACTATTTAGGATCTGACACGAGACGATTTGTCTCCACTCTTAGATGGCCGGTCTCGCAGACCTGGAAAGAGGATTGATAACTCTGAGCAAGCTCAATTTTCTCTTACTTCTAATCTTCTCCATATTCACGAGCCACAAAAATACTCTGATGCACGATGCATACCAGAATGGGAAACTGTCATGCAAATCGAGTATGATGCCTTAATTAAGAATGATACCTGGAAGTTGGTGCCATTACCTCCAGGTAAACACCCTATTGGTTATAAATGGGTGTACAAAATCAAGTGTAAAGCATATGGTACTTTGGATAAGTACAAGGCTTGACTTGTTGCAAAAGGTTTTCGCAACAGGAGGGGATAGATTATGAGGAGACTTTTGCTCCTATTGCAAAGATGGTCACTTTTTGGTTACTTCTTGCCTTTGCCGCTCAATTTGGTTGGAAAATATATCAGATGGATGTGAAAAGTGCATTCTTGAATGGCGATTTGGAGGAAGAAGTATATATGACTCAACCTAAGGGTTTTCAGGCATGTGGTCGTGAGCATCTGGTATGCAGGTTGAGTAAGTCCTTGTATGGGCTTAAGCAGGCTCCTCGAGCCTGGTATATTTAGATCGATACACATCTCAAAGATTCAGGCTTCAAACAAAGTCATTCTGATCCGAACCTCTATGTCAAAAGTGCAAATGATGACATTGTGATTCTTATTGTTTATGTTAATGACCTTGTGTTATCCCACAAAATTGACGAGGGCAATTTTACAGGTAACCATACCAAAATTTTGTCTTGGTCCCTTGTTAGGGGCCCCTCATCATTCAGAATGTTATAAAATCCCTTTCCGAGAAATCTAGTTCTCCGAACTTAGTCATTTTGGTCCTTTTTTGGCTGGGCGCACCTTTTTGCTATGCAACATAAAACAATACTTGTGCCCCCTTTATTTCCTTTGGCGCACCCTTTGAAGTGTTGGCAACATCAATTGTTGTGCCTTCCCATGATGCGCCTTTCTTGCATGCGCCAAGGCGCATGCACCTTCCTATCAACAACAAAATTGTTTGCGTCGTGTTTTGGTGTGCTTTGGCACTCGAAATCTAGTGTTGACAGTCCTTAAAATGTGCCAAAGGCGCACATAATTCCGTGTTGACATGCGTATATCCGTGCCAAAGGACGCAAAGTTTTACGTGTCGACACATGTTTTGGTGCACCCTTTTAAAAAGTGGTTGGTGCATTTATTACACCTTTGCCTATATATAGGCGCATCCACCCTGTCACTTTCACAATCAGAAAACACATGATAAATTTTATTCCTCTGCACCTGTCAGCACGCCCGTCCTCCTCATACCGCGTTAGTGGACCCCACTTCGTCTTTCTCGTTCTATATATTTTGGGTAAGTGGTCCTCATTTCTCTTGTGTTTTCATTTTTGTTGGTTGTTTGTGAGTTTGGTGAAATAGATCTGGGAAACCATAAACCCCACCTGCCGTTCTTGCACATCTTCCCTCCCAAATTATTTTTCATCCTCTTTCCAGATCTGCTGGCCAAGAGGGCTCTGCCATAAAAATAAATCCAGATCTCCTTACTGTGCCCCCTTCACCGTCCAAATCCATGAAGAAAGAGGCCTGATAGACCACAACCCATCATGAAAAATGAGAAAATTTGAAAGTTGTTTGCTGAGCCGCTTTTCTCTCTTGGCGCAATCGCCACTCCTGTTGCATAAAACAAAGTCACACCTAAGGTGCGCTGTTTCTACTTGCAACACGTGCCCTTCTTGCGCCATAGAAAAACTAAACCTCTTTGGCGCTGGCGCATCCCCGCTTACAACAACAAAGTGCCATGCAAGCTTTCCCTACGCTGCGCCAAAGTCTCCCTTTACGCACACAATTTTGATGTTACACACATTAATCCTGCACCCTTCAGCACACCAAAGTTCCATGTAACATGACAACTATATGCGCCATTGGCGCACCCTATCCCCATGTAACATTAACATTATCTGCGCCTAGTATAAAACACACATAAATGGTGCAGGCGCATCCCCGTTTACGATAGCAATAATGTCGTATGCAAAATTCTTGTGTACTGCGCCCTTTGGTGTTGATTTGTTCCTTGTAACACTCTGATTCAGTGCGCCATTCTATTAACTCTGCAGCCTGCAGTGTTCCTGCGCCCTACGCCCTTAGGCCTTAAAATTGCTAACTCCTCATTCTGTAATGCTTTAATGGAAGATCTGACAGCTAACATGGCTCTTTTGCATTCGACTTTGTTCCTTCTTCTTGTAGATCAGCAACTGAACTCATATCCATATATGTCTACATCAAGCAAAAAGCCAACCAAGTCAAAGGGTAAGGCTAAGCTTACAAATGAAGAGATGAAATACAAATACCATAGGGTCAGAATGCCCGAGTCCCAGGCGAAATGTGACCTGGACATAAGGGATTCTGAACTTGGCCACATTGACATGGAAGATTTCTGGGCCAGAACCAGGAGAGTCACAGGAAGTCCTTGGATGGACAAGCTGGTGGGAAGTGGTCTACATTTTGTTGGGGAAATCCCCGTCAGCGTGGTAAATAACGAATTTATGATGGTGGTGGCCTGTTGTTACAACAAGGACACAAGGTGTGTCGAAAATGAAAATGGCGAGGTCATAATCAACCTCATTGCCCGACACTTTGAAATCATGCTAGGCATTCCTCACCACCGACATTTTGTGGCTGTAAGCCAAGAGGACTGCACCAAGGCATGGGAGGATAATGAAGACAAGTGCATGCAGCTGATGAACAAAGTGTACTTGAAAAATAAGAAGGTGATAACCGGATGGCCACAGGTTATTCACTGCAGTGACTTCTCCCGAGGAATTGAGCGACACCATCACGTTCCTAAGTAGAGTTTTTGGGCTTTCTGATGCCCATTACTTTCACAAATAGATGCTCAGGTACCTTGAAACTATGAATAATAATGTGCCTGATCAACGCTTTGAGTGGGAAAAAATCATAAGCAGTACCATATCCGAGTAGCTCCAACAACTCACCACAACGGGGAGGTTCTACATGAACTCGTACGTAGTCTACGCTACAACCTCGAAGAGGGATTATCCAGCACTGAGCCGATGTGGGGTTTGGCCCCAGGTAAAGATATATGAATACTACCCAGACCTGAAGCTGGAGAACAACATCCCACAATTTACCAAGATCAACGATGCTTTCTTCTATGGCATCATTTGCCTTTTGAGGCCAAATATGGCTCATGGTCAGACGACCAAGAGCATAGTCACAATGACTGAGAAGTGGGGGGCGCTATTTACCCAATTCCCCACCTTCACCTATCTCAGAGCAGCCAACTTCTTGGGGGAGCCCACCAAATTACCAAGATATGATGGCCCCAAGTTGATCATGTTAGAGCTGTCCAGATAGCTCATAACCTACCATGAGAAGTGTTTGAAGAGAAAGAAGGGTGGAACCCCTTTCCCCCTCAAAGTGGGCAGGTATACCTGCACTTATCACACCAAGGCCCAGGAGATGTTTGCAGAGCTAGAACTACTCAACCTAAAGCACAATTTCCCAGCAAGGCCCACCTTCGATCCAAGAAATTTCCTTCCCAAGGAAAAACTCGATCCAATCCACATTCCACAGATTGAGGATATCTACATCGACCTATATCATGAGGTCGAACTCAGAAGGAAGGATCACTCTCGCCTTGCCTTTGCGGAGATTATTCAATATGGCGTAGCCATTATTCCAAAGGGTTATCAAACTACCGATCAAGAAGTTGATCAGGTATATCTGGACACAGATGGAGACAACTGGCTGTTTGCCATGATTGACAGAACAAAAGCACCCCAGACCATTGAAGAGAGGGTCAAAGAAACATTGTGGTGGACAGAACACTGGTGCAGAATGAATGGCCTTATTTACCTCAGAGTAGATTTCACTATGTCCCCATTGGGCAATGCACCTGTCAGGCCGAAGCATCTGCCAAAGGTCAAAGGTAAGGATAAAGAGGGCGAATCAAGCTCTGCTCAAGAAGAATCTCCTGAAATCCCTCCTTCCGCTGCACAAGAATAGGTTGTAAGCTCTGGTATCTCCTAGAGAAAGAAGCGGCGGAAGGTGTTCTGATGGGTACATCCACTCAGGGTGTTGTCACAGCTACAATTACCGAGGTCCCTTTTATTCCTTCTCTCTCTCCTCCTTCCCCTCCTCGTGTAACTCAAACGACCATTCCTTTGGTCGTATCTTCTCCCCCATCTTCTACTGTTCCCTCTTCCTCGTCCTCCATCTTCTCTTCTCTCGCGGAGCTGTCCCCCACTATTTCTTCTCTCATCTCTCAACTCCCTTCCATTCCCGCGTCTACCTCCCCTGCAGTATCTCTTCCTCCCATGAGCACTTTCTCGGCCTCCCTCTCGATGCTGCCACCAAGTGTCTCTACCCATTTCCCCTCATCCATTGCAGCTGCTCCCTCTTCTACCTCTGGTCTCGTATTCCCTTAAGTCCAACATGGATCTCCCAGCATCTGATCCAGCAAAAGAGGAAAGTCCCTATTACACCAATGGACTTCTCTGTCATCCCAACAAAGGGGGGCTAAGAAGCAAAAGCCTATAACCCGCTTCTCTCAGAGTGCATCGGGAGAAAGAGTAACGGAGATCATGTATCCCGATCCTTCAAAGGGTAAAAAGGATATGTCTCTGACAGATTATACAGTGACCCAAGTCATAATGGGAACGTCTTCTGAAAGTCTTCAAGGAGAGGCCCTATCTGCGGTAGATGCCCTTTGCAAGAAGCTCCAAGAAGCAAAGGAAGAGAAGAGGTTATTAAAAGAGCAAAACAAACATCTTCTTCACGCCCCTGCAGAAAATGGGCAGTGCACCTCCTACAACTGCCACTAAAAGTCTTGAGGTCCTAAGCCAGGATAAGATAAACGAGTAGGCAAAAATTGGTGAACAAAGTATGGCAGTTTCTGCCTGGAGAGATCAAATCCTCAAAGACAACGAGGAGGTAATTGTCAAGTTCACCGAATTGTATCAAAACATCAGTCAGGTGAAAACAAAGAGCTCCAGGCGATCGCAGGACCTATCTCCGAAGATTTGGACCGTGCTAGGTTACAACACGAGACGTTCCAGAAAATGCTCGACTGCTAAGTCGATGATTTGGTGAAATTCGGCATTTTTGATCACCCCAAGGTACCCAGCAAAAACGTAGCTGCATTAGACTACCGGGTCGATCAGATGGAATTCATCCTGGAGAAGATTGACAAGGTCAAGGAGGAAGCCCTGGATGCAATGCATCAAATGGATCAAATTGTTTTAAGAATGTCTCCAGGCTTGCTTACTCCTTTCGCCTTGAGGAAGGCAGATGAAACTATTTGGATCTTCAAGGAGATCGTCTCGCAAGGGCTAGGGCCAGAAGCCACTTTCGACACCGAATGCATCAACAATCTTCTGGCTTGTCATGATTTTATGGGGTACCTGATGGAGGCAGGTAATGAATATTTCAAGCTCCTTGAAAAACTCAGAGATGAGCGGGAGACTTGTGAGGTCATCGGCGATCATACAAAGGGTCCTGCCCAGGATCAACTTCAGCCGATGGTTAGTAAATTCATAGAATATTGGACCCAGTTCCACATCACCTCTCCCAAACAACAACAGAAGCAAGATACCCCCTTTCAGCCACGAGACGACGATGAATAGCCTTCTTCCGCTTGGCTTCCTTTTTATAAATATCTAACAGTATGTTGGTACAAATGATGACATCATCCATGTTGCACCATGGGATGTTGTCATCCACCAAGTTGTCCAAAAGTCAACATTGACTTTTAGATATTTTGTAGATATTTTGTAATTAGTTGTTGGTTGCTTTTTGCCTTCTCTCTTCTCCTTCTTCTATATATACTTGGATACTTGTTGTATTCAAGTGTGGTGGATACTTTTTAGATGAAAAATAGAAGTGAGAAGAAAAGACTTTGAGCTTTTTGTAACAGAAGAAAAACATTAATACAAATATTAAGACTTTGCGCTGAATATGTGTGTTATAAGCATTTTAATCTTTCTTATGTCAGATTTGTGCGTTTATTCTGTTAAATCTATCTCTACTTTTTTGTCATTTATTCATCAGTATTGCTTTGTTCATCTATGCAAGTAGGTTCGGCTATGTTTACTACCAACCCAAAACATAGACCCTCTTACCTTTCTGCTTTGGAATTCTTTTTTTTTCTCCCTTCAGATCTATCTTATCTCCTCACTTCACTTCTTTCCCTCCTTTTCACAATCGAGAAACACCCCAACTGGGATGAGATCCCAAAACCCCCTGGAGGTAGAATATTGTGAGACTTGCACAGATTCCTGCCGGTAGAATAGCAATAAACCAGTTTCACTTTGATGACTCAAAGAGGGGCTATGCCCTGCACACTGTTGGCTTGTCTATCCATAGATTTGCCCAAGTGATAGATTTTTGGATCAACACCTTGCCATCACAGGCAGTGGAGATGCTACGATTCATAAGGTAAAATCAGATTTGTGCACTGCTTTTGACATGACTGATTTAGGCCTCCTTCATTATTGTCTTGGTGTAGAATTCTGGCAACAAGATCACTTGATTTTCATTTCTCAACTTAAATATGCCACGAATCTTTTGAAAAAATTTAAGATGTATGATTGTAATTCATCATCTACACCTATGGAGGTCGGGCTGAAACTTTCAGCTCATGATGATTCACCACCGGTCGATGAAACATTGTACAGACAGTTGGTAGGTAGTTTGATTTATCTCACCACTACATGGCCGGATTTGTGTTTTGCTATGAGTTATCTTTCTCAGTTTTTGTCTAAACTGAAACTCATTCACTGGGGAGCAGCAAAACGTGTGTTAAGGTATGTCAAAGGAACTCTTGACTTTGGCATCTTATATCAGAGAGTTACAGCTTTCACGTTGATTGGCTACACAAACTCTGATTGGGGAGGTTCAATGGATACTTGGAGATCTACCATTGGATATATCTTCTCTCTTGGTTCAAGAGTTATTTCTTGGCAGAGTAAGCTTAGCCCACTGTGGCTATCTCTTCCACAGAAGCAGAATACAAGGTTGTTGTTAGCGCTGGTTGCGAAGCTATATGGCTTTGTCAGATTTTGGTTGATTTTTAGTTTTCACAGGTCACTGCTACACCTCTTTCACTTTTTTGTGATAATCAAGGTGTGTTGAAGATGGTAAAAAATCCTATCTATCATGCCCGCACTAAACATATTGAGATTCATCATCACTATAGTCATCAATTGGTTGACTCAGGTGAAATCTCTCTTCATTTCTGTCCTTCTCAGGAGCAGTCTGCTGATGTAATGACTGAACCTCTTGGTGCTTTCTTGTTTGTCAAGTTTTGGGATAAACTTGGTATAGTTTCTAGGTTATTCATTAAGAGGGGGTGTTAAAATACGATGCTTATATAGCCTATTCGGCAGTTATGCAGTTGCCACTGTGTAACTAGATTGTAACCACCTCCATATTATAAATAAATCTCTGCCCTGTATCATTTATACAGTGCAGTTTGTGCCTTCTGTCTTCTTTCTTCTTTTTGCATATTCTAACAAACCCAGAGCCTAAAACCCTAAACCCTGAGCCCTAAACCCTAAACAGTAAACCCTAAATCCTAAACCTTAAACCCTAAATCCTAAACCCTAAACCCCTTAGTTCTAAACCTTGATCCCTAAACCTTGAGCCCTAATCCCTAATCCCTAAACCCTATTTTTACCACCATGAACCCTAAACTCTAAACCCTAAATCACAAACCCAAAACCCAAAACCCTCAACTATAAACCCTAAACCCTTAACTCTAAACCCTGATCCCTAAATCATGAGCCCTGAGCCCTAAACTGTAAACCCTATTTTTACCCACCATAAACCCCTAAAACCCTAAACCATAAACCTTGAACACTGAGCCCTAACCCCTAAACCCTAAACCATGAGCCCAAAACCCTAAACCCTAAACCCTAAACCATGATCCCTAAACCCTAAACCCTAAACCCTCAGTCCCTAAACCCTGAACCCTAAGCCCCTACACAATATTCCTAAATCTTCCTAAATTGCCTCCAACACTTCCAAGATTCCTCTGACATCACCTCTATATGCTTAATATATTTCTTGAACTATCCTAGAGGGAGTTTGATTAGCTCAAAAACTATTTAAGGATTAGGGTTTAGGGTTTAGTGTTCAGGGTTCATTGTTTAGGATTTAGGGTTTATGTATTTAGTGTTGAGGGTTTAGGGTTTATTGTTTAAAATTTAGGGTTCATGATTTAGGGTTTATAGCTTAGGGATTAAGGCTATGGGTTGAATGTTTAAGGTTTAAGGTTTGGGGTTAACAACTAAGGGTTTAGTGTTTAGGGTTTAGGGTCCTAGGGCAAAAGGTCTAGGGTTCACAGTTTAGGGTTTAGGGCTCAAGGGTAAGGGTTGATGGTTTAGGGTTTAGGGCTTAGGGTTTAAGGTTGATTGTTTAGGGTTTAGGGTTTAGGTCTCAGGTTTTAGGGTTTAGGGTTTAGGGTTTAGGGTTTAAGTGTATGGTTCATGGCTTAGGGCTTAGGGCTTAGGGTTTAAAGTTTATGTTAGAAGTATTTGTCACTCAAAAACATAATCCGGGTGTTAGGAAGGTGTTTTCAACTCACAAAAATTGGCCCCATCCTCATGAGATCCTTACCCATTGTAAACAATAATCTATTTATGATAGTACTCATTCCCAGAGGTACTTATCAACATTTACAAATATTAACCTATCACCATGTGGTGATCATATCTTTAGTGCTTACAAATTTAGGACCATTTTTGTCTGGAACCAAAAGGGGTAGCTACACTCTCTTGAAAATTCTTCATGAAACCTTCAAGTCTTAGAGAAAAATGAATATTACCAACATATATAGGATTCACATATCTTTCCAATCCTATTTATTTTCATACTAACTCCTTACGAAGCTCCCAAAATCATCCGAAGAAGTCAAATTTCACCATTAGAGTGTTTGTTCCTTGCACCTAGAAAGCTCGTTGTTGAGAAGATTGCCCTTGAATGAGTAAACCTTTCCTAAATCTTCCTAAACACTCCTACAAATTTCAATAACCAATCCAAAAGGCCCCAAAACCTAAACAATGACTATATTCTTTCACAAAATAGATATCGATTGTATAATTTAAACCCTAAAAGCTTGACTGTTGAATGATGAAATCCTAAAAAATACACCTATGTACTGACCAAATTAAAATCTAAAAAACTATCTTCTAAACCATGACAGATGGAGTTGTGAGACTAGTTCCATAAGGTGCAAAGTGACCCTAACATCTTATATTTATTATTTATATTTATACCTTTTATACTTAAACATTTATCTTTGTAAATAAAAGCATGCCACATATACATATACCATATACCACATTGAAACGTGAGCACGTTATAACACGCTCACGTTTCACCTTTTTTTGGGTTTGAAATTCCCAATCCATAGGCTTGGATTTTCCTTGGATTACCAAACCAAAGGTTTGACTATTTTTGCGTGATTAAAACCGTGTTTGACAAATAACATCAAAATTTCATGTGTACGCCCCAATATCTCGTGCATTAAAACATAATATTCAAAAATAAATTCTACTACGATGTCAAGCTTGGTTTTACCTTGATGACAATATAATTCCTTTCTAAAATCTGATTAGTTTAAGGCTTTCATCCATACTTTCATTTACTAAAGCCTTGTTTTCTTGCAAAAACCTATGCATACATTTTGGTGCAACCAATTTATGATTTTTTCATCTAATTTTTTTTAAAAAATGGTTTTTTCTAAAATTCTTTCTACGCGCACTAAAAAAAAACTAAAAAATGACTTTTTTTCTCAAAGTTATTAGGGGGTGCACACACAAATATTTCATTATCGGGATATGTGCACTTTGAAAATTAATAAAAAATTATACATTCATCCAAAAATTATGAAAAATTAATGGGACCTCGTAGACGGTCTTAGCTAACTTTCTACATAATAGGTTCTTATCTTTTTGACACAAAAATAAACATACTTTGTGTGCACACCACATTTGACCCTCTTAATCTCAACCATTTAAAAAAAAAAACTAGTAGTTTAGAAACTAGATTCTGAGCTCTACGGTACTTATTCTTATCACTTTGTCAAATTTTGAGCATAGGCATGCCAAATTATTCAATGAAGTTTAAGTTTCATTGATTTTAGGAAAAAGGTGTCCCTTTTGGGCCCCCATTTCCATGCACTTACCCTCATGCGAAATCTACATGTGTTAGTCCTAGTCATGATAAATGCATATATCACAGTGTAAAAACATGAATATAACCAACACATGCAATGTAAAATTTGAAAGAACGATATAATAAAATAGAACAATAACACTTGCTAGTGTAAAAGATGCCCTTAGATTATCAAAGACCGTTGGGCAATGGGAATTTTGTCATCTGAAAGCATGTAGAGTCATGTGTATCCTATGTCATGCTCATATACCTAATGAAATGCATTTCTATATAAATAGAAAATTTACTAGATCTACCTACACATTTTATAAATGACACATATAGAAAGTACAATCTAGCAAATCATGTCATACTTAATTCGTAATTTATATTTTTGAAATAATATGAATTTTTTGGATGATTGAAGGATTTGATTTTTTTGTATTTTTGAAATATTTAAATTTTTATTATTTTTTTGAAAATATTAAAAAGTGTGTTATCCAATTATCAAATCGTATGGATGGAGAGAATCAAGAACCATGTATGAGTAATAAGATATGCTAGATGTGTGCTTGTGATATTCCTAAATGGAATAATTTAATGTAGCATAATAATGTTTGGATATAGGGGAATGTGGAGAATGGGACCACTGGAGAGGGTGTATGGCCTCAGTGTAGTAGTATGTTAAATATAAGATTATGTCCCTTTAAGCATAGGTTTTATGACATTTTTGATTTGACTAAAATGATTTAGGAGAATAAATTGACTTATATATGTTGAATATTAATTGTGGTTTATATCAAAATGATAATATAGGAGTGCTTACGACTAGATTAGGAAGGATTTAAATAGATGGGGCAGACATAGGTTGTGTGACCATTTCCACATAAGGAGTAAATGAAAACTCTGAATCAGATTTACATTGGAAACAATACACAGAATTATTATATTACTTCTCTATATTAATCAATTGATTCAGATTACACATATATAGGAATATCCATTCCTAAAAACAAGGAGGTTGTTCAACAACACTCCCACAAATCTCTCTCTTAACACCTATATACGTGAGTTATTAAAACTCAACCAAACTAATATTGTTATATGAGTTGTTTATCAAACAACTCACATTAACATTTACATCACCCATATATATTTACCTCTAAGTAAATATTCAATCATAAATATTAATGGAGCACTAAATAAATATTTCCTAACATTCCCCCCCTTAGTGTGAACATGGGGAAAAATCCTGCCTTATACTTGCACCTGCTCATGATCTGGAGATTTTCACAGGATGATCACAAACCTCAAGGATGGTTTTGTAAACGGTTGACCACAAACCGAGAATGGTGGTTTTGCAATTGGTTTACCACAAACCACAAAGTGATGGTTTTGCAAATGGATTACCAACAACCAAGAATCATGGTTTTGCTATTGGTTTACCACAAACCACAAATGAAGGTTTTCAAGTGGTTTACCTACAACCACATCATGATATGCAAAGTACTATCATCGGCCCTCATCACATTTCACTGTAGGAAATAACATAGGAAATTCTGTTGACATCTGTTGCTCATACATACATAGAAAAAGCTGACATACTGGAAATGGAACATTGGAATGATGTTCCCCCCCTCAATGTGTAATTTCCACTTATTGAAAACAAGATTACTGCAAACTGAGGCACACCACACTGGAAGCACTAAAAGCAAACTGCACACACACATGTCACCAAAGCTGATATGCGGCCTCGTCGTTGGCAATTGACGAGAGGTCGCTGAATGACCTCCAACCTTCGATTCCTCCTTCCTCCAGTATATGAGCTGCTAACTCAGCAGTATGTGATCATGAAGCACAATTACAACTCGGACGTCGGAATCCACCGAAAATGCGTCCGTGAGGTTTTTTTTTTTTTTTTACAATTTTTGACAATTTGACAATATATTAATTTTTATTGTTAACACTTGATTGGACAATGATAACAATCCTTGAAAATCACCTATTTTGACATTTTTGAATGGCAGTAAAAAACACTGAAAAAAATTCTAGACTTCAACAATTTTACTATAATGGCAAGACACTTTTTAATGACATACACTATACCAAATAACACCTAAAATGACATGGTTAATATTTTTATAGGCACGATACCCCTAGTGATAGTGACTAATTGACTCGACTCAAATTACAATTTACAAGATTTGGAAATGACATTGATGGACTAGAATTAAACACAAATATGAAAATTAACCAAAACAAAATACCTAAAAATTGTGAGAGTCGATGCGTGAATGAGGTGTGAAGGTAAAACGGTCCTTAACAGCTCTGTCCACCAAATCATATGCGAATATAGTCAAACTGGATGTAAAGAGTTGTTTATCAGATCTATGCAGGTCGAATGATCAGTGATGTTACTGTTAACCACTGCATTTTCTCCGTAGATTCTAGTGCCATGAACAACATTACTTTTTCATCAACTGCCTGGGACAAATTGATAAGTGTCGATCCTCGAAGACCACAAATTCCATTAATTTGCATGGCCAATGAAAATAAAACTAAATCACAAATACTACAGGTCAGATTGAATCCATGACAGCAAAATGATCATCGTGATAGTGTCGAGGTTACAAAGACTTCAGAGACCGTTTGTAATCTACAGTTTTCCTTTTCCAATACTGCAAACAAATGCTCACCAGCGTTGAAATTGTAGGTTTGAAGTCGACAAATCAGACCAATTTTCCTAAGAAAAAATGTAGTCAGATCTGCATACAAGATGCACTATGAATATTAATGCAAAAATAACTGATTCCAACATGATGATTTTGTCTGCTCCTTCAGTGGTTCCAAGCAAAAACGTGGACTACAAATTAGGTAAAAAAATCGATAGAGATCCAAGGCCAATGCTTTTCCAAGCTATATCTACAAATGATTCAATTATCTCGTTAACAGATCTCTATAATCTTTTGACTCAGATCATGAAACATATGGCGAATAAGATCTTTTATCACCTGACTTGTATATATGCACGTGAATATCTAGATACGCATCATTTTTATGACAAGAAAACACTTATATTTAATTAATAGGAGATATCAAAGTTGGATACGATAATGAACAAATCTGTAAGAAAAAATTAAACGAGAAATTGATTCAATCCACATGGAATTGTCATTAACAGAGGCAAACGAATATCTACAAAACTGCCCCTTAGATATCTATTTCTGCATAGCAAACATAGAGAAAAGCATCGCTCTGATACCGAATGAAAACTCTGAATCAGATTTACATTGGAAACAATACACAGAATTATTATATTACTTCTCTATATTAATCAATTGATTCAGATTACACATATATAGGAATATCCATTCCTAAAAACAAGGAGGTTGTTCAACAACACTCCCACAAATCTCTCTCTCAACACCTATATACGTGAGTTATTAAAACTCACCCAAACTAATATTGTTATATGAGTTGTTTATCAAACAACTCACATTAACATTTACATCACCCATATATATTTACCTCTAAGTAAATATTCAATCATAAATATTAATGGAGCAATAAATAAATATTTCCTAACAGTAAAATCAAGAATAGGTTCTATAGGTTGTGAATGAGAATCATAAGGAATGTTTTAAACTTTGATAACTTTATTACAATAGATGTATTTAGCATAATTATGCACAGTAGAAATGATAACATGGAGCTAATGAAGCCAAGGGCATCTTAGTAACATGTCACAGTGGTTCCAATGCTCTGAAGAACTAAGAAAGGTGTAGATAGGAATAGTTGCTCCCACTTGAAGGGTAATATAATATGTCCAATAAATCCACTAGTAGCTCGAGAGGTAGGATGTAAATGGTTTTTCATCGTATCCCAAAGAGTTAAGTAATTTCATAGTACATAGATTTTCACATGAACCATTGTCAATGTATAACACTATGGATAGCTTGTTGATTGATATAAGCTCAAATAAATAGTGCATTGCTATCCAAAACATCATCCACAAGTTCATTTTCATCAAATATAAAAGTTAGGTCATAGAAATGGATTAGTAGTGACAATTCTAATTAATTGTTGTTAGAGTTGTGCTCACATTAGGTGTGTTAGGTAGTAGTTTCAAGTTGTTTTCTAGATCAACTAGTTAGAGGTTGTGTTCACACGATTTATTAAACTTGTTATAGGTAGTTTACAACGTAATTATTTTGTTATAACCAAATTTGTCATCATATTCAACAAACTTGATTTCTCCACATTTATTTTTAAAATAATATTCATATGAACATTAGTGAGGTTATTAACCCTTATACAAACCTATTTAATAGGAATTTATATAGCTTGAAAATAATGTGAGTGTGGTGAATAATAATTCATTTTTAGAGTGTTGTTTACATAGTCCATTGTAAAGGGTGTGAGGTTTTTCATTTGATTAGAAATTAAAATAGATTTTTGTTCAAATCTGTGTGGGCATTCTAACTTATATATCGTAGGTTGTGCCTATATGGGATCAAAGCACCTGATAGGCATTTGAGAAGCCCCTACATTGGTTTATGATGCAGGAGCATCCTTGTATAAATGTAAAGTTTTTGGTTTTCATAGTTATTAGGTGTGTGAGAGTCCACTTGGATTGTCTTGTTAAGTTTCTAGTCCCATTTGGAATCCTTTGTATTGTAATAAGTGATTTCCCTCCAAAAACCACAATTTGAATATAAAATTGTCATGTTAGTATGTTTTAGGCCTAGATGTTAGTTTAAGTGTAATAAATCATGGAAAGGGGTCCATAAGACATGTTCAACAACAATAAATGACTTGTTTGGCCCTGACTATGGTGTAAACCACACTTGGTTAGTTCAATCATGGTTTGGTAAGTAGAGGTTAGTACCCTAACTACCCTCTCTTCTCTCAAAAAGACAATGTATTTGAATGAGGAAGAAAGTGTGAAGGTGATAGAAGAGGTAGAATAACTGGTAGGGTTTGAAAATAAGAGCCTTGAAGGCTTGGAAGAAAAAATGTATCAAGGAAGGCATTAATGTGAAGAATTTCTCAAGAATGACATTCCATGAAAATGTGTTGAGAATGTGTATGTTTCATGAATAACGATTGATACGTGTTGAATGTGGATTAATATGTGTTGTTATAGGTATTAAATGATGGTACATGTTTGAAAATAATGTTAATGAAATGATTGAATGGGATGGAACACTAGTGAGTCAAGTTCATACAAGGAGGTAAGCAAACTGTTTGTAGTATTTTCTTGTTGAGTTGAAGGAAAAAAGCAAACATATATTGCATTGTGAATAGTGAAAATGGCTAAAATTTGGTATGAAGGTGTGTTTAGGTCCAAGAAGAGTGTATACAAATTTTGAGGAAGAAATTTCAAGTGTTGAAGGCATATATTGTAAAAACAACGGTCATAAAACCCTATTTTGTATAGGAAATTAGTCACCAAATCTTGTGAATCACATTAAAGAAGGCATAATCACTTAAAACTAATTAAAGATATAATTTTTTGCTCTTAAAAAATAGAACTTTTGCAAGTGGAATGAGGTAATTTTGCTAATTTTTTGTACTTATTCATTCATTTATTTACTGCTACAATAGCAATCAGATTAGGCTTATAAATTCACATTTAGCTTAATCATTTTGGTGAACCCCAAACTCTTCAAACACACTTAGGATATTTATTTTATCACTTCTTTCTAAGATCCTCTCATCATGAATATTTCTATTCATGATTTCTTACTCCTCCATCCTGAGCTAAGGGCTAAGATCATCACTCTCTTGACTACTACTAGCGTTCCTTCTGACATTCATTCAGACTAAGTCTACAACACATTTGTAGATGCATTTTCTCAGCACATTGCTTTTCAAGCTAATCCTACTGCTGATCTTGATGCTTTTGAAAATTATTCTCCTTTATACATCATGATGTGGATCCATAATATTGGTGTCAAGCGAGTTTTAGTCAATAATAGATCTAAACTTAATTTATGTACTCTAGCCTTCCTTAAGTATTTAGGTCTCTCAACTACTAATGTCAGTCCTTCATCTATTTCTCTTCACGCATATGATGGTTTCATTCATCCATGCATCGGCCATATTACTTTACCCATTAATATTGGGCCAAAAACCCTTAATATGGTTTTCTTTTTCATGGACATTCCAATTTCGTATAATTGCTTACTTGGTAGACCATGGCTTCATGCCATGCAAGTTGTACCTTCCACAAGACATCGATGTGTCAAATTCTTACATGAGGGTATCAAATACACTATTCATGTTGATCGCAAGCCATTCAAATATTGCAAACATAATCCCACCACTATGATACCTACTCTGCATATCAGTTACTATGGATGAACCACAACCTATATCAAGATCCTCCGCCTAACTTAGAGGCTACTATTTGCATGTTGGATGATGTTTCATACATGTCATCTCCCTCTCTCGCTACTACAAATGCTATGGTACTTTATCAAGGGTCCTATCCACACATCAAATGTTGTTCCACCTACTTCACTATCACATGTGCATCCACCATTAGCACGTCCATCCCTTTACATGTACACTTTTCATGAATGAGTCTTATTGGGAGCATATTCCATTTGATCCTACTTGTGATGACACTATATGCACACATGATGGCTTTACTTGGCTAGGCTTTGCGGTTGACGACATCTTTCCTTCACCTTATGCTCCTCATCTTTATCATGGTTTCATCCATATTACTACTTCTTATGGGCTTCATGTCTTTCATCTCACGATGTTTCTTGTACGAGCTCCTCAAGTTGTTCCCCTTACACTTGGATAGTCTTGGCTTGACTATATTGGGGGCACCTTAGATCCTGATCATGTTGACATTTCATTTCCTATGCCTTTCAGTTGTGTTTTTATTTGTAATGATTCCTTCCTTGGCTATTCACAAAATCTTACACGCTAGTATGCACATGGTTGTCCATTACCCCCTTTCACTAACAAAGAATATGCAATGGGCATGCATAACCTTCACCGTAATGGCTCACTAGGTGATCAACCTGACACTATTTCTTATTATGTATATGCTGACAATGATGACCTCATAGATGAGGTTATTTGATCTCTTTTATCATCACACACTTGGGGGGCATCACACCTCGTTCCCCCTTATAGCATCAACAAACATCTTATTTTCTCATCACTTCACATCTATCACATACGATACACGCATATTAGCACACTCTAGTATCATCATTTTCCGATGACACACTTTTGTGTTTTGGTTCACACTTGACTATTGAGGGCAATCCTATACACATGAACCTCACACACTGCACATTCAACTTTACACACTACATACTTCACACATCACACATCATAAACTTAGGACATCTTCTCTCGCAACATCTACTATACACATTTGCATCTTATTCACTCTACACATTCACACTCTGGACATCTACGTGATCTACACACTACACTCATTACCCTATGACACACTCTAGTTCCACGGACCATACTTGACTACTGAGGGTTTACATCTCAAATGTACATCATCACATTCACATGTTTAATCACTCATTCACTCACACATTCTACACTTATGCACCTTTTGACGATCACATATTTTTAGTACACACATTTGACCCATTTCCCAATGATGCACTCTCGTTTATGGTTCATTCTTGACTACTGAGGGGGCATAAATAAATGAACCTCATTGACATGCATACACCTCGATTTCACATTCACTTGGGGGGCATGTGAGCTCCTATCATTCACTCTAATTTTTATTCCATTCCATCTCATCCACAACATACTGCATATCTTTTGCATTTACTCTTTATTACTTCTGCTTTTACATGTACATTTTATTACACATGCTAGATAGATATCTTGTATGTCATTATCATTTATCATACACACATGTGTTTTCACTTGATTTTCTAGTTATGATAGAAGATTCTATAGATCTATTACATGCGACATGGATGTTTGGCGCAATACCTATTACCAGTCCCATAGAGGCTCCTAGGGGGAATCCAATTTCATACACTACAGGTGCTATTATTTCATTTTGTTTCATAACACATTACATTATCAGATTATACATGATTTTGAAATACTTTTTATCTTTCTAACATGCTAATGGGTGCTTCATGTGCAACATTTGTTATGGAGGATCTATTTACTTCCATGGTTGTCTGTTACATTGCTAATCATTGTTTGCTCTTTGTATGCTCTTGTTTGTGGGCTTTTTCCCTTTGTCTTGTGTGCACTATTGTCTATTTTTGGCTTTTTCAGCCTTGATTGTCTTGCGACATCATGAGTGGTGTCCCATGTTTGTAACCCACTTTTCATGGTCTACATTATCTTCTTGCTTGTTTACATTATCTTCTTGTGTCTTAGCTTACATATTGTCTGCTTAGATTACATCTTGTCTTACACATGTGTGTTTGTATTTACTTTAAATAACACTTGTCTCTTAGCCACTTTGTTAACATGTGCCTTGTTTTCTACTAAGCACATCTCCTTCCCCCTGCAGGGCAAAGTTTCAGCACAACGGTTGGTCCTCCTTTGGGCCGCATACTCCTTCAATGACATCGAATGCACCCCAAACGAGGGGGGCATCATTTGGGTGAATCAGTCACCCCATACAATAGTCTACAATCATTACACAACACAACACAATGTTGGTACAATACAGTCTTCAGTTTCAAGGCTCAGAATCAGACTTGGGTCCTTAGCACAACATAGACACCAATGCCCAGACAGGACTACAAGCCCCATGGGTGCCCTTGACCCCTTCTTGGATGCCTTTGACCAGGGGGCAGTTACACAATTAGTTTGAAGTTCTGCACAGTCTAAAGAACTACACACACGACTATTTTTACAGGGCATACAGTCCTTAGCACTTCGGCATGCATGCACTACACATTTTCGTGTTGGATCGAATTGTTTGAATTTTACACACCATCTGCAGTGGTGTCCTACATTGTGGGTAAGCAGTTAAAGGTTGGAGGATAACACCAGGATTTTCTCCCTGCACTTCTTCCATATCATTGGCGTGAGATCAGCCCAAAAACTCGTGACCGACACAACTGGTGTGAGATTGCCGATGAAAAACTCATTCTTCTACAACATCGTACAGGATCCTTTCTATACCTTTTTTTTTCTCATCACGGATTAGGTGCACATGTTCACTTTTTCATATTCCACATACTTTCCTTACATACTTTTTACACATTTTATTCATATACATACGTATTTGAGTACTTGTTCGTTTATTCTCTTTTGTAGGTTTGTCCGTATGGGAAGCGATAGTCAACATCATCAACATTTTCAAAACATTAACAACAACAATTGACATTGACAATAGGCACATCATGACATATACACATGCGTTTCCACCCTATGGTCATTTTCATCATCACTTTTTGCACTTTCTCCTCCTTAACATCCACGATTCACCCTTTTATCACTCCACTCTTTGTCTTGTCCCTCGACACGCTTTCATCATCAATCTACATGGTTATTAGGTATGCATCTCTATCTACTTTATGTTACCCGAGATTTCCGCTCACCAACATAAAATGGGGGAAAATGTAGACACAAAATCACGCACTTTGGGTAATTATTTAGTCCTGATTACATACTACTATTCATATGATTCGTAAGTAAGAAAAGTACTAATCAACCCATGTATTTAGCCACCTTTCTTTGCTTTCTATTGTCACTTCTGATCTTGCACTCTTACTTGCTCAGTCTACCTTTTTATACCTTGACATTTATCATCTTGGACACCAACACCCAGCTAGGATGCCAGCGTTAGATGCCCTCGTCCCCTGTGGGCGCCCCTAACCTCAATATACTTTGTTCACACTTTTTAGGTTCTTTCTATCTGTTTGAGCATCTTATCTTTTTGTTAGTCAATATTTTTGGGGTTAATTATGAAATTCAAGCAAGGGAATCATATAAATATAAAGTTATGTGATCATAATAAGGGACCAAGCACTACGCATTAGCTATCACAACCTAAGGTTACATCCATCAAGCATCTAAGAGCTCCATTGCATCCATCTAGCACCATCCAAGGGACACAAGGGGATGGTTATTATTCATACACTTCATAGGAGGGAAGTTCATTCTATTTCATACACACATCTATTACATTTATTTACATCTAGCTTACTTGCTCGCTAACAAGTGTGACACACATAAGAGGCACCTAGGGCACGATTCTGCACACACACAAAACTATATTAGGTCTAAGATGTAGTGCAACGCTCAGTCATAAGTTCACCATTGTGATAGTTGAGGATAGTTCGACCCCTCATTTTACATCTTTCTTTTTTAGGATTTGATGTCTATTTGAGAGTTTTACAGGTCATTATTTCATTGCAGGTTTCCAGCAACCTCGATAATCATTGTGCGATATCATAGTGACCAAAGGCGAACAAAAATGAATACCTCGCGACCAATCAGAGGAGGCTTCCTGAGCATTTCCGCATACATAGGTTCCCATAAACATGTCTAGGGCACCTGTAAGCGCCCATATCCCTTTCCAGGCACCCCAGTTTAAGTAGATCGTTAGCTCACACAATTTTTAAGGCTCTATGTAATGCTTATACCTCTCTATTCATCCGGTTTGGCACAATACATATTTCACTACGAACTAGCTAAGGCTTTTCTAACCCTATTTGCAATTAGGGTTTCACATTTTATTGCTTAGTTTGCTTGGGATAATTTCCATATTTATTTATTAATTTATTTACTGCTACAATAACAATCAAATTAGGCATAAAATTCACATTTAGCTTAATCACCCAAGAATAATGAGCACATTTGCAGACGACACCAATATCAACATTTTTAGTTGAAAAACGTAAAATTACACCTATATATTCAATCTATGTTCAATGATTCTAGTGTATATTCAAACAAATGTTGAAATAAGAACCTTGTTCACCTATGTTAATTGATACACAATGTAAAGAAATATATTCTTTACATATATTCAATGTATAGATAGACATTATTTACATGTTCATACTTTTTTTTCATTGCATATTAACAAATTGAAATTATCGAATACACATCGAAAATACGGATAAAATCCTGTTGTTGCCTACAAATGTGCTTAGTGCATGGAGAACTAAAGAAGTAATCAAATAACTAATTAAAATTGGGCTAATCTCGTGAGTCACTTGGCATTTCAAAATAGAGAGAAAAATAGAACAAGAAACAATGATGAAACCCTCTGAGACACGTTGGTTTTTTCCCTAATGATGTCATTACAAGTTAGAAGGGCTTAACAAGTGATATGAATAGATGGGAGGAGTTAATGATAACTTTAAACATAGTAGTGGCACATAGTTAGAAATGAAGGAGAAGGAATGTGGAGTGACAAGAGAAAAATGATTGCAAAGTTTGAATGCATTTAGGTGTAGCTACAAACTATCAACATACACTGAAATCACAGGAATGTACAATAAATAAACATGTGTAAATTTTACATTTGAACACATACATTTCAATGACATAATTACGACCATATATTCAATGTATATTCAGTAATTCACGTGCTTAGGGGAGAGGAAACATTTAGTGAGCATGGAGCAGTTGATGGACTAATTTATGTCAGGATGGGTTGTATTCAGTTATTGCATAAACACAAATAACACTTATTTATATTTCAAATATTCCTCAGATGTTAAGGTATGTGATTCACATATTTATTGCATATGCAAACATTCTTCATGTATTTAACATTTTGTCTATTTTATGACATTCTTCACATATTCAGACACTCTTTGAATATTAAAAAGGTAACTGTTATTTACCTCCTTAATATGTGGGCTCCCTGGAAATACAAGTATTTTTTCAATAATAATAGTGTACTAAGAACATGCATTGAACTAACTCTAATATATTCAATGTATATTCGATAATTTTAGTGCACATCAAAAGTTTGAATGCATAGTAGAAAATGACAAAGTTACAACGGTATATTCAATGTATGTTCAGTAATTTTAGTGTATATTCAACTAGTCAATATAAAGTTAACCGTGGATATTCAAATATTAACTGCATAAACAAACACAACACTTATTTATATTCAGGTTTTAACTATCTGAAAAAAAACAAAACACTTTTTGTATATTCAAATATTCTTCAGCATAAAACATGTTTACCAGTTGTTATGGTAATTGTACTCAAAAATATATCCGTAAATATAAGTGTATATTCAGTAATAACACTATATATTCATAACACTATATATTCAATAATAACACTATATTTTGAAAATATAAGACACATGCACGAAAAAATCCTATTTGTTTGGACATTTACTACATCGTATTAACATAGTTCATGACAAATGAAGGGATTAAAAAATGCATTGAAATAAGTGAATATACACTGAAAAACAATAATTCAACGTGCATGTTTGAAAAAAACATTAGGCCAAAATAGAACACATTAGTCAGTTAATACGGTAACTGAACTGAAAATTATGATCGAAAATGTAAGTGTATATTCAATAATAGTACTGTATATTCAATAATAACATTATATATTCAATAACAACATTTTGTATATTCATGCATGAACAAAACTGTATTTACATCGTATCAGAAAAGTTCGTGGCAAGAGGAATTAAAAAAATGCACTGAAATAAGTGAATATACACATAATTCGTGAAAAAACCTTTTTTTTTTTTTACATTTACTACACCGTATAAGCAAAATTCGTAGCAAGGGGGGATAAACAAAAGAAAACACTAAAATAAACTGAAAAACAATAGTGAAACACACATGCATGAAAAAACTTAGGTAAGATAAAACCTCGTTTGTCAGTTGATACAGTAATTGAACTGAAAAAGTATATCAAAAAATATAAGTGTATCTTCAATAATAACATTGTATATTCAATAACAACATTGTGTTTTAAAATTCTAAGACACATATATGAAAAAAACACTTTTTTTGGACATTTACTACACTCGTATTAACATAGTTCATGGCAATGGGGGGATAAACAAAGTAAAATGAATAAACCTATGTAGAAGTGTGTACAAATGGCCAAAATAACAAGAATCAACAGATTTTGTGTCAAATAGAAGATTGAACAAGAACACGCACTGAAACAACTCAATATAGAATGAATATATGTTTGTAATCCTAGTATTGCTTGCCAATGCGCTCATTTCATGAAACTCATAGAGAAAATATCCAAATAACTATGGAAACAAGCTCACCTCATGACCCACTTGGCGATTCGAAGCAAAGTGCGAGATAGATTAGATTCCTTTCGCCGTGACTAGTTTTCATATGCCTTCGGCTTTGTTGCAGGTTGGAAAGGGTTAGGAATGTTCATCTTCTCGTCCCCTAGTGTGCATTGCCAAATGCAAACACAATCAGTTAATGACAACATTGAATGTGGTATTGACGTGTTGTGCAAAATGATAGTGGAAGATGGCAGAGTGGTAAGGGTTGATGAGAAGTGAATTGAATGCATTTTTGTTTGGATTGGAAGGAATTTTGTTCGTGCACCATGTGGTTACATGTAACTTTTCATGAGCGGGAAGATTTATTTGCTAGTTCACTGTAATATTATGACACTTTTTAGGGGTCTTGTGTTGTGGGACCGCCACGTGGCGATTGACGTGGGGCCAATATGGCAACTAATTTTTTTGAAAATTAGGACGAAATTATTGACGTGCCAATTTTTTTTGGAGTCCCTCCTGCTCCATAATTTTATCGAGATACGGTTAAATAAGGGTGCTCCTTTCCCCTACTTCTGAGCAGTGCTGGATTTTGACGTTCAAAGTTACATGTCACAAAAAAATGAGGTGACGGTCCAAAAAATTATGTGAATGTCATTTGACGTTCAAAATTTAATATGCACGTCACAACCATGTATATCAAATCTTAACAAATATATAAATTAATTTAAATTATATATTTGGGAGATTAGAAATAAATAGTTTTTTTTTATAAATCCTTTACATCCTATTGATGATCCATAGGTAGACAAAAATCAATCCTTACATCTTCATGAACAATAATTACCCATCCCATTGTTAATCCAAAAAATGTTTATTTAATCATTCTTAATGTACTCTCTTTGTAGAGAGAACAACATAGACACAAAAAATAGGTAGCTAATTGATAATAAAAGTTTTAAGTTACAACCAATGTTGATATATATTAATAAAAAACTTTTACATAAAATTTTATTGGGCCTTTTCTCTAGTGTTGATTCTATATTTTATATTTTCTAAATTGCATTATAATTACAAATCTACGTGGGATTCTCTAATTGATTGAATCTAAATGTTTTTAACAAACTTAATCTTTATAAATCTTTGAGCCTTTGTTGTACAATTATAAACCAACAAAAACAATGCTACATTAATCAATTTCATAGTTTATCAGAGATACAATTATTTTTCATAAATATAGATTGTGCACTAATCAATTGTATCTTCACCAATCAAATAAAAGATTTAGAAAACACTAAAAGATTTTGTTGTTCTCTCCTAGGTTCGGCCTAATTTGTTCGTGATTTTAAGGCATGCTCTCAAACTTCCCGCTTTTTTGTTGAAAGCTGTATCTTATTACATTAATATAATATAAGATCCCTTTTCATAAAAAAAAATAAAAATTTAGAAACACCATTAAAGTTTGTGAAAGCATTAACATACTAACTTAAATTATATTTAAAACACAAAAATATTACAAAAATTGAAAGAAAAGACTTACAAGTGCAAGCTTGCTATTCTCTAGAAAATGAGTTCAATTTCCAATTTTAAAACCTTCAAATTCAAAATTCAAGTTTCACCTTGCTTAAATCCTAATTCAAATGTTTTTATTCTAATATATATTTGTAAGATATCAAACAATGAAAAATAAAAAAAAAACCAAATCAAATAACCTAAACTAATTAAAAATCAAAACAAACATATATTTCTATTTTATCAATGACATATTAAAATGTTTATATTTTATTAATAATATACTAAGGTGTTTTTATTATTTTAATTCCAAAGTTTCCTTTTTTGTGATATTAATTGTCATAAATGTCACAACTATATTATGAATTTGACAATTTCTTCAATTATTTCTAATTATATATATATATATCGGCTACACATACATACATATTTGACGGTCAAAATTTAATCATACCTATCATATTGCCGTTTTAAATTATATTTTTAATTAAAGTGGCTGTATTTTGACATGTAAAATGACTTAAAAACGTTTAAACGCCTTGCAAAATCCAGCACGTTATCCGGGTCTTAAAGTCGATTTTCTCATTCAACATTAACACGACACCTTTCGGATATATTTTTGATGTCTCAATTCTCCATTTTCCCCGCGAGGGGATTTATTGCCACGTGTTCTGTAAATCCTCTCTTACCAGAAATTACACGTCAACATTCTTCAAATCTTCCCCCCTCGATTATAGGCCACTTAAATCTGGGTAGTGTTGACGTGGCCCCTTCTCATTTGCCAAAACATACTGATACGTTTGTGGAAGAATATTTTGGAGTGGAATGGAAGTGGATGAAATAAATGAATGGCTTCCTCGGTTACAGAACCTCGTTAATTAATTTTTCATGGCGGCATTAGCAGCATCAACATCGTCTCAGAGCTCATGGCTGCTCGCCTGGAAGTCACCTGTAAACCCATTATTCTCACACAATTATTCTCACATATCTTCTTCACATCGCTTAAAACAAAAATATCACAAGAAGCCTGTGCAGGCCAAAATTAATTACGAAAATAAGCTCTCTGTTCTGATAAAACAGCGCGGAATTCATGTGAAAAGAATTAAAGCTACCGAATCAGACTTCACAGGCGCAAATGCCCACGGACAAGATGTAATTTGAATGAATATCACGTGATCTTTTCACCTAACGTCACGCCTCAAAATTCTTCTTCTTATTATGTGAACCCGTGAAATTAAAATCCTATGGTTTTTTTGGCGAGTTTTTTCAGGTGGGACGAGCGGTGCATTTGGCGGTGTCGTTGGGGTTAATGTTGGCGATAGACAAGCTGCTGAAAAGGGGGTTTGAAGCGGCGGCTGTCAAGTTTCCGAGCGCGCTTTTTGGAATGTTTTGCATTTTTTCGGTGTTGACAGTGCTGGATTTGATAAGACCCGCAGCGGCAATGGCGGTGGTCGATTTTTTTGAGCCCGCCACAACCTTTATACAGAGATGGCTGCCGCTCTTCTATGTCCCTTCTCTTGTGGTTTTGCCTTTGGCTGTAAAGGGCATTCCTGCTTCCTCCGCCGCTAAGATCGGCGCTATCATCGGTAATTCTAATTCATTCTTAGCCTGGAATAAAAATTCACGATAACCATGTGGAGAAAGAATATAGGAATAAGTTAACAACCCATAAGAATGCCAGTCGTTCTGCATTGTGAATTTTGGAATCTTAATTGCAAAATGAGCTCACTTAGGACATGAGTATGTTGACATATGTGGATTATTTTTTGTACAAATTCGTTTGCCATGAGCTGCGTTTTTGAATTACTGTTGGACCTTGTTTATGTGGTATTCTTTGAAATGAAATGATCTTTTTTACTTTCACTAGTGCAACCCTGCTGCACTGCCCAACACGTGAGCATTCATTCACACGAAAACAGATGCAGAAACGTGCACTAAGATGGAGGGGAAATTGAAATTGAAATAAAATTTCTTCTTAATGTCCACAAATAACCACAAAGGTTAATGGAAAGTCTGGTACAATAAGCCCTTAGAGAGAACCTATTTACCCTCTAAAAACATAATCTATGTACAAAAAGGCTGAACAAACAACTCCACATTCAAAATCAAATCAGGCAATAAAGAAATCTGTAATACAAGTGCTCAAAGGGTGAATCTTTTGCTATTGATTCTGGTCAGAAATTGCCCTGCTTTCTCTGTTCTCCTCTCTTCACATAATCAAACATAGACTTGGCTCCCATCGTATCACCATATTTTGGCGGGAAGTCACTAAAAGATGGGTATTCTATTATGAAATAGCTTTATGTTTCTACTTCCCCTGAGTTACAGAATATGTAAATCCTCTATTCCTATTCATTCTTAGGCGTCACCTGTCTATCTGTATTACATCTGGGCTGGTATGAACTGGTACAATATTCTACTTCAGCACAATATGTGATCTGTGTGTGCTTAAACACAGTGGATAATCTTTTCTTTAGAAGGTGCAAGGTTACAAGAGAGCATTGTTCTCTGTTGGGAGTCTGGACAGTGTACTTACGCAACAATCTCAGAGTGCGGCATGCAAATAAAGAAGTGCACAATAAAATTTCCCTAAATTGAAGAAATCTTAATAAACGAGTCATATAAACTAGAAATTATAAATTTGACAAACACACAAGATCTCTTGCCAATGAAAATGAGTTATTAATCTTAAGTGGTTGTGCAATTCAGCATAGCACCTTCAATCATGGAGAATTGCCTTATTACAATCGTTTCTACCGAATTATGCATCAATCTCTAGCTTTTTCAGGACTTAAATCTTCTAATTAGACCACCTATAGGTGACTCAAATGTATTGCAATTACGAGGATACATAATGGATTGTATTGAAATAGTTATGCTTTCGTCTTCTTCCATAATCTGTCTAGTTATTATGGCTATTATGATGCGGTGCAGATGCAAATCCTGATATAGGCATGCTGCATTGACAGAGGGATTGTCCATACCCTAAACATGTGAAGTACCAATGTGGATGTAATCTGAAAATGGTTAGTGGTCAATGGAAGCTAAACTATTGCCCATTAACATGTTTGGAGGACCCTTAATGGGTGGGCCAAGTGAGTTGTGAGAAGCAGATTGCTATAGGCAAATGAGGAGAATTTGCAAGGGTGTTGGAGGGGTCTGCAAAACTATCTGAAAGTCAGTCGATGAAAACCGTGAAACACGAAGGATTGACAAGTGAACTGTGAAAGCATTGACAGTCGCCAATGATGCCAATCAACATATGTTAATGGTGAAGCTTAAACATTTTGATGTACTTTCCCTCTTGACCACCTCTATTGCAGGCCATAATTGTTTGAAATTTGACCTTAAATTGAAACTTGAATGTATACCATTTTATTGTATATTATGAATTTGGCCACTTGAAACAATGGGTCATTTGAGTAACTTTGCAATCTAAGCATCAGGTATGAATATTTGTACTGTTTCTTCCTTAATAAAAATGCAGACAAAGTTATTAGGACTGTTACAAAGAACCATACACTTTTGTATATATAATTTTTTTCTATGAAATAGACCTATATTACTTTAATAAATTATTATAGACTATTCACAAAAAATTTGGGGGCATGAGAGCACACCGCATCACAGCCACACCAGGGCTAAGATGGTGGCTGGGGCAAGGCAGATGATAAGGATCTACTTCCTGCTGGTCTTTTTGCAATGGCTCCCTAGAGTTATAGGATATATTTCATATTTTGATGTGAAACCCCTAGATGTCTTTAAGGTTGCCAATAAGATTGAAACTGTTTCGATGCAGATATTCATATTACTGTCTGTTGTTTACTCTATGCAGTTGGTGGCTGGGCGGCATCACTCTGTGTTGCAGGTTATACAGCCATTACCGTGAGAAGGATAGTGAAAACAGAGATGATGCCTTTAGAACCAATGCCAAAGCCTTCTCCATTTTCAAGGAACAGAGATTTGGTTTTGGACTACTATTTTCTCACTCTCTTTTATTTTGGCCCCTTTCACCCACGGCTCTTGGAACATATGCCTGCACATGCCTTCCATTCCTCCTGACAGCAACAATATTAGGATATATTGTTGGTTCTGGGTAAATTATAATTTTTCTTTGTGAGATATTTTCAATCATCTATTTTGAATGGCCTATATTTATAACAAACATTATCATACATGTATGCATTCATTGCTACATTGGGGAGTATATTTGTATGCATTTTATATTGCTAATGAGAATTATTTCCAAGCAAGTGTTTATGCTGATGTCTATATGCAGATTTCCACCACGTGCCAAGCAGGTGTTGCATCCAATTATTGCTTGTGCCTTGTCTGCCGATTTGGCGGTGTTTGCTTTTGGAACCTTCACAGGATTGGGCTTTGAATCCACACTAGGTATGTAATTCAACTAACAATCAGCATTTTTTTTTCGGTTGAGCCACTTTGTAGATGGAGCTGTCCATAGATTCATCATGCTTTTCTTTTCCTCTGTAAAAAACCTCAATTTAGACATTGAAAGAACTTTTTTGCTCTTCTAGCTCAAGTCCATGAAGGGCATTATCAGGACTATTTGTCAAATCTCCATCCCATGATGAGCACGATTGGCTATAGGCTAGCCTCATGCGATACAGTTCAGGATCACCTTCTGTCACTAGACTAGTTCCATTTACTCTGTGGCAGCATTCCAAAGAAGATGTATTGACAACCTGGGAAGCATGGGTAATCCCCTCCTTCCGCACCCTGGATATGTACCAGTAGGAATCTGTCCTGGGTACTTCATTCCCGGCTATATAGCAAGAGGAACCCGCAGGTTTGTTTGAGAAGTGAGCGACCATGTTTCCAAAACGTCCTAACTTTCTTTGTAATCAGTCAATCCACTAGTGATCCAATAATCTTTAAATATCTTGTGTCAAAGCTATCAAAAGACACTCTAGCATTACCAAACCTCAATCTTAACTAGCTCCAAGCCCATAGGGTTTCAAAATGTCTTTTACTCCTATGTTGGTCAAGCCTGCTCTTATCAGGAGTGTTTTGTACCATGGCTAGGTTCCCTTGATGAGACTAGAAAATACCTGTCCTTTGCCTATGCTCAAGCTAAAATAGTTAGGATCACCAAGTGCATTAGTGACTTTTGACATTCATTCAGAGCAGCAAAATTTTACCTATGTTGCATGGGTACCTGCCTCCACACCTGGGAACCCATACCGGTATGTGCCCTCCTACAAATATGTCCCTGGTTACGGTACAAATACGCTTCCAATACATCCCGGGCATGTCTTGGACGTACCCGGGGCATACCTGCTGCGTTTCGGCGGCAACAGTTTGTTTAAAAAACGTGATAATTATTTTTTGTTGACTCGGTCAGTGCACAACCCTAAAAACTCGTAAATTGATAAAAAAAAAAACCCTAAACTCCTCTAAAAGCTATAAAAAGGCACTCAAGCATTACCAAACCACACAAGAATTCATTGTTGGTTTTTGCAAGTGTAAGAGCAAAGTGCCAAAGAGGAATTGAGGACGCAGCCATTGGAAGGAGGATTTGTTTGGAGGCAGCCATTGCAAGGAGGACGAGATTGGAGGCAACCATTGCTTGCAAGGAGTTCAAGTTTATTTAGAGGTAGTCATTGGGTTTATTGATCATTCAAAGGAGGAGACGTCACATTTGGAGGTAGCCATTGTTTGAATTTTATTGCAAGGAGGATCTACGTTTGGAGGAAACCATCTGTTTGAGGAAAATCTAGATGATATATTCTAGATTATTTAAATTTGATATTGAGATGATATTCATATATCATATGTATGGCAGCCACATGATCGATGAAAATATAAAATTTTAGGCATATTGAATGTTTTGAACCTTGATCCTACTATATTTTTCAAGTTTTGTATTTCTTATGGACTAAAAAATGAGTAAAATGAGTGTGTGTGTGTGTGTGTGTGTGTATATACGTACATAGCCAAGGACGTATCGTACCCAAGGGTTTTTTATAAAATATGACATATTTGTGAACCGAACCCATACCCAAGGGTACATGTGAGATTGAACGTACGAGAATCTAATGGAGCCCGTGTACATCATGATCGTTGCACTCCAACGAAAAACGAAAATGTGCTCCAAGTAATCAACAAGAATTAAACCATGACACCAAAGATTCATGCATAAGCAAAAACATGTTGACTCATTCTCATAGATCAAAATAAGAAACACAAATATGAGTGCATGTATGTAACTCCCAATGCAGGACTCTATCATACCTCCACTATGATGCATTGACACATATGACAAATTCTATTACAAAATTTGTCATATTAGCTCCTAATGACATCTAATGACCTATGACTCACCTAAGTGAGATGACTCACCATGTGTGAGGTGGAAAAATGCATAAATGAATTAAGGAAAAAATAATACCTCACACCAACAGTACAGTTACCTGAAATCTGTACCTGTATCCTAGCAACATAGCTTACAACATGCAATCTTATCCCATTCTCTGTTTGTTATGAGTATGTTAGTATTGCTCAAATCCGTGCTGATATCCACTTGAATGATTAGTGCTGCCTTTGCAGATATGCGATGATTGTTTGAACTTTATATGGCAGGTTAGATGCATTATGTATTCATGCAAGTTCATGAAATGGGAATTATTGTATGTGAACAAAAGATAGTGCTACATAATTTCTTGTTGTTGCTAGTTTTTAATAATCCATATTGCATTACTTTGTGGGATCCTCTTTCCTTCTGCCATAAAAATTAGAGACCTCTTTTTTGTTGCTGCTGCAATTGCGAGACAATTCCATTTTTATTGTTGATCTGGACTGTATAAGAGTGAACATTTTGAGTTTTTGTTTTGCAATTTTGAGCTGATCAATGTAGTGTTTTTGAAATCATTTGTATGAAATCCATGACTTAATCTCATTCCGAACTCAGTCAGAGTCAGATAGATGGATTTTGTTAAAATTTTGCAAAGCACTCTTTTGAACTATAAATAGAAGTTTCTATACGTGCCTGCAATTGTGCATCATTTCTTTCTGCTTTCTGCGGAGTTTACACGTATGCAATAATGTTGTAGATGCTGGGATAGTTCTTTTACCTGAGTTGTATAATAATGCAATTGTACGGTTATATATTTCTCGCAAATGGTTATATTTTGCATAAGATGGATTAGATAAGTAGTATATTTCCAAGAAAGGACTATACTGTTTTATGTTTCACTTTCACCCACAATCAATTGTTTATTCGGAGAAAGAACATACAGCGGTCTCTTGTTGTATCTGAGCCTGTCAGCCTGGACTCTCTGCATGTCAGTCACTCTTTCTGCTTAGTTTACACTTCTGCAATAACGTTGTAGATGCTTAGTTACTTTATTCAAGCAAACATCCCCGACAGTTGAGTACAGTTGTTTACAGAATGACCCAAAATTGTATAGTTCTATCAATTCTTGCAAATTGTTTTGTTTTGCTTAAGGTAGATTACATACCTAGTATATTTCCATGAATGGACCGTGTATCATAATATTGTGTTTCACCTTGCTGTCAATAGTTTATTGGTGGTCCACAGACACGTATAGCTGCGTCTCAGGTCTGCCACACAAAGTCTGTTGGTCTGAAGCACACTGCATGAAAATGAGAAGTCATTCCTTTCAGAAATCATGGCTCAATCATGCAACTACTTCCAATGGACATAATCTATCAAAAATAAAAAATCGTCTTAAGTGTATTTTCTAATGCCAAACATCGCAAACTATGAAAAACAATGACTGCTTCACTGAAAACCAAAATGCGACAAGCATGGATTCTCATGCTATAAGATTGGGTTGAAACATGGGTCAAACTTAGAGGGATCATCCCCTTCAGGATTACACCACCAGCTCGCTAACTTTTTATTGTGTCAACCAATTACTGGACAGTGTTCAAATCCAAGAGGAAGACCCCCTGCAGTGCTTAGGTTATTTTTTTGCAAGTCTCTCAAGCAGATGCAAGTTTAGTGAGAAGTAATGGAAGTCATTAGATGCATCTATGCCAAAGGCATTTGGGAAACTACCGTTTTACCAGGACAAATCACCTATTACTTGGGCAGAGCCTTTGGGTAGCTGCATATTCTCTGTCTCTAGCTGAAATTGAGTGGAAGAAGAGATTAGGAGTGGTGTTCAAGAACGAGCTTCACAAACTGGTTTGATAAAAGTTATTATCCTGCACTAGGGGAATAATCCATTGTTGTGGACTGATTAGATGATATTCAGTCTCCTAGTATTATCTAGTTTTTGTACAGTCTATTTCGGTCAGAGTGAACAAATTCAGGTTGATGAATAAAGTTACGTGCTATTCTACCTCAGAGAGTAAAGTTACATCCTAGAACAGGTCATGTACATAAGCATTCAAATGACAAGGTTAGTGAATCAGCGACTGATGAAACCATAATTAGAGGTTAAACGCATGAATAACGTGGATCACCTTACCTGAAACACCCAAAATAAATCACTGTGGTGGTTTTATGATCAAACCCATGGATATGACCCATATGACTCGCGATGAGCCTTTGAATGTACTTTCCTGTTATAAAAGTCTTTGGCAAGCGGTTGCTGAAAAACACCGTATTTAATCTGTTGGGTATGGGAATTCCATCCTACACAAAGTCCCCTACTCGATATTGTGAGTTTTCATGACAGAGAGATGCAGATTGAATACTATTTACACAGACCATCTAATAGACTGTGTCATTACAGCAGTAACTGGAAAACTACAACGGTGTGATACAGTTTGTGGCTGGAGTTTGGAGTACAAAACTAGGTAACTGAATTTTCACCACCACCTGAGCCTAGTGGCTGACAGCATGAACCTCTTACCATCCTATAAAGGCTAAATTGGACCTCCTCAGCTATTCTTGGCATTTAGCTTGCTTGAGATTTTCTTACTCGAGTTCGAACGAAATGATCAGACAGGCACACTGTGTAATGCAAGGATAGTCTTTTGTATATTTTGCCGTAAGATATAATAACTACATAGGATTAACTCTTGAACTCAATTCAATCATCCATGATCTGGGATGTCTGGAGGTACTGACAGTCCCATATGTTCTGCCACTTGCCTTCAGCAATTTTGCATGTGCCTGCTCACAGGTAACTGTTAACATCACCTTTGATAAATGCCATAATTTTTCTTTGGGGAACTGTGCATCTACCAGCATATGTTTCCAAGAAATTAGACGATTTCTCAATATGTCGTCTTCTGATCTGTCATGGTAAATCAAAATTGGTCCTCCAACTCCCACGGGAACAGAGACTGAATGGAGTTGCACCCCAAAATGAGATAAATATGGTCGAAGAGGAAATGCAAGAGGAATATAACCATAGTGCTACCAAGTCCAGAAGGATCCGAGAGTCAATCCAAGAGAGGGCTACAGTAAAACTTCGAAAATCAGGAATTCTTCAAAAATTAGGAAAATGAAAATGCTCATCCTATATTAAATATATGAACTGTAATTTTAGAAATCTAGTCTGACAACTGATACGTCCACTACCAGCCTGGTACCAGGCCTAACAACATACCTGATAGGCTGGTACAGAGACTAGTATTGGTACTCTCTGGGTACTGCTGTGGGTACATACGCCACTAGGCGCCCCTGGGTACCATAGCCTGGTACAGAAAACCGGGTAGCCGGGTACGTACCCAGGTACGCTGTGGGGTACGTACCCACAGCGTATCCACACAGTTTTTTCTTTTTTTGTAAGTGCAAAAAAATAAATAAAACTTCAGGGCTTTGACTGGAATTGAACCTTGGAAAGTTAGTGTGAGATTCAATATTGCCAAAAGGCTCCCAAGGGTCAAGAGAGATGAAAAGGACTTCATTTGGTTGACTTACTATTTGGGGGCTTTCTTGTTGCTCCTCATGGGTCCTTTGTTCTCCAGTCAACTTGGAAGGCATGGGAACAAGTGAAGCACTTGGTGGTTGGACAGCCTATCTTCTCTTCATTTGACATTAGGTGCCAAGCCTACAAATTGATTGAAAGATCCATGGATGGATCCTTCTTGTACTCTACTGATTTTTAATCAAGCAAAAACAGCAAATACAGTTTTATGTGTATTTATGACAATATCCCTAGTACAGATCTGGAAAGTGCGACTAGGTTCTAGGAGAGATATCAATGTAAATCACACCCAATAAAATTACTTCTAATTTCTAATGACTGCCCAGGTATTTGGGGGCTGAAATACACAGAAAACTGAACTTATAACAATCCAAAATGCCGAGGAAATCAGATCTGAAGTCTGTTATTATTCAGATTGAAAATCTTCAAAATATACTCCAGAAATGATAAAAAAAGTACAGCGATCAGATTACAGAATGATGGCAATTATTTGACAAATATTTTCAGATGAAAATACCTCTGAATTCGCTGCCAGACTGTTTACAAGGGACTGGTCCAACTGCCGGTTGCAAATCACTGGAAAACACCTTCAATTCCCTTTCCACACATGGCTGAACTAAACCTGGAAGTCTGATGAAGAACACTAGGAATTTCTGAGTGAAATCCCCTCTCAATCTCCTGGGGTTTTCGTCCGCAAGAGATAAATTCACAAGGGTTTTCGTCCTTGGAATTTCTGGTAAAAGCTCAGAGCTCTTAGCAATGCAATAGATAATAATAAAAATCTGGATACTCCCATACAAGTCGACTTGTTTATTTAAAGGGAGATTAGCCCAACTACCACCTTTAAATCGGCCAATCAAATTGTTTCATTCCCCTATGCTGGTCGCATTTTCCTTTTTGGGCTGATTGGCACATTCTCCCAAAAATGATTCCCAAGGCAAGTCGCATTTTCTCCTTTCTAATACAATTACTTTTAATTGTATTTTAACATTTTAATTTATTATTAACTTTATCATTTATTATATGTGCTTTTCATAATATTATTATTTTTTAGAAACAATAGCACCATATAATAAAAATAATAAAGTTATGTCACCCTTAAAAACTCCCCTTTGGCCGTCGGGTAGACATAAAGGGCCAAAGGTCTTTGATTTGAAAAAGGGGACATTACATTGATTTTGTCGAATCAGAAATATAATGACAAGATCCTTGCCCTGACAAGAGGCTGTTATGCCCTCCTTTGGTTTGAGAAAGGAATTAAAATATTTCATGACTTTTACAGATTGGGAAGTGGATGGAATGGATAGACCTTAAAGCTTTCTATAAGCTTCATCAATCTCAGTTCAAAATGTATAAAATGCTCAGAAATTCTTTCACAGCTCCCTCTACTGGACTAATTATGGAGGATGAGAATGACCTTTGGGATACTATGAGGTGGCTCAAAGGCCCCACTCTCCAAGAGGCTACTTCCAAACAATTTTATGAAAAGATTGCCTTCTCCCCAAACCTTTCCCTTGGCCTTAACAATAAGTGGAATGTTTGTGAGCCCATTAGTAGATGGACTCATAGATTTACTGTTTTGTGGTCTTCTTGTATTCAGTCAAAGAAATCTTGCTTTAGATGGCTTCTAATTCATAATAAGCTTGTAGATGGACTCATAGATTTACTGTTTTGTGGTCTTCTTGTATTCAGTCAAAGAAATCTTGCTTTAGATGGCTTCTAATTCATAATAAGCTTGTTGTTGGCTTCTAATATTTTATAGGTTACTGAGACTATAAGCTTGTTGTTTTCTTTAAAAATATATTGTACGAACGTACACACAGCGTACCGTACCCAAGGTTTTTAAAAATTTGCCGTTTCAGCGTACCACACTCATATCCGTATCCGTACCCGTACCCGTACCGAAACAGTCTAGATTATCTCTTGCACAACAAAAATTATGCAATAGCACCTGTATGTGGGATAAGATGGTTAATGTGATTATCCTCTTTCTCTTCTCAATAATCATATTTACAATATCAATTTGCATTAAGTTGTATCTTTTAGTTTCATATATGTGGAGAGTTATGTAATTTTCTGTAATATCAACTTGGTTGGGGATGTTTCTGGTTAGGAATTAGTGAGCAGTGTGCTACCTTGTAATTCCATCAATAGGCCAACATGCATGTACCTTGACCTGCAGGAAATTGATCAAAAGAAAAGATCAGGAAGGAAAAAATAAGTCAATTAAATAGCAGAAGAGAGGAATTCAAATGAGACTTGGAAAATGGGATATTTGATCTTTTATCTCTTGTGCTACTTTATTGTATAACTTATCACATTTTCTCAACCTAAAAATGATTCTTCACTTGCTTGTCGTTGGGGTTTTAAGAGAGTAAATGTTGAGTTTTCTTAGTCTCTCATGTTACTAGAATACAAAAAAAAGAAATATCACATTGTAGGTTGCTTTATTTGTCACATCTCCTTTTCAAGTACACATTATTATTAAATATACCATAGTAATGAGAAATTGACTCTATTTTGGTTATAGTTTAATATACATGCGATTTACCTTGCTAAATATTTGTTCGCATTAATGACATTTTTTTATGCATTTAATTTGCATTAGTGATTTTATGTTATCATGGATAACATTTGATAATGTCAATTATGATGCATATTTACGATATGTGTTAATGATTTGGATTAATCATTTGCTTTGTTGTGTTTGTCTGGGACACCCTAGTGGTTTGGCCAAGGGAGATGTAATTAGGTTTTAATCTAATTAAGAGATGATTCATTATTATAAATACAATAAGCATATTAAATACAAAAAATCTCAACTATGTAATGACCTAAAGTACACTTAAGTACATATGCTTCTAAAAACCATATACAAGTCCAACTAGGAGTGAATTTAGAAAGGTACTATTGTTTTGCATGAAAATAGGAGTGTCACTCAGAGGTCTGAACTGTAGAAACCCCAATAAGATATAGAGTAAACTTATGTCATTGTGAATGTAAAGTATTTGGAGATTTGGAGATGATAAACATTAGATTAATGGTTTTAATATGCTCATTCTTTAACATGAATCCTTTTATAAGTGACATATGGATTAAAACCCTAAAGCAACAATTAATCATGAATGTTGTTAGAATTAGTGTGTTACTAGGTGTTTCTAAAGATATTCTACATAAGTAGCAAAGAGAAAATATCACATAAAAATAGTTCATTTATATAGAACTAGTGCATTGTAGTTATCACCCATGAATTTGATCGGAGCACAATATCATGAGTTGTATCTAATTGTACAATAAGTTGTTCAATGTTTTTCATAAACACCATTAAAAGTTGGCAACTTACATTTCACTAATCATAATGATGAAATTAATGATGTTTTATACATGATGAAATTAAAGCTGCAATTGATATTATATAGTATATATATATGTGTTTGATATCCTAAATGCGGTAAAACCAGAGCTATGAACGAGGTGCATAGGAGTTAACACTATCATTGAATATGAAAATATGGGATGCCCCTTGCATTAACTTACCATAGCATAGCCTCCTAAGTGAGAAAAAATATAATAATTAATCCATGTCTATGAGGAATAAATAATCCACTGAGCCTGCACTGAAAAGTGGAATGCAATTTTTTGCCAACAGAGGAATAAATCAGAGCCACCAGCCGAATACACAACGCCAATGTCAACGATGCAGAAGTGACGCCACCGCCGAGAGGAACCACCAACTTTCAATAGAACCACTAGTGACTGCAACACTCTGCCACCACCTATCTATATACCGGGGGACGAAAGGTTTACTTCACTACGCTCAGCGGGATATTGATTTATCAATCGAGATCCCCTATCACAGGCGTACCGCCCGTTATAACTATATCCACCCAAACCCTCTTATGTATATAGGTAGGAGTGATGAATTTGATTTAGGATTGGAGATGTATAACAGTTGATATCATTAATACCTAGTAGTCACTAAGCCTCTTGAAATTCATAAGTGAACCTAAACTCAGAGATTAAAGAGAGTGAGTATTAGCTAAGGTGTCATAAAAAATGCGAAGAAAATCATGCCAATCCCAAATTGTTGATGTGGCTGAACCATGACAACCAAATTAACGAGGAATGAAGATACATGAAAAAGAAAGTAACTTAATTAGCATTTTACCACATACTGCCCCACCTTTGAAAGTCCTATCGGTGCTACGTGAATAACTGTTGTAGGATCAAGCATTTGAACATGAGGGACATAGGCTAGGTTTCAAGGATTGTTAAAAGTTATTGAAGATGTAAGTAGGATAAGCCTAAGCTTTGCATCGAACTTTGAAAATGACAATATTATCACCTATTGCAGCTTGCAAAATATCCAGCCTCATGGCAGCAGATCCAAGTGGGAAAATTCTGAACATGGTATGTATATAGAAACTAATCCTCAATACTTGAGCTCCTTTATCACACTTATGCAAGCTCGAGCTTGCAATTCCCCACCTCCAACTTGAAACTATCAAGATCTATCCCTCAAAGTCAAGTCGAGCTTGATGATATATTTAGCTCAGTACTTCCTATTTTACATTTCCCTCTTGTTTCGACACAAGCTCTATGAGGAGAATTTGTGGAGATCACATTGGAAAGTATACCAATTCAACACCTACCTCGATCCTGACCCCAACAAATACTCAACATAGCTAGAGGACCCTTAGTACCTGTCCTACTTGGGAAACCGTCTCAGGGGCACGATGCTGTGAAAGGATTGGCCTAAATGACTCTGAAAATATCTTCCAATAGCTCGTATTATTCCTAGCTCAACTCTATTGGTCTGACACTCCTTTGCGGGAATAAGGTGACCAGGGGCAAATTAGATCCCGCGTAGTTGCATACAAGGTAGCTCGAATCCTTGATTTCTTCTCGGCAGATGGAATGAAGTCCCTGCAAAATAGTCGAGCTAACTCATCCCCTGACTGGCAAGTTCAGGTCGATCCATGTAGGCGAGTCTGTCCTGAAGGATAGCCAAATTGGATATGGATATCTGTACTTGGCCTTGTGACTGAGATCACTCTTCAGTGAATTTTCTATGTTTGTGAAGACAACGAAAATGTTCCTGAGCTCGCCTCATTTGCCACCAACCTCGTATACTAGTAAATCTATGTGAAAGCCTACATGGACAATGTACTACAGGAATCATGAACTTACATTTACAACGACCGCATACACTCTTGTTGCCAAGAAATGTAACGAATTTGGATTGTTGCACATTGTACATCACCCACAAAGGGTTTGCACTGCGAATGCACTGTTGAAGACCAAGATAACACAATCAAGACATTGCTGGTCAATGTGGTAAAAGCTATCTTTGCAAATATTTTTGTAGCCTTAAATACTAATCCCTTTTGGCACTCAACTGCTGGTCATAAATGGGCTGTTGAATCTGCTGTGGTAGAATCCCCTGAAAATCAGAGGGTTCTTGGCACGGAATATTGCAAGGGACGGGTTGTCCTCTACAGTTCAAATTTCTAAGATGGTCAAACCTTATGTGAATTTTGGGCAAAAGCTCATAGGCTTAAAATTGCAAGACCTTAGAAATTGTCAAGTGTATTATGGCTATGCCTATTCAAGCAGAGTTTAGCTCTCCTTGTGTAGCAGGGTTAGGCAGAGACTTAAAAACAATATTCAAGGATGACCAAGGAACTTTGAGAGCTTCCCTCTATAAATTTCCCTGCTAATTAGTCACATTTTTGAATATGGGGTGATTACAAAAATATTAGGGGATTAATTCCTTCCTAAGTTTCCATTATTCTGGGGGAAGATTTTTCAAGACAAACATTTCCCCCTATGAAGAATAAAAACAATTTGGGGGCTAGGGCATTTGGGCTAATCTCAAATATCAATTCTTGCAAGTTGAAATTATACTTTCTAGCCAAGCCATTTAACAATTCAAAATGTCAAAGTGTTTTTAATACATATGCAAACCATGAGAAAAGTAATACAAGTGCTTTAATAATTATTTATTTTTTTGTTTTAGGCACTGGTAAAACTAGTTCAAATTATTACTTAAAAGGCACCCTAAAAGTTGATTCCCTTAATTCCTTTAGGTAGGACACATATTTGTCTGTAAAGATGTCTGTTCAATACTGTGGAAGAGAGGATGAGGCCTGAGCACCCGTTTTTAGTTTTCCCTCGCTAAAAACTTGCTCTTTGGGGGTGAGAAATGGTTTGAATTCCTTTATGTAAGTGTCATGCACATGTTAGGGAAACTATTTATAATTTATTGTCTTGTGCGATCTTAGGACTTGCTACCGTGTCTAGATAAGACATTTCTTGTTCATCAATTGCCCTTGAAAAAGTTCCTCCTTAAATACATGGCAACATAGCACAACATTGAATCATAAGCCTTTTTGTAGATTTCATCATGCTAAAGCATCACTCATTATCAAATGAAATCTTAATATGCTACTTAGATGATGATACTCTAATTGTGCATGGATCATGAAAAAAGGATGTCCTTAGGGAATAGGACAAAAGGCCGAGTTTTCCTCATAGTTCAGTTGTTGCAATGTTGTATCCTTTTCTTCTTCAACCACCTTTTGTCAATTATGCTCAGTGGTTCAATATGACATACCATGGAGTATGAGTTTCCATTATTTGGAGGAACTCCTGTTCCTGAGGTCTTGAGCCAAGAACAATTTCCTTGTCTAAAGCATGCTTAAATATGACCTCATATGTGGTTGATAATTGTGAGGAAAGTAAACTAAGTTAGACATGGAGCCGATTGAGATACCAAGCAACTACATGCAATCATACAAATGCAAACAATATAATAATAAATCACATACCTCATGGTCCTGCTCATGGTGAATCAAAGTTTGGGAATCCTCATTGGGGGAAGGACGAGGGTGGTAAATTCCCATAGAGGAATAAGTCACATACAACTTGATCAACAGGGGTTATTTTTCTTAGAAACCCAATCTAGCAAGTCAGATCTTGAGGCCCAATGACATTTGTGTGTTGCTCCACCATCATATCAATCAATAGTGATATTTGCCCCCACTGCGAGCGACCCTAAGTATGGAACCCAGAAGAGTTCGGAACAGCAGGGGTTCAGTGTTGCTAAGGTATGGACACCTGTGAGAACTTACCTTATCATCTGTCGAAAGGTGATCTCTTGAATCAAGATGTGTCTTGATTCCTCTCCCCCAGCCAAGGTAACTTTGCACTAAAATGATCCTTTGAATCCCTTAACTCATTACAATGATGACTTGGGTGTCCATCGGTTCTTTGCAATCATAGCAGAATCTCTGCATCCTTAGTTGGTTCTTTTCTGGGAATTTCAGCATTTTTTTTTCTCATACTGATCTGCTCTACCCAAAGAGCTTCTCAGTAATTGTTGCTCCTTAGCCTATTATTTTGAGGAGCGATAGATACATACTCACCATCGTGCTGTGAACCTGCCCTAAGAAGATGCATTGTTTAAGGGATGCTACCCAAATTACGAGGAATATATCCCTTTGTGGCACAAAGCTATGCAAGTCTAGTGCTGGTAGTTAATGGAAACCCAGATGTATGATGGAGGATTTGTGAACAGGCAGTTTGACGAGTGCCCTTTAATGGTTCAGTGCTAACCACACCTACGAATAGGCAAATAAACTGAGCCTGAAGTTAACTAGATATCGAGAAGGCATTACTGTAATTGTTTGAAAATTAGAAAATATACATATCTCAACTGTCATCCTGAATGATTTGGGGAAAGCTCCCTGAAATACAAGTTTGTGATCAGAAGCAGAAGTGGAACCTCTCTATCAAGCATCTACTGAACTTGCTTCAATTGGAAGTAATAGAGCAATGTCCTTGCAAGTGATGATGCCATGAGGTTAGGGAGGAAGTGATTGTTATGTTTGTGGAGCCTGTTTTCATGTTAGAGTGTGGTACACCTTCTATGTGTTACACTCGGGTATTTTTATGGCGGTCCCGCTCGCCGGTGAGCGGGTCAAGGGGGTTCGGGGGCGAAGCCCCCAAGCAAATTTTCATGAGTGGTTTATTAACCCATGGGTAATGGGTAACCGTTATGAGCTGTTTTTGGGCCCATGGTTTTTCGGTACCCATTGTTTTGATATCCACGGTTTTTGCCCATTGTTTTGATACCCACGGTTTTTTTGCCCATGGTTTTTGATACCCACAGTTTTGTATCAAACTACTTAAGCAGTTGTTTATTTATATGGTCTTATGCATATGATAGAGAGACAAACAAATGTATTGCAGGTGTGTTTTGAATTCGGGTGTGAATTCTGTAGAGTTTGTTGAGCATAGCTCCAAACGGATCTGGGTATTGTATTGAGAGAGTGGAGACTTGTAATAAAATCTGAGCAAGTGATTCCTGGCGGACGTAACCCAAATTGAGTGAACTACGTTAAATCTTGTCTCTTTGTATTGTGTTATTTATTCTGTACTTTTATTTGAGATCTGTAATATTTTCTGCATATTAGTTTCTACTGTTGCGATTCATTAAGGGATTATTTCGTATATTTTATCTCTTATTTCCTAACAATTGGTATCAGAGCCTGGTTTGGTTTGCTAAAGTGTTGAATCGCAGGGAAAATTTTATCTTGAGTGGGAGCTATGGCAGATGATGGAAAATCTAGGGTTGATAAATTCAACAGGCAGAATTTCAGTCTTTGGAAGATGTAGATGGAAGATTACCTTTATCAGAAGGATCTTTATACTCTGCTGTCTGAGAAGGTGAACAAACTCTCGAGTATGACAGATGTGGAATGGGATTTGTTGGATCGGAAGGCACTAGGAATGATCCGGCTGTGTCTTGCATCTTTAGTATTATTTAATGTTTCAAAGGAAAAGACTACAAAAGATCTAATGGACGCATTAGGGAAATTATATGAAAAACCCTCTGCCTCTAACACGATATTTTTAATGAAAAAGTTGTTTAATATGAAGATGTCTAAGTATAGTTTAGTAGCAGATCATTTAAATGATTTCAATACGGTTGTGAATATGCTAGCTTCGGTTACAATAGAATTCGATGAAGAAGTTAGGGCTTTATTAATTCTGTGCTCTTTACCTGAAAGTTGGAATAGCCTGGTAATGGTGGTAAGCAACTCGGTTCCAGCTAACTCGAAGTTGAAGTTTGAGGATGTTGTAGGGGTGATTCTAAGCAAGGAAATGCGAAGAAAAAGCTTCGGGGAATCTTCTATTTCAGGGAATGCTTTGACAGTGGAAACTAGAGGGAGACAAAAGAATAGAGGAAACCGTGGAAAATCGAAAGATCGGGCAAGGTCAAAATCCAAGAGCAAGATTGTATGTTGGAACTGTGGAAAGTCTGGGCATGCAAAGAAGGACTGTTGGGAGCTTCGAGACAAGAAGAAACAACAGGAAGAAAACAAGGAGGCAAATGTGGCATCGGGTAATGTATGTCAGGATGCTTTGATTCTTTCTTTGCATAATATTAATGAATCTTGGGTTTTAGATTCAGGGGCTTCTTTTCATGCTACTCCACATAGGCATTATTTTGTTAATTATGTTCAAGGGGATTTTGGGCATGTTTTTCTTGGTGATGATGAGCCTTGCAGTATAGTTGGAAAATGTTCTGTTAAGGTTAAGATGCAGAATGGGAATACATGGCTATTGAAGGATGTCAGACATGTGCCTACATTAAAGAGAAATTTGATATCGGCGGGGGCAATTGAGAAGTGATGGTTGTATTGTGATATTTAAAGCTGACTCTTAGAAGGTCACCAAGGGTGCTCTTGTGGTGGCAAGAGGTAAGAAGGTTGGAACCTTGTATTTAACCACTGATAGTACTAATGATTGTAATCTTGTGGCTTTAGATGCAGATACAACATTATGACACTATAGGCTCGGTCATATGAGCCATAAGGGCATAGACATCATAAAGAAGAATTTGCCTAGATATACAGAAACATGTTTGGATTTCTGTGAGAACTGCATATATGGAAAACAGAAGCGAGTAAGGTTTCTCAAGGTTGGACCTACGAAGAAAGAGAGTAAGTTAGAGCTGGTACATTCTGATGTGTGGGGGTCGGCTCAGGTATCATCTCTTGGGGGTTCAAGTTATTATGTTACTTTTATTGATGATGCAACAAGGAAAGTTTGGGTTTATTGTATTAGAAAAAAATCTGATGTATTTGATACTTTTGTTAAATGGAAAGCCTTGGTAGAGAATGAAACATGCCTTAAGTTAATATGTCTCAGGTCAGATAATGGAGGGGAGTATTGCAGCAATGAATTTGATGATTATTGTTCTAAGAATGGAATCCGCAGGCAAAAGACGGTTCCAGGAACCGCGCAGTAGAATGAGGTGTCAGAAAGGATGAACAGAACAATAATGGAATGTGCTAGGAGCATGAGGATACATACAGGACTGCCTCTTTATTTTTGGGTAGAAGCGGTGAGCATAGTTGTGTACTTGATAAACAGAGGACCCTCAAGTGCCTTGGATGGAGGCATACCTGAGGAGGCTTGGTATGGTAAGAAAGTCGATTACTCATTTCTTAGAGTCTTTGGATGTGAGGTGTTTGTTCATATTGACAAGGATGATAGGACCAAGCTAGAGGCTAAATCAGAAAAATGCACTTTTATTGGTTATGGTGGTGATGACTTTGGATTTAAAGACAAGAAAATCATTCGGTCTAGGGATGTGGTCTTTAATGAGAAAGTCATGTATAAGCAACAGTTGCAGGAAAAGAGGGAAGAATCTAAGAAAGAATATGTAGTGGTAGAGGATCTTCCGGATGGGAAAGTGACCCATGAATCAGTTCAGGAACCTACTCAACAGGAACTCCACACTTCTACAGTGAGGAGGTCTTCTAGGGTAAGAAAAGAACCTGAACGTTTTTCTCCTCTTTATTATTTAGTACTCACTGATAGTGGAGAGCCAGAGAGCTTTGATGAAGCAATGCAGGTAGATGCCAATAAGAAGTGGGAGCAAGCCATGGATGAGGAGCATAAGTCTCTCATGGAGAACCAGACTTGGAATTTGGTGAAGTTACCGGAAGGCAAAAGAGCATTGTAGAACAAGTGGGTGTACAGAGTTAAAGGCGAAGGAGGAAAGAAAAGATATAAGGCCCGGTTGGTGGTCAAGGGGTTTGCATAGAAACAAGGTATAGATTTTGATGAGATCTTTTCTCTTGTAGTAAAAATGACTTCTATTAGAACTGTTCTTGGAATAGTGGCAGCAGAAGACTTGCACTTAGAACAGTTAGATGTAAAGACTGCATTTCTCCATGGTGATTTGGAGGAGGAGCTATATATGCAACAGCCAGAAGGATATGAAGTCAAAGGTAAAGAGGAGATGGTGTGCAAACTGAAGAAGAGCTTGTATGGCCTGAAACAAGCTCCACGTCAATGGTATAAGAAGTTTGATAGCTTCATGATGGAGCAAAGTTATATCAGATGTCATTCTGACCATTGCGTGTATACAAAGAAATTTGAGGATGGAAGTTATATTATCCTGTGTTTGTATGTTGACATGCTGGTTGCAGGTAAAAATATGCAGGAAATAAAAGTACTCAAGAAACAACTAAGTGAATCCTTTGATATGAAGGATTTGGGGGTTGCCAGACAAATTTTTGGTATGAGGATAACTCATGATAGGAAGGAACGAAAGCTGGCTTTATCTCAGGAAGAGTACATTAAGAATGTATTGGATAGGTTTAACATGCAGGATGCTAAACCGGTTGGGATTCCTTTGGCAGGCCATTTTAAGTTATCAAAGGAACAGTGTCCCAAGACAGAGCAAGAAAGAAACCATATGTCCAAGATACCTTACTCATCAGCGGTTGGCAGTTTGATGTATGCTATGGTATGTACTAGGCCTGATATTGCCCATGCAGTAGGAGTTGTGAGTAGATTTATGAGTGATCCAGGTAAAGAGCATTGACAAGCAGTAAAGTGGATCCTTCGGTATTTGAGAGGGATCATGGGGACAATTTTATGCTACAGTGCATTAGACACCACTTTACGTGGTTATGTAGATTCAGACATGGCTGGAGATGTAGACAGCAGGAGGAGCACGACAGGTTATATTTACACTGTAGGTGGGACAACAGTAAATTGGATTTCACGACTACAGAAGCTGGTGGCTTTGTCAACCACGGAGGCTGAGTATGTTGCTGCTACAGAGACAAGCAAAAAGATGATTTGGTTACAACAATTGCTTGAGGAGTTGGGGCATAAGCAAGAGGAATGTAAGCTGCATAGTGATGTCAGAGTGTTATACACCTAGTTAAGAACTCTGCTTTCCACTCAGGACGAAGCATATATAGTTGAGATATCACTTCATCAGGACAGCTTTGGAGGAAGATAAGTTGAAGTTGGAGAAGATTCATACCAGTCAGAATCCTGCAGACATGATGACCAAGGTGGTCATAAGGGATAAACTAAAGCTATGTTCAGCTTTGGTTGGCCTTCGCGGATGACAGTGAAGGGTTGAGAAGCTTGCTCAGTGAAAATCAGTCTCCAAGTGGGAGATTGTTATGTTTGTGGAGCCTATTTTCATGTTAGAGTGTGATACACCTTCTATGTGTTACACTCGGGTATTTTTACGGTGGTCCCGCTCGCCGGTGAGCGGGTCAGGGGGGTGAAGCCCCCGAAGCAAATTTTCATGGGTGGTTTATTAACCCATGGGTAATGGGTAACCGTTATGGGCTGTTTTTGGGCCCATGGTTTTTTCGGTACCCATTGTTTTGATACCCACGGTTTTTGCCCATGGTTTTGATACCTACGGTTTTGTATCAAACTCCTTAAGCAGTTGTCTATTTATATGGTCTTATGCATACGATAGAGAGACAAGCAAATGTATTGCATGTGTTTTGAATTCGGGTGTGAATTCTGTAGAGTTTGTTGAGCATAGCTCCAAACGGATCTGGGTATTGTATTGAGAGAGTGGAGGCTTGTAATAAAATTTGAGCAAGTGATTCTTGGTGGACATAGCCCAAATTGGGTGAACCACGTTAAATCTTGTCTCTATGTATTGTGTTATTTATTCTGTACTTTTATTTGAGATCTGTAATATTTTCTGCATATTAGTTTCTACTGTTGCGATTCTGTAAGGGATTATTCCGCATATTTTATCTCTTATTTCCTAACAATGTGCCACACCATCCAAATGTAATGTTGCAAACTTAAGTGCTTCATCTTCATACATGGGATTTAAAGAAAGATACGTATCTAATTTTTGTAACCAAGATCTAACAGAGCACTTATCTGTACCATCAAATGAAGGGAAAGTTACCTTAACCAACCTTTGTTGAATGTCTCTCCTTCGTGTCTCTTGGTGGGCTCTTTTGTTTCTTCCTGCACCCTTGTTATTCTTCAATTGGCAGAAGTCTCTAAAGGGTAGCATATCTCTAACTCAAAGGCTAAGTTGCATGTACTTATCACCATATGCTTCTACGTCATCAACATCATTTTGTTCTACTTCTTCAACTGGTTCCTCTCTTTGGAGAAATTTAGCTCTGAAAATCTGCGGAGTAGGCTTGGGAGGTCCTGTTGAACTTCCTTCTCCATTGTTGGTTGCTCCTTGATGAGTGGCTGCAATATTCCCATGTAGAACCATGGCCAACTCACGAATGAAACTAGTAAATGTATCCAACATTTCTCTTTGATTCTCCCTCATTGTTTGTTGCAGCGCTCTGTGACTTCTAGTGATGACCTCATTCATGTAGCTAAGAACATCATTGGGAGGTGGTCTTCCATGCTCATCCATTGTCTTCTTTGGAGTCCCCCTTCTTTGATAAACTAGAGGGCTTTTATCTGCATGCATTCAAATTTGAAATCTGGTTCTTTCTTACAAAGGCTAGGAGAATAACCTCGCTCTAATACCACTGTTATGTCCCCAAATGGGACAATTCTTGTCCCCAATAGATTTCAGGCCACTCCCTTGCTAAAAGAGTGATTTAAAACATATATCTCATGACTTATTTCTGCATACCTGATTTTTAGAGGAAAATGCGACTAGGGTCTTACAAAAAACTCCTACCAACAAGCAATATTTGATAACCCTTTCTCCCAAAAGATAAAATGCAGATTTTTAATGACTCAAATCGGACCTTAGGATCTTGTATGAGATCCTATGGAACTCAGTTTGACTACTGCAAGTAGTTATCAGACATGGCGATTAGGTTTGATGATGAAATCCACACAAAGAAACAATCAAATCTATATATTCTTGCTAAAAACAGATCTCAGAATTTAACAATCTATTAATGGATGAAATCTGATTTTTAGGAACATAAACAGACTGGAAATATAGATCAGAATGCTGCAGATTAAGGAGGTTTGAAACAACCTTGTAAAACCCTCCAAAAATACTGAAAATAATTTATTTTGATCCCAAAAATTCAGTATAATAGTTGGCAAATAAATTCAGACCTGGGATGTCACCAAAACAACTCAAATTAGCCAAAAGATGGGTCGCTCCACTAGAGAAAAATAGGCTAACATTGCTGCACTTTTATTCTTCAATTCCTCTATACAAAGATCTGCAAAATCCCTTCATAACTGCTGGAAATAAATCTTTGAAGCACCATAGAATCCCCTAAATAGAGATCCCTCACAATACTCCAAGAGGGTTTTTGACCTCTAGAGCAATTTCTAAGGGTTTTCGTCCTTAGAATATTTCTGCAAAAACTCAAGGCTTCAAATGCAAAATTCAGAAATTATCAAGTGAATATGGAGTACCTCTCAAGCAAGTCTACTTCTCCTTTTAAGGGAAGAAGAGACCCAAAACAACCTTCAAGGCCACCAATCAGCGTGTAGAACTTTTCTCTATGCAAATTTCCCTCCTAGGCCTAGTCGCATTTTTACATAGGGGGGATACAAAAATATTATGGATCTTTTCCTTCATAAGTTTCCATTATTCTTCCTCAAGGTAAGTCGTCATTTCCCCCTATGAAGAATAAAAACTTATTAAGACCTTTTCTAATCTCACATATTTGCTCCTAGGCAAATTGCACTTTCTAGAAATTACAATTTTTATTTATACGTGCTTTTCTCTATTAAGCCAAATAAAATGATATAAGTGTTTTAATAATTTTATTTTATTCTTTTAGGCACTTAATACTAATTTATTGTGACTTAAGTCACCCTTGGGTTCATCCTTTAGCCGTCGGGTAGACCAAATAAGTTGAAGGTCTTCAATACTATTATTCTAGGAAGAGGGACATTTCAGGAACATATTTGTAATCAGCTTTCTCTCGATCTAAGAGAAGCCACTTTACCCCTGTTTCATATTAATAAGGAAAGAAAGAGAGACAGTCAACTCAAGGTCCCTCCTTGGGATATGGACAATTGAACACGGATGGAGCTTCCAGAGGTAATCCAGGTAGAGCTGCTATGGGAGGCATTGGTAGACACCATAATGGTGATGTGAAATTCTTTTTTGCTGTTAATCTAGGTGTTACTACCAATAATATAGCAGAGATGAAAGTGATCTATAAAGGTATGCAAGAGGTGGTAAAGTGTGTTTGGCTGAAAATTCAAGCTAGATCTGACTCTCAAATGGCCATCGAGATATTATCTTACAACAGGGCCACTCTTCCACCAAATTGACGAATTTTCAAAGAAGTCTGGAAGATTAAAAAATTACAGGAAATTTTTATGGAAGTGCAATTTGTTCATATTCCCCGGGATAGAAATAAGATTGCAAATGGTTTGGCTAATTGGGCTCTTGATAATCAGGATCTCTTGTGCTATGGCTTACCTCCTACATGGTGGTCCAATCAACTACAACACGATATTAGATACATTTTCAACCTAGAATTCTCAATATGATGATTGTAAATGCCTTTTTGTTGTATAATGCTATCGCTTGGCCCAATAGTTTTCAGGCTTGGCTTAGCCATATATGTAAATTTGGATATCATCTAATATAAAAGCTTAGCTGTTTTTTTTTTTTAAATTAGAGAAAGTGAGACCAATAATGGCTTTGGCTTTATCATCTCATCTCTACCAATCCAAGAATTTATTTGCATATGTAAGCTATTTCTCTTTCCCATTTACTATTCCCCATAAATTTTTATTCATTAGTTGCATTTGCATTTTGACTTTTCAGGTGTGAAAGTTAAAGCCAAAATATTTTTCCAATGGAATTTCCATTCTTAAAAATAATAACTCAGATATCTACACAACAATTTCAACTCAAAAAACAATGCAACAATCGGATTTTGACTTGATAATCAATTGAAATGAGAGTACTCTTGATGTAAATGAAAAATTAAAAACACGCAAGAAATATGTCTTCTTTGTTGGACTGTGTCCTAGCGACCAAGATTTTCTTTTATTCATGATTTATAATGATTGAAAAATGGTGTTTGTGCATGTCTTATCCTCACATGCCCTTGCTGAAACCCTAGAAAGAGAATTGCGATTGTAGTTTCATAGGTTCATGTGCTTGCAATGGTGGAAATACTATTTTAATGTTGAAAATACAGACTGAATCCTCTAATCGCCGCAGGTTCGAGTGTTTGCAATGGCAGAAATACTATTACAATGGTGGAAATACAAATTGAATGCCCTAATCACATTTTTCAGACTGAATGCCCTAATTGCATTTTTTAGACTGAATCCCCTAATAACTTTTTTCCGCTCTCTTTCCCCCTGGTGAGTCCTTCACTATCCCCTCGAACTCTGTCTCATGTTGCGTTTTAATAGTCGCGATTTAATTAGATATTACACTAGTGTGATTTAGCAGATTTAATAGGACATTTCTCTGCATGATTGTATTTTCTTTCCCTAATAGCATTCTCTTTGTTGTTCGTATTCAAACATCGGCCCCTTTGATCACCAGGGCTCTAATACCAATGTTAGAAGACGTGAACAAGAAATGGAATGCACACGTAGTAGTTTGTGCGTCTGTCAGTTTACTATGCAAGAGATGGTTACAAGGTGGTTGAGGAGGTTATAACCGAACATTAGTTAATACATAACTATAGTGACTTAAAAAATAAAAGGTAAGCCTTATATTCTAATACTTTTATTTTAATTTTCCATGTCAATATACTTGGGCTGCTGCTGTTCTGATTACCCAGTCCAATTCCATTTCTCGTCCTCATCAAACACTACATCTGCTGATTATAGTTTCCTTTGGAAACTGATTATAAAGCTTGTATGCTTTGGATTGCTCACTGTAACCCAGAAATATACACTTTTCCCTTTGTCATCTATTTTTCTTTTCTTTTTTCTTCTGACACGTGCTTATGCAATGCACACAATAACTCTCAAATTAGCCACATTTGGTTTCCTCTTACTCAAAGTTTTTTGTGGAATTTTATTTTTGACACTTTTTGTTGCAAAACCATTCGATAAATACATAGAATAAGCTACTGCTTCAAGCCAATAATCATTTCCCAATTTTTTTTGCCTTGGAACATATTTTTTGGCATCTCCAGTATTGTTCGATTATTTCTTTCAGCAACACCATTTTGTTGTGGTGTGTATTTAGTAGAAAATTGCTTGTTAATTCCAATTGCTTTGCAAAAATTTAGAAATTCATTGGAAACAAACTCACCTCCTCTATCTGTTCTCAAGTCTTGTTTTTCTTCTCTACCAATGCTTTGAACTGCTGAAAGTATAAAAACATCCAATTTTTGCTTCAAGATATAAACCCAGTTTTATGATTGAAATCATCAATGGAAGTCATAAAATATTTGCTACTACCAATAGAGGTTCTTTGCATTGGCCCACAAAAATCAGAATGAATAAGCTCAAGTGGAGCTCTTGCCCCCCATGATTTACCAACCGTAAATGCTGCCCTTCATTGTTTCCCAAAAATTCAACCTTCACAAACTTTGTCGAGCTCCTCTTATCATGGGTAAGCCCTTCATCATAATCTTCTCATCCAATAAATTCAAACCACTGAAACTCATACATCTAAATCTAAGATGTCAAACCCATGATTCATTTTTAATTACAACCTTAAATGAAAGCATCGGTTTATTTTGACTTTTCAAATGAAACTTACTGTTCTTTTCCATGTGCACTCTTGCAACATAGCTTATTACTCGCATTCTTATCATGAATCATCCATGTATCTTTTTCAAATTAACTCTATATCCTTTTTCAACATGCTGCCCAATGCTAATTAAATCGTGTTTTAAACCCGGGCACAAAATAAACATCTGAAATAAACATGTGTTTTAATTGCTCAAGAGAGCTCAACCATGACATAAAGGCCGTGGGTCACGGAGATACAACAGAGGGAATACTCTCATATGTGTGGGGACACAAAGGACTAGAGTGTTTTTATAGAAAAACACTTCCAAGGTATAGTGGGCAGCAATGGCCCATTTTCCCAAGCACAAGGAGAAGGACCCCTGTGGAAAGGTCAAAGTCCAAACGGAAAAGGAGGGATGCGTGAGGTAATCAAAAGAAGGCGATCAAGTTAGGGCTTGAGAAACAGGGTTAGTACGAGCGTGCCACTTGGAGAGGTCATGAATGGGGGGTGCAGATCTTGAGGGAGAGTAGGGACGAGTGTGATGTTCGGAGGAACTCAAGCAAGCGAGAATTTGAAAAGAAGATGGCATCCAAGTATGCCACGTCCAAATCATGGGCAAAGACACAAGACACGCGGTAAGGTTGCAAGGTAGGAGTAGATCTTGAAGAAGGTTGAGACAGAGTAGAGGATCTTGAGGATGCGAGAGCGCAAAACTATGACAGGTGGAGTGATCACGAACTAGGTGATCATAGAGATTGAGGCCTTGGAAGAGAAGGGTCACATATATGGGGGGTCCACAAAGGATGAAAGGTGACAAGAGAAGGTAGAACCAAAGGCACAAGAGTGCGACACCTGTCTGAAAGAGGACGTTAACTTTTTGGACACAAATAGAGTGCGAAGGACATGGGGACCTAACGTGGCAAAAGAAGGGATCACAACAGTCACATAAAGTACAAGGATCCCAATTTATAGAGGTGCCATGGGAACGACTAAGAAAACTACAAACGTCTAAATCTTTTGCTATTGGGTACCATTTGGGACAACAAGAGCTTGTTGGAAGGCTTTAGAGAAAAGCTATTAGTTGAGACAATTTGGAGCACATGGACCCACAAGGAGAGAGAAAATGGAAACTGAAACTTTTGAGAACCATCTGGGACATAGGTGGCCAAAATGATTCAATTTTTGAATTTGGGCATGGCGCATGCAATCACAGGGACACCATTGATGGGGGTTAGGTGTCTTGAGACCCACAAAATCAGGAGAAAGAGCCCAATTGCAATAATGACACCAAAAAAATTCATTGGACGCCAAGAGAGCACAAAGACCCAATCATTTTGAAATTCAAGACTTCGAGGGAAGTCTGGAAGGGGCTCAAAGTGTCTAAAGACCTAGGGAAATCTGAATTCATGGCTTGGAGGGAAGAATAAAAGGCAAGAAGTACCTAGAGTCCAAAATTGTCTATTAAAAGGACCCAATTTTGTCTCATAGTAAGGAAAAGCACCAAGTGTAAAGTTATGCTGTCAAATTAGTATTAGTGCACATAGTGATCACCTAGAGAGTTCTTGCATGTTGTATAGAGAGTCACAATGTAATACCCCTTTTTGTGACTTGAATTGAAAAAGAAGGAAATCACACAAACCCAATAATATTAATTCTGATTTTTCGGACCAGCAAACTGAAAATTAAATCAGTACGGAACAACGATCAGATTTTTATAACAGCAGTTTGAAAAATTAAAGATTTCACCCAAATATCACCCAACAATGCATCCACAATTTTTATAAACCCTTTTGGAATATTTTAGAACTATTTCCACCACAAAAAGTCAAGCTAATACTCAGCTGGAAATTTATTTATTAACAACAGTATAAGTACAGATCAAAGAAAATTATGAAATGAGGGTTTCCAAACCCCAAACTCCACAAAATGTAGATATTTCTCAGCCTTATAAATGATATCAAATTTGAATATGGAAGAAAATAGAAATTATGTGTCCTAGAAGGCACCAAATGACACCCTAACACAAGTCGCTCCAACTAGGAGAGGCTTATCAATGCATGCAAATGATATGTAGATGACTTCCTTTCCTTTGTTAATGCCCAAATTTGCAAGATGACTTCACTTCAATCAAGGATGGAGGGTTTCCGTCCCCCAACCAGCCACAATAATGATTTTCGTGCTATGTTGCACGGAAATAGAAACGAATACGAAACGCAGAAATGGCAATTTTCACCCAAAACCTTGGATACAACTAACGTTGCCGGAATCACGTCCGTACAATATCATTATTAAAATAAATTCGCCAAAGTATATATATATATATATGCAGTAATACTCATTCCTTATAATACCCTAAATCTTGTAGACCATAAGTCCAGATACATTGCATAAAGCACTCAAAGTATTTTGCATTCATTGAAATTTGAACTCCAAAATTGGGTCATTAGACTCATCATTCAAGCCATGGTTACAATTTCAATGATTCACATATACATTTAAAATAATAATCTAGATAAGTTAGATGTTTTAAAAAAAAAAAAATTTAGAAAAGAAAGATGCAATGAGTATCCATTTCACGTTTCTGCATGGATACAGGACCCCAGGGGTGTTTCGGTGCTTCTGAGGTTTTCGTCCATCTTGGAAAGGGAACCACACAATTGGATTTTCGCCCAAAAGTGGAGACAACTAAGAGCAATCAGCCCAAAGATCACTTTAGAATAAATTTGCCAAAAGTAGATGTCTACAAATGAAGCCATAACACTGCTTTAAATACCCCAACCAATTGGCATCAAAGACTCAATACATGCATGATCGACCCCTATTTGGGCTTCATTAAAACTTTTCATTTGGCTTTTAAAATCCTCCAAGCCAGCCGACCTGCTAAAATGAAGAAAACACTAAAAAGAAACATTTAAAAATTAGAAAAGAAAGCATGCAATGAGAACCACATTATGTCCTTTCCCTAGCTCATCCAATTTCGTTGCCACGAAAAGGAAATGGCAAGAAGTCCTTTATTCAGGCATCTTATATCAAAAAACGGGACATTAGCATTCTCCCTTCCCGAAATTTCTAGTCCCCAAGCAATTGCAGAACAGCATATGCCCAAGCATCATCATGTTAAGGTGAAGGAACATGTTGTAGTGCTTCCATAAATTAAGTATTGCCGGAATTTGATCAATGCATGCATGATGGCTAACATTTCCTTGTCATTGATGGATAACTTTTTCTCATGTTCCTTCAATTTCCTACTCTCATATGCAATTGGGTGCTTATTTTGCATCAAAACAACCCCTATACCATCACTGGAAGCATCACATTCAAGCACAAATGGTATAGAAAAATTTGGAACAACAAGAACTAGAAAAGAACACATCACCTTTTTTAATTCCTCAAAAGCTATGTGGGCTGTTTTTAACCAGCTGAAAGCTCCTTTCTTTGTTAGAGAAGTTAATGGGGTTGCAAGTTGGGAGAATCCCTTCACAAATCTTCGGTAGTAAGAGCATAAACCCAAAAATCCTCCCAAATGTGAAATGCTGGTTGGAGTTGGCGAATCCATGATGGCTTGGATCTTGTGTTGATCCACATGAACCCCACGAGTATTGATGACATGACCCAAGTACAAGATTTCAACCATTCCAAATTCACATTTTGATTTCTTTACATAAAGTGACTGTTCTGAAATTTCCAGCACCTTATCCAAGTGTTGGAGCTGCTCTTCCCATGTTTTACTATGTACCACAATGTCATCAAAGAAAACCAACACAAATTTCCTCAAGGACTTACCAAAAATGTAGTTCATGCAAGATTGGAAGGTGGCCAGCGCATTGGTTAACTCAAATGGCATGACAAGGAACTCAAAATGCCCAAAGTGACACCTATAAGCGCTTTTGTGTACATCTTCATCCCTTACTCTTATTTGGTGATACCCGGATCTTAAATCAATTTTGAAGAAGTAGACCGCTCCATGAAGATCATCCATTAGCTCTTCAATCCTTGGTATAGGATACTTATTCTTGATTGTTTTCTTGTTTAGTACCTGGTAGTCTACACACATCTTTAGAGTGCCATCCTTCTTCTTTACAAGCACTACAAAAGAAGCAAAAGGGATGGAGCTAGGCCTAATCAGCCCCATTTCCAACAACTCTTTGATGGTTCTCTCAATTTCTTCCGTGTAAATCCGTGGGTGATGGTAAGGAGTGGTTATCACCAATTTGGTACCCGGTTCTAATTCAATAACATGTTGGAACCCTCTATCCGGTGGCAGTCCATAGGGTAACTCATTGAAAACTTTGGCATGCTTGTCAAGTATGGGCTGAATATCATCATAAAAAGAGTGTTGAATGGAAATAGGAGAGTTAGACTTTACCAAGCAATGAGCAGCCCAAGCAACCTGCCATCTTTTGAAAGTTCTTTCCATGCTCTTAGTTGTTACAAACTTGAGGAATTCCTCCTTTCATACCATGTAGTGTAAACTCCTTGCCTTCTACTTTAAATTTCAGGCTCCATATTTTGGTAGTTTTGAGAGAATTCACCTAATGAATGCAACCATTGAACTCCCAACACCAAATCAGATTCACCAATATTAATAACATAAAAGTCATCTCTTACCATATGTCCTTTCAAGGTGAGTGTGAGCTGAGGCATTCTTCTAGTGCTTGGAAGTATGAAGCCATTGCCACCGTGACATTGAAGCCTTTGAAATTTTCAGCGTTCAACTTCAATTTCTTTACCAAGCTCTCATCAACAAAACTATGTGTGGCTCCACTATCAATTAAAACTGTGACCCTATGTCCTTGAAGATCACCCTTTACTTGGAATGGTTGATATCTAGGTGCTCCAGACATCGTAGCAAGAGTGCCATGCAATTTCTTTGGATTTTCTTCCGGAACATTATCATGCTTTGCTTTATCAACATTGTTTTCATTATCATCACAATCTGAAAATACTTTAATATTATGCACTTTACCTTCACCCAAACAACGATGCCCGATAGTCCATGGATCCTTGCATGAGAAGCATAAATTCTTCTTTCATAGCTCCTTTCTAGATTCTCCTTCTTTTCTGATCTTTGGGCAGCTCCTTGTGAGTATTTAGCATTCCTTATAGGGGCTTCCTTGGCTGGTCCAAGAGAGGGTTTCTAGGCTGTCCCAAAGATCTAGTTGGTTGTCCTCCACTTGAATTTCCCTTGAGATGATTGCTGTTCGCTGCTGTTTTTGGGGCAGCTCCTTCTAGTGTTGATGAAGGACACTAGAAGCCTCCTCTCTAAAACATCCGTGATCATAACGGAAAGCCTCTAAAATTCTGTCACATACTCATCCACCGCGCCTTGTTGTCTCATATGAGCAAGCTCACGAAAGTGAACTTCCAGATCAACTCTGTCAAACCGATCAATGAGCCTTTGACAAAACTCATCATAGGAGTGAATCTCGTTGTGCCCTTGAGTCACTAAGCCATGAAACCACCATTCATGAGCAATCTCCTCCAGATGTAGGGTTGCAAACTTGATAGCATCCTCCTCCATCATGGGTTTCAAGGACAAGTATCTATCAAGCTTCTGGATCCAAGCCCTAGCTGTACCCTTGGTCGATCCATCAAAGATGGAGAAAGTCATCTTTCCCAACACATTCTAGACCTCTTTCTGTGGCATATGTTGTCTTGGCTCGGGCCTAAACTTTCCTTTGCTTACGCTAATGAATTCGGCAAGTGAAATGGCTTCATGAATCTCTCTTGGAAGAGCCATATACTCTTCGTATCTCGTGGCAATGTTCTACCTCGTAGAGGGCCTTGCTCCAATATCCGGAACAAATTCTCTTAGAAGAAAAGTAGGCCTTGTGGCTGATCCGTGGGCTGATGCCAATGGTCACCGTTTATTATTAGCTCCGGATAAGCTACCATCCCTATTGTGAACCCTAGGTTCATTCATTTTTTGAAGTGATAGAGCTAGGAAATCCATGGTGTCCGCCAAACGCTCTTGCCTTGCAATAAGTTTATCAATCTTGGCTTCTCGAGAATCCATGTTGTCCTCTTCTCTTGGCTGATCCGCATTCCTTCTTCTTTGATAGTATAAGAAACCCTTGTTGCCCTTTTCCATGAAAACCCTAGGCTAGGAAGATCGGAGCTCTGATACCACTGTAATGTACCTTTTTGGGACTTCAACTGAAAAAGAAAGAAATCACACAAACCCCAATAATATTAATTCTGATTTTTTGGACCAACAAACTGAAAATTAAATCAGTATGGAACAACGATCAGATCTTTATAACAACAATATGAAAAACTCAAAATATCACCTAACAATGCATCCAAAATTTTTATAAACCCTTTTGGAATATTCTACAACTATTTCCACCACAAAAATCAAGCTAATACTCAGCTGTAAATTTATTTATTAACAGCAGAAGTAGAACTCAAAGAAAATTATGAAATGAGAGTTTACAAACCCCAAACTCCACAAAATATAGATATTTCCAGCCTTATAAATGATATCAAATCTAAATATAGAAGAAAATAGAAGTTATGTGCCTTAGAAGGCACCAAATGACACCCTAACACAAGTCGCTTCAACTAGGAGAGGCTTATGAATGGACGCAAATGATTGTAGACGAATTCCTTTCCTTTTCAGTGCCCAAATCTGCAAGATGACTTCACTTCAATCAAGGATGGAGGGTTTCCGTCCCCCAACCAGCCACAAGAAGGGTTTTCGTCCTTCTTGGAAAGAACCACACAATTGGATTTTTGCCCAAAAGTAGAGTAAGAGCAATCAGCCCAAAGATCAATTTAGAATAAATATGTCTACAAATTAAGTCATAACACTCCTTAAATATCCCGATCTTGGTGCCAAAGTCCAAACATGCATGACCGACCTCCTTTTGGCTTTATTTAATCTTTTATTGGGCCTTTAGACTCCACCAAGCCAGCTGAACTGCTTAAATAAATAAAACACTAAAAAGAAACATTAAAAATTAGAAAAGAAAGATGCAACGAGAACCCAATTCCTTTCCTAGCTCATCCAACTTTGTTGCCACGGAAATAGAATGGCAATAAGTCCATAATTAGGCTCTCAAATTGGAAAAGGGGACATTACACACAGTGAGTCTGAAAGTAAGTTTGGAGTCACAATAGTTTATAGAGCATTGAGAGTGTAAAGAATAGAGGGAGAAAGTGTCACAGATATTGTAGATGTTGTATGTCTTTAAGCACATGATAAAACTAAGCACAAGATTAATTTGAGTCTATGTTGTCATAAACTGATCAGTGTCATATGTCTATGTTGAAGGAGTCTATGTTGTGAGGGTTGCTCAAAATATTTTATGGAGTGCATTGAGAAAAGTTAGAGGGTGAAATGAGAGTGTGAACAAGAGGAGAGTCCCAGATTGGTCATAGTCAAAAACTATAGTTTCTGTGTACGTGTATTGGAGGGATTCAGGCTGTGAGGGCGGTCATTAATTTGAAACGCCTTCCTTGGTACCGTATCATCCAAGGACATGAAACACTGTTGTTCACATTTGCCATTAAAACCTGCTCCGAAAAGAGACATTCAAAAATTCCAAAACACTAAAAACCTAGCCCAAATCTTGCTCTAATACCGATTTAGAAGCCATATCTGCAAAATTAGGTAATATAATAAACAAATACTACTGAAGTTAGATCTCATATTAACACAATGAACTGCTGTTCACAAAACAGTAGAATGCACATAGAGAAAATAAAATTGTATTTGAATAAAATACCGTCTTACAAAACAAGGTTGCTGCTGTGATTTTTCTTCAATTTCCATTCCAAAAATCTGTATCTTCTACTTAGAAAAAACTACATACCACATGCACAATGCACAGATGCATTACCATTGCTTTTTCTAAACTATAGAAAATCGTATTAAAAACCAAAAAGCTGCTTTAAATCTATTCTAAGGCTTCCTACATATTGTAAGAAGGTTTTAAATCTGCTTTAAATCTGTTTTAAAGCGTGTAGGAGAGGGAAGTTTGATTTTCCAACACTTTTATCTTGCAGTCATAAACTTCATAATCTTCCATCTTTCCTTTGCAGAGTAATCCTTCTCTGCAAAATAAATCTTCTCTGCTAAAAGCTTGTCCTTTGTGAACTGAGCATGTTTGGCAACAACAATATTCATCGCACCAACCTCAATCCCAACATTGTTCCTCAGTTCTGTAACAAAAATTAAGACTTTATGTAATTGAGCAATTACCTCTTTGAAGCTTAACCACTACGTGTCATTTCATCCCACCACAAGAACCATATAATTCAGAACTTGCTAGTTTGCTACAACAGGTTGGATTTGAATAATGACCAAAAAGCACTTTGGAGGATGGTGATTGGCGATTGCCTGGTGTGTATACAAGGCACATGATGCCATAGTCAGTAGGATGATGCTATGGATTCAGAACAGCTTTTTTGGTTAGCAAAATACCATGAAACACATAGTTATTGATAAAACTGCCCTCACATATCTAGATACCAATTGACATTTGTCTTTGATTAAGGCATTACAAATTTGGGACTCTAGTTGATTCCTCTTTGTTAGCAGAAAAACTAAGTGGGAAAATGATAAGAGGACAAAAACTGCACTTCCCAGAAGGGACGCAGCAGAGTATATTTATTTAGGAGAGGTGGTTACATTCAGTTTTCAGTTTACATGCAGTTAGAGGTAGTTTCCAACTGTCTAACTGATGGTTTTTAGTATAAATATTCAACACCCCCTCTTAATGACTAAACCGGAAACAAGACCAAGTTTGTCCCGAAATTTCACAAATGTCCTAAAGCCCACGTTTAGTCATTAAATCTATAGAGTGTGCCATAGATGGTACTTTGAAATCAGCAGTCCATTGTTGTGTTGTGGTTGTTGAATGGAGAAGGTCCGCAAAAAAAGAATCTGGTCGTGTGAACAAAGGATATGACAAGTGGTCCACTGATTCTTTGTTACGTGATACATTGATCAGTGATGAATCATCAATGTCTAAGAGTGTCAGCCCCATCTCCAGAGTGCTAGAATCAGAAACTCGGAGAGGTGGATTGAGAAATCTGTTCCAGGCTTGTGTAGCTTGTTGGAGTCTATGCAGAGACTCAGTTTGCTTACAACCTAAGTCACCTTGATCATACCCTTGCAATACTATGTAGTTCTCATCCAACCTTTTTAGGAAAGCATGGTGAAGTGCCTTCCAATCAAATTGAGTTGCGAAGGAGAGAAATGTGACCATTTGTGTAGCGAAAGTTAGATACAACTCCGCAATAGTAGGAGAAACAAGCATCTTCGTCTCGGTAGTGGGAGAAATAACCATCTCCATAGTAGGAGTGAGAACCAACTCTTCTATCTCGTCTATTTGCTCATTTATCCCCCTCTAGTGGGAAAGGTCTTTCACAACACAATGAGCAAATTGTTCATGCTTTACTGTCCTTTGAGAAAGTACCTCTGAGTGAGTGGCTTAGTATGCCATCTCACCATGCACCTTTAGTGCAACTAGAATAGTGGAGTCTCCATCCACAACAAATTGTTCTTTAGAATGAGGAAATCCATCCTTGCAAGGCATGTCCACCTCTCGTACATCTGGTATAGTGGATATGTGAAATGTCCCTTTAGGGGCTGAATGGGTTTTTTTCCTCAAATCTGATCCAAATTAACAACCAAACCAGCAACACATCAAACTGAACATGGAAATAGATCAACCACAAATGATCTTCACACAAAGAAATTCCCTTCTCTAGGGGCAGCGAACTAATATGAGGCTTTGGGAGTCTCAGACCTTAGTCAAAACATCTCCAATTTTCATGAAATAAATACAAACATGCACGGGCAATACTTGTAGATATTATTTATGCAATAAAACTGAATTTACAACCACTAGAATAGCTGGAAATGAATTAATTTGGAACAACCCATAATATTTAGGGTAAAACACAGCTGACACTTCTAAAATTCATAACTCCATGGAAAATAGGAATTAGAACACATATGATAGCTCAAAATGATCATGAGAAGACAAGCTATTCAACAAAAGTAATCTCATAATTTCCTAACAACAAAATCATGCCCAGATATATACAACCAAAATCTGCAAGTGAGTAGATAAATATGAAACCCTACTCCAAAAATCACTAAATCATAGTCTCTATCTCCAAATATAATGATAAATCTGAATATGAACTCAAATCACAATTATCAACTCTTTATGATACCAAATCAGTCCCTTAAGCAACTCGCCTAGGGCTAGGAAGAACAGTGAATGCACTAGTAGTGCCAAATCAACTCACATGAGACTCCTAGATGAAGCCTCCAACGGATCCCTTGAGGGTTTTCGTCCCCAAGAGAGATTGCCACACCTTTGGGGTTTCGTCCAAGGTGGAGAAGGAAGATGCACACTGTGCACAATCTAAGAAGAATAACAAACATCCAATCTGCTCCTCCAAGTGTAGCGAGCTCTTCTTTATAGCCTCCCAATGCTAAATTAGAAGCTTTCAAGAGGACCGACCCATAATGGAAGAATAGAATGCTCCACATGCAAGACTGACCTCTCCTCAATGAGAAATTAGAACAACAATGCTCAAATAATTCCATGACCGACCTTCAAGTATACAAAAGTATTTAAAAATACTTTTTGTACAAGTATGAGGCTCTAAGAGTGATGTCCTTGAAAAAGGAGACATTACAATATACCCTCCATAGTAAGTGCATGTAGGTTGACTATATCCAAGCCAACAGATCTGTGAGGAATGGTTTCCTCCCAAGGCATCGCAACCTCTTGCACATCCTGTATGGTGGAACTGTCCTCCACACGTGCATTCATGTTGATTGTAGCAGGATCAACAAGCCGATATTGGCCACCTTGCCCAATACCAAGGGCAATTATCCATCTCTGTTTCAAATTAGAGACAACACACTTCTTCCCACATAAATCCACAGAAATATTGGGATTTTTAGTTAATTGATGAATAGATAGAAGATTCTTTTGTAAAGAAGGTACATATCTAACATTTTGAGCCAATAGTGTATGAGCATTATTCAATACAATGCATATATCTCCTATTCCTTCTATTGCAAGTGATTCTCCATTAGCTAGGACTATTGATTCAAAACATATATTTGCAGTAAATGAAACATACCAGTCCTTGCGACATGAAAAGTGTGCGGATGCATAGGAGTCAATGATCTAACAACTAGTATTACTGTCATGTGAGCATGATGTCGCAAGAAAGAGCATGCCCGTCATCCAAATCTTGTTCTTCTGCAACTGCTGCCACATGTTCCTCTTCACATGGCTTTTTGTTCTGTTGCGAAAGATCATACTTCTGCTTCTGACAATCATTCTTAAGGTGCCCAACCTTGTGATAGTAATAGCATGTGACCTAATACTGAGTGGAGGACTCACTAGAATGACGTCTCCACTTTCCTTTTGACTTTGTGACAAGAGCACTCTGATTGGTCACAACTAGATTCTGCTTGAATTTGTCTCCGCGTCTTTTGCAACAGGTATGAACTCACCTTGTCGAACGTGAGAGTTTGACTTTTGGCCATTAAATGGAGGGCCTCCCCAAATGACTCATATGAAGAAGGTAAGATGGTCAGAACCAAAGCCACCATATCATCGTTGTCCACCTTTTTGTTGATGGAAGATAACTGGTCTCAGAGGTCTTTCATCCAAAGTAGGTGCTCAGACAGTGATCCGCATTCTTGTAACATCACAGAAAAGAGCATATTCTTTAGGTATAAAACCCGACTCTTTTCTGACGTCTAATATTTATCCCTCGGACTGGTCCACAACGTTCTTGCCACACTGGCATTCCACACTTCCGGTATCATATCATCCGAAACCAACTTGAGAAGTAATAGAGCCTCCTTATAATGTCTTTCATAATCAACTTAGTTCATAGCAGGTCTGCCTTTGTTGCCTGTGATTATTTTATCACAATCTTGAAATTCTGCAAGTGTCAAAATCTTATGGCTCCATACATTGAAATTTGTCCCTATTAACTTTTGCAAGTCCAACAAAATCAGGTTTGAAATATTCGCCACTACTCACAAAATTTCCAAGCCGCAAAATAATAATAAAGGAGCAGCAATAACAACAACAATGTTATTGTTTGGTTTGCAGAACCCACAAAATAATAAGTAGTTATGCATGAATCATGTGACCTAACACCCACGAATTCACAGTAATATACACCACAAATTCCCGTGCCCTAAAAAAATGTCTTTTCCATGAATTGCGACCAGATTAACTATGCCCTTGTGACTATAGATTCTTCTGTTACTTCTGCCCTCACAATTGTTGCAAAGATTTTAAACAAACCCTTGCGACTGGATTTTCCTGGTACTTGCGACTATATTTCCATAAAATAACGCAACTATTATTCACTTGTCTTTTTCCCTTGCGATCTGTTTGTGACTGTCAAAACAGTCTTACGAATAGTCTGTGTGCTCGTGCCCTTCGAAATTTGCTCGAAATGCCATGTCTTCAACTCTCTATAAGGCAAATAGGTAAGAAATCCAACAGACGTCTCTGCAACAGTCGAGTTCTAAGTGCAAGTTCTTCCTTTTTCGTGAATCTTCTTCAACAGTAAGATTTCGTGAGTCTTCTTCAACAGTAAAAAATCCACCAGACATCTTCATGACCTCCTCCTTAACTTTCAATGTGAAACACTTGGAATATGACAAAATGACCACCTCAGTGTGCCCTATCAAGGCTTCCTCAAACACCGTGTCAATCTCTCGTACCCTTCAAGTGCTTCCTGTTGTCCAAAATAACCCCCTAGGCTATTTTGACAATTTGCAAATTTGATTTTTGGACTTCGGGAAATCTTTGATGGAAAAGCCGCAGAACACTACATCTTAGTGTACTGCGGAATTGCGGAACAAAGGGGAGCAGTTGTAGTGTTCTACAGACTCTCAAAGGTCTGCAGAACAAGGAAATAAGTGCTAGGACTTGGGCAGATTTTTTAATTGGTCCGGAGCCGGGTTGTATTTGGTCCGGTGCTGGAGGGTACTAACTTAGTGTTCTGTGGGTTCTCCTAACCCATGGAACAAAAGAGCAATACAAGACCTATGCATTATTTCGGCTAAGGAATCGCGGAACAAAGGGTCCCATTGTTCCGTGGAGTGCACAGAACAAAGGAGTTTGAGCTTGGTGCTGCGCGTCAAGGGAAAAAGCAAACAAGTTGGAACGTGGCTAAGTTCAAAAGCCACGGAACACAATCCTAGTGTTCAGCGGGCTTTTTAAAGATTAGTGTTCCGTGGATTTCAAAAACCGTGGAACAAAGGAAACGGTCACCAAGTTTAGATGCCACCAAACGAAGGTTTAGATCTTTGCGGGAGTGTGAAGTGTAGAAGCTTCGTAGCGAAGAAATAGACCTCCGCGGCGAAGGAAACAAAGTCTAACGTGGCTAGGGGCGGAAAGCAGAAATTAGTACTTCCCGGACTCTGGAATCTGTAGAACAAGGGAACTTGGTCTCGGGTATATAAAAGCCTTATAACAAAGAAATAGAATTGCGCGGCATGTAGGGAAGGTTCGAGGCCGCGGAAGACTTGGAAAGCCACATTACAAGGAAACTTCCTAGGAAGGATTCAAAACACTCTGGAATCTGCGTGAACAAAGGATTTTTCGCAGGTGGTCAGGTTGTGATTTTTTGATGTTATCTTTCGTTGTGGAGCTCCATTTCATCTCAGATTTGATCCATTAACAATGTCTTCTTGGAGAGGCCTTTCAAAAGAAGGAAACTTTGCAGAGAATGGTCAAATCTTATAGAAAATCAAAGTTGTGGATTTTTGGAGATGTTTCACATCGCTTTCGAAGGTCAGTAGATGCCATTTTCGGTTACGGGATGCTTGTTTGATCCTTCTTCGCCTTGGGACCCTTTAGATGCTTCCAAAAGAGCATATTCTGCCATACCTAACCGAAATGATGATGGATTGTGATCTGTGTAACAAATTTGGACATTTGGCAACGTCTCCTTCCATCCATCTTCTAGATTTCGTGGGCATCCATTGATCTGCGAGTTGTGCTCATCCACATAAAATATATGGAGTTTGCTTGCAAGCAAAGGCAGCCCCAAAGGCATGAACCATCATGAGGCATGGAGGTTACCTGCTGGAGGTAGTTTAAAAGGTTTTAGAAAGGTTTAGCGGGTCTAGCATCTCCCCTACATCTTTTGATCCCCTCTCCTCTCCTCCCTTCTATAAATGCAGTATGTTTCTTCATAGAAGGGATCCTCTCTTGCTTGGTAATGTTATTATGCCAAACTTTTGTAATGTCTCCTTTTCCAATCGAAGACCTTTGGCCCATTTTGTCAACCCGATGGCCAAAGGAAAAATACAAGGGCGACTTAAGTTATAATAAATTATTATAAAGTGCTATAAAAAAATAAAATAAAATTATTAAAGCACTTATATTAATTTATTTAGCTTAATAAAAATAAATTGTAATCCCTATAGAAAATACGATTTGCCTTAAGGGGCAAGAGTCATTGTAAAGGGATTTATTATATTTTATTCCTCCTAGAAAGGATAATGGCGACTTGGGCCGAAGGGGAGTAATGAAGCCTAGGAAAGATAAAAACATAATAAATTTATGTATTTTCCCTAGAGAAATGCGACTTGCACTAGGAGGGAAATGTTGTTGGGAAAAACATTTAATATGAGAAAATATTAAATGTTTGCATAGGGAAAATCATGTGAGCTCATTGGCTGGTTTGGAGGTTGGTTGTTGGCCCTTTTCCTTTAAAAGGGAAGTCGACTTGCCTCTTCCATTATCTAGATTTTTATATGATATTTCTCTTGCATTTGAGCTCTAAGCTTTTGCATTAAAAATTCCAAGGACGAAACCCCTTGTGAATTAAACCTCTTGTGGATGAAAACTCCAAGAGTTTGAGAGGGATTTTCACTCAGAATTTCTCATTGGTTGTAATCAGATTTTCAGTCTATTTCAGGTTTTTTCCAGCAGTGTTATTGAAGACTTTTTGAAGTATTTTGGTGAATAAAATTGCAGTAGTGTTTTCTCTATTGGATCGACTCACCTTGGGATTGTTTGGGCATTATTATTGAGGTATTTAGATCTGAAAATCATTATCTAATATCTCATAATTTTTGTGAATGAAAATACCCAAGTTTCATAATTCTTTTGAGGGTTATTTACCAGTTTTATAATTAGATCTTAGTTCTGATTTATGAGTTGATTTAGCATCCAAAAATTCTGATTTTTATATGAATGAGTTCCTAAAAATATAGGCAAGCATCTGGGATAGAGAAAATAATTTTTGGAGCTCATTTGATGCCTTAAATGTGTGGGCCGAAAAAGTAGGAGGGCCAGATCTGTTTGGTAGATGCTGTTATAATTTGGTTTACATCATCTTGTTCGTTGTATTTTTCCAAGTTCAGGCATTTGTATTTGCCTAGATCGGAGTTGTGTAGAGAAATTTATGCTATCTTGAAGATTGCAGCAGTTAAGGTTTCAGATTTAAATTATTTTCCAGCTGTTGTAGAATCTGATTTTCGCCATAAATTCTCCAGGGTTGTTCCAAGGGTTTGGGAGTAAAAATAATTATTATATGCTGATTTTGGGTGTGTTGCACATAAAACCCTAGTCGATTTGGTTGAAAACAATCCCGTTTGCCCTAGCTTTCGAAGTTTATATTTTGCCATTGTATTTTGTTATTGTGTTGTGTGGGAAAAATTTATATTTGCTCCAAGGATCCATTTGGGGATCTTTCAAATTTTGATAGAGCCAAGGAGTTGTAAACCCATGGCATGTGTTTTGTGATGCATCTTACCCTTTAAATGGTTGTTGTAGTTTGTGCATATTTACAATAATAATAAGATGTCAATTGTGGGTTGAATGCGCCCCTTGTGTCCATTGCTAGACTGCACAAAAATGCCCTGGGAGTCCTCGTACTAACCTGGAAACGTACCGGGTACTGGTACGAGGATTGGTATGCTTTGGGTACGGTCGAAAATGTACCCATAGAGACAGTGTACGGCAAAACTGTACTCGTAGCGTACCCTGCCTCTGTGGGTACGTTTACGGCCGTACCCGTCCCCTTCACACGTCTTTTTAAAAAGAAAACTCAAAAAAACTTTAAAAATATGCAATTTTTTTCATTTTAAATTTTCCTATTTCTAACCTAACCCTAAACGACCCCCCCAAACATTTATTTAAACACCCAATCCCTCTACTTTTTTCTCACACTCAATCTTTGCTATTTTGCTTGAGCTTGAAGGAGAGAAAGAGAAAGAGAGGTTGAAGGAGAAAGAAAGAGCTTGGAGGAGAGAAAGAGAACTTGGAGGAGAGAGTGATTGAGCTTGAAGGAGAAAGAGAAAGGAGAAGCAAGTCTACAAACATCAAGGAGGATTTTTCCAGGTTTTTTACATGCATTCAGACTTTTTAAAAAAAATCTTTTGAGCAATGTTTTGTATATGAATATGATCAATGATCAATATCATGAATGATGTGTTTCAAACACATCGTTCATGATTATTGATCATGATCTAAATTTATTTTTAATATTTATTTATTTTACGGTTATTAAAATATAATATATTAATTAATTTTTCCGTATTTTAAGTTTAATAGTGAAGTTTTATTTAATTAAATGTCTACCCTCTGTGTATGCTCTCACCTCACACCATTTATGGCGAACTTGGTGATCATAATCATAGATTGACGTGTAGGACTAACTGTTTAATTTTTTTAATTAGTTATTTATTCGTTTTTTTATTTTAAAGTTTTAAATTGAATTTATTAAAAAATTAAACGTCTACCCTCTATGTATGCTCTCACCTCGCACCATTTATGGTGAACTTGGTGATCAGAATCAGAGATTGACGTGTAAGACTAATTGTTTAATTTTTTTAATTAGTTATGTATTCATTTTTTTTAATTTTAAAGTTTTAAATTGAATTTGTTAAAAATTTAAATGTCTACTCTCTGTGTATGCTCTCACCTCGCACCATTTATGGCGAACTTGGTGATCAGAATCAGAGAATGACTTGTATGGGTTAGCAAATTAATTTTCTAATTTGTATTTGTTGTTTTTAATTAAATTATTTTAATATTTAGCAATGTTTTAAAAAATATCTCTTATTGTAGGTTAAAAGTTAAAACAAATTAATCCTACAATTATGGCATCCAGTTCAGCTTCAGTGGGGCAAGAGGGGGGAAATGTTTCGGGTGGTATGGTAGTGAAAATGGATCCAAATTATCCTTTATGGAGGCATGTGGAAGTGGTAGAGCTTGTTTCTGGTGGTGGTGTCCGTGTTTGGACGTGTCCCCATTGTGCGGCCACATTTAAATCCTCATATACCCGTTTAAGAGCTCATCTGATTGGGGCATCGGGGACGGGTATTAGACCGTGTAGGAAGGTGGAAAAGAAAACCATAGCCATGTACCTAAAAGAGCAAGAGGATGCAAACATTGAAGCAGCAAGAGCTCGCTCTAGAACTGTTTCTTTACAACAGAGGACCATGGGAAAACCACCACATCAACACCATCATTTCATCCTTTCATTGAGACTCGTGCTGAAACTATTCCAGATGATGACCCTTTTGATGCAGATACCTCAGGGCCATCAAGCAAGAGAACAAAAGGCCCATTAGAAAAAACATTTAACATTGAGAAGAGGGATATTGCAGATGAATTGGTGTCTCGGTGTATATTTGCATGTGGACTACCATTCAATGTCTTGAGATCACCTTATTGGCAGCAGATGGTGAGAGGCATTAATGAGGCACCACAAGGGTATACAAGCCCTAGCTATAATAAGGTTTGCACTTCTCTTTTGACAAAAGAAGTGCAACACATTCAAACATCTCTACAACCAATTAAAGATTCTTGGACTGATTCAAGAGTCTCTATTATATCAGATGGATGGAAAGACTCCAGAAACAGACCTCTTATCAACATTATTGCAGTATGCCCTAAAGGGCCAATATTTATGAAGGTTGTTGATTGTGAGGGGGAAGTAAAAGATGCCCAATTCATTGCAAATATTGTTATTGAGGCTATTGAGTCAGTGGGCCCGTAGAGGGTTGTCCAAGTCGTCACGGACAATGCCAAAAATTGCAAGGCAACATGATTGATTGTAGAGGGTAGGTATGAGCACATATTTTGGACACCATGTGCTATATACTCCTTGAATCTAATGATGCAGAAGATTGGGAAAATTGCATGGATTGAGCAAATATACAAGGAGGCAAACGAGATTCAAATGTTTGTCACCAACCATCACATGTCTCAAGCCATATTCAGAAGATTTTCAAAGTTGGAGCTGTTGAAGGTAAATGAACAATTCATTTTAAATTTAATATTTGATTTTAAATTTTTAAATCAATTTCAATTTGTGTTGTTATTGAATTGTTTCCATTATTTTTTAATAGGTTGTTGAGACGAGGTTTGCCTCTCACACACTCGTCTTGAGACGACTTGTGAAGGTGAGACGTGCTTTGAGCATGATGGTGATTGATAATGTTTGGACCGTCTGGAGGCAATCTAACACAGAAAGAGCCCAAAAAATAAAATTATGGATCCTTGATGAGCATTGGTGGGGAAAAGTTGAATATTTGTTGAGTTTCACAGAGCCTATTTTGAGTATGATACGATTTGTAGACAAAGATAATGCTTGCATTGGAGAAATAGATGATGGCATTGACTCCATGCTTGAAAAAATCCATGATATCATACAGGCCAAAGAGCAGGACCCTGAGGAAAGTTTTTAGAGTGAAGTTAAAAATGTGATCGTGAGAAGGTGGAACAAAATGACCACCCCATTGTATATCCTTGCTTATGCTTTAAATCCCAAATATTACAGCAGTGAAATAGTTGGGAGAGCTGGTAGGCAGTGACCATATGATGACCATGAGGTTGCAAATGGGATGAGGTTGGCATTCAGGAGGTTTCCTGATCTAGTTACATCACTTGCAGTCCGTCAGGAGATGTCGATGTTTGTAAATGGACAAGGTAACATGAGAGAGATAGAGGCTATTTGTGACAAACCCACCATGGATCCAATCACGTGGTGGACTTGTCATGGCCATGATGCCAAGTTCTTACGACCAGTTGCGATCAAATTGCTCTCACAGGTATAAAGTTTGTAACTTGTTATTTGATATTTTAATTACCAATTACGAATTAAAATTCAAAATGATATCATTCTTTTTTTTAATTAATAATATTAATACTTTGTTTTTTGTGACAGATGGCTAGTAACTCTTCTGCAGAGCGCAACTGGAGTACTTATGGCTTCATCCACTCAGCCAAACGCACCATGTTGGCATCGAAGAAGATTGAAGATCTAGTATACGTTCATTCCAACTTGCGCCTCTTAACCCACAGGATGCAAGAGTATACTAGTGGTCCTAACAAGCTTTGGGACCTCCAACCTGAAAACACGGACTTTGAAGCTTTTGCTGGTTGTTTGGCCAATGTTTCACTTCTTGCTGTTGATGAGGAACTTCCAGGGAGCCCTTCACAAGAGTTTGAAAGTGGAGCTAGTGGGAGTGGAGCTGCAAGTGGCATTCATGAAGATGATTTTGACGATCATCTAGATGATATGCTCTAGAAGTTGAGAACTTGAATGTATTATGTTATTTACTATCATGTTTTGAACATTATGAATCAATACAAACTCAAGTCTCAATTCTCAAAGTATTGGAAATTTCAATTTTGTTTTCATGTTCTATGATTCATGAATGATTTTAAGTTGTATGACTCTATGAGTATTAAATTTCAATAAGTATGCAATGTATGAAAATAAAATTTCATTAAGTATGCAAATGCTTTTTTAAATTTATAATATATATATATATATATATATAAAACGTACCCAAAAGTGTACCGTACCCAATTTTTTTTTTTAAATTTGCAGTTTCAGCGTACCAAAACCATACCCGTATCCGTACCCGACCCATATCCGTGCAGTCTAGGTCCATTGTTGTCTTCTTGCCTTATGCTCTTTCATTTGTGATTGTGTATTCATTATGTTTTGCAGAGTTCTATGTCATTTGTGTCAAATTGAACAGTGTTGTGAGCTGATTTAGTTGCTGAGCTGGAAAGTGGCAAACATTTGCCCCTCTAACCTTGCATTGAATCTTCTTTCTTCTCTAGGACTTCAAGGGAGAGTGATCAACCCCTTTTCTTGGTGCTGTCACCTTTGTTTTTAGCTTAGTTTGTTTATGTTTTCCTTTCTCCCTCTCTCTCCCCATGGTTACTTGGACGTGTTAGAGTAGGCTTAGCTTAGAGATAGTTTAGTGCTAGCGTTGGAACTGGGTAGAGGAACCAGCCTTCTTTGTAGGTTGATCTCAATTAGCAAGTCCCACATTGTTGAGATCATTCAATGTTGTCCAAAATTCTTGATCTGCCATGATCAAATCCTAGGGTGCAATTCTGAGCTACAACACTTCCTTAGGGAAATTGCTCTGATACCAATGTTAGCAGAAAAACTAAGTGAGAAATGATAAGAGGACAAAACTGCACTGCCCAGAATGGACGCAGTAGAGTATATATATTTAGGAGAGGTGGTTACATTCAGTTTTCAGTTTACATGCAGTTAGAGGCAGTTTCCAACTGTCTAACTGATGGTTTTTAGTATAAAATATTCAACACTCTTCATTGTCTAGTAAGAAATTTTTTTAAAAATATCAAAAACCACATTTACAACTATTTAATTGTCTAAGCTACCATTTAATCAAATTGTCTTCTCTAGAGACAACTTATAGATGCCCCACCAAAGGGACTGATTTACAATCGCCTTCTTGGAGAGGATTCTTGGAACAGCTTAAAGGTGCTCAATAATAGGGTGATTCACTCATGTAAATAATAAAAGATCAACATTCAATCACAATATGATTCCAATGGCCCAATACCATGATGACTTATAGACATCCTACTCTAACTCATAATATTAACATGACAACCTATAGACCCCCATAAGAGGAGGAATTAAAGATGCCACTGAAACAAATGATACTTCTTCACATAAAAATACACAGATCCCCAATAATAAGAGGATTTATTAGTGTATTGACCAGGACCGCCATACAGCAGCAATGATATACAAAATTCTCATTTAAGACTATAGACTACTACTGGTCAACAGCAGTACAATGGTCTTTTCCTATGGTGCATGGCAGTTAATTTGGGCCACAGATATAAACTTATTTTAGTAGTTGCTTTGCTTCACAACTCTGAGTTGGCTAACTTTTTTTTGCTATTTTATGAAATTGGAGCATTTTATTTATAGATAGCTGTTTCTACGTGGAAGGTCTCTGCGTGTACACTTATTGCATCTTATGAAAAAGCTCTAGAGTTTCTATATCTCTTTCCATTGGGATATAAAGCTATTTTTATATATGGAGTTCATATGTTGCCTTGAGATGCTGAATCCAAATTAATGAACAATGTTAAGTTTGTAATTTAATTGTTTGGTTGTTTTCATGTCTCCAGAGTCCATATGAAAGTTCATCTTCTTCCCATAACTTGATAGTCCACTAATTTGCATGCTCAAGAGGTGGTTTTCCTGTTGTCTGAATTGGCCTTGCATTTATCATATTAAAGATGTTACTATATTTCGATACTTGTGATTCTACCCCGAGAAAAACGACTGTAAATGTGTTGTTTGCTTTGCTATGGAAAACTCACATATTAAAGATTAGAAGTCAAGAGGCTTATTTTGGATTTTTCATTGCAATTAAATGTCCAAGACTTACATACACTTGAATTTAATATTCCTCCAATGTGCAGGATCATATTTGACTAAAAATTCATCAAATCCTGGTGCTGGTGATATATTGATGGGATTTCTTGGATCTGTGATTCTGTCATTTGCTTTCTCAATGTTCCGACAAAGAAAGGTATTATACATTCCTTCAGAGGCTCCCTTATTTCAAGAATATTATCTGGAAATTTAGAATGAGTTCTTGCAGGGCACATTATGAACTTCATTTGTGTAGCTGTCTACGATTCCATGGATGTACAAGCTGAATTTTGTCCCACTTTTACTGCAACTAGAATGAATTTTTTGTAGGAATAATAAACTTACAATTTTTGTAAATTTCCATGTCGTTATGCACCCTTCTATCAAAGAAATCCCTTGTGTTTGGTGTGCTGTTTACTCTTGTTCCAGTGGATTAGATCTGTATTTGTCTCTGTTTGCAACTATTATTGAGCAATACAGACGTCTGCCATCATTCAATTACTTGTAATCATTACGAACTTATATAAATCTGCAGCAATTAGCCCGTGCTATTCCTGATCTAGTATAAAGTGAGGAGCACTATTGTTATACTTATGGACATCCTCTAGACAACGTTATCATGAGCAAGTGGCCACAAAGACAAATTGTGTTAAATGGACCTGTAGCAAAACAGTAATACAGCTTGAATTGATGTTCTGGAGGTTTAAAGTTGTTGAATTTCTTGTGTGTGTTTAGCTTGTCAAGCGGCATGCCACGGAGATCTTCACGGCGGTGGTGGTTTCAACCGTTTTCTCCTTGTATTCAACAGCAGCTGTAGGTCGTGTTATCGGCTTGGAACCAGCCTTAACTGTTTCCATTTTACCGCGGTGTATCACTGTTGCATTGGCACTCAACATTGTCAGTCTTTTTGAAGGTCCTTTCTCTTTTCCCTTAACCCTGTACATGCATTGCGCCTGCCTATAAACATGTATATACATTTAGCCATCAGCACATAGTGGTCATTGTCCTTTTGCTCAAACTTTGGTTTATTGTCGTAATCATGCAGATGTGAATTTGTTCTTAGGCTGTAGCAAAACAGATTTTCCGAATTTTGCATTACACTTCCATGGATATCTGTCTGTTCAATTGGAATAAGTTCATATTTCTTTTAATTTTGTAATTTCATTTTCTTTAGTAAGGCACAAACATAGGTGAATTGATCATGTCATATATGTTTTTATTGCAGCCACAAATCCTTCCCTTACAGCAGCTGTTGTGGTGCTAACGGGATTGATTGGAGCAAATTTTGTGCAAACTTTACTTGACAAGCTTCGGTTGGATGATCCTATTGCACGAGGAATGGCTACAGCCTCCAGGTCACAATCTAGATACCTTGCTTAAAGACGGTATTCATTATTTAATGTAATTTTTCATTTTCCTATAAGCAACATCCTTAATATATTTTGTTTGTGACACTGCCAGATTCGTAACACAAATGGGAAAGCTAAAAGAGAGAGTATATATCAATATTTATAGATTCAAAATCAACATAACTAGTGTAAAACAATACATCAGTAGCTGTGTACAAAGCATTTCCATCCTATCATTGTTCAAGTGAAAATAAAGTTATAACCGAAAGTATGGTGGGCACATATGTCTAAATACAACAATGTTTAAGACTTTTAGTTTAAATGGTAGTTTTTTTGTTTAGAGCAGAATCAAGTGCAAATCATGAATGAGATATGGCATCTTGTATTCATAGACAGCTTCCTCTCATTTCATAACTGATAGTGGAAATATTAATCTGACTTAGATGACTAGCTTATGCATGTTTCAATTCAAAAGCAAGGCTGGCCTTTTTAATTAATCCCAGCCCTCTACTTGATAAGAGTCGTGTATGTAAAATAAAATTCTTGCTTCATAGCCCATACATATTCTGGAATACATTATTCTTACTTGCTTTGTCACCACCACTATGTTCATATCATTAATCATGTCAATATAATTATTTTGAGCAGTTAGATTTTACTGCTTGTCCTCAACAGAGTTTACAGAAGCAATTCTGCTGTGCCATTTATGCAGTTTTTATGAGTTCCTGAAGTCAGTTGACATAAACCAACGAAATGTCCTGCTAATAGTCCCTTCCTTTGACCATAAATATTGGACTTAATGTATATCTGGGTATATAGTTTGCATTGGAGAGAATGAGCTAAAGTAGCTGCTTGTGTATTGCAGTGCTCATGGACTGGGAACAGCAGCACTGTCAGCAAAAGAACCAGAAGCACTTCCATTTTGTGCCATTGCCTATGCGTTAACTGGTATATTTGGTTCGTTACTGTGTTCCATTCCAGCAGTGCGCCAAAGTCTCCTATTTGTTGTTGGCTGAATTCAGAGCACCTGCAAACTTTGACTGGCATTATACAATATGTACATGTAACATATGAATCTATCTTAAATCTTGACAAAATTGGCGAGGGAAGTTTATCCCATTTGTAAATTACAAATCTGCAGAGGATGGATGGTTATGTATCAAGATCCAATACAATTCTTTTTCATAATTAAATTCAGTCATTTCCTCTCTTTTGATGCTCTGTTTTTGGTATTCTTATTCCAACTTTGGAGTCAGCTGGATAGTAGTAGAATATATGAAATGCAAACCACACCACCGCAGCTGTACTTGTACCATTCATGTGGTACAATTTGGATGGCAAATATCCCATAAGGTTGGGACATACACAATGCCTAAGATTTTATATTTCAACTGTAATACACAGGACTACAATAAGAGTTTTATTTCATTCTTGATTCTTGGGATGGCTTAGTTTGAGTCCATAGATTTTAATGACGTCCACGAGACTGAAGAGTCTATGGGACCAAACGAAACCGATACATTAAGCAGTATTCAGACTCTTTGCCATATCAACTCTCCTACTGTGAATCTTGAGCACTAAACCAACGATCTTTTGAAGTTTTGTTTCTGCAAATAACTCATTTAAGTTGTCCACTTTTAATTCGCTTTCGTACTAGATATGGATATCATCATATGTTGAACACTCCATAATGAAATGTCATTCCGTTTCAACAACCCCTTTGCTGCAAAAAAGACAAATTCTCCTTTCCCAATCCTCTTTGGGAATAGTCCATCTACCAGTTTCACAACGAAGATGATGTGATCCGGTCCTCAACTGAGCCACTAAAATCCTTGCCTTACCTTTGATAACTGCTCCCAGGTAAGCTTTTTCATCATGCTCCCAAGTGGGGTTGAAATCTTTGATATATTGAGCTTTCTTACGACCCATCTGTTCTGTCCACATGGCAGTCCTAAACTTCTCCATCACATAATTTTTTATTTCCCTGTTGCTGTTAGGACACTCCTGAAAATTGATGCCCCATTTGTTCATCCATTTGTTGTTCTGTTTCATCCATGTTTTCTTTCTGCGCTCTAGATTATCCTTTGTAACCATTTTGGGCCAGTGAAGATCGTCCATGCTTTCAACTTTTTTCAAATAGCTTATCAACCGAGTTATTGTCGATGCTTCCATCGGGAAGGTACCTGCTTCAGCTAACAAGATCTCATAAGGAACTGTTGATTTGACTTTAAGAGTGCTTGTGATTAGATGTTTCTGGATTCTTTCTAATTGCCGCCATCCATGCTTTGACACGCTACTTCCCCAAACCTCGCAACCATAAAGAGCAACCGGAGTAACCAACAAACCAAAGAGGGTTTTCTTAGTTTTCCAGTCCCAGAGCTCAGCTTTCCTACACCTATTCTGAAGTAGGTAAGATGTTTTCCAACCTCCCTGTATCCTTTTTGCTCTGCAAGTCTCCCAACTCATCTTGTTGTGGAAATCAATCCCAAGATATTTATATTCTGTAACAATTTCCAAAGTACTCCCCTCAAACAGAAAGTTAAATTGCCTCTCTTTTCTTTTCAGAGAAAAAATCATGATTTTTGTTTTGCTAGTGTTCACTTGCATCCCGACTTCCTGGCAAAAGAATTCTAAAGCTTTTAGATGCTCCCTCAAACCTTGAGTTGTTGTTGAAATTAAGATAAGATCATCGGCATATAAAAGTAACTTCACCACGTACTCAGCCAACTGAACACCCCCTCCTTCGGTTTTACATAACCATTCTTCAAGCTTATCAATGTATAAACCAAACAAAGTGGGAGAAAGAGGGCAACCTTGTTTGACCCCAATGTCACTACCAAAGCATTCAGACATACCCTCTCTTGTTCTGATTTTAGCTCTGACCTGCTCATAAAGTCTATGCACTGCTGCTCTGAGCTCATCTGGAATCTTAAGTTCCTCCATCCTGTTCCAAAGTTTGTCTCTAGGAACCGTGTCGAAGGCTTTCTTAAAATCAACAAAGCAACAAAAAGCTTCATCCCCTTGGGTATCCCATACCTTTTCAATCAAGTGCCTAAGAGTGATGCAATGATCAATGGTTGAATGTTTAGATCAGAAACCTGCTTGTCCTTTTGCCCTTTTGCCCTCTCTTTCTGCCCAACTGTTGATTCTACGTTCTATCATGCCCCCAAATAGCTTACCAAAAAGAGGATTGATCATAATAGTGCGATAGTTAGAAGGATTATTGATATCTCCACTTTTAAAAAGAGGAATAACCACACTAGTTGTCCACTCTAGTGGGAACCCAACCTGAGTTACATTATTGAAGATTTTTCTAATATGTGGAGTGAGCACCTCAACCCCCCACTTTAAAAACTCAGCCTGCAACCCATCAACATCTTGAGCTTTACCATTTGCTAGATTCTTTATGCCATGTTTGATGTCTTCCTCCGAAAAAAGTTCAATCGAAGTATGAATGATGGGAGGAATATCCTTCTGTTGAGACCGCTCGTAGAGAGTCTTCGCATATTCTAACCAATGAGCTTCTGTGATATTGTTTTCTATGTATGTTTTCTTTTGTTGCAACTCCTTCCAGAATCCCTTGGGATTGTGTTTTCCGAGAGAAATTAATTCAGACCTTCTCTTATTCACATAGCTTTCTTTTTTTTGTTGAACCAATCTCTTGTATTTCTTTTTATTTTCTTTTTTGTTCACGTCACTTTCTCTCATAGCTCTCTTGGCATCCTTACAATCTTCGTCATACCACGGATTTGTTGGAAAAGTATTTGCAGCTCCCTTTCTAGGCTTAGATTTTTTGCAAGCACTTAATGCCTTGTGAATTAATGTTACCAACAACTTACTACAAACATAACCCCTTGCCCCCTTGTTTGTATTGCTCTCGATATCATTTCTTGCCATCTGAAATTGTTGTTCAAGGGCAGCCACAAAGATTTCCTGATTTTCTTTATTTAAAATGATTTTGCCTTGTTTTGGAGATGTCTCTTGCCTGCGATGAACTTGTTTTCCCTGTTGCTGATTTGAAATGGTACCAAGTTTGACCAAGAGAGGATTATGATCAGATTTGAGTTCAATAGGACAATCTCCAATTTCAAACTCAAGCAACCTACAAATAGCGCTCTGAGTGCATATTACATAGTCCACTACACTTTGTCCATTGTAAGTTTTGCAAGTGATATTGCTAGATCTGGGCCAAGCCTTCATGCCATTACAAATAACCATGTCATATAAGCTACATAGACCTAGAAGCTCAACCCCAAAATGATTCACCCCTCCATTACCATCTTGAGATAGTCTTTCCCAAAACTTGTCCTCTGCTTCGTTAAGCCAAAGCGGATTGTCATCTCCACCTTTTTCATTGCCCAACTAAAGAGATTGATTATTTGCAGTCCTTGCATTAAAGTCCCCCATCAAAATAATTTCCCCAGATGCACTAAACACAGAGATGTCTTTTTTTAACGAAGCATATGGGTCTTCCATATCCAAATTTCTTTTCTTATATGTCCTTGAGCCTTTTGGTGCAAAGTAGCAAGCAGCCAATCTAATGTTGCCTTGTTATCTGATATTTTCAGCCAAATGTATTGCTTATTTGCATCTTCCTTTTCCACTTTGATGATCCCTAACCACGCTTCTTTGATTAGCACTGTAATTCCCCCGTGTCCTTTCCCTGTTTCACTTCCTTCGTTCCAGACTGAAATTTTCTTGTACCCCTCGAAATCTGGGACTTTACAACCATCGTGCTCATGAGTTTCTGTCAGAATAATAATATCTTTTCCCTCTGCTATGGGCCCCAACCCGGGTCCTCTTCTCCACGGATACCCCCTGCAATTCCAACTTACTATGTGCATGGGATCCCGTGGGGCCCCAAATTCCTATTTCTTGTTTGACCAATGATCACTGATTTGGGCCTTTCCATTCCTTAATTGTGCCCATTTTCCTGCCTCTCTTGCTTTTTTCACTTTCTCCCATTCCTTCTTTCGGTCTTCTTGTTGAGCAAATGTTAAATCCTCGTCTAGATATATATGTGTGTCTCGAAGAAGTCCCCTGCTTTTTAGGATAGCCTACTTGTCTTCTACGGTTCTCATGACAACTCGCACATGCCGATCCTTTCCTCCCTCTATTCTCTTGCCAATCCTATTAGCTTGTTGTATATACCCTGTCCATTTCAACTTGTCTCTGAGGAAGTCTCTTGCCAATATGTCAGTTCTCTCTTTTTCACCAAAATCTCTTAAGCCTTTGATAATAAAATTTACCGCTTTGTCCTGCTGGTCTTTTTCTTCTTTTATCTGAGTTTTGATGTGCTTCTCTATGACTTGTCTTTGTTCATTTGATGATCCGCTTACCACTTGTGACCAAGTTTTGGCCTCTTCTATCCGATCTCTTAGCTGGTTTTCTTTTATTTCCATGTTTTTAATTGCTGATTGGATTTCATTTATCTGAAATGTTTCATTTCCTTTTATCGTTTCGATGTTTTTCTCTCCTGCTGCTTTCAAATGTCCTAAGTCGTGTTTTAGAACGACTAACTCTTGTTGCCCTCTTTCCATGAGGTTTTGAAGATTTAACACCTGTTCTTTAAGAACTTTATTTTCCCTTTCCAACTTGTGTCTATGTGCTGCACATTCTTTTCTCTCGTTGTCTTCTTGCACCTTCCGATTTTCTAAAGTTCCAAGTCTCTCTTTCATGCTCATGAGCTCATTTACATACAATTCTGAAGACCACATCAAGGGAGTAGATGTAGGGCTATATAGTTGTTTAGGATCTTGCATTGCTTCCTCTCTTTCATCCTTGTTTGTTGCAATTTTTTCTGTTTTGCTCAGTTTTGGATCCTCTCTATCCTCCTTATGTATTGATTGTTTTCCTTGTATTTGATAATCTTTGAAAACAAAATTCCATTTGTTGTTCGTTGTTTTTGGTAGAATCAAAGTAAGATTTTTCTTTTGAGTCTGCCTTAGCTTTTTGGCATGCCTACGTCGTAGGATCCCCTTATACTGCTTTGCATTCACAAAAACCAGCTTTTTCCCTGTTCCCAATGCCAGAGTTTGAGAGTTTCTTGTATTTCTGTTTGCCATTGATAACTGTGCCTCTGAAGCAATATACCTCTGTAACTCCAAGTTCGAATTGTCTTTGAAACCCTCATGCTTAACCATGGTTTGCCTGTGTTTGTCGGCGTGTGCCCTAGAACACTCCACCACTTTATAAATCTTGCCCTAGAAGCAATGTGCCTTTGAGAGTTTGATGGATCCCGCTGCTCTCTGTCGTTGTCTCTCTTTTACTTTGATATTGGCCGCCGTTTGTGTTTACTCTATTCTATTCGCTCTGCTTTGTATAGTTCGCTATTGTATTTGGTTTCACCGTTTATGTTTTGATGCAGGGTCGGATGGATGGCTCGACCGTAGGGGGTTGCACCAAGGGCTCGACACAGGGGACAACCCGCTTCAAAGCTTGGGAAGAGCTCGGCTCGACTGCAGTGGTGCTCCCGCTCCTCCTTTCTGGTGTCCTCGCTGCCCTCACGTTGCCCTCCCGTGTCGTCCAGTTTTTTAATTTTGAAGTAAAGAGAGTAAAGAAAAAAATGATAAAAAAAGGAATATAGAGATATACAACACTTTTCCAAATCCTCTATTGTTGTGGGTGAAAAAATAGTTGACTTCGAATAGCGCATTAGATCACACAGACCCATTTCTTTTCTCACAAGGGCTACATCAAAGGTCATACAATTTGGAGTCCAAAAAACCAAAAAATGAATGACTTTTGACTGCCATAGGATTTGAAGAAGCAGCAAATACATATGTAAGGGTATTTGTTGGATAATATATCTCTGGGTTTTCAATATATAATAAGTATATATTGAGGCAACATTTAGCTAGAAGCAACATACACGTACAAACACCGTATAAAAGCAATCAACATTCATTTGCAAGCAACATTTATATGCAAGTAGCATCCACATGTAAGCACCATCGATAAAGATAAGTTAGAAGAGGGAGAATGAGAGAACAATTCTAAGGAGAACATTCAATGTAAAACTCATTTTGAGGTGTATTATTGTAATTTTTTGATTGAAAAATGTACATTTATTAATAATACATAATAGTACGACGCTAATCATACAAAAATGGGTAACGGAATCACACCTATAATTGAAGTCAAATTGTGCTTATATCAGTAACGAGAGGAGCTATACAAATAACATCTTAGTAATTACATGTAATTAATAAAAATATGATAATAGTCTTTTCAATTAAAAAAAACAAACACCAAGGAGCATAAGAACTAGTCCAAACAACAAAGAAATCAAGTAGCAACATTGGACATGATCGCTAGTTGATGTGGAGAAGGGGAATTATTAGGCTTGTCCCCCCAACGAGTGAAAGTTGGCAGATTTGTAGTATTAGGTGTGGGCTCCCAGCCATTAATTTGTTACTTTTCTTTGTTTTTTTAGTTTTTCTGGAAGGAGATATAACAAGGGCCAAGTGAGGAAACTTGTCTTGGGGTAGAGCTCACCAAACACCACCGCCATTGCTACCTCCAAGATGATCAAACATACCACTGCCTCTTGTTGGAGAGGGCTGATAGGAAGGGGGGAATAACTTTTCCTACTTATGGATCAACAATGATGAAAGCCTTGGATAACCTTGTGTAGGGGAGCAATGGCAAGGATAGTCCTGAGGCACCTGATTGGTTGTACATGGAGCATTTTCCCTATTGTCCAGCATGGAATGAAGATGCCTCACTTCCAAGTAGACTTTTTTCGGCTGGAACAAAATCTAAAGCAACACATTGAAAATAACAATAACTTTATTAGTTAGAAAAAATTCTCTTTCCATTGTTGAGTTCATAAAAGTAACACTTCTATTTGCGAGAATGTGTTGTATTTTGCAGGTAACATGGTTGAGTCCCCCATCAACACAATTTCCTAGCTAAAAATTTCTAGAGGAAGGGTTGGAAGAGTATATGAGGCCATTTCCAGGTGAATTGAACATGGGGACAAAACCATAAGAGGTGTTTTATGGTTTTGGCTTGCTAACATGCAAAACAAGTTGGATTGACAATCCTTATATGCTTGAGTCTTTCCTTGACTAGAAGGCCTTGGTAAAGAATACACCAGAGAATGTGGGCTTTTTTTGGCTCAGTGAGGGCTTTCCATAAATTAGTGAACTGTCTAACCTAGACAGAGTCCAAAGATCTTAATTTCTAACGATGGCTAAGGGTTTCAAACTGGATAACCAAGCGAACAAGAAAATTATAACCAATATGGGATTTTTACCGATGGAAACGAGTATCAACATGCCAACACCAATTTCTCCACCAAGTTACTCTGTAATGGACCCCAATTTTGTGAAGATAAGCACCGATTATGGAAATTTAGATTTTAGTATTGGATTATGCATCTTTGTTTTTAAGTTAAAATTTGGCTTTGAATGTCTCCCAGGAAGCCCACGTATGAGAGGCTAGGAAAAAGATATCACAAATAGATTTGATACCCTTTTTAAAAAGCCTTAAGCTTTTAATCCAGAGAACTAAAACAAAAGGAACATCATGAGAGGTGAGAATGGGAGACCACCAAAGAGAGTAGGATTTGAAGGAGGGACCATTCCTAAAACCATCCCCAATCCAAAGAAGGGCAGGTTTGTGCACTTCCCAAGATTTCCAAATGATTTTAACAAAGGTATCACTAATTTTGACAAAAACATGTGTGATAAGTAACGTCTAAAAATGAAGGCCACCCCAAGCTTCCCTGCACATTGGTGCTCCCTAGAGAATACAATTTCACAATAAAAATTCCCACGCTTCAAAACCATTAAGTAATTTGATGATCCATTACTGCATGCATGGCCTTGAATCTTGATATCAATCAGCCCAAGACCTCCCAAGTATTTCGGTCTACAATAAATATCCCAAGAAACCCCATGGAACAATTTTAATCCTTTAGAGTTAGCCCATATAAAATCCCTCAATAATTTCTCTAATTTTCCGTGTGCTACTTTAGGATTCCAACAAGTAGAGTAATACACATGCGTGGTGGCCAATACTTTGGAGCAAACTTGATATTTACTTTCCAATGATAGAGGTTTGGCAGCTAGTAGGCAATCATTTTTTCCACCCGATGGACCACATATGACCACAATCCTAAAAGGCAAATGGAATGCCAAACATTTAAATTGCACCCTTAGCTAGATTTATTGCATTTGGTATCCCTCCAACTAAAAAAGGTTCGAGAGAGCACGATTCCTTGTAGCAGTGAGTTTTTCTCGACTAAATTGAGGACCATGAAGCAAGGAAAAATATACCAAGGCATTTCATTGCATTCTCAATCAAAAGATTTATCTTCCAAAAGAGTGAGAAAGAAGTCAACAACATAGCGTTCATTGACAAGCTGATTGTCAGATTGGAGGAGGGATATCCTTTTCATCAGACCCCAAGAAGAGGAACTATCAAACATGTAATTGAAGCCTTCTGTAGTAAACACATAGAGGGGAGGGACTAGAGGACATCCTTGTTTGATAGATATGTGAAACCAAAACCTATTACACTTAACTCCATTGATGGTAATACAAACCCCTAGATATTGAAATAACATATTAACCTGACGAACAAAATGGGGAGCAAACCCAAAGGCTTGGAGCAATATAATGATAAAGGTCCGTTCAATCATGTCATAACCTTTCTCAAAATAAATCTTCACATAAAGGGCTTTTTGATTAAATATTTGGTCCCATTCCATGCCTTCCCAGACAAAAATGACATTGTCTAAAATATATCTATGTTTAATAAGGCCAATTTATTCACTTCAGACATTAAGAGGGATAAAATCTCTTCAACACAGAGCAAGATTATTGGCTATACTTTTGTACAAGACATTCAAAAGAGTAGTGAGCCTCCATTTATAATAAAGTTTAGGGTCTCCAACTTTTGGGATGATTTTGATGTTACCTTGATTAATATGAGATCCTAAATTGTTGGCCCAAACAACTTCAAAGCATACAAGTTATGAAGGTCTAACCCAATCATAGCCCAAAGTGTCTGATAGAATTCATAAGGAAATCCATCTATGCTGGGGGCATTTTTTTGTGGCCATCTGTAAAAAGTGCTTCCTTAAGATTAGTCAAACTCAAAGGAAAGTCACAAGCCACTTTTTGGGCTTCAAAAAGCTTAAATGGAAACACTTGCAGACAATGTAGGAGAGTTAGTTCTCGAGCACGAGTAGAAACTTGTGCACAAATATACTCTAATAATGGCAAACAAAGGCTTGAAGGATGTTAGGTAGATTGGTTGTTCGAGATTGACATCTTTGATGGCTTTAATTTTGTCAGAAACCTTCCTAAAACGAAGAAAGGCGCAGAATTCTTTGGTGAGCCTCTCTCCAATTCTCAACAAATACATATGAACTTTAAGTTGAGCTCTTATGGATTTGTACGTTTCCTCAACTTTAAGCTTGTGCCTCCATTGAGCCATTTGAGTTTACAAGTTCATGTTCAAGGAAGAGTGGTCAAGTTCTTGTGAAATCCTATGGAACTCACAATATGTGGCATCGTGGGTGAGCTCTCTATAGATGGTTGTTTGTTTTCCATATTCAGAGAACAGTGGAAGTTCAAGTGATGAAATTAGTCCACCAATCAATCCATCAAGTGTGTTATAATGTCCCTTTTAGGGCTAAAAACAAAGAAAAGGGGTTTACCGGCTATTCACAATAGACTTGATATGAAAACACCTTCAAGCACACACATCAAAAAATGAAAAAAAGAGAGAATATCTTAGAATGATGAATACAAAATCTGCAGTCTCCTAAGGCAACAAACTTCCTATGAGATTCGAATCCACTTTTCACTATGCAAATCAATGTGGAATGCCATGAAATAATTTATCTAGCCACGAAAATATTTATACATCACAAAAACATCAAAATACTGAAGAAATATTTGATCATCACGGATGGAATTAAATATTTATAACAACAACAATCCAACCCAAACTGAGGGTTAGGAAAAATAGAAAATCCTCACCAAAGTTCTTTAAAGTTCATATTACGGCCTTATAAATTATACCAAACAAGAATATCAAACCAAAATAGTGAAATCAGTCCTACAAAATACCAAACCCTCCACCCATGCAAGTCGCTTAGGGTGAGAAGGGGGGAAAACCAACAACGAACCTCCTTGAAGTACTTTGGAAACCCCCATATGGGATTCCCCTCAAGCTTGAGGAGTGTTCGTTCCTTAATCTTCTAGCAATGGAGGTTTTTGTCCCCAAAGTTGAGCCACACTAAAGGTTTCGTCTTTAGTGGAGAGTAGGCACATTGTGCACAAACTCATGATATCAATCTTTAGAATAAACATGCATAACCCTTCAAATGAACCTTCATGTCCTTATATATCCTCAAGTGGTGTCAACATCAAAATAGAAGCTTAATGCATATGCCGACCTTCAAGTAATTCTATTTCTTCATTAACCTCTATGTAAGCTCTCCAATCAAGGCCGAGTCATAAGGATTAGAAGTCTTTGAACCAAATAAGAGGCCGTCATGCCCAACTCGCCAGTAAAAGTATTTAGAAATACTTTTACGCCATTACATCAAGCAGAATTCATCATTCATTGAGCCAATATTGATTCAAACAAAGACATAATGGGAACTAGAAGAAATATGAATGCAATTTTCCTTATGTCCCATTTAGGGGACATTACATGTGTCCTTTGGGTATTATCCCCATTCACTCGTCCATTATGGGAACTATGCTACTATTTCTTATCTAACTTTATTCCTCATGATATGTAACATATTATGCTTTATTTGATGATCACATTGCTTATTCTAAACACTGATTTGACTATGCTCGATGACTACTTGTGTTTATTATTTATTCTTCATGTTATTTTTCTGCATACTATTATATTGGTTGACTACTTTTAGCCACAGGCTCCTATTTTGACTATCCTACATTTCTAGATATATCCATGTCTACTTCTATTTGTTCTCTACTCTACGTATGTCATGATTTGACTGCTCTAGGAACTTATATGTTGTATGATTTTTCTATTGTTAGATTTTGTCTTCTTTGACTACTTTGAGCACTTGTATGTTGTATGCTTTGTGGTATTGGCTCATTTGACTCCTCTAGGAATTCAAGTCTGTTGTATGCTTTGCAATATTGTCTGCTTTGAATCCTCTAGGCACTTCAATGTTGTATGATTTGATTACTCTAGGCACTTCAATGTTGTACATTGTATATTTTATGATATTGTCTTATTTGACCGCTTTAGGAACATGTAGTAGGTTTTGCGATGTTGTTTGATTTGACTGCTCAAAGCACCTATATTTTGTATTATTTATGATATTGTCTGCTTTGACTTATCTAGGCACTTGTATATTATTTGTTGCTCTACTTTGACTAATCTAGGAACTTGTATGTCATATGCTTTATGATATTGTCTTCTTTGAGTGCTTTAGGCACTTGTATGTTGTCTATTGCTTTGTGATCTTGTACGCTTTATACACTTGTATTTTATACCCAAGGACTTGCTTTATTTATGAATTATTTTATCATTTTCCCATTGTTTATCCATGCATGATCTCTTATTACTTTTATTCTTTAGGTTCATGCAAAGCTAGTGCTTATTACCTATCTCGTTTCTTAGACACATTACTTGCTACATTTTTAGATCAAAACAAATCTCTTATACCACATTGCCTATCTTTCACGAGTTATTTCTATCAGATACACATTGCTTATGACGCACATTATGCATGATACATTTTGTTTAGAACACATGAACTATTGACGCACTTGCTTAACACATATTACTTGTTACACTTCTTTCTCTAGGCCCACTAGTTGATACATATACCAATTTATATCTTTCTCTAGGCACAATGATTGATACATGTTACAATTTACAACTTGCTCACAACACATTTCTTATTACACACTTATTTCTAACACATTGATTGTTATATCTCTTGATTTATAAGTTTCTCATAACACATTGACTCTTACATTCCTAGCTATAGAACCATCAACTCTCATATCCCTTAATAATTTAAAAAATATTGAACCATAATTCAAAATTTGAGAGCCTAATAATAATATTAAAGGAGTATAAAACCAATTACTTGTAGACCTCTTCTATAAAATCCAACTCACCCTTCACCTTAGGAAAATTGCTTACTTTTATCTCCAGATTCTTCTGAACCGACTTCACTCACATATTGATCTCGTAAAGTTTAGAAAACAGAAGTATTTTTTTTGAAAGTCTTTTGTACTTCTAGAAAACACTTTCCAAATGACACTTTTTTTATCATGACCAAATTTTCTGCATTATTTTTATTTCTTTTCAGTTTATTTTCAAAATATGCTATCTTATTATTATATCCTTCATAATTATTACCCATTTATTATACATCATTATATTAAAAGATTTGATCATATATAGAAGAGTGGGTTTCTTCATTGTTGTCAACCTTGTCATTTTTTATGTTTTTGTGGAAATAATATATTCTTCTTATCTCTTTATCCGATGATTTTACATAGATATCCACATGTCTGCGCTATGTTTCATGACAATTTTGATGTTCTTGTTTTCATATTTTTATGATAAATGGTAGTTATTTTAGTGATATTTAATAACACTTTTAATGTTCTGCCTTTAGTGACACGGTTTCTTACTCTCTCTTTTCAATTTTAAATTTCCTTTACCCATCTGAAACATTTGCTTGGAATGTCTTCTGATGTAAATTTAGAAAAGATATTTGATCATCTTGCAAAGTTGCACTTCTTCTCCAACTAGATTGGTCTGAAAGAAATTAATTTGAACCACACTTAGTGAACCAAATCAAATAAAAATACTCTTCATTACGCACCTTATTGGGTGTCATAAGTGGAAACTTCCCAGAAATCAATTTATCTTTAAAACATTCACCGAATCAACGTTGTGGGTCATCATTAGGAATGACAAATTCTACGGTTTACAAGCAAATCTGTGCAACAACGAGCTTATAATATTATACATACGTTCCTCCTCTTCACTGAATTCATCTTACCCAACATTAAGTTCCTCCGTATCCCACAAAAACATAATACAAGTCATTGTAATTCAATCTGCTGCACATTTACCTTCCGCTCTTCCTCGAACGATAGTTCACATCTCTAATGGCCTGCCTTCGCTCGGGAGCTTGGGTGCCTCCTGCACCGAGCTCGCGGGCTCGCTTTCTACGGGTATCCTTCGAAGGTAGTTGAGATTCCTGTAATTCGCATTCGGGATGCAGATGTTGATGCTTCAATCTCCATGCTTTCCACTAGAGCCCTTTATCTACAAATTCATTGGTTTTTGGCCCAAAGCTCAGGACCTCTTCAACTGGATTCAAAAGTCCTGGAAAATTTCATCTCCAAACCAGGTGAAACTTATCCCCCAAGGCTTCTTCCAAGTTCTCTTTAACAACACCTCCGCAAGGGATGATATTGTCCGATCTGGTCCCTAGTTCATGGGCAGAGCTGGCCTCTTCATGAAGCCTTGTGATGGAAAATTTTAACCCTAACTCTGAAAACATGAGCAAAGTCCCACTCTGGACTCGTTTATAAGGTCCTCCCATCGATAGCTTTGGAGTGAAAACACCTTCGAGCAGGTGGGTAACTCACTTGGGTGAATATATTTGCACGGCCAAACCCATGGAATCAAGCGGTTCTTGCGGTTTATGCAAGAATATGCATAAATCTTGACATTTCTAAACCCTTGCCCAGCTCTATATGTTTCAAATCGGAAACTAGGGAATGGAAACAAGGATCTGGACTACGAAAATGTCCCATTTGGTTGTTGAAAGTGCCATAAACATGGTCATTTTGTGCGCCAATGCCCTGAAAATGAAAAAAACCAGAAACTTAGGAAGAGGAAGGCTTCTCCAAGCCTAATTAAGAAAAAGAACAATGCTAAAAATAAGTGGAACAAGGCAGCGAGCTTCAGTAAATGTGGAAAAAGTCGCACCTAGGTGATTCCCACTCAGAATGAATTCAACGCCCTGGATGCCCTAGATGATTCTATTCCTAGTGTTGGCCTGGACACAAGTCCGGTATCAAATTGCCGCTCAAAAGGGGAGGAAACTGAAGATGGCGAGATCTTGGAATCTAAGGAAGAAGAGGAAGAGAGAGGTGGAGATGATGTCTACACCCATGAGCAGCTCAAATCCATTCTAAATAGCCAAGATTTAAACAAATTAGAAAAATCAGATAATGCCCTCAAAGCGGCAAAAAATAGGTAAAAGCAAGTCTTGTCCGCCCTCCCCTTTTCTAACTCGCACAATTTAGAAGCGCAAATCAACATTGGTAAAGGCAGCCAAAAGACAAATTTTTATAAATGCTAAGCAAGTCCTTTGGGGCAGATAAAGAAAATCAAGCCATAGGTGATCAAGCTCTGAGGATAAAGTAAGGAAGAAAGAGGGGCAACCCCTCAAATTTGGTAAGAATTCCCCGGGCTAGAACCCGTTACCCCACAGTGGCAGGTCTAAACCCCCTCAATGGCAGTGTTCTCTTGGAGCTTGCGGGGGCTTAATGCCCTGCACAAGCATAGATTGCTAATAAAGCAACTTATTGTTGATCAGAAGCCAAATATACTTCTTCTGTCAAGAAACTAAGATGGACTCTGCTCAGTTCAACTCAATATTACAAGGAATTTGGAAAAACATTAAACATGTCTACAGAGATGCCATAGGCTCCTCTGGAGGATTAGTCAATGCTCTGGAATCTTACCAAAGTTGTTGGATCATTAATCGATGATTGAGTCAATTGGCAAGTTGTTGAATTTCAGGTTTTGGATTCCGCCCTAAATTTCATCTATACCAATGTTTATGGACCACGAAATAACATTGGTAGAGAAACTTGTTGGTTGTCTCTTAAAAGCTTAAAATCTTTGCGCATCCAGATACCCTTTGGATGTTTGGGGGGAGGGGGGGGGGATTTCAACACATGATCATTTCACCTCTTGAGAAAACTAGTGGATCGGGTCTTATCTCTCAAGCTGCCACAAAATTTGCTCAATTTATTGTGGATTCCGAGTTAGTGGACATCACGCTCAAAAATGGGATATATACACTTGGACAGATATAAGGCTTGGAAGTAATTATGTTGCTGAAAGATTGGACAGATTTATCATCAGTGAAGACTGGATTCAACAAAACAATCTGATCAAATCCGAAATCTCTTGGGAAGTGCAGGTTTTGATCATTGGCCCATCTTTTTGTCTCTATCTCCCTCCTCTCCTTCTGACTAGAAGGTCATTCAAATTTGAATTAATGTGGACCAAAGATCCCTCTCTGACCACCCTTCTTGTCTGATTGGTAGAACCTCCCAATTGATGGCTCCAAAATGTATAGACTAGCCGAAAAATTGAAAAGAGTAAAACACAAGCTAAAAGAATGGAACACAGCACACTTTTGGGAACATTGTCAAAAAGAATTAAGAGATTCAAAGCAAACTAACTAGCATTGAGAAGGACATTCAGGAGGATGGATTAAATGAAGAGCTGAGAGAAGAAGAAGAAACTTTGGTGGATGCCCTCAATCAGGTGCTTCTTCGATGAATAAATTCACTGGAAATAGCAATCTCAAATCAAATGGCTTAAAGAAGGAGATCATAATACAAGCTTTTTTCACAAAATTGTTGTCATGCGAAGAAACTTTAATCGGATCTCCAACATCACTCTTCCCTCAGGCGAACTCATTTCTGATATGAAAAAGATTAGGGAGGAGGCGGAAAGATATTTTTAAGGAGCTTCTCACTAACTCTAGTTTGGATAGATCTCTAGCTAGAAACCAAATTCTAAGCCAAATCCCTAAAATTGTCACCAATGATGACAATGATATGCTGAGTGCTCCAGTTTTTGAGGATGAGGTTAAATCGACCATCTTTTCTTTCAAACCAGACTAAGCTCCTAGGCCGGATGGCTTTCCTGTTGGCTTCTATCAAGCTTATTGGGACATTGTTGGAAAGGATGTGGTGGAGGTAGTCCAGGATTCAGGAGCCTTGCAAGATCTCTTGAAGCAGCTTAATTCCACTCTCATAGCTTTGATTCCCAAATCAGAAAATTCAGGGTATTTTGATTCTTTCAGACCTATTTCTCTCTGCAATGTTTCTTACAAAATCATTTCAAAGGTAATTGTCCAATAGACTCAAAAGGATCCTTCCTAGGATCATCTCGTCGGAGCAAGGTGGTTTTGTTGTTGGTAGGTTAGATCCTCGATGGCATTATAATTGCTTATGAACTAATTCACTCCGTTGAGCGCCATAATTCAGGAAACATGCTTATTAAGTTGGGTATGGCCAAAGCATTCAACAAAGCAAATTGAGATTTCATCATAGCCATTTTGGAAAAAATTGGGTTCAATTCATCCTAGAGGAATTGAGTATCTTTGCTTACATCAACTCGCCTGAATTTTTTTTGTCCTAATCAATTGCGAGCCGATGCAGGATTCTTTAGTTCTTCTAGAGGTCTTCAACAAGGTGACCCTCTTTCTCCCTATCTTTTCATTATTATGGCTAATGCTTTCAGCAGATGGTTTTACTCACCTTCGGAGCTCCAGGACTCTGCCTGGGGTTTTGATTGCCAACAACGCTCCCAGAATCACTCACCTCCAATTTGCGGATGACACTAGATTAACGTGGGGATTGCTACTATTGGGGAAGCTAAGGCTTTTAAAACAAGCTTTAGATCTTTATGAAGAGGCCTCGGATCAGCTTGTAAACAAAAGAAAGTCAAAAAAATTCTTCTTCCACACGAACAAAAGCACCCAAACAATGATCTGTAAGACTCTGGAAATCTGCTCAGGTTCTCTTCCTTGTTCCTATCTTGGAATTCCAATCTTTCCAAGGCAACAAACTCCCCGGATCTCTAGAAGAACACCATTGACATAATCTTGAGAAAGCTATCAACAGTCTAGAAAGATAAGTGGCTCTCCTTTGCATGGCAAAATTCAATTAATTTCATCGTGTACCCAAGCAATCCCAATTTATATGATGTCAGTCCTCCCATGATCCCTCCTAAGGTTGAAAACTGTATAAAATCAATCCAAACCAGATTTTTGTGGAGTGGCACAAGTGATACAAAAAAGCTTCCACTAGTTAAATGGGAACAACTTTGCCTCCCTAAAGTCTAGGGTGGTCTGGAATTCAGAATCAATAGGCAGATGAACCTGGCCTTAGGCGCAAAACTCACCTAGAGGCTCTATCTTGAACAAAATGCCCTGTGGATTATTATTCTCAGAAAGAAATATTTGGAAAATATGATACCGGAAAGAATCTTTACTATCAGAAATCATATTTCAGGGTCGCATGTCTAGAATCTAATGACCAAATCTTTGGTCATCATTAAGCCTTTATTAAGATGGAATGTTGGCAAGGGTTCTAAGGCAATTTTTGGATGAATGATAAACTTAAGTTATAGAATCACAAGGAAAAAATAAGTAATAACGTATAGATATGACCTAAGTAATAAGCTAGAAATATATGAAACCCTAGGTGCAAGAGAAGGGATGAAGTACTTAGCCGATTTCACAATTAATCATGGACTATGCTAATCTAGAAAAACTGATAAACAAGAGGAAAATTTTGTTACTGTGTCGGTAAAATTGTGTGACCGTCAGATCTTCCTGGACTAGATCAGGGGCGCCTAGGCATTGGAGATTAGTTATGGGGACCCATGATTGCTCAAAACCTTAGAAACAAATTTTCTAGTGTCGCAAGATATTCACTAATATTCGTTGTTGATCGCCTATAGGTCACTGGAAGATTCCTAATTTTCCTCTAACATGCAAAGAGAAAGAGCACCTGCAAAAATCCCCAAAACACATCAAATCCTAAAAATAAAAAGATGTAAATGGGGAGTCAAACTTACCTCTAGCAGTCACCCGATAGAGTGAACTTATGACCAAGCGGTTGAACTACATCTCAGATTCCATGTAGTTCTATGTGTTTGTGTGTAGAATCGTGCCCTAGGTGGCTCTTGTGCCAGACATACTTGATAGCGATTAAGTAGCTAGATGTAAAAATGTAAATAGATGTGTGGATACCAAAATGAACTTCCCCTCCTATGTAGTGTATGCAATCCCTTAGTCCCTTGAGTGAGTGCTAGATGGATGCTTTGATGCTCTTAAAATGCCTTTGAATGTAACCTTAGGTGGTGATAGTAAATGCTTAGAGCTTGGTCCTTTATTATGGTTACATAGCTTTATATTTATATGATTCCCTTGGTTGAATTTCATAATTAACAACTAAAAGGCCAACCCATAAGAAAACAAGATACCCAAAACATAAATGAGACCTAAAAGGGGCGAGTAAGATAAAGAAGAGGTTGGGGTGCCTGGCAGGAGGGGGTGCCTGAGCGTTGGTGTCTTGAGCTAGAGCGTCTTGTCCTGACTGGGCGTAATGGTTTCCAGAGTGATAAAAGATGAAACAATGAAAGTCATTGACTGGGATGTAGGATGTGTAGAGGCCAAGAAAAAGACATAAACAAAGATGAAAAGGTCAAAGATAGTGTTAATTAGTAGTTTTCTTGCTTAAAAATCATATGAATATTAGTATGTGATTAGGACCTAGAAGTGTACCCAAAGTGTGTGATTTAGTGTCTATATTTTCCCCCACTTTATGTTGTTGAGTGAATACTCGATAACATAAAGTAAATAAGAAGATGCGTACCTAATAACCATGTAGATTAATGGCAAAAAGTGTGTCAAGGAGAGACAAGAAAAAACATGGAGTGAATAAAAATGAAGTGTTGAAGCTAGAGAAGAGGAAGTGACCCTAGGGGTGAAAGCATATGTGTTATATCATGTTGTACCTATTGTTGATGTCACTTGATGCTTGATGTTGTGACTGTTGTTTCCCATAAGGACAAACCTACAAAAGAGAAGAGAAAAAGAGTAGTCAAATATATGTATATGAAAAATTTGATCCAAATATATAAGAAGCATGTAAAAGTAAGTAAAAATGTGCAAAGGAACATGAGCACCTGATCCGTGATGAGTGAAGAGTGTAGAAAGGATCCTAAAAATGTTGTAGAAGAATGAGTTTTTGGGTGATCTCACGCCAAGAATGAGTTTTTTTGGGAAATCTCATGCCAAGTGTGAGTTTTTTGGGTGATCTCACACCATGACAGAAGAAGTGTAGGGAGAAAGGTCTAGTGTTATTCTCCATCCTTTGACTGCTTCCCAGTGATTTATACACCACTACAGATGGTGTGATCCTATTTTGTTCAAATCCGATCAAGTTCGATCCAATGCAAATAGAAAAAGGAGAAAGTATGCATGTTGATTGCTGGAGGATTGTGTCTGTTAGGTGAGAAAATGGCTCTGTGTAAACCATGTAAATCTGAAGATAAATTTGTAACTTCCCTGGGTCATAGGCACCCAGGAAGGGTCAGAGGTTCCCAGGTGCTCATTTGTCCGTGTGACATCTGTGTCTATGTTGAAGATCCAAGTCAGATTCTGGGTCATTTTTAAGACTATAGATTGTGTTGTATCCTATATTGAACTGCATGTTGTATTATGACTATGAACTGCTGTATGGGGTGACTGATTCACCCAATGTATTCCCCCCTCATTTGGGGTACATGTGACATGTCACTAGGAGGATGCAGGCCCAAAGGAGGACCAAATGTTGATCTAAATTGATACCTTGTAGGGGGGAATGTGCTTGGTATAAACCTAAGGCACACGCAAACAAAGTGGCTGGAAAACATGTGTTAGTGCAAACAAGAAAAATACACATATAGAAGATAAATGTGTAAGCTAGTAATAAGAAGACAATGTAGACCACGAAAAGTGGGTTTCAAACATGGGACATCACTCACAATGTCACAAGACAATCAGGGCTGAAGTTGGCCAAAATCATACAGTGTGCACATAAGACAAGCAAGAAATAGGGCACAAATCCCAATGGAAAACAATGGACAAACAATGAAAAAATAGTAGCAAGCAAAATAATAGACAACCATGGTGGAAAATAGTTCCTGCAAGAAAAAATTTTACACATGAAGCACCCGTTAGCATGTTAAGAAAGATAAAAATGTATGTCAAAACATGTATGATCCAATATAAAGTAGTGTGCTAGTAATAATAGAAATAGTATAAAACAAAACAATAGCACATGTAGATGTGTATGAAAGTATATGCCCCTAGGAGCCATCTGTTGTGGAACTGGTAAGAGGTACAATGTCAAGCATATGTGTTGCATGTAACGATCTATAGTAAAGGGTACATTCACAACTAGAAGGAAAGTGAACACGACATGTGTATATAGAAAGGATAGTGACCATACAAAATATTTTTCTAGCATGTGTACACAATGTGTATATGTAAATATAAGTAAGCAAGAGTAAATGCAACCAATATATGCAATATGTTGTGAATGTGAGTGTAATGGAATGAAAAGTGAGTGTGATAGGAATCAACATGCCCCCCGAGTGGATGTGAATGATTATGCATGATATGAGGTTCATTTATAAATGCCCCTTTATCAGTCAAGAATGAACCATAGAAAAAGAGTGTCATCGGGAAATGGTTTGAATCGTACACTAGAAAGATATGATCAAAAGCATAGAGCTTCAAGAGTGAGTGAGTGTGGTGAGGTTCATTTAAAATTTAGACCCTCAGCAGTTGAGTATGAACCGTGAAAATAGAGTGCATCATCAGGTAGTGTCGTGTGATGAATGTGATGATAGAATATGTGTGAATGCACCTGAAGTGTGAAATGTGTAGTGTGTGTGATGTGAGGTTCATGAATGTAGTATGCCCTCAACAGTCAAGTGTGAACCATAGCACAAGAGTGCATCATAGGGTAATGATAATACAAGTGTATGTGCATATCAGATGTATGTGTTAGAATAGAATATATACAAGTGTGCAAGTGGGACTATATGTGAGAAATGTGAGACACCTGTCAACGCTAGAAGGGGGGAAGAGAAAACATGATGCCCCCCAAGTGTATGATGATGAGAATTATCAAGTAATGTCATCTAAGAGATCATAATTATCATGAGTCAAAGCCAAATGGAGATGCATCATAGACCTGGTAAGCTATAGTATGAGGTTGATCATATAAGGAGCCATTTTGGCGTAAATTGTACATGTCCATTGACATATTCTTCATTGGTGAAAGGTGTGTGGGACATCTATGTGCATACCAATGAGTGAGATTTTGTGAATAGCCAAGAAATGAGTCATTGCAAATATAAACATGACCGAAGGGCATAGGAAATGTGATATCAATATGATTAGGATCTAGAGTGCCCCCAGTGTAGTCAAGCCAAGACTGCCCAAGAGTAAGTGGAGAAGGTGAGGAGTGTGTGCAACAAAGACTGATAGATGAAAGACTCGAAGGCCATAAGCAATAGTAAGATGAACATATCCATGATAGAGAACATGTGAATGAGGAGAGGAAAGAAGATCATCGAGTGTGAATCTAAGCCAAATCAAGCCATCATATGTGCAAATGGTGTTAAAGAAAGTAGGAATCGAATGGAATGTGATGCCAATAAGATTCATTCATGAAAAAATGCATGTGAAAGGAGGAATAACAGAGGCATGTTTCTCATGAAAAGATGAGGAAGGTGGTATGATGTCTGATGTATGGAAAAACCCCCGATAAAGTACCATAGCATTAGTAGAAAGAGGGGGTGATACTGAAGTGGATGGAACAATGTCTAATGGACAAACAAATCCTTCAAGTGGAGGCAAGTTGTCTGGATATTCCGTAGGTCACAGATCAACAGCAGGATGTATAGTAGCAGAAGTAGGAATAGGTAATGCAGTATTAGGATCTAGGTTGCAATATTGGAATGGGATGGTATTAGTAGGGAACTGTGAATTCAAATACCTCATGTAAGAATTTAACACACCGGTGAACTATAGAAGGCACTTATTGCATTTTGTGAAGCCATGGCCTACCAAGTAAGCAATTATATGAAATAGGGATATCAATAACAAAGAATACTATGATAACCATTTTTGGCCCAAATGTGATAGGAAAATAAATAATGCCTATGCATGGATGCGTAGTAGAATCATATGCCCATGAAGAGAAATAAAATTTTGGGTTAAGATTAGCTATGGAAAGGCCTATATTATGAATGAATGATAAAGGACAAAGATTGAGCTCAGATCCATTATCGAATAAATTTCGCTTAAGCCCCCAGTTCTGGATGCATACTTGTATATATAGGGGAGGATCATTGTCATAAACAGAAATATTATCAACTACAACTAGATGTAAAAGTAATCTTGTTGAGAAAATGCATCTACAAATTTGTGATATACAATGTCCAGAATGAGTAGGTAGAAGGAATACGAGTGATTACCAAGAGAGTAATGATTTTAGCTCAACAATTAGGATTAGATAACAAGAAATCATGAATAAAAATATCCATGATGAGAGGATCCTAAGAAAAATAAAGAAGTGATGAAATGAGGACCCAAGAGTATTCAAATGAGATGAGTTCACCAAAAGATTTAACAAATATAGAAATTTGTGAAATCCTAATTGTAGAGTCACAACAAGTGATAATGTAATAAAGTACAACTATACCTAAGAAATAAGCTAGAAAAATTTCAAATCCTAAGTGCAAGAGAATAGATAAGAGACTTATCTAATTTTACAATTTAATCCTGAGCTATGCCGTACTAGAAAAATGATAGAAGAATGAGGAAAGTGTCACAAAAAATCCTAGAAATGTAGAACTATCTAGAAATGGGACAGGACTGGGGCAAATGAGTGCATGGGAAATGTAGAACTTTTTTGGGCACCTGTGACTGTGAAAAATGGTCCAGAAAATTATTTCTTCTGTGTCACTTTTATGTCGCTACCCTTCACTATTGATCACCTGTGTCACACTATACCCACAAAATTCTCCAATAACCTGCAAAGAGAAAGATCACCTGCAAAATCCCAAAACACATCAAATCCTAAAAAGAAAAAGATGCAAATGGGAGTCATACTGACCTTAATGGTCACCCGAAAGAGTGAACTTACGACTGAGCAGTGTACACTACATTTTAGAATCCATGTAGTTCTGCATGTGTGTGTGTATAATTACTGCCCTAGGTGGCTCTTGTGCCAGACTACACTTGAATAATGAGAAATAACTAGATGTAGAAATATAAGTAGATGTGTGGATGTACAAAATGAACTTCCCCTCCTATGAAATGTATGCAGAAGAATGCAGTCACTTGTCCCTTGAATGATATCTAGATGGATGTTTTTATGCTCTTGAAATGCCTTTGAATGCAACCTTAGGTGGTGAGTAGTAGATGTTTAGATGTTTGTTCTTTTAGTATGGTCACATAGCTTTGCATTTATATGATTCCCTTGTTTAAATTTTGTAATTAACCACTAAAAGGATAACCCATAATACAAAAATATGCCCAATGGTATGAAGAGGCCCAAAAGAGGTGAGTAAGATACAAAGAGGTCAGGGGTACCCAGAGGGGACGAGGGCACCTGGGAACTGGCGTCATGGCCGGGTGATTTTTTCTAGACTCATAAAATCTAAATTTTCAAAATTTAGACTAGGAAATAGGGTGGGTAAGGCCAAGAAGGAAACCAAAAAGAAAGGAAAGAGTCCCAAGACAGTGTTCAATTATTAATTTTCTTGCTTAGGAATCATATGAATGTAAGTATGTGATTAGGACCTAGAAATGTACCCAAAGTGTGTGATTTAATGTCTACAATGACCAAATATTTGGTCATCATTAATCCTTTATTAAGATGGAATGTTGGCAAGGGTTATAGGTAATTTGTGGATGAATGCTTGGATCCTTAGTATTCCCATGGATGTTAATAATATCATAACACTGATGGATTGGTGTATGAAAATAATTTTTCATCTGGTGAAGGATTACTACAACCACTCCAAGGATGGGTGGCTAGATTTCTTGGTTCCCTCTTTCCTTGTTGATGAAAAACATAAGTTAATGGAAATCCTTAAGCGATTTCATTTTTATAATAGAAATGATGTGTTGATATGGACAAGATCAAAATATGACAATTATAATGTTAAGGAGGGTTACGTTACTATTTTGGCTACATCTATAAGAGAACCTTCTCCTTTTCCCTTGCGGTAGGTTTGGTATAAATATGGACTACCTAAGGAAAATGCCTTCTTATGGAATGCATATTGGGATAATATTTTAACACAATCGAATCCAAAAAAATGGGATTCCATGAACCCTTGTGGTTTGTTCTATGCCAATAAGTGAAAGAAGAAACCAATCATCTCTTGCTTCACTGTGAATTTTCCCATAAAATTTGGGGTCAATTGCTTGGTAAGTTTAATCTCAATTTTGTTATTCCTTGATCTTTAAAAGATATTTTTTCTTGTTAGAATTACATCTTGCAATCAAGCCCTCTTCTCCAAATTTTGTTTTCCATCCTCGCTACTGTTTGTTGGAATATTTGGCTTGAAATAAATTGAAGAATTTTCGAGAGTGAACAAAGAAATAATGAAGCTATTCTTTTTAGGCTCTAAAAAGCATCAAGGAACTTTTACATGTTTGGAATCCCAAGGATGGGAAGATTTTTCTAGCCAATAGTAGTGCTTTTTCCAATTGGAGCAACATTTTTGCTGACATCCCTAATAAGAGGGTAAGGATTAAAAATAAAAATCACATAACTCAATCCTGAAAGGCTTCTAATAGAGAGTTTCTTAAGCTAAATTTTGATGGTGCTGCAAAAAAAATCTCGGATGGGCTGGAGCAGGTGGAGTTTCCCAAAACTCTATTGGTCAACCCATCCCGAGCTTTGCAGAAGCTCTTGGAAAGTGCTCCAACAATTTTGCTAAAGCCAAAGCTCCTTGGAGAGGTCTGAAAAATTACGAAGCAAAATCATTGGGATAAATTACACATTGAAGGCAATTCACTGATTATCATCAATGCAATAAAAAAGGGAAAATTAGTCATTAGAATCTATTTGGCATTGTGAATGATTGCCACACTCTCATAGGATCACATCTAATTGTGCACATCTATAGAAGTGCCAACAAAATGGCTAATAAAATTGACAATTCTGGTGTGGAGCTTAATGCCAGGCAGGGGGCTAAAAAATTATTAATGCTACATCCTAATGATTTGAAAGGATTAATTGGGAGTCTAATAGAAAAAGTTGGTAGTTATATGCCTACCAAGATGGCGAAAGAGGGAAAACACAACTATCCTTCTATTTAATGCCACACATTGGGATGATTTCCCCACCATCTGCCGACATTACTCACCATCATTCCACATGCTTCACCATATGGGTGGTCATGTTTGAAGGAAATATAAGCCATGTTATTTGGATGTTTTGGTTATTTGTGCTTGACATTGCAAAAAAGGGGTATGGATTTTAAGGAAAATGGAAAAAGGGAAGGCATTGTCAGCTCTACCAAGAACATTGAAGATAGTCTTGGGAGGGACACCGCCATGAATAAAATGCAAGAAATGAATGAAAATATGATTCATAAGTACTCGCTGAGGAAACACAATTCTCCTTTCTTGGTCTTGTGAATGATTTGAAACTAAGACAATTGCTCAATGTTGGGACCATTGAATGGATAAGGGCACCAAGATTATGGCCAAGGAGGCTCTCGAGTTTTGGAAAAGAATGTTGATTGAAGGGGTACAGGATCCACAAACTCCTCTATTGGATGTCTAAAAATATTCTTTGAGCACAACTATTTTCCAAATTGGGGGACATGACGACTGTGGAGGAGTTGGTGAGAGTTATAGGAGACCCCAGTCAATCCACGACTCGATTGGACACTCTGAAATTCACCCAAATCATTGGGGTTTCAAACGGTTATGGTGGGTTTTAGTAACTCCTTTGCTATCCATGAAGATATTGATCAACTGGGTCTTGATATTGGGCTAAGTTTTGAGCAGATATTAACGCTTACGAAGGCTCAATCCCTGGAAAGCATCACTCAGGGAAATAAGTTGGATGCCTGTTGGTTGGAATATTTGTTGTTAAGAATAATAAACAGTCTGAAAGGGGACAACATTCCCTCCCATTTAATGGGGAGGTTCCTTTACTCAGTAATTCAAAATCCTAAGTATGTATAAATATGCAAACTAATAAATTTCAGATGAGGATATTGGTGAACATGGCATTTGAATCATTCCTTTCAATACAGAAGAGAAACTAGGAAAAGGCATTGAGGAATTATAATAGTATGACTAGGGCAAGACAAGTTAGTTAAGGAATCATAGTTTGTAAATTACTAACTGATCAAAGATAAACAAATCCCCCTTGGTTAGCCAAGATTACCAACTGACTACAAAAGAGAGAAGGGAAGAAGAAGCACTTTCAAATAAGAGATTGCAGATTTTTATTCTACTTATACATGCAAAAAAAAATCAAGAACATGTCTAAAAAATATAGTTTCTTCTTGTAGTGATAAAAAACACCCAATATAAAAGACCCTTCACATTCTTATCACCCATTATTTTACAAATAGATGTATTTAATGATATATTTCATATATAAAATAAATGTTTCTTCTATTAATACCCCATGAAATAGACCATCCGTATATATTATAACTAAAAATAATCAATGTTAATTATGCAAATTTTATATTTTATTTAACTATTTTAAAATTGTTTTTAACATATTGAAATGTATTTATTAAAATATCATCACCCATCTCATCTTTTGTTTTTAATCTTCTTAATCTCACGGCCTTTGAAGGCTTGAGTATAAAGCCATGCAAAGTCTTGAGTAAATATTTTTAAATTTTATAATAAAAATATAAAAGTTCACAGAGTTACATTCAAAAGGAAATATTGATGTAGGAATCCTATGTTGCGACAATAAGGTAAATAATTTATTTAAAGAAATAGAGAGTCTATTGTGATTTCATCATAGCCTACACTATGGATTACTCATGAGTTACATGAGAAGCTTGCTTCTCATTCATATTTGTGTATATATAAATTTATTTTTTCTTATGTTTATACTAATTAATTTAATACAAAATGACCAAAGGTTTCACATATATTAAGTTCAATATTTGTTTAGCACACACTTAATTGAAAAGGAGAATTTTTTGTAGTGTATAAGTAGAGTAATTTTTTATTTCACAATTTGTTTGTTGTTTTCATTTTTATTTATCAATTAATGTAATATTATTGTTCATAATATATAAATACATCTTAGGCATAGGTATCCTAGTTTTCTATAAACGGTAAGTATTTTAATTTTTTTGGAAGCATATACATATTTTAAAGAACTTTAGAAAAAAAATTATTTTTAAAAGGTAAAGGAAGGGTATTTTTTAGGGGGAGGATTACCAATTTTTTTGACTTATTTAACTTAAAAACAAAGTCAATATTGCAAATAATTTATGTATATCTCAAAAATACTTTATAAACTAAATCACAATGTTCGGTATAGAGCGGGTACTTTTGGTTCATGTTTATAAGTAAAATCATCGCTTTGAATTACTACAATCCCAACTCCTAATATAGTTTCAACAACGATAATTGTGGCAATCCTCAATTTGAATCATAGGGGAGAAATAAGGATACAATTCCCATTTTCATATTCCCCTTTGTTACGCATTCACCACTATCATTAGATGTAAATCCTAAAACATGGAAATTTTGAGTATATAGGGACGTTACCCCCTATGTTATAAGGATTTTCCTCTAAGCATATTTAATTGATAAAACCAAAATCCTCTTTGTGTACTACCTAAGTACCACATAAAACGATGATCTCACAAGCTTTAACATCTCTAAATGTCATACCACCTTGAATATAGAAAGGACATGTTTCTTCCACACATTGTTTATAAGAAGAGCCAACATATCAAGAGGTTTAGTAAATCAATATGTTGGTATATAGAAGGGGGTATCTATTAGAGTTATAATTAACCAATCCATCTCCTTTTGATACATAAAATAAATTTACATAAATCCCATTATTGACACAACATTAATTGGAAATAACACTTGGTTAGATTGATCACTACAATTTGAAAACATTTTCTTCTTATATGATTTATAGTTTGACATTTGTGATGGTAATGCATAACTACTGGAGTCAACAACAAAATAAAAATCATAAATATGGAAAAAAAATAATTCTAAGGCATTGAACTTGATGAGGGCCTCAGTGGATAGTGAAGTTTCAAGAGAAGAATCTAGAAGATGAAGGAGCTTCATATCAAGAAAATGAGGCACTTTTTGTTCCACAGGAGATGTAGAAAAATATACAAAAATAGTTCACATGGACATTGACATATGTCAAACCTAATGAAGTTGGAAACAAATGTACCCGAAACACATATAAAGACAACTAGAAAATATACAAGATCCTTGAATAAATTCAAGAATAAAATATAAAAATTTATCTTGGAAGGCCATCTTGAAGAAGAAGTCAATATTACTTTTGACTCCAAACCTAGCTTCCTTCAAACAAAGATGAAAAGCTTGATGCATGGAGAAAAGTAATGAAAACTGAATATGATTTTTTATTTAAAAATGGGACTTAGGAGATAGTTGATTCTCCCATCAATTATAAACTAATTGGTTGCAAGTGGGGTCTTTTACAAAAATAAAAGTAGATGGATAACTTGAAAATCACGAAGCAAGGCTTGTTGCAAAATGAATTGCTTAGAAGGAAGTGATAGATTCTAATGAAACCCACTGCACCAAAAATGAAACGTAAAACTATTCAAACTTTTTCGTCTTTATAAGCACATAACAGATGTAAATTTCATCAGATTGTGATCCAAAAAAAAATCTTTTATGGATTCTGATCTCAAAGAAATAGTGTACGTGACTCAACCAAAAGGTTTCCTAGTTGATTTCCACAGAGCACAACATTAAAGTTGGAGAAGTCAATATATGGATTGAAACAATCCCCTATAACATCTTATGAGAATCCCACTAAGCACCTCATAAACATGAAATTTAGTTGTATTTATTGATATATATGTGGATTATCTACTCTTCACAAATAATAATGAAGATACACGGAAAAATTCAAGTAAGAATTGATGAAAGGCTTTAACATGATAGTTTTATGTCACCTTCATTATAATTTAGATATATTTAAGTGATACAATAATCAAAGTACATGTTCATCACACAAAATAAATACATTGGTGAAACTATGATCGAAATTTAGAATGCCAGACTATAAACAACTCAAAATATCTCATGAAATTGAATTTGAAGTTGATATCATATGATACTTCAGAGTTCATAGATGTTACTAAGTACATACAACTCATTGGAAGTCTGCATAGGGGGTTCACCTAGTAAAAGTATGGTATAACACGTTCGTTCGAAGGGTATTAAAGAATACCCTTAATGCTAGTTTTTACCTCTAATTAATCAATTGATAATAGCCCCTTCTGTTATATCATTAGAATGAAAATAACCTCTATTTTTTCCATGTACCTTACTTACCCATTTTTCCATTACAATTTTATTTACCCCTTTTTTATTTCTACCCTAATATATCAAACATGAAATATATCATGTTTCTCACTCAATTATTATTTTCTTAATACAAATTTTCTCTCGAAAGAGAGTTTGAAGCCATTCAAGACCTATTACCAATTACCTTATAAATGTTAAGCTTTAATCATTTATCAACAATTCTTTAAATAATTAAGATGGTGAAATAATATCACTTGTGTTGAAAAGGCATACTCAATACTAGTTTTCTAACATCTTATTATTTCTTGGTTAAAAATCTCTTAATTGATATTTCCCTTCGTCAAAAAGAGATCATAATTTAACTTTATGACTACACTCCTTTTGCAATTTTAAGGTATTTAGTTTTAAAAACTAGGGTTCAAATGTTTTATTTTTATATTAAAATTAAAACTCCCTATCCTTTGTCCCACCTCTCTAACCTACCCCCAATATACTAATTCAAAATATTCATAAATTAAACCCTTTCACCCCCTCATGTCTATCAGTATATTGAATTTGTTTTTATCAATTCTAATTACCTTAATATGAATGAACTTGCTAGGATATTGCCTAGCTAATGAACCCCCCGTAGATATGATAATATGTAACCACAAATGGATTAAACCTTTCTTTTTCCATTGGTATTTCTTCTAAATTCATGAAATAACCTAGAGAAATTCACAGGGTTGTAGGAAAGAGAGTGATTTGGTATCTAAAGGGAACATAGAAATTTGGACTCAAATACTTTGGGGGTAGCAAAATTCAAACTAGTTATATATTCAAATTTAGACCATCCAATATATTTTGAAGTTGGGAAATCAAATTTAGGTTTTCTTAATGAACTTAGGAACAAAAATCATCTCTTGAATTCAAAAAAGCAATAAGTGTCAACAACTTTATTCAACAAAAGTAGAATATGTGGTAGCTTCAAAGGTACCTAGGAAAATACCATAGCTCAGAAGGATTTTGTCAAATTTACAGGTAAAACACATTTATTTTAAATCACTCATGGTTGATGACCAGCTTTCAGAAATTCAAATGGCCAATAATCCAATATTTCATGAAGCATACATGTAAACACAAAATATCATTTGATTTCAACATTATGTGAAAGACACTAGTTTCAAATTACTATATTTTCCAATTGTAGCACAACCAACGGATATCCTTACAAAGGTTCTTATGAAGATGTATTTTTGAAATATTCAAAGGAATGCTTAGGATTACTATAATCCCTAAGAATTAAGATTGTGGATATACTACTATTGTGTCATGTAATATATTAATAATCTTAGTTCATAGGCATTTGTCTTCTTAGAGGATCTCAAGAGTCGTTTGAAGATGAACTAAACCATGATTTCCAAGAGATGAATTGACGGGTCATTCCTCAATGTAATTTAAATATATGTACTTACATCTTATTGTTAAGTTAATTGAATACAATTTTAGTTTGCATCAATTAATACAATCCATGCCTACCTTGATAATTGATTACTTGCCTTGGATTTTAATCTCTTCTCAAGGAGCAAATTTTTATATGCCAAAGATGAAATGATCTCAACATTATTGTATTGCATGGATCTTATACACTATTCTCCATTATGTATTAACCTATAAGATTGCTAGTCCAAAATATTGATGTATTTAAGTGTTAAGAGTAATTGTAACATTATTTCACAATGTTAGAGGGATTAACGTTTTGAATCCTTATTAGTTCAAAGGTGTAACCATATTGTAACTATTTCAAACAACCTGAAGATATTTAGATAATACAAACTGATAATATAGAAAATAATTCTTCTAAAAGGGAAATCAAATATAACCATTTAAAAGTAAGATTTAGATAATCACCTGTTTGAATAATTGAAAAACCCCTAAAATATTTACAAATTGAATTTACACATTAGGGAATGCATATATCGCACTTGTTTCCCATGCAGTTATATATAATTGGCGATGAGGTTTTCTGGAACAATAAAATTAAGCTTTCTTTTTAAAAAAAAATCTCAAAATTTTGGATGAATTACTTGCGATTTTTTTACAAAAGATCAATTAGATTATAGTTTAATAATTTTTTTGAATTGATTTGGATAACATAAATGATCTGGGTAAACAGGATACTTTGGAGACTTACAAAACCACACACTACTATTTCATACTTCCAAATTACTTGAAAATGACAGTTATGCAAAGTTAGTGAATGAATTATAGTACTTATCATATAATTTGCATAAACTAAGAATGAACATTTTAACCACACAACACAATATTTTTATCCTGTCAGTATTTCAGGGAAAACTTCCCAGTTGGGAAGGGAAATTTATCTTTCATCCCAGTTATATATTGGCCAATTAAAATGATTACAGACTATAAGAAGCTACAGGAAGGAAAAAATGTTACTTAACACCCTCTCTACTTGATTGCTCTGTTTCATACACCTTGCTTCTACAAACCAATTCCAACACCAAAGTCTTCTTGCTCACTTCTCCTATGGATCGATGATCAAATCCACTTGATTTTCTTGATTTTATAGCCACTTCTATGTCCTCCCATGCATTGGAGAATATGAAGGGGAAAAACAAGGAAGAAACATAGTCCAAACGCTTCAAATCTGTGACTGTTCATGGATGTATTTTTTTTATTAGTGACAGGACCGCCGGTGAACAAAATCTGGATGGTTATGCAACCATCGAATCTATGTAAAGGGGAGGTTACACAACCACCATTATGCATAAAGTGGTGGTTCTATAACTGAACATTTTTCTCCTTCTGTTGCTTAATTTTTCCTTTTGATTCTAGTTGCTCTGATGAAGTGGTGTTTTTCTGGATCCCTATAGATCACACCTCCCCTCCTCACGAGGATTTTTGTCCCACAAAAGCTTAGTGGGGGAGTATATGAGGAAACAATTCCCTTACTTTCTCCTTCGAGTACCACTGGGTGTGCCTTGATATCTTTCCCTTGAGTTCAATTTTCCAAGATTCATGTGGACCTCTCCTCGTTTCTCTAACCTTCTATTACAGTACTACATCCTTCTCCAATTTACCTCATGAATCCAAGACATAATCTTCTATGGAAGGTAGCAACTGACATTCTTCTTCTTCGTCAAGCATAAATGGCTCATATAGGTGCAATTTCTCATAATTTACTACTGATTACATCTATATGAAGTGTGGAAAATTAAGTCTGAAAGCATTTTATCCAACCTTCTCCAGTATAGTGAAGGGCCCATACTGTAGCGGCTTGAGTTTCCTTGCTTGAACTTGTAGTCTTTCCTTGCTCAAGTACAAGAAAACATTGTCTCCAACATGAAGTTTGTTCTCTCTACGATGTTGATCATGTCTAGACTTGTACTTTTCGTGCGAATTTTCCAATTGTTCTTTCACCTTGAGATGGATTTTCTGGATCCTCTCAACGAAATTTGCTGTTGTAGTCACTTATGAATCATGTATCTCCCCTTCTTCATGTTGTCCAACTGCAATGTCCAGTGGATTGGTAGGTAGATATCCCAAACATGATTCAAAATGTAACTGCATAATGGATGTATGCACCACTCTATTGTAGGAATGATGAATGTAGGATAAGGACTCATCCCAAGTCTGTGGATATTTGCTATTATATCCTCTAATCAGTTGTACCAAAGTCCTTTTCACCACCTCTATTTTCCCATCTATTTGGGGATGGAAGGCAACACTTCTCTATAACATGGTGTCCATATTGTCACACAAAGTAGTCCAAAACTTCCCCAATAACCTAGAATCTCTGTTAGAAACAATAGACTTTAGCAAACCAAAATGCACCTATACATTAGCAAAGAAAAGTTCACTACCTCATGTCCTTTTATTGTCTTTTTACATGCCATAAGAATACACATTTTGCTAAATATATCTATAAAAACATATAGATAATCATGGCCATTTTTAGGCATAGGTAGTCCTCCTAAAAAATCTATAGAGATATCTTCCCAAGGTCAAGTAGGGACTAGTAAAGGCATATACAAACCTTCCTGATTTTTTGGCTTGTTAGTCCAATAAAGTTTACATCCTCTTATGAATTTAGATACTTATTCTTGCATATTGGGCCAATATAAATACATTTTCAAGTGGGCCAGGGTCTTGCCAACACTAAAATATTCTTCTACTTTTGAGGTATGTGCTTCCCTCATTACTAGAAGCCTTTATTCTTCCCCCATCGGTAGAGCAACCCATATTTGAGATAACAATCATTAATAACTATCTTTTCAGCCCCCTTAGACTGTAACTGCTGATATGTCACCCCAAAATCTTTGTCTTGAGCATATTCCTCTTTGTAAGCTCTATTCGTGAAGGGATCAAAATGAGAGATAGTGGTCAAAATAAAGATATTATCCTATGTGGGAGGCCTAGACAACATGTCTTCCACCAAATTTGTGCTACCTTTCTTGTCTTTGATCATGAAATGGAACTCCTGAAGGAACCCCATCCACTTGTAGTGCCTTGCCTACTGCAATTTAGAATATGCTTACAAATATTCAGAGAGGCTTGTGTTCAGTGTGTACGATAGTTTCTTTACAAAAAAACAATGTTTCCATTTCTTTATTTCCTGAAATAGTGCATACATCTCTTTATCATATACTGAATATCCTTTAACTATTGAATTGAAAGTTTTAGGATGATAACATATTGGCTTACCTCCCTGTAGAAATATTGTTCCCTTAGCGTAATCACTGACATATGTCTTTACTTCAAAGGTCTGTTGTAAATTAGGAAGAGAAAGTACTGGAACATGACTAATTTTGTATTTTAATCACTCAAAACCTTGATCTTGTTCCTTACCCCAATAAAAAACCTTACTCCTTATGACCACTGTGTAGAGGTGTTGCACTAACGGAGAAGCCCGGAATGAACTTCCTCATGTATTGTACTACTCCCAAAAAACTCCTAGTCTTTATGGTTCCCGTTGGTGTTAGCCAATTGGTGATGGACTTCCACCTTCTTTGGATCCACTCATAGCTCTCCTCCTCTAACCACATTCCCAAGATAGAAAAGTGTCAGTTTAGCAAATTCACACTTCTTCATGTTGTATGGCAGTTGTTTCTCCTTGAGAACATGCAAGACTTGTTGCAAATGTGTTAGATGTTTCTCCTATGTGGTAATAAAAATCAGAATATAATCCAAATATACAATGACAAATGAATCTATGAATTCTTGCAATACATCATTCATCAATCTAATAAATATAGCAGGTGTGTTACATAAACCAAATGGAAGTACTAACCACTCATACAAACCCTGTTTTGTTTTGAACGAAGTCTTTCATATATCCTCCTCCTTCATCCCAAATTGGTGATAACTAGACTTGAAATCTAACTTTGTGAAGAAATTTACATGCTGAAGTTGGTCCAATTGATCATCTATTTGTGGGAGTGGATATCTATTCTTAATGGTAATCTTTTTTAAAGCACGGTAGTCGATGCAAATTCTATAAGAACCAACCTTCTTCGGCACCATCACAATGGGTGAACTGCATTGTGAGGTGTTTGGGCGTATTACCCCTTGGTCTAATAGCTCATGGATTTTTTTATTTACCTCTATACTATCCAACAAGGATTTCCTATACAACCCGATATTTGGTAGAGGAGACTCTGGTAATAGTTGAATCTCATGATCCACTTCTCATTTTGGTGGTAGTCCATTGGGAGTTTGGAATACTTCCTGAAAATGCTAAGTTATGCTATCCAAATCCTTCATCCATTTTTTAGAAACATATGAAATTTCTACCCCATCTCACTTATATTTTAATAAAAGTAAACAAAACTGATTATGATTTTCTTGCATTAGTCTTTTTGCTTTGTTAACACTTACCATAACAAGTTTTTCCTTACACTGGTTTTCCCAGATGTTGTAATTGACTCCATCCTTAACCCATCTCTATATGTCACTTCTCCTTCTTCATGAATATAACAATATCTGATATACAAGGAAGGAATCCTAAAAACAACATCAAATACATTAAATGGAATTACATCAAATTCTAATACATTGATATATTAAGAATTAATCCTAAACTTGAACTTACATCTTCATGTTACATGAATTTCTACACCCTTCTTTACCCATCCCAAAGGATAACGATGTAGATGCTCATGAGTTTTAAGACCAAGCTTCTTTAACACCGCATCAAAAATCAAATTAGATTGAGAACCAATATCAACCAAAACATTTACTTTAGTCCTCTTAATTTGGATTTTGATTTGGAATAGCTTACTCATTTCTTCTTCTTGTTCCTAGCTGTCCATGTTGGTGGTCATGTATCCCAACAACTCATCTACATCAAAATCATCCTCTATCTATACCTCCCCATCTGTCTTTACAACTTGTCATGGACTTCTTGGAGTCCTTGGTTCGGTTCTTTGGATGTAATTCCGGATATAAATTCCAACATTTAGCATTAATATGACCATTGATATAACAATTTTTGCAATTTTTCTTAAAGATATTTACAAGTATTCAAAGTGGTAGTGGTATTTTTACATGTCTATTTAATTTTGTTACTTGTTTTCCTTGCTCTTTCTTTGGCTGATTTGTTGAATAATTTTTCTTTGAATCCACTTCTCCTTTCTTCTTCTCATCATCTATGTAGCATTTTTACACGCATTATTCATTGATATCCTTAGGCTTCGTGGAGATGACCTTCCTTCGAAGGTGAGTGAGAATTCCTCCCAAATACTTGGTCAGGATATCCTCATCCTCCAAGTCCATATTGAGCAACATGGCTTGTCTCTGAAACCTCATAGTGTAATCCTACACACTTTGACCACCACTTTGTTTAAAATACTGCCATTTAATCATCTGGTCAGTAAGATGCCCAATAGGATAAAAAATTTCCCTTAGCAATTCTTTGAAACCCTCCCAAGAACTTACAATAGGATGATTCTTCTTTTCACAAGCTGCTAGATGGGTTTCCCACCATACCAGAGCATGTCCTTCCATTTTGAGACGTGAAAAGGTGATCCTTTGTGCCTTAGTGATATTATGCACACTAAAATAAATATCCAATTGCTTTAACCATTTATCTAGAAATTCTACATCTACTTGTACTTTAAGGCTTTTAATCTCAACTTTAGATTCAACTTTAAAAGGAACATGATCAGATTTTACCTTGCCCCTTTCAACTGGAGTTTCTTATTCATGCTTTTCCACATATTCTTCCTCATCATGGCTCTTTCCTATGCCAAACTTCTCAGCCAAAGCTTGAACCAATGATTATGTGGAATCTTGCTTAGATTTTGTTGTATTTTGTAGATATAAGAGTTCCCTTTGGTGTTGAAACACCATATCCATAGTGCTTTCCAATATCTCAATTTTATGGACCAAGTTCTCTTCTTCCATTTGTTCTCTAATCCTTTGTTTCCAATTGCTTGTAGATATCTCTAGATCACAAGGTATTACTTATTCACCTTTAGACCTTGTCACTGTTATACAAATCACACAAGAATGAATACCATAGTCCCTTGGATATGATTATTAGCTATGATACCAAAATGATATGTAAAATTATAATTTGGAAACTTACAAAACCAAACACTATTGTTCCTACTTCCAAATTACTTGAAAATAATAGTTCTTGAAAGTTAGTGAATGAATTCTAGTACTTAGAACTAATTTGTCAGTAAATAAAAATAAACAATTCAACCACACAAATCAATATTTTTATCCTAGAAACCCCCAATTTGAGGGAAAAGTAGTTGGGAAGGGAAATTACTATTTCTTCCCAGTTATATATTAGCCAATTAAAATGATTACATACTACAAGAATTTGAAGGAAGACAACAATGTTACTTCCACCCTCTCTACTTGCTTAATATGCTCATACACCTTACTTCTATAAACCAATTCCAACACAAAAGTCTTACTGCCCACTTCTCTTATGGATCGATGATCAAATCGACTTGTTCTTCTTGCTTTTATAACCACTTTCTTATGTCCTCCCATGAACTGGAGAATAGGAAGGGGAAAACATGGAAGAGGCACAGTCCAGGCACTTCAAATATGCAACTGTTCAGGGATGTATTTTTTTTATTTTTATTAGTGATAGGACCGTTGGTGAATGTAGACTGATTTTTATGCAATCACCATAGCGGCTACATAACCGTCGGTTTGTGCAGAGGGGTGGTTATGTAACCGACTAGGACAGTTACACAATCACCGCTCTACATAGAGTGATAGTTCTATAACTGAACCTTTTTTTCCTTCTTATAAACAATAAATCATGCACTTCTGGTATCTATCTATTCATGATAACATACTACTATTCATATGCTTACTAAATGAGAAAATTACTAATTGATCCTTATGTTTGGACATATTTTCTTTCTTTCTATTGCTTTTGTTGATCTTACACTTTTTCTAGCCCAGTCTATCTTTTCATACTTCAGCATTTCTCATCTTGGACACCAACGCCCAACAAGGATGTTAGCACCAGGTGCCCTCATCCCCTCTAGGTGACCCCAACCTCTTTGTACTTTGTTTACAGATTTTGGTTCCTTTCTAGCTGTTTTGGGATCTTATCTTTTTGGTAGTCGGCCTTTTCGGGGTTAATTATGAAATTAAAAAAAATGAATTATATAAATATAAAGTTATGTGATGATAATAAAGGAGTAAGCACTAAGCATTAGACATCACCACCTAAGGTTGCATTCAAAGCCCATTATAAGAGCACTCAAGCATTCATCTAGCATCCACACACAAGGGCAAGGGACTGATACTTCTGCATACATGTATAGGAGGGGAAGTTCATTCTTTCATGCACACATCTATTTACATTCCTTGCATCTATCTAATTTCTCACTATCAAATGCGACATGCACAAGAGCCACCTAGGGAAAAATTCCACGCACACACATAACTACATTGGGTTTGATATATAGTGCAACACTCAATTGTAAGTTCACTGCGTGACAACCAAGGATAGTTCGACCCCTCATTTGCATTATTTTATTTTTGGGATTTGATGCGCTTTGGGGTTTTGTAGGTCATTTCTTCATTGCAGGTTACAAGTGACATATGTGAATTTGGTGCGATATACTAGTGACAAGAAGTGAAGGACAACAAACATCTCGTGACCCAATGAAACTAGTTTTCAGAGCTTCTTAGTAGTCACGGGAACCTAGAATATATCTACAATGCCCCAAGCACCCCAACATATTCCAACACCTATGCATTTTTTTGGGCTTCGTTGCAACAATACACACTTTGTATTTTTTAGCTCCCCAGTTCCGCATACCTTCAGGATCTCTGTGAATCAACTAAGTCATTTTATCTCCTCACTTGCACTTAGGGTTTAAATCTTAATTGCTTATTTTCTTGGGTCAAATTCTATACTTCATTACTCATTCATTAAATGCTACATTGCAATCAAATTTAGGAATTTGTTAATTCTATTATTGCTTAATCATTTGGTGAACCCCACTCGTGATCGACCATTTGGATCCTTCTTCACTACATCATATTTTCTATCATGACTCCTAAGGTTCGTCAAATATCTTTTTCTAAATTACTTCAAATGCATTCACCTTGCAAAGAGGTTATTTAAAAATCCCTAGACACCATGTATATTCCTAAAGATATGCCACCTGTTCAAGTCAGTGCTATGTTTGATCGTATTTGTGATGAATCCTTTGGTTAAAATTCCAATCAATCTATTTGCACATCCATTCAAGCTCTTCATTCTTTATTTCAAGATAAATTTCATGCTATGGAATCCACAATTTCATATCTAAAATATGAAATCCAACATCTTTGCCAACTACTCATTTTTATCCTCCTTATTGGCTGATAAAATATCAAGGTCTCTCATTTTACGCTTATCATCAAATGAATGGACATAATGAAAATGATTGCTATGCTTTACAATTAAGAATCAAGCATCTTGAGTGTTAAGGATTTATCTCATTCACTGCACAACATTCTATTGCATGCCCATCTACAAATGCTACATCCAAATAGGCTCATAAATACGCTCCTTCTATGTCTCATGAACATCATGCCATCACTTCTAATATGTCTTCTTCGGCCAGTCGAGCACTACCTATTCAACCCACTTTGACTAAGAAACCACCTCTCAAGGTCCATTTATCATTACCTCCTACTGATTCATCTACAAAATTACCAAGTCAAACAAAGCAACCAACATCTCCTCCTCTCAAGTCTTCTACGATGTTAACAAACAAGTAACCACTTGCTACACAAGACAAATAAAATCTAGTTGGCCTCTTTCAACTTATGTCGCTCGAGGTTCCTAAGCCATCACCACTTCAGTGTCTAATCACTTTTATCAAGGAAACTACTCCTCAAAATGATCTACTTAGCGTCATTGACTAGATCTCCATCAATGACACACTTAGGGGGCATCATGCTTACTTCCCCCCTCATAGCATTAACATGTTTCTTACATTTTACTATTACGCTCCATGCTTCATGTTTTATCTTTCTGAGCATCATTATATGTCTTGATACGCTTTGTATCATCATTACCCGATGACACACTCTAATGCTTTGGTTCACACTTTACCATTAAGGGCATATTATACACATGAACCTCACACACTACATACTACACACTTCATGCATTTATCGCATCTCTTTCTCATAGCTTTTATTTCACATCACATACATTCTATGCATTTGTGACATATCTTTATTGCTTCTAATTCTATATGTTGTGTTCATTAACCTATGACGCACTCTAGTTTCATGGTTCATACTCGATTGCTGAGGTTCTAAATCTAAAATGAACCTCATCACACTTACTCACTCTTTATGCTCTACGCTTTCATGATCATATATTTCTATTGCACATTCAAACCATTTCCTGATGACGCACTCTTTTTTTATGGTTCATTCTTGACTGCTAGGGGGAATGTATAAATGAACCTCATTCTCATGCATACACACCCACTCGGTGGGCACACGGATCCTATCATAATCACATTGCATTCCATTCCATCTCATCCACAACATATTGGTCACATTTACTTTGTTTGCTTATGCTCACATGTACACTTTTTACACATGCGAGACAAATATCCTGTATGGCATTATATATTTCTATATACTCATGTGTGTTCACTTGGCTTCTAGTTGTGATTTCATACTTTACATAGATAGATACACACGGTAGGGATGCTTGGCACAATACCTATTACCGGTCCAATAAAGGTTCCTGGGGGCATCCAATTTCGTACACTACATGTGATATTGTTTCATTTTTCATAGCACACTACATTATCGGATTATACATGCTTTTACATAATTTATATTTTTATAACATGCTAACACGTGCTTCATGTGCAACATTTTCTTTGCAGGTCCATTTACTTTCATGGTTTTCTATTACATTGTTTGCTCTTGTCTGTCATTTTTTAATGGAATTTTCCCTATGTCTTGCTTATTCTACGATTGTTTGTATACTTGAGACCAATATGGCCTTGATTATCTTGTGACATTATGAGTGATGTCCCATGTTTGAAACCCTATTTTTGTGGTATTCTTTGTCTTATTACGTGTTTACACTATTTTTTTGTGTGCTTATCTTACACTTTGTCTTTTACATGCATGTTTATCTTGCTTGTACTAACACTTGTCTCCTATCCATTTTGTTTTTGTGTGCCTTGGTTTCTACCAAGCACATTCCCTCCCCCTTATAGGGCATCAGTTTCAACACATCAGTCAGATCTTGCTTTGGGCCACATACTCCTCGCAACGTCACATGCACCCCAAATAAGGGGGGCATATATCAGGTGAATCATTCACCCCACAAAGTAGTCTACAATCAAAATTCAACACATAATTAGCACATTCTTCAGTCTATAACAATGATCTAACAACCTCGAGGCATTGACCACATGACAAACACCAACGCCCAGACACATCGGTCCTCAGCACATAACACACGTACACAGTTCACCACGTTTTGCCCAGACCCAAACATGTGCTTGATAGGTCTATTTTCTTCCATGGTTGTCTGATTCCTTGTTTACATTTGGATGTTATGGGATTTCCCTAATCATTCTCTGTTCTATGATTGTTTGTCATGTGAGACCCAAACATAGGGGGACCATAGTTCCCATGTTTGACACAAAAAATTTCAGTTCAACACAGCCTACCGTACTTCACACAACAATTTTTATAGGACAATAGTCCTTCAACACTCAAAAATCATGCACTATACAACATGTTATGTTGTGGAGCTTGTTTTCATGTGTGGAAGTGTTCAAAACTGTACACTATCCATAGTTTTCTCGCCACCCCCCCGAGAAAAAAATTTTGGCCTCAAAAAATGTACCTGATATATCAAGAAACGTTCTCTTATCATATGGGTGGAGATTTGGATGACAGTTCACCATATAGGTTTATGGAGTAGTTTTTTATTGAGCACATGATCCATGGGTTTTATTGACAGAAAGAGGTGTCTTGTAATACCCAGACACGGTATTGTAAAACTGGAATCTTAAGCAATTTACACTGTTCTATTCAATGTATTTCTGCATTTTGTGATTCTGTATAGGCGAGCACACTACTACACAACATTTTCTACTTTCACATTGGATCAGAACTGTGATCACACCATTATGGTGTACACATTGCGGTAGTTTGGAGGAGTGACACAACACATCAACAACATCAATCACATCGTCAATCACATCAACATCGAAATCAACAATAGGTATAAACGTGGCATCTACACACATGCTCTCGTCTTAGGGTCATCATTATCATTATCAAATTTTACTTCCTCCTCTGTAACTTCCAAGCTTCACATTTTTTTTATCATTCCACGCTTTTCCTTATCTCTTGGCACACTTTTCACCATTAATCTATATGGTTATCAGGTACACATGTTTTATCTACTTTATGTTATCAAGTTTTCTCTCAACAACATAAAATGGTGGCAAATGTAGTCACTAAATCATGCACTTTGGGTATCTATCTAGTCCTGATCACATACTACTATTCATATGATTCCTAAGCGAGAAAAATACTAATTGATCATTTCCTTTGGCCATATTTTCTTGCTTTCTATTTCTTCTGTTAATCTTACACTTTTATAGCCCAGTATATTTTTTCATACTTTGTCATTTCTTATCTTGGACACCAGTGTCAGGCGCCCTTGTCCCCTTTGGGCGCTCCCGATCTCTTTGTAATTTGTTCACATCTTTTGGGTCCTTTCTAGCCGTTTAATAATCTTATATTTTTAGTGGTCATCCTTTTCGAGGTTAATTATGAAATTCAAATAAGGGAATCATATAAATATAAAGTTATGTGATCATAATAAAGGACCAAACACTAAACATTAGCTACCACCACCTAAGGTTGCATTCAAAGGCCATTACAAGAGCACTCAAGCATCCATCTAGCATCCACACACAAGGGAAAGGGACTAATGCTTATGCATACATGCATATGAGGGGAAGTTAATTCTTTCATGCACACATCTATTTACATTTATTACATCTAGCTATTTTCTCGCTATCAAGTGCAACACACACAAGAGCCACCTAAGGCACAATTTCACACATGTACACATATAACTACATTAGGTCTGAGATGTAGTGTAACTCTTGATCGTAAGTTCAATGTGTGACACTCGAGGATAGTTTGACCCCTCATTTACATTATTTTCTTTTTGTTATTTGATGTGTTTTGAGGTTTTGCAGGTCATTTCTTCATTGCAGGTTACAGGTGACATCTGTGAAGTTGGTGTGACATACTAGCGACAAGAAGTGAAGGACAATGAACATCTCGTGACCCATCGAAACTATTTTTCAAAGATTCTGATCCATCACTAGGGCCTAGAATAGGTCTATAATGCCCCCAAGCACCCCTGACCCTCCATAGGCACCCCGATCTAGTATATTCCAACACCTGTGCATTTTTCTGGGCTTCGTTGCGACATTCTGCACTTCAAATTTTCCAATTCCGCACACCTTCGGGATCTCTGTGAATCAACTAAGTCATTTTATCTCCTCACTTGCACTTAGGGTCTTAATTGCTTATTTTCTTGAGTAAAATTCTATACTTCATTTCTCATTCATTTACTACTACATCGAAATCAGATTTCAACATTTATTAATTCTATATTTTCTTAATCACTTATGTTGCTTAATATTTCTTCTAAATTTGGTTTCTCTAATGAAGTGGTGTTTTTCTAGATCCTTATGGATCAATAAAAGACATAGCAAATAAGGTGCTTTATATAAAATGTAAATCTTATGTTGAGTATTAAATATATTTATAAGTAAGACAAGTCAGTGGAAAGTGGTTTTATAATTATTAGAAATACTAAATTAATAATGTGACATTGAAATTATGATTTGTGAAGATGTCAAATAGTAAAAAAAAATAAATTGTAGAAAATGATTATGTAAGAAATAGGATACATTTAGAAAATAAAAGGAATAATTAAAACACTTAAAAAGATAAGATAATAGAATTTTAATATAAAATACTCTATTTATTATGAATTAAGAAATAGTCACCATTCTTATAGGGAAGACTCACATAATTTTTGAATTCAACTAAAACTCTTATTCAAAAATATAATAACAATACGATTTTTTATACAAACTCATAAGACAAAAAATATAACAATTTGAATTCTTCCTTTATTTATCAAATACTTACAATATAAAAATACCTAGAAGGCCGAAAGCATGTACAAACCCTCTTGGTACAATTAGATGATGGAAAACATTTTTTCCAACCAAAGTCTAAATTTATTTTTATTTATTTTCACATCATCAAACAAGAAAAATACACGCATAAGATTACAAAAAAATTCTTATAAAAGAAGCTCTAGATAACAAGAGGAGACCCACCGAAGATATTGCAAATTGAAACCAACGAATTCTGTTTGTTGCTGATGCCCTAAACGTTGATCTAAAATCCAAAGGGGTGTAGATAGCCCTAGAAATGCTTGCAAATCATGCCCTAGCCATGATGATACAAAATTACACTCAAATGTGGCCATTGAGTGAAGCCACCAGAAATATAATGAGGGTTTTCGTCCTTGAATCTAGCATAACGAGGGTTTTCATCCTCAAGTGACGGATGCTAAGAGGGTTTTAGTCCTCAAGTACTCAACTTCATAAAATCAAGATGATAAATGCCCCAAATGAACCCCTTCATCCTCATGTTATAACTTATATTTTCTCTTTCTTTTAGTTTTGTTGGCCGACTTACTTGATTTAAAAGTCACTTTTATTTTAATAATAAAACATAAGTTGCCTTATAATATAACATAAACTTACATTTGAGTGACTTAGTTAAATCAATGATTTTACTTTAAGTATTTAAAAATACTTTTTATTTTAATAATAATGTTGTTATTAAGTTTCCCAAAGATTAGAAATGACCAACTATTTTTGGCTATGATCAATTATTTTTGGTCTTCAAAAATATCACTTAGGGTTCTTATTTTTGATGCAGATCACTACAAACTTTTTTTATGTAAGGTTTTCCTCATATTCAAAGAGTTCTAAGGCTCAAAAATAGGGGTCAATCAGTTGATAAATTCAACAACATAATAAAATTATATAAGGGTTCTTGTAGAACCACTCTCCTAGAATATAGATGAGTTGTTCTAACAATTCACAATCCTAGAATCCCTCCACAATCTCCTATTGAGTTATATTTACAAACTTACTAATATAATTCCCATACACATTAACAAACTAACGTATATAATAAAATTACCCTAAATATTGACTAAGCACATTACAATATACACACTATCTATTCCTAACACCTTATTTCTCAAAAAACCTAAATTATCTTCAATACCTCATCAAAAATAACATGTTAATGATAAATTGTGTTGTCCCTCAATTATTATCAAGCCCTTCATGTTTTGAAGAAATTGGCAGCCAATAGAACTGATTCAATTTGAAAACAATCTAGTGTATCTAACTATCACAACCCTTATTTTTCGATGGATGCAAAAAATTAGTAAATCTTATAATGTATTTTAAAAAATAGTTTTTCTTGTCTTAGAAATTATCTTCAATGTACTAATTTTTCTCTTGCAACTTCAATATCACTCTTGCATTCAACAATCTTGTAGCTTGAATTTATTCTTTCCTTTTTCCTAAATGTAATAATACACTTATGTATTTATAAACTTCTTGAATTAAATTATAACCTTTGACGACATGCATGTTAATGCATAATGGATGGAAAAACTAAGGAGAGTAAAATAAAACTATTATGAATTTCAAAATCATAACAAAACCGAGCCCAAAAATATGACACCCGTGCTCTATACAAATGTGTAACTTGCACTTATAATTATACAGGATGGAACACACAACTCTATAAAAATAATATAGAATTGCAAACTATCCAAAACTATAAGAAAATAAATCAAGAAAGAAAAAATGAAATTAATGAAAAATGAATTAAAAAATAAATTAAAAGAGACAAATTAAAAACATTAAAAATGAGAAGAAAAAAACAAATTAAAAATTAAACTATATAAATAAGATAAACACAATAAATAAGTGTTGGTTCATTTGGTTTTGGCCACTATTTTAGGTGGTTCAAATTATTGGTTTAAATTACATATGTTAAAGGTTTGATGTATACTGTTTCATATGAGATTGATTTGTAACACTCATTTTATATTAGAGTTTCACTCCTTGAAACTCTAAATCATTAAATTTTTTTTGTTGATCCCTCCCATTTATTAAAAAGATAAAGATAAACACATAAATAAGTACCCCTTATTATGTAATATAAACACAACGTTTATTGACTTATTTTCATATTTGAACTATATTTTCGAAGGAAAAATAGTGTCTAGTTGTTGTGATAAAGAATTTTGAGGGGTTGTAAAGATAACCCATGAGAATAACGTGGGGTTCCTTATAATTGCAAAAGCCGTGAATACATTCTCTTAAACAAAAGAAAGAGTGGATAATTTATCTTTTCAAGATTATTTTCTTTCTTGGTCACGTTTTTTGGAATGAAAAACATTTAGTTTGCTTGCTGTGAGTGTTTTGAACTCCATAAATTTTAGGAGAGGTGGCAAATGTGTTAGATTACAAAAGGAGCCCCTTTATTTGTAATCTTCAAATGAAAATTTTGTAAAATTTTATGGTAGGTAGATTTGATGTTGTGTATTATGATATGGATGGTATTGGAAAAAGGTGAAATTCTGTATTTTAACTTGTAATCTTTTATAAAATTTTATGGTGGGTAGATTTGATGTTTTTATATTATAATATGGGCCGTATTGGAAAAAAGGTGAAACTATGTATTATTATCTTCCATTGTAATTATGTTTTCATATGTTTAAAAATGAGATATTTGAAATATGAAATAGAGTACTATTAATTTTTTAAATATAGATATTTATAATTTTAATGTAGTTTGTATTGTCTTATATATATAATGTTGAAAAGATGTAGATTTAATGAAATGTGTATATTGTTTTCTATTAAAACATCACATTTTAGATTGTGAAAAAATATTATATTTCTCCATTTATAATATTGTCATTGGAAAATGTTTCTATTCATTATAAAGAAAAAACTAAATCTAACAAAATAAATAAATTTTAAATTATAATGAATGGTTGTATGGGTTTATGACAACAACATGATTTTTACCCTTTTGATAAATTGCTATTTTTTTCAAGGTGATTGTTGCAAATCTTTATTCAATTCTTAAGCGCAAAGAAACTCTTATTTCCAAAAAATATAACAAACACAATTATGATTCTATAGACTGTGCAATTGAATTATGTTAAATTTTTTATTGAATCTTTTCTAATCAACAATTTTACATTCTAAAATAATATTTGTGACTCAAGGTCTTATTGATTTTCCATTTTCTAGATAAAACAATATATTCTTTTGTTGAATATATAAATGCTAAAATATGAGTAAGTACTATATAACACCTTATTTACACAAGGAAAACTTTTTCAAGACTAGGTGACATGAGGTGTTACTTCATTAGTTTGGTGTAAACTACTTTCCAACTCTACTTTACTTAGATATAGATAAATGGTCATATCAAGCTCAATAAATGCACTACACTTGTACATATCAAAATGCTAAATGTGTATTGGGGTAGTAATTTCTTGGAATGGTGAACAAACCACCCTATAAAATTTTCATCTATATTTGAACAACCTTTGGAAAAACAATACATAAAAATACAAATGGTGAGTACTTTGATGGTTCTGTTCCACATATTCGCTGGTAATTGTCATTGGACCGTGATTCTAATAGAGTTTCCCATCGATGCAATCTACTAACAATTATCTGAAGGTGGTGCAATAAATATGTCGATAAGAGAATTAATGATTAAAAAAATGAAATATGATGTGGTAATGAAAATAGGAGATCAAGAAGACTAATCAAATTTTTAGAAAAAAAACTGCAAATGTCTAGTTGGTGTAGCGAAGGTGGAGGGATTGCAAGTGCATCTATTTTTTTTGTGATTGGGAAATACAAACTGAGAGTCTTTTGTAAGAGCTATTAGAACGAGAAAGTTGGTGAAACACACGATGAAATTAAGGCCGCGCCATGTTTGTACCTCTAATATCTATATTTACTTTGCGTAATGCTAGACCTTGAGCATCATGGAATGTCAAAACCCATGTCATCATTAATGGGAGTTGCATGTAAAGGTTGAGTTGTCAAATTGAAGGAAGTAGAACATAGTGGCTCAGGTTGTTCACATCCCATGTAAGATAGATTTATCTATCAATTTGTATAACCATAAAATGTAGTTTTTCATGTGCTTTTTCCATTAGCACAATAGATGATTACACCAACTTAGGTAATTTCTTCATTGACAAGTCCAACTTCAACCCATATGTTGGCAGTAAACAATACTGTTGGATGCTTGCAAATCCCAATTATGGAGTGTAATGGATCATTACTAGTTGTAACTGATGTTTGTCATCTTGTATATCCAAAATTGTAATGAGTAATGAAATGAACTCCTTTTTGACTTCTTTCGAACCTTGTTGGTAGAAGACAATGAAAAAGACTTGTGATAGGTCCAAACCATGTCGACGGAAGATTGTTAGGAAATCTATTGACTTCTATAAGATTCCTCAAAGGGTCACCCCATATGCATGTCCAACATACATAGGTATATCCTTAACATCTGGACACTAGCCCTGACCACCATTGAGAATGACGAACCTCTTACTGAAAGGGGTTATTTAATAATGAGGGAAAACCTTTCATACAAAAATTTCAACAATGAGAATATATTGAACATGTTGGAGAGAATTCTATAAAGTTGCTAATGACTAGCCTTTAAGTTGCGAGTTGACTATTGGAGGGAACGTTTTAAACGATCCTATTCTTTCTTCTAGTAATTCACATATGGACCATGTGTCAATTTTATGAACTAATCAATGGAAAATGGTGTGTGCTGCATAGATCCTTGAGGCACCCCACTCTGGACGTAACTCTACAAGTAATACAATGCAATTCTTGTTTGGAGAACTATCATTCCGATGTGGGACCTCAAACCATATGGTGAGATCTTCTAGACTAAAACCCTTTTTTTAGAAATTTGATGTGAGGATTTCTTTATTGGATTCCTTGGTTACACGAGAAGAAAATAGGACCTGGGACTCATCTTCTACCTTACAAAATATTGTTGAATCTATTTGATTCCATACATTTTTGAGGGGAAATCAATTATGAAAGAAAATAATAGGCTCTGTGAGACATCTTCTACCCCACATAATTTTTTCAATCCAACAAAGTAAAAAGCATAAAATTATTAAGGCATCCATCATTAAACACTGACAAATTCGCTTGTAAAAATGATTGAGAATATGTGCCCTATATTATATTTCCAAGGAATCTTCTCACATGTGGCATGAGGTAAGAACAATACAAGTGGATTTGAAATGGATTCCAAAAGGTGAATCCAAGGTAGATGGTCAACCTAATTGAAAGTGCTCAACAACTCAATTCCTTCCTCCATCTCTTGAAGACCACATAAACACATATTTGTCAAGATAATACATTAACGTGTAAAAATATAAACATGAGTTGTGAGGCTATATAAACATATGTACAATTAACAATTAAAAAGCAAACTTTGCAATCAATAAGAAAAATAAATTTGATTTAATTTAATTTAATATCTTTATTTCTCTTAAAAATATTTTCATTCTAGTTGGTCAGACTTGGCCTCATGAGCACACTAATATTTAGATTTAAATTAATTCATAACTACGCTATGATAAACTTAGACATTAATAAATAACACGAACGATTGTCCTATTTAATGTGTAATGTTTGTTCAGTATTAAATGTCTTAATTGTCAATAAACTAGAAAGCTTATCTTTTTAATGGATTTACAACTTTTTGGGGATTACTGCAATTATATTATTACATGCATTTTGATAACATAAATGTTGAACTAAAAAACCCCAAAATTTTAGTAAACTCCATGGAAATATAAAATATAATTTCCACCATCAAACAATCACAAATTCGTTAGCAAAAAGACTCAAGAATGTAGGAACCTCTTTGATTGAAATCACTCATATGAATCTCAAATCCGCCTATACTATAATGGACTTTTAAAACCTTGTTGGCCTCATGTGCACATTGATATTTCCATTAAAATCAAAGTGTAACTTCACTATTAAAAACATAGATATGAATAATTGGTAAAAACAATTGTTGAGTATTACATTTGTCTCAATAGCTACAAGCCAAAAAAGTCTTGTTTTAATGACTTTTTATTTTTTTTTGGATTTATGCAATTACATTATTATATGGTTTAATAATAAACATTGAACAAACATGAAAAATTGTAAACACAATGAAAATAGAAAATACCTGAATTCAGATGAGGAAACATGGTATATTAGGAATAAATTTTGTCACATAGGTCAACATATTTGATAACTAGCAATTGCACATGAGTTGCAAAGTACGCCAAAATTAATATCAAGTTGAAGCTAACTTATGATTTTATTTTGATGTCAAATGAAAGAAATGCATTTTATAAGATCACATCTCATTGATTGACCTTTTTTCGAATATTTTACATGTCATGTGTATGATTCAACATATTCCATACATGTCTATAAGGGCACCTATAACTAGAGTGAACAAAAACCATGTTTTCATTATTGACGTCGTAATCCAAATATCCCATTTTCCCACAAGATGGAAGGTTATTCAGAAAATTTTTGATTGCATTTTTTAGAAAGTTTGCAAGCCCTTTTGAAAAAATCCATTTTATATAATTCGTGCAATCATTTTACTCCATCAAATTGTTTATATATCTTGTGCATGCTTCCACATTTTATACATATACCTATCAAATCACTTACAAGAACATATGATAAATGCTCATTCTCCATTATGCTTTGGTGAATGTACATAGCATGTTTGGCATAGCTTGGGAGAAAGGATGGAGTACACTTTTGTCCAACTCTTTATACATAACAAGTGGGTGGGAGTTATATAGTTAGTTATAACCTTGTTTATTACTGCACACCCCATATTAATCTATGAGATGTAATAGAAATGGGAAAATATTCCATTTTTTAGATATGTCTCTAATCTCCAAAGCATTGCTGAAGTAAAATTATAGAATTTCATATAAGTAAAACAAAAAATAACACTGAAAATTTTTGACACATTTTTTCAAACAATTCCAACTTTTGTTCGTGATACTATAAATGCACATGCCCTATTCTAAAAGTCCTATTATAACACATGACAAAAGGATTGTCGAAAACATTTTGGGTTTTGAGTTTACACTATAAGTTGCATTTTTTGGAAAGCTTCCAAGCTCTTTTAATAAACCCATTTTGTGTATATCCTACAATCATTGTAGTATAGGGAAGCTGCAACTACAACATTTGATAATAGTTTTAATGCTTTGGTTGATGTCCATATCCTATTTCAATGCTACCATTTTGGTAGAGGCTAGGAGCATGTTGCAATATGTTAAAAGGTTTTGCTGGACTTGTGATGGTTGCATTTGATGACTGACACAATGTCAATGTTTTGTGAGGATGCACGTCTTCTATAATGTGTAATTATGATATTCCATGAGGCCACTAGATAAGACATTATGGTCTCCATCATTGAGTTCACATGCCAATTGCATGCTTCCAATTTTTTCATATATATCCACCTAATTAAAAACAACAAAATCAATTGCCAAAATTTTTGTACCATTTGGATCGTGCTTTGGTATATGTCCATGCCCACTTTCAAAGGTCCTACTTTACTTTATTTCTTTCTTTAATCACCTCACACATTATGTGGAGAGGAAAGTATGCCTAAAGGGATTTTTATGTTTAATTATTTCCTAATGGAAACATGTCAATGTTTACATTTATTTTCCCTTATGGAGATACAATTTGAAGGGATTCTCATTCATTTTGAAATGAGTTGCCTCAATTGAAAATATAGCATGTGATTCAAGATTTGTCTCATGAGAAGCTCATTGATGAGCTTGGAGAGGAGCTTATTGTTTTAAAATTGAATGTGATTTTCATTCATCCCTTTACCAAACCTATCAAAGATGTCCCTTATAAGGTGCACAAGGATGTGGTTAATGCATTTCGAAGTTGTGTTTCCTCTTCATAGATTGGTGTCTCTTTCTATAATACTATTGGCTAATGAGATGCAGGAGGATCTTGTTTGTTTAAAAATGGACATGATTTCATTTTGTTTCATATTCAACCAATGACCACTTTTCACAATTATTAGTACTATGGGTTGAGGTTGATCTCTAGTTGAATCTATCCATTTGTAGTTTTTTGTCACCTTTCCCAAAAATTACGTATTTTTGTCTCAGTTTTTAAATTTTTTGGTAAGATGACTATCAAAATTTCCTTGTGAAGATCCATGAAGGAAGATTTGTTTTTAAATAGTTAGTCATTTTTCTAAATTTTTAAGGTTTTTTGAGACTCTTCCTTCATTTTGCTGATACTTCAGGTTTTAATGTCACTCATGTCCCAAGTTCCATCGGGCTCCTTGTTCACCGATTCCCCATTTTCACCGCATTACATTTCTTTTCCCTTCATTTGTGGGTGTTTCAAATTTTCAGAGAAATCACGTCCTAATGTCCCAAGGACCATCTGTGCAGGTTTTTTTCGACTTACCTGATTCTAGTGTATTATGGACATTTCAGCCCGCTACGTCTCACATGTCCCAAGTGTTCTCGACATCCATTTCCATGCAAATCCATTTTTTCCACTTTTAATTCACTGCAGGTGTTTTGGATCGTCATTTCTCAGGTGTTCGATTGTCCCATGGTCCAGTTGTGCACATTTTCTCCACCTTTTCCATTTGCCATTGTCTTGGGTTGGTATAAAGCATTAATTTTCGTATTAATTTCCCCATGCTGACCTACTCAAATGGAATTTTTATAAATAGCCATGGTAATAAATTATTTTTACCACACCCTTTGCATTTGCTACTATCTTCTGTTCCGTTCTCTCGGTCTCCACTGTTTGTAGCCATAGCCAAGTCCATGTTTCAGTCCTTTTCAAATTTGCAGGTGCATTCGAAGCTGTGAATTATCGAAAGAAAAATCTAGAGAAATAAAGAAGTTCATTACTCCTGCCATACAATGAAGATGAACTACAAAGGCCACGATAATTTATCTTCTTTAGAGATAACCATACCAAACATAGGAGATAGAAAATCTCATCACCTTGACTTGGATGATTTCTAGGCTTGAATTGACTACCAAAACCCTACTCCTATTTCTCAACTAGTTAAGGAGAGTGGAATTTATCATGTAGGGGATTTTCTAAATTTGGTTCATGATTCAATCCAGAGACAAAGAAAATCGTTGACCCTCACGGAAAAGTTTTAGCTCGATTGGATGCTAATTGTATTAGTATTGCCCTCAAGATTCCTACCACTAAAAATTCAAACACCCTCACCCAAGACTAGGCTCAGTTGCTCTTTGATCAAGACAGTGAGCAATATAAGAGCAGAGTGGTTAAGTCTTGGTTCAAGAATCTAAAGAAAGGAGTTTCAAGGTTTCCAAAGACTATGTATAGGGTTGATTTTAAGGAAGAGATGTTAGATGTCATCACTCTCCTTTCCAGAATAATGGCAATTCCCTCTACCAATGAGTTTCATTATTGGATGTGCCCTTACATCAATATTATATGTGAAGGAAAACAAAAATTGAATTAGGCATAGATAATTTGTGATAGCCTCACTAAGAAGCTTGCAAATGTCCAAAGAAGTAAGACTTTTCATATGACATCTTACTTGATGTATTCTATTTCTGCATACAGAGAATGGTTTGGTTTCTCCTTTGTTGAAGATAAAAAATATGCTCCTATTTATGAGTATTATCCAAAATTAAATTTGAAGAGAAATAACCATCACTTCAGATTGGTGAATGATGCATTCACCATGTATATTTCCATATTTCTAGAGGGTGACACTGCTATGAGATTCTCAAATGAAGAAAAAAAATTGATTGATGTCTATGGTAGTCATTACACTCAATTCAGGAAATTATCTTACATACTGTTGGTTGGATTTGAGGGAACACCTTTAAAACTCCCAATGTATTTTAGTGACAATATGGACTTGGTAGAAATCTGCAGGTAGTTGGATAAGCTCCATAGAACTTACAGGGGAAAAAATATTGCACGCATCTAGTTCCCAATCACATTAGGTAACTACACTTGCATAACTACTTTAGATGCCCAAAATGTTGATAGGACAATTGCTCCCTTTACTCTTCACTATTTCAAACCAAGGACTTGTTTTGATATCAAGGGTTTTATTGCCACCAATTTAAGAATGGGATTCTATCATCTTGTTGATATTAAAGACTATTAGGTTGATTGTTCTAATGATTATGAAGCCCGAAGAAGATACTATGGTAGACTGTCATTGCAACAAATTAAATATTTTGATGTGTAAAAGTTTCCTGAAGGACTTTAAGATGATGACGAAGAACTACAATCCCTTGAATATGAAACGTCCATTAGACACACTCCTATTGAAACCATTGATTGATTTGTCAAAGAGAGAGATGATTTGAATTAAATCATAAACCATGTATTGGTAAGGACTAGACTCTGGTTTGACAGGAAAATGAAAATATTTAGGGAAGGAAAGTCTAGATCTTCTTCTCAAGAAGCCTCCACCCATAAAAAATATATTCCTATACCGACTCATGAAGCACAAGAGCAATATGTTCCATTTCCACCCGAACCTTCAAATTTGGTGTACATAAAGGAAGGAAATGCCAAGAAGGATGAGAGGATGGAGGAAGCCATTCAGGAGAGTGAGAAGCTATCTCCTCCAAAGAAATTAGAAATAGTGCCTGAGATTGAAATTTTTTTTTGACCTCTGTGATGATGAAAATGAGTAAAAAGAGCAAGACAAACATGGGAAGAAAAATCCTAAGGGAAGCAGTGAAAAAGAAGACCAATTGAAGAGCCAAGTCTCAGAATATGTGAGTGTTTTGGAAACATCTACTAAGGAAGTCCCTGTCAAGGAAGTGCACACCACCCAAACTGAGACATCTATGCTAGAAGTGGTTGTTGTAAAAACTTTGAGTGTAATGAGCACGCCTGTACTTGGGCCAATTTTCCCCTCCACTTCAAGTTATTCTTTTGCTTGGGTGCATCCATTGTTGGAAAGTAAGAAAAGGAAAGCCAATTCTAATATTGTTGCTACCAAGTTTGATGCACTGGCAGCTATACTTGGCTCTACTCCTACCCCACATGCAAAAAAGGATAAGGTCACATCTAGATTAGTATCAAATTCTCAAGGCCAACAATTCAGGGAAATTGCTAAGCCCAAACTTGACAAAGATGAAAAGGACCTATTGGTAGGTGATTTGGAATTAACAAGGATCCCCCTTGGAGAATCAACACCTGAGAGTGAAGTGCACAACCTAAAGGAGACAATGTCTAGAGTAATTGAAAGGGTTGAAAAAGGAAAGCAAACACATGAATAGTTGGATGAGCAAAATCAAATTCTGTCAAATTTCATCACATCCTTATTGGAAGAGGATAAGGTACTTGATCCAACTCCATTAACCTCAATTCCACCACCTGTCATTCTATCTAATGATGAAGTTCAAGCTATTAATGATATTCATAAGCACACCACTTATGGAAAGGAAATGGAAGCCTTAGTTGATGACATGATAATCACAGGTCTAAATTTCATTGATGAAGCATATAAAGCATATGACGGAATTGCTAAAATTCAGTTAAAGTTTACCACGAAACTCAGTGGTTTAGATAGGGAGTTGAAGTTGTGGAGTGAATGCATCTAATATATTTGATTAATGAGTGATACAAATGTGAAAATCCTCTTGACAAGCAAAGTATTTGATGATGTAAAATTGAATTTATCTAAGCAGTGGGTTTTTCAGCATTGACTGGAAGATAAAGGTTCTTAAAGAAGCCATTGGAAAACTCAGGAACATGTTGCAAAAGGGAGAAGCTTTTAAAGCTTGTGTCACATCCACCTTTCATGATATTCAGTGATAAATTTCCAAGAAGGATTGAGGAGATAAATTCTTGGTTCAGGAAATCAAATTTTAGTTCAATACATTTGTTAGAGACGACCTGTTCAAGTAGGATACCATAGCACACTTCAGGCAGCTATCACGGAAGCTAATAAGGAGTTCTTGGAAAATATAGAGTTTGGAAAAGATATGGAGAAGTTTCTGGGAAGTTTGATCCATGGAACTATGAATACAACAATTCCCCAGGGCATGGACATAGCAAAGGCATTGAAAATATTTAGAAACCAAGTGCTCAAAACAAAGAGTGCTACAAACATTTTGTCGAACGTCCCAACTCCTAGTTCTTAGTTTCCTATTTTATTTAAAGTATCTAATTAAGGTGGTTATTTTCTCTTTAGCCATATGTTGTGAAAGAAAAGGATAAACCGATGTTTTAATACTTAATGAGAAATTAATCTTTGGGTTAAAAGAAGGGAATTGAAAAGGTTATTTTGTAACCTTTCCTAAAGCTATTTAAAGAGCTTTTATTGTCATTTGGAGGGATCAAATTTTTGATGTCTAGGATGTAAAATCACTAAATTACTGATCAATACAGAATTATTTTCCTCTTTTCCTGTGCTCTATCTTCTCTGTTCTCAATTTGATTCATAAGAAGCTATGTGTATCTGAACAAGAAATTTTTGTCTCCTAGTTTATGTTGATCTTAGAACCTTATGTCTATTGCATATACGTCTTGTGTTTATATATACATGGTTTAAATCTTGTCACTTTATAAAGCATAAGTAAGATATCATTTTGCAATCTATGTTTTTGAAAGTGATTTTTTCTTTACTTTCTGAATTTTGTTCCATCTGCTTCCTCTTTCTCTATATTGAAAATCTATGTAATGAAGACATCTGAAGCATCAAAATCCTCAATAAAATATTGATAGCATGTACATTTGCAAATAAATAGGTTTGATTATTTGTTGTGCATTTAATAAGGGAACCTCTCCCATAAAGAGGAGGGATTGTTGTTCCCTGACTATTGCTTGTTTTCAAGATCAAATTCTACAACCTAAAGTTTTGACGCCCACCATGGGGAATGTGGTTTATATCCTACCAAAATAACTAAAATCAGAACTAGCAACAATGAAACACTAGGGGATAGAAGATATACACAAGGTCAGAAAGCAAAAGGTGTTAAAGACCTAGATTTTTCATTTTCTAGAACAAGGAGACTTCACTTTAACTCTAGAGAGAAGAAAAACAAGGTCCACAAGTACTCCTCCTACTAAGGATAAAATTATAGGAAACATTGATTTTCAAACACAATCAATCCCTAACATTCAAGATTTGGTGTTGGTTGGAGTCACAGTCCCTTTGCAAACCATTTTTCCAAGAATGGCAGTACCTCTACCTTGGGGACAATGGGTTGGACCTCTGGCCCTTGCTCAACCATCACATGATCTTCAAAAAGGGAATAGGAAATTTTTTCCTAAATTTAGAGGTGATGGAAAAGTGCACCCAGATGAACACATTGTTACATTCATTGTGGCATGTAGAAAAATTGGAATGGATCATGAATATGTTTTTGTTAGAATTTTTGTGGAGACACTACAAGACAATGTTGCCGATTGGTTCTATCATCTCCCTGCTGGCACTATCACTGACTAGACCACCATGAGTACCCATTTTGAGGATCGATTCAAACCTATTGAAGATGTACATGCTCTCCTTTCTCAGATTTCTTAGATAAAGAAAGAACCATATGAGCCTATACAAGATTTTGTTGCCAAGTTTAACAAATTAGTTAATAAGATTCTAGTGGTCACTCGTCTTGTGGACCAAATTTAGAAATGTTTTTTCTTGAATGTCTAATTACCAATAGTAATCTATGCATTGAGAAGAGCCAACCTTGCTACTTTGGATGTTGATCAATGTTTGGCCATAAGTTTTGAGGATGATTTAATAATGTCTTGGAAATTAAAAAAAGAGGGTGACACTACTATGAGATTCTCGAATGAAGTAAAACAATTGATTGATGTCTATGGTAGTCATTACACTCAATTTAGGAAATTCTCTTATAAATGGTTGGTTGGATTCGAGGGAACACCTTTAAAACTCAAAATGTATTGTATTGACAAGATGGATTCAGTTGAAATATTTAGGTAGTTGGATAAGATCCATAAATATTGTAGGGATAAAAAGATTGTAGGTATCTAGTTCCCAATCACATTGGGTAACTACACTTATAGGACTACTTTAGATGCCCAAAATGTTGACAGAATAATTTATCCCTACACTCTTCACTATTTCAAACCAAGGACTTGTTTTGATATCAAGGGTTTTATTGCCACCAATTTCAAGATGGACTTTTATCATCTTGCTGATATTGAAGACTACTGAGTTAATTGTTTTGATGATTATGAATCCTGAAGAAGATACTATGGTAGACTGTCCCTACAACAAATTAAATATTTTGATGTGTACAAGGTTCTTGAAGGACTTCAAGATGATGATGAAGAACTGTAATCCCTTGAATATGAAACGTCCATTAGACACACTCCTATTGAAACCATTGATTGGTTTGTCAAAGAGAGAGATGATTTTAAGGAACTCATAAACCCTGTATTGGTAAGGACCATAATCTAGTTTGACAAGAAAATGAAAATATTTAGGTCAGGAAATTGTCCATATCTTCTTCTCAAGAAGCCTCCACCCCTCAAAAATAAATTCCTAGACTGAATCCTGATGCACAAGAGTAATATGTTCCCTCTCCACCTGAACCTTCAACTCTGGTGTACATAAGGAAATGAAAGGACAAGAAGGATGAGAGGATGGAGGAATCCATTCAGGAGAGTGAGAAGCTATCCTCTCCAAAGCAATTGAAAATAGTTCCTGAGATTGAAACTATTGTAGACTTCTTTGATGATGATAGCGAGGAAAAAGAGCAAGACAAACATGAGAAGAACAATCCTGAGGGAGGAAGTGAAAAAAAAAGAACAATTGAAGAGCCAAGTCTTAGAATCTGTGAGTTTTTTGGAAACATCTACTAAGGAATTCCCTGTCAAGGAAGTGTACACCACCCAAAATGAGACATCTGTGCTAGATGTGGTTGTTGTACAAACTTTGAGTGCAATGAGCACACATGTACTTGAGCCCATTTTCCCCTCCACTTCTAGTTCTTGTTTTGATTGGGTGTAACCATTGTTAGAAAGTAAGAAAAGGAAATCCACTTCTAATATTGTTGTTCCCAAGTTTTATGTAGTGGCAAATCTACTTGGTTCTACTCCTCCCCACCCGTAAAAAAGGCTATGGTCACATCTGGATTAATATCAAATTCTCAAGGACAAAAATTCAGGGAAATTGCTAAGCCCAAACTTGAAAAAGATGAAAAGGACCTATTATTAGGTGATTTGGAATTAACAAGGATGCCCCTTGGAGAATCAACACCTGAGAATGAAGTACAGAACCTAAAGGAGACAATGTCTAGGGTAATTGAAAGAGTTCAAAAGGCAAGCAAACATAGGAACAATTAGAGGAGAAAAATAAAATTCTATCAAATTTCATCAGATCCTTATTGGCAAAGGATAATGTATTTGATCCCACTCCCTTAACCTCAATTCCACCACCTGCCATTCTATCTAATGATGAAGTTCAAGCTATTAATGATATTCATAAGCACACCACTTATGGAAAGGACATGGAAGCCTTAGTTGACAACATGATAATCACAGGTATAAATTTCATTGATGAAGAATGTAAAGCATATGATAGAATTGCTAAAATTTAGTTAAAGTTTACCACGAAACTCAATGGTTTAGATAGGGAGTTGAAGTTGTGGAGTGACTGCATCCAAGATATTCAATTAATGAGTGATACAAATGTGAAAATCCTCTTGGAAAGTAAAATATTTGATGATGTAAAATTGAATTTGCCTAAGCAGTGGGTTTTTAACATTGACTGGAATATAAAGGTTTTTGAAGAAGCCATTGGAGAAGTCATGAACATGTTGAAAAAGGGGAGAGTATTTTAAATCTTGTTTCACATACGTCTTTCATGATATTCATGACCATATTTTCAAGTAGGATTCAGGAGATAAATTCTTAGTTCAGGAAATCAAATCTCAGTTCAAGACATTTATTAGAGAAGGCATGTTCAAGCAGGATACCATAGCACACTACAGGCATCTATCACGGAAGCTAATAAGGATTTCTTAGAAAACATGAAGTTTGGAAAGGAGATGGAGAAGTATCTGGGAAGTTCAACTCATGCAACTGCGAATGCAAAAATTCCCCGGGGCATAGATGTAGCAGAGGCGTTGAAAAGATTCAGAAACCAAGTGTTGAAAACAAAGAGTTTTACAAGAATTTCTTTCGAACGTCCCAACTCCTAGTTCTTAGTTTCCTATTTTATTCAAAGTATCTAATTAAGATGGTTATTTTCTATTTAACCATATGTTAGGTAAGAAAAGGACAAACTGATGTTTTAATAATTAATTAAAGATATTAATCTTTGGGTTAAAATAAGGGAAACTAAAAAAGGTTATTTTACAACCGTCCCTAAAGCTATTTAAAGAGATTTTCATGTCATTTAGGGGGATCAAATTTTTGATGTCTAGGATGTAAAATCACTAAAGTTTTGATCAATACAGAATAATTTCATCTTTTCCTGTGCTCTATCTTCTTTGTTCTCAATTTGACTCATAAGAAGCTATGTGTATCTGAACAGGTACTTTATGTCTCACAATTGATGTTGAGCTTAGAACCTTGTGTTTATTGCTTATGCGTCCCGTGTTTATATACACATGGTTTAAATCTTGTCACTTTATAAATCATAAGTAAGATATCATTATGCAATCTATGTGTCTGAAAGTGCTTTTCTCTTTACTTTTTGAATTTTGCTTCATCTACTTCCTCTTTCTCTGTATTGAAAATCTATGTAATGAAGACATCTAAAGCATAAAAATCCTCATTAAAATTATGATACCATGTACATTTGTAAATGAATAGGTTTACTTATTTTTTGTGTGTTTAATAAGGGAAAATCTCTCATAAAGAGGAGGGATTGTTGTCCCCTGATTGTTGGTTTTTTTCAAGATCAAATTCTACAACCAACATAGTCAATAGTGCAAATGCCATATTAGATAATAAGTAGTTGAAGTTTGGAATAATTTTTGTACATTATAGAGATTTTGGTGCATCTTTATGCTACTTCTTAGTTTTGTGCATTGTGTGGAATGACGGACTAAAATCTTGGTTTTGCTTATCGTGGGGCTATCGGTGAGACATCTACTCGATTGTTACCAAAATATATCAACCTTAAATTTGATGTTATTTCTTTGAGAACACAACTTCCATTATGGAATAAATAAAAATAATGAATTGCATAAGAAATATGTGTTAACTATATCATCAACATAATATAATCAATAAAATTAAACAAGTACATGCTGATAAAAATGTGTTGGAAAGTATAACTAAATAGGAACTTGCATAGGTAAATGATATACTTTATTTATATACCGTACAAATAAATCTACAACAAGAAAACAAGAAAACAAGACTAACAAGTTATTCTCATAAACACAAGTGCTAGATATAAATCCACTTAAGTTATTTCTTATGACGTACTTTGTACTAGACTAAATTAATCATTTAAACAATAATAAAGGAATACTGCATCTGTGTGTAACTATACAAATCCAACAATATCATCTTATGTTTTTTATGTGCAAAGTATTACCCCAAAATGATAGTGTCCAAAGTCCAACACAGTAGGGAAAATAATTTTGAGCCGACTATCCTAGCAACATGATCGCATGACCCTCATACTAATGACCATAAGATGCCATACCGATGGCATAGATGCATAACTGTCTGCAAGAGTTGCATTGTCCTCTGGGGCATCTAGTCTGTCAACATAGTCACCATTTTTCTGACACAATCACGAAAATCCATTACCGAGGCCGATCCGAAGGCAAATATTAGTAGATAAATGATGGGACGTGGAAAGGACGTTTGAAGTTTGAAGTTGGCAACATTTAATGCAAAGAATACATGCGCCATATGGTATACCCGATCAAACAAGGAACAAAACATGCATTTGGCACCAAAACCATGAGCTTTGTAACTTTACTCACATGATTTTGGGAGAATTAACGAGAAGGTTCCACTACTCAGAATTGGGGAGAAGCATTAGATATTAAAAAAAATTCAAGTGTTATGTGATGTTCATATTTTAAAGTTTTTCACATATATACATTTGTTATTATTATTCTGTTCTATAGACTTGTGAAGTTTTTTTAGAGGAAAACACATACTTACAGTATCAATAGCAATATGCACACTATGTGTATACCACAGAAGAGAGATAAAAATACACAAGAAATATGCACATTCTGATATACTTATAGTATCTATAGAAATATTCACACTGTGATATGCACACTAGGTGTGGTATTTTAGATTGTGATATGCACACTATGTGTATACCACAGAAAAGATAAAAAAAAAATTGTGTATAAAATTGTCTTCACATATAGACATTTAAAAATTGCTATAAGGCTATGCGATTTTCTGATTTTAAACTTGTTCACATATAGACTTTATTTATTTTATGTTTTGTAGAGCAATCTTCTGTGAAGTATTTATGATTTTGTTACAAAATTTTCTTAGAAAACCATGGCTGCCATGAATGAAAAATAGAAAAAGGTGTCTTTAAAACATGGGTTAGGAAATAAGTAGACAAAGAAACCTACTACTGATGCAAAACTCCCAAGAAACACTGAGCATTAAAAGGCTACCTTCTTCATGATTCATTATAAAATCTGGCCTAAGAATGTGGCTAGAAATCACCCTGCAACAATCCTATATGGATTATGTGAAGAGACCAAATCCTCTGGGACCGAATACAACCTCGTTACATACACGTAAATGTGAGACCATTTATATACCACATGTTTCAAATGCCAGTATCGTATAATGTTGTTTACGATGTTTTTCACATATGCACAAACATGACACCCTATGTACACCACATATTTAGACTAACAACTTCCTATTACGTTACTTGCATCATTTTTCATATGCATGTAAACGTGACACCTTGCGTATACCAAATATTTCGAATAACATTATCAAATAATGTGTTTGTGATGTTTTTCTCATAGGCACAAATGTTAGACCCTATGTATTCCAAAAATTTCAAATACCAGTAAACTATAACGTTGTCTGTGTCGTTTGTGATTAAAAAATCCTATTTTTGGAGGAATAAAGTGTCGATATAACACTCAGAAATATGCAATATATTATGGCTAAAAATGACACCTATAGTGCTTCAAACATTCCCAGATCTATTTTCTTTAATACATTAAAATCAGATAAAGAGAGAGAAATATAAAACAGGTCGGAAACACCTTCCAACAACTACATATAAACCTCCAAGTGGGTCACTCTAGCAAGGAATAAGAAATACAATCACTGTTGTATTTTTATTCTTCAAACCCTTGTAGAAATATGTAAAATCCATCAATTCAACTGCTGGAAAAAACTCGAGTATCCAAACATTTGTGTATATCACACTATGTGTGTATACCAAAAATCCTAAAAAATATATAATGCATGAAAAATGTGTAAACCACACACAAACATTAGGTTTTTGGTATACACACATTTTTATATACCACAATCCTAAAAAAATTATTTTGCATGAAAAATATGTAAACCACACACAATCATGCAGCATTCCTGCATCATGACATCTATCCTAGTGATGAATTCGCATGATTCATACCACATGCATGTGTGTGGTATACATAATTTTCATGCCTTGGATGTTTTTAGGTTTGTGGTGTACACAAATATGTGTATATCACACTATATGTGTATACCACAAAACTAATGTTTGTGTGTGGTTTACACATTTTTCATGCATTAGATTTTTTTTAGGTTTGTGGTATACACACATAGTGCAGTATACACAGATGTGTGTATACCACACTATGTGTGTATACCAAAAACCTAAGAAAAACTATGTGTGTGTAGCCATGGGTGTTTCTATTACACTTCTTGACTTGTTTGTCACATACGCATAAATGTGACACCCTGTGTATACCACAAATTTTCAATACTACTTTCATATGACATTGTTATTCCAAAAAAATTCACTCCTAGTATCCTATGCAATAAAAACATTAATTTAGAATTTTATATGATAATTTACTCATGGTTTTAATTTTTTGTAAATATTTTCATTTTATCTACACATTGAGGTATATTATTCTTTCTCCAAACTACTAACCCTTTGTTTTATAGGATGATCATTCCAAGACATTTGGGTTTATAAATCAAATTACTAAGCTTTGTGTTGCAGGGCCTACTCTTGAAGACCCAATCACAAAATATTTATCATTTAATTATATTACATTACATCATCTTTATTGTGTGTTTTGTATCATTTTTTGTTTATCCCAAAGGTTAAACCATGCATGCCATGCATGCTCTCCTCTTGCATCTTAGGATGATCTTGAGGATCAAAAGTGGCTAGAATTTTACTTTTTTTTAGGGGAAACATGACGTGGAAGTGGAATCCATGCAATTTTTGTAGTCTTAGGAGTCTTGTGACCGTGGAATTCACCTCCATGTATGTAGACACACCCCATGTTCCTAATGGGGTTTATAAATTCTTGGAGAGATGTCATTATTGGCTAAGTGCTTGCTTGTTTTAAGAGCGGTGTGAAGTGAGGAGCTTCCATGTCCCAAAACCTAGGCCTCAGCAAAAATCCTTACAACACGGACTTGGGCCCCATGTACCACAAGGTATATCAAGTACTTCCCTAGTGAGCTCGTATATCCTAGTCTAGGAAACCTTTTGGCTGCATATCAAGATATTGTGCAAGGAGATTACACTCCCCAAGATCACTCACTAGCCGACCCCACATTGGTACATAGGTGGTGAGCTAAGAGTAGCACCCCTCAGTGTGTGGTATAGAAAGTGGGAAATATCTTGATTTTGATCCTACTTGAATAGTTAGGGTGTGTAGTGCATGTTGGTTGCTTGCTCGTGTAAACCACTAACCATCATATCACCTTAAATTTTTAATCAATCAAACATCATCATAATCGACCATCCTTAATCAAAAAATCCCAACCCAAATCCCATCACCATCCTTAATCAACCAGTCTAATGTAAACATGACAGTCTATGTATACCACATATTAACAATGGTTGCAAGCTTGAATAAGTGTTGGTATTTTTTATTCTCTCAAAGTCATTTTATGCCCTCTTACTTCCTTCTAGAAATTTAAATTTACATTTTTGATCATAAAACATGCATTCCTCTTAATCTAGTCTCACTTCAAAACTCTTTGAGGACCAATTAAACACAAAAATCACCCTACAAAGTTTCATCCAGTAAATCTACACCCATTTACTTTTATACTTCCTTTACTATTTTTGCCAATTTCTCCCAATTGCCCTTGGTTAGTGTCAAATCAGCATGTACAAAGAAAAATATCCACTTTATGCATATGTAAAATAATTTTCACATACCCATTACCCTTGTTATGCTTTTTACATTTTTTCTAGTGTTATCTCTAGTTCCATCCCTCCAAACACCTTTTTCCTCGTTTCCTAAGGTTCCTTTAGACTTACCTGTGGTTTAGAAGTCATTTTTTAGTCTTCGTCATTGATACTCTATTCCAACCTTAAGTACTCCTTACATTCACTAATTAAAACTTGTTTCCGCTCTCTATAAGTTCCTTTTACCTCAAATCTCCTTTCTTACTTTTTTTCCAACCTGTTGCTTCTTAGGTTACCCATAACTTCTAAGAGAATCATAGCAACTTCAACTAATCATCAAAACAAGAACAAACTATTCACTTCTTTCATTAACTTTCAGGTGTACAATAGCATATATTTAAATGTAGCAAGTAATTTTATTCCATTATGCATGCTTTAAGCTTCAACTCATATACAACCTGGTTCTCTGGACCACTATTCAAGCTCTCACAATCATCATTATCTCGAATTCAAGAAATTGATCTAAACTTCTTCTTGTTATCTTGTATTTACTTCTTGTCCAAAATGTTCTTAGTCAAAAAAGTATCCAATTTGGTTTATGGCTTGGCTAGACTAAATATTAAATTTGTTTGTCCTTTACCTTCCTAGTGCTATGTCATTCACTGAAATTGCACCCTTTGTTGAAGCTCAATCTTCAGCACCATCATTGAACACCCTCATAAGCCTCCAAAGAATGGAGAATTCGCCTTTTGAGCAATCTCAAGTAACCTAGCTTTTTATCTCTTTACTCAACCCACTCATCATTCTCCCCTAATTCAAACTCACTAACACAGTCTAATCATTATTCCAGGAATTCAAGGGACTAAGTTGAAGGAAGAAACTTCTAGAAATTTGTCAAAGGTGATCCACCAAACCTTAGAAACAGGGTTCTTGAATCATACTTAGGTGTTAGAAGGACACATATAATATTCTGTGAAGTTCCTTTAGTTCATATGTGCATAGAACTATGCTCCTAAATTTTTCATGGACAAGATTGAGCAACAACGTGCAAAATACTTCATCTTTTGAAATATTGACATAAACACTTACTACATTTTCCCAAAGTGAAAGAGATCACACCTACATATACTATCAAGGACTTATCCATTTACAAGGTCACAGAGCTGAGTGAGCATGAAACTATCACCCATTACGCAGTATTTAGGGTCCTAGAAAAAGCTTCGAGCTCAATAAGGCTTTCTTCTATCACCTACTTGCAGAAAAATGACCCTATTCCCTTACTGCTTTTGTACAATACCCTTCCTATAGGAAATGGAAGGAGAGAAGATGAATCAGATTGCTTTTGACCCAATTCAATGACTGGAATCACCTGCCGCTACATCAACCAAGGACCAATATTCCTACTTTTTGTAGACAAAGCCCATGGGCACTCTTAGGATTATTTGAATTTTACTCCATCAAATCACCTGGGAAAGAGTACATGCAATGTACAAACTAGCTATAATGTTGGTTGTTAGGGATGGTTGCATTCATGGCATTGAGATAGGCGTGGTTTCACAATATGGTAGCTTTTAAAGGTTACCCGTGGTATTCTTTACTCAATTGGCTCCTTTTGAGAAGTTGCCGGATGATCCCATTTTCTCTGCAAAATTGAATTGGGTTCCGTAGTCTCCCATGACGTCGTTAAAAGGCAGGGTTTGTTTACTGAATGATCTTGATTTGCACACCACAATTTTCTTTTCAATGGGTCAGAAGGATTTGTTATTTGTAATTGGAATCTTGTTGCACACTTTGCACAATTCTCTGCAGCAACCTTTTGCACAAGTTTTGTTATTGGCTCCCAAATTCTCTTGCTCTGCGGATAACCGCTCCTTTGGTTCGTTATTCCTAACTTGCAAGACTACCATATTTCATTCAAGTTTTGCTTTCGCGCGGGTGCCAACGACCTTTTATCGTTGCAAACTTAATTCAAAAGTATTGTTCATAGTAGATAGTGGAAAGGATGTGCATGTTCCGCGGTATTTTACCTTGTGTTTCGCATAATCTCCAATTTCCGTTGTACACTACATTTCTTCATTATGGAACCTTACACAATATAAATCACAATCTCAAAATTATATTTACTCTTGTTATTTGTATAGACAAGTATTTACAAAAAAATACAGGGAAAAATAATGGAGTATTTTCTACAAGAATTGAAACATTAAATATTACATGGAAGGCTAATATAATGACTTATAAATACACATATTTTCAATATATCTCGTGTAGTTACTTTAGGAAAATACTGACACGTGTATTATTATATCCTAGATCCTGACACTTGTTATAAAAGAATTAAATGAAAAATGTTAGCAAACAGAAATATGCAAAATCCTTATTTTACTGTGATTATTACATAAGATACAGTCATAGTATTCCAGCACACACAAGGTTCAAACTCCTATATTTAAAGATTTTTTTATTATCCCTAGCATGTATATACTCTAACAAGATGGTAGCTAATAATATTAACATTTCATGGTTTATTCAGGAGTTTGAAACAGTCGTAATCAAAAATAACTCCTTTTTTAAATGCAACTCAAATGTATCACAAGAAGTACTTCAATGCGAACATCTCAACTTCAAAGCAAACTTATACAATCTTGAACCTACAAAATGAGACAATACAGAACCATGATCATCATTTACCAACATTTAAAGGGAGACAAAATATATTTCACACAATATAAATCTTGAAGAATTTGATCAAAGCTTACATTCATGAACTCTAAACTCCTTTGCACACAAAATACTCTTCACTTCTTCATATTGCAATCCAAAACAAAATTCTTGTTTATAACTGATATATTTATTACATAAATTGTCTTCTTAGGCTCTCTCCTAGCCATTCCCTCCTAATGAAATCTGAACTAACTCTCCTTGAACGACAAAGTCTTTAAATACCTCCATACTAGCTCAACCCTATACTGTTTTAAACTATGAATTGTCACTAGTCATTACATATTTTAACACTTTCAGTTATTTTCTAATTATCTCACTTTTATGTGAGTATTGACACAATTTCCTAGCATTCCTTGACTTAGTAAACATGGGAGATTCTTACAGGAATACTAGACCGCCTACACATATCAAGTATCATGATGCAAGAATATTTTTCAGAATCTCCATTATAATTTCACATCAAGTGAAAATATTATAGGGAACTCCATACTCACATTACAATTTTATGAAATCTAGACTCCCTTACATAAAATGTCATGAGTTCTAATGGACTTCTGAAATGACTCAGGACTCACTCCATGTTGATCCCCTTAGACCTGTAGCCTACCATTCAAGATCATTGCCACTATGATCTCAAAGGGCATTTGGCATTCACTTCATTGATGCTCAGTCTCAAGCTTTAAGTTTCCCAGTAGTATTTCCCTAATGCAATTTCGCAACAGTGGCTAGAACTAGTTTATGTGGTTGTTTAGATCAATTTCAGCACATATGACTTGCCTCCATATTCCATTATTTTATGTCTACTTAACAATAAATGATTATTATAAGCATCATATAACTGATATGTTAAATACCCCTGGTCACTGCGCCCCAATTTTTTCCCATTATTTTGATTTAATCGTCAAAAAAAAAGACTACGAGACAATTACTACCCTAGACATGTCTATGAGTTAGGAAATTGGAAACCAAATTTTTCTCAAGACAATTTTGATTAATGGAAGATGATTGGGGAAGACAATGGTCAATTTTCATCATTTGTGCGGAAATCCCTCTAATTATTATTTTCATGCCTTTATTAAAGGGGAATATTTCTATAGCTCCGAGATTCATTTATTATGCAAGATAATCAAGGGCCACCCTGTTACAGAGGAAATCACACCACCAATGTTACTTTATGTATCAAAGGGTTTGTTTATATTAGTATTTGTAGGATTTGGTCATCCTAAGGAATTGTATCAAATTCAGATTTCATAGTTTAGCTCTCATATTTCAGATTATACCATTCACTATAAAAGGGTTTGCTATTATCCAGCCTTTGTTCTTTTTGTTCCAAAGGGACATTAACTCACCTTTCTAGTGAATCTAATTTTAGGTTTAAAAAAAAACAGTGACATGTCAGTTCCATTTCAATGTTTAGATGGTTCCTACATAGATCTGGTATCATAACTCTTATACAATGATCATGTATCAATCTAAGAACATGAGTTTTCCACTGGTCGCTAAAGGACACATATATTAGATCCACGACATTGCTTTTGATCAACATCTATCATTTGAGATGTTAACATACATCTACAATCTCATAGAGGATTTCCATGCGGGGATATCTCTTACATCATTATGGAAAGGAACTACACATTTTGGTGAGGATTCTGCGATGAGCTGATTAACTAGGAAATAGGATTAGAACACAGTCAGGAGGGTGACAATCACTTACTTTTCCAACACAATCCTTTTTCCTCAATATTAGTTAATACCCATGGCATGTCCTAAAAAATGGGATACAGTTTTTTGTACATGCATGGAGTTCATGAGGGGATTTGACATTGTGAAAAATTCCAATATCAATGATGCTTTGTATATTGAGGGTTCGGTCAATTCCCACATTGTCATCTAACAATTAGATTTGTATTCAACTTACATTTATGTATGGGGAAATATTGTTGTCTCATTTGGAACTACACCCTAAACCTTGATATCTGGATATTTGTGTTTTAAGTCCATACTAATCTTTAATTCTACATGTCACAACATTTTAGCTACTTATAGATTGTAAAAATGTTTTTTTTTTTAACTTGTTTTTCGTGTTTGCATGGACCTACCCTTGTTAAGCTCTATATGGAAATCCACATAGTGCATGGATTTTACATTGCTACATCTTTTAGCAACGTCCAATGGGACCTCATTATATCGGATTTATCTCTGAAATAGCAATTGCAAGAAAAACATCCATGTTTTCTCATCTACATTTTTGGCACATCCAATGGGACCTTTTTACTTTATAGGGAAAAATATACCTAGATTCGGCTTGGTGTCACTTAGATTTCACCCTGAAATCTGCGACTACCCTATCCGAAAAATTTTCGTACTTTTAAAATAATGGGTCGTTTGTTGTTTTTATTGCCTGAAAGTTCCTCTATTGCGTCAAGATAATCCCAAAGAACCATATTAGCCTTTTTCGCCAAATACCCAGATGCCCAAAATTGTTTTATTCTGTTGTAGGAATTTGTCTGCGGGAAATTTGTATTTAATTATTTTGAGCCCCGTATGAGGCTATTTGCGCTCTGTTTTAACTCTATTATGAGCGAATATGTTATTATTCCTATGTGCCAGAAGGATTTTAACTTATTTTAAGTTTTGGGTTTTATTTGTAACTTTTGACAATTTTTCGTGTTTTTGTGGTGTCCCATTTTGTTTTTTGTGAAATTTCTCTGGAGCAATTCCCTCGCCGGGTAAGCCCGATTTTTGGCCTGGAGCAGCTGGAAAATATACACGCACATTATGCCCGGAGGAAGTTGTTATCGGAAGTCTGGATCACTGGGAAAAAAGCGAAGTCGTGCACAGAAAAGCCCCTGCGGGGATGGGCGCATTTTTGGAAAACAAAGGATTTAAGCTGCGATGGGAAAAATATAAGCCGCAGGCAGGGTGGGAATTTTATACCTGCCTGGCAGGGTACTTTTTCCCGTGTTATAAAAGTCACTTAAGCTGCAGTGGGAAAAATAGAGGCTGCAGGCAGGTGGGAATTTATTGCCTGCCTTACAGGGTAAAAATTCCCATGATGAAATAAAAGGAAAGTGACTTAAGTGAAATCATGGGATTTTAGTGCCTGCCTTGCAGGTAAATAATCCCATTGTCAAAGTCAAAGTGCACTTAAGTGGATCACGGGATTTTGGTGCCTGCCTTGCAGGGTAAAGAATCCCATTATTTCTTAAAAATAGAATTCTTGTGCAAAAAAGTGCGCCCAAGCTTGGAAGTGATGATGGAAGGTCATTAAATCAAATTATTTATTAATAAAAGAAAAAGGCGCCCAAGCTTGGAGGAAACAAGTCAAAGTTGGAAAAAATAAAGGAATTAAATTTATTAAATTTAATTTATTTACTGGCTGCCCCCTTCCTCTCAAAAAGTGCGCCCCATTTGGGTATTATTTAATGTTTTTTAAAGCATTAAAACATTAAATTAATTTCTATTTTCAGTGGCTATGGTCAAAGCACACTGTGAAGCTTGAGTGAAGTGCTGTGTGAAGGATTAAATTGGATTAATTTAATTTATTGGATGGCTGTCCTTAAACATGCTATTTTTAAAAGAGAAAAACATGATTTTTAATTAATTAATTGCCTTTAATTGTTAGGGCAATTATTAATTATAGAATTGTGAAGGTTATATAAGCATGGACAACCATATGGGTGAATTATTTAATTCACAGGTGAAGAATTGCAGCCAAGTGGAAAAGTGCGCCCCCATTAAAGGAAGGATTTTGTTCAGACAAGTGCTAACAAGGCTAAAAGCTTCCAGATTTGGCGCATGCTTTGGAGGAGATTGATCTTTGTCTGCATAGTTGTTTTCACAGGTGTTACAGGAGCTCAGGTGTTGATTGAAAGGATTCATGCTCTCTTTATGTGCAAATTAAACACCAATTTTTGGGGCAGCAGGCTTGAAAAGTGCAGATTTTTATAATTTAAATTCACTATTCATGCTCCAGTGGCCATTTTTGTCTGAATAAATTGCAGGAATTCATTACAGGTGCTTTACAAAAGAAAAGGAGCTTTTATCAACGTCCAATACATTGCATATATCCTTCGAATCTAAAGAATTGTCCAGATCTGCACCAATTTTGAAGAATTCCAGTTAAATAAGAAGAAAAAGAATTATTCAGACAAAGATAGACAAAGCTTATGGCGAAGAAAGATGAAAAAGAAAGCACAATGGAGTCATGCATTGCTTCTAAATTTTTAGATATTGGAAACACGGATCTAGGCTCGGAACCTCTTGCTAAATTGATAGACAGATCCAGAGCAGGAAAGACTTCACTCATGCGTGCAGATTAAAAGCAGTGGAATTATTCGAGCTGCAGCTTTTCCATCCACAGCCCAGTTGCCAGAGTTTGTTATGTAGGTGCAGATCCATATCCAGATGCAGATGCAGATGCAAATCCATATGCAGATCCATATCCAGATGCAGATGCAGATGCAAATCCATATGCAGATCCATATCCAGATGCAGATGCAGATGCAAATTCATATGCAAACCCAGATCCAGATCTTATAGTTGCAAAAGCTTCTGGCACAAAGACTTCATCCTCTTGTTTCGAATGCAGCCCATGAAGAAGACGGTGCGTGGAAAATTCCTTCCAAGATCTTGTGCATGTGCTCTCACCTTCCAGTTGAAGCCTTCATTGAATTTTCATTCACCCTGAGTGCTTTCCAGAATTTTTAATTGCTCATATGCAATTAAAAATAAGGATGATGAGTTATCTACGGCAAACATTGCATTGATGCATGTACTGGAGAAGAACTGCAAAAGCTACAAGGATAAAAGAGAAGACAATGTGAAGGAAAAATTCCAGCTTGCTTCCAATTCCAACTGCTTGCAATTCCAGCTTGTTTCCAGATCCAGCCGCTTCAAGATCCAACTAATTCCAGCTTGTTTCCAGATCCAGTTTAAATCAGCTGCATGCAGACATGAAAAAGGATAAAGTCAGCTTTCCTCTTCCTTCTTCTTTCATCCGACAAAGTCAGCTTTCCTTCTTCCTTCTTTCCTACGACAAAGTAATTGAGCGATCAATTCAATTATACAACTTAAGTGATTGGTTTTAAAAGCCATTACTTGAAGAAGTCAATTACTTGGAGATAGGTGGCGGACATGCAAAATAGAAGCTTCTATTTTCAGTTGCAAATCATATATGTCATGCAAAGAGGAATTCCAGGAAGGAGATTGCCAGCTGTTTCTTTTTCGACTTCCACATGTGCCAGTTCAACTAAAGCTTCCAACTTGTAATTGCCCCTCTACATTCTATAAGTAGAGGAAGAACCTTCGGGTTAATAATCAATCAAAATTTGTGAGAAGCAATCTTGTGTTCTAGACTTTGTGCTGAACCCTTGAGAGCAACTTGTAGCAGAGGAATACAAAGGAGCAGGTTTCCGGAGAACTTTGTGTCACGGTGTACTGTGTTTCTTGCTTTTAAATCTTAGATCTCTTAATAGACTTTGTGTTATTTTAGATCTGGATCTAGAGCTGCCTTTGCTTTATAATTCTGTGTGTTCATATCTATTAAGTTTCTTCTATGTGCATGCAATTAGCTCTGCTATCTACTAATTGGGATGCACATCTTCCCCATTTCTCCTCTATATTTCCTTTACTTCCTTCTTCTATAATTTTCCTTTCTTAAACAGCTGCTTACTTGCTGCAGAACTTCTTAGTTATGGTTCATGAACTAAGTAGTTAAAGTAAAACCCCTGATAGATAAAAACACATTTTATTGACAAATCTGACACGGGAGCCTCACCGGTTAAATGAGGGAGATTTATCTCATGACTGCCTAGGTTTGATGCTATGCAGAAAATCTAGCCAACACTGAGGTTCTTGTTACATGGGTAGTTTCGTCCCGTAATAAAGTGGACGATATATATGCATGGATTGCTGAAGTCTACACGAGGGGGGAAAATGAAAAGGATGGATTGACATGTCAATGCATTCATTACAGATGATGCAGATTCTGAAATACAAGCTATAAAGTATAAATTTGCTGATAAATTTTTCTATAAATTTAATACACACAACTTACATCCCTAATGATGTTATTTGTGTATCAGAGCTATATTCAGTTGTCGTGTCTTATTATGCATATGGCATGTTTGTAGGGCCTGGCTAAAGAATATTTACAAGTTTGTTTATCTTCATTTTTTTAATACAACCTTTACAGGATTGGGTTTCTTTTTGTTGTTTTGCATTACTTATTGTCATGTGACAAATTTATTTATAGGTATACGAAGGAGGTGGGGTTGGTTATGTTCCAGAGACTAGGCGACACCATGTGCACCATCAATGAAAATGAGCACATGAAATTTTTCCTCATTGACGAGTTTATGGAGGACTTAAAAGAGGAGACCGCCTTTATGGAGTATTTCATAAAGTCGTGGCAACAAGACAAATGCATTGGTAAGTGCCAACTACATAACTATGTGTAGATTTAATAATTTTTAAGTCATCTCTAATGGTTTTATTATTTCCGCGTGCAGACTATGTGTTCAAATAATTTCCACAAATTCACCCATGCCAATCAGGATATGCATGCAGTCCATAGAATCTTACCATTGTTTTTTGAAGACCAAATTCTTGTACGATCGAAGAAAGAAATGCATAAGGAAAATGGATTGGTTATTGTACACATTGGTGTATCGGGTTGAACCCCATTACAAACATAAGAGGAAGTTACAAGTATCAGGTTTCTTGAAAAATTACAAGAAGGAGAAGGAACTTTTGACTGCCACTGAGAGGGCCAGAGCAATACTAGACAATGACTGTTGTGTAAACCATACTATTCAAGGGTCTTGCATTGTTAAAAGTCAAACATCTAAGGACCGATGGTATTTCGTTTGGATATTTGGCCCAAATTTTTTATTGTTTGTGACTGTCCTTGGGCTATCAAAGGAAACATCTGTAAACATGTTTTGAAGGTGTCGCAACTTGAGAGGACACACAAGGGTAGCGAGTGTATCTACTAGGGATCACAAATTTCAGTGGTGAGGGTGTATGTCTTTCATTTCATTATTTCAACTATTTTGTACCATTTTTATCCTCCGAATAATTCATTGTACATCCTCTAAAAGTATTGTTGTCATTGTAGATGAGCATGTTGTCCATGTTGTGGAAGTAGTTGAATGCAGTTGCGATCTGAAGATGCTTCATCAGAGCAGCCCCGACATTGTCATTGATACAGTAAGTAATTTATTATGAATGAATAGTGGTTGATATATCAACGATTTATCAATTACTAAATGAATTTTACTTTTTGGTGACAGTTGAGAGTGATGAAGGAATTTAGGAGGAAACACAATATCTTAGTCCTGAGCAACATGTTAGAAACCATGGAAATGCATTACAAGTGCTCAGTCAATCTAAAGAGTTTTTGAAATCATTATTAGATGTGGTACCAGACAAGTGACGATTTTCTTTTTTTACTTTTGGAGACTGTGTGCAAAAATTTAATAAGCTTGTACACGAGTTTGGTTCATGTCCATTTGATTTTGTTCCAGATTGTAGTGCAAATGAGACTTCTGGTACCCGTATTTTTGGCCATGGTTCAGTGCAAGTAGGCAATCTCGAAAGAGGAAGTAAAAGGAGATAATGATTATAGATTTAAATATTGATGCTCAAGAGTATGAGGAGTATACATTTCCTGACACAACTTGTGGAAGGAAACTACTCAAGAAAACACAAAAATAGTCTCGGTATAGCAATTAGAGAAAGTTGTGAGGCTATTACAGAGAGTTTGGGTAAGTATGAATATAATGTGATTACAAGATGTATTCGTTGGAATTCACAACACTTAAATTTGTGTTTCGTGATTTGCAGGTACAACCCCCTTTACCAAAATTCATGTTCCATGTCATTGGCTCTCTTTTGGAACATCGAATGCATCTTGAAGGTATTTTTTGTCTTTATGGAAAATAATGTTAAGTGCAGGGTTTTTTCTGTTATGTGGATTAGATAACCTTGTTTTAGTATGATTACGACCAATAATTTTTCATGGTGCTTCATTGTGCTTAAGAAAAATAATGGTAAATGTTGTATTATGTGCGTTATGAGTGATACACATTAAACTTTTATTGTATTATGCGTATATTTTGTGATCTTGTATCTGATAATGGTGGTATATATTTTTTTTTGCATCTTATATGGTAGAGGGGCATGCAAAAATCTTAAAGCTTTGAAAAAATCATTGTTATTACGACACTCCGAAGTAAATAGTCCAAACTCTAAAGCAGATAGTCCAAAATCTGAAGCAATTAGTCTAAACTCCCAAGCAAGTGGTCTAAGGTGTCACCTTCATTTATAGTTGGATGAATATATTATAAATGGCCAAAATGTAACTCGAATGCCCTCATTCTATCTCGGATAGTGTCTTAATATGTGAAGGTTTTCAAGAAGTATGCTGAGGAAGAATCTATAGGTTTTGAATGAATTTTTGTAATCTTCGACTGTGTGGTACATTTATTTGTAATATTGCAATATTGTAACCAAGAAGTCGTGCATTTTTGTAAATAGTGTAGCCTTGTAATATTCTAATATTGTAACCTAGAAGTGGTACATTTTTGTAATATTGTAACATTGTAACCCACAAATGGTACATTTTTGTAATATTGTAGCCTTGTAATATTTTAACCCAGAAGTGGTACATCTTTGTAATATGTGTAATACACTAGATATCATGCATTTATTATGAAATAAAAATTCCTTTCAAATCTTATCCTGTAGAATAGATACCGATTTTTAGATTAAATATATACATTTTTTTATCTTTTAATATATAGATGTATAATCGATGTGATTGTAGGTATAAAGGTACATCTTTTGTTCTGAGAACGGGTTGCTTTGATATGTAATGTATTTCATTGAATGAATCTGGGGTTTTCCCTCTAGATGGAAGTTTGTTGGAGAATTCATCTTGTAGTCATCTAGACATAGAGGAAATTTGGGGAGTGATTTCAATCTTAGAATCAATATACCCTGTCCACTTTGTGAGTTTGACAATCTTGTTGATACAAACGTTACAGATGTGACAAGAATTTGTGTATAACAATGATATAGGAACTCTCAAATGTAGTTTTTCATTATATCCATCGTTTGAAGGTTGTTAAGGATGCATTTTAGAAGTTTGTGTCATGAAAAGTAAGACACATAGTTTATTTTTCCTTCATTAATGAAATGTCATGTTCTGTGAATTTATACAATTTTCATGAGAAGGTGTTGGTAAAGCTTATAGTTGTAGGTACATGTCTTTGAATGCAGAGTTGTGAGGGTCTGAGAATTTCATTACATGCATGACTATGAATAATACTGATAAGGGCCATTGGTAGATATTGTAGACCTCTGAAATGAAGGTGTAAGGTGGGTTTTAGGTTGATACTTCTTATTTATTACAAAACAAAGAAGAAACCCTGTAGGGAGATTGTATGTACCCAATGTTTACATGAAATAAGTGTAAAATTTTCTAAGGAGGTTAATCTTCCTAGGTATAATAGTGTCGTTTATTTTTAAGTACTCTGACTACCCATATAGATTGTGCATTTGTTTTGAGTGAGTATATGTACTTATATACAACTACCTAGTTACCTAAGGTATGAGATGCACTAAGTGCATTTGAAGGAAGTTAATATGGTTATGAGAAACTCAAAAAGGCTCAAATCAACCTTGAAAGAGATGAGTATGATGTTAATAATCCTAAGGTGATTTGGTTTGACTGATTAGAAGTTCTAGAAACCCTGATCTGTACATACAAGAAGATAAATCCATTAAGCTATTTATTATTTATCACTTTCATCACTTTCAGGTAAATTTATTAGTTGGTCCTCCTTGGAAAAATCCTCCACAATAAATTTTAAGTATTAGATCCATCCTTAGTATAAGTTATAAAAAATTAATCTCTCTCAGGTTACACAATAGGGTTTAGCAATTTGAACTAGGGCTCCACCTTTAAAGGCACAATATTGTGAGAAAAAGCTCAAAAATTGACCTTAATGATGTTCATATAGGGATTTAAGAGATTCAAAAAGAAAATTTTCTTTTTAAGGGTCAAATTGTGAGTTATCTTTCACAGTCTAATAAAGGAAAAGAAATCACAGTCAAAACCTAGTGAAAAGGGGGTATTTTACAAACGAAGGAAGGTATAGCTTAAAGAAGTGTTAAGAATCAATTTGGAAAAATAGAAGGTTAAGGAGTTGCATAAAGAATTAAGCTTTGATATTTTACAATCATATTGAGGGTATGGAAATATAACTAATGGAAGTTTTAGAGCCATGTGAGTAGTGATAGAAGTTGGTGTGCACTAGTGAAGCAAATAACTTGATTTGAGAAGCATGTGGGACAATCTTGTATATGGGAGAGTGGAGTAAGGTTCTTAGTTATTTATTGAATTTATTGTGTATAAATGACCAAGTTTAAAGTTTCTATAGGGAAAAGGAACTAAATAAACTTGAAAAGAGAGACAGTGACAAGAAATTCCAAGCATGTCAAAGATGAAGAAAGCTTGTAGTAGCTAGTTGGTGGACAAAGGGCAGAGTTGAGTGAGTAAGTTCTCTTTAGTTTGCATTCTTGAACTATAAAAACTCATATAAATGTGTTAATAGTGATTGGAAGGCTGAAAAGATATTAGAATTCAATTAGGAAAAAAGAGGAATTTCAAGTGGAAGCTAGTGTAGAGGAATCAAGAATATTGTGGAAGGAAAAGACAAATACTTTTGGAAGTTAACAGAGATTAGATGATCTTAAACCATGTAAGCACGCGGTGAGAATATGATGATTTGTAAAGTATTGTATAGGTAGAGTGATTTAGAGTCTTGAAGATCAATTTTTTTAATTTGAGTTCACTTAGAATCTAGAACCCAAGTTTCCATAACAAGGAATGAGACTCATTGAATGTATGGAAGGTTATTAACATAATAAAAGGCATGTAAAAGGTTGTAGTCACTACATCACAATGTAAAGGTGTACTGGATCTCCAAGTAAGTGAATGGGAAAGAAATACTGTTTTTGGACAAGGAACCATTGTTGTAATTCTATTCTACATTGTGATTTATGTTTGCATGAATGTGTTCTGTGTTCGATAATAGTAAACCAGGTGAGAGAAAGAATGTAAGAACTTGTGTGCAATTATCTATATGAGAGTTTATTGTTACTGTGAAGACAAAGTTGTTAAACCCTTAGAAAACTTGAAGGCTATTCAAGAAGCCTTCAAGTGGGGATTTGATTGAATAAATATGGGAGAGGGTTTATAGTTGAGAAACCCTGATTTTTGTATGCTTATGTATTTAATCATTTAAGGGTTTATAAATTCTTCTGTGGTATTTTATTTTTAACAGTCACAGTGAAGAGATTGAGACAAGACAAATATACCTAGGTAAGAGGTCAAAATATCTAAAGGAGGGTGTGAAACTTGAATTCAAGAAATGTAAGGTGGTGCTTTGACTTTAAGCTCTAAATCTCTAAGAATTTGAAGTCTCGTACAAAATACTAGATTTTTTCTAGAATGTAGAAAGTAGACTCCGTCTGAAGCAAGTAGACTATACTCCGAAGCAATTTGAATATACATCAACTAAAGGAGACTATACACAGAAGCAAGTAGAGTCAAATTATGTTAAAAATAAGTAGTACATCCACATGTTAGAATTGGCACTGTCTTTGAAGCGATGGGAAAATATCCATAATCTGGACTACACATTTTTTTAATTTCATGAGTGTTGAGGATTTGCATAGAGCAAGAAAATTGTTTTGAGAAGCACATGACAATGACCTATGAGAATTTGTGTTTGGTTAGAAAATTATCCATCACCCATTGCTAGAAGAAATCTATTTATAAGGTTAAGAAGGTGTTGAGTATTAAGTTTGAAGGTTTTGATTGAGGTATTTTGCATTTTATACCAAAAATCATTTTCTCAGGAAGTTTAGAAACCCTCTTAGGGATTGGAAGATGAAGGGAGTTTGGAGACATTACATGTACACTCAATAAGAAAATTAAGACTTTTACTTTAAAGTAAGCTCTGGAAATTGGTACATAACATTTAATAAGCATAATAAAGGATAACTTGAAGGTTTTAAGGTATTAAGACCACACAAGAAGTCACTCACTCATATATTTCTTAGCTAATGGAAATCACTAAAGAATTTTTAAAAGTAATTCAAAAATAAGGTGGAGGAACAAAACTTATTATACACACACAAAATTATGAAAACTTCATAAAAATCAACAACATGGAAGAATACACTCTGAAGAAATTAGTCTACACTCTGAAGCAAGTAGACTACACTTGGAAGCAAGAATATTATATTGAACATCTTAAAAACCTAACATATATATGTTCACTACATATTAACTATGGTAAACTATACTCTGAATCAAGTAGCCAACACTCCGAAGCAAGTAGACTATACTTCGAAGAAATTTTACTATACACAAACTAAAGGAGACTATACATCGAAGAAAATAAAGTCAAATTATGCTAAAAATAGGTAGGAAATCCACATGTTAGAATTAACATTGTCTTTGAAGCTATGGAAAAAGATCCATAATCTAGACTACAGTCCTATTACAACAATAATTCTATTAACAACAACAAATTTGAAGCAAGGGAAGAGACAAAAAATGTTATTTATGAGAATGATGAACAATTTGTAATAATCATATTTAGCCAAAAAAAAAAGAAAAATATTTTTAGACAAAATGTTAAAGCATATTGAAAATGTACAAGAGCATATAAACCACCTTTAACTAGTATTAACTTAATAAAACTTCTTGTACACAAACAAGTTGTACAATTTTATGCTTCAATTTGAATGTGTGACTTTCACTAGTCAAAGGTAGCATGGTAGGCTACTCTGGACATATAGTATTAGTTAAAAGTAAAACAATAGAACTTAAAAATATCAATGTCATTCAACATTGGTGAACACCAACTGGTGTTAAAGTATTTAGTTGCTTCTATGCAATATCATGATGCTCGACCACATCCTTTTAGGCACTTTAAAATATGGATCTAAAATATTGTCCTCCATATATTTTCTCAAGTCAAAAATGAAGTATTTAGTTCAGAATTACACAAAAATCCCAAAAAAAAATTATATTCTTGAATCTATAAAATATACGAGTATGCAATGGAAAGTTGCAAAAGCTATGGAATGAGGCTAAAGAACCTCAAAGCTTTGATAACTCATCCATGCACCATGAGATAAGAGCTAAACAAGAGTTAATCCTATACATGCATCATAACTTTGACAAAAACATAAAAAAAACTAGCATATATACTACTCTCTACTCTTTAGATTACTTAATTAAGAAATTGAACCTAAAAAGATCAACTTAGCAATCAAAGGTGTGATGTTTGATATGAAACTCAAGCTTTCAAGAATGGAGTCTCACCATTAATGGCTTCAAGGCCAATGGTTCTCTCCATATTACTCAAAACTTGGATTATGGAGTGGATGGATGCAAGATGGGGGAGCTCTCAACAATGGAGTATGGCCAAGATCCAAATGTTCTATAGCTTAAAGCTATCACAAATGATTTCTAATGCCTTTCCAAAGTGCTTGAGAGAGAAGGACCATTTGAAAGGAAATTCTTAGGCTTGTATTTATAGTTTCTGGTTTGGAAGAGTTTGAAATTTGGGTGCATGTGGGACTAAAGTCTCAAAAAATCACTTTTAGATTAGATTAGGATAAACATGATTTAGGCTTAATTAAGCTTGGTTTAGGCTAGTTAACTAGCTAGTTAAACTTTGATTAGCAAGTGATTAGAGACTCATTGAGAGTTGGGAGGGGTCTAGATAACCAATTGTGACTGATAGATAGCCTACGAAGCCAATAGAAGTGGTCTAGAGAGAACTAGGGAGGTTTTGAATGGTCGAAAGGAGGAATGTTTAGCTAATAAGAGAGATATTAGCCAAATAAGTTGATTATAGGAGGAATACAACTGAGAAGGTGTCGTAAATGGGCATCCGAGAGTGGGGAAAGAAGGGAATTAACGAAGTGTCGTTAATCAGTTGAATGGGAGGAAATGCTAAGTGTAAGCATATTTTAGGTGTCTACATTTGCCCCTCTTTGAGGTGATGTAAGTGACGTCACTTCAAAGAAAGTAGACAAGCATAAACAAGTAGAAAATTTTGAAGGGATAGAAGAAAAATGAGTAGAATGGAGGATGCCCCCTCGATTGTCGATGGGGTGATAGAAGAACTCGATTGACGATCGAAAAGATGAAAAGAAGAGAACAAAAGAAAGAATAGTGTGGAGAAGAAGAAAGGGGATATAGAAGAAAAAGGAGTATGAGGAAGGGGGAATGAGCTAACATCCATCCAATGCCTTTTAAACAACTTTATTTTTCATCATATTGCTAATGATCTTCATCATCGGTCCTTATTAAAAAGAATGAACAAAAGTGTAGTATGACATGAAAATCCATATACGAACAAATGTCCATTGCTAAAAACACCAACTCCATGCAACATACAAAATGCAATGCAATACGAGAAAGTAAAATATGCCTAACTCCATGCAACATACATAATGCAATGCAATACGAGAAAGTAAACAAGCTAAACCTAACAGAGAAACATAACCAATGTTTTTGTTATCAAGCTTCAGTTCCAACCTATTCAAATTAACAACAAGGGTTAATGATGGTGCCCCAAGCAAGGATACATGAAAGGGGAATAACGGAGGACACTTCGGTCCTATGAAAAAGCAATGTGCACTACGAAACAGTACCAGAAAACTTGTTGTGCCCCAGAGTACAGATGAAGTAAGCAGCTTAGCTTTTGTTGATGGAGGTAGATCAAGATGATCCGTGAGTCACGCACATGAACAGGTGAGAACCAAAGAGAGACATTTTGTAGGATGATTTTCAATTTTTAGAAGTTTTCTTAAACATATTTGAATGTTTTTGTGATTTTTCTAACATATTTGAATGTTTTTTATTATTTTGAAAGTTTTCTGAAACTATGTACAGGAAGACAAGGAAGCGTGGATGCCCCTAGCGATAGATGGGATGTACAAGGGCATAAGGCCACGTGCGTACGAGAAAGGTGAAGATGAAAAAATGCCCCAGCGATTAGGTGGGAGTATTCAAAGGAAAACTCTTCACACATAGAAGCGAGACCCAAGGCCATTATGGATAGGTTCAACATGATGATGAACATAAACCAATGAAGTGTTGGAAGAAGCAAGGATGCCCCCAGCGTAAGTTGGCCTAAAATCACATGATAGAAAGGAAGGAGAAGATTGTTTTTGTGAAAGGGGACAAAGGTGTCTGAAAACATGGAAAAAAGTAATCTTATACACATGGATGTTCTGAACGAAGTAGAAGAATGATGTGAATGATATGAATGTAGCTTAGAAGCCTCACGATGAAGAAGTGATTAGCCAAAGGCACAAATTGTGAGACGAGATATGGACTAAAGTAAGAGTCTGAACAAGGTCCAAAAAAAGACACTTGGTAACATACTAATCCTGTTTACTCATAGAGATCCAGTGTGTGCACGTGGAATTTAATTACCTCTTGAAGGGAAGATTTAATAGACAACAAGTGAAGACACCCTAGCCAATGTGTAGGAATGATTTATTTTGATAGGTGATAGGTGATTTGTGAATGAATGGTGGAAGGATAGCCGTACATTGCTCCGCTGCCAGCCAGGCATCCATAGCCCCGATGGAGATGTATTTGATTCTAATCACAACATTTCTCTACTGCCAGTCAGGCATCCATAGCCCCGAATAGAGATTATTGGAAATACCCCAAGAGAGAGTAATATATCAATTTGCTTTTTCTTTTAGCTTTTAGCTTTTGATTTTTTTCATTGATTTTGATTCTTTTTCTTTCTGAAAACTTATTTCAGCTCTCTTGTTTGACAAGGGGTTAAGAACCACAAATGGCTTGATGGAAGGAGGTGGAAGTGATTGTGATGATGACATTGGCTAGTGTCAACAAATATGTCCAAAAGTTCTTCGCAACAAGTTTATTAGATGTTGAATGTGATAGGATCTCTAAGAGGTCAGTCATTCTTTAATTTACCAAGGTGATAAAAGACCAGGGTCAAATGGATACCATAGAGATAAATGTCACAAAATGCATGTGAATAGGCTAACCAAAATATCACCAAAGGGATGAAAATGGTAGGAAGACTTGCAGAATTAAGAGTAAGAAAGGGAAGAAATAACATCCATGTGTATGCAATACCTGATTGCAATGTTTGATCTTTGTACCTTTGATTTTTCTTGTGTTTTCTCAATGTTTTTTGTATTTTTGAATTGTTTTTTATTTTTAGATTTTTGATAGTTTTTGGAAAGTTGGGACCAAAAATTCACTCCATGTGATAAGATCCAACAACAATGTTTGTGACTTCCTTGATAAGGGAGACTAGGTGCATTTGTTTATCAAGACTTATGTTATCTCCGATCTCGATGATCATGGTGAGATCATACTCAACAAATGACTGTGATTTATCTTGAAACATGGATTTCGTATGTAGGGATCTTGAGTTCCCTATCCATAGGTTTATGCACTTTATGTCATACTTGATGGTTACATTGATGTGCATTCTTGAATCGCGCTTGATTTACAATTTTGAGATTGTTCGAGTTGTTGGGGGCTTTCAAGCTCTTGGAAGTTTTGACCTGAGCTTGATTAAGAAACTGTTTGGGTTTCTTATAAGCTGATGTGTGACTTGTTTGATCCCAAGAGAAGGAGAAGAAAGAGAATGTGGATGTTTATGATTGATGGTAGGAACGTGAGAAATGATAGTGGGCTTGCCCCAACATTGATAGAAGGGTGATGGATGAAAAGGATACAGTCCAAGAATTGAAGAGGATGGGCTACGAGGAGGTGAGCCACTAATAGAAGATGACGAAGGGCTACTAGAATATGGCCCTAAGATGGAAGAAGTTTGGCTACAAGGACATGGCCCAAGAATAGAAGAATATGACGAAGGGTTGCTAGGGTGTGGCCCAAGTATAGATGAGGAGGGACTACTCAGGAGGTATCCCATAGATAGAAGAGGATGAAGGGCTACTAGGATGTGGCCCAAGAATAGAAGGGAATGGGCTACCAAGAGGTGACCCACAAGTAGAAAATGGAGGGCTACCTAGGGGTGGCTCCAAGATAGAAGAAGATGATGGGTTACTCAGCGGTGACCCAAGACAAGATTTTGATTGAGGAATGATGATAGATAAGGAATGAGTTGGTAACGAGAAGATAGGCCATGGATCAATGCTAGACCCTGACATCTCATCATGCTCAGAGGAAGGTGAAGATGGAATAACAGAAGAAGAATCAAGTTCCATGACTTTAGGATCTTCCTTTATGTTCTGTCGAAAAGGATCAATTTCTTTTCCCCAATACGTGAGTGTATCAAGTTCTAGAAAGAATCCTTGTTTGCAATCCTCTAGAGGGATATCATCGTGTAGTCTGATTGTTTCTTCATTCTGAGAGAAATCAATTAGTAGAGGTTGTTTTTCTTTATTCATAGAAGGTTGAATAGAAGAAACAGGTCTGATAAGGAGGGAAGATTGATTGACAGAAGAAGATGACTCAAGAGAGGAAGTAGGATTGGAGGCAAGCGTCTCATGAATGGATGATTTGGATTTGGACCTAGATCATTTTTCTAGAAGATGACATAATGTAGGTTGGAAAGTAGGATCACATAGCCATCCATTAAGTTGTGACGTAGGAGTCGAATTAGATGATTGACTAGAGGGAATCTGAGTCATGGAACTCTTCGATGGAGGAAGAGGTCATTGAGACGACTGATGAAGGAGGTCCTGCAAAGAAAGGGAGGACCATGACTCAAGAACCTGAATTAGATGTTTGATTGACAGAACTTGGAGTCACATGAGTCTTCAAAGGAGGAAGACATCATTGAGGTGATTTGAAATAAAGGTCCTGCGAAGGAAGGGAGGACCATGATTCAAGATTTGATCTAGGGGTATCCGAACAATAGTTGGGATCCGAGTCTTCAGAAGAAGAGTGGGATTCTGAATGGTAGTTTGGATCTGAATCAGAAGAAGAAGAGTGGGGGGAACCTGAATAATAATTTGGATCAGAAGCATCCAAACCATACCACCGACTATGAGCTGAAGGTGGGGAACAGGGTACCCGAATGGGCCCTCTAGCACGAAGAACCAAACAAGGTTTAGTTGTAATGGGAATCTTTTGATTTGAATTGTTAAACCTAGGTTCCGTATTGTAGTAAATGTGAGAAACCACACGATAGTCAGTCATTGTTGGTGTCGTTTAGGTGTGAATGCCTAGACCTAGATAGTGTGATGGAACTCCTTCAAAGGGAAGGAAGTGACATGTCAATTTGGGTAGCATAAGGGCAACCAACTAGACATTTGGTAAGTATGGAGATGCATGTGCATGATTTTCTGAAGAAGGTCTAAGGAAAATAGACATTGTGATGATGTAATCTCGATGAGATCGAAAATGATTGTCCTAGAAAACAATTTTTCCAGATGAATAATCACAAGGAACAATCATGCAAGTGTGAAACACAAAGCCAATCAACAAGGAAATACACCCTATGCAAATGCGTGTGCAAAGTGATAGTTTGATGCAAAGATGATCAACACAATGTCAATATTTACGTCAAGCTCAAAATGAACAAGGTGTAAATATTAACAAAGGGTAGACGTGACTCCCAATCAAAGGATACCATGATAAGTTTAACAACCAACAAGGTATAAATGTTAAAGGGCGAGGATTACAAATGTAAGCCACGTAACCACACCAATTGGACACGTTAATCAAGCTTCACAAAGAAGTGAGATATTAGTGCCAACTTGGTATCGAAACGACACAAACAAAGTAAGTGACACTCTTCAATATTTTGGACAATGTTTGAAGAAAAAACCAAGTCAAAGTATACTAAGGATGTGCTAAAATGTGTGCAGCGTAACACCACAATACAGACACTTAGATCATGTTTACGAAAAACACGACATAAGTATCTTAATTGTGTCAAGACAATGCAAATGAGGCAACACGTCAAAGGGAGATCAAATGATGAATCAATCCTAACTATGATGATGATCTTGAAATCAAGATCAAGTGGCCATCAAAGATATAAGGACGCATCCATGCACTTTAGATGTTTAACAACTCAGCCGCAAACATGGATGAGCGTAAATGGACAAAAAAGTGGTGAACACTATCTATGACAACACTCCCGAAAGATGCCTTCTGTTGTCCCAAATGGGAAACAAGAATGCAAAGGTATAGATCAAAAGATGAAAAATAAACTAAGCACCACTTGGGCAGAGCTTCACCTCGTCCGAAGGTGAGAAAGAAGCTAAGCTAAGTGAAACATCATCTAATTTCCATGATGAAAGGCACTTAGATCCAACTTAAGTGGATTCTTTGCCTTGTTTGAAAAACAAGGTTCTGAATCCAAACAAGTTATCACTTCATGATGGCCAAGACGTGACAAAGGACTAGTAAAGTGGGCCTCAAGACAAAATGGCCTCCTTAATAAGATCTCTCAACTAGGTGTTACAAAGTCATCTAAGAGCGGGCACGATTTACCCAAAAAGTCACACTGACTAATTTGGGAGTATCTCGGCTTTGCCCCCTTCAAGTACAGTGGGCACTAATTGCATCCATCATGTACTCTTGCCAAGGTCGCGATACAGACAACTTTGTAACGCTAACTCACAAGGAAAACTAGTCAAGTGGGTAAGCGAGGTGCTTCTTGTTTCATCCACAAGGTTACACAATGGTGGACTACTTTAGGGTTCCTGGTACCACCCCCATTGTTATAGCTTAAGGCGTTATGCCAAAGGGGTTATGTTCTAGTTAAGCAGAGAGGGATGTACCCTTTTCCGAAACCTGTAATACAATGTTTTGAATATGGTGTGTTTTTTTATCTTTTTAACTTAAATGTGGTTTTAAGTGGCACACCATTTGGCAACCTGCAAGAACACATGTATTAGAAGTTTTGTGTTTGTTTGTTTTGACGCCCTTCTTTGACATGCGATTTTGGTCCTACATACCAAGATTAGTAGTTTTCCACAAAAGATCATGATATCAAAAGAGAGTTTTGTGTTGCTTTTGATTCCTAAGATCACCAAAAAAGGCACAAAGGAAGAGCATACACAACGCAGAAAACCAACTAAAACAATATATGGAAAATACCTTAAGTGTTTTTGCAGAAGGAAACTCTTTTTAGCCAACTTTGAATTTTAATCATTTTAAAGCTTTTGAAGTGTTTTGGAAGTAAAATAGAAGGTTTTTGAAACATTTTTTTATCCAAGATCACCTAAAAGGTGCGAGGTAAAGCAACACGTTTCAAAACAAATAAGAGGGTTTTGAATAGTTTTACCTTAGCTCATGGGAAACATTCTAAACCATTGTATAGATCCCTAAGAGTGTGAAAACCAATAAATAAAAAAACGTGAAATCTCAACAAGTTAACACAAATGAAAGATCTATGGTATTGGCTATATGATGGAAGTTAGTAATCTAAAAACAATGACTAGTTCTTTCCATCAACCCTTGCAAACAACCTTTGTTATTAGTGTCACAAAACCTTTCAAAGTGTTAGAATGGCCAAGAAAACAATTTTTTAGACTTTAAGATATGTTAGAAAATGAATATTTACCTAATAATGTAAACCATAACTTTTATGTAAGTCAAAATCCTAATTTTATGATTCCATTGTGTAGCTCTCTTCAATACCTTTCAAAGGAACGCAAAATGAAAATAAAAAAAAAGAAATAGAGTAGACAAAGACACTCGAGCTCGGTGACAAAAGTTACGGCCTCCAAAAGATTTATGGTGAATGTAGTTCAACGCAAACAGTGCCCCTTTCACTGACATGTGCATGCCTGTTTCAACACAGATGCGTGCCTAGAATGACACCTACGCGCACCCCCTGTAAAATCTTGTAAAAATCACAAGAATTTGAAAATTTTCAAAAGCAAATTGGTGGTGAAGTTAAAGGTTAGCCAAAGAAGCCTATTTTTAGTTCAAACCCACAAAATATACATGATCAAACAAGTTATGATTTAGCCTACTTAAAACCCACAAATCATGTAAATAACAAGCTATTTATCCTAAAAAGCATGAAAGTGGTTAGAAAAAAGCATGAATTGAAAATAAATAGCTTGAAAAGACTCCATTAATGGAGGATACTTCATGTCCCATCGGGCATGCCAAATGTATGCAATGGAAAGTTGCAAAAGCTATGGAATGAGGCTAAAGAACCTCAAAGCTTTGATAACTCATCCATGCACCATGAGATAAGAGCTAAACAAGAGTTAATCCTATACATGCATCATAACTTTGACAAAAACATAAAAAAAACTAGCATATATACTACTCTCTACTCTTTAGATTACTTAATTAAGAAATTGAACCTAAAAAGATCAACTTAGCAATCAAAGGTGTGATGTTTGATATGAAACTCAAGCTTTCAAGAATGGAGTCTCACCATTAATGGCTTCAAGGCCAATGGTTCTCTCCATATTACTCAAAACTTGGATTATGGAGTGGATGGATGCAAGATGGGGGAGCTCTCAACAATGGAGTATGGCCAAGATCCAAATGTTCTATAGCTTAAAGCTATCACAAATGATTTCTAATGCCTTTCCAAAGTGCTTGAGAGAGAAGGACCATTTGAAAGGAAAGCCTTAGGCTTGTATTTATAGTTTCTAGTTTGGAAGAGTTTGGAATTTGGGTGCATGTGGGACTAAAGTCTAAAAAGTTACTTTAGATTAGATTAGGATAAACATGCTTTAGGCTTAGTTAAGCTTGGTTTAGGCTAGTTAACTAGGGTTTAGGCTAGTTAAAATTTGATTAGCAAGTGATTAGAGACTCATTGAGAGTTGGGAGGGGTCTGGATAACCAATTGTGACTGATAGATAGCCTACGAAGCCAATAGAAGTGGTCTAGAGAGAACTAGGGAGGTTCTGAATGGTTGAAAGGAGGAATGTTTAGCTAATAAGAGACATATTAGCCAAATAAGCTGATTATAGGAGGAATACGACTGAGAAGGTGTCATGCATGGGCATCCGAGAATGGAGTGAATAATAGGGAATTAACGAATTCCAAGTGATTAACCAACAACCACACAATAGATGGTTTTTTAGGACAGTACCAACAACCTCTAGATAGTTTTTCCAGTGGATTACTAATAACCAAAATATCATGATGATGCAATAGTATCATCGACTCTCATAACATTCTTCCTTTGGGAGATTACATAGGAAAAAACATGATTATCACAACAATAGAACATATTCTGGAGATATTTCACTTTACTACATATAATAATCACAATGTTCTTAGTTGCAAGCATTGTTGCTGATCACTGCCACTCGATCTCAAACAACATAGAAAACTGCCATTGCCACTAGAAGCTGCCTTTGACTTTACTCATTTTAGGCGCAGGATGGAAATGGAACATTGGTGTCATGTTCCCCCCCATAATGTGAAATTTCCACATACAAACACTGAGAATCAAACTGTATCAAAGTACGTAATACGGAACAGATATTTCTAGTTAGATCTTGTTGCACATGGTCACCATTGCAGGTGAACGTATTTACAAGTGGACCATCTTCCAATGAAGTACGAAAATCAGAGGATCGCATCAGTTAAAGGATCACTGATAGTTATCTATGATCCAACACAACTCATTTTTAATATCCACCAAACACCACACAAAACAACATGAAAACATCAAACTGAAGTACACTAAAAAAACTGAAAACCACATTGAAAAAGATGTCACCAAATCTTCATGCGGCCTAGTCGTTAGTGACTGACAACATGACACTGCTTGTCCTCCATCCTTTGTTTCCTTTTTCCTCCTCTATCATGCTGATAGCTCAACTGGATTTAAATATGGAGCTCATTGTATAATTTATCCCCACAAGATGGATTTTGCGTACAAGCGAAAATGCATCCAATTATTAAAAAGTGAGGAATTTAAAAAAAAAAAATTGACAATTTTGAAAAATATGACTTGTTGATACCTAAACAATAGTAAATGACTTACAATGATAAATAGTAGGGTAATAAAGGAATTATATAAAAGACTTTTTTGACCCGGAAAATGATTACACAATTTTTTTGACTTTGACTATTTGACTAGACATAAAATGGTGATGAAAAACACCAACTCTTTTAGACATAAAATCATTTACAATAATTTTTGACAACTAATCAATTTTTATACATATCCTATCGACTTGATTACAAATACATTAATGGAAATACAAAAAACAAGAGTTTAATTAACAACTGAATTGAAAAAACTACCCTAAAACAATTACCATGTATAACTATAACACAACTAAATGAGTGAAAATAAATACCACGTTACCATGAATTTGTGAAAACCATGGTTTTGATTTTAATTCCCAGAAAAGAAAACTCGTAGAATGTGGTTTTAATGTGACTTCGGTGATTGTTTAAACAACAGACAATGAACAACGAGGATCAATGAGATATGGACCAGGAGATTTGAACGCAATGGAGAGAAGCCAAATATAATATGTGTCAAATTGTGGGTTGCCTTTCTTCCCTTCGAGTTAACACAATTTGGATCAACATAATTTGTAATGACAATGCGCAGATCAAACTGATTAGAATTTTGTTGCATAAAACTAATTTAGAGCTCTGTCTAGATGTTTGTAGGTCCTCTTGTGATGCGTGAGCCTGGGTAATGCAATGTGAGAAATAAAAAACTCATACCATATAAGGTTAATCTAAACTAAACGTAGAACATGATTTAATGAGGACATCGATAAGATCCAGATAATAATCCAAATGGAAAGTCTAGTGGCATCAAATGGTGTATGCATGTCTAATATTATCACAGAGTTAACATGGACACTCGTTAGACCACTAAAAAAGACATAGATGTTGACCGCAGCAAGGAACATGCCAAAAAAACATAGACACTCCTTTTCAACATCAGGCTTGGTAGAAGAATTCGATCCAATAGAGAATTCAATAGAATTCACATTAAAACTCCATGTGAAGGGGCAACCACGAACAACAATGGTTACACCCCGTATATTGCTCAAGATCTCATTTTTCTCTGATACCAGATCAAGTATTTAGTTCAGAATTGCACAACAATCCCATAATGATATTATATTCTTAAATCTATCAAATATACAAGATACATCTATTTATATAGGAATGTCATTCCTATAAATAAGGATTTCACCCTATTAATATGACCAACAACTTTACTCACCTATTTTTTCTACATGAGTTGTTACAAACAATCTCATACATACATAACAATATATGAACTCACGTAACAATAAACCATGTGAGTGCTAATAATTCCTAACAAAAAACACTTGTGTGAAGTGACCATGTGCTTTCCAATGATACACAAAACCCTTTATGTTCTTCAACATCTATTTTCGATTTATCGAATGCTTTGTCGCTCTACAATGATGATGTTTGCTAAGAAGGAATGGGGCACATAATTAGTGGCGGTCTAAACCATATTCCTATCCATTTCTTTCCTTTTATTTGAAACATTTGTGGAATCATCCTTGTAATTTCCATATCTCTTCTCATAGACTACCTTATATTTGTGGGTGAAAGTACCTCCCCCCTTTTGAAGGGAAGTTTCAATGTATCCCACATTTTGTTGCACGCTGTCAATGATTTTGTAAACTCTATTTCAGGAAGTAATTTGCAAAAACTTGCAATGATCTCTTTTAGCTTAGTAATATGATGGTCCTGAATATTGGGATGATAGGCCAAATCCCTACATGAAAAATGTTGATCTGCTGGTTTTGGAAATTGAGGCCTCATGCACAGACCTTTTCCCTTCACTTTCTCAAAATACTCATTTGTCCTTTGATCCCATTCTATTTTATTGTTCATGGTAGAAGCAAAGGCTCTTAATTGGGACTCCCCTACAAATAGATTTATTTGAAAATATGACATGTGACCCAAAAGAAGATTACACAAGCGGAATTCACACATGAGATTTTTATGTTCAGTGGAGCTTCTTGTAAATGCCTTCAAAAATTCTGTCATTGTTTATTTAAAATGGCAATTCACATGTTATTCTTGATAATTGCCACTTGTAGAAATTTTCCTCCAAGAAATCATTGTACACTGATGAAGGTCTTCTGCAGGCAAGCAATTTTTCCCCTACTTCACAGGTAACCTATAGGTCCTTTTTTTATCTTTTCCTTTTGGTTTTCTGTTTATGTCCTTTCCATCTTCTCCTATTCCAACTGATTTTTTAATGTCTCATTTTGAGACTGCAATTTTTCATAATCGTTACAAATTGCACCCCATACATTTATGAAATCCTTTATGTTCAAGAAAGTTTGAACTTCCTTATCAAATTTTAATTTAGCTTTGGAAATGGTTGTTTCTTTCTTTTCCTTGCATTGCATTTGATGTTTTTCAATTTGCAATTGTAAAGAAGAGATGAGGGTTTCTTTTGATTGTACCTTTATTTTTAGAAACTTTATTTCCTCTTGCTACTGCTTGATGATTGCTTCTTACTTTGAGAGGAGAATCACATGCTGCAATTGATCTTCTTCAACAACCCGACCTGGTGAAGCAAGGGATATAGGTTTTTCTTCTATAAGTAGAGCCTTTCCTTTTTCTATTTCCCTCGTGGAAGTAGATGGCTATGGAAAAGTGTCAAGATTCGTTTGTTCAGTGATTTCCATTTCTCTTTCAGTTGAATTTATGCTTCCCAAAATTTAAGCTGCCTCCTCGATGTCTTCATCCTCATGAAGAATCAATTTTCATTTTCTTTTTCCAGTTACTTCTCCCAATTTTATCATTTTTTTCGTTTTCTTTTGGAAATTGTTCCAGCAGATGTAGAACTAGATATATTTTTATGTCCAATTCTAGGTGCCGTAATTTCTCCTTCAAGTTTAGTGAGGGATGAATTTGATTTGGATGTAATAGATTCAGAGAGATTGTGCCTATGTTTCTTAGGAACTTTACCAATCTCCTACAGAAAAGTTCTACAATCCTTTTTTCCCTTCTGCTCTTTGATGGAGTGTTGACGAATAAGGTAAATGAGACAGTGGTGCTTAACTGATCCTTTTTTCTCTTTATATATAGTGGCCATATTGTGGATGTTGTCACACAAATATTGAGTTAAATTGACTCAATGCACTGGTTTTTGTAAACCCTATTTCAAATGAATAAGAATCTGCATTGTATCACCTCTTCAGACATTGTATTCACCTTCGCAGGTGAAATACTTCACTATCCAAAAGGTGCTTGCCCCATAGGGTTCAATAATTGTATCCCTCCTTATGCCTTTGACACTTTTTGCATTATTAAGTTCTAATTGTAGTTCACGCTCTCCATGGTCATGAAAAAGTTGAATTAGGTCTTTGTATGTAGACCTTCCTACAATTTGCAACCCTTCATAAGGAATTCTTGAAATTGCACTAATGATCTTACTATTGACAACAATCTACGTACCTCGTACCTCTAAAGACCTTCCCTTGAAATTTTTGACAAATCCTTCCACGACTACTTCCTTATAGCCTTGGAATTTCTTCATAAATTCCAACCATCCTACCTTTTCAAATAGCTCTGATACTTGTTTATCTCGCAATAAAATAGACACGGAATTTTTTTCTGAATTTTTTTATGCCCCATTCTTCTATTTCGAAACAAGGGATACACATAGCTAGAACGGTAACAAATAGTTCAGGGAATAATCTGAAGTGAGATTGAATATAGACCGTAGCAAGACTGCTTAGGGCATAATTTGAAGCAAGGGAAACATAGACAACTTTAACGTGAGGGTTTATATTTTGTAAGAAGGTAAAGGAAGCCTCAATCTTTCCTTTCATAATAAGGTAAAAGATGCTTAGGGGGTGGTTTATTATAAACACACATTATGAACCTACTAATTGATGTGTTATAATTCGATGTGTTGATAAAACTTTATTCAGATATGTCAGCTTATTGAGATGTCCAATATGTCAATTGATTGCAACATTTAATTATTATGTATAATGCTGCACAATTTACTATTTAATAGTCTAGTTTACGTTATCACCATTTACATGTTTTGTTGTTAATGTATAATTTGATGTGTTAATAAAACTTTATTCAATCCTAATTAATTGTAAATCCCAAATGCTTTATGCCCATACGTCAAAAGGAAAAAATGTATGCAATAATTCATCAAGATAATTATCTTATAGGACATATGTGCTTTACTCAACTTGCTTCGGAGTATAGTCTACCATGGTTCATATGTCGCGAACATAGATATGTCAGGTTATTGAGATGTTAAATTTGTCAATTGATTACAAATTTTAATTTTTATGAATAATGCTACACAATTTACTATTTAATAGTGTAGTTTACGTTATTGTTGTGTAGATATAATTTGATGTGTTGGCTACTTTCCTCAGAGTATATTCTACTTACTTCAGAGTGTTGGCTACTTTCTTCAGAGTATATTCTACTTACTTTAGAGTGTTGGCTACTTTCTTCAAAGTATATTATACTTGCTTTAGAGTGTTGGCTACTTATTTCAGAGTGTACTTTTAAAGGTGAAAGAAGGTAAACAAGTTGTTAAGGACGTTTGTTAACATCACTTTAGGTCTTAAATACTAAAAAATCAATGATAATACACTTGTGGATTATGTGTATTCATATGTAAAAGAGTACCTCAACTTTGAGGACAATGAACCTCTCTTCATCCATCTCAAGGATATAGTCCATATATTCATGGTACTGACTATAGACAACCCAAATCCATTGTGTTAAATTTAATTATAAATTGAAATAGTCATACCATAACCCCCTTTCATTTATTAATGAATGATCATTCATTAATTATTTACATATACTTATATTTTATTTGTCTCAACATACCTAGACCTTTGTATTATCATGTGGTAGTGTTGTTTGTGGTATACCACAGAAGAGACAAGTTTGAGCCAATTTTGGTTTTGTATATAAGTTGCTAAGTATGTAGGAGTGTCAAGTTAATTGAATAAAGGATGTATAACTCATATTTGGGTTCTTGAGACATGTAAGAAAGACATAACTCTATGTTATCCCTTAACTCAAAAGGCAAAAATGTATGCAATAATTCATTAAGATAAATGTCTTATAGGACATAGGCTCTTTACTCAACTTGCTTCAAAGTATAGTCTACTTGCTTCGGAGTATAGTATACCATAGATCATATGTCACGAATATAGATATGTTAGGTTATTGAGATGTTCAATATGTCAATTGATTGCAAATTCTAATTGTTATGAATAATGCTACATAATTTACTATTTAATAGTGTAGTTTACGTTATTATTATTGTTCAGGTCTGATTTGATGTGTTGGCTACTTTCTTCAGAGTATAGTCTACTTGCTTTAGAGTGATGGATATTTGCTTCAAAGTATAATTTTGAAGGTGAAAGAAGGTAAACAAGTTGTGAAGGACGTTTGTTAACATCACCTTAGGTCTTAAATACTAAAAAAGCCAATGATAATACACTTGTGGATTATGTGCATTTGTATGTAAAATATTACCTCAACTTTGAGGAAAATGAATTTCTCTCCATCCATATATTTGTGGGTACTAGATATAGTCCGTATATTTGTGGTACTGGATACAAACAAACCCAAATCCATTGTGATAAATTTAATTATAAATTCAAATAGTCATACCATAACCCCCATTCATTTATTAATGAATGATCATTCATTAATTATTTACATATACATGTATTTTGTTTGTCTCGCATACTTGGACCTTTGTATTATCATGTGGTAGTGTTGTTTGTGGTATACACATTGTGTGTATACCACAGAAGAGATAATAGGTGGACATTGTTGAATCCAAGATTATACATCTTCAAATTGTTAACATAAAGTGTCAAAATATTAATACCATCCAATCTTCACCTAAATAATATGGAATCCACTTTAGCTGGAATGCAAAAGCTTCCTCTTTACTATACCTTTAAGATATTGACATGAACAAAATTTTCTCGCATAACTTTAAAATTAATACATTAGAGTAACCAACTAATTTTCTTCTCTACTCTAATTGAACTACATTGCTGATAGAACTAAATCCATTCATCATGTAACATTGTAACATCAGGTAAGATTTTATTCATCATTACAATTTTTCGTAACATCGTGTAAGATTTTATTCGACATTACCATTTTATTTTATCTTCCCAACCGTCTTCCATTGAAACAAAGACATAAATCCATATAGTAACTAAAAGTAAAATACAATTATAGTAAGAACATGTGAATCCAAAACAAAAAGTAAAATATCATCAAATATTATTAATATAATTTGCACAACAAATAACTTTTGATGTTTTACAAATTATAGCAATAAACAATTTTACAAACATGTGGCTATGCCACATTTTTTAGTTTGTTTTCTCATTACATAGTTTTGAACATCCCAACGTGATTTTGAATAGTTATTTCAAATTTTTTTGTTCTTTATCACAAATGGTGACCACCTCTTAAGAGCTTGGCCAAGGAAACTTCTTTCATTTGCAACTTTACGGAAATCATTTTTTCCAGGTTTTTATGTTCCATATGCAATTGAATCAAGTCCATATTTATATTGGCCTTCGATTCACACACATCTACGAGCTCCAACCTTACAAATTTTCTTTCTTCTCATAGTTTTTTGTTTTCTTTTTCATAAAAAGAAATTTTATCTTCCAAAACCTTTATATGTTTTTTGTCAACTTCAACCATCTCCTCGTAACTTTTATGCAAGGACTCCTCTGGGGAAAACACATCTATTTGAAAGCATTATTTTAGGGTCTTCACATTTTTGAAATTAATGTAAAACAAATTTCAACGTAAATAATTTGTTACATTGCTCACCTGCAAATATATTATAATGAAATTAATCCCTTATCCTCTTTGATGCAATAGTGTCACTGTCAAACTTCTCGGCATTTTTCAATAAATATTTGATAATTCCATATTTCTTCTTGTTACTGGGCATTTTAGACCGAACCATCACATGTTTCTATATGTATTGTTTTTTCCAATACTAGAAGTCTGTCTTATCCAAAATGAAGAAATGTAATAAGGAAATTTTGAGATCATCTTTTAAAATAAATGAGATATACAATTGAAGTTAGCTCATAAAAAATGGGTTGCTCACACAAGAATAAACACCTCAACTCTGTAATGAAATAAATGAACTAGTAAAAATAAATGAACTTGTAGAAAGAAAACGTCACATTCAATTGCTGATGTGATGAATAAACCATGTTGTCAAGAAAATTGTAAAGTAGAAATTATTGAGATCAAGATGATCCTATGTTTGGTTTCTTTAGATTGATAAGACATGAGTAATAGCATGATGATGATTCAAACAAAGAGAAGGTAATGATTGACACTCCTAACACTCAAGGATTAAATAATTTGTTATCTCCTTTTGACCGAGACTAATATGTGAATGGGAATTTGAATACAAGATCTGAGTGGTATTAATAGTTTGTTATGAAACATTTTAGAATGGAAAAGGATGTTATAAGATGGACTCAAAATATTGAGGTGTATTTCACCAAGAATGGAAGATTGCGAATAAAAGAATACCCGAGAAGAAAGTGATTTCAAACTATGACCAGGGGTATCTACATGATACTTATGCACATAATCCAAAAAAGGGAAATTTCATGAGTCTTCATCATTACTAGTAATATTATGTCGATGCCAAGGGTCTCATGGACCTACAGTTAAATTTTTAGACTTTGAAACCATGCATCAAAACATTTATTAAACATTAAGTGTTCTCGAGATATTCCATCATGCACAATCTAGTTATAGTTAGGGAACAAGTTTTGAAAATGGAAACCAAGGAATTTGTGTATGAGACTTATAAGTATTAACAAGGATAGTATTTTCAATGGAATAAGGAAATTTTGACACCATCTTTTAAAATAAATGAGATATACAATCAAAGTTAGCTCATAAAGAAAATGTGTTGCTCACACAAGAACAAACACCTCAACTCTGCAATGAAATAAATGAACTAGTACAAATAAATGAACTTGTAGAAAGAAAACGTTACATTCAATTGCTGATGTGATAAATAAACCAGTGAAAAATATGAAATTACCTTAACTAAGACTGTGTTAGAGTAGGTATTTACCTTAGCTCATGTTCACCTAGGTACTTTATTTACCTTTATTGTATTTATCCTCACCCACTTATGTATGTGGATATTTCTTTTTATTTATTTAGATATTAGGGGTATATTATTTAGTTGGTAGGTATAGTTATTTCCTTGATCTATGGTATTGACTAGATCCTTGGTCTCTAGTTCTCTTCTAAATCTATGGACTTGACTAGTTATTTGATGACTAGTTCTTTCCTTGATTTATGGATTGATCTGCGACCTTGACTAGTTCTTAGATTGTTATTCCTTTCCTATATAAACAAAGCCCATTATCATTGTATTTCATTGAGTTCCATCATAATATATGATATTACTGCTCATTTATTTGCAAAGGTTTATGTAAAGTTATTTTGGCGAATTACTTTAATCTTATTGATCGTGGTATTTGATTAACATATGTGTTCTTGGCTCGGTATGATCTGGTGATCGTTCCTTTTAGATTGATGGATGGTAGCAAATGGATTTAAATCTCACTTGCAATACGAATAAAGAAAAATGTTAGTTTGTTGCTATAAATAGAGGAAATAAACAGTTCACGTGTTAAGTATTTTGTTAATTCACCTGATGGTTGAATAAAGTGGGGAGAAGACACGATGATTACTTGTTGTTATTGTGTTTCCAAATGGCACATACAAAAAAAAAGAAAAAAAGTGTGGTAGTTATACTCATAAATAATTGGCCCATTGTGGTGCCACATGGCACATTCAAACAAAAAAAAACCTTTGTGGAAAGTATAATCATTCCTTTGTGATTCCACATGGCACATTCAAATGAAAAAAAAAATGTGATTGTTATAATCATGAATAATTAACACATTACGATGCCACATGGCACATTAAAACAAAAAACATTTGTGACAAGTATAATCATGAATAATGCACCCATTTTGATACACCATGGAACATTCAAACTAAAAACGCTTATGACAACTACAATCATGATTAAATCTATCAAAAAAAATTTTAAAGCACTTGTTAATGTCAGTGTTATTATATTAAAACAAGCCACAATTATATCAATTAAAAATTTCTCATTAAATTAATGTTATTGTTTTGAAATAATTTGGTTAGTAGCATGAAATTAGTTTTTCCTCCGTTGTCTAGTACACGCAAGGGATGTAATTATTTCAAAGTATGCTTGTTTTTTTGGGTTATTATGTATCGAGTCTAGTGTCACTCATATACTTGGTGCCTGCCTTGGTTTTTTGGTGGGGACTACATCATCCTAGAAAATTTAAATAGTTTTTGTTATTATAATTCATATAGGCCAATAATAACGCAAAGTCAAAACTTCATGTAAAACATTTCCAAGCAAGCTATAGCCTGATGAGGTGGCTGGATATGATGCATTTTAGAAAGTTGCCAAATGGTATAGCTATTGACAACATCCGCCACCATGTTTGCGAAAGAGGTAGGAAATAATAGAGGGTAATCAAGATCATACACCAAGGATATTAATAACGAAGCAATCTGATGGAACTTTCTTCTCGTGGCAAGTTGCATCATCATCGACATTGTGAATTTTTCCACGGCCCACCAATTCTCCATGCATATAGACATCCACCACATCACCAATAGATGGCACCATGTCAGAAACTGCTACGTATGTAGCAAGAGTGGAGGAGGGCTGCATTATATGAACAGTTATTAGTCTTTTGAAAGAATTTTGGTAGTTAGTCCAAACAAAAATAAATTTATATATTATCAATTTATTCCTATTTTAATACTATTTATATCATAACATGATTCACAACATAGAATCTTGATTCCACTTCGCATAGAGGTTACCTATAAATCCTCGTGTACCAGAAGATGTTCCTCCCCTTCTCTCTTGAGGCCACTGGGAGACACCTGTAATCATTGCACATTAAATTAGTTTCAAAAAGTAGAAAAATAAATCATAATTAAATGTTCATGTATATGTGAAAAACATAATCAATTTATATTTAATTGCGTACTTGTAAACCGGGGTACATGTCGATCTCCTCTCTCCCATAGGTCCCAGATAATGCCTACATTTAATGAATTGTAGGGTGCAAAAGTTTAAAGAGACCTAGTGGGACTGAGTTATACTTTTAGAAGTCCTCAAGAAGGTAATAATTTATTTTACATTTACTAGTGGGAATGACCCTTTTATTTGATCTCACAGCATGCACTAGAATCAGTTAAACAAGGTTATTAGATAACAAAGTGGAGAATAAGGGCTAAGATCAAATTGGAGTATGTTAACTTGTTAAAAGGGAGTTATTTAGTGATCTAGAGATTGAATTTAGATTGTATAGAGACAAGATTCTATTCTATGTGTCTTCGATTGTTGGCTCTACACCAGTACAACTCCTTAAATTCTCAAGATCCCTTGAAAAAAATGTGCAATAATGATATGTTTCACATTTCAATCCATAATTCCATTGTTTGAGCATTTTAAATCCTCAATCATAGCCAAACCCTAGGTATGTAAAGTGAGATAACCTCCGGGAAAACCAATTGGAAAAAAAAACTTCAAAATCTTCCAATAAAAAACTAGAATTCTTGTTGAATATTTTAAAGGAGTCTGTCAAGATGGTTGCTTCAAATTTTTACGATCAAATTCAATGTTTAAGGCGTCAAATTCACATAGACTATCAAAATCTTTAGTGAAGGTTTATGGGGACCCGACTATAGAAATTTTGGCATAAAATTATTTAAACTTGATGTCATGCCTCTTAATTTCAGATGAGGCTCTATTTACATCTAGTCCACAAAATCAACTTACTAGGGAAGCACGCTACAAAATCATTCACATTATCTTAATACTTACCTCTCTTTGTAGGTTCATGTATAATTTTTTAACCAAATGCTCCTACTCACAGCTTCTAAAGATGGTGGAAGGCTTAAAACTTCAACATACATGAATCCTCTTTCTGACAATCCTCTTATTCCAAGATGACAACTCTCAGCTTATTGAGCTCTCAAATAACGTGTTACAGTGTTATACAATTTATTCATGTATGTGTTCATCTATACCATCATTGGGAATGTTCAAGTATCCATGCTATCACAATAATTGTCTCATCACTTTTTTTATATTATTTGGAAACTAAGGAAATTCATAACAGTCATAAAGATACCCTATTCATAAAACATACATTTGCATGCAAACAACAAAACTTACAAAGCTCAACATAAGAGTTCAAAAAAATTTAGTCTTACACTACTATACAAGGCATGCATCCCCTCCTATACTCCTCCACAACACAAAATTGCATATCAAACTACTATACCAAGAATGACACACAAGAAGAACACATTTTTCCCACTCTCCTCGAAGAACCCTAACACGCAAGAAGAAGAACATAAATGAGCCTCAAAATATTGTATTTGTTTGTCAACCTTCCCAGTACACAAGAAAGGATATAAGTATTGGATATTTACATTTTAACTTTACATGTACAACTTTATCTGATCCCTACCATCCATAAAAACCTTCTCACACAAACTCACTTGCATGGACTTATAATAAGTTACTAGGGAATGATGTAATCTTGAACAAGTCTCAAGATTCCTTTTTCATCAATAAATTACTCCAATCCTCACAACTATACAAACTAAAGATCTTATTAATCTTAATCCATTATACAATTACAAAATAAAAAATCCAAGGATTACATCCTTATCAAATGCAAACATACAGTCATACCTACGTAATAAGGAATAATAGTGCACAAGAATCAATATACAAGAACCAAATGCTCACCACATTTCTCAAGATCACCTTGTATTCACTCAGAGAATCAACAATATGATATGAGATTGATAAGTGTATACATATACATATGTAAATACTGAATTCATGTCAAACTATAAGTGAAGATACAGTCCAATAGGGCTAGTAAAGCAAAAACATAAAGATAAGAGTCTCAAGTGATTACAAGGTCAAATAAAGGATCAACTTAAGACTTACCATGCCCTTCATTTCTTGCACTGCACACATCAACCGATCTGCTGAAAAGGTGCCACTGCATCACCCACTTGCAATGAACCAACCTACATAATAACAACTTTTTTATTACAATGGTTTTATAACAAATACTACAAATTACAATTCACAAATTTTGTGTTCACTTTTATTTACCTTAGCTTCCTTTTTGTTGGTTGGTTTTGTTGCTAATTTTTTTTACATTTTTCATATAGATGCAACAACGGCATGTCGTCCTCCTACATACATATTGTATCAATGAAAATGTTAATGAAGGATTCATGAACACGTGTTTAAATAACAAAACTAAATATAAAACATGACTAACTTATGTTGCAGTCACCTCTACTAGTTCTTTCAGGAATGACCCCCTCCATTGATGCATCCATCTCACCCTCCTCAACCCTGTGAAGACAATGACATGTAACTTATAAGAAATAGATAATACTTATGTACTCACAATGAGAAAAGAGTGAAATGAAACCGTTACTCAAACTTACCATGTTTTTCTTCTTTTCTCTCAAAGCTAATATGTTTTCCCTCCTCTTAAGCCCTTGCAGTCTCTGAATCATAGTCCCTCATGGCATCATTAACCTCTTTCTTGGAGCATATTCTAAGCTTGTTGAACGATGCCTTCCCTTCCCTCTTGCAAATGTGTTGTATCATGTGTCTCCTCTGCAAAATATAGCACACACGTATAACACCCTCAATGTCTCCCTCTCTTTTTTACCTGTATTACCTCCACTTTTTGAAGGCCCTCTGAGGATACTTTCCAGTAAATATTTTTCCCTTTCTTCTCATGGAGAACATGAGGGAGGGAATGGGAATTTTTCCTGTGGATATTTAGCATTCTGTAGAGTGTAAAATTTTCTGTCGCAACTGGGGTACTTACAATAATAAATTACGTGATCCCCATCATGCTCCCTCCTATAAATGAAGAGGGGCCTATTCAGCAACATCGTATAAACAATTAGTCACTAATGGACATATATGAAAACAATAAATAACAATATTCAATTTTCTGATTTTACCTCATCGATGACAATACCATCCTCTGCATGGCCTGGAGTAGACAACATTGGGTGCATCCTCCTGTAATAATCATTCAAAAAATCACGTAGTGAGTCATACAAACTTGTTACACACATACACAATAATATATAATCAAATTAAATTAATTTATGATAACAAATACAATGTTAAATTAAAGTAATTTTACCTCCTCTACAACTATATTGTCCTGTACATGAGATGACGAAGCAACGTTCACTGCAGTTGCCTCGTCGTCCTTCACTCAACAATCCATACCATATAAAAAAACATTACTAAAATAATAAATAATACCAAAGTCCAAAAAAATGTTAAACAATCAATGTTAGAAAGATTATTAGATAAAGTACACACATGTACCGAAGAAGATATATGAAGGTTCAATATCTGCCTTGGTCATTTTGATCTTCTGAGTGAAGGCCTAGACTTAGGTGCCTAAAATAAGATTGTGTTAGTTACTTAATATATTAGTTTCAACGTAAAATATAATAAAATTATCTATTTTTCAAATGAAGTAATGGAAAAGGGAAAATGGAAATCTTGTATTCTTACCTATGACGAAGATGCAATGTCCGCGACATACAACTTCACAAAATATGACTGCAACACTGGCTAAATAACAAAAGATCACAAACAATCATAATTCAGCTTAACAATAACATTTTGGACAGATATAATTCCTACATGTATTTTCCTAAGAGTACACACCATAGCAAAATATGATGACTCCAAGTTCTGAGTATCTTGCGATAACTTTCACATTATATCTTCAACAGGCCGCATAATTCCTGCCATAAAAAATCTATGTCTACCATTGCACAAATGCTTCACAAATAACATGTATTAAGCCATTAAATAACTACAAACATAATTATACATAACATAAAAAGGAAATATAATGTGTACATATATCATATTACAATGTCATCCATGGCAAGTCCTAACAATGCTACCACTTCTTCATGTTTATTTTGGCCTAAGACACTTGACATACATCCAACCTAGCCTCTATTAACTTTTACATGTACATATGAACATTTCACAAAGTGGGATATAATCTCTAGCCCTTGAACATGAAGAAAAGAAAGATTTACATTGTTACATTGGTATACGCCATTCATTTGATTAACAATAATCATATCACGAGAAAACACACAAATGTTTCGAACTTCATGACATAACACTTCCTCAAGACCCAATATCAAAGCCCTATACTCAGCCTGGTGGATCATCATACTGGCATTTCCCACAATGGTGCCTCTCTCTAATTTCTTGTTTTCATCAGGGTCATATAATATGAATGATGAACATGTCATATTTTCTGAGGTATTAGACACCCCATGAATTTCCAATCTCCAAATGGCAACCATGTTTACCTTTACAATGGAAAAACATATATCTTAAGAAACAAAAGACAACATGTTTTTTATTTTTGACATTTTCAACACTGTAAATTTGAAATTTTCCAATACAACTATCTACATTCCAAGACATATGCATATCTATATATTTCGATATATATACATGTTTCTTTTTCTACGTTAGTTGTGGTATACAAACTATTTTTTCTTTGCTTACTATGGTATACACACCATGTTTTGTGTGTATATGATGATACAAACTAAAATTCAAATGTGAAATTCTATCCTGAGGTCTTGACGGACATCTGGCTATCCTGGCGTTAGGATTACATGCCACCCATCCATGGGAATACATGTGTGATATACACACACGACATGCCTTAGTTTTTATTTGGTTTTTTAGTGTGGTATACAGACTGTGTATACCTCACTCATTGTGTACACCACAAAAAGCATGGGATTTCAGCCCAGGACCTCTTAATTATTATTGGAAGGCCTTACCAGCTGTGTTGTAATGTGACACATGGAACACACTGAAAAAGAAAACATATAATTGAATGACTCCCCGACTTTTGTCTATACCACACTTAGTGGGTCCCACACCTATGGATGTATGAATGTGGGCATGTATGTGGGTGTATGCAATCCTATCCCCTATGGCTATCTTGGTGACAAGATCATATGCCCGCATGCATGCCCCTGTGCATACATCTATAGGTGTGGGACCCACTAAGTGTGGTATACAAAAATTCGGGGAGTCATTTAATTATATTTTTCTTTTGCAGTGTGTTCCATGTCACACTACAACACAACTAGTAGGGCCTTACAATAATAATCAAGAGGTCTTGGGTTCAAATCCCACACTTTTTTGTGGTGTACATAATGAGCGAGGTATACATAGTCTGTATAACACACTAAAAAACCAAAAAACAACTAAGGCATGTTGTGTGTGTATACCACACACGCATTCCCATGAATGGGTAGCATGCAATCCTAATGCCAGGATAGCTGGCGCCATCCTCAGGATAGATGGCTCCCTAGCGACAGAATTACATGGACTTGCATGTATATCCATACACACATGTACATATATATGAATATGCATATGTATACACATGTACATATACAAATGCATATATATGTATGTATATGTATATGTATATTTATATGTATATGTATATGTATGAATATGTACGTTTCACAAATGAGCCTTACGTTATCCTGGCTACAGGATCACATGGCCCACATCCATATCACATGATCCCCATGCATATACGCCATGCATATACATCACACTTTTCCAAGAAATCGCCTGCTAGCATGGTATGATACCCACCTGAAGAAATTTTTTCGCTACCGAAATATTTCATATTTATATGCTTACACACACACACACACATGCATTTGTATATGTATGTGTATACATATGCATATCCATATACAACATATATATATACATATATGTACAAGTATACATATACATATGCATATCCATAGATGGTATATATACATGGAGTATACATATAACATATGTCATATTGTTATATCTCACATATATGGACGTTTGTATTATATATATATTAAGGTGTGTTATGTAGACACACATACACAGAAATGGATGATTTGTCTTCGTTCACAAGTAAATGACTTGGCTTTTATACTACAACAGAAATGGCTCATGTGTATATACTCTTGTCTTGGCTTGGTTGGCCAATCAATACGATGTCATATACTCTTGGTTGTTTTGATTTAAACATGATTATAGATTGTCATAATTGTTTTTTGTTTGAATGTGCCATGTGGCATCACAATGAGAACAACAGGTAATCATTACATCTTGTGCCCACTTTGTTCAACCATCATGTGACTTTGAAAATACTTAACATGTCAAACCTATTTTTTTGTCTATTTATTATAACAATTTTTTCATTGTTAGCATTTGTATTGCAGTTAAGTTTTGATTCCTTTGATAATTTTGATATCCTAGTTGATTTACTTGCTTCTATTTTGGATTTACACAATGCAATTTTAGATTTACAAAGCATGATCATACACAAAAAAAATACATCTATAAATCCTGAATAACATATTATTATTATCCTTAATTTCTATTTCACCACATTCATTGACTAGCCAACCAAGATAACTTGTATAGACAAATTTTTATCTCTCTTCTCTGGTATACACACAGTGTGTATATCAAAATCCAAAATACCATATATAAGTATTGTTATTGATACTATAAGTACGTGTTTTCCTCTAAAAAAACTTCAAAAATCTATAGAACAAAATAATAATATAAAAATGTTCTATCTGTGAATAAATTTAAAATCTGAAAATCACATAGCGTCTAAATGTTTTTTTAAAGATCTAATGCTTCTCCCCAATTTTGCGCAGTGGACTTCTCACCAATTCTCATTCTCCCGTCAACCTTCTGCAAATATAGTTGTATAGAGTTCTGAGTTTTGTCAATGCATAGAACCTTTTTCCTTCACTTTCATAAAATAATCATTTGCTCCTTTGATCCCATTCTATTTGATTTTGCATGGTAGAAGCGAAGGCTCTTAATTGGGACTCCCCTGCAAAGAGATTTATTTGCAAATATGACATGTGACCCAAAAGGATGATTACACAAGTGGAATTCACACATGATAGATTTTGATGTTCAGTGGAGCTTCTTGTAAATTCCTTCAAAAATTCTATGTCATTGTTTATTTCATATGGAAATTCACAAGCTATTCTTGATAATTTCCACCTGTAGAATTGTTCCTCCCAAGAAAGCATTGTATATTGATGAAGGTCTTCTGTAGGCAAATAAATTTTTCCCCTACTTCACAGGAAGCCTATAGGTCCTTTTTGATCTTTTCCTTTTGCATTTTTTATTTCTTTCCTTTCCATCTTCTCCTCTTCCAACTAATTTTTTAATGTCTCGTTTTGAGAATGTAATTTTTCATAATTGTTACAAATTGTACCCCATACATTTCTGACATCCTCTATGTTCAAGCAAGTTTGAAATTCCTTATCAAATTTTACTTTAGCGTTGGAAATGGAAAGTTTTCTTCCTTTTCCTTGCATTACATTTGAAGTTTCTCAATTTGTAATTGTAAAGAGGAGATAAGGGTTTCTTTCTGATTGTACCATTATTTTTTAGAAACACTATTTCTCTTATTATTACTTGATGATTGCTTTGAGAGGAGAATCACATGCTGCCAATTGATCTTCCTCAACACCCTGACTTGATGAAGTGAGATATATTTCTTCTTCTTTAAGTAGAGCCTTTCCTTTTTCTGTTTAATCGATGGAATGGGTCAAAAACAAAAACCAAAGTGCTTGCATTAAATTCTTTCCACCTTCTGCATGTTATTTACTTGGGTGAATTTCTCTTCCTTTGGATTGGCCTCAGGAATTGGAATTAGAATAATTGGGTTGTGTTGATTTAGGTGCAATACATTCGAGAGAAACGGTGTCTCTTTTTCTTGGGAACTTTATGCATTTCCTGCAAATAAAGTTCTCTAAGCCTTTGTACCATTCTGACTCTTTGATGGAGTGTTAAAAAATTAAGTAAATGAGACTCCATGGTGCTTGATTGCTCCTTTATTATATTTATATCTAGTGGTCATATTGTGGATGTTGTCACACATATATTGAGGTAAATTGACTCGATGCATTGGTTTGTGCAAACCTTGTTTCAAATGAATTAAGAATCCATATTGTATCACCTCTTAGGACATTGTATTCACCTTCACAGGTGAAATACTTCACTATCCAAAAGGCGAGCTTGCCCCATAGGGTTCAAGAATTGTATCCCTCCTAATGCCTTTGACATTTTTTGCATTATTAAGTGCCAATTGTGGTTCAGGCTCTCCATGGTCATGAAAAATTTGAATTAGGTCTTTGTATGTAGACCTTCCTGTAATCTAAAACCCTTCATACAAGGAATCCTTGAAATTTCACTAATGATCTTACTGATTGACAGTAATATTCATGCCTCTTACCTTCGAAGAGCTTCCCTTGAAATTTTTGATGAATTATTCCACTACTGCTTCTTTATAGCCTTGGAATTTCTTCATGAATTCCAACCATCCTATCTTTTCAAATATCTCTGATACTTTTGGAATCTCATGCAATAAAATGGACGTGCAGACTTTGGTTCTAAATATTTTTTATGCCGCATTCTTCTAAAGCAGGAGTAAGGGATACACACATCTAGAATGATAGTGAACAGTTCAGGGAATAATCCAAAGCAAGACTAAATATAGATTGTAGTAAGAATGTTTAGGGAATAATCCAAATCCCAACTCAAATAAAACTTGTGTTGATTGAAAAAATAGGTAGAAAACGACCAAATAATTCTTTCCTATACTCCAATTGAGGTATACTTCTGATACAACTTGCATGTGGCTATCCTAGTGCAGCAGGATCGTAGGACCCACATCCATATTCATGATGGCCCCCACATATGCCTCATATACATGCATCACACTTTTCCTGAGAGTCACCTAGCAACGCACAAGACTACCACGTGATAAGATAACACGAATGTCCAACTATGTGAGACATATATATATATATATATATATATATATATATATATATATATATGTATGTATGTATGTATGTATGTATGTATGTATGTATGTATGTATGTATGTATGTATGTATGTAGATGTATACTCGTACATACATGTACATATACATGAGTATGAATATGCATATGTATGTAAAAACATACATATACAAATACATACATACATACATACATATATATATATATATATATGTATGTATGTATGTATGTATGTATGTATGTACAGGATTGCATGGCCCCCATACTAATGATCATAAGATGTCATATCAAATGTCATGTATGTATAGCTCTTTGCGGGACCTGCATCCTCCTCCATAGCATCCACTCTGTCAACCTAATCACCATTCTCTAAAACAATCACGTAACTCCATTCCCGAGCGACAGGATCCATAAGTAGACTGCCTATGGTTATCCTGATGGAATGAGGAAGATGCCCATTCCCCATTTGCATGCATGCAATGCGTGAGGTCTCTGACAACAACCCATACCGATTGAGGTGGTGCCATGTTCCAGGTTTTAACATACATATCCATGTGTTTAAGGCAGAGAAGTCTGGCGGAGGAAAGGAAGTGTTGAAGTGGAGTGAATCGACATGCATGCTTAATATTTAGGAGCATCATGGGTTTGAATCCACAAACCACAAAAATATTTGTGATTCGAACTACATGTACCTCCTTCAAGTACTAAGGGCACTATCATGCCTACCACTCCACCCAACACCTATGTGCATGCCACACTTCTGTTGCCATATGGCACATACAAACAATATAATATTGTTAAAACCATAACTAATGCACCACCTCAACCCAAGGCGGTGTCACATGGAAAATTCGCGCAAAAAAAAATGCATGCAATGTATGTGATACATGGGCATCTGGATATGTACATGTATACGTGTACATATCCTATACATATACAGGTATATGCCACATGCATCATGCAATTCTCTGAACACACATCATGCAACTACACATATCTATTTAGGCCGATACACGTACAGGTATGATACGAGTAGAAAAATAGGTATGGGTACGTATTCAAGTAGGATGTCACAATAGAATCCTTGGCAACCCATTTAATTGCAAATCTCTATCAACATTTTTTTTCTCAATTACTGAGGCCAATTCACATAGTGCCGCATGGCACCTTAAAACTAAAAAACATGATCATACAACGTATGTGAGACATATGCATATACACATGTACATGTATACTTGCATATACGTGTACATATACATATATATGGATACACATATGCATGCATGAACATACATATGCAATTACACATATATATATTTATGTACACATACATGTATGTACGTGTATATGTATACATATGTATAAGTATGTGTATGCATCTCGAGTAGGTGTCACAACAACAAATTCCTTGATTGCCCAGCAAAGTAAAGTGAAGAGCATAGACAATTTTTTTCTCTGTTATTTGGAATACACACATTGTGTATACCACATACAACACTACCATATGATAATACAGGGTATGTGAGACATATGCATATACATATGTACATGTATACTCGTACATATACGTGTACATATACATGTATATGGATACACATATGCATGCACAAACATACATATGCAATATACACACATATAATGTACGTATGTATGTACATATATGTACATGTATGTGTATATGTATGTATAAGTATGTGTATTTATTCGAGTAGGTGTCACAACAATAGATTCCTTGACTAGCCATCAAAACCAAGAACCCCGCTGATCTAGTATAGACATATTCAAGTGAATGAGTTTCTCTGAGCCTATGTGAGTATTAGCTTTTAAAATTGTTCACAAATAGAATGTTAATACCATCCATACGAAGTACTACCATATCGGATAAGGAAAAGAAGTGAGAAGGTGGTGAGACATATGCATCCACTACATATGGTACATCGGTGCCCCATACCATCGATTAAACATAGCAATAAAAACTTTAAGTGCCAAAACTGTACATCTGCATATGTAGCATACATATGCAATTACAGCCCCCACCCACCCCCCCACCCCATTTACGTACACACATACATGTATGTACGTGTATATGTATATGCATGTATAGGTATGTGTATGTATTCGAGTAGATGCCACAACATATTCGTTGACTACTGCAACAAAGAGAAAAGTATAAACATTTATTTCTCCTTGTTATGTGGTATACACACATTGTGTATACCACATACAATGCTACCATATGATAATATAAGGTATATGTGACACTTGTACATATATATATGTACATGCATACTCGTACATATATGTGTGTAAAAATGTGCAAAGTGCTAACTCATCCGAATCTGGCGATGACAAATTTGTCTCCGGCCGGTAATGGATCCACATTGGTAGGAGACTCTTGGGAAAAGTTTGATGGATGTGTATAGGGCATATGCGGGGGCCATCATGAATATGGATGTGGGTCCTACGATCTTGTCGCCAGAATAGTCCAGGAGCCGAGAGTATCCTAGCGACAAGATCAATTATAGAGAGTTTTTCTCTCAGTTATGTGGTATACACATAGTGTGTATACTACATACAACACTACCATATGATAATACAAAGGTATGTGAGACACATACACACACGCACGTGTGCACGCACGCGCGCAGCATACACCACACATACATGTACATGTATACTCATACATATATGTGTGTATGTGCGCGTATATGTATACATATGTATATGTATGTATTCAAGAATGTATCACATCAACAAATTCCTTGATTGCTTAGCAAAGTGAAGAGTATAAATAGTGTATGTTTTCCTCTGTTATGTGATATACACACAATGTGTATATACCACATACAACACTACCATATGATAATACATGGTATGTGGGAAATATAGACATGCACATATGTATATGTATACTCATACATACATGTGGGTGTATGTGTCGTGTATGTATGCGTATGTATACGTATGTATTCGAGTAGGTATCACATCAACAAATTCCTTGACTGCCCAACAAAATGAAGAGTATAAACAAAAAAAAAATTCTTTGTTATGTGGTATACACACCAGTGTGTGTACCACAGTACAACACTACTCATATGAGAATACAATGTATGTGGGACATATACATGTACATATGTGTGTGTACACTCGTGCATACGTGGATCTATGTATACCTATATGTATATTTATGTATTCAAGTAGGTATCACAACACATTCCTTGAATGCCCAGACAAATTGAAGGGTATAGACAAGTTTATTTTCTCTGTTATGTGGTATACACACAGTGTGTATACCATTTTGGCCTTAAATTTTTTTTGTCATCTTTACAGTCTTGACTCCTCTTCTTGAAATTTATTACAATATCATTAATGACAAGTAGTTCATCACTAGCATATGTATCTAGCATATTATCACCTAAGTTGTTTGATACTTTTGGTTCATTGATTGCAAGTGTATTCTACTTGCTTTGGAGTATAGGTCTACTTGCTTTGGTGTGTATTCTACATACAATACTACCATATGATAATATGTAGTATGTGGGACACATACATGTACATATGTATATGTATACTCGTACACACATGTGTGTATGTACGTGTGTATGTATATGTATGTATTCGAGTAGGTATCACATCAGATTCCTTGAGTATGTATTTAAGTGGACCTTCTTGCTAATTCTCCCAAAATCATGTGAAAAAAGTTGCAGAGTTTGCGATTTTGGTGCCAAATGCATGTTTTGTTCCTTGTTTGATCAGGTATACCATATGGTATAGGTAAGATTTCCTTTAAATGTTGTCAACTTCTAACATCCTTTCCTCGTCCCATCATTTTTCTACTCGTATCTTCCTTCAGATCGGCCTCGTGAATGGATTTGTGTGACTATTTCAGAGAATGGTGACTAGGTTGACAGAAGAGACACCATGGAGGAGGATGAGGGTCCCACAGAGATCTATGCATATATGTCATTTGGTATCGTATGTTATGGTCATTAGTATGTGGGCCATGCAATTCTGTCACCAAGATAGCCGACTCCCATACTCGTACATACGTGTGTGTATGTGTGTGTATATGTATATGTATGTATTCAAGTATGTATCACAATAATAGATTCCTTGATTTCCCAACAAAGTGAAGAGTAAGGACAATTTTTTTTCTTTGTTATATGCTATACACACATTATGTATACCACATACAACACTACCATATGATAATACAGAGTATGTGGGACATATACATGTACATATGTACATGTATACTCATACATACGTGGGTGAATGTGCGTGTATATGTATACATATGTATATGTATGTATTCAAGTATGTATCACAACATATTCCTTGACTACCAAACAAAGTGAAGAGTATAGACAAAAAAAAATCTCTATTATGTGGTATACACATAGTGTGTATACCACATACAATAGTACCATATGATAATACAAGGCATGTGAGACATGTACATATACATATGTACATGTATACACGTACATATAAATGTATATGGATATGCATATGCATGCATAAACATACACATGCAATTACACGTATTATATACGTACATGTACAAGTATGTACGTGTATATGTATACGTATGTATAGGTATGTGTATGTATTTGAGTAGGTATCACAACAAATTCCTTGACTACCCAGCAAAGCAAATTCAAGAGTATAGACAATTTTTTCTCTCTTATGTGGTATACACACAGTGTGTATACCACATACACCATTATCATATGATAATATGAGGTATATGAGACATATACAAATGTAGTATACTTGTACATATGTGTACATATACATGTATATGGATACACATATGCATGAATAAAAATACATATGCAATTATGCATGTGTGTGTAGGTATGTGTATGTATTCAAGTAGGTATCACAACACATTCCTTGACTACTCAGCTAAGTGAAGAGTATAGACACTTTTCTCTCTCTCTCTCTCTCTCTCTCTCTCTCTCTCTCTCTTATGTGGTATACACACAGTGTGTACATACATACATATATATATATGTATGTATGTATGTATGTATGTATACTCGTACCTATGTGTACATATACATGTATAAACATACATACACAAATACATACACACATACATATATATATATATATATATATATGTATATATATGTATGTATGTATGTATGTGTGTATGTATTTGTGTATGTATGTTTATACATGCATATGCATATCCATATCCATATCCCTATGCATATGTATGTATGTATGTATGTATGTATGTATGTACATGTACATACATGCATATTTATACATATGTATAAATTTGTGTATGTATTCAAGTAGGTGTCACATCACATTCATTGACTAGCCATCAAAATCAAGAATCCTGCGGATCTAAAATAAATATTCAGGTGAATGAAACTGCCTGAGCCAATGCAATTTTCAGCTTTTAAAATTGTTCACAGATATAATTTTAATACGATCCATACAAAGGCATAGAAATTGGAGAAGGAAAGGAAGTGAGAAGGTGGTGAGCATTTAATGCACCGCTTTGGTTTTTGGTGCCCCATTCCATTGATTAAACAAGCAACATAAACTTTAAGTGCCAAAACTTTGCATATGCATATGTATGTATAAACATACATATGCAATTACACATATGTATGTACATTTACATGTATGTACGTGTATATGCATAGGTATGTGTATGTATTCAAGTAGGTATCACAACATATTCCTTGACTACCCAACAAAGTAAAGAGTATAGATAAAAAAAATTGTCTATTATGCAGTATACACACAATGTTTATACCACGTACAAAAGTACCATATGATAATACAAGGAAGATGAGAAATGTACATGTATACTCGTACATACGTGTGTGTATGTGCGTGTATATGTATACATATGTATATGTATTCGAGTATGTATCACAACACCAGATTCCTTGACTGCCCAACAAAGTGAAGAGTATAGATGATTTTTTTTTTTCTGTTATGCAGTATACAAATAGTGTGTATACCACATACAACACTATCATATGATAATATAGTGTATGTGGGACAGACACATGTACATATGTATATGTATACTCGTACATACATGGGTGTATTTACGTGTATATGTATGTATTTGAGTAGGTATCACAACAAATTCCTTGACTGCCCAACAAAGTTAAGAGTATGGAAAAAAATCCATGTTATGTGATATACACATAATGTGTATACCACATACAACACTACCATATGTACATCGTATGTGATAATAGACTACACTCCGAAGCAAGTAGACTACACTATGATAGATGCAACCGAAAATAAGAGTTTGCCACTTTTCAATTTTTGCAATTGATAACCAAAAGTTGAGAGCATAGTTTATTTATTGAGAGGGTTATTGGGGGTATATAGTTTAATTCTCACACATGTTTTATATGAAAATTAGTTAAATAACAAATTAATACTTGAGGGTTAGTGGGGCTATATATTCAATAGTGGTACATTGATATTTTAAACTAAGTCATAGCGAATTATTTTGTTTTACACAACAATCTGCATAAGTGTCAAGTCATATGCTAGTATAAATTATATACTAATACATGCTAATATTAAATTACATCATATTCAGTTTATATTTCTTGCCAAACAAGTTTATATCATTTTTTAATAATCAAGAGTCAATATCTCAACAAATTTCGCATCTCATATGTACAAAAATACATACTAGTGTGTTCCACATAAGAAGGGCAGTTGTCATATTAAGAATAAACTATGTGTAAGTATACATGCACTTTGGTATCCATTGGTAACTGTTTGAATTGCATTAATTTCCTCCATAACACAAAATTAAATGCAACAAAAACCAATGACATATAAGTCCACAAATAAAAAACAATTGAGATGCATGTCCATGAATCAGAAAAGTTTAAAATTTAAATTTTAAGTTCCCTCTTTAAAATTTAGATTTTAAGTTTCCTTATATAAATGATGCAAATATAACATATTTATATTTCTCCTAAAATTCAATTAATTTCATAGAGTTCTTCTTCCAACAAATGCCCAAAGAGTAAGAAAATTCACAGATAAGCAAATTGCACTGCTTTTCTACTATTTCAAATTACATTTAAGTAGTTTGTAAGAATAAGTAAATTGTTTCTAATTTTACACACACACACACACACACACACACACACACACACACACACACACACACACACACACACACACAGAAGTGGTTTTTGGTGCAAACACTTATAAATCTTAACATATATTATTCTTCCTAGCATAAAAAAATTTACATATCAAAGTTTTAAAATTTAGCTTCTCAATACTGTAGTCAATATCGACGTGTCAAGTTCTTCCATTTGTTTAAGTTATTCAAAAAAATTCATTGCTACATGACTCTCTCTCTATATATATACATGTGTGTATATATGTCTTTATCAATATATATACACACATATGTATATATATATATATATATATATATATATATATATATATATATATATATATATATATATGTCTATATCAATATCAACATGTAAAGATCTTCCATTTGTTTAAGTTCTTCAACAATTGTCATTGCTACATGACTCTATGTGAATATATATACACATATACGTTCACACACACACACACACACACACACACACACACACACACACACACACACACACATATATAATTGTCTTCTACCCTTGAAAAGATGGAATCCAGAGATGCTTTGGCTTGCTGCATTAACACAATAGATAATTGCGATCCATTATACTCTTTAGAATAATGTGGAAACACTTCGACTCCCTCTTTTTTCTACCACCCTCATACTAGTGTTCCTACTAGTCTATACTCCAGTTTCATCACAATTCCAAATTTTATAAGTCCATATTTGTTAGCTCCGTACACTTTTTCCAAGTTATTATTAAACGCATCTACAATAGAAATCCTTTTAAATGAATTTCACTCTCTCTAAGCCTTTTGTTGGTCTAATGGACAAGTCTGGATGCCTCATCTGAAATCCATCTCTCCAAGACTTTATGATAAATCCATTAATGAATGGGTTTGGCCTATTTTCTCATATGTGAGCCACATATGAATTGATTTGTATGATTTCAAGTCCACGTCCAAGTTCTGCCCTATATTTGCACCATTGGACAATCTCAGGTTCTTCCTCCTCTGTCAAAATGGTAGGGGGGCCTTTATCTTCTTATTTGTAATCCTAAATAACCAATAGCCAAGGGTGGTTGCAAGAATTTTCCACTTCTTTATAGCATCTCAAGTGGAGTACACATTATTTTCAATGGCCCTCATAGCATGCTCCATTTCAATTATTGTCCATTGAATTCAGATTGTTACCTTCATAGTGTTTGAAGGACCTTATCTGACTTGTGTAGTATGTTCAAAGTGTGTGTGTGAATTTTCAACTTCTTCAACAAATGAATTATAATCCAATCTTAATCCCTTCTTTGATCTATTGGTCCTTATCCTATGAACTATTATATTTCTCTTGGATTTTTTCATTATACTGCATCATAAACTAGGAAAACATTTAATACCATGTCTTAATTAGAATTATTTGGAGCTGCATTTAACAAAACCTTCAACTCTACCATTTTTGGACTTTAGTTTTAAAATTATTGTAAGGCAAAACATGACTATCTATTCTCCTAATTTAAATGTTTGTGTGGATTCTAGCTGAAGGCTGTAGAGCTTCATCAGTGGGTTCATTCCAACTGGTTCTTAATTTTTTATATTCATTTATGTTCCAAAGATATCTTTATAGTTTAGCTCCATAAGGAGGATGACTACCACAAATTTCTTGAGGAAGGGCTCTAGTTTTTGGGAAGAGTTTGGCTCTTCATAATCCCTTGGTTTCCATATTTTAACCCTTCAACTATTGTAGTTTTCAAAATGTCAGTTTGGGTCGTGTTGTCCTCTCAATTTTCGCCACCCTTTCAAATCTAATTTCATGAAAATTGGAGCCCTTCCATAGAAGAAATTCATGTTTTAAACTCCTCAGATGCTCTTTTTCATTTCCTGCATGACATTTTTAATCAAAATTTCCTCAGTCTGCTACTGTTAAAACGTTTTAACTATTTTTAATGAATGGGAAATGATTTTAGTTCTCCCTTTATGCGTTTGGAATGTGTGGGACCTTGCATCTTTCATTTTTAACCTTTTTGTAGAGAAAGAAAATCTTCATCAGGAGTAAAAATGGCATGTTTTCCCGTTTCCTGCAACTTCCTACAGTTCTTTTCCCCGTCAAATTCTTTCTCATAAACGTTGAACCTGTGTTTTTATTTCTCATTGGATACGACCAGGATGGGTTTCATTTTTGAACTTATCACTTTTGATGATTTTAAAAAAAAATGTCAAATTTTCCGCGCATCCCCGACGGGTCCCTGATTGGCTAGAGCAGTTTTGGTGGAAGTATCAGGGCAATGACAGATCCATTTTATTCTCTAAGGAATTACAGTAGAAGGGAAAAAAGTTCTATAAATGGCCCATGGACCTGCTCATGCAAAGGCATAAATTCAAATTTGAAGCCCGTAGCGAATCAGAATGGGACACGTGGCCTATGTTGAAAAGTCAACTGGGGAAGGCATGGAATTTTGGGGAAAAAGTTGAAATTTTGTCCCCTTTTAAATATAGATAAAAAGTCAAATAACATCCTTGACAACCAATCAGGTGATGTCACATGTTGAAGAATCAGAATAGGGACATGTGGTCGTTTTTCAGTTCATATATGCATTGTGGCGAGACCAGACAGAGGACTTAAGGAATTTCAACCTTGTTTCCACAAAGGGCATGAAAAGTTCTAAAATGGCCCGCGGACCCCACTCATGCAAAGGGATAATTTCTAAGTTGAGGCCCGTAGTCAAATCAGAAAGGGACACATGGCCTATGTTGAAAATTCAACGATGGCAGAGGCATGCATTTTTGGGGGAAAGGTTGGAATTTTCCCCTTTTCAAAATTGGATAAAGTATAAAACTGAAGTGAATTCCCGCAGCCCAGTACAGGTGATGCCATGTGTTGAAGAATGAAATCAGGACAATGGACCTATGGAGGAAATTGAGAATTTGAGTCTTTTCACCAAAGGGTTAAAATGTTGCAAATTGAGCCACGACCCCATTTCCAATCATGGTGTGCCATGTGTTTCACTTTGAAAATTCAAAGCGGGCCAGTGGCAAAGGTTTTTGAGAATTTGATCTATTTGTTAAAAAAGAGTTTAAATGGCATATTTGAAGTTCAAATTTCCTCAGCCACTTAGATGGCGCCACATGCCCGGACTTTTGACGGAGTTACGGAGGGGTGGAGCAAAATGAGAAATCATGCTTTTTCTCCTAAATGCCAGGAAATGCATAGATTTCTCACCTCAGGGTTGTCATTGTCTTGGATCTTACAATGTGTAGGGTCCAAATTTGAAGGTAAATGTGAATGCTAAAAGATATCCAAATGCACTCATTTGGTTTTTAAACACCATTAACGAACCAAAGCTCTGCAAAACACAAAAATGGATAATTCTTCAATATTTTTTCTCTGTATCCTTGTCATCTCTCCATGAGATGCATTTTTGGTTTATTATGGAGCCAAATCGATAATTTTTAAAGGGATGTAGAGTTTATCATCAGAAAATGGAGTTTATCGAGCTATACGCAATAAAAAGGGAGAAAACTTACCAGTAAGCACTTGAGTGTTATGAAAGTGGTTAAAAGGTAGAAATGGCAGGACCACATGAAGAAGAAAATCGTGAGATGCCCCCTGCTAAAGTAATCATGCATCGAACTGATGAAATATTCAGCATTTTGAACCTCTGGTTTTCATGATTGTGGTTGTTTTCATGTAACTTTCACAAAAGCAGATCTGCAACAAATATTATTCTTTTTGGATATTCTTTTCTTGGGTACAAAGTATGGATGTACACGGATTATTATAAGAACATGGTTTTGGCCATGGAAAAAGGATTTTGGTATTCTGAGGAACGTTGTAAATTCTAGAAGTAATTCAATACATAAGTATCTTTCTTTCTCATTTTCCTCTGGATATATATCTCTCTCTCTCCTTTCTTGACTCAAGGGATCATTTTTATTTACATTCAGATAGAAACTTTGTGTTCTAGATCTGTGTAAACTTTAGAACTTTGTGTCTACAGATTTTTATTGGTGGTGAAGTAATTAATCCTTTTCTATATTTTCTTGGTTCAATGTGAGTAGCGAGATACTCTGTTATCTATATTTCCCAAAAGCATTGTTGTTTTCTTCCTTATCCCATATCTTTATTCTTCCATTCCTTTTGATTGATAATCTTTTGAGTATGAAAACAAACCAGGATACCAGGATCCAAACATTGATAGTTGTAGATTTTTACACTTCGTTTTTCCAGATCTTTCAATAAGGGAACCTCTCCCATTAAAGAGGAGGGACTTGTTATCCCATGACTGTGGTTTCAATCCCATGTTCAATTCTAAAACCCAATAGTTTTTGGTGAACTCTGCGGGGGAATTCATTGTAAACGGATTCCAGTTTTTGAATAAAAACTTCTTGATCATCTTTAATTTGGTGACTCCAAGATACACTTGGGGTAGAAGAACCCTTGGGGAAGAAGACCCTCATTTCCAAATTTCTGGATCATCAAGATTTCTCACTCCCTTCATCAAGAAAAAGAAGAGGAATAAGGTCTGCAAGCATTCCTCCTGCTAGAGATAAAAATTTTCGGAGTGACATCCCTCAAGATCAAATCAGTCCTAATTTGCATGCTTTGATTCTCGCTGGTGTTTTAGTTCCTCTCCAAAAAATATTTCTAAGGATGGCAGCTCCTCTTCCTTAGGGAAAAAGGGTCAAGCCTCTTGCTCTTCCCCAACCATTGCATGAATTTCCTAGAGGCAATAGAAAGAATTTCCCTAAATTCAAAGGTGATGGGAAGGTTCATCCAGATGAGCATATTACACCCTTAATTTTTTCTTGTGGTGTTCTCAAAGTTGAACATGATGATATCTCCATTAGACTTTTTGTGGAGACATTGTAAGATAATGTGGTTTATTGTGTTTTACTCATCTCCCTGCTGGATCCATCACCAATTAGAACACCATGACTAGCCAGTTTGAGCAGCATTTCAAACCTATTGAGGATGTACATGCCCTCTTGGCCCAGATTTCTCAAATCAAGAAAGAGTCACATGAGCACATGAGGGAATTTGTGGCCAAATTCAAAAGGTTTGTTAACAATATCCCACAAAATACATGCCCTATGGATCAGATTAAAAAATGTTTCTTCCTTAATGCCCAACAACGTGAAGTGATATATGCACTTAGAAGAGCTAATCTTGCCACTTTAGATGTTGATCATAGATATTTTCTATCAGTGTTGAAGATGATCTGATCATGTCTGGAAAGCTAAGGAGAGAATCATTCAAATCTAAAGCATCTTCATTCTTCCAAATCTTCTCCCGAAGCTAATGCAGATCAGTTGGTATATAAAATTTGCTAATGATCTTATTGCTCTCAAGAAGCAGTTAGCCTAGCATGATCCTTATCAGGACGTTCCTAGGAAGAACTTTCATCCCAGGAATTGGTTGCAATCTCCTCAGACCAGATTGGCAATTGAAGGCCCACCTATTAAATTTCCAGTCAATACAACATGTGAAGTGCTGGAGCCTTATGACAAGGAGGAGAATGAAATCTATGAAGAACATGAAGAGGAAGCTAATGAAGAATTAGAAGAGTTGATTGGATCTCATGTCCATTTTCTCACCACTGAAGGTATAGATGAAGAGGATGATTATGAAGAAAGAGTTGCAGAGATGAACAATGAATCATATGTTGTCATGACTCATGAGCAAGCCAACAAGAAGGAGAAAGTGGTGTAACCTTGCTAAAATATCTAAGGATCCTCCTACGGTCATTCCAATGGTTGCAAGGAGAGGAGCTCCTATTCCAAATTCTTCCACACCCAAGGTAAGTTCTATTATTCCTTCCTCCTTTATTTCTTCTCCTAAAACTTCTTGCCCTTCAAATGATAGAGTTGATAAGTCAAAAGTTTCATCTACTCCTATCAATGATGATCCATCTACCTCTTGTTCTTTTGACATTATTGACCATCTCAAGAAAACTAAGATCCAAATCTCAGAAGCCATGAATTCTACCAAACCCATCCCAAGGCCTCTACCAAGATGGTATACTTTGAAAATTCCAAATCCAAGCCTTCATCCCCTAGTTCTAAAGTTATCTTGCCCACTCCTTCTCCTTCATCTCAACCAAGCCTTGTGACAGCAGTCACTACATCTGATGAGAAGATCAAACCATTTTTTGTCACTCTCCTCATAGCTAGCCACAAACTCAGCAATTGTGTTATTGATTCTGGTGCTTCAGATAACGTGATGCCTGCTAAGGTAGCTCATGCCCTAGGCTTAACCCTAAACCACACTTTTGGTTCACGTTACTCAATGGAAAGTAGAGAAGTTCCATTGGTTGGAAGGATCAAGGATTCACAAGTAGCCTTTGCTGCTTTGCTATTGAAGAGAGTTTTAGCCACCATTTTGGTAGCTGATATTCCCCCTTCATATGGCATGCTACTGAGTAGAAATTTTTGTAAATATTTTGGAGGAGAAACCATGATGGATTGGTCACATGCTCTTATTCTAGTGAATGGGAAAATGAAGAAGCTACTACCTAAGAAACAAACTGAATATATCGTGCAAAAAACAGATGACCCAAAGGCACAAATACTTTATGAGGAAATTGGTCATGGTAACTACATGGTCATGTCACAAGATGAGGCTAACCACCCTAAGGAAGTGGTTCTTGATCCTAACGGTGTTTGGATTTTGGAATTTGATTGGAGCTGCTCCTTATCTGGTTCTGAAGCTGGTGTGGTGCTTATTTCTCTTGAAAGGAAAATTCATCCCTTCTCCTTTAAGCTCAAATTTGAAAACATGAATAATACAGCTGAGTATGAGGATCTCATCCTCAGTTTAAGCATGGCAAAAGAGATAGGGGTAAATAATCTCCTTTCTCATGGAGATGCAAAGATGATTGTAAAAACAGGTCAGAGATCTCTTTCAAGTGAATAATAAAAGGTTTAAAGCATTACAGGAATCTAGTTTGGGATTCCATTGAAGCCATGACAAGGGAAAGAAACACCGGGGCTAATTCCTTGGCTGTCTCAGGGTCTCTACTGATCCCTCATCCAAATTTCTCCCAAGATAAATTCACTATTGAGATAATTCATAGGCCTAGTGTGCCTGACAATGCAAACAATTGACAGGTCTTTAATGATGATCAACTCAGAGATAATTTTGACACTTGCTTTCCTTCCTTGAACTAAAAGGTAATAAGATACCTAAAGGGTTGGTAAGTTTGGAAGAGTTATTTGATAAACATGATAGGTACATCAAGTCCAAACATTCCAAAGAGCTCAACAGTCTTCTGAATATGAAAAGATAAACATTGGGAATCTTAATGAACACATGATGGTAAACATCGGAAAGTGTTTGCACACAAGAGGGGAGGGGGAAAGTAGAAAATCTATTGAAAAGGTATGCTGATGTTCTTTTATATTCTTATGATGATCTCAAGGATTTTACAGCCAAAAGAGATGTAGCATTTCATTCCTCTAAAACCTGGGATCAAGCCCTTCCAGCAAAAGTAGAGGAATTATAACCATAAAAATTGCTGATACAATATTTCAAGAGATCCAAAAGTTATTGAAGGCTAAGATTATTTTCCCCATCCACCATTCAACGTGGATTGCTAATATTGTGCATGTTAGGAAGAAGAATGGTGAGATCCGAATTTGTGTTGGTTTTAGGAATTTGAATCAAGCCTCTTTAAAGTATAATTATCCTCTCCCCGTAATGGATCAAGTGTTGCAGGTTGTTACAGGTTCAAAAATGTTGTCCATGCTTGATGGATTCTCAAGATATAATCAAGTAGAAGTGAGTGTTGCATATTAGCATAAGACTTCCTTTACCGCTCCTTGGGGCACCTTTTCTTACAGGAGAATCCCTTTTTGGCCTCATCAATGCTGGTGCCACCTTTCAAAGAGCAATGGCCATGGACTTTAGCAGTCTCAAGGGAAAATGCATAGTTGTATACCTTGATTATCTGACTATGTTTTCAAAAACCAGAGCTGATCATTTCCAACACCTTGAAACTATCCTCCAAAAGTGTAGAGAGCATGGCATCTCCTTAAATCCCAAGAAATCTATCTTCTATGTCACCAAGGGGAAAATTATTGGGACACATTTTCTCCAAGGAGGTAATCGAGATTGATCCAAAAAGAGGCCAGGTAATTCAGCAGATCCCCTCTCCCCAAAAGCAAGAAGGGTGTGCACTCTTTCTTTGGAAAGATCAACTTCTTAAGAAGATTCATACCTGATTTTTCTGAACTTACTTTGAACATAGCCCACATGATGAATGGGAATTAGAATTTATGGTTAGTCCTCTGAAGGAAAGGTTGTATTTCAAGACATCAAGAGATCTATATAAAAGACTCCAATCTTGGCATGCCCTGATTATAGCAAAGGACTTCATTATATATTGTTATGCTACTAAAAAGTACTCTAGCTTACTATGTTAACCCAGGGAGAATGTTGAAGGTCATGAACTCCCCAAAGTATTCATGAGTTATATTTTGAAATCCTATGAGATGAAGGAAACCACGATAGAGAAACATGATTTTGTAGAGGTCAAAGTTGTGAATCAGTTTCATTTTTACATCCTCAACTCTCATTCTATTGTGCTTGTGCCTAATACAACTATTAAATCCATTCTTACACAACAAGAATTTGGAACCAAGAGAGGAAATTTGGTAGCCAAATTTCAGGAGTATGATCTTGACATCAAACCCACCAAGCTAGTTTGAGTAAAGGGCTTATGTGAACTCATTGTTGAAGGAGTTGATGCCAAATTACCCAAGGAGGAAGTTGATATCCCTGTTGTTATTTTCCTCAGTTCAACTAACGAATTTTATGCTAGCATTTCTCACTTTATTACTTATGGATAATGTCCATCCCATTTAAGTGCCAAGGATAAGAGAGCCATCAAATTAAGGTCTGTGCAATATGTGTTGTGGGAAAATGCATTGTTGAATAAATGGGATAGATGGAAGTTTTTTGAAATGTGTTGACAAAGAGCAGCAAAATAAATTGTTCTAAGCCTTTCATGACTAGGCCTGTGGAGGCCATTTATCTTATGCTATCATGGCCCACAAAATCCTCCATGCTAGATATTATTGGCCTACCTTGTTCAAAGATGCGTCAAAGTAGGTAGGCAAGTGTGAAGCATGTCAAACCATTGTTGGAAGACGGAAATTGTCTGCTTTACCTCTCAAACTAGTGGTGATTGAGGAACCTTTTCAACAATGGGGTTTGGACATCATTGGGACACTCAATCCACCTTAAAGTGTAGGGCATACTCATGTTTTGACTGCCACTGATTATTTCACCAAGTGGGTGGAAGCCATTCCAGTTAAAAGTACTACTTCTAAAGTAGTATGAAACTTCATCAAAGAGAACATCTTAATAAGATTTGGGATACCAAACAAGATTGTCACTGACTACACTTCCAATTTTTCTTCTACTGAAATAATGGATTTCTACTATAGCTATGGAATTTCCCTTGCCCACTCTTTAGATTACTATTCCCAAGGGAGCATGGGCAAGCAAAATCAACTAACAAGAACTTGGTACCATTGTTAGGAAGCTTGTTAATGACTCTTAGAGGAATTGACATAAGAAACTATATGATGCTTTATGGGCAGATAGGATTGCACCTAAGAGAGCCATTGGAATGTCTCATTTTCAAGTGGTATATGGAGTTGAAGCTTAGCTGCTAGTGACATTGGAACTGCCAGCCTCACATTTGATGAAGGCCATTGAGGATGCCATCTTTACCAATTCATTGGACAAAAGAATTACGTACCTCTAGAAGTTGAATGAAGACAGATTGCAAGTAGTTGACAGAATATCAACTCATCAACTCAAGGTAAAATCTCTATTTGATAAAAATGCTAAACCCAGAACTTTTGAAGTGGGAGACAGTGTTCTTCTTTGGAACAAAAGGCATGAACCTCGAGGCAGCCATGGTAAAATTTGATTCCCTTTGGCTTGGTCCTTTTAAAAATTAAACATTTTGCTAGTGAGAACTCTTTTCACCTGGATTACATGGATGGTTCTCCTCTCCCACTTCCTTATAGTGGGAAATTTTTGAAGTTGTTCAAAACCTAGGAGTTTTGGCGGGTCCCCTCTATACATTTTGTATAGCATTTTTCTATCCTTGGTTTTTTTTTTGGTTGGTTTCCTTTTTTGTGTTCTCTTATGTGTCGGTATTGCTTCTTTTAACTTCGTTTCCCATTGGCTAAGACATTGATTCGATCTGATTACCCAGAATTCTCCAAGATTCTTGATTTTGCCTCTTTCCTCTGCAAAATCATCCCCAAAAGGATCCAGTCTGGTTTCCTCTAAATTTTCCCCACCCTTTTGAATCTAATTTCATGAAAATTAGAGCCCTTCCATAGAATAAATTTGTGTTTTTAAACTCCTCAGATGCTCGTTTTCATTTCCCACAACGTTTTTAATCAATATTTCCTCAGTCTACTGCCATTAAAACATTTTACCTATTTTTTAATGCATGGGAAAATGATTTTATTTCTTATTTTATGCGTTTGGAATGCTTGGAACCTTGCATCTTTCATTTTTAACCTTTTGCAGAGAAAGAAATTATTCATTAGAGAGCAAAAATGGCATTTTCTCATTTCCTGCAACTTCCTACGTTCTTTTGCGTGTCAAATTCTTGCTCGTAAAGGTGAAGCTATGTGTTTTCTTCTCATTTGATGCGGGCTTAATGGGTTTCTTTGTTGAACTTATCACTTTTGGTGATTTTGGAAAAAATGTCAGATTTGCCCCGCATCCCCACGATGGTCCCTAAATGGTTGGAGCAGTTTTAGCAGAATTTCAGGGCAACGGATACATTTTATTCTCTAAGGAATTACGGAAAAAGGGTGAAAAGTTATATAATAAATCGCATCCCCCGCAGCGAATCAGAAAGGAACACACGGCCTACGTTGAAAAGTCAACAACGGAGGCATGAACTTTTAGGGGAAAAGTTGGATTTTTTCCCCTTTAAAAACAAATAAAAAGCATGAAGCACATCCCTGACAACCAATCAGGTGATGCCATAGTGTTAAAGAATGAAATAGGGACACGTTGTCATTCTTTAGTCCATATGTGCTTTGGCGGACCCGTGCGAAGGACTTTAGGAATTTTAGCCTTGTTTCCACAAAGGAGCGAAAAGTTCTAAAATGGCTCGCATGGCCCTGCTCATGTGAAGGGATGATTTCTAAGTTGAGGCCTATAGCCAAATAAAAAAGGGACACATGGCCTACATTGAAAAGTCAATGGTGGAGGCATGGAATTTCGAGGGAAAATGTAGGATTTTTTCCCCTTTCAAAACAAATAAAGAACTGAAGTGCATTCCCCACACCCAGTCAAGTGATGCCACGTGTTAAAGAATGAAATCAGAATAGCAGGCCCACAAAGGAAATTGAGAATTTGAGTCTTTCCAGAAAAGGGTTATAAATGTTTCCAATTGAGTTGCGACCCCATTTCCAATCATGGTGTGCCACGCATGTTCACGTTGAAAAGTCAAAGCGGGCCAGCGGAGGTTTTTGAAGAATTTGAGATTTTTGTTAAAAAGAGTATTAAATGGAAGATTTGAACTGACATTTTCGACAGCCACTCAAATGGTGCCACGTGTCCAGCCTTTGGCGGAGCTGTGGAGGGGTGGAGCAAAATGAGAAATCGTACACTTTTTCTCCCAAATGTCAGGAAATGCAGATTTCTCCCCCAGGGCCATCGTTGCTTAGATCTTGCCATGTGTAGGGTCCAAATTTGAAGGTAAAAGGGGGAAAAGATAGCCAAATGCATTCATCTAGTTTTTAAACGCCATTAACAAACTAGAGCTCTACAAAATGAAAAAATGGATCATTCTTCATTCCTATTTTCTCTGTATCCTTGTCGTTTCTCCACGAGATGCATTTTTTGATTTATTGTGGAGCCAAATCGATAAGTTTAAAGGAATGTAAAGTTGATCATCAGAGAAACGGATTTTATTAGGCATACGTAATAAAAAGCGGGGAAAACTTACCAGTAAGCACTTGAGTGCTATGGAAGTGGTTAAAAGGTAGAAATGGTAGGACCACATGAAGAAGAAAATCATGAGATACCCCCTACTAAAGTAATCATGCTCGAACTGACAAAATATTCACCTTTTTGAACCTCTGGTTTTCATGAGTGTGTTTGTTTCATTTCACTTTCTAAAAGCAGATCTGCAACAAACATTATTCCTTTTGGATATTCTTTTCTTGGGGATAAAGTATGGATGTACACGGATTGTTATAAGAACATGGTTTTGGCCACGGGAAAGGGATTCTAGTTTTTTGGGAAGGTTGTAAATTCTGAAGTAATTCAATATAGAAGTTATTTCTTTCTCATTTCCTCTATTATATATCTCTCTCTCCTTGCTCGATTCAATGGATCATTGGTTTTGCATTCAATAAAAACTTTGTGTTATGGTCTGTGTAATCTTTAGAACTTTATGTCTGCAGATTTGCATCGGTGGTGAAGTAATTGATCCTTTTCTATATTTTCTTAGTTCAATGTGAGTAGGGAAATACATTGCTATCTATATTTCCCAAAATCATTGTTGTTTTCTTCCTTCTCCCATCTCTTTGTTCTTCCATTCCTTCTGATTGATAATATTTTGAGTATGAAAACACTCAAGGATACCAGGATCTAAACATTTATAGTTGTAGATTTGTACATTTGGTTTTCCAATTTTCAATACGGGAACCTCTCCCATTAAAGAGGAGGGACTTGTTGTCCCCTGATTGTGGTTTCAACCCATGTTCCATTCTCAAACCCAACAGGTCAGGATCCCAAATTTACCTATTCCTTTTGGGCATTAGCTTGTCATTTAGGATATTGGAAATGCATTGGATTTTTTTTAAAGTTAGATGATGTGTTGGCCAATCATTGTATTTTTACCTATGCTCGAATATGTGTGGAGATTGACCTTAGTAAAGGTCTTCCAGACAAGTTGATTTTAAAGATGGGAAATATCAGCCGGTCATAGATATTGGATTATTAAAATATGATATTTAGGTCTTGCTTTTATCATCAGAAAAACCATCTTCAAGAAACATGTTCTCAAGCACAAGGGAAACCTTTAAGGAAAAAAGGACATTTTGTCAAACCTAAAATTGTACATCCCTATGACTTTTCTCCTTTGGAATCCGAAGCTGACAAGAGTACATAAGTTGTACATGCCTCTAAGGTGGAGAAAAACAAAGATGAATGTCCAAAAATCTAGATTGATGATTTAAATCAGTCATTGGAGACTTTAGAAGACATGATGTCTATAGAGGCTTTTTTCTCAATAGGTTTAGCTTTATAGAACTTCCAGTAGGAGGAATGAAGAGAGCCCAAAAATTTGAAATTTTTGAGTTTGATAAAAAAAATGTTCAATTGAAATTCACAACTTAGATTTACAAGTGATTTCTGCAAGACTGCTTCCTAAGGATTGGACTACGATCAAGAAGAAAGGTAAAAAAGGCAAGACTGAAGTCATTTCCTTGTGATGGTTTTGTTGTTTCACTTTTTTGTTGCTTCTTTAAGGTGAACAAGCTTCATGGACTTTGTTATGCCTTCTTAAGCGTAACTCTTTCCACCCATAATTTTTTGTATGATCAATGTTATATTATTTCAATTTTTGTGAATAAAAGTGCAATTTTTAATTTTAAAACACCATTAACTAAAAAAAAAATTATTAGGCATCATAAAAAAATACCCAACGTGGAATTTTGATTTCAAGGTCTTCCATTTTGAATTAATTTTTTTTTCTAGAAGATGAAAGGAAATTAAAATTAAAATGATTCCCAATGAAAGGATAAAAAATGGGTGCCTAGAAAAAATATCCATAACCTAGAATGAGAGTAAACTATGCTATTACCATTGCTAGAGACATGTTGCTATCAAACAGAATTCCTGCCTAGCAGGGCATGTTAAATTTTGTCACATACTTTGAACTAGTATGCTTTCCTGTGTTTTCTTTGTAGCATACTTCCAAACCAATACCAATTGCATGCCACATATTGGTTTATTCAGTTCCATCACACACCACCTATCCCTGCATGTTGTGAACTAGTGAGTAAAGATAAGGACAAATCTAGTGAATGAGCCAATATAAACAATTCAATAAAAATGGGGACAGATCTAGTGAGTGAACAGATCTGTAAGTCAATCCATCACTCAAACTACATACACACCATTTATTTTTCATTATAACTACAATAGAAATAGAGGAAACTCAATTTAAGTAATGCTTATCGGCATAAATATTTTGGTTGATGTACGAGCATGTCATATTAGAATATGATGAATACATACTTCTCCATGGATAAATCAAACAACTAAGTGTCTAATAATTTTTTAAAGGATATTTAATTTTGAGGTATGGGGTAATCTTGATAAGGTGGTATATAACATATGTTTTTATATCATGAATAATTAATATTTAATTTTTTTACCGGTGTATTTTTATAAATAGGGGTAGTCATGTAAAAGGGGGTCCATTAATGAGATTATATGGTGGTAAATCTTAAAACTAAGGGCTAATATTTAGAATTCCTTGATGGTGCATGTGTTTTGGACATTTAAAAAAATAAAATGATAACTCATGTGTTGAGTTTAGGTGCAAAACAATTGATTTTCTTCAATTTAATATTAGTCAATGAAAAAGGAGTATCTACTTTACTAAATTTGCAAATGATTCGAACTCAACTTCAAATCTTTTGAGATCTTTAAAAAATTGTACCGTAGTACCAATGAATTTCTACCATCATCCACACAATTTGAACTTCAAACCTTTTGATAATTTCATATATATATATTGAATAGTTAATAAAAAATCTCATAGTTTACTCATAGATTATGAAAATGTTGAACATATGAACCAATAAAATATTATTATTAAATAAGTGAATGAAATTTGTTATAAATAATACTCTAATAACAATTGGTTTCATGAATTATAAAGTATATTGAGAGGGATGTCAATGTTTAATTTTCATTTTATTATGAAGAGGGAATTGGGTAAGTGAGATAAAAGTAATACTAACAATAAAAATATATATGAATGGTTGCACTTGTATTTTGTACATGGTCATCGGTACAAATAATATCAATTGTATCAAAGGGCCCTTGGTCTATTGGTGATGTTGTTAGGCTTTCAAAGATCCCACTAGGGATCAAGTCTTGCTGAGTGAAAGGCCTGGAGATATCTGACATGGAGATTCAAAATGGTTGAGGCCAAAATCATGCCCTGGGTGACTTTGAGGGCATGGATACCCCTTACTCCTAGCGGGTTAAGCTAAAGGTGATCATTAGTTTAGTTGTATGTTTACTCGTAATTGTAAATCTGTTATATGCTTCCTCTGAAGCATGAGATAAGATGCTGACAATCTATGTAATCTAGTGCCCAATGAGTGCACACTTCTCATAAAAATAATAATAATATCAATTGTCGATTTAATAACACATAACACACATGGCTCTTCTACACTTATTTTCCATGTTGAAGTTTTTCTAGGCTCCACGCAATCTCAGTCTAGCTTGCTAATATTCCTATTCTCCAATATTCCATCATTCTCACTTAATTTCATCCTATTTTCAGCCTTTAATTAGAGAGTGAGGGATGATCCATGTAGTCTTGGTCTGTCCTAAAGGAAATTTTCGAAGGTTTAGGAACAAGTAAAGTGAATGCAGGTTTTTGAAGGTTAAAGAGCTTGCAATTGAAAATGGTATTTGAGCTTCAACAGATAATTTTGAGAGCTCCGAAGGGATTTAGAAGGAAATACGTATTCATTGGAAATATAATTAAATCCTATACATGATGGTACTTTCATATTTTTGATAAGACCCAAGCGCTTCTCAGAGAAACTCAATTTCAACAGACACATCCTACTGTCCCGAGATAAAAGAATTTCTTTGAGGTGGTTTCAAGAAGAATTGGATATTGATACCCATCCCATTAATATTGGAAGTTTTTTTGGAGTCAATTTCATATAACGAATAACTGAAAAATACCTCTTGGAACTCTAGAAACTTCGTCTTCAAGGTCTCTCTCAAGGTAAGCTTTTGATACTTAGTCATTTTCACAAGAGGACACATGTCAACACAAGGTTGTGGTGTATTTTCCTATCCCTCCAATCCCTATCCCTCGAGGATAGAGGGGACAATAAAATTCACCCAACCTCGGTTATGCCTCTTGGACCTCCACATGACCTTGATCAACTCTTTGCAAGCACATTGACCTACTTTCTAGCACTCACGTTATGTAATGAATGTGTGACACTTGTCAACCTAGGGTGAGGGAACATTATTCTATCCCTTCTATCCATGTCCCTTGGGGGAAAAGGGGAAAATAAAATGTTTCCCACTCTAACCCTTGCTGATGATTCCTCATGTGACCAATTTTGAGCTCCACAATGCATTTTAATGCCATTTCTAGTTCCCTCTGCATTGAATCATTGTCTGCCACTTGTCATATACATATCAAGGAACATTTTTATTTCCATGTCCCATAGGGATAGACGGGACAGTAAAATGTGCCCCGTCCTTTCTCCTGCATTGATTCTTCATGTGACCCAATTTCGGTTCCATGGTGCTTAAATGCTTATTTTTCCTCTCGCCTTCTCGTTGAATCCCACAATGCCACTTGTCAAGTCCATATGAGAACGTATATTTCTGCCCCTCATGTCTTTGTCCTTTGGGGATATAGGGGATGATAAAATTCACCCCATGCCATGATGTTTCAAAACCAAAAAACTTCCTAAGTGTTTTTTCTTGCTACTTCTTACTTCTTCCTCTCACGTGAACCAGAAGTGCTACCGGAAAGTATATAAACTTGAAAGAAATCATACCCACCTCATATTTTAATATGAACTCCATGATTAATGAGTAGAAACACAAAAAAACCTGAAAATTCAACAGAGACTACCAAAATTTCCCCAGAGCTACTATATGTACCAAAACTTGAAAAACTCATATCTTGCAAACCATTGAATGAAATCAGGTGAGATTTTTACAGTTGTTATTCAATCCATGAACCTTCAAGAAGGTTGTAGTATCAAATAAGATGATGAAATGGTTTATTAATTGTAGAAACCCTGTTGGCTAGATTTTCTGCATGGCACAAAACCTAGGCAACAGTTTTTGGCCAATCCACTGGGGAACAACTATCTTTGCAGATCAAAGCTTATTTATTGAAGATCAGAGTGTTTTCCATACAAATCTCAACCTGGTTGAACGTCCATTCACCCGATCCATGAAGGCGTAAGGAAGGATTGATCATTTCTTCAGATTGTAGGAGCAATTCAATTTCAATCATCCTCCTCAAGTTAGAAGCCGCAGGCATGATGGGAATTTTATACCTGCCTTGTAGGGTACTTTTTCCCATGATAGAAAATTCACTTAAGCTATAGTGGGAAAAATAAGAGCAGCAGGTAGGTGGGATTTTATTGCCTGCCTTGCAGGGTACTTTTTCCCATGATAGAAAATTCACTTAAGCTGCAGTGGGAAAAATGGAAGCAGCAGGCAGGTGGGAATTTTATACCTGTCTAGCAGGGTACCTTTTCCCGTGTTATAAAATTCACTTAAGTTGCAGTGGGAAAGTTAGAGGCCGCAGGTAGGCGGGAATTTATTTGCTTGCCTTGCAGGGTAAAAATTCCCATGATAAAAGAAAAGGAAAGTGACTTAAGTGAAATCATGGGATTATAGTGCCTGCCTTGTAGGATAAATAATCCCATTGTCAAAGTCAAATCACTTAAGTGGATCATGGGATTTCCGGGGCTGCCTTGCAGGGTAAAAAATCCCATTGTCAGAAATTCTTAAAAATAGAATTCTATTATGCAAAAAAGTGCGACCCACCTTGGGTGAATAATAATGCATTAAATAAATATTTGTTAATATTTTTTCACCCAATTTTGGCACCCAGGCTTGTGGAAAAATCAACAAAGGGAAGTGGACATAAGGAATTTTAAAATAAAATTCCAAAATTTAATAAATTTAATTTATTTAATGCAGCCCCTTTTGAGAAGGAATTAATACTTTTTAAAGTATTAAATGATTATATTAATTCCTATTTTCAGTGGTTATGGTCAAAGCACACTATGAAGCTTAAGTGAAGCGAAGTGTGGATGATTAAATTGAATTAATTTAATTGATTGGATGGATGTCCTTAAACATGCTATATTTAAAAAAGAAGAGCATGATTTTTAATTAATTAATTGCCTTTAATTGTTAGGGCAATTATTAATTATAGAATTGTGACGGTTATATAAACATGGGCAGCCATATGGGTGAATTATTTAATTCACAGGTAAAGAATTGTAGCCAAGAGGAAAACTGTGCCCCCATTTGAAGAAGGATTTTGCTCATGCAAGGTGGAAATAAGGCATTTGAAGAAGGATTTTGCTCAAGAAAGGTGGTAGTAAGGCTAAAAGCTTCCAAATTTCACGCATGCTTTGAAGGAGGTTGATCTTTGTCTGCATAATTGTTTGCATAAGTGTTATAGGTGCTAAGGAATTCATTACAGGTGTTTTTCAAAAGAAAAGGAACTTATATCAATGTCCAATACATTGAATATTTCCTCCGAGTCTGAAGGATTATCCAGATCTGCACCAGTTTTGAAGAATTCCAGTCAAATAAGAAGAAAAATAATTGTTCAGACAAAGATAGACAAAGCTATGGCGAAGAAAGATGAAAAATAAAGCACAACGGAGTCATGCATCACTTCTAAATTTGCAGATACTGGAACACAGATCTAGGATCGAAACCTCTTGCTGAATTGATAGACAAATCTAGAGCAGGAGAAACTTCACTCATGCATGTAGATTAAAAGCAGTGGAATTATTCGAGTTGCAGCTTTTCCATCCATAGCCCAGTTGCCAAAGTTTGTTATGCAGGTGCATATCCAGTCTTTCACTAGGAAGAAGAGTGCAAATACATCCAGATCCAGATTCATAGTTGCAAAAGCTTCTGGCATAGAGGCTTCATCCTCTTGTTTTGAATGTAGCCCATGAAGAAGTCAGTGCGTGGAAAATTCCTTCCAAGATCCTGTGCATGTGCTCTCATCTTCTAGTTGAAGCCTTCATTGAATTTTCATTCACCCTGAGTTCTTTCCAAAAATTTTAATTGCTCATATGCAATTAAAAATAAGGATGATGAGTTATCTACGGCCAACCTTGCACTAATGCATGTACAGCAGAAGAACTACAAAAGCTTCAAGGATAAAAGAGAAGACAATGCGAAGGCAAAATTCCAGCTTGTTTCTAGATCCAGTTGCTTCTAGATCTAGTTTGAATCAGCTGCATGCAGACATGAAAAAGTAAAAAGTCATCTTTCCTCTTCCTTCTCCTTTCCTCCGACAAAGTAATTGAGTGATCAATTAAATTATACAACTTAAGTGATTGGTTTAAAATCGATTACTTGAAGAAGTCAATTACTTGGAGATAGGTGGTAGGCATGCAAAATAGAAGGTTCTATTTTCAGTTGCAAATCATACATGTCATGCAAAGTGGAATTCTAGGAGGGAGATTACCAGTTGTTTCTTTTCCGAATTCCACATGTGCCAGTTTAACTAAAGCTTCCAACTTGTAATTGCCCCTCTACATTCTATAAGTAGAGGAAGAACCTTCGGGTTAATAATCGATCAGAATTTGTAAGCAGCAATCTTGTGTTCTAGACTTTTTGCTGAACCCATGAGAGCAACTTGGAGCAAAGGAATACAAAGGAGCAGGTTTCCAAAGAACTTTGTGTCATGGTGTACTGTGTTTCTTGCTTTTAAATCTTAGATCTCTTAAGTAAACTTTGTGTTATTTTAGATCTAGATCTAGAGCTGCCTTTGTTTTATAATTCTATGTGTTCACATATATTGATTTTCTTCTATGTGCATGCAATTAGCTCTGCTATCTACTAATTGGGATGCACATCTTCCCCATTTCTTCTATGTATTTCCTTTACTTTATTCTTCTATAAAATACTTCCTTTCTTGAACAACTACTTATTTGTTACAGAACTTCTTAGTTATGGTTCACGAACTAAGTGGTTAAAGTAAAACTCCTGATAGATAATAACACATTTTTATCGACAAATCTGACATGGGAGCCTCACCGGTTAAATGAGGGAGATTTATCTCATGATTGCCTAGGTTTTGCGCTATGCAAAAAATCTAGCCAACAAACCCCTATTTTGATTCCCTATATAATGCTTTTTCATTTTCCAAGCATTTTGACAGGTGGATCGAAGTGAAATTTGGAGCACAAGGTCCCGAAAGCGAGCCTAATCCAGTGATGCAACTTTTGTTTCAATCCGAGGTGTACAATTGTTGTTTCTAAAAGTAGTAAGAACTTGGTTCCCTCACTTAATAAAAATATAAATATTCCAAAATTAATAATTCCTCTCAAAGCAGTGCACTTAGAAAACCATGAAAAATATAAACTAGGCAATTTTGACCAAAAAAGCATAATAAATCAAAAAGAAAAAATGTAACTGTCTAAAAATAGAAAGCTTCAAAAAATAGAAAAACATCATCAATAGAGTTGAATTGAATATGCCAGAGGTTCAAGAAGTTCAAATTTGAGAAAAATATGTGAAATATCCCAAATTAGTAGCCGTATGCATTGGTTATACCTGCTTAAAATAAAAGGTCTTTGTTTTGGGTACAAAAAGTTGTAGTAGGCTCCATTTTCAACCATTTCACTGATTTTTTACATCTTCACTAGGTTTTCAAGATGGTTGTGTAGCTCAAGAAAGGAAATTCATCCTTCATAGAGGTATGGAGACATCATTTTTTATCATAATAACAAATCAGAATACCGCAGGGCACTATGTAGACACCCTAAATCACACACATGTTCCCAATACTATCCTAGTACATTATGGTATTTCTCCATTCATGATTGATTAATTAAATTGGTTAATCATGTGTATTTTACCCCTTTGGATTAATTAAATTAATCCTTAGTACACCTTTAGCTATTTTAACTATCATTTATTAGGTAAATGGTTAATTAATTAGTGTGCACATCATAACTAATTAAATTAGTTATCTAATTAGGAAAATACACCTATTTTCCTAGTCAACAACCACTTGGACTCCACTTCCTCATCCTAGTTAACTCCACTTGGACTCCACTTCACTATTCTAGTCAACTGCACTTCTAGAATCCTAAAAAAGTGGGGACAATTCAATTGCACATACAAACATCTTTCTGGATGCACCTTCTACCAATTAATTCATTTACTGCCCTTCAATGGCATTTATCTTCCTAGAACTTTCACAAATTCATCAAATTCTAAAAATAGCATATGCATTCAACCAACTATAACCAATTTTCAACCACTACATAGCCTTATAAAACACATGTTTACTCTCTTACAAATCCTCTTGAATTCACAACACAATTACTCTATCAATGTTTCTCTCCAATAGTTGCATTATTAGAGGCTTTCTTATCTATGTTTTTACTAATTACATCATCAATTTAAATTTCATTCAAGAACACCCAAAATCAATCTTCTACAAGGTAAATAAGCTTTAAAATTTTCACACAACCTTACATCAAGGTTTGCATTCGAAAGCTATAGGGAGGTTTGTAATTGTTTTTTAATCTTTCCATTACTGTTTCTTTTCAAAACTTACATTTTGGCATGCCCGGAGGGACCGCACCCATCTTCTTTCATTTCCCCCTTCACCTTTTCATGCAGTTTTAATTTTGTTATTGGTGTTTTTTTATGTTGATTTGTGTGTTGTTGTGCAGGTTCCTGGGAGCAATTGGAAGCAATAATCAAAGTTAACAAAATAAAAAAATATAACACATTCCTCACAATTTTATGTCGATTACAGGTCTTTGCTGTAGTGAGTGCAAAAATTAGTTTTTGAATCACAAAAATCTGACCCCATGTGTGTTTGTAGCTAATTTTTCTCCAACTTTAGCTATATTTTTAGTTATAGCTATATCAAAAAATAATTATTCATTTAAATGTTATAATATCATGCTAAATCCTGTGATAACACATCAAAAAATTAGATTTTATATAAAAAATATTAGTAAAAAAATAAGAAGCAACAGATTCTTTGTTTCTTTTTTTGGGTTAAAATCCTAAGCTTCTACAACCCCCCATCCCCCCTGCATCTCGGAAAGCTTACTCACTGATCTGGTCCCTAGCTACCACCACCCATTCCCCCTTCCTCCAAGTTAACCCTAGGCTCCTCATTTCTCATATCGTCCAACCCCGACGAGCTCCCCTAAACCTGCGAGATCCCACCCTTACAAGCCCGCGCTCCCCAAAAATCCCCACATCATACACTCGACCTATACCTAGCCCAACCCTATAGCCTAACATGGTGACCCTCTCTCAAATCCCTTTCTCCATGCCCTAGACCCGGATTCGACTCGTTACCCTCTGGAGCCCACCTTGATTAACCCCAACGCACCCCCTCAACTCTCACCAACCTGACTCCCCTAGTGAATCCTGCTCTGTGGATCCCTCCCCCCACCCACTCCTCAAGTGATTCGTTCCTCTGTCCACCACTGCCACCACTACTCAGCCCCCCTTTCGATTACAAGCTCTGCCACTATCCCACTTTGTACCACTGACCTGCAAAACACCTTGTAGCCGAGCCATTCTTACGTCCCAAACTGCAAAACAATGACACACAACCCACACTACCCACTTAAACTTAGGTTATTGTTTAGGGATTTCGACCAATTTGATTACCCTCTCCCCACGACCACTTAGGTTTTGCATCATATTTCATTATTCGTCTCTTATTAACCTTAGTTTTACACTTATGTGATCTCGTAACTTTTAATCTCATTTACTTAGATGTTTTTTAATTATTACCTTAATAGTTTATTTTATAGACTTAAATCTATTTTAATTAGTTAACTAGATTGTTTTAGTTAATTAATTTAATTCATGATTTATTTTCGTGACTTCATTAGTTAATTAGATTGTTTTAGTTAATTAATTAGTGTACTTAATTGCATTAAGTCTTTTAAAATAATTCAACCTCTTTTTGTTTTCATTTCCGTCAATGTAGCCTAATCGTGAAAGTTGCTCCACTATGGTTATTGGACATTTTGGTCCAATTTTTGTCGCTTTTTAGCCATTTTGTCACTGTTTAATCATGTTTTGATGGCAATTAACACTTTTTAGTGGATTTTGTAAATGTTTTGTTGTCATTTTTTTGTGAAGCTAATCGCAACACTTCATGCATATGCTTTTCACTTGCACTTGTTACAAGTGATCTTGAGAATCATAAACGTGATTGTGTCATTTTTAATTATTTTCTCTTTGTCTACCTTGGGAAAAATACTAACACTCCTTTGTAATACCATAATACGAAGACCACTCAAAACTACTAACTATAGGTTTCCTCGCTCGTGGGCTAATAAAATTACTAATTCATTGTGTGCAGGGAATATTTTTAATCAAGATAAAATTAACACTACACATTATAGTTGCATGTGTGGTTGGTAAGGCTATTTCCCAACTTCCATAACTATGGGAAGTGCTTTGGCTTAAGCCATAAAACTCATTTTAGGAGTACCGCCAGAACCCCAAAGTATTCAGCACATTGAGGGAATTGAATGACGAAACGGGTACCCCCATCCCAACTGATTAGTACACCTTGTGAGATTAGAGTCACGAATATCCTTAGTGGATACCCCAGTGTGATTCATTTGAGCAAGATATTTGCTCATTGTTTCAAAGGGGGTAAATTAAAGCTGAAAACTAGCAATAACATTACGCTCGTTTGGATATACTGCTGACACCTAGTTAAGTGAATCACTGATCCAAAAATGGTACTTAAATTTTTCAAAAGTACTTGATTTTTTTTTCAGATTTAAAACTTGACAACTGATTAGGAGTATTAAGCCAATTTTGGGAGCTCTTGTATCCTGAATCCTTAAACTCTTCCAATTAAACCAATTATCCTTTATTTTCAACTTAAGTGAATAAATTGAATCTTAGTACAAATCCATTTTAAAATTCACAAGTTGAATTCAAATCATACACTCAAACTAAATTCTTAAAACCAAATTTGATAAGTGTATTTAGATTCTATTATGGGTTATGGATACTAAAATGTTCCTAGAATCTAGTTACAAGTTAAGTGTTTGCTTCACCAAATCAATTAGTTTGTATAATTAACTATTTTTTTATTTGATCAAAATCTTCACAAACTGAAATAAAATCCACACAACAAGATTGTTAACGGAGTTCACCCGAAGGTTATGTCTCCAGATTCTTGAAAAGAGAATCGATATATTAAACAATCAATGAAGTAAAATAACCCTTCAATAATGTCTATATAGATCAGAAATTGTGAATGAGCTGATCAAAGATATTGGAAACTCTGTAATTTACCAGAAATTGTTCCCAAAATGATCCATGGCTCCTATAGTGCTTCCACAGTGTGATCCCCTTACACGTGTGACTTAAAAGTCCCTAAAACTAGAGATTTATAAATAATACATTAAAAAAATTATATATCCAAAAATATTATAAAAATATGAACAACTTCCTTTTTTACTCCATGGTCTGGTTTGGACTAGAAGTACTTGGAAAATCATATCTTTGTCTGCTCCTCGTGCTCGTTCTATGAAAATACAATGGAAAATCACCGACACAGGAAAATATATATAACTTTATGTAACAAAATTTACATTTTAGGAAAAATTTTAGAATTCTGAACAACTTTCATATATAACTCAAGATCTAGTTTTGAGTGGAAGTGCCTCAAAAATCAGGTTTTATGTAAGTAGGTCTATTATGCCCTCTCACAGATCTATCACTTGTCTTCTACAAAACCTTGCAAGCTCCTAATATATTACTTCTCCAAAGGTGGCAGGTTGGTAATTTTTTCTATACTTTTGGCGCAAGTCAAGGGTTCGAATCCCTTTGATTACATTATCCACTATGAATAGCAAATGGAAATCTTTTATCCTTATATGGGAATCAATCCCATAGTCCACGAGAAATAATTTTATCCAAACCTTTTAATAAGGCTAAAACACATAGCATTTTTCTACCAAAATTGGAGGTCCACGTGCTCATATGTAGTGTTGCCATGTGTCAACATGTGATTGGTTCACCTTTTGCCACGTTACTTTTTCCTGCAAGATTGACCCAAAATTTGACTGACCATATATTTTGCATACAAACTTGGATTTGGTCCATTCAAAATGCGTCAGAAAGATCATGACAAGATATATGCAATATAAGTGATTTTGTGATATTCTAAGACAATTAATTTTCTAGTTTGACCCAACTTTTACCACATGTTGACCCAACTCAGACCGGACATATCTGGAACTCAGAGTTCCATTTTTCACGTTCTTATAGTGGTTGGAAATATCTATGAAGGATATATTGCATTTTAATGATTTAAGGAATTTTAGGGAACATTTGACACTAAAATTGATCCCTTGATCACTCCTCCCTATTGAGAAGGTTTTGTGTCCACAAAAATTTGTGTATCAACCCACAAAACATGTTATATCTTCCTACATTGCACAGACACATACAAGAACTCGAAATAGAATTATAGGTTAATGAAATTCAAATAGTTTATTAGCTAATTACATAACCAATCAGATAATAACACTCAATTAAGGTAGTGCGCAGCTAAAACGTTGTAACCCTGTCAACTTTGTACACAACTATGAACTGTCATACCCTAGTGTAATGCCATCACAAATAATTGACCAAATATTAACACCCATTCTAATATGGAAAGCTAGAGTTCAACTATCACTTTGTGATATGGCCAATTACAAAAAATTACAATTCCATAATACAAATTAGTATACCAGACATCTAAACTACCCACAATTAGGCTAGTGCCCATTGTCACAACTGTAACAACATGCAAATATTCACTATCCAGAATAAATTAGACTATCAAAGCCCAAGAATAGCTAAAGTGAAAATGTGAATCTACCAATTATATCCATACAGTGAACTATAAAATGATAGATAACAAATTATATGCTTACCCAAATTTTTGAACTATCATAATCTGCAAAATGATCACCTGGTGTAACTTTGCAAACCAGTTTGTTAGTGTAATAAATTTACACCCTAATTGTAACCACATTTGATAGTTAGAAAAATTAAATTTTCCTAAAATGGGGGTCTTAAAAATTATTTCAAATAACACATGTGGATACAACAAGTTTGTCTATTTATTACAATATCAAACAGGTGCTCGAATGGGTCTTGTGAGCATCCATAAATTTACACAAATGAAAACATTATAAAATTGCATGTTTCAAAATTAGACATTCTAATTATACCCATATCCCTAAATACCACTGTCAAAAATGGAATGTGTCTACCTTGACTGTGAGAAAATAACTTGAGTATTTTAAACCTGTCACTCAATTTCTCTACAGGTGACTTCCATAAAAATTTCAAAGCTAAATATAAACATAAGATCAAATCCCTAAAAATAGCTCTAAAAAATGTTTGCATGCTATCAACAATCAATGTTACAAAAACATAGAAGTAAGGAACTATTAGTGCAAATATACAACACCCCCTAAATGACCTTCAGATCTGCTAGTCCAGAATTGGGTCATTTAGTGTGATTGCACAACATTGAGTTTTCTCCAAGTGTGGGACCTTGCAAGGTGAGAAAAACTCTCTAGATTGAAGCTAGGTTCCTACTCCTCTGTTTAGGTGTATGCATGACAATTTTGCAGAGGTTCTGATTCAAAATTCCTACTCTAAAACTACCAAGGAGACAGGGTTGAGAGAAAACATGGAAATGGAAACAAAACTAAGCAAAAAATAACAAACGGTGATACACCAAAGGAGTGATGGACTTCTTATTTTGAAAAATAGACATAGATCATGGAGATGTAACACCAAAACATGCACAGATTACCAAAATGTAATGAAAGATCAGAAGACAATAATAAATGCATGAGAGGATTGAAAATCGATCACAGAACATACATTATCATTTCCAAGTTTGATACAATACATTGCAATAGCAAGGAGGAAAAAATGTGTTGCAGTCTTCATGGGAGGTCTAAAAATCCTTCAAATCCACCTGCTAAGGAGAAAAGAAGAGCTTGCAAGAGCAAGAACGTCCAACCATTACAAAATGAGCCAAAACTGGCTTTTAATCGATGAAAAAGAATAGAAGGGAAGAGAGAGAACACAGGAAATCCATTTTTTGCACCCACCAACCGACAACATCCATTAAAATGGCAAGGAAACCTCTGCAAATCCATTTCCCAATGCATTTGACCATGCTGGAGAAGAAATGGGGTCCCATACCTCATTAAATCTGGTAGGTTGGAAATGTATTTTATACCTTTTTCCCAGTGCCAGAATTTTTTTTCAATTTTCTCCCTCCAAACTTTGCCAAAAATAAAAATTGAAGCTTCCATGGTGTAGAGGGAATTGATAGCTTTCCAATGGTACCAAATTTGATGAATTTTGACCACTGGATCGAAAGATATGACCTTTTGAAATTATGTAGCCAAATTAGGGCAAAAATGGTGAAAAACAGGTCAAAATTGGGGTCGGCGGGGTCAAACCTTAAATTTTTCCCTTTGATTTCAAATTGGGAAAATTTCCCAAAAAATCCATCCACGCCCCTCGATGCGCTGGATGACATGTCATAAAAAAATGACACGTGTCAACCTCTGATTGGCGTGGAGGTGTGCTTCGTTTTCTTCCTTCACGGGCCCGTGGCCTCAAACTTCACCTTTTGCCCTTTTTTAAAAAATTGTGAAAATTCTCCAAATAACTCCACGTCCCCGTGCTCCCACATGACACATGTCGCCTTCTGATTCGGTGCGGAGGTGCTTGCCCAACATTTAACCCTTCTCCTTTGTGGGCTCGTGGGATGATTTTTTACTTTGAGTTTTTAGCCAAAAAAGGCTAAGTGTCCAAAATTCTCTCCCTGGCCCCGCGAGTGCGCTTCATTCCTTCTTCGGGCCTGCGGGCCAAAAATTTTCCTTTGTGCCTTTTTTCCCCAAAAGGGCTAAGTGCCAAATTTATCTCCTATCTCTGCCAACCCACCAATTTCCTTGGAAAAAATTTCAATTCCTTGGCCCGAGAATCCTTGGCAAATTTTCCTCCTTACCTCTACGGGCCCGCCCAGGGAAAATTTTCCCTCCAAACTCCGCCGAGCCATAACTCAAAAAATACAAGGAGTTAGGAGGACTTCTTTACCTTTCTGGAAAGGTGGAAAAATCCTCTATCTGATGAAAACATACCCAGAAAATTTTGAGTCCCTAAAGCATGCAAAAAATTCATTTTAAGTACCAACAAAGGAAAAGGAGGAGGAGTTAGCCAAAAATAAGCATGGGCTTATTTTGGATAACACTTTTGGCACTCAGAGGGGTCATCTGCCTGCTAGATGAAAAGAATCAGCTACCTTGAAGCATCCATTGGGCATGGAGTCATGATAGATAGCCTACAAACTGATCCTCTACTTGAAAACTTCCCTTTTAAGCCTCTTGGAAACCACTGAAAACTGAAACTGGTTGTGACCAAAAGCCAAGTTCAATGCACTGTGCAAGGGCAAAAACCAGCACCACAAAAACTATGTACAAAATGAAAATCATACATACCCCAAGTGGGATATGCAGAGTGTGCACAAGCACTTCTTCTGCTGAAAGAAACCTACCTACACTACTCTAACTGGAAGAGCAAAGGTGGGCTAAACAAACCTTGCAACTGGTTGGGAGAAATAGCTTCCCTTTCTAAAAGAGGACAGCCATGCAAATGATTTGATACTGAACATGGCTGGTTGGATGAGTGAAAAACTAACTCTAAGCTTGATCCTCCACCCAAATCATCAAGGTATCAAGACATTAATGGGAAGTACCTCCTCAAGCTGACTGGCATTGGATTCCTGGAGGTGTTGATGATGACCCTTGGTACTTTGATGTTCATCCTCATGCCCTAAAGTAGGCATGACTAGGTTTTGGCTTCTCCTTTGGCTCCAATGAAGCCAAGTACCTGATTGGGCACGGTCTGATCCTTTGGATGTGCCCATTTCTCTAAAATTCAACTCCAAAAATGGAGTCTTCTTGTGGACCTTCCTGAGTGGATGGTGTGGAAGAAGTGGTGAAAATATCTTGGTCTTCCCCTTCCTTTTCCCATGAAGTACATGGAAGATTTAAATCTTCCAAACTTGGTTCCAAAAGGCTGTTACAAAATGCAAGGCTGTTGTTTTTCAATGTTCTCCCTTGTGGCAGCAGGCTCTTGATGTTGGAGAACGAATGGTGGAGAAGAAAATGTTGTAATTTCAGCTGGCTCCTCATCCAAACATTCTTCTAAGTCTGATAAGCAATCAAACTCTTCAATGTCCTGCTGCAACAAAGTCTCTTCCTCTTGCATGGTGACCTTCAAATCTACATTTCTTTCACCATGTTAGCTTCATTCTCAAACATGAAACTTGGCAGCTCGAACTCATCCAAAAAATCATATTTTTGGAGAGATGAAGTGGGAGAGAAACATGAAGTTTCTTGTGCATCTTGCTCATAATTCAATGCCTTTGGACCTTTTTTGTTCACCTCCATAATGGCTTCATCAATCAAATCAGCCCCTTCAAATGAAAGAAAAAATGTATCAATAATGCTTCCTTCTTCTGTTGTTGCAAAAACTGACTTGATCTCATCCATTTGCTCCTCAAAAATGGGATTTTGAGCTGGTTTTTCTTCCTCCATAATGACTAATTTTGCAGTGCAAATTGGATCAACATTTTCTTTGGGCAAAGTGCCAACATGGACACCCAACTCATCACCAACAAACTGTTGATTCTTTTCCTCTTGTTCTTGTTCTTCTTCTGCTATAAAATCAGCCTTGTTTACCACCACTGTTTCTTCAACTCCAACTTCCTCTTTTGGCTTCACCATCAAGGGGATTTTTGAAAACTCAAATTTAGCAGCCCAACTCTTCAGATTTTCTATCATTTCTTCTCTATTGGGTTCCTCTGTTTGATGTTCTCCTTGGCTGGTTTTTTTATTGTTTATCTTCCCAACATGGACTTGGGAATGCAAGAAGAGGGGTGGGTTGTGACTCAAATGGTTTTACAATTATTTGTGGTGGTGGAGGAGGTAGAACTTCATTTTTCTTTGGAGAAATGGCTGTTTGGAATGGGAAAGAGTAGAGAAATTGAAGGTGGAATGGGAGACTAGGAGGTGAAGAAATGGAATTAACATTTTGGGACAACTAGATGGGTAACTTGAAACTTGACACTGCTGAAATAAAAGCTTGGGAAAGAGGAAAAAGAAAGATCATGAGATGGTGTGCTTACCCATTGACAAGGTTGATTGAATACTCCTCTCATACACCTCTATTCCTTCAATCCACTTTGCAAGTTGGGGCAAGCATTGCAACCATGAAGTCAAGCTTCTCTTGAGGGCTATAATGCCTTGGAAAAGGTCCCACCCATGGACAGGGTGCTCTACAACCAATTCCAAATGCTTTCATTTGTGCTTGAGCCCTTGATTGCACCATGCTTTGCCTCCATCTTTTGGATTTTCTCCAAAAAATCTGCATTTTCTTCTTGACTGCCCTCACAATCTACGTACCCTTGTGCTTGATATGCTTCATAGCCAAACTGACTTTGGCATTGCTTAGATGGGTATGCATATTGGTTTTGAATTTGATCAAAATGCTGATCTAGAGGATTTGAAAAACATGTTGGAGGTGGGAAACATTGCTGCTATTGTAAATGTAAATTCCATGAGGGAAATGAAGTCATGATTGCACAACTTCATGGGATGAAAGAAGAATGAAGAGATGGAATGAAAAATGAAATGGAAAATGAAAGAAAATGAATGGAAAGAAGGTATACAACTTCAAAGATGGGTTGCATTGATCAGATGGAGTCGCTAGATGTGTTTGCAAGTGCCTCCAAAGGCTGAAATTTTAAATAGGAACACATCAACCTGCAAAAAATGAAGTGGAAGACCTCTTGGTCCCATCCGGGCATGCCAAAACTATTAGTGGCACACGGTGGTGTTGGATTTGTTGTTGTTTGCATGAGACACTAAGAGAAGATGAAATATCTAACCCCAGTGTCCCACCGGGCATGCCAAAATTGTTAGTGCAAATTCACAGCACCCCCTAAATGACCTTCAGATCTGCAGTCCAGAATTGGGTCATTTATTGTGATTGCACAACATTGAGTTTTCCCAAGTGTGGGACCTTGCAAATTAGTGAAAAATATCCAGATTGAGGCTGGTTCCTACTCCTCTGTTTAGGTGTATGCATGTAATTTTTGTAGAGGTTCTGATTCAAAATTCCTACTCTAAAACTACCAAGGAGACAGGGTTGAGAGAAAACATGGAAATGGAAACAAAACTAAGCAAAAAAAATAGAACGGTGATACACCAAAGGAGTGATGAAATTCTTGTTTTGTAAAATAGACATGGATCATGGAGATGCAACACCAAAACATGCACAAATTACCAGAATGCAATGAAGGATCAGAAGACAATAATAAATGCATGAGAGGATTGAAAATCAATCACAGAACATACATTATCATTTCTAAGTTTGATACAATACGTTCCATTGGAAAAAGAGGAAAAAATGAGTTGTAATCTCCATGGGAGGTCTGAAACTCCTACAAATCTACCTGCTAAGGAAGAAAAGAGAGCTTGCAAGAAGCAAGGGGGTCCAACCATTACAAAATGAGCCAAAATCTGGCTTTTAACGATGAAGCAAAATAGAACGGAGGAGAGAAAACGCGGGAAAATTTTTTGCACTCCAACAACCGACAAGATCCATTAAAATGGCAAGGGCACCTTTGAAAATCCATTTTCCAATGTATTTGACCCTGCTACATAAAAATGGGTGCCATACTGCATTAATTTTTGGTGGTTGGATGTCTGTTATGTGTTTTTTCCTGTGCCTAGAGACTTTTCTTCAATTTTCTCCCTCCAAATTTTCCCAAAACTCAAAATTGAAGCTTCCATGGCGTAGAGGGAATTGATAGCTTTCCAATGGTACCAAATTTGATGAATTTGGACCACTGGATCGAAAGATATGACCTTTTGAAATTCTGCAAGCCAAATTAGGGCAAAAATGGTGAAAAACGGGTCAAAATTGGGGTCGGCGGGGTCAAACCTTAAATTTTTCCCTTTGATTTCAAATTGGGAAAATTTCCTTAAAAAAATCCACACCCCTGTGTTGATGACATGTCATAAAAAATGACACGTGGTGGCCTCTGATTGGTGCTAGAGGTGTGCTTCGTTTTCTTCCTTCACGGGCCCGCGGCCTCAAACTTCTCCTTTTGCCCTATTTTTAAAAAATTGCGAAAATTTCCAAAAACTCCGCATCCCCGCGCTCCCGCATGACACATGTGTCACCTTTTGATTCAGCATGGAGGTGCAGCCCAACATTTAACCCTTCTCCTTTGTGGGCTCACGGGCCAATTTTTGACTTTGAGTTTTTAGCCAAAAAAGGCTAAGTGTCGCAAAGATTCTCTCCCTGGCCCCGTGAGTGCACTTCATTCCTTCTTCGGGCCTGTGGGCCAAATATTTCCTTTGTGCCTTTTTTCCCCAAAAGGGCTAAGTGCCAAATTTATCTCTTGTCTCCTTTGCTGACCCACCAATTTCCTTGGCAAATTTTCCAACTCTGCTCCGCCGGCACTGAGACTCCCTGGACAAATTTTCCTCCTTACCTCTGCGGGCCCGCCTAAGGAAAATTTCCCCTCCAAACTCCGCCGAGCCATAACTCAAAAAATACAAGGAGTTAGGAGGACTTCTTTACCTTTCTGGAAAGGTGGAAAAATCCTCTATCTGATGAAAACATACCTAGAAAATTTTGAGTCCCTAAAGCATGCAAAAAATTCATTTTAAGTACCAGTAAAGGAAAATGAGGAGGAGTTAGCCAAAAATAAGCATGGGCTTATTTTGGATAACAGGAACATTTTACTAGCCCTTATAACATTTTCTTGTTTAGGTGGGTTTATTTCCTCAGTACAAATTTGGGCCTTTGCACAAATTAGATCAACGACTGGTTTGACATTAGTTTACTTTTTAACAAATTTCTAATGTTGCATGGAAGGAACATACCAACACATCTTAACATCATGATCACTCCTTTTACAATGGGAACAAAATTTAATTTCCCAATTTTTAGGAGTCTTACCCATTTTACGATTTCCTGAGCTCTGTCTAAGAGAATGATTCCTCTATTTGGGAGAGGTAAATTTTTTGCCATTTCTCACCTCTTCATAGTGAGATTGGTCTTTAGCACCTACCTTATAATTCAAAAAAGGCATTAACTTCTTTAACATAGTTTTCCTCTTCCAACAATAAGCTGCAGAAATATTATTACCTTCACAAAATGTTGTAAGGAAATGCATACTTTTATCTGCCAAAGCTATATTGTTCAAACTGAAAGAGTGTTCTAGAAGTTTAAGGATTTAATTTCCCCTGAGTATTACTTTTAGTGTAAGAGGGAGGAGGTGGAATTTCATTACCTCGTTTACATGTTTTCTTACACCTTTCATTGTTCCTCTTGATGGAAAAATCCTGCAATTCTAGTAGAATAGAGCCTTGGCTATTGGAATCTTGTCTTCCTTTAGATGATTTGAAACTTTCTCTAATTTCCATTTTCCCACTAGAATAACCCAAACCTGCAAACCGAGGCTGATCTTATACCTATATGGGGTTAACATCACCTTATCTATTTTTAACAAGGCATATTTCATTAAATCCCATCTTAACCATTAGCTTAGACCCAATTCCCTTAGTGTGTTTTTCAAATTCACCCAAAGAAATGTCTGAAACTAAATTATAGGAAGATTTAATATGTGAACAACTTACAGCGCATGTTTCTGTCATAGTACCTATATCTGCTTTGGGAGGGCATTTCCTTCTTTTGTTCACCTTGTTACAGCTTTTCCAAGAGGGCATCATTGGTCCTTATTTCTTCCTACAAATCTTTAACAAAACCCATCAACTTCTTACTCTATGCAAGCATCTCGTTGACATACTCCTCTTTCTTGGTTGTAGAATATTGTGGTTCATATTTTAATTGTACTTTTTCCTCTTCTAAGGAATAGAAATTAGCTCTCAAGAAAGAATTTTCTTCCTAGAGTTGATGGTTTATGGCTTCAAGCTCATCTAGTTGCTCTTTTTTGGATGAATTTCCCATGATTCCCTATTTCCTGCGAACAACTTGTAACTCCAAACTGCACACTGCAAAAGAAGATTAACAAGCCCAAAATGTCTACACAACTAAAAACTGAAACCAATACTGAAATTGGATCCAAATTTTCAAACACAATTAGAAGCTAATCCGGAAATCTAACTGCTCTGATACCAAACTTGATCCGAAAATGGTACTTAAATTTTTCAAAATTACTTAGAAATTTTTTCAGATTTAAAACTTGACAACTGATTAAGAGTATTAAGCCAATTTTGGGATTTCTTATATCCTGAATCCTTAAACTCTTCCAAATAAACCAATTATTTTTTATTTTCAACTTAAGTGAATAAATTGAATCTTAGTACAAATCCATTTTAAAATTCACAAGTTGAATTCAAATCATACACTCAAACTGAATTCTTTAAACCATATTTGATAAGTGTATTTAGATTCTATTATGGATTATGGATACTGAAATGTTCCTAAAATCCAATTACTAGTTAAGTGTTTGCTTCACCAAACCAATTAGTTAATCCAATTAACTATTTTTATCTGATCAAAAGCTTCACAAACTGAAATAAAATCCACACAACAAGATTGTTAACAGAGTTCACCTGAAGGTTGTCTCCGAATTCTTGAAAAAATAATCAATATATTAAACAACCAATGAAGTACAATAACCCTTCAATAATTTATAAAAAAATAAAAACATGTAAATTAGTTGATTAAATATATTAGAAACTCTGTAATTTACCAGAATTTGTTCCCAAAATGATCCATGGCTCCTATAGTGCTTCCACAGTGTGACCCCCTTGCAAATGTAACTAAAAAATGCCTACAACTAGAGATTTATAAATACTACATGAAAAATATTATATATTTGGAAAGCTTATAAAAATATGAACAACTTCCCTTTTTACTTCGTGGCCTGGTTGGGACTAGAAGTACTTGGAAAAATCATATCTGTGTCTACTCCTCGTGCTAGTTCTGTGAAATTATGATGGAAAATCACTTACAAATAAAAAATATACACAACTTCATGTAACAAAATTTATATTTCTAGAAAAATATTGGAATTATAAACTACTTTCAGATATAACTCAAGATCTGGTTTTGTGTGGAAGTGCCTCAAAAATCAGGTTTTCTACAAGTAGATCTATTATGCCCCCTCACAGACCTATCGCATGTTTTCTACAAAACCCTGTGAGCTCCTCATATATTACTTCACCAAAGGTTGTAGGTTGGTAATTCTGTATATTTTTTTGGCGTAGGTCAAGGGTTTGAATCCCTTTGATTGCATTATCCACTATAAATAGCAAATGGAAATCTTTTATCCTTATATGGGAATCAATCCCATAGTCCACGGGAGATAATTTTATCCAAACCTTTTAATAAGGATAAACCGTCCTATTTTCATTTGAAATATCTATGCATAGAATTTTTTCTACAAAACTTGGAGGTCCACGTGCTAAAATGAAGTGGCGCCATGTGTCAACATGTGATTGGTTCACCTTGTGCCACGTCACTTTTTCCTGCAAGTTTGACCCAAATTTTGACTGATTATATCTTTCACATACAGACTTGGATCTAGTCCATTCAAAATGCATCGAAAAGATCATGACAATATCTACACAATATAAGTGATTTTGTGAGATTCCAAAACAATTAAATTTCTAGTTTGACCAACTTTGACTACACGTTAACCAAACTTTGACCAACTTTGATCAGGTGTATCTGGAGCTCAGAGTGTTTATTTTTAACGTTCTTATAGTCATCGGAAAGCTCTCTGAAGGCTCTACTGAATTTATTGGATTAAGAAATTTTAGGGAAATTTTGACACTAAAATGGATCCCCTGATCAATCACATAGGAAGCCACGCCTTGTCCAAGACAATCTAAGGTAGAAGCCACCTTTCACTATATCATTTTTCATTTTTTCTTACATGTTACACACTTGTATTTCACTCTTTTCATTCACATTTTCTATCTCATCCACCTCATTTATTTGTAAACATTTATAATTATTGGGTTGCAAAAATCCATATTCGAACATGAGCACTTTCTTCCTCTTCATATAATTCTTGACATCTTGATACTCGCTTTATCACATTCAAGCACCCCCTTGATCACCTTGATCTTTCATTATCATAAGTCTTATGTTTCACCTTATCTTTTTGAAATCTAAGCATTCCATATTATGTTGTCATACTTCATAATCACTTTTTTGCATTTTTGACATCCTCTTCATTGTCTTTTCTCCACCTCTCTCTTTAAAGAATTCACTTTGTTTTAATTTGAGACAATTAATCAGTCACATTCCTTTCATCTCTTATCTCCACTTTTGCGAGATTCAGACCTTCTCATCATCATTTCTTCACTTCTTGTGACGACATTCAATTTTTCATTCTTTCAATACTCCCATTTCCTTGTTGTTATCTCTTCCTTTAACATGATTCTATTAAGAGTAGACATCCTTTATCATTTTCCTAAGTCTCCTCTTTTAAACATCCATATTTTAAAAAGTTGAGAAAACTTCTCATCTTTCTAATTTTCTTCCTCTTTAAACACTATTTTGTTAAGAGTTGAGAATATTTCATCATGTTTTAAGTCTCCTCTTTTTGCACTCATTTCATCACAAGTTGAGAAAACTCACCTCTTTCACCTCTTGCCTCTTTACATTCACTTTGTAAAGGGTCGTGAAATCTTTCAAACCTCTTCATCTTTCTTGGCACTCATTTTGCTAAGATTCCTCTAAACCAACATTTCAATTCCTCTAGCACCGTAACATAACTCATTTTGTTAATTGTTTTAAATTCTCCCTTTGCATTCCTCTTAACACTCATGTTCTTAAGAGTTACCCTTTTTCACATTTTTTCATCACTCTTATTGCTCATTTTGTTAAGAGTTGATCGTGCTCACCTTGTTAAGTCTCTTCCACCTTAACACCACTCATTTTTTAAGTGTTGTGAAGTCTCCTTTTTGTTCCCCTTAACACTCATCTTGTTAAGAGTTAACCTTTTTTCATCTCTTCGTCACTCTTATCACTCATTTTTTTAAGAGTTGATCATGTTCACCTTGTTGTGTCTCTTCTCCCTTAACATCCATTTTTTGTTAAAGATTAGAGAACATCTAATCTCTTTTAGTCCCCTTTTCTCTTAACTCTCATTTTGATTAAGAGTCAGGAAATCAACTACCCCATTTTGTTTCCTCCCTCTTATAACTAATTTTTATTGGGGTCAATCATTTTCATCTTTTCCCCTCTTTCATATTTACATTCACGTTGTAATAGGTTGAGTACTCTATCATCATTCGCACTTCTTCCATCTTAACATTCATGTTATTAAGGGTTGAACTAATCAAATATTTTCAATCTCACCTCCATCTTAGCATTCACATTACTAAGGGCCACATCATTCAATCTTTTCATTTGCTCTTCTGTTCTAGCATTCACTTTGCTAGAGGGTTGAGTACGTTACTACCTTTTCCATCTTAGCATTCTCTTTGCTAAGGGTTGAGTTTTCTATCGCACCTCTTCTTGTTCATCCCCTATTTCAACAATGGTGGGAACATGAAATCGTGACTATTTTCCATTTTTATGGGAGGAAATATATCCTTTCCATATCATCTCTGATGAAAAGGATGTAGTCACAAAATCCCGCACTTACTACTATTATTATACCGCTAAGTATGTTGTTTTATATATGGATATTGCGTAAGAAAAGTATTCACTGATGATCCATTTCATAGTCCAGTCATTTTTCTTGTTGGTCTTTATCATTGTTTGTCTTACACATTTTTCACTCATTCACACAGTTCTAGTCAGGTCTCAGGGATCCTTGTCTCTTAGTTACTCACTCAGTTTTCATCACTGGTCTTTGGACAATAGTACTCAGGCTTGGACGGGAGCACCAAGTGACCCTGTCCATCCTAGGCACCCTTGTTTTCTTTTTAATTTATTTTTATTTTCATCACTTGAGGTTAGTATTTTTAGTTTTCCCTCTCATCTCCCAAGGTACTAGTCGGTATATCGGGTCATTAGTATTGAAATTTGAACAAGAGATCCCTATATGCACACAACATACATACTACCATATGGGAGGACTATTATTATCAAGGGCTAGCTATCTACATAGAGTAAAGGACTATGTTTGGGCATTATTCTGCATCACAAGTTGCATAAGAAGGGGAGTTCATTCTATTCCCTTCACCATTTTTGCATTTTATCTAGCTACTTCCCGTTATCTTTGCATCTGGCTCTAGGGAAACTTAGGCACATTATTGCACACACAAGAATAAAAAACTAAATTAGGTCTAAGATGTAGTGCAACTCTCAGTTGTAGGTCCACCATTGTGGCAATTGAGGATAGTTTGACCCCTCATTCAACATCTTTATTTTTTAGGGTTTTACATTATTTGAGAGTTTCGTATGTGTTTTCTTCATTGTGGATCTACAAGTACCTTGGAAAACCAAGTGTGACATTCATGTGACCAAATGTGAAGTATTGCGAAGACCTAATGACCATATCAAAATCATATTCTGCAAGCTATTCCACATACTAGAGTGCCCCAAGTGCCCTCATCCTTCCCCAGGAGCCCCTAGTCTAGCTAGATCTTACTTTGTTGCTAATTTTCTGAGGTTCGTTGCGATGCTCTATTCCACCATTCCATCACTCTTTCACAGTCCCAGGTCACTGCAAGGTAAGTCAAATTCAGGTAATTACCTTTCCTCTTTCATTTCATTTCATTTATAATATCAAATAAATTACTTAGAATTTATATTTCATTATATGTCATTTATCATAGCTGTAAATTTTTTATTTTAATAAAATTAAGAGATTTTATAAAATCATTTTGGTGAACCCATAGATTAGAAATTGTTTCCCTGGGATCCACTAAAAACCCTAATGGCTAAGGATACTCTCTTCTCCTTCTCATCTCATCATGCCTCTTGTTAGTATCAATCCCATCTATGATGAGGCAACTATAGCTAAGTATCATAGCTCTATATCGTGATTTTACTATGTCAGATGATATTCAACAACAACTCTTAGCCAACAGAATGCCATGTGCCTACTAGCTTTGAAAATTCTACTATTGGCCTTATTGTTTATGATGATGAGCTTCACTCGTTGTACACTGATGTTATACAGTTAGCCATGATCCTCCTTCTGACATTTCCAAAGAAAATCTAGATGATTCTCTTATTGCAATTTCTATGCTTGGTCTTGACGATAGTACACATATGCATATTGATTCTCCTCCTAGTCAGACCACTACTCTAGTTACATCTCATGCTTCTCCTATTTCTAATAATACTTTCTCATGATCCATCACATACTAGTTCACATAATCCTTCATACTATGTTGATGATCTAATTAATGATACACTTAATGACATTTTCATATCTGAGTTCTCTCTCTGATTTCGATGAAACAATTGATAGTCATGAGTTCTACTACTTTACTAATATTGTGTGAATCTCCTACTCCATTTTCATCTTCTTCTGAGGTTGTATCTAATAATGCATGATTCATGTCCATCTATTAGTTCATCTTCTCCTACCACTTCACTTAATCTCCTCCTATCACTCCATCTCCATCTATTAGTTCTTCTCCTCCTATCATCGCATCTCCATATGTCACTTCATCTCCTACAGGGATGTTTTTCGATGCTAGTCCTACTGCTTCTATGGATGTTCCATGTCCTTCATCACCTATTGCTTCTTTGACACCTACACCTAGTGTACCCTTAGCATCAAAATCTCCTTTGTATCTCCTCTTGATGTCCCTATGATTACTCATAATGGAAAGTTACAACCGCTTAACACATTATTTCCATCCTCTATTATTCCTTCACAGGATATATTTTCTCTCATGCATGTTGTCGGTCACTTACAATCTCAGGTTCAATCACTCACATTAGAAAGCAAGGCCTATTATGCTTCCATTGATAACAATTCATTGCATGGACAACCCTATTCCTAAGAAGATTCATAATCTCAGAATTTTCCTAAGGATTTTATCATGCCTACCTTTTCATGTTTCGATGGCTACTAGAAACCCTTACTTGCATCTCAAGCATTAGCATATGGTTATGGTTTCATATTCTAATGATCGATTATTACTTAAAGATCCTTTAGACATAGTCTTATGAATGACACTCTACAATGGTATACTCATCTACCATTTGGATCTATTAGCACTTATTGTGACATGGAAGAAGCTTTTCTCCATCACTTTATCATCAACAATGGCCCTCGAGTTACCTATGATCATCTACCTACTTTACATCAAGGAAAAATAGAACCAATCATGGATTATATCTTAGCGATTCAATGCTTGTATGCACCAATTAGTATTTCAACCTATCGACTTAGAGAAGCAATTTATCTTCTATCGTGGTTTGATTCTAGCATTAAAACAAAGATTTAAATACAACATATGTGAATCATTTACACTTCTATGTTATAGAGTCATTGATCTAGAACAATACCTCATTACCACACATGTTATATATCCTCCCCCTATTATCTACTACTACTACAACATCTAATTATTCTCCATTGCCACCAATTGAGTGCCCTGCACGGTCTCTATATCCTCCTCGCAAGCAAGTTCAGCTTACCATATCATATAAGTATCATTCTTATCCTACTTTATGAGTAGGATACACCTTAATCTTCTACACATGTTTCACATGCGAGCCATTGTATTTCTCTCATCACGCTCGACCACATGATTTTTTGCCTACTTTTCTTGACAAGCATTTAATTCACTTACCCTCTAACTAGCATCATCCATAACATCACTCTACAATGTCAGCGTGATAGACCCTATTATAATTATCATCATATTAATATCCATAGAGACAATTATTGCTTCTCCCTTCATGATCGGTTACAATAATTAGAGGATAAGGGCATCATTTCCTTTCACTCTCACTCATGTGAGTGTTCCATATCTCCTTTCCCTAGTTGGACGAGTCTACTACTCTTGGTTGAGTTATCTCCTTTGTCTAGTGCTAAAGTTAGTATTCATCCATCGCCATAATTTGTCACTCATGTGCACTCTCCATCACATCCATTCCATCGCTACACCATCTCATCCATCTCATCCACTGCATCATGACTACTACTTCACATTGGATTCGACAACCCTTTACATTCGTACATCCCACCTCAACTCTACATGACATTGAGCTTGGTTCATATGCTCACATTGTTTTCATTCCATATGTTGTCCACCACTTTGCATTGCCTCAGTCTTTGGTAAGTGATTGCTCTCAACCTACCCCTCGATGACACACTTGTGTTCATTATGGTTATTACATGATTGTTGAGGGATCTGATACAATAAGAAACTCTCTTCACGTGCTTCATGTCGATTCATCTAGCAGCACTTTATTGAAATTATTTCCCGATGATGCACTCTTGATTTACGTTGTTCATTCTTAACAACTGAGGGGTCTTATCTAAATGAACCTCGTCATCTATACGTTGGAGGGAATCACTAATCTTCTCCCCCCTATCCTCATCATACTAACATACACTTAACTATAGCAACCACATCATACTTTTATAAATCAATCAATCATTCATCAAATATTTCTTTGCAATCACATTACATAAATCATCTATATTATCATCTACACTATGTCATCATCACATTACACAACAACTATGCATGATTGCAAGTCAATTCAACAAACATGAACAACATTTAACACATTACACATCATATATAACAATCATTCACAAATCATATATCATCGATCGCATCATAACATCAATACATAACGAATATAATCATCATATGCCGATAAATCTGTTTATATATATAATATATATATATATATATTACAATCATCGTTATAAAACATCTCATCACTGGGGGCAAACTCCCCTACATCAAATACAACAATACAAATCATATCTCATCATCATTGTCACTCTCTAGTACTGCAAGATGCTCTAGAACTCGATGCCTCACTGTCTAACTCTGCGTCGTTGATCATGACCTTGATATCTCTCCACCTGCCTCCATAGTAGTGTAACCTCTATAGACTACTCTGTAAAGCGACTCTATAACTTGATGAAACATACAAACACATCTTGACACTAAAGGACCACCACCTGCTACCACCTCTCTAGCTTGTCGTGTCTCCTCGTGTGCCTTGTCCCTCTCACTCAGTAACATGGTACACATCATTGCTGCTATGGCCATTGGCTCAAACAAATGGGCATGCTCGTCCTCACAATGTCATCCACATGCTCTAGCATATCCCTCTACCGGTAAGTATGTCAGTGGGCACATTATCGTGTCAATGTGTGGATAGATGTGTCCACAATCAACGACCAATACACAGTCACCTATAACCAATAGAACAACACATTAGACAACCATAACCATCAAATAAGCAAGTAACAAATCATACAACATAACTATGCATAGATACTCACACTACTGCTATAGTTGTCCGCTACACTATCATGGGCATGTGCTTGCCCCTCTACTTCTCCCTTGTGGTAATCCTATCATCATCCGACAAACACTGGAAACAAAAACACCCATCGATGTGTCACCCACCATGCACAATATGCCTCCATACACCCTACATCATCTACATCTATCGACTCTATCACTCGCATCTGCCTCTGTTTGGCCTGAGAGGTACTAGCTGACTCTCATGTGGGCCTTAGTCTAGCTCCAGCCCTCCTCGGTGCTCTAACAACTCTAACCCATACATATGGCTCTGGGGGCATGTCCTAGGCCATACCAAACTATCGAGATACCCTCTCCACTTGGAATAACTCGGTCACCCTTGGAAACTGATCCTCTAACCACATAGTCCTTTGTATGTATCAAAGCTCTACCGCATCCTCTGGCCATCCTCCATAGTCTCGGTATGGCCTCCATATCACTAACTTTGGCCCCATCTAATCTATCAGGTGCTCTATAGGTGTCAATATCCATCTTCCTCCCATGCACACCAATCCATCTCCTAGATAAATATGTTTGGCCTAGCCCAATCTACTCGTGGACGACCACAACTAGCCTCAATACTGTTATATGCTCAGTAGGCCCATACATGCCACAAAGTAATATCTCCAATCCCACCTCCATGCTCCTCCTGTGTAAATAGGTAAAGATCTCTATATAGGTGGGCCAACACACATCATGTTCCCAAGTATACATAGTACTCTCCTCCTCTATCTGGCATAAATTTCATACATCTTATTTAAGATTCACAAACCACCACCCTCCACTTCAATAAATAACTGCAATAATAACGGCTATACACTTCCGCAAGCGTGGAACCCCTAACCTTATGATCATCCAAACTAATATGGAGCTCTGGCAGGTACTCGAGTCCTCTAAAAAATACCATTTGGCAGCCCTTATCTGTCTCTCCATATTCTCCACAGCCATGACCTGTACCCTCTTGCCAATAATAGGTAATCACAATATGTGATATACATCCTCTAGTGTGATTGTCATCTCACCTGTAGGTAGCCAAAACGTATAAAGTGTATGCACACCATCTCTCACACAAAACTTTCAACATAGGCATATTATGGGGCACATCCCCCATCCTCACTATGTTTCTGCAGGCTGACACGGTCCATAACCTCCCAATCATCATCTGAATAAACCCAACTCGAGCAATGTACTCAAGTGGCGACCACCACGAACTCCCTCGAATGGATATCCCTCTTCACACCACAAAACAACACCAAGCACGACGTTAGAACACCATACAAATACACACATGCTTACTTACGACATCACTACACATAAAATTTCACATTTACACCATTTTGGACAAAAATTAAACTTTCTGGACATGGGCGCCTAGAAGTAGGACTAGGGCGCCCATGAGCAGGATGTTAGCGACCATGTCTGGGTGTTCTATGTCTTGGAGGCCACTAGCACCTTCACCGCTCTTGTCCAGGTCTAAAATGCCAAGAAAAACACAAAATTAACAATTTTACAAAAAATCACCAAAAACGACTACTACACACAGCATTTTTTGAAAAAAAATCGCACTTACCAACTCTGTCATGTCGTACGTGATGCCACAACAGTCACTACCATATCAAAATGGCTAGGTCATGGTGCTCTAACTTACAGCATCCTTCCACACTCAGAGCTCACTCTCACACTCGTGTAAAAATACAAATGAGTTGACTAATCACTTTTTCACTTTACTATTTATAGTCACTTTTCATTATTCACTCTACTATGGTCATACTTCACATTCACTACTCAACTAATACACATCACATGATTTTTCTAATATCTTGAGCATTTTTACTCCAATTTCTATCTTGTTTACAACATTCTCTTCAGAATTCCACCTACCATCATATCATACACATGACACACACACTATTTCTCCTTGACATTATCTTTCACTTAATCTACACATATTTTTGTGAAATATCCATCATACACTATCTATTACATGCTTACTTTCGAACTTGGAGTGTTCATTCTTATCATCACTTCCCCTTTCACCGAAAGGGAGGCATACAATTGGGGTCATCCTATAATTCCCCTTACACCACTATGTGATCATTCAACACTTCTAATTCATCATTTTTGAACATTTACTAATACACCATGCAACATTTCATCATTTTCTATGAATTCCCCCTAATGACCTAACCTGGGGGCAACAAGCGTAAAATATCTCTATGAGTAAAAAAATCAAAACAAACAATCAATCAATCAATCAATTACGTTCAAGTCTCTAACAATATCAAAATCATACCATTTAATCAATACAATACAACACATACAACACATTCGGCCTCCCAGATGACCTAACTTGGGAGTTACATCGGCCTCCCAGATGACCTAACTTGGGAGTTACATCGCCACTTTCCAAGGACCTAACATGGGAAGTTATTCTACATTTCATGTTTACTTCCAAATGACCTAACTTGGAAGTCATCACACACATTGTAGTGACACCCTTGGAGTGGGGGCAATGAGACGTCATTTCCTTTCCTATACTGCTCCTATATGGGTCAACACATTTGATCAAAATATTTGGATCCAAAATCACTAAAAATTTGATCTGTATCCGTCTACAGTGGCTAGATATTTTGAGGATGTAGTTAAAGGTTGGAGAATAATACACCTTTCTCCCTACACTCTTCCTCTGGTGACAAGGATGCCTAAATCCTCTAGTTTTTCATACACACACAATCGGGTTGGGAACTGATCACTCCCTACCCCATCACATCGTCATCATACAAAATTTGAAATCATCAATCATTCAACATCACAATCATCACTCTCATTTAGTGCACTTCATCATAGTCTTACATCTCTCGTTACGCTACATGGATCAACACTGTTGATCCATGGTTTCATCACACTATATGTTTTTATTCGGCACGCTCTTCTACCACATCTATGCACATTCTTCTACAACATGGGATTCTATGAACTTCTCTTAGGTACGCATCTCTAACTACTTTATGTTACCGAGATTTCACTCACCAACATAAAGTGGGGGAAAATGTAGTCACAAAATCACACACTTACTATTATTATTATACCACCAAGTATGTTGTTTTATATATGGATCTTAGTGTAAGAAAATTATTCACTGATGACCCATTCCATAGTCCAGTCATCTATCTTGTTGGTCTTTACCATTGTTGGTCTTGTACATTTGTCACTCACTCACACAGTTCGATTAGGTCTCAAGGGATTTCTTATCTGTCAGTACTCACTCAGTTGTCATCACTAGTCTCTGACTAGGGCACCTAGAGAGGATTCGATTAGCCAAGGGTGCCACCTGGTCCATTCTAGGCGCCCTGGTCCTTGTCTCACTTGGTTTTATTTTTTTCATTTGAGGTTGGTTTTTTTCAGTTTTCCCTCTCATCTCCCGAGGTACTAGTCGGCATGTCGGGTCATTAGTGTTGAAATTTGAACAAGAGATCCCTATATAAACACAACATACATACTACCTTATGGGCAGACTATTTCTATCAAGGGCTAGCTATCTACATAGAGCAAGGGACTGCATTTGGGCATTATTCTACATCACACACTGCATAGGAAGGGGAGTTCATTCTATTCCATCCACCATTTTTTCATTTTATCTAGCTACTTCCCATGATCTCTACATCATTGGCGCTAAGGGAAACCTAGGCACATTATTGTACACACAAGCGCACAAAACTACATTGGGTCTGAGATGTAGTGCAGTGCTCAGTTATAAGTCCACCATTACTGGCGGTTGAGGACAATCTGAACCCCTCATTCTGCATCTTTATTTTTTAGGGTTTGATGTTTTTTGGGGTTTTGCATGTGATTCTTCATTGTAGTTTATACACAGTGACATTAGCGAACCAAGTGGGACATTCACGCGACAAAAGGCAAAGTATTGCGAAGACCTAGTCACCATATCCAGGATCAGATTCTGAGTTGTTCTGCAAACCAGAGCGAACCCAGATTTCAAACTAGGGCACCCCAAGTGCCCTCATCCTTCCCCAAGTGCCCCAATCTGGCCAGATCTGCCTCCGTCTGTAATTTTTTGAGGTTCTTTGCACGACACTATGTTCTGCCACTGTTTCACCACTATTGTCACAGTCCCAAATCACTACGAGGTAAGTCCAATTTAGGTAAGTAACTTTCCCCTTTTATTTCATTTCATTTATAATATCAAATAAATTATTTAGCATTTATATTTCGGTATTGTATGTCATTTATCATAGTTGTACATTTTTAATTTTAATACAATTAACTTATATTTTATTGAATCAGTTGATGAAGACCAACTTACAAACCATGCCATAGATGTAAACATAAGGAATACACCCCTCAAATATCAAGTCATATCTTCATGTCTTTGCAATGGGAGCGAGATTTTCAGCAAAGGCTAATATGATCGAGGTATCCAATTACAAGATCACTTATATAACGGATGAACCCAAATACCCTGTGTGGTATACCACTTGAATCATAATAACATGACGACATGGACCACCACATTGAAATTCATTCTACTGATCATTGAGAATCTAACTGCTTCGTCATCTAATGTTGAAGAGCCTTGATTAATAAAATCAATGAAATGGCAAAACATTTGGCTATCGAGATCCTGACGACGAAGTAATTAACAAATGATACCACAGGTATCAACTACCACTTCTAATGAAGAGTGATGGAACATTGTCACAAATTCATTGTACATAACCAACAACGAGAACAATGATCATAAGATGACAATAAGATCACCGTATCTCTAACTCACAAACCAATTCACCATCTCTTCTCTAGATTTTAAAATGATGAAGGAAACATTATTTCAGGCATGCAAAAACATTGCAAACAACTCAATTTTGGATGAATTGTGTCAATCCCCTTTTGACATGGACATCAAACGCAGAGCCTTCCCACACTCTACTTCAAGAATCCCTTTCAACATTTGAACAATATAATGGAAAACTCTCAATCCTAGAGAGTTCCATCATCAAACATCATTGATATTGATTGGCATTCTTTTAGATGTTGGCTCATAACGCCTAACATTCTCTTATGCCTCTGTTCCTAGAAACACAACCGCAGGACAAGCTTTGGACTGGTTACAATAATACAACCTTCCATGTACATAGGGATCTATCTCAAACGATCAATCTCTGCAGAACATATCATCAACGATGATTCCTATATGTCACGAAATCTTGACATTGACATGCACTCTATGATGGATTTGTGCATATACCCAGGAACATTCTCACACCACCAATGTTATGCATAGATATTAATTACAAATGGCTATCGAATCATAAGCCAATTCCCATGTTCACTTCTTAAAAGGAGAATACATTGTTAGTATTTCCATCTCTATGACCTCTAAGAATGCCTTAGATTCCCATTTCAGGGATGCAGATCCTTTGATCCTCAACAATCTTTGAGGAAGTTATAGAAAAGGGAATATGAATTTAAAAATATTCCTCATGTGTCATACAAGGCTTGATAAAGCCTCATTGGAATCACAATAGGTTTTCGATAATCATCGAAAACAGTATCAACAATACTAGCACATATCACGATAAACTTAGGTACCTCATCCGCCCAAGTCTCGTAACATTTTCAGGACTTATGGTGAATCTTTTGATAATCAAAATCTACTGCTAACTTGGACCTCATCCACCCAAGTAAAACATACTTAATTCTAACTCATCTATGACCATTCTTAAAAGAGAAAATGCTCCTCCTCGTGACTTGGACCTTGTCAAAGCCCATATATGTCTCATAAATCAGGGAGTCTACTTTCAATCATGGTTATAATAGTTGGAAATCCTTCTAGCTACTCCTTTGAATTATCCTCATCACGCAACCAAGTCTCTGTACATCAGAGACCTATTCAATGTTGGTCATAAACATATATCAGATCTCTCCCAGTGATTTTCATTACGCAACTCTTATTCTAAAAAAATTATAAAAATGCAAAAAACTGTAAAAAAGACATAAAAGACCTCATTGATAATCAATACCCAGTGGCATTAAGACCTACTATTTGAAAATAAAAAATGTAGAAGAAAATCTAACAGGTCTTTTTCTAATCCATGGGTACTCTAACCATGATACTAAGGGTAGATGTCACTTGAACATGGTCAATCCTCATTTAGCATACAATTTGAATATAAGTTTCATCCATCTGGTGGATATTGTCAGATCATAACATCCATGCAACAGTCTGAACTTCACATTCTTCACCTCTATGAAGACACAAGTATACCTAGTGTATTTAAACTATTAGAAAAGTTTTTCTGTATCTCAAGCCTTCAACTACGTTTCTACCGTTTTCTAGATCATTTTACCTACAATTTTGTTCTAAACATAATTGACTGATGGAACCATCATTTCCACAGAGCTTCATGACGAAGCTCTCTGCTTTAACATGAAAGCACGTCAACTTCTTTAACATCAAAATAAGAACTGAATCTTTATCCCCATCTTTTTAGATTCTACGGTGCTTAACCCTTTGATGACGAAGATCAAGTATCCGTCCCTCCAAACCAATCCATATCTTCTTCATATATTTTGCCATTCGCCCAAACAAATATTGAACCTGTTTCAGAAAATAATATTCTTACATCAAACAAGAGCTTGAACTTGCTTCAATATTCCCTTTCAAACCTTTCCGTAACTGTAGACACTACAGAAGAGGGTCCATCATCAAGCACCATTGAGCTTGATTCTATTCTTTCCATTTTGGATCCTACGCCTGATATATCTAGTCTTGTTTTCAAAACATAACCATGACAAACTTGGACCCTTGCAAAAATGTAGCCTTTTGTGTCCATTCTAAATCAAGCAATCAATCTTGAAAACATCGCATAAACGGTTCTTATTACCTTTCAAGACATCTACATGTGAAAACTCTACAAGGTGTGTATACCTAGGAATATCCTTATACAACCATTGCACACTTTAAATGCAAATATTTCATCAAATAAACTAATTCACAACCTAGAAGGAGCACCATATGAATATTTTCTCTCTACAACATCTAAGGAACCCTGGATATACATCTATAGATAAATCCTTCTTTCCTTGCATCATTTCAGTGATATGTGAATATGAATCTCAACATATTCTCCACCTCAACAATCCTCTTCTAACACCACATAGGTATTTTGATCCCATTAAAGATTTATCTAATCACACATCCTTTGACTTGGAACCTATCCGCCTAAGTCTTACTAACTCAAGACTCATTGAATCATTTGATTCACTCCTTTGACTTGGATTCTTTCCATCCACATCTCATATTGCAGGACTTATCAAATCTTTATATTTCCTCCTTTAACTTGGACCTAGTCCACCCAAGTCTCGTATTCCAAGACTTATCGAATCTTTCGACTCCCTCTTTTGACTTGGTTCCCATTTACCCAAGTCTTGTATTTCAATACCATTCAAATCTAATAAACATGGACCCCTTTCTCAATGAGTCCATTTCAAACCCTCATCTTCAAAATTCAAAAAAACCTTAAAAAGCATAAAAAGAGAATAAAACTTCGTATCAAACCGTTCCTTAGCACAGTTTACAAATAAAAAATGGAAAAGTGAGTATAAATAATATTAAGGATTCCATCTATTGGCAAATACATTAATCATACTATTATCATATCTTCGCTTTCTTAACCTATTACGAAACCGGTTAACCTTGTTCCTATTGGACATTATGTGTCTCATCTCTATTATGGTTTCTACTATTTCAGATCATTTTACCTATGGTTTTATCTCAAAGCTTACTGATGGCAACTTATCCTTTCAAAAAATATCTCCCTTTAACAGAAAGCTCAAAATTCTTTAACCGATCCTTTTTTATCGCCCATCTCAATCCACGATGTTAAACCCTTGTGTCCTACTAGTTGCATGCATCTGATACTTGGGCAAAATGTTCCTTCCCAAAAATCATGCTATCAACATACAACGAAAAATCAAATCAATCTAAAATTACAAAAAAACTATAAAATAATTACACCTTTCATCCTTCACACTCTCAGTGACAAGCCCATACTTCTCACTATTAGTATGAGATTGGGAACGAAGGAAATCCTTACTCGCCTACACTTATCTTCAATGTTGAGCCCTTGCCTCTTATTGGTGCAATGGGGAAACATTGTAGGGGGTCCCATTTCAAAAAAAAATAAAAAAATCAACCAATAAAGCCGTTAGAAATCTTAATCAAAGTTCTTAATAAAAAAATCCCAAGAATTTTCTCATGTTAAAGAGAGAAAACAATTCCTTAACCAAATTTTTCCAATCAACAGGCCATCTATGGATCTAAGTTGAGCTAGCACTTATAAAGTGGAAACATCTTGGAATCATCAGATAATATTGACTAGAGATGAGTTACATTTTTCTCATATGGATCATTGTTACGCCTTGTGTCTTCGCATCCATTATTTTCACTTTCATATCACTATTCACCTTTTTTTCACATCCTTCTTGGCTCTCAATGATGAGCCCCTACATATTCCTAGTTGTATGGAGCTACGAGTGGAGTGAAACACCCTATCATTTTTCCATCTACATTTTTTCCAGTCAAATAGAATGCTTCTAATTATTTTCACCTACTTTCAAGCAGTGCACCCTTGTAAAATACCAAAAACATTCAAAAATGTTTCAAAAAAACTTAAAAACATTCAAATATGTTTCTCAAAACACAAAACAATATAAAATTGTTCAACAATATAAAAAATATATAAAATTGTTCCAAAATCCACAAAAATAGTATAAAACTGTCAAAATCAAAACATTCCAATAATGTTTGACGAAATTTCAACAACTGAATAACACAATTCAACACTTTCTCCATTTGACGACACTCCTCATGATCATTCCAGATCATCGTTTTTCTTTCCCGTGTTATATACCTATTCTCAAGGCAAGAAATCATTTACCCTTTTGCAATATAAATTTTCTTATGACACATTTGGATTTCAAATTTTAATCCGATATAAATCAAACTGCAATGGGATTCGACAAGAGTGTCTTTTGGAGTATCTAAGCATCACTCTGCTCTTCGACCCAATCCTCTCACTTCCTAAGTTATTTCTTGGGGGCATTCATATATGTCTAATTCTTCAATGTGGAACACATTTGGAGTGTCATTAGACGTCATTATTACAAATTTTGTTATATTGTTGCGGTTTGTTAGCATTTTGATGATGTTTTTGCTTCTTTCAATTTGTTGTTTTTCTGTACTTTGTTTACCGTTGTTGTAGACAAATTGTAAGAAATTAGTTCACATATAAATTTGGTGTCATTCTTTACTTGTTCATATTGGTTTTTTTTGCAATGCTTGTTTTGTTTCCTTTTTGTTGCTTGCACGTGTTGTGTTTTCCTCTTGGTTTGTTAAATAAGCAATGGATTTTTTTCCTTTTTGTTGTGTATTCATGTTTGTTTGCATTTATTTTCATTTGTATTTAAAATTTTCCAAAACTCGCAAAAAAAACAAATATTTCAAATTCCAAAAAAATCAAATATTTTAAATCGAAAAAATCATATATTTCAAAAATTCAAAAATTATAAAAACTACAAAATTTTCAAACAAACATTCACTTATCATAGAAATCCTGAAATTGGGAAATCCTTGAAGCAAATCTTTCAACATTTCAACATAATCTTGATAAATTCATACCTTTATCTACTACCCTAGTGATCATTCCAATATTACAACTATCACCTTCTTCCCTTTACAGGATAGGCTAACTCTTCTTGGGGCAAGTCACAAAATCAGTTTTCCTTCACGATATAACTTTTCTTGGGGAAATTTCAACTCTGATCATTTGTACAATGGATCTAACAAGAGTTTCATAAGGAGTCAATGTACTCCACTCTTCAAGTCTAATCTTATTCCCACCTTGGGATAATTTTCATCTGCTTAATCTTCACTATGGTACACATTAGGGGCATAGTTGATTGTCTTCTTTTTTTACTTTACATTGCATTGTTGATTTTTACTTTTTGGACCACTTACAAGTAGTGTGATTAAATCTTGGTTCCTTTATAACCATGATGCCTTCAATTACTTTGTTTATTGGTTCCATTTTCCTTTTTATCTTTTCTTTATTACAAGTGTTTATTTATGCACATCTGGGTTACCATATTGGTTCTTTCGTAATCATGGCGATAACTCTATTGTGTAACAAAAAAAAAGGTTTCTATAAAATTATTCTCCAAATGATGCTCATGATGTACAAGCACAGTCCTTTCCCATCCATATTCCAACCCCTTATCTTCTTCCTATCATGCAATCATCCACTACCTTGTTATGTCATCCACCCGCTTGAGGGGGCATTACTCTACCATTCTACTAGTTGGGTCATCCAAATGCTTCACTAATTCTTACTTATTGGGATATCCAAATGCTTCATCGCTTCCCACTCGTTACTCTGCATGATTCTACTATCTTTAAAGCACTTTTACTTCACAATAAGACTTTAAAGAGGGGAAAATGTAGACACTCTAAATTACACACATGTTCCCAGTACTATCCTAATACATCAAGGCATTCCCCCCTTATGATTGATTGATTAATTTGATTAACCATGTGTATTGTACCCCTTTGGATTAATTAAATTAATCCTTAGTACACCTTTAGCTAGTTTAATTATCATTTATTAATTAAATGATTAATTAATTAGTGTGCACATCATAGTTAATTAAATTAGTTATCTAATGAGGAAAATACACCTATTTTCCTAGTCAACACCCACTTGGGCTCCACTTCCTCATCCCAGTCAACTCCACTTGGACTCCACTTCACTAGTCTAGTCAACCGCACTTCTAGAATCTTAGAAAGGTGGGGGAAATTCAATTACATGTACAATCACCTTTCCAGATGCACCTTCTGCCAATTAATTCATTTACTTTCCCTCAATGGCATTTATCTTCTCGAAACTATTGCAACTTCCTCAGCTACTAAAAATAGCATTCGAATTCAACTATATGTAACCAATTTCTAACCACTACATAGCCTTATAAAACATAGGCTTACCCTCTTACAAATCCTCTTGGATTCACAACATAATTACTCTGTCCATTTATCTCTCCAATATTTGCATTATGAGAGGCTTTCTTATCTATTTTTTAGCAATTACATCCGCATTTTGGGGGTCATTCAAGAGCACCCATAATCAATCTTCTACAAGGTTACACAAGATTTAAAAGTTTCACATAACCTTACATTGAGGTTTGCATTGGAAAGCTACAGGGAGGTTTGCAATAGTTTGTTTATCTTTCTATTATTGTTATTTTTCACTGCTTTCATACAGCAGGAAAAACCCCGAGATATTTTGCAGCCAAAAGATATTCAAAAAGAGTCAATACCTCCGTTGATCATAATAAATCATCGATCAAATTGGATTCATCATCATCTCTCCTTGAAAAGATGGTTGATTGGAACTCATTGAGTTTTTTTATTGAGTTGAGTGAGTTGAGCCAAGGTGCGTTGGTTGAGGTAAAACATTGCAAGAGTAACCTCACAAGCATGAAGTGAAGGTGATGAAAAAAGATCACAAAGTGATCCCATATTCTTGGAGAGCTCGTAAGTAAGTAAATTCTATTGATGATCTCAGAGAACTTATCGAAACAAGCAAGAGTGACCCATTGAAGCATCCTTCTCTTCAGAAGAATCCAGGTATGTCTTCCCTAATGTCATAGCTTCCCTGCGGTGATCAAGAGTTGATTTCACAACAAGTTACTTATAATGCTCAAAATTACAAGAGCTGAAAAATGAGGATTTTTTTTATTTTTTTAACACATAAACATAATAACAAATTACACAGCTGCAATCGTACAGATTTATTTAATCAAATTCATTAATCAAATTTTCTCTTTTGATCTATCTGATAACATCCATATAAGCCATGTGTGGCTGAGAAGGGTGTATCCAGATCTCCACGATCCCCCTTAGTCACTACTTCGAGTGACAATGCTTACTAGCATTTTGGCTCAACCTTTTAAAGGTCATGGGAACTATGTGAAAGTCCTTGGGTCTACCGAAGCTAGTTTCCCGAATTTGTATTCCAGTATCTAATCATTGTCTACCTCATGTTCAATATTTCAACTTCTCATGATCAGGTTACAGACAATTTTTTTTTATTTAATTGGAGGACTAGGTGATTAGACAATGCACAACCATCAATGCATTACTTTGGCCAAAGTTATCCACCATGCAGGTTACAGCTAAACTCAAGACAACACACTAGTCTTATGAGTTTTAAGTCTTTCGCCACCTCACAACTATCCCTTACATAGTTATCTAGATATTTATAGTTTGTTTTTATTTTATTTCCAATTAAACCTATCTTGCAAGAGTTTATATTGAGATAGATGCCAAAGGCCAACTAGGATCTTTATGAGATAAGTACATTCGTTATGCTGAAATGTAACTATAGCAGCATTCCGCATGTACTTATCCCTTAATATGTCTAATGGATCTTTTCATCTATTTACCATCCCATTTCGTCTCTTTTTTCCCAATGTTTGTTTTTTTAACTTTAAATTACCTTTTACAACAATACTCTTCCATTCTCTATACAACAGGATTTACAATCTTATCATATTAATACCAAGTTTATCGAAAGGTCAAATTAAATATATATTAAAACATGTATATTTAATTATTCCTTCTATTAACTACGCCACTAAATAGCTTATTTAATTTAGAAATTAAAGACAATTGATTGTTACAATAATTGCCCAATTATCAGCTTCATACATTGATAACTATCAAATAAATGTATTCAACAATTTGTGAAAAGTAAGATTTCACAACTCAAGTATTCATCATTTACTCATATTGAGATATTATTACACACAAAGTAATCACCTCTTTATTTAAATCATATATTACATTTTTTGTTACGGCAAAATATATAACTAGTATAATAATTCTCACATAGTGAGGTTTTAATATTTACAATGGGTCCAAGATCCCAATAATTCAGCCAAAAATTCAAGGATATATGTCTTTCACCAATTGAAATCCAAGTATCTCATTTAGATCCATGCTACGATAAAACTTTACAAGACATGAGTTTCCACACATCCGAATGTAACGGCTAATGGTCCTGCAAGACTGAAGTAGTGGTATGATGTCAAATCAAAATGAATTGGCATGAATATTAACTCCATTTTCTAATGTAATTAATTAATAAAATATGAAAGGATATACATGTTGTTTTATCAACAAGCACATGGTAATACAGCTGAAAATGTATTACTACCTGGTTTCTATAAAGATACAACTATGGATGCACACAAATAGAACAACCAATTTCTATTTCAGCAATCATGTTTCCCTCTAATCACAAAGGTCAATACATTCGTATTCCAGCTTCAATCAATAAGCATTTGACATTTAAATTTTTTACATAACTTTGTAAAAATAATATGATTAAGAAGAGTATTTTTTTCAGTCAATGAGAAACTCTACAGATTAGCACCATATTTACATCACTGCACCATATTTACATCATTTTAACATGTTCTATCTGGTGGTGGCGTGATTAGCGATCACATAGGCTACTTTGTTGTTGATTTTTCTGGCAAGATGGGTAAGCAAACAAATCACTACTTGGAAGCTTTAGTAGCGCTCTGGGGAATAAGGTTGGCTAGAGATTGTAATATTTCCAATATTATAATTGAGGGGGATTCATTAAACATCATTAATTTGTTAAATCAAAAGCAACCTCCAAGCTGGTCCATCAAGGATTTCATTAATGAAGCTATTGAAATATGCAATGGTTTTGATAACTATAAGATTATCCACACCTACCGTGAAGGCAATAGAGTGGCCGATTGTTTAGCAAATATTGGGGTCAACAATACAATGCAAACTTGGCTAAATGGCGTTACCCCCTTCCTGCCAAAGTACTTGATGACATCACTAAAGATATACATGATTTTAAACATAATTATTAATAGATATAGTGCTGATGTGAAGGAGCTACTTATTAATCGCAAAGTTAAATTTAATTATGCTCTTAAAATTTCACACGCTTCAGAGGTCCCCAAAAGCAGAGGCGGTGTTGAGTTGTATGAGTTTCAAAAAATTTATACCGTTGTGCAGCGCAGAAAAAATACAGGCAAAACGGGGAGACCTCCTTGCAAAACTGAACCCATTCATGATCCAACATGGAAAAAAGATACAATTCTTTGAAATTATCTACAAATGGGGGGTATTTCAAATTTCATTGAAAAAATAAAGGGTTTCGATCAGGACATTTCGGTGAAGTTTGCTAATGGGTGGAGAAATCGCGTGGTTGCGTATGGGGATGTCATGGTCGAGATCTCTGAGGAGCTCATTGCCCAGGTCATAGAACTGAACATGGAAGGTGCCAAGTTCTTCAACAAACGTGTCAACATAGAGGTGGAGGTGAAAAAATTTCTCGATGAAGGGGAGAACCTCAATTTTTTTGCAGCTGGCATAAAGGTGGCCTCTATACCTGAACCCTTTGCTGAGATTGCGCGTATGATGGTTAGGTATGTCTCTTTGGAGGGAAGATATGTCATCATTCCCCTGAAACATTTAATTTTCCTCAATCACTTTCGTAGGAATCTTACTATAAATTTTCCGCATTATTTACTAAAATCCTTAGAGAAGTCTGTCCTTGAAGTTCAAAAACATTGTTCCCCTTCACCAAGGTCTGATCCTGCTCATCCACCACCATTGCTGCTCTAGCTCTCGCCCTCTACCCACTCCCCCTAAGATTAACCCTCTCCCAGCTGACATAGATCTTGACACTACTACCTCAGACAGGAATAGGAAAGATAAGAAGGCTAAGGTCGCTCTGCCTTCTTCGCAGAGAATTTTGCATAGTCGTAGGGATTTGGAACTTGCGGAGAACTTATTGCACATAAGTAATCCTGTGGATAATTCCAGAGAAGTGGACCTTCTTACTAGAGTTAGTAAGCTTGAAAATGAGATCAAAGACCTCAAAAATGCTTTGAGGAATATGGAAAAAACAAAAGGTAAGAGGAAGCTGCAAAATCCTGAAGACATGGATATTGTTGCTGAGATTTACAAAAACTTCTTTCACTTGATACTAAGCTGAGAAATGCCAAGGGGCATCTGGATTTCATCCTCTCTTCTTTGAAAGGTGTCTATAATTTTATGGAACAACATGTGAAGAGTGTGTGCAGCCTTAGCGGAATTCCTGAAAACATTTGGGATTCCAACGAGACCCGTGACCTTGCACTTGCTAAGGCAGACATGAACGATCCTTCTCATGCCACGGCCATTTCGCTCTTCATCTCTATCCAGAAAATCGAGGTCAAGATTGACAGGGCAGTCAAGTGATACGGTGCCCAGATGCTGCTTTGTTGTTGTGATGGTGTTTTTTTCGTTTTGATGTTATTTTCTTGCTGGGATGCCCTGTTTTGGATCCCTTTTTGCTGTTTTTTGGCCCTTATGTTCTTCTTCGGATCACTGTCTGGATTGATCATTTTATTATATTTCTACTGATGTATATGGCTATTGAGCCTCCATGTTTAAGCCGTTTAACCTTTCTTGGTTGGGTTTTCTCCTTCTGTTATCTGGCTTCGTGAGCCTTTTTGTACACAGGTGATAGTCCCTTCAAAACTATTTATCCTTAATAAAAAAACATGTTCTATCTGGTAAACAAACATCCCAACCAACAATATAGCAGCACCATGGTTACATCATTTAAACATACTCTTTTTAGTAAAAGAACAGCTAATAATTTCTATCATAAGATATCATTATTTTAAACCCAAGCATGCCTCCAATTACTCCTTGGTGCATCTCGGTCAAGATATCCTAGCTTTCATGCCCTTACCATGACAAGAAATTTCTTTTTCATAGTCTTACAAGAATGGTCAAGTTATATTGTCAGGCTCCTGCCCTGAAGTTACATGCTAAATGTCATTTTTTTGTAATTATTCACACATAGCAAGACACCCTCATTTAAACATGAACTGATTTAGTGGTCCTTAATAATAAAATTTCTAGAAAATGCAGCCCCATGCAAGAGCTTTGACACCCACAAATTATCATTCAAAATATCTCAATAAATTAAAAATCAGACCTACATATAACAATTAAGAAGAAAAATACAAAACCCCAACTGGTTGCATACCCATATCGATTGGGTTACCCAAATCAGATTCTTGTATGCAAATCGATTTATATACCTAAATCAGTTTGTTTACAGAACACTCACAACCAAATTTTAGTCTAACAAAATGAAAACCCACAAGCACAAATCAATTTTAAACACACAAATTCACAAAATGTTTTCCTTCTTCCTGTACAGGAAAACCCCAACTCTTTTTATTTTGGGTATAATTTATTATAATGCAGAGAAAGAATTTTTAACCTTTATTTTACTTTATTTTTATTGATTAAAACCCAAAACCCCATCTACGTATTTTTCTGGGTTAGGTTAAAACCACACAAAGAAAACTAAAAATAATATAGAATCCATCAATTTCCTTTTCATACTTCATCTCCAAACAATTAAATCAAAAGTTGTCCACAATTTCCTTGATTGCCATTAAAAACAAAATGTGTATTTCCTCAATTTTTTACAAATAATGTAGCAGAGAAAGGAGAAGATATTCATGCCTGAAGTAAACCTAGAATCGACAACATTCTACTCTTCCCACTCTAACAATTTGAATCCTTCTTTCTCCAAAACTCACGCAAGTATTCCAGAAGGGGAGAATGAAAATAGACGAAGGAAAAATAACAGAAAATTTTTATGAAAGAACTATAGTTGGGCAGCATATTGAAGAATTTTCAGGCTTCCCAATGCTGGTACGTGTTTTAGTGCATGTTGCACACTTGTGCCATATGAAGGTGTTTCACTTTATGAAACCCATAAATTTCAATAACTAAATAAAACTTTTGGCTTATATGCCAAATCCCTATAATATATATATATATATATATATATATATATATATATATATACTAATTAATATTTCATACATTTTTTTGCTTTAGTTGTTACCCAGCTTAATGGTTAAGTTAAAATTAACCTTTATAATACAAGTCCACATATTTCCAACAATATATTACCATAAAAAATAGTTGAATTTCCAGGTTTATATAAAACATTCCAATACAAAAATCACCAAGTCCGCAAATAATAATTCGAATATTCTCATAAATCTGGCTTGATATAGCATTGTCAAATAAAATAAAGACAATTATCATCACGGTCATGCAAAAGTTGAATAATAACAAAAGACGACCAAACCGATTAAAATAAAGTAACCGGAATGCAAATAACCAAAAGATTCACTATCATTTACGAACCGTTTTACCTATGATTAAGGCCTAATCATGTTTTAGGAAGGATCATCAAGGTGGGTGCAGGGTTATTCATTCCGCAATGTCATGCCCCGCAGCAGAAGTTGTGGGTCATGATACAACGAACCAAATGAATTTTACACCCAATGATGATCTCGTCTAATCTTGTTTAGACTTAACCATAGTTAATTTAACTTACAAGAAATTTTGGGATGTTACATACTCCACCCCTTAGAATAATCATAGTCTCGATGATTTCAGGATAAATAGATAAACTAACCCACTCTTCATTTTTTGTATAAATATATTTCAAATCAGCTTAGAATTTGTAGCAATATTATTTCAGTTGAATCATAAAGGTCACAAAAACCCTTGTACATATAGAAAATCAGTCATATAATCTATAAACATAATACATTACTGCCTAAACGACATATTTTCTAGGTTCGTTAACAAAATCTTCAACAATAACTATTGATCAAAAAGTATCTTGGTCCCAATATTCAGTTGTAGGCTTATCTACAGAATTTTCTTATCTACCACTTTTACAGAAAAATTGAATTTAGTACTTTAACAAAACATGTTCATAAAAATCATTCAAACAGATGCGGAAAAGTAGTTGGGATATCTTCTAGATTCTCCCAAGTGGCACTTTCTTCAAAATATTGGTCCCATTGGACCCTACATTGTGAAACCTCACGATTTCTCAAGTGCAACTTCCAGGTTTCTAGTATCCTTATAGGATCAACCGCGATTACCCATGGATCCAGAACCTGTAATGAATCCCAATTAAGTATATGTGTTAAATCAGGTACATATTTCTTAAGCAAGGATACATGAAATACATTGTGCAGCCTGGATAGAGTGGGAGGTAGTGCTAGCTTGTAGGCTACTGGTCCAATGACCTCTAGGACTTCAAATGGTCCTACAAACCTAGGAGATAGTTTGGATGACTTTCCAAATGAAATGGAACTCTTTTTAGGTTTGACCCTAAGAAAAATTTTATCTCCCATGTTAAAATTTTTGTTAATTCTTTTTAAATTTGCATAACTTTTCTGCCTATTTGCTACTTCTTTCAATCTTTCTTGGATTAATTTAACCTGTTTTTTCCATTTCCAAAAAGCATTTCTAGGTCCAATCAATACCCTATCTTCAAGATTATCCCAAATTATAGGTGTTCTACACCTACAACCATATAAGGCCTCAAAAGGAGCCATTTAAATGGAAGAATGGTAAGTGTTATTATAGGAAAATTCAACCAAGGGAAGATACTCTTCCCATTTGTATTGTTGATCCATGGAATACATTCTTAGTAACTCTTCTAACACTTGATTTACTCTTTCGGTTTGACCATCAGTTTCCAGATGATAGGTAGAACTTATGTTCAATTTTGTCCCTAAGGCAGCGTACAAAGTCTGCCAAAATTTGGAAGTTATCCTTGGGTCCCTATCTGAAATTATTACTTATGGAACTCCATGTAATCAGAAAACTTCTTGTACAAACCTTTTTTGCCAGTATGGGTGAATTATCCGTTAAATTACCTGTTATAAAATGTGCCACTTTAGTTAACTTGTCTACAACTACAAGTATAACATCATGTTTATTTTTGGACATAGGTAGACCTTGGATAAAATCCATACTTATAACTTGTCACTTATATTCTGGCACGTTGTGAGGATATAATAGCCCTGTTGGATGTAAATGTTCAACCTTTACTTGGTGACATTTCATGCATTGTGAGACGTAAAGAATCACATCATTTTTCATCTTTTTCCAGAAGTATTACTTTTTTTATGTTCGCCATCATCTTTGTTACTCCTAGATGTCCCAAATAAGGAGCATCATGAAATCCTCTCATGACTTTATTTCTGAGTTCTTTACCTTTTGGTACATATATTATGTTGTTATAACACAGAATCCCATCTGTTTCCACCTTGGAACCATCATACCTTTTGTCCCTTGGATCTTTTTCTAGAGCTGTTTTAACATGATTGTAGTAGGGGTCATTGGTTAACTCATTTTTAACTTCATCTTTGAACTGGGTTCTTATTGTAATTATAGCAACAATTTTCTTTCTGTGACTTAAGGCATCAGCCACCCTATTCTCTTTTCCCTTAATGTAATTTATATCAAAGTCATAATTTGCTAGGAACTCTAACCATCTTCGTTGCCTTGCATTTAGATTCGGCTGCGTAAAAATGTACTTGAGCCCAAGATGATCTGTTTTGAGTTGAAAATGTTTTCCTAGAAAATAGTGCCTCCATACCTACAGCGCATGAACAATCGCAGCAAGCTCAAGATCATGTGGTGCGTAATTTACTTCGTGCACCCCCAACTTCCTACTTTCAAAAGCTACCACATGCCCATCTTGTAGTAGTACTCCACCCAAACCTTCCCCTGAAGCATCGGTTACCACTAAGAAGTTCCAGTTTGGATGTGGAATCTTTCAACACCGGAGCACTTGTGAGTCTACCTTTTAACTCATTAAAGGCTTCTTCACACTTATTGTCCCAAAAAAATTTCTTACCCTTCTTTTGTAAAGAAGTGATAGATCCTGCTAACCTAGAGAAGTCCTTTACGAACTTTCGATAGTAGCCTGCTAGACCCATAAAACTTCTCACTTCATGCACATCCTTTGGTGTTGGCCATTCCATGATGGCTCTTTGAAGGGTCCACCGAGATTCCTTCTTTACTTAATAAGTGGCCTAAGTATTGTACTTCATGTTGATAGAAAGCACATTTAGATAATTTTCCATATAATTTATGTTTTCTGAGAATTCCCAGCACAATCCTTAAATGTTCATCGTGTTCTTCCTCATTCTTGGGGTATATTAATATATCATTGAGAAAGATAAGTACAAATTGGTCTAAGTATTCCCTAAACATGTTTTTTATCAAGTTCATGAAAGCGGCAGGTGCATTTGTTAGACCAAATAGAAAATTGTAAACTCATAATGCCCATACCTTGTTCTAAAAGCGGTTTTATGGATATCTTCATCCTTGATTCGCAATTTATGATAACTGGATCTAAGATCAATCTTGAAAAACACTTTTGTGCCCCCCATTTGATCAAATAGATCATTGATTCGGGGTAGCGGGGTACCGATTCTTCATTGTTACCTTGTTGAGCATTCGGTAATCAATACAAATTCTGAGGGTCTCATCCTTCTTTTTATGAAGATAACCGGTGCACCCCATGGTGATATACTTGGTCTAATCAGACCCAAGGACAAAATTTCATGTAATTGAGCTTTCAACTCAACTAATTAAGTTGTTTTCATTCTATATGGTGCCTTGGAGATTGGTTCCGTTGCTGGTTTGACCTCTATTGTGAAGTCAAATTCACGCTTCGGCGGAAGTCTGGGAAACTCATTTGGAAACACATCTCTAAATTCCCTTAGGATGGGAAATGCTTCAATTTCAAGCTCAATTTCCTATCCCGAATTTTTTATTTTTATAGCATATAGATGGCAGCCATTCCACTTTGCCTTTTTTAGATGTATGACAAAAAATTGCCTAGTGACAAACTCTCTTTTAACACCCTGAACACTTGTTGTTTTCTGTTGATCATCGCAGCAGGTTACACTTTTCCCTAAGCAATCTAAGGTTGCATTATGTTGACTTAACCAATTTATACCTATGAAAACATCATAGAATCCAAGAGGTGCCACATACAAGTTAATCTTGTCATGAACTCAGGTAATTCTAGTGGTGCCTCAAACAAACACTGATTCACTCTATGTACAACATTATTTCCATATTGTACAGTCCAAGTGTGTTTCATGTACCCAGCTCTTATTTTGAGTTTATCAGTAACTTTAGATGAAACAAAACATTCTATTGAACCGGAATCAAATAAAACAGAAATAGGTTCTCGAAAAAACTTACCTGAAGTTTCTATTGGATTCACTTGCTTTTCTGCTTGCTTATTATGGACTGCAGCATAAATCTTATGTTGTTGCCCCTCTTTATTTACTGCGGTAAATCCCTTATGTTGATTATTCCATTGTCCTCTTTACAGACAGTTGTTAGCGAAATAATCACCACCACACTTAAAACATCCTCCCAATGGTCCTTTTCTCTCAATCTTATTCTGGTTGAAACTTGCTCCTTGTTGCTCATTTTTATTATTATTCAAAACATTTCTACCCGCTATTCCTTTTTTATTAACAGGCCTGAACTTGTTGTTTCCCTTTTTCCATGTTGGTTTACTTGCAGTTGATATTTGGAAATTGTTATTTTTCCTTCTGTTTTCCTCTTTAGAGGCATAAATACTTTGCATCTTTAGTTCTTGCTTGATAGCTTTTTCAAACACTGTTTCCATCGAGGTAAGTCCATGAACATCTACCTCACCACCAATACTAGGATTCAATCCCATTATAAATTTTCTCATTCTAAACTTCTCATCCTTTTGATACAAAGGAACATATTTTAGCAATCGAGTGAAACGTTCCCAATATTATGTAACTGAGTACTTTCCTTGAGTCAGATTTTGGAATTCTACCATCTTTTGGTCAAAGTATAGCTGAGGTAGCCATCTTTGATGGAAGTAGGCCTTGAACTGCTCCCACATGATCATACTAGAATCAATTCCTAGTTCCATTTTCCAGTTATCCCACCAGGAAGATGCTTCACGGGATAATTGGTAGGCTCCCTTTACTGCTTTTGTCTCCTCTGAAAAGTCCCTAATCTCAAAATACTTTTCCATTTCAGAGAGCCAATTTTTAGCACCATCCCCAAGAGTTGTACCATAAAATTTAGGTGAGGATATTCTTTTAATGTCCCTTGTTAATTCAGCAGCCAACCTTGCTTTCTTATTTTCCCTTTCTTTCAGGTGCTCAAGTTGATCATCATATTGCTCATCACCCTAATTCTCATCCCTACGATCCTCATTCTCTTCACCACCCTGACCTTGTTGTCTAAGGAAACAACTCGGTTTCAGGTGTCATTCAAAAGGTTGAGGATTTCTTCTAACTTAGCAGTCGTATTATCCAGCACGTCATCAATATTTACCCCACTATCACTTGTTATACTAGATCTTTTTTCCAACCTATCCATAGTTTCCTATTTTATAAAAGAGGATACTTTTATTAGAATGTGTGTCCCATTAATGTCCAAGTGTCTGAGCCTCTAGCTCTGATACCAAAATGTAACGCTCAAAATTACAAGAGCTAAAAATTGAGAATTTTTTTATTTTTTTAACACATAAACATAATAACAAATTACACAGCTGCAATCATACAGATTTATTTAATCAAATTCATTAATCAATTTTGCTCTTTTAATCTATCTCATAACATTCATGTAAGCCATGTGCGGCTGAGAAGGGTGTATCCAGATCTCCCTTCATCACTACTTCGAGTGACAATGCTTACTAGCATTTCGGCTCAACCTTTTAAAGGTCATGGGAACTATGTGAAATTCCTTGGGTCTACCACGAAGCTAGTTTCCCGACTTCATATTCCGTTATCCGACCATTATCTACCTCATGTTCAATATTTCAACTTCCCATGATCAGGTTATAGACAATTTGTTTATTTAATTGGAGGACTAGATGATCAGACAATGCACATCCATCAATGCATTACTTTGGCCAAAGTTATCATCCATGCAGGTTAAAGTTAAACTCAAGACAACACACTAGCCTTATGAGTTTTAAGTCTTCTGCCACCTCACAACTATCCCTTACAGAGTTATCTAGATCTTTATAGTTTTTTTTTTTTAAATTTCCAATTAAACCATATTTACATCACTTTAACATGTTCTATCTGGTAAACAAACATCCCAACCAACAATATAGAAGCACCATGGTTACATCATTTAAACATACTCTTTTTAGTAAAAGAACAACTAACAATTTCTTTCATAAGATATCATTATTTTAAACCCAATCATGCCTCCAATTACTCCTTGGTGCATCTCGGTCAAGTTGTCTTGGGTTTCATGCCCTTACCAAGACAAGCAATTTCTTTTTCACAGTCTTACAAGAATCCAAGTCATATTGTCAGGCTGGAAGTTACACACTAAATGTAATTTTTTTTGTAATTATTCACACATAACAAGAAACCATCATTTATGTTGGAGGAATGATGCAAGATCTGGAGGGAATCTGTGAGCACCAAAACGTTGCACTCAACCGCAAAATGATGTAGCTTCAAGATCAAAGCAAGAAATCATTCATGGAAGCAATGTGCATGCATTGAGGGGGAAAAGGCTGAAAAAACCAAACTCTATTCCATTCCCCATGTGTTGCTCAAGATGAAAGGGTGTACAAATAGTAGTGGGGTGTGTAACTCCCCCACAAATGTAGCCATCAAGAAGTGGGAGTTACATTCCTGGAATATCCAGTCAAATGTAACTCCAATGACGCTCTATGACGTGTGTAAGAGCCATAATGACACCCTAGGACACCTAAGCATGGTGAATCACCTATGTGGAGGTATTCCATGTATTTAAAATAAATACATGGAAAATAACCTACACCAACACCCCCCTGAAGCATAGCTTAGGTGGAGACATAGATGAAAACAAGGAGAGAAGTGGGTCCCGACAAGAATCCTAATGAGGTACCCACGTACAAGAAGCTCTCAAAAAGTGGAGTAAAAGGAGAAAACCAGTGGGAAAAAACTCCCCCCCAAAAGAGAGACAAGTCCACTCTCTAATCTAAGAAAGATGCCAAGGATGGGTCCCGACCATAGACGAGCCTGAAAAGGTACCCATGTACAAAGAGGAAATCTCTCGGAAAGAAGAAGAAGAGAGAAGAAGAGGGAGACGAGAGGAATGTAGAAGATGCCATGGACGGATCTGAACTCTGCAGCTCTAGGAAGTCTCCCAAAAGAATGTCGATCATGAGATCCTCTGCCTCTGGACTGAAGAAGATCCACCTGCACACTAAATTGTGTGCCTACCCTTAGGAAGGACAAAAATGACGTGTTGGAAGTCCGCCCACTCCACAAAGGAAACTGAAGGTAACAACACGAAGAACTCTGAGTCTGGTGCACGAAGTGTGACATAGGTCTAGCGAGTGAGTGCCAAGGAACCGAAGGTAATGCCACTTGTGTAGAACTGTCAGAGTGTGAAGAGGAACACCCGTAGAAAGGATGTCCAAGTGATGTGAAGGGAACAAAACATCCTCCACAACAAGAAAAGGGATCCACAACTGAGGGTGGATCAATGAAGGTCTCCGGAAAAGTGGAAGTGGTAAGAGTCCCAGAAGGGGCACTCCCAACAACGGAGATGATGAACTCCTCTGAAACACCTGTAGATGGATGAGGGACCTGTAGAGCATCACAAGTAGACTCTGTGAAAAGATGACTAAGGTCAGGCAGATACTCGTCCCAATGAGGGGGCTCAACAAACAGAAGAGCGATGTCAGATAGGTATGAGTCATCCAATGAAGGTAGAGGAGTGAAATGGGCCTCACACACTGGAAGTGGAAAGGAGGCTGGTGTAATGACTGTGTGAGACTGAGTAGGAGACTGCTCGATATCTGATGAGATGTGGGAAGTGTCAACACTCTCTGGAATAGTGAGAGAAAGAGGAGAAGAGTCCTCTGTAGTACTCTCGACATCAGAACTGGGTGCACAATCCTCGTCATCAGAAGTAGAACCAAGTGAGTCTGTGTCAGTGGAACTGTCATCACACGAAGAAATGAGGAGACAACTGAATCAACAGCAGGAACAATGACTGTAGTATGTGAAGGGTCTCCATAGAAGGACTGAAGAATGCTCCAGACACGGTGAGGTGGATCTGAGTCTGCCACATGAAACCAGAGAGAACGAGAGACATGCATCATCATGTGACCAAAGACATGGTCACAAGTGTCAAGGAAGTCCTCCAGATGACGATGATCAGTGGGTGCAGGAACTGGCCCAAGCAAGAAGGGTGAAAGACCCTCGTGGGTGAAGTAACGTTCCATAGAAGCATGCCAAGCTGAATAGTTCCCTCTCCCGGTGAGAAGTGGTGGAGGCTGTAAGGTGATCCTATGACGCTCAAGTCTAGAAAGAGCACTCTCCATGATGCGGAATCAAAAGTGCAAGATGCACAAAAGCAAGACGTCGGACTCGGCCGATAATGCGTCTGCGTGTGAAAACCCAAGAGTACAATCAACCCCCCCAGAATGTGGCACTTTATAAAGTAGTGCATTTACAAAATTGACAATGTCCATCATGTAGAATGTGAAAAAACATGCAACTTTGACTAAAGAAGTGCTCATGAAAATGAGCAACGAGTCAAAAGTTATAGCACAAAACAATTCACCGCAACTGATGAGAAAATGCAATAAATGCTACAAACGCATTAAAAAAGTTCCCAAAATGGGTGCAAAGGGTATTGTGTGGGTACCCATTGGAAACGGTATGAAATTTTAGGCATAGTTTGTTTTGCTTGCGAGGGGGAATTAGCCTCCTGCCAACCCCGGACCTCGCCCTCCGTCTTCGACGCTCGTAGGAAAATATAAAACAAGCCAATACAGAGCCAAAATAATTAATACAATGCCGAATGAATGTTTTAATTTTTTTAAACACTTTAAAACATTAAAAACAGTGGGAGGAACTGATGTGCCCACATTAAAGAGCTGGGAATGTTGTGCAAGTTTCCACGTGTTGAAGAGTGGCATGTAACCATTGTTGAGTGGATGGTTGTGCAGAGAGTGTTAGACATGAGTTATGCAGGCCGAGCGGGTAGTTGGATGCAATAACCATTGAGCCACGTGGATCTGATAGGAGAGAACACCAGGGAGGATGCAGGTCGTAGAATGCAGTAAAAAAATGAAACTGCCAGTTTGGTCGCAACAAGCAAGAACCAGTCAAACCGCCAGGATAACGGAGCACGTGAAGATTCCCACATGCGGGATGAAGCCCAAGCAGAGTAACGGACATTTTTTTTATATGCAGAGAAGTAATTAGGAGCTAGGTTCACATGTCACACAAACAGAATAAACCAGTTATGTGAAGGAACCAGCATGCAGAGCTATGTGGATAATGGTGAGACGGTGAAGCGGGCTCATGCTCAAATAGAGGAAGCGAACAAATAGGGTACCCAAATCCGGATCCAACTAATTTGAGCTGCACAAGATCAAGGAACAGCAAGGGAGTATTCCACGTAGCAAGGTACAATCCAATGTATGCCAGCTGAAATGCAACCGATGAAACCACTGGGAACCATTGTGCAGATGCAACCGCTGTGTAGAGCAAACGAGCCTGAGCATCCAAACAGTGAACCACCTCAACCACGCGAACACAGCTAGAATCCTCAAGCCACACGAATCCACCTCAAACCACGCCAAAAGAGCATGTTTCAAACACATTCTACATGAAAGAATGTGTTGTGTATGCAAAAACAATACGCACTGTGCAGAAGCGAGTTTGAATGTGGACCGGCCTGGGAGATGCGCAGGCCTGAGCAAACAGTTGTATCAGAGCAAGATGGAACCACTAAACTCTAAACCAACGAACCATGCATGAGAAAAAGCCAAGCTGGGAAACCACAAAATCTGAACTTGAACACCAACCATAACCAACAAGTAATACACAAACAACCCACAAAAAAAACGCCACTAGAATCTCAAAAATATGCCAGAAACTCGGAAACAACAACCCTTGAAAAATGCAAGTAGAGCACATGCAAATGATAGCTTGCACAAGAAACTACGAGACGGAGAGTAGTAAGCAACTATTGCGAGCAACATGATTCTGATCCCCGAGCTTTGATACCATGTTGAAGGAATGACGAAGATCTGGAGGGAATCTGTGAGCACCAAAACGTTGCACTCAACCGCAAAACGATGTAGCTTCAAGATCAAAGCAAGAAATCATTCGTGGAAGCAATGTGCATGCATTGAGGGGAAACCAAAGGCTGAAAAAACCAAACTCTATTCCATTCCCCATGTGTTGCTCAAGATGAAAGGGTGTACAAATAGTAGTGGGGTGTGTAACTCCCCCACAAATGTAGCCGTCAAGAAGTGGGAGTTACATTCCCGGAATAGCCGGTCAAATGTAACTCCAATGATGCTCTATGACATGTGTAAGAGCCATAATGACACCCTAGGACACCTAAGCATGGTGAATCACCTATGTGGAGGTATTCCATGTATTTAAAATAAATACATGGAAAATAACCTACACCAACAATCTGACACTTGTCCGATTTGACTGGTCCTAAGACCTAATGAATCTTTTTGCAAGGTGAGATGACTCACCTAGGTGCATGTGAGATGATGACTAGATAGTCACATTATCATTCAAAAAAATCTCATGTAGTAATGTGAAGTGGTAGACATTGATACCTGCATATGTTTAGGAGGTAACTATGTAGGAGAAAATGTAACAAATTTACCCCAACCGGTTCTCTATTGCATACCCATATTGATTGGGTTACCCAAATTGATTCCTTTATGCAAATCGATTTGTTTACAGAAAACTCATAACCAAATTTTAGTTTAACAAAATGAAAACCCACAAGCACAAATCGATTTTAAACACACAAATTCACAAAACGTTTTCATTCTTCCAAAACATGGAGCTACCCAAGTGCTGGAAATGATTGGGTAATGAATTCAAAATAATACTTAGAGAAGAAATTTTTAGCACCACATACACAATAACACAAGTTATTTTATCCCAGAGTCAAAACCGAGGGAAACCCCATCTACGTATTTTTCTGAGTTAGGAAATTGAACTCCCCTTCTACTATGTAATCCAAGAAAGAATTTCATAGTCCATTACAGATTGTCTTCCTTCATGAAAAGAGTTCATTCTCTTGCAAACATTTTTACAAAAACAAGTAAGCACCTCAATTTCCTTTATTGCCATTAAAAACAAAATGTGTATTTCCTCATTATTTACAAATAATGCAGCAGAGAAAGGAGAAGATATTCCATGCCTGAAGTAAACCCAGAATCAGTAACCTTCTCTTGATACTCTTCCCAACTCCAACAAGGAAAAAGAAGAGATACCATTTAGTTGAATCCTTCTTTCCTCCAAAACTCACACAAGTATTCCAGAAGGGGAGAATGAAAATAGACGAAGGAAAAAATAACAAAAAAATATAATGAAAAAACTATAGTTGGGCAACATATTGAAGAATTTTCGGGTTTCCCAATGCCAGTAATGTGTTTTAGTGCATTGCCGCACACTTGTGCCAAATTGAAGGTGTTTCACTTTATGAAACCCATAAATTTCAATAACTAAATAAAACTTTTGGCTTACATGCCAAATCCCTGTAATATACTTTATATCCTTTTCTTTATGTGTTTTCTTCTCTGTGTGTTATCCTAAACATGAGAAATTTATTAATACAATTTACAGTCTAATTAATATTTCATACATTTTTTTACTTTAGTTGTTAACCCTAAATTAATGGTTAAGTTAAAATTAACCTTCATTATACAAGTCCACATATTTCCAACAATATATTACCATAAAAATTAGTTGAATTTCCAATGTTTATATAAAACATTCCAAGAGGGGTTATACGAAAATCACCAAGTCCGTAAATAATAATTTGAATATTCTCATAACCAGCTGGCTTGATATAGCATTGTCAAATTAAATAAAACAATTATCATCACGGTTTTGCAAAAGGTGTTGAATAATAACAAAAGACGACCAAACCCTTAAATAAACCTTCCTACTATCTTCTATGGAATGTCTTTTCATGTTATGATTTTGAATGGGTTCATTATAACTTGTATCACACGTTTTACCTATGTTTAGATCCACTTGTAACCCTATATTTCAGGACTTGTATATACAAAAAAATGTAGCTTCCTATGATAAATTCAATTAGTCGTTAGATATAATGCCCTACAGCATGTAAATTGCTTGAGTTATGATTAACCTCGAACCATAACTCCATTTGTGAGGCTCTGAGCGCTCCATATGATGTTCTCAAACTCAATGTAGTTATCCTAGTGAATTTTTCCATTGAGTGTGTAATCTAGAACCTTCTACCTAGTGTTTCTCTTGTGCTGTCTACACTGATAGAGGGCTATGCTATTTTTATCCCATGGCAACCCTTATGTCTAGATTTCAGAAAAAAAGATTTATGCCCTCCTATGTTATAATATGTAGCATGAAGAATATACTCTTGAATGTGAGCTTAGGACAACTTACAATTTAGCTATCATAGGTGGGTAAGTGCATGGAAATGGGGGTCCAAAAGGGGGTCAAAAAGGGACACATTTTTCCTAAAATCAGCGAAACCTGAACTTCATCGAATAATTCGGCATGCATATGCTCAAAATTTGACAAAGTGATAAAAATAAGTACAATAGAGCTTGGAATCTAGTTTCTAAACTACTAATTTTTTTTAAAATGGTGGAGATTAAGAGGGTCAAATGTGGTGCACACACAAAGTATGTTTATTTTTGTGTCAAAAAGATAAGAACCTATTGTGTGTGTCGCACCCCCCCCCCCCCCATTTTTTGAGTTTTATAAATTATTTTTCAAATCCCTTCAGTAGAAAGTTAGATAATTCCATGTACAAGGTCCCACTAATTTTTCATAATTTTTGGATGAATATATAATTTTTATTAATTTTCAAAGTGCACATATCCTGAAAATGAAATATTTGTGTGTTCACCCCCGTAACTTTGAGAAAAAAAGTCATTTTTTTGTTTTTTTAGGGTGTGTGTAGAATGGAGTTTAGAAAAAACAACTTTAAAAAAAAAAAATTTGGATTAAAAAATCATAAATTGTGCACCAAAATGTATGCATAGGTTTTTGCAAGAAAAGAAGGCACTAGTAAAAGAAATTATGGATGAAAGCCTTAAACTAATTAGATTTTAGAAAGAATTATATCGTCATTAAGGTAAAACTGAGCTTGACATCGTAGTATAATTTATTTTTGAATATTATGTTATAATGCATGAAATATTGGGGTGAACACGTGAGATTTTGATGTTTTCTTGTCAAACACGGTTTTAATCACACAGGACACAGTCCAAACCTTTGGTTTGGAAATCCAAGGCAAATCCAAGCCTTTGGATTGGGATTTTCAAACCCAAAAAAGATGAAATGCGCTCACACTTATAATGCGTTCACGTTAATGTTGTTATTTGGTATGTACGTTTATGGGAGGGATATATTTACTAAAATAAATGGTTTAAGTATAAGTTTTGCTAAAATCTTTTATCATTCTTTATACTTTATTATTTCTTATACTTTAAATTTATAAGTTATACTTTAAATTTAAAGTATAAGAAATAATAAAGTATAAAGAATAAAAAAATAAAAAATACTTAAATTTATTTTAGTAAATATAAGAAGTTAGGGTCACTCTGCACCTTATGGAACTAGTCTCACAGCTCCATCTGTCACGGTTTAGAAGATGAATTTTCAGATTCTAATCTGGTCAGTACATAGGTATTTTTCAGGATTTCAGCATTCAACATTCAACCTTCAAGCTTTTAGGGTTTAAATTATACAATTGATATCTATTTTGTGAAAGAATATAGTCATTGTTTAGGTTTTGGGGCCTTTTGGATTGGTTATTGACATTTGTAAGAGTGTTAAATGTGTCAAAATTAGAATTTACAAACCTCACAACTCTCAAAGGTAGCGACAACTGATCAAATATATGGACTCATGAATTTTCCCATGAACATGGAGTTGAATCCCTAATTTTTTCTTAGAATATGGTAAAATCATACTATGGATGAGTACCTACTTTACAAGCTTAGGGAATGCATCTTTTGCTTCTTGGTCAATGGTGTGTCCTTCCTTTGGCCAACCTGCCTCAGTACCACTCTCAACCTGGATCAAAAGAAATTATTAACAAGGTTTTTTTAAGTTTGTTTCAATGTGCAAGGATGATTGGATACGATGATTGATGAGTTCAGTGTGACTTGATGGAAGATAAATTCCTCTAGAGGCCTAAAAAGGCCATTCTGAGCTAATCAAACACCCTCTGGGAGAGTTCAAGAAATATATTAAGCATCTGGAGGTGATGTCAGAGAATCTTGGAAGTGTTGGAGGACAATTTAGGAAGATTTAGGAATATTTTTTAGGGCTTGGTTTAGGGTTTAGGGTTTAGGGCTCAAGGTTTAGGGTTAGGGTTTAGGGCTCGGTTTAGATTTAGGGTTTAGGGTTTAGGGGCTCAAGGTTTAAGATTTAGGGGTTTAGGGCTTAGTGTTTAGGGTGGTTTAGGTTTTAGGGTTTAGGGTTTAGGGTTTAGGGATTAGGGCTCAGGGTTTAGGGTTAATGGTTTAGGGTTTAGGGTTTAGGGTTTAGGGTTTAGGGCTCATTTAGGGGTTTAGGGTTTATGGTTTAAGTTTACAGGGTTTAGGGTTTAGGGCTTAGGGTTTACGATTTAGGGTTTAGGTTTTAGGGCTTAGGTTTAGGGTTTAGGTTTTAGGGTTAAGGTTTAGGGTTTAGGGTTTAGGTTTAGGGATTAGTTTAGGGTTTAGGAGGGCTTAGCAATTTAGGGTTTATGGTTTATGGTTTAGGGTTTAGGCTTAGGGTTTAGGGTTTAGGGTTTTGGATAGTAAAAATAAGGTTTAGGGTTTATTTTAAGCTTTAGGATTTAGGATTTAGGGTTTAGAGTTTAGGGTTTATGGTTTAGGGTGTATAGTTTAGGGTTGAGGGTTTATGGTTTTATGGCTTAGGGTTTAGGGTTTAGGGTTTAGGGTTTAGGGTATAGGGCTTAGGGTTTAGGGTTTAGGGCTCAGGGTTTAGGGTTTAGGGTTAGGGCTCAGGGTTTAGGGTTTATTTGAGGGCTTAGGTTTAGGTTTTAAGGTTTAAGGTTCGGGGTCAGTTCAGGGTTTAGGGCATAGGGTTTAGGGTTTAAGGCTTAGGGTTTATGGTTAGGGTTTAGGGTTTAGGGCTCATAGTTTATAGGTTCAGGGTTTAGGGATCAGGGTTTAGGCTTACCCATTCACTCACTGTAATGTTCTATCGTCTTACCCATTCTTATTAGTATTGAAATCGAGAGTATTCAACTAAAAAGGGTTCATCTACTTCATAGGAATAAAGAGAGTCATCACAATTTGATGCCTTTCATCTACTGATATTTTGAAGGAGGGAAATGTCAGATATCCAAGAACAATTTGGTACAAAGAAATGTTACCCAATACAACTATCTTATTTTTCCCATCACATGGGAAACTATTTCACTCACTGTAATGTTCTGTGTCTTACCCATTCTTATTAGTATTGACAAAGAGTATTCAACTGAAAAGGGTTCATTTGCTTCATAGGAAGAACATTTAAAGAGAGTCATCACAATTTTATGTCTTTCATCTGTTGATATTTTGAAGGAGGGAAATGCCAGATATCCAAGAACTATTTGGTACAAAGAAATGTTTTTGACGCTCTTTTGAATAATTCTTTCAGTTGCAAGTTGTTAGGAATGAAGGTTTCATTTGAAGAATATAGCTTGATATGTCCAGTGCTTGTGTAAGATGCAATTTGAGAGGATTTCTGAGGTTCAATTTTATTTTCCAAGATGCATTACTCCAATGTTTGAAAATATTTCTCCAGATGCAACAACATTCTGATTCAGACACTCAATGATTCCTGAATGTCCAATCCTACCACAGACCCTAGTAGTCCTCGATCCTTGATACAAGGAGACACCATTACTTGGCTTCCATTTATAACGATAGAGATATTTGTAAATTCGTGTTATGACCTCTAAATCTGTATGCATTTCAAGTTGTTTGGAAATCACATCACACCCTTCACTAGGCTTGATGACTACCCCTATCTTTTTTAAGGCACTTTTGAAAGCATCCATGGGTTTATCATAGAAGGAATTATCAATGAATGGAAGGTCACTAAGCCATAGGCCAGCTGACTCCCATTCAAAACTAAACAAGAAAGATTTACTAGGTGATTGATAACCCCTGTGTGTTATTAGCCATTCCCCTATTGTTATGCTTATTTTGAACACTTCAGGAAGTTATGTCAAATTTTCTATCCATTCCAGTAGCAGAAGAGCTTTCTCTTTCTCCAGAGGAGAGGATACTGCAGGAAATTCGGTTCTGATCCTACACCTCTGTGTTGGTATATTCTCTATGTTTCTTCCATTTCCTTTGAGATTAATTTTTGTGTTGCGATGGTTATTTTTTCCAGCTTCCAATGGGTCATCCTAGGCTTGCATAATACCATACATGGAAATATGAGAAATGTGAAATTTGTTTCAGAGTGTGAAGAAATTGACATTCAAGAGTGCAAGTATATGTGGGGAGAAATAGGTTTGGAAAAGATGTGTAATATGCATTGCAAGGCACAAGGTAGATGCCATATCCATTTAGTTACTTGTCCCACCTCTCATAAACAAGGTAGTTGTACAAGCAATACTCAATGATGGTTCTAGGCATGAGACTAGGAAATATGGTCCTAATATTGATATTCAAAAAGATGAACTCACTCATGAGACCTACAGGAAATATATGAGGTTTTCCTGATCCTTTCAGAAGATCAAGAGTAGTTTTCACTTTGTAATCACTACTATAGACTATAGGGATTTTAAACAATTCTTCAGGTTTCCTTGTGGTTTTCATGCCCTCCTAGTTGAGTCATCAATAAAACTAAAGTTTGTTTGATTCAAAATAAAGAAAGAGTTAGTGAGAGTGTGAGAGGAAAAGAGAGTGAGAGTGAGATTGAGATTGTTTAGGGCTTAGTGTTTAGGGTTTAGGTTTCATGGTGGTAAAAATAGGGTTTAGGTTTAGGGTGTAGGGTTTAGGACTCAGGGTTTAGGGTTTAGGCTTTATGGTTTAGAGTTTAGGGTTTAGGTTTAGGTTTATGGTTTAGGTTTAAGGGTTTAGGGTTTATGGTATTAGGTTTAGGGTTAAGGGTTTAGGGTTTAGGGTTCATGGTTTAGGGTAAGGGTTTAGGATTTAGGGTTTAGGTTTTAGGGCTCAAGGTTTAGGGTTTAGGGTTTAGGGTTTAGGGTTTAGGGTTTAGGGTTCAAGGTTTTAGGGCTCAGGGTTAGGGTTTAGGGTTTAGGGCTTAGGGATCACAGTTTAGGATTTAGGGTTTGGGGTTTAGAGTTTAGCAATCAGGGTTTAGGGTTTAGGGTTTAAGGTTTAGGGTCAATGGTTAGGGTTTAGGTTTTAGGGATTAGTTTTTAGGGTTTAGGGTTTAGGTTTAGGATTTAGGGTTTAGGATTCAAGGTGGTAAAAATAGGGTTTATGATTTAGGGTTTAGGTTTTGGTGGTTTTTAGGATTTAGGGCTTAGGGTTTAGGGTTTATTTTCAGGCTTAGGGCTTAGGGTTTAGGGTTTAGGGTTAAAGCTTGAAAATTGGTAGATATGATGCTAAGGAGGTCTATTAGGATATTCAAAGGAAAATTGGAAGGTTCATTAGGTGCATGTTGAGGTGTGAGTGACAGTCTAGGGGAGAAACAACAAATTACAAACCTAGACCTAATTGTTAGCTCAATTTAATGAAGGAAGTGGTATTTATCTTTGGATTTCAAACCTAAAACTCTTAATGAAACTAGAAACCCTTAATGGGTACTCTAAAATTTTCCTCAAATTGTTTAGTATGTGTTTAAAGTTGAAGATACAATCAACATAACACCCAGTCAGGGCTAGAAAGTGGGAAGGCCAGTCTAAGAGAGTGGATAGTGAATGGAGCAACTAATGGAAGGTTATGTTAAAAAACTTGGCATACCTCCTTGAGATTGAGAAGGGTGTTTAGGGATGCTTTTAGCTTACATAAAGAGTTTAATATTAGACAAACCAAGAAGTGACCAGTGAACCTTGCTCTTGCGCAATGCAAGGGAAATTTTGGTAAAGGAAAGTGAGATGAGTCTTTGGATGAATGTTGAGCAACTAGATGAGTGAAATATGTGGTTTAGTTGTATGAGAACATGATGGAATGATAAGACTATATCAGAAGATAAGAGAGAATAGATTCAAAGGTGCCTAGATTTGAAGCTTCTTAGTTGAGGAAACAAACCCAATTGAACTAGTCAGGGAAGAGTTGGACCAAAACAAAGCAATAGAGGAAATTCTTGGGATAGGGATAACATTGAGAGAATGAAGGAAGACCTTGAGGAAGACGTAGTTTTTTGAATTGCACCCATTGTCCTCATGATGTTTCAAATCCTTCATAGACCTCATGATGACCATTCCCTTGATTATTTGAATCAATAAAAACTTACATATGTGTTTTGATTTATTATGTGTTATAAGGAATTGCATGAGTCCATATATTCGAGCAATTGTTGCTACCTTTGGGAGTTGTGAGATTTATAAAATATAGTTTTGACACATCTAAAACTCCTACAAATGTCAATAATCTATCAAGGAGACCCCAAAACCAAAAAAATGACTATATTCTTTCACAAAATAGATATCGATTGTATAATTTAAACCCTAAAAGCTTTAGGCTGAATGTTGAATCCTAAAAAATGCCTATGTACTAACCAGATTAGAATCTGAAAAACTATCTTCTAAACCGTGACAGATGGAGTTGTGAGACTAGTTCAATAAGGTGCAGAGTGATCCTAACTTCTTATATTTACTAAAATAAATTTAAAGTATAATAAATAATAATAACCAGGAACACGAGCGTGTTATAATGTGCTTGCATTTTAGGCTTGTTAATCACCAAACCTAATAATTCAAAGCGCGCTCACGTTTCGCTTAAAATCGTATTTGTGTACGCTTTTTAGCCCCCTATATTTATGCACTTACCCATCCCAACCTCAACAATATTGAGAACATTAAAATCGAAGCAGAGGAAGAAGGCCCATACAACATCCCACTTCTTCAGTCGCATCTCAGGTAATTAACTTATGTTGAGGTTTCTAGGCCTAGGAATGAAAACCTTATCGAGGAAATGAATCCATTAGACTTTGAGTTTATCCAAATCTCATTAGGTCAACATTTTTGTGAAGGTAATTCTCATATGTTCAAGTAATCATATTCCTACCTCCTCGCTCGAAACGAACAATACAGGAAAACAATTATACAATTGGAGGAACGAGTAAAGATCCTCAATTCTCACATTCAATATTTCTTTGAGCCCGATCCAATATATTCTATTCCTATAGAATACATTCCTCCAGTCAGCAGTGTTGATCCTGAGGCAGTCAAGAAAGCACAAAGATACATGATACATGGGAAGGTTAACAAGAAGTGGATTGATAAAATCATTGAGCAAGGCAAGGCATTGTCTCCAGATGTCATTTCTCTCATCAAGTATGTTCTTGCAATTTTTTTAGATGTAAAGAAATAAAAGGAAGAGTTTAGGTAAATCACTTGGATGAAGTGTTCCCACCAGTGTCTGAGATGATCTCCTTCGACTCTCACACCTTCGTGAGTAAGAACATGTTTGCATCAACTGTAGAGAACGTGTCTTAAGTTTGGATCCACACCATGAATGCAAGATATGGAATGCTAAAAAATTCAATCTATGAGTTGGAATATTATGGGAAACATGCTTTCAAGATCTTGAATGATATCTACAATTGTGTTCAGAAACTTGAGTTCCCTCCACGTACTGAGAATTCATCATCAAAAGAACTTATTGTTTCCTTCTGGGATCTGGGCAAGAAAGAGGTAGGTAACTCTCTTTCCTTTAATGAAGATAACTTTATGTCCCTGGCCAACATAAGAAGTTGCATTTTGAAAATTGCAAAGGATCATGAAGGATATCTTAGTCAATGCAAGAATATCAGTTGATGTTCTCGGGGCATGGACTAAGGTTTTGGGTTGCGTTTGCATTCCAAAGGAAGATAAGTTGGCACTTGCAGTAGCTCAATTCAACAAAGAATTCAAGGAACAATATCTTGTTTTGGAAACTTCTCATCAAGAAGCATGAATATGCAAGGTCTTCATCATAGGGAGTTTCTTCATCAAAAATGGTAACTTCTTCCCTCTCCTCTTTTTCTCCCTTTTCTTCTCTCCTCATTTCTAATTCTTCATTATATATGATCATGATATTTTGTCTCATTCGCTTAAGTGAATTTCTAAAGTTAAATTGTAAAATTCCCTTTAATTGATAAAAAGGGAACTTGTTTCTCATTTCCTAGGAAGATGTAAAGTCACAAGTTGAATGAGATCATGAAGAGTTGCATGGGGGGTAGGTGAAATGTCAATTCACAATACTATAAGTTGGGATGGCTTCTACATTCCAATGAATCCAGATTTTTATAGTTTCTATTCTGTAGCAATTGTATATTTTGATTTTGGGTGTTGAGATTTGTATCACCAACACAAGAAATAAAATCTACATTTAGATTCATTTTCCCTTTCTCATGTGTTCTATTTTCTCTCTTTTCTGCACTTTGTAAGCATAGTGATCAAGAAGTAATTTTGTATCCTTGATGAATGAATCTAAAGAACTGTGTGTTTGGGTTTTTTGTCTCACTAGATGCTTCATTGTTGCTTTCATCAAATTGAATGTTGAACTACTTCGGTTATTGGATGTAAACTATGTAATTGCCTACTCACAACAATAACCTTCCCTTTCTTAATTTCTCTCCTTCACCCCTGATCGCTGCAAATTCCTTTCTTGCACAAGGTGCAACAATTTTCTGTAGGTTCAGTGACGTGTTCCTGTTAGATCCCCGACCTATTTGGCCACCCCACAACATTTAGATAGGAGTAGATTAGTTTACATTCAAAAATGAGAGCCTCCCCATACACAAGAACGAGGGGCGTAGCCCCATGAGCATTGGTGGAAACACCTAATTTGTCATACGACAAATTATTTCACCAAACAAACATATTTTACCTTTCTATGAAAAGGTTATGATGGGGTCAATTCACACATTCATTTCTAAATAACACCAATTCTCCTATCACATTTTTCCAAATAACATTGTTGATCTCATCACATTTTAATTCCATTCAGTTACGTGGAAAATCCCACACATTAATCATTAACAATGTTAAGCTAATAATCCAAAAGGAAATAAAGAGTGAACCAACTTTTATGTGAAGGCGTTCAATAATTTTCTACTTCACAAGTAAGTATTGCCATAATAATATTCTTTCTAGTTATGTTGATTAAAATAATAAGGTTTATATATTATTAGATACAAAACTAGGTAAATTTTTTGGGATTATTCAAAGATATAGAGGAGAAGCGTGATGATACAGAAAATGGAGCAAGAGTAAGGAATCCCTCCAAAAAAATATTGCAATAATTTTCTACTTCACAAGTAGGTATTGTCACAATAACATTTTTTCTAGCTATGCCAGTTCAAGTATTAGGGTTTATATACTGTTATAGACCAAGCTAGTTTTTTTCTGTGTGGGGATTATGAGGCCATAGAGGAGAAACATGACGTCAAAGAAAATGGAGCAAGGGTAAGTGAGCCTTGGTACAGACTCACTAGGTTTCAAACCTGCTACCTATCAACTTCCAACTACAAGACCCCAATGTATATGTATTTCCAAGAAATTGGTGTTATATTGAGTATGCATTGAATGTAAGTAAATTGTGTATGTACTATCCATGAAGAGCTTTTTTCCGATGAAAACATTACAATGTATAGTGTTTATTGTATTAAAAAAGACGTAAAAGTGACATCAAAGACAAGATACATAATAAATATACAAGTAAGCCAAATGAAATTGTCAAGCAACATCATATTTCTTTTAATATATTTTTTTTTATGGATTTTCCTCATCTCTCCCATGAATTCTTCATGCTTCCTTATCCGAATCCATGTATTATTCATGATCTATGACAGTCATCTAACCTAGATTTTACTCATCTTCATTGGGTAGGCCCTCTATATAATAACAAAGTTGAATTACAAAACTATCTATGAGCGAAGGAACAAGATCCGAGGCTTTCCTTTTATCAAATTTTTTTTTTTGTTGGTATAACGGTGTCTCATTTGTTTGTTCCTCTTTTTTTTTAAATAACTTTTTGATCTTCTACATATCCTCATCATAATAATTGAGGAAAATATCTCATTGCTTAGGCATATAATTATTAAAGTTGCAAAAAAAAAAAATCATTGAAACATGGAACGGCGTTTGCTATAAGCCATGCTATATTAAGACAATGTTATGTCATCAAAATAAAACTTCCTCACATGTAGTCCATTACTTCAATGTCATAATTAGAAGAGAGATAAACAAAAAGAACATTCGATAACATTTGCTTAAAATGTAATATTTTTTTATAATACATTCGAGGATTCCACAACCGGCTACAAGATTCAACGTGGCTTAACTTGTAACAAAAACAATAGAATGTCGTCAGATTTTATTTTACATGGAAGTTGCATTCTAGACATTAGCTGCTTCTAAAGAAGCTTTCTTCTTGTTTGATATGAGTTGTTCATACAGGTCCCGAATCTTAAGCCCTACTATGGTTTGGAATAGACCAGTGCCATTGTTGCTTCCTGGAAAATCAGAATGTTTCAACATTTGCTGAGTAATTTCTCCATAGAATTTGGTGGATATGTTACTCAAGTGACTCTCCACATATATTAGTTCATCTAATCTATCGAACTGCCCATCCATCTCCAACACCGACACCTGAAACAAAAGCATAATGAAAATTAGTTGGCCATCTATTTTAGCCCACATAATGTGTTGAAGCTGAGCATTGTGCAAAAGTTTGTAAAACTAATTGTGACTTATAAGTTTATACTTGTGAATTTGGGTCCTTAACCAAATGATCAGACAAGTCTACAACATGGTGCCCATTTTCCTTTGTCATTCTTCTTGACAAACATCTCTGGAAAACACTTCATGTTCTACATATATGAAGATTATACAACCAAGGTACCCACTTTTGTGGCTATCTATAATCCCAAATATATTTGTAGAATATAAAATCAACACACTCAATTCTCTTGTTAACCTTGTTTTTCCAATAATTTTGGGGAATACCCATCAAGGGTTTCCATATTCCACAAAATTTCAATATTCATTGATACTCAAGTATTCTCCAACATCATTGGAGAACACGGAACCCATATTCCCCTTATTATCCCTATTCTCAAAAATCATTGAATATGGAGTGAGGGTGCCCACTTTTATTGTTCTCCTTGTTTCCAACATCTTTGGAGAATACAAAGCCAAAATTTGAATTCCCAAGTTCCTTGTTAGACCCACTTAAAGCCTAGATATAACCACTTTCTTTAGTATCCCCACTCTCTAAGAAGCATAGATATACCCACTTTCCTAGTTATCCATGTTCTCTAAGAAGCCTAGATATACCCAGTTGAAACATAAATATACGCACTTTCCTTGTTAACCCCACTCTCTAAGAAGCCTAGTTATACCCACTTTCCTTATTATCCCCATTCTAAGAAGCCTAGATATACCGACTACCCTTTTTATCCATGTATTCCATAGATACCCAATTTTTGTTATCCCCCCTCTCCCATATATGCAGACAATTCAATGTAGTTGGAATTGATTAATTGTATAAAAATATGCTTTAAAAGGAAGAGATGCGTGTAGTATGATGTTTGGTAGTACCTCATTGTCATAGTAAATGTCAGGGCCATAGAAAAACTTGATGCCAGGATATGAGCATGTCAATTTTCTACCACATGGAATCCAGGAGATCGTGGAGCCTTCATCAAATAGATACACTGGATTGAAGTATTCGACCCCTTCTTTCATGACCATCTTAACCCTCAAGATCGTGCCTTCATTGTCACCAGGAATTAGCTCTGTAGGCAAAACCTGAATTACAACATCTGCATATTGCTTCTGTGGATCTGCACCAAAGAATACATGCATTAAAAAGTTGTAAATTAACACCAGTACAGGGTCAGCTGCATTAAATGTAGAAATAATGGACATACCGATGTAAGCATCAAAGTCTGGCTTTCGAGCTCCAATACTTGCTTTGATGCTCTCTAGACTGTGCCCCCCGTTCTGCCATGTCACGCTACACCAATGGCCAACAATGTCAGCTTAAAAGCCATGATTATTAATATTTATAAAATAATGTATTATTTCAAATATATATTAAAATTTGTACAGGTAAAGTTTTGTGTATATATCACCAAAAATTTACAGAACTATAGGTTGAAAGTGAAGTTGAGAAATTACCGTATCGTTAAAGAAAAGGAAACCACAAAAAAAACCATTTGGCAGTATTTATCAATATTATATATAAAGTAAATTGAGATTTATTTTGTCAATATATTTATAATTGGAAGTATTTTAAGAAGATGATAACATTTGAATGTTTTGCTATTTTTATTTTGATTCTTTTTCAATATTTTATTATTTTTATTTCAATATATATTTTTTATGTTTTATTATTTCTATTGGTTTAATTTTTTTCTATGTATTTTGAAATTTCAAATAAATATATATATATATATTAAAAAGTTGCTTTAGATGTTTGTTGGAATGATAAGTACTGTAATTTCTATAAAAATGTATAATTCAAATTAATGAAAAAATGTTCAATTAAAAATTATATGGGAAAAAAAATTTGTGGTTATATCTTTTAAAGTTGATATAGCATGATTTGTATGTTAATAGGGATGATGTTATAATGAAATTGGTCCGATGTTATAATGGAGGTGGTCTATAGCATAAGTGACCCTTCAATCACCTCTAAATACATCTCTTACTATCGTTTCTCAATAATAAATCTTAATTATCTTCCCTTTTAATCTTCATTAACATATTCTCATTGATAAATCTTCATCTTCTTAAAATCTTTCATCTTTTGGAAACGCAATAGATTATGAAAGTTTATTTGAATTATCTTTGTACTTCATGTGTGTTGTTTATTCCACCCACTATTTTTTCTTGACTTTGTGGCTCCAGGTATCAACATACTAGCAGCCGTGAAAGAAAATTACAACTTCAAACAAAATTGCAACATATTTTTTGAAAGCAAAGCAAAGTAGTGAAAGAGAAAGTCTTGAGAGGAAACAAAAATGGATTGAAGATGTGAGAAGAGCCTTGAAACCAGGGGTTAAATTTGATGGCCACGTATGTCTGTCAAACAATTTTTAGGTGACGTTCATTTTCAAGTACTTGCCCTTCAAAAAATGTAATATATATATATATATATATATATATATATATATATATATATATATATATGACTGTCATACTTAAAATATGCAAGTCACATGTACAATTTTTTCAAATATTTACAAGTATTTTAGAACTAAAATTGTCAAAGCAAAAATATCGAAACAGGTATCAAATTTACAACCATATAATACTTATAATAAATCCTTCAATATGGATGCTTTTGGTAGTTATTTTAAATTTTAGTTTTGCGTTTCAAGTATTTATAACTTTAGTTTTGTAAGCGTCAAATTCTAGTTAGAGGTTTTGTTTTTTCTCATCCCTGATATAATATGAGTGTTCACTATTGAAAGTTTATTAACAAATTAAAAAATATATATTAATTATTTAAAAAATAAAAAAACTAAAAGTCCCCTACATCGGATGTGTCAATATAAAGATTCCAGTTAAGAAGTCGTTCCAAAACGGGACCCACAAAGCGGTCACACGCAGTTGAAAACGATGGTGACACAACATTTGCTTTTGATTTTGCATTGCAATTCACAGACACGAAATACTAACCTGAATTTTCCAGGCGAACTTCACCTCATTGCTGATGTCCAAATATATACTGAAGTCCAGAAGATCTCTCACCCGAGAATCGAACCTGCGACCACCCAACAACAACAAAACAAAACCAATGCAATGACACAGAATTACTTAACAAAATCTTATTAACACGGTCCCAAATAATGACAGTCTACGTAACAATTAAAGAGCGAGCAAGTTACATGGGATGAAGGCCTTCGATGACGAGGATCTTGGGAGGAAGAATCTCCTCCGGAGGATCGAGCAGACCGGAGACGTGGTTATAGATGGGCTTCATGACAGGTTTCCCTTCCTTGAGGGCCTTCACATGCTCGTACATAAGATCAAAATTGTTGGCCTTTGGATCCAGCGCAGTCACCGCCTTCTCTTTCCTACCGTGTCTGTCGAGCGAATGGTAGTCGTCCAGGCATATGACCGTGGTGGTATCGCTGATAAGCGTATTGGAGTCCGGATTGCCACCCTTGGGGGGCTCCGCTGCCCCGCCAAAGACGCTCGTTAAGCGCCTCATGAAGGTGCTCTTACCGCAGCCAGAATCAGCCGCTAGACCTATGACCACGGTCTTATTGAGCGACACCGCGCATATGACCAAGGGGCCTCTTCTGGTTCTTCTCGAAGAAAAGGTGGAGGGAGGTTTAGCGCAGAATTTAGAGGCCAGAGACAGAGACGATGACCTGTGTACACCTGTTGTAGGTGCTGGGCAGGCCATTTTTATTAATCTTGTTTTTCTGCCCGGGTGGGATTCGAACTGGGGACCTGCAGCACAGCTACTTGAGTAGGAGAATACAAGGGGGCTTTTGCTAAAAAATCATCGCCCATACATGTATGTTTTTCGGTTTCAGGGGATAACGGGACACGTGTCTTCGGGAAAATCGTAGGCTGAGGATGAGGGAGGAGATTTTGTGTGTGGCCATGGAAAAAACATAATAATGCAACGTATCTTATCGTATTAAAAAATAATAGTGCTCTTTGTATATGCCCCTATTAAGGTGTGGGCCCCGGCGGTTAAGAAGTTTGTTTGTGCCTATGAGGAGTACCTATAGGGATCACATTTGAAAGGAGCTTTTACCTAATTTATTTTCCATTGTACTTATTTTTTAAAGTTAAGAAAATATGGAGAACTAACCAAATAAAATGTTCTCTCTTCGGAGGATATAATTGAGAAAGTTGTGTACAAATGGTTTTGTGGTGTCAAATAAATAAGCGGTCGAAAAACATACATTTGGAAAGTAAGAATAAAAAACATTTTGTTTCAATTAGAAAGTTCAACATGAATGGAGCAATGTTTAGCTCTGTTATCTTCTTGCGATCCTTGAGACACTTTTTGGTGTAGACTGCATGAGCAACATAGAGGTAGAGATGTTGAAGCTAAATTTCTGGAGACCTCTGTTTGCAAAGGCAAAATTTGGGTCTGCGAGGGCTTGGAAGGAATGGAAACCGTCAAAGGGGAAGGACCGAACTCGACTTATCCTTGGAGGGAAGAGGGGAAGGAGAAGGAGCAAGGGTCACCACATAAGTGGATTTTGCACTTGAAGACTTCTTGTTCCCGACTACAATCCAACCGTCAGTCGGAAGATCCCCTTTGGGCGTATACACCGAGCATTGGGTCGCCACGGTTTAGAATGAGCTAGGAGAGGACAATCACGAATGCGATGGTCTAGGGCTTGACAATGGAAGCAAGTGTTGGGGAGGTTGAAATAAACCACCTTCTAAGAGATACGTAGGGACCCTACTTGAATATCCCGGTGATCCCGCAGATCTTTAGCAAGGTCAACTTCGACACATGCCAGCTTATTGGGCAAGGCATAAAAAATTATCACACTCATGGCATATCACCCTACCAATGGGTTTAACTATCTTTGGAAGGAAAGATCATAGATGAATGGGGAGACTCTGAAGCTCAATCCAAACTATTTATAGGCTACTCACCACCTTAACAGTCGTTGCAAACGAGCTGATCAGGGTCACATTCAGAGCATTTTTTTGCTAGATCATTTGACTTAGCTCATTAATGAGCACTTTGTTGATGATTCTTTTCTTACTCTTGTGGAAAATTAGTTGAATTTTGTTGAAGTTTTTCAATGCCTTGACATCTTTTTTCTTGCTTCAGGATCCAACATTCAGATGGCCAAAACCTTGGGATATCAGCAAAGGTGTTGTCTTATGTCTGACCAGTTAAAGGCTTACCCCTTGAAGTGGATAGGCCGCGGAGAACAATTTAAAATTTTGGGCATTCCTTTTGCCTTTGATTGTGATTCTACAACCTTATGGCAGTATGTGATTGACAAAGTTGAGCATAAGGTTTCTCGGTGGTCTTCTAAATCCCTCTCTTTAGCCTATAAATTTCAGGTGTGTACTTACATTCTTACGACTACCCATGTTTATTACTTTCTTTGTTGGTGCCCATCCTAGGCTTCCTTTTCCAAACTTGCCAAGCTGCTCTGGGATTACCTTTGGTCTGAAATTTTTGGTTCAGTTGGATTTCATCGGGTCGTTTGGGAGGTTTGTTATCTACCCCGTGATTAAGGCGACATGGGCATTATTGAATTTTTCTAGCAAAGCATCGCTTTATATTCTAAATGGGTGGTGCATTGCCTCTCGGGGAATCTAGCTTAGAAAATTCTACTTCACCATTGCATTACTTCAGGTTCTCCTTATGGAAAAGTATGTTGGAAAAATATTGGCTTACATACATTAATTATCACCAAGGCGCCTGTTAAGATCACAGGCACTTTCATTGCCAAGAGCATATGAAAGACCTTTGAAGTTGTGAAACTATTGTTTCAATGGATTGGAGATGGATTTCACACCTCACTCTCTTTCAATTCCTAGAATATCTGATGTTGGCTCATTATCATGGAAGATAGTACCTCACTCGCTTAAACTTTCGGCATCAAACCTCTTCGTTTACCTAGAAAGAGGATTAACACCATCCAAGATTTGGTTTCTCGTAGCATCTAGATTTCTTGCCCTGAGCTCAAAATGAAATTCAATATTTCCAATTTAGACCTTCCATCTATCCACAAGATTCAAGAGTTGATGTTGGATGTCATGCTTCACAAGTTGGGTCTTAAACCTTTGGATGTTTGGTGGTGCGATTGATAGTGGAATCATAATATTACTTTTTTTCATTATATTGTCGGCATAACTTACCAACTTCTGAGTCATATATCGCCTACCATTTCCAAACTTAATTCTCGTTGGGAGCTTCAGTCTATCCTGAATGCTTGGCTTCGACGACTTTTGCATGCATGGAACCCTTTGGTGGAAGCTAAAGTCAACCATTTTCTTTGGTGCCTTATTTTTCAAGATCTTCCAGTTGGTGAATGGCTCAGCCACATTAGAATTCCTAGTACTAAATGCCCCTTCTGCTCTCAACCTGAATCTTTTAAACATTTGTTTTGATCTTTCTTCCATGCTCAAGTCGTTTGGTCTTGGATTCATACCTTGTTTCAACCCTTCCATCCAGAATCCTTTGATTAGTGGATGGCGTTGTTTGGAGATTACATTACTTGGCCTTCTTATATTGACTCTCTATGGTATTTTTTAGAGCCTATATTCTCTTTCAAATTTGGAAAGCTCGTAATATTGATATCTTCTAGAATGATCAATATGTCACTTTATTTTTGACTAATGATTAAGTGGCTCTTTTTTTAATTGTACGCATACAGATTCAAGCTCAAGCCAAAAAAATTACGCTGGAGTTTTCTCATCTATAAGAATTTCTTACACACTAGTGGAGTGCTCCTTGCATGATGAGTCACGTCCCTCCTGACCCTTTTCTACCGCTACCTAAGCCATCTCTGCCCCGCCAACCACCTCCTAAAGGACTGCGATGCAAAATTCGTTCTCACAACCATCACTCCTCCTCTCCCCGGGGTCACCCTTTAGCTTCATCCTCTTCAAGTTTGGGCTATATTCCTCCTCTGATGCAGGAGCTTAGGCTTAAAACCAATCAAGTGACTTAGTAGATGATTAACTAAAATTAACTAATAAGAGGGTAAGCTGGTGAATAGTTAATCTAATATAGGTGGACATAAACACTATAAATAAATGTGCTAAAGCAATATGAAGTACTTATATAATTAACTAATGGAAATGAAACCCTAATATGCAAGAAGAAGGTAAGGAAGGAACTTAGTTGATAACAAATGTCTATCGTAGAGTGTCGCAAAGATAACTGGAGAAAACATGAGTAGGAACAATTGTTTCGAAGCCCCCGAAAGATTGGATCTGAAGGATCTGAGTGGATTGAGGCTCCTAGAATAGGGTTGGGGTGCTCACAGGTGCTCTGGTCTGCAATATGGGTGCCCTGGTCTGCAAAAAATCTTTGTAACTAGTTATCACATGGTCGGAAGGTGGTCCAAAACCCTCATTGTGTGTCGCGTCAAATTCATTGTATGTCACCAATAATTCAAGCTAATATAAAGACCTGCAAGAAGATAAAAAGAAAGTATCAAAATGCTAAAAATAAAGATGCAAAATGAATGGGTCAGACTAACCTCAGCTACCACAATAGTTGGCTTACTACTTCGAGTGTTGCACTACATTTCAGACCTAGATGTATTCCTGGTGTGTATGTGCATGTCGTGCCCTAGGTGCTCTCATGCTAGTCACACTTTGTGAATTAACGAGCAATAACTAAATGTAGGAAATGTAATAGCATGTGTGCATGGAATAGAATAGAATATCTCCCCCTATGAAGTGTGATGCAGACTTCATTATCGTTGCCTTGATGATGGAGCTATGTGGATGTTAATGCAATAGATGGATGCAACTCTAGATGAGTTATAGTAGTAGCTGATGATAGGTCCCTCATTATGGTCTCATAAATTTATATTTATAGGGTTCTCTTGATCTGATTTTGTAATTAACCCCAACATGGCCAACTACCAAAAAGATAAGGATGAAAAATAGCTAGAAAGAGCCCAAAAAGTGGCGGGAAAGTAGAAAAAGGACCAGGGTGCCCATCAAGGCCCCAATACTACCCTGGGCGCCCCAGCCAAGGCTAAAATGACGGGAAAATGCCGAAACAAACTGTGCATGTGGATAAAAATGTGTGGAAATGATGAAATAAAAGTAAAATAAGATGGCCAAAAGATGTGGGTTAACTAGTAATTTCTTGACTCGAGGACCTTCTAAATAGTAGTATGAGATCGGGATAAATATTGTCTAAAGTGCATAATTTTGTGACTACATTTTGCCCCCAGTTTATGTTGGTGATCTGAAATCTCGGTAACACAAAGTAGATAGAGATGTGTACCTGATATCCATGAAGAGAATAGTATAAATGCATCGAAGGACTAGAAAAAATCGTGGAATGACAAAAAGAAGATGGAGGAGTATGGAAACTAAAGATGAAAAATGTGCAAAGAAAAAGTGATGAGAGTGAACCTAGGGTGGGGCATGTGTGTAGTTATTGCAGTGTGTAGTGTACCTGCATGGTTAGTAAAGAATGTGTTGTTGCAGAATGTTGTTGTTGTTGCCCCCATTTTGACTACTTATTTCTCATACAGCTGGACCTGTAAGGATAAAATGATCAAGTAGTCAAATATATATGTATGTAAGTGTAAAAATGCTATGTAAAATGCATGTGTATATGAAAGTGTAAAATGCGTAAATGTAAATTATGTGAAAAGAAAAGTGTAAATGGAACATGTGCACTTGATCCATGTTGAGAGGAAGAGTGTAGAACGAAATCCTGTACTGTGAGTTTTTTTGGTGATCTCACGCCACCCTGGCTGAATAATTGTAGGGAGGAAATGCTCTATGTCCTCCAAACTCTAACCACTTCTGCTGAAATGTGTGTGAAGAGATCTATGTATCGTCTTGGTTTTTTGGGTGATTCGATGCCACTAGCCGAAGTAGTGCAGAGAGGCACACCCATTGTAACCCCCAAGCCTGTAACCGCTTCCCAAAAATGCTAAGGACATCATGTCTTGTAAAAGCCACTGTGTATAGGGTTCATAGATTGGTTTGAACCCACTTGTTGTAGAAAATTGAACTGTTCCGGTGTAGAATCTCTGTGTTAGTATGTAAAAATCCCCAAATGATGCCCCCCTCTTTGGGGGCGTATGTGACGTCGTTGAATAAGAGACATGCGGCCACAAAAGAGTATTAACCGCATGTATGCTAGAACCCTGGAAAGTGCTTTGTAGAAACCAAGGCACACACAAACAAGAAGACTAGCCAAAGACAAGTGTGAATGAACAATGCATGCATATAGAAAACATGTGTAAGCTATGTAGACAATGTAAAAACTATCAAGCACAGTAATGTAAAACACATAAGAAGAAAAGTAGGTTGCATAAAGTGGGATGCAAATATGGGATATCACTCATGATGTCGTAAGACACGTAAGGCAGGAAGAGACAGAGACGATGAGCTGTGTACACCTGTTGTGGGTGTTGGGCAAGCCATTTTTATTATTCTTGTTTTTCTGTCAGGGTGGGATTCAAATTGGGGACTTGCGGCATAGCTATTTGAGTAGGAGAATACAAGGGAGCTTTTGCTAAAAAATCATCACCTATACATGTATGTTTTTTGGTTTCAGGGGATAACAAGACACGTGTCTTCGGGAAAATAGTATGCTGAGGATGAGGGAGGAGATTTTGTATGGTCATGGAAAAAACATAATAATGCAACATATTTTATCGTATAAAAAAATAAAAGTCCTCTTTGTATATTCCCCTATTAAGGGGTGGGCCCCACTGGTTAAGAAGTTTATTTGTGCCTATGATCGACCATAAACTATGAGTGTAGGGATCATTTTTTTTTTATGAAAAATATCTTATATTATATTAATTCAATAAGATACAAGATAGCTTTCAACAAAAAAGCGGGCGGTATGAGAGCACGCCTCAAAACCATGAAAAAAATAGGTCGAGCCTAGAATAACAAAAGTCAAACTAGACCGAGCCTAGGAAAGTACAACAAAACAAAAAGAATCGTTCCTGATAAAAACAAATGCAAATTCAAGCAGCAACTGCAAACATGACCGAGGAGGGAAGATCCTTATCATTCGGCCACCCCGAACTAGGAAAATATTTTCCAATGTTTGGAATCTCCTAGCCAGCAACAAGCTCTTCCTCAGGGTCTACTTCCTCGTGCGTAGGAATGACAAGGTTGAGATGCAGGAATTTGCCATAGGATGGCAGGGATGACGATGGTTGCCAAATGGCCTCGTGTGAAGTGATGGTAGGAGGAGAACCCCAGCCCTGCTGGTGAGCTGACGAATGTGGCAGAGACCCCTAGCCATAATGTCGAGGTGGCGAGTCCCAACCCTACTATCGAGCCGAAGAGTGCGACGGTGAGCCCTGACCATGACGACGCATAGGCAAATGACTATACCGATGACTCGGTCCTAGAGAGCGGCGGGTGCGACTGAAGGCACGGAGCTAGGATCTGTTGCATTGGCCTCCACATTCTAAAGGTGAGGAGCACCTGGTGGGAGATGGAGGCACTCAGGAAACATTGTACGGGGCTCCCCCCCAGTGTTGCAACAGATTCTAGAGGTGGTCCACCTGAAGTGCCACCTTGTTTGTTAGGGATCACATTTGAAAGGAGATTTTCCCTAATTTATTTTCCATTTTACTTATTATTTAAAGTTCAGAAAATATGGAAGCGTAACCAAATGAAATGTTGTCTCTTGGGAGGATATAATTGAGAAAGTTGTGTATAAATGGTTTTGTGGTGTCAAATAAATAAGCGATCAAAATACATACATTTGGAAAGTAAGAATAAAAAACATTTTTTTTTAATTAGAAAGTTCAACATGAATGGAGCAATGTTTAGCTCCATTATCTTCCTGTGATCTGTGGGACACCTTTATGTGTAGATTGCAAGAGTGATACAAAGATAAAGATGCTGAAGTTAAATTTCCAAAGTCTTCTATTTGTAAAGGAAAAATTTGGGTCTATGAGGGCTTGGAAGGAATGGAAACCATCAAAGGGGAAGGACCAAAATTGACTTATCGCTGGACGGAAGAGGGGAAGGAGAAGGAGCAAGGGTCACCACATAAGTTGATTTTGTACTTGAATACTTATTGTTCCCGACTACATTCCAACCATCAGTTGGAAGATCCCCTTTGGGATTATACACCGAGCATTGGGTCACCACGGTTTAGAATGAGCTAAGAGAGGACAATCATGAATGTGATGGTCCAGTGTTTGACAACAGAAGCAAGTGTTGGGGAGGTTGAAATAAACCACCTTCTAAGAGATACATAGGGACCCTACTTGAATATCCCATTGGTCCCACAGATCTTTTACAAGGTCAAATTCGACACAGTCCTGCTTATTGGGCATGGCATAAAAAATGATCATGCTCATGGCATATCACCCTGCCAATGACTTTAACTATCTTTGGAAGTAAATATCATAGATGAACGGGGAGACTTTGAAGCTCAATACATATTGGGATTTTCAAATAAAATTGGCTGGTGGAGCCAAAGTCAAGAGTCCAATGGGAAAGCACCAAAAGGTTGTTACCTAAATACCATCAAGTTGCCTTAAGGAGGGCTTGGACCTCGGAAGGCTCACAAAACGAAAAGAGATAAAATCCCTTGGTGAGATTATGGATGCCTGAAACCAGGATACCACTAGACTCCCAATGGTTCTTTATCCATATTTTCATATATGATTCAAAGGGAATACGACCACAAAAGTAAGCAATACAGCAGTTGTTAAGATACCATTTCACCACAGCGTCTAAGAATTCATTAGAAATCACAACATTTGAGCATGATTCAAATTCCATACCTCATTGTAGACCTTCGACACAAACTTCTGAAAACACTTGGGAGCCATTTCCACCACCAATTGCAACAGTCATTGTAATGGATGGAGAGGCAACCATTTATAGGCTACTCACCACCTTAACTATGGGAAACAAAACCGACTAACACTATAATAGGACCATGAGAAAAACCCTAAAATGGCTGAGGAGGCATGAATAAAACAGTTGGGAGCTTTCTAATTCGAACCATCTCCTGCTCACTAATAATTTTGTAATCCTTGGCTCAGAGGATGGTGTGCCTTACAATCAGGGGGAGTTTGACATGTTTGATTTTTCATGAATTTCATCTCTTGGAATGTTAGGGGTCTTGCAGATCCCTCTCGTAAATACTTTGTGCGTATTTGCGGTTAGTTTGTCAACATTTTATTTACTTGTATATTATATGTTTACAGTAAATTAAAATCTCTGGTTTTTTGCTTCAGAATACGCTAATTAGTATTGCTCCTGATTTTTCGTATTTTCATACTCTACATATTGATGGCAAAGGTGGTGTTAGTATTTCAATTGCCCCAAAAAAAAATTCCTTAATCAACTCCTTGGTCCATGATCCTTCAAATTGGACCATGTGGGTGATTATAGAGATTAATGATCTTTCTTTTAGTATTCTTAATGTTTATGCTCATAATGATGGCACGAAAAGAGCGGCTTCATGGAAATGGTTAGGTGATAACTTGCCTCTTACCTATTGGTTGGTTTGTGGTGACTTTAATATGATTGAACATCCTGACGACAAGCTCGGCATCCTCACTATGCATTGGTGTGTTAGCGAGTGTTTGGCTTGGTATTAATTTAAAATCCATTGGGGACTTTCCGATCCTCTTCTTCGACGGTGGCAGGAATTTAAGTCTCAATCTTGGTAAACTTGGACCAATCTTTGAGAAGGATGTGACCACGTATTCAAAAGGATTGATTATGTACTTATCTCTCAACAAAAAATATTTGGTTTTGGCATGCAAGGATTCTCCCCTATCACAGTGTGGTCAAAGGTTCTTTTTTCATATCATCGTTTGATATCTTTTAAGATTATCTAGCGCGGGGCCCCTTTCAAAGTTCCGTCAAATAAATTATTTCTTAATGTCTCCTTGCTGAGTCACTCGGGGGTGGTCCCTCTTATTGCTATAGTTTGGAATATGGTGCCACGTCCATCTTGTATTGTCAGTTGGATAACGTTGTGGGAAGCAGTGATTCAGCGCACCACCCAATTCCTCCGCCAATTCGGTAAATAGGTTGCTCATGTGCGTAAGCAGGTTTTATGTTCTCTACACAAATAATTCAGCAGGTTTTATGTTCTCTTGGAATCCAATCCTTTCGACATTCCTCTTCAATTACAAGATGTCAACATTCGACATAGCCTCAAGCTCATGAAATCTCACTTATCCTATGACGCTCAAATCCTGTCCATGTTGCATTGGGTCAAGGTGGGAGACAAAGTGTATAAGTAATTTTTCAAATACCTCTATGCCAAGAAATCTCGTGAACATATTAAAGCTATTTAAGTTACCCAGAGTCAACTCACAGATTTTTCAGATATCACTAATGCCTTTTTGGAACACTAAAAGCTTGTTTTCCAAGTGCAAGAGTTCACTAATAAGCGAGCAACCGCGTTGAAACAATATATTGAGGTGGTTCCTATCAAACTCTCTCCTTATGATCGAACTCGATGCAATTCCCCTCTTACATTGGATGAGCTTCATGCTACTCTTTTGTGTTTAGTCGATGATAAATCCCCTGGGCTGGATGGATTTCCTTGTGAATTCTACAAATCAACTTGGTCTTTTATTAACAGATTTTTTTCAGTTCTACAATGAAGCTCTCTAATCTAATTCTTTACGAAGCTTCATCAATCAAGGAAACATAAAGTTCATCCGTAAAGTTGGAAATCTTGAATTGATTACTAGTTGGCGACCTATCACTCTTATGAATGTCTCTTACAAAATCATTGCTAAGGCCCTTTCTCTTCGCATTTTCGATCTTTTATCTAAGATTGTTAGACATGAGAAGATGGGATTTGTCAAGGGTTGTTATATTCTAGATAATCTTATTGCAGTCTTGGAAAGAATAGAATGGGCTCGGATTTCTCCAAAACCACCCTCATTCCCTAAAATTTACTTTATGCTCGTAGATAGTGGCCTTTTATTCTGGCCATGCTCAAGGCATTAGGATTTGGAAAATTCTATACCTCAACAGTCCAAACTCTATTTTTTAATGTGTCCACTTGCCTCACTATCAATGGTCATTATTCCTCCTACGATTAGCATATTTCGTTCTATTAGAAAAGGGTGTCCTCTTGCACCAGATATTTTTGTCTTATCAGTTGATGCTCTCAGATATTTTATTGCTAATCGAGCTAATCAGAGTCGCATTTAAAGAATTTTTTGTTATATCATTTAACTTAGCTCATTGATGGGAACTTTGCTGATGATTTTTTTCTTACTCTTGTGGAAAATTAGTAGAATTTTTTGAAGTTTTTCAATACCTTGACATATTTTGTCTTTCTTCAGGATCCAACATTCAGATGGCTAAACCCTTGGGATATCAGCAAAGGTGTTTTCCTATGCCTGACTGGTTAAAGGCTTACCCCTAGAAGTGGATTGGCAGTGGAGAACAATTTAAATTTGTGGGCATTCCTTTTTCCTTTGATAGTGATTTTACAACCTTATGGAAATATGTGATTGACAAAGTTGAGCATAAGGTTTCTCAATGGTCTTATAAATCCCTCTCTTTAGTATGTAAATTTTAGGCATGTACTTAGATTCTTGCGACTACCGATGTTTATTACTATGTTTGTTTTTTCCCATCATGGGATTACTTTGCCAAACTTGCCAAGTTTTTCCAAGATTACCTTTGGTCTAAAATTTCTAGTTCAGTTGGATTTCATCGGATCACTTGGGAGGTTTTTATCTACCCTATGATTAAGGTGGCATGGGCATTATTGAAGTGTTCTGACAAAGCATTACTTTATGTTCTAAATGGGTGGTGTGTTTCCTATTAGGAAATCAAGCTTAGAAAATTCTACTTCACCATTACATTGCTTCAGGTTCTCCTTACGAAAAAAGATATTGGAAAAATATTGGCTTACATACCTTAATTATCACCAAGGTGCCTATTAAGATCACAAGCAATTTCATCACCAAGAGCATATGAGAGACCTTTCAAGTTGTGAAATTGTTGTTGCGATGGATTTGAGATGGATTTCGCACCCCGCTCTCTTTCAATTCCAAAATTATATGATGTTGTTTCATTATCATGGAAGATAATACCTCGCTCGCTGAAACTTTGGGCATAAAACCTCTTTGTTTACCTAGAAAGAGGATTAACACCATCCAAGATTTGGTTTCCCGTAACGTCTAGATTTCTTGGCCTAAGCTCAAGATGAAATTAAATCTTTCCAATTTTGACCTTTCATTTATCTACAGGATTCAAGAGTTGATGTTGGATGTCATGCTTCACAAGTTGGGTCTTAAACCTTTGGATGTTTGGTGGTGGGATTGATAGTGGAATCATAATATTACTTTTTTCATTATACTGTCGGCATAACTTACCAGCTTTTGAGTCCTATATCGCCTACCATTTCCAAACTCAATGCTCATTGGGAGCTTCATTCTGTCCTAAATACTTGGCTTTGATGACTTTTGCATGCATGGAACCCTTTGGTGGAACCTAAAGTCAACCATTTTCTTTGGTGCCTTATTTTTCAGGATCTTCTAGTTGGTGAATGGCTCAACCACATTGGAATTCCTAGTACTAAATGCCCCTTCTGCTCTCAACCTAAATCTTTTAATCATTTTTTTGGTCTTTCTCCCATGCTCAAGCCATTTGGTCTTGGATTCATACCTTATTTCAACCCTTCCACCCTGAATCCTTTGATTAGTGGATGGCGTTGTTTGGAGATTAAAGTACTTGGCCTTCCTATATTGACTCTCTGCGGTATTTTTTCACAGCATGTATTCTCTTTCAAATTTGGAAAGCTCATAATATTGATATCTTCTATAATGATCAATATGTCACTTTATTTACCACTAACGATAAAGTGGCTCTTTTGTTTGTTGTACGCATACAAATTCAAGCTCAAGCTGAAATTATTTCTCTAGAGTTTTCTCACCTACAAAAATTTCTTTCACACTAGGGGAGTGCTCCTTGCACAATGAGTCGAGTCCATCCCCACCCTTTTCTACCGCCACCTGAGCCATCTCTTCCCTGCCAACCACCTCCGCAAGGACCACGATGCAGAATTCATTCTCGTAACCATCACTCCTCCTCTCCCCGAGGTCAGCCTTTAGCTTTTTCCTCTTCAATTTTGGGTTGGATTCCTCCTCTGATGTAGGAGCTTAGGCTTAAAACCAATCAAGTGACTTAGGAGATGATTAACTAAAATTAACTAATAAGAGGGTAAGTTCATGAATAGTTAATCTAATATAAGAGGACATAAACACTGTAAATAAATGTGCTAAAGCAATATGAAGTACTTATATAATTAAATAATGGAAATGAAACCCTGATATGTAAGAAGAAGGTAAGGAAGGAACTCAGTTGATAATAGATGTCTATCGTAAAGTGCTGCAGAGATAATTGAAGAAAACATGAGTAGGAAAAAAAGTGTCAGAGCCCCAAAAAGAGTGGATCTGGAGGATCTAGGTGGAGTGGGGCACCTAGAATAGGGCTGAGGTGCCCACAGGTGCCCTGGTCTATAATCTAGGTGCCCTGTTCTAAAAAACATCTCTGCAACTTATTCTCACAGGGTCAGGAGGTGGTCCAAAACCCTCATTGTGTGTTATGTCACATTCATTGTATGTCACCAATAATTCAAGATGATATAAAGACCTGCAAGAAGATAAAAAGAAAGTATCAAAACACTAAAAATAAAGATCCATAATGAATGGGTCGAACTAACCTCAGGTGCCACAATAATGGGCTTACTACTTTGATCGTTACACTACATTTTAGACCTAGATGTAGTTCTAGTGTGTATGTGCATGTCGTGCCCTAGGTGCTCTAATGCCAGTCACACTTAGTGAATTAGCGAGCAATAACTAAATGTAGGAAATGTAATAGCATGTGTGCATGGAATAGAATAGAATCTCTCCCACTATGAAGTGTGATGCAAATTTCCTTGCTTGTGCCTTGATGATGGAGCTATGTGGATGCTAAAGAAATAGATGGATGTAACTCTAGATGATTGAAAGTAGTAAATAAATGTTAGGTCCCTCATTATGGTCTCATAAATTTATATTTATAGGGTTCTCTTGATCTTATTTTGTAATTAACCCTGACATGGTCAACTACCAAACAGATAAGGATGAAAAATAGCTAGAAAGAGCCCAAAAGTGGCAGGAAAATAGAAAAAGGACTGGGGCACCCACGGGTGCCCAAGTACTACCGTGGGCTCCCCAACCGAGGCTAAAATGATGGGAAAATGCCGAAATAGACTGTGCATGTGGATAAAAATGTGCAATAATGATGAAATAAAAGTAAAATAATATGGTCAAAAGACATGGGTTAATTAGTACTTTCTTCACTCAAGGACTTTCTGAATAGTAGTATGAGACGGGGATAAATATTTTCTAAAGTGCATAATTTTGTGACTACATTTTGCCCACAATTTATCTTGGTGAGATGAAAGCTCGGTAACACAAAGTAGATAGAGATGCATACCTGATATCCATGAAGAACGTAGTAGAAACACGTCAAAGGACTAGAAAAAAGCATGGAATGACAAAAAGAAGATGGAGGAGTGTGGAAACTAAAGATGAAAAATATGCAAAGAAAAAGTTATGAGAGTGAACCTAGGGCAGAACGTGTGTGTAATTATTGAAGTGTGCAGTGTACCTACATGGTTAGTAAAGCGTGTATTGTCATGGAATTTTTTTGTTGACATTGTTGTTGTTATTGCCCCCAATTTGACTACTTATTTCTCATACGGCTGGACCTACAAAGAGAAAATGATCAAGTAGTCAAATATGTATGTATGTAAATGTAAAAACACTATCTAAAATACACATGTATATGAAAGTGTAAAATGCGTAAATGTAAGTTATGTGAAAAGAAAAGTGTAAATGGAACATGTGCACTTGATCCATGTCGAGAGGAAGAGTGTAGAAGGACATCCTGTACTGTGAGTTTTTTGGGTGATCTCACACCATTCTTACTGAAGAAGTGTAGGGAGGAAATTCTCTATGTCCTCAAAGCTATAACTGCTTCTGCTGAAATGTGTGTGAAGAGATATCTATATCGTCTTAGTTTTTTGGGTGATCCGACGCCACTAGCTGAAGTAGTGTAGAGAGGAACACCCACTATAACCCCCAAGCCTATAATTACTTCACATAAATGCTAAGAACATCATGTCCTGTAAAATCCACCGTGTATGGGATTCGTAGAATGGTATGAACCCACTCGTTGTAGAAAATTGAACCATTCCAGTGTAGAATCTTTGTGTTGGTATGTAAAAACCCCCCAAATGATGCCCCCCTCTTTGGGGGTATATGTGACGTCACTGAATAAGAGACATGTGGCCCTAAAAGATGATCAACCACTTATATGTTAAAACCTTGGAAAGTGCTTGGTAGAAACAAAGGCACACACAAACAAGAAGACTAACCAAATACAAGTGTGAATGAATAATGCATGCATATAGAAAACATGTGTAAGCTACGTAGACAATGTAAAAACTACCAAGAATAGTAGTGTAAAATATGCAAGAAGACAAGTAGGTCACACAAAATAGGCTGAAAACATGGGATATCACTCATGATGTTGCAAGACATGCAAGGCCATCATGGTCGCAAACAAAAAGCAAGTGTGCACACATACCATAGGGAAAATCCCACATACAATGGCAAATAATGGCATACAGTTATAGAAAATAAAAAAAGGAGTCATGGAAACATATAATCTTGCAAAACAAGTATTGCACATGGAACACCCATTAGCATGTTTGAGAAATAACCAATATGTCAAAAGTGTGTATGATCAAGTAATGTAAGATACTAAGTATAAAATGAAACAATATTACTTGGATGAGACAAATGTGGATTCCCCCAACGACCAATATAGGAAGGGTAGAAGATGAACATCCATGTCGCGTGTAGGAGTCATGTATCTACGATCACACTAAACAAATGTGTGAGCGTGCATGTGTGGATGGTATAGATAATGACATATAAGAAATCAATATAACATGTGTAGTAAAGTGATCATGTAAAACACTAGTAAACAAGAGTAAATTCACCAAGACAATGCATTATGTTGTGGATGGATGGAATGGAATACAATATGGAATGATAGGAGCTGCGTGCCCCCCGAGTGAATGGAAGTGTATGCATTGAGGTTCATTTTTTTCCCCCTCAGTAGTCAAGAATGAACTGTAAACAAGAGTGCATCATCAGGAAATAGTTGAGTAACGTGTATTGTGTCTAACGCTTTGTGATAAGTGTGTGTGTGTAGTAGTGATGAGAAGCAACATATGGAAAATGATGTGTGTGAAACCTATAGCCAAAGATTATATCACAACTAGATGAACGAAGGAGTGGATATTTAGCCTAAGCGTATATCACTATATGATGAATGGACAAGTGATGATATATCCCTAAGTGTATATCACTATATGATAAAGGAACAAGTGATGGTTTAGCCCTAAGCGTATATCACTATAAGATAAATGGTGGAGTGATGATTTATGAATAAGTGTATATCACTATATGATGAAAGGTAAGGAGTGGTGATGTAACCTAAGGTGTATACCAGTACAAGATGATATAATGGAGGTGGTGATCTAGTATAAAGTGTATAGCACTACTAAATAGAAAAAGTGAGTGATGATTTATCTGAAAGTGTATGTCACTAGCCTAAGATTGTCGCATGATGAATATAAGCTCCATTTGATCTATAAACCCTCGGCAGTCAAGTATGGACTAAGGAAATAAAGTGAGTCATAATAAAGTGAGTCATAGGGTGGTGAGTGCAGGACGTGGAAGACAATGTAATATTTATGATGAGAATAAATGACCATGTGATGCATAGTATGTGCAAATGTGTGGTGCGTAAAATGTGATGTTAAAGTTGTATGATACGTGATGTAGTAGTGTGGAATGCAGAGATGAAATGTAAATCTAGATTGATATGTAATATAACTATACATAGTTATTTCTACCTCTTCAATGTGACTAATAAAGAAAGAAAATAAGAATAACCTAACCTCGAAGATGCAAGGTTTAGCAATGCCCGTGGATGTATACTAGCGGTGTTTGAAGTTACGCTCCATGGAAAATTCGTACTATTTATTCTCCTACCAATAAAACCAAAAAATCACAGACAGTAAAAAAATAGGATCAATAATATATAGGGTGGATTTCATGGCAAAGGCCAATCCCAGGAAATCAAACGAATTCCTTATAAGGGTGTTAATCTACGTTTACAAAATCAAGTGGATTTGGAAACAAAACGTGATATACGATAAATAATGAATGATAATTTTTTGACAAGTGTTAAGTTTATTACAAGACAAATAGTTGATAAATAATGATAAATGGAAAGAAGAAAGGCTATGGCTCGAATTCAGAGTCTAAGTCCGAATCTACATTCTCATAGAAATACGGAGCCTCTTCTTCATTATAATTTGAATGTTCTTCTTAAAAGAAGTTTGAATTCCCAATTGCTTTTAAGAGGAGATTTTCTATAATTTATTTACCATTTTACTTATTTTTAAAAGTTTGGAAAATATGGAAACGTAATGAAATAAAATGTTGTCTCTTGGGAGGAAACAATTGAAAGTTGTGTATAAATGGTTTTGTGGTGTCAAATAAAAAGGTGGTCAAAATACATAAATTTGGAAAGTTGTTAGAATAAAAAACATTTTGTTTGAATTAGAAAGCTCAGCATGAATGGAGCGATGTTTACCTCCATTATCTCCCCATGATATGGGGGACAACTCCCGGGGTGGGTTGTGTGAGCAACGCAGAGGTAGAGACGTTGAAGCTAAATTTCTGGAGTCCTCTGTGTGCAAAGGAAAGTTTTAGGTCTACGAGGGCTTAGAAGGAATGGAAACCGTCAAAGGGGAAGGACCAGACTCAACTTATCCTTGGATGGAAGAGGGGAAGGAGAAGGAGAAAGGGTCACCACATAAGTGGATTTTTCACTTGAAGAATTCTTGTTCCCAACTATAGTCCAAGCATCAGTCGAAAGATCCCCTTTGAGCTTATACACCAAGCATTGGGTCATAACTGCTTAGAATGAGCTAGGAGAGGACAATCCTGAATGTGATGGTCTGAGGCTTGACAACAGAAGAAAGTGTTGGGGAGGTTGAAATAAACCACCTTCTAAGAGATACATAGGGACCCTACTTGAATCTGAATATCCAGGTGGTCCTGCAAATCTTTCGTAAGCTCAACTTTAACATGGGCCCGCTTATTGGGTGGGGCATAAAAAAATGATCCTTCTCATGGGATATCACCTTGCTAATGGATTTAACTATCTCTGGAAGGAAAAACTAGAAATGAACGGGGAGACCTGGAAGCTCAATCCAAACTAGGATTTTCAAAGAAAATTAGGTGGTGGAGCCAAAGTCAAGAGTCCAATGGGAAAGCACCAAAGGGGTGTTACTTAAATACCAACAAGTTTCCTTAAGCAGGGCTTAGACCTCGGAAGGCTCACAAAACAAAAAAGAGATAAAACCCCTTGGTGAGATTACGGATGCCTAAAACCAGGATACCATTAGACTCTCAATGGTTCTTTATCCATATTTTCATATATGATTCAAAGGGAATGTGACCAAAAAAGTAAGCAATAAGGCAGTTGTTAAGATACCATTTCACCACAGGGTCTTAGAATTCATCAAAAACCACAACATTTGGGGATGATTCAGAGTCCATACCTCATTGTAAACCTTTGACACAAACTTTCGAGAACGCTTGGGAGCCATTTCCACCACCAATTACAATAGTCATTGCAATGGATGGAGAGGAAGCCATTTATAGGCTACCCACCACCTTAATGGTGGGAAAACAATCGATTAACACTATGATAGGATAGTGAGGAAAACCCTAAAATGGTTGAGGAGGCACAAATCAAACAACAGAGAGCTTTCTAATTCAAACCAGTTTATGCTCACTAATAATTTTGCAATCCTTGGCTCAGAGGATGGTGTATTAGATGGTCAGGGGGAGTTTGACATGTTTTATTTTTCATGAATTTCATCACTTAGAATGTTAGGGGTCTTACAGATCCCTCTCGTAAATAATCTATGTGGTTAGCATGTCAGAGTTTTAGTTGCTTTTATATTATATGTTTACAGGAAATTAAAATCTCTAGTTTTTTGCTTCATAATACGCTAACTTGCATTACTCCTGATTTTTCACATTTTCATACTCTACATATTGATGGACAACGTGGTGTTAGTATTTCCATTGTCCCAAACAAAATTCCTTAATCACTTCCTCAAGCCACGATCCTTCAAGATGGACCGTATGGGTGATTATGGCGATTAGTGATCTTTCTTTTAGTATTATTAATGTTTATGCTCCTAATGATGACATGAAAAAGAACAGTGTTATGGAAATGGTTAGATGATAACTTGCCTCTTGCCTATTGGTTGGTTTGTGGAAAATTTAATATGATTAAACATCATGACAACAAGTTTAGCATCCTCCCTATGCGTTGGTGTGTTAGTGATCATTTGGCTTGGTATTACTTTAAAATCCATTGGGGAATTTCCAATCCTCCTCTCCGACAACGGAAATAATTTAAGTCTCAAGTTTGGTATATTTAGACCAATCTTTGATAAGGATGTGATCATGTATTCAAAAGGGTTGATCGTGTACTTCTCTCTCAACAACAATTATTTGGTTTTTACATGCAACGATTCTCCCCTATCACATTGTGGTCAAATGTTCTTTTGTCAGATCATCGTTCGATCTCTTTTAAGATTATCTGGCCCATGGCACCTTTCAAAGTCACGTCCAATCAATTATTTCTTAATGTCTCCTTGCTGAGTCACTTGAGGGTGGTCCCTCTTATTGCTAAAGTTTGGAATATGGCACCACTTTCACCTTTTACTGTCAACTAGATAACGTGTTGGGAAGCAGTGATTCAATGCACCACCTGATTCCTCCACCAATTTGGTAAATAGGTTGCTCGTGTGTGTAAGCACATGAACTCATATCTACACAAAGAATTCATAAGGGTTTATGTTCTCCTGGAATCCAATCCTTTCGACATTCCTCTTCAATTATAGGATGTTAACATTTGGCATAGGCTCAAGCTCATGAAATCTAACTTACCCCATGGCACTCATATCCAGTCCATGTTGCATTGGCTCAAGGTGGGAGACAAAGTGTATAAGCAATTTTTCAAATCCCTCTATGCCAAGAATGCTCATGAACATATTAAATCTATTTAAGTTACCCAAAGTCAACTCACATATTTTTTAAAGATCACTAATGCTTTTATGGAACACTAGAAGCTTGTTTTCCAAGTGCAAGAGTTCACTATTAAGCGAGCGGCCATACTGCAACAATGTATTGAGGTGGTTCCTATCAAACTATCTCCTTATTTTCGAACTTGATGCAATTCCCCTAGGCTGGATGGATTTCCTTGTGAATTCTATAAATCAACTTTGTCTTTTGTTGGCATAGATTTTTTTTGGTTCTACAATGAAGCTCTCCAATCTAATTCTTTACGGAGCTTCATCAATCAAGGCAACATCAAGTTCATCCGTAAAGTTGGCAATCCTGAACTAATTACTAGTTGGTGGCCTATCACTCTTATAAATGCCTCTTACAAAATTCTTGCTAAGGTCTCTTTCTCTTCGCATTGTCGATCTGTTACCTAAGATTTTTCGACACGAGAAGACATGATTTTTCAAGGGTTGTTATATTCTAGATAATCTTATTGCAGTCTTGGAAGGACTGGAATGGGTTCAGATGTCTCCACAACCACCCTCATTCCCTAAAATTGACTTTGAAAAGGCATATGCTCGTAGATAGTGGCCTTTTATTCTAGCCATTCTCAAGGCGTTAGGTTTTGGAAAATTCTATACCTCAATTGTCCAAACTCTATTTTTTAATGTGTCAACTTGCCTTACTATCAATGGTCATTATTCCTCCTATGATTAGCCTCTTTCGTTCTATCAGACAGGGGAGCCCTCTTGCACCAAATCTTTGTGTCTTATCAGTTGATGATCTCAGATATTTTATTGCTAAGCGATCTGATCAAGGTCACATTCAAAGCATTTTTTTGTTGGATCATTTGACATAGCTCATTAATGGGGCACTTTGTAGATGATTCTTTTCTTACTCTTGCAGAAAATTAGTAGAATTTTGTTGAATCTTTTCAATGCCTTGACATATTTTTTCATGCTTCAGGATCCAGCATTCAAATGGCTAAAACCTTGGGATATAAATGTTGTCTTATGCCTAACTAGTTAAAGGCTTACCCATGGAAGTGGATTGGCCATGAAGAAAATTTTAAAATTTTGGACATTCCTTTTGCCTTTGATAGTGATTCTGCAATCTTATGGAATTATGTGATTGAAAAATTATAGCATAAATTTTCTCGATGGTCTTCTAAATCCCTCTCTTCATCCTGTAAATTTCAAACGTGTACCAAGATTCTTGTGAATAATCATTTTTATTACTCTGTTTGTTGGTTCCCATCCTGATATTCCTTTTCCAAACTTGCCAAGCTGGTCCGTTTACCTAGAAAGAGGATTAACGCCATCCAAGATTTAGTTTCCTATAGCATCTATATTTCTTGGCCTGAGCTCAAGATTTAAATTCAATATTTCCAATTTAGACCTTCCGTCTATCCACAAGATTCAATATTTTATGTCGTATGTCATGCTTCACAAGTTTGGTCTTAAACCTTTGGATGTTTGGTGGTGGGATTGATAGTGGAATCATAATATTACTTTTTTTCATTATAATGTCGACATAACTTACCAGCTTCTAAGTCCTATATTTCCTACCATTTCCAAACTCAATGCTCATTGGGGGATTCAATCTATCTTGAATACTTGGCTTCGATGACTTTTGCATGCATGGAACCCTTTGGTGGAACCTAAAGTCAACCATTTTCTTTGGTACCTTATTTGTCAGGATCTTCCAGTTGGTGAATGGATCAGACACATTGGAGTTCCTAGTAATAAATGCACCTTCTTCTATCAACCTGAATCTTTTAAACATTTGCTTTTGTCTTTATCCCATGCTCAAGCCTCTTGGTCTTGGATTCATATCTTGTTTCAACCCTTCCATCCTGAATCCTTTGAATTGTGGATGGCATTATTTTGAGATTACAGTACTTGGCCTTCCTATATTGACTCTTTGTGGTATTTTTTTAGAGCCTATATTCTCTTTCAATTTTTGAAAGCTGATAATATTGCTATCTTCTAGAATGATCAATATATCACTTTCTTTTCCACTAACTATAAAGTGGCTCTTTTTTCTATTGTGCGCATACATGTTCAAGCTCAAGCCGAAAACATTACTCTGGAGTTTTCTCACCTACAAGAATTACTTGCACATAAGGGGATTGTTCCTTGTATGATGAGTAGGGTCCCTCTTAACCCTTTTCTACTACCACCTCAGCCATCTCTGCCCTGCCAACCACCTCCGCAAGGGCCGCGTCGCAGAAGCCTTTCTCACAGCCATCACTCCTCCTCTCCCTGGGGTCACCTTTTAGCTTCGTCCTCTTCAATTCCGGGCTGGATTCCTCCTCTGATGTAGGAGCTTAGGCTCAAAACCAATCAATTGACGTGGGAGATGATTAACTAAAATTAACTAATAAGAGGGTAAGATGGTGAATAGTTAATCTAATATATGAGGACAAATGGTGTAAATAAATGTGCTAAAGCAATATGAAGTACTTATATAATTAACTAATGGAAATGAAACCCTAATATGTAAGAAGAAGGTGTTGGTTGGATATTTTTTCAGGCCAAAATATGAGGTTTAACCACATTGCATGGGATCAAATCCCTCCTCAAAGACAGGTGAGGCTACATGCTTATCACTAATTTAAAACACAATAAAAATAATATATACAGTATCCACACTATTCTAACCATTGGGGTTGGGATACAATCCCGAAATCCATATTAATATGAAAAGGGAGATGTTACAAATTTTATAAATAGGAAGAATTAGAAGGGAAAATTATTATAGATGAAACAAAGTGAGAAGGGAATGAGAGGAATGTATTTTATTTCAAGCAAACACAAATCAAGAAATACTTATACGAGTTTTATATAATGAGTGTAATATTCTGAAATGATTAAAATGATAAAGAATACTAAACAAAGAATAGCTCAAGATTTTGGACATAAGAACAATCTCTCAAGATAGATGAATCCCACAACACAAAGTTTGTAAAATAACACCTATTTCTATTCTTCAATGATTAAAAAAAATACAAATTTTTTCTTCTTCTTCACAATAGCTCTTAATATTCTAAAAATTTCTCTCCTCTTGGAATACACAAGCATCCCTTATTTATAATAGAGAGAGCAGAAAGAAAATAGGATAAATCCTAGAAAATAGTATTTTAACAAGAGTCCTATTTTTCTTGACTCTCACGTAGAAGAACAAGTCAAATTTTTCTTCCTATGTGACAAAATGAAAATGAAAAAGACATGACAATTTCTTGATAGAAATGACACAAAACATTATGTTTATTGTGTTTTGTCATCCTTTTCTTCTTCCAACGAAGCCTGCTTGTCTCAAAATTCTTTGAACTTTCTAGATTATGCTCTTGCATCTCAGATTCATTTGGTGCACTAGAATAATCACTTAGAACCTCACAATTTTCCTGAGTAACGCTTGCGTTACCAGGAAGTTTCCTCAATCTCTTGTTGAGTTTTCTTAGTGATTCCAAAACATTCTCGATCCTTATGAACTTATCAATGGTTTCTCAGATCGAAGACAGAAGCTGGTTCATGCTGAATTAATTCTTGAATTTTCTTATAGAGATCATTAGTAGGTAGAATATTCAAGCTTTCACCTAACACCTTGGCAAAGATCCTGGACAACTCCTCTTCTATGTCATTGGTTACACCAACCAACTGATCTCTAGATTCCCTCAACTTTGCTGCAAGCTTCACTAAGAATATTTATCCTTAATGTGATAGCTTTGGCTAGATGGAAATGATTATCCCCATGTGGAATGATTCCTTCTTCCATTAAGATCTGGTATGGAACTTGTTTCAATGCATTGAGAGCTTCTAAAGTTAATTCAAGGTTTCTGAATTTCTATGAAAATTTGTCATCCATTTTTTCGTCATCCTTCTTGATTTCCTCCAAGGATTTATAAACCTCCATTGTGTCATCTATGACCTCTCTTCCTTGTAAGAGTAGCCTCTTTATCCATTCTTCAACCATTCTCCCCTTCTCGTTGATCTTTTCAATCATAGGCACCAATGAGAAATCGAACCTTATAGGAGTAGGGGTAGAAGATGACGGTGTTGACTGAGAAGGCTTTGAAAGTTTGAGAAATACCTTCGTCAACTGTTCAACTTTCTCCTTTAGCTCATCCTTTCTTACCTTTGTTTCCTTCAGCTTCTGGAAAAGTATGTTTGTGACATCCTGCACATCTTATTGTGCTCCTTTTGTTGTTACTTTTCCCAGATTAAACCTTGTAATCTGATAATCAGTCATCGCACCATATCCTCCTTAGTTTTTTTGGCTGTGAGAGTGGCAATATCTGCAAACTTATGCCCTGAGGAATCCACTGAAACCCTTGAAATTGTTTTGGGTTTCTTGGCAGATTTGGCAGGAGAAGCCTTGAGTGAACTGAAGTCAAAGGCTAGTAGGGGAACTACCACCTTCCTCTTCCTTGGGGTCTGATCAATTAACCATGGAGGTATAGTGGAAGAAGTTTCCCCTATTAGAGGTGTTACGGTTGTATATGTAGGTGGAGGAAGATTTACTTGTGGAGTCGTGATGACTTCAAGTGTAGGTGACTGTGGGGATATATTCAAGGAACGAAGGTGTGGAAGGAGGAGGAATACTCTATGGTCATCTTAGGTCTAGCAGAGAGAGGTGAAAGGTTGAAGAAAATGCTGGCCATGGCTGATGAGAGTGGCGTAGAAATATGAGATGAGGAATATTGGGAGAGAGAAGGTAAAGATTCTAAAGTCAAAGCTTGAGAAGAAAGCGAAAGACTTACCTCCGATGAGAAATCATCAAAAGGAGAAACAAGAGGTTGACCAAAATCAATTTCTGAAGGAAGTTTCTCCTTGTTCTGGTGGAGGAGTTTTATCCAATATCTTCAACTATTTGTGGAGGAGTGGTAGATGATGTGTCTCCTTGCCTTTCTCCCCTTCTGACAAACTTAAATTTTATCTGCCTCTTAATAGGGATTTTATCCTTTTCTCTCTCTCCCTTAGAGGTTCCCACTTCTAAAGTAGCTATTTTTGAAAATATCTTTTCCTTATAACTCATTCCCCAAGAAATGAGCCATGCCTTGGTACAGACAAGAGTTTGAGTAGCTCTTTCAGCGATTGAATCTTTTTCAGCGACAGACCAATCAATGGCTGGGAATCTGAGTTGATCTCCATTTGACTGTTCATACCTAGTGTCTATAACACTTTCATTTTCCATGGTGCCTTCATGGATATCAGCCAAATCTAACGTCTAAATTTCTTCAAGCGTCAGTCTGTATGTTGTCTTTTCTTTAGATGGCAACTTCATACCGAAGATCAACCCAGAAATATTCCACAGTGGGGCACATGTAGATACAAGGTTCCATATGACTTGAGAACTCCTCGGATGTCAAATTCCTCCCTCATCTTCATATGTTACTTCAGTTTTTCCTGAAGCTTGTGCACCACATTCTTGGCCTTAACCATGGTAGAACATGTATACATTCCAATGGAAATGGGGAAGGATATGGAAGGCTTTGTGCTTGCTTTGTTGGAATTTGTGAAAATCCAACAATTGTCTGACCAACTCCATAAGGATCAGTTTGTCACCTCGAGAATCTAGGAAAATGGAAAGGATTACCATAGAATCTTACCACCTAAAGATAAGTAAACTTATTTAATTGCAATAAAATGCAACCCCATTTTAACAATTCATCCCATGCTTCATCGGAAACCCTTCTCTTCAGGTCAGGATCCAATCTGCAAATGTTTTCATAGAAGAATGCGTCATTCACTCTTCTATATTGGTCTTCAAACCCTTTTATTGTCAACTATGGGAAGTACCAATATATGTGTTCCATTTTTTTCAATTTCCCTTTGCATCTAGCCCTAGATAGTTTCTCATTCCTACGGCTGCATAGGTGACGTATGACATCATATAGAATTTGCCAGTAGACAAGACCATTTTCATTTGGGAGTCTATCTCATTACTTATTAGGCTACCCCAATCAATCCCTTGGTCATTCTTATTTATGATGACCATGAACTGGTACATCCACCCTTCAAATTATTTTGAATCTGGGAGTCCAAATAACCAACTCAGAAGGGTGATAATACCACTGACTTCAAGAATAAAATCACTTGTAGGGATTGACTTAGGAAACATAGAAACAACTGGCTTAGCATTGATCAAGAACTTATTATTTACCTGCTTGATGCAGTCTTCCTGATCTTTGTCCCAGGCCTTTTGTGCTGATTTAAGGTCTGAATCAAAATATTCCATAAATTTGGGCAACTTTAAGAGTTGATCAAAGTAATCTCCATCCAATTTAACTATAGAATCCCCTGCTTGATTTATTAATTAGGGGGAGGTTGAGTCATAGTGGGAAGTGCAGGCCAGGATGAATTCAAAGCATTGAGATGATATTAGAAATCCTGCTGCGAGAGGGAGACCACTTCCAGCTATTGACTTCATCCATGAATTCTAAGAAGAATCCTCAATTATTTTCCAGAAGTCTTCCATATCTATATTGTTGAGCTTCTGTGTCCCGAATTTCATAATTATAGCTTACATAAGAAGAAGACTCCATCTTCTAGTACGTATACTTGATTTTTCCTGAACTTATCTAAATTATCCTTAGATGGGCCAGGGTCTGACATGAGGAGTCTTGAAAATTCCTTGATGACTTCTGCAAAAGTAGTTCAGGTGTGAAGGCTTGTTGGACAAGTGCATAGACCTGCCACACCTTTTGGGTTTTGAAACTTGCAAACCACCCTTCGAAAACCTAACAGACTGGATTATATGTCAGAAATTAGGTAGTGTCAAACACCAATGGAAACCTAAAACACTGGGGGATTTTGGAGGATGTCAAGCACCTTGAGAAACCCGAAACACTGATGGCAGGATGTATGTCAAAAGTTAGGGCATGTTGCGCATCGATGAAAACCTGACACACTGTGGATAGGAGGATGTTGAGCAGGTGGAAGATCCCAACACACTGCGAAAATTGATAGTTGTCGAGCACCCTGTACAAAAACTTGACATAAGGTGGAAGACATGAGATGTACGACACCTTGAAAAACCCAAAATCAATATAGCGGGTTTTTGACATGTCAGAATATGAGAATTTCTGACCTTTTTCAATTATTGATTTTTAGATTCTTTTGAAATCTACAACTTATGTAATAATAAGTAAATAAACAAGGAGTGAATTTCAAACAAGAACCCTACTGGGAAGAAAGACAAGAACCAAGGAAAAATAACCCCAAAACCCTAAAATAGAAATGAGGGAAAAAATGGAGTGAAAACCCCAAGCAAAACACCTCACAAATAACCCAAAAAGCTTCTAAGAAGAAAGAAGAGAAAAATACCTTCAGCTAGATAGAAAAATTATCAAAAATGGATGGGGAAATTAACCGGGAAGCTCAATCGGGTTTGGAGAAGGAAGAAGCATACACAGAAATCCAATGCAGCAAAAAATGTACCATGTAACAAATGACATGGAAAACCACCTATTTATAAAACCCTAACATTAATTACACCTCACTTGACACGTGTGCCAACTACCAGACAATTAGACACTAATGACATATCATCATGCTTAAAGCGTTTGAAAACCTGATACAAAGGATTTGGTTTAATTCAGGTTTCAGATTTTAGAAAACATGAAGCATGATGGATGAGATGTTAAGATGCTTCTAAGTCCCAAAATCCCAACACAAAGGCTTCATTCGGGTTTCAGGTTTTGGGAATCACATGACATGAAACATGCATTAGATAAAGCATGTTTTGATGCTTAAGAGTTCCGAAAACCTGACACACTACTAAGACAATTGGGTTTTGGGTTTCGGGGAACATGTAACATGCAAGAAACTTGATTTCATGCAATGAAAACCTGAAAACCTGAAATTCTCCTTTAAAGGGGAATTTTAAAGGGATTTGCCTAAAATTTTCATATGGTTATCTAATTTTTAGTTAGGAATCACTAAAATGAGATAACAGAAGGTAAGGAAAGAACTCAACTTATAACAGATGTCTGTCGTAAACTATCGTAGAAGTAATTGGAGAAAACATGAGCAGGAAAAACTATGTTTGTTGAGAAGACGATAGTGTTATAAGGACACACAGAAGATTCATGCTCGGGAACAAGGTGCATTTGAAGGCGTGGAAGGATAGGGAAGGAAACATGCACCAGGACAAGCTGATTCGGGACTTAGCCATTTTTCATGGTTACAGGCTATTTTTGGAGATAGCGTGCAGAGCACACAACAGGATGAAGACTTGCATGACACACAAATGCTATTTTGGGGATGAGCATTTACTAAGCACCATGCATGAGTTTGGGATAATAATAGGATTACTACTACCAGTTAACTGTAGGAGATCTATTATTAGCGCACTTGCATGTGTGCATATTATTGTAAAGGCGCATGGCTATTTTTAGCATGTGACCTATTTTGGGAAGTGCGTAGGTGGTGAAGGGAAATTCCCACCCCTATAAGTATGTATTAGTCTGTGTAGTTAAAGAGACACTGAGACACACAATTATTATAGAGTTATGTTGTTGGATCTGATGCATGCATAAGCTTATGGTAATATTTTGTAATGTAATAAGCTTCTATGTTTTACAGTGTTAAATATAATGGAGTATATTGGATGGATAATGGTGCTAACATGACTGTAATTGGTTCTTGTATGATCAATCTTGTCATAGTTATTGTTTAATTCATGATTCCATAAGATCTAGATCTGGTTTTGCACTATTGAATGGTTATGCTCTATGGAATGTTTGTGCTTATTATGGTTCTGAATATGCTCTATCTTCAACACACTAACATCCTGCACAAGAAACCCTAAAGAGGGGCTTGGTACCTTTGCACACTTTGGGTGAGTGCTCAGCTCAGGCTGAGTGATGTGCCAGTGTGCTTGGGTTATTCATGGTAGATTTTAGGCTACATCATTGGTTCCATTGTCGGGACCTCTTTTTCAGTTGTTTTTCAGGATGGTTCACGATGAAGATATACCAGTTGACCCTAGCAAGTGTTGAGGAGTGGATAAAAGATCTGGAAGAAGAGTACATAGAGGTTCAACACTGATCTGAGTTTGACACACACACGTGGGTGGAAAAAAATTTGTATGATTGTTTGTATGAGATCTTCTTTTCTATCTTCCCAGTAGAACTGTACGAGTGGCTGGTTTGCTTATGCATCTAAATGGAATTGGAGGTATCACACACTTGTCTAGATGTAGGAAGAATTTCAGGCCCTTTATGATGCTGATCTGATTTGGACACGTGTTGTGGATACTTGGTTCCATGGTGTTTTGAATAACTATATTCTGGAGTACTCAATTTCCACTTATTCTTTCCCAGAGGTAGCTGAGTTCCAATTTTTACGTTATCCCAGGGGAACTTACTTGCAAGGCATTCCACTAGTGATCAAGATCTTGATGGTGACCCTAAACTTGGAAGAAAAACCGATGGCTAGCTAAACCCCACCACACACAGGGGCAGGAGCAGGTTTGGTGAAAGATGGTGGACCTAGTGGCAAAAAGGTAGAGAGAAGAAAGAGGATTAAGTATAATGAGGAATGTGAAAGGGAGATGGAGAAGCAGTGAGATATTATAGAGTGATGGCATTGAGGAGAGAGATGGCTCGTGAAGGATTTAGAGCTCACGCAGAGGGCGTGGAGCTAGAGCATCTGGAACTCCCCCATTTGGGAAAGCATGACAGGGAACCCTCCTCAGCCTCACAAGGGAGCGTGCAGTAGAGACGACCTGGGCCATGGGCACATGCATCTGAATCTACCTGGAAACCTAGCCCTTGCGCTTGGTTTTCCAGTATCTAGTACATCCAATAGTCAGCAAGCTAATTTGGGCAGTAGGGAAGCAGGAGTAAGTCACATAGCAAGTACATCCATGGCAGGGAAAATGTCTTCATTTTTGTTTGGAGGTACCTTTTCAGGTGCATCATCAACACAGAATTCAAGCGCACAAAATTTTGGACTCACTTCTGGGAGTAGTACCACCACACAGACTATAGGAGTTCAGTTCAGTACTACTATTGGGACACAGGGAAGTACATCTTCTAGTCCACTTCAGGCTACAGGTGGAGGATCAGGGGGTATAGGTGGCTCTAGTTTCTAGGTGGATCTAGTGGTTCTGGAGGCAGAGGTAACATAGGAGGTTCTTGATCAGGTGGGTAGGGTCCGCACCAACCCCAGAATATTTACATGGAGATGTCTCTCCATCTTCCAGAGTATAGGGGCATAGAAGATGTTGTTGAACACGTGCACATGTGTGAGATAATGTGGCGCAAAAGGGATCACTGACTTCTTGAGTGCAAGGCAAGTCAATTTGTAACTACATTACAGGGACACACACATAGTTGGTATAGGAAGTTTGACCCTGATCAAACTTGCATAGATTATGCAGCATTAAAATATGTTTTCCTTAAAGAGTTCTATATCCCTGAATTTGAGCAGAAGAGTATAAGCGTGCTCAAGGATATTAAGCAGGGCACTACTGAGAGTGTTTGGGAGTATGATGCCCATTTCAAAACACTTTTTTCTAAGATTTCTTATGATATTCATGCAAGCCAGCATGCACAATGGTTCGTTGGAGGTCTGATCACACCTTTTAGAAGGGTGTTGTCACATAAGACATACACTGATCCACGTAAAGCACTTGAAGTAGCTTTGTGCACGCTAAGGCAGTTGGAAGTATAGACACTAGAGTCATCCCATTCTTGGAAGCACAAATTACAGCTATGGCAAAGTAGTTGGAGAAACTATCAGAAAATTCAGCACATGAGACACGCACTAGGATTTGGTGTACAGACTATGAAGTGGAAGGGCACACCAAGGATAGTTGTCCCCAGGTCAGTGCATTCATTATTGCTAGACTTTGAGATATGTCATTTGAACCATGACGTCAGTCACTTCCCATTATTACAACGCGTGATAAGGAAGAATGTATCTTGCTATTGTAAGATTTTTCAGTCCACGACTCATGATACAAAAGACTGTAGGTTGATTGGTCAGATCCATGATGCTATAGATATTGGTGTGCAACAGAAAGGAGTATCAGATAACTCTAAGGGTAAAGGTGAGCACCAGGATCGGGATCACAATCAAGCACTATGATCAAAATGAGGGGCGCTATGAAGGAGGACATGGCAGAGGTCGAGGATACCATGGTGGATTCAGGGTCGAGGCCATGGTGGTGGATGAGGTGAGTTTCCTCATGGAATGTGCTTTACATGTGGATCTCCTGACCACTACAGGCGTGAATGTCCTCAGAATATTACTTGTTATTTTTGTGGGAAGAGTCATAGCTATGAGGAATTCCCATACCTATATGAGCATCTTAGCAAGCAGCATAAATAGGAAAACAAGGGCACATGGATGGTTAGAATACAACGTGTTGTGGAAAATCAGTGGATGCCAAAGTTGGCACTGGAACTTGAGGTATTACCTGTGAAGATTACTACATGTGTTGAAGTTGCGTGCACCAGAGAAGCGTTACAGCAGAATCCTACCATCACCAAGGAGGACGTTTTACATGCAAGGTATCTGGATCCTACGCACCAGAAGGAGGTTTATCAGGAGACCATGGAGGTACTCAGAAATCTTTAGGGTGAAATACAATGTTTAAAGGAGAAATCACGAAAGATGGAACAGAAGAAGGCAACAGAGATGGTCCAGTCAGATATTGATGACTTGAAGGAGGTATGCAAAATGTTGCGCCAGGAGAATATCATTCCATTACTAGGGAATTGGCTAAAGGGAAACACTCCACGCAGGTATTGAGAATGGACATCAGATCCTGCATGCAAATATTCCCCCTCATAGCTTAGATTATGACAAGGAGATCACTCTGAATGTTGTTGTGGATGGATGGCTCTTGAGTAATATATTGATTGACATAGGTGCGAGGTAAATGTGCTTACTTTAGATGCATGGGTACAGATGGGGAGACCTCCATTGCAGCCATCTTCTAATGTACTATTTATGGCCAATCGAACTAAGGCCACTCCCATCGGAGTTTTAAAAGATGCATCCATTACTATACAAGGGGCCAAGTTCACTGGGGATTTTGAGGTTTTAGCACTTGCAGAAGCAGATAGTTTCCCAGCTCTGCTTGGGTGCCCTTGGTGCTATACAAATAATGTTGATCTACAATTCAACAAGGGATATATAAGTTTTGAGAACAAGGAAGAAAGAGTTATTATCCCTTTAACAGATGGGAAATATATGCCTTATGTTGAGCCTTTGAGTGAGGAAGATCTAAACAGGATTTATGTACACACCATTCGGGACCCAGAAGTACTCGAGCCATCTAAGGAAGGAATCCTCCAGTGGGAAGATGCACAGTCTATTAGTGATACCACAAGTATTACTTGTGATAATTGGGCTCATGGCACTTATGAGATGGTTGGGCACGAAGTAAGGAGTGCATTTGTGTGGAGAAGAAAACCTCGTTGTATTAGGAGGATAGGTAACAACTTTGTACCTCAGTACACTGGAGAAGGAGACCCTATGGTATTCTTGTGCGCCATGGAGGAATAGTGGACAGACCAAGTTGAAAGAAGAAATATGTTAGCATATACCCTGTGTGGGACAACAGCACGCTGGTGGGTGGCTCACAGGGATAATCTTGTAGAATGGAATGAAGTCAGGAGTGCTTGCTCTACAACTCAGGTTTTTCAGGAGCAATGCACCTACTCAAATCTGCACATATCATGGTAATCAACCTGTTCAGCACCACGTTCAATAGTGTGAGAGGCTCTGGACAGAGGGGCAGGAAGCTTTACCACCTTCGCTATGGGTGCACAAATTTTATTCCACTTTACAAGGTTGCGCACACGCTTGGTATGTATATGTGGAGCTACATAGAGAGACTGGAAATTGGTAGGATTTGATTGCAGGAATGGTCCAGACATTTTGACTACTTCTCTACTAAACCTCCAGTGGAAGAGGCATTAAGGGTTATAAAGCGCTTAACTATGGGAGACAGTGCAAAGGGAAGAACTCATTCAGGAGTTATTTGGTGAGACAGACTCAGGAGTGCACTTTGATGAAGAAGAAGAGATAGATGCCACGCTACTTAAGTGTGCTTGCTTTGAGAAAGAAAAAGGAAATATGGTCTACATAGTGGATGATGAGGAAGTAGAAGATCTGGATATAGATCATTCAGTGGGTATGCGTAAGGTATTAGACAGTGCAGATAAAAATGTGTGTGCCTATCATGAACCTATGAAGACAAAGAAAGTAAACATTGGCACAGGATGCTGAGCCTAAGGAGGAAAAAAATTGGGGATTACTGGATTGATTCTGAAGTGGAAAAAATCATTGAGTTACTACGTGATTTTCAGGACTTATTTCCTAGGGCTACCATGAATTAAAAGGAGTGCATGAATCATTAGGAGAGATGAAGATTAAGCTTAAGGAAGGTGCACACCCAGTCAGGAAAAGACCCTATAGAATGAACCCTAACATGTGCATAAAAGTTAAGGAAGAAATTGACAAGATGTTGAAATCTGGCATCATCAAGCCCCTAGAAGAATCAGAGTGGGTTAGCCCCATGGTCATCAGTATAAAGAAAGATGGTTGGATTAGGATTTGTGTGGATTACAGGGAACTGAATGTTGCATGTGTGATTGATCCCTTTCCTACACCTTTCACAGAGGAGATATTAGAAGGCGTTGCAGGGTGAAATCTATTCTTTTACAGATGGATTCTCTGGGTATCATCAGGTTAGGATTGCACAGGAGGATCAAGAGAAAATGAATTTCACCACTGAATGGGGAAGTTTTGCATATATTGTGATGCCCTTTGGTCTAAAAAATGCACCTATTGTATTTTCACGCATAGTTGTTCAAGCATTCCAGGATTTTATTCACAACTTCTTACAGGTTTACTTGGATGATTGGATGGTGTATGGACTTGTTAAGGATCATTGTGACAATTTGTGCTTAATGTTTGAAAGATGTAGACAATTAAGCATCTCTTTAAACATCAAGAAGTGTGTGTTTGCTACACCTTTTGGCACTTTGTTAGGGCACATCATCTGTAAGGAAGGTTTGTTAGTGGATCCAGCTAAGGTTGCAGTTATTGTAGGCCTAGAAGAGCCTACCAGTCAGAGTGAGGTGCATGGATTCTTGGGTCACACTAGGTATTATAGAAAATTTATCAAAGGATATGCTAGGATTGCCACACCCTTGGAAGAGTTACTAAAGGGAAAAGGGACATTCTATTGGGGAGAACCACAGTAGTGCACATTTGAGGCATTGAAGGAGAGACTTACTACAATGCCTATTCTACGTTTTCCCTCATGGAACCAACCATTTCATGTACATGTGGACACCTCTGGCATGGCCATTGGCATGGTGTTAGCTCAGCCTGGAGAAGGAATTATAGATCATCCTATATGTTTTGCTAGTAGAAAGTTGACTCCTGCAGAGCATAATTATACAACTACTGAGCACGAAGCCTTGTCAATGATCTACTCGCACTGCATAAATTCAGACAATACCTGCTAGCAACACCATTTGTATTTTATACTGGATCACATGGCATTGAAATACTTGGTAAACAAGCCCATTTTACAGGGGCGCATATGTCGATGGGTGCTCTTATTCCAAGAATTTGATTTCACAGTTGTGGTAAAACTAGGTAAAAGTAATTCTGGCCCAGACCATTTATCAAGAATTCAGTCAGGGGAGGATGCATAGACAATTGAAGATACAATGCCAGATGCACAGTTGTACAGGTTACAATGTGCACCTTCAGAATTGGAGGATATTGTTGTCTTTTTACGTACAAGTATGGTGCTAGAAGGAATGAAATCCTTAGAGAAGAAACAACTTGCAATTCGTGCGGCACCTTTTATGTTGATCAGTGGTGACCTATACAAGTTAGGTCGAGATGAAGTATTGCACAGTGTGTACTAGAGCACGAGCACATGGATATCATGGAAGAGGCTCATGGTGGTATTGCAGGTGGGCACTATGCAGGTGATGCCACTGCATGCAAGATTCTACTCATTGGATTATGGTGGGAGACCCTCTACAAAGATTGTAAAGCATATTGTAAGGTGTGTGATCACTGTCAGTGCCTTGGTAAACCTAGGAAAAGAGATGAAATGCCTTTAAGACATATTCCTAGTGCAGAGCCATTTGAGAAATGGGCTATAGAATTTGTGGGTCCTATTTCACCAGCCACGTGCATAGAACTGGATCGCGCTACATCATCACTTGCACAGATTATCTTACAAGGTGGGTAGAAGCAGCACCTACCAAGGATTGTATAGTAGCTACAACAGCCAGGTTCTTATGGGAAAATGTTCTTACAAGGTATGGATGCCCGCTGAGCTTGACAAGTGATAGGGGTACACATTTTTTGAATGAGACAATCAGGATACTATTGGATGAATTTATGATTGCGCATCACAAGACTACACCCTATCATCCTCAGGAAAATGGGACTGTTGAGGCCTTCAACAAGATTTTGAGCCAGACATTGACAAAAATTTGTGATGTTGGAAGGAAATATTGGGATGATAAAGTTTTATCATGCTTTGGGTGTATAGAACAACATACAAAAGGTTGAACAAGGCCACACCCTTTCAGTTGGTGTTTGGCACAAAAGTAGTTCTTCCTATGGAATTCATGTTACCTTCTTTGTGTATTGTGCACGCTGGAGGTCTAGCCGATGAGAAAGCATTAGAAGAAAGAATTGATAAATTGATACAGTTGGATGAGAGGCGTGCACATAGCACGTTGGAGTCAGAAGTAGGAAAAGGCTAGGCAGAAGGCATGGCATGACAGGCACATCAGGGAAAAAAATCTTGAGATTGGATAGATGGTGCTTCTTTATGATTCTAAGTTTCTGCGCCATCCAGGAAAGCTTAAAGTGCATTGGTTGGGACCGTATGTTATCACTCATATACTTGAATCAGGTGCTTTCTAGTTAGAGACACTTGATGGAATATGGTTACCCAGTTACTTCAACAGGAGTAGGTTAAAGCCCTACTATAAATAAGTCTTCTTGGTGTTTGTAATAAGGTAGTATTTCCATTTAGAATAGGTTTTCCTTTCTGTATTTCCTTTAATTCGTCGCTATGCTTTGTCAATTTAGTTTGGTGTTTTGTGTAATAAGTGTGTTTACGTGTTGGAAGCTAATTACCATCTGAAGTATTTTCATGCACAGAGGACTACACATACCATTGGTGTGGGGTGGTTATTCACAACTGGGTACACATGAGAACAAAACTTGTTACAGGTGCTAGTTAAGTGTGGAAAGGAGCTTGTTAGAAAGGAGATTGCTTCTAAAAGATGACCATAGATGGAGATAAATGAGGGAACAATATAACATGAGGTAAGCAGTGGCCATGGAAACTACCAGGGGAAGGCACAGTGGTGAGGTACTCAGGCACATGGAAGCGTGCTGAAGAGAAGTCTGTAGCCAAGAAGGTAGGAAGGTGTACGCTAGAAGGTTATAGCTGGGGCGTGAAGATGTACCATGCAGAGATTGTGAAAATGGTCAATTAATGAGAGGATTGTTGGTAGGTGAAGGAGCAATAAATGCACTAAATTTTTGAAAATCTATATAAGGACATGATGCGGGTTCATTTTTACCTTTGTGATCACAAGTATTTGAGTGAGCTAAGTGCGACCAAGCTCAGAAAATCATGTTGAGGTGCGGAGCATTTTGAAACTAGATGTGGAGAGAAGACTATTGCATGGAAGAGGCTTGCATCCCCATTGGTGAAGGGTTTGAGTGAAGCAGAAGCATTTGAGAAGGAGCTAGGGCATGTGGTTTCAAGCTAGGGCACATGCAGATTCAGCTAGGGTTTGAGTTTACTTGTTACAGATGAAAAAAGGTGGGATTTTTATGATGGCACCAAAGAAAGCACCTGTAGTAGGCATGAAAGGAAAGAAGAAGGTAGAAGTTGAAGTTGAAATTTCTCCCGAGAGTAATTTTTCAGAGATGCAGTACCCGGAAGGAGTAATAGTCAGACAAGAGTGGGATTCCCACATCCGTAGATGCAAAATAAGTGACTACAACCACCGTACCACTGAAAACAAGGGAGATTTGGACACTTTGCTGAATAAAAAGACCAACAAGTGTACAATGGAGGATATGCCAGTGTATGACGATGTTGGGGAAAATTTTCTTAAGTAGGTAGGAGTTTATCAGTTGTATGAGCTCCCATATTTTGGAAAATATGAACCCTTATACCAATGGCTTATGAGCTGAGTCCATGAGGACTTATTTTATTTCACCAGATGAAGGGTTAGGATCACAACAGTGCCCTGGTTTTGACACTAACAGGATTGAAGGGCACATGGATAGACCTTGTTAGTGATCTGACTGATAAAGCAATGGTTATAGAAACAAGAAAGGAGTTGGGGTATACCAAGGGTCCACGGAATGGACATAGATAAACTAAAGAAGTTTCTTGTGGTGTAGGCATCCACACATCTTCTCACCAAGCTGAATGACCAAGAGAGATGGTCCAGGTAAACACCATGTGGCTTCATATTGCAAAGAAAATGTCTCAGGGAGTAGTATACAACTTAGCAGGCTATATTGTAGACACCATTGTTGAGGAAGCGCACACAGGAGAAAAGATAAGTTTTGGCACTATCCTACTTTCTCTTGTATTTTTAGAAATTGGAGTGCCCGATGGGCCAAAGAACAAGATCTGGGAGTACCCCTTAGAAAATAAGTCCCTCGCAGAGAGGTTTGAAAAATATTTATGTGAAGGATCAATGAGTGGGCCATTTAAGTAGAGGGTAGAAATGTGGTATGACCAAATTTCACATGGCATTTGAGGAGGAGTGGCACATTCCCAAGGAGCTACCTTCGGTAGTAGGCAAGGTAGTATAGTTCGCAATGTACCAACACTTCTGCATCGCCGCAGTTTTTCATGAGGGATGGGACATGGAGCCCATGGTGTAAACTTCCCTATGCCTTCACAGTGTGCTACTTCCAAGCCTCAGTTCATAGATTTACTAATGCGCATTTGTCTGAACTTCAACACAGAAAAGGTAGATTATGACTACCACACCCTCAGGAAGACATATGTGTATCCAAGTTAGACTGCCTACATTGAGAGGCTCATTTCAGACATCATAAGTATGAATCTAGTAAGCTTGGCTATTGGGGACAAGTGGAGCCACAGCTCGTATATCTTCATCTTAAGCCTAGGCTGGAGAATAAAAAGTATGTGGAGAATGATTTCATGCTCCCAGGGTTGCCTAAGGGAAAACATACAGTGGAGAATGTGCCAGCTCCAAAGCCTACATTGACTATAGATGTAGATGAGGAGGAAGAAGAACATGAAGATAGTGGAGGCTTGGATCATAGAGGCTAGAGGCAAGCCCACAGACAGAGTGGAGACTGAGCGTGTGGATACTCCACCTCAGGCAAGAAGGAGATGAGGACTTGGATGTGGAAGTAGTCCATGAAGAGCACCACTTTAAGAGGGTATTCAGAAGAACAAGGACCCAAGGTGTGGGAACTCCACATTCTATAAGAAGATCACCATGAATCTCCCCTTAGAAAGAGGCAACTGAGAAGAAGAGGAGAAAGCTAAAGCTGAATGAGGAGGTAGAGGAGTCTGTAGAGAGTGCGCCTGGGACCCCAGTGTAACCAGAAGATGTGGAGGAGCCCAGAGATGAGGACATGAAGGATGAAGAGGAAGGGGTGAAGGATGCAGAAGAAACAGAGCATGAGAAACCTCACACACATGATACTACTCAGGACATGTGAAGGGCCAACTCCAAACCTTGGTGCTCAGGTTCCTAAGGGGCCAAGAATAAAGAGAACAAGTGGAGAATACGTTGTGTTGAGTATGGGCTATGCTGAGGACACAAAAAAAATCATCCGTGCCCATTTTCAAAGAACAGTGGACCTGAAGGAGTTATATGGGTGGGAGATGATGGACCCAAACATGGCCACTATGTGTGCAAGGAAATAAGTTGTCCTGGTCCATGCAGACTCACATGGATGAGCCAGATTTTGATGTATGTGAGGAGTCTTGTGTATCAAGAAGAGTGAAGAAGGAACCTCAGAGCAGGCACATGACTATAAATCCCACTCTCATGTCTGATGAGCAGGTGAGAAATGCCTTGGTTAAGGTATCTACAGAGGTGGCACAGAGGAATATCGATAAGGATGTCACTATTAGAGTGCTACTTGAAGATAACAAGGAAAAAACTATAGAAATATCACGTGTCTAAAAGGAGAGAAGGATCTAGAGAAGAAAAAGAATGAGGCCTTCATCAGCATGGCATAAGAAATTGGTGACTATGTCCTGAAAGCAAGACTGCATCTGGAGTCTAAGGTACCTGAGAAGTTTCCTTCGGCTATGCATTATGTGCACACATTAGTTGATTTGGTGCTTGAAGATGGACCGATTCCAAATGCCAGTGCCAAAGGATCCTGAACAGGAAGTAGAGAGAGAAAGGGCCTCCATGGTTAGGAATATTTCATCTTACAAGGAATTACTCCATACTTTACAGGATGAGCTGAAGAAAGCAGATCAAGCTCTGAACATATGTGCAACACCAAAAGTAGTGATCAGGATCAGGACTATGATAGAAGATAATGAAGTTCTGAAGGCAATGAAGGATGAGACTTTAGGGTGCGCAGAAAGATTGACATTAGTAAAACAAAAGTGAAGCCCTTACAGTAGCATAAAACCCACATAAGGAGAGGCTAGATGAGATTGGAAAGCTCATAGCGCAAAAGATGGATCTTCTGGAGGGAAGGATGTCTGCTATGGCCAATGTTGTCCTAGTACTACAAAATGAGAAAGGAGAGCTTACCCAGGACGAGTTGGAAGCCATAGCCACAGACATTCTAGAGAAGACAAGAACCACACTGGATGACACTTGGAAAACATTGGAGGCTAAGATTAAAACAGAATATCAAGAGTTGATCCTCCCAATTGAAGAGGAGGGTGTTGCAGAATAGAAGTCTATTATTTGTACAGTGATTCTTTACATTCTTTCCATTCTTATTCTTTATTCTTTGGGAACATCAAGAAGGAATCCCCATTGTCGGGGTGAAAATGTAGTTTAGTGTGGGGTAATGTTGAGTAGAAAATATTGTTCTAAGGACACACAGAATATTCACGTGTGGGAACAAGGTGCATTTGAAGGCGTGGAAGGATAGGGAAGGAAACACGTGCCAGGACAAGTTGATTTGGGACTTAGCCATTTTTCATGGTTACGAGATATTTTTGGAGATAACGTGTGGAGCACACAATGGGATGAAGACTTGCGCGACACACAAATGCTATTTTGGGGATGAGCATCTACTAAGCACCATGCATGAGTTCAGGATAATAATAGGATTACTACTGCCAGTTAACTATAGGAGATCTATTATTAGCGCACTTGCATGTGTGCATATTATTGTAAAGGTGCATGGCTATTTTCAGCATGTGACCTATTTTGGGAAGTGCATAGGTGGTGAAGGGAAAGTCCCCACCCCTATAAGTATGTATTAGTCTGTGTAGTTAAAGAGACACAGACACAATTATTGTAGAGTTATGCTGTTGGATCTGATGCACGCATAAACTTATGGTAATATTTTGTAATGTAAGAAGCTTCTATGTTTTACAGTGTTAAATATAATGGAGTATATTGGATGGATAATGGTGTTAACATGACTATAATTGGTTCTTGTATGATCAATCTTGTCATAGTTATTGTTTAATTCATGATTCCTTAAGATCTAGATCTGGTTATGCACTATTGAATGGTTATGCTCTGTGGAATGTTTGTGCTTATTATGGTTCTGAATATTCTCTATCTTCAACATGCTAACATCCTGCACAAGCAACCCTAAAGAGGGGTCTGGTACCTTTGCACTGCTTTGGGTGAGCACTCAGCTTAGGTTGAGTGATGTGCCAGTGCACCTGGGTTATTTGTGGTAGATTCTAGGTTGCATCAATCTAATATAAAGACCTGTAAGAAGACAAAAAGGAAGTATCAAAATCCTAAAAATAAAGATTCATAATGAATGGTTCAGACTGACCTCAGCTGCCACAATAGTGGGCTTACTACTCTGAGTTTTGCACTACATTTCTTACCCAAATGTAGTTCTGGTGTGTATGTGCATGTCATGCGCTAGGTGTTCTCATGGTAGTTGCACTTTGTGAAGTAGCGAGTGATGAGCCCCATTTTTTTCATGATAAACCTTGTGTAATTATGTTTAAAGCCATGACAAAACCTATACCACTTTTGATATTATTGTACATGATGGATAATTACATACTTTTTATTTACTACTTTACTATGTTTATGGGAATTTTTTGTGTGTGCTTATGATGTTTCACCTTTTTAATTATTGCGTATAAATGGCTTGAAAATGATATGGATAAACATTAATTATTTGTGCAAAAAGTGCATATGTTTAATTGATATATTGAGCGCAGGAATTGGTATATACACTAGCGCAGGAACATTTTTCATGTGTTAGCATCTCATCCTTGTCAAGAAAGGCTTGAAGATGGTACATTCAAGCATAAATCTCATCAACCTTGATTCCTCAAAGCTCAAGTGACACAAGCACGCATGTGGATAACTTAGATTCTAGATTTCTAGTTGGCAACATCATTTGCTACCAAAAATCATCACCACTTATCAATCATCATTCAAGCCACAAGAAAAGTGAAACAATATGAATGAAGACTTTTCATCACTTTAGTTTCTTCAATCAATTATGATCTAGAGAATCTTCTAGGGGTTATTGACTCCTTCAAGGAGTCAATCATGGTTTTCCTCTTCAGTTATTATAAACACTTCAAAATCAAACACCTATTAATTGTTCCCACCATTAATGTATTACCAAGAATCAAGGGAATTGCTTAGTTCAAATAATTAGTCAGATTTGGAAGTAGTCATTCAAAACAACAATGTTTCATGAAGAGACCAGGACTCTTTTTGTATAAAAGAGGGAATGTAATTAGAATTATGAGTTCCATGTTTTTCAATTGCAGTAGCATATTTTGAATTCAATAAATATCAAACTTAGGAGAAAGTTTATTTGCAAAATTTTTGGCCAGATCTGATCTAAGGGCAAGAGCAAGGGCCACTCCTACCCAACTAGTGGGAGATTCATTCTTACTTCCTTGTTTTGTTCTTTAACCATTGTTGTTACAAGTTTACTATTCATTTCCTAATGCAATGCAATCTTTAATGTCAATGTTTTTGGTTAACTTTTGTTTCTACTTTCAATTCCAGTATTGTGATTTCATGCATTTCATTTGTAACCATTATCAATTAAATAAATTATTATTTTTTAGATAAAGACCTGTGCTAAGTCTGTGTTCCTACTATTCCCTTTTTGCAAATAGTCGTTAGATGCCGCCCTGGATTGACAAATTAGATTGATTAAAGTATGATCCCTAACGACACTTGTCACTTTTTGGCGTTGTTTCCAGGGAATTAGGTTTCATCAAAGGTTAAGGTGCTAACTAGGATATACTGCTAGGGTGTCTGATAATTTTCCATTTATAAAGGTCATTTCCATAACTCTTTCTTTTAAAAAAAAGGAAAAAAAGGATCAGGAAACCTTATAGCGACAACAAGGATCCCCTAGAATGAATATGTGGAACACACACAACCAAGTTTGGTATCAATAGTTAGGGAACCATTTTTTAGTATATTAGGATTGCATGTTTAAACCTTGAGGCCATAGAGGAAGATTTATTAGGATAAACCTTCAAAACCCCCACAAAACTTACATGTAGAACAACATGTTGCTTAAAACAGGATGGAAAACCCAAATGGTGGGGATAATGGTGTAGAATATCTACCAAGAAAAACATTTACCTATCCTATCTGGTTGGACCCTAATGATCAAGATCATATGAAAAACATATCCCCTTCAATTTAAGGTTTAATGTTTTGTGTCAAACTTATGAATACACTGTTGATGGCCAAAAACTTAAAAATTTTCCTTCTACCTTAAAAGATGTAGCTATGAGATGGTTTATGGGATTGACCCCAAATTCTATCCATACATGGGAAGAAATGGAATGATTTTTCCTGGATAAATACCAAGACTACTGTCGAGTAAGGGATATGAAAGAATAACTCTTCTGAATTCAACAAAAAGAGGATGAAAGTGCATAAGACTACCTAAACATGTTCCTTTTTCTTTATAGAAGGTGTGGAGATGGTCTAGACATTAACCTACTCAAAACCCTATTTCTTAAAGGATTAGATAATGACACTCAAGAAGCATTCAACCTAATGAGGAAGGGAGATATGAACAAGGTAGAATTCACATATATCATTGAGCTTTGTAGGAATTATTCAATAACTCCCCCCAATATTAGGAAACAAAAAGGAAAAATGGCTAATGGAGACCTATCCAAATAGAGGGAAGAAATTACAAATTTGAAAACTAGCCTCTTAATTCAACTCAACACTACTATGGATAGAGAAAAGGCTATAAATACAAATCCCTTGTTCATCTACTGCCCAAGGTGTAGGGAGAAACATGGACTAAAGGACTGCCCATTAGGAAAGACAAAAATATGTCTTACCTTTAAACTTAAGCATGCCACTAATTAGTGTGGTCTACTTCCCCTGCTAAAAAATCATTTAAAACAAAACAATCAAGAAGAATCTGAGCCTTTACATGGATCAGAGGTAGGGAGGAAATTTTCAATCCAACCAAAAAAAAAACTACAACCAGAAAGAAAGATGGGTTCTAAACCAATGGAATGGACCATGGTTGTATCCACCCCCTTGGGCTCAACAAGGTCCACGGGAATGGATCCCACAGTATACACAACAAAAATTTTATCAACAACCATGGGCTCCACATCCAAACATTCCACAATGCTCACAATATAATCCTCAGTACCAACAATAGTGGAATGCACCACAAGGGTCTGGACAACACTAATAATCAACGAAGATCGCAAAGTCAATAAGCCATGTTGGTTGGACCAAGTAATGATGCCCAGCCTAAAAGACCTGCCCAGCCACAGATACCCCTACTCAGAATGTGGAAAACCCTAAAAATATAAGGTAAGGCAATCCATCATATACAGTAGAAACAAAGAAAAAACCTACATTAAATTCTCTGGATTGTAAGAACATAATGTTCCTTTCAAGGAAGGTTACATCTAAACCTCCTTCTCTCATCATTGAGGATATCCCTGAAGACAATGAAGAACTAGAGAAAACTCAGCCTAATAATGTTGAAGAGACTCACCAATCAGACACTGACATTCCTTTTCTATCTAGACTAGCTGAGAAAAAAACTCCCATAGTTCCTAAAAAGCCAGTGTCAGGATTAATTCAAGGACTGGGGAAGTTAAGTATTGGCATTCCTTTGTTTCATGCTCTTAAGGATATTCCTGAACTAAACAAAACCATTAAAGTTATATGTTTCAAGACACCAAGGAGAAGGAAGAATCAACTAAAAACCATTCATGTTAATGGGAGACTAGCTATCATCTTAGAAGGAACTAATCTTCCTCCTAAGTATGGGGATCCTAGCGATCCTATTGTAACTTTTTTCATAGAAAATGTCTAAATCCCTACTATCCTCATTGATTTAGGAGCTGCAATAAATTTCATGACTACAAATACTCTATCCAAATAAGCACTCCATGAACCTCAGTCAACACATATCATCTTGCAAATGTTAGATCAGTCAATGAATAAACCCAAGGGAATCATAGAATATGTTACTGTTACAATTGATTCCTGGGACTATGTGGTAGATTTCATGATAATCAAAACAAATAATATAAATATTGGCTACCCCATAATCCTAGGACATCCATGGTTAACTACAACTACTACCCTTATTGATTGTAGGACAGGAAATATGGTCATTACCAATGGTCAATATTCCAAGAAATTGTCACTATACCATGTAACTAAACCATTTTCCACAGACAATAAACATTGGTCTAGCGATGTCTCTTAAGGTTCCAAGGATATTATCTCCTCTCTTGCCATGGAAGTAATTCAAGAACACTTGGATCAGATTCAATGTGACTACCATGACATTGATACATTACATAATCAAAGTCTTGTGCCTAATTCCTATGTTAAGTTCATTTTGAGTCCTACGCATAATTCATGTTCTGCTTCCTATACTAGTTTGACACTACAACTTACCAAGATCAAACATGACTTCATGGATGAGATTAATCAGCCCATCAATTTTCCATTTGCAAGGAACATAGATCTAACAGAATGCTTATTTCAAAATATAACCTCTGTGCACAACCTCCTACCACATAAATGTCCATTAAATGCACTTCTAAGAAATTATCCAGAGATCAATTAAATTTAACCAGATACAAAATATTACATGTTCTTCCTGGAAAAACTCTGACAATAAATAGTTGGTTGATAGATGAAGAGGAAAATGCATTTTTCAAACTCCTCTTCTCTCACCCTGAATATTTTCCTTGGGAATATAGTGATATGAAAGGTATACATCCTAGCATCTGTACACATCACATTTACACCACTGAGGAAAAACCAGCTAGGCAACCTCAAAGAAGGATAAACCCAATACTTACAGACATTGTTAAGACTGAAATTGAAAAGTTCTTAAATGTAGGTTTTATCTACCCAATTTTAGATAGTCAGTGGATTTCTCCTTTAGTCATAGTACCTAAGAATAATGGGAAATGGAGAGTGTGTGTATACTATAGAGAGTTGAACAAGGCCACTCACAGGGACTATTTTCCATTACCATTTATTGATCAGGTTTTAGACAACTTATCAGGTAAAATATGTTTCTCATTTCTAGATGGATTTAGTCGATATAATCAGATAACAGTAGTGTCTGAAGACCAAGATAAAACAACATTCACCTACCATTGGGGGACCTTTTCTTATAGGGTACCTCTTTTTGGTTTATACAATGCCCTATCCACTTTCCGAAGATCCATGCTAGCTATCTTCTCAAACCTCAGTCATGACTATGTAGAAATTTACATGGATGATTTCATAGTTTACAGAGAGACATTTAATTGCATAAAGTTCTTACTTGTTGTGAAAAACATCATCTCTCCTTAAACTATGAGAAATGTTTGTTTATGATGGAACACGATATTATCTTAGGTCATCATGTTTCAATTGAAGGAATTAAGGTTGACCCAAATAAGGTAAGCATTATTGTGAAACTGTCAACACCCACTAATGCAAACTAAGGTAATAAGTTTTCTTGGTCATGTTGGTTACTACCATAGGTTCATATCAGATTTTATTAAAATCACTTCTCCATTATTTTCTCTACTAACTAAGGATTCTAAGTTTGAATGGACAGAAGCATGCCAAAAATCCTTTAATGAAATTAAGGACAAGTTGATCAATAATCCAGAGTTGAGAGGCCTCAACTGGGAGTTACCATTCCATATTCAAACACATGCTTCAAATGAATCAATAGGTGATGTCCTGGGACAACATGAGGAAGGGAAACCAATTTATACAATTTACTATATTAGAAAAAATCTTTTTCCTGCTGAGAAAAATTATACAACAACTGAAAAAGAATTCCTAGTTGTAGTATATGCAATTAATAATTTCAAACATTATATTACATGATATGAGGTCATTGTACATACTAATCACTCTGCCATTAAATATCTCATGAATAAACCTTTGGTTCATGGAAAAATTGTCAGATGGTTATTGCTATTGCAGGAATTCAATATTAAATTTTTTGATAAACCAGGGAAGTCCAATGTTGTGGCTGACTTCCTCTCTAGGCTCACAATTTCAGAAGAAGATGAACAATTCAGTGATGACTTTCCATATGAACATTTGTTTACACTATCTACTACTTCTTCTTGGTATGCAGACATGGCTAATTACTTAGCCACAGGGATGTTTCCAAACTTTTTCACACCCAAGAAAAAGAAGCAATTAATTAGGAAAAGTGTGATGTATACTTGGTTAAATGGAATTATATTTAAATGTGGTCCTGATCATTTGTTACATAGGTGTGTTGCTGAGAATGAAATATTTGATATCCTACATGCATGCCACGATGAATCATCAGGAGGCCACTATTTGGTGTAAGGGACCATTCATAAAATCATAGGATCTGGATATTATTGGCCTTCCTTGTTCAAGGATTTCAAGAAGTATGTGTGGAGGTGTGGTAAATGTCTAAGAATGGGTAAACCAACATTTACATCAGATATGACCCTCCAACCACAAGTGTTTTGGAGCCATTTGAGAAGTGGGATCTAGATTTTATTGGGCCATTTGACCCAACCTTACAAGGTAAGGAATATAAATTAGTTTGTACTGACTATGTTACCAAATGGGTTCAAGTGCAAGCACTGCCACATGCAAGGGAAGAGAAGATTGTATATCTTCTCTATGAATGAATCTTCTAAAGATTTGGAGCACCAAGATCAATTGTGTCAAACAAAGGGCCACAATTTATGTCAAGGGTGATCAGCTCTTTTGTGGAGACATATTAGTTGAGACAGAAGAATTCATCTCCCTACCATCCATAATCAAATGGGCAGGTAGAAGTGACCAATAGAGAGTTGGAAAACATACTCACAAAGACGGTGGACATCTCAAGGAAAAATTAGGCACAAAAGTTACCAAAAGCAGTATGGGCCTATAATACTGCATGAAAGACAACAACAGGGTTTACACCATATGAATTAGTCTATGGTAAGAAACCAATCATGCCCATAGAATTTGAAATCCAAACATTGAGGATGAAATATGAGGTGGGAATTGAGTTGACAGAGGTACAATAAGAAAACATTATTCAATTAGATGAATTAGATGAGATCAAGCTTCAGGCATTGCATTGAACTGAGATTATCCAACAACAAAGAAAACTCTGGATTGACAAGAAAATCAAGCAAAGGAAATTTCAAAAATGAGATTGGGCCTTACTTTTTTATTCAAAATATAAATATTTCAAAGGAAAGCTACATATGAGGTGGATGGGTTCTTACCATATTGCTAAAGCATATGATAATGGGATTGTCTAGTTGTTTCCAATTGATGGTGAAAGGAAAGTCATGTTGGTTAATGGTCACAAACTGATGTTGTACCATAAACTAGCATCTCCACAAGAGTTTCAGAGAGCAATATAAGAAGATTTAGACTTTCATTGTGTAGGAAAGGTTTCCTTTCCCATCACAATGCAGACCTGAACTATGAACTACTTAAAATAAAGAGAGGATGATCGAAAACCAAAAATGGAAATCATCTTCCTCTAGAGCAGTGGATGAAAACCAGAAATGGTGTCCAATTTTTCATGAAAAAAAATAGAGAAGATTGAAAACCAGCAATGGAAGTCTTCTCTCTCCTAAATGGATCAATAAGGAATAAAAATATAGTACCACTTGTGCATGGAGCATGACATCATGAAAGGTGGCAGAGAGGTGTCACACTTCAAATTTCAAATAACGGTGGAGATTGGCAATGTTTAATATCAAGGTATGCATAATTAATTACCCATACCATTGTAAAGTTTTAAATTTAAAATTTAATTGTTTCATAATTGGTATTAATTAACCACCTTTTTTCCAAATTATATCACACATCCAAAAATCTACTTCAAATCCACCACCCATTAAATGCCATAATGCTTCACACATGTCCAAGAACTTATCACATCACCTCAGGAATTTAGCTTGATTTTTCCACATTTGGTTATCACATGCTAAAAAAGGTTATTTGACATTTGTGCTCTCAATTGGATTTATCTCTATCCAACGTCATACTTCTCTTGTGCTATCCTAGCAGCTCCCACATTACCAGTCATGTGCTGCTTAATTTTTTCTTCCTCTGACCTAAAATGGGACCTAGACTCAAACATGAGCCTTCCAGTTCAATTGAGCTCTTGGCGGATGCAAATTCAGTGGAATTTTTTGACAAAGCTGGGTGGTTGGATTTTCTCTTGGCATATAAATAATTCAACATCCCCATGATAGAGGAATTCGCAAGGAATATGGAGGAAGGCTACTCAACTGTAAACGATAAGGAAATACCCTTCTCCCCATCTGTCATAAGTGAATTATCGAGAGTCCCAAATGATGGTTTAGCTATTACTTCTAGGACAATTTACCATGAATTAATTAAGAGATTTTCAGTAGGAAGAAGAGAAAAATTACATTTGGTAGTTGATAGTAAAGGAAAGGAAAAAGGGATCAAAAGACTAAGTATACCAGAACCTTGGGTAGGGGTAGCAAAATGGTAAATTAGATAGTTTACTTGTGAACGGCAATATGAGATTGTTCTAGGTCCAGTATTGAGGAATCTCATACATTTACGCCACGACAAGGCAAAACTCCAATATAAGGTTAATTTGCCCCAATTTCTCTATGAAGCTATCTGTGCTATCACTAAAAAAAATGGGGGGCAACCTATCTCAAGTTTCAGGGTTTCATTCATTTAATTTGCAAACATAAATTTTTGAAAAATAGAAATGACATGAGACGATGGCTTGAATTCCAACAAACATACTCTCCCTCACCCACTTCTGGTAGACCTAGTAAATTTCATCATACCTCTCATGTAAAGCTTGTTAACCCTAAATCCCTAGAGGAAAATCCATTGACAAAGGAAGAATATGAAGCAATTGAAACCATTAAAACATTGGTTAACACTCTAACTGAGCCCATTTTTCCATCCATTCCTGAAGAAGGATTGGTTAAGGATAAGGGTAAAGCACGCATAGAGGTAGGAGAACCTATTTCTCCTCTAAACCTTGATACTTTGTTTCCCAACATGTTTTCCTTATCTAAAGTGAAATTTGAACTTCAAATGGCTTGAGAAATAATTAACCAATTGCAAACATTATTAGAAGATAAGGATGTCAGTTTTTCCCAACAGATATCTTCTCAAGAAGAATGGATTCAAGAGCTGCAGATTATGGTATCACACCAGGAATAGACAACTATTTAGGTACAACATGCCTTGTAAGAAAAGGAGCAACATGTACATGTGTTGGAGGCTGCTAAATTGGAATTGGAAACATTTACTACTTAGTTGAAGAAAGAACAAAAGAAGGCCTTCCCTCAAATCATTGTATTGAAGAGGATGACCAAATGGATGGAAGAAATTTACTGATTGAGAAAGGTTGAGGAAGAGAATACAACGTTAAAAGAGGAAATTGAGTTGTTACAACAAAATGTTGTCCATGTTAGTCAATTGTATGACCAGGTGCTCTCTTGAAAACCTCCCTCAAATTTGTATGCATTGTTCTTAAAAGAGCAGTTCTTCAAATGGAAAATCAGTAAAGCCAGGGAAAGATTGGAAATTGAATTTGAAGATGACCATCAATTTGTATGAGCATACACTATTGCAAATGATGTTGAAAAGAATTTATCATTTGAATTCTATGTGCACAAAGTTTTGCTCCCTAAGAAAATTGAGATACCAATAAATTTGTATGTGGGAGAGGTAAAATTGAGGTTATTTATTTCGACCTTAAGACATCAAAGTGAGTGGAGAGACCAAAGGGAAATATTTATACAATCAGATTCCATAGTGGGCCTCCTTATGAGGCATGATTTTCCAGCTCCACTTAGATTTTTCAAAAGGTTTCATCCACAGGTGTAATGTCTCAGTCTTGTAGACAAGTATATCAACATTCTTCAGATTTGTGTCATGAACTTTAGAGAACATGTGATTCCCACATTTAATGTTGACTTTCTTGCTTCACAAGTACGTTATCAGCTGTTGGCCAAGCCATATAAGAGAAAAGAAGTCATTTCACCCAACAACTTGAGATAGTCCTTAAAGAGGGCCAAAGATGCTTGCAAAATTATCCTAAGTCTCAAAGAGCAGTGGATCAGAATGCAATACATGCCACCTTTGCTCCTTGCACCAGTACCATGATGGAATTTGACTAATGATCAATCAGATGATAGTTATACTCCCTGGAGGAATAGTTTGGTTGATCACTTTGGGTTTTCTGATACAACGGCTAATGAGACATGGTAGACATTTACAAATGAATACAATTGTTCTAGGATAGTAGAACATCTTATTATGTAACAGGAAGACCCGCTAAATCTCTAGTCAGGGGAGGTGATGAGCCCCATTTTTTTCATGATAAATCTTGTGTAATTATATTTAAGCCATGACAGAACCTAAACTAATTTTCATATTATTATACATGATGAATAATTACATACTTTATATCTACTACTTTACTATTTGTATGGGAAATTGTTGTGTTCTTATGATGTTTCACCTTGTTAATTCTTGTGTATAAATGGCTTAAAAATGATATGGATAAACATTAATTTTGTGTGCAAAAAGTGCATATGTTTAATTGATATATTGAACACAGGACTTGGTGTATACGTTGGCGCAGGACTCTATTTCATGTGTTAGCGCAAGACTCTCATCCTCATCGGGAAAGGCTTGAAGATGGTACATTCAAGCATACAACTCATCAAACATGATTCCTCAAAGCTTGAGTGACACAAACATGTATGCAAATAACTTAGATTCTAGAATTCTAGTTGCAACATCCTTTTCTACCAAAAATCATCACCATTTATCAATCAACAGTCAAGCCACAAGAAAAATGAAACAATATGACTGAAGACTCATCATCACTTTATTTTTTTCAATCAATTCTGATCTAGAGAATATTCTAGGGGTGATTGAATCTTCAAGGATTTAATCACGGATTTCATCTTCAGTTGTTATAAACACTTCAATATCAAAAACATATTAAGTGTTCCTGTCATTAATGTATCACCAAGAATCAAGGGAATTTCTTAGTTCAAACAGTTAGATTTAGAAGTAGTCATTTGGAATAACTATGTCTCATGAAGAGACTAGGACTCTTTGTTTATAAAAGAGGGAATGTAATTAGAATTAGGGGGTTCCATGTTTTTCAATTGTAGTAGCATATTTTGAATTCAATAAAGATCAGACTTAGGAGAAATTTTATTTTCCAAAAGTTCGGCTAGACCTGATCAGAGGGAAACAGCAAGGGCCACTCCTACTTAATGAGAGGGAAATTCATTCTTACTTCCTTACTTTATTCTTTAACCATTGTTGTAACAAGTTTACTATTACTTTCCTAATGCGATCCAGTCTTTAATGTTAATGTTTTGGTTAAATTTTGTTTCTTCTTTCAATTCCAGTATTGTGATTTCATGCATTTCATTTGTAACCATTATCAGTTAAATAAATTCTTATTTTTTAGATAGATACCCATGTCAATTCTATGTTCCTATTGTTCCCTTTGTTACAAACAGTCATTGGACACCACCTTGGATTGATAGATTAGATTGATTAAAGTACGACCCCTAATGACATTCGTCAATGAGCAATAACTAAATGTAGGAAATGTAATAGCATGTGTGCATGGTATAGAATAGAATCTCTCCCCCTATGAAGTGTGACGCATACTTCCTTGTTTGTGCCTTGATGATGGAGCTATATGGATACTGATGCAATAGATGGATGCAAATCTAGATGAGTGATAGTATTAGATGATGCTAGGTCTCTCATTATGGTCTCATAACTTTATATTTATAGGGTTCTCTTCATCTCATTTCGTAATTAACCCCGACATGGCCAACTACCAAAAATATAAGGATGAAAAATAGCTAGAAAGAGCCCAAAAAGTGGGGAGAAAGTAGAAAAAGGACCGTGGCACCCACGGGTGCCCTAATACTACCCTGGGTGCCCCAGCCGAGGCTAAAATGATTGGAAAATTCTGAAACAGACTATGCATGTGGATAAAAATGTGTAGAAATGATGAAATAAAAGTAAAATAAGATGGCCAAAAGATGGGGGTTAATTAGTATTTTCTTCACTCAAGGACCTTCTAAATAGTAGTATGAGACTAGGATAAATATTGTCTAAAGTGCATGATTTTGTGACTACATTTTTCTCCCACTTTATCTTGGTGAGATGAAAGCTCGGTAACATAAAGTAGATAGAGATGTATACCTGATATCCATGAAGAGCATATTATAAACATGTTTAAGGACTAGAAAAAAGTGCAGAATGACAAAAAGAAGATGGAGGAGCATGGAAACTAAAGATGAAAAATCTGCAAAGAAAAAGTGACGATTGTGAACCTACGGTGGAACACGTGTGTAGCTATTGTTGTGTGCAGTGTACTTGCATGGTTAGTAAATCATATGTTGTCACAGAATGTTGTTGTTGACACTGTTGTTGTTTCCCCCAATTTGACTGCTTTTTTCTCATACGTCTTGATTTACAAAGAGAAAATGATCAAGTAGTCAAATATGTATATATGTAAGTGTAAAAAATCTATGTAAAATATGCACGTATATGAAAGTGTACGATGCGTAAATGTAAAGTACCTGAAAAGAAAAGTGTAAATGGAACGTGTGCACTTGTTCCATGTCAAGAGAAAGAGTGTAGAAGGATATCATGTACTATGAGTTTTTTGGGCAATCTCACGCCACCCTAGCTGAAGAAGTGTAGGGAGGAAATGTTATGTGTCCTCCAAGCTCTAACCACTTTTCTAAAATGTGTGTGAAGAGATCTTTTGTATCATCCTAGTTTTTTAGGTGATCCGATGCCACTTGATGAAGTAGTGTAGAGAGGCACACCCACTATAACTCCCAAGCATGTAATTGCTTCCGATAAATGCTAAATACATCATTTCCTATAAAATATGTTGTGTATGAGGTTCGTAGATTGGTCTGAACCCACTCACCATAGAAAACTAAATCGTGTCGCTGTAGAATCTCTGTGTTAGTATGTAAAAACCCCCAAATGTTTCCCCCCTCTTTGGGGGCGCATGTGACGTCGCTGAATAAGAGACATGTAGCTCTAAAAGAGGATCAACCACATGTATGTTGTAACCCTGGAAATTACTTGGTAGAAACCAAAGCACACACAAACAAGAAGACTAGCCAAAGACAAGTGTGAATGAACAATGCATGCATATAGAAAACATGTGTAAGCTATGTAGACAATGTAAAAACTACCAAGAACAATAGTGTAAAACACACAAGAAGACAAGTAGGCCAAACAAAGAGGGCTGGAAACATAGGACATCACTCACAATGTCACAAGACACGCAAGGCCATCATGGACGTAAACAACAAGCAAGTGTGCACACATAGCATAGGGCAAAACCCATATATAATAGAAAATAATGGCATATAATTACAAAAATGTAAATAAGGAGTCATGGAAACATATAATCCTGCAAAACAAGTGCTACACATGGAACACTCGTTAGCATGTTTAAGAAATAACCAATATGTCAAAAGCATGTATGATCAAGTAATGTAAGATGTTAAGTGAAAATGAAATAATAACACCTGGATGAGATGAATGTGGATTCCCCCAACGAATAGTATAGGAAGGGTAGAAGGTGAACATCCATGTCACGTGTAGGAGTCTTGTATCTGTGATCACACTAAACCAATGTTTGAACGTGCATGTGTGGATGGTATAAATAATAACAAATAATAAATCAATCTAACATGTGTAGTAAAGTGATCATGTAAAACACTAGTAAGAAAGAGTAAATACACCAAGACAATGCATTATGTTGTGGATGGATAGAATGGAATGTAAGATGGAATGATAGGAGCCACGTGCCCCTTGAGTGAATAGAATTTTATGCAATAAGGTTAATTTTATTTTCCCCCTTAGCATTCAAGAATGAACCATAAACGATAGTGCGTCGTTAGGAAATGGTTGAGCAATATGTATTGTGTCTAACGTGTTGTGATGAGTGTGTTTGTAGTAGTGATGAGAAGTGACATATGGAAAAGGATGTGTGTGAACCCTATAGCCAAAGCATATATCACAACTAGATGAACGGAGGAGTGATGATTTAGCCTAAGTGTATATCATTATATGATAAATGGATAAGTGATTATTTAGCCCTAAGTGTATATCACTATATGATAAAGGAACAAGTGATGGTTTAGCCCTAAGCGTATATCACTATAAGATGAATGGTGGAGTGATGATTTAGGACTAAGCATATATCACTTTATGATGAAAGGTAAGGAGTGCTGATGTAACCTAAGGTGTATACCACTACCAGATGGTATAATGGAGGTGGGGATCTAGTCTAAAGCGTATACCACTACTAAATAGAAAGAGTGAGTGATGATTTAGCTAAAAGTGTATATCACTAACCTAAGATTGTCGCATGATGAAATGTTGCATGGTGAATATAAAATCCATTTGATCTGTAAATTCTCGGTAGTCAAGTATGGACTGAGGAACAAAATTGCATCATAGGGTGGTGAGTGCAATGCGTGGAAGAAAACATAGTACGTATGATGAGAATAAATTACCATGTGATGCATAGTATGTGCAAATGTGTGGTACATAAAATGCGACACTAAAGTTATATGATACGTGATGTAGTAATGTAGAATGTATGGATGAAATTTAAAGCTAGACTCATATGTAATGTAACTATACAGAGTTATTCCTACCTCTTCAACCTGACTAACAAAGCAAGAAAATAAGAATAAAATGACCTCAAAGATGTGCGGTTTAGCGATACTTGTGGATGTAGACTGGCGGTGTTTCAAGTTGCGCTCTGTGGAAAATTGGTACAAGTTCTTCTCTTGCCAAGAAAACCTACAAATCACAGGCACTATACAAAATAGGATTAGTAATATATAGGGCTGATTTCCTGGCAAAGGCCATTCCCGGGAAGTCAAAGGACTTCCTTGTAAGGGTGTCAATTCACTTTTACAAAATCAAGTGGATTTGAAAACAAAATGTGATATACAATAAATAATGAATGATAAATGTTTGACAATTGTTAAGTTTATTACAAGAAAAACAATTAATAAATAATGATAAATGGAAAGAAGAAATGATATGGCTCAAATTCAAAGTCTACGTCTGAATATGAATTCTCATAGAAATATGAATCCTCTTCTTCAGTGTAATCGAAATGTTCTTCTTAAAAGAATTTTGAATTATCTTGTTCAAAAAATTCTAGATCCTCTTCTCTTGATTCGTACAATATTCAAACCAAGCAAGATCAACTTGGATACACTAGACCTCAAAGTATACTTCCCAAAATTCCTCTACACCATCATAGATCTTCTGAGTGAACTCAAAGATGCTTTGCAAACAATCCAAATGGGGTACAGTGGATAGCACACATCTCAAGATCATGAAGGATATCATACTATTCCTAGGACAAAGGATGACGGACAATGGGAAATGAGTATATACTAGTAATCTCGTGACTCGAACTACCTATTGCCATCTAAAATAAGTCATGTTGGATAGAGTGTTAGAAAAAAAGAGATATAATATGATAGATACAAATTATTGCATGAAATTTGATAAAATTTATAGGAAAGCATAAAGAACATGAATCATAGGTGATTACAGTAATCACTGGTGACTGCTATAATCGTTAACAATTGCTGAAAAATGAAAACAAATTGATTAAAGGAATTATTTGACTGATTAAGCTAATTTTTAAGGCTTTCAGGAGATAATATGATGTGAAATAGATAAACTGACAAGTGAGAATACTTTGATATGGTGTGGAGGTGATAATATGACCTTGATTTGAAATGATGCAAGTAGTTGGACTGCAACTTGCAACTGATGATAGAATGATGATCTGTAAAAACTCCAAAGGTGAATGAAGGATGATTGAGGAGTGTTGGAAGGATGGATGGACAATAGCTCGAACACTCAAGTGCAAAAGCATGCTCTAATCTTAAGTAGAAAGCTGAATATATCAAGAATGCAATTGGATGATCCTTGAAGAGAGACTGAAAAACTTTCTTAAATAATCACCAACGATTGATCAAATTGTTGATGATTTCATCATGTTTGGATTTTTTTTAGCAAATGGTTGAAATGACTTGCTAAATCCATATTTTTGTTTTTAATTTTGAGGGGTGAGTTTGTTAATTTGTTTGGGAATGTGTTGAGTTGGCTGGTGATTATAGAATGAACTACTTTTTGCTAGATTATGTTGGGATTTATCTAGGTTTATAGATAATTTTATTAGGTGTATGGAGGATAATGATAGGAATATAAATGGTTATAATAGGTGGGTTGAGATAAGGGAGTTAGAAGTGGTTCTAGATAGATTTTAGGGAATTTTTAGTATGATTTAGGAAAAATAATTGAATTAACCTAGGTGGTTAGGGTGAATGCAACACATCATTCATTTAATTATTTAATTAAATTGGGATTAATTAGTGGGAGATGTAATGTGTGGAAAAAAATTAAATAAAATATGGGAGGGAAGTGATAAGGGACATTAAGATATATTTAATTAATCGAATAGGAGGGTGCATTGTATAAAATATTTTATTGATTGATTAGATAGAGATGAGGGGTGTAGATTTTTGGTGTCTAAAGTAACCTAGCGTAGTATGTAGAATATATGTGATGCCAAAAATGTGCAGTGTATGATTTGAATATGTTCATGGTTAGCCTAATGATGTATGAAATGTGTAAGATGAATAGAACATGATCTTAAACGTGTAGATGATAGAAGTATTGGGAAACTAGTATAAATGTGTGATGTATGGATGCGTAAATGTCAAAAGCGTGTAGAAAAAACTATAAAATGTGTGGTGTATGACGTGCAATGTGTGAAGGAATGAAAATGTGTAATTCCTATAGTGTGGTGTGTGGGGTTTAGTGTAATAGTAATCCCTCAACAATCAATTATGAACTAAAGCACAAGAGTGCGTCATCGGGTAACAACAGTGCTAGGATGTGTGATTGAGAGATGAAAATGCAAATATTATAGATATGGTGACAACATAAGGTGGGGGGAAAGTAGGTGATATGCCCCCAAGTAAATAGAAATGAATAAACTAACCAATGATAGTGAAAGACGAAGGTCCTCTACCCAATGTCTGTGAGGATGAAAGTGTAGGACCACGATCTAATAGTGGTGATATATTAGACAAACGTTGGGTCGGTGAATTAATCCTATGTGCACGTGATGGATGAATATACAATGAAGATGGAGGTGTATTAAAATATGTTAGAAATGGAGATCTACTTGAGGAGGAGCGTGAGGGAGATGAAAAACCATGTGGAATAAATCAAGGTGGTGATTGATGCTGAGATGTAATGACTATCCTAGGGATATGCCTATGCTAATATGTAGGACTAACGGAATGATTCAGTAGCATAAATGGTACTTGAGTAGGTGAACTACGAGTAGACTGCACTTTGAGTAGCATAGAATGAGACGTGTTAGAAGGGTTAAATGATGCATGAGAAACTGTATGAGGAGACGAAGACAGTGGAGGAGATGGAGGAACACCGTTAATAGAAATGAATTGCACTTTGTGAATGAATTTAAGTCGCAGGTGATTCATAGATATGATAGATTGACAGCGGTGAATCTTATTAAGGCCTAGAAGCAAGTCACATCCCTCAATTTTGTTTCTAACAAGGAAAAGGACAAGCATAGTAAGAGGGTCAAATGTGATGTTGAGCTTAACAACACCAAATGGTTTGTGGAAGGGATACTCAATTTTCGATGGAGAGTAATCGATAGCCCTAAGGAGGGACAGAGAACACACACTAATAGGCCATGAGGGGTCTACTTTATTATTGTTGACAGAGGTCGAGCCGATAGATGCATGGATGTGTAAATGATTAGATGTAAATGTAGTGTGATAATTAGCATTGGAAAAATAAATTACTGGTGGCAAAGCTTCAATGTTAGAAACTAAGAAATTGAGAGCTCCTGATTTTGGAGGTGATACTGCATGATTAGGAGAAGATTATGTGGTATTATTATCACTTTGTTGAGATTAATTATTAGAAATTTTGAGTTTACCTTTGTTTTTGGTTGGGGTAGAGCTAGTAGACTTTGGGAATTTGAGTTTATTGTTATCAATGAGATCTTGGATAATTTTTCAAAGTTCTAGGCATCTATTTGTAGAATTTACCACACAACAATGATAATCACAACAGAATTTTTCATTATAGTTCCTGCCTTTGGGTCGTGATGGGTCTAACTTAAGTGGTGGAAGAAGGGTAATAAGGATTCTGTCAAGAAGTTGCTTTAATATAATATGTGGAGCCATTTGAAGGTTGTTAAATGGGTGTCTAGGTGGTTGTGACTGAATTTGGTTGGAGGGAGTAACTGCATTAACGTTGATTTTAGCATCAGTTTGATTAGATGTAGATGGTTTGAATGGTGCCTTACTTTGAAAACAAGTGGAGGGTGAAGCTTGTTCCTGATACTTAAGCTTGCCTATGGATAAAATTTTAGACTCACGAAGCTTAAGAGTATGACAAAGCTTATCAAATGAAGGAGAGGTCTCAAAGAAAATGCTCTCTTGGAGAGGTGGTAAAATAATATGGATAAAAAGGTCCTAAAGCTTAGAGTCCGTAAGAACATTTTTCATTTTAACGAGATTATTCTTATACCTTAAAATTTAATTAGCTAACTGTTCATGTGATCCTTATTTAAGTTGCGTGAGCTAAGCATAAGAAATCTTAGATCCGATATTTATGGAGAAATGTGTAAGGAAGGCATCATCTAAATGCGTAACTGAAGTGAATGAGTGAACATGTAAGTCATACAACCAATGCATCACATAATCATGGAGACTACAAGGAAAGGTTTTAGCTAAGATAGTATGATCGTCGGAAAAATCTAGACAAGTTACATGAAAGGCTCTAAGATGCTCTTGCGGGTCACCATGCCCATTGAAAATGGGGAACTTAGGGGTAGCAAAACTAGGAGGAATCGAATAAGTACATATGGTAGGTGTAAAGGAGTATGTAATAACAAGGTAGAATCTAAAGATGGAGATTCGTGCGAAGTAACCTATTGTAATTTATGAATTTGAGCTTGAAGATTGTGATAAATACAACTTAAGTCTTGATTGCCAACAGATGAGACTTGCCTTTCATAAGAAACTAAGGGTGGCATAAAATGATTAGTAAGAGTAGGAAAAAAAACCATAATAGTAGAGATAAGTGGAAGAGTGGAAGCAAGAAGTTGAGAGGAAACATCAATTTTCATAGCCACATAAGTATTGAGTTCTAAGAAATTAGTGGCTTCTTCACTATCCACATGCAAAAGTAAGTCTAGATCCTGAGGGTGCATAGTAAGGTGATCATTGATGGCATTAAGGTGACCTTGGGTGAATTCCTCATGAGAGTGAGCCATGGTAAAGGAAAATAAACCCTAGTAAAGAAAAGGAGAGGATCCTAGAAGCGTATATGATCGAATCTGGTTCACCAAAATGATTAACTAAAATTAACTAAGAAGAGGGTACGTTGGTGAATAGTTAATCTAATCTAGGAGGAAATAAACATCGTAAATAAATATACTAAAGCAATATGAACTACTTATATAATTAACTAATGGAAATGAAACCCTAATATGGAAGAAGAAGGTAAGGAAAGAACTCAACTGATAACATATGTTTGTCACAGAGTGTCACAGAGATAACTGGAAAAAATAGGAGCAGGAACAACTATGTTGGGGCCCTGAAAATATTGGATCTAGAAGATCTGAGTGGATTGGGGTGTGTGGAATAAGATTGGGGCACCCATAAGTGCTCTAGTCTGCGAAAATATATGCAATTGGTTCTCTCAAGGTCGGAAGGTGGTCTGAAACCATCGCTGTGTGTCGCATCAGATTTGTTGTCATGCGTTGTATGTTGTCAATAATTCAAGCTGATATAAAGACCTATAAGAAGAGAAAAAGGAAGTCTCAAAACCCTAAAAATAAAGATGCATAATGAATGGTTCAAGATAACCTCAGCTGCCACAACAATGGGCTTATTACTCAAAGTGTTGCACTACATTTCTAACCCAAATGTAGTTATGGTGTGTATGTGGATGTCGTTCCCTAGGTGCTCTCATGTTAGTTGCACTTTATGAAGTACCAAACAATAAATAAATGTAGGAAATGTAATAGCATGTGTGATTGCAATAGAATATAATCCCTCCCCCTATGAAGTGTGATGCATACTTCCTAGCTTATGCCTTGATGATGGAGCTATGTGGATGCTAATGCAATAGATGCATGCAACATTAGATGAGTGATAGTTGTAGATGATGCTAGGTCCATCATTATGGTCTCATAAATTTATATTTATAGGGTTCTCTTAATCTAATTTACATGGCTAACTACCAAAAAGATAAGTATGAAAAATGGCTAGTAAGAGCCCAAAAAATGGTGGGAAAGTAGGAAAAGGACCAAGGTGCCCACGGGCACCCCACTACTACCTTGGGTGCCCCAGTTAAGGCTAAAATGACAAGAAAATGCTGAAAAATACTGGGTATGTGGATAAAAATGTGTGGGAATGCCAAAATAAAAGTAAAATAAGATGGCCAATAGATGAGGGTTAATTAGTACTTTCTTCACTCATGAACCTTCTAAATAATAGTATGAGACTGAAATAAATATTGGTTAAAGTGCATGATTTTTTGACTACAGGAGATAGGTTTTCATATGGTTTAAGAGTGGTCAAGTGTGTTTCCCTCCATCTCTATGTAATTCAAATTTCAAACATGTGTAGTTTTTATGGAGGAAGTAAATTAGGTTGGTAAATGAGTTATAAGGGTGAATTGACTTGGTAAAGAGTAGTTATAGCCAAATAATTCCTTATATGCCATGTCATCATGTATAATTTTTCATGAGTGAGCTATTTGAGGTGTTGTCTAGGATGATTTTGTCATATTTTCATGATTAGTGAGTGGTTGAGTCAAATTAGGAGTTGTTGAGAAATTCTAGGAGTTGGTTTAGGGAGTCTAGAATAGGTAAAATCTATCATTTTGTAAATAATTCAAATGAAGGAGAGATGTAAGATGATATTCCATCATGAATAATTTATGTGTGTGAATTTGGAATAAATTTGCAGTGTTAAGTTGCATTCTTAGTGATTTTTGGTTAGATATGTTTGTGGTTTCCTAGACATGGACAGTACAACTTAGAGGAGTGACAATCTATGTAGTAACATGATTTTTTACCATTTATTGGTAAAAAAAGAGATGGATGAGGACCAAGACAAGGATAATAAAATTTATTTCAGGATTTTAAACCCAAAATTGAGGTTTTTATAGCCAATTATGTGTTTTTGGGCCCTAACTAAGGCATCAATGTAAATCAAGTTCTACCTAGCCAAAATTTGATGAAATTTCATATTGCTAATGGGTTTTTGGTCTATATTAGGTTTTCCACATTTCAAAACTAGATAACACTGTGTAAAGTCTCCATGCACAAGGTGGTTGAAAATTGATCTTGCATGGTCCTATAATTTGACAAAATAAGCCAAAATAAGTTGAGTTGATGTTATTGGAGTTTGAAATTGATAGAGAAGGTCGGTGGAAGGTTTTAGAATGTGTGGAAACTAATTTCAAGTTTTAAATAATATTTTTCCCCTCTGATTGTACATGAATAATCCTAAAACTAGGCCTAATAACAATCCCAAAGCTAGGCCTAATTAAGACTATAAAAGTCCTGAATATAATTGTTTTGTACAAGAAAACCATAGTTCATTTCCTTGTATGTTATATAATTATTTAAGGGGTATCTTAGATGGTTATCAAAATCCCATGATCACCTCTAAATCAAAATTTGTGATGGGAAAATCCTATGGGGAGACCTACTGGCTAGTGGGCTTAAGAGCTACCAATGTACAAAGTGGAGTGAACTTGATCATCGGAATTTTGGGAATCTTGGAATCATTTTATTTTCCTTTTTGCGTTAGGCAAGTGGAGTATTGAATGTGTCTTGTGAATAACAATGCATGGTAGGTTGTAGTAAGAGTTCAAAGCTGAAAAGATAAAGTTGATGCGAGTATGGTTGAGTTAAGAGGGCATCATTTTTGGTATCAAAGCTGGTAAGATATTAGGAAAATAAGTTTTTTTCGTACTCTTCTAATCTAGTTCTTACATATAATTGAATATATTTTTTAAGATTGGTAATTTGATGGTTTCTTAAAGTGGGTGAAGCAAGTGGAAACATTATATAAGGAGTTGCAAATTTTGTTGTTTTAAGCTCTTAGGGAACTAATTTCTTGTATCAATGATCAATTGTAGGGTATAAATGGTTCAAGACAGTTAATACATTAAGAATTAAGATAATAAGAAGCCACGAAAGGCTTAAGAGATATTGTGAAGCTCAATAAGAGCATAGTGGATTTCTCTAGAAGGAAGATCCAATGAGAAAAATTGGATAGTTTACCAAAAGACTAAGATGAAATAGACTTAGGTGAGGTAAGATGGAGTTTGAGAAAGTGATAAGAAAGATGATGGAACTATCCTGGAAGAATAGTGAACTAGATGAGAGACAAGACAAGAGAGAGAAAGGAAAATAAGGTAAAGAGAAGAAGAATACTAAAGAGAAACAAATGAGATAAGAGAGAAGTTGGACTACACTGATGGAGATACTACAAGGGGAATAATACCAAAGTTGTGGTTAGAAAACTGAAAAATATAATAAAATGGCCTATGTAGACAAATCATTTCTAGAAGAATGAGGCATATATTTATTTCCTTAATAAATGAATAGTAAAATAAGCTAATATCCCAAAGAGACATGGAGAAAGAAGAGGTTAAAGGCAGAGGAAGGTATGAAGATCAATACTTAGAGGAAGAACAAGAAATATTCATTTGTGAACTAGAGGAAGGACTAATGTTCGATAAAAAAAGATATGGAAGAGAGACAATATGAGATTATCATAAAATACATAAGTAGTTTGGACAAGTATGAAGGAGAGATGTCAATCTTGAGAGACATCAAGAGGGGAAGATAAGCCTCTAATTTTTCAATCTAATTATTATTTTGAGTATGTGTTTGCAGGTCTTGAATAACATGAAGTTGAACAAGTATAAGAAGATGATATAAAGGAGGAAGAGGCAGTGATTGTATCTTGAAGAAAAATGCAAAGCATGTAAGGATTATATACCTCAAGTAGAGAAGGAAGAAAAACAACATGGAAGGTGTTCAAGAATCTTCAAAATAGAGGTGATAATCAACATGAAAGATGTTGCTTCTCAATATTAATGGAGGAAAAAATTAGTTTGCAAGATGGAGAAGTGAAGGAATTAGATGTACAAGGAGTACATGGTTAATGATAAACATCTCAAGAATGTGAATTTTTAGGTTTTAAAGGAGCAAGATAACTCAAGGGAAAGCAATATATTCTAAGAAATGGTATGATTTACATGAAGACGATCGCAAGAAGAACTTAAAAGTTCAGTTTTCTACACCTGACAAGAGATAAAATTTGTAAGCACATGATATAAGAACAATATCTAGAATCAATGGATATGATGAAGGAGTCCGCTCAAACATAAGATAAATGAAGAGGTTGAAGAGAGAATGAGTAGATTAACAGTTATTTGAGGAAGGAAGGTTAAAGAGAGATAAAGAAAAGTTGGATTTTTAGAACCAAGGCAACATATGGTAGGTTATGGACGAAGACATTGGAATATATATCCTTCCAAGGACCATGTATCAACATGAAGAGAATTTGAAGGGCCATAAAGGAGAAAAGTAAGATAAGGAGAAGGACAAATAAAGGCTTCGAACAAGCAAATTATATATTAGGAATTGTACAAGCTCACGTTTTTATTCTAACATGTTATGACCATGATGGATATGCATGTGTATGGTGCTTGAAGACAGAAGAAATTCTATGAATAAGGTGAGATAGGAGTAAGAAGAAGGTAATTTCAGTATAAACTAGAAGTAAAATGGAACAATGAAGACTTGTCAAGTTCTCATGAAGCTTGACACCAATGGTGAAACAGTGATGGAAAATGATCAAAGTTTAGTTAATCTTCATTCCATGAAAATCATGTTGGATTGAGAGATCACAATAATTTTGGTCAAAATATCAAGTTAAAGATAAAGAATATTTGTCATGCATTTCCTTATTAAATTTCCATGGGAGTCTAGTATCTTATGAAGTCCAAAAGAGCTTTGGAAAGGATGTTATGTTAGTTTACAATCAAGATAGATGGCAAGTTGACAATTCTGTAGTAAACAAGAAGTCTTTGAAACCATTTTGAATGATTGGAAAATGAAAGTTGCAGGTAGAGATTTTAAAGGACCATAAAGAGTGTCATAATGAGATAGAGAGGTTATTAACACCTTGTCCATGTAAGTAAATTGAGTTAGTATTGTCACTAGCATGGAGTTTCAGTTTGAATCAAGTATGTGAAAAATTATGGATGCATGTGCAGAGAATAATAGAAGAAGCATCTTTATGATTAGTAGTAATGATTTCAGTTCTCAGTGTGTTAAGACAAGAAAAATGGACAAGATAAGGCAAATAGATGGCAAGGAGGAATTGAGAGTGAGCATAAAAAACTTGATGAGGGATTATACATCTAGAAATCTCATGAGAACCTCAAGAAGGTCAAATAACCCATCAAAGAACAATGGTACGTAAAGATGAGTATAAAAGAAATGACAAGGAGATTAAAGGCAAGAGAAGTAATATGGAGAAAGATTCAATTAGAGGTAACAAATTTTCAGTCCTTGAAAGGAAGAAATCAGAAATCAAGAATAAGACAAGGATTTGAGAGGTTTTTAAAAGGAATTGCTTGGTGCATTGACAAAGCCAATAGTGTTGGAAAAACCATTAATCAATTATACACATGTGTAGAGTTGGAAATACATGAAGGAAAATTAAGAAATGGGACTCAAGATTTATTAAAATTTGAAGAATTATTTCTAAAGGAGCTCAAGAACAACTCAAAGGAAGTAGGAAAAATAATGATGGTTTAAGAGAGATTCTTACAAAGGCACCTACAGAGGATGGAAGACATAAAGGAGTCAAGACACTCATTGATGAGCCTAAGGAAGAATCAACAAGAAAAATGCAAAAACATAGGTACAGTAAGTTAGGAAATGCAAAATTGTGTGATAATTGTTCTTAAGGGTAGAAAACTAGTGTATGAAGAGACAGGCTAAGGATATTCTTAGCATGATCAATGAAGAATGACAATGCTAATGTTTTGAGATCACTAAAAAATGTAGAGGAAGGAGTAATTCAAGTGAAGGATTATGATGAGCATTTAGAAGTTGTGTTATGACAATGGATCTTGTGAGAACACAAAAGAGTGGACTAATGTAGAGCAGTGGAGAAAAGGGGATGGTGAAGAAGTGATTTTATATAATGTGTTTTTTGCACGTGTAGGTACAACTGGAGAAGGTTTGAAAACAAGTAAAAAGAGGATTTTCAAGAAATAATGTTGATCGTTTGAAGAACATGCCAAAACATATCCAATCCTTATCATTCCAAAGAATACCATGTGATCCAAGAAAATATGAAGATCAAAAAAAGGAAAGAAAGGTGAAGCAAATAAATAATAGATATGGAGAAATCCTAAACAAGTAGTAAAAAGACCAAGAAGAAACAAGAAAATATGGAAATTCATGAGCAGAAACCCATGAAAAGTTTCAAGTGTGGTAATTTGATGCATATGATCATAGGCTCAAAACCAATCAAGTGACTTAGGAGATAGGTTGTGATGTAGGAGCATCAACTTCCTAGTTTGTATATAGGTCAATATCATCAATTTTGGCTTCTTAGGTGTGTTGTCAAGTCTTGGGGGTCTTTTAGAGTTGTTTTGGCGTGTTAGGTTTGAATAAGGCCTTCCCAATTTCAAATTGGGTCATTTCCCTCCAAAAATCTAAATTGAACCCTTGGAGGAAATTTTTGTATGTAATTGGTGTATAATTACCTTCTTAGAGCATTTAAATGAGGTGGAAGCTTTCAATTTTTCATATCTAGCTCTAGAAGTCTTACTTAGGTATTAATTAGTGGATTAGTGCTTAGAACCTAGAGTGTTAGTGTTACAGAAATATTGTGTAACATTATTATATTAGTCTGTGCAAATAATGAGTTGTCTTGTACAACTCAGAGATAAAGAATGGTTGAGTGAATAATGGGATAGTTGAGTGATCTTAGGAGTGTGTTGAGATGTTGTAGGAGAGTTAATATGGATTGATGTTAAATCCTTCATTATATGATCAAAGAAAGCTATATATGTAATACTTCTATATTAAATAGTGATCCCGAATGTTTTCAATGTATTGTTACCTGGTTTTCCATGCTTAAACTCTGATCAATTTAACAATTAGGCCAAACTAGCCTTTCTAATAATGTAAGAAAAGACTAAATTAAGACAAAAGAGGACTCTATTGGGAAAGAAACATTTATAATATTTAAGAAGGCATATTTAAAGCCTTGGTAACCATTTTATAAACCATCATCTGGATGGTCATTGAAGAGAAGAAGAACTTGGGAAAGGTTGTGGTTGGATACTTGTGTGTACACAGTTTTCATATATTTCCATTGTTTTTTTATGGTTTTATTAATAAATGAACTACTGTGCATGTAACCAAAGGAGATTTATTAATGGTAAGAGGTATTTTTGAGTATTTTCTTTAATATACTTGAAGTTTTCACTATTTTGTGTGTATCATAGTTAGATTGCATTGATCAAACCTGCAATAATAAGGAGGAAGTCATTTTGGCTACAGTGGTGCTTGATGACAGGAAACTGTACGTACCCAAAATTGTAGGGTATTGTACTGCTGAAACGTTGTTACGCATGCCCCAATGATGATACAGGTCACCTCGCAAGGTGTTGAGGGTCCAGAGAAGCTCACAAAGTATATGTTAGCATCCCAAACACTTTATCCAAGTTCCTCATGCCTTGTTTTATCCCTCGCCCCCACTTTTTTTTAGCACTTTGACCTTTAGTGACGAAACCACTGCCCTGGAAGGGTGGCAGTCCTGTAACCACCTCCCTGATTAGGGCGGCGGAGCAGGGCAGAGGTCCTTCACGCATTTTCCAACACGATCTTTTGATCATGACTTACATATTTTCAACTTTTACCAGCTTTTCTCCACCGCCTTGGCTCGCATTAGTGTTTTGTGTCCCCTAGAATAGTGTTTCTCCATTGTTTAATGGTAAAAGAGTTCCATTTCAAGTTACCCTTTGGTGAATGTGAAATCTATAAATAGCCAACTAGTTTTCAAGCAAATGGCCCCTCAACTTCTCATTTTTCATTGTTTAAGTCTGTCAATTTCTTGTTAGAATCTCATTTTGTTCTCATATTTGCATCCATGCTAGTTTTCCTTGTTGTTGGAAGCCATTTGATCTTCTTACTTCAGTCTTGTTCATTACTATCCGTAAAAATTAGTCTAGAGCAGAGTAGTGTCCGTTTTAGATTGAATTCATTAGAGTTGTAGGTTGTGTTCTTCACAGAAGGTAGATTCTAGAATCTTTCGGTACCCTTGTGTTATTTTCCCGCAATAAATCCTGCTAGGAATTGCATACGCCAAGCTCTGTCACTTGCGCTATCCCTCTCCTACTCGCATTGTATTCAGTCTATATCCATAGCTGCCATTGTTCAAAGTACCTTCTTATGTTGATGCTAGCATATACACGCTCTTCTGGATTCACGTGAGCACGAAATAACAAGGAGATCATTCTGAGGGGACAAAGTCATACACTACTGGATTCGCCACTGTTCTGCAAATTCTAGGTTTTATCTGTCAAAGTTCTAGTTAAAATATATCAAATAGAGTAGTGAAATATTTCATTTTAGTTAAATTTCATTCTCAATATTGCCAGGGAAGCTGTGGAGATTGATAGTTTCTAAGAAGCTATGATTCATTCCTCACTTCTGAGGTAGGATCGAGAATCTTTCAATTAAGTTAATCAGCTATCTAGTTATCTAGTTTGTTTTAATTTTGTTATTAGATTAGTTGTCATTTTCTAAATATATTAGATTAGTTTCTCTTTCATTTCCATTCAAAATCTTATCAAAAATACAAAAATAGAGGAATATATATATATATATATATATATGTTGCAGATATATCTCACATAGTTAGTTTATTTCATTTCAATTAGGCTTATATTGATCTTGTATGACAATCACGGGACCTAGGGAGCCTAGGGAATACATTTTTTAGCCAATCGTGCCTCAACCAAATACTATTGCAGCAATAACTGACATAGACCAAATCTCAGAATTCAGGTCTTCCAAACAACAACAGACCTACAAGAAATCAGCTCACAGTTAAGGGGATTAAACATAGAAGACGGAAAAGCACACACATTTTGGTCAAATCAGACAAATTATAGATTGCCTTGATAGATATCCATATGACTATAAAAGGACCTGAAAGAGGGCAAACATTTGGTTGTGATCCACTAGTCCCACAGCCAGACACAGAAGACCTCCTCGTTGATATAGACACTAGCTTACGTATCCAAGTTGCCAGAACACCTTAGGTACTCCAAGAAAATCATGCAACTTCTAGTTCTAAACATGGAGGCCGAAAAGGCATATGACTACTAGATACTCGAAATTAAGAATTGATTCTTCACATGACTATAGGAGGTCCACAACAACCATGAACTTACGGTTGTGATCCACAGGTCCCATAACCCAACAGGCCTACAAATCAATCCAATGTTGACGCTGGTTTGCAAACATTAGTGTTTAGATCCTCTCCACCCCCACCAGACATTATCACACAACTATCATTATTAAACGTAGCAGCCAATCAAGCTAAAGATTTTTGGACTAGACCAGAGAATCGTCCATAAAACACCAAAAGATCCACTGCATATTTAGCCATTCCATTTTCATGACCTTGTCAAGAGACATATACAAAGCACCCACAGGTTATCTTCCACGTATTCCATAACCCATAGATCAGATCACAGTAGAGCTCGATATTGATTGGAGCCTTCGAGCAGTTATCCTCACCGAACAATCTATCACACCGGTTCAGGTTAGGAGGGCCTGTTTTTGCCTTAGATTCACATATCCCGCCATTGCGTGGTGAAGACATAAGATTACCTAACTAGTTTATCTGCATCCCACGTGTATTCCATCCCTACCAACTATCTCAGCACGACCTCAAGAGGTCAAGTGCGAGGAAGAGTCACTTGTAGATTCCCATGCTCACATGTCACTTTTCCATCGTACAAAATTGGTGAACACGATGTGAAACAAACTAGTTTTCCTCTTTCTATTCTTTCATCCACCTTCACTCTTTCCCATTATTCTGCGAGTATTCATATACCCCCCAAATATGTCAGGATACGATGCATATGGCAAACCTCTCCTAGGTCTTGAAGCATACTACGATTAACTAAATAGACAACCATCACCCTCGCTCTCAGCATGGGGTGACAACTATTCAACTAACTGATTTTCAACACAAACTCCACCTCAAAGGACTAGACATAGTTCTTCTTTCCAAATAGAGGAGTTGGATTAGCTCACTCAAACATAACAAACAGAGCCTTCAAGCTCAAATAATATGACACTCACTAGAGAATTTGATTCATCTCCTCAGGTGTTGCTTAGACTACAAATTAGTAGACAGTCAGATCCATATCTGTTGTTAGATGACGAATACTTAGCACATTATGCTAGGAGTGAACAACACTCTCAAAATATGTACCCGTCTATAGGAGGTTTACAAACACAAACCGAGGTCTCATTCCGAGAAAACACCCCCATCCCTCCACCTATAGGAAATGCCCTCGGTGAAACTTGGCAGGGCACCGATCAATTCATAGTTGGGTACCATATGCCTATACAACCTCAACAAACACCACTAAGGAAAAATACCGTATCTTCACCAAACGAGGTCATCTTAGCCTTAGTCGAGAAAGTTAGAGGGTTGGAACTTGCTCAAGCAAGTCAAAATTTGTAATTCATGCAGGTAAGAAATTCCAATCCTCCACATCATCCTAGCCAAGTAGACCTCCTCACAGGAATAGGCATGTTGGGCATGCCTCCTCAGTATTCACAACAAACACCAACTAGAACCGCATTTTCTAACGCCGCTCCGGTGGAAAATATGATACCTCCCAGTTTAGTACAAAATAATCTATTCCTGGGCAATGCTCCTCCATACTTAAACATGTATTCCAAATCACCACAGGGAGATATGTTCTCTTCTCCTGGCATATTCACTCAACCATAGGGATTCCTTTATGCCCCTATAAATACATATGCTACGCCATATCAAGAACCCATTCCAACTCCACCCCCTTAACAAACACCATCAATGGTCAAAAACTATGCAATAGGAACTTATTCAAATATTTGAAAGAACCTTTGGACTTCACTATACAAAGCATCATGCTTCCAAGACCTCTCCCTGATCTACCATAGTACAAAGGAGAGGGAGACCCGAATGCACATATTAAGGCCTACGCCACAGCCATTCAAGAACTACTCCCTTGGGATGGAGTTGTTTCTAAAATATTCCCCAAAACTTTAGAGGGTATTGCCCTCGATTGGTATTACAGAATACCTGAAGCCTCAATACATTCATTTAAACAACTCATTTCAGATTTCATCAAGGTGTTTGACATGAACAAATTGTTGAGAACGGGAATCAGGGAATTCTTGCATATTAAACAAGAGCACAATGAATCTGTTGCTCATTTCATCCAAAGATGGTGTACTGTCCTCTATTCTTCAACAAGTGCTCCAAACATGGATCAGATGGAAATATGAGATTTATTCCTTCATCCTCTCAGCAGAGAGATAAAGGAAGAAGTCTAGAAATACCCACTAAGAACTTGTGATGAAGTACTCGAGAACGCTCTCTGAATAGATCAAGCAACAATAGATAGCGGTTGCAAGACATATGGAACAAATGGGAGGTTAATCATCCCCAACCAAAACACTACGACTTATCCTACTACCACAAACGCCAATCAAGGACCTAAAACCCTTAACAAAAACCGCGGAGTGACAAGAGATGGAGTGACTAACCAAACTAAAAAAGAAAATGTTGTAAATGTTCCACCACCAGTTAACAACCAACGAAACAACAATTTCACCCCAATGATCAACTCAGTGGATTTTAATCGTCCCCAATGACAACAACAACAACAATAACAGCAACGGCAGATCCAGACACAGGGTCCAAGTCAAAACTCAACTGGATATCAAAACCAAAGACAACAAACACAAAGCTTTAATCCTAATAGTCAACAGTTCAATCAGAATTTTGGACCACAACACATGCCAAACCAACAACCTAGGAATTATAATCCCAACTCATATTGTGATTTCCACAAAATTCGAGGCCATGACACTAGGACTTGCCGCGATTACAATAAGTTCATGCAACATTTTCCAGAAGAACAAAGACAACTCTTCATAGATATGTTCTTAACAGATTATGTGACACCGATGCCACATACTGTCATAGGGGCAGTTTCCCCTTAGAATGCACCTCTTAAGATCTTCAAAGATCCACTTCCAAATCACAATAGCAATAATAAATTAAATCCAAATGGGACGAACAAAGGTGTAATGACAGGAAATAATGATCATGAAGCCTCAACTTCACTAAATCCACCTGTCGCACCACAATTGGGAAATTAGCCACGAACCAAGATAGTTGGTCTAGTGGAGTTAGATATTGAGCTGCACGTAGAAGCCATAACAAGAACACGAGAATATTCTTCTCAACCAAATCCAATCTATCCACTAGAACCAGATAACATTCAACAAACATTGGTAAAACTCGTGGGTGCTTATGATTTAATTAATGACTTAACAAAGACCTCTCTCACATCTCCTTTTTGGACTTATTGAAAAATTCTCCTACCCATAGGGTTGTTCTTTTAGAAGCACTAGGTCTGGGTCATTTAATTAACATCACTCCACCTCTCGAAACACAAGTAAACCATATAGACTTCGATATCCACCCTCCAGGGCAGCCAGATAGGGATACCGAGTTTATATTTGACATAAAAAAATTCCAACATATGCTGAAATTGCACGCAAAGGTGATCCAACCCTTCATTTACAGGTGTGGGTTTATAATAATTATGTTAAACGCGCAATGGAGGATGATGGGGCAGCAGTTAACATTGTCCCCTTCTCTTTCCTTCAAAAGCTAGGATATGGAGAAACAAATTGTTCCACAACAATAAATATGCTTAGAGGTTATGACAGCCTTAAAGCTACTTCAATTGGGACTATAATATTACCAGTCACCTTAGGACCCAAGAAAATCCTCACCGAGTTTTATATCATAGATCAAGAAACCAACTATAATATGATCCTTAGTCGACCATGGATACATTGCATGAAAGCAATCCCCTCTATGTTATTCCAAGAAATAAGATTCTTACACCTAGGAAAGATATTCGTAGCAAAAGGTGACCCAAAACCATTTGACATACACCTAACAGACCTAAAGAAAAGACCAGGCGTTCACTCTGAGTTTGAACTCCCAACAAACCAATTGACTCAAAACCAGAAGAAAAATTAATACCTACAACAAAAATAGAAATTACAAACCTAGTCAAGGGCATCCCAGCCCTCAAGGATGAAGCTAACGTTATAGAAACAGTGTGATTAGGAACTAATGCAAAAATTGTCGAGTTACTGGAACAAGATCTACCAATTTTCCTACCATTTGATTCTATAGGTATGGGACGTACCCTAGGAGTTGGTTCTCTTACAGCAGAGGAACTTTGCATGGTAGAAGTAACCGAAACAAAAGAAACATACACAAAGAATGTCCCAGCATCCATTTTTCCTAGTAAGTATTGGACTCTCCATTTTGATGGAGCTAGATGTCACTATGGAGCCGGGGCAAGTGTGATCTTTACTTCTCCTGAGGGAAAGATCCTACCTTTTGCTTTTAAGTTGAAATTTGAATGTACGAACAATGGCGCTTAGTATGAAGCCCTCCTCCTTGGCCTCATCATAGCCAAAAGGATTGGTGTCAATAACATCAGAGTATTAGGAGACTCGCAACTAGTTGCAAACCAAGTCTCTAAAGTATATGAGACTAAAGCTAAGCACTTATAGCTCTATGAAATAGCGGTATTAGATCTAAGCGAAAGATTCGACTTCATATCCATTGAGGCAATCCCACAAGAACAAAACCTTCTCACAGATTCAATAGCAACCTCAGCTTCACATTTTACCCCAAGTAATGAGTTGGAAGATACAAGTTTCAAAGTATCATTTCGCACTGAACCATTGGTGAAGAAAATGTCAACAAACCCTCTGCTAACACATATAGCTAAGAATGAATCTCCTATCTTACATCATGTTGATAGTGAAAAAGTCACTCTCAAATATCTAAACACCTATGCCGAGCTACACCTTGCTCACCCTATAGTTGATATTTCCCTAATACCACACTCCTATTCCTACTTTGGAAATCCCACTGTGGAGTCTCCTCCATAGAAGGATCTCGATATCTACGAGATAGAAAACGGAGAAAGCTTGGAACTACCTCCAGCCCCACCTGAATTTGAAGAAGGTAACACTTCTTTGATAGAAGAAACCATTGACATAAACATTGGAACGGAGGAAGAACCAAGAATTTTGAAGTTAGGCTCCTCGCTAACTCCGGAAGAAATAGAGACACACACCTGAATCCTCAAAGAACACCAAAAGGCTTTTGCATTTAATTATAAATAAATGATAGGTATCGCACCACAATTTGCGGTACATAATCTTGCCACTAAACCAGATGTGAAGCCAATTAAAAAGAAGTCAAGACCAATGAATCCGAAATTGGCTCTCATGGTAAAAGAGGAAGTAATAAAACTTCTCCAAGTAGGATTCATCAAACCAGTCGATTATTCACAATGGGTGTCTAATATTGTCCCCGTTCTCAAGAAGAATGGGAAGATATGCATCTGCATAGATTTTCAGGATATTAACAAAGCTTGTACCAAGGATGATTTCCCATTACCATCCATTGATGTCATCGTTGACGCAACAGGTGGATTTGAGCTTTTGTCTCTCATGGATGGGTTCTCGGGATATAATCAAATCAAAATATCCGAACAAGACCAAGCCAAAACCACATTTATAACTCCCTGGGGAAATTATTGTTATGTTGTCATGCCATTTGGTCTTAAGAATGCCGTTGCTGCATATCAACAGGTAATGACGTACATATTCCATGATCTTATCCATAAAATTGTGGAATCATATGTGGATGACTTATTGGCCAAGGCTAAGAAGCGCTGTGATCACTCGAAGGTGCTCCGTATCATCCTCTCATGATTAATTAAGTATGGTGTCACATTAAACTCGGAGAAGTGCGTTTTTGGTGTAACAGGAGGCAAACTTCTAGGATACATTATATCTTCACCAGGGATTGATGTTGATCTGGCCAAAATACGGGCTATTCTTGAAATGATCCCACCTTCGGATGAATCTGAAATTAGGTCATTTCTTGGGAAACTCGGTGCAATCTGAAGGTTTATCCCAGATTTAAGCTTTGCAATTCATCTAATCAACAATCTACTCAAGAAAGATTATAGTATCAATTGGACTGAAGACTGCAATGAGGCTTTCAAAGTAGTTAAGCGCTTCTTGTTGTCACCACCCATGTTAATGCCTCCCAAGCTAGACCGCCCTTTGATCCTGTTGTACACTCAAAATTCCCCCTGCTCTGAAGAAGGTGAACTTTCGAAATTTCGAGTTTAAGTGTCTTTTCTGTCAAGCTAGTAGTAGGAGAAAAGTCATGAAATTGAAAAAATCTATGTTTTGGGTCATTTTGTATGTATTTCGGGCCTGTCGGACATTTTTGTCCCGCCTGTCCCAAGTTCAAAAGTGCGCTCTGTTCCCCGATCGGCTGAAATCCCCGAAGTTGTTCCATTTTCGGGCCTGTCAGACATTTTTGTCCCGCCTGTCCCAAGTTCAAAAGTGCGCTTTGTTCCCCGATCGGCCGAAATCCCCGAACCGCGTACTTCGCTATTTTATGTTCCAAGTGTCCCAAACTTTCCGTGCGAGCTGTTCCATTTTCGGCCGAACCGCCTGAACTGCGTACTCCGGAACTTTTCGTCCCAAATGTCCCAAGTTCAAATGGGCCTTTTGTTCCATTTTCGGCCGAAACACCCAAACCGCGTACTTCGCTCTTTCATGTCCCAAATGTCCCAAGTCAAAAAAGTGCAAGTTGTTCCATTTTCGGCCGAAGCACCCGAACCACGTACTTCGCGCGTTTTCGTCCCAAATGTCCCAAAATGCATTTGTGCGTCTTCTCCTTGTTTCGCCCGAATCGGCCGAGCCGCGTGCTTCGCGCATTCGCGTCTCACATGTCCCAAATGAACCAAATGCCATCCATACTTAGTTTTTCCCGCTCTACCCGAATATGCTATTTTTCAAACTAAATATGAATTTAAGTTGCGGCTCTGATACTATCAATCTGAAGACCAAATTCCAAGGACAGCGGGCAGAAGGATGAAGTTTTCAAGACACTGGTCATCTCTATTTTCAAAGACATACGCTGTCATCTTTAGAATGAGACTTCTGAGACATAGCTGAGGCGTCAAAAGAGTTTCAGGCAGCGGATTCTGAAGTTAGTGGGTCCCTCCAAGTGACTGGCCACCTGTCTTCTTCTCCTCATTCTTTTCTCTTCTTCCATTTCTTTTGCCGTTTTCTTTGTAACGGGTTGAGGTACTGCGATAGGCGGTCTTTAACTATTCTTGGTTAAAGAAACGGTTACGAAGAGTAACTGATTTATAAGTTATATAATGGCCTTCTTCACGCCATTCAAAAAAAAGGAAGAACTTGGCTTATTTTCTAAAAAGTGTAAATAGATTATAAAGAAATCAATACAGAAGGACTTTCCATTCTTTGTCTATCTGATCTCTGTTATTCCTAAGCTTTCATTTATTTTCTTTGTGAAGATCATTTGTCTCAAGTTTGTTATTCTTACCGATCGTATACTCTTCAACTTTGCAAGCCTGGTGATCTTATATAACCAAGAAGGAACTTTGTGTCCTTGATTAATGAATCTGTGTTATGTTAAGAAACTTTTTGTTCTAGCAGATGTTATTTACAGAACTTTGTGTCTTTGAATTCCATCTTATTTATCCAATACAAATGATCTTGTTTCAATTCACTGTGACTTTTTCATACATAAAGAATTACTCTGATATCTATAATTCTGCATGTTGCCTTTCTGCTCTTTCCCGTACTCTTTTTCCTCAGTCCTTTTGTAATTGATGATCTTCATAGAAAACACTTTCGTAATATCCAAGTTTAACCAACAAATCATGTCTTGTACATTTGTAAATAATTTCGTTTCTGAATAAGGGAACCTCTCCCATTAAAGAGGAGGGACTTCTTGTCCCCTGACTGTTGCTCTTCTTAAAAGTCCTATCTGACGACCAACAGTTTTTGGCTCCTTTTGGGGATGACTTGACATGAATTCAAGGAATGAGGCAAGGCAAGAACTTAGACAAACTCAGGGGAAGCAGACCAGTACCTTATCCATTGGGCAACGGAGTCAAAAAGTAGATCAATACAGAGGACAACACACCAAAACAAAAAGGAAGACAAGCAAAAACGTTGTACAGAATATACAAGGGACTTCCTAATCACCTAGGACTTGAACAACTTGAGATACTGCCCACTGTAAGGAAGTGGTAAAGAAGAACCATCCATGTAATCAAGATAGAAAGAATTCTCACCAGCAAAGTGCTTGATCTTGAAGGGTCCGAGCCACAGGGAATCAAACTTTCCATGGCTGCCACGAGGTTCATGTCTTTTGTCCCATAACAGCGCGGTGTCTCCAACTTGGAAATATCTGAACCTAGCTTTCTTGTCAAACAGGACCTTTACCTTCTGCTGGTGAACAAATATCCGATCAGCAACCTCTAATCTGTCCTCATTCAGTTTGTGCAGGTACATAATTCTCTTGTCCAAAGCATCTCTGAAACTAGTATCCTCAATGGCCTTCATTAGGTGCAAGGCTGACAATTCCACTGTCACTGGCAATTGAGCTTCAACTCCATACACCACTTGAAAAGGAGACGTTCCAATAGCTCTCTTTGGTGTAATCCTGTCTGCCCAAAGAGCATCATAGAGCTTCTTGTGCCAGTTTCGTTGAGACTCATTTACTAATTTTCTTATAATAGTCACCAAATTTTTGTTAGTGGATTCAGCTTGCCCATTTCCCTAAGGGTAGTAATCTGAAGAGTGAGCCAAAGAAATGCCATACCCATAGCAGAAGTCCATTATCTTAGTAGAAGAGAAATTCGAGGCATTATCTGTTACAATCTTGTTAGGTACACCATACCTTACCAAGATGTTCTCTTTGATGAAGCTGCATACCACTTCAGAAGTAGTGCTCTTGACTGGAATAGCTTCCACCCATTTGGTGAAGTAGTCCGTGGCAGTTAGTACATGAGTGTGACCAGCACTAGAAGCAGGATTAAGTGTACCAATGAAGTCCAAACCCCACTGTTGAAATGGTTCCTCAATCACAACTGGCTTGAGAGGCAAAGAAGCCAATTTAGGTCTTCCCACAAAGGTCTGACAAGCCTCACATTTATCCACCCACTTGGATGCATCTCTGAACAAGGAAGGCCAGTAGTATCCTCCACAGAGTATCTTATGAGCTGCAACCATTGATGAATAGTGCCCTCCACATGCCTGATCGTGAAAAGCTGAGAGCAACTTCCTCTGTTGTTCCTTGTCCACACACTTCAAAAATCTCCCATCTAACCCACGCTTGAACAAAGCATTTTCCCATAATACATATTGCGTTGACCTCAATTTAACAGTCCTCTTTTCTTTGGTAGTTAAATGAGAGGGGCATTCCCCATAGGTGAGAAAATGGGCGATGTCAACATACCATTCATCAACTGAGCTAAGGAACAGAATGGTAGGAATGTCAGCTTTCTCCTCCAGCAACTCATGTTTAGCTCCTTCAGCAATGAGTTCACAAAGGCCTTTTCCACGAACCAGCTTGGTTGGTTTGATGTCAATGTCATACTCTTGGACCTTAGCAACCCAGTTCCCTCTCTTAGATCCAAATTCTTGCTGTGTGAGAATTGACTTAACAGTTGTATCCGGGACCAATACCATGGAATGAGAGTTGAGGATGTAAAAGCGAAACTGCTTGACAGCTTTAACCACTGCAAAAGCATGCTTCTCCATCATAGTATATTTCAACTCATGATCTTTCAGAATATAGCTCATGAACGCGATTGGTAGCTCATGTTCATTAGAGTCTTCTTGAGTTAAGACAGCAGCCAAGGTATTATCTGTAGCATAGCAATAGATGATGAAATCTTTGCTGAAATCAGGACAGGCCAAAACTGGAGTTTTAGCGATAGCTCTCTTAATACCTTCAAAAGATTCCTTTCCTTCAGAAGACCAACCAAATGTTTGTTTTCCTTTCATCATCTGAGAAATATTCAAGGTTAACTCTGCAAAATCAGGGATGAACCTTCTTAAAAAATTGATCTTACCGAAGAAGGAGTGTACACCCTTCTTACTGGTTGGGAGAGGAATTTGCTGGATGGCTTGAACTCGTTCAGGATCAATCTTAATACCATCCTTGGAGACAATGTGTCCTAATAGCTTTCCTTCATTGACACAAAAGACATATTTTTTAGGGTTCAGAGAGATCCCATGCTCTCTGCATCTTAGCAGAACTGTCTCTAGGTGATCAAAATGATCCGCTCTTGTCTTGGAAAACACTGTCAGGTCATCAAGATATATGACAATACACTTCCCTTTCAAGCTTCCAAAAGCCAGATCCATGGCTCTCTGAAAAGTGGCACCAGCGTTAATGAGCCCAAAAGGCATCCTCTTGTAAGCAAAGGTGCCCCAAGGAGTAGTGAAAGCTATCTTGTGTTGATCTGCAGTATCAACCTCTACCTGATTGTATCCCGAGAATCCATCGAGCATGGATAACATTTCAGACCCTGTAACTGCTTGCAAGACCTGATCCATCATAGGAAAAGGATAATTATCTTTCAAAGACGCCTGATTCAGGTTCTTGAAATCAACACAGATGCGGATCTCACCATTCTTCTTCCTAACAGGCACAATATTTGTAATCCATGTTGAATGGTGAATGGGAAAGATGATTTTAGCCTTCAACAACTTCTGAATTTCCTGAAAGATTGTGTCAGCTATTTTGGGATTGTATTGCCTCTGTTTCTACTTGAAAGGCTTAATTCCGGGCTTAAAAGGAATAGAATGCTGCATATCTTTTGGCCTGAAGGCTTTTAGATCCTCATAAGAATAAGCAAGAACATCCTTATACCTTTTTAAAAGATCAATTGCTTTCTTCCTCTCATCCGCTGTGCAGCATTTTCCAATGTTCACCAGCTTAGGGTCATTAGGACTCCCAATATTGATTTTGTCACACTCAGCTGATTGTTGAGGTCCGGTAGAAGCGCTAGACTTCACATACATGTCATGTTTGTCAAACAGTTCCTCTAAGCTTACCAATCCTTTAGGAATCTTATTCCCCTTGAGTCTAATGCACCCTTCCTGATCTGTTTCTTCCCCTTGAATGACTGCCTTGTCAAATGGCACACTTTCACGAGGCAGGTTGTCACTTCCCTCAAAATACAGTTGTTCAAAATTACCCTTGAGTTCCAGGAAGGAAAGAAAATGTTGATCATCATTGAAAACCTGCCAGTTATTGGTGTTATCAGGTACACTGGGCTGATGGACCATCTCAATGGTGAACTTGTCCTAAGAGAAATTAGGATGAGGGATCAGCAGTGACCCTGAGACAGCTAGTGAATCAGCCCTGCTGTTCTTTTCCCTAGGTACTGCTTCGATAGAGAAAGCATCAAGGAATTCAATGGAATCCCAAACCTAATTCCGGTAATGTTTCAGCGTTCCATTTTTCACTTGAAAAAGGTTTATGACCTGCTTTACTATCAACTCTGCATCACCACGAGCCAGAAGATTCTTTACACCTTGTTCTTTGGCCACTTGCAATCTGAGAATGAGAGCCTCATACTCTGCTGTGTTATTAGTATTCTCGAACTGCAACTTAAATGAAAAGGGGTGTAGGCCTCCTTCAGGTGACACCAGCAGGACACCAGCTCCAGAACCAGCTGAGGAACAACTTCCATCAAACTCTAAAATCCAAACCCCATTAGGATCTTTAGGTGACATTCTGGGAAGTTGGATTTCGTCAGGGGACATAATCATGTAATTACCATGACCCATATCCTCATAGAGTATTTATGCTTTAGGATCATCCGTTTTTTTACACAATATACTCAGATTGCTTCTCAGGCATCAACTTCTTCATTTGTCCATTAACAGGTATAAGTGCATGTGACCAGTCCATTTGGATTTCCCCACCCACATCTTTGCAGAAGTTCCTACTTAGCAACATCCCGTATGAAGGGGGAATATCTGCCACTAAGATGGTAGCCAACACTTTCTTCTCGGGCAAAGCAGCAAAAGCTACTTGTGCATCTTTAATTCTCCCGACCAGGGGCACTTCTTTACTCTCCATGGAGTAACAGGATCCATAAGTGCGTGTGAGGGTTAGGCCTAAAGCATGAGCTACTTTAGCAGGCATTACGTTATCTGAGGCTCCTGAGTCAATGACACAATTACTAAGCCTATGGCCAGCTATAAGAAGTGTTACATAAAATGGTTTAATTTTGTCACCAGGCGATGGTGACAGCAGGTACCAGACTAGGCTGTGGTGTAGAAGAAGGAGTAGGTAAAAGACCTTTAGAGGTGGTCTTGGAATGGGAATTAACAAATTGAATCATCTTGGCAAAAGCTTTGGGATGAGTTTGATAATACTCGGCTTCTGAGATTTGGACCTTGGTCTTTTTCAGGTGATCAACAATATCAAAAGATCCAGAAGTGGACGGGCCATCATCATTCGGTACTCTAGGCTTATCAACTTTAGGAGAAAAAGAAGAAGCAATTTTGGTAGCAGGATTGATAGGACTCACCTTTGGTGCAGACGAAGTAGGGATAGGAGATCCTCTTTTTGCAATCACGGGAATAGTTGTCAACTGCTCCTTGGATTTCTTGATAGGCTGTGTCACTTTCTCCTTCCGACTTGTCTGCTCTCGAGTCATGACAGCGAATGATTCGCTGTTCATGTCCGCTACTACTTCATCATAGTCATCTCCATCATCAATGCCCTCAGTGGTGAAGAAATTGACTCGATATCCCTCAAGTTCATCTGCTTCATCATCAACTTCTCTCACAAACTCTTCACAAGCTTCATTATCTTCATCGTCATCTGGTTCTTCCACCTCGCAGGTTGCATTCACAGGAACCTTAACAGGAGGTCCTTCAAGTGCTAGTCTTGTTTGAGAAGCAGGCAAACGATTCTTGGGCTGGAAATTTCTCCTTGGAACATCTGCATAAGGAGCATGTTGAGCTAATTGTTTCTTTATAGCAATGAGATCATTCGCAAGCTTCTGGACTAACGGATCAGTATTAGGTCTAGGAGTGGAGGAGGAAGAAGCAGCAGACTTAGATTTGGGAGGGTCTCTTCTCAACTTCCCTGACATGATCAAGTCATCCTCGATACTAACAGCGAGAGTTTGATCCTCGACCAATGTTGCGAGATTAGCCCTTCTTAGTGCATAACTAACTTTGGGCGATTGAGCATTTAGGAAGAAACATTTTTGAATTTGATCAACAGGTCAGGTAGGCTGTGGAATTTTATTGATCAATTTGTTGAACCGGGCCACAAATTCTCTCATGGGTTCTGATGAATCTTTCTTTATCTGAGAAATTTGGGCAAGCAAGGCATGCACATCTTCTGCTGGTTTAAAAACGGTTTTCAAACTGAGTTCTCATTGTGCCCCAGTCGGTGATAGCGCCAGCCGGAAGGTGGTAGAACCAATCAGCAACATTATCTTGTAACGTCTCAACAAATAGTCTCACGGAGACGTCTTCATGCTCAACTCCCAGGACTCCACATGCAACAATGAAGGCCGCGATTTGTTCATCCGGATGCACTTTGCCATCGCCTTTGAACTTAGGAAATTTCTTCCGGTTACCTCTAGGTAACTCATGCAAAGGTTGAGGAAGGGCAAGGGGCCCGACACGATGACCCCATGGTAATGGCGCCGTCATTCTTGGAAAAACGGCGTGGAGAGGAACTGCAACACCAGCAAGAATCAAAGCTCGAAGATTAGGGCTAGCTGGCTCTGAAGGAATACCACTCGTAGGACTTCTATCTTGAACAGGTGGAGTGCTTGTCGAATGAGTTCTTCTATCTCTTGTTGAAGGAAAAGGAAAACCCTGCTGCTCCAAAATCTGGAACTGAGAATCTTCAATACCAAGGGCCCTTCTCCCTCGAGTAAAACGCGGAGTCACCAGATCAAAAGATGATCAAAAAATTACAGAACTGGAATGTGATTTTCCCCAGCAGAGTCGCCAAAAACTGTTGGTCATCAGATAGGACTTTTAAGAAGAGCAACAGTCAGGGGACAAGAAGTCCCTCCTCTTTAATGGGAGAGGTTCCCTTATTCAGAAACGAACTTATTTACAAATGTACAAGACATGATTTGTTGGTTAAACTTGGATATTACGAAAGGACTGAGGGAAAAAGAGTACGGGAAAGAGCAGAAAGGCAACATGCAGAATTATAGATATCAGAGTAATTCTTTATGTATGCGAAAGTCACAGTGAATTGAAACAAGATCATTTGTATTGGATGAATAAGATGGAATTCAAAGACACAAAGTTCTGTAAATAACATCTGCTATAACACAAAGTTTCTTAACATAACACAGATTCATTAATCAAGGACACAAAGTTCCTTCTTGGTTATACAAGATCACCAGGCTTGCAAAGTTGAAGAGTATGCGATCGGTAAGACTAACAAACTTGAGACAAATGATCTTCACAAAGAAAATAAATGAAAGCTTAGGAATAACAGAGATCAGATAGACAAAGAATGGAAAGTCCTTCTGTATTGATTTCTTTATAATCTATTTACACTTTTCAGAAAATAAGCCAAGTTCTTCCTTTTTTTTGAATGGCGTGAAGAAAGCCATTATATAACTTATAAATCAATTACTCTTCGTAACCGTTTCTTTAACCAAGAACAGTTAAAGACCGCCTATCGCAGTACCTCAACCCGTTACAAAGAAAATGGCAAAAGAAATGGAAGAAGAGAAAAGAATGAGGAGAAGAAGACAGGTGGCCAGTCACTTGGAGGGACCCACTGACTTCAGAATTTGCTGCCTGAAACTCTTTTGACGCCTCAGCTATGTCTCAGAAGTCTCATTCTAAAGATGACAGCGTATGTCTTTGAAAATAGAGATGACCAGTGTCTTGAAAACTTCATCCTTCTGCCCGCTGTCCTTGGAATTCGGTCTTCAGATTGATAGTATCAGAGCCGCAACTTAAATTCATATTTAGTTTGAAAAACAACATATTCTGGTAGAGCGGGAAAAACTAAGTATGGATGGCATTTGGTTCGTTTGGGACATGTGAGACGTGAATGCGCGAAACACGCGGCTCGGCCGATTCGGGCGAAACAAGGAGAAGACGCACAAATGCATTTTGGGACATTTGGGACGAAAACGCGTGAAGTACGCGGTTCGGGTGCTTCGGCCGAAAATGGAACAACTTGCACTTTTTTGACTTGGGACATTTGGGACATGAAAGAACGAAGTACGCGGTTCGGGTGTTTCGGCCGAAAATGGAACAAAAGGCCCATTTGAACTTGGGACATTTGGGACGAATAGTTCCGGAGTACGCGGTTCGGGCGGTTCGGCCGAAAAATGGGACAGCTCACACGGAAAGTTTGGGACACTTGGAACATAAAAGAGTGAAGTACGCAGTTCGGGGATTTCGGCCGATCAGGGAACAGAGCGCACTTTTGAACTTGGGACAAACATTAAAATTTTCCTCCGTAATTTCTATTTTATTATGTATGTATTAGGAATAGGATGTTGTTAAGTATGATTAGTAGTGGCGTCTGATAGAAGATAATGGCATCCATCAGTACGGTGCCACCAATAAAGTAGAGTACGGTAACAGTCAAAGTACAATAGGAATGTTGTGGTAAAAAGTAAATATTTGTCGTAAGTGGTCCGGTAATGTTAAAATGTCAAAGTTGGGGTAAGTAGAGAAGTAGGGTCTACATGATTAGGAATTAGAAATATTATATTTGTAATAAGGACAAAGAGTGATGTCATAAATATTTTGTGTATTTTATTTGTGGAAAAGTCTAAAAAGGTGGAACCCATGTGAGATGATAAGGTTTATCTTATCTTAGAAGATAAGCCTACATGTAAAGGCAAGAGTTTAGGCATGGAATATGATTGGCCGGAAGAGATTTCCTATCCTATCTTAGAGATAGGGTGGATAAGCCTGAATTCCTATAAATAAAGAGGTCACCTTCCCTCATTTAGCATAGAGGGAAGTAGTGAGAAATATTGTATGAGTAAGTGTGTAAAGGAAGCCATCATTTAGAAGGTGTGTTAAAGAATCCATTGTGAAGTTTCTCCCATAGTTATTGTTGGAAGGCAAGTGAAGTTAGTAACACTTGAAGTACCTCATGGGTGAGATTGTAACAATTTCATGTTGATATTATAATTTACACCTATATTTTTAGATTTTTCATCATTCCTTCGTATCATAGTCTATGGTATTCTTGTGTTATGTTTGTTGTTGTGTTTCAGATTACATCCACCAAACTAAAGGTTGTGCATTAGTAAATAATCATAGCATGAGGAGTTCCCGGTGGAGAATTATCATAGTGCCGGATTGGTGATGACATTTTGGTTCCGTTGCCGGGACCATTCCTCGTTGGTGGATTTTCTGGAGAGATATTCCCACTTAGTCATAAATCATTTGGAGGGTAACCTTGTTTTTATTGTGCCTAGTAGTTACCATGGTAAAGTCACTTTTTACATGCATAGTATTTACCACAGTAACTTTACTTTTTACCGTGAATAGTATTTACCACAGTAACTTCACTTTTTACCGTGAATAGTGTTTACCAGTAACTTCAGTGTTTACCAAGTAAAGTCAGTTTTTACCGCAGTAAGTCAAGTTTTACCATAGTTTACCATGGTCATTCCTATTTTACTGTAGAAAGGTGTAAAGTCACTTTCTATTGTAGTGAGTCCAATTATTTGTGCACATAAGTCTTACTGATTGTACTTGTGAGTTGGTATTTCACTGTGGTTACTTTTAAAAATGGGGAAGATTCCTATTTTTTCAGCCCAATCTAATGAAGATGCTTCCTCTTTCATTCAAGAGTTTAAACGATCTTGCATTTGTAATGGCCTCATAAGAAGGGAACAATGGACTGAATTTTTTCCTACCTTTTTGGATGGTTCAGCTCTTAGGTGGTTTGAAACACTAGGTGATAATGTGAAAAACTCATGGGATTTATTAACTGAAAGTTTTCTTGAAGAATTTGGTGAACAACAGAAATATGCAGATCTCATGATTGATATCACAAAGCTATCCCAAGGAGAGAAGGAGAAGATAAGGGATTATCATGCTCATGTTTCTAGAGCTAAGGAGGAAGCTCGATGCCCAGATCTGGAAGGAAGGATTAGCAGATGGGTTGATGAATGGCGTGGATAATCTCCTCTGTAAGCACTTCATTCTTGGGATGAAGCCAGAGATCAGAAAACGAGTGAAGTATGACCGCCCAGCTACCATTGAACAAGCAAAGGAGATTGCAAGAAGGAAAGAAGAAAGCATGGAAGAGGAGCCCAAAGAAATTGCTGCTAAGGTAGAGCCTACACCAACACCTTTGGTCCAAAATCCACAACCACTCTCGGTGAGCACAAATCTTTTCCCTAGTACATCTACTGAGTATGAAGATCTGCTCAAGAAGATGGGTCAGTTAACTATTAATCTTCTTCAAGGAAAGGAATTTAGTTCTCAGGGAGGAGATAGAGGTCCAAAAAGAAATATAACTGAAGTTGTATGTTATGGTTGTCATAAAAAGGGTCATTATAAGTATAATTGTCCAGATAGAGCTTCTACATCTGGTACAAGAGATAATGATAAAGGAAAAGCACCTGTGAATTCTTTTGATGTAATAGATAGGAGCATAAATAATGAAGCAGATGTGTTTGTAACAAAAAGAAAGAAAGAAAAATATAACCAAGATGGAAATGATCCTAAGAAGATGAAAGGAGAAACTAGTAAGAAACATAGGAGAAGAAAGTTGGGTGTGCAGGATTTTCTAATTTCACAGGGGCAAGGACCATACTCCATCTTAGAAGATCTATCCAAAAGGCCTACAAATATTACATATGGTCAACTTCTGGCTATGTCTTCTGAGAAGAGGCGGGAGCTGCGAAGTGGACTCAATGCTCGATGAAGTAAGGAGGTTGAGGTACCTATTTTGGAGGCAGAGGCGGATCCCTACGCTCCACAAGCTGAGGTATTATGTAATGGTATTTCAATTCATGATGTCTTAGTTGATGGAGGTGCTGCAGTTAATGTAATGACCGAGTCTGTAATGAATATGTTGGGTTTAAAAATTGATCGCCCCTCAACACTTATGTTAAGGTCATTAAATAAGGGAAAAACTAAACCAGAAGGTGTTGTTTCAAATGTGGCAATATCTGTTATGGGTGTTGTATGTGTGGTAGACTTTCAGGTGATGAAAAATGGTACTGTTGCATACCCAATGTTGTTGGGAAGGCCATGGCTAAGGAGAGTTCATGCAAGAAACTACTGGAATGAAGGCTTCATGACACTTGGACGTGGCAGAGAGAGGGTGAAGATAAATGTGATCCCTCGACATCATAAGGCAGAACCTGTGGATTCAAGTGATGAAACTGATGATTGGACATCCTCTGATTACTCTAGTACCAGTGAAGTGGACACAAAAGATGAAGAAAGTGAGGTTGATGTTTCGGTCATGGATATCCTTCCAGTCACACTGACTCATGAACCCATAAGATTATCTGAAGAAGAAATTGTTGATCGTCTCCAACAAATAAATATTGGTGATGTTGTGATGGAGAATGAGAAGGAATCCTACCTCCAGCTCTTTCGAAGGTACATACACCTATTCACTTTTGATTACAAGGAACTCTGTCAAGTAAGTTGGGTAGAACATTCTATTGAGCTGGTAGATGGTGCTAAGCCCATAAAGCAAATGCCATATAGAATGAATCCTAATTTTTCCAAGACTGTAAAAGAAGAAATAGATAAGTTGCTTGATGCAGGATTCATATTTGTTGTGGAGAATTCAGAATGGGTTTCTCCCATTGTGATCTCAATAAAAAAGAATGGGAAACTACGCATTTGTGTTGATTATAGGAAGCTCAATAAGGCAACAAAGAAGGATCATTACCCTCTTCCATTCTCAGATCAGATCTTGGACGAAGTAGCTGGCCAGGAGTGCTATAGTTTTGCTGATGGATATAGTGGATACAACCAAGTTCGTATAGCAGAGAAAGATCAGCTGAAGACCACGTTCACCACTCCTTGGGGAACATTTTGCTTATAGAGTTATGCCTTTTGGGTTGTGTAATGCTCCGGCAACGTTCCAGCACTTGATGAATAGGGTGTTTGAACCCTACATTGGGAACTTCATCAGAGTATTTCTGGATGATTTTTACATCTATGGGAGCAAGATGGACCACCTGCACCAGATGGAGACAACATTTCAAAGGTTAGATGAAGCACAAGCCTCACTAAACCCTACAAAGTGTGTCTTTGGATGTTCTAAAGGTGTTTTGTTAGGGCATGTTGTATCCAGAGATGGTATTGGTACTGATCCTGATAAAGTTTCAAAAATCAAAGAGTTACCATTTCCTATGAATAGAAGTAAGTTGAGATCATTTTTAGGCCATGTGGGTTACTATAGAAGGTTCATCAAGAATTTCTCAAAGATTTCACAGCCACTAACCCAGTTCTTGAAGAAGGATGTTACTTATGAACCAAGAAATAAGGCGCATGAAGCTTTTGAACAACTGAAGGAAGCTTTGGTGTCTTCACCTGTTTTAAAGAATCCAGATTGGAGCAAGCCATTCATTGTGTATATTGATGCCTCAGATGCAGCACTAGGAAGTACTCTGAGCCAAAAGGATGAAAATGGGAATGATCATCTAGTTTACTTTGGGAGCAGACAAATGAGCAGTGCTGAGGTAAATTATACTGTAACTGAAAAAGAGGCTCTAGCTATCATTTTTGCTGTAAAGAAGTTTAGAAATTACTTGCTAGGGCAGAAATTTATAGTTGTAACAGATCATCAGGCTCTAAAATATATTGTAAATAAGCCTAACCCATCAGGGAGGATAGCAAGATGGATAATTTTGCTACAAGAATTTGAATTTGATATTATAGATAGGCCAGGAAAGAAGCATGTCAATGCAGATGCACTCTCTCAAGCCTATGATGGTTTAGGTTCATCTTGTGATGATGATGATTTCCCAGATGCAACATTGTTATCCCTTGACACAATCCCTAGTGAATACATAGATATTTGGAATTATCTGAATGAATTCAAGTTTCCTGATGGTGCCAATGCAAAGACTAAGAGGAAGATTACTCAAGCCAGTCATCCATATTCTATTCTGCATGGAGTATTATTTCAAATAGGACCTGATGGACAGTACAAGAGGGCAGTTGGATGTGATCAAGGGAAGGAGCTGATAGAAGAATTCCACAATGGTACATGTGGAGGACACTTCTCTGGATAACTTACAACAAGAAGGATCTTGGATGCAGGTTATCACTGGCCCACTCTTTTTAGAGATTGTTATAATTATTGTAAGACATGTGATATTTGTCAAACACATGGTAACCGTAAGACTTCATCAGCTCCATTATGCCCTATTCTTCCACTTGGTCCCTTTGAAAAGTGGGGAATAGATATTGTAGGTCCACTTCCAACTACCCCACACCAAAATAAGTATATTGTAGTTGCCACAGATTATTTAACCAAGTGGGTTGAAGCTAGGCCATTGAAAACAGCTTCCATGGATGAAGTGGCAAGGTTCATATATGAACGCATTGTCACCAGATTTGGTTGCCCATTAGAAATTGTAACAGATCAAGGAAGCCACTTCATTAATGAGGTGGTAGAAGCCCTAGTCAACAAGTTTTCTATTAAGCACAGGAAGGAAACAACATACAAGCCAAGCACAAATGGACAGGTGGAACGAACAAATTTTGTGTTGTGTCAAATTCTAGCAAAAGATGCAGCCTTGCAGGTACATAAGTGGGATAAAAGGATTCATGCAGCATTGTGGGCATATAGGGCAACATCAAAGTCAGCAACAGGATACTCCCCATTTCAGTTGGCTTATGGCATTGATCCAGTTCTTCCTATTGAGTTTGATATTCCCACTGTGAGAGTTATGAAAAAGGAAAGGATGGATGAAAGTGATTCAGTAAAAGAAAGGTTGGTGCATCTTCATTTGCTAGAGGAAATGAGGGAAATAGCGAAGGATACAAGCTATAAGAAGAAAATGAAGCAGAAGGAATACTTTGATCAAAAGATCCGTTGGTCTCCATTTCATGTGAATGACTTGGTTCTAGTATATGATTCCAGATACAAAAAAAGAAGGCAGAGAAAATTTCTTCCCAAATGGATGGGGCCCTACAAAATAGCAGTTGTGCATGAAAATGGTACATATCGACTGGAGGAATTGGATGGCACTCCCATTACGAAATGGGTCAACCATGACAAGTTAAAGATTTTCCAAGCACCAGAATAGTCTACTCCGAGGACGGAGTAGAAGCTAGGAAGGGGGAAAATGTCGACATTAAAATTTTCCTCTGTAATTTCTATTTTATTATGTATGTATTAGGAATAGGATGTTGTTAAGTATGATTAGTAGTGGCGTCTGATAGAAGATAATGGCACCATCAGTACGGTGCCGCCAATAAAGTAGAGTATGGTAACAGTCAAAGTACAATAGGAATGTTGTGGTAAAAAGTAAATATTTGTCGTAAGTGGTCCAGTAATGTTAAAATGTCAAAGTTGGGGTAAGTAGAGAAGTAGGGTCTACATGATTAGGAATTAGAAATATTATATTTGTAATAAGGACAAAGAGTGATGTCATAAATATTTTGTGTATTTTATTTGTGGAAAAGTCTAAAAAGGTGGAACCCATGTGAGATGATAAGGTTTATCTTATCTTAGAAGATAAGCCTACATGTAAAGGCAAGAGTTTAGGCATGGAATATGATTGGCCAGAAGAGATTTCCTATCCTATCTTAGAGATAGGGTGGATAAGCCTGAATTCCTATAAATAAAGAGGTCACCTTCCCTCATTTAGCATAGAGGGAAGTAGTGAGAAATATTGTATGAGTAAGTGTGTAAAGGAAGCCATCATTTTGAAGGTGTGTTAAAGAATCCATTGTGAAGTTTCTCCCACAGTTATTGTTGGAAGGCAAGTGAAGTCAGTAACACTTGAAGTACCTCATGGGTGAGATTGTAACAATTTCATGTTGATATTATAATTTACACCTATATTTTCAGATTTTTCATCATTCCTTCATATCATAGTCTATGGTATTCTTGTGTTATGTTTGTTGTTGTGTTTCCAGATTACATCCACCAAACTAAAGGTTGTGCATTAGTAAATAATCATAGCATGAGGAGTTTCCGCTAGATATCTATCATAGTTCCGGATTGGTGATGACAGGTCATTGTCTAAGAAGGCTGGACATTTAATAACCCTAATGGGAGAATTTGAGTTAACATTCATAAACCAAAAATCCATCAAAGGACAAATCATTGCAGACTGGTTAGCTGGCAATCCACTAGATGGAGGTGAACTGGTAGATCTAGAATTTCCTGATGAATGTGTATTCTTTGTCGAAACCAGACCCCCCATCTCTACATGTCCCTGGTATATTGATATCATCAATTTTATCATGGACCATACATACCCAGAAAGTGCCACATCACAACAAAGAAGGTGGTTACATATTATTGCCGCTAAATATGTTATTTTAAACCAAGTGCTCTATCGTAGAGCCTTCGAAGGCATGCTTCTAAGATGCGTCAACATAGAAGAATCCAAGAGGATCCTTCATGAATCCCATAGTGGGATATGCGGAGGCCACTTCGGTGGTCATGCCACCCGCTCGTAAAATACATCGGATGGGCTATTTTTTGCCCACTCTTAAACATGATGTAGTGGAATTTGTATGTAAGTGCCACAAATGTCAAGAATTCTCTCATGAGATTCACATGCCAGCATAATCCCTGCAGCCAATAGCGATGTCGTGGCACTTCTCCACTTGGAGTCTGGACTTAATAGGGAAATTCTCTCCCTCATCAACCGATGGCCATAATTTTATAATCACAGCCATGGAATATTTTACCAAATGGGTGGAGGCCATGCCTCTCACTACTGTACCAGGTTTGGTGATTACCAAATTCATTTTGAACCAAATTATCTACAGGTATGGTGTCCCACAAATCATTATCTCAGATAATGGCACATCCTTTTAGAACGATGAAGTTCATGAGCTATATAGCAAGTTCAAAATAAACCATCACACGGCCTCTCTTTACTACCCTCAAGCCAATGGGTAGGCTGAAGCAACAAACAAAATGTTGAAATCTATTCTCCTCAAAATAGTAAAAGAAAACAAACGAGATTGGCACTTAAAATTCTATACGGCCTTGTGGGCCCACCGAACCTCAATAAAAACACCAATAGGAGCAACCCCTTTCTCCCTGTTATTTGGGGCAGAAGCAGTTCTCCCACTTGAGGTTGAAATACCCAGTCTCTGCATCTCATTACAAGGGATTCTAGATGAAGAAGCTTATAGAGAGGCATGTCTCTCCCAACTAGAAAGCCTAGACGAGGCTAGGTTAAACATCGAATAGTGGCATAGAGCCTATGCTGACCGGATGTGCCAGTAGTATAACAAAAAGGTCTATGAGAGAGAAATATATTAAGGAGATCTAGTTTTAAGACTAGACAGCCGGATCAATAAGAAAATCGGCGAAGGAAGAAAGTTCCGGCCCAAATGGTTGGGCCCATATCGAGTCATGAAGGACTATGGTAATGGTGTGTATCTCTTGTGCACGCTATAGGGTGAGGAATTTAGTGAATCAGTCAATTCCTTACATCTTAAATGGTTTTACGCATGAAGCATCAGCACTATTTATTTATAGCTACATTACATATTCATTTAGATAGGTTCATTTTGTTCACTCGTCTCATAAAATTTGGTGATCAAGGGACTTATTATTAATAAATTCATTACAAACTTCTAATAGTATTGGCAGGAGCTTTCAAATCATACTTCTTCATTTTCATAACATCATCAATTGTTTCAGAATCATTTCATCAATTAAAGCTAGATATGACAAATTCTTAACGGTAGCCATACCAAGGCCTGCATACTCATTCTCACTTTTGGTTTCTTCCTAGGGTAGGTGTCTTGCCTATGGTCTGTTCTAGAAGATTCATGGTGTCACATCTATCCCACATATATATCTCTTTGGAAATAAGAACATACTGACATTTTGCTCAAGTAAGTCAAATATAAATCAAACAAAAAATTTTACTTTTACACATTTCCTTTCCCTACCAACCTTCGGTGTTGAGCTTGCGTCTCTTACTAGTGACGTAGGGTTGGGAAAGGATGGGAATGCCTTTACTCACATATGCCTTATCCATGGTGATAAGCCCATGCTTCCTACTGGTAGCATGGGGCAAGGTGTAGGGGATCTGCTTGATAGAAAACGTTAAAAGTCATAAGCAAATAATTCAAACAAACTTTTGAAATCTTGAGTCAAAATAAATGAATCAGATGTCCAAAATTCCAAAAGAGTTCAAAACCCTGAAAACCAGATTTTGTCAACCAAGTGGCCATCTACAGATCTAAGTCTGGATAAACTGAAAAGCAAGTTGCATTCTAAACTATGGAGTCACTTGAGTAAGATAGATTTATAGCATCCTAATTTGGTTCCACCAACTCTTTGTCTATCTCCCATCATTACCATTTCAACACACCTCATAGCTTGTGCCCTTTTCTAGCTCTCGGTGGTGAGCCCTCTCATCTTATTGGTTGTGTGGAGTTAGGATTGGGGTAAGTTCATCTGCTCATCATACCAGCTCATCATCACATTTTGTCAAAACAATATGAAGTACCAGAAAATTGCTTATAGAAGATAAAGTTCAAGATCACATAGTGTCTGCATCATCATACATCAGCATCATGAAATACGAAAAAAGAAAACATTTTTGATATTTTTTCTCCATTGCATACATTTTGAAAAGCATATAAAAACAAAAATTTTACAAACATCTAATATACATGTGAAAATGAGTCACAAAACTCTAGGTACAAGGAAATCTAAATCCAAAAGGAGATGTATATATATAATCAAGTTTTATGTACAATGCCATCATGCACTAGGCATGGTCAAAATTCTCAATGAGCCCAGAAAATACAGAATGGTCATATAAACAATCTAGCAAGAGTCACTACAAAAAGAGCCAAGTGGCCTCTAAATCCCTATGGGATCCCTCAGAAGGTGCACGATCACGTCTAGGGCTTTGGCTACACTGGCACTCTAAGTGCACTGAGGGTTCACGATCCTGAATAGTAGCTGTAGCCTCGCTATGAGAGCGGATCCTCCTCATCAAGTGCTCTGCAGCCCTATACCCAGCTACCTCGGCGAGGAGGGAAGTCACCATCTTGGCCACATCCCAGACAGGGGAAAAAACATCGGTATGCCTACCGGCTACTGAAGGCTCCCCTGCATCCACAGATAGCTCAGCATGAGTCTTCTCCAAGGGAGCATCAGGGTATCAGTACATACCCTATGAATCAAGTCTCGCCACTCATCAGCATTCTTTGCAAGCAAAGGAGAAAAACAAATTAGAAAGTGATCAAAAGGTAAAACCAAGGATGAACAAAAAGAGAGGTAGCAACTAAGGCAATTCTAGCTAAAATCAAAATCAAAAGAAGAGTGGCAACTCACTCGGATCTTCGGGCCTCCAAGAAGGATCTCTGGGATCCGTGCCTGCCACAGACGTCACTGTTGACTGATGTCCTCCTCCCATGTCTGGGACAACATGGCGTCCTGCCATAGACTCGTCCTCTCCGCCTAAGTCTTGAGAAAGTAACTCCTCTGAGACTAGAGTCACCCTCTCCATGCTTTGCTCTGCCCTCTCGGCCTGTAAAATCTCCTGAGTGTCATGCCACTCAGGATCGCTATCCTCTCCCCCACCCAACTCGCTAACCTCCATGTCCTCAGTCTCCTCCTCCCTCTCTCCCCCTATGAACTCCTTCAGACTCGGAGTCTATATCAATGGGGTCATCACTGCTATGGGCAAGACCGGCAGAAATCTGAAGTAAAGGTGCTCTGAGGAGCACCAACTCTCGCTCGGGTACGTACCACCCTCTTGGCTGCAATAGGGACGCCAGGAGTAACAACTATTCAACCCCGGCCTCTAGGACCTCCCCTAGCCTCCCAAACTGATCTGAACACTGGCACCACTGGGGGAAGCATGTCAATATAAGCAAAGGCCGAACTGCTGAGGCACTCGATCAAAGGGGTGTGTCTCTACCTTCCCCGTCCTATCCACAAGTTGTCCTGTAGTAGAGTAGGAAATCAAAGTAAAGGTCTCCTCGCCCCACAACCCTGCCATGGCCTGATAAGGTGTGGCCTCCATATCCTCAGTAGTCAGGGAAGCAACTAGCTGGTGGGGTGCTCTAAGCACCATCATCTCTATCCATCTAGCTACCCTCATGGCTCTGAGGATCTGCCACCTCTATGCCTCTCCCATAAGGGATAATGCACTCATAGACCCAGCTCATAACTAAGGTCAGATGGCTCAGCGACTGCCCCTGTAATCAAACCACCCTGTATAAGTCGTGATAGGTGGTCCCAAGTATATCGGCTCCCCAGGCATAAATTCGACCATGTGCCTCAATCTGTGCAATGATGGGGGCCCAGCAGTAGAGTAAAGTATCCCCTCCCTTGTCTCTGATCAATCTCGAACCAAGGATGCCCATAATGGCCTGACGGATCAGAGGGATGGGCAAGCCAGGAATAGAACGGACCTTCACCCCCTTCTTCGAACCAGTGGAGACAATTGCATCTCCCATATAGGTGGCCCACTGAGTCACCTGAGCTCTGGATACTGCTGTATCAAATGAAAGTCTCCTCCCAATAATCGGGACTCCCAAAATGCGGTAGACATCCTCTAGGGTGATATTCCACTCACCCCTAACACCTGGAAATCGGAAGGTGTTTCGATCTACATCCCAGTAAGAAAATAAGTCACATAATATGTGACTGGATAGGTGCAACGATGGGGAACCCATGCAATCCTCAATATACCTACCCTCTGAAGTGTATCCTACTCATCCTGAGAAAGTGCATCTAGCACTGCTGGAAGCTGATCACTCTCTCTCTCTCTCGGCTCCATCTGATGTACTCTTCCTTCTTCTGCAAAACACACAAAAACACGACAAAAAGAAGCAAGTTAGTATCAAGATTGCAATAAAAAAATCATTAAAGAAAATGAGAATACTAAAAATGCAAAAATAAACTCAAAACAATGTTGTTTTAACATTCTGAAGAGAACCGCCACCCTGAGCAGGGCGGCGGTTCCGCAACCGCCGCCTTAAAAGGTGACGGTCCTGTAACCGCCACCCTGCTCAGGGTGGCGGTCGCTGTCCCACATTTCAAAATGGGTCACGTACCCTAAAATGCTCAAAAATAAAAAAATTTGACCGTTTTAGCTAAAACAGAAGCCTACCCATTAGGCGCCCCCCCTAAGAGACACATTTAAAACTAACATTTCTAAAAATGACCCCCCCGCAAGACAAAGATTTCAACATTTTAACATTTTCAGTGCAAAAATGTTAAAACAAGAAGAACTAACCTGAGATCTCACAGGTCGATGTTCCACTCATGCGAGGCATGATCGCTATCTCGCTACGAACGTTTCGACTATACTCTCGTTGAAAACCGTCACCGTGGGTCCCAAAGCTCAAAAACTATCAAATCAACACGCGCAAATGAATAGGAAAATGGTCCCATTATATATATATATATAGTGTGTGTGTGTGTGTGTGTGTGTGTGTGTGTGTGTGTGTGTGTGTGTGTGTGTGTTGACTCATTTTGAATGCCCCTCTCGCAGGTTTAGAGCGCCAATGGAGGTAAGTTCTTATCCCCGTGCAAATGGTAAGTCCTCATTTCATACTAATTTAGCATTTATTTTTCGATTTATTTTATCTATCTGCACTTGAGTCCTCTTTCCATTTTGCAGGTAGTAGGAACTTGGATGGTGACATTTCGACACACGGGCGTGTCAGGTATAATTTCTAACTTCCCATTTTGGGACCGCCATAACTCAGACCCACCGTTTTATGCCTCTTCATGGTTAAAATGCTTCTCTGAGGGGGCAATATGTATGTACCCAAAATTGTAGGGTACTGTACCGCCAAAATGATGTTACACATGCCCCAATGATGATACAAGTCACCTCACAAGGTGTTCGGGGTCCAGAGAAGCTCACGAAAGTATATGTTAGCATCCCAAATGCTTTATCCAAGTTCCTTGTGCTTTGTTTTATTCCTCTTTCCTTTCTTTTCTAGCAGTGCTTTGACCTTTAGTGATGAAACCACCACCCTGGCAGGGCGACGGTCCTGTAACCGCCGTCCTGATCAGGGTGGCAGGTCCTTCACGTGTTTTCCAGCACATTCTTTTGATCACGACTTGCATAATTTTCAACTTTTACTAGCTTTTCTCCACCGCCTTGGCTCGTATTAATGTTTTGTGTCCCCTGGAATAGTGTTTCTTCATTGTTTAATGGTAAAAGAGTTCTAATGGGAATTACCTTTGGGTGAATGTAAAATCTATAAATAGCCAGCTTGTTTTCAAGCAAATGGCCCCTCAACTTCTCATTTTTCATTGTTTAAGTCTGTCAATTTCTTGTTTAGAATCTCATTTTGTTTTCATGTTTGCATCCATGCTAGTTTTCCTTGTTGTTGGAAGCCATTCGATCTTCTTGCTTCAGTCTTGTTCATTGTTGTCCATACAAATTAGTCTAGAGCAGAGTAGTGTCAGTTTTAGATTGAATTCATTAGAGTTGTAGGTTGTGTTCTTCACAGAAGGTAGATTCTAGAATCTCTCGGTACCCTTGTGTTTTATTCCCGTAATAAATCCCGCTAGGAATTACATACGCCAAGCTCTGTCACTTGCGTTATCCCTCTCCTACTCACATTATATTCAGTCTATATCCAAAGCTGCCATTGTTCAAATACCTTCTTGTGTTGATGCTAGCATATACACGCTCTTCTGGATTCACGTGAACACAAAAGAATGAGGAGATCAGTCTGAGGGGACAAAGTCATACACTACTGGATTCGCCACTGTTCTAAAAATTCCAGGTTTTATCTGTCAAAGTTCTAGTTAAAATATATCAAATAGAGTAGTGAAATATTTCATTTTAGTTAAATTTCATTCTTGATATTGCCAGGGAAGCTGTGGGGATTGATAGTTTCTGAGAAACTATGATTCATTCCTCACTTCTGAGGTAGGATCGAGAATATTTCAATTAAGTTAATCAGCTATCTAGTTATTTAGGATAAAACTCACAACTGCACAGGCAAGTAGCTACACTGGGCTACCTTGTTTGTTTTAATTTTGTTATTAGATTAGTTGTCATTTTCTGAATATATTAGATTAGTTTCTCTTTCAATTCCATTCAAAATCTTATCAAAAATACAAAAATAGAGGAATATATATATATATATATATATATATATATATATATGTTGTAGATATATCTCACATAGTTAGTTTATTTCATTTCAGTTAGGCTTATATTGATCTTGTATGACAATCACAGGTACCTAGGGAGCCCAGGGAATACATGTTTTTGAGCCAATCGTGCCTCAACCAAATATTGTTGCAGCAATAACTGACATAGACCAAAATCTCAGAATTCAGGTCTTCCGAACAACAACAGACCTACAAGAAATCAGCTCACAGTTAAGGGGATTAAACATAGAAGACGACAAAGCACACACGTTCTGGTCAAATCAGACAAATTATAGATTACCTTGATAGATATCCATATGAATGTAGAAGGACCTGAAAGAGGGAAAACATTCGGTTGTGATCCACTAGTCCCACAGCCAGACGCATGAGACCTCCTCATTGATATAGACACTAGCTTACGTATCCAAGTTGCCAGAACACCTGTTAGGTACTCCAAGAAAATTATGCAACTTCTAGTTCTAAACGTAGAGGCTGAAAAGGCATACGACTACTGGATACTTGGAATTAGGAATTGATTCTTCACATGACCATAGGAGGTCCACAACAACCACAAACTTACGGTTGTGATCCACAGGTCCCACAACCCAACGGGCCTACAAATCAATCCAACGTTGACTCTGGTTTGTGAACATTAGTGTTTAGATCCTCTCCACTCCCACCAGACATTATCACACAACTATCATTATTAAACGTAGTAGCTAATCAAGCTAAATATTTCTGGACTAGACTAGAGAATCGTCCATAAAACACCAAAAGATCCACTATACATATTTAGCCATTCCATTTTCATGACCTTGATCGGGAGACATATACAAAGCACCCATAGGTTATCTTCCACGTATTCCACAACCCATAGATCGGATCACGGCAGAGCTCGATATTGATTGGAGCCTTCGAGCAGCTATCCTCGACCGAATGATCTATCACACCAGTTCAGGTTAGGAGGGCCTTCTTTGCCTTAGATTCATAGATCCCACCATTGCATGTTGAAGACATAAGATTACCTAACTATCTTATCTGCATCCCACGTGTATTCCATCCCTACCGGCTATCTCGGCATGACCTCAGGAGGTCGGGTGCGAGGAAGAGTCACTTGTAGATTCCCATGCTCGCATGTCACTTTTCCATCGTACAGAAACCTACTGTATTCATCCTTTCTAGTACAGCCATCTCCACCAGCCACTAATGCCCCCTACTCCTCCAACTTCGGTGTCATCTTCCTAATGTACTTGATACCCCCACACAACATGATGATTCTCACACTAATGCTTCCATTGGATTCTAATGATGAATTTGATCTTTGTGTGAACTTACTAGATGAGTCATTAAGACAAACTTTATTTCAGAGGCAGAGGTAGGGAGGATACCAAAGATTCTTATTTTGAAGAAACCTTTGTAGCTGACGGTTCAAGTGAATACATGATTCAAGACTCCTCCTTCAACTAATGTTCATGTATATGTGCTTAATAAGGGCAATACAGTGCTCTTTAATAGCTTTCGATGCCTTAAGTTTCCTCTAAAGGTCCAATCCAAAGCCGGAGGATTTAACTCCACTGACTTCTGAGTTTACCATGCACATTAGGGTTCATGTAACAAGGGATCCTTTGAGGAGGATACACATTCCCATTGATGGTCCAAGATGTTCAGATACTATTTTTACCCACGAATCATAACACCTCAAGATTTGAAGTATGGACACTTAATGACATCTTACCCCCTCTTCATTAGACCAGTGCGTCAGTCTAATCATGAGACCTGTATTTTCATATTGACAACAGCTTATAGCATTGTGGTTTTTTCATTTGAAGATTCTTTTTTACGTGAATACCTCTCGTTTGATTCTCCACTCACAGACTATAGACAGTCTTGGATTGTTTATAGATTGGTGGTACAATATATGCTCTGAGACTCTTGGGACTCACGTTTCAATGCCCTTTAGCATTATCTCAGTATTTCTAATGATTCTTCTCCTACTTACGGTTCCCAGCATATCTCTCAGTGGTAGGCAGTATAGGTTGTCCACCGATTGCATTTACATGAAGAATAATACGAAATGAATATGTACATGACTTATAAAGCATCTTAATGGGTCTTTCATATGACCCTCCTCATTTTATAGCATACCAAGTTTCTGGGATAGTGCTCCAGCAGTGCTTTGAAAGACGATTAATGATGATCTCCTTGATAGTGGCCCTTAGTTTGCCCTCTTTAGCATATACATGGGGGGCATAACACCTAAACTATAGTTTCCCCCACTCATGCATCTCTATCATCTATTGATATTTTCATGATAGGCATAGATCAATCACACATCCGTGAGCACCGATCATGATCCCGATGATGCACTCTTGTGCTTCAGATTCACACTTGACTATTAAGGGATTACCATTACACTAATTACCCCATTGTAGTTGCACTAGGGGCATTACACATTTGACAGTTAGCCATCACACATTGCGCACAGTCATAGTGAGGGTTATACAATCTATAGTCGAAGAACATTTTGACATTTACACATTCTATAAATCACACATTTTTACTATTTAAGATCCAATTGATATTATCATCTACATGGTTTAGGATCATACGTTATGTCCTCTTACAGGTTTGACATACACCGTTACCCTAACCACGCATAGCCACATCATCAGCATTTCACATGAGCTACCTCATACACATTCTAGGATACTATGACTAGTGTTACATCACATATGATTCTAGCTTTACATTTCATCCTACATACTACACTACTCATTTACTTACATAAGGGTCGCATGGATGCATTATACACGCTTCATGACTTGTTACATATTCTATTCACCACTTATGTTCGTCTTCAACCTCATTACACGGCTACTAGCATTGGCTTGAGATGCACTAGGGACTCACCATTGACTATGACATGCAATTCATTCAATCCTTGGTCCATACTCAATTGGTTGAGGGTTTACAAAGTCAAAATTGGACCTGGGTACAGGTCATAATGTGACATGTTCATCTTACAATATCCCTAGGCTGAGTGTTCATACGTTTTAGGCTTAATATTGTCACTTGCACTCTTTTTCTAAATAGCTTGTAGTGGTATATGCTTTAAGGCTAGAATTAAATAGTGCCATTAACTATATTCTTATAGGTGAATATAATTACGTTAGGTTACATCACTACTACTTTACCAGTTCATCATATAGTGATATATGCTTAGTGCTAAATCATCATGCATCCATCTCATCTCTATAGTGATATCACACTTAGGTCTAAATCATGTGTACTTGTTTATCCATCAGTAAATCAAGTTGATAAAGACGTTGTAAGGATAAATCATCACTCATCCATTCGTCAAGAGTAGTTGATATACAATTAAGGCCTTATAGGCTTCACGCACATCCACTTTCTACATGTTTCACTTCATCACCTCTACATGAGCACAGCTCATCATGAGGTGTTGCTAGGATGATTTTGTCAAACATCTACTCAACCATTTCTCAAGTGATTGAACTCTCATTTAGGAGTTGTTGAGTAATTCTTGAGTTGTTTTAGGGGGTCTAGAATAGGTAAAATGAACCATAATTGCAATACAATTTCATCCACTCAAGGGCCACGTGACTCCTATCATTCCATCTTGCATTCCATTCCATCCATCCACTACATATATGCATGTGTCTTGGGGGGATTTATTCTGTAGTTTGCTAGTTGTTTTACATGCTCATTTTTGGTTACACATGTTAGATTGCTTTCTTAGATATGGTAGCAAGTTATAGGAGTGACCATCCATGTAGCATGCACTATTCATGGGTTTGTTTAGTATGATTGCAGATATAGGAATCCTAGACACGACTAAGAACATGGATGCTCTAGAATTTGAAACCCTTACTATATTGAAGTCGCTGTGGGTATCCACATTCATCTCATCTAGGTGTTATTATTTCATTATGTACTTAGCTACATCGGTGTACATTAAGTTCTATCATAGCACACTTTTGACGAATACTGATTCATATTCTCTAACATGGGCTAATGGTCTAGATTCCAGTGTGCCAACACTTGTTTTGAACCAGGATTATAGGTGTAAACGATCCATGCACTCCTTTTTCAAAAAATGATCTGTCTACAGTCCTAGAATTTGACTAAATATTTGTTATTAAGTCTGCAGTTGCTGTTGCTCTGGAATTGGAAATTGATAGTGCACAGGTTGCTTGTTGGTTTTAGCAACCATGATGGCCTTACGTGTATTATGACAGTTTTGAATAAGTTGATTTCCCTCTGTTATACATACCCATCTTTATGCTAGGCTTAATTACAATCTTAAAACTTGGCGTGTTTACATTTACTATGTTGTCCTACGAAGCTTACACATGTTTTCTCTATGCATGACAACCCTAGTTTGCATTTACACATATGTCTTATGGAATAGCCTTCTAATGGGTATCTACTCACCTCGGTTTCTACCAAACACCTCCCCTGATCCCCCCTATAGGGCAGAAGTTATGATTGGAGTAGCATGTGGTTGAGTCCTACTAGCTTGTGGCCGCATTCTCTTATCTACGACGTCACATACACCCCTAAAGAGGGGGGAACTTGATCATTGGAATTTACATACTAATACATCGTAGTTACACCGATTCAATATAATTGCACTTTCCATGCCCTTGGGTACTGTGGGTATTGACAGGTACATCAAGTGGGTTCATAGCCAGTTTATGAAACCCCATACATAGCGGATTTTAAAGGCACATGGTGTCCTTAAGGACATTTTTGGGAAGATCAAGTTACAAGTTATGGGGGTTACACCTGGGTGTGCCTGTCATGATAATGACAAATATTTCAGCCAATCGCATCGGATCGCCTCAAAACACACCTTAGGAACAGTATTGGCACAGAAGATACTTCACACACATTTCAAGTGCATATAGTGGTTCATGAGCTATGTCTTGAGGACACACGAGTGGATTTCCTCCCTACACTGGAGAAACATGCCAGGGTGGCATGGTAGATCTCCAATAAAGAACTTGTGAAATCTACATCCTGAATATCTCATTCTACACGTCTTTGTACTCAGACATGGAATTCAGATGCACATGTCTCCCATTAACACTGAATTTGGATTTCAACAAGGCATTTGGGTAGCAAAATTCTAGTACTTTGACATCGATATATACTTTTTTCACATAGAATTTGTTACATACATACAGGGTTTGACTACTTGATCATTTTCTCGCTTGCATGGTATGAGCCGTGCATGAGATTAACAATCCATCAAACTCCTAGGGTTCCAATTATACTCTTTCTTAGTTCTACAGAAGAGTGGTACGTAGACATTTCACATGCTCCTCACTAATGGATACAGGTACTAGCTACACATGAGTGCCAAAGAGCTAAGAGTTGTTACGCATTCGATACCCATAGTATGTTCACTCCCATCACCATTAATTATTCAAGCGAGGAATTGATGTTCGATTCTTTAGTTTGCACTCTCCTCCATCTTAAAAAATATATTGTTCATTCCACGCTTTTGTCTATGATGCCTATCGAGGTCGTGTTTCTTTACTACACTCTTCATGGACATCAGGTACGCATTCTCTGCATTAATTTATACTGGCTACCGAGCTTTTCAAAGCTCACCAACATAAAGTCGGGGAAAAATTGTAGTCACAAAATCATGCACTTTAGACATTTATTTATACCTGGTCTCATACTACTATTTAGAAGGTTCTTGAGTGAAGAAAGTATAATTAACCCCCTTATTTTAGCCATCTTATTTTATTTTATTTCTTCATGTCCATACCTTATCTTCTATATGCCCAGTCAGTTTCAGTCGTTCCCACAATTTTAGCCGTAACTGGGATGCCCAGGCCTATACTAGGGCACCCTAGTCCCACCTAGGGCACCTCGATCCTTTAAATCTTCCCGCCACTTTTTGGGCCTCTTTAGCCATTTTTCATATTTATCTTTTTCGTAGTCGGTCATGTCAGGGTTAATTATGAAATTAGACCAAGAGAATCCTATAAATATAAAGTTATGAGACCATAATGAGGGTCCTAGCATCATCTACTACTATCACTCCCTCTAGAGTTGCATCACTTGCATCCGCATAGTTCCATGCATCAAGGCTAGGAGAACTACATCAACACACACTTCATAGGGGGGATTTTATTCTATTCCAAGCACACATGATATTAATTTTTCTACATTTAGTTATTGCTCGTTATTTCACATAGTGCGACTGGCACAAGAGTACCTAGGGCACGACATGTACAAACACACCAAAACTACATTTAGGTCCGAAATGTAGCAATAAGCCCATTATTGTGGCAAATGAGGTCAGTCTGACCCATTCATTTGCATTTTTTTATTCTTAGGGTTTTGATACTTCTCTTGTCTTTTGCAGGTTGTTATTGTGCTATTTGATATATTTGACACAATCTAAGAAATCTAGTATGACAAATAGCGAAGGTTGCAGGTCAGCATCTGACCCTGAGAGAATCAAGTTTTGAGCTTTTTCAGAGACCAGGGTGCCTTTTTTGCCATACTAGGGTGCCCATAGGCACCCCAGTACCTCCCTAGGCACTCCAATCTTCTCATATCCTCCAGATATGGCCTTTGCGAGACCTCTATGCAGTCGTTCCTACTCCTAGAATTTCCAGCCAGACCTGTGACAATCATCTACAACTAGTTGAGTTCTTTCCTCACCTTCTTCTTCTATACTAGGATTTTATTTCCTTTAGTTTAATTATTTAGTTTCTTTACATTGCTTTATCATATTTATTTACAACGTTTATGGCCTCCTAGATTAGATTAACTATCACTATACTTCTCTTAGTTTAGTTGATCACAAAGTATGAAGAATGTCAACAAAAATTGGGCAGACCCAAGTTGGCCACCTTGCCTCTCAAACCAGTGGTAATTGAAGAGCCCTTCCGATAGTGGGGGCTTGATTTTATAAGAAATCTTAATGCAACTTCAAGTGTAGGACACACACATGTTTTGACAACCACTGACTATTTCACAAAATGGGTTGAATCAATCCCAGTCAAGAGAACCACTTCTGAGGTAGTTTGTGATTTCATCAATGAAAATATACTAGTCAGATTGGGGATTTCGAATAAGATTGTCACAAATAATGCACCAAAATTTTCTTACCGTGCGTTGATTGATTTTTTTATAGATATGGTATTTCCCTTGCACATTCATCTGATTACTATCCACAAGGGAATGGGTAGGCTAAATCGACCAACAAAAATCAAGTAACAATTATCAGGAAACTTATAGATGAATCACAAATAAATTGGCATAAGAAGTGTATGATGCTCTCTAGGTGGACACAATCACACAAAAGAGAGTCATTGTGATGTCTCCATTTCAGCTAGTGTATAGAATGGAAGCATAATTACAAGTGACAGTGGAGTTTCCTACACTTAACCTTGCAAAATTTATTGAAGATGGAGGCTTCTCAAGTGCCATGGAGAAAAGGGTAATGTACATATAGAAATTGGATGAAGAAATATTGTGGTGGTTAATAGAATCTCTTTACACCATCAAAAGGTCAAACAATTGTTTGACAAGAAATCCAAGCCCAGAGACTTCCAAGTTGGAGATATTGTCCTACTTTGGGACAAAAGGCGTGAACCACGAGGAAGGCATGGTAAGTTTGATTCACTTTGGGTTGGTCCTTTCAATATTAGAAATTTTACTAGTGAAAATTATTACTCTCTAAGCTATATGGATGGAACTTCACTTCTATTGCCATATAGTGGCCAATACTTGAAGTTATTCTAGTCTTGAAGTGAACAGTAGTCCTTTGTATAAAGTCTTGTAAATAGTCTTGTATAGTCTTTGTTTTTGGTTTGTGTTGTGTCTTAGTGTTTTTGTGTTCTTCTGTATGGTCTTGTTATGTATAAGCTTTCCCAATGGATAAAGCACTTGTCTTGCAACCAAATATTCTAGGGTTTTTTGCTCTGTCTTTTTCACTACGTGTCAATTCATTCCAATCCCCAGGAAGAGCTAGTTGTTGTCATGTATCTAGAAAATGTGTAATTTTTCAAAAAAATTGAAATTTTTGGTCAAATGACTTCTTTGTCAAATTTTTTGCCTTTGTGAAGTTCTAAGAAAGTGAAAACATCCAAACAGTTAGTCATTTTGAGATGTTTTGGGTTATTTCATTTGTATTGCAGCTATTTTAGGTTTTGAAGGAACATATGGAACATGTTCATTCTGGCCTCTAGTTCTCTGCATCCCCTCTTTATTTGTAATACACTTATTCTTCTTTGTGTGGAAGTTTTCATGTCTCGAAGAACTTTCCTTAGGGTCTATTGTCTTCACATAGTTCATTTTGATAGATTCTTTATATTTTAGAACTTTCAGATATTTTTTCCCTTGAGTCCTTTATTTTTTCGGTGCTTGTGTTCTCCATATACATGTCTTGTCTGCACTAACATATGTATCCTTTGTACTGCAGAAATTTCAAGCATTTTGAGAACTTACATCCCTTGTTCCTCTTGGGCCTATGTTCCTCGTATCCCCGTGTTCTCCGCATTTTCTCCCAACTCACCAGACATTTCCTTAACTCTACAAGGTGTTTCTTTCTATTATGGATATGGGGATATTTGGTGACCTTGTGATCCTTTTTCCCTCGGGCCTTGTGTTCTTTGCGGGCCTGATTTACCCACATTTCCTTTAGGGTGTTTTTATTGTAGAGATGCAGATGTTTGAAGGACTTGTGACTGTGTTCCTCTTGGCACTCTTTTCCCTGCAAACTCACTTTTTCTGCACTTGTGAGTCTTTGTATGTATTACAGATATTTCAGAAGTCTAAGACCCTCATGTCCCTTGTTCCCTTGGACCCTCATTAACCTACCCTCAGTAACCCACATCTCCATCATATCTGCAATATAACGAAAAAAATGAGTAATTGTTCCATGAACCTTCCCGTTCTTCACAAAACATTGTAAACTTTTAATTGATATTTTACCTAGTCATTTGTCGAATGAAAAATATATAAAAGAGGGTAAAGTAACTTAGTTTTACCATTGTAAGTCAAAAATTTCAACTGTGTACTATGTTCTTTCCGTTCTCATGCCCTCAAGGATGTTTCTAGTCGTTGCTCACACATTTGCCAATCATTTTCAAAAATTTGAATTGCATCGTGATCCTGAGACAATTTTCATTCTTCTTGTGATAAAGCTAAACCATTAAAGAACCTCCTAGTTTATTTTATGTCAAGTTGAGTTTAGTACCCTATTATCATGTTCTTCTTGAAAATAATTATTGGAGCCCTATCCTTCTGAGTGTTTTTTTTCCCATATTGCCACCATGAAGTTCCAGTACGGAGGGTATGAACACATTTCCTCTCTAGAAAAATTTGTACCTAATATCATGGATAGTGATATTCACCATGTTGATCTCAATGACTTTTGGGCCCGTATATCTGAAGCAACTCCTACTCCCATGGCCCAATGTATCAATGATAGTGGAATTTTCCATGTCGTTGGTTTCCCTCTCTCTATCAAATGCATAGACATTGTCCTAGCTTGTGCTTCCTGCTTTGATCCTTATACCAGAGAGATTAGCGATCCCCAAGGCTAATTGATTGCTAAATTAGATGTTGATTAACTGAAAATAGGGTTTTATTTACCATTTTTAAGTTAATCTAAATAGAAATTGAATGCTATATAGAAATTCTAGAATTAACTATTGCACTCTAATATTTGAATATAATTGAAAAATATGAAATGAGATGGCTATAGTACTAACCTTAAGTTGACTTACCTTGTCTTGTCTTTAACTACAGCAGACTGGTGTGCAGATAGGGAAAATTTTGATTGAATAGCCTCAGCAAGGGCAGAAGCTGGTTATTTGACTATATTGAAGCACTTGGGATGATATTGGGGTGCCCCAAGGCACCCTGGTCTGAGATCTAGGCACTATATATTGTGAAAAAGATCAGGACCTAAGTGTGACAGTGTCACAAGGATTTGGGAATACCTTTGCTTCTATTACACAAGTGTCGCACTATTGTTGACTATGTCATTGTACATGATATATGAATATTTTCATGTAAAACCCTCAATAGATAGTTTTCCTTGATAGTGAGATGTCCACCCATAATGTAGTGAGTATGTTATGTTTATATAGGGATTTCTTGTTCAAATTTCAACACTAATGACCTAAAATTGTCGACTATGACCTAGGGGAATACACATGGTGACCATTAAGATCAACCTCGAAATAATAAATTATGACCACAAGTTACGATGACACGGGTGCTGAAAATCACGAATTGGGGTGCCCCACTACAACCCTAGGTGCCCCAGAGTATACCTAAAGATGACAACTGAGCTAATTACAACACCTGAGACCTTTTGAAAGATGCCTGAAACTGCAGAGACAAATGATGATTGAACTAGACAAATAACAATGACACCTAACAAACTAACGACAAGACTCGGGGATGGGTTATTAGTGAATACTTTTATTACACAAGATCCATATATAAAATAACATACCTAGCGGTATTAATGTAATAGTAAGTGCATGATTTTATGACTATATTTTCCCCCACTTTATGTTGGTAAGCGAAAAGCTCGGTAACATAAAGTAGATAGAGATGCATACCTAAGGGAAAACTGGAGAAGCCCAAGTTGTAGAAGAACGCACAGATATATAGTAGAAGTGTGCCAATGGAACCATAAAAGCATGTTGAACCATGGATTAGTAATTTGATCCATGCAACATATCGAAAAGTGCAAGTGTCATGATGAAACATGGGAAATAAAAATGATGATTAAGATGTAGGATGATTTCGAATGTTGTTGAATAGGTGGATAGGGAGTGATCAGTTCCCAACCCAAACGCTTTTATATGGATGGAATAATTGAAGGATTTGGATGTCCTACCATCAGAGGAAGAGTGTAGGGAGAAAAGTGTGTTATTCTCCAAGCTTTAACCACATCCTCAAGATCTAGCCATTGCAAATGGACTCAGATAGAAATGGGGAGATTTTGATTAAACAGTTGACCCATATAGGAGTGATAAAGGGAAGGCACTCTTGCCCCCACTCCACGGGTGTCATTGTGATATAAAGTATTCTAAGTTAGGTCATCTAGAAGTGCACGCGATAGATGATGTTCAATGGCTTCCAAGTTAGGTCATCTGGAAGTGAACACAGTAGAGAATGAGATGGTTTACAAGTTAGGTCATCTGGAAGTGAAGGCGGAAGATAATGATATGGCTTCCAAGTTGGTTCATCTGGAAGGAAACGTAGAATATAGAATAAGATCCCAAGTTAGGTTATCTAGGAAAGAAGTAATTAATGTAACTCCCAAGTTAGGTCATCTGGGAGACCGCTTGTATATTTAAATGATTTGATTTGAACGCTTTGATTTTGGTTAGTTGATTGAGTGTTTTTGTTGGTTACTCATAGAGAGTTTTTCTGCTAATTTCCCCCATGTTAGGTCATTAGGGGAAAGTTGATAGAAATTGATGAGTCAGTGCATAAAAGGGGTTTTAGTCAGCTTTTTTTCCCCAAGTTAGGTCATTAGGGGGAAGTGATAGGTTATAACATGTGATCATGTTTGGAAAATGTTCAATAATTGTTGCCCCCATATTAAGTCATTAGGGAAGATTGATGATGAAATGTCGTGGTATAAATTTCAATGTGTTGGATTCACGATGTTTGAACACATGGTAACATAAGGGGCATTATAGGGGGATCCCCAGTAATATGACCCCCTTTCGGTGAAAGAGGGAGGGGTGCAAAGAATGAACTCTAATATGAAAGTATCAAAAAGAAGTTAAAATGCAAATGTAGTGAATATAAAAATTTGATGAAGATAGAAAATACATGTTAAACATGTACGATACATTAGGAGGTGAAATTCTAAAAAGAATACCGCAAATGGGGTGTAAATCAGAGTAAAAATGCTCAAGATATAACTAAAATGGTTTAGTGTGTATTAGTTGCGATAATAAGCGCGAACTATGGAATATAGTAAAGGTGGAAACTGAAATGTGCTTATAAATAGTAAAGTGAAAAGGTAACTTATTACTTCATTTATCTTTTGCGTGAGTTTGAGAGTATCTGTGGACTGAGTAAGGATGTCTCAAGTGAGACTGTTACGTCCTAGTCAGTTTCAGCGAGTAGTGACTGTTATAAGCGTCACATACTATGACAGAGTTGGTAAGTGGCTTGTTTTTGCAAAAATGTAGGGTGCATTAGGTAGTTTAGGTGATTTTTTTACATTTTAGGGTTTTTAAATTTCTCAGTGTTTGGGACTCCAAACAAGAGCGGTGAAGGCACTAGTGACCCTTGGGACTGGAGCACCCAAAACTAGGCGTTAGTGTCCTGCTTTAGGGTGCTCCAGTCCTATACTTGGGCGCCCTAGTCCAAAATTTTTTGTTTTTGTGAATAATGCTAAGGAAGATGTTTCTAGTATGTTGAAAAGTTATTTTTGACTATATAAGGTGTTTCTAATACTGTGTTTTTTGTTGTTTGGTGTTGTTCAGAGGGATATCCACTCGAGGGAGTTCCGTGGTGGCCGTCACTTGAGCACAGTGTTAGGATTGGGCTTATCAGATGAGGATTGGGATGTGTTGGACTGTGTTGACCTACGACATATAGCACAAATGGGGGATGTGCCCTATAATATGTCAATGTTGACTGCATTGTGCGAGAGATGGTGTCCAGATACATGAACATTTTGGTTTTCGATAGGGGAGATGACGGTGACATTGGAGGATGTATATCACATATTGTGATTACCAGTGGTTAGAAAGAGGGTAGGAGTTATGACAGTGGTGGATATATAGTGCCAAATGCACTTGGATAGATGTTATTTTGTAGGGGCCTATGTACCTGCCGAGGCCCATATCAGTTTGGATGCGATATTACATTCGAGGGTTCCGCGGCTACAGAATTTCATTATAGTGGTGATAGCATCTTGTATAGTAGTGGAAGGAGGGGGTGTTAGCGTCTTGTATAATATACATGACATATGTTAGTGTATAGAGGAGGATGGGATGAGATACGCGTGGGCACAGTGTATGTTAGCCCATATGTACAGGGACTTGTATCACTTTACACACGATGAGAATGGTGGGGGTATAGGGGCCACCACACTACTACACGTATGAGCCTATGAGAATATAACTGTAGTGAGGCCAGTTGCATGTCCATGAGGGGAGTGGGGTCAGCCAGAGATATTTTCTTGATGTTGGGTGGATATCCACAGCAGGAATATGGATACAGATAGTTTCAGAGTGATGATTGATAGGATGGGACCGGAGTCCATTATATGGAGGCCATATTAAGATTATGGGGGTTGGCCTGAGGATGCTATAGAGTTACATTATGTTTGGAGGACTATGTGGTTGGAGGATCGATTTCCAAGAGTGGCAAATTTGTTTCAAGTAGAGAGTCTATCACAACAATTTGGTATGTCTCAGGATGTGGCCCCAAAGCCATATATATGGTTACGAGTGGTTAGGGCCCCTAGGAGGGTCGGGTGTTAGGCTAGGGCCTACGTCAGAGTAGTTGATGCCACTAGGGCCAGATGTAGTAGACCTAACTATAGTAGTGGTGGATGGAGATTACGCAGGGTGTATGGAGGATTACCGAGTGTGGTGGGTAGCACATCAGTGGGTCCTATTATATCTATGTGAAGGAGGTGAAGGAGGTGTCCCTAACCCTGTGGCAACAGCGGTGGCAGATCGTAAGTATTTGTTGATGTTTATATTATGGTTAATTAATTCTCTATGTGATGTTGTATGTAGTTGACTAACATGGGGTTATATGTTGTGGATGCAAGGGATGCCTACTAGTCTTTGATGATAAACACACTGATCTACACATTGACGCGGAATGTTCCTAGTGATGTGTTATGCAGAGGGATACTAGAGCATGTGGATAACATTGCAGGAGATCATGGCCACCTGTTTGATTTAGTAGCCATAGCATCAGTGACATGTACAGTGTTGCTTAGTGAGAGGTACAAGGCACGTGAAGAGACTCAATGCACCTAAGAAGCAGTAGGTGATGGTCCCTTAGCCCAAGACATGTTTGCACGACATTTGGATTTGCAATGGGAGTTCTCAAAGAAAAGTATGGAGATTTCCATGCTACGCAGGAAGGTAGAGAAATTTTGGAGCCAAAAAATGTGGTGGCGTGTTGGCATCGAGGCATATAGTTTTATGGATCTCACAATACATGAGAGCTATAGTGTTGATGAGGTTTGATAGTGACAATTGTATATGATGTAGGGGGCCTTGACCCCCAGTGATGAAACATATTTTTGGGATGATGATCATATGAACGATATGTATATGGACCTTAGTTTTGATATATATATGAGATCGATGTTGATATGTGTTGTCATGAGATAATAGTTGTTGTATGTTGCTATAGTTTTTGTGCTAGTGTGGGTACTTGTATTTGTATGTGATGAATGATGATGTTAGTAATGGTAAATATAATATGTATGGTGAATGATGTAATACATAGCTAGTGTAATAAATGAGATATGATATGAGTAAAATGTGTAGCACATAGATAGCATAATGATGATGGATAGAATAAATGTGAGAATAGATAAATATGTGAAAATGTGGCGTGATATAAATAGTGTAAAATGATGAAAATAGGGGGGATTAATGATTCCCCCCAATGTAAAGATGAGTAGGCTCGTGTAATAAGACCCCTCAACAATCAAGTATGACCCACGTAAGCAAGAGTGTGTCATCGGGAAATGATTTATGTGCATTAGATTAACAACAGAGCGCATGATGAAAGGTTCTTAAAAATAAACCCTCAACAGTCATGTAAGAATTGTAATAACACAAGTGTTTCATCAGGGGGTAAGGTGTTCATGATCACCTACCAATGACCAAGACAACGGGTGGAGGTGGAAGCATATGAAATGGATGGAGCATGATTGTATGAACCAAAGTACGTGTAATATGGAGTAACCATGGGATATGTAGAGACCGGTGGAAACACATGAGAAGCATGTGTTGGATAATGTGAATGAGGCGGATGCAGTGAATATGGAGGTGGAAGAAATGGAGGTGGTGGATAGCGTGCATTTAATGATGGTGAATGAAGAACAAAGTGAGTACCAGATGGAGAAGACTCAAGGGGTGTACACCTACATTTTCATGGTGAAGTAAATAATGATTGCTCATGAGAAGAAAAATATATGACACCAGTGTCCTCTAATTTTGTAACCTCTCACATAAAGCTAGACAATCATTGTAATGATGGCCACTAATACGATGGTAATTACAGTAATATTGATCATACTGACGCTATAAATGGTGTGGAGGGTGGTGTTGGTTGGAAGGAAGCCAAATTAAATGCTCTTTAAGTAGTATACACAACAAATCATGAGGTTGAGCATTAGGGTAAAACACAAAGGCTCGTGGTACTAAGGTGAGGTAGGAGGAGTAGTAACTGGTCACGGAATTGGAGACATATGTTTGGAGGTGGAGGAGGAGAATGAGGTCGTTTCTTATGTACTTTAGGTGGAGATATGGATTGTTTTTGGTTGTTAATAGGAGGTGGAGTAGGAGGGGTATGCTTTGTTTGTATTTTATCCAAGGGTGGGGGTTGTTGGGGATGGACAATTGAAGGGGTATGTGGAATACCAGCGGGTATAGGAGTTGGAGAAATGTGAGAAGGCTCTACTAGAGGAGAAGTAAGAAGGTCTTATTCTAGGCCAATAACCTTGTAACACAAAAGTATAAAAGACTCACAAGTATCATACTATAAGTGTTATTTGAGGGGAGGAATAATACCATGACAAAAGACAAACTTCTTCTCTAGGTCACTAGGGTGAAAGATAAGTTGATGTATACATGTGTTAAAGCATAAGATGTAATCGTGAATAGGCTCGGAAGAGCCCTGATGCAAAGTAGGGATGTGATCATAGGTGACCCTAGGACCATTATTGATAATAAACCTATGAAGGAAGGCATCCTCCATGTTGTAGAAAGTGCTAATAGAACTTGAAGGAAGATGGGTGTACCATTGAAGCACATCATCAACTAGACTAAAGCGGAAGGCCTTAAGCAAGAGTCTATCATTGGAATAAGAGGTAATAATAGTGCGGTAATGTGTAATATGGGCATAAGGATCACCGGTACCATCAAAGCATGTGAATGTGGGCATGATGAAATCCTTAGGAAAGGCTGAATTGTGGATTTTTTTTGGAACTGGATTACCATGCAAGGAATTATTGATGATATCTGCATAGTAAGCCCTACTTTCTAAGGTGGGGGAATGAACTTGAGGCTGAATTTTACCTATGACATTATGAGAGATAAAATGTCATATGACGGAATATAAAAAGATGGCAACAATGTAGTAAGAGGTTGAAGCTTTCCATTATGTGTGATCATGGGTATATCAAGAGGTGAAATAGGAGGCTCTGATGTGGAAGATATGGGAGGATGGTGTGTTAAAGGAGTTGTATGAGATAATGAAGAGGAAGGTTCATTAATATCATTAGAAGTGGGTGAAATGTTGAAGGAGGAACTGGCTAAAGGGAGAGTAAAAGAAGGAATTGTAGATAAAGTAGAAGTAGAATGAGATGAGACAATAAGAGGTGGAGGCTCATACACGATAGCAGAAGCAATCTCAAGAGAGGAGGAAGATGGAAGAGGTGAAGCACTCTAAGTGGTGGAGAAAAAAGTAAACTCTGTAGGAATGAAAGGTGTAGTAATAAGGTCAATATAAGTTAGATCCGATCTATCAACAATGTCATCAAGATAATAAGAGTGTGTTGATGAGCTAGAATGGGAGGTGGGAGAAGCAGCAAGAGACATAAGAGTGTCTATAGGAATGGTTAGAGAAGTAGGAGGTATACCAAATGTGAATCAATTCCTCATAATTAAATCAGTAATAGAAGGATCTAAAACATCAAGTGGTACATCAGAAGAAGAATGTGAAGGATCGTATGTAATTAGATGGCATGGTGTATAATGAGTGAAAAAAACATCATCATCAACGAATCATATGCCTATAGGGGAATCACCAGGGTTTATAGGTACTAAGGCTTGTCCCCTAAGGAGTGCTTGTTGAGTAGCTTTGGGCGGTGTACTTAGGGGTTTACTATATAAATCCATAAGCTTGGCCATGGTAGCCTCATCGTAAATGGGATTAATACTAAATGTGATATGATGAAAGAGAAGAGATAATACTAAAAGAAAAATCAAGGATCTAACACAAATTATTTGAAACGTGGGGTTCACCAAAATGATTAACTGAAAATAGGGTTTTTCTTTACTATTTCTAAGTTAATCTAAATACAAATTGAATGCTATATAGAAAGAATAGAATTAAGTATTGCACTTTAATATTTGAATATAATTGGAAAATATGAAATGAGAGGTATATGGTACTAACCTTAAGTTGACTTACCTCATTGTGTCTTGAACTGTAGCAGACCGGTGTGTAGACTAGGTAAGTTATGACTGAACGGCCTCAAGAAGGGCAGAATCTAGTTATTTGGCCATATTGAGGTGCCTGGGATGATACTAGGGCACCTTGGTCTGCGATTTAGGCACTATAGACTATGAAAAAGCTCAAGAATTGAGTGCGAGAGTGTCGTAAGGCTTCAGGAATACCTTCACTCCTGTTGCACAAGTGTCGCACTATTGTTGCATGTGTCACTGTAGATGATGTATGAAGATTTACTTGTAAAACCCTTAGTAGATAGTTTCCCTTAATAGTGAGATGTCCACCCATAATGTAGTGAGTATGCTATGTTTATATAGGGATCTCTAATTCAAATTTTGACACTAATGACTCGAAACTGCCGACTATGACCTAGGGGAATACATGGGGTGACTGTTAAGACCAACCTGAAACTAAGAAATTACGATGACACGAAAACAAAAAATCACGAACTGGGGCGCCGTAATGCAACCCTAGGTGCCCCAAAGTAGACCTAAATATGACAAGTGAGATAATTACGACACCTGAGACCTTCTTAAAGATGTCTGAAACTACAGAGACAAATGACGACTGAACTAGACAAATAAAAATGACACCTGAAAAACTGATGAAAATACTCGAGGATGGGTCATTAGTGAATACTTTTATTACACAAGATCCATATATAAAATAACATACCCGGTGGTATTAATGTAATAGTAAGTGCATGATTTTGTGACTGTAGGTGCCAACTATGTAAATGTTTCCCTGAGAATCCCCATTGTTGAAGATTCCAATACTCTAACCAGGGTCTAGGCTCAAAGCCTTTTTTAGTAAGACAAAGAAAAGTATCATACAATGATATCTAAATCATGGATTAAGTCTCAAAATAAATGAGCCACCAAACTACCCAAGGTCTTATACAAGTCAGATTTCAAAGAAGAGTTGTCTGACATGATCACCCTCTTGGCTAGGTTAATGGGTCTCCCTTCCACCAATGAATTCTAGTTTTGGATGTGTGTTTACATAAACATCATTTCTAACGGGAAACGTGGCTAGAATTGGGGAGAGATAATTTTTGAAAATCTCATTCAATAACTAGTCAATGTATAATAAAACAAGACATTCTACATTACCTCATACCTAATGTACACAATTGCAGCATATAGGGCATGTGTAGGATTGTCTCCTCAAGAAGACAAGAAGAATCAACAAGTTTATGAGTATTACCCTTAACTCACCTTGGAAAATAGAAAACATCATTTCAGAAGGGTGAACGATGTTTTTACCATGTACATAGTGAGATTGTTGCAGGAAAGCACAACTGAGAGAGTGTCTATAGAGGAAAAGTAGTTAATTTCCACATAAGACAACCTCTATCTAATTTAGAAGGTTTTCTTATATTAGGTTAGCTAGGTTTGAGGGTTGACCAAACAATCTACCTATGTTTGGCAATGATAAACTAATTTTGGTGGAAGTCTCTAGACAATTCGATATGTTGCATAGAACATGTAGGGATAAGAATATCACTTGCATTCGGTTCCCTATCTCCTTGGGGAGCTACACCTGCAAGACTGCTTTGGATGCCCAAAATTTGGAGAGAACCATTTCTAATTTCAAATTCCATTCTTATTTGGATATAAATAATTTCATGTATAATCATCTTAGAATGAGTTATTATCATTTTCTTGCTCTGGAAGACTATTTGGCAGACTTTTTAAATGAATATGAAGTGAGAAGGAGGTATTTTGGCATACTCTCGTTACAACAGGTCAGAGAATTCAAAGTACACAAGGTTCCAGATGATTTATAAGATGATGACGAGGAATTTTACACATTATAATACATGAAGACTATCCAGCATATGCCTTTTCTCATTATTGATTGGTCACAGAAAGAGAGAGATGATCTCTCAAAGATAATTAACCCTGTGTTGGTAAGAACTAAGGTTTGGCTTGGTAAGAAAATGAAGGCATATCATTAGAATGTTTCCCAATCTTCTTCCCAAGAATTTTCCTCATCACAGAAAGAGATTTCAGTTGTTCCTCCAGAAGTACAAGTTTAATCAACCCCTTCTTCCTCACTTTTGGACTCTGCAACCAAAGTATATACAAAGAAAGACAAGACAAAGGAAGCAGAAAAAGTTGAAAATACTCCTAAAAAGGAGGTAGAGGAGGAAAATATTCAAAATTTATCAGGATAAGTTGCCTCTACTCCTATGAAAATAACACATCCTATGGGAGAAGAAATGAAAACAACTGAGGAAGAGAGGAATGATGATGAAGAAGAGAGTGAAGAAAGTGAAGAGGAAGAAGATGAAGTAAGAAGCATTGAACTAGATACCGGGAAAATGAGTGTTCCCAAGCTCCAATCACCAACCAAAGAAGTGTCTTCTCCTACTATTGATGTACTTTCCCTTTATGTTCCCTCTACTTAGTCTCTTGGTTCTCCTAGTTTTGCATTGGCACCATCTCCTCTTCCATCCACAAGTGATTCTTTCACATGGGTCTAGCCCATGATTGATAGCAAAAAGAGAAAATCTACTCCTAATATAGTGGCTCCTTGTTTTGATGTTGTATCTTCTTTTCTTGGTACAAATCCAAATCCTCCACCTAAAAGAACCAAGATAACTTCAAGGATAATTTTTGATTGAAAGGGGCAACAATTTTTGGAAATTACAAAGCAAATAGGGAAAAGGATGAAAAATATATAACCATTACAGATCTGGAGTTGACTAGGATTCCACTAGGTGAATGTACTCTTGAGGGAGAGGTTTGGAACTTGAAAGAGATAGTTTCCAAGGTGATTGAGAGAGTGGAAAAAGACAAACAAACACAAGAGCAATTAGAAGAATAGGTTTGAGTTTTTTCTAGTTTTATTAAGTCTTTTCTCTCAGGTGAAAAAGTTCTTGATCCAACTCCTCTATCCTCAATTCTCCCTCCCAATGTTTGTTCTGATGAATATTTCAAAGCTATCAAGGAGATTCATATACATGTTTCATATGGTAAATGTATTGAGGCATTGGTAGAAGGAATGTTTCTCTTTAGTTTGAGCTTCATAGATGAGGCCCACAAGTGTATACCGAAAACATTTCCTCAGCCTAGAGTCAATTTGATGTAGTGATTACATGATCTGAGAAGGAGCTCAAGTTTTGGCTAAAATGTACTCAGGACTTGAGGATCGTGAATACAAAAAATGATAAAATCCTCCTCTCTCACCAAATTTTTGATGATTCAAAGAGTAATCTTTCCAGAATAATGGGCGGTTCATTATTTAATGGAAGATTAAAGTTCTTGAAAAAGTGCTTAAAGAGGTAATCACTGAACTTAAGACCATGTCCGCAAAAAGGAGAAGCCTTTAAATATGATATTTCAACTGACTTGCAAGCTCTTAAGTGCCAAGTTTATAAAGATAATTCAACAAAAATGTATCATGTAGATGAGTTCAAGGAAAATTTCATGGCACTCATCAAAGAATATTTATTCAAGGTTGAGACTGTTACTAAGGAAAAGATGTAGGAGATTTATAGAGTTTACACAATGTTGTCATTGAGGCCACAAAATGTTTGTTACAAAATGTAGGCATTGGAAAGGAAATGGAAGACTCTCTTTGGGCCAGCTATTTGAACACTACAACAAACATAATAATTCCAAAATTTATGGATATTATTAGTGGCTTGTCAAAATTCAGGGCCTTTACTACTCAAAGTGAAGACTGCCAACTGCATCATCCATAAGTGTTTCTTTCTCTAGTTCTTAAGTCTTTCTTTCTAATCGTTGTATTAGAAAAGTTAGCTTTATCGTTTTGAAATTATAAAATTGTAAATAAATCTAGCTAAATGTAATTCATTAATTAATTGTTGGTGCTTAACTAAATGACAATTTGTTAAGGAATTTGGCTACAACCACCCCTCTACCTATATAAGGATTTTTTTCCATTGTAAATTAGTTGTTGGATTTTTGTGTCTTGAATGTAATGATATAGAAACTTTTGAATCAATATAGAAGAAGAAGTTTTCCCCTCTATTATTTGTGTTCTTCTTATTTCTATTCCTTGCAATTGTAAATGTGAATCCAGTATATTAGAATATAGAAACTGTGTGTTCAATGCATTTTCTATAGTGTGAAGAACTTTGTGTATGTCACATCTATATCTGATGGATTTTATGATATACTAACTCATATGTTCTTGAAGTTTCATGCATGCATAAGTATGGTGTTACTCTGCAATCTTTATACCCAAATGTGTTTCCTTCTTCATCCTAAATCTTACAATAGTGAGTGATCTTGCCTACACAAGGAGAATACTTGTGTTCTTGATAGGTGGATAAGTTGAACTTTGTGTCTTTTCTTACCAGTCTTGCTCATTTAAACTATTATTTCCTCTTCTGAAACTCTCATACCTTTTCATCTTCTATATTTATAATAATTGGATATGGAAACACTCTTATCATGAAAAGCCTCATCTGGATATTTTTAGATTTTATATTTGTAAATAGGTAGATTTTCCATTTTATTTCAGTGAATAAGGGAACCTCTCCCATAAAGAGGAGGGATTGTTGTCCCCTGAACTGTTGCTTGTGTTTAAAGAGAAAATTTTCAACCAACATGAATCATATATATACTTAGTTACTTCTTCTAAACAAGGGGCCAAGAAATGTAAGCATTATTATCACCACCTAATCTTGGAAAAAGGCACAAAAGCACTACAAAGTATACATATAGTACATTTATACAAGGGACAAGGGTTATATTGGTTTGTATACACTACATAGGAGGGGAGTTCTTTTTATTCCATCACACACATTTTTCATACTCGAGAAAAATCTATATATGGCCCGCTATCATCATGTAACTTGCACAAGGGAAACCTAGGACATGGATACACACACACAAAGAACTACATGGAGTCTGAGATGTAGTGCAACATTTGGTGGTAAGTTTTCTCTTCAGGTGACCGTCAGGGTAAGTCTGACTCCACATTCTGCATCTTTTTTATTAGATTTGATGTGGTTTATGGGCATCTGTAGGTAGTCATTTACTTTGCAGGTTATAGGTTTGATCGATGATTTAACAGCAAAACCGGAGTGAAAAAGAGCAAGTAGCAACGAAGACCTTCTAACCTAGAAAAGACTAAATTCTGAGCATTCTAAAAGACGTAGGTGCCCAGATCAGTCATTAGCACCTATGTCACTCCTATCCTCCTACGGGAGCTTCTTTCCTATATATTCCTAGGGTTATGAACCCTTATTGAGCCTTTGCGATGTTGTTTCCATCCCGTTATAGCAAATACACAGTCCTTATCTTTCCCAGGTTTCATAGAATCAACTAAGTCGTCATCCCTCTCTCATTTGTTTATGTTGTACATTGTTGAATGCTTAGTGATTGCATGTTACTATACTTAGTTATCCAAATATCATGTTACGATAAATTACTTTGAAATAATATTTAATTCAAATTATATTAAATCAGAGTGTGATGCAATCTTCATGCCGAGGGAAAATCAATATCATTTGGTCAAGGATGGGAAGAGTTACACTATCCACTTGTATGAAGGAAAATCTCATATCTCCTTGGTAATTTCATCTTAAGGTAATAAGTTGTTTAATGCTATTGGAAAGATGTATTGTCTCCTTTTGAAAGATAGGGGGATTGATTGGTGTAAACCATTACATGGCATATCTACTAACAAGGGGGGAAAGTGTCTATTTGGGTGTTTTATATCTGGTTAGAGTCTTGGCATTCTTTGACATAAGGAAATTGGCCACGTAAGATGGAGCAAAGAGGTGAATGTTGGAGTTCACAATATGTACCTCTAAGAGAGGGAAAAGAGGTGGGAAGGAAATTTCCTCACATAATCATTTCATAAAGCTTTTAGGGACTTAAAAGCCTCATATTGGGGAGGTATGATCCAAAATTGGATCTAGATATGCCTAATTCATGTCATTCATAGTGTACACACTTGAAAAATACATTTATTATAAAATTCACAATATAACCTTTGTGTTTTGATGACATAATTTGGTTTCTCTTAAAAAAAACACACAAAAAATGGCACCCGATTTTGAGTTTGAATGCAAAAGTTATGGCCTTTGGAAGTTAGAGGACTTTTCTTTGATAAAGAACTGACCTAGCTATTATGCATTCATTAGTTATGAACACACATTCAATAGTGACGAACATACATTTAATGGTGGTGGTTACATGTTCAGTGATGAAAATTGTGTGTTCGACATCGGCGGTTACGTAACTACCTCTTCCAGAAGGCAACAGTTCTGTTTTGAGTACAGAAAAAGGTGAATTTAAAATGGTTGGACACATTTCAACTTCTAAAAGCTATATTTTGGACTTTGGACAATCTTATAAGGCATAAGGAATCAATCCAAGTATGAGGGATGTCATTTATCATTAAGAATGGGCAGAGGAGATACAAAATAAGAATCTTGCATCCGCTAAAAGAAGCTTGGAAGGCCTTTGTTGGGATTAAAGTTGTTCCTAGCCAACAATGATTTGTTGTAGTGTTGTAACAATAGAGAGAACATCTGTAAAGTGTTAACTAAGTCTTGTACAAGATTTGGAGAGATATTTATTTCCATGAAGTCCATGAATATGGCATGATGATGTAAAAACTTTAAATTACATAGTGAATAGGAGTGTTATTGCCTCACCTACTAGAGTTTTTTCCCTTATTTCGTTTCTCGAGGGTAAATATTGTGTTATCATGTGCTTCTAATTGTTCTCATTGATTTAATAAAATTTGAATTAAATCTGATTGTAGAGTAACTGATGTGAAAAATTATAGTTGATATATAAATGTTAAGCACTCAAAAAATGTAAAACTATAAGTAAATAGGAGAGATGCATGACTTAGTTGAATCATGTGTAATCTATAATTGATTTGGGAAGTATAAGGTGTTGAACAGGGCTGGAACTATGTTGTAACTGCTCTCTATAAAATATAGAATCTGAGAATGATGTCGGACATGGGTGCCTAGTGCTGGACAGGGGGGTCTGGGTGTTGGTGACTGTTCGTGGGTGTCAGTGGCTGCATAGAAGCTTGGAATCTGATTTCATCTTTGTCACTAGGGTTTCACTATCACTTTCTATCAGTCACTTGATATTCTCTCTTTGATCATCGAGGGTACCTATAACTTGCAAGACAAACCCTAGATACCTACACAAGCTCACAAACACATCAAATTGGAATGAAAAATGTAATATGTGAAGTCGGCTTAACCTCGGTGGTCACCTAATGAGTGAAATTATGATCGAGCATTGCACTACATTCCAGACTCCATGTAGTTCTTTGTGTTTGTGTTTATAATAGTGTCATTGGGTTTCCCTCACATCAATGAAACCAAGCTAACGGGTTATGGCTAGATAAGATGCAAATGTGTGATATGGAATTGAGTACTTCCCCTTCTTATGTAGTGTATTCAACCCAAAAATGCAGTCCCTTATAATAGTAGTGATAGTATGTAGATGAGATTGGCCCTTACAATTTTCAACCAGAATAATATTGTGTATGTTGTGTATATATATGGATCTCTTGTTTAAATTTTGACACTAGTGACATAAAAGACTAGTTATGAGCTTAGGATAAGGAACATTCACAATTTCCCAGGTGCCCCTATCCAGCACCAGGTGCCCATGTCCGTCATCATTCTCAGAATATAAATTTTACAGAGGGTACTTGTGACACAGTTCCAGCCTTGTTCAACACCTGATACTTCCCATATCAATTCCAAATTACATAGGATTTAGCTAATTCATCCATCTCTCCTATTTACTTATAGTTTTACATTAATTACATGCTTAGCATTTGCATATTTATTGTATTTTGTCACATATTACTCCACAATTAGATTTTATTCAGATTTTATTAAATCACTCATCTCTCTTACAGGATAAATTTTAGTGGTGAATATTCGTTAATTCATGAATATTCCAGTTTTTTTAAATTTACATTTTGTGAATTTTTAGGGTAGGAATTAGGACTTGTTCACCTAAATTTTCTTAGTACGAGTTACTTTTTAGGGTTGGTTAACCTAGCGTTTACACCAATAACCAACTATTTTAATTCAAATCACTATTAGCGTGAAATGAATTTTTTTGAAGTTCACTTTCATATATATACTAATTATGTGTTTATATTTCATACTAGCAATAAAATCAAAAATATTTCTTTAACAATCCTTTGGGCATTAAAGATCGAGATTGACTACATATTGCAAATCACGTAATAAGGTATTTTAACTATTTATGCTACTGACTGATAGAATTTGTTATACTGCATGTCAGTAGCATGGTTTACACTATTGACTAGTAGCATTTGTTATGCTATCAATCCATAGCATTGTTTATGTTACCGACCAGTAGCATTGTATATGCTACCAGCCTATAGCATACACAACACTTGTAGCTGTTAGTATACATAATGCTATCGACTGGTAGCATACACTATGTTACCGACCGGTAAAAAAAGCGTACAGTGCTACCACCGGTAGCAAAAATTGTTCTTCAATTTTTTTCAAATTTTGAAAATACATTGCTTCAAAACAGATCTATTTTATAAATACACTTAGATATGTACAATGCATTATATGAATAATGAAAACAAGGTAGATCAATTCAAAAGAAAAAGTTACATCCACTGCACACTCATGGAACATATTATCAGCCAAAAAATGAGAACTCAAGTTACATTCACTGCAAACACAGGTAGCATATTATCATTAACTTTTTATTTTGATTCCACATTGCTAATAAAATGGGAACCATAAAAAAATGTTTGTTGTTTGTGTGACGAGATAATGCATTCCATTATTAAAAAAATAATCTTGCATTACCTACTAATGAGTCTTATTCTAGCTATTATAAGAAACCAAATGCTACAGCTTATAATTATTCATATTATATTCAAGATTATGATAGATTAGAAAAATAGAACAGATGTATAGTGTAAAATGGAAATATGATGGAAGAGATTAAAAGGAACGATAACTAGATCGTACTAAGCCAAGAACTCAGATGCTAATCAAACACCACGATCAATAAGATGAAAACAATTCACTCAAATAACTTTACATAAACCTTTGCAAACAAATGAGCACTAATATCATATATTATTATGGAACTCAATGAAATAACTAGTCAAGTCCATAGATTTAGGAAAGAACTAGTCATCAAGGATCTAGTCAATACCATAGATCAAGGAATGAACTAGTTAATACCATAGATCAAGCAAAGAACTATACCTAACAACTAGATAATATTTCATAATATATAAATAAGATAAAAGAAATATCCACACACATAAGTGGGTGAAGATAAATACAATAAAGGTAAATAAAGTACCTAAGTGAACATGAGCTAAAGGTAAATACCTACTCTAACACCCCCCCTCAAGTGAAGCTAGGGGCCAAAATAGAAGTGGCATGTCCACAGTATGAGTCTTGGAAATTAGGCCTGATGAGGTACTCATATTAAATATATCCATAAAGAAATCTCGAACCAAAAGAAGGAAAGAATCATGCTAGAAGGAAATAGAAATAAGAAGAAGGAAGATGTTCTCATGAACACCCCCCAAGAACAACTTCTGAAACCCCAATCATTCCACGCAACTCAAGGTAGCGAGGTGATGCAAAAGGCTTCGTAAAGATGTCTACAACCTATTGCTGAGTCAGAATGTATTCCAAGCAAAGAACTCCATTTTGAATGTATTGACGAATGAAGTGGATGTGTATCTCAATATGCTTAGTTCGTTGGTGCTCAACTAGGTTGCAAGAAATGTGAATTACACTTTGGTTGTCACACCAAAGTACATTCGGTGAATCCTGTGGGAATCCAAACTCTATCAATAATTGTCAAAGCCAAAGAATTTGTTGAATCGATGTAATTGTTTCCCTGTACTCTGCCTCTGAAGATGAAAGTGCAATAGCTCGTTGCTTTTTACATGCCTAAGAAATTGGAGAAAAACCAAGACAAAAAATATAGCCAGAAGTGGAACGTCTATCATCAATAGAACCTACCCAATCTAAATCTGCATACTTGACTAGCTGAGTGGAACCCCTAGTGTAGTGTAGGCCAAAGTGGGAAGTGCCCTGCAGATAGCACAAAACCCTTTTAGCAGCCTGTCAATGACTACTATGAGGAGAATGTGCAAACCAAGATACAAGCCTTACTACAAATGAAATATCAGGGCGAGTATGGGTCAAGTACATGAGACTCCCAACCAGCTACCTATACAATGTAGGATCACAAAGTTGAGTGGTTCAAGTGGAAGTAAGAGTAACCCTAGACTGAAAAGGAGATGGACTTGGCTTACAATCAACCATATCAAAGTGTTGAAGAAGATCATGGGTGTACTTTTGCTAACTCAAATGAATCCCTGAATTTTTCTGAGAAATTTGCAATCCAAGGAAATAATACAATAACCCAAGATCTATCATGTCAAACTATGTAAAAAGAGCCCTCTGAATAGTCTAGATGTGTGAAGAAGAACTGTCAGTAAGTAACAAATCATCAACATACAATACAAGTATCACAATATCCTCACCAACATGTTTAGATATACTATATGATCGGGAGTGGCAATGAAAAAAACTAATAGATATAAGAAAAGAATCCGTCTTCTCATACCAAGCCCGAGGGGCTTGTTTGAGACCGTAGAGATACCTTCGGAGCCTACAAATAAGAGAAGAATCGTGAACAAATATAGCCGGTTGCTCCATGTATATTTCCTCTTGTAAATCTCCATGTAAGAAGGTACTCTTCACATCCATCTGGTATACGGGCCACCCTTGTGATACAGCAATAGAAAGTACAAGGCATACAGAATCCATCTTGGCAATGGGTGTAAAAGTCTTAGAGTAATCAATACCTTCAACTTGTGAAAAACCCTTTGCAACAAGATGAGCCTTATACTTGTCAATGGACCCATCAGTTGCGTATTTGATTCAGTATACCCACTTACACCTAACCATCTTTCTTCCTTTAGGAAGAGATACCAAATCCCAAGTATGATTCTTAATCAAATAAGAATACTCAGTTGTCATCGCATCATCCCACTTCTGTATCCCATGAGAATTTGAAAAAGAATGTGGATCCTCAAAAACTACATGACACAAAATTCAAAAACCTATAGAATGTGTGTGATGATTCCTAGTGGGTGGAAGATCCTGTATGAAAGGTGTTGCCTCATAAACTATAGTACGATCCCACGTAGGCATAGTGACAACATCAGTGGGAATAAGATGGCATCTATAACCTCCTCATCAACCTCCTCAAAGAAAGAATCCTCAAGATGAGATAAAGAAGAAGAAATAGGCATGGAAGAAGATGAAGAATCATGAGGTGTGAAGCGCTCATCTGAACATTTGTTCGAAAAATAACCTCATGAGTATCATGATCTAAAAGTTAATAAGCTCTCATGTCCTCACAATACCATACCAAAATTTAGGGTTTGCTCTTCTTATCCAAGGCTTTCCTTTTCTTATTTGGCACAAAGGCCCAAGCATGGCTCCCAAAGACTCGAAAAAATGAGACATCTAGCTTAAAGCCCATAATCCTTTCCATTTAATTATTGTTTCCATTCTTGGTTTCCATGTGTGGTAGTTATGTGTTGTTAATGGCTCATCATGGTCTAATGCATAAGTAGACACTATTCTCAAAAAATCACCAAAATAAATGCAATAACCAAGCAATGCAACAAGAGCCCCCCCAGAATTTGACACTTTATAATGAGTGTGTTACAATAAGGCTCTTTATAGTTATAGTTTGATCCTCAAAATAAATATTTCTAGAGGAAAGAGAATGAAAAAGCAAGCACTTTTACAAAAAATGGCTCTCAAATCTGAGTTGCAGATCAAAAGATACAAGCTTTACAAGTTTATGCTATGTTATTTTATTTTATTTAGTTGCCACTAAAACAAAATAAAATTCTTTTGTCTTCACCACACAAATAAAATGAAAGGGAGCTAGAGTTAAGCACCTACTAGTAGGAATCACAAGATTTAAGCCCTCATATGACCATACCATATGACCAAGGGCTAAAGGGTAAAATCAATTTTCCATAATAACTTTACATAAACCTTTGCAAGCAATGAGCAGCAATATCATATATTATTACGAAACTCAATGAAATACAATGAGAATGGGCCTTGCTTATATAGGTAAGGAATAACAATCTAAGAACAAATCAAGGTCATAGATCAAGCCTTAAATCAAGGAAAGAACTAGTAATCAAAGAACTAGTCAAGTCCATAGATTTAGGAAAGAACTAGTCATCAAGGATCTAATCAATACCATAGATCAAGGAAAGAACTATACCTAATAGCTAGATAATATCTCCTCATATCTAAATAAGACAAAAGAAATATCCACACACATAAGTGGGTGAAGAAAAATACAATAAAGGTAAATAAAGTACCTATGTGAACATGAGCTAAGATAAATACCTACTCTAACAGTGATTGTAATGTTAATGCTATGAACCAAATAATCATAGTAAGATACACATAATAAGAAACTATTGAAAATGGGTAATCACATTTTGTTTCTTGTTCTACTTTATCAAGAGAAACTTATGGTTTACACGGCCCATGAAAAATATAGCTAGCTTTTAAAATCACTATGGAGAAAAAGGTTATAAAGAAATTTGAGAATAATTTCTTTCTAATATTGCTTTAGATTCTCATAAAATGGGTGTGGCGGCTACACTTGGTTCATACATGGAATGCATTCAGCAGTAAGAAATATAAGTGCTATAGAAGGAACAATGGAAGAATTGATGAAAACAATCCATGAATTATGAAAAAGAATGGTTTTTAATCCATCAAATCTATGGAGAGGATTGCTCCTATGATTGTTATTTGAATATAAACACGATATTTAAAGAAGTTGAGTTGCATCATGAAGAAGAACAAATCACTTTAAATAGAGTTTCTACATGCTACCAGCTGGTAGCACCGAACATTCTACCATCCACTAGCATGTTTGGTGTTACTGGACAGTAATACTAAACATGTTACCAACTGGTATCATGTTGGTGCTACCAGCTAGTAACACTAAACATGCTACCAATCGATAGCATGTTTGGTACTACAGTAACATCTTTGATGCTACTAGTCTGTAGATAGGACATTCTACAAACCAATAGCATTCCTTCTACTACATCAAGTTCTTCCCTTGCCCTTTCTAACCAATGTAGGATGTACAATAATATTGGAATTGGTGGCTATCAGCCAACACCATTATAAAATAATTCACCAAACTATTTGAAACGTGTTTCCTTCAAATTTGCCATGATTTTGAAAGTTATTTTCACAAATTTTCCAAGTAATATTTACAAATTTGTTTTGGGGGGTCTTAAAATTCACCCTGCTCTCTTGTATATGTTAAATAAGTTTCACATGTATTTCCGACGTGTTATAAAAAAAATTGTATGTAATTTTTTTATTCATCACTTGTTGAGTTAGAACAAAAATTACATATGTCCGTCAATCCTAGTGTGAATATCCACCTAGCTTATGGATCAAAAACCCAGGTACTTATGAACATAAAAAACATAATACAACATATGAATAGGATTCTTTTAAGGCCATGTTGTCATGCCAAAAAAATGTGACAATTTTTTAACATGTGTATTTATTTTGCTTTATGACATTCCTTCATCCATATAGTTACTTTATAATGACCCTTATGTTTTCCTTTGTCAAATTACTTGTCTTGGTTTTCACCTTATAGCTTGTCTATTACTTGTGCAACATTACATCTTGCATATAGATTTTCATCCCACACTTTATCAGTCCTTGCAATGCAATGAAATCTTGCATCACACACTTTATTTTTCCTCCTTGAATTTTTTTAAGGATGATCAAGTTATATTTTTTCTAAGAACTCATTCAAAGCACATTTCTTTTCCAAAACCTATTGTAGAAATGTTCAAGCAGATTTGGATGTTAAAAAATTGAGTTACAAGCCCATTTTTGCACTCAATGAGTTCCCAAGCCCTCTTGCAAAATTTAATTTTCACCCAATGGTTCCTAAAATGCTTCTAAGGTCCACCCATGCACTTTTTCAGGTTCTTGTAACTCACCTAGGATGTGCCTAGGAAATTTTTTCCTAAAAAATCATTAAAGGTACACTTTTATTATTAAAATAGTTCCTAAAGCGCCTTAAAGTGTACCAATGAGTAATGAGGTTCCAAAACTCCTCCAAAAGATCATCTCGCTCACTAAATTGTCTTTAAAGTGCACTTATGAAGTGTTTTAAGCACTTTTGGTTCCTAAAGTCATCCACAAGTGCACCTCACTTAAAAATTGGTTCCAAAAGTACATGCAATGTGTACCTAAGGTGATAAAGTAGTTCCAAATCACTTCATAAGTGCACTTAGGGTACTTTGGATCCCAAAAGGCCTTCTAAGTGTGCATATGTGCATTTTACTTCCTATAATGCTTTCCATATGTGCCCAAGAACACTTTAGTTCTGAAAAATCCCTCCATGTGTGCCCTAACGCATTAATTGGTTCTTAAAACTCTCCATATGTGCACATAGGTCAATCGAAAACATAAAAATCAAATTTTAAGTTAATTTTGCTTCCAAAATGCATTCATTTCCTCCTCCATGGATTTTTGATTTGCACTAGTCTACCCTACACACCCTAGAAAGAGATTTACTCATAACATTTCTTGTATCTATCCAAAATCCTTAAAACTTTACTATTGGAACTACCCATTGTATTAATAAAAATATAAGAGAGATTCATTAGCAGAGGCGACTAAAGAACTCACGGTCCCACAAAAACGACACGTAGGCAACAGAAAATGCCCAAAGGGCAAACAAAAAGCATGAGCATTACATGTTAAGACAATATAGTTTATCTTATCTCTCTCTAGAGGTTTTTGAAGAGTTTTTACACCATAAACAACCTGAAAACTATTATTTTAGTAATGTTGTTGCTTCATTCATTCCCTAAAACACTTGTTCATTGCCAACATGCACTCTATTGGAGCCATGAAGTTTAAATACCTAGATTATGAACCCACCTCCATTCTTCTCACAAACTTACCTAACATAGGAGATACCAATGTTGATTTCATGGATTTTAAAGATCTCTCAAGTCAGAATGGTGGAAAATAATTGTACTCTAAAGTAATATCGACTCTTCCATGGTGGATTATATAGATTCATCATATTCCCATTATTTGTACGATGTGTTGATATCATCTTAACTTGTGAAAAGAATTGTGATCTTTATGCCAAAAGGAGGATTCTCTGGTGGAAATCCCCCTCCAGTCTAATAGTGATAGAGACACAGATGGACGAGATGAATTGGTTGATGATGTATGGTTGATTATGAGCCTTACACTTGGTGGCAAAAGGGAAGGATTGTCAAGCTTATGCTTCTATAATTGATATTACCGAGATAAACCATAATGCAATCCCAGAGTCGTTGATCCATCTAAGAATGATCGAAATTGAGCGGCTCGCTGTGTGGCAACCTGCATTGTTTCGATTTTTTGCCACATACAATTTACAAATAAAATTATTATACATAATCACCTCTGAATCAACCAATGTTCCATGAAAAAAAAACACTACCCTGGATAAATAGGCATTCAAACCCTACCATTTCTACACTAAGAAAAAAAAATTGATGTTCCATTGCTGCCCTATGCAGAATTATTAACTAAAGTTGAGACATGAAAATTGTAACGCGTGATTTAATTAACCATAGTTGCTCGGTAATTGTGGAGAAAGTGCAACAAGTACTCTATCAAATGATCGAAACAAAATGGCTTTCCTATGAAGAGAACATTGAAAATCATAAGAAGAAAAATTATGGCGACCTACCTACAAATATGAAGGCCCAAATCCTTTGAATGGTCCAGAGATGTGTTTTGTTTTCAAAGCATAAATTACATACGGTGGATTCAAAGCATTTGTGTCATTCCCCTTTTCGGTGGTTAAAATTTGTTTTATTTATTAGCTTGAATCAGTGTGAGATGGTTTATGTGTCACTTATTTTGATTCATTTGAGAGCATTGAAATCTCTAAATATTAAATTTTTTTATTACATCGAAAGGTGTGTTCTATGGTGGAAAGTCTCGTCCTTTCTAATAGTGAAGACATCGACGATCAAGATGAAATGGTTGACGACTATGGCTGATTATGAGCCTTACACTTGGCATTGAAATGGAAGGAATTTCAGGCTTCAATTTCGGCGTAGTTAACGTGAGTTTCATCATGGTCAACACCTCTGTTTAAGTGGTTACTTGGATACGTAATAAAGTGCTTGTATTATTATGCAAGGAAAATGACGAGTTTGAAACGTCGTCTAGGATGCATCGCTCTCTCTCCGCATTTTGTTGTGGGTTTTGAAGAGCACCTAACCAGGGTGGTGGGTTTGTTTGACATGGGTCTATTTTTCCCATTCAACTTTTATGTTGCTCTTAAATACATGGAGAAACAAACAACAGATAGGATACTTTTGAAGCTATTCGATTTATATAGTATATTTTCAACCGCAATGTTATCAAACTAAGGAATATTTATATCGAATACCCATCGACCAAATCGTATCACATATACAAGAACGATCGATGATACTTTTGAAGCTATTTGATTCATATAATATATTTTCAACCACGATGTTATCAAACTAAGGAATATCTATAAAGAATGCCCTTAAAAACAAATCTAAAATGTGTACTAACTCTGCATACCCTGATTTTCCTACATTAAACTTGTTCTATTAAGAAAGTAATGATAACGACACACAACATGATGATGAATCTAAAAAAATTGTAACTTGGAAATCCTAAAATTCCATTATGTCGAAAGGTGTTTGCACATGCAGAATGGTCCACCCCATATGACAACTAACGAAACATGGATGCAAGAGATGAATTGGTTGACAAAGCACGGACTCGCATATGCCCTCCACATGACGGCCATTGACAGTTAAATCTTTCCCGAAATAAGACATAAATCAAATTTTTGCATGTGCCTACTTGAGAATATTTTTCCTGAATTCATCGATCAGTGGTTTTGGAGTAGAAGTGGAATCCACCATGGGCTCTACGTCTTTCTGATGCTCAAATAACTATGGTAACATCAACAACAACTATTGCAGTGGTGTGAAGTCCACAAACACAGTCCTCGGAGCGAGTGTATTCATTTGAACGGGTCCTAGCGATTTCACTCTAAGAACAAACGCGGGCTCTTGTGCATAAAGGTAGTTGAAAGGGGAATTATTTTCAAGGGCAACCAGCGACGATGATGCCTCTGCTAGGTTATGATTTAAATTTTTGCAACTTTTCATAGGCAATGATTACATCACTTGATTGCTTTTTAAATGCATTGATGGTTTTCATGGACGCTTTGAGCTTCCCCTCAGACCCCATGCCAAAAAATCTCATGTTTTTCCAGACAGTGGAAGGGGTGATGAACCTGCAAAAAAATATTAATTTAAGGAAAGAGAATGAAGAGTGAGCAATAAAGAAAATTACCTTAGCACTATCACATCCAAGGCTTGTTTAATGGTGAGCTCCAATCATTCAATTTCCAAACATCTTAAATCTGACTCAAACCTGAGCACACACAACTGTGGAAAGATAAACGAAGAAGAATATATTCGAGGTGGAACAACAAGGTTGATCAAGAGGTGTCGGTAAGTGACGGAATCACTGTTTTATTAATGGATCGGTGGAGGGTGAGAATGATATGTGTTTTGAAGACGAGGGAGTGTAGAATAGAGCTCATGCTCTTTATGGTGTGTTCCCCCTGGCCCATTTGTGTTTAGGATGTCGTTGCCCTAAAAAACATCAAAGATGGATTTGTAATAAACTCCTTTTGGGTCATAACCAAACATGGTTTTCAGAATGTGCTCATATTTTAGGATCCATGGTGACCATAGAAAACAAGTTTTCCATCCATGAAGGCCTGAACTGTAGTGTGAGATGCAAAAAAGAGGATGAGCAAAAGGAGGAGTAAAAGCATCGGAGTGATGTAAAGAAGAAAAATAAACTAGAAAAATAAAGAAATCATGTTTTTTCCTAACTACGAGTATTGATAGCAATTGATGATGAGTTGGACAACTACAACCTTCAACTGTTCAAATCCCTTTACTCTCTCGTTGTCAGTTCCACCGGAAATACTAACTCAACATAGGTTGCTTATGGTTCACTTACAACACAAATTTTTTCTCTGCATCTACCAAAAAGTCATGTTTTACTCAAATTTGTAGGTTGAAAAATGTCTTATAAATGGTGCTACTGGCTCTATCATCGACATTGTTTAGGACAATTCATTCCATCCACATCGTTTGCCTTTATTTCTCATCATTAAATTTGATTGATACATGTTTTTTTGTTGTCTGTTACTATTTCCTTTTCTTTATACCATTATTTCTCTTTCGGCATTAACATCGCACACCTAGCGTGTGATTGCTAGTCATTAAGTCAATTCAACTTGTAATAGCACTCATTGTTTTATAACTAAATCAATTCTAACCTGCGATTACATGCAAAATTAATTTAATTCTAAAATTCTAAAATATTGATACACTTCACTTTTCTTACATATAAAAATAAGAAAATAACCTTAAAATAAGAAAATAAGCTTCTAATCTAATTATGTATGTGTCGGAAATGGAGATGAACCCATAGTTATGCATGTACTAAAACATGTATATTTGATTTCACCATAACTTGATGGAATAAGTACCAATAGTTTTTCACTTTTTCATTAATGGTACTTTTTAAGATGCAACCACAATGTGATACATAGGGCCCTCAGTTATTGGTACACTTTTCAAATGCTTTATAAAAATTATAGGTGTGCTATAACAATTCAAAATCCAGGGTCAAAACTTCTAAATATTAAATTTTTTTAATACGCTCAAAGGTGTGTTCTCTAACGGAAATTTCTCTCCTATCTGATAGTGACAGAGACACCGATGGTCGAGATGAAATGGTTAACAATGTATGGCTGCTTATGAGCCTTACACTTGGCTGTGAAATGGAAGATGGAAGAATGTCAGGCTTCGGTTTTGGCATGGTTAACCTGAGTTTCAGCGTGGTCAACGCCTCTATTTAAGCGATTAATTAGATTTGCAATAAAGTGTTTGTACTATTATGCAAGGAAAATGACAGGTCTGAAATGCCATTTAGGATGTGTCGCTCTCTCTCCACATTTTGTTGTGGGTTTTGAAGAGCACCTAACCAAGGTGGTGGGTTTGTTTGACATGGGTCTATTTTTCCCATTCAACTTTTATGTTGCTCTTAAATACATGGAGAAACAAACAACAGATAAGATACTTTTGAAGCTATTCGATTCATATAGTATATTTTCAACCACAATGTTATCAAACTAAGGAATATCTATATTGAATGCCTATCGACTAAGTCGTATCACATATACAAGAACGATCAACGATACTTTTGAAGTTTTTCGATTCATATAATATATTTCTAACCGCAATGTTATCAAACTAAGGAATATCTATATCAAATGCCCTTAAAAATAAATCTAAAATGTGTACTAACTCTGTATACCCCGATTTTCCTACATTAAACTTGTTCTATTAAGAAAGTAATGATAATGGTGCACAACATGACGATAAATCTAAAAAAATTGTAACTTGGAAATCCTAAAATTCCATTATGCCGAAAGGTGTTTACACATGCAGAATGGTCCACCCCATCTGACAATTGACGAGACATGGACGCAAGAGATGAATCGGTCGACGAAGCACGTACTCGCATATGCCCTTCACGAGGTGGCCTATGACAGTTAAATCTTTCTCGAAATAAGAAATAAATCAAATTTTTGCATGTGCTTGCTTGAGAATATTTTTCCTGAATTCATCGGCCAGGAGTTTTGGAGCATAAGTGGAGGCCACCATGGGCTCTATGTCTTTTTGATGCTCAACTAACTGTGGTGACAATGACAACAACTATTGCAATGGTGTGAAGTCCAAAAACACAGTCCTCGAAGCGGGTGTATTCATTTGAATGAGTCCTAGCAATTACACTCTGAGAACAAACTCAAGCGCTTGCACATAAAGCTAGTTGAATAGAAAGTTATTTTCAAGGGTAACCAACAATGATGATGCCTCTACTAGGTTAGAATTTAAATTTTTGCAACTTTTCATGGGCAATGATTACATCACTTGATTGCGTTATAAATGCATTGATGGTTTTCATGGACGCCTTGAGATTCCCCTCAAACCCCATGCCTAAAAATCTCAGGCTTTTCCAAACGGAAGAAGGGGCGATGAAGGCCTAAACTGTAGTGTGTGATGCAAAAAGAGTGCGAGCAAAAGAGGAGTAAAACCTTCTGAGTGATGTAAAGAAGAAAAACAGACCAGAAAATAAAGAAATTGTGTTTTTTACTAGCAACTACGAGTACTGATAGCAATTGATGTTGAGTTGCACAACCACAACCTTCAATTATTCAAAGCCCTTTACTCTCTCGTTGCCAATTCCACTAGGCATACTGACTCAGCATAGGTTGCTTATGGTTCACTTGCAACACAAATTTTTTCTCTGCGTCTACCAGAAATACATGTATTGCGCAAATTTGTAGGTTGAAAAATGTCTTTTAAATGGTGTTATTGGCTCTATTTTCAACATTGTTTAGGACAATTCGTTCTGTCCACATCGTTTACCTTTATTTCTTGTCGTTAAATTTAATCAATACACGGTGCTTTGTTGTCTGTTACTATTTCCTTTTCCACATACCATTATTTCTCTTTCGGCGTTAACATCGCACACCTAGCGTGCGATTGCTAGTATTAGTCATGAAGTAATGGCATCCAATGGTACACAAGTGGATCAACTTGATTAGTATTGGCCTCACTTTTAGAACACATAGAAGAAAGCATTTATTTTTCCTCACAAAGGAATATGCAATGGATGGATTGAATAATAGGGATTCTAAACTTTATAACATCTTGGCCAATTCATCGTTACAAGTTTAGAAAAAAGGTCCTTCCAATATTCCTAAAAAACCTTGTACGAGCTAAATTCCATGAAGAGCTTTTAGACATGATTGTCCTTCTCAATAGGGTGATGGGTGATCCTTCTATCAAGTATTTTTTTACCATAGATGGCTTAGTTTATGAATGTAGTATGTGATGGCTTACGGTGCATCAAATGTTGTCATATCATCAGTAATAATATCCATAATGCTCTGATAAATCTTGAGGCCACCAATGAATTCTATATGACTTCATATCTTGTTTATTCGATTGCAAAAATTAGAGTATTGTTGGGTTTGTCTGCAAAAGGACAGTTGGGTGAAAGTTAGATAAGCTATGATTTCCACCCACAAATCACTCACGAAGCCATCTTATCTCACTTCAAGAAAGCTAATGATGCCTTCACCGTGTTTGCAGTTAGGATAATGGAAGGAAACACCGCAATGATAATTTTAAGAGAAGTTGCAAAGATGGTTATGAAGTTTGAGAGACAATTCATTCAATTTCAAGCTTTCACCTACATCAAGGATGGCGGTTTTGAAGGACATACATACAAGCTTCCAAGGTATGCAAATGATAAGTTGGTTTTAATTGAACTATGTAAACAATTGGGAATTGTTCATTCTAGATGCAGAGAAAGGAAACTTAAAGGTGTTAATTTTCTTATCAAACTTAGTTTTTACTGTTACAAAAATACTCAATATGCTCAGAATATCGAGCTTTCTTTGTTTCAATTTAAATTTCACCCATATTCCATTTGATAGTAAAAGCTTGTTCAAGAGTAATATGATAAGGATTTCTAGCACTGCAACTCATTAGCCTGAAATTGAGGATTTTTTGGGAATATTGTTTTAACGGTCTTGAGGTCTGTCAGGGGGAATATATGAGAATGAAAATTGAGAAAATGAAATCTTTCATATTGGAATGGGTTAATGAAGGGATAGTTGATGACAGAAGTGATTTTATTGACCCTCACTTCATGAAAAGTGTCTGAAACTAATTGAATGTCAATAAGAGAAATCAGTGATATTAATGACCGCACATCTGCTATAGTGAAAAGATCTAAGAAATGGTTTCTTGGTAAATTATTAAAGTTCACTTCTCGCAGTGATGATATTACTCCCAGGACTGATAGGGGAACTTCTCGTATCAATGTGCATATTAAGACACCTAGATCTCATGCCTCATAAAGTATTGTTATAGTAGTAAGCATTCCTCATAAGATCATTTGTCCAGAAAATTCACAAGCTTCTCCTCTCGTAAAACTGCTAGTGAGAAAAAATACTATAGCTTCCCTTGAGCAAGGAGAAATTGTCTCTTCTCCCTTGAAAGATATATTGGTCATTCCAAAAGAATATTTATTCTAATCCTTTTAGCTTCTTAAGGATTCTCCTCATAATAATCCTTCTCATTCCCCTTCACCTTCACCTGTCATTCATCTCCCTCCTTCATCCATTCATTCTTCCCCTCATCCTTCTCCTCTACCATTACAAACCATGTCTCCTCATTCTTATTCCCCCCTTCCTCATTTCTCTTGGGTTCCACCCTTGATTGAAGAGGAGAAATGAATAATTTCTAAGGCTATCACTCCAAATTATGACAGTTTCCCATCTCTTGCAAATGAGGAAAACCACAAAGAAATCTAAGACAACCTCAAGGCTTATTTTTTATGCTTTAAGAGCTCAATTCGTGGAAATTTCTCAGCCATTGGTTGAAAAATATGAGTTAGAGATGACAATAACTGACTGCAATCTTAGTAGAACACCATTGGAAGAGTCTAGCTATGAAGGATATAAGCACAATCTCATAGAATTAACTGCCACACTCGTTGAAAGAGTGTAAAAAGATAAACAAAATTAGGAGCAGTTGGAGGAGCACCTGCACTTGCTCTCATCGTATATTCAAACATTCATGGATCATAATGCTCCTCCAACTTCTTCAACATGAGAAATCTCCTCGATCAAAAAGTTCATTCAAAGAGTTGTTGAATAAGTTGATCGCTTCAGCAAGTAAGGTAGGATCGTAGAGGCGCCAGTAGAAAACATTTTGATGGATGATTGCAAAAATATCCATGAAATCAGGAAAATATATGAGTACATTGATGCAATGACTCCAAAATTGATGGAACTCTAAAAAAATTAACAAAGAGATCTCTCATTAGAAAAAATTGACTCTTAACGTTCAGTCCATGCTAATTCGGATAAGAACGTGATCCTATCAAAAGGATTCTTCATCTGTGCTAAGGATGATATTTCAAGAAAATAGGTTCAGACTATTAAGTGGATAATAAAGACACTTAAAGAAGCGTCTAAAGATTATTATCCTCATTTGTATAGAAATGACATATTGAAATAAAAAAATTCTATTGATTTTTACAATATGTGTCGTCAGCTTGTGATGAAAATATTTCCAAGTTGAAACTATGTTTTGAAATGAAATTAAGGATCAATTGGACTTTGATTCATCAACTGCTGTGGCATTCTCTAGCTTAGGCTGGCTATTTTCCAGAAACTTTGTTGACAAGGTCCATTCTTTGGGAACCTTAATTTGCGACCAAGAAATCAGTTCTGGTTCAATCTTTTGGCTTTCCAAGCTTACATGACTTACCATGCTATTGCCTTTGGAAATACCATGCTTGACAGTAGGATACATGGTATTGACAAGCCTATAAATAACTTTATAATGGATGGCAAATGGACAAGCATCAGGCTTCATATGGAGACCAGTAGTAGCAAGATGTAATCTTAAGACTTATTTGAGTAAGTCTTCTTTCTGTAAGCTGACAGGGTAGTTTGGATAGACTTCAAAGGAAATTGTCGACCATTATGCAGACCAGTTTGAATAGCAGCTAACAATGAATCTTTGAAACTATCAAATCTTAGATCCACAAGACAACACAAAACAGAAGCATTAAGACCTCTACGAAACAAGGGAGTAATTTCTATTTGTACACAACCTATATGTGCAAACTTAAAGGTTTTTTACTTTTTCAAAGATTTAATATCACTGGGATCTATTAAAGGAATATCATACTCTTGGGAAGACGTATGAGAAACTTGGATAACAGACTCTCTAGTTTTTAGAGTAGTGGCAGCAATAAGATGGAATGCAGATAACTTTGCATATACTTGATTATATGGGATCTTAGGCAATTCCCATGCTAGTAAAGGATCAGATTCAGATTGAACATCAATTACAAAATTGACTAGAAACACATCAGATAAACTTACAAGATCTTGATCCAGATCTCCACCAGAAAGACTAGCATGTTCTTCAAACTCCATTTTAACTGTTACTATCAAACAACTCTTTAGCAGGACTTACGGTATCAACCTTCAACCTAAAACTGCGCACATCCACGGCGACTTACAAATGGGAGGCTCACCTCTTTGCCTGTCTTACGAGGTATGAACTTGATTCACAGATGAAATAAAAAGAATACGCAATAGATTTTCAAGACAGAAACTCAGATAAAGACTTGCAAATTTTATTCAATATCACTTTCTTAATACATTCATATCCTTCACTCTATAAAACAAAGAACCATCTCTGATACCACTTTCACACACATCAAGTATAGCTCTGATACTAAAACTAAAATAAATATACAGAAATGATTCATGGAATGATAGGATGGGCTAATTCTCAGGTAACTTTGTACATAAAAGATCCACATCTAATAGCTGAAATGATTGCCAACGGTTTTGTTGGCATAGTTAGAGAATGGTGGGATGTTAATCCTCACCAAAAAGATATTCTACAAGGTGGATAATTTACACTAACTGCTGCTCTTATTAAAGAATTCATTGGTAATGTTGATAGTAATAAGCTCCAGAATACTTCCTTATTCCTAAGAGCTAGATTATGTGATATGAGCAGAATAAAAGAGTATCAGTGTTATATGCAAAAGTTGTATTACAATTCTGACAATATTAATGATCCTACAATGAGAATGAGATATATAGAATCTTTTCCTGCTTATTTTTCTACAGAATATAAGAAGGCGATGCATGGAAGAACTCCTGATGAGTTGAGTCTTGGTGCCATCAATCAGATCATTGATGAAACTAATGCCCGGCTTTGTAGGGAAAAGAAGGATCGTAAAGAAGCTATTAAGGCTCAAAAAGCCTTAGGCCATAAGTTTTGCCAGATGATTGACATTGACCCTTTTGGCTGTGATTCTCAGCTGCCTTCTCACAAAAAGAAGGTATGTACAGAATGTTCTTCTTTTTCAAAAGGGAAGGGTCAAGGTAAATACAGTAAATACAGCAAATACAATAGATACAAAAAATACAAGAAAAGAAATAAAGATTCTTTTGAAAGCAAAGGCCCATATAGAAAAGCATATTTCAGGAAAAATAAATATATGGGTATGAAGAGAAATTTTATTCCCACATGTTTTATCTGTAGAGGAAAACACTATGCTAATGAGTGCCCCCAGAAGGATACAGATAAGGGAAAAGCTAAGATTAATACTCTTACTGCTAAGGGTATCACTGATAAAGAATATTGTTTGATAAATGATTCAAATAGTTATTCTTCAGATATTTCTTATCAGTCTTCTAATGAAGAATTCCAAGTAAATATTATACAATATTCAGATTCATATTTTGATAGTACTAATTCAGGTTACAGTTCTTTGCCATCATTTGTAAATATGGTGGTATGTGTAAATATGAATGCTAGCTTTCCACATCCCATGATGCCTTTATCTTCAGAGCTTATTCTCAAGCAACTATAGCTGAGACAAAGTGAGTTTGAAGATTGTCTCCCTTGGGACACTGTAAGAAAAATATTTCTGTCAAATAAAGTCAGAGAACTTGAAAGGAAATATTCTCAGCAGTTGAGAATTGAGCAAGATAATCAAATCAGAAGAGAAGAAGATGAAGAAAAAGAAAAAAAAAGATTATATTGTCAGGAAAGATCATTCTCACCAGTCCCTTCAAGGCCTCCATTCCAAGGACGAGTTCGTCAAAGACAAACACCCTACAGAGGTCGTGGAAGAGGTGGAAGAGGTTCCCCTCCAAGGAGAGGTTTTCCATTTTTATTTCCAGAAGAATTTTTCAATGAAGAAGAATCTCGAGAACCTGTTGTTACTTTTCCCAGTACAAATATTATGATTCCTGATCCTAAGATAATGAAGACCTAGAGAAGAAACAGAATAGAATTTCTCCAGAAAGTGATTGCAAAAGCTACCAATGAGTACAAAAGACTCATTCAAGAAGAGAATCGAGAAAAGAAAGAAGCTGAAGATGAAGAATACCTTAAAGAATCCTATTAGTAGATTCTTCATTAAGAAGTAGAAGCATCTCCCTCAGAAGAAGAAATCAATACAGAGGTATGCACAATAAAAGGTGTTCAAAATCCCTTTATTTCTATCATGATTTATATTCCAAATATTAAGCAATATTCAATAGATGCCATGATAGATATTGGAGTTGACATTAGTCTCCTAAGGTCTAAAGTCCTACCTCCTGATTGCTGGTCTGAGACATATCTTAAAATAAACTTTGATAAAAAGGAAGTCATCTCTAGGTATACTGCCTATGTTCCTGTCAGGATAGAAGGTTATGAAAGAACCTTGCAATTTTATCAGCATGATATGTTATCCTATGATTGCTCGATAGGAGTAGACGCCTTACAAGAATGTGGTAATTTCAGTCTTAACAAATATTTTATATCTTTGTTCAATCCAGATGTCCAAATTCCAAGAAAGTACTCATTTAGAACCATAATCCCTTTACCAGAGCCCATTAAAGAATATAATCATGAATGGATACACAAATCAATAGCTCTGTGTAAAAGTAACATAGATGATATTATAACTAAGATTAAGAATAATCTTTGTTCTGATGATCCCCATGCTTTCATTACAAGAAGAAAGCATATATGTTCACTAGATTTGTAGCTTGTAAAAGATGATAAAGGGAATGAAGTTGTTCCTAAGTTTAAAGCTCATCACAGAGGAATGATCCCTTCTGAAAGAAAGGAATGCCAAGAAGAAATCAAGAAGCTACTTCAAGGAGGATTCATAAAAGAATCTGATTCTCCCTGGGCATGTGCTGCATTTTATTGCAATAAAAGAAGTGAGCAGATTCGATAAAAGAAAAGGCTTGTAGTTGATTATAAGCCTCTAAATAAGTTTGTCACAGCAGTTTGACATCCAATTCCTGCAAAAGATGATCTACTAGCAAGGATCAAAGGATCTAAAGTCTATAGCAAGTTTGATCTGAAAAGTGGTTTTTGGCAGATCTTTTTAAAGCCTGCAGACACATACAAAACTGCATTTGTAGTACCAGGAGGACAATATGAATGGAAAGTCCTTCCTTTTGGTTTGAAGACTACACCATCCATATTTCAGAAGAAAATGGATTCCATATTTGGTGAGTTATCTGAATTCCTGTTTATATATATTGATGATATACTAATCTTTTCTAAATCACCAAAAGAACACATAGATCACCTTGAAAAGTTTTATGAGATAGTTTATCAAAATGGTTTATGTTTGTCTCCTACAAAAATGAAAGTTTTCAAGGATGAGATGAATTTTCTTGGAATCAAGATTAAGGATGGATCCATAGAAATGTAGATTCATATAGTGTCTAAGATTCAAGAATTCCCAGATCAGGGTCACATGAAAAGAACAGTTGCAAAGATTTATGGGGTGTGTAAATTATGTTGCAGGTTTCTATAAAGACATTGCTGCTGACAGAATTCTTCTGAACAAAAGGCTAAAGAAGAATGCTCCTACCTGGTCTGAAGAAATGACACAGGATGTTAAAAGAATCAAAAAACAGGTATTGAACCTTCCTGCTATGTCCTTGCTAGGTTAAGGATTGAAGATAATTGAAGTAGATGCTAGTGAGCATTATTGGGGAGCTGTTCTGAAAGAAAAAATAGACAGCGGTAAAGAAAAAAATATGCAGGTATGCATCTGGTTCGTTTCAAGGTTCTGAATTGAAATATCATTCAACTCATAAACTAGCTACTAAAAAGGCTATCAAAGCTTTCTTGTTCTTTATCCAGAATGAACATTTCATTCTTAGATCATATTTGAAAGATTTTAAAGCTAGAATGAATAATGGTGACCCTGCCAATAAGACTGCATTCAATAGACTGCAACGATGGGGTATGTGGTTCGATAATTTCAGTTTTGATATCGAACACATTAAAGGAAAAGAAAAATCTCTTGTTGATTTTGCCAGCAGAGAATTGAATTAATCCATGGATGTGAATATCACTCAGATTTATCATGAATTTGTGGAATGCATTTGGAATACTGCTACTTGTCAGAATTATCTGGAGTCTAAGAAAAGATGTGATAGTGAAATGTCCTGGGAAGCTCAGCATTTACTTCTCTCCCGAGGAATTATTTCAGTTTCTCCATATCAGACCATAGAAGTAGCCTATAGATTTGTCGATCCAGAAGTTCCAACAACAGAATTTCATACAAGACAAGATCCAATGGTATTCTGCACACTAAATTGGTAATGGAGACATTTTAGATATGTTGAACCTCCTACTGATGATATTCCGGTCGAAGGGTGAAGGTTAAGACAGTTGGTCCCCAGACCAAATACTCTCTGGAGATTTGAGTTCTCTGGACTCTGGCCCGAAGGACATCCTCTACAAAATGACATATGGAACTAGCCTAGTACTCTTGGAGACAGGCAGTATATAGCAAATCATTTCAAGTATTTTCTTTTAAAATTTCTGCCTACCAAAATTTCTAACAGTCCATTGATAAACATGGAGCCTGATACTGTTAGGAATATCCTGATCAATTGTAAAATTCCATGGTATATAAAGATTAGTTATTATTTAAGATGTAACCTTCAACAGGGACATCATGCAAATCCCAATGGACAGCTCTGGAGAAGGATCGTCCTCCATCACACAATGAACATTCATCCTCCTACACCTAGTCAATTCTTAAGAATTCTGGAGCAGTATCTTTTTCCAACAAGGTGACATCTTAACAGAGATACTGATGGGACAACATCCTTCTCTAGATTGTGGTATGAGCGAAACACTCGCGATGAATACTTTACAGAAATATGTGAGTGGGAATCTTCCATCTCATCTGATGAAGACATTGGTCCCAATGTCCTGTATAGTCCGTAAAAGCTATGATGATAGGCTTGTTGTCATCCATAATAAAGCAACATAAGATTTTTCTTTAGGTCTTATCGAAAGCATGGTGGACCTCCCCACTATCTAAAGGTGCTATCATGAGTGGCATGTACTCATGCGTGTCTTCTTACTTTTATTAAAGCAGGAATATTTTGGTCACCTAGGTTACTGGTCTCCGGTTTTCAGGTTCACCCTTTGATTTGGTGAAAAGCCTCTCACATTCCTATATATAGGAATGTTGAGACTCATTCACTACATCGGAGAATTGGGATCTCTAATAGAGTCTTGAAGTCTGCTGGTCTGTAAGAAGTTGTCCATATTTGTTATGAGGAAGTCTACAAGTTTGTAAGTAAAGATTGTTTTTCATATTTATTTCAGTTTTAGTATCAGAGCTATACTTGATGTGTGCAAAAGTGGTATCAGAGATGGTTCTTTGTTTTATAGAGTGAAGGATCTGAATGTATTAAGAAAGTGATATTGAATAAAATTTGCAAGTTTTTATCTGAGTTTCTGTCTTGAAAATCTATTGCGTATTCTTTTTATTTCATCTGTGAATCAAGTTCATACCTCGTAAGACAGGCAAAGAGGTGAGCCTCCCATTTGTAAGTCACCATGGATGTGTGCAGTTTTAGGTTGAAGGCTGATACCGTAAGTCCTGCTAAAGAGTTGTTTGATAGTAACAGTTAAAATGGAGTTTGAAGAACATGCTAGTCTTTCTGGTGGAGATCTGGATCAAGATCTTGTAAGTTTATCTGATGTGTTTCCAGTCAATTTTGTAATTGATGTTCAATCTGAATCTGATCCTTTACTAGCATGGGAATTGCCTAAGATCCCATATAATCAAGTATATGTAAAGTTATCTGCATTCCATCTTATTGCTGCCACTACTCTAAAAAATAGAGAGTCTGTTATCCAAGTTTCTCATACGTCTTCCCAAGAGTATGATATTCCTTTAATAGATCCCAGTGATATTAAATCTTTGAAAAAGTAAAAAACCTTTAAGTTTGCACATATAGGTTGTGTACAAATAGAAATTACTCCCTTGTTTCGTAGAGGTCTTAATGCTTCTGTTTTGTGTTGTCTTATGGATCTAAGATTTGATAGTTTCAAAGATTCATTGTTAGCTGCTATTCAAACCGGTCTGCATAATGGTCCGATTTCCTTTGAAGTCTATCCAAACTACCTTGTCAGCTTACAGAAAGAAGACTTACTCAAACAAGTCTTAAGATTACATCTTGCTACTACTGGTCTCCATATGAATCCTGGTGCTTGTCCGCTTGCCATCCATTATAAAGTTATTTATAGGCTTATCAATACCATGTATCCTACTGTCAAGCATGGTATTTCCAAAGGCAGTAGCGTGGTGAGTCATGTAAGCTTGGAAAGCGAAAAGATTGAACCAGAACTGATTTCTTGGTCGCAAATTAAGGTTCCCAAAGAATGGACCTTGTCAAAAAAGTTTCTGGAAAATAGCCAGCCTAAGCTAGAGAATGCCACAGCAGTTGATGAATCAAAGTCCAATGTTACTTTTTCATTTAGATCTAAAAGTTCTTTGTCTAATATACCCAGATCTAGTTCGGTCAAATTGGATAGTTCTGTTTTTTCTTTAGGAGAGTCTTCTAGAAAATCTATAAAAGAGCAAACGTATATTTGTAGTCACAACAATCTTGTACATGATCCCAATACTGACTATTTATGGTGTAAAGACTATGAGCAACTGATAAAGTAGAAATATGTTCCTTCTAATGGTCCAACCATTAGTATGGTATCTAGAGCATCTCATATTTCCTCGTCATTTCCATCTTTAGACATTACAGAAGTCTTGTCTCCAAACTCATCCCAAAAAGTTGTATTTTGGTATCAAAGGTCTGTAGATAGGCATATAGATCCATCTGAGTCCTCCAAAATGCTTAACTGGACCTATAAAGTTGTCAAAAATGCACATGATAGGCTTCAGTCTCAGGAGTCTATCTTGGCAGAAATGGAGAAAAAATTGAAAGCCATAGAGTTAAACCAGAAAGGAGATGTGTCTGCTGCTTTAAAAATGTTGAATTCTAAAATAGATGATGTAAGTAATTATGTCAAGAAGGTAGAAAAAAGTGTTGAAAATACCTCTGTATATGTGTCTACTTGTCCAGATATACCTAAAATTATTACTAGGAATGTTGCAAATATTGTCCAACATGTAATTAACCAGACTGTAGACATCCAAAAAGATGTGTCTTCCAAGCTCGCAACCACCCATAAGCTTGTACAGTCTAATATGCATCACCTAACTAAGTCTACTACTGAGATCAGTCAAAAAATAGATTCTAGCCAAGAATCTGTTAGTCCAATTCCTATCATGGTTCCACAAGTAGAGAAAATTTTGGAAAATACCAAGAAACCAGAAGAAATAGAACTTGATTAGTCATAACCAGTATCTTGGAAAGAAGTTACAAACCTTGCTAGATCTTCATCACAGCATAAAGCCATTTTATCTCAATAAAGTCCATTATTTTTATCTGAGAAATCTGAGAAAAAATATGATGATAAGAGATCAATTGGAATGGTAAAAATTCTCCCTGAAGAAGCAGAAAGCATGTTTTTAGGAGAATCATCTGGATCAGCACCTGAGCCATTACATGGTACTGCAAGAACTCATACACTTAAGGATCAACTTTTTCATCCACAATACCTTAGTGTTGATTCTATGAATTTGATTTCTAGAATTTGTAATACAGCCTCCAATGCAACAAAAGAACTCCCAAAGTGGCAAGTTTAGAAAATCTTGGAGGTTACTAGTTCTTAGGTCGATGTTCTGGATAATACCATCGTTCCACATGAGCGAGATGTAAAGGATAAAGTCACACATTTATGGATGCGTGTATTGAATATTTCTGATGCCAAAATAGATTATTGTGGGAGTTTCTTCAGCAATTGGTTCTTCTCCCTAAAGGTCATTATTTCCATTTTCCATCACTTAATGGCCTTTGTATTTTTGCATTAGCAAAAATCACCTTTTATAAAACTTAAGTGACTCAAATATAAAGTCACTTAAGTTATAACTTAAGTAAAATATTAAAAGTTAATGACATATTTTATGGGAAAACAATTACAAGTTGGTTACAAGTTGAAAAGTATAAATAGGGCTGATTTCTTATTGTAAAGGATTAGATTTCTTATTGTTCGGATTGGAACTTTTGAAAATAAATATCTTGAAGATTTTTTCGTTTCCTTTCTCTCCTTTCTTTTTTTCTCTATCCTTTATATATTTCTTGGCAAAGATATTAATGAAACTTTGATTTCATGTTTTGCTGAGCATATTAAAAAATTTATATCAGTGTATGTGTAGACACTAAATCATACACTTTGGGTAATTATCTAGTCCTGACTACATACTACTATTCATGTGACTCCTAAGCAAGAAAAGTACTAATTAACCCATGTCTTTGGCCACCTTTCTTTGCTTTCTATTACCACTTTTGGTCTTACACCCTTACTTGCTCAGTCTGCCTTTTTTATACTTTGGCATTTATCATCCTGGACACTAGCACCCAGCCAGGACACCAGCGTCAGGCGCCCTTATCCCCTCTAAGCACCCATATCCCCTTTGTACTTTGTTCACACTTTTTGGGTCCTTTCTAGCCGTTTGAGCATCTTATCTTTTTGGTAGTCGGCCTTTTCAGGATTGATTACGAAATTTAAGAAAAGGAATCATATAAATATAAAGTTATGTGATCATAATAAAGGACCAAGCACTAAGCATTAGCTATCACCGCCTAAGGTTGTATCCATCAAGCATATAAGAACTCCATTGCACATCCATCTAGCACCATCCAAGGGACACAAGGGCTAGTTATTATGCATGCACTTCATAGGAGGGAAGTGCATTCTATTCCATGCACACATCTACTACATTTATTTACATCTAGCTATTTGCTCGCTATCAAGTGCGACACACACAAGAGCCACCAAGGGCACAATTCCACACACACATAGAACTACAATGGCTTTGAGATGTAGTGTAGTGCTCAGTCGTAAGATCACTATTGTGACAGCTGAGGATAGTCTAACCCCTCATTTTACATCTTTATTTTTTAGGATTTGATGTCTATTTAAGGGTTTTACAAGTTCATATTTCATTGCAGGTTTCTCACGACCTTGGGGATCTTGGTGCGACCTTAGAGTGACCAAATGCGAACAAAAGTGAACAACTTGTGACACCTCAAAGGAGGTTTCCTAAATATTTCCACAAACCCAGATGCCTAGAAATGGGTTTAGGGTGCTCGCAAGTGCCCATGTCCCTCTTCAGGTGCCCCAGTTTAGCTCATTCTTCTAGATTTACATTTTTCTGAGCTTTAGTGCGACGTTTGGTGCTTCATATTTTCCATTTTTCTAGCTCTGTCCACCTTCAGGATCTCTATGAATCCGTTAATGCTTCCTACCCTCTCTTTGCACTTAGGGTTTCATATTTACTAGCTTAGTTTTCTTGGGTCTATTTTTATACTTAATTGTCTATTCATTTACTGTTGCAATAACATTTAGATTATGCTTACATTTTACATTTTAGCTTAAACAGTATGTTCTGATCATGTTAATTTTGCTATGATTTGTGATATGTGTTGTCATTCAATGAAATGTTATGTTTAATCATTATATGCATAAGCAATCATAAATATGTATTTCTTCTCTTATAAATTTGCCATCACCTCCTCATATTTGAATCCTACCTTCCCATTTTCCCATTATCTTCCTCCTCTTTCTTTCCCCAAAAAACCCAACAAATGGAATCCAAAATTCAATACAATCAGGCTAAAATAGTGTACATATTTTTGTAGTTATCTATTTTGTCTTTCAATAAAGGAACCTCCACAGCAAGAGGAGGGACTTCAGACTCCTTAATTGTTGTATTTCCCAGTATTTTATCTCGTTTAAAATATTATGCCAACATTTTCTAGCACCCATTGTGGGGCATGTCCTAACATTTCAATGTTGATCACAATATCCTTTTTTCATCTATGTGACCATCAGTAGAATTCTAACTCATATCTTTCAACCAAATCTTGATTGGTTTTAAGCCCCATAAGAATACATTTCCTCAAATCTCATAAATGTTGCATGGGACAATCACCCAAGTGCAGTTCAATACCAAAGAGTTTTTGCAGTGATAGACTATGAGGAAGAGCATGTTAATATCACATGTACGGCCGCAAAAATGATTGTTCAAAGAAGAGTCAGACAAATCATAATAAGAGTGGTTCATAGAGTTTCTCAACCACCACCCATTCCTAGACCATAACTTGTGATTAGCATTATAGATCTTCCTCCTATTCAAAAACTAAATATCATCCTCATACAAGATACCCAAAAGGATATTTCCACATATTTGATAAATTTCATCTAGAGAAACATAGTAAACCAAACACACTTTAACATTACTTCTATAATATTAGATGAAGAAGAAAAGAATGCAACTGAATTGAGAAGAATTTAACTTGTTGAGAGAATGTTAAATCAACAAGGAATATTTTGAGCAATATAATTACATTTTTGAGTCAAATGACCATTAATGGTCAAACCCCTCTTGCACAACCTAACCTTTTTCCTTTTGTGAATTATTAAGAAGATATATCTGAAGAATTAAGAACAATTTCTTATGTTGATCATGTTGATGATATTCAATATAATATAATCAATAAAATTTTGAATGAAGAGGATGATCATACATAGGTTATAAGGGGAGTTCAACCAATCAAGGGAAATCAAAGAAGAGAATCATAAGGTGTTGTTATAATGATTTTGGTTGCCCCTGTTATTCTCATTGCTCCCAATGTTCCTATTATCCCTATTCTTCATGTGATTCACATTGTTCACACCCCTTGTTCACACCCCTCCTACTACAACTGATTTGCAACAATAATTTGCTCCCAATGTTCCTATTATCCCTATTGTTCATGTGATTCACATTGTTCACACCCCTCCTACTACAACTGACTTGCAACAATAATTTTTTAAAACTGGCAGAAAGAAATTTTTACTTGAGGAAGTAAAACATAAGGTTTAGAAGACATTTTCTTTGATTTGCAGCAGCAGCATCATTTCAAATTGTCTCTGGAAAAGAAAGGAAAGTAAAAGGTTTGTTAGTACCCCTTTGAGCAATCAAAACATAAGCTCTTTGACCAAGGTTTATTTAAGTGAATTCTTGATATTATCAAGCATAGTTTTACCCCTACAAGCTATTTTTCCTAAGATGCTAACACCAGTCCCTTGGGAGCAGAATATTGGGCCTCTAGATTTGGCCCAACCACTTCATAATTTTCCAAAAGGGAAGTGGAAAGAATTTTCCTAAATTCAAAGGAGATGGGAAACAATACCCCGATGAACACATTGTAACATTTTTTATTATGTGCAGAGTTTTAGGAGTTTCTCATGAGTATGTTTCAGTTATGATTTTTATTGTGAGTTTGCAAGATAATACAGTCAGATGGTTTTATCATCTCCCTCTAAATAGTATCACTAATTGGGATATATGTCGATTAATTTTGAATCTATATTCAAAATATTCAAGGATTTTTATTCTCTCTTAGCACAACTTGTTCAAATGAAAAAGGATTCCTATGAACCTATGAGATAATTTGTGGAAAAAATCAATAGACACATCCATAAGATTCCCATCAAAGCTTGACTAATAACTAAAAACTAAAAGTGCTTTTTCAATAATGCTCAAATTCCTAAAGTTGGTTTTTCATTGAGGATAACTCAACTGGTAAATTGAAGATGATCTGATTATGTCAGGGAAATTGAGGAAATACCCTAGTAAGAGTAAAACACAAGTTTATGGTCAAACTAGTTATGATCCACTTGTCCAAAATTTGGCCAATGATTTAATTGTCTTAAAGAAGTAGATGTCTCAAAATATTCTTGTTAATTTGTATAGTGATATTATGAAAATAAATTTTGGCAATAGTATTCATCTACCTATTGTTCATCCCATATTGGCTATTAAGGATCCTCTTGTCAAGGCTCCAATAAATGCTACCTATGAAATTGAAGAAGATGAAACCACAAAAGAAGAAATTGTAGAAGTTGAGGAAGAAGAAGAGGTTGAAAAACCTGAAGAAGATACTAACATTGGATTTCTTGATTATCAATCTTTAGAAGATGATTATGATGAAGTTTTAGAGGATATAAACAACTATTCCTATAGTACTCTTACTAGAACTCAACTGAAAAATAAAAAAGAGGCAACTCATCCCATCAAGAAGGAAGAAGATAAAGAATCTTCTAAAACAACTCCTAGTATTGCTGAGAAAGGATTCTTTCTTCTTATTCTTCCTAAGACAACAGATAAAAAAGTAAATATTCCTACTTCTTTTATTCCCAAATATATTGAACATTCAAAAGTTGAAAATTCCAAAACACGTGTTCTTATTTTTTAGAAGATACTTCTTATTCCTCTTCTTTTGAAATAATTAATCATGTACAGAAATCCAAGGACCAAATTTCCGAAGCAGAGTATTTGCAAATCTATCCCAACTAATTCAACAAATTGGTTAAATTTATCAAAGGTACTACTGTAAAAATAACTCAAATTGCTCCAACCTCAAAAGGAATATTGCCAAGTCCAAAAGTTGAACTCCCTCACAAAAATCTACTTTCATCATCCCCATCCATGTCCAGAAAAATTAAGCTTTTTTATGTAACACTATTAATTAGAGTCCATAAACTCAGTAAGTGCACTGTTGATTCTAGGGCTTATAATAATGTTATGCCTGCCCAGATTACCCATGTCATTGGTCGATGATTTTTCCAATGCTACCCCATGGAAACTAAACAAGTACCTTTGTTGGGTGAATTAAAGATGCACAAGTTGCATTTGCAACTTTTCCAGAGGAGAGAGTTAAAAATTCTATTATAATAGCTAACATTTCAGTATCCTATGGAATTTTTTGAGCAGAAGCTTTTTTTAAGATGTGAGACAATAAATTCATGTTAGTGTAGGATTTATTTTCCTCACTTTATTTGTATCATCCTACTCAGGATATTCCACCTCACTTGGATTTTCCCTACACTTATGGGATATGCTTGCTTAGGTGTACACTTGACTATACTATTCTAGGTGTTGGTCACCGCTTGACTACACTATTCTAGGTGTTACTCACCACTTGACTACACCATTCTATTTGTTGGTTACCACTATTCTAGGTGGATATTGTCATGATTCTAGGAGGAGGTTACACATTCACCTCCTATATGTACATCTCTTGTGTTATTCTATTTGATCGTATTGAGTTGGAGATCTATTTATGTGTTATTGCAATTATCTCTCTTGCATTTTTGTATTTTTGCATTTTTGTATTTTTCCAGTCTTGTATGCTTGCATTGTTTTGTCTTGGAATAATTCATGTCTCGCATCATCCACCTGTGTAATCTTCAAACCAGTAGATCATGAGCACTTCTCCAAATTGGAACAATTCACGTCTGACATCATTCACCTATACAATATTCGAATCAGTACATTTGTGGCGTGTCTCTGATAATTCAAATGGATTGGTCTCATGCTTTAATTCCAATGAAAGGTGAGATGAATAACTTACTTCCAAAAAGGAAAGGTAAGTATATAGTGTAAAATTCAGATGGTCCTAGAGTAGATATCTTGTATCAAGATATGGATCATAGTAACTATATAATCATGTCTAATAAAGACCTTGGTCATTCCATTATTATTTAAGAAGATCTCAATGAAATATTGACATTTTAATTTGACAAGATCTATTAAACTTTCGACTCGGGAGCAGCGGTGGTCCTTGTATCACCACAAGGGAAAATTCATCCATTTTCCTATAAATTTTAATTTGTAAATACCAACAACATTTTTGAATATGAAGTGTTGTTTCTAGGCCTTAGGGTAGCCCATAAAATGAGAATAAAAAATCTAAGAGCTCAAGGTGATGTTAAACATATGGTAAAATAGGTGAGAAATTTGTTCTGCACTAAAAATGAAAGCCTCTAACATTACAAGAATAAAGTTTGGGATTGTATTGAATCTTTTGAGTCATTTTCTATTAACACAGTGTTAAGAGAAAAGAACATTAGAGTAGATACCCTGACAGTGTTTACATCTCTTCTTGAACCACACCCTGACTTTAACCAAAACAAGTACACCATTGAAATAATGTTTCATCCTAGCATCCTTACTAACTTCCAAAATTGGCAGTGTTCAATGATGATAAGCATGTTATCTCTTTTCTTGAGAAAATAAAAAAATTAAACAATTGTATTTTGAAGGAAGTGAAGCAGGATATAGGGAGTTTGTCTCATCAATTGTATAAAAAGGAATTGAACATGAATCATATCAGGAAGGTTTTATAAAGTTAAAAGGAAATAAAATCTTAAAAGGGTCGGTAAGCTTAAAAGATCTCTTTACTAGATACAATCATTTTATAAAGAGTAGATCATTAGATGGGACTTATTAATCAATTGATTTCAAAAATAATAATATTGGGTCTAATGAGAAACCTAGGTTGGTCAAAGTTGGGAAGTGTTTCTCCCCAGAAGAAAAAAGGAAGTTTGAAGATCTTCTTAAGAATTATGTTGTTGTTTTGGCTTGCTCATATGACGATCTAAAATCATTTAAACCAAGGGAACTGCAACATTCGATTCCATTAAAATAAAGTGTTCAAATATTTAAGCATGAGCAAATTCATTATAATCCCAACATGGTTAGGACAATTTATGAAGAAATCCAAAAAAAATTAACACAGATTATCTTCCCTATCCATCACTCCATGTGGATTGCAAACATAGTATTGATTCAAAATAAGAATGGAGAGATAAGAATTTGATACGATATTCGTAATCTTAATTAAGATTCCCTTAAAGATAACTATCCACTTCTGATCATGGAATGGATCTTATAGGATATTACTAGGTTATAAATGTTGTATATGTTAGATGGTTTTTCTAGATACAATCAAATAGAATTAGCAACACATGATCACCACAAAATCAATTGTACTGCTCCTTGGGGAAAATTTACCTATAGGAGAATGCCTTTTGGTTTGATCAATGTAGGAGATACTTACTAAAGAGAAATAAATCTGAAATTTCACGATCTCATAAATAAATGTAGAGTCATCTATCTTGACGACTTGACAATATTATCAAAAATAAGGGAATAGCATTTTCAGCATTTAGGACAAGTACTGGAGAGATGCAAAGCTCGTGGAATCTCACTTAATCTAAAAAATTATACGTTCAAAATAAATGAAGGTAAGTTACTTGGACACATTGTATCAAAATACGGGATTAAGGTTGACCCTGAGAGAATTCAAGCTATTCAAAAATTAGCACTTCCTACCATTAGACGAGGAGTTCACTCTTTTTTTGGCAAAGCAAACTTTCTCAGAAGGCTTGTCCCAATTTTTTGAATTAACTTGATATATTGTCAATATGATGAAAGGGAAACAAGATTTTCATTGGAGTGTTAAAGGAAATAAATCTTTTGATTGCATCAAATATTCTATTGCAAGTGCTCCTATTTTATTTTTCCCAAATTTCAATAAGGATTTTATCATTTACAAATATGCCTCTAAACACACTCTTTCATCCATTCTAGTTCAAAAAGATGAAGAGATAAGTGAAGCTTTGATCGATTTCATGAGCTATGACCTAAAGCGGCATGAGCTAAAATATTCCCAAATAGAGAAACATGATTTTGTACTCATTAAAATGATAAATCAATTGAGACTTTACATTATGAATTCATAATCAACAATTACGGTGCTTGATCCTGTTGTGAAATCTATCCTTACTCAACAAGAACTTGGCACAAAAAGAGGCAATTGGATAACCAAGGTTTAAGAGTATGACCTCGGCATTAAGTCAACTAATCTTGTTTAGGGTCATGGGATGTGTTAATTAATTATTGAAAACAAATATAGTGTTAAGGATGATGATGATGATGCTTCAAATAAAATACCTTTGGTCTTGTTTGTACATACCACCAATGAATGGTATTCAAACATTGCACATTTCTTGACCTATGGATAATTTCCATCTCATCTTAGTGTTAAAGAGAAAAGGGTGATCAAACTCATATCATCAAAAAATCTACTATGGTATAACTCTCTTTTCAAGAGAGGTATTGATGGTTGTTTCTAAGGTGTGTTGATAAAGAATAACAGAAAAAATTGTTAAAGGCTTATCATGATCAAGCCTATGGAGGTCATTTTTCTTCTCCAGTAACAATGTATAAAATATTAAGGGGGGTATTATTGGCCAGCTCTTTTAAGGGATGCAGAAAAATGAGTTTCCAAGTGTGATGTTTGTCTGTAATTGGTCGACAGGCCTAAACTCGCAGCATTACCACTTAAGCGAATGATTGTAGAAGAAACCATTACAATAGTGGGGGTTGGATTTCATTGGAACATTGAATCCTCATTCAATAATTAAATTGGTGTATGAGCATAATTTCTTGTAAGTAAGAAAAATTTGGCTTTCTTATATGTTTTAGTTGTTAGAGGTCCTCTTGGGTGTTTTGGCATGATTTCAAGTCCATTTGGACCTTCCTTGCTTTGTAATAAGTGGGATTTGGAGTTTCCCTCCAAAAACCACAATTTAAATATTTAAATTTGTCTTTGTTGTGTTAGGGGTCTAGGAGTTAGATTAGAATGAATAAATGGTGTAATGGGGGTCATGGAGCATTAATACACTTAAATCTGTAATGTCCCCTTTTTTATGCCAAAGGCCTAAGGGTCAAGTCAAGTCTAAGTTGGGTCATACCCAAGGAGCTGTGGACTCTGGGGGCTATTGTGAAGGGGGCCACATGGTCCTAATATCCACGTTTTGCGCTTGGGGGTCACTTTTGGACCATGGCAACTTAAAAGGGAAAAAGGAACTTTAGTTAATTTTATTTTATTGGCCCCTCCATGGAATGAAATGAACCTAGGGTTATTGGGGCTCGTTTCTTGAGGAGAAGTATATAAGGAGTGAGGAGAGTAAGGAAAGGCACTTTTGATATAGATTTTATTGACCCCTTCTCGTGCAGCTACTGATGTTACGCATCTATAGCTTGTGGATTCAAATCCCACAGGGACCCTAGCTTCGGTGGTGAGAGACCCGTCCCTAGCTAGCAGGGCATTCTTCGGTGGTGAGAGATCTACCCTAGTCTATCATTTTGGAGCTATTTTCCGGGTTGTGTGGCAGAGACATTAATAGAGGTTTCAGAGGAAGGATCTTGAGGGTTTTTGGGGGCATTTGGGGAAGTTAATAAAGGGATTTTGAATCAAATTCATGGCAGCCATTTGGGTTGGGCTTAGCATCACCTTGAAGGCGCTCCATCATTTTTTCGACCCCATTCCAAGCAAGGTGACTACAGCCTTTATTTAGGGGTTTTCCAGTCGGTTTTTCTCAGATCTGAAGGTGGAAATATTATTGCCTATATTTGTTAATGTTATTTCCTAAGACCCTTATTTTTGCTCTTGTATTTAGAGGGTTACAGAACCTCTGAAGTTTTCCAGCTATCTAGGGCACGTTGTGCTTTTTCTGGCAGCAGTTTAATTTGTGTAAAATTCCAAAAACATGTTTATTATGTCCTCTATAATAATATCAAGCTCTCTTTAAATTTTCGAGTAATTCGAATGGATATCTTGGGAGATATTGATTTTATTTAGTTTGTTGTCATAACTGTAAAAATCTAGTAAAATCAATATTTTATTTGGCTGCAAGTTTCCAATATTTTGTGCATTTTAAGTGGTATCCCATTATGGATATTTTAGTGGTATCAGAGTGGTTGTTCCTCCAACCTGTGTTGGTTAAATATGGTAGTTTGGAAATATCTCAAAGGGGGTTTTATGAAGGAAATGTTCACCAACATGGTGAACAACAAGAAGCCACTGACCTTTATTTGAGCCAGTTCACTCAGAATGTGAATCAAAGCAGACCTAGGGACAATAAGGAACATAGTGAGAACAATGATAGAGGGCGGCCAATAGAGGTGATTGATGAGGATTCTTGTTGGAGGAAGTACCAATCTTTGAGTAGGGGTTTCAGAGATAATATGCCATTTCCAGATTATTGCATGATGAAGATTGGTAGCAAGCCCAAACGAGGTCATCATATACCAGTACATGAATTACAAAGGAACTCATTGGTAGAAGAAGCCTCTAGATAAAAGGGTATGATTTCCATTAAACAAAATAATTGCATTAGTGAAACTTTTCTTGTTAGAGAAATTATTCCAGCTCAGGAGAAGAAACTTGTTGGTGCAAGCAAGGATGTTGTAATGGAAACTCTTAAAAAGGGTGAGGAAGGGAATAGCAGAGCTAGAGCTGCTAGGTTGATAGTGACTCAAGCAAGACAACACATATAAGATTTCAAGGAAATGATGAGGGCAATTGATGCGAGAAAGACTACACCCCTGAAAGAAGACTCTATGGAGTAGTTGGCACATGACGAGGATCCTCACATGGACACTAGTGTAAAATTACAGCCTGTTGTAATTTCCAAACCAGCAACTTTTGATCAGCGTTCAGATACTTTCAACAGGCACTCATGAAACAATGTTGGGGGCAGCTCAACATATGTCTATCTTGAACACACGGAGGACATTGATGGCATTGAAAGGTATGAAAAAACATGGTTGGTTGGCTGCAAAACTGAAAAAGATATTTCAGTCCAAAAGGTACCTATCAATCCTCCAAAGAATAAGTCATTATCATATGGGATGGATTTACCAAGCAGTAATGAGCATAAAATTGTGAAAGGTGTTGATTCTTGTTCCACTTATTCTCCATCTAAAATCATGAATCACAATAGGGATGGTGTTGTTTTGGAGGTTTCTATAGCAGTGATAGAAGGTGAACCTTTTGATAATCTTCTTTATGAGGAGATACAAGAGAAGTAAAGATTGCAAACCTTAACAAATACAAGGGCTCAAGGGCATTATAAGCTATGGGATCTTGGTAATATGTGGCAGTTATCCAAAACTAAAAATTCTGATGTTGAAAATTTTGTGACTGATTTCATAAGCCAAAGAAGGAATTCAAATGTGTCTTGTGTTGGCAAGCACGATTCCTTCATTGGGGAATCCGGTTCAAGAAGGGAGAGTAACTCTCAAGATACTAGCGTTGGTTTTCTGATTGCTAAAAAGGGTAAGAGAATATTTTTTAATCATCTTCAGCCTGCTGGACTGTGTATAACAACAGTCATAAAGAGAGGAGAAAATGTTTTATTAATAGAGCCCATGACTGATTTTTATACCAGCTACCTGGTGGAACCCTTGGAAGGGTTAGTGGGGGCATTTGGTCCTCAAAGTGCTCAAAGAATCAAGGTTTACTTTGCTATTAAAAAAGAAGAGTTGAATTCAAGGTGCATTCATGACTTTAGCATCCTAAGGTATGAGAATGGTTACGATCTTCCTTGCTTATTGAGTTTTCCGATGTTGTTGCCATGTTTCTATTATTTGGGACAACATTTACATGCTTGGATGATTGAGGAAGACTATTTCATAATCACGTTTCAAGGTATGCTAGATGGAATAAACACATCTTCCATTCACATTGCTCTTGATTCAGCCAATAAACATATGTTGGCAAAGAAAATAATGCAGGGGACCATGATATTGAAAGGACATGAGGTATGTGGTGTATTTATTATGGTTGAATTTGCTAGAGGTAAGGCTATTTTTGGGATGCAATGGTTATATGATGTTAAGGAAAACGATGATGCATGGGTTAAAAAATCAAAGGAGAATGAATATGTTGATCCTATATCAGAAATTCTAAGTTGCAAAGGTATGATGAGCAGCCCCAATTATGCTATTTCAGATGTGTTGTCTTCTCTCATGAAGAGAATCCATGGGTACAACAAAGGATATGAAGTTCCTTATGATAAAGTTTATGGATGCATGAGTTCTAATATTGATTTCCCTTTCTCTTGCATTTATGGTGAAATGAAAATATGGGGAAAGAGAATGAAGTATGATGAGGGAGAAGCCATGTGTATTCCCAACATACAGGGAATTGATGAGTTATGTCCATGGAAATATATGTCTTACACAAAGAAGGTAACTCATTTATTTATTGTCATTAAGAGATGTGAAGTACTTGAATGTGTTTGTACATTTGGGTTACTTGAAGTTAGAATCATCCATTGGACATATTGGCTTCCATCTTTTGGGAAATTTACATTCATCTCTCATGTGGATAAACAAAAAAATTTCAAGGAAAACAAAGAAATCAGATTTCAGGGTATACAAGGGTAGATCACAAAAGATGTGATTGGTGAAGAAAGAAGCATGTCGTTGCAGTGGTTGAATTGTGAAGGAACGCAACCTCTTATGGGTCATGGTGACATCACAAGGTATGAGACAAGTGGGATATTTGATGACTCCTATTTCGACGGGTTGTTTGTTGTAGACATAGAGCACACCATGATGACTTATGAGGAGAGAAAGGGTGATAGAGGTGAGGAGATAGAGACTCACGAGATGGATGATGGAGATGGGGTTACGTTGGATAGTGCTGATGTGGGGTGGGAGGAGGAGACTTTTCCTCAAGAGATTATAGCAACATTGTCTAGTACTCTGATGTATAAGGCATTTAGGATTAGAGGAGTTATGTAGGGTCAGCAAGTTGGGGTACTCATTGAGAGTGGGGCAACCCACAACTGTATTGATGCCTCTTTGGTTGAGAGGTGAGGATTACATATAGAGGATTTTGAGGGCCTCAATGGGGTTATAGCCAATGGACAGTCTATGAGGGGCACACAATGGGTTCCCCAAGTGAGCATCATGATGGGTAACTATACAGTTACCGATGATCTCCACATCGTTGGTATGGGAGAGACCAACATAGTGTTGAGAGTGTAGTGGCTTCACTCCCTTGGTGAGTTTTGGACTAACTTTCAAATGATGGAGCTGAAGTTTAAATCTGAGGGTAGGAATGTGATTTTGAGGGGATTACCTACAAGAGCACCTAGGGTGATTACAGCTGAGGGGATGGAGAGGATGTTCCATCTTGGTGAGGAGTTTAATTATTGCAGATCGATGTGGAGGATGATGGATGTGGGTGTGACCAGTAATGTTGCACATGAGACAGTTACAGAGATTGGGACTACAGGTTCAGATCATCTGAGTTTATCATTATGTTGGTCATCTGAAGTTTTGGTAAACTAAAGATCTCATTTGCTTGTTGAGTATTCCAAGAACCAACACTCTTGTGAGATTATGGATGGCCACATACAGGATGACAACTGTAGATTGGAGGATGAGATGATCTTCTCTCGGGGATGATGGAGCCTTGTGTCAGATCATGGTGGAGGATGGAGATATTGTGACATGTACATTATTCTTCCGTGACTAGGCATTTGAGATTAAATGAGACCTAAAGGCTCATGTCAGAGAGGTTCATATGGCAGAGGTTGAGGGAGGATCTCCTCAACTTTATACAGGCATATACGGTTTGTCACTATGACAAGCCTGAGCTTACAGACCATGTTTTTTTAATCGACATGGGACAACAATCCTATGATTTGTGTTGCTTATATGCTCGGTGAGCACCGCACCCACATGTTAATCAGTGGAGAGATGAAAGTGACCCATAGTTATTTAGTAAGTTCACATTCAGCGCAGGAGGTGGACTATATGGAGCTGATATTGCCGATTGACTGTCTGTTGGAGTCTTGGGACTTTTCCTCCACATGACACATCGAGATACAGTATGAGGAGTCTATCTTTCACATGAGTGCAGGTCAGGTAGGATAGTTATCACCATTTGTGTGTAAACAGGTTGTTTCACAAGATGATACGGGGGATTCTACAGGATTTAGAGGGAACTTTCATACGTAGGAGTTGGTTGGAGAGGTCATGAGTGATCCCATGATGACAGCCTTGCATTGGTAGGGATTGGACCGATTGAAAATTTTGGTATGGGCACCAGTGGAGAGACAGTTTGGGTATCATTCTATTTCATGATTTCGTGGTTACCTCAAATTACACAGATCCTTGGTGGACAACAAGGTGAGGTGGAGAAACTTACGGCATGGTATTCAGCTACTGCAACAGGACAAGTTAATGCTTGGGGCCAAGCATTTATCGGGAAGGGAGGACTGTAATGTCCCCTTTTCTAAGCCAAAGGCCTAAGGGTCAAGTCAAGTCCAAGTCGGGTCATACCCAAGGGGCTGTGGACATTGGGGGCTATTGTGAAGGGGGTCGTATGGTCCTAATATCCAAGTTTTGCACTTAGGGGTCACTTTTGGACCATGGCGACTTAAAAGGGAAAAAGTAACTTTCGTTACTTTTATTTTATTAGCACCTCAATGGAATGAAATGTGCCTACGGTTATTGGGGCTTGTTTTCCAAGGAGAAGTATATAAGGAGTGGGGAGAGTAAGGAAAGGCACTTTTGATATACATTTTATTGACCCCTTCTCGTGCAGTTGCTACTGTTGTACATCTACAGCTTGTGGAGTCAAATCCCACAGGGACCTTAGCTTCGGTGGTGAGAGAGAACCTCCGGAGAAGGCCAACTTCCTCTTCCTAAACTAAGTGCTTTACTACTCCTAGTGTAATAAAATGATTATCTAGTCCTATGCTAACATTTTTTTAATGGGTTTTATGGAAAGAGGGTTGCAAGAAATGAAACTATACTAGGGATGGTGATGCACCAAATAAATGGTGTTTCCAGACTTAAGAAGGGTTAATTCGAAGAGGGTGTGTGCACCAAAAGTCAACTTCACCTACTGCAACTCAGAGAGGGTATGAGCTACCACAGACTAGGAAGCATGCATTCCCTTTGCTAAACTCGATCGAGCAAAATAATCTATCAGTATTCCAGTGAAGAAAGATGAACTTGGAAAGGGAGAACGAACACCACAACTCAAATGCATGCAATACTTCACCACTTGATAAGCACAGAACTCCAAGAACATGTAATAGAAACTTAAACTTACACAATGTACTTGCAAGTACGAGAAAGGCACAACGAAGCACAGAAGGATGAAAGGACCAAGATTAGTCACAAAACACAAACTTTTATTACTTCAATAACATGCACAATGGATCATACATTCAGAAGAGGAAATGGTTTCCATCACAGTCTTGAAAGAAGGCTTGAAAGTTTCCTCAACATACAAGAACAACTTACAGAAGAGAGAGGACTCTTGAAAAACATACAGTTGTCTAAGATGTCTAGCTGTCCAACTTGTCTGACCTATTGGAACCCTTTGAAATGAGCTTCCAACTTACATTTATAGAAGAATATGTGAGAAAGAAGAGGAAAGGTCATAATTACATTCCTAAATTGAAGGCTCATGATGTATTTATTACAGTTAGTTGAACCACCTGAGAAGGTTCCATCATGGGTCATTAATTGCCTGATGACCTAGTCTTCTCAATTAATTAAAAGAATATTTAAATAATAATAATAATTATTATTAATAAAATATTTAAATAAAAATATTAAATTAATTAACATAATGTCGGGACCCCCCGTTGACCCGTTTGACTTGAAGAGGAGGGGGGTCCATGTGAATAGAGTCTGCACATAGCCGAACTCGATGGTTGGCTCGCCAAGCCAACTCACTAAGTTGGTCACGAGCTCCATATCTGTCGTGACCATACCAACTCAACGAATTTTGAATCCTCTAACTGGTGTTGCACTCAATTTTGAACCCCACACCGACTCTTTCCTTACCTTGGCAATCGAGCTCTTTTGCATTGAGTCCTTCGAATGGTGAGCTGTCAAACTCGATTCTTATCATTTCCCTTGGCTAACTTGAGGCCATTTATGCATTCCATATCACCTTTCATGAAACATCTGTGAGCTTCCCCACAAATTCACTGAGCTCTTCATCCAACAAAATGAGCTTACCTTTCCTGGGATCAAACTCACCTCCAAGCTGAGTCCTTGTTTGAGCCCGAAACTTGACTGAGCCTCTTTCATACAAACTTACCACCAAGCTCTTCTTTAAGATTGCAACGATCTTGCCACCATATTCACCATTTTTCTCACTATCTTTCCATTTTCTGAACTCATTGCACTTTGATCGAGCCACTCGATATTACTCCACCCTAGCTCGGTAGAGTCTCCCCTTTACTACTCATGTCATACTTCTCTGAGTTCTAATTCATGCCCAACCAAATCACCATCTCGCTCAATGTTGATTTCATTTCTAAGTATGAGCTCCTTTACCTCGAGCTATTGAGCGCTCTCACTAGTATTAAAAACCAAACTCCATATTTGACACATAAATTCACCACCAAGCCACCCTCTGTATTCTTCACCGAGTGCACAGACATTCTATGAGCTGGGGAAGCTTGATCAAGACCTCACTTAATCAGTTCAGTGAGCCACCTCAGATCCCATTCGACATGCTCGGGAACCAACTTTTTAACTCTTACTTTACTTGTGTGAGAGTTAGCTTAGCTCAACCCAGGCTATTTCCTTATGTACATGTCAGGTAAAACACCATTTTGAGGTGATAGTGTTTTGCCATATGCACCTCCGCGAACAATGAATTTGGCCCAGACACCCCAATTAAAACCTTTATCATTTATTTCCTCGAAATTTGTATCCTGAGCTTAAGTCAAACTCCTGTGGCTCATGACTGAGCTATTTCCCACATATTGGCTCACCATATTCACCCAGTTAAACAAGCTATCCAAGGCTCCCATGATTGCCGCACCTTAGAATTCGACCTTTGGGTTTCCCGGGATGATACAGATGCATTGAGCTCATCTTTGGCACCATGCACACATCCACAAGGATGGATCATAGACCAATCTCTTCTCCATATCAACTAAGCTTCTCACATTTACTGCCTCGATCCGGATTTACCTCAAAACAACTCATATATACACATGAAACCATATCCATTCGACTCGCTACGACGTATTACTAAATGAGATGACTCCCTCTACTCGCTGATATCCATAGAACTTGACATGCACCATTTAAATCCTCACCCGATTTTGAACAACTCATACTTCACATAAACCTTGAGATATTTATGGCTCGACCAGCTCAGTTTCCTCTCTCACGACCACTAAACCATCAGAGCCCGAATGTCCACAGACTCATTTGCTTCACAGCTCAATGAAACAAGCCAACTTGCGTCTTAACATGGACTTGGCAAGATGTTCGAGCTCCTAAGTAGCTAGTTGAATCATGTCTTCCCACACTTATCTGCGTTTATGCACAGTTCACGAGTACCTTCTAACTGGTTGGAGGCCCATCTATCACTACACTTTAACTTGAATCCTTGAGCTCCTTAGCTACATATGCCACCACTCCGAGCAACCCAAACTCATGCTTCCTGGTCAAAATGAGATCCTTGGCTTTGCATCGACACCTAAAATTGATCGAACTCTGCCATTTTAGCTCAGCTTCATCCATGAACTCGACTTAGCCTCTTAACCTAGCTCACCACCGATTTCCTAGCTTCCATCAGGATGATTTCTCGGCATCACCTTCCTGTCAAACTCTTCGCACATGAGCTATGACTAAGACATTAACGCATCGACTTGGTTGGGTCCTGCGACAAGATACGAAGCCACTTTCATTCCTCATAGTGGTGAACCGAGTGACTCTTCAGGCTAAATTCTGAAATGCTTTCCTTTTTCTACGCATTTAAACTACAAGCGCTGACCCCCACTCGTCATGTTGCTCAGTATCATTTAACAAACATCTGCATAATGCGGTGAGTGAAACTCTATCTTGGCCTGTAGCCTCCCTAACTACTCGGCGGACTACTCAGCTACTGACTCGGCTTTTAGTTGCACATTCAATTTATGGAAATCATCCCTTGGCATGTCAGGTGATTATCCCCACATGGTAATGCTTCCCACAATAGAAATCCCAGTGAGGTTGTCTCCAGAAATTCATGTTACGGTCCCATTATGGTCACGGTTTTATCACACTTGGTGATTTTTTCTCAAATTTCCAAGTCCTTGGCAAGATGAAACTCGGGGGCCCCTTTGCGTGGAAACCTTGTGTTGGTTTTCCATCAATGGAAACCCACTTGGAAATCATCATGAACTTTTCCCATGTGTGGAAATATCATATTGGTTTTCCATGACATTATCTCCATTGTGGCTTCAAAGGCTTGAAACTCCCCCTCATCGTGGTAATGCGAGTTGCCGCCTTGCATCGACCGAGATACTCATCATTTCAACCTAGCTCATCTGAGCTTCTCTAAGTGGCATTCTCATTACCCCACGGTGCAACCCACAAACTTGCAAACAACTCGGCTCAAGCTTGGTCCATATTCACCTCCGAGTTGGGTTAACTCCTCAATCATTTTACGAGTTTCTGACTATTCTCTAGTGAGACGTTTATTCCACCAAACCAACATTGTCCCCCCACGAATCGGATCACCATGTTTATCTCGGCCAATGTGTGAACTCCTTGAATATGAAATCCTTCCTGTTGAGCTCCCACAAACCCACTTCGAGCTTCTTCAATGCTGCAAACATCAATTTCAAGTCCACATCTTTAAGGTCGTGAGCTCTTATATCGACCCTCACAGAAATAATTTTAGCTTGGATTCAAAACGTTCACCGAGTCCATCTTTTCCTTCACGGGCTACCATCATGACGATCTTGTTCCCACATCTGTTCAACTCAGGTACTCTCTTCAGTGAGCTTTTACCAACTCAATCTCCTTATGCTTTCACTATAATCGAGCTTTGCATCATATGAATTCCCATTCTATCTACAACCGAGCTATGTCTCAACTCCATCATGAGCTTCTAGCTCTTTCACCAACCCAAGCTCTCTCGCTAGGCAACTGAGGTTGATTAGTGAGTTAATTGAGCTCAAAGAGACATAGAGACATGTTAAAGCTCTTCAACATGATTAATCAATTTTTTTTAATTATTGTATCTTGATAATGACCGGAGGTGGGTTCCTGGGACTATTGTTTCATTTTGAACGTGATAGGACCCCGTTGTCCAATTTTTCCATGTGTGTAAAATTGGATAACATTTTTGGCAACCTCTCGGGGATGATTGCCTACTAAGCATGATTCCAGTAGCCTTAAGTCATCCATTGGGCATGGAGTCTGTGTTGGAATCCTAAAAGTAGTATGATTTTCTTTGACACATCCCGTAATCTCCTTGAGCATTGCTGATATCCTAGACCTCCCTGGAATGCTAAGCATGAAGTATACTGAAACTGTTGAATGCTTGACATCTATGGAACACTACAAAATTTTGAATGAAGTAGATTTTGAAACTCTTATGGAATATTTGAACCTTCCTTCTCCCTGACACCTTCCAATGATGAAACAATGTGCAGAACAACACAAAACACAGCAACAAGGAAAGCAAAAAAAAAACAACAACACACAACAATGTGCATAAGCACTTAGAGGAAAACACCTAATTTAACTGTACAGGGGGTGGAACGCTTCTCAAAAACAAGCTTTGAGATGTATCCCATTCACATGAATGGGCAGTTCTTCTCCATTGAGCCTAGATAGATGAAATGAATTTGCCTCTTTGCAACTTGTGATGATGTATGGCCCACTCCAGAGAGCGTCAAACTTGGCATGCCTACCTGGTTTGGCCCTGTCTTCATCCCATTTGAGAACTAAATCTCCCTCTTGAAAATGCCTGTCAGACGCCTTCTTGTCAAAAGATTTCTTAACTTGAGCCTGATGCTGCTCCAAAGTTTTCATAGCCTTGTCTCATACTTCCTCTAATTCTATGAGTTTAGTAAACCTTAATGTCAGAGGATCACTCTCTATAACTTCAAGTTGATGAGCTAACTCCAAAGAAGGTAACTCCAATGAGAGCAGGAGTTTTGCCTCTCTTCCATATACAAGAACGAAAGGAGAATTTCCGATGGCCCTTTTAGGTGTGATCCAATCTGCCCATAAGGTGGTCTTAAGCTGTGTATGCCAAGTCCTCTTGTTAGTCTCCATTGTGCGCTTAATAATCCTTATGAGGTTTTTGTTGCTAGACTCAGCCAATCCGTTTCCTTGCGGATAGTAATTGGATGAAGTTTTGAGGTATACCCCATTTTTAACAGCCCATTCACTCAATTTCATACCAAGAAAAGCCAACGCGTTGTTTAAAATGACTGTAAACAGAACACCGAACCTCGTCATTATACCCTCCAAAAAATCCAAAACTACCTTTTCATTGCTCTCTTTTAATGCTACCACCTCTGTCCATCGAGTAAAATAGTCTGTTGCAGTAAGGACCCACTTATGTCCGTCACTGGATGGAGGATTAATCATTCCGATGAATTCCAACCCCCATTGAACAAAGGGTTGATCCACTTGAATTGGATGTCAGCGGAAGAGCTGCCAACTTCTACTTACCTGTGAAAAAGGCACATTCCTTACATTTCCTTACCCAGAGATGGGCATCCTTGAATAAATCCAACCAATAGTAGCTGGCTCGCATGATCTTGGTAGTTGTTTTTTTGTGTGGAATAATGTCCTCCAGATAGGCCATTATGAAACTCTTCTAGTATCTTACTTACCTATTCCGGTCCTATGCACCGAAGGAGAACGCCGTTCAAATATTTTCGAAAGAGAACGCTATCTACCAAAACATATGGAATAGATTGAAGATGGAAAGTTCGTCTTTGGTTTTTATCCATGTTTTCCGGATATGCTCCTGAGAAGAGGAAATTCTTCATTTTGGATAACCAGTCAGCTTGATCAACATTATCATCAGTATTTAGGAGTGTCACGTCCTCATTACCTTTTGATTCCATGTCTGTAGCAAGTTGCTAACACAAACCCTTACCTCTGACAAGTTTAGTGACTTTGATGTGCACGTCATACTCCATTACCTTCATGATCCATCCAGCACACTTTTCATTCATTTCTTTGTTCAGAAAAACTCCTTGACACCTGGATGAGACACCATCAGATGAATCTTGTTGTTGGACAACATGTGCTTGAATTTCTTCAAAGCTTGAATAACCACAAAGACTTGCTTTTCAATGAATGAGTATTTGAACTCGTAGTCTTTGAGGGATTGACTGAAGAAAGCAATTGGTTGCTCCATCAGGTTGTTGTTTTGTTGGGTGAGGATCCCTAAAATGCTCTCTTGACTTGCAAAAGCATAAAGGATAAAATCTTTGTCAAACCTGGGGTTCACCAGCGTGGGAGCTTGAGAAATGGCTATTTTGATGGCTTCAAAGCTTTCTCGTCCTTCCTTTTTCCATGAGAATGGCATGTTTTTCTTCAGCATGGTTGTCAGTGGTTTAGCCAATGTCGCGAATTGAGGGATGAATCTCCGCATGAAATTTATGGTTCCCAGAAAACTCTAGAGGCCCTTCCTATGACTTGGGAGAGATAAGGACATAATCAAACAAATCCTGGCTGGATCGATTGATAATCCTTCCACTGAAACAACATGCCCCAACAATTTTCCCTCGTGCACTGTGAAAATACATTTCTTGGGGTTAAGTGAAACCCCAAATTCCCTACACCTTCGGAAAACTTTCCTTAGATGCGTGATGTGATCTTCTGCATGCTTAGAGTATACAGTTATATCATCAAGGTAAACCAAAATAATATCATTGATTAGTCCCTTAAATGCCATGTCCATGGCTCTTTGGAAAGTAGCCCTAGCATTGGACAATCCGAATGGCATTTTATTGTAGGCATACGTGCCCCACTTGGTAGTGAAAGCCATTTTGAATTGGTCAGATTCTTGGACTAGGATTTGATTATAACCCGAATATCCATCAAGCAAAGAAAATATTTGAGCTCCTGCCACCGTTTGAAGGATTTGCTCCATCGATGGAAGAGGATAATGGTCTTTTAATGACGCACGATTCAAATCCCTGAAATCTACGCATAACCGGATCTCTCCGTTCTTCTTCCTCACGGGCACCAAATTGGCTACCCATGAGGAATGCTTGATGGGAAAAATTATACAGGCCTCGATGAGCTTGGTTAGCTCCTTTCTCATTAGTGGCTCAATTTTGGGATTAATTGGTCTTTGTTTCTGACGAACTGGCTTAGCATTAGGATCCAGTTCGATGGTATGTTGTGCTAGACCTGGATCAAAACCACACAGATATTTATAGCTCCATGCAAAGATGTCATGATACTCTTGACAAATTTTGATGAAAGCTTCTTTCTCTTCAGAAGTACACACTTTTCCGATCTTAAGAAACTTTGCATTTGATACTTCGACTTCCTCAAAATATTCTTCTTTGACCACCATGTTAGGGCTTTGTCTTTTGGCTTGGTCATCTGAATTGAAAATGGATTCCAAAGTGACTAAACCTTTTGGTAACTTGTTGCTTTTCAATTGGATAATTTTCTCACCATATGACTCCTGCAACTTATCTTGATTTTTTGCAGCAAACTCCACCTCTTCTTGTAGGAAGAGGACAATTTGTTTGTCACTATTGAACACTTGCCAACTACTCACATTATCAAGGACTACCAGTCAAACCACCATTTTAACAAATTTCTGCCCTTCTTTTATGATATCAACTGGTATGTTGTATTGCAAACCAATTGTAGCAAGCCTATCCACATCTTGATTTTGATCTCTAGGAACTGCATGGATCCCAAAAGCTTCGAAATCTTCAATCAGGTCCTAGACTCGGTTCTTGTATGATCTTAAAAGATCATTTTTGGATGCACTATGTGCCAAAACTTGATGAACAACTAACTCACTATCTCCAAAAATAGTCAGGGCTTTGATTCCCTTCCTTTGGGCTAGCTGAATTCCTTGCACAAGAGCCTTGTATTCAGCAACATTGTTAGTGCAACTGAATTACAACTAGAAAGATGAGAAGTACTTATCTCCCTCTGGAGAAATTAACATAACACCAACACCATATCCATTCTTACTTCTTGAGCCATCGAAGAACAATTGCCACAGTCCTTTAGAATCACTTGGTGTTTTGACAAGTTGTGGTATGATCGTATCTTCTTCATGGATACAGTAGGTACCTAATCTTGTTTCTTCCAAGACCAGCAAACCAACTTCTTCTTCTGCCAATACATCAGTGTAGGGATCATACTGATGATCTCTACTTACTTCATCTAGCAAAGTATCAGGGACTTCTTCAACAAGGGTGGTTGGTTCATGATCGACATCTTCCTCTTCTGGATCGCCGATGGTGTAATTTCCATTTATGGGACTAGCAGTGTAGGGTTCTACATGATTATGGCAGATTGGTTCTACCCTTATAGTTACTTTGGTTCCGTATCGAGTCCTGAGAATCATATGTGACCAATCAGCCGATAGGTAACCACCCATCTTGGTGGTGAAATCTCATGATAGGCAGATGGCAAAGAGGGGAGGGAGATCAATGACCGATATGTCTTGGGTGAATGAAAAACTTGGGCATGCATGGATGGTAAGTTGAAGTCCTTTGATAACCCCAACAGTCTTAACAGTTGTGCCATCCAGCTGAACAACCCCTCTTGCAACTGGCGCATATTGTATGCCTAGTACATCTGCAATTTGTTTAGGCATGACAGAGCTACTGGCACCAGAATCGATCATGCAATTATGTACCAGGTGGTCGCCAATGATCAGGGAAATGTAGAATGGTGGTGGTTTGTTTGCCTTAGGAATAATTTTCCCTTCCGGTTGACACAAACTTGTAGCAGTTGTCACTCCATGGCCTGGTGATCCGCTGGTTGTACCAAAACTGTTCAGAGCTTCTCGCAACAAGTTTCTTTGAGAAGGGATCGAGAGTGCATCCCACATGGTAACACTTAGATTGGTTTTCTTCATTTGTTCTACTATGCTGAAGGGAATCACTCCTACTTTGATGACACTTTTTTGGGCATTGGGGTCCTCCTTTGGAAAATGTTTGTTGGGTACCGTGATGCCTGGAGAACCATCTTTCCCTGCGGCGTGGCTAGCCAGTGTTTCTGGTGATTTCTTTCCCACATTTTTATCAACTGCCATTTGTAACCCAGGTTGAGAAGTGGATGCTTGATCAGCTTTGGGAGGTTGAGGCTCCATTGCTCTCTTCTTGGAACGAGTTTTTGCTTGCCACTGATGAGGAATCTGTATTCAACCCACAAAAATCTTCTGCTTGCCAGTTTAGCAAAGTGGATTCTTCAGGTGCCTGCGGTTGATCTGTTGCTTCTTGCGTAGATGAATTTTTTGTTAACTCTGAAGGGGCAGATACACTTTGAACCATAAGGGCCTGGCTAAGAACTCCATTGGGACAAAGATTTTGATTGTGGGGTTGAGAGCAAGGATAACACCATTCGTAGTCTTGAACTAGATTATTCTGAATAGGTACTATAGCTCTAGATGAGCTAGCTGCAAGAGGGTTCTAAAGTTCAAGGGCCTGACATTTGCAACTTGACTTGTAGTTTGATTTTGAGGCTGATTGTTCCCTTGAAAAGGAGGATGGTTAGCCTATACTACTGATTTTGTGGCTGATACAGATGATTGTATTGAAACTATTGCCTCTTGAGTGCAACGAGCTCATTTCCAAAATTTTACAGTAGCGACTTGACTTCAAATAGGTCATTTGAAGAGGCAGGGGAAGATTGAGATGGTTGCTTGGAGTCTATTGGAATAGGAGCAATGATAGGCTAATGATTCGTAAGATCTGGAGAAAAGGGCATTGGTGGTCGTGGAGCTATCTTTCTAGCCTGAATCAAAGAATTCTCTGCTCTTATGGCAACTTCGTAAGCATCAGGAAGTGTAGTCCCTCCCATGGACTAGATCATAACTACTACATCACTATTCAAGGCTCACAAATAGTACAAGAATGCATTATGTGCAGAAGGCTTTACAAGCGCCGGAATCCTATTCCAAGTCCTGTGGAATCAGAAGTTGAAATCACTCATGTATTCTTGGGAAGCTCTCTTCATGGTAGTGAGTTGTTCCAAAAGTGATAGGTGATCACTTTTGTCTTCGAACTGTTTACATAGCTTTTCTCCCAACTCATCCCAAGTGGTTATAGTGCCAACACCTAACCCGCAAAACCATTGAAGTGCTTTTCCCTTGAAAGAGGTAGCAAGAAGTCTAACTGCAACGTTGTCTTCTGTGATATTATGTACTGCACAGATGTTGGCTACATCAAAGATATGCTCCACTGGAGTAACGTGAGTTTCCCCCATGTAGAAGGGTAAACTTTTGAGTGCCACAACAGGTATCGGGTCATGTTGAGCCAACATAAGAGGACTGCTTGCATTGAAAGGGGGAAAAACTTGGTTCCTTGCCATAGCAATGAAAGTTTGATTGTTCCTGGGTGGAGGAAACCTTCCGTAAGGAGGAGTCGAATGACCCCTACTAGGTAAATCTGCAACTGGGGATGTGGAAATGCCTCTTCTTCTTCTCTTTGGAGGAGACAAGGAAAGTTTGATATGCTGATAATTTCCTTTCTTTGAAGAAGCTCTTGTCTGAATTCTTTGCATAAGTTAACGCACTAAGATTTGGAATCCAGAGATATAGAGTCGCCAGGTACTTTGACTTGTGCAAGTGAGAAGAGAAGTACCAACTCTGTCCCACTGAGCGTGCCAAAAACTATTGTCACCAAATCACTGCACCCTCCGAATGGCCAGGATGTGAATAGGATGTTTGGTGTGATTGGGACACATGGGATCACCTCTCAAGCTGTGGGACTTGGGCTCAAAGTGAACCTCCAAAGAAGGCCAGCTTCCTCTTCCTAAACTAAGTGTTGTACTACTCCTAGTGTAATAAAATGATTATCTAGTCCTATGCTAACATTTTTTTTTATGGGTTTTAGGGAAAGAGGGTTGCAAGAAATGAAACTATACTAGGGATGGTGATGCACCAAATAAAGGGTGTTTCCAGACTCAGGAAGGGTTAATTCGAAGAGGGTGTGTGCACCACAAGTCAACTTCACCTACTGTAACTCAGAGAGGGTATGAGATACCACAGACTAGGAAGCATGTGTTCCCTTTGCTAAACTCGATCGGGAAAAATAATCTATCAATCTTCCAATGAAGAAGGATGAACTTGGGAAGGGCGAATGAGCACCACAACTCAAATGCATGCAATACTTCACCACTTGATAAGCACAAAACTCCAAGAACCTGCAATAGAAACTTAAACTTGCACAGTGTACCTGCAAGTATGAGAAAGGCACAAAGAAGCACAGAAGGATGAAAGGACCAAGATTAGTCACAAAACACACACTTTTATTGCTTCAATAACATGCACAATGCATCATACATTTAGAAGAGGCAATGGTTGCCATCACAGTCTTGAAAGGAGGCTTGAAAGTTCCCTCAGCATACAAGAACAACTTACAGAAGAGAGAGGACTCTTGAAAAACATACACTTGCCTAAGATGTCTAACTGTCCAACTTGTCTGACCTGTTGGAACCCTTTGAAATGAGCTTCCAACTTACATTTATAGAAGAATATGTGAGAAAGAAGAGGAAAGGTCATAATTACATTCCTAAATTGAAGGCCCATGATGTATTTATTACAGTTAGTTGAACCACCTGAGAAGGTTCCATCATGGGTCATTAATTGCCTGATGACCTAGTCTTCTCAATTAATTAAAAGAATATTTAAATAATAATAATAAATATTATTATTAAAATATTTAAATAAAAATATTAAATTAATTAACATAATGTTGGGACCCCCCGTTGACCTGGTTTGACTTGAAGAGGAGGGGGGTCCATGTGAATAGAGTCTGAAAATAGCCCAACTCGGTGGTTGGCTCCCCAAGCCAACTCAACTGAGTTGGTCTTGAGCTCAACATCAATCCTTCGACTGGAGAGCTCTTAGATCCCATTCTGCATTGCACACCATTCTTCACGACCGTCTTGTTGAATTGCATTGAGAGCTCGAGTTACTCCTTAGACTGTTGGTGGCTATCAAACTTGCATGTTACAATTGATCTCTTGCTCCAATCTACATAAACTATCGCAACTCGTTCAATTTTTTCAATCCTCATACTCTTACTTGATGATTGAACCCCAACTTATCTCATTAGCTTAGGTACTCAAGCTTTTTTGCGAGTTAATTCCTTATAATGGTGAGCTATCAAACTCAATTCTTATCAAATGAAAACTCGTGCTAGACTCAAGGCCATTTATGCATCCCAAGCCTCTTCATAGAATTATGTTGAAGTCGATCTCTTCATCACAGAGAAAATGAGCTTTTCCTGGGCTCAACTCGCCTCTAGCTTATCGAGTCCTTGTTCCCCGAAAACTTGACTGAGCCTCTTTCATATGAACTTACCACCGAGCTCTTAGCTCAAGAGCTGCAACTATCTTTCCACCATATTCACCATTTTTGCTCACTATCTTTTCCATTTTCCATGAACTCATTGTGCTTTGATCGAGCCACTCATATTACTCCACCCTAATCGGTAGAGTCTCCCCTTTACTACTCATGTCGTACTTCTCCTGAGTTCTGATTCATGGTGAACCTCTCACCATCTCAGCCGACTCAATGTTGATTTCATTTCTAAGTATGAGCTCCTTTACCTTGAGCATTGAGCGGGCACCGAGATCATTAGTATTGAAAGCTCGAACTCCATATCCCTGACGCTCGTTAAATTCACCTTCAAGCCACCCTTTTTCGATATTCTTCACCGAGTGCCTAAGACATTCTGTGAGCAAGCTTGTATCAAGACCTCACTTAATCAAGGATTGAGCTGAGATACCTCGGATCCCATTACGACAGAGCTCGAGAACACAACTAGCCCCCTCAACTCTTTGACTTACTTATGCATGAGCATTAGCTTCCCAGTTGCTCAACCTCGGGCTATTTCCGTATATACATGGTGGGTAGACCACCAAATTTTGAGGTGATAGTCATCCTGCAAGTTCGAGCTCATGCAAAACTCTCCCGAGAACAATCTTTTCGCGAGCTCCTGGTGAACTTTAAACCTATCTCAACTTTATTTCCGCCAAAATTCTCCTGAGCCTCATTCGAACTCGGTGTGGCTCAGAACTCTCGCTATTTCCTCTACATCCATGCGAGGTGAACTAAAACATACATTCACCCTCAAGTCCTTTTATCGAGCCATTCTAATGGCTCATTGCCTGATGATACATTTTCAGACCTTTGAGCTTGGCTCGACACCCCCAGATTTCATCGACCATCCATTGTCTTCGTACACCACAGAGTCACACATCGATACAAGGATGTCATTATCAGATGCAATCCTTCTCCATATCAACCAACGCTCCATGGCTTCAATGTATTGATGAGCCAGCTTATGTCCCCTTCCATTATCCATGCGAAACTCAAACACCATTAATATCATTCTTCATCGTGACTCATCTAAGCGTTCTGTTACTACCAAGCCGGGCTGACTCGCTCTATTCTGCATTTCCATTGATCTTGACATGCCCACTTTGATTCCTTCTTTCCCAGACATTTTGAACTTGGTCATACGTTTGGCACATAATTACACAGGTTTGCAGATCATTCCATCCCTCGACTAGCTAGTTGTCTCTAACATTTCCGGCACCCTGCGTGGATATCCTCTCAGTCGCCGAGTTTCTTAATGGCTCAATGCAATGAAATCCAACTCTCACTTAGCTTGGATGGCTAAATGTTCATGAGCTCGAAATCTGAGCTTACTGCTCACTTCTTCCCACATTTATTTACGTTTATGAACTGTGAGCTTGCGATTATCCTTCACCCTAACTGACATGGAGGTAATCTATCCTTGCGATCCTTCAACTCAAATGCCACTGAGCTCCTTAGCTACATATGCCACCGAGCTCTGAGCACTCCACAAACTCATTGCTTCACTGGTTCTAAGACTGACCCTTTGGCTTGCCACTTGGATTGATATCAGCCCAGATACGTACTGATCAAGACTATTGTCCGTGGAATACTTAAACTCATTTAATGGCTCCTCGCCGAATTCTCCACAATGATATGCCTGAGCTTGGCCTAATGGTGAAGAACATGTGCTCTTGAAATAGAGGTCACAAGTTCAAATCCTGCAGGGGGTAGGGTATGTACGCCTTGTTTGTAGCAAAGTTAGTTGCCTCCCGCACGTGAGTACAAGGTAGTCCCATATGCTATAAGCCGCTTGTAGACCCAAAAACAGGCCGCCCGGCATCGTGGACTATAAAAACCATTATTATTATTATTATTATTATTATCTATTATTATTATTATTAATATTAATTCATTTGAACGATTCAAGCGTTGAGCCCGACTCACCTTGTTGCTAGGTCTCCCACGTTACACATTGACCGGTCCATCAATTGCTTCAACGTGATCTGTACAACTCCCTAAAAACTTCAGCTAGCTTGGCATTTGACTCAGCTTTTAGTTGCACATTTAATTTCTGAAACTCATCCATTGACATGTCAGGTGATTATACCCGTATGGTAATGCTTCCCACGCTCCCGGTGAGATAGAAATTCTGTTACGGTTTGTCATGGGATTGTCTCCACCTGGCAATCAGTTTCCATTTCTCCAACTTGCAGAAAACCCATTATGGTTTTCCACGGTTTTATCACGCTTGGTGATGTTTTCTCAAATTTCCACGTCCTTGGCAAGATGAAACTCGGGGGCCCTTTTGCGCGAAAACCTTGTGTTGGTTTTCAATCAACAGAAACCCACTTGGAAATCATCATGAAATTTTCCCATGCGTGGAAATATCATATTGGTTTGCCATGACATTATCTCCATCGTGGCTTCAAAGTCCTGAAACTCCCCCTCATCGTGGTAATGCAAGTTGTCGCCTTGCATCGACCGAGATACTCATCATTTCAACCTAGCTCATCCGAGCTTCTCTGAGTGGCATTCTCATTGCCCCATGGTGTGACCCACGAACTTACAAACAACTCGGCTCGAGCTTGGTCCATATTTACCTCTGAGTTGGGTTAACTCCTCAATCATTTTACGAGTTTCTAACTATTCTCTAGTGAGACGTTTATTCCGCCAAACTGACATTGATTCCCCACGAATCGGATCACCATGTTTATCTTGGCCAATGTGTGAACTCCTTGCTACGAACTCTTCCTACCGAGCTCCCATGAACCCACTTTGAGCTTCTTCAATGTTGCAAACATCAATTTCAAGTCCACATCTTTAAGGTTAGTGCAAGCTCTTATATCGACCCTCATGGAAATAATTTTAGCTTGGATTCAAAATGGTTCACCGAGTCCATCTTTTCCTTCAAGGGCTACCACCATGACAATCTTGTTCCACATCTGTTTGGCTTAGGTACTCTCTTCAGTGCAGCTTTTACCAACTCGAGCTCTTTATGCTTTCACCGTAACCAAGACTTTACATCAAACGATATTCCCATTCTGTCTACAACCGAGCTATGTCTCGAACTCCAACATGAGCTTCTAGCTCTCTCACTGAGTCACTCACTGAGCTGATCAATGAGTTAATTGAGCTCAAAGAGACATAGAGACATGTTAAAGCTCTTCAACATGATTAATCAATTTTTTTAATTATTGTATCTTGATAATGACCGAGAGGTGGGTTCCTGGGACTATTGTTTCATTTTGAACATGATAGGACCCCGTTGTCCAATTTTTCCATGTGTGCAAAATTGGATAACAGTGACTACAGCCTTTATTTGGGGGTTTTCTAGTTGGTCATTCTTAGATCTGAAGGTGGAAATATTATTACCTATATCTATTAATGTTATTTCCGAAGACCCTTATTTTTGCTCTTGTATTTAGAGGGTTACAGAACCTCTGAAGTTTTCCAGCTGTCTAGGGCACATGGTGCTTTTTCTGGCAGCAGTTTAATTTGTGTAAAATTCCAAACAGTTTTATTATGTCCTCTATAATAATATCAAGCTCTCTTTAAATTTTCAAGTAATTCGAGTGGATATCTTGGGAGATATTGATTTTATTTAGTTTGTTTGCCTAACTATAAAAATCTGGTAAAATCAGTATTTTATTTGGCTCCAAGTTTCCAATATTTTGTGCATTTTTAAGTGGTATCCCATTAGGGATATTTCAAAATCATGTGTCAACATGATCCTCACTTGGTTTTGTTCACTCTGATCATCCTTACCATAGTTGAGTTAGGAGGGTTTTGAAACCTAACTACCTTCTTTCTCACATTTTTGAGATGAGCATTCAAATAGGAGGATAAGGATATCATTAAGATAGGTTTTAGGATGAAAGAGAGAGTGAATACAAAGACAAGAGGCTCAATAATTCATTTACATTCTTGGATTTTGTAAATAAAGAGGCTTTCTTGAGTATAAAATATGTGTACTAATGAATGGATTTGAAATTTTGTTTGATTCTTACTTATATATGGATGTAAATGTTATTGCAGGGTTTAGAATGTTTGTATAGGTTTAAGAATGGGCATAAAGTTCTTGAAGAAATTGAAAATTCTATGAAGTCTGGATTCATACAAGAATGAAAGGAACAAGTCTAAAGAAGGTAAAGACAATCATTAATGTATATATGAGCATTAAATGAATGATCATGGATTTTTTAAGAGATTAACCTGTACAAGAGTAAAATTCATTGTCATGAGGGTATGGAATGTCCATCAAGTGTATATGCATGTGAATATTAGCAAAAAAATCTAAGATTAATGAAACAGTGTGGTACAGTCTCGATAGGACTGATTTCTTAATAGTTAGAAAGACTTGATGAAGGGTAAGACAAAACAAGCCTTGAAAAATAGTAAAAAGAGGATTATATTGGTGTATAAGACCTTCAAGAACCATAGTGAATCTTTTAAACTTGAGAAAGTGAAAAAAATTCAAACGACCCCTCTCTTAGTGTGTATGATAGAACTAGGGTTTTAGAATGGAAGAAAATTACATATTTTGAAATATAGTGATTGAAACTTGATGAAAATTTGTGAAGAGGAACTGAAAGAGGTATTAAAGGAGTGTGAGAAATTTCAAGAAGAATAGAAAAGATTTTATAGGGTAAAATCCAAAAACTCAGTCCAAACTATTATATACCCTGTTTTGAGGGTTTAAGAGAAGGGAAACGGTCAAATGAGTGTAGTTTCTCCTTTTTGTTCATTGAAACTTGTATTGTGGATGCATGAACATCTATTGAAGGTGTAAGTAGGTTTAAATAGATAATCCAAGTGCTTAAGGAGGAGAAAATCTTAAAACACAATCAATACCCATGTCTTGTATAATCAAGTTAAGAAGTTAAGAGAAAAAATCTTAAGGAGTCATAAGCATTGAGAACAAGTCTTGAAACTTGGTGGAAACAACCTTAAAGACATTGTAGATCCAAGGTATTTTATAGAGGAACTATTGAAGGACAGTCAAGAACTCTTGTGAACAGTCCAAAGTATGAAGTAAACTCAAGGAAGTGTCTAAAACTTGTAATGAAAAGTTATATAAAGGGTGGAAAAAGATGAATAAGGAGGTAACACAAGTGGAAACAAGGGTTGAAGAAATAATAATTAAGTGTATAGATCAAGAATCTTGTAAATTCAGTCAAGACTAGTAAAAGCATAGGTGGCCAAGATGACAATAAAAGTGAGTATGGAGTTCTAAACACAACTTGTGACCGGGTAAAGAAAGGGAATGAAGATATAGACTTGTATGAAGGAGTATAAGATGATTTGAGAAGTTAAAACTAGAAGAAAAGAGTTGAACCCTAGAAAATTAGTTTGAGAAGACGTAGAGGCCTAATAGGGCTAATTAGAAGGGTAATGAGTGAGTTTGGAAAAGTGTGTTAAGATTTGGAGCATGAATCTTTCCATGAAGCATTAAATAGATAATGAGTGTTAGAAAAGGTGATTAGTTTCTCAAGCAAGTCAGTAGATTGTTCTGGGAAACAATATTTGTTGCAAAATAGGGCTATTAGGAAGGTTAAGTTAGAAAAATATAAAAGGAGAATAAGTTGAGTTTAGGTTAGATTTGAGAGCTGAAACTTGGTGATAAGTTATAAAACCCATAAAGGGTATCCAAAAAGGTTGGCAGTAAGATTTGATTCCTTGGGAAGTGCTCTAGACTATAAGATTTGCAGTTGAGAAGGGCTATAAGCTAGATACCAGTATCAATAAGGTGATAGACAAATAATGATATTTTGATTCTTCTTAGAGGTTATAAACATGTTTGTTAGATGTAATTGGGTAGGCAATGGGTGAGTGAAGCCTCTAAATCAGTCTTGAGAGGTAATTTAGTGTTTGTATGTAATTTTGAGTTCTTAAACCTTACATGTTTTGTTTATATTTGGTTATTAACAAGTTGACTTAGTTTGAACTTGGTCCCTCTTACATCAAGTGGTATCATAACAAGTTTTATCTTAGAAGAAAGAAAAAGAAAAGTTGTTGAAGTGAAAGTGTGATAGTGAAGAAGTGTGAAAAGAAACCTTAGCCTTTGAAGGCTTTAAAGAAGAAGGTAGAAAGAAGTGAAGAATAAATCCAAGGTGGAATAAACTTGGAGGTTGAGAAAAAAGAAAGTTAGTGCCAAAAGACTAGGTAAGCCCTAGGGTGGGGCAATTGGAAATAGAAAGGTGAAAATGACTTGCTTGTAAAAAATAAATAGAGAAGAGAAAAGAGAGAGAGAGTTAAGAGAGTAAAGATGAAGGGTTTCTTTCCATATGGCCACTACAATAAGTTGAAGAAGAGTGAAAGGAAGAATATGATGAAAAATGAAGAGATGATTTTAGAGTTTAGAGGGATAGAAGATGCTTTGAAGTTGATTATAGAAAGAAATAAGATGGAAAGTTCAAGTTCTTGGATGGATTATGAAGAGAAGAGTACATTGGCCCAAAGAGTGGCTTGTAGAAAGCAGGAAGAAAATGATTGCTTGGAAAAGAGAAGAGAAGAGAAGACAAATATGTATGAAAGTTAGTTTGTGTTATCTAGAAGTTGGTGTGATGTTAGGTGAAGAAGAAGAGAAAAATAGTGAAGAAGGAGGACATTAGAGAGAAGATGAAGAAGAGCTCTTGAAAGGAGCTTCTCAAGAGGGCTATATGGCCTCCATATTTTCATTCTAATATTTCCTATTCATGTGTGCATGTAGGTGATCAAAATGAAATAATAAGACAAAGAAAATTGTATCAAAAGAAGACATAGAAGATCAAGAATTTAAAGATGAAAGAGGAAATGAAGAAGATGGTGAACTTATAATAGAAGAAGAATTGATTTGGCAAGAAATCATGAAGGAGCCTTAAAAACCAGACTTGTTTGAAGATGAAGAAGACTATATACAAGCAAAAATAGAGTTATGAAGATCCTGTGTGGTAAAGAATAATTCAAAGAAGATGAAGATAAAATGAAATCAGTTTTGAAGAAGCCATGGGAAGATGAAGACAAACATGAACCCAACTTCATAGATCAACTGAGAGTTGAAGAGGAAAATATGAGAAATAAAGAATCCAAAGACAACGAAGATGAAAGCAAAGCAAGCAAGCAAGAAGATGAGAAGACAAACCAAAGACAAAAGAGAGACATAAGAGATGGAACTTAGTATAAGAAGAAGAGAAACAATTCAAAAAAGCATGGAAATTGGAAAATAAGAAAGAAAACAAAATGCTTGAATAAGAGCTCAAATATTCCCACTTAGGGAGTATGACGCAGGAGCATTATTTCTTATAAATATTCAATTTTTGAATTTCACATGTGTTTTATTTATCGAAGGTCCTCTTGGGTGTCTTGGCATGGTTTTAAGTCCATTTGGACCTTCCTTGCTTTATAATAAGTGGGATTTTGAGTTTACCTCCAAAACCACAATTCAAATATTTAATTTTTTCTATGTTGAGTTAAGGGTCTAGGAGTTAGGTTAAAATGAATAAGTGTCATAAATAGGCGTCATGGGAGAATTAATACACTTAAATCATGTGTCCACATGATCATCACTTTGTTTTATTCACTACAGTCATCCTTACCATAGTTGAGTTAGGTGGTTTGAAACCTAACTACCTTATTTCCCTTCATTATTGTGATGAACATTTGAATGGAGAGAGAGAGATAGAGAGAGAGAGAGAGAGAGAGAGAGAGAGAGAGAGAGAGAGAGAGAGAGAGAGAGAGAGAGAGAGAATATATGTATATTCTTGGATTTTGTAAATAAAGAGGCTTTCTTGAGCATAAAACTATGTAACTATGAATACTTGTGCATTAATGGATTATTATTAGTTATGTTTGGATTAATGAATGATTTTTGTAGGTGTGAAAGATTGATACAGGATTGAGAAAGTGTCAATGAAGCATGAAAAACTGGTAGAACAATAGAATGGTTGATGAAATGTGAGAAAAAAGGATGAGTTTTGTAAGAGGTAAGAGATTTTTCCAAAGGTTGCATGAATGAAGAGTGTTTCTAGTACTAAAATCACGATGAGAAAACTATTATACTGTAGGAAACTATGGAACATCATCTAAATGTAGCCCCTTATCTATTTTGTCAATAATTTGAATAAAAGAAACTCTAAATTGGTTAACTGTTTGTGCATAGTCTTCTTGAGAATTGAATAAAAAAAGTTAGATTCTTACTTACATCACAATGGAATTTTTATGATTATAGGAAGTTATAATAAGGAAGAAAGGTCCTTCAGAATCCCTTGGAGCCTTGACAAAATGTATGAAGAAGAAAAATGCAAATTAAGACAAAATAAGTCCTCTCGATTATGTATATAGACCTAGGGTTTGAAACAAGAATAAAAATGAATATCTTGAAAATCATCCAATAAAACTTGATGAAACTTAGAGAGGAAGGAATGATAGGGGTATTTGAGGAGTGAGAGAAGTTTCATGTCCTGAAAAGGAGTTTAGATATATCAAAAACCAAAAAACTCAGTCATAACATCTTGTATCTTGTTTTAGAGGGTTTATTTCGAAAAAAATGGTTGAATGAACTTAGTTTCTCTTTGTTGATCATTAAAACTTGTATTTTGGTTGCATGAAGGCCTAGAAAAATGTGTAAAAGTGATTGGGGAAGATATAGTAGTTGAATCAATAAGAAAAACCAAATTCTATACCCTGTCACAGTCTAGAAACCAAAAATTATGACAGTATAAGGGAGAAGTGAAACTACTAAGAAGCAAAGCACCAGGAGAAAGGCTTGGAACATGTTTAAATAGATAGAGTGTAGTGGAAAGATCTTGAGGATGAGGTAAAATAGTATGAACATGAATAATTAGGATACAAAACCATGAGAGGATAGTCAATAACCCTTTGTAAATAGTTCAAAGTATGAAGTGAACTCAATGAAGTGATAAAACTAGTGATGAAAATTTGCTTAAAAGGGTGGAAAGAGATGAATAAGAAGTTATTAAGGTGTAAACAAGGAAAAAATAAGGAATATATAGGTTTATAGGTCAAGAAACTAAGAAACTCAGTCAAAACTAGCAAAAGCATAAGTAGCAAAGAACACAAAAAAGTAGATATGGAGAATTTTTGAGTGAGAGGAGAGTTTGAGTATTGTAAACGGATTATATGAGGTGGTTATAATCTGTTTAAGAGACTATAGAATCCTGAGATATAGGTGAAGATCCTTAACATTGAAAAGAAATTAAGAGGCCTAATTGTGGCCTAATACAGATAATTGGGAGAAATAGATAAAGATTTGGACTATGAAACTTTCCATGAAACAAGAACTACGTAATGGGTGTCTGAAAATATGATTAGTTTCTCAAGGAAGTAAGTGGTTTGTTATGGGCAATATGATTTGTCACAAAGTATGGTTAGTAGAAGGCTAATGAAGAAAATGGTAGAAAGACAATAACTTGATTTAGGGACAAAGTTGGGATATAAAACTTTGGAATAAGCTAAAAACCTCAATGGGTATCTAAAAAGGTTGGCAATCATCATTGATTCTTTGTGAGGTGTTATGAATAGTAAGATTTATCATTAAGAAGGGCTAAAAGCTAGATGAATAAAGTCAAATAGTTTAATGATAACAAATGATGTTTTGATTCTTCTTGAAGGAGATAACCATGTTTTATAATAATATTTAGTAGGTATGAGTTGTTCATATCCCTTGTTTCAGTCTTGAGATTGATCTTTGGATGTAATTGTGAGTGCTTGAACTGGCATGTTTTAATGATTATTGATACTAACTTTGTTGAGTTGGTAGGTGAACTTGGTCCCTCTTACATCATGAACACACCCATGTGCTCACAATGACTAATTATTTCACAAAATAGGTCAAATTTATTTATATAAAACAGACAACTTTTGAAGTGGTTTGTAACTTTATAAAGGAGAATATTTTAGTTTGTTTCAGAGTCCCACATAAGATTGTTACAGATAATACTCCAAAATTTTCATCACATGAACTAATATGATTATGTTATGGCTATGATATCTCCTTACTACACTCCTCATACTATTACCCACAAGTGAATGGACAAGCATAATCTATAAATAAAAATATTACTATTGTCTAAAAATTGATTGATGAAAACCAAAGAAATTGGTACAAGAAGTTATACGATGTTATGTGGGTTGGTCGTATAACTTCTAAAATTCCAATAAGCATGTATCATTTTCATCTGCTTCATGGATTGAATCCTATTTTTTGGGTTTTTAAATGGTACTTTAACAAACCACCGTCAGGGGAAAACAAGTCCCTCCTCTTTAATGGGAGAGGTTCCCTTATTGAAAGCAAGCAACGAAGCTTATATACAAATGTACAACTTTCAAAGTGTGAATTCTTGATACTTTGAAACGTTTTATGCCCAAATATCATCAATATGAAAGAATAGAAGAACTAAGGAGATGAGAGAGGAAGAACATAACAATACTTTCAGGAAATATAGATAGCAGAGTATAACCTTATATGTATTGATCAAAGGAGATGCAGAATGGAATCATTCACATTTATAACAGATATAATTTCACAGACACAAAGTTACCTAAATCATATTAACAAGAACACAAAGTTTCTTATCATGCAAAGATGGATGATTCGCAAATTCGAACATGGAAAGGAGGAATAGCAGAGGAAGAAAGGGAAAAACTTATGTATTGATTACTTTTGAATCTATTACATCTACAGAGTACCAGGATCCAACAATAAACAATGGCATAGAGAACCCGTTAAATAGCTTCCAAAAACAGTTACATTCGGTTACAAAAAATGATGAAACTGATTCAAGAAATCGATGTCTGAACTCCTCTAACGCCTCGGTCATTTCCATACCTGGCGGCAAAACTAGATACATCATATCACAACTGTTCATTCTGCTTCTGCAAACTTTGAATTCGAGCCATCCACGTGGGAGAGATTTGTTGAAGCAGGCCTGGGGAAAACTTTTATATTTTGTGCCTTTTAGAGAAATGGCACTTCGGAACATTTCAACCCGCCCATCCACTTCTGATATAGGCCTGACATGTGGCTTTACTTGAGTGGCAATGGAGTCGCGGCTCACTTTTACAATTTTAACTCTTTTCAACAAAAGCTCAAAAACTCAAAGTGCTCCACCGACCCGCCTACCCGCTTTGACTTTTCAATGCGGGATCAAGACCGTAGCAGATTCGTGGATCATTTTATAACTTTTAACTGTCTTTTTGGAAATAAAACCAAAATTCCCAAATTACTCCAATGGCCCAACTTCACGCTTTGACTTTTCAATGGCAGAGCATCAACACGTGGCTTCACCTGGGTGTCAGCGAGGTTGCGCTTCACTTTTATACTTTATACCTTTTGGAAACAAAGGTAAAATTCCTAAAGTGTCCCCACAACCTGCCTCTCTGCTTTGACCTGAAACATGGCCACGTGTCCCTTTGCAGGCATGTTCTGTATTTTTGTGTTTTGACTAAGTCCCCTCTATTTAGTGAAGGCTTTATGTCTTACCCAGGACATGTGGAGGCTTCTTGCTCATTTGGAGACTCTGTTTGGACCTGACCTTTAGAGGTGCGCTGATTTGGACACATGGAGAGATGACACACATTTGGGACCTTCGTTTGGATTTGCCCCCTAAAAGAGTGCCGAAGGGACACGTGGGGCTTTCTGCTGGTTCTCCTTTCCTTAGCTGATTCAACAGCCGGTTCTACCCCTTTTGACTTCTATGGGACACTAGACACGTGGAAGGTTGGCGCAAGTTTGGGGTGTCTCTTTGGGCCGCACCTTTTGAATTTGCTGTTGATGAGGCATTTGGCGGCTTCTGAGGGTCCGTTGTTTTGCCCTGAGTCGACTCACATGCAAAGTCTAAAAACTTCAAGCCCTTTCTTCAATCTTCTCCTACGCGCTTTGATCTCCTTTGATGTCGTTCCCCTCCTTCGTCAAACCTGCCCCTTCATTGTTGGATTTGGAATGTGGGATTGCATGACTGAACCGCCCCTTCTGATTTTCTTTTGTGCGGGGTTGTGTTTGATCAATTTTTCCGGGGGTAATTGGGATAACAGGCACTAACTCAAAAAATTTTAAACTTGACTTGAAAAATGAGGGGAGTTTTGAGGGTGAAAAAAGCTAGCTCTTTCTGGGGATGACTTGGCTGGGATAGAGGAATGAGGCAAGATCAAGAACCATAGAAAACTCTGGGAAAGAAGACCAGTGCCTTATCCAATGGGCAAATAGAGTCAAAGCCAAAACCAATATAGAAGACAACACACATGGAAGGGAAACAAACCAAAAAGGAAAGACAAAACAAAACACATCACACAACGAGGAACAGGAAAGGATACAAGCCAAAACAAGGAAAGTATATACAAAGAAAGGAGAGGATATTTATAGGGTAAAGAAGGAGGACTGCATGAAACCTACACAATTACATAGATAGGCTGAGAAAAATAAGTACCTTTGTGGAATAACATAGTGAAAGTGTAAGGCACCCGTGAATTGAAGATGAGCAGTTGAGCGTACCAAAATATTATGGGAACACTATGCAGCTTGAAAAGAAAATTTGAGGAAAGAAGACAATCTAGATAGTGATACTACATACTAAAAATATTCAGTTCCCATGAAGAATTGAATGTCTTCCTAAGGCTCCTCTTCTGTGGAGGAATAGTTCCATACAAAAACTTGTATGACCCTCAACCGCCTCCATATTGATTTCTGCACATCACCAAACTTTGACAACCGGATCTATGAGAAAATCCAATCCTAATAGTGTCAACTCCCTGTTTTGGCAGAATGATACTAGCATATGAATGGTGATTACAATTATCATCATGGCACATCTCATGAGAAACACACACTTCTATTGAATCTTCCTTGTAACCATCTTCAAGAGGAATTCGGAAAAAGGTATTAGATGATTTACCATTATGTGTAATTTTTACCATGTCTCTGAAAAACATACCTGTTGCTTTGGCAGAATCAGCACCTGATTCTAGAAGATCATGACTCTTAGGTACAAGCCGCATTGCTGATTTGTCTTCATGATTAGCAAGAAACTGAAATGTTGTTAAACTAAGTAAAGATTGATTAACAACATCATCTTCTTCCTTTTGTTTGCATTCCGAAGGGTGAGATGAGACAAGGTTGTCATAGTTGTGAAGAAAATATTCCAAGCATGGCTCTCCATTTTCTATTTGTTTTGAAGGACTGCAAAAAGGCTCATGTGTGCTTATCTTATCCATAAATATAACAGGGGAACTAGTGATCTCGTTGATTTTTTCTTCGTCACGTACATGCACTTGTTCATCTTTGAGAGAACTTAAAACAACAAGGGGATGGTCTACAATGATCTTCATCTCAGTGCGTTAAAATTCTTTAGTCATAGGAGAGAGAGGAATCTTGTCCATTTTGTTATGATGAACATCCACTTCCACCAGCGTAGGATCACTTTTTTTAAAACCAGAACATTCAACCTTGGTACATGACATATCTTCTTTAGACTCTATTTCAGGTTGAAAGAAAGCCTCGAGTTGTTTGTCTTCTTCATTATTTGAAGGAATACTAAATTGACATGCATCAAGTGGAGCAATAAGAAGACATTCATTGGTGGTATTGAGATAATGTTGAGGAATGAATACCTGATCATGAGCAGATTTTAGAACTTGAATGTTCTCCTCTTTGTTACGAGGTGTCTCAAATTCATTGACTGAGTGTTCTTTAGCTTGTTTGAAAAGTTGCTACAATGTTTGTGAAAACAATCTTGGATTTACACCTCTATAGAATTTTTGTAGAAACCGAGCCTGTTCTGAACAGACTGGAGCTTGAAAACTATTAATAGGGAGATCTCCATCATCATCCTCATCACTATCACTATCACTCGTTGGTGATGTGGGCCAACAAGTGTTCTTCATTTTACCTTTGTTCTTGGGAAGGTTCCTAGATCAAGAGAATGAACATGACAGAAGTTCAATCCCCGGTGTATACCATAGAGTTGCCAGATCAAAAATGATCTTGAAGTTGTTCCTTTAGAAAGGGATCCGTTTGAAACGAAATCCCCAGCGGAGTCACCAAAAACTGTTGGGTTTTTAAATGGTACTTTAACAAACCACAGTCAAGGGACAGCAAGTCCCTCCTCTTTAATGCGAAAGGTTCCCTTATTGAAAGCAAGCAATGAAGCTTATATACAAATGTACAACTTTCAAAGTGTGGACTCCTAATACTTTGAAACGTTTATGCCCAAAGATCATCAATAAGAAAGAATAGAAGAACTAAGAAGATGAGAGAGGAAGAACATAACAATACTTTCAGGAAATATAGATAGCAGAGTATAACCTTATACGTATTGATAAAAGGAGATGCAGAATGGAATCATTCACATTTATAACAGCTATAATTTCATAGACACAAAGTTCCCAAAATCATATTAACAAGAACACAAAGTTTCTTACCATGCAAAGATGGATGATTCGCAAATTCGAATAAGGAAAGGAGGAATAACAGAGGAAAAAAGGGAAAAACTTATGTATTGATTACTTTTGAATCTATTACATCTACAGAGTACCAGGATCAACAATGAACAATGGCGTCGAGAACCCGCTAAATAGCTTCCAAAAACGGTTACATTCGGTTAAAAAAATGATGAAACTAATTCAAGAAACCGGTGTCCAAACTTCTCTAATGCCTCGATCGTTTCCATACCTGGCGGCAAAACCAGATGCATCATATCATAGTCATTCATTTTGCTTCCGCAAACTTTGAATTCGAGCCATCCACATGGGAGAGATTTGCTGAAGTGGGCCTGGGGAAAATTTTTATATTTTGTGCCTTTTAGAGAAATGGCACTTCGAAACATTTCGGCCTGCCCATCCACTTCTGATATAGGCCTGACACGTGGCTTTACTTGAGTGGCGACAAAGCCACGGCTCACTTTTACAATTTTAACTCTTTTCAACAAAATCTCAAAAACTCAAAGTGCTCTATTGACCCGCCTCCCCGCTTTTACTTTTCAACGCGGGCTCAAGACCCCAACGGAGTCATGGATCATTTTATAACTTTTAACTCTCTTTTTGGAAATAAAACCAAAATTCCAAAATTTCTCCAACAGCCTGCCTTCGCGCTTTGACTTTTCAACGGTGGAGCATCAACACGTGGCTTCACCTAGGCGTCAGCGGGGGTTGCGCTTCACTTTTATACTTTACGTCCTTTTGGAAGCAAAGGTAAAATTCTTAAAGTGTCCCGACAAACCATCTATCTGCTTTGACCTGAAACATGGCCACATGTCCCTTTGCGGGCATGTTATGTATTTTTGTGTTTTGACTAAGTCCCTCTGTTTGGTGAAGGCTTTATGTCTGACCTGGGACACGTGGAGGTTTCTCGCTCATTTGGAGACTCTGTTTGGACTTGACCTTCGAAGGTGCGCTGATTAGACACGTGGAGAGTTGGTGCATGTTTAAGACCTACTTTTGGATTCACCCCCTGAAAGAGCGCCGAAGGGACACATGGGGCTTTCCGCTAGTTCTCCTTTCCTTAGCCAATTCAACGGTCGGTTCTGCCCCTTTTGACTTTTTTGGGACCTTAGACATGCGGAGGTCTAGCGCAAGTTTGGGGTTTCTCTTTGGGCCATGCCTTTTGAATTTGTGTTGATGAGGCACATGGCACCTTTCGCGGGTCCATTGCTTTGCCTTGAGTCGACTCGCATGCGAAATCTGAAAACTTCGAGCCCTTTCTTCAATCTTCTTCTATGCGCTCTAATCTCCTTTGACGTCGTTGGCCTCCTTCACCGACCTTACCCCTTCATTGTTGGACTTGGAATGTGGGCTCGCATGATTGAACCGCCCCTTCTGATTTTCTTTTGTGCGGGGTCGTGTTTGATCAATTTTGTTGGGGGGCAAAATTGGGATAACAAGCACCAACTCAAAATTTTCAAAACTTGACTTGAAAAATGAGGAGAATTTTGAGGGTGACAACACTATTACACTAGAGTTTCCCCCTCTACAACTAGAAGAAGTAATTGAAGATGAACAATTCAAGAATTCTCTGGAAATGAGGATTATATACATGTAAAAGATCGGATAAGAATGTTTTTTTTGTGGTAGATTACATCTCAGCACATCAACAAAGAGAAAATAAGATTATTGATAAGTAAACAACGAAAGGTTATTTTCATATCAAAGATCTAGCTCTCCCATAGGACAAAAGAAGGGAGCCAAAAAGTATTCATGGTAAGTTTGACTCACTCTAGCTTGGATCATTTAAATTTCATCATTTTTATGGAGATAATACATATTATCTTGCATATTTGGATTTGAGTCACCTCCCATTGCATTATAGTTGGAATTATTTGAAGATATGTCAATAATGAAGTAGATTATACACTACCTTATACATAGGTGTTTTTGTTTCTTGTTGTAGTTTTTGCCTTGTGTTCCATTTGTTTCTTTTTTTCCTCTTATTTCTTTTGTTCTTTGTGGTTCAAAGTTGCGGTTTTTATCAAGATGTTTTGATTACTCTAACCCAATATATGTGTTAACTAGGATTTTTTGGTTCTTCATGTATTTTTTATCACTTCAAATGAGTCGGTACTAACCCAAAACATGTTCCCACTTGGAGCCAACTGTTGTTATGCCAATTTTTTTGTGACCATTTTTATTTTTAATTTTTAGCTTGACATGTATTCTACTTCATGACATTCCCTCATCCATGCAGTTTCTCTAGAATGACCCTCATTTTTTCCTTTGTCAAATTACTTGTCTTGGTTTACACCTTATAACATGTTTATTCCTTGTGTGGCATTCCATCTTGCATACACATTCACATCCTACACTTTATCAATTCTTGCAATGCAATGAAATATTGTATCATGAATTTGCTTTTTCCTCACATTTTTTAGGGATTTTCAAGCTATTTTTGTTCTAATAACTCATTCAAAGCACTTTTCTTTTAAAAAACCCTTTGCCAAAATGTTCAAACAATCTTAGAGGTTCAAAAATGGTGTTGCAAGCCCGCTTTTGCAGTCAACAAGTTCCCAAAACCTCTTACAAACCTAATTGTGCACCCAAATGGCTCCTAAGATGATTATAAGGCTTTCCCATGTACTTTCTCGTGTTCCTAGAACTCACCAAGGATGTGTGGAGGAAATTTTGTTCTAAAAATCCATTAAGGGTGTAATTTTATTACTAAATTAGTTCCTAAAGCACTCATAGATTGCACCTAAGGAGGTAAGGAGGTTAAAAAAACTCCTTTAAAAGGATGCCCCATTCAAAAACTTGTCTTTAAAGCACACTTATGAAGTGTTTCCAATACTTTTGGTTTTTAAAGTCATCCACAAGTGTGCCTCACTTAAAAATTGGTTCCAAAAGTACATGCAATGTGTACCCAAGGTGATAAAGTAGTTCTAAAAGCACTTCATAAGTGTGCCTATGGTACTTTGGTTCCAATAAGGCTTTCTAAGTGCGTCTATGTGCACTTCAATTCTCATAGTGCTTTCCATATGCATCTAAAAGCACTATAGTTCCCAAAATCCCTTAATGTGCACCCCAATGCATCAAGTGGTTCTTAAAACTCTATATATATGCACCCAGGTAAATTGAAAAACATAAAAGAAAAGTGTAAGTTTATTTTTCTTCCAAAACACATTCATTTCCTCCTCCATAAATTATTGATTTGTCCTAGTTTGCCATGCATGCCCTAGGAAGATATTTGCTCATAAATTGTTTTGTGTCCATAACAAATTCTTGAAACTTTGAACATCAATCCCTCTCTCATGAACCTTTACAATGATTGTAATTTTGCATGCAAATATGGTCTAGTTTATTTTATCTATCTATAGAGGGTTTTAAAGACTTTTTGCTCCATAAACAACATGAAAACTATTGTTTTGGGAATTTTTTTGCTCCATTCATTCCCTAAAGTACATGTTCATTACCTACATTTATTCCATTAGAGCCATGAAGTTTAAATACTCAGGTTATGAACCCGTCTTCATTCTTGTCACAAACTTACCCAACATAGGAGATAACAATGTTGATTTTATGGATTTTAAAGATCTTTGAGTCGGAATGGCAAAGAATAATTGTACTCTATATGTAGATCAAATCTTTCATAGTGGATTATACAAAGCCACTAGATTCCCAGTTTATATAATGTGTCAATCTCATATTGACTTACGTGAAGAACTATGATTTAGTCATGAAGTCGAGGCATATAATGGTACACTAGTGGTTCATCTTGATTCAAATAGCATTGGACTCACTTTCATAATAGGGATAAGAAATCATTTAGTGGTCCTCATCAAAGCAGATGTAATGGATAAATAGAATAATAGGGATTCTTAAATTTAAATTATGTTGTTTAATTTATAGTTGAAAGCTAAAAATAGGTACTTTCAGTATTCTTAAAAACCTTGTATGAGTTGAATTACAATGCTTTGATAAATATTGAGGCCATCGAAAAATTCTACATGACCTCATATATTGATTATTCATTTGCAACAATCAAAGTATGGTCAGGTTTGTCCTTAAAAGGAAAATTGGGTGAAAGTTGGAGAATCTATAATTTCCACCCACAAATCACTCATGAAGGCATCTTAACTCACTTGAAGAGAGATAATAATGCCTTCACTATGTTTGCGGTTAGGATAATGGAAGGAAACGCCATAATTTGAATTTCAAGAGAAGTTGTAGAGCTGGTTATGAATATTGAGAGCTACTTCATTTAGTTTCAAATTTTCACCTACATTAGGGTAGGCAATTTTTAAGGACATCCTTACAAGCTTCCAAGGAATGCAAATGATAATTTGGTTTTAATTAAACTCTGCAAACACTTGGGAATTTTTCATTTTAGATGTAGAGAAAGGAAAGTTAAAGGTGTTAATTTTCCTATCAATCTTAGTTAAATTAATGTTCATAAACACTCGAGATCCTTTGAACATTGAGCCTACTTTGCTTCCATTTAACTTGTACCCATATTCCAAAAGACCTCATTTTGATAGTAAAAGTTTTTTCAAGAGTAATATAATAAAGGATTTCCATCATTGCAACTCATCATCCTTAAATTGAGGATTTTTGGGAATTTTGTTTTGATGATTTTGAGGTCCTTTAGAGGGACTATATGAGAATTATAATTGAAACAATGAAATATTTCAAATTAGAATGGGTTATGGAAGGATTAGTTAATGACAAAAGTGATTTGATTGACCCTCACTTCATGAAAAGTGTGTAAAATCAACCTATGATACCATTTAATTGGTCAATCATAGAAATAAGTGATATTAATGACCACACATCTGTTATGGTGAAAATATCTAAGAAATGGTTTCTTGGTAAACTTGCAAATTTTACTTCTCACAGTGATGACACTTCTCATAGGACTGATCAAGGATTTCTCGTACCAAGGTGTATATTAAGAAAACTAGTTCTCATGTCATAGAAAGTAATGTTCTAACAAAAATAATTCATCATAAGTTCATTTCTATATAAAATTCATGAGCTTATCCTCTGATAAAACTACCAGTGAGAAGAAATATTGTAGCTTCCCCTGAGTAAGGAGAAATTGTCTCTTATCCATTGAAGGATATCACAGTCATTCCAGAAGAAGGTGTTTGCTAATTTGTTTCCCTTCTCAAGTATTTTACTCACAATAATTCTTCTCATTCCCCTTCACTTTCACCTTTCATTCATCTCCCTTATTCATCTATCCATTCATCCTCTTATCCTTCTCCTACACCATTACAAACCATGTCTCCTTATTCTTATTTCCCTGTCCTTCTTTCTCATGGGTTTCACCCTTGATTGAAGAGAAGAAACAAATAATTTTTAAGGTTGTCACTCCAAATTATGACATAGTTTCTTATCTTATACAAATGAGCATGATCACAAAGAAAGATAAGGCCACCTCAATCCTTATTTTTTATGCTTCAGGAGCTCAATTCGTGGAAATTTCTTGGCCACTGGTTGAAATTATTATGGCTATCCTTATTCCCATCCTAAAACTACAAATAAGAATCTTTAAACTAGATTTCTTCTTCAACATCAAAGGATTCTTAGCCCAATATTTTAATCCATATTCCCAAAAAACATGCTTCTTTATTAGACCGTCACCTCCTCTTGGGTACAGTTTACCTTTGGTTTAGGTAACTTGTAAAAGTCTCTAAACACAAACTCAACCTCCAATGTCATAATATTTGTTGGAGAACTCAAAAATTTCCAAGTTTTAGAGTGCATTTCGCCAAGGCATCTTTAAATAATTCTTTGTGTGGAAACACTTATGGCTTAGAAACCACCTTATGGATTTTGAAAGCCTTAATACTCTTCAAATATGATACATAATCCTTACCTAGATTTTCCATCCTCCTTTTAGTCAGGTTTCTTGCATTTTCCACTTCATAGTACAAATCATTGTAATTAGTCAAGGGCTTAAGCATAGAAGTGACCAATAATGTGTGTATAAATTTAAGCTCTGATAAAGTTGGGGCATGAGAGATTGTTCTGTAAATATCAACACATAACCTCCTACACATCGAAGAGGATGCACTCCAACAGTGACATGAACGCTTCGAGTAACCAACAAGAAAATCGAACAAGGAAAATCATGCATGAAAGAATAGGTCTACTCATTATCATAAATCAAAAAGAGGGTACATATAGGAGTTTTGTGTAACTCCCATGCCTAGACAAACACTCCCTCCATGAGGGAAAGAGGAATTATGATTTCAAAAAATAATGTAACTCCTATGACGCCACTGATGCATATGACAATGTTAGATTCTATGACGAAATCTGTCATATGTCATATAACTCCAATGACCTATGATTTTTCCTAAGTGATATGACTCACCATGTGATGTGGACAAAAAATAAAGTGATGATGATGCAAAACACACACACCAACACCCCCTTTATCGAAGCTGAGGTAGAGGTCATGGCAAGTCAGAAACAGAAAGAAAACTCCCCTAGACAAATAAGAAAGATGTTGTTGGCATGTGGATGTTGAATTTTCATTGATATACAAGGAACATTAATGATAAGTTAGGATGAAGGAGAGATAAAAGGAGCTTGGAATGACTCTGACAAGGTAAGACAAGGCATGACATGAGAACACCTGATTGAGTATTGACTTCTTGAGGAGCTAGTGGCTTGTACAGATAAAATAATGATGTGAGATCATGCCAGGATGATGTCATACCAAGTTTTACAATTATATGATGAGGAAATAAGGTTAGAATGATGAATGCAAGGATGCATGAGTGGAATTGGTATGACTAGCTCATTTTAGCATGCCTAATCCTTAGGCCTAGATAGCAAAGTGACCTGGAATGATAAATTAAAGGCAGGAGGCTGATAAAGAAGCATGGTAGACACATAGAAAATATGAATAGGGCATGTTATTTCATCTATGTGATGAAAACATGGTAGGTTCATGAAATAAGAGGTTTAAACTAGCTCGATTAGGCCTAGTTATAGGATATAGTACTAGCACAACTTGGGAAATAGAGCAAAGCAAGCTAAGGCAGATGATTTCAAGCATGTGGAGAAGGATGTGACATTATTGAGGACATTTGGAAGGTGTTTCAATCCATAATTCAGCTATTGGAGGCATGTTTAGGGTCATATTCATGACTGTCCTTGAGGACAAACAAGATTAACATGCACAAACCATGGTGTTCAAGGATGTACAAGAAAATTTATGAGTAATAAATCCTTTCGGATGGTATCAAGGCCTATTATAGTGTTGTGGAAATTTTTTTAGGGCAAAATGAAGAATATCTTTTGAATTATGAAGGTTTTAGTGCTATCGAGCTCTTATAATGCTCTTCCATAGCTCAAGGGTCGACTTTGAAGACCTCAAAGGTACGTAAAACCTTTACATATTATCCTAGGGATTTTATCATAGTTAAGGCATAGAATTAAGATCATTTTAGAGTTATAATGAGAAACAATAATGGATTGAGCTTTATGAACAAAGGTTAATAGTGGAAGTCACTCCAAACCCTCCCAAAACCCCCATTATAGAGTGATAGGAAAAATATGAGTTGTTTGATCATGAAATTGCTTGGGTAAGCTAATTTAATAATCTAAACATGTAAAGAACTCCTTCTAGCACATTTTATCATTGGTGGCATGTTCTAGGTTAGTTGTTCAAGTACATAAATACCCTTGTTTTGAAGGAAACTAACAATATAGTCATAAATGGAAAATTTTTAAATGAAAATATTGATGTGGAAGATAGTTTGGGAAATTTCCTTGATGTCCATGGAAAAGAATTTAGATGAACCATGTCAAACAAGTGAGCCAACCTCTAAAAAGCAAACATACAAAAAGCAATCCTGGTGTATGAAAGATATTTGATGAGAATACTTGTTGTAGGGGTTCAATAATGGCATGAATAGTTTAAAAGGGTCCAATGTGACTTGTTGAAGCTCATAACTCAACATGACGAAGAAATTTAAGGTTCTAGTTCAAATGTCTACAACTGTCCTAGTTGTCATGTCAAGAAGGGTTAAGGAACTCAATAGAAAATGTGCACTTCTCCACTCAACCCAAGAAAATGAGTGTTTTAAAGTGAATAATAGGATTTATGTGAAGTTTCCTAGGTACTATTTTGGTATTAAAGTCAAGGTTGAAGTGATTAGAGTCATCAAGACCGAGATTAGTTTTTGTGTCCTAAAGACTAGTATGAGCGGTCTTAGAAATGCATGTTTATTTGAGCCATATACATTGAAATGGTGAAAGATATTGGTTTTATAAGATTCCCAAGGATCTTATCCTTCCATATATGTGACATATAAGTCATGAAAATCTTCATAGGTAAGTGAATTTGCTAAATCTTGAGGAGTGTCCTCATGTGCATGTAAATCAGTCGGTACCCTACTCCAATTTATACTTCATGAAGACGATAAAGATGCTATTGTAACTCCTAGTCATTTGAATCTGATCTAGAGATCACATACCAATATATCCAAGCCTTAAGAAGGATTGAAGACACATGCATTAAAATTAATGAAAAATTTCTTTGACTAAGTTTCATGTCCTCCATGACTGCATAAAAGAAGTTGTGAAAGAGAGTTGAAATAAGGGCTTTGTGATTTTTTCTAATGATCCTCATTCTCATAATGATGATGAATACATCTTGAAGATTCATCCACATAAATGTAATTCATGACACAATTTTATAAGGTTTCTCATTCACTCAAGTTCAAGACTGGTTTTGAAGCTCTTACACCAAGTATGAAGCTCTAATGAAGATTGAAGGATAATGGTGAGATATGAAGCATGCAAAGGAATTATAGAGCTAGAGGAGGATTATCGTAACATGTTTTCATAATAATAATACTTTTCATTGAGTCCCTTTAGCTATAAGACAAATTTTATACATTGAAGAAAAAGATAAAAACTTGTATGACAGTTACAAATGAAAAGTGCAGATGTCAGAGGTTAGTTCAGGATGTAAGAAGAACATTTTCAGTTATGCAGTGAGTTCAGATGTTTTGGTTATCCAAAAATATGCCGTAACTCCCATGATAGGTTGTAAAAAGTTTTTACATGAAGCAGATACTTATTTAGGTGCAACGATTATATAATGACAAGTTGATGTCATATCATGTTCCTTGTATGAGTTAAAGCATGAAGAAGATGAAGAATTGGAATGTGAAGTGTAAGAGGCATATGAGAATGTATCTCTTGCAAATAAATATACCTCTTTGTGTATGTAAATATGTTGTTGATGAGCATGTTGTTGAATGAGTGTGAGTATATGTAAAATAAATAAAATCAAGAAGAGTATGAAATACCTTCATGGCTACAATTTTTGTTGTAGTATGTATGCTTGAGAGAGGAGAGGTTTGAATGTGTTATCTAATGAGACAAGCATGAAAATAGTGTGTGTGTTTGTGTGTGTGAAGCCTTCTATGACAATGATTTGTAGCAAATGAAGAAGATCATAAAAGAGGTAATTCTAGGTGAACATGAGAGTTGAAGAGTGAAAAGATAAGAGCTGATTTAGAGGTCACAATTTGTTGTGTAATGCAACTATATGAGAGTGATAAAAACCTTGTTAGAAGCATAAGTTGTTGCTTATCAAATAGGGAGTTTAAGTTTCCTTGTAAGTTGTAGCTTGCAGAATTTCAGTGGGTGCTTCACTGAAATTTGGGAGTTAGAGCCTCCATGCAAGTAGGAGTTTGTTAAAGATGATGTGAGTGCTTCGTTAAGTTTTCAAGTTGCAACTTCAAGTTGAGTGGATGCTCAATAGTTGAAATCTTTGTAACCTTATAAGACAAATTTTCCAAGTTAGTGTATTGATTTCAGTGGGTTTTTCTCCCTTAAAGGGTTTTCCACATTAAACCTTGTGTTTGTGTGTATATACTTACTCCTTTCTCATGTTTGAATATCATTAGTTCCTCATGTTTAATGGTGATCTAAATTGAATTGCTTACTAAGTTTGTGAATAGTTTTCGAAGTTTGGAGAAGCCCTAATTCACCCCTCCCATCTCAATGCTTGTGTTTTCCAATATATGTTTCAAATGGACCCCAAAAACCAAAGGCTTGATAAGGTACCCATGTACAAACAACATCTTTCTAGAAAAGAAGAATAAGAGAAGAGCACTAGAAATCCTGAAGATGCGTGGTTACAGAAGACCTTGCCCTAAGAAGAGCCTGTAAGTGAAGAAACTTTGCCTCTGTGAAGGGCTTGGTGAAAATTTTTACAACCTAATCAAAAGTCTAGAAATACTACAAGTCGATGATGTCTTCATGTATCATCTCCTGAATAGAATGTATGTGGATCTCAATGTGATTCGTCCGCTGATGTTGAGCCGAAGTTTGTAAAATCGAGATGGTGTTCATGTTGTCACAGTAGATGATAGTAGGCCACCGAAAGTGAATACCAAACTTTGTCAAGATTCCCTGCAACCAAACAAATTCTGTGGCAACATTAACTAGTCCTTTATACTCTTCCTCTATAGATGATATGGCAATTGAATTCTACTTCTTGCTATACCAACTTACAGGACCAAAACCAAGAGAGAAATTGTATCATGAGGTATATTTCTGATTATCTAGATTACCAGTCCAATCAAAGTTTATATATCCAGCCAAATCAATATTTATCCCTCCTAGATAATGAATACCATCAGTATGAATGCCATGAACATAGTGAAGGATCCAATTTTCTTCTTTCCAATGCAACTCATGAGGCCCTTGCCTAAATCTAGGCATGATCCCAACAACATATGAAATATTTGTTCGAGTGTGAGATAGGTAAATCAAGATCCCCACCAACTTTCGATACATCAAGCATATGAGTAGAACAATCAGAAACCAACTTAACCCTAGAAAGGAAAGGAGTAGGAGAAGGCTTACAATCAGACATGTGAAATCAAGTTATTAAATCAAAGGAGTAATTAGGATTCAAAATTACAATTCCCAAGTCAAATTATGAAATCTGAATCCCAAGAAAATAATGAAGCAAGCCCAAATCAGACATGGAGAACTTATTAGCTAAGGCAATCTTCATAGAATCGATGATAGAGAAAAAGTTGCCCGTGATCAACAAGTCATCAACATACAGAATGAGGATGAGCATGGATTCATCCTTTCACATAATGTAAACATTAGGGTTAGAGTGACACCGAGTGAAGCCTGATACAAGTAGAAAGGAGTCCATCTTGGCATACCAATCCTGAGGGGCTTATTTGAGGTCTTAGAGAGACTTCTTTAACTTTCAAATGAGGGAGGGATCATGGACATAACTCAAGGGTGGTTCCATGTATATATCTTCCTCTAGGTCTCCATGAAGGAAAGCACTCTTAACGTCCATTTGGTGGACTTCCCATTTGTTTGCAACATCTATGGCGAGGGTCAGTTGAATGGAAGTCATCTTCACAACTAGAGTAAAGGTTTTTGAATAATCAACTCCAACTACCTGGGAGAAACCCTTAGCTACAAGTCATGCTTTATACTTCTCTAATTCTCCATCAACACCATACTTCGTTTGGTACACCCACTTATGTCGAATGATTTTTCTTCCTTTTGGAAGAGGGATGAGAGCCCAAGTATCATTCTTCACGAGTGAGGAATAATCCTCATCCGTGGCAGAATCCCACTCAGGAATCTTAGAAGCCTCCCAAAAATAATGAGGGTCAGAAGCAAAGGTGAAGAAGGATTGGGGTTCAATGAACTCTAAATGATTCATTTTCTCATCCGAAGGATCCTTAATCCACTCTTCAGCACTCTACAAATTCTACCTGGCCCAGCGAGGACTAGAAGGTGATTCATGCTCAGAATCTGTATATTCTTCACTCGAGTGAGAAGGGACAAAGACCTCATCATCACTACTATCAGAATCAAAAGACTTTAAAGCATGAGGGTCGGGAGGAGCAGGAGGATCATGAAAAACACGAGGAGGATGAAATCATTTAAAAACATCATCAACCTAAGAATTAGAATCAAAATCAAAGAGCAAAAGGACCTTAAAGGGTGGAGAAGTGGAATTTGATGATGAATTGTCGAACTTACCACTTCTCTCAATGTAAATCTAATGAGTAATAAGGTTCAACAATCTATAACCCTTCATGTAATCAGGATATCCTACAAAAATACAAGGTCTGGAATGTGGTTCCAAAGCCTTGCGTTTCTTTTTGGGAATCTAGGTGATAACATTGGATCTAAAGACGTGAAAGTGCTCGACATTAGGTTTTCATCCAAACCAGGTTTCAAAGGGTGTCATATGGAACACGGTTCTGAATGTAGCAAAAAACATTCACTACTTTGGCCCAATACTATAGAGGAAGGGATTTTGAGTAAACCATATAAGTGGTCATCTTCTTAAGCATTCGGTTCTTTCTTTCAATAACTCCATTTGTGAATGGCTATAAGCAAATGTACATTGCAAAGCAATCCTTTTATAGGTATAGAAATATTCAAACCTATTTCTCACATACTCACCTCCATTTTCGGTTTAAAGAACCTTGATAGTGTAGACACAAAATCTATGCACTTGGATACATTTCTAGGTACTAAAGCATCCATACATGATTCCTAAGCAGCAAAATAAGTAATTGACAATGTATTTTGGGCCTTTCACTTTGTCTCTTATAATTTTATTGATCTTACACACCCTACATCCTTGTCGATATTTGACTGATTTATATTTTATGGCCGTAAGAGACGAGCACCCATTTAGGATGGAAGTGCTTAGACACTCTTGTCCCTCCTGGGTGCTTTCATGACCCTCTTCTAACCAATTTTCTCACTCTTTTGGGTCTCTTTTACTTCTTGGGCATATTTTACACTTTTGGGTCAGCCCCTTCTATTTTTCAATTACAAAATTCAAACAAGGGAATCATATATATACATATATATATATAGTATTATATTATATTATTATATATATATATATATGTACTTAGTTATAGATCTCAAATAAGTGGCAAAACACTGAAGCTATTATCTACTAATCACCTAAGCTTGCATCCAAAGGCACAAAGAGCTTTACAAATCATCCATCTAACACATTCACTACAAGGGGACAAGGGATGTATTACTCTACATACACAACATAGGAGTGGGGAGTTCTATTCTATTATCCATCTCATGCATTCTACACATTTGTCTATATTATAGATCTAGTCTGTTATCATTATACAACTTACACAAGGGCATACATAGGGCATCATTACACACACATTCATATAGAAATACATGGAGTTCTGAAATGTAGTGCCGATACTTGATACTAATTTCACTCTTCGAGTGACCACCGGGGTTAGTCAGACTCCATGAATCTGCATATTTATTTTTATGATTTGATGTGGTTTGTGGGCATGTGTAGCTAGGTATCTTTATTTTCAAGTTATAGGTGGCGAATCAACAACATTGGATATCAAATTACCAAAGTGACAAAAAAAATATTAACAATGAAGATCCTCCAGCACATAGAAAAGAGATAGTACCCTGAGTACCTTCAGGTGGACACTAGCACCTAGATTCAGTCACTAATGCTCAGAGCGCTCGTGTCCTCCTGTGGGCATGCTTATGTCCTGCACATTTCTTGGGTCTTAGAACCTCTAGTGAGCCTTGATGATCACTGCTTCCTAGTTTGTTTTCAACTAGTTCACCTACGGCTCAGATCACTCTCCAGATCACTCGCAAAATAAACTAAGTCATCTCCTCTCTCTCTCTCTTGATTAGGGTTTCCTATCATTGTATGTTTGTTTCTTAACAATTTATTGTATATTATCTAGTTGTATATCATTAGTTACAGTAGTTACTCTGAAAATTAGATTTAATTCAATTTATATTAAATCATTTAGTGAACCCGACCGATCAAACCCTACCTTATAAACATGCATAGGATTCTCTCTCCTTCTTATGAATTCATGGACCAATCCTCTTACCCATCCTATGTACCAACTAAGGTTTCTGGCATGGCTACCACCCACTACTAATTTTATGCAAGTCTGTACCCAACATCCTCCCTGCTTCAATACTCCAATGCTTGATGCAACTATTAATGTATTTACCACTCACCGCCAATCAACCACCTCCAGCTCCACTTGTTTCTATCCCTCCACCTATTACCTCTACAGTTCCTCCCACCACCTCCAAAGGTTATGATATCATTGAGAAACTAAAGAATACACCCACCAAAATCTCTCTTTATGATCTCTTACGTAGTGAACCAAATTGTCATCATACATTAGAATTTCCCTATGCTTCATCCATATCAAAAGTGATAATTCCCTTGTTGCCTTCACCCATCTTATTCAATCACTCAAAAACCTACCACATGTCATATCCTTTGTGATGAGGATATCCCTCCTACTATCACTGGTGATCTTCTTGTGCCTTTTCTTATCACAACTACTATTAGTTCTTATTATATCAAGCGTGTACTAATTAAAAATGGCTCCATTATAAATTTATGTTCTCTCTCACTACTCATGCAATTGTAAATTCCTGATAGTCTAATCACTAAGTCTTCTACCCTTGTTTGCAACTATGATTCTACTACTCGAACATACATAAGAACCATCACCTTACCTTTACAAGTTGGACCTAAAACCCTTCCCACTTTGTTCTATATCATTGATACATCATTTCAGTTCAATTGCTTTACTTGTAGACCATGTATTCATACTATGCATGTTGTTCCTTCTACGGTTCATCGGTGTGTTAAATTTTTACATGATGGATATGAGCATACTATTTTTTTTTATCCTTGACCCATTCAAGTTTTGTCACATAGATCTAGTCACTTCCATGACCATACCTCCACTAAATCCTATTCCATACCATAATATTAATACATATAATGTTGGTCAATCTAGTGCTTCCACTACTTCTTCTACCTCCACATGCCTCCCTTCCATCCCTACGCATACCACCGATCTTATATCACCCACCTCATCTCCCTCTATCACTACCACTACCCCACCTATCACTACTCCTCCCAACCCTACATCTAGCTTTGCTCCTCTTAATATCCTTGATAATGCTATCCAACAAGATAATTCCAACACTGATGATTCTAATGATGAGGTCGATGTCCTCGAGCTTACCGATGAAAAATTGTGTAATCTCAACTTTACTCCTCTTGAAATAGATGAATCCTACTTCCAAGAAACATTTTGTTGCTATTGGCCAGGTGAGTATCAATTTAAGAAACCTCCTCCCTCTACTATAACCATGATACCTTTCTAAGAAACTATACATACATTATACCTCATGCCATCTCCTCTGGTTACATCTGTCGTGCAACTCAATCCCTTCATATGCACCTTATTCATACATGACTCTTATTGGCCTCATATTCCATTCGATCCCACTTTCCCTGACACTGTTTGCACACATGAAGGATTAACATAATTAGGATTCACACTCGATTATCTCTCCCCTCATCTTCACTCTCCCCCACTTATATCATGGATATGTTCTCATTACTTGTTGGTTATGGCTTCTGTGTCTTCCATTTGTTAGTTTTTCTTACACGTACACCCTCGTTCCTCTCCACTCACCCTCATAAAATCTTGGCTCGACTATATTGGTGGAACTCTTGACCCCAACCATACTAATATTACCTTTCCCATGCCTTTTGGCCACATCACCATTTGTAATGATTCTTTCCTTGGCTATACCGAAACCTAACCCGTTGGTACGCACATGATTTCCACAACCTCCTTTTATTGATGAAGAATATGCTATGGGGATGTATAATTTATGCCACACTGGATCTCTCTATGATCAACCTCATACTATCACCTACTATGTATCCAATCCAAATCCTATCGGTTACGACTCTGACACTAATGATCTCCTTGATGAGTTTACCTGATTATTCACCCCCTCACACACTTGGGGGCATCACACTTTCTCCCCCTCTTCCATCACTATCAATTGTCTCTAGTACTACACTTCATGCTCCGTGTTCATGTCTAATATTTCTTAACACTCCTACACCTTTGGTAACACATTGTACCTTCATTTCCTGATGACACACTCTAGTGCTATGGTTCACACTTGACTGTTGAGGGCACACTTCATCCATAAACCTCACATCATCTACTCTTGCTACACTTTGAGCTCAATACTACATGATACATATTTCATAACATCTAATACTCTCTCTTTCTCCACGCGTCATGACTATCTTTCCAAGCATCACCACATCATTGGTTCACATACTTTCTATTCATTACCTGATGACACACTCTAGTTCTATGGTTCACACTTGACTATTGAGGGCAGCAATTCATCCATGAACATCACATCCTCTACTCTCACTACACTTCAAGCTCATTACTTCATGATACATATTTCATAACATCTACTACTCTCTCTCACTTTGCGCTTTGTGACTATATTTCCAAGCATCACTACATCGTTGGTTCACATAACATTTTCATTCATTACTCGATGACACACTCTAGTTCCACATGGTTCATACTCGACTGTTGAGGGAGAATTTATAAATGAACCTCATCTCATATACATCTGCTAGGGGGAAACATTACTCCTCCTCTCTTCACATCTTACACATTGCAACACACCATATCACACTTGCACACCATTTTTATATCTTGGTTGCATTTACTCTTGTTAGCCTATACTACTTACATGTTGCACTTTGCTTACTATGCTAGATAGATTCTTAGTATGTCACTATATTTTTCTATATACACATGCATGTTCACTTGGTATCTTGAGGTGAATGCAGATAGCTCTTACATAGATTCATACACGATGCATGATGCTTGACACGTAACTCTTTACCAGTCCCATTGAGGCTCCTAGGGGCATCTATTTAGCTACTATCATACTTTACACATCACAGGTTCTATCATTTCATTATTTACTATTTGTAGTCATTATCACTTACTTTTCATTGATTTATACACGCTTTGACATACTATTTATCTTTTCTAACATCCTAACAGGTGCTTCATGTGTAACATTTGTCTTTACAGGATCAATACAACCATGGCTATGTATCACTTCTTTTTTCCTATTGTTTGTTATTATTTATGGGCTATGCCCTATTGTATTATTTGATCATCATATGATTTTGGATCACTTCAACCCTGATTGTCTTGTGACATTGTGAGCGATGTCCCATGTTTGAAACCCGACTTTTCATGGTCCATCTTGTCTTCCTAGTTGCTTGTTACATTGTCTTCTATTACATGCTAGCTCATTTTTACTAACTTTTGTTACTAGCCTACTTTGTTTGCATGTGCCTTGGTTTCTACCATGCACATCCCCTACCCCCTACAGGTATCCACTTCAGATATCAATATCAATTTCCAGGTCCTCTCCTTTGGACCACATTCTCCTACAGTCGTCGCATGCACCCCAAACGAGGGGGGCATCTATTGGGTGAACAAATCACCCCTAAAACAACTCAGAAGCTTCAGTACAAGACAATACAATACAAAAATGACATAGGACAATAATTATAAATTGGCTCAGAATCAGACTTGGGCCCAAAATACATAGAGCACACACTAGCGCCCAATCCTGGACAGTAGCGGTGGGATGCTTTTGTCCCCCTGGACGCTAATGTGTCTTGGGGAAAAAACACACAATTTCTCAATTCAACACAATTTACAACAGTTTTTAGATCAGTTCTCTAGTAGCAGGTACTTTCCTCCATTTACATAATTCAGTCTATCAGTTACATTTAGTTACAATCAAAATAATCAAAACAAAAGGAACAAATCAGGGATGTACCATCTACAATGGTGCTTATTCGAGAAGCATCATGAAAGGAGAGAAAAACTAGACCTCTCTCCCCAACACTCTTCTCTTGGCTGTGAGATCACCCAAAAAACTCTCCCTTGGTGTGAGATCACCCAAAAAACTCACTCTCGATGAGATCACCCAAAAAACTCCTTAGCATGAGATCTCCCCAAAAAACTCATCGTCAGCATGAGATCACCCAAAATCCTCACCATCAACATTCAAATCCAACAACTCTAAGCAAACAAGACAATTTTATATCTCATACTCTCTTACATATCAGGTGCACACTTTCCTGTTACACACTTTTACAATCTTTACTTACTTATACATGCCTACTTAGATTTTTCATATACAGGAATTTGACTACTTTCTCGCTCTTCTTTTGTAGGTTTGTCCTTAATACAAACAAGAAACAACTTACATCAGCAAGCACAAGCTCCAACATCACACTACTACATATACACTTCACCCCTAATGATCTACTTCCCTTTCCTAGTCTCCACGCTTCACATTAGCGATCACTTCATGCTTCACTTGTCCACTCGGAATGCTATTGGCTAACACTCTTCTCTATAGGATCATAAGGTATGCATCTTCTATCTACTTTATGCTATTAAGTATTCACTCAACAATATAAAGTGGGGGCAAATGTAGACATAAAATCTATGCACTTGGGTACATTTCTAGGTCCTAAAGCATACTAATATATACATGATTCCTAAGCAAGAAAACTAGTAATTGACAATGTCTTTTGGGCCTTTTACTTTGTCTCTTATACTTTTATTGACCTTACACACCCTACAACCCTGTCGGTATTTGAATGATTTATCTTTTATAGCCTTGGACACTAGCACCCATTTAGGAATAGAAGCACCCAGGCACTCTTGTCCCTTCTGGGTGCTCCTAACCCTCTCTAGCCCTTTCTCAGCTCTTTTGGGTCATCTTTTACTTCTTGGGAATATTTTACACTTTTGGGTCAGACCTTCCAGTTGTCAATTATAAAATTCAAACAAGGGAATCATATATATATACATAGTTATATCTCTCAAATAAGGGCCAAACACTAAGCATTATCTATCTATCACCTAAGCTTGCATACAAAGGTGATAAAGAGCATTACAAAACATCCATCTAGCACATTCACTCAAGAGACAAGGGTTGCATCACTCTACATACACAACATAGGAGGGGAAGTCTATTCTATTCCATCTCACACATTCTATACATTTACTATATTCTAGATCTAGCCCGCTGTCATTATTGTACAACTTGCACAAGGACATCCTAGGGAATCATTACACACACATTCACACATAACTACATGGATTCTAAGATGTAGTGCAGCACTTGATACTAAGTTCACTCTTCAGGTGGCTATCACCGGGGTCAGTCTAACTCCACATTCTGCATCTTTATTTTTAGATTTGATGTGGTTTGTGGGCATGTGCAGCTAGGTATCTCTTTTTGCAGGTTACAGGTACAATCAAAACAATTTGGAACAAATCCAGAGTGATAAATAGAGACTAAAAAGTTAAGCTCCTCCTACACATGAAAAGATTAAAACCTGAGCATCTGGGTGGACACTAGTGCCCATATTCAGTCACTAGCACCCGGGCACTCTTGTCCTCCCCGTGGGTTCTTCTATCCTGCACATTTTTGGGTTCTCAGAACCTCTAGTGAGCCTTAATGACACTGCTTCCAGTCTATTTCAGTCTATTTACCTTACCTAGATCATCTCCAGATTGTGTGAAATCAGCTAAGTCATCTCTCTCTCTCTCTTTGCTTAGGGTTTCATATTATTGCATGTTTGTTGCTTGTCTATTTACTGTATTTTATCATCTTGTATATCATTACACTATAGTAGTTACTCTGAAATTAGATTTAATTCAATTTATATTAAATCAGATAGACCTTTCAACTTGTTTCTCAGTAAGATCCTTAAAGTCTCGAAAGTGATCGAAAAACTTTAGAATTTTTCTTAAGAAAATACACCCATGTGTAACGCAAAAAGTCATCAATGAAGGTAAGTATATATAGATCTCTAGTAAACGAAGGAGATAGGAAAGGGACAAAAACGTCACTATGAACAAGATAAAAAAGATGAGTATCTCTCCAAACTTATAAAATTTGAAGTGGGGTAACCCATTGACCATTTAGTTTTGGCTCAGTTGTTCAAGGTAACGATAATTAAGATGGTCAAAATGCTCACGTCATAGCTTACTAACCTCATCTGCATGAGTGAGAAAGGTAGTGGGCATCGAATCTGACGTAAAGTGGGAGAAGGTGTAAAATAATGTCGGATGATCCACCTTTCCCTCAGCCAATGTAGTGTCATCGTAAAGCACATTAATAATCACCAAGTTAGGATTAAATTCCACTGATATTCCTTCATCAAGATTAGTGATATGGTAAACGTATATGAAATTAATAAAGAGATAGGGTACACTTAACACATGGTTGAACTTTCCACCTTTTACCAATCCACTACAGGAAACCAAAACCGAAGTATCATCAACTAACATGATTTGGGATATGCCACATGGCTTGATGTTGGAGAAATCAACATGCAAAGATCCCATGTAGTGTGAGGCACCAGAATCAGTGATCCACATCAATGAAGGGAAAATTCTTTCTACAAAGGCCTTTCCTTTCCTCTTCTAATATTTAGACTCATTTTATTTTAAATACTTAAACTTCAGAGCATTCTATTTGATAGACTTACAAACACCTAAAAAAAAATTCTCAAGTAAATGAGCCAGGTGATCTATTTGTTTTCTAATACATTGATGCTCCTCATGCCCAGTCTTCTTGTAATAGAAACACTTACACTTTTCCTTCTTCACTTTTGGCACAAAAGTAGAAGCATTAATGTTAGATTTGGATTTGGTTTATATGGTCTTAGTTTCATTCATAGGTTATTCTTTTTTCTCTTTCTTATTTTCTTGTTTCTTATCCTTGCCCTTACCTATACTTTAAAAAATGACATGAGAGATGGATTTTAGTGATCCTATTTGAATAAAGTTATCATATTCTTGAATGAGTTAGGATACAAAGTTGTCAAAAGAGGGAATTTTCCATGTAGCCCATAGAGCTTATTTCATGGCATGGAAGGTAGATAAAAAAATTGAGTATTCCAAACTAAGATTAGAAAAAATCAACAATATTAACTCGACATTTGTTTCCTCAACTGCATATATTTTCATAAATAACTAACATTGAAAAACATTTAGAATAAATCACGTAGGTTTTCAAAAATTACTAGGAGTTATACTAGAAGTTTTTTCTCCAACCAATTCCATCTTGTTTTCCAAACATATCATCAATATTTTTCAAGTATCCATCAAGTGTTGTGGAATACTCGATGTGGAAGAGCATGTTGGGAGTAATGGACATACAAAGAAGACCCAAGGCTTCATCACATCCATTAGACAACCTAGATTTTTCATGTTCAAATGTTGGTTCTTTTTCCACCCCCATAGTGATGCAAAATAACCATTTACCATGTAACAACATAAGCATTTTAGATATCAATTCAAATAAATTAAATGGTGTGAGAAAAATAAAATAAATAACATCCATCATGAGGAAAGAGTAAGATAGAATGCAAAAAGAAATTAAGAACACAGACACCCAAAAACAATATTTTCACCCCCTTATTTGTGGCACTTTATATTTTAGTGTTTTGATTACAATAATATGTGAATGTACATCTTCAAAAAATCATCCACTCATCTTACAATAGGTGTAAAAAAACTCAATCGTTGAGGCCATAATTAAGTTTTGGCGATCACAAAAATTCAACACCAAAAGAAAGCACAAAACGATGTAAAAATACGAGAAGGGGAGGGAAAAATAGTTCTATGTGATAAATAGAATCTAACATTGCATAAAAATATCCCTTGCCACAAGACAGTGGAAAACACACTCACTAGTTAGCAAGCAATAACATGATTGATTATATTGCAAAAAATTGACTCAAAATGAGTCAAAAATTCTCTAGAACACAAGAAAGTCATTTGGAAAACAAAGGAGGTTTCCAAAAAGTACTACACACCTCCACAAAATGTGAGCGCCAAAAAAGTCCAATAACGTTGTATTTCACAATTAATTTAATTATTAAAAATGATTTGAAATTAAAAAATAATATTTAATGATAAAAAAAACTAATCTCCTAATTTTAAATTGACCTACTTTAATATTAGTCATTCCATTTAGAATTTAAAACACCAAAACTTAGATAAAATTAATTAAAATCTAGACTAAAATAAATTAGCCTATGTTTTTAAAAAATATAGCCTAAGATTTAATTATAAACAAACTATTTTGAAAAAACAAGGGATTGTAATTTTAAAAAGTCGGGAGGAAAAGTTTGAGTGGGAAGAAAAGGTGGATAAGCAGTATGGTCAAGAAAAAGGGCATGCTCGATGAGGCTCAGATTGAAAATCCAATGGTTTGTATGGGTGAGTAGGCTAAAGACCAATGGCTAACCATAGTAGTAAGCTAGCAAAAAATGGTGCATGCATAAGAAGACAAGGTTGAGAGGAGGTTGAACAGAACTCATAAGAATGAGCATGAGCTTGAGATCCGACCAGGAATGTAGGGGTCAATGTAGAAGGCTCAGGAAGGGTTGACACATGAATGATGATGACAGGGGCGAGAATATCATCGAACAACACGAGCATGGCCACAAGAAAGGAAGGGATCTTGCCGAGCTAGTAAGTTGAAATCACAAGATAGTCTGGATGAAATTAGGATGTAGCCAACTTGGGTGAGTAGTTTTAAGGCATGGCCAACACGATCTGAGAACAAGGCATGGCATAAGCTAAACAGTGACACATAATAAGATGGGAAGAATATTAAAGCTAATAAAAAATGAGCAAAATAGTCTGATAGAGCCATCTAAATGGCCTAGCCATCCAATGATACATTTGAAATGTTGATCTGGTAAAAAATAGGGGTCGAAGCACAAAATAAGGAAGCCAAATAACGATGAGGGTCAACTAGCTCAAGGAAGCTAAGGAAAAAGGGAACTTAGTGAGATCTACAAGTATCTTGCCAAGCTAACATATAGCTTAGGAGAACTGAGATGTGGAAAGGAATAAGGTGGTAGGTTGAGCAGGGGAGTAGAGAGAGGTAGGGTACAAGAAGACATAAATTTTCAAGAACAATTCTATTTTTTAATCAAAAATCAAATTAACCAGAAACCATAATTACATCTAACTGAAGTTATTTTCCACTAAATATAGATGCACCTAGATAAGTTTATGTGGAAAACCCCTCAAAAATGCACATAAAAAAACACCACAAATAGCACAAACTCAAAAAAATAGAAATGTTAATCCATATATAACACGAACAAAAAATGACTAAAAGTTGTACATTAAGCGATAAAAATGAATCCAAAGTATATTCAAAAAATGATTAATGCAAGTAGATACTTACCGAATTGCATCTACTCTGAAACCATGTGAGATTATTTTGTGAGGATCAACTAGAATCCCATGCACATCAACAATGTTGCACTCCAAAAGAATGAGCAAGTTCTAAGTAATTAACAACTGTAAAATTGAACAACAAAGATTATCTATGGAAAAAACAAGTCTAGTCATTCTCATGGATCAATAAGAGGCTACACATGGAGATTTTTGTGTTACTCTCATGTACCTGTGACAATAAATCCCTCCATGAGGGAAAGAGGAGTTACGATTCCAAAATGGAATGTAATTCCTATAACGCCACTAACGCATATGAAAATGACATATTCTATCATGAAATCTACCACGTGTCATACAACTCTTATGACCTATGATGATATGAAAAAAATTTGTGTTGTATTTTTTTTCACTTTTAAAAGTTTCCAAAGATTGTGATTTTCTTAATCAATTTTAAGTATTCTAAGCTACACAAATTGATTAAATTATGATTATTATGCATCCATAGAAGTGCAGAAAACTTGGATAACAAATAAATAATCAGAAAACTGAAAACACTCAGATAACAAGCAATATTGTTTACAGGGTTCGGAAATTCCTACGTCCCCAGGTTCAGATTTAACCGATCCATTAATAATATTGAAATGTAAGTACAATAACTCTTACAAACAACCAATAATGAATCACAACCTGCAAATGAGCTGATCAATGTCCCAAGAACTCTGAAAAATAGTAGAAACTGTCCCAAGAACGATCCGTGGCTCCTATAGTGTTTTCACAATGTGATCTCCCTGCAACTGTGTTAGAAAAACACCTACAAATGGAGATTTAAAAACATTCTATGAAAAAAAACATATATCTGAGATCATCTCTAAATTCTGAACACTTTTCATGTTTACACCAAGTCATTTTTCGGACCAGAAGTGCATTGAAATTCGTGTTTTCCAACTAGCTGTCTTGTAGATCCCTCTTAAAAACTGCATTCAAAGCTTCCAAAAATAGGTTAAAACTCAACAAAAAATATCAAATCTTATATTGTTGGAATCGTCTCATAATTTCCTTCATTTCATATTTTAACTTCGAGTTCTCATTATGAGTGCAAGGCCTTCAAAAATGGTGTTTTCTGAGATCTGGTCCTTATCCTCCTTGACGCCCCTTTGCACAGAGATAAGAGCTCTTTATATACTCGCAAACTCATTTGTATCCCATCTAAGATTGGCGGCAAGTTGGTTGGTGGGATATGTTTGGGAAGTGGAGGTCTTGTGTTCAAAACCCAGCGGCATCATTTTTGGCGGATTTTCCTCTACGTGGGTAAAATTCCCATTTGGGCGGATTAGCATATGAGATGGGATTAATACCCATTTTAGCCGATTTGCATTTTTAATGGGATTATATCCCAAAGTGGCGGATTGGGTAAGTGGGTGTATCCCACATTTTGTGGGTTGATATTTGTTTAAGGCTTTATAAAGCCTTTTCCACGCATGTGAAGTGGTCAAAAGACCACATGAGCATAACTGCCCCCACCTTGATTTCCATGCATGGTTTTGCATGTCCCTACCATCGCTTCCCTCCTGCACAAATGGACTTAGCATGTGGCAATTTAATTGGGTAAGTGGAAATTTGAATACTAATGTATAAACATTAATATGTATAGTTTGTGGCATAATGCGTGCTATGTGGAATTTGAGAATAATGCATGGCAAATAATTACAAGGTAATTTGAATTTCGACCCACGTGAATTTGAAATTCGATCCACATGAAATATGGTGAATAAGACCACCTGTCGACCTGCGATTGGAAAATCAAACCAACCATTTCACAATTGTCAAAGACCGGTGGATAAAACCCCTTTAATTTTTTCCAAAGCCTTTTGCCACGTGTCGCAGTGCGATTGGTCCAATATTGACCAGTTGACCAGAGTTGACTTCCTAGTTGACCGAACTTTTCTCGGACATAACTAGAGCTCCTGATGTCCGTTTTCCGCATTCTCACAGTCGTTAGAGAGCTCTCGAGATGATCTTCTGTACTGACACCATTTAGGGATGTGTAGGGAACTTTCAAAAATGATCCCCTGATCATATGATCTTGCCTAAGCGATATGACTCGCCATGTGAGGTGGAAAAGCCACCGAATGATGATGAGGTGAGTCACACACACCAACAAGGTAGACAAAATTGTACTTAAAGAAGTCATTTTAATAGTAAAACAAACACCTATATGAAATTGTGCTTCAATGATAAAAATCTCAATTTGTTGTGTTAAAATGCCAATTCCCTATGCAATACTTTGGCGAATCAATCCCTTTTCTCCACCATTATTCTTTTCTCTTTGTTTTGATAAAAAATTGTTGTCTTCTTTTTGAATTAAGGAATGATTTCAAATGTTGGCAGTTCACATTGTGTTATCTATACCATAAGTGGCATTAATGGTGAGTTCATGTGCACCATTAACTTGGTGTTTCTTTATGACTCAATCTTTATTTTTTTCTATTATCCATGTGTCTAAATTCATGAGAATCATGTTTCTCAGACTTAGCCTGTGCGATTTTACTATCTAGGTCTCTATCATGTCTAATGACTGTGATTAACACATGTGTTCATGTTCCAAATAACCAAGTTTTTAAAGCTTTGGGCCTTTATGATTACTAATCTTTGTATACTTAAGGATCCAAAGACTCGTGCTTAGATCCATGTGGTGCATTATCATGTTATTTGGTTATCAGGTCTCCCAGGGTCTTAGAAAGTTATATCCATTTGGGAACTAGTGAATCCATTAAATAGTGGTTAGATCCATGTGTCTCAATCCCTCTCTTTTTAATCCCACATGATTTTAAATTTTTGACTGCTTCATTGCTCCATCCCCAAAAACAAATTCATAGGCTTTGTGATAAGCGTCTAGATCCTTGAGAATCATGTTCTTTAAACTCTTAGTGATTTCATCTTTTACATGCATTTAATCCTTGATGCCAGTTAAAGATTTAAGTATTTGATTCTCTGCCACATGTCCCACTGTTGGACAATGTGTCATTGTGGTTTTCATTGATGTCAAGTGGAATTGATGCAAAAGGGTGTCCAGGTGGTCTAGGTGATTTCGTGATGTTGTCATTAATGACCATTGGTGTCATGTTGTGTTGTATTGGTGAAATAACATGGAGACTAGTTTTAAGTATGTATGTTCTTAATGCATGGATAACAAACAGGATTGTGTATGTGAGTTCCAAAGTTGGTAAAAGGTATCCATGATGTCTAACATGGTCAGTGAGATGTGTCAAAGGTGTTAGTAGGTCTGCATGGTGAAGGTAAGGTTAGTTTCAGTCTATCATGTGTTGGAGGAAGTCATTATAGGCCTAGTCCTAGACCTAGTGCATAACACGTGATGTGGTAGCATGAGATATGGAGTAAAGTAGGTTGGTACAATAATGTGAGGAGTGTTTTAGCATTGCAGAGCATGTGTGGTAATTCTACATGACCACAATTCAAGTTCATAGTGCATGATCAAGGTCCTTTGGAGCAAGAAGATTGAAGACTAGGTAAGATTGCATGGGAAAAACATGGTGTATGGTGAGTTTAAAGTGTGAGAAGGTATGAATGTGCATTGGAGATCATCAAAAAAGTTATTCTTGACGTATGGACCAAGTTTTAGATGTTGGTTTGTAAGTTTGAGCAAGTTATGAGACTTTTACCCTTACCAAGTTGAAGAAGGTATGTTTTTGAGTTTGAAGTTGATGTTTTGATGCTCGTTGGAGAAAGTGTGATTTGTACGGGAGGATAAGATTTTGGTAAAAGTTTAAGGGGTATCCTAAGAAGACTTTCTAAGTGGAATGGGGTCTTTTCTTTGTCATATTTTTATGAACCATCATTAACACCAAAACTTCCCTGTTATGATTTCAAAAACCCTAGTTTGAAAGCAACTTGAGAGAAAATGGTTGTAAAATCCCAGAATTGATTTCTTGTACAAATTTGATGATTTGATGATGTATAGGACTCCTCTATATTTCTGTTGATGTATTTTAGAGGTCTTGATTGTGTGTTGATCCTACTTAAAAATGCTAATTTGTGGAGTTTTTCAGTTTGTGCAGAAGTTTTCCATTGAACCTGATGACTAATTTATCATTTATGGAAGAATGGGAGTTGTAATACATGTCTATGATAGTTTCAGATCATGGTCGAGGATTTAGGATGCAAAGTGTGCCCTATATTTGAAGATTGGTTTTTAGGGATGAAATGACAGTTTCAGGGATATTTTGCTTACAAAGATGTTTTAAGGAAACTAAATTCTGATTTGTGGCAGTATTAGTACTTGGTGATGTAGCTGAGATCAAGATATTTCCACTGATATATAGTACTTTCATGGTTGAGGTCATTTGATGTGGTATCGAGCCTCATCTTTGAGGTCTAGGGTTTGGTGCACAAGAACAAACATGTTCTTGAGATGGTTTCATGACATAAAGTGATAATGTAGAGATTTCTAGGTATGGTGGAAGCATGATGAGGTATTTTATGATGTTCTTAAAGTGATTCAAGGCTTTGGTGATGGGAAAGTAGGCACAAAGAGGTTTGGTTTTGGCGAGGTGGTTTTTTGGTGTAATTAGGCCTATTAGAGGCCTAATGGAGAAAGTTGGATGTGTCGGTGATATTGCCAACCTATATAGTCTTGGGTATGCTTTCCTCATGATTTTTTAATTATGTTTTGATGATATATTCTCTATGAAGGCCGACTTACATGAGGTGGATGAATAAAACAAGTATATAAGATAGTTTAGGAGCCTGATTTGTGTGAGTTAGAGAGATGTGTGTGTAGTGAATTTTGGAAGGATATATGAGCAGTATACGAGGGCATAATGAAGAGGATGAGACCTTGAAATTGATGGAGAGTTCTTCTATGATGTTGATCTAATAAATGACAAGTTTGAAGAATGTCATCCATACATGACCTAGTTGGAGAAGAAGACCTAGTTTGTGTACATGAGGATGATTGAACTAGAGGAGAGTGTGAGAGTGCCACGAGGGGTAAAGAACATAACAACAAAGAGGTATGAGAAGATGAGTGGGGCAGAGAAGAAGGTGTTACAGTTCATTAGACCTAATCAACATATGATGGTGCATGTTTGAGTAAAGAAGAAGAAGGTGTGTTTGAGAGGGGTTTTGAATGAGAAGAGTTGACAAAGAGACCACAATTAATTGTTGAAGCAACAAGGACATCAAGTGATCATCCATTTCAGGCTACTAGGTGGGTACTTAGTCATCTTAGGGGGTTGTAGCCTCCTTGTGGGGTTGGTGCCTCACTAAATCAGGGGTTGGTGTTCCTTGTAGGGTTGGTGCCCTACTAAAATAGCGGTTGGTGCCTCACTAAATTTGACACATGACAATATAATGTTATGATTTAGTGTGTTTTCTTCCCCTTGAGGGTTTCCCACTTAAATATGGTGTTCGTGTTCTCTCTTGTTTCATGCACTTATGGATGGTTGTTACACACCTAATAAGTTCACATTGATTATGCATGTTGAATAATTGATTTTAATGATGAACGTAAGTTATGGTAAACAAAGTAAAAGTTTTTTTTATGACTAATTCACTCCCCATCTTAGCCATTGTGCTTCCAACACTCACTTGCTAGATGTACTTAACCCAACACAAATGAATCATGAACGCACTTTTCAACGTTTAAGTAAAGCAAGGAAATAAAAACAAGATAAGCTCGACAAATGACAAGTGTTGGTTGCCACAGGCTCCAAAGATCATGAGTTTTCTAATCAAATTACTATAGAAATAGAAGAGGATTAGCCCTACGAACATGTGATTGGTTAATGTTCTAAACAATTTTTCTTCATTTTCAAAGTGTATAAAGGGCTTGTTCAAACCAACCATATACTAAAGTTTTAGTGGCATTTAAAACTTATGTTTGGGCCCAAATTAACACAAAAATGACTTAATTTTCACAAGTGTTTTATTGTAAGTTTCTTGGGTATCTCTTGGGAACATGATCAACAAGAATGTTGCATATATAGGAAAATAATCCAAAGAAGACATGTAAACTATGGATAATCAATTTTTTGAGGCATCTTTCAATTTTCTCTTATCCTTTGTTTCTCTTCTCGTGTTCTTTGTTTCATTTGGTTTAACATCCAATTTTCTACAAAATAAAGCTCTTCAAAATTTTAACATGGTCTCAACTTTCTGCGAGGAAAGTAGGGGTGTGTTGTGCACACAACATAGATGAAACTTGTGTCACTAATATTAGTTCCACGACACCAATGCCAAGTCCAATGGGTTGAGTTGATTAATTGAGATGAAGTGTCACCAACACTGAGCTGAAAATACCAACACCAAGATCACCAAGCTTAATTAATCGGTTGAGACGAAGTGTTGCCAACACCAATTCTATTTGCTTGGATTGACTGCTTCAGACGATGAAGTGTCACCAACACCAATGCCTTGGTTTATGTTAATTGCTTAAGATGGAGCATCACTGTGTAGAAGACCCATGTGTAGTGGATTATCTAAAATAGTGTAAATGATTATAAAGACAAAGTTACGACATGATATACAAAGAATAAATTTAAGGATAAATTTGATGGTTGTAGTGTTCTTTTGGATAATAGACCTTATTTTTCCTACTGCTAACTCCTAGGATAGTGGACCTTATTTTTCCTTATGTAGGAAGGGTTTGAACTCCTTGGATAATAGACCTTATTTAAACATTTTTTCCCTACGTCTACTCCCAATCTAATCTAATGAGCTCACATACTCCCTAGAAAAGACTCCAATTGTATCTTACTTATATAATTGTCGAATCATGATTGGGGAAGTGGGGCTTCCATCTGCTTCTTAAGAGGCAAGTCACCACTGTCATTATATAGATATAATGGAATTTGAAACTGGTTAGAGAGCTTTGAATGCTCTCAATACAAATCGGACTACCTACTAACTCACTCAAGTCCCTTCCACTAATGGTAGACCTTTTATTATTAATTATTATTAAAAAATTATATTATCTTTTTCCACAATCCCTATATTACAAAAGATATTAACTTCATACACCCAATAAGCATTGATATAATCTTATTAATACACTAACTAGTAAACTACTATGTTTAAAAACTTTATAATTAAAATAAAAAATAGATTAAAAATTTTATAAGCGAAAATAAATCCTTTTGACGTTCCAATTTAAGTAGAAGGGTTTGAACACCGTTGGAAGGGTTAAGTACCAACTTGCAATACAACGACCTTTCAACAACGATGAAAGCCTCTTGTAAACGCCGCAAACATCCTTAATTAAAGTTAAAAATACGTATCCGGAGCTTGTTCGAAGAATAAAATAAAAAGAACGCACATTTTAGATCAAATCACGAACTCTTGAAGCTATATTTATACATTCAAAAGCAATTAAATGCTCTGTGGATCGCATAGCTCTGCGTTTAATTAAACAAAAAACACGAGAAAGGGCAAAGGTAGCTCCATAGGCAATGGCGCGTCGTGGCGATCCTAATCCTTTTGAAGAAGAAGAAGTTAACCCCTTCTCGGTAAATATTAGTTATAATTACCCCTTTCGTCTTCTCTGGATTCAGCAATTTTGTTATTAATATTCTGTTTGCTATAGATCTTCTCCTCTCAGATCTTTAAATGTCACTTGCATTAAGACCTGAATTCATTTAAATTGCGTCAATTGGAGTTATAATTCAGTAAGTTTTTGAAAATTTCAATCATTACGTCGGTGGGGTTCGAAACTGTGACCTATGGCATCAAATTTGGTATACCTAGCAGGTGATCTATGTACACTTTAGAATGTTTTGAGGGTTTGGGATGACGAGATTTCTGTTGAGACTTTGACGGGAATCGCTAGTTACGGGAATTGTTGGAAGGGTTGACCGAAAATCATATGGTGCTGTTTACCCTCAAAATTTAGGCAAATGAGTGTCACAGCGAGCTTGCAAGAGTTTATGGTAAATTTCCCTAAAAGATTATGAGCTGCCTTTTACCCTAGGGAAATGTGCAAATCAAATGGCGCCATTCGCCCTGAAATTTAGACAAAATGAGTTCTGCAGAGAATTTTGCAGGATTTTATAGTGAATTAGCTTAGGAAATAATATGCGGATTTGCTAGCGAAGTACCCTAAGAACTTATATTATGTTATTTACTGTATGGAAATATTGAAATTATATTATGTGGTGTCATTTACCCTTAAAATAAAGGCAGAATGAATTTTGCGAAGAATTTGCTGATTTTATGGTGTATTGCATTAAATTTAAAAATCAGGTGGCGTCATTTAGTTTTATGGAAATATGAAAATCATATGAAAATTTAAATCATTACTGCATAGGAATTTGCACAACTTTATAACAGTTTACCCTTAAAACTGTGACACAAGGCTAGACATTTGACATGATTGCGAGTCAATTTGTGTAAACTTTAGTAGCTACAGGGTGTTTTGATTCTGTCATGCTTGGAAATTGATGGTCTGTAGCCTGTTTTTTCTTAGACTCTTAATCCAAAGTTTATAGGTTTGATTAAAATATTGAATAAATAACATGGAGCATGCCACCTAAGCATAAGCAAATCGTAGGTCACCTCTATTTATGCAGGATACTGGATAGCCGGTGAGAAAGTTCTGGATAGAGTTTCTATTTAGGTAATCAGATACAAAGGCTATTATAAAATCTAAGTATAGTGTGCTGATTAAATCCTTAAATTAGTATATGCGTGTATTTAAAAGAAGTCCTTGAAAGCAATCGTAAATATTGCAATGCAATAAGAGGTTTATCTTTTGGTTGTAGTCTGGCTTGATACTAAAATTTTCAGTGCCATACACTGTATATTGGTCCACACAAATGAACGCTGAAGAGAGTTTGGCCGTTAAAGTTTGCACAAATGAATGCTAAAGAGAGTTTGCACGATTTGTACAGTAAACTATGTAAATGAATCTCACGGAACCATTTATCCTATGGAAATACAAAAATCATATGCTGTCATTACCCTATGGAAATACAGAAATCATATGGTATCATTTACCCTAAAACATTATGCAAGATGAATTTTAATTCCATTATAAGCCAAAAGGTTACACTTACATTGTTAATAAATTATAATTATGAGACAAGTGTGATCTATAAGGCACTACATGCCCCAAAACTTTTGTCAATGGGGAAAGAGGCTAGAGGGTGAGAAGCCCAAAGTGGTGGATTGCAATCACCCCTCCACCCCCTACAAACAAATGCTTATGGTGCTTGTGTGCTAAGTGGGTACCCTCGCCTTGTGGTTATTACCAAAACTACATGACGGAAAATATCATTACATTAATGACTTCTCATGGTGGTCATCTTGAGATGACTTAAACACAAGACACTTGTGAAAGCATTCAACCTAACATAAATATATAATTGAGTTAATCCCACACTGGTAATAATTGCGATGACAAGAGTAATCTATAAGGCAATACATGCTCCAAAAGCCTTGCCAATGGGGAAAGAGGCTAGAGGGTGTGAAGCTCAATGTGGTGGATTACTTTCCCCATTCCTTCCCCATTAACAAATGCTTATGGTGCTTGTGTGGTAAGTGGATACCCTTGTCTTGTGATTATTACCAAAAATACACAAGAAAATATGTTGTTACATTAATGACCACATATGGTGGTCATCTTGAGATGACATAGACACACACACGAATAAAAATCCTACAAAAAAATAATAATGTAATTTAATTGTTTGTAAAAACATTCAACTTAACATAAATACGCGATTGGGTTGTTTTTGGTTTAATCCCACAATAGTAATACTAGTGAGACAAAGACGATTTATGGGGCACTACATGCTCCAAAAGTGTAACGAACTGTTACACCAAAACCTCGAGGCATTAGTGAAATCAGCACATGAGGATCATAACATCCCACCACGCTTCTGTAGAGCTTGACTCGGGCTGGGTTTACGCCTGCACTCCCATACGTACGAACCCCGCTTCACCGACGTTTAGGCACCCCACGGGCCCTGGCTACACGACGTAACCAACCGAGCGGGATTCGAACATGGGTGTTCGCTTTGATACCAAATGTAATGGAATTACTTGTATAAATCTGATTATTAGTAGCAATATAACACCAATGAACACAATATTTCAAATAAATGATCTCAATATGCAAGTAGAATAGCTTAGCCACTTCGAGGGGGCAACCTCCAAACCAAACAATAAGACTCAAATGCTCAATATGATGATCAACTACTACCAACACCAAGGCCGACTATTCCTATGATATGGCCAACACCAAGGCCGACCCACTAATGATAATATAACATATATGAAAGAGATACATAATGATAAGAAGTTATGATCCTCATGTGCGGATTTCACTAATGCCTCAAGGTTTTTGTGTAACGGTTTGTTACAAAAAGCTTTGCCAATGGGGAAAGAGGCTAGAGGGTAAGAAGCCCAAAGTAGTGGATTACATTCACCTTTCCTCCTCCCTACTAACAAATGCTTATGGTGCTTGGGTGCTAAGTGGGTCCCATTGCCTTCTGATTATTACCAAAATTTCTCGAGGAAAAATGTCATTATGTTAATGATTACTCATGGTGGTCATCTTGAGATGACTTAAACACACACGAGTAAAAATCTTACAAAAAAAAACAATTTAAAATGAATTTTATAGAGAGTTTGTAAATGAATCAAGAATGATAGGTTTATTTTTGGGTAAAGAAGGTAAAAGAGATTTTTTAGATCCTGGTCTAGCTAGCATGGCAACTTGGTGTATTAGACCCCACTAGTCTACTCAGTGTATATATTACTTCTAAGCTATTTACTCATTTGCCCTCTCCCCCCATTTGGTACTGGTCTGTTTTGTACCCAATTATTTTGGGCATGATTTGCTTGCAGATTCACATTGGGTATGTCCGGATTCTTCTATCAAAGAACTCGGGCATACTCGGACTGTCCCGAGCAAACCCATAGGCAAAAAGCCCCGTTTTTAGTTTTTTTGACATTTTGGCACAATTAAACGTAAAGTAATGATAAATAAAAAAAACACACTTGCAAACCCTACTATATGGTTATTTCCCGTTTATCTAGGTAAAATATTTATATTATTTACTCTTATATATATTTTTGAACGGTTGTACCCAAGCTGTACCTGGGGTAACCAATTTGCCTTATAGGCAAACCCGATTCACTGCACCTGAACCTGTACCCAAAATGAACTGGTCACGTAGCTTTTAAAGTATGAGACCCCCACTCCCAACTGGATCATTTCACTTTACCTTATATCTATTGTTCCAATTGGTAGTGCTTAGGTTTTGACTTCAAGTCCAAGCTCAGGAGCAAACTGTGCTTTGCGATCATCTACATCAAGAGGAAATTAAAGATACAAAATGAGTTGAAGGTGAAGATCCAAACCTTAGTTACTTTGAAGCTCAATCATGAAGAAAGCACGTTTGTGGTGTGAAAAATAAGCACGTGGTGCATGTAGGTATGGTTGGATTGAAGGGGTTTTAGAGATGGGAAAATATAATATAGTAAATGTGGAATAGAGAACAGTTGAGTTCAGAACAATCTCCTACACCAGGAGGAAATTATAAATACAGAATGAGTTGCAAGTGAAGATCCAAACCTTACTTTGAAACTGAATAGTGAAGAAGGCACGTTTGTGATGTGAAAAATAAGCACATGGCGCATGTTGGTATGGTTGCATTGAAGGGGCTTTAGAAAGAGTCGGAAAATATAATATGGTAAATGCAGAATAGAGAACAGTTGAATTTAGAACAATCTGGCAAAATGTTTAATGTCCTTGCCAGAAAGGCAATACCGTGAAAAAATTGGTTCAGCGGGTGGAGCAAATGCCATGATGACCCGGGCTCAACTCCCATTGGGTGTGCTCCATCTGATAAAGCGGCCAGTGTTAATATGTACAAGGAACAGACAATAGTGGGGGAGAGAGTTTTGATGAATAGGAGTGTTCAGGAATTCGAACCTACTGGTACCGTGAATGGGGACTTACCAAAATATTTTAGCAGGTGCTACTGAGCAAGGACTTGGTTCCATAGAGGGGGCTACTGCTATTTTCTGTGTCACAAATGGTCCCCTGAATATCCAAAATCAGATGATTAGAATAGTCAAAATCTTTACCATAATATTCACTGCTCAGAGTGCTGATTTTTCTGACAGAAGATTTTGACTGGCCGCGTGGGGGCTAGAAGTTTGCATCACCTGCATTTTTTTTTGGGGGCGGATGGAAGCCTCTGAAGTGGTAACATCATCTGGAGATATTTTTTTACTGATAATATTTGGTGCAGAGTTCCTAAAAACTGTAGCATAATTGATGCTCCATCTTAAATGGGACCATTTTTCTGCTAATAGACTCAAAATTTTCTCAGCAGCATGTGCTCAGAAAATTACTGAAGCCACTCTTTCTGGGACCATTGTCTAAAAGACTAAAGCGTGTGGCCTTTTGCAGCAAATGGTCTGATGGGATTCTGGATTGGATTTTTCAGCTTCGCTATAGATTTAGGGAGATTCTGTATGATATTATCAGAAAATACTTTGGTTGGAAATCATCTGAAAACCAAACTCTGGTTGCCAATGGGCAATAAATATTTTAAGTGTTTGCTGTAAACCTTCCAGTTTCTTCCAGCAGGCGCCAAAAATCTCCCTTCTAAACAGTAGCTGCTCCAAGTTTTTTGGAAGAGTTTCCAATTTTTGCAATTTCTGAAATATTCATGCTGCATGGGACCACCTACACCATAAAAATTGGAGTGGTAGCCTCCTCCATGGGACCCCAATGGCTCAATCAATTATTAAAATGTATATGGTAGAATCAGAGTGTTTAATATGCCACAGCTCACAGTAAACAGTAAACTCATAAAATATAATTATTTGGAAAAAGATTTCCATCATGTCTGTGTTTTCCAGTGCATGATGAGGAATGTACTTATTATCCATTTTAGTGTGGCAATAGATGCTGACAAGTATACTTCATATCCCAGGAAGATTCATTCCAGGAAGAAAGAGATGGGCTTGTGGAACCCTCTGTTGGTAAGTAATCGCTCTTGTTTGATCTGGATCTTAGTAGGTCTGGGGGGTAACACTCTAGACGTGTTTTATGCATATGCGAAAGCAATAAGGTTGCGTGAAATAGGATAGAGAATTTATAATAAGATTTGAACAAAAATTATGATAATTTGTGTGTTGTGTACATGGGGTGCTCTTGAGGGAAATGTATGACCGCTTATCTTCTACCTATCTGCTTTCTATCTAAGGCTATAGATGCGTACATATACACCACAAAGACATGAAGGCATGAAAAACCGTTTCTGAAGCTGAACTGTTTGGGCCTCTATGCGTGTATCTTCACCTTCCTACGATTATGTGGCCCGACCATGGAATGTGCAATATGTCGACATATTCCTTGTGATAACGAGGGCTCTGGAAGTGCCATTTGTCTTGGCACAACGTGGCTTAGAGTGTCCATGTGACTGAAGTGCAGTCTGGAGGTTCTGTGCAGAGGCTGAGGCATGCAATATGTTTGGAGGTGCTGCTCAGCTGAGGAAGCGCATAGGTTGTGCACATGTTGCAGTGTAGTGTAGGTCGCACAGAACACGGAGCTGTACCAAACAACTTCAATGTTGTTTCTCCAAAATTTGGCATGGGAAATTGCCCCGTTAAAGGAGGTGCCACACCTGAACTCACACCAACCGAGCCTTCTAAATTCATGCGCTTTGCAACTATCGGGTAATGTGCGTGGTGTATTCTTTAAAGTTATGCGGCATGGATCTTGGCACTGTGCAGGATAAGCATGATGTTGGGAACTGTGTGATGGTGCTTGAAGTGTAGAGGTTGTGCAGTATGTCTCGTGGCGCTGCACAAGAAGCGCATGATGTAAGGAGCTGTGCATTGTGGTGCAAGTGGCTAAGGCAGCCAAGGTAAGAGCGTGAGGTGAAGCGGCTGCACGTGGATCATTTATTCCCTCTTGAGAAGCAATCGTTTTGATTATGTTAAGGCTAAGAAGCGTTGGCAAGCTGGGCTTCTATTTCGTCTTGGTGAACCACTTTCCTTTGGCATCATTTTGTTATAAAGGCGTAGAAATGAGGGTGCAATGATATGTTTTTGCTTGCTATTTTAGGTAGTTAGTGTGATGCAATCTTCTTAGGAATTTTGGCAGAATGATTAGAGTGCAGAATCACTTCAAGAGTCCAGTATCTCTTACTGTGCACGAATATAGTGATACTGTGAGGATTGGCTATGTATACACCATGGTGGCAATGCATGTATGCATGCCAAAGGATTATAACACAAGTATCAATTAGCACTACATCACAAACTAGCTCCTCTTTGAAAGGATGGATAATATATGAGAAGCGACATTGGTGCGTGATTTGTATACCTTTAGTGTCACAGGAACTGATCCATCTCAAATGGTAAGGGTGCAGATGAGGCATGGTTGGCAATTCCAGTCGCTTGATGGTTGCTTTAGAGATCAGATTCTTCATGCTATTGACATTGACCAAGAAATCCAGAGGCTGAACTTGCACCAACATCTGCGAATGGAACCGGCGTTCTACGTTAGCCTATTGCACTACTGGTGTGGTTATTGTGCTTAGGCAAGCAACTTCGGGATCTGTTTCCTCCACTTTTGGGAATGGTTAGATTTCAAGATCCTCTGCTCCTGCAATGCTCGAGCAAATTATTCTACACATGGCAGTCTGTGTTGGGGTGGCTACGCGTTTTGTGTTTGGTCCACCATTTACTTGTCTTAGATGGTTGGTACTTGTCTGAAGAAGGCATTTTCTTTGGTGTTTACATTGAGTCTCAGTTGCCCTTCATCTTTGACTCTTCCTCAATGGTCACCACACAACAATAGGCTTCCTCTAGTGTCATGACCTTGGCCAACTTCAATTTGGATTGAATGAATGGACGTAGGCTGCCATGGTACTTGAGAACTCTATGCTCCTCTGACTTGAATGAACCCAATTTCGCATATAGGTCATTGAAAGGTATTGGTGTAGGCTTGGATGGATTGGTCACGTCTTTGACGAGTTGTTGCCATTGAATGTAGCGATCAAATATCTTCAGGATAGTATTCATCCTGGAAGGCTTCTACGAAAGTATCCCGGGTGGTATTGGATCTCCCTTCTAGGTGGTCTTTCTCCCACAGAGTATGGGCTTGCCACCACTTCTTGTTGGGTGAAGATACTTTCGGAAGTGCAATCTTGATCTTTATCTTCATTAGAAAACTCGATCCTTTTGGCGTATTGTCTTCCCCCGCCACTCCCCCTCCTCCACGACGATTGATCCTATCTCCATTTTTTCCCACACCTCTACCCTTTACGATGTTCTGGGGTAGCAGCTTACCCAGATTGGGCATCCCACCGCCTGGTAATCCCTTTACTCACCGTAATATCAAAGAGACAATAAGGATTTTGAATTGTAGCAAGGTAGCTGATGTGGAAGGTTTTCAGGCCGAGTTTTTCAAGCAGGGTTTTGAGGTCTTTGGTAACTATTTGACAGATCTTTTCAATCAGGTGGTTAGCGTGGGATTCCCTCCTACCTGGTCCCATCACATCATTCACCCGATTCACAAAGCTAGGTCCATTTCTGATCCAAACAACTACAGGACTATCATGGTGGGCCATTCTTTCTCCAAACTCTATGCTACAGTTCTCCACAGGTTGTTGTCCGAGATTTTGGGAGCAGAAGCAACTCAAAGCCAGAGGTCAGGCTGGGTTTTCGCCCTTGTTATCACACCATCAACCACATCTTCACCCTTCAGGCTATTATTGAGGAGGCTTATCACCGCTCTTCGAAAGTTTATTGTTGTTTTGCAGACTTTCGAAAAGCTTTTGATTCTGTACCTCACATGTCTCTCTTCTAGCGACTCCAGGACATTGGTATTTTTGAGATTCTTATTATCGCTATCATGCACCTCTATGAGTCCATCCCATGGTCGTGTTTGCACTGCACATGGATTGTCAGATTTCATCAGGAGCACCATTGGGGTTAAACAGGGGTGCCCCCTGTCTCCTACCCTCTTTGGTATTTACATTGATGAGTTGGAATCTTTTCTTTGGGATCACATTCAGGAAGGGGATGGTTGCCTTCTTCACCACGTCTTGATTTCAATTCTCCTTTTTGTCGACGATATTGTTTTTACTCGCCTCTTCTCCTGAGGGGCTTCAGAGAGAGCTTGATGCACTTGCTTTATTTTGTGATCTTCAGAATTTGACGGTCAATCTGGGTAAGACCAAGGTCATGGTCTTTAATGGGTTGAAGACATGACACCTACCCATTTCTTTTTCAAGGGACAGGAGGTTGAAATCACTAATACATACACCTACCTAGGAGTCCAGTTCTCAGGGCCAAGATTCAGTATGAGGCATGCTCTTCAGCCGAGGGTGAATAAAGGGTATGGGTCTCTTGCCATTCTCGAGAGACAATGCTTTCGAAACCACTTCCAGGACATCTCCTCCAAGCTGTTTCTTATGAACTCCCTCATCCGCCCCACTGTTCTCTATGGGTCTATTGTCTGGGGGCCCTCCCTTTTAGACACAAATTGGGCTTCTGCTGAGAGGATTCAGACTCTCCTCCTTCGCTGCTTCATCAAATGCAAGCAGACGGTCCCCCAACATATTATTTTGGCAGAGTTCGGAGCCCAACCTTTCCGTCTGGAAACTATATTTGACATATCAACCTTTCTTCATCGTATCAGGAGGTTTGGTGATCTCTCCAATAAGCGGGCTAGGTATCTATATCTCGCTTATTGTTCCTCTGTGAGTATTGCCCAGGATGTGAGCCGTTGTTGGTTTTTCGAGACATCTGCCTTGTTGGATTCAGTTGGTATCCAAATTGATCGTCTCCCCCCTTTTCAGTATTCCTTGAATGCTTCCAGTCATCTCTTGCCCACCAAGCAAGTGTTGAACAGGTCCATCCGGGAAGATATCTACAAGAGCTTCATTTAGACTACTTGGGTAAACCCTCCTGGGGGTTTGTGCCCTAAGATGTCCTTTTATGCAGAGCACTTTCTTGAGATCAGAGATGGACTCATCATCCGCCCTCAGTACACCTTTCGTCATTGGGGGCATGCCCTCCATATACCTCTGGATCAGTTTCGGGTCGGCTCTCACAGACTTTGGTGTGAGACTGATCACCACATTGATTGGGATGACAGACTTTGTAGGCTCTGTAGCCTTCATGAGGTGGAGACCGAGACTCATTTCATCTTTCGCTGCCCCATGTACTATGAGATCAGAGGATGATTTCACTGCCTCTTCAGAGGGATTCAAACTCTCCCAGTTTTCTTTATATATATTGACCAGCGGTGTCTTGCCCTCTACATCCGTGAGTCTCTGCTACTCCGGGACCAGATTCTTCATCCTCCTCTGAGAGTCATCCCCATGAGACGAATTACAACCTTCTTTCCAGTTCTACCCGCAAGTGGAGGAACTAAACGATAGAGCCTCTCTGACCCAGATATAGTGCATCGATTAGTTTGTCCCCTGTTGGACCTTCACATTTCCCCCGATCACCACCAACAGAATCAGATGTGCACTCGTACCAGAGGGCAGCCCTGCTCCATTTGTCCCCCTGGTTGTCGTTTCAATCTCAGATCTCAGTAGGGAAGGAGTCTTCGCCCCCCTCTTCGGGTTGCCAATCCATCAGGAGCTTCTTTTCGTCGGCCTCAAATGTTAGGAGGGGTGTGGCTACCATTCCTGAGTAGACCACTGGTCCTCGTTTGCCCCCTCCTCCATTCCCTTCTTTGCTTCTCCCGTCTTTCTCTCCTGCTTGCTTCATTGCCCCCGCCTATGGGGGTATTTGGCTTCGGGCTTCCTCTCTACTTCGTCTCTTTTTCTTTCTTCTGTTTTTGGGAACTCGTTTGAGTTGCCCCCGCTCGCACTTTGTATATGTTTGGACTGCAGCCCCATTAACCTACTTTTGTGGTCATTCGTTGGACATTAATATATTTATCTTATCTTATCTTATCTAACTAGTTATCTATTGTGCCTGCATTTATTTTTCCTCGATTTCATTCTTTATCATTGCGTGTATCTCGTCTTGACATCTAAACTTTGCTGAAATGACATGGTAGACAGTTTGAGGGATCTCATGGTTTGATGCTAAGGTTCAGATACTGTGACCTCGTTTGATGGGTCATCCAAGATGAACTGCTCTAAAACCAATTATCCGGATCCTTGGAGGTTCAGGGTACAATGCTCTAGATGTGTTGTATGCATATGCAGAAGCAATAAGGTTGTGTGAAACAGGTTAGAGAAAATAATAGAACCAGAACAAAAATTATATTAAGTTGCGCATTCTGTAAATGGCATAGTCTTGAGGGAGATATATGGCTGCTTATCTTCTACCTATCTGGTTGCTATCCAAGGCTATAGATGCGTACACATATGTTACAAAGCTGCGAAGGCATAGAGAACTGCTATGGAAGGTGAACCGTATGGGCATCCATATGTGACTCTTCACCTTTTGATGATAGATGACCTGTCCTGATGCACGCTTTGGAAGGGCCACTTGTCATGGTGCAGTGTGGCACAACATGTCCATGTGGGTGATGTGTAATCTGGAGGTTTTGCGTAGAGGCTGAGCTGCACGATGTCTTGAGGTGCTGTTCCAATGGCTGAGGCTGCACAGAGGTTGTGTGCATGGCGCGACATGCAGGTCATGAGGAACATGCTAATGCATTGCTGTGCACAGTGTGGAGCTGTGTTGAGTGACGTCGATGTTATATGTCCAAAATTTGGTATGAGGCGTTGCCTTGTGAAAGGTGGGAGGGGGGGGGGGTCCCTCAAAACCCTCAATAGAGTCTTTGAGACTTATGTGCTCCATGCCTGTTGGGCGTTGTGCGCAGTGTAGACTTTGGAGCTGCAAGGCATGGGTTTTGGCATTACGCAGGATGTGCATGATGTTGGGAGTTGTGTGGCGGTGCTTGAAGTGTGGAGGCTGTCAGCATGTTTCTGTGCTGTACAAGAAACGCATGATGCAATGAGCTGTGCGGCGTGGTGCAAGTGACTAAGGCACTCAAGATAAGAGCGCGAGGTGGCGAGGCTGCGTGCGGATTATTGTTGGTCTGTTGGATAACCATCAAAGCAGAAGAATCATGAGTGGGTGAAAAGCTAGCTGTTCACTCTTATTGAGATAACTTATGTTGATGCTTTCCCCTTTCTGTAGCAGTTGTGGCTTTTCTGAAGTTTATCCTCGAGCATGGATTATTTAAATGAGTGTATGGAGGGATGTGCTATTGAGTATTGTTGACTCGAAACTGAGAATCAAACAAGCTTCGGATGGTATCTTTGCCCAGATGCCAAGGCAGATGCTACAAGAGGATATCTTTCTGTGTCTTTAGATCAAAATATGGTTTCCACATAAGAAAGCCTGGCTATCTATATAAAAGGGAAGAAAAAGAACAATTAGATAATGCATGAACAAATCAGATTGAATCTTCAGTGCCCTCGAGGAGGGCAACAGAAACATCTGAAAGAGTTCACTTTTTAATCCAACAAAACTCAGGGTACCTTTTCCCAGATGCCAAGGCAGATGCTACAAGAGGATATCGTTCTGTGCCTTTCGGTCAAAATATTTTCCACACAAGAAAGCCTTTCTATCTATATAACTGGAAAAAAATTAAAAAAAACAATTAGATAATGCATGAACAAATCAGATTGAATCTTCAGTGCCCTCGAGGAGGCAAGATAAACATCTGAAAGAGTTCACTTTTTAATGCAATAAAACTCATGAAGTTCTTTGGTTTATAGTTTTCATGTTTGGTATAGAGATAGAGTAGACAAAAGGAGCAAGACGTAGTTCTGGTTTTAAGGAAAGATGATGCTTCTGCTTTTTTTTGGTTGTACATGGTAAGCCTAGATGAATGGGCATCCGGTGAAGACGAGTTCTGTATATTTTGTTTTGTTATGTAGTGAAAAGTGACAGGGCAGTGGTTGGCACATATATCTTAGCAATATTGAGAGGGAATAGCCAAAGAATTAAAATTTTCTTTGGACTTCTGCATTACTACAAACTTTATCGTGGACTAATTATCAGCATAGTAGGCGATGCTTCAATATTGGAAGTGTTATTTTTGGGTCTCAATTTGGACATATACTGGATGATTATTTAAAAGGTGTTTTGGGAGACTTGACATGTGAAAGAAAATATAAGCTCCTAGTAAACTTTTGGGATGCATAGGAATCAGGGTTCTGGGATTGAAAACAGTTCTTATAATCGTCTACCAAAATATTATATATCCAGGAGGTGAGAATGTCTTCTTAAGAATGTTGGGTGTAACTGTGGAGGTATTCAGAGCACTTTTGTAAGATATGATATATATTTTTTTGTGAGTTTCTTCAGCGTTTGTGTATATACTTAAATGCTTATGCTAGAATTTGTGTTATTTTGAAGTGTTTATGGTTTGTGATAGTTGGGCATTGTTTATTGGTTGCTTTAGGACCCTGTTGTACGGGCACAAGTATCAGGGCAGCCAAAGCACTCTGGAGGTTCATTTTACACTACAGTAAGTGATTTGAAAGTTTGTATTTCACAGTGAACCTATGTGTGTTATTTTCTGGTTTCTTTAGACACATTTTGAATATTGTTTCTTATAAAGAAATTAAAAGAACAAATAAACTATTTTTTTTATAGAAGTGCCATATTCCATTAAAATTTTATGATTTTTTATGTGCTTCATCGCAAATAAAGAACCATGAATGACAATCATTGCTACTCCAGTTGAGCTTATAAAATAATTGATAATCAAGTTCTGCCAGAATCTCCTAGCCCAAGTTTTTGAAAATTGAAAACTGTTTTTTATAGTAAGTACCATATTCCATTAAAAATTTATGATTTTTTATTTTCTTAATTGCAAATAAGGAACCATGAATGACTTATAAAATAATTGATAATCGCATAATAGTTAGTATGTTAAAAGTAGTTATTCAACTATAAATCAGTTGAATCAAGTGGGAATAAATCAAAGGGTAGAAAGAAGGTGGACAGATGGAAGTTAGAGGTTGGGAGTCAGAAAATTTAAATGTATTTGTAAGATTTTTAGGCTATAAATATACGCTTCTCCTATGTAAATCATATCAGTTGGTATCAGAGCCTCATGATCAGGCCTATACTGGTCTCCATCCTTTGATATAGTATACTTACTCAAGTTACAGTATATCTGGCATATTTCTGCCCATGCTGCTTGACCCCTGCATCTACATCATTTGGTACCAGATCAAGTCTTGTGCAGATCTGGTCTTCTGTACCTGTTGGAGGTTGTCTGTACCAATAGCATTAGAGCAGCCATATACAGGCTGACACCTTTTCATTTTATTCGCGTCATCCTCCAGAACTAAACCCCTTCCCGTGGTTGTCTTCATGTATTGGCAGTTGTAGAGTTATAGACGATCTGGTTCTTAGTTTTTGTGCACAATTATATTGTGGTTGTGGTCTGCTGTGATTAGAGACAAAGAGATGAGTATTGCAAAAGAAAAGAACTCCCTACTGCCTGTCCACCATTTTGCACCTTAATCTCTAGCTACACTTTACACCCAGAACTTGTGTGCAGCTCTATGCTAAAGCCAGTTCGAGTGTTTTCTAAGGGAAACTCCATGCTCTACTGTTCAGAGGTTTTTGAAGAACATGAAGACTTTAGTATCCAACTCGTGGGTTGTTTCTGCAGCAGTGTTAATTGCTCGCACACCCTCCCAGTTTCAGTCAGTCATACAAATTCCTGCTGGTTCTATCCTGGCAACATCCCATGGGTGCTGTAGATCCCATTTGCCTCAGACTACCAGTTTTGTGCAGTTCTATGCTAAAGCCAGATTGAGTGTTTCCTAAGGGAAACTCCATGCACTACTGTTCAGAGGTTTTTGAAGAACATGAAGGCTTTTGTCAGCAACTCGTGGGTTGTTTCTGCAGCAGCATTAACTGCTTCCATGCCCTCCCCCTGCAAGTTTTTTTCTGGCAACATCCCACAGGTGCTGCAGATCCCAGTTGCCTCAGACTACTAGTTGATTCAACAGTTGATTGCCTTGGATCTGCGAGTGGCACTCCCAACTTCATGGCTGGCCAAGAAACAAGTGAGAACAAATAATTTTTTCTTAATTTTTTGAGCACACTTCACAATTTGGCAATTCAGCAATTCTAGTAACCAATCTGTTCGCTTATCATTCTTGGCGCATTCTCATGGTCAATGATTATTCTGTCAACAATAAGGAATCTCTGTTCACGAATAACTGTCGAATCAAGAATAGATTGCTATAGCTTATTCTTGAGAATGGCAGCTGGAAGGCTTTGATTTCAAAGAAGTTGCTAGGCAATTTTGAGTTGTCAACAACAATGCATTCAGATTCATACGGCTTGGGGCCGGTCAAGGATTGACATTGAACACTTGTCTCACAAATGTTCTGTCACATTTGTCAATGAGCCATTCAAGGATACAGTTGATTGTGATGTCACTGCCTTGATTGTTGTAGTTAGAAGGGTACCTTATTAGTATGATTGCAAGGCAATCTATGATGGCTTCCACAAGAACTACACACTTCCCAAGGATGAAAAAGTCTATAAACTCACTTCTTTTGTTAGTCCTTCTCCCTTTGTTAGGCAAACAATCAAATAGGTCAATCTGCATAATTTTCTATACTTCGTATTATTTGGAAGCAAAGGCAGATAATACCGACAAGTTTCCATATGAAGCAATCAAATCTCTTGTTGATGCATATTTTGATGTTTTTGAGGAGTCTAAAGGACTTCCTCCTTCAACATTCTATCAAGCTCATGTCATGTTTGCGATTTCCCAATTGGTCAAGTCCAACATTTGCTGAAAGAGGACAAGATCCAACCCAACATGTCTTCCTGTGGATCTCCTGCTCTTGTCATATCAATGAAGGGACATAATTAGTGGTGGTTAGTCATAAATTATCTTGCTCTCATACAAATCCTTATGAAGAACTGGTACACACTTCCTAGGATGAATGATCACCTTGACTAACTTTAGAGTGTTAAATACTTTACTAAGCTTGACTTGACTCCTCAATATAACCAAGTCCGCATGGAGCCTCTTGATATTTGAAAGACAACTTTCAAGATCAAATTTGTCCTCTACTAGCGGTTGGTACTGGCTTTTGGCTTCTTCTATTCACCTAACACATTCATGGACGTCATTGATGATGTTTTGTAACCCCATCTTGGAAGATTGAATGTTGTCTGTCTAGATGACTTCCTGGTCTACAGCAAGACTTGGGATGAGCACTTAGTACATGTGCAAACAATTCTTCTTTTCTAACATCATCTCCAAGCAAAGATGAAGAGATTTCTTTCAGAAAACCTCAATTATGTATTTGGGTTTACTATTTGACAAGCATGGAGAACAATCAAGTACAGATATAGTAAAGGCGTTTTGGTGCGTCTTATTCCACCCGACATTTCTGATCTGAAGAGTTTTCACCGGTGAGAAGGTTCTAAATTGGAACCCATGCACTTGAGCATTTATCCATTTGAATGTTCTTTACTTTACTCTAGTGCTTGTTCTTCTTGACATCCAACCACCAATTGAGCTTGAGACCGACACTTCCCAAATTTGCCATAGGCGTGGTACTCAAGCAAGGAGGTCACTTGATGATTTATCATATAAAAACCTTGTCTCAAGACAAGCTCAACTATAGCACAAAATTTTATGAAATTTACTGGAAGTGCACTCATAACTACTCTCATGTTGACCAGCCTCTTCACCATCTCAATGGTGAGAATGCTTTCAACTGGAACCCCATACACTTGAGCATTTATGCATTTGAAAGCTCTTTGCTCTGCCCTAGTGCTTGTTCTTCTTGAGTTCCAGCAACCATTTGAGCTTGAGATCGACACTTCTTGACTTGCCAGAGGCCTGGTACTTAAGCAGGGAGGTCACTCACTGACTTATTATTTAGAAACTGTGTCTCAATACAAGCTCAATTATAAGCACATTATTTTATGTGTAAATGCAATGGATTTGAGTCTTTGACCTATATAGGATCACTGAAACAATCATATTCTAATGAATACGACATGACATTGATGTTATAACTCAAATAGAGGAAATGTTAGGACCGTGACAGGACAGCCAGGGACAGTTATGCCCTAGGAACTGCGGTTGCCTGATTATCACAAGCAGTAACATCATTTTCAGTGGCAGTCTTACTATTTTCACTCGTAGTTGTGCTATTGTGACTGATGGTTTAGCCACCGTCACTGACAATTGCACAAATGTCAAAGATGGTTGTACAAATGTCACAGCAGTCCTGTCTTACAAACTGGTAGTCATGCCTGATATGCAACAATAGACATTAGTGACGGTTGCAGATCATTGTCTCTTCAACATTTTGAGGATTGGAGCTCCTTGAACATAGAAAGGGACACTTCCAACACTTGTACAAATGAGAGACATGGGCTATGGGCTAAGATATGAGTGCGAAGGAGTCTATGGTTGTAGGAGTGTAGTATTCACATGATGCAGCAGACAGTTGAGAGAGATGAGGAGCAATATGGTACTGGTTTTATACTCTAATCACACTCTTTGTAATATGTCGATTGCATAAGAGGTAGCAAAGAGTCAAGATAAGTAATACTTGATTTCTCCCAATCTTTAGGGTTTTCTCCTCATTTGTATTCAATCCCTAGAAACCCTAATTTACCCATTAGTAACTCATTACCTAACCCAACACTAACTCTAAGTTACCCAAAAAATATAATGAAAATAATATTAACCAAACACACACAAATATACAAGTTGTGTTTAGATACACAACATGCCCACCCCCTTAAAGAGCTTTGACCTCAAAGCTAGTCAATCTTCTAAAAGTGCAAAATATTATATTGTCCGAATGGAACTCTACACCTCTACCTATTACTTGAAAGCTTTGACCAACCTACGACATCCCATGACTTGACTTATGACATGAATGAGAATGAGGTTTTTTTTGTTTTGGTACTAAGCATTTTGGGCACATTTTTCGATGTGCTTTTGATTTCCATACTTCCCCAAGTCCACATTTAACCATGTTAGGATTTTTTTTCCCACACCTTTAGTATTGGATGCTTGGCCATGAACTATTTAGTTTCCAAAGTTGCATCCTCCATGGGTAGCCCCTTCCACTTCACCTTGATCATGTGAACTACCCTGTTCCAAAGCCTCTTGAGCTCCTCTCCAATGTCCAACACAAGCTTGCCTTCTTCATTTGTCGTCTGTAACTCTGTTTGAGCCACCACATGCACCTTGGTCTTCTTCTTCAAACATGACACATGGAAAACATCATGTAACCTTCCCTTGTTCGATATGTCCAGTGCATAGGCAACTTCCCCCACCTTCTCACGCCCTCGATATGGCCCATAGAACTTTGGTTGTAACTTCTGCTTCCTTGATTGATGCAATGACTGTTACTTGTATGGTTGCAACTGTACAAACACCATGTCCCCAATCTTGAAGCTCCTCTCTGTCCTGTGGTGATCAACTTGCTGCTTCATCCTATTCACATTCATGGCTGAATTGTTTTGTAACACTTGCACAGTGTTTTGCATCTCTTCCACAAGTTCCTCTGCTACAGGAACCTTTCCCCTCTGAATTACCCAGTCCAGTGGTGATGGTGCCTTGTACCCATACAAAGCCTTGAAAGGTGACAATTTTGTTGCTATGTGGTATTGTACCAATACTCAGCCAAATATAACCATTTGACCCACTGACTTTGTTTATCTCCTGCATACATTTTCAGATACCCTTTCAGGTACTTGTTCACTACCTCTGTTTACCTATCTGTTTAGGGATGGTATGCGGTGCTCATATTAAATGTAACCCCAACATTCCTAAACAACTCGTGCTAGAAATGACTCTGAAATTTTTGATCCCGATCACATATGATCTTCTTTGGAATCCCATGTAGTTTAAACACATGTTGGAAATATAATTTCCCAACCTTTGGCCCATTGCTCCCTTCCTTGTTGGGATGAAGTGGGCATAATTGGTCAATCTATCGACCACCATAAAGATGCCATCTTTACCGTCAGAGTTGGGAATATTAGAGAAGAAGTCCATGGACACAATTTCCCACATTTGCTGTGGAGCTGCTTTTTGTTGTTAAAGGCTTGGCGAAGGAACAGTCTCCCCTTATCCCGTTGGCAGATGTCACATTCACTCACAAATTGTAGAATGTCTGCCTTCATCCCCTTCCAAAAAAACTTCCTTTGATGTTTCTATATGTCTTCTAGAACCCAACATGGCCAGCGAATGGAGATGAATGGCCATTCACTAACGCCTTTTGAACAAATGAAGAGTCACCCTTTAAGTAAATGCGGCATTGGAAAAAAATTATGCCATTACGAACTGACCAAGCACTCCCCATTTCTTCACCTTTAATTTCTCGCATGAGCTTAATTAAGGTAGGGTGAGTTAAGTGTTCCTGTGCAAGGTCATGTAGCCAGTTAGGTTGGCTGACGGTTTGGCCTGAAATTCGAGCATTTCATCTTGGCAGGACAATACATCGGCCACCACATTCTCCTTTCCTTTCTTGATGGAAACCCAGCGGTATTCTCTAATTTTGTAGCTGTGCTTAGTGTTCTCGAAATTTTCAGTTTTCTTTGTAACTAGCAGCTTTTTTTCCGATTTGGGAACTTCCCAGCCTCTTTACTCACTCTTTGGAATCCTTTTTTGGTGCTGTTTTTTGAGTGTGCATAATTTTTTGAGTAGATTCCTGATATGAATTAAGATATATTCTATTTTCAGTTTTTTTTTAAAATCAATCGAAAAGTCAAAACTAAAAGAAATGAAGGAAAACAAAAGCAAATAGGAAATTTTTATTGTAAGTCATCTTAGAAGTATGGGATAGACCCGTTTGCAGCTTCTTGCACAAATTGGCCTATTTCTATCCTTTCCTAGTTTGGTAAACATAAACAAAAACCTGCACGTTCATTTCATTAGCAGCAACTTCACGCTCTTTTCAACATCTTTTTAGTGTTCGCATTCAAGCGTGTAGCTGTGGCAGTTGGGAGAATATTGTTGCACTTAGTGTAGACACCCCAACTTTTCTACAAAGATTATTGTTGCACATTGGTGTCAAATTCTGACTGTAGCTACGCATGTTGATATGTGCTTTGATTTGATTGGAAAATTGTAGATATTACCGCACATCTTCTCCGACCCATTTGGCAACACCATTCTAGTTCACAGTTGTTGCACTACGCTCTTTAAGATTTGTGATTTCTTCCTTGCAGAGGATTGTTTGCCACACTCAATGTAGACTATCAAACTCTTTTTGACGATAGTTTGTCACACTTAGTGTGACCCTCTGGCTATTGCAGAGGATTCTTCAATGCATTTAGTGTAGACCCTTTGATTGTTGTAGAGGATTGTTTGTTTACACTTAGTGTAGACCCTCTTATGGTTGTAGAGGGTTGTTTGTTTCATTCTATAGATCCTCTGATTGGTGATTCTTCGTCATGCGACTCTTTGGGGACATATTTTAGTTCATTGTTGCCCTTGTTGATGAATTCTCCACTTCGATAGTCCAACTCTTCCACAACATTGTTTTTGTTCCCTATTGTCACTTCACTCTCTTCTCTCTTTTTTAACATATAGGTTTTGGTGGCCAAAGCTACTATTTTGGGGAGGGATGATATGAATACTTAAGGTACGCTTTTAGCCTATAGTTTTGTGTCACCCTTAAATGTATATTACCCATGTTTGAAAAGTCTACATATACTTTTACATGTAGTTGTTATTTGTAGATTGATCTTCATGGAGGTTGTTTAGGAAATACCCTATTCATTAGGGATGCAATATTCTTCTTCCCTTTCTATGTTGGAATTCCTGCTACGCCCTTGACCTATTGCTTGTATTAGGATATGAGTAGCTGACTTGTGGCTTACCATATCATTTTATTATATCGTTTATACTTTCTCATGCTTAATAGGTCGGCCTTGGTGATGGCCATAGCATATGAATAGTATATATAGGGGATTGTAGGTAGTAGTTCATTATCATTTGAGCATTTGAGTCTTATTATATGGTTTGGAGGTTGCCCCCTCGAAGTGGTGAAGCTATTCTAATTGCATATTGAGATCATTATTCTAAAATATTGTGTTATTTGGTGTTCTATTGTTGCTCATAATCTGAATTATACAAGTAATTTCATTACAAGTGGTATCAGAGCTGCGATCTGGGCCAAAATTAGGGCAAAAACCCTAATTTTTTGTTTCCTCCATATATTGCGAACCAGAGCAAATTGGTGGGAGATATTTTTACCAGAGTTGCGAAACATTTCAAGTAAGGTTCCCTGAAAATTTCAGACTTTTTTTATTTATTTTGCAAAAGTTATTACAAATTTAGGTTTTTCATAAAATCACTCCCTAGGGTGCAAATTGTGGAATGTTTTCAAGTTCTTTACATTTTCGGAAAGCTCTCAAAAAAATAGTATTAGTATCTTCTCTGTGTTTTTTCCTGTTCGGCCGAATTTGTATCGAAACCCTAAACCCTAAGGTTTGACATCATGGCGGGGCCTTCCACAAGAGCAAAAAAGAATCCGGTTACTCCGGGTAAAACCCCAGATAAAGATGGGGTAGTGATTGAAGAGATGGAGTCAGAAGGGGTAAATACAAATTCCTCAGCACTAGGGTTTACCTCAGTTGATCATAAGGTGAGCCAACTTGAGTATGAGCTGCGAAATGTACAATCTGAGATGGCCTCTAAAGGAGACATAGACCAAATCAATCAGTGGTTGGATGATATCATGCAACATGTAAAGGGTAAACAGTATGGCCCAAATCTGTCCCATATCAACCAAGGAGGATCTTCAATTCAAAATCATGGACAAAATAACCATGTTGGATCACTTTTCCAGCCCAATCAGAATCCAACTTATTCGCAACCACGAAACATGATGCCGAAAGTGGATATGCGCAAATTTGATGGTAAGGATCCCCTGAATTGGATAAATCAAATGGAGAACTTCTTTGAGTTACATCAAACACCATCAGGAAAAAAGGTGACATTGACATCCCTGTATCTTGAACTAGACCAATTCATTTGGTATCGATGGTTATGTGCTCAGAGGTAGAAGAATGGTCTCAGTGTCACTTGGACAGTTTTTACCGAGGAGTTGCAATTGCACTATAGTTCCAGTGTTTCAGAGAACTACTTTAGTCAATTAGCAAAGTTACGGAAAACAAGATCAGTCAAAGATTATGTGCATCAATTCTAGAACCTATCCTTAAGGGTGGAGAATATTCCAGAAGAGAATCTGAATGACCTGTTTCTTGGGGGTCTTAAGGACCACATTAAGCATGAGGTACGTATGTTTAATCCACTCAAGCTTTCTGATTCTATTATCATGGCACGTCGAGTAGAGGAAAAAGTTCTTTGTAGTAGGAGGCCACCTTTCATTAACACCAGAGACCGTAGTATCTCTTCCCCTTCATTTTCTAGGCCAATTAGACTGACTCCTCAACAAATGGAAGAAAAGAGAGCAAAAGGATTATGTTTTAACTGTGATAGCAAATATGGACCGGGACACAAATGTGCTGAGAAGAAGTTGTTCTATATTGACGGAGGTAATGAGGATGATGAGGAAGCTGAAATTATAGGAGAGGCTGAGGAACCAGTAGAAGATGAAGTAGAGGATCACCAACCTACAATTTCTTGCCATGCATTGTCAGGTATTAGTACTCCTCAAACACTCAAGGTTATTGGCTATCTCAAAAAACAGAAGGTGACAGTGTTGATTGACTCGGGGAGTACTCATAACTTCATAAATAGTAAGTTAGCTTCCCGCCTCAATTGTTTTATTTACCCATCTCCAGAAATGCAAGTTATGATTGTGGATGGTGGGACAGTCAAGTGCACAGGAAAGTGCCATAGTATCAAGCTTTCCATGGGAGACTACATGTTAGACTCACCTATGTTTGCTATTTCTATGGGAGGGGCAGATATTGTTTTGGGTGTCCAATGGCTCACAACCTTAGGTACTATAGAGATGAATTTCCAAGAATTGTTCATGTGATTTCATTCAGATGGAAGGACAATACAATTGAATGGGATGGTAGCTAAGTCTCCACAGATTATTAGCTCTCATCAGATGCAGAAGGTTCTCAGAAAAGGAGTAGATGGATTTATAGCAAAGTTATTTTCCATAGAAGTACAAAATACAAAGTCTTCAATGCCACCCGATCTTCAGAAGATTGTTGATGCTCACTCATCTATTTTTGATGCAATTCCAAAGGGACTACCACCAGTTAGGGATCATGATCATGCCATTCAGTTGATTCCAGGGAGCCAAACACCTAACATCAGACCATACAGATACCCATATTCCCAGAAAAGTGAGATCGAGAAAATGGTTCAGGAAATGTTGAAGGCAAGTATCATCAGGCATAGCCAGAGTGCATATTCTTCACCAGTGGTCATGGTACGTAAGAAGGATGAAACATGGAGGATGTGTCCAGATTACCGAGAACTCAACAAGTACACCATCAAAGATAAGTTTCCTATTCCAGTAATTGATGATTTACTTGATGAATTGCATGGTGCTATTTATTTCACAAAATTAGATCTTTGTTTGGGTACCATCAAATTAGAATAAAAGAGGAAGATGTTCATAAAACGGCTTTCAGGACTCATGAGGGCCATTATGAGTTTTTGGTAATGCCTTTTGGTCTTACAAATGTGCCCTTAATTTCAAAGCTTGATGAACACTATTTTTAGGCCATTTTTAAGGAAATTTGTATTAGTTTTCTTTGATGACATATTGATTTACAGTAAGACATGGGAATAACACTTACAACATGTAAATAAAGTGTTGGAAGTTTTGGAGAAACATACTCTCTATGCAAAACCATCCAAATGTTCTTTTGGTGTACAAGAGGTAGAGTACTTGGGTCACATTGTATCCCATGAAGGCAGTCAAAGTTGATCCTCAGAAGATCAAAGCTATGGTGGAATGGCCAAGGCCCAAAACTCTCAAAATCTTCCTGGGTTCCTAGGACTAATAGGGTACTACAGAAGATTTGTGCAGGGATATGGTAGAATAGCAACCCCACTCACTGCCATTGCTAAAGAAGGATGCCTTCTTTATTTTTCAAATGTTTAGCCACTAAATTTTGAGCAGCTGAAGGAAGCCATGTGCAACACCCCAGTTTTGGCTACTCCCAACTTCTCAAAAACCTTCATTGTTGAATGTGACGCTTCAGGATCAGTATTGGGAGCATTCTAATGCAGGAAGGAAGACCAATTGCATTTAAGAGTCACCAATTCAAAGGAAAAGATTTGCTCAAACCTGTCTATGAGAAAGAAATGATGGCTATTCTTCATGCGGTCAAGCAATGGAGGCCCTATCTCACGGGTAGACATTCAAGGTAAAAACTGATCATGATAGTCTCAAATACTTTTTGGAACAAAGGTTATCATTTGAGGAACAACAAAAGTGGGTAACAAAATCATGTAAAAAAATGTTGGGTTATGATTTTGAAATCATATACAAAAAGGGTAAAGAAAATGATGCCGAGGGATAGATTTCAGATGGTTGACATCCCAGATGGGACTTACCCTATTTAATAAAATTTCATCTTTTTGAATAATTGGTCAACATGATGTGTTTTTATTGCCAGGAAAAGTGTCCTGTATTGTGTCAACTTTTTATTCCAATCATATTAGCCAAGATGGGGCATTTTCGATAAATACCCAGATGCCCAAAATTGTTGGAAAGTAATTCTGATCGGTGGGGTTTGCTTGCGTGAAATTTTATTTGGTAATTTTGAGCCTTGTTTTGAGGAATTTGTGCTCTGGTTTAACCCAAAAATGTACATGTCAATATTGCCATATACCAGTAGACAATATTTTTAAAGACAATTTTGGGAAGTCCTGGGCTTAGGATTTGTAACCATTCTGGCAACGTTTTGTGTTTTTGGTGTTTTCCTCAGAGGAGGAGTTTTCTGTGAAATTTCTCTGGATCAATTCCTTTGCCGTGTTTGATGGCTGATTTTTTGCCTGGAGTTATTTGGAGATCACCTATGTAGTACGTTAACACCAGAAGGAATTCGGAGCTAGCCCCATGGTCATGGGTTCTTGGCCAAAAGACGAAAGTTGTGCACAAAAGAAAAGGGAAATGATTCTTCTTTTGGTAGGCCTAGGATTTTTGGAATGAGGGTTTATTGACACGTGGATCATGGGATTTTTGGAAGCAGTAGGCAGAGTTGGGAATTTTGTAATTTGCCTAGCAGGGTATTTAAAATTTCCCATGGGAGCCATGCCATTTAAGTCACAATGGGACTCGGAGGCAAACAGGGTCAGACGGAATTGTTACTCACCTTGTAGGGGAAAAATTCCCATTGTTCACATAAGGCATTCATAAATGGGATTTTCTTACTTGCCTTGCATCAATAATCCCATTATGAAAGTTAGACAACTTAAGTGGATCATGGGATTTTTGGAGCCGCGGTGCAGGGTGAATAATTCCAATTGTTAATTGGTCAAAAATAGAATTGAAGTTGCCAAAAAGGGACACACCATGTTAGCCACCTTGGGTGAATAATTCAATGCATTTAGCGGAGATATTTATTACTTGTTTATTCGCCCAATTTTGGTGCCCAAGCATGAAGAAAAGTCAACAAAGAAGAAGAAGGTGAAGAAATTTAGAAATTTCCATGAATTCTAAAATTAAATAAATAACTAAGCTTATTTAATGCAGCCCCCTGGAGGGCCAGGATTCAAAAAGTGATGCCCCATAATGAAGAGGAATAATACTTCAGCATAAAGTATTAAGATGTAATTAATTCCTATTTTTAGTGGATGAGGTTCAAAACATACTGTGAAGCTTAATTGAACTTCCAGAAGTAGAGAGCTAAAATTAAATAAATTTAATTTATTTAGATGATGGCAAACCATGAGCATGCACAAAATAGGCGCCCCATTTGAAGAGAAAAGTGTTAATTAATTAATTGTCAGGAATAGGAAAATCAATAATTAATTATAGAATGCTGAAGGTTATATAAGCATGGGCTGCCATAAGTGATAGGTGTAATTAATTATTTTTGCAAAGGATTGCAGAAAAACAGACAGTTTTGGCTCCAAGGATGGATAATGGATTTTTTTGTAATGAAGTTTACTTTCCACACTGGGAAGCTTCAAAATTTGGCGCTATAGGTTTGAAGGAGTTTGATTCTGTGGGGATAATCATGCATAGTTTTGTTTGCTAAAAGGAATTCCATGTTACAGGTGCTTTTATAAGAAAAAGGGAGTTTAAATCAATGTCCAATACATTGAACATATCCTCCGAATTTGAAGAAATATCCAATTTACAACGGTTTTGAAGAATTCCGGCCGAATAAAGAGAAAAAGAATTGCTTCAGAGAAAGACAAAAGATTCCAGAATAATGAGCAAAGTGGGATGAAAAAGAAAGCACAACATAGAGTCATGCATCACTTCTAAGTTTGCTGACAATATTAATGACAGATTCAGATCCAAATCTCATAATTGCAAAAGCTTCCGGCACAAATTCATCCATTGTCTTATTTCAACGCAGGCTATGTAGAAGTCAGTATTTTGAAAATTCCCTCCAGGATCTTGTGCATGTGCTCCCAATTTTTTAGTTGAATTTCATTCATTGAAGTTGCATTCACCTGGAGTGCTTTCCAAATTTTTAATTGCTCATATGCAATTAAAAATGAAAATGATGAGTTATTTATGGCAAACATTGCACTGATGCATGTACTGGAGAAGAATTGCAAAAGCTTCAAGGATATTTTTGAAGACATTTTGTCAAAGTTATTAGCAATATTCCATTCGCTTCCAGATCCAGTTTGGTGAAATCAAAGGCAAAAGAATTAGCTGCATGCAGAATATGAAAAAGGACAAGACTGCAGCTTTCCTCTTTCTTCTTCTTTCTCTTCTTTCCTCCGACAAAGTAATTGAGCGATCAATTAAATTATAAAACCTAAGTGATTGGTTTAAAAGTCATTACTTGAAGAAGTCAACTACTTGGAAATAGGTTAAACATGCAAAATAGAAGGTTGGGGTATCTGTAGTTGCAAATATATGCATGTCATGCAAAGAGGAATTCCAGGAGGGAGATTGCCAGTTGTTTCCTTTTTCAAAAGTGGTAAATACAGATTCCCCACTTCCACATGTGCCAGTTGCACTAAAAGCTTCCGACTTGTAATTGCCCCTCTACATTCTGGCCTAAGTAGAGGAAGAACCTATGGTTAAAGGATCAAAATTTGTAAGGGTAAACATTCTTGTGTTCCAAACTTTGTGGTGAAACTCAAGGAGGAGCTATTTGAAGCAAATGGAATACAAAATAAGCAGATTTCCGGAGAACTTTGTGTCACGGTCATTTTGTTTCTAGTGTTTTATCTCAGATCTTTTAATAAACTTTGAGTTATTTTAAATCTAGATGTGGAGCACCCCAGTTTGGCTTATAATTCTGTGTGTTGACTATCTATTGGTTTCTTCTATGTGCATGCAATCAACCATCAAGATTATCTATTGATTGGGAAGGCACATCTTCCCTATTTCTTCAAACCAATTTTTATTATTTCCTTCTATAAATATTTCTACTTAAACAAATGATGGCTTACTTGCATGCAGTCAAGCTGTACAACTATGGTTCATGAGTTGCATGGTTAAAGTAAAACCCCATATAGATACTCAGCATATTTTAGACAAATCTGACACGGGAGCCTCACCGGGGTAAATGAAATTTATCTATGATTGCCTAAGTCAGCTATGCAGAAAATCTAGCCAAAATGTAGTAGCTGATGCATTGTCCAGAAGGGATACATCCGCAGATGCCTTACTATGTGGAATGTCCATGTTGACGACCGATTGGGTGGATGAAGCAAGATTGGAATGGGATCAAGACAAGGATACAAAATCTCTAATACAGAATATCAAGCAAGGATCTATGACATTTAAAAAATTTGAGTGGAAAGGTAATGCCCTATGGTACAAGGACAAGTTATACTTGAGTTAAGATTCTGAGTTGAAGCATAAGATTCTTGCAGAGCTACATGCCTCACCTGTTGGAGGACACTCTGGGTTTTTGAAGACATATCATAAATAAAAAGAGAATTATTTTGGGAAGGACTCAAGGGGGATGTACAAAAGTTTGTATCAGAGTGTTTAGTGTGCCAACAGAACAAAGGGGAAACAATTAAGACACCAGGTCTATTGCAACCCTTACCAATTCCTAGCTAGAGATGGGAGGAGGTCTCCATGGATTTCATCACCAGATTGCCTTGTTCAGAGGGTAAGAATGTTATTTTCATGATTGTGGATAGGCTCACAAAATATGCCCATTTTTGTGCCCTATCACATCCATTTGCAGCCAGTACAGTCGCAGCTATTTTTTTGGAGACAGTTCAAAGGCTACATGGAACCCCAAAGATAATTGTAAGTGATCGTGATCCTATTTTCACAAGTAATTTTTGGACGGAATTATTTTCATGTTTGGGTACTCAGCTAGCTCACAGTTCATCTTATCATCCTCAAACTGATGGGCAAACAAAAGTGGTCAACAAATGCTTAGAGGGGTATCTACGTTGTTTTGTATCAGATAAGCAGGAAAGGTGGATTAAATGGCTACCACTTGCAGAATGGTGGTATAACACATCTTTTCATACCTCTTCTCAAATGACCCCATTTTTAGCATTATATGGTTACCATCCACCTTCTATCACTTCCTCCTTGAGGGTGCAAACTAAGGTCAGAGATGTTGAGGAACACATTCAACATCAACAACAGGTTTTGGCTAGTTTGAAGGAGAATTTAGCATTAGCACAAAACAGGATGAAACAACAAGCAGATCAACACCGTAGTGAAAGACATTTTGAAATTGGTGACTGGGTTTTTGTACTCTCCAGCCTTACAAACAGATGTCCCTAAAGCAATAGAAAAAGGACAACAAAATTGCTCCTAAATATTATGGCCCTTATCAGGTTCTACAGAAAATTGGCAGTGTTGCTTATAAACTAGAATTGCCTCCATCTTCACACATACACCTAGTATTCCATGTTTCATGCCTGAAGAAGGTTATTGGACAGAAATTTGAAGCCCAGATAGAGTTACCAGAACTTGACGAGGAAGGAAGAATCATTTTGGAGCCAGAGAAGATTCTGCAAACACATACTAAGAGGCTGAGAACCAGAGACATTAAGGAATATTTGATCAAGTGGAAGAATCTGAGCATAAAGATGCAACCTGGGAGGATGAAGGTTTTCTGCAACAACATCCAGGATTATTCACCGTTGAGGACAATGTTGGTTTGAAGGGGAAGGGCATGCTACACCCTTAACCTATTACTTGTATTAGGATATGAGTAGCCGACTTGTGGCTTACCATATCATTTTATTATATCATTTATACTTTCTCATGCTTAATAGGTCGGCCTTGGTGATGGCCATAGCATATGAATAGTATATATAGGGGATTGTAGGTAGTAGTTCATTATCATTTGAGCATTTGAGTCTTATTATATGGTTTGGAGGTTGCCCCCTCGAAGTGGCGAAGCTATTCTAATTGCATATTGAGATCATTATTCTGAAAATATTGTGTTATTTGGTGTTCTATTGTTGCTCATAATCTAAATTATACAAGTAATTTCATTACAATTCCCAACAAAGGGATAAGTGCGACTTTTTATTTTCTAGCTAGTCAGGAGGTTAGCTTAAGTTTATCATAAGATATTCTTTCACACTCTATTGTTTAGGGATGTAGTTACCGTATTAGATAGGGATGTAGTTGCCTTATTAGATAGTGATGTATTTTATATTCTTCTCATGTTGGTATTTTCCAACAAGGATAAGTCAACCTTCCTTGATTTTAGGTTAGTTGTTATCACATGCAAAGCCTATTTAAAGGGCACCTTTGTTAATACAATTTGGTCGGAGTTTGAAATCTAATGTGGAACTTGTACTTTGATTCATATTCTTTGCTTTTGCAAATTATCTTTTGTTTTCAACCTTGTTGTTTGAGAGGTAGGGAGAAGTATGTGGCATATTTTGGTGTAGACCCCAAACGGAAGATTATGTTGCACTAGTTTTCTGTAGGCCCTTGTCTGATGCGTGTCTTGTTCTTTTGAGAGGATTGCTCGTTAGATATGGTAGTTTGTTCTCTTGCTAAGAAACTTGGAGTGGATTGAGAGCAATCCCAAGAAGAAGAAAAAAATGGTAAGAAGTCATTCTTGATATCTTGGGTAGAGTATTTGCAAAGTTAAGTTTGTAAGATGTTGAATAACACCCTAAATTTACCTTAAAATTTGTTTTATGGTGGTAGAAGCTAGCAGGAAACTAATTACACTTATATGAGTAAGTAGTAAGGCATTCCAGTTATCAAGGGTGTGCATGGAGCAGCCGTCTAGTCCACTTGGGAAACACAAGTATGGGCAACGAAAGGCATCAAGAGCTTGTATCATGTTCAGCTATCCTCATTTTTCATGTTTTTATACAAGATATGCAAGGTTTCCTCGCCACTTGTTGTGGCATGCACATAACAAGGAAAGTTTAGGAGAAGCACTGCAATCCTAAAATTGGGTAAACACTTTAGTAAATTGGGGGACATACAAGTATTGAAGGTCAAACAATGGTAATAAGCTAGTTTACTTTTCTCGATGCAAATCCAAAGTAGATTTGAAATGACATCAATTGTAGAATGTTTATTCTCTCATCATGATGGTTGTAGCATGCGTATGAGTGTCACAATGATTGTAGTGGGTGTGAGTTTGATTTTAGCTTCACACAATGGTTATGGTGTGCATTAGTCATCACAATGATTGTAGCATTGATGTGTTGGTTTTATTTCGGCATTGCCATAGTTACCAAGTTTGGAAATCCAAATCCATTTGGGAGGGTTTTATTTTTTTTTTAAAATTTGGAATTATTGAAAAAGTTTGGAAAATACTGGTATGAAATATTTAAATATTATGTATGAGCATAATTTATAAATATAAAAAAATTTGACAAATGCAGTGGAAAAGATTAATAATATGTTATGTTACAAGGGTTCACCCCCACCCTCCTGTACCCCCCTGGATACGTACCCGGTACGGATACGTCTTGGGTACGGTATTGATACGTCCCGTGTACGTCTGGGTACGTATTGGGTACATCCTGGGTATGTCAAAATGTACATGGGACGTACCTAGGATGTACCCGGTACGTGCCCAGATGTACCCGAGACGTATCAGTACCGTTGGGCAGTGGGGGGGCTCTAAATTTATTTTATTTAATTTTATTTTGACTCAAACAAACTTTAGGTTTATTGAGGATTAGATAGGAGGGCATGACAACCACAAGGAAACTTGGACATTGTTTAAAATTCCTCTAGTTTATTGAAGAGAAAATATTCAAAGGATATCAATTATCAAGAACGTTTGAGGTAATTACTTAGGATCATCGCAATTGGCTAAGGAAAGAAGCTATTCATAGAAATTTGGACATATATTTGAGCCTCCGTACAAGTTATTTATGAGATCAAATCTCAGGTGATCTTTAATACTAACAGAAAAATTTGGAATCGCAAATGCATAACTTAAAGTTTCAAAGAGCATCCTTTTCTAGAAACTATTAAGGCACAACATTGACTCCTTCCCGCATCCTTAAGGAGGATTAGAAGGTGATTTCAGATAATATGAATGCAAGAACCAACCATTGGACCGACCTCTTTAGTTATCATTGGCAGGTTAGAGTCAACCTAATTAAGTAGGTCCTTAAGGAGCTCCTTATATACATCTTTTATGGCCACCATCGCAACACAAAAATTAATCTCAAAGGAAATGGATGAAACACAAAGGAATATAATATTCATATAGCATAGAAAATGTAAAATCTTAAGTATATTGAATGTTTTGAACATTGATCGTACTGTATTTTTCAAGTTGCGTATTTCTTATGGACTGAAAAAATGAGTAAAATGAGTATATGAATTATATATATATATATTTTTTTAATATATTTGTACGGACGCATCCAAGACGTATCGTACCCAAGGGTTTTTTAAAATTGACGTATCCGCGTTCGAACCTATACCCGTACCTGTAGCCTGGCAACATAGATAATATGGTATAAAAGTGTTAATATTTTAATTATTAAATAGTATGCAAGGGTGTTGGGTGTCTTTTAATAGCAAAAAACTAAAAAAATTGGGCCGACCTGGACATAACTTATCCGGGCCAGCTGAAAAAATTGATCCAGCTGGATTTTGTGCAGATCTGGCTGGATTTGGTAACTATGAACATCACAATTGTTGTAGCTTGCATTTGGGCATGAAAATGATATGAAAGACTATTTTCAGAATAAATGTAGCATGATCATGTAAATAAGGTGATTGTGCTATGCACATATTGATATGACAAAGAATGTAGCATGTATTTTTAGTTGTATACACATGGGACATGGTTGCAAAGAGTTTTCCAAATCTGATTTTCTATGATACAAAGTGAAGTAGTCACATTGATTGATGTACAAGCATACCCTATGGACCAAAGAGTTACTTCCTTAGTGGAAGATAATGCGTTTGATGTTTGGCAAGGTAAGAAAGCATTCAAGGTGAAAGCATTTATGGGTTTATAGATTGGCATACAAACCATGTGTGTAGTCAAATATGTTAAGTATTATTCTCAACATATAATGAAGCAAATATTCTTGTAGACAACTTAGTTATATTTTTAATTATTGTATTTTTTGCTTTGGTAGTGCATCGCTCACTTTTTGGTTACGAACTGTCAGGCCAAAAATAATGGAATGACAAAAAGTAATAATGAACGATAAGGTTGATGGTTGTGTCTTAATCGAGAACAGTTTGGTCTCATAAATAATATGTCGAGTGTCAAGGTAAGGGCACTAATGTGAACAAGTCCTCCCCATATCAAGCATTGTGTTGTACACAACCTTGAGCAACAAAAGCAGTCGTTCTCATATATTCTTATGTGTTACATTCACGATATGTGGTTCTATTTCCGCAGTTAGTGTTAATTGGAAGTGCAACATTTTAATGTAAGTTTTTTTTAGCACCATTGCCTTTGCAAAGGCAGGCCAGGTTGAAATTAAGTAGAAGTTAAAGTCAATTGACAATAAACATTGATGACAGGGACTATATTATCTTGCAACTCAGATTGTACAACTTTATGAAGAAAGTCAATTGGTAATCTAGAGGAAAAAACTTACCTTTTAGCTTTTGCTACCATTCTATCCCATTGATTCGGTCTTTGTTTCACTGAATCCTTTTTGTCTGCTCTTGATCCCACCATAAGGATGCACGTCGCTTCAACTTTGTGCAAGCAAACTTCACTCTTTTGTGGTCCTCCATTTGCTCATATTCAAATTTTTTCTCTATCTCTGTGATCTAATCAACGAGTTCTTTTGTGAATAAACTCCCTCAGTAGTTGGAAGTGTCCAACTTTGGCTTGCCTCTCAAGAATTTATCCTCTGGTTTTTCATTCAAATCCTCTAGATGAACTTCAAATTATTTTTCTTCATCCTCACTCATATTTGCAACAAGTTCTCTACATTGTGCAACCTCCATGGTATCTAATCTAGCTTGTATTCCCCTCACCATCATTGCCCAGTCTACAACTGCACATCTTACTCTCCCAAGTGGTATTACTCTATGTGTCATCTTGTATTCTTCACAATCCCCATCTCAACAAATGCAGGGCTCTTTTCACCTTGCAACTGACCTAATTTGAGTTTCACACATGCAACTACAACACCTTTTACCCAACACTCTTTGTTGGAAGATGTATGAACCCTTTACCAACACACTTGTAGGATGCTTCTACTCTGGTAGCAAATGATGCATATCAAGGTGAGGGAGTCAACTAAAGGACAACCTTAACCTGCAACCTAGACTCTACACACATTGATAGACACAACCTCTCATACACAACACACTAAGAATGAGACCAAAACTAATACTCCATTGAATTCTGCAACATGAAGACTTAACTTGTTTATTGAAACACATTACAATATAGTCCCTAATGGACTTGATACACCCTTGGTCCAATTCTTGGATACACCAACCTGCTAGCCAACTCTAATTGGTTTCTTGCAAGCTGTAACTTGCCTCCTTGCTCCCTTTTACTTGCAAAACTAACTCACATTCAAGAATCTGAGCCTCTCTGACAACCCCTCACATTTGGGGGATCTCTTTGAACTCCCAAGACCCTTATAAATGCTTAGCAAATGACAATCACGAGTTTTGGGCAATTACTTTCTTTTTATGTTCATTCGGGTGAAATTGATGTAGTTACGATTAGAGGGTCCAATATGAAGGACTGTCTAAAGATTGTGCGACCCACAAATTTGCACCCACACAATGGACTATCACACGAATCTACAACCATTGGAAAATGACAAACTTCTCTTTATTGCATTAAATTAAAGATTACACAACATTTGCAAACTAGAAAATATGTAGTGCTACAATCTTAGTCCTCTCGTGGACTTGGTTCACTCCTATAACCAAACTTAGACTTGTGCTTATAGAAAGCCTTTGCTTGTAGCTTACAATTGAAGATATCTTAGATCCCCACTCTCTAGATGTGGAACCCATTTCCTTGCTATGCTTTGCTAACTAGCTCAACACTAGTTGTGTCAGCCGCCACCACACTCACTAGTCGCGACTTAGACAAAACCTTGGAGGAATGCCTTTTCTCTCTAGCTTTGTGGATTATATCCATGCTTCACCCGCGACTCTTATGGAAGCCCAAACACTTCCGCTTTCGTTTTGCTTTTTGCATTGCGACCCTTTCACTTCCTTGGGTAATTTGCATATTGTAATTGTTGAGCAGATGCATGGACATATTAAATCCAAATATTTGTGGCATCTGCTCACTGTTTTCTATCTTATGCATTGTGACCTCCTTGCGACATGCGGTACCCATACATACCATCATATTATCACACTGCGTCCTCCCTCTCTCCTTCATGCATTTTGCATCTTTAAGCAATCTTTATGGATTTTTAGATCCATCACATAATATATCTCATCCGGATCACTGTCACCGTTCATCATTTCATCGCTCGTGGCTTGTGGCCTTGTGGGATTGTGACACATCGTCATCTCGCACCTTTTCACCATGGATTAATGCAATCCCCTTTTCACTGTTGCTATTCAATAGTGAACATTTTGTGTGTGCAAATGTGATGGACTATTAAGTCTCGCATATAGATTGTTTTGCATGCTTTCTCTTTACTATGGCCCAACCTGTGAACTTGGTGCAGATTTGATGGACTTATAAAGGCTACTTCACAAACTACCACATCCGCTCTACTGCAACCTTGCGCCCTTGCAAGATTGTGCCACTTGGCACAATCCTACATTAAGTTCCCTTTACTTGCTTTGGATGTGTCGTTATTTGTGGTCTAACATGATTGTGATGTGTCACAATCTTGCACCTCAACACATCTTTGCACCTTTTTTGTTGTGACCACACAGGCTTGCATGATAACGCCACATGGTATCATCCCACTTCTCTGCACTATGTAATCACCTTTTATGTTGTTGTGCCCCTTAGCCATTGCACGAATGTGATTGATTATAAACCCAACACAACTTTTGCGTCTTCCATTCACTATGATTCCTTGTGCCCGCGAAAAGTGATTGTGATCCTTCGTGTATGCAAAAACATCACAATGTTCACTTACATAGATGTGGTCACTTTGTTGTGCCTTGTGTTCACTGTGCTGTGACCCTACAAACATTACTTATTTACCAAGTACACTTAATTTGTTTTTGGTTGATGTAGGATCGCTTGTGAACTTGGATGCTTCTGCATCAAAAACCATTGCTTTATGTAGAGGGGTGGTTGCAAAATCGTCCCTTTTTACAAATAGGTAGTTGCAAAACTACCATAGTGGTTTCAAAACCGTTTGCATAAGCTTGCAAAACTGTCCTGACAATTTTTTAATTATTTTGTATATGAACTTGAGATCTAGTGCCATTTTTTAAAGTGCATAATGCCATGAAGAGAATCCAAATATGCGATCACATTATGATTTTGATGTAAGCAACACAATGCTTTTGCTTCTTCATTAACATCTATCATTTTTAGGTCTTCAACAGATGCAACCACTTCTTGAATGCTATTGACTTTTGAATATCTCAACCCTATGTTCTTTAGAGAGGATTGCATCATTGGGCCCTAATTGACGATGACGTTGCTGGTATCTTGAGACTAGTTTGCTCCTCAAGTCGATTAGCATCTCTATTGCTAGGTTACCTCTTGTCAAGTACTCTTTGGATGCCCCTCATTGGCTTCTTCCCATAAAGGTCATGATTGATGCTGTTGTTGATGATATCTATATGCAGTACATCCAGGTCACTTGGATCTCTCCTCCTTAACCGCTCATCCCTAAGTTTGCATTTTACGTTGCACATTTTCTTTGGGGGTGGTGGATGTTGTCTTGTTGCCTTGGCTATGTCCGACGTCATTGGTCTCATGGTGTGATATTTTCCTTCGGCTAGTTGAGGTTTGCTCACACCAGTTGTAGGTTGAGAATGATCATCTTATTCCATGTGATGTTCCCTTATGGGCAAATTAATACACTCTAATTTTTTACGGCAAACCCTTATGGTAGAAACTTAAAAATTCTCCAATCACCCTTTTATTTTGAAAATATGACAATACGATGTATATGGACACAAACCCAAATTTTATTGAACTTAATTTGCAGGAAAAACACAATACGGAAATTATTCAGCTGAAACACTAGCTGATTTTTAAAAATAAATTGTAGAAATTGTAGTTGACCGTAAAAATGAAATTATTGGCTGCAAAGATCTCCAAACTCTCTACAACAATCCTCCAATGATGACATCAGCAGTACGATGTACTGCAGTAACTGCAAATGATGATGTCAGCCCTCAAAATTGCCTAACACTGTGACTTCAGTCCTCAAACAGTGATGATGTCAGCTCCCAATGATGCCTTGGCTAATTCTGGCAAATTTGGGGATTACCCGAATGATGTGTTAATTATTCTAAAAAATTGGAAATTCAATTCTTGACCTGATTTGAAGCACAAATGCAGTCCTTGAATAGAATCACCGTACAAGACAGGAGACTTTTTGTCCCTAAGCCTTATCACTTGAGGGTTTTCATCCTCAGATGCTGAAAGTTGAAGTAGAAGCTCAAATTCACAATGTAAACATAGATGATTGAAAAGTGATCCCTAAATGAGTCCAATTGCCCCACTTTTATAATTTCAATTACACGTTTTTCAAGGAAAAACACTCATAAAGCAATGTCCCCTCCTTTTATTTTAATTTTCAGTTGTTTTAATAATAATTACATTTTTTAATAATAAAACATAAGTTGCCCTTTTATGAATATAACTTAAAGTTACTTTTTGGACAACTTAATTTAAATTATTAAATTATTTCCCTTGCACTGCCACTTTAGCCTACGGGAAATAGAGAATAGGCTAAGGGTCTTCTAACTAAATTAGATTTGAGTAGGGGACATGACATTTCACCCTTCCCAAAATTGCTTGTCCTCAAACAATTGCAAGCTCAATTGCTTTGACTTTCCTCAACTGACCATCTCTTTAATACGTGGATCCCAATTCATCCTTTGGAACTTGCAATTCCATGTTCCAAATTCCTCTTGTGATGTAGTATGTTCCTTTGACTGCATAACTTTGGCTGTCCTTGAAGCCTTCTCCATACATCCATCTGGTAGACAATGTTATTGGCCAAGGATGAAGCCGCAATACAAACATTTGCTTTGAATGTATTGATAAGTGCATTTGCTTCCTTTACTAAATCCATGACATGATCATCAAATAAGTGCTCTTGCAATCCATTGATAAATGTAAATTGCCCTGAATCTTGAATGTGATACATGCCTCTATCCAAAGGTGTTCCGAGTCCTAACATTAAAGCATGAAATTCCGCAAGCACCTTCTTTGTTGTACCTAAAACAACCATTACTTCGTATTCACAGAATCATTGGGTATCTGCAGTACTATCCCAACACCTGTCTTCCCAGATTTTCCTTCAGATGTGCCATCCAATTCAAGTTTATAGACATGATTGAAATACCTCTCATACACGATTGTAGTCGAGACTTAAATCTTTTCAAGTCCAAGGTAAATAAATACACATGACTTTGATGCAAGGTGCAGCAGCTGATTAACCTTGTCATCATCATTGTCAATCAGACTTACATGCCTACCTAGACTTTGTGTCCCTTCATGTAAAAGAAATGCAGGTTTGCTGATCTCTGCCACATTGACAGCATGTGCAAAAATATTACATAAGAGATCACACATTTCAAGGAAAAGATGCATAGTATGAATACTCAAGATTGGATAAACTAGCAACAAGCAATGAACCCTTGTGCTCATCCTTATTGAATAAATTCTGCACCCTTTAGCGTTATCAATTGGTATCCATAGATTCCAGAGACCCTGAGCCTTTGCCATTTCTTTTAATGTTTCCTCTGCTATGCGTCAAATTGATTGTCACCATCAAGTGTCTCAACTCGAATATATTTATTGAAAGAAGCATAAACCTCCTTGCAGCCCTTGACATCAAGCCGAAGATCATAAAACAACTTTTTGCCAGTAGCTTTATAATTCTCATCAATGCAATCTATGTAATTTTGAAAAGGCTCCTTTGTTGTCTCTTCTAGCTTATCATGCAATATTGTGTTGAACTCGTGCGCATCATGCTGCTGATAAGATTCATATGTGGGCCAACCAAAAGATTATGTAAGTTCTTTTGTGGATACACTATCATTGCTGTTCTGTATATTATAAAACAGGTTCAGTAAACAACAAAAAACAGCGCAATGCAATGTACTGTTATGTGGAAAGTCACCAAAAAACTTCAAACATTTTTGCCAAAACACAACTTGAAATAATATCCTCTTGCATCAGTGGCCAATAATGCAAAATAACAACATGGAGAAGTTCAACTAGAGCAATTCGATGTAATCCAACACCTCAGTCTCCCTTATCCAATTGAGACAAATCCAAATCTAGTATAGAGATGATGGCACAGTGGACAGGTAATGAACTAACCAGATGTTGCCTTTTGTGAAAACCCATTGCTTGCACCACTTAGCTCCTCCAATGTAATGAAGAAACTGGAATACCCAAACCTTGAGTTCCAATGGATCCTTCAATGATATGACAAGCTGTACCTCCTAAAATATGGTGCAAATCAGATCTGTGTATAGTCTGGAAACAAGTTACAACAGACAGTCCACCTGGAATTTCACCCTTATCAGAACTATGGTGGCTGAAATGTTGGTTCCTTTCAACTGAGACCTTCTACCCACATCATCCAGTGATAAGACCACCTTAAAATGTGCAAACTTGCAACTATTCATGACTGATAACAAGCTCATGATATGAAATTATCAAAACCAGCAACATGCACTGACACAACTGCAAAACTGCATATCCACTTGTACGAGTGCAACTAAAATAATGTGGTGGCTGATAATGGTGATGACAACAACATTAATGGTGGCAACTTGGTTCATATCTGCCTTGGGTATGTTTCTTCTATCACTTGACGATAGTATTTTATCACCACACATTCCCTTCATGTCTTGTCGGTGATCCTTTGCACAAATATCCAAGTTTAGAGTTACTCCACCATGCTTTTATGTGCTACTCTGGTATTCATGTGAACTTCCCCTTGAGATCTTCTTGTGGTGCTTATAACTTCCTCAATAGGAAGGATATATCCAACACAACTCCTTAACTCATGATGGTGCTTTTTACTCAATGGCAATCTTGAAAGTGCAAAATCAACCACCATGCAAAGCTGATCCAAAGTAGACCAAATACCATCATAAGAAGATATCTCACCTAGACCCATGATGTAGGAAATATCACATACCTTTTGTCCACTCCAAGTGCTGACAAGTTGTACCTTCATGATGCAAAGAATGGCGAAACCATCTTGTAGTATCCCAACCTTTGTGAATTTTCTTTCACACATCCAAGGGTGGCCAACCTGTATGTAGCTTGATTCCAAAAACACCACGCCATGTTTAGTCAAAAAATCTCGAATATCAAAATGACATCTATTTTGCTTACCACCTTTCAACATCAAGCATCTCACTGTCCTAACAACTGTGACTATCTCCATAACCTGTGTCTTCAAGTGTAGAACTTGGCTCCGAGGAGTGATCTATGAATCGTGAGCATTGATCCTCCACAACTTCGTTAGAATGCACAATGTACTCTATATGATTCCTCATGAACTTCTTTTTGATCCAAATGCATGGGATGAAGAATTCACTAGAAATAGTGATATTGATCTCATCAAAGCCGTTTTATCCTTCTTGTACCTCAAAAGATCACCTGGATCCCATATGCAAAAACAATTTTGAACTTGAATCAAAGAATCTATATGCCCTATGCTACAAGTTGTATCCTTCACCCTATCACCATTTTTAGAATGCTTTCCATGATGACAAGAATCTTGTAATGGCATAGTATGAAGCAACAAATCTGAAATATGACCATCCTTTTCATACCTTGGGTTGTAATCAAAGTGTTCACCTTCCTTTGCCAAATTAAAAATTGTTGAGATATTCTCAACACCTTCATTCTTGTGACTCAAAATTTTTGAGTTAGGATCAACATTCTCCTCAATTGCATGCTTATCAACATGGCTATCCTGAAAATCAATCATATATGGCAATGAATCACCTTTTGGAAGATCGTTGAGTAGCTCATGGATTGGCACATCTTATTTCCATCTTCGGTTATTTGCATTCAGCTAGTGATGCCTTTTCCCCTTCGACTTCATTGATATAAATGCAATCATTAGAAGTCAATAAAACATCTACTATCAAAGGATCTTTACCCTCACCCTGCATGTTGGATCCCTCATGTTCTTGCTCAATGAAGTCTTGTGGCTTTGAATTTGACTGTTCTTCTTGCTTCCTGATTTCTTCCTTAGCAATCTTTTGAGGTTTTGACTTTCCTTCTTTCTTTTTCAACCTTCTACTTCTATTTTCTCTGTATATCTCCAAGAATTCTTCAAAGGTATTATAAGATTTGTAGATGTCAAACTTTTTATCATATGCATCAAAGAAAGAAGTCAAACCTCATTTCTGTCACACTGATCTTCTAACCATGCCTCATGAATATGATTTTTCTTTCATGATCTTCTAAATAAAGTTAGATCTTCATAGCTAATAATCTACTGCTCTAATAACTAGTTCTTAAAATCTTGGCTCTTCATTTGTGCCTCGTAATCTTTCTGTTCTAAACTCTTGTTCATTGGTTCAAGATATTCTCAATTGGATCTATAGATATTTTTTTCTCTGATTTCCCATTATATTGCATTAAATTTAGATTTAACCCGCAGGCTGGCGAGAATATGGCTCTAATACCACTGTAATGTCCCCTTATGGGAAAATTAATACAATCTGAATTTTTACAGTAGCAAACCCTTATGGCGTAAAATCAAAAATTATGAAATCACCATTTTACTATGAAAATATGACAATACAATGTATGGACACAAACCCATATTTTATTGAACTTAATTTGCAGGAAGGCCAAGGACACAATACAATTATTCAGCTGAAACTTTAGCTGATTTTTAAAAATAAATTGCAGAAATTATAGCTGACTGTAAGGATGAAATTATTGGTTGGAATAATGCCTAAGTTCGCTGCAACAATCCCCCAATGATGACATCAACAGTAAACATGCTTGTTTGCAACAACTCCAGATGATGATGGCAGCCCCCAGGGAGGTGACATCAGCGCTCAAAATGACGTGTCCCAAGGAAGGTGATGTCAACCCTCAAAGTGATGATGTCAATCCAAAACTTGATGCCCTAGCTAATATTTGGTAAATATGGAGCTTACCTTGAATGATGCCCTAATTATTCTCAAAACTGTTGAAATTCTGATTGTTGATTTGATTTGAAGCACAAATGCAGTCCTTGAATGGAACCGCCATACAAAATAAGAGGGTTTTTGTCCCCAAGCCTTATTCACCAGAGGGTTTTCGTCCTCAGATGTTGAAAGCTGAAGCAGAAGCTCAAACTCACAATATAAAAATAGGTGATTGAAAAGTGATGCCCAAATGAGCCCAATCACCCCACTTTTATAATTTCACTTTCACGCTTTTCAAGGAACAACACTCATAAAGCAATGTCCCCTCCTATTTTAATTTTGAGTTGCTTTAATAATAATCACCTTAATAATAATTTTGCGGCTATTGCTCTTTCTGACCATAGCGGCCGCTCTCGTTGCTGGTATGCAGGAGTCTCTCGTCTTCTCTGCTCTCTCAGGATTCAGATGGACCGTCTCCCACCTTACAGATACTTCCTAGATGCCCCTGCCCACCTCCTTCTGGGTAAGCAGGATCTGCACAGATTTATCTGAGAAGACATTTACAGGGAGTTCATCCACCATACTTGAATCAATCCCCCGGAGGGGCTCCTTCCTAAGATGGCCTTCTATGCTGCACATTTTCTTGAGATCACAGACGGACTTATCAGCTGGCCTACGTATATCTCCCGACATTGGTTACAGGCACTCCGCATTTCTCTAGGCCAGTTTAGAGTGGGCTCTCATAGGCTTCGTGTGGAGGATCACTAGTTGGACCGTTTTGAGAGGATTTGCCATGTTTGTTCTCTCTAGGAGATCGAAACGAAAGATCACTTCATTTTCAGGTGTCCTATTTACTACGAGATCAGAGGGAGATTCCATTGTTTATTCTGGGAGCATCCGTCTCTTGCAGCTTTCTTCAAGTACCATGATTAGTGGTGTCTTGCTCTCTACCTTCAGGAGGTACTTAGGCTCCGGAATGAGACCTTTCAGCCTCCTCTTAATTAGGCTTCTACTCTACAAATTAATTCCTTCTTTTCGGTGCTCCCCTCAAGTGAGGCGCACCAAGCGGCTCCTTGATACCAGTCTGGAATTCTCAGACCAGATCTGTTTGGACTCGGGGGGCTGCCTCCCAGCTTAGAGATATTCGTGATCGCACTCGGCTTGGTGCCCTCTCTTAGAGGCTGCGTCTGACCAGGAGAACACAGAAGGTTCGTCTTGTTCGTACTTCTTTTGTATACCGACATTCCAGGTCCTCCTCACGACTTCAGATACAGGACACATGCATATTGCTAGCTACTTCCAGTCGGTCTCAGAGGTTAGTTTGATAGGACGAGTGGTGGGTTTCTCTTGCCCTCCTTTCCGGCTCCATTCATCTACACTCTTCTGGTCACGGTGACCTTTTCTTCTTTCCTTCTTTCCTCTCTCTTTTATCTTCTCTTCTTCTTTTGTTCGGGTGACCCTTTCGAGTCCCTCCTGCTGGAACCTCTTGCATTGTACTATACAGTCCCATTGACCTACTTTTGTGGTCATTCGTTAGGACATTAATAAAATTATCTTATCTTGTTGATATTAAAATAGAATCTTTTTTATGAATATAACTTAAAGTTACTTTTTGGACAACTTAAATTATTAAATTATTTCCCTTTGCACCACCACTTTAGCCTACGGGAAATGGAGAATAGGCTAAGGGTCTTCTAACTGGATTAGATTTGAGAAGGGGACATGACATTCCCACTTGGGGATCGTATCTGTCATCTTTGCTCCCTCTAGGAGTTTGCAGACAAAGGAGCACTTCATTCAAATGCCCCTATTTATTATGATATATGGGGAAGATACCACTGTTTTTACAAAGATAAGATAGGATAAGATAAGATAAGATAATTGTATTAAATGTCCAACAAGTGACCACAAAATAGGTCAATGGGATTGCACCATACAAAGCAAAATAGAAGTAAGCGAGGAAACCCAAAAAGGTCCTCGGAGAACAACAAAAGAAGAGGAAAGAGAGTATAAAGAAGGAGAGGAGGTGGAGGAAGAAGCCTCGACACCAACCCTCAAGACTGCCGCCTAAGGCCCCAGCCGGAAAGAATTTGGTGATGTGTTGGTGTCTGGTGTCAGGAACTGGGAGATGTTTGGGATGCCTATGATCCATGGAAAGTCGAGCTCTTTGAGTGGAACTAGTGGTCTGCCGCCTATGAGAGGGGGCCCTTGGCTGTCTCTGAGTCTGGATGCCTCTGGTTTGGGAAGAAAGGCTCCTCGAGTCCTGACATATCTAACCTAAAGACTACCACTGGAATCAAGTCCTCGCTTGGTGCCCCTCTCATGCCGGGAGCACAACCAAAAAAAAGATGTGATCTGTCGAGTAGAAGTCTCCTTGGAAGGGGGATGTAGGACCTCGTCACAAAGTTTAAGGGCTTCTTGTAAGCAGAGAGTGAGACACCTCTGATCATAAATACCTAAAGAAGGTTGTGAACGTTGGACGTTCACAGAATAGACAGTGAAACTTCCCTTTGATCTCATAGTAGATAGGGCACTGGAAAATGAAGTGATTCCTCTGTCTCAACCTCCTGGAGGGAGTAAAGCTGACAGATCTTCTCAGAACCGATCCAAATGGTGATCTCTCTCGACCCGAAGCCTGTGGGAGCCAACTCTGAACTGGCCTAGGGATATGCGAAGGGCATGCATCCAATGACGAGAGATATAGGTGGGCCGAATGATGAGTCCATTGTTGACTTCGAGGAAGTGGTTGGCGTAGAAGGCCATCTTTGGGCGTAGCTCATCACGGGGGTTGGTCCAAGTAACCTGGATGAACTGTTTTTATATATCGTCTCTGATGATTCAGTGCAGGTCTTGCGTGCTCAAAAGGAGGTGGGCAGAAGCATCCATGGAGTAGCTGAAAGGGGGGAGACGATCCATGTTGATCCCAAGGGATCCAAGGAGACGAGAAGCCCTAGCATACCAGCAGGGAACACGTCCACTATGGTCAGAAAGAGCAATGGCCTCAGAAGAACGATAAGCCAGGTAGATGTACCTATCTTAGCTCGTGGAAGAATTGGAAAGTCCTTGGATATTGTGCAAGAGTGAGACGAGACCAAAGATGACCTCTAGTCTGAAAGGGCAAGCCCCAAACTCGGCAAGGATGATATTGTGAGGAACAATCTCTTTGCATCTCATGATCCGTTTGAGCACAAGGATCTGAACTTGCTCAATAGCAGCCCAATCTAACTTGAGTAGGGAGGGACCCCAAACCTCAGAACCATAAAGAACCTTGGGTCTCACAAGAGAGTCTGAGACGGACATCTTGGACATCATGTCCTGGAAGTGGTGGCGGAAGCGTTGTCTCTCCAAGATTGCCAGGGAACCATACCCCTTGATGCGGGTTTGAATAGCCAGGGGTAAACTGAAGTGAGGTCCAGAGAAGAGAACCCCCAGATAGGTGTAGGAGTTGGTGATCTCCAGCTCCTGCCCCCTGTAGAAGAAATGGAAATCGGAGGTCTTCAGTACATTAAAAACCATAACCTTGGTTTTACCCAAGTTGACTGTAAGCTATCTATGATCACAGAAGAGGGCTAAAGCATCAAGCTGCCTCTGTCATAGTAGGAAAACTCGCCAAATCCAAAAACTCGCCAGACCCCCCAAAAAAACTCGGGCAAAAACTCGCCAATATTCGGGAATACTTGGCAACTTAAAAAATACTCAAATTTCTTTAAAAAACATAAATTTTATGCAAAATATAGCAACAAAATGCATCAAATGAGTCCATAAAATGTTGGATAAGTGTTTTCTATTAGATTTGAATACAAATACAATACAAAATCACATCATCATACGAATACAACAGCCTGCTGATAAGTGCTATGAATTTATGATGATTGTCATTGAAAATTATCATCATAAATTTCATATCTATGCAAGTAACAATATACAATAAATTACATTTTCCTCTTCCCCAATCTAGAGAAAAATTGGGGAGAGGCTCTAGTGCCTCTACTAGTCCCCACACTCGGCTGCGTCTCCACGCTCCTCCTAGAACGCTGCGAATCTGGCTCGATCATGGAACTAGATGGTGGTGCTGCATGTTGGAGATCACCTCCAAAGATGTCATCCAGTCCAATATCTCCTCGGAGTCCTGCTAGTGCTTCTCCCTCCATAGCCTCCCTCTCAAAAGAAGCAATCTCGTCCGCTGTGAACGCAGGGTTTTCCTCTTCTTGCCTAGTCCACTCACTGTATGGATCTATCTCATCCAAATCAATGAGCTCCTCTGATGTGGCCTCAACTTTTTTTGTGCGAAGCCGGAGATTGTATTGCACAAAAACCAAGTCGTTGAGCCTTTTTTGAGTCAACTTGTTGCACTTCTTCGTGTGAATGGCCTCAAACAAACTCCAGTTGCGTTCACATCTAGAAGCGCTACAAGGTTGAGATAGAATTCCGAGGGCTAACTTTTGAAGATTTGGGGTATTCACTCCCGAATCCTCCCACCAAGAACCTATAAACAAGATAATAAATTTTTTATAATTAATTAATAAAATCAAATATGTAACTAATAAGTAACTTGGTAAACATTCTAATTTTTATTACCTGGTGACTGTGTGGTTCTCCCTCGAATAGCTAGCACCGAAGAAAAGAGTCTCCCCCTAGCATGTTTGTAACTCTGTAGCTCTAAAATGACGAGGTCCCTCGTCTCAACATCCGGTATCATCCTCTCAATACATGTTGAAAGGCCCTCCCTAACCTCTCCGTTCACATCTGTGAAGCTGTCAGAGTAGAAATACTTGGGGTTGAGGTAGTACCCCGATGCATGAATAGGTTGGTGGAGTTGATTGTTCCACCTCTGATCGATAATCTCCCAAAAGGGACCATATTTGACGATATCCCCCCTATAATAGTTTTGGATAGACTCTTTGGCCCTATCCATGGCCTCATATACAAACCCCATGGGGTTTTGCTCCCTATCAACCAAACGCAAAACTCTCACCAACGGCTCTGACACCTACACACAAATTAAAATGTAAGATTGCAAACTTACAATACATATTAGAAATGAAATAAAAAAGTGAAAAGTAGAACAAATATATTTAATATTTATAATTTAACAAATTAAAATAAAGGAATGAAATATAAATCGAAGTTTGAAATTACCTTGATGATCTCTATAGCTCTCTTTGCAAAGATATCATCAAAAACTATCTTTGCAACCCTCTCTCCGTCAGCTTTCTTTGAATATTGTGAGTCTAGCCATGCTTGACTCACAAACATTTGTTTCAAAGGTGTCAACAAACTAAAAATACTTTGCAACGTCAAGAAGTTAGTTGCAAACTTTGTGACACCGGCTCGAACAAGTTCTTTCCCCTTTGTGTGTACTCTCATCAAGCTCAGAACCCAAGGGTGATTGTATATGTACTTCGTTATAGATCTTGCATCTTCTACAACCGCCCTCACCCAATCAATTTTGCCTATGCCCTCCAAAAGAAGGTCTATGCAATGAGTTGCACAAAGAGTCCAAAAGAGTGATGGATGTCTCTCCTGCAGTAGTCTCCCAGCCGCCACATATGCTGCTGCATTGTCTGTGACAACTTGCACAACATTCTGTACACCAACCTCTAATACAACTGTCTCGAATATAACACTCAAATTCTCTGCATTTTTTATGATGTTAGAGGCATCAATAGATTTTAAAAACACCATCTCACCGTTTGAAGTTGCTAAAAAATTAACAAGGGTGCGGTTCCTTCCATCCGTCCACCCATCTGAAAGAATGGTGCATCCGAATTTTTTCCATTGTTTCTTGTGCTCTTCTAGCATGGTAGTGGCATCTACAATTGCACCCTCAAGTAATTTCCCACTCAAATCTTTTGGAGAGGGTGCCTTGTACCCTTTCCCTGCAACTGTCAATGCTGTCACCAAGTACTCCCAGTATGGGCTTTTTGCCACATTGAACGGCAGGTTGTTGTAGTACCAAAAATTTGCACAAGCTTTATCCACTTCCTCGTGCATATCTTTGTTCCAGACTGTACCTTCCAATGAAGGTTGTGCTCTAGGTGTGTTCCTTGCCACAAAAAACTCGGTATGCCTTTGCTCAAACTCGATGAAGATGTGCCTCTTTCGGCTCTTGCTCTTCGTATGCGTGGACCATGAGTAGAGCCCACAATTGTTGCCGCATCATCGTCTAAATCCTCTTCCATTGCAGCCCCAGGTCTAATAGCTTGTGCTATGGCTGCCTTCAGCCTTGCTTCTCTAGTTTCTTCTCCTCTAACTCTGCCATCTCTGCTCTAATCTCTCGCTTTGCCTCTTCCGACACGTTGGGGCAAACCGTAACATCTCGACAAACAATAGTTGAAAGGTGATATTTCAAACGATTGATGTCTCCATTCTTTTTTTTGTTGCAGAATGTGCAAAAAATTTTGCCCTCACAAGCTCCACGTACAACATACTTCCATGCTATGGAACGGACATTCGAAGGAACAATCCCTGCTAGTGATTCAGATGCTGAACCTAATGCCGAGCCTGATGTCATTGTTAAGCTCTAATCTGCAACACAATGCACATTTAAAAAATTAGAAAACGTAAACTTAATTTAATTTTAAAAACAAAACGTGTTTGAATAACAAATTTGCGTAAATAAAAAAATACATTACAAGCATTCAATTTTACATTACATATATTTAGAATTACAAAACGAATCGATTACAATACACATACATAAAATTTAACTAGTTTACAATGAATTTGCGTTAAAAAAAAATACATACCTTTGGCTGCAAATGAGTATAAAAAAATTACAAGCATTCGATTTTACATTACATGTATTTAGAATTACACAACGAATTGATTACAATACACACAAAATTTAACTAATTTGCAATGAATTTGCGTTAAAAAAAAATACATACCTCTGGCTGCAAATGAGTATAAAAAAATTACAAGCATTTGATTTTATATTACATGTATTTAGAATCACAATAGGAATCTATAAAACCTAAATAATATACACAATTTGGAAAAACTTCAAAGAATTAACAAAAAAAAAACTACCTCCAAATTCAAATCTCAAAATTCTCTCCTCGAATTCGCTCCAAAATCCACTCAACACAAGCAGTGCAAGCTCAAATGGTTGTGTGAGTGACAATGAGGGAGTAGAGGGCTTTTTAAAGAGCCAAAACCGTGTAAAAAAAGTGGTTTTTGCGTGTGAAAACTGTGTCCTGTGTTTCCAAACCGCGTGGGCGAGTATTTAACATGAACTCGCCGAGTTTTGGTGAGTACTCGCTGAGTATTCCCCAAAACTCGATGAGTTTTATTTTTCTGGTTTTGGTGAGTTTTTCGGCGATTAAACTGTTTTGCAGGTTTTTTGGCGAGTTTTTGGCAAGTTTTCCATCTATGGTCTCTATAACCCTTCCGCGGAAGAAGCCGAAAGGACCACATCGTCCGGGAAGAGAAGAATGTAGATCAAAACCTGGTGAAGAAGACACCCATCCCCATCTTGTAGGTGATCTCGGAGAAATTCCTCCAGCTCATCAATATAAATACCAAACAGAAAAGGAGAAAGAGGGCAGCCCTGTTTGACCTCGATGGTGCTCCTGATTAAGTCTGAAAGCTCAGCAGCAGTATGAAGGCAACCCAAGACCTCCTCATACAATTGAGTGATGGCGGCAAGATTCAAGCAACTCTCTATCCATTTTGTTTCAGTACTTGGACCAATGGTGTGTGGCCCTTTTCCTTTAGGAGGTTGTCACACTTCAATGCGACTCCCTCTCGTAGACCCCCTTGCTTCATCACCTCTTTCTCTCAACCCATCATGAAGGTTGGCGGTATAAGTTCCCTTTGGATACTGTTGCTTTACACATTGGGGGGTAGGCTAGTGAGGTGACACTCATCTCTACACAACACTACTACTAAGTTTCCATGGCACACTAGTTCTCAGTGATGGGGATTCTCACATGCTTTGTATCATGGCTCTGCCAACATCTCGGGTTAGAGGGATGAACACACGTTACGAGTGTTCATTGCTATAGGAGTTTCTTTGGCCTTGGGATAGGAGGAATTTTAGTGGGGTGCTTTGCTTCCTCCTAGTGTTACCCAACCTAACCCCCCTTAGCCCTAGCCACTCCTAGATGAGCATTATTAGATCTTGCATTGGCCCTTTCATAGTGATAGACAATGACATAGACGACTCCTTTTCCCCAGGAACGACTATAGATGTTTGATGGAACTACCGTCCAATCTTTCTGACTTTCTTTGACCCATATTTTTGGGAGCTCTTGCTCCTCCCACATGGGTATTCGTATTGGTATCCTAACCACATGGTGGGGGCTTTAATACATTGGGTGCTTTTGTTTTTGTATTTAGTCAGTTGTTGATCCTAGAGTTACCCTAGCACTTTCTATTATAATTGGATGTATTCTCGAGTGCTATCGACCTACTTTTGGTCATTTGTGGAAATTAAAATAATTTCTTTCTTCTAATTAATGTGAAACCATGTTGTTTCTTAAAGCTGATCCTCACTAATGTAGTTGATGCCCTTGAAGTATTGTAGTGTTGATACTTTCCATGAATTAACTTCTAGTCTTCTACCATACCAAAACGAAAAACATGCTGACTAGTCTACACGAACACACCCTATATGTTTTTGGTTGATGCAAGATTTCCAGTACCCCTTGGATGATTCTGCATCAACTGTAGAGATGGATGATGCTAACACACCTACATAGGGACTTGCACCATAATGGCAAAGCTTTTGTTGTGGTAATGCCTCATAAACCACATTTTTCCACAATAGTTATCCATATGGGATTATTCACAACACACATTTTGAGGTAGTATTAATGTGTAAAAAAATCATATTGCAGGGATATGACACTACGGTAAACAATTTGCAAATTATGGACATCATATAGATAATGACTGCAAGCTAGATAGGATTCATAAGGCACTACACAAAAATGGCTGGCAATGTTAGTACTGTAGAGAGTGAGGATGCAAAGACATCAACGCAGAGACTTGCACCAGAATGACAAAGGTTTTGTTGTGTTAATGCCTCATAAACCACCTTTTCCCACAATTGTTATCCATGTGCGATTATTCACTATACACCTTTAAAGATAGTGTAAACATGGAAGAAATCCTGTTGCAACGATATGACACTATGGTAATCAAATTGCAATTGACATCATGTAGATGAAACTGCAAATTAGAGAGGATCCATAAGGCATGAGATAAAAACTGCTGGTGATGTTACTACCGGTTAGAGGGAAGATGCTAGCACCTCAAATGCGGGGGTTGTGTCCCAAAGCCTGCTTTTGTATTGGCAATCCTTTTGGTGAGTATGATGCCTTGTAAACCATTTTTCTCAACACACACATTCAAAAGTTAATGCCTCTTGGTGGGATTATTCACAAAAACACACATTCAAGAGCTACTCCACTACCAATTGGAGGGAATTTTAGAATCATAATTCTGTCTCCTTCTCATAATACAGGGATTACACCTTCATTCACCATTGCTTCCCGTTTTCTCATCTACAAGAGAAGAGAGCCTCAATGGTGCAGGGCGTATTAGGTAAATTCTTAGTGTGTGCACCCCCAAATGCATGAACTGCATTTAAATGTTTTTTTTGTTGGTTTTATGGTTTCATACAAATAGTAATTTGACAATAGGTATACATTAGATCATTATGGTATCTATTTTAATTGTGAATAACATTATTCTTCACTTTAATAAATAAACAATCCTAATAATTATCACCTTTGGAGGATGTTATAGAGTATGGTCTAATATCTCTTGTTCATGTTGAGCTCCAATTGAAATGAGTTGTGGCTGCATTGTTGCAATAATTGACCACCCATTTTCAAAGTGGCGTTTTTCCTTTGGCCACCACCAAAAGGTGTATATAATTTTGGCAAAAAATATAGTAAAAAGGCACTTAGATGGCTCCATCCTAGCTTGACAAGGATGGGCTTCACATTAAGTGCATATTTATTAAGGACTAGACAAACTAAAAGCTTCTTTTTAGGTTGTGTGGGGTTTGAGTTCCTAGAAAATTTTATTCCAAATCACAACTATATAGTTGGTTTTCCATAGTTTGTTGAGCCTTTCCATCATGTTTTCCGCTGTGACCATCATTTCTGAGAATTTGAAGGATACAAGGTTATAAAAATATTTGAAATACTCTTAGTTTAAATCTTCCACTGACCTTTTGGGGGATTTCAGACAAGTTTAGTTGAGAATGTGGCATGGACACGCCTTTAGTAAAATAAATTTAGCTTTGGTATGTCCTGGATGATGCTCTTTGTTCGTGGAATGATAGGGTATTTTTTTGGTTTTAACGCCCTTCATGAAATATCTTATGGCATTATATCAGGGTATGCCCTTGACAATTTGCAATTTTGAGCTACGAGTTGAGGAAACTAAAGCAAATGATTCTTATAATGAATTCCTTTTTGTTAATTTTATTAAGACAAAAAAAACAGTAGGTTACATAGGTCAATGATAAAAGCATGCAACTTAGAAAATATCATAAGTGGGTTGGCTACAATAGAGCTAACAAGGGTGATAACTTAACCTTTTAACTTCTGCTTTTACTTCTTTAGATTTTTTAATATCAATGTAGTTTTGTGCTGCCTTCAGATTGGTACTTGTCAAAAAATGTCATGAATTCACAAGAAGTGATATGCCATGGTCTCTTGATATCTGGGCAAATGCTAGTTACGTGTATTTTTGGATTCATGTATTTAGATCACACAACTTTCTCAAGTACAGGGATTGACTTATAAGAACAATGATGTCTGCAGCATACATCAACAAATTCCAAGCTTTCACCCCTTCCACCTGAGCCGGCAGACTTCGCTTATGATCGTGATGTGAATGTAGACATTCCGCTTGGGACAACAAAAGTATACTGGATTATGCAAATTGTGTCTGTTAACCCTACATATTAAATAATGAACTCTCTCTCCCTCCCTCTCTCTGAGACATTTAGAATGGTTAATATGCAGGATCCCAAGAAAAGGGAAAAGGAATTGGGACGTTGGGAGGCAGAGCTGAAAAGAAAGGAGCAGGTATGTACACTGTATTGGAAAAGAGTGCAGATTTGGCATCTTCCTTATATTCATTTCTTATGCTGCAATGTGTCCACTGTCTACTACCACCACTATTATTGTTTTTCTGCCAGAAAATGTATCTTATGTATCATACTTGTTTAGCTTGATTTCAGTGTATAATGGAATATATGGTGAGACAAGTCAATTGTGTCCAAATGTTTTGCTGCTTTTGATTTTAAATTGTCATTTTGGACATGTTATGTATACCTTCTTTTATGATATCAGATGGATTTAGTAACCTGTACATTTATGTGTATTGTTCTTTAAAGCAATATTCTTAAGTGACGAGTTTTAAGCATAGCTAATTTCTTTTTAATTAGTGTAGGAATTGAAGCGGAGGGAAGAAGCTGTGGCTCGTAGTAAGTGGTCCTCTAATGTTTTATTATTGAAGTGAACGAGTTAGGTATTTTTTTTTCTATTTTTCAGAAGTAGTTGCTTACAAAAGTTAATCGATTTATTGCTTGTAGGTGGTGTTGTGATCCAGGAGAAAAACTGGCCTGCCTTTTTCCCAATTATTCATAATGATATTGCAAGAGAAATACCTCCTCATGCACAACGGTTGATGTATATTGCCTTTGCAAGCTGGTTAGGTATGGGGTTTTTCCATGGTTACTTTTGGGAACCTAAGGTATAATGATTTGTTGATTTCAGAACTCACGCTATATGGAATATGTTCTAGGAATTTGTGGCTCCTTTTCCTTTTCCCTTGTCAGGTGTCATTTTAGACTTCAAATTTAGGCTAACAATCACAGGCACCACTTGGTCATGTGATAGCTTTGGATTATCTCACATCTAAACCAAGCTGATCATACTCTTTAGAGCAAACATGGGGGTTAAATGCTGCCCTCATTCTTGCTGTAACCACCTTTTTTATTTGTTAAACAGTACGCTTGAAGGCAACCATTCACAAACCTGAAAAGATTTTTCAACCAAGCGCATGGTAAGCATTATTGCCCATTAGACAAGCTGAGATATACACAAAAATGGGGGAATGGAGAATAAAACCTTTCTCTAATCCTCTGTAATGCTAGAAGTGTTATCAAAGATTACCAGATTGCCTCAAACAACACCTTTAAGAATGTTGTCCATGGCTAGCCTGGGCTAATAGTCTCTGAAGCAATTCTCAGAGGGACAAGGGTATGGTCGACATCACATACTAGACAAGTAATTAATGTGGAGAAACCCTCTTTGCATCGATAATTCCATGCGAAGAATCTAGATTTGATTTTATTCCATCTGGTGTACTTTGACAGAGCTACAGAGATGTGTTCACTTCGGAACAATTACACTGATTCCTCATCTACAGAAAATTCTACATTTTATCCCCCCTGTTTCTGGCTACTCTCCTCCTCCGTTCAAATATGTCCTTTGGGGACGACTTAAGAGATTTATATTCATTCACTCACTTGGTCCCTTAATGGAAGGAAAACCACGCCCATGAGTTTAAAAAACCTCCCATCTTCCCACGCTGTTGTGGAGCAAATAAGGCATCCCAACAGGTGCTTTCGATTAATTGAGGTTACTGAGTTCATGAAGAATCAACGCCTGCCCGAAAACTGAATGATAAACTTAATCAGTTTTAGACATTTGGCTTATTTTCACATGATTTTCCTAGTTGTGTTCAATTGAAACTGGATACTTAAAAATTTTCAAACCCATCATCTATCTCTTCATTGATGGCTCTGAACTACTTTTCAGTTTCCTTGGGAAGATGTTTTGTGGCAAAAGGTTGTTGAAGTTGAGAATTCCTTTTTTCCTCATGATTCATTGTGGATCATCTAGTGTGTGCTGCTTTTCTTGTATAGGAAGCACATGGTATTTTGGGATTGTTGGTCCCAATCAGAAATACCGATCTTCTTGGCTAGGTAGAAAGTGGATTGATACTCATTTTATCTTAAATGACAATATATTCTTGTGTGATATAAGGCCCAGTTTTTATAAAAGAACAAAAAAGTACTCATATGGCAATTGTTTTTCGTAACTGGAGATTTTGTTTGTGGTCGTCTTTGCATTAATTATCCATGGGTTGAGTTCTTTATCCTATTCCTAATCGGCCAAAATAATAGCTTTCACTGTTTCACATATTATATTTAAAAATGCTGATTACACATATCAGGAGATTGATGGAAGTTTGATTTCCCATGATCTTACACTTTTGCATTGGGATTTACTTTTTCTTACCTTGGAATGGTTGGTTCATACTTCATTATAAGTAAAAAATATAATACAATTACAATGGAAAAAAGGTGGCATAATAACACATGTTAGGCCACTACACCGTCACTGAATTAAAAGTCTTTTTTTTGAAATAAGGGCAACAAGCATAAGAAATGGATGTTTGCAGTAGGTAAAACATATTTATATAGCTTAGCCTTACACATTACACCTCCTAATCATACGTTGGAATGGTGACAATTGTCCCACGCCTGTTTTGTTATGCAACTTTTATTATTCCAAATTGTTGTCTGTGCATCTGTGGGCATGCTTTTAGAAATGAAGGTTTGCATTACAACAGTGATAAATTAGATTGGTTGTTCAACTTAGGCTGTTGTCTTTTTTTGGTTTAATTGTGATATTGAACGGACATCTTGCAGGCATGGTACTGTGTCTCGTGTGGAATTTAATTGCTGTGACTGTAGCATGGATTAAAGGATATCGTAAGTAAACAAATATTCTGAAATTTATCTAGTTGATTTCATTTATTAAATTAATTATTATTTCAATGACCACATCCATTTGTGTTGGGTTTGTTTAGAATGTACATGTCAGGCTCTGTGTATTTTAAAATTGACCAAATTTTTTCAATTGTAGAGGTTAAGATCTGGTTGCTTGCGATGATCTATGCTCTTGCTGGCTGCCCTGGGTCTTTGGTTCTATGGTACAAACCTCTATATCGGGCCATGAGGTAGGTTTCCGTGTATCAAAAAATGGATTTTAAAAATGTTCTTTGATGCGCAATTAGAGTTGAACATGATTGTCATACATGCCTAATATATGCTGAAAATTGTGAAAAATCTTATTCTATCCGCCTTTGAATTTTCAGTACTGAAAGTGCTTTCAAGTTTGGGTGGTTTTTCTTTATGTATATGGTAATATTATCTGCACCTCATTATCTCTCTTTTATATTCTCTTTTCACAATTGATTCATTTCAGATGTCATCAATTGTTCCACTGTATCTTTTTCTAAGCTAAACACCGAGGTCATGTGTGTGTCTATGGCAGATTCACATTGGCTTCTGTATATTTGCTGCTGTAGCCCCTCCAGTTGTCTTCAAGGGGAAGTCATTAGCGTAAGTACAACTTTTACCTTTTTTTCCATTGGATAATTGAAAATTTGTATTGATATCAAAGATTTCCAATTACAACATCTGGTTTCAACTAGTTTTCATGCATGCATCCCTACTCAAGAGAACATGCTTGCTTTTTCTATCTTTCCTAAAAATCTGACTATCCACTTACCAACTTAGCAATTCCTACATTTGCATGCATGTTTATAGGAATGTGCAAGCATTTTGTGTGGTCCTGTTTTTTGCATGCATGCAATTGCATGGACGTTCTTAAACATGCATGCACCACTAGCAACCTCCATGCATGTATTACATTTAATTTCAATAAAATGCATGCTACACAACCAACATGCATGCATGCATACTTTTTGACAGAAGATGTATGGATGCTTTTTAAATAAGCTTCAACAATCTTCCAAAGGTAAAATGAAAACCTTTATTTTCGTGATTTTGTTTTTGCCCCTGAATTTCTAGGAACAAATTGAAGCTGCGGGTTTTTCTCATCTTCTAAACTCAAGGTCTGAGGAACTTCATTAGATGGGATTCTTTGTACCTGTTTTCTCTTCGTTGCTAAATTGTGCCGTTGTTCAATAGGATATTCCTTGTTTTCCACAATATTGTTCTTGGTGCTCTTGGAATCATGCATGCACAGAGCTTCTTTTGATTCATTCCGAGGATGATCTGCTTGCTCTTCACCCACATTATTTCTCTTGTGACCACATGGATCTATCAAAACTTGCAAGCATTTAGACTTTCCAGAGTCTTTCAATAAAGTACCAAAGTGATCTCCATGCACAAATTTCAATTTGCCTTCTGGTGCTACACTGCTATGATCCTCCGTAGCTCCCTTTCACCATGTAGCCTTTTTTATTTCTCTTATGTTGCACCACTTGAAAACCTACATTAGGTGGAGATTAAATTACCTTTAAGTAGCCTTTGAACTGAAAACTGGAGGCGTGGGCATGAAACAACCAAATGGACAGATTCAAAGCATTCCCTGCAATGATAAACAATGTTTGCATAGTCAACCTTTTGCGTTTGTGAAGAACCCCCTCCCCTCCACCAACGGAAAATCAGCAGGGAGATCCCTTTCTTCAAGTCCACTTCCACACATATCTTGGCACATGCAGTCTTATTTTTTGTAGCTGTTGCCATATCCAAGGAGATGAATTTCCCAATCGAATTACCAGTCTGCTTTAGGGTTTAAGGCATCCAAAAATGCAAGAGTAAATTTGGTGACTTCACCCATATGGGGATAAAGGAGAGATTACTGATAAAGGGTCAGATTGGAAAACCATGGTTTCATGACTAATCCGGCTCTCCTGTTGAACCAAAGTCCTTTACTATAGATTGCATCGCGATCCTTTGGTTCATGTAATGTCCTTCTAGGGCATCAAACAAAAAACAAGGGTTTGGACTCAAATCCCAACCACAACTTCTAATTTTTATTACACCCACCTGTCAATCACTTCAAATCCTAGAGGAGCAAACTGAAAATGCCATTAGCAACAAAGAGAGATCTGAATATTTATGACAGCAAAGGAATTCATATGACAACCAACAATATAAGCACTTAGCCCAAGCAATAAACCTGATTTTCTATTTCCTAGGGCAGCGAACTGTATGGGCTTTTCAAGACAATATTCTCATGCAATATAGACTGAAAATCAATATAGAAATATCCCAAACACTTCATAAGGCCAGCAAGATGAAATCTGGAGAAAATGCAAGTGTAAATACAGCTGAAACTTCAAAAATTCATAACTCCATCAATACTTGGAGTTTCAACACAAACAAATGCTCAAAATGATCTCAGAGAGACCTGCTATCAAATAAAAGTGAAATCACAATTTTTCAACCACGGAAATCCCTCCAAAAGTGATCCTGAACTTCCCAGGTGGGTAGATCAAGTGGAGGAAGGGTGCCAACACCCTTGAAAGTGCCCTAACTGGAGTAGAAGTGCCCTATGCATGGATAAACACCTTGCTGTTCCAAAAATCTGCCAATGAAGTCCACTTGTGACTCCTGAATGAAGCCACCAATGCACACAAGAGGGTTTCCGTCCCCAAGTGTGATCCTATTGAAGGTTTTCGCCCTCAATAGGTAACCAAGGAAGGGGTTTCGTCCTTTAATGGCAAGAAGAGAAGCTACACTAGCTCCAAATCGAAGTAAATGTCAAATGATGAATGATAATGATCCCTCTCCATTTGAACGCCCTTAAGTACCCTTCTTTGGCGCCAATGATGAATTAGTTGATCAATCTTCATGACCGACCTCTTAATGAAGAGGGAAGTGCAGTTTTAATCCTCACTTAAGAAGACCGACCTCATAAAAAGGGAAAGAGTATTTCTTTATCTCCATTGTAGCTCTCAAGAAGACCGACCTTAATGAAGGAGAAGATAGAAGTTCCTTTTTGCTTTGTCATTCACCTATCACCTAATCGAATCACTCCAAGCCATAATTAGTAATTAAATAAGGAAAATACAACCACTTACAATTATGGCACTGTTCACCTCAATTGCGTTCCTTCCTTGAAGCCCATGGAAGGTGGAATGGGCCCAAGACCTTCATAGTGACTAGCGTGGAAAAGGGGACATTACAGTTCATGAAAAATAACGATAAAAAATCTTGTGCACATGGGAATATTTCCTCTTATTTTGAGATGAGAGGACACCAATATTGGCTTATCTTTTCACTAAGAGCCGGAGGAGTTGGCCAAAACCCATTAAACCTACAAATTAATTCTTTCTTACTAAGCACAGTTGCAAATTCAGAGATCTCTTTCTGGACAAACAGAGAGTGGAGAAGAAGCCTTTTTAACAATAAATCCTTTTCTAAGGGAAGAAAGAGAGGTGTTACCAGATCCATGATTATTTTTGATTCCACGTGTGGACCTACTTTGTTTTGCTCAAGATTCCTTTTGATAGTAGGTTGCCTTGGTTTCAATGTAGCCTCATTGAATGATGCTGTTGACTTGTAGTATCTCTCCTCCAGACCATGTAACTTTAGTAGCTCCAAATAATGTTCTAGTTTGATCCTTCCTTAGGGGTATCAATGTTCCTCCTTTTCTCTTGCATGCATCCTTGCATGCGATTCTAGGAGCTTCTGCAATATGATGCTCCTCCAGATTCATTGATTCTCCTCCATTGTTCTTGCATGCAATCTCATCTCTGGATGTTCCCCTTTTCTCTCAACCCAAAAATCCAGATTTTGTTGCTCTGTTTCCTCCTTCAATGGTTTCAGAACCTCTTCATTTCTGTTGCATGAATCCTTGCACTCGGTTATGGGTAGTTCTGTAGGTGGATCCTCCTCCATAACATTTGAGTCTCCTCCATTGTTCTTGCATGCACTCTCTGGATTTTCCTTCGCCATTCTTCCCTTATTCTCCTTGCAGATTTGTTGCCATACCTCCCCTGAGATCGGCTGACGCTCTATTTTTTTCCATCTTAGAAAACCAATCTTTTGCCATGCCATGCCATGCAAGCTTCCCAACGTTCAAGAGAAAAAATTTAAAATATAAAAAAGAGAACACTTTTTTATAGCAGTATTCAACTTTGTCCTATTTAATCTGTAAGAAAATACAGAATCTGTAGAATTTCATTATTTGTATCAATCTATTTTACTTTCTCATTACCATCAAATTAAGTCTGTATATTGATGTCATATTAAAGGACTTTGAAAATAATGGCCTTCATAACGACCTCCAAGACTACCATTGATGGTCTATGGAGAAATGACTGTTATGCGTTATGTCTCTTACTGTGTATTAATGTCAGATAAATCAGATGGAGACAATGGAGTGTGAAAGAGTTTGCACTGTAAAATCCACCTGACTGATGCTGAAACCAATATTTATCCTTACATAAGATTTGATCTTTCACTTTCTTATATGGGGACTTCAACATACAATGCCGGAATTCAGGGATGATGCCTAAAGGAGATTTCAAGGTCATAATCAACTGTCGTTCATTAACCTGAGTAAGCAACTTGTATCCACACTTCTATTGAAGTAATCAGACCCAAAACCTAGCACAATAATATATAAGTTTGAGTCTAAGATAGCAGCAAATGATGACCAAATTTTTGAAAATTTATCTAAAATTGCTTTCTTTATTCATGTCCATTCACCAGCCATATAGTCTGTTGTGTTTCATATGTTTTCACACATGAAAGTTTTCCATTGTTTTCTATTCCATGCAAGATAATATTGCCGCTGTACAAAATATTAAGACATTGAAGTGGAAATTAATGATCCGAGCATGGGAAGGGTCCATAAAGAGCATCCTTTCACTTACAGTACTCTTGTCGGCTGCAGTATAGGCTGCAGAACTTCATGCATCCTGCAGAGCAATGTGCCAGCATACACCATGCTTGCATTCCTCGCAAAACAACCACATGTTTTGCATCACTTTGCAACACTTCGCATAATGCGCCTCATGCGTGGCACTAGAAAACATGCTGCATAACTTCTGCACATTGCGCATCACTCCACAGCCCCTTGCATCATGTGCCTCCTACACAATGCCAGGGAACATGCTGTGTACAATTTCCACACTTCGAGCATCACATCACAACCCCTTGTATAGCACCACGGCACACGATGCTTAATAACTGCGCTTCGAGCAGCACATTGCAGCCTGTTGCATCATGCACCTACTTTGCAGTGCCAAGGAACATGCCATAGTGTAGAGTGCATAAGTTTGAAAGGCTTAGCTGGTGCGGGGTTGGGGGCAATACTCCCTTTGCGGTGCCAATTTTTGTGAGAACCTTGCACCATCTCGCAGCATCCTCATAGTGTCTCGCAGCATCTCGCAGCATCTCGCAGACATGCCTCACAATGCAACCTCTGTGAAAAACCTCCAAAACTCACCTGGCCACGTGGACAGCTTGTGACACACTGCGCCATGCCAAGTGGCATTGCATAGCTCATGTCGTTCTAGAGAATCTGTCAACATATTACACATTTGGAAGTCAAGCCATGCAACTGTCAGAAGGTGAAGAGTCACACATGGAATCTGAAGCAGTTCAACTTCCATAATGGTTTTTTATGCCTTTATGACTTTGTAATACACATATGTAGCATTAAATACTTATGAAAGAGCCGAGGGTAAATAGTCCAACCTTTCACGCTGGAGTATGTCATGCAACCATACAACTTTCTCAGGAGTATGCTACACAACCATACCTCTTCCTCGAGAGTATGCCATGTACACCTCAAGCAGATAGTTTTAAAGTACACAACTGCACATCTTTCTCAAGTGTATACCATAGATGCCACAAGTAGGCAGATAGTAGTGAAGTAGACAGCCATACATCTTTCTCTAGAGTATGCCATCTATAGAACTCAGATTAATTTAACTTTTTGTTCCAGTTATATTATTTTGCCTATTCTCCATCGTATTCAATATTGCTTCCATACATGCTTACAACATATTTAGGTCTTCATCTAGAGCACTGTTCTGTTGACCTTCAGGATCCGGATCAATTAAGACTTGCATAATATAACTTACAAGCTAAGTTAATAGTTTAATTATTGTAATATTATTGTACATAATATTAGATAATCCTAGGTGTTATTTAGGAGAGATTTTGTCTTGTAGTTGGAACTTGAAGAGATCTCATAGGTAGTTGAACAATCATCTCGGAATGTCAAGTGAAACAACCTTTCTTTGGCTTATTTATTTGTAATCTTCTGTATTCATTAAGTGATCAACGCGAATACAATTTTGGCTTGCACCAAATATTGTGTCATTCCTATCATTTAATTTCTGGCCTGACATTGGTATTGGAGAGCGGGCATTTTCTTTTTATTCCTCCAAGCTCTGGCAGACAAAGAAGTGGTAATTTCTCAATGCCTGGCTGCCTTAAATCTCCAGTATGAACAGCCCTTGAACTGGTATTAGTTTCATCACCTGCGGGAGCGTCTGACAATGGAAATCCAGTTTAAATTTATTCTCAAGATGAAGCCTCAGAGATTCTGTGGGTTGCTGTGCGGCTATTGTTTGAGCCAGGAGTACAACATTCATTCTGACTGCAACACGAGGCTGCTTTGTCATTAAGAATTCCAAGGCCAACAATTTGGTTCTTTCCACTCGTTACTATTGGAAGGAACGTTACTCTGGACCTTCTCTAGTCTCTCTCTCGGGCAACTCACTGCTGGAATGATTGATCTATTGACACTCTACCTGGCTCTTTGATTCAGGCTTCGTAGTCTTTGTCGCTGCCACATGAATCTTCTTCATTCAACATGGCTCCTCTCTAATATCCAGCGCCTGCCTTGTTGCCCTCCATGCCACACAATCTGGCTACTCTAGAGTTTCATCCTCTGGAATTATTTACGGCAAACATTGCACTGGTGCATCTACTGAAGAAGAATTGCAAAAGCTTCAAGGATAGAAGGGAAAACAAGTCAAATGCAATACCCGCAAGCAAATCACAGTCATGCATAGCTTCCAGATCTAGTTTGGTGAGAATCAAAGGCAAAAGAGTCAACTGCATGCAGAATATGGAAGAAGAACAAGAGTGGAAGGGTTGCAACTTTCTTCTTATTTATTTTCATTTTTCTTTTATTTTTTCCGACAAAGTAATTGAGCAATCAATTAAATTATAAAATTTAAGTGATTGGTTTAAAAACCGTTACTTAAAGAAGTCAATTACTTGGAAATAGGTGGCAGACATACAAAATAGAAGGTTCTCTTTTTCAGTTATAAATCATACATGTCATACAAAGAGGAAATCCAGGAGAAAGATTTCCAGTTGTTTCCCTTTTCATAGCTTCTGCATACGGGAATTCATTTAAAGCTTCCGCATGCGCGAATTCATTTAAAGCTTCCGCATGTGGGAATTCATTTAAAGCTTCCTATTTGTAATTGCCCTTTATACACTATAAATAGAGGAGGAACCTATGGGTTAGAGATATCAGAATTTGTAAACAACATTCTTGTGTTTCAGACTTTGAGCTGAAACCCTTGATAGCCTTCTGAAAGCTGAGAAATAGAGAGGAGGCAGATTTCCAGAGAACTTTGTGTCGACGGTGCATTTGTTTCTTATTTCTTTTTAGATCTTTGCATAAACTTTGTGTTATCTTAGATTTGGATTTGAAACTTTCCTATGCTTTAAATTCTACATTTCAAGATCTATTTGTTTCGTCTATGTGCATGGGACCAACTCTGTCAACTACTGGTTAGGTTGCACATCTCCTTTCCTTCTCGTATTTAGTTATTTCCCTTTCATGCACATCTCCTTTCCTTCTTCTCGTACTTAGTTATTTCCCTTTCCTGCACATATTGCTTATAGCTGCTTACTTGCTGCAAAATTGCCTAGTTATGGTTCATGAGCTACGCAATTAAAGTAAAACTAACAGATAGATATTAAGAAATATAATTGATAAAAATCATACACGGGAGCCTCACCGGTAAATGAGGGAGATTTATCTCATGACAGCTTAGGTTTTCAGCTCTGCAGAAAATCTAGCGAATAGGCCCATCCTAATGCGTGAGTTAAGCCTTAGCCTTCTCTATTGCTCTAGTAAGTAGTAACAAAAGAAATAAAGTAGTTTAAAGGAAAAAATTTGATAATGCGTACTAGTTTCGACTGTTCTTTGTGTAGTGAATACTCGATTAGACTTGGATCCTCTTGATGTGACGTTATGTGATCTTAATGCTCTTAAATGACTTAGGGTGCATGTCGTATACATTGGCTCCTTTGGGATTTCAGATTTACACACTTGCAAGCCAACCATAAAATTGACGAGGTCTGATTGCCAAGATGAGAAATCTTGAAAAAATGGACTAAAGGTTTAGAAATTACATGAACAAAATATCAAACATCAATAATTGTCATGATCATTATCTGACTGTTCAATTTTGGTCAAACTCTGCCAATTCAGGTCAAGTGGCTCCAAAAGTGGTTGTGGATAAAAAGTTCAGGAAACAACAATGAATGAATATGCAGAGGTGTATTGATTGTCCCAAGGCAAACTAATGATAAATTTTAGGGTTTCCATGAGCAATTGGTGGTGGTGGAAACTATGCGGGGTCAACTAATGAGGGGAAATCGTGCTGAAAAGAGCCTATTGGCACTAATGGTCCAAATGTTTAAATCATGATGAAGTGTTGCCACTACATGACTTGTACCAAAATTAGGTATCAAGATAATGCCCCATTTTGATGTGTGCGCACGCGTGTGTACATATCAAATTAGAAATAAATGAGTGTTTATTTGACGAGCGCCCCTGATAGATTCATGAATATTTCAATGTCAATGTCTTGAGTTCCAATTGTTGGTGCAATATTCCTAATTGCATGTTGTTGAGCCTAACTTAGGGAGTCCTAGATCCTAGGTGGCTTTACTTTAGCCTATTTAGCTTTAGTATATTATAGGCTTGAATAAGTTATAGATGCACAACAATACCATTCAACTTTAGCCACGATTATAGGCCAACAAATTGTTTATTCTTGTGGCCAATTGGAGATATTGTGTAAGTAGTTGACTTTTCTAGATAATCTCTTACCCTCATATATTTGATTAATAACAATTGAGTAGATTACTGTATATACATTTGAGGTATTATTCTAATTCTTCTTCTTTTGCCTTTCTGCATTCTCTCACTATGTGAACTATGCCTCGGTTCTCTTTCGATCTTGGCTAGATCAGAATTCAATACCTTCTAAGAAAATGATAATGCGTACAACTACATTGATGTCTTGATAATTTGATAATAATGTAACCATACGAGGAATTAAGAATTAAAAATGAGCAAAAGGAGTGAATACACTTGGCGGAAAAATAATCATGTTGCCATTTTTTTTTTTTGAAATTGGGTCTCAATTGCCCTAGCCAAGTGGTGAAGAACTCTGAAAATATGGGTCCTTTTTGAACTTGTCGAGTGGCAAGATAATGGTGCCATGGGTCCATGCTAATCTTGCCGAAGTGGCAAAATCTGCTTCTTGGCCAAATAAGCAAACATTCGAGACCTCTCTGTAACTCGGGTCCACACTAATCCTTGCCAAGTGACAAAATAGGCGCTTCCCAGCAGAAGAAGCAACCAAATGTAACCTCATATAACCGCTTGAAATTTGTAACCTAAGACGGAATAAGCCAACCATATGTCCCCTTTTTGACTTGAAAGGATTAAAAACAACATGCGTAACATAGATAAAAGCAATAGCTTTAATAATTGCGAAAACACATTTCAAAACATATGTATATAATGATAGAGATATGTTATCCTCAAGCTCAATTGATAATCCAATACTTACTCCACTCGTAATTATATGCCTATAAAAGAACAAGATATCTGATAAAACACACAATAATAACATATCCCAATAGATACATGGTGGAAACCATGGCAACATAGGCACCAAGCATAGTATATCGAAAATAATAGTGTGCATGATATGTATCATGTCACCAAGCATATAGTTATCACATAGTATAGTCAATCCAATGTAAACGTGCACAAATATGTCATAGAGCAAGTGAAACCTTCGAACAAACCAAACCAATCTAAAGCAAACAAGCAATCAATCACACATAAATGACAGATGTGACGGCTTTAGGATCATCTGTGGACAAGATGATCCAAGCAACATGTACAAGCACACACGCAAGCTAAGAATCTGAGCAAGCATAGGGCACACTAGAAAACATGCAATGTATCAATCTTGTGAGACAAGATAAAGTACTCATGTAAAGCACACAATATATAAGTTAGAGCAAGATATGATAATGGAAAATAGAAAAGATAGAACCTGAAACACACTGACAAATGCCCCAGTATAGGCATGCCCCCAAATGTAATGATGTCCCCAGGTGTAGAAATAATGAAGCTGCAAATCATCTATAAATCCATGATCATATGTAACCTTTGAATCCTGCATCTAACACACAGAATACTATGAGCAGCCCATGCATAACCTATGTATGTGTAACCCTCTGATAATGGGTAGAGAAGCATGATATGTAACAATACATGATTTTACTACCAAAAAAGATTAAGGAAACAAATTTTGTTTTTGTATTTTATCAATTTTACATGAATATAAGTCAAGAGGTGCAAAAGCAAATGACTCAAGGAAAAAAATCAAAAAGACAAAATCAAGATGAAGCAAGGAGACAAAGATCAATCAAGTGCAACACAAGCCAAGGGCCGATAGCAAGAAGAAGCAAAAAGATATGGTCAATCCAACAAAACACAAGCCAAGGAGCAAAACGAGAAGAAGCAAGATTCCTACTATTTTACAACTTCTAATGCACACTAGAATGGAAGGCTTCAGAATATGTGCTATCATCAATGGGAAGTCTGTGCAGACTTTTGGAATGGGAAACAAAGTTCAAATGCCAGGGCCTAGGAAACACTCCAAGCAACATAAACCACGGGGCCAGAAGAATGCCATAGCAAATCAAAACATAAAAAAACAAAGTAACTTCAAAATTAAAAAATAGAAGAAATGAGAATCAAACAGCTCAAGAGAGGATAGCAATGAAAACCAAGAGGAAGCAAGAGGAACCCAAAAGCCATACATGACGGAACAGCAAAAGCAAGCACTTGAAAGAAATACGAAAAATAGAAGATGGCAAAATAAAAACTATGTACAATAGATTGTTCTGTTGAAGCACATGGGATAGGATGGCAATGTCAATGGATAATCCTGTTTAAATGTCCAGTGTGTAATGAGTTGCCACCATATCTTCACGATTAGAATCTGCAAATCTGGAGGACCATGAATCCGAGGAGTCAGATGTGTCATTAATATCATAAGAAATGTAATCAGGGGTTGTATGGTATCTGAAATCATCGCTATTAGTGTAATCATTATCATGGTAATGAGCTGCGATAGCTGTTTTATCCTCTTGTAGTGAAGCACTTTGTTTGGATCGTGTAGTTGAAGCATTACGGGGTACTTTTGTTTGAACACATACAAGGGTTGTAGTAAGACTACTTTAATACGTGGATGAGTAAGTACTTGAACTTGAGATGCTTTCTCTTGAGGTAGTATAATTTACTGTTTTGGAAGCACTTTGGGTAATACCTCATGTTGAACATTAATTGGTAAGTCATAATCGAATGGTAATTACTTTTTTATCATGCACAAATTTGAGACATTGATGTGATGTGGATGGAACAACTCACACTCAATTAATCCAAGGGTGTTTTAGTAATATATCATGTTCCGTTATCTGACAATACATGAAACTACACTAGCAAGGACTTGGGATACCCTTGAGAGGTGTTTTAATAAGACTGTCATAACCTGTAATAACAGCGGTTGTTCCATCTTATCCCTTTGAGTGTATGTACGACTAGCAAGGAAATGCATTGTGCACATGTTTAAGCTTGGACCATTGTCAACCATTATGATTCTAATAATGGACCATTGTTCATAAAGCTTTCATAGATTCACATCTGTTATTAATAATGGTCCATTATTAATACAAGGAACCTCTTTATGCACATCCATGATCACACCTATTAAACCATCTAAGATATGAGCAATTAGAATTGGTGGAGATTATTTGGGAGCTAACACGTGAACATCATCTTGATTTTTAGCATTTTGAGGAGCATGACTCAAAAGAGGAATCAATAAAGACTTTCAAGTGTTGATTAGGTTGTGTGACCGATTTGTTTAATATATTGTTGTGTCCTTACGCTTAAATGACATTACTATCAATTAGATCCTAAATCTTATGCCTTAATGAAAAAACATCTATTTTTAGCACGTCCAGAAACTATGTAATCACAATATGCATTCACATCATAATTCTTAAGTAAAGGCTGAGATGAACCAAACTCATGCTGAGAGGTTGTAATGTCCCCATTTCCAAGCAAATGGCCTAGGAGGTTTTTCATCCGTCTTAGCCTTGGTTATGCCCAAGGGGCTAGTGACGTTGATAATTATTGGGTGTGGTTTGTACCTTCATTTCACTTATATGTTATGTTTTGGAGTTGGACACGTACTTTGATGTGACTTAAGTGAAATAAGGTTGTGAGATGGTCCCCTAAGGTACTTTATGTTATATTTAGTTGATGACTTAAGTGATGGATGAGGGTACTTTATGTTCTAATTCTTTGATGGGGTTACTTAAGGGGACGTTTTGGCATGTGGGAAATAAAGTGATTTAAGTTATTTTAATTAATTAAAGAAAAGACCCAAGGGGGTGATTAGGGTTCTTTTGGCCTTTTGTTGCAATGAGAAGTTATAAAAGGAAGCGCTTGGGGGAGAATAGACATTCATTCATACACTCACCTATTGTAATGTTCCCTTTCCTTTGCCGAGAGCCTAAGGGCCAAATTTTAGTCTTAGCCTTGGTCATACCCAAGGGGCTAAAGACCCTAGAGGCTATTGGGTATAGATGATTTATTACCACATTGTTTTTTTTGTTATATTTTGTCGTTGACATTAAGTTGGGCGACTTGGTGGTAATAATTGTTATATTTTGTCGTTGAGGGGGGGGCTCAAAGTACTTTATTATTCTATTTCTTCGTTGGGGTCACTTAAGTCGCTTTTAGTCCCACATGGAGCGCCCAACTTGGAAAAAAGGTAATGAGATGTTATAAAAGGAGGTTTGGGGGAGTGATAGGGATTATTCTTTCATACCTAATTATCTTCTTTCATGTGCAATTGCTGTTTGCAAATCTATAGCTTGTGGAGTGAAATCCCGCAAGAACCCTAGCTTCTGTGGTGAGAGATCCATCCCTAACTAGCAGGGCATTCTTCGGTAGTGAAAGATCTACCCTAGCTTGTCATTTTGGAGTTGTTTTCGGGGCTGATTTACAGAGATATTTTCAGAGGTTTTAGAGATAGGGTTTTGAGGGTTTTTGAGATATTATGTGAAGATAATCAGTGGGTTTTCAGATCAGACTTACGGCAGCAATAAAGAAAGGGTTTGGCATCATTTCCAGAGGATTTCAAAGGGGTTTTGACCATCTACCAAAAAGGGCGACTTATTTTGGAGATTGCGAACCCTTATTTGAAGGGTTTCTAGTTGGCCATTTTCAGATCTGAAGGTTGGAATATCATCTTCTATATTTGTAAATGTTATTTCCAAAGTTTCATAGTTTTTGCACTTGTATTCGGGAAGATATGAATTTTAGAAGTTTTCCAGTTGTTTAGGGCACGCTTCTATTATCTGAAAAATTCCAAAAATACTTTCCTAGTGTTAGTTTTATTGTCAGCAAGCTCTCTATAAATTTTCAAGTGATTCGGGCAAGTATTTTGTGAGTTATAGATTTATTTCTATTCGCTGCCCTAGTTTTATTTTCTGTAAAATTCAGAATTCTGTTTGGCTGCAAATTGTTAGTATTTTGTGCATTTCTAAGTGGTATCACACTGAATATTTCACTTATTTTGATATTGGAGCGACTGCTGTTTGCATTTTCTTTGCTTGTGGAGTAAGATCTCATAGGAACCCTAGCTTCGGTGTTGAAAGATTCACACCTAGCTAGCAGAGCACTCTTCGGAGGTGAAAGATCCTCCCTAGTTTGCTATTTTGGAGCTTTATTCAAATTTTTGGATCAGCTCTGGAGAGTAATCAGAAACTCAAATTAAGAGTAAGAGGGCAACCATTTTTTTATCAAGGTTTTTAGTTTAGATTTGGAACAACTATTTTCTAGGGTTTTATCTACTCAATTACAAATTTGAGAAGCAATTTTGGAGGGGTTTCTGTGGTCCGATTCTGAAGATTTCGGAGCTGGAGATTGTTATCATCATGAAGATGCCCTAGAATTCATGTCTATCATTTTTCCATTGTTATTTTGGAAATTACAAACAGATGCATTTTTCTCCCATTTTTTGTCCTAAAATTTAATAAATAAAATTAGATCTGAGAGATAAAAATTATTTGTCTCTTGTTTATTGTTCTACATATTTTTTGAGTTGTTTGAAGCATCTGGGTAGTGCTGGAAGTGATTGATTTGCACAAATACAAAAAATTCTTTTTTTTTCTGCATATTGCTATCATAAAAATCAGAATTCTGTTCGTTGTTATTTTTATATATTTTGTGAATTTCAAGTGGTATCCCACAAGGGAGATTTCAGTGGTATCAAAGTTGTTCCTCCAGCCTGTTTGGGTTTAAAATGGGTGACAATGAAGATCTCAATGTGGATTTAATGAAGAAATTATTCACCAATATGGTTAAGCAGCAGGAGACTGCAAATCTCTATTTAAGCCAACTCACAAAGAGACTATCACAAGGCAGATCTGGGCCTCAGGCGTATAGAGGGGAAAAATGTGAGAGTAGTAAATTCAGGGCAGCAATCTCCCATTCATCTAACAAGTCTTTTAGTCTTCATTTGCCCTCTTTCTTGAAAGATTTGAAGTGTCACATGGAGGGCAGCCAACAAAGGTGATGGATGAGGATTCTTAGTTCGAGGAAATACCAATCTTTGAGCAAGTGATTTAGAGATAACATGCCATTTCCAGATTATTGCATGATGAAGATTGGTAGCAAGCCCAAGAGAGACCATCATATGCCGATACCTGAATTGCAAAGGAGTTTGGGGCAACAAAAGAACTCATTTGAAGAACCAATAAAAACTCAACATGATAAGGGCCAACAATTAGTGGGATGCAAGGTAAGGTATCTATCCACTACATTGAGGTAGTTTTAGATAATGAAGAAGAAGAAAAGAATGTTGATCCAGAAAAAGTTGTTGTGCTTGGTATGAGGAATGGTGTTCCTCAAATTGTGACAACCAAGAGCAGGGAAGGATCAATCCAAGAACAACAGATTACATAGGATAAGGATGGCGAAGAAAGGAGCATGTTATCGCAAGGTATGAGACAAGTGGGATATTTGAGGACTCCTATCCCGACGGATTGTTTGCTGCAGACACGACACGCCATGATGACTTACATGGAGAGTGAGTTAGATGATGTTGAGTCGGGGAGTGAGTTAGGTATGATGGAGACTTTGACTACAGATGATAGGGTGAGTGGAGTCATGGATGTGGGTGTGACCAATAGTGTTGCACATGAGACATTTACAGAGATTGGGGTTACAAGTTCAAATCACCCGAGTCTATCATTATGTTGGTTATCGGAGGTTTCGGTAGACTGGAGATCTCATTTGCTTGTTGAGTACTCCAAGAATCGACACACTTGTGAGATTCTAGATGGTCACATACATGATGACAACTACATATTGGAGGATGAGATGATCTTTTATTAGGGCAGATTGTACCTTGTGTCAGATTCATGGTTGAGGATGGAGATATTGCGACATGTGCATTGTTCTTCTGTGACTGGACACTTGAGCTTCGATGAGACCTACAGATTCATATGGGAGAGTGTCAAATGGCATGGGTTGAGGGAGGATATCCTCAACTTTATACAGGGATGTACGGTTTGTCGTTATGACAAATCGGAGCTTACAGGTTCATCATTTTCTGAGCCGACATGGGATAACACTCCTATGTATTTTACTGCTTCTATGCCTGTGATTACTTCACCCATGTGCTAGTCAGTAGAGGAACAAAGATGACTCAGTTACTTAGTTATTCAGTAGGTTCACATTCAGCACAGGAGATGGACTATGTAGAGTTGATATTGTCGGTTGACCATTTACTAGAGGCTTGGGACTTTCCCCCCACATGACACATTGAGACACATTATGACGAGCCTTGTTCTCACATGAGTGTGGGTCATGTGAGAGAGTTGGCATGCTTAGTGCTTATACAGGTTGTTTCATAGGTTGCTCCAGGGGATGCTATAGGATTCAATGTAGTTTTTTGTACCCAGGGGTTGACTGAAGAGGCAGTGATTGTGAGTGATCACATGATGACAACTTCACATTGGAAGGGATTGGACAGATTGGTAGTTTCAGTGTGGGTACCAATGAAGAATTGGTGTGGGTATCATACTACTTCAGGGGCAACATTGCTCTCTACTCGGCATGGAGAGCATGATGATTACATAAGGTGTCTTGGTTACTTCGGATCCCACCGATCATAGAGTGACTGCAGGGTGAGATGGAGAAAACTTACTTTGTGGTATTCAGCTTCTGTAGCTTGATAGGATAAAGCTTGGGGTCAAGAATTTCTCAGGAAGGGAGGATTGTAATGTCCCCTTTCCTACGCCGAAAGGCCTAAGGGCCAATTTCGAGTCCCAGCCTTGGTCTATACGCAACGGGTTAGGGACGCTTGGGAGCTATTGGGTGTGGATATCTAGTATATTTGTTATTAATATTCTTCGTTGACATGAGCGTAAAGTGCATTTGGAGGGACTTAGATGTTATGTTTTGTCATTAGGGAGGGGACCCCATGTGACTTTATTATTCTAATTTCTGTCGTTGGGGGTCACTTATGGTACTTTATTATTCTATTTCTTAAAAGTTGTGAAAAGGTAACTTAAGTTACTTTTGTTTGTTGGCCACATTCTAAGGAAAAACTTGTGACTATGACCTTTTAGGGTTCTTTTTCCTTGGAAAAGGTTATATAATAAGGTTTGAGGGGAGAAAGGAGAGAGATACATTCTATGCATACATAATTATTTATTCCTTCATGTGCAACTATTGCTTGCAAATTTTACAGCTTATGGAGTAATATCCTATAGGGACCCTAGCTTTGGTGGTGAGAGATCTATCCCTAGCTAACAGGACATTCTTCGCTAGTGAGAGATCTACCCTAGCTTGTCGCTTTGGAGCTATTTTCAGGACTGTTTCAAAGAGGTATTTTCAGGGGTTTCAGAGGATAGGGTTTGTAGGTTTTCGGTGACATTTAGTGGAAGATAATCCAGTGAGTTTTCAGATCTGATTTGTTGGTAGTAATTAAGAGCAGATTTTGGCGCCATATTTAGAGACACTTTTCACAAGGGTTTTTGGCCACCTTCCCAAGGGGAGCGACCCACTTTGAAGATTTTGCAGCAATTTTTGAAGGGTTTCAGTGTGTCGTTTCCAGATCTTGAGGATGGGTCTCTTCTATATCAGTGGTAGATCTAATTTCCAGAAATTCAGATTCTTATCTATTTTCTAGGGTTTTATCTACTCAATTCCAGATTTGCAACAGTGTTTTTAGGGCTTCTCGGTGTCCAAGTTTCAGATCTGGAGGTTGGGTTTTCATTCTCACTATTAGTAGATGTTATTTCCAAAAAAAATTAATTTTATCATGCCTACTTGAGAATATATGAATTTTCCAAGCTATTTACGGCTTTCTGTAATTTTTTGGTAGTCATTATATCATTTCAAAAATTCCAAATATAATTTCCTTAGTGTTAGTTTATAATATTATCAATCTCTCCTAAAAATTTTCTATTGATTTGAGTGCAAGTATTTTGAGAGATATCAATTTTTCTTCTAGTTCGCTTCCCAAACTGTTAAAAATCTGCAAAAATCAGAATTATGGGTTTGGCTGAAAATTGTCTTATTTTTTTGGTGCAATTTTAAGTGGTATCCCACAAGGGATATTTGCCAAAAGCTTCTAAATGTGAGTATTAGCATGACAGAGTTGCTATCTCCATCCTATTGGGATATGTGATATGGTGGAGGGGGAGTAAAGGTAGTGACAGAGATGAAAATACAGGCAATTTGATGAAACAATTGGCCATCCAACATGGTAAAGGAGCAGGAGACTACCAATCTCTATTTAAGCCAGCTCACTTGAGAGACTATGCACAAGGTAGGATTGATAGGAGATTCGTGAAGAGCTTCTCAAAATAACAGATTGACTGCCCCATTGGAAAAGCCCTGGACAAAGAATTAGGAGCTTTCAGATTTAGTCAGAAAGCAGGACAACCCATTCTTGATCATCAAGGAGTTTCAGTTCATATTCATGAACCTTCTTTTCATGAACCAGATTTGGAAGTTACTCAATTAGGTACGATTTGTTCTAGATATTTTGAAGTGAGGTGTCTTGTTGGGAAAGGTACCAGATGCTTAAGTGCAGGATTTCATGACATCATGTCATTGCTTATGAGAAAATGAATATTTGTAGCCCTAGTGGATAGAGGGTCATTTCCATCATTTTTACCAGAGTTGTAAAGGAGATTTGGGTCAACTGTATATCCATTCTCTGCACTTCGATGGCCTAAAAGTGTAATACGATAATATGTGGGTTTGAGAAGATTCGTGGGTACATACTTTGACTTGAATCACTATGTTTGAGGTTCTGCATATTTTTCTGTAATCTTACATCTTGAAGACACTCATGATTAGTGACCGCCAGCAGTAGATTAGTTACACAACAATACAAACAGTTACTGACTTTCTGTACATATTGTTGTCACACTAGAGGTTAGTGAGAATTTGTTAGCTGTTGATGCTTATACAAGTATTTTAGGGAGGCCTTGACTCATTTGAGACTATGCTGAGTTCCTATGGATCAATATAGATATTTCAGATATTATCAGTCAGTGGAAGGCTCACATACCATGTTGAGGTTGATTCCAATTCAATGAGTTTGACATTGATGATCTCACTGGATGGTTTAATGAAGGCATTTGAGCCTTCTTCAATATGCATGAGGCTATTAGGAGATCTACGAGACTCTGGATTTGAGGCAACTCACAAAGAGACTATCACAGGGTTCAGATTTCCTTGTAGGCGGTCTAAGAGGGAACCCAGATCCTTCGAGAGTAGATGATTCAGCCATTAGCGAGACTCCACCGATTGGATGGCTTACAAGTCTTTTAGTCTTCATGAGCCCAAGAGGATAGAGATGAGTTCATAAACGAAAGAAACTATGATTCGACTTTCCACACACCTATGGGATGCCAGGACATGATCCTGTAAGGTCAGATGGATGAGAGTTCATTGTTTGCTAGGAAAGTATCAAATCTGATGAGCATTCTGGATTCCTGCAGATAGATATGCCATTTCCTGATTCCCATCCCCGATGATGAAGATGGGAGAGCATATGCCCATAGTGTTGATATCATCATAGGACTCCCTATGAGCATTACCACAATTGCAGATTATAGCCACAGCAAAATATCTAGTATTGACCAAGTATAAGCGCATTTAGGATTAGAGGAGTCTACCTAGGATCAGCAAGTTATGGTACTCAACAATGACGTGGCTTGCACAGGTAAGGGATTGATGCATACATTGGTTGAGGACGAGGTTTGTAGATGAATGGACTTTGAGCACTAAAAGATATTATTGTAGTGACAATGGGGAGTATATGAGATGCCAAGTATGAGCAATGGTGTTCCGCAAATTGAGATATCATCATGACTTGTCGGAACTGAGTCAACTCCCAGCACGAGCTATCGCACATTATCAAGGTATGGCGAGTGAAAACGGAGCATTGTTAGTCGCAACAATGGATGAGTGGCTTCACTCTCTTGCGTGAGTCATGTGACCGACATCACAAGGTTTCAGACATGGATATTTGATGAAGTGGTTAAGTCTGACGGATAAAAATGTGATTGTTGAGGGGATTATCTACAAAGCACCACATGATTTCAGACTGAGCATCGGATAGAGAGGACCTTCAACATGATGTTGAGTTGGGGAGTACGATGTTATGTATTTGTTGACTGTGATTCTAGATGTCGGGCTCCCAATAGCTCATGGATGTGGGTGTGACCAGTAGTGTTGCACATGAGACAGTTACAGGAGATTGAGGTCCATAAATTTAGAATCACCTGAAGTTTATCATTATGTTGGTTATCGAGAGGTTTCGAGTAGACTGGAAATATCATTTACTTGTTGAGTACTCCAAGCAAGTCGACACACTTGTGAGATTCTGGATGGTCATATGTAGGATGAAACCTACATATTGGAGGATGAGATAGATCTTCTATCAGGGTGCAGATTGCATACCTTGTGTCAGATTCATGGTTGAGGATGGAGATACTGTCGTCATGTGCATTGTTCTTTCATAACTGGACACTTGAGCTTCATGATTGACCTACATGAGTTGCCATATTGACGAGAGGTTCAGATGGCATGGGTTGAGGGAGGATATCTCAACTTTGATATAGGGATGTACAGGTTTGTCATTATAACAAATACTTGGTAGCTTAGAGGTTCATGCCTGTTGAGGGTGATACATGGGATAGCACTCCTATGTATTTTACTGCATCTATGCTTGGGGAGCACTTCACCTATTTGCTGGTCAGTAGAGGGATGAAGTTGACTCAATTACTTGAGTTGTTCAGTAGGATCACATTCAACTCAGGGGGTGTATTCTATGTCAAAGTTGATATGTTTGCTACCTTGTTCACCTATCTCTGTTGGCAGTCGTCGAGATCCTTCTGCCCCCACATTAAAGAACACATCATAAGGAGCCTTGCTGTGACACGAGTGTGGGTCATGTGGGACGAATTGACACACCTAATGCTTACATAGGTACTGTCTTACAGGTTGATACAAGGCATACTATAGGATGGCCAACATCTCCTTGTCGTAAATTGAATACCCATGGGTCTGACTGCAGAGCTCAGTGATTGTCCGACTCTCATAAGCAATGGGATGGTAGCTATCCTACATTGGCAGAGACTGGATCCAGACCCGCCGTTTCACCTGATGCATCACACTCTAGAAGAATTGGTGTGGGCATCATACTAGTTCAGGGGACAGGACATTGAACTCTCTACATCGGCATGGAGAGCAGGATGATCTACATAAGGTGTCTTGGTTACTTCGGATCCCACCGATCATTGAGTGACTGCAGGGTGAAGTGGAGAGACTCTGTCAATGTGGCAGTCAATTTATGAGCAATTTTCTTCATTGAACCCTGTAATAGGTGCAGGTCCCAAGAACCTTTCAAATGTGGGATCAACTGTCCTGGGTGGCATGCCAGGATAAAATTGCCTGGAGTCAAGCATTTTTCGGGAGGGGAGGACCCTGTAATGTCCCCATTTCCCTCAGCAGGTGGCCTAGGAGGCTTTTCATTCGTCTTAGCCTTGGTCATGCCCAAGGGACTAGTGACGTTGATGGTTATTGGGTATGGTTTGCACCTTCATTTCACTTATATGTTATGTTTTGGATGTTGGACATGTACTTTGATAAGTGACTTAAGTGAAATAAGGTTGTGTGATGCTCCCCTAAGGTACTTTATGTTATATTTTGTCGATGACTTTAGTGATGGGTGAATTATGGTACTTTATGTTTCTAATTCTTGCGTTGGGGGTCACTTAAGGGAACTTTTTGGCATAATGGGGAATAAAGTAACTTAAGTTATTTTATTATTTAAAGATTTTCCCAAGGGGGTGATTAGGGTTCTTTTGGGTTCCTTTGTTGCAATGAAAAGTTTATAAAAGGAAGCGCTTGGGGGAGAAAAGGAAGAACATTCATTCATACACTCACTCTATTTTGATATTGGTGCAACTTGCTGTTTGCACTACTTCTTTGCTTGTGGAGTAAGATCCCACAGGAACCCTAGCTTCGGTGGTGAGAAGATCCATCACCTAGCTAGCAAAACACTTCTTCGGTGGTGAAAGATCCATCCCTAGCTTTGCTATTTTGGAGCTTTATTCAGGTTTTTGGATCAGATCTGGAAAGTAATTAAAAACTCCAGATTTAGAGAAAGAGGACAACTATTCTTCATCAAGGGTTTCAATTTAGATTTGGAATAGCTATTTTGTAGGGTTTTTATCTACTCAGTTCCAGATTTGAGGAACAAGTTTGGAGGGGTTTTTATGGTCCGATTCCGGAGATTTCAGAGCTGGAGATTGTTATCATCATGAAGATGCCCTAGAATTCATTTCCATCATTTTCCCATTGTTATTTTGGAAATTACAGTCAGCTGTATTTTTCTCTCATTTTCTGCCCTAAAATTAAATAAATAAAATCAGATCTGAGAGAAATTATTTCTCTCTTGTTTATTGTTCTACATATTTTTCTGAGTTGTTTGAGGCTTCTGGGTAGTGCTGGAAGTGATTGGTTTGCAAAATACAAAAAATTCTTTATTTCTGCATATTGCTGTCATAAAAATAAGAAAAATCAGAATTCAGTTTGCTGTTATTTTTTTATATATTTTGTGAATGTCAAGTGGTATCCCACAAGGGATATTTCAGAGGTAAAGAGATCATATTGCATTCAAACAATCGGTTAAGTAGTTGGCGAGGACTCTTAGCTAACCATGGGAATTGTCTTCCCCTTGAGATGGAAGGAAAAGCTTGCCAGGTGGTTGAGATACCACGTCAAATTCTTGGTCTTATTCTTAGCTTGAAAAGCAGCAATGTCACTATCCTTAGCCTTGAATATTGATTCATCGTGATATTAAGCTCTGCTATAGGTGGGGGCACTAGTCCCATAGTTAATCATACTAGTTGCTAGAAGCTTGATTGTAGTTACTAATCCTAAGAAAAAGTTCATTAAAAACTTTATATGTGTGAAATATTACTTTGTTTGTAATAGGTTGAAGCAAATTTTGAGAGAAAATATCTTGTAATTGGCAAGACATCTTTGTAAGCATTGTTTTGAATAGAAGCACATTCTCACTAATAGGATCATTAGGTCCTTGTTTAAGCTGTGCAAGTATGAAAATGTGACCTTTTGGCTAATGTTAATTGAAAAATGAGCTAAGAAATTTTTGGCCAAAGAATTGAAACTTCTTAGAAAGAGCTAGTCATCAATGGTAGGGAATAAACCAGTCCAAGGCACAATTCATGAGACTTATAGGAAAGAGGTTTTTCAACAATTTATTGTTTTGTGCAAAGCCAAGATAAGAAGCATAAAATGATTAGATATATTGTGAAGGATCACCCTTGTCATTGAATAATTGAAACCTAGGTGCAATGAAACCAATAAGCTAAGGGTAGTAGAGGACCTCCTAAGCCAATCGATTAAGTAAAATATTTTGAGAAGAATCTATATGGCTTGATTTTTGAGATCCGTGCGATAGTTGTTGAATTTTTACTTGCATATCGTGAATATTTTGTTGAAGGAGTGCATTTTGAGAAAGAAGAGAAGCCACACATGCAGGTCTAATTCAAACTTAGGTGCAATGAAACTAGTAGGCAAAGGGTAGCGGAGGACCCCTTAAGCCAATGGATTATGTAAAGATATCATGAGAAGAATCTGTATGGCTTGATTTTTGAGATCCTTGTGGCAATTTAATTTTTTACATGCATATTGTGAATAATTCGTCGAAGGAGTGCATCTTGAGAAATAAGAGAAGCAACGTGTATTAATTTGCATTCTATTGTTTTGAGAAAGACCACAACCAAAAGATGTAGATTGAGAAACATGTTTAGAAGGGAGTTATAAAAGAAGCATTAAGTTGAGAAGGAATGTTCATAGTAATATGAGTAGTAGGTGGAGGTACAAGAGTAGAAGCCATAATAGTAGTAGCCTTGGTACTTAATGTAGAAGGAGAACTTCTAGTAGGTAAAATAGAAACTTAAAAAGGTCCATTTGCAATGTGCACTTGCTTAGATACCAATTCCTTAGCTAAATTTTTCTTTTGCATTTCCTTAAAGATAAACAATATGTCATTGATTTTCTCAAGATGCTCCTTAACACTTAATCTAAAGTCAGCAAGCATTTTTACTCTTTTTTGATCCACTTCATCATTGTCTATGTTTTGAGATCCACTAACACCATTATCATTCATAACATTGTCATATATAGCATGATCATTAAAAGCATTGGCATCACAAGCATCGACATTCAAAACATGTGTATTTGTAGTAGCATTATCATCATCAATGTAAAGAGTAGGAATGTCAGTAATAGCCACCAAAACACGAGGACCAAGCAAACGATTTTAAACCAAATAATATGCGTACCACTCAATCTAGCACATCGCTCAGTTGATATCTCAGATCACTTTCTTAACTGACATAAGGTTGAAACATAAAGAACATACAAGAAGCTAAGGCCAATAATATCACAATGGGAGAACACAAGCCTAGAGCATCAAGATATGAAAACACATGAAAATCAGGATCCTAGAAGGAAAAGGATATGAAACCCTAAAGATAGGTGATTTAGACTTACATCAATGCTGACAGAGGTGAAAAGTGCTCAAAAAAGAATCAAAAGACAGGAAGAGAATCTGGAAAAATGACTGTGTTCTGCTGCAAATGACCAGAAACAAAACGCCTCAACTGGCATTGGATGCTGATAATGCCTCTATTCCATCGATAATGAAGGTGCAGGTCTGACAGATATGCAATCTTGTGAAGCCCTTCTTCTGCTCCTGCTTGACAAAAACCTCTTTTGGATTGGCAAATAGATGCATACAATTGTCGGAGTGTCTTCTCCTTCGATCCAACCCTAATCCGGCCTCAATGCCTAGCAATCCAACCAAAATGAAAAGAAACTGAAGAGTTAGTGGTCGAGGCCCCTTGAGTTGGGGTTGCTCCACATATCAGGCTTGGAAGTAGGACCCTTGTAGCTCTATGCATGTGTGTGATACATCTCAATGTTTAAGAGAAGCTCAACCTTCTTTCTATATGCTCTAGTAAATGCAATGTCCCTCTTCTGGTATAAGTATGTAGTAGCAAGTCTTCAACAACAACATAGAATAGAATAAGGGCAGAACTTCGATAATGCTTCAGTCTTGACTGCTCTCTATGTGTAGTGGATCCTCGTGATCTGATGTTATATGATCTTAATTTTCTAAAATGACTTAAGAGTGCATGCGTATATATAGGCTCCTTAGTGTAATTTCACGCACAAGCTGACCATAAAAAATAGTGAGGGCTGAACACCAAGACGAGAAATCATGACAAAATGGAACAAATGCTCAGAAATCACATAACCAGAATCAGACACCAATAATGGTCATGACTAACCATTCAATTCTGGTCAGACTTTGCCCATTTTAATCAGGTGCTTCAGAAGTCGTCAAGGTGGATCAAAAGCTCAGGAAACAACAATTAATAAGTCTGCAGAGGTGTATTGAGTGTCCCAAGGCAAATTGAGGATAATTCTGAGGGTGTCCATGAGCAATTGGTGGTGGCAGAAGCTATACAGAATCAACTGTGAGGGGAAATTGTGTTAAAAATAGCTGATGTGCACTAATGGTCCAAATGTATGAAAGCATGATAAAGTCATTAAAGCGTTGCCACCACACGACTTGTACCAAAATTAGGTATCTACATAGACGAAGTTTCCAGCATTTTTTATGTCAATGTCCATGCTTGTTGCAATGAATGCAATAGTTCTTACTTGTCAACGTCACCTTCTTCTCTTTCTTTACACTGACTTGAAGAGTGGTACATGACATGCATCCTTTTGGCTTCTTACACCTGTTCTTCTCTTTGGAGAGTGGTGTGAGCTACTTTTATCCTTCTCAAAGTACTTCAAATGTTTAGTGATGCATTTATCTTTCCAACACATGGCCACACAATGGGTCTTTGTTCCACAAAATGAACATGGATAGCTGTACCAACAAGCATGTGTTATATGGCCCTTCTTCCTACAGTTGGCACAAACAATGGAACACTTGTTCTTTGCATACCTTTATGTTTAATTGCATAACTTTGATGGAGTGGTGATGCTCTACCTTCTCCCTTGGGCTGTTTTCCCTTATTTGAAGACTCTTTCAACTTTGCCTTGATGCTTTTGTTCTTTTTCAAAGACTATCCACTTCTTGGAGTTACCTTGCATCCTTCTCGTTGTCATGGAGTGGTGATGTGCTACCTCCTTCTCCATGGAGCTGCTGCCCCTTTTTTGGAGACTACTTTGGCCCTTTGAGGTGGTGCAATGCTACCTTTCTCTTCATTAGAAACCTAACGTTTTTCAGAAGACTTCAAAAGTTCATTATGTTAGCATATGCAAAGAGAAGAAAGAATACAGAGAAGGCAAACTGCACTACTCAAATGAGTTAGGCAGGTTTAATTTATCATAGGAGGTGGTTACAGTTCGGTTGAACAGTTATCAACCGTATGACAACTACATAATAGTTTTACATGCTATATAAAGCGTTATATTTTAACACCCTCTTTTAATGACTAAACCGGAAACAATGCCAAGTTTGTCTCGAAATTTTACAAATTTCCTAAAGCCCATATGTTTAGTCATTACATCTACAGATTGTGTAGTAGGTTGTGCTTCAAAATCAACAATCCATGGTTGTGTTGCGGTTGTCGAATGGAGAAGAACCGTAAAACAAAAAATTGGTCCCATGAACAAAGAATATGGTAAGTGGTCCACTAGTTCTTTGTTACATGATTCATTGATCAGTGATGAATCACCAATGGCTGAGAGTGTCAACCCCATCTGTAGAGCGCTGAAATCAGAACCTCAGAGAGGTGGATTGAAAAATCTATTCCAGGCTTGTGTAGCCTGCTGAAATCTGTACAAAGACTCAATTATCCTGCAGTCGAAGTCACCTCGATCACGTCCTTGCACCACCATGTAGTGCTCATCCAACTTTTCAATAAGAGAAATGTGACCATCTGTGCAGGAGTTAGAACCAACTCCGCAATAGTAGGAGAAATAACCATCTCCGTCTCAACAGGAGAAATAACCATCTCCGTCTCAACAGGAGAAATAACCATCTCCATCTCATCAGTCGGAGAAATAACCATCTCCATCACAACAATGGTAGGAGTGAGAACTAACTCCTCCGTCTTATCTATTTGCTAATCTATCTCCCTCTGTTGGGAAAGATCGTTCACAACACAATGAGCAAACTGGTCATGCTCTACTGTCCTTCGAGCAAGTACCTCTGAGTGAGTGGCTGGGCATGCCATCTCACCATGCACCGTCAGTGCATCTGGAATAGTGGAGTCTCCATCCACAACCAATTGAGGAAATCCATTCTCCCAAGGCATGTCCGCCTCTCATACATCTGGTATAGTGGATATTCCCTCCACAATAGATGCATGTAGGTTGACTGTATTCAAAGTCAACAGATCTGTGAGGAATGGCTTCCTCCCAAGGCACTGCAACCTCCTGCACATCTTGAATGGTGGAGCTGTCCTCCACACGTGTGTTCATGTTGATCGCAGCCGGATCAACAAGCCGATACTGACCACCTTCCCTAAGGGCAATTATCCATCTCTGTTTCACATCAGAGACAACACACTTATTCCCATAGAAATCCACAAAAATATAGGGGTTTTCAGTCAATTGACAAATAGATAGAGAAGATAATTTTGTAAAGAAGGTACATATCTAACATTTCGTACCAACAATTTATGAGCAGTATTCAATACAATGCATATATCTCCTATCCCTTCTATTGCAAGTGATTCTCCATTAGCTAGCACTATTGATTCAAAATAGATATTTGCAGTAAATGAAACTTACCAATCCCTGCGACATGAAAACTGTGCAGACGCACTCGAGTCAATGATCCAACAATTGGTACTACTGTTATGCGAGCATGATGTCGTAAGACAATAAAGAGCATGCCTGTCATCCGAATCCCGTTCTTCTGCAATTGCTGCTACATGTCCCTCATCACATGGTTTCTTGTTTTGTTGCGAAAGATCATACTTCCGCTTCCGGCAATCCTTCTTGAGGTGCCCAACCTTATGACAATAATAACATGTGACCTAATACCGAGTGGGAGACTCACCAGACTGACGTTTACACTTTCTCTTTGACAGAGTGACAAGAGCACTCTCTGAATGGTCACAATTAGATTCTACCTAAAGTTGTCTCCGCTCCTTTTGCAATAGGTAGGAACTCACTTTGTCAAACGTGAGTGTTTGACTTTCAGCCATTAAATGGAGTTCCTCCACAAATGACTCATACAACGAAGGTACGTTGTTCAGAACCAAAGCCACCATATCATCGTCGTCCACCTTTTTGTTGATGTAAGATAACTGGTCTCGGAGATCTTTCATCCGAAGTAGGTGCTCAGACAATGATCCACCTTGTAACTTCACGGAAAAGAGCATATTCTTTAGGTATAAAACCCGACTCTTTTTTGACGTCTGATATTTATCCCTCAGACTAGTCCACAATGTGCTTGCTACAGTAGCATTCCGCACTTCCGGTATCATATCATCCGACATTGACAACTTGAGGAGCAATAACGCTTCCTTATGATGTTTGTCATAATCCGTGAAGTTCGTCGTTGGTCGACTTTCACTACCCAAGATTATTTTATCACAATCAAGAAACTCCACAAGCGTTAAAATCTTATTACTCCATACACTGAAATTAGTGTCCTTTAATTTTTGTGTCTCCGACAAAGTCAAGTTTTTAATATGTGCCATTTTATTATTCCAAAGTAACGGAAATAATAAAATAAAATTTTGCCCCACACTTAATAAAATAAAACTTTTTCCAGCAAATATATTTTTGGCCCCTCACCAATAAAACAATATAATTTTTTTCTAGAAAATATGAAAATAAAGTATTTGCCCACTTAATAAAAAGTGTGCCCACTTAATAAAACAATTATTACTTATTCCACCAAGTAATATTAAATTAAAGCACCTTCAAACTGCCCTCGAACCATATTTGCATTAATAAATATTATTAATGTGAGAATACCTTTGTAGATGAAATAAAACAAATATGATGCCCTCGAACTTTTTCTGCTCTAACGACTCAGCATTCGATTGTGGATTTGCACGATTTTTTTGCTCTTGTTTTGTCTTCTGCAGCAATCTACTACTCAGACTTTTCCTCACGAACTGCCCTCCATGATTTCTCCTCCACATGATTTGCGACTCGGTAGCCATGACTGGGTATTTGCAGTAGCCATGTTTTTCTTTGTCTTCTAGCGACTGGATCTGCCACGAATGCCTTCGTTTTTCTCTGCAAACAGTCTGCTGCCCACAAATGGAGGGATTTCTTCCTTCTCTGTCCTAGCGTCTGGTATTTTTCTCAAATACCTTCATGTTTTGCCAAATTCGTGCCTCTTGAAGGCTTCCTTGAACTGCAACCTTGGACGCTCTGATACCAATGTTAGCATATGCAAAGAGAAAAAAGAATATAGAGAAGGCAAACTGCACTCCTCAAATGAGTCAGTCAGGTCCAATTTATTATAGGAGGTGGTTACAGTTCGGTTGAACGGTTATCAACCGTATCACAACTACATAACAGTTTTACATGCTATATAAAGCATTATATTTTAACACATTAGATTTCACATAAAAAATGATGCCATAACCTTTTTTAGGCTGATTTTGGCAAGCTAGTGGCTTCGGCTCTTTGTCTTTGCAAAATAGGCTTGCTTCAGCAGTTTTGTGGTGTTCTCCAACTTCTTTGTCATCAACATATCCCAAATCTGCAACAACTTAATTTCAATTCCCTTAGTATGCTTCTCAAAACTACTAGAGGATCATTCAATGCTTTATTGGAAGAACGAGCATACGGTGATGTGCCTGCTATGCATACATCAGTCATGGTTTGAACTTTGTGCATTCTTTGGTAGAGTTTGGTATCCTGTTCACGGTAGACTCTTCTCTCCATTTCACTCCACCATCTTCTTGGAAATATGCCAACATCTCTTTGTTTGCATGCAACTCTTGTTGTAGCTCTTCTGTGATACCCATGACTCACGAGGAAGTCTTCTTGGCTTGTCAATCTAACTTGCAACTCTTGATTCTCATCTCCAAGTGCTGCAACATCTTTCTTAATTCTTTATTTTCTATATGGATTTGCTGCTTTATTTCTTCAAGCTCTTGAAGCCTTTCCCGTGGTTGGACCATGCAATCCAATTTTCTGCTTTTCCTTATGAATGCTTAAATGTGGAAGCAAATACGCACAAACTGAAATGTGTTCGCAAACACTTTCAAAGCACATGAATAACCTGCTCTGATAGCATCTGATCTGTAATCAGCATAGATATTCCATAGCACAATTTATCAAACAGATTAATCACGGATATGCTGGCTTCCTTGGGAAGGTGGATCAGTTCCAAAGTCTCAGAAGAGTTGATAGAAGTTCTTTCCTGGTCGACTCTGTCGTACGACCATTTGTTCATATGTGACAAGAGCGAACTGGACAGGTAGTCTTAGTATGTGGATGCTACAAGGAAAGGAATCTCGGGTTTACTCCAAAACATTGGAAAAGTTTGAGAAAGCTGCTCGTACAGGCATGAGGGAATGTTAAACTTAAAAGGAGATGACGAGGATCAAATTCTTGGGTGTGAGGAAGAAATGAAATGGGTACCAGACGTGAAAAAATCGAATAAGCGTGGGCAGAAAATCGGAGCCTGTCCAGTGCACAAGAGTTATGAATATAAGGAATACATGTTGTGCTAGCTAAAGCATAATTGACTACAGCGAACCCGGTTTTATGAGGGAAAGATGCATATTTGTCAAGACAAAATAAGGTTGTAATAGGTGCCCAAGCCAAATCATGTACTCACCGACCTTTAATTGATGTCTCTGATAGGTTGCAGTGGGGGCCCAAACCACCCATAGACATTGCTTATGGTGGAACATTTTCAACATCATGTTCACAGACTTTGGTTGGTAATTAGCAATGCTTGTGGGAAGATCTTATCATTGCTTCTGAAGCAAATTGATTGCTTTTAAATTAAATTATTTATAATCTAATAATCACTATTGTTGGTAAATAGTTTTTTGAAAGGGACTTGCCCTTGTAGTACAGAAGAAGGCCTAAAAGCCGGAACGATTAGCAGAGCACAAAAGTTACAGCAAAGAACAACGAAGCCCAGAAACAGCTACACAAACGAGACTTAATTCTGCCAAGAAGCAGTAATAAAAACAATAAGGTCCAGCAAAAGTAGTCGGGACTACTTCTTGGCCGCTTGATCAATACTCGTCTTTACTCTTTTCCAAGCATGATACATGCCCAACGTGGTCATATGAGCAGCATCCGTCTTATCGAGCTTCTCTCTGGTTCTTTTGCTCTCTTTCTCATTTCCCCAAAGTGTAGCCGGGACACCGCTAAGTTGTGAAACACTTCTTGCATGACCTTCGATGAACTCCTCGATGGCCCTGAAGGCTGCAATATTATACTCATGCCTAGTCTTCATCTTCCCTAGGCGGGAGTCTAAGGAGGTCAGTTTTTTGTATATGTCATCAATCTGGCTATTGCCAATGCTCCCTTCCCCCTCAATGCTTTTTTTACCTTTTTGCTTAGCAAGGTTTTTGACCTCATCCTTCAGCAATTTAAGCTCAGCCTCTAAGGCCTCCAATCTCATAGAAGGGTTATCCGTTGGTGCCGCCTGGGGACTGGCACTACTAATGTTCAGCAGATCACGAGCAATGTCCTCCAAAGGTTCATCCCCCTCAGCAGTAGACTCAAGGTTGAGTCTCCTAGAAGCCCTGGTGACACGTTTAGAGGTAGAGACAGGGTGGGGTGGCAGGGGCAGCAACAGGAGGAAAAGAAGGAGAAGCATAGCTGGGGTAAGCATTTCTATTCTATTTTTTGTCTGTTTATGTCATTGTTAACCATGCTAGTAGTTAGAAACGATTTTGCAACATTCTGAAATATTTTTGACATGACTCGAACTCTTGTTGGATTTTCACATTTTTTAATTGCAATGCAACAGGGGTATCTTGCCAGCGGTTGATATCTTTCAGGATCATGTTTTAGCTGGGGTAAGCATTTCTATTCTATTTTTTGTCTGTTTATGTCATTGTTAACCATGCTAATTAATTGCATGTAAGCTTTCTAATACAATATTTGCATTTTTGCATTTCACAGATATTTTACCTTGTTGGATTTGGCTTATTTTGTTTAGAAGCGCTACTGAGTATGTGGGTCCTTCAGGTAAGATCAAGATTGCACTTTCATGGTGTATCATTTCGTGTAACATGCCATGAGAACCTGTCAAACTGTAGTGCAATACATTTAAATTTTAATTGTAAATGCAATCTATACATTCTGGCAATTTGGATTTCTTAAAAAAATGTGTTTTTTACTTCTTTCCACTCGTGCAAGTTCCAAGTCCACAATATGTATCTGTTCCTGCATTTTATACTGTCTTTGTCCACTGCCATAAAATATTAAATTGTTAATAGCAAGACTTAATATACGGAGGAGATGGAGTATCATGCCTACATTATTGCCTTTATTTCACGAGTATATATTTAATGGCAAGACTTAATACACAGAGGAGATGAGTATCATATTTACATTATTGCCTTTATTTCACAAGTCTATTTGTTGAACTTAGTTTTTTTTTTGGTTCTGCAGCGAGTCTATATGTACTTCAGAGGATCAGGGCAAGCAGCAGAGATGAAGCGTGAAGCTGCAAGAGGTGCTATGAGGGCTGCTCTCTAAATGTTAGTCATTAATAATACCCATACCCCTTTTTAGGACATCCCGACACTGTGTTCAGATGAGGAGTTCTTGATTGTGGTTGTATAATCATTTATAAATATAATCACTCAAAAATACTGTTTCAAAATATCATTTAGCTATAGATGAAAGTAGGTGATTTAAAATTCAAGTCTTTTGCTTCATACAGCAGAGGATATTCTTTGTGATATTTGGGAATAGTTCTCCCTATTGGTGTTAAGGGTATGCATCCTGTTGTTCAAGGCAGTTTTATGTAGGGTCTAGACTCTGATTGATACATTCTCTTTGTCCTGGCACATTCCACACGATTTTGAGCTGTCTGATTCTTGAGTGTTTCAATTTTCTTCAGTTTATATCTTTATCCCACTTGTTACAGGATTGAGTCTATTGACGCAGGAAGGTTCCATGTATGATCTTCTACGTAAAGAGAAGATGCCTGCTACGATATTTTAACGGCCAGGAGTGTTTGTTGTGTGGAGAGGGAGGGAGTGATGTTTTGCCTGCAAGAGTGTAGGGGCATTTGTATGAATTTCAATGGTTTCTAGAAATACTAGAAGAAATATATGGAAGTAAATTATTGATCTACAAGTGTAGGCAATTATTTTATATTTAATTTAGTTGACATAAAATATCCATAATTAATGGTGTACTCTTTTTTGGTTGATATTTGTCATATGGAACCCCTTTAAACAATGGCTATTAAAAGAGAATGAAGTAGGTCCCATTAATTAGGAGTATTTTTATATCAAGTGTGTTGGTCCAAAATTCTGTAATAGTCATTTGAATGAATGAAACCATTGTGTATATGGCATTTTTCATCTCACAAAATCAATACTTGGCTATATCATTGTGTGTCCAATTCCCTTTGGTCATGCACTTATTCATATACTCTGCTTGTCTTTGAATATATCATTGTTTGTTCTTGGGCAAATGTTTTCCACATGCATTAGATTAATTGTCACCTTGTACGATGGTTTAGTATCTTCAAGATTTTGTAATTTAGGTAGCATGAACTAATGCTCCTCTTCCTATAGACTATTGTGTTTTCTTATTATTCCTTGGTTTTATATGTTTTATTTGCTGAGAATCTTCAAGCTTTTGTAATTTAGGTAGCATGAACTAATGCTCCTCTTCATACAAACTCTTGTGCTCTATGAAATAGATCTTGGAGCTGACAAAGGATCATGTGGAAAAGCATTTTGCTCATTATTCCTAGGTTTTATATGTTTTTTGAGGTTTTATGGAAGAACTTTTGTTTTTGTTTCAAGCAATGTGTGTAAATAGATCTCGAGGGAATGTTTGTAGGTAAGAATGATCCTCTACAATTGGGATGAAGTAGAAGACCATACTAGAGTCCACACTCATAAGAGTTGGTCTACAAAGTGTTACGAGGCTGCAACTAATGGGCATAAATACAACTGTTGTAATGAGGCTATAAGGGGAATTTAACGAGGATATTGATATAGGACTTTACTAGGGGTGGCCTTTAGGACAAACCAAGAGTTAATGATATTAAGATGCCATTTGAGGGTAAACAATAAGCAAAGAGCTATGTAATCTGTTAGTGGGAAAAGTGGTCTCTAGGCCAAAACACTAGTCATAATAAAAACAACAACAACATAATAGATAAATATGTGCCACACTAGCATGTCTAGTACTTAATACACTTGAACAATTATCAACCAAAGAAAAGGAAGAGCATAGGGATATATATATATTTACTATGGTGATGTGCACCATTGGGGTCTAGGACCTTGCGCAAAAGGATTGACACATTAAGAGATCAGTAATGTAATGTAGATGCACAAAAGAGACTAAACGCATTAGTTTACCAATAGATTAGGATATAGATGTTTGATATGCATACATATTTCTTCTATATAATATGCATAATAGAGAGTAGAAATGTGTATGATGAACCGCTAATGTTAAGAGTGCAAGATCTTGTTATCAAACGAGAATATTTTCTTGTTGATTTGTATTGATTGATATAAGAATCATGTGTTTGAAATTAGATACTTAGGGCATGCTAACTATCTCCTATTTGGTCTCTGCGTGATCTGAGTTTGTGAATTGCAAAAACTCGCAGCGGCTAGTCAATATCTCACTACCACATGGCACATCGGGTGGCACACTTCATACCAACGCCATGTTTGAGCATCTTACCTACATCTCACATGTTAGATCACTATTGTCATTTGACCAGGAAAGATGAAACAATTTTGTAATTGTCTCCCCTATGATTGTTATTAATTGTAACTGCTATATTAACACCTCTGTGTGTGTGTGTGTGTGTGTGTGTGTGTGTGTGTGTGTTACACACAACCACCCCCTCCCCCCTCGCTTCCTCTCGTGCACCCCCTCCACACACACACACAATCTAGTTGGCCCCCATATATATGGAGGGCCAACAACACACACCCACACCCACATCATGTTGTAGCAGATCACGATCGCTCTGTGACCGTGAAAGATGAAGCAACTTCGTAACAATCTCCCATATAGTTAGTTGTAAATGCAATATTATAATCTCTCCCTCTCTCTGAGAGAGAGAGAGAATTGTATATATATGTGTGCCCTCTATATATATGGGGATCAACTAGATATATATATATTTAGCTGGTTCCCATATATATATATATATAGAAGGTGTGGATGCATACACATATATAGTCCAGTTGGTATAAAGAGGGCAATGTTATACACGCGCGCGCGCACACACACACACACATACATACATACATACATGCATGGTGTGAGTGGGAGATGGTTACAAAGTTGCTTCATCTTTTTTGGTTGACTGACACTTGTGATCTAACATGCGACATGTTGGTAAGATGCTTAGACGTGGGGCTGGCATGAAGTGTGCCATGTGGTAGTGAGATGTTGACTATTGGATGCGGGGTTTTAAATGCTTGCATAAATCTAGGCAAAACTTGGGATGTGAAGAAGCAAGGTGCACACCTATGTCACCATAATAATGTGATGGTAGAAGCTTCATGATCTCCATGATATGATCTGTAGTTGTAGTCTGACAGCTTCTAGGTTTCTCTATATGCTCATCCCCAAACCTATGGCTCCGAGGCCTCTCTCTATGCCCTGAAACTCGGTCACCCTGTTCCCCTGTGGTGACTCTGCTTTGGTTGACTCTGCATGGGAATTCTCTCCTTCATGTTCCTATCTGGGTCGAGGAGATACATGACCCTCAATGGAAGGGACTCTATCATGTTTGGTTGCATGTCCTACTGATCCTCCACGTAGAGCGGCATTAACATCCTGAAGAGTATGCAAAATCTGGGGTAGGATGACTGCTACAACATGATCTGGTGGTGGTATGCCTGGGTCTATGTGAAAAGGCTCCTCATCTTTTTTGCGTCTCCTGCACAGAGCAAGACGAGAGTTAGTTCATCTTTCTAAGTTTCATTCAGTTTCCATGTTTACTAGAATATGTAATTTTTAAGCTAAGTTGTTTTCTAGATTTAAAAGTGTGCTAGGTTTAAGGTTCATGTCTCAAGTTTTCTAGTGTGCCCAATGGCCTAAGCTTTTGAACCACTACTCTGATACCGAGTGCGATGCCCGCTAAAACAACCCACTTGAGAGCCAAAAACAACCTAGGATTAGTTAGGAAAAATTACGGAATAATTTTTTTGGTTTAAAAGAGTCTACAACCAAGTCACAAGGCAACAACCGTCACTAACAAGTTCCAAAATAATTCTAATTCACTAGAACATACTTTTCCTTTATTAATAATTATTAGAGGTCATAATGTCTAGAATTTAGAGTTAGAAGGTACAATAAGGTTTAGAGGGTAATTCCGCACCATACCCACTCTCTAACATGCTTAAAAGTTCCAACTTGATTTTTTTCAAACTTAATGCATTCAATTTTTTTCTAAATTATTCCCATTGGATAGGAAATTTCCTCAGCTTTCCATTGATATAAAGAAGTCCTAACTCATATTTTCCAAGTTATGGGCCGGTGGGCCTTGGGATGAAAATTTTTCCCAAGAGCGGGCTTGCGGGCCTAGGGGTAAAATTTTTGCCCAAGGGCGGGTCGGCGGGTTGCGGGAAGACTTTTGAAAAGTTTCTCGCGCGGGGCGAAAAACTAACTTTGCGCTCGCGCCCTCACGAGTCCGCCAGGGACACGTGGCGCCTTCTAAGCCAACGCGGGTAAAACGGATTGGCGAGTAGAAATAAGGTTTTGCGCCCCGAAGGTAAAAAGGGATAAATTCACCTGCGCCTATGTCGACGCCTTGTGATGCCACGTGGCAACGTTTGATTGGCTGCGGGTCTGCAGGGAAAACTTGGGAAATTTTCTTAAAAAAATTTTGAAGCTCAAAGGGAAAAAGGGGGCCGCTCCTCTGCCGACGCCTTGTTGTGCCATGTGGCAACATCTGATTGGATGTGGGCCGGCGGAGAAATTCTGGGAGTGCTAAGTTTAAAAGAGATCCGCCCCTCCGCTGACACCTTATGGTGCCACATGGCATCCTCTGATTGGTTGCGGTCTTGCGGGGGTGGCGAGGAAAAATTGGAAAAATTTTCCCATAAATTTTTTAAAGCTTCAAGGGAAAAATTCAGGTCCACAGGCCCGCCAGGGAAATTTTTCTTAAATTTTGTTTTTGACACCAAGTGAAGAAAAACTTTAGAAGGCCATAACTTTTCATAGAGAGCTCGGTTTTGGGAAAACGAGGACTTTCTGGAAAGCTCTCGACGTCCTCTTTGCACAGAGTTCATTAGTTTTAAATTTTGATAGAGTTGAAGGGGTCAATTTAACGAAAATGATCTGCTAGCTTTTATAGTTCGAATTGGTAAATTTTAATTTATAAATTTTTGTTCAATTTGTTCTTGTTCCTCTCTCAACATGTCAAATAGACATGGAGAATTGTTCTTAGGTGGATTTAGGTTAATTTTGTGAGGTAGGTTTATTTGATAGAGTCCCAATTCGAAATTTTACAATTTTGACAGCAAAACGATAGTGAAAGTTTTGAACTCGGTTTTGCCAGGTTTTGAAAGATTTCTTTAAAGTATTTTTGTCTAGTTGGATTCGTTTAGGGAAAACTACTTCATTTTAATTGTTTAATCTATAATTTCATTGTTGCAGGTCTGAACTGCACATTTTAGGTAAAGTAATTGCCATTTTGAAAATACATAGCATAGATCAAATTTAAAAGGGTTTAATTGCCATTTTCTTCTTCCAAGTATAATAATGTACTCCAATTCAAATCTAATACATTTAGTTGATTCAATTCCAACCATTCAAAAAGAAAAACAAAATACAATTTTGATTTTCAACTTTACATATTTCAAAAGACAGAGTTTTGCATTTTCCTTCATACGCATTTACTTCTTTCAAACTGAGATTTCAATTCACATTTAGATGTTCAATCTTAAAACAACAACGCAAATTGAGAAGGTAATGCAATCCTATATTGATTCCAAAATACAACTTTACAACCTTTCTTTTATTCTTCGAGTTCAGCATACATAATACAATTCTTTCACATTCTTTTAAAGACTGGAAACAAAGTTAATTTCTTTCACATTTCACTTCACAATTTTCATAAACAATACCGCATCTTTCTATTACAAAACATTTACAAGTTCCTCCACTGCAAGTGGGAAAGGTTACAATAACTTTATCTCAGCAAGGGATTGTCAAACTATCTTTTTCTTAACTCCATAACAACAAGTGCATATATCTCATTCTCCCACGTTGTAATCACAACAAGAGTAGGGGAAAGGAAATGCTCTCCACCCAACCAAGACATCCAATGAAGAGGAGAAGCCATCCTTCTTCATTGACCCCTAAGCCCAAACCACAATGCAATAAAAGATGTGATCCAACTCATGGCAACAACGAGCTTCCACAAAACATGCAAGCAACACTTTCACAATAAAACACAGTTCCAAAAACTGAATGTAGTTTACAACTACATTAAAACATGAAAAACAATACTAAGGCTTCATTAAGCAACTCAAAGGAGCAAAAAACTATGGGGGATGCTTCTTATGCCTCCCAAAAGGGGAAATGAGTATCACCACCTGAATTACAAACCACCAAAATATAGTATATCACAGCCCTGTCATTCCTTATGCCTCCCCAAAGTACCCCTTATTCCTCGCATTTCCTTATGCCTCTTCAACCTCTTATGGCACCCCATAACGAGTAAAGAAATGCAAGTTATTTCTTTGCAAGGTGGAACCCAAACCCCAACTCCCTCCACACTTATACCTCCCTAAAACACACTTGTGCCTCCCACAAATTAAATCCCATAGTCTTCTCCTACACCATTCCTAAGCCATCTACCCAACAACCCACAACATACCAAAACATTCATACATTAACATTTACATGCATACAAGAAGAGCATTTCAAGAGCCAAGTTCCTACCTCTCCATGATGGAGTTTCCCAAGTTCCAAATAACAGTTGTTTCCAAGCAAACAATCCAAAAATCAAACAAGCACAAGTATTCCACAATCTTCCAACTGCTCCAAAAGCAAGAGCTCCTAAGAACAACAAAAAATTCACCCAAGAAGCAAGTCTGCAAAGTGAAGCAACCCCAAATAAGGCAAACAAATCAAATTTTATAGAACAGGGAAGGGAATAGGTCGAGGTGGATCCATGTAGGATGCTACATCACACATCCTCAACTCCAACACAATGAGTGAGACATTGCGAGGTGTTATAGAAATTGTGATTTTAGTTGTCGCGAGACTACAATAGTTGTGAGTATCATATTATAAAGTATGCGAGATTGTAGAAATTGAGTGTTGTACATTGCTTCCGCAGAGTTACAAAAGTTGTGAGAAATACAAAGTTGGAGTGTAGCGTGTGTGGGATTGTGTTGAGCAATGAACAAATGTGTTGTGGGACTTCACAAATGGTTCAAAGTGTAGGGTAAGTTGTGGAACGATGTGGAGTTGCACTGTAGGCTGTAAAGGATTGTGCTAATATTGCAAGATATCACGGGGCTATGGTGTGCCATGAGATACCATAATGTTGAGAGGCACAAGACTTTGAAGAAGAGTGAGGATGCTTGTGTGGTTGCGAGATTACACATATCATTTTTTTTAAGAAGCAGTGGTCTCCATTGCATCTTCGGTTGGTTGTGGAAACTGAATTAAAAATTGTCGATGGTTGTACAACTTAGCTTGATCTGCACATTTCCTGACCTTGATCACTTAGAATAATTGATGTGTGCCTTGGTGGGTGTGAGTGTAAGTTACATCAATGGTTTGATACTTCTCTGTGGGTCACAATTGTTTGGTGTTCTAGGTGGCTCAAGAAGTGGGGGGATGTAAGGCTTAAGGAGCTCCACATTGAACACTTGGTGCATGCCCAAGTATTGAGGGAGATCATAAATGGATATGTTCTAATTAGTTGCGTAGAGAATGGTGTAAGGACCATAATGTATAGGCCTTATGTTTTGGCTTGTACCCTTGAAGTGAAGCATTACTTTTAAAGGTGTAACCAGAATTTATTACCAACTCAAAATGTATGAGATGTAAGATGCGTGTCATGGCACTCTTTGTACTTCTGTAGTGGACCTAAGAGCATCTGTTGAACTTGCTCATGAACAAATCACATATTCCGTAGAAAAATTGCACTTTGTTCGCTTGCTATTTATGTGTGCGTGACTCAATGTCTAGATGCATTGCAGGGTGGAACCTAAAACATGTATGAAATGGATTTTACATGTATTATAGTGAATAATTCTATCATAGGCATGTTCAATGTAAAGCAAATTATCATCCTAGTGTGAGCATGTGCATTGTTGTAATACATAAAAGATGAGCAATGTGTTTGACAACTTCTATTTTTCCATTTTCTTGAGGATGAACTGCATTTCATTGATACAACTATGTACTTATCAGTTCCCACAATGCTTACCAGATTTGACCCATAAAACTAGTATTATGGTCATATATGATGGATGTTGGGAGTTCAAAATGCACTCAACATTGTTGAAAAAAACATGAGTAATGCAAATTGTGTTGGTGCCTTTATTGCGATCAATCATGATAGCCATCTTCGAAAACCTATCCACTACAAGAAACTTGATGTTGCATTGAAGCTTTGTAATAGGTAGCCCAATCATGAAATCTATGTTGGATTTCCATGGTTTGGATGGAATCTACAGAGCTGTGTAAATTCCTAGCTTCTTATTCGAGGGATTTACAATGCAACAAATGAATGTGAGACTTAATATGGCACTCCATGTATATGCGCATGCGTGACTGTGATGTGGCAAGTGTAACATTGAAATGTTCTAATGTCTTGGCTAGTGCACCTCCCAAATGAGTTTGGGGAGGTATGCCATCATGTATACAAATATGCCTAAGATTGTAGAGAAGTTTTTCAGACAAGTAGAACACCCAAACACGTTCACCTTGCAAAAGAGTAGTGTAGGCGTTTGTGTAGGTCTTGTTAGTTGAGTAAAGGGATACCTAGTACGCAAAGTTGTGGCCGCATATGTTTAACATTGTGATGAGTTTGTGTATTGGTGGTCGATTGAGGCAACTTGCGGCCTTGTTAGCCTTTATCTTCTTGTGCTTTATGATAAGATGAAAGTGCTCCAAGAAATTTATTCACATTACATGGCACATATACTCTAGCTTGCTTAGAGTTTGCGAGAATTGAAGTGGCCTACGATCAAAGTGAATGACCGTCTCCTTACCTAGGATGTAGTACCGCCATTGCTTGACTATTTGCACAATAATGTATAATACTTTAACAAAGGTGGAGTGTTGTTGAACTGCGTTGCTAAATGTTTTTTAGTGGTAGGTGTCTAGATGTAAATGTTACATGAGTATTGTGCTGAGGGCAATAAGATCCATCAATGTTATTAAGTTCAAAGGCATGTGTAATGGTGGGCATAATGATTGTGTTGCATGAAGTGGTGTTTGAGAACCTCAAAAGCAAGCTATTGTGTGGGTGTCCAATGATTGGTCTGCATGATCTAACTAAAAGGCTATCCAACATAATAGAACTTGAGAATAAACATGTAGTAAAATTGGTGGGAAGAAGAAAACTCCTCAATTCTGTGAGGTTGTGTAGAGTAGGCCAATCTTGGATCACCTTGATCTTCTTAGGGTCTACATAAACAATGTTGCGGTCAACGATATATCCTAGGTGTTAGATGTTTGTAATGCCGAATGTACACTTGGCTAAGTTGGATTGCAACTTGTGCTTGCATAGTGTCTAGGATGTGCATGACATGCTTCTCCAAAGTCTTGTTGTAAATGAGGATGTCGTCCAAGTAATGGTAGTGGAGGAGTTGAGAAACAACCTAAGTATGCCATCCATTAAGTGCATGAATGTTGTAGGTGTATTGGTCAAGTCCAAAGACAACCAACCATTCATACAATCCCTCACCTGACTTGAATGTTGTCTACCATACATCCTTCAGAGGGATTGCAACTTGGTGGTTACCCGACTTCAAGTAAATCTTGGTGACATATTGATTGCCTTGAAGTTGGTCTAAGAGGTCATTAATGCATGGTAGTAGATACCAATTCTTCAGTATGAGTTTTTTTTAGTACATGATAGTTTATGCAAAGGCACCATGCCCATGTTTATTAGGAGCAAGAAAAATCAGAATCCCATGAGAAGAGCTAGGTTTGATCTTGCCTTGATCTATAAGCTTTTGCATTTGACACCAACATTCATCGTTCTACCAAATTTACCTCCTTTACATGGGGCTACTTGGAATAGGGGATCTAGGAATCAAATCAATGTGGTGCTTTATTGCACAATGCGTAGGTAGGCATTTTGGTTTTGCGAAGACTTTACCATGTTGTTGCCGCGAAGATGATTGTGCAATACATCTTACTAATAATTTCTCTCTCTCATGCAGATGCTTCAACGTAAATCATGAGGAGCATGAAAGTTTTCATGCACATGATGAGTTTGTGTTCCTGTGTTCTTGTTCACATAAGGTTTGGTGGTAATATTTTGCTAACCAACTTAGTTTTATCTTAGTTCACTCTAGATCAAGGGTTACACTTGAATTGGCTCAAGTTGTTAGTTGTGAGATATTTGTGAGATTTGTTATGCACGTAAGATATTATCTGCTAATGCATATTATCTGCTAGTGCATAATTAGTCTTCTCTATATATACCAAGGTGATTATTGTATTTTATAACGCACATAGGTTTTGCTAACCGACTTAGTTTTATCTTGGTTCACTCTAGATCAAGGGTTACACTTGAATTAGCTCAAGTTGTCAATTGTGGGATATTTGTGAGATTTGTTGTGCACGTAAGATATTATCTGCTAGTGCATAATTAGTCTTATCTATATATACTAAGGTGACTATGGTATTTTATAACACACATGGATTAGATGGACTTAGTTTGGTGTGCAAAATAAACAATTGGGTGTATTTATTAAGGTGTAGACTTTCTAATAATGTAATAAGTGGGGTATTTTTTTTGGTAAAATATCTTGTGACGTTCCCATTTGAAAGGTCATTGTCCCTTGACCCTACTTAGGGCTACCACCCCTAGTCTCCCACTCCCCAATCTCTTCTTGAGTCTTTGTGTGGGAACTTTTCTACTCGAAGGCACTTCTTCACATGAGCTCATGTTGTCGAAGATTGGAGAGTTAGGCTCGGTTTGACAAGTAGTTAGACCCCCTCAGAGATCAATTATATTTGTGCTCTTTTATGCCTTTTACAATGGATTCCATTTATGAATATAATAAGAAACATATGAAGCAAAAATATTTCCCATGCTCCGTCATTCTCAACAAGGATGCCCTAATTAGCTCCCTACAGAGTTAACTTACATATTAAAAACATCCTATTGACCAATTAGACCTACTTTTCCCTACTCCTAGTCCACCTACAATCACTGCTCCTACACTAAATGACCTTGATTTGTCAGTATATGGGCATATTCATGTATTTGTTACTCTTGTTGATGCACCTTTTGCTTTCATTCCTATCATTCCTATTGCAACACATTCTTCTCGTCCCACTGTAACTCCACCTACTTATATGTATGGTTCCTTTGAGAATCATAATATTGCTTTAGGTTCTCGCATGCTCCATTCCATGGGTTTTCTTGGCATAAGTATTGGCAAACACTCATAGGGTATCACTTCTCCTATCCAATTTGTTCATTGGGATACCTGCCACAACATTTGTTATGAAGCAAGTATTTCATCTTCAGGACCACTTGAAGAAAAAGATCCATTTTTTGTTCACTTTACTCTTCATGGGAATATGAAGCAACACATGAGTTATGTTACACCTTCACCCAAACATGACAACCCTAGAATTATAATTGTTAGGCATGATCAAACTGTCACACATTTAGATGTTTCCTTGCATGCACTAGTTATGCACACGATACCCAATCATTTGTAGTTGCACCGAGTATATTGAGCCATGAAGGTTGTTTTTGTTTAATCTAGTATATCCTCATACACGTGTGCTCCATTTTTAATGGTTTTTCTCTACTTAAGTTGTACGAATCTCCCATCACCAGTAGTGCCATCCTTTTGAGACATTTTTTATCTATGTATTTGGCACTTCTTTGACACATTGATAGTCCTTTTTTCATAAGGAGATGTTTTGGTGCATATATTGTTAGCTTACTTGTGTTTGAGTAGTAGGATTTCTCCACTCATAGATTTTTTGCGTCATTCCACCCAATTTGCAATATGGGGGTATGTTGCAGATCCAACTTCTTCGAGTGTTATGCTCTTTTCTAACCTTTGAGATATGCCTACTTCATATAGTTGATCAAATTAAGTTTGTTGAACTCTTGCACGATCAACATTGTTGACAATCTCCTTGAATGGAGCTATTATGGTGAATATAGTGTCAATTGTTTTATTTTCAATGATTGGACAGTGGATCCAAACCACTAATGCATGATTGAGTTCTTTAAGTGACTTTCCATCTACCAAACATCTTCTTTAGCACTATGTTTGAGTTTTGAGTAGGCTATTTCTTGGGATGCCTTGCAATATATGTTAATTCTCCACTTTTGTTGTTTCACTAATTTTTTGATCAACCTTGCGGCGACATATCATACCTATGGTAATTTTTCCCAAATTTTTTTTATCAATATTTCTTCTGAGTGAGCCTCTTATGTAACACCAATTCCTACTTGATTGGGTGCTTGTAGTGACTTGATATCCATGTCTTATTATAAGATGGATTGGTGACCATAGGGACACTTAGTGTTACATTGTAATTTTGTACATGAGTACTCGATCTAGTCTACTTTCCTAGACCCATATGTCTTTTCAATTTTCTCTTTTCTCTCTCCCCAATCTCGAGTTTAAGGGAGGGTGTTTGTGTGCTTGCGCTCAAACTAGGTTGGTTGTAGTCTTTATTAACAAACTTAGTTTTATCTTGGTTCACATTAGATTAAGGGTTGAGCTTGACTTAGGGAGATAGTTGTCGAGTGAGATATGCATGTATCATTTTGTTAGTGCATATTTAGCCACTCCGACTATTAGTTTGTTCACAAAAATGAATTATTGTTGCTGTAATTTTTTCCCCTATTATTTATATTGGACTCCCTATTATATTATTACCATCGCGTGAATATAAAGAGATATTGTATTATTTTGTTCTTGATCGCGTTGTGCATGTTTAATGGCTTGGCTTTTCTTACTGTGGTAATGGATTACTGAAGAGATATTGTCCATGAAAAGTTTTCACATCTCCTATAGTTTGCGACTTTTTGTAACAGAGACTACTATGATCATGGTCATTGGTTGTGACTTAAATAAGTTGAAGAACTGTTATTTGATATGAACAATCTATCTTTGCATCTTAGAACGATATGTAGCACCACAATTATACAAATATGGTCTTTTTAGAAGTATGTCATAGACCTTAAAAGGTACATTGTGAAAACATTATCCTCCACTGGGATGGATTTGTACTCAAAGGTACTCCACTGGCATGAATTTGTACTGAAAGGTACATTGTCTTTAGACTTTTATTTCGTTTCCTGACTGGAGCCATCAAAATGAGTATGATCAAGAATGTGCAGAAGTATAAGTGTAAGGCATTGAGCCACATCTTGTGAAATGTTCTTTTGACTCCCAATATCGATGTTGGTATGGATAGGTTATCCTTTGACCCAAACTTCATATAGAAGAGGTGCTCACATTCCTCTAAAGTTTTGGTGACAATGATGCCGATGCTTAGATAAACAATATATGGATTTAGTGTCATCCATTACTATGAACATGATGTAGATTGCACAAGAAATGTTTTTTGGCCACGACATTTAGAATCATCGTGGGCATGTGAGTGATGTCAAGTATTATTTTTATTAGAGAAGTTGCAAGCTGTATCTTACATTACAAAACACGAGCTAATAAATAGCTCAAGAGAAATCTATAAACTAGGGAAACTTAACAAACCAAGTTTAACCAAAAGCTTGATTAAGCTTATTTCGTAAACAAAATAACAAGTTAACAATATGCCATTATAAAGCACACATTAAATCTAACAATCATATACTTTGTTAACCAAACTATATTATTACATTATTATTCTAACACCCTCCCTTAATGACCAAGTCAAATGTTTTAGTCATTGCTACAATGAAATAATTAACTCCATACATGAACTTAACCAAAATGTAGTCTCGTTGTCAATACAACAAATGTATCTAAATGTCCTTATTGTTGCCAATCCATCTTATTGAAGTACATGGGCAATTAGCCACTCCAATCTCCAAGTAAAGTAGGAAATGGTGTTGAATACAAGGTTCAATGGATTCTATTTTTCCTCGAAGCATTGTCATTTCTTGAATGCATCATGCTTCACCTGTTTGTTTGTTAGAGTGATTTGTTCCAATAAAAACTTATAATATAATTCAAGACTAAACAACATATTATATTCCCTAAGGAATATTCATGTGTCGAGTTGTTGAAAAATCAACACCTTTTTCTCTCCACTTTTGATGTTTGGGACACATATTGTTTACCACACTCTTGTGCTATTTTTGTATGCTCCTTCCACTTTTACCAACCTTCATGGAAACCTTCCAATTGGGTTTGACTTTGGTCGCTTAAATTGTGCTTGGTTTCAATACCTGTAAAACAACACTAAGAGAAAAATTTACCAGTTTTTTAGATTGCTTAGAAGTACTTACATTGCTATTAGAGGATTCTTTTGAAGAACCACTAGTATTTCACTATTTTGTCTTTCCCTTTGGCCGTGCCATGAATGCACTTTTTGTAGCCACTGATGTCGATGAAGTTACATGAGTTTTGCCTTCTCTCCTTCTACATGAGAAGTGTAGACAACTTCTCAAAATCTATCCCACGTGTCTTTGCGATCATATGAAATGACTCAAAAAATGAGTCAAATGATGCTGGCAGGTTTTACAACACTAAAGGAACAAAATCTTGCTCATTAGAAGGCTTTTCCACTATTTTTAGCTGATCACAAATATTCTTCAACTACAATAAGAATTTAGAGATTGAACCACCCTCCTGCATTTTAGAGGAAAATAACAAAATTTGCAAGTACAAAACCCTAACGAATTTTGAAGCATAGTACTTGAATGTTAGAATTTTCTAAAAATACGAAGCACCAGTTGCATTTCTAACTTCTAGAATCAAATTATCATCCATTGAAAGTTTTAACAACATCAATGTTTCTTTATGGCGCTTATCATAGTCTTCAAGCTCATCTTCTGGTCTTGTTTCTTTGCAAAGTAAATTTTGATCTAGGTTATGATACTTAGAAATTGTAAGTATCTTGTGACTCTACAAACTAAAGTTTTTTCTTGTCATTTTTTGTGAATCTGGAAATAAAAGGTGTTATAGACTAGCCATTTTGACCTAGTTTTTCATGAAAACAATAAAATCAGAAAAAATATAAATGCTTTTACAAAAATTCTTTTTGCTCACTGATTCTATCCTAGAAACAAACAAATTGACCAAATTTCAGCTCAAACTGACAGTTTGAGAAAAAATTAAAATCTTGAGTTTTACATTTTTTGCAAAAATTCCTTTTGCATGTAAACAAGACACCAAAATGGACAATGTGGAAAAGTTTTATTTTTTTAATCCTTCGGTTTTCCGGCTAGGAATTAACCGCTTTTTATGAAAATTTTAAATGTTTTTTTACTAAGATTGTCTTAATAAGTTTTTAAAATCAGATGCTTTTTGCCATAAATTTATATAAAAGAACTAAACTTTGTTTAAAATTTTGCAAAAAATAACTTTAGTAAACCACCACTAGTTCCTCCTCCCGAGCGCTCCTTCAGTGGCTGTGAGTGCTGATTTACCGGGTTTTAGGATGAGTGCAAAGGCTTCCTAGCTGAGAGAATAGATTCCAAACTGAGAGAAATTACTTCCAGGTAGATCAAAGGATAATTTTACCAGTGCTTCATATCAGAATTCTTAGGCTACTTCTCCTTCTATCCCATGCTTCTATCTTATCATTGTATGACGTTACCTCCAGATGTACTAGGGCAAAGGAGCCTGAGCGAACACAACTGCAAATGCATCATAAGTAGGCTCTTACTACAGTTTGTGTACTCAGCTACAACTTACGTGCGCAACAATTAATTTCCAGAAGAAAACACCCCTCAACTTCTTTCTTCTCCTGTGGTTTGCACCTTAATACTTCCTGGATGATTTCTGGTGATTTTTTGAAGCGCCACTCAATTGGGATGCCACATACACCCCAACCACGCCACTCTGATGAAGAAAAAAATCCTCTTAGGAATGCCACGTCACAATCAAATTCTCTAGGATAAAGTTTCTCTTGTCTGATGAAAAAACAATGTATACAAGCCTTCTGGGTGCATTGGCTCTCCTCACGCTTCCTCCCTCTCACACACAATCAACTCAGACAATTTCTCTACCTCACAACCTTCCTCCCTAATCAAAACCTAGCTCAGATGCCATATTATTTTTATTAGAGAAGCTGTAAGCCGTATCTTACATTACAAACTACGAGCTAATAAATAGTTCAAGTGAAACCTATAAACTAGCGAAGCTTAACAAACCAAGTTTAACCAAAAACTTGATTAAGCTTATTCGGTAAATAGAATAACAAGTTAACAATATGCCATTACAAATCATACATTAAATCTAACAACCATATAGTTTGTTAACCAAACTATATTAGTACATTATTCTTCTAACATCAGGGACACTAATTGTCACCCTCATTTCTTCTTGTCTATGCCTAAGGTAGAAGACACATGAGCCTTCTGGTGTTGTCCAAAATTTCCAGGATGCCCCCCTTGCAATGTGTGTTATGCTTCTATGGAGGAGGCCTAGATGGTGCATTATGCACAAGATGTCTCTTGCACATGGTGATAAATGAAGAGGGGAAACCTTGCTTCATCTTTCTAATGGCTTAGATTTTGGTGGTGTTTTGATATGATTTCCTTAGAGAGTCTGAAGTCAAGAATTCCATCTTTGCAAGAATATAAGGTTATTCCATTAATGTACTTCACCAATTTGTGTCGTTCCATGACATCCTCATGAAGACATGTAACTTAGTTATCTTGATGTACTCATTCTCAGAGTGTTTGAGGGGATAGAATTCCCCATACAGAGAGTTGATAAAGACATCCCAAGTACGAATATAATCAAATGATTTCTTGCAATGTGCATTGCATGTTTCCTACCAGTAGAACATTGAAATAAATATCTTTAACATTGTGAAGGTACTCTTTTCTCTGTCATCAAAGCGGTTGAAAAAGAAGTATGCCTCAACCTAGCGAATCCAATTATTGAATGCTATGCTGTTAATCTTCACTTCAAACAATGTAATGTTGAGATACACTTGGATCGTAAAGGGGCTTGGTGCTTAAACCATTGGTGAGTGGGGGTATGGGAAGGAAGAGGATGTGTTTGTTGGGTTGACATGAAACACCAACTTTTGAAATTGACTGAAGAGTTCACACCTTGATGAGCTTTTGGACATCTAGGGATGCCTCAGGTTGTATATGGGAATAAGACATACTACTCTTATTGCTACGAAATTCTTCCAGGTAGACTGAGTCTAATTTTAATCATTCTCTCTCATTGTGTTTGCATGTTTAAAAGAACAAGAAAGATATGCTCTAATAACAATTATCCACACCATAGGACCTAGGACCTTGTGCGGAGGGACAATGCCACACTAGATAAGTAGTGGAATGTAGAATACACATGAGAGACTAAATACATTAGTTTATTAACACATTTGAGTGTGGAAGTATGATATGCATAAATAGAACTTCTCTTCAATATGTAAAATTGGTAAGTTACAAATGTGTATAGTGAACCTGTTGTCATGTGTTTTTGCAAGGGTAAAATTCCTATTGAAAACATGACAACTTTACCTTAGTGTCAAATTTTTTTTGCATGTAAACCCTCTCGAGCACTCCTCCGGATTAGTTCTCCCCTGTGTGTCAGGCCTATCCCAATCCTCCAAGTGCTCATACGTGTTGTAATAACCTTTCCCATGTGTTTGAAATATGAAAACAAGCTCATGAAGTTCTTCTGATGCAGTGCTTCTCAAGGCAAATTCTTCATTGAACCTAGAAAGGCTATTTTTAGCCTTTCCGGGACAGGTGTGCATCCTCCAAGATAGAGTTGAAGGCTCAAATTCATCAGGAAGTGGTATTGAGGAGCTAAGATCATATTTCAAGTGATTTAGGAAAGTTTAGGGAAGATTTGAAGGTTTAGGAACAAGTTCAGTGAAAGCGGGTTTTTGAAGGTGAAGGAGCTTGTAGTTCAAAAGAGCACCTGATCTTCAGAAGATGATTTTGGAGCTCTAAAATGATTGGAGGCAAAGAAATATACCAATTGGAAATATAATTCAATGTCATAAATGATGGTATTTTCATATTTTTCACAAGACCAAGACACTTCTTTCCACAGGTCTTCATTCTTGGTAGGCACACCTTACAATCCCGAAAAGAAGGATATTTTTGAGGGGTTTTAGGAATAATTAGACCTTGAGACCCATCCCATTATTTTCCATAAGGCTCTTGGGAGTCAAAATAATATAAGGTTCATAAAAAAGTCCTCCCAGAGCTCTTGACAACTTCGTCTTCAAGGTCCTTCCCAAGGTATGTCTTTCGTACTTAGCTAATTTTTCAAGTGCCACGTGTCAGCATGAGGTTGAGGAAAACTTTCTTGTCCCTTCCATCTCCCCATCCGAAGGGGATAATGGGGACACAAAAATTTTCCCCATGCCCATTTAGGCCCTTGGACCCATCACATGACCCTGGGAAACCTCAAACCTAAGCTCTCTTTTTTTCTAATTTTCTAGCCCCTACTCTCATGCAACCTCAGCTTTGCCACTTGTCATCATAGGGATAAGGTGCATTTTTTGTCCATTTTGTCCCATTCCAAGGGGACAATGGGGACAAAAAAATTGTGGCCCCTCCCCATGAAGTGATAAAAAACCACAAGATAGTTTTTTCGAAGCTCCTCCTCCATGTGCATGCAAAACCCCAAAGATGTTGCCGATTTTTTTTCTAGAAAATATTTCTCCATCCATCTTCCTTCTATTTTCCTCCATGCTCTCATGATATCAGAAACAAAATATCCATGAAATCTACATTTTTTCCAAACTCCATGCCCATTTTTTTGTCTGAATGACTTCGTGCCCGGAATCGATTAAAAATTTCATATCTCTCAATCTGGTAAATGGATCAGAGTGAGATTTTTTGCAATCTTCCTCTTTTCATAAACACCTTCAAGAAGAAAGTGGAAGAAAATTAAATGATTTCCCTAGATTTTTAATGGTATCAAAACCCTCGTTTTGTGCCCTAGGTTTACATTTCTTCAATTTCCCATCATTCCGATGGATGGATCGAGCTAAAAATTTGAACACAGAGTCCAGATGAAAAACCTATTCCGATGAAGTTGATTTTGTTTCAATCCAAGGTGGGAAAGAACACTTTCTAAAAATATTCAGTGAATCCATTAATGGCTTCCATGACATAGCAAGTGAAAGGGCCGCGAGGTACCTCTTCACTTCCCAAGGTTCCAGTGGATGAAATCCCTTGAAAATTGGAGCAGAGCTTCGAAATGAATTATGTAAACTTTTGCAAGTGGTTTCATTCGAATCCGACACCGGGAAGACCACTTTATATTTTTATTAAGTCTCTATGGGAGCCTACTAAAAATAGTAAGTTCCAAGAAAAATGTGCATTCACACTCCTTATTTCATTCCCTCATGATCGAGACACTCAAAATTGACAAGATTGACAAAAATGGCAAAAAATGGCTAAATGGGACCATAATGGTGAATATTCTAAAAATAGAAAATGGGTGAAATGAGCTAAAAGTGGTCACATTTCAGTCCTTCACTCATCCTACAATGGTCTTGACACTCACAGAAGCTCCTCTCTCTGTTTTCAAGTCAATTCCCACATTCCCAATGCAGTGAGCAAAAGAGTGTCAAAATGAGAAAATTACCAATTTTGTACCGAAGGCCCTTTCAATTCATTTCACATGGAATGCATGATCAATTGGTGGATGAAATTGATTTTGATCTCATTCTCATTTCTCCACTTCATGAATCAGAAGGATTTTGTCTCATGCTTCACTCATCATCAGTGCTCCCACAATGGCAGAATCAAGATCATGGTTGTGTGAACAAAGTGCATCCAATTTCTCTCATGTGAATGGTTGATCATAAAGATGTGATAGTGTCTCAAAGATCAGAAGGATTTTATCAATGAGGGGAGTCATCTTCCAATATTATCAGTGGTCTACTTCTCAAGTGCTCATCACTCCTCTTCTCGGTGTGTTCAAGCAGTGTGGAAAAGGTTCATCATTTCAAGAGTTTTCAAAAGGGGTCAAAATGTTCAAAGTGGTCTTCATCGGATCTTTTCATCGGTGCATCATTGTGGAGGGTAATCATTGGGTCACATTGTCATCTTCAACTTCTTCAGAGCATAGATCTTCATCGAAGGCGGAGGCATCCTCATTTAGGATTTGGAGCATTCCTTCTCTTCTCTCCTCATTCTTTCTCCTCTTCTCTACCTCCTTTCTAATTCTTTGTTGTAAACAATCATGACTTTTGTCTTATTCATTAAAGTGACTATGAAATATTTGTGCAATGTAAAAGTCCCTTTTGCAATTATAAAAAGGGGACTTATTTTGTTTTTCCTAAGGTCATGTGAAAAGTCACTTGTAATGGGAATATGAAAAATTCATGTGGGGGTAGATCAAGAGATGAATTGTAAATCTATAAAAGGATATGAGCCTCCTCATTCCAAAGGATTGTTAATCTTGTTTACTAGTTCCCATATTCTCTCTAGAAACAAGTGATCGAATTTCCTCTATTTCTCTTGCTTATGTTTTCTCTCCATCTCAACTATAATCCATGAACAATGTACTTGTTGAATGTCATGCATTAAGAGTTTGTGAATTTTGTGTTTTGTTCCTTGTGATTCTCATGGTTTCCTTTTGATTGAATTCGTGGATAACGTTTTGGTTTTGAAACAATAAACTTTGTTATACTATTTATTGTGTAAAACCCCCTCTTTTCTATTCTATTCACATCCTTTCCTTCAATCTTTTTATTCCCTTGTAGTTTCCACAAGCACTTTGCCACAGGTTTAGGGAAGTACCCCTGGAGTGATCCCTGGTTGAAAGACCACCCCTGGTTGATAGAATAGTGTATATAATTTCCTTGTTTTCAATAATAAATGGAGCTTGCCCCATTCAAGCAAAGGGACCTAGTCCCATAGCGTTGGCAGAAATCCACTAATTTGTCCTATCGACAAATTTTCTCACTAACAATTTTTTGCACCCATCATAGGGAATATTTAACATATTTTGCACCCAATATATGAACCAAAAAAATCACTAAAAAGTATATCCAAAAATCCAAAAAAATTTGAAAAATATTGAAAAAACATTTTTTTTGAAACCCATAGGGTAAAAAACCATTGTTGCACATGTGAATGACCCTTCATATTCCACAGTTTCCTTTCATATTCTTACATTGCATTAGGTTCTTTCCAAAATAACATGGATTGAAAGAAGATATAACACCAATCAGGCTGAATAGGTTAAGAGGAATTGTTGATCTCCACTTTTGAGGCTTTGTAAAATCCACAAGAACAAATCAGAGATAATCCATATTTATTCTCTTAAGCCTCATCTCCATCCTAATTATTCAAGTGGTACACAGTGGTAATCCTATTTAAACGTCCTATTGATACTCCCCTTGAAAATCCTCTTGTTCCTCATACCTTCCACCCACCATTGAACATTGAATCTCCATACAATGAAGAAGAACAAGAACCTTTAAAGGAATGAATTGGGAGAAGAATTTATAGAAGTGGAAGCTAAAGTAGAAGAAGAAATGGCAGAAGAAGGAGAAATACCCCAACCCATTGTTCCATGGGGAAGGAATACAGGTCCACTCGCTCTTGCACCTCCTCTTCATAATCTACCGAAAAATTCCTGCCAAGAAACTTTCCGAAGTTCAAAGGTGAGGGATTACAAAAATTCCCGAAAGAACACATTTCCACCTTCATCACCTCATGTGAGATTCTTGGAATTGAACATGAGGATGTTGTTGTGAGACATTTTTGTAGAATATCTATCAAGAAAAGGCAATGCTTAAATGGTTTTATCTCCTATTCACCGAGCTAGATCCATAACTAGTTGGAATGACATCAAAACCAAGTTTTGAGGAAAGATTCAAATCTACTGAAGATTTCATGACCTCCTAATGCAACTGGTTCAAATGAAAAAGTCAAATCCAATGAGACTGTGAGGGATTTTGTAGCTCGTTATCAACAGGTTGCTCAAAAGAATACCCTTTGAAGCTTTTTCCTATGATGATAACACGAAAATATTCTTCATCAATGCTCAATTACCTCAGGTAAAATTGATCCTCCAAAGATATTTTCCTACGGATCTCACACAAGCTCAAGAAATTTGCTTTGAAGTAGAAGATGACATCATCCTATCAGGAAAAAATTAAGAACCCTGCAAAGAATAAGGCCAACATCCCAAAGATGAGAGAACTGATCCATCGTTGCAGAAAATTGGAAAAAAATTGATAATGTTGAAGAGGGAAGTTTCCCAACAAACATTCCATCGATAGGTCATAATGGAAATTAGATTACAGGAGATTATCCCGAAGGCTTGCATTGGAGGCTCCATTTGTCAATGCAATTTGAACAAAACTCAAGAAGATGAAAGGAACTTGAACAAGAAAGTGAAAGCAATGATTTCCTAGAGATTGAATAAGATAGAGAATGATGTACAAATTAGATTGATGTGAATATTCAGGAGGTGAAGAAGATGACGACGAAGATGCACCTAGTTTCTCATGTGTGGTATTCACCCATTCTTAGTCTCAAAAAGGAATCTTATTCCTCCGTTGCTACGAAAAATAAGAAGTTTGAAGATCCTCCTGTTGACAACTCTACAAAATAAAATAATTAGTCAAGGATATCCACTCCCTCCCTCTATGGAGTCTGTATTGAAGAAACTTAATCCCGTGACAAGTAAGAGGTCACATGTTATTCCAAATAAGTCTTCCAATACTCCTTCTAAACCTAATTTTTTCCTACAAAACCTAGTCCTTATAAGAGTTTTTAATATACCTTAAAAAACAACCTCTGTTCCCCGAACATCTACTCCCACTCCCAAGCATATCCTAACTTTAAAAGTAGTGTCTTCACCCCCCATTGTCCACATATGCTCCTTTTGATATCATAGAACATGTGAACAAATCTGAAGTGCAGATTCTAAATATGATTATTTAAGAACTCACCCAGAACAATTCGAGAAGCTTGTCCATCATATCAATGGTAGTAGTTCAAAGCCTAATACCGCGACTCCTTAGTTCTAAAGGACTATTACCAAACTCACTTACACCTCCATCAAAGAATATTCTTGTTATGAGTGCATCAAATACTGATAATATTGATCTTTTCTATGCATCCCTTCTTGTTGGAAGATACCAATTGAATAATTGCATAATAGATTCAGGTGCTTCTAACAATGTAATGCCTATAAAGGTGGCCAATTCTCTTGGACTTACCTTGACACGGGCTAGTGGTTTGTGTTACTCCATGGAGTCAAAGGAGGTCCCACTTGTGGGAAAGATCAATGATGCACAAGTGGATCTCCCTGAATTTCCAGATAAGAAGGTGTCAATGAATATCTTGGTAAGACATTCTGAATTCATTTAGAATGTGTTTGAGTAGAAGCTTCTGTCAAAATTTGGGAGGAAAAATCCAGATGAATTGGTCTTCCAGAAACATTCTGGTTAATGGAGATACGAAAAATTTTCTTCCTGTGAAAAAGATGAGATATACGGTGTAAAAGTTAGGAAATCCAGGAGCTAACATCTTTTACCAAGATAGGGAAGATGAATAATTTCGTAACAACTGAAGAGGAGGATGAGATTCCTACCTTGATAGGACCAAGCATTCCTTTCCGATGGGGTATCGATCATGAAGAAGAATGGAGAAATCTTGAGTTACAAGAGGGTATCACCGAGTTTTTGGATGATGTGAGCTATAAAAATTTATTGAGAAATTACAAACAGAAATCAAACCCATGTGTTTACCCATGAAGAGGAGGTGTTCTCATTCCCATTTGAAGATGAATATTCTCTTGATCATGTCATCCATGAAGAAGAAAATCCAACTTTTGATGAGCCTTTGAAAGGTTTGAATGGAGAATATATACAAGAAGTGCTAAGAATTGAAGAAGAAATAGAATACCCTTATCTTAGTCTTGAACTATTGATGTAAGCCATGGATTTGCAAGATAGGTATGAATCCAATTATGAATTCTCAACCAATTTGAAAACTGGTTCATGATGAAATAAAGCAAGGTAAAAAAATGTGATATCCCTCTTGAAACAATGATTGATGGACATAATGATGAAATTGAAGTTTTATCTTTCCCATTCAAGGAGGAATATTCTCTCTATGATGAAAAATTTGAAATAAAGAGTTTTGGGTCCATTGGAGATGAAACTCCCCACAACAAAGAATTAGTGGAATGTAATGAGCTTCAGGATGATGAAGCAATTCCTCCAAATGGTAGCCTTGAATTCCAAAATGAAGATGCTTTGAATGAATGTAAAGGTGAGACTTTTAGCAATTTCAAAGAAGGAATCCGTACGAGAAATATTGAAAGCCGTAGAAGGCACTGAAGATCCCAAGCTTAGTCTTGACATCTTGGCTCATGTTATGGCCATACTAGATAGGTATGAGGCTTTTTTGATTTCTCATTCCATGTCCAAACACCTCATAATGAAATAGAGAAAAAAGATGAATTCAAGGCTTCTTATGAAAAATTTGTCAATAAACATGAATACGAGAAAGATGATAACTTCGAATATTCAAGCAATTTGATATGAAAATCAGTCTTAGGGAAATGATGAGATGCTAAAAGAGAAATCAGCAATGTGGGTGAATGCAGAAGAGGATTTGCAATCTAAAATGGATAGCCTTTGTGAGAAAATCTTGGAGCATCAAAAAGATCACATAGGCTCACTCCTCCTAGGTATACATGCACTCATGAAAGTACCTATATTTCATAAGCAATTGAGGAAAGGAGGCTACTTTCTTGAACCAATCGATGGATTCGCGGAACATCACTACTCAATTTTACATTTTCAAAAGTAACTTCTAAAAAGAAAAGTGCTACAGTGAAAGAAGGTTATCCCCCACATATATCATAGGTGATTTAGGTTTGTGTGTTTCCATTTCCTACTAAGTGTGTTTTTCCATTTCCGTGTGTGGGGTCATCCTTTTAGTCCATCCTTGTTTCTGCTGAGCCTCTATAAAGCCTAATGGATAATGCACTGGTCCAAGTTATAAATTGATATTTTGGAGTTCATTCTTATCTTTTCCTCACTTCATTTGATCAAGAACAAGTCCCCATGTGAGAGCTAGCTATTGTCATGTGTTTTTACAACGTGGCAAAATTTCTATTGAAAACATGACAACTTTAATATAGTGTCAAATGTTTTTGACTTGTAAGCCATCCCTAGCACTTCTGCAGATCATGCCCTCCTGTGAGGTATATCCCACATCCTCAAAGTGTTGGCACATGTTGGTGTGCACTGTGGAGCCTGTTTTTGGTCTTCTTGAATCAGTGTTGAAGTGTTGGAGCTCGAACGGTTAAGTTTGGAGACTTCAGGAGCATTCTGCAGTCATCTGCTGTGACGTTGCTTGTGCAGTCACTGTGTCGTTGCTGCGATTGTTAATGTTGTTAAATTGGCTGTTAATGTCGGGACTATTTTTCCAGCCGTGGGAAGTTGAAAGATCATGAACTTTCAAACTTCTAGGGTCGGCTTTAGGGCTTCTTAGAAGGATTGTAATCCTATAAATAGAGGTGTTAGGGTATCTTGAAGATATCTTGAGTGTTCAAGAGGTCTTGAGTCTTAATGATCAAGAGGTGATCAAGAGTGATCAAGGTTAAGCAATTGGGTGTCAATTGTGGTTTAGATGTGGTTTAGCATCTTTGGAATTCTGTTGTGAGTTCATAACTGAGAGAAGACTGTGAGAGTTGTTTTACTCTTGTTGATAATAAAATCTAAGCAAGTTCTTGGTGGACGTAGCCCACATTGGGTGAACCACGTTAAATCTTGTCTTGTCTTCTTTTGTGCATTATTTATTTATGTTGTTATATTTCTGCAAGTATAATTCTGCTATATAGTTTCCTACTACTGCTGGTTTGAGGAATTGTTTCCGCATATTTGTTCTCTAATTCCTAACAATTGGTATCAGAGCTTTGGTGGTTTTTTGCTGAAGTTGTAAATCACAGGGAAAGTTTAGCTTGAGTGGGAGCTATGGCAGATGAGGGCAGATTGAGGGTTGAGAAGTTCAATGGGCAGAACTTTGGTTTGTGGAAGATGCAAATGGAGGATTACTTATATCAGAAGGACCTCCATGTTCCTTTGGCTGGAAAAGCAAAGAAACCTACAGCCATGTCAGATGAGGATTGGGAGTTGCTGGATAGAAAGGCGCTCAGGGCAATTCGTTTATGCCTTGCATCTTCGGTTGCTTTCAACATATCGCAGGAGAAGACCATGGAAGGTCTCATGAGTGCATTGGGGAAGTTATATGAAAAACCCTCTGCCTCTAATAAAATATTTTTGATGAAAAAGTTATTTAATATGAAGATGTCTGAGAATGGTTCTGTTGCTGATCATTTGAATGAATTTAATACGGTTGTGAGTATGTTAAACTCAGTAAAAATTGACTTTGATGATGAGGTCAGGGCTTTGTTGATTTTGTGCTCCTTACCAGATAGCTGGGACAGCTTGGTTATGGCTGTAAGTAATTTAGTCTCTAATAACTCAAAGCTGAAGTTTGAGGATGTAATAGGTGTGATCCTAAGTGAGGAAATGTGAAGGAAGAGCACCGGAGATTCTTCTACTTCTGGAAATGCTTTGACAGTGGAGAGCAGAGGGAGACAAAAGAACAGAGGGAAAGGTAACCGTGGGAAGTCGAATGATCGTGGAAGGTCAAAGTCCAAGAGTAAGTTAGAATGTTGGCACTGTGGGAAGGTTGGTCATGCTAAGAAAGATTGTTGGGCTCTTCGAGATAAGAAGAACAAGGGAGGAAACTAAAGAGGTAAATGTGGCAGCAGGTGATGTTTGTCAAGATGCCTTAATTCTTTCTTTAGATAATATTGCTTGAATCTTGGGTGTTAGATTCAGGGGCTTCTTTCCATGCCACCCCACATAGACATTACTTTACTGATTTTGTTCAAGGTGATTTTGGACATGTATATCTTGGTGATGATGAACCATGCAACATAGTAGGGAAAGGTTGTGTTCAGGTGAAAATGCAGAATGGGAACACATGGCTACTTAAGGATGTCAGGCATGTGCCTAAGTTGAGGTGGAACTTGATATCAGTGGGACAGCTGGGTAGTGATGGCTGTACGGTTAGTTTTACAGTGGATTCTTGGAAGGTTACCAAGGGAGCTCTTGTGGTTGCAAGAGGTAAGAAAAATGGTACTTTGTATTTAACCAGTGGTGCTGATTATTGAAATTTAGTTGCTACAAATGGAGATGCAACTTTGTGGCACCAGAGACTCGGTCATATGAGTCATAAGGGCATGCAGATTATAAAGGACAGGTTGTCCGGATTAAAGGAGTTAGATTTGGACTTCTGTGAGGACTGTGTTTATGGGAAACAAAAGTGGGTGAGATTCCTCAAGGTTGGACCTACCAGGAAGGAGGGTAAGTTGGAGTTAGTGCATACAGATGTATGGGGGCCAGCTAAGGTAAACTCTATTGGTGGTTCATGTTATTATGTCACTTTCATTGATGATGCAACTAGAAAAGTTTGGGTATATTGCATTAGAAAGAAATCTGATGTGTTTGAAACTTTCAAAAGATGGAAAGCCTTGGTTGAGAATGAAACAGGTCTCAAGTTGAAATGTCTCAGGTCAGATAATGGAGGGGAATATTGAAGTAATGAATTTATTGATTACTATTCGGTAAATGGGATCCATAGGCAAAGAACTGGTTCCAAATACTCCACAGGAAAATGGAGTGTCAGAGAGAATGAACAGGACAATCATGGAGTGTGCTAGGTGCATGAGGTTACATGTGGGGTTGGCCACTCATGTTTTGGGTGGAAGCAGTAAGCACAACTATTTATCTGATTAACAGAGGACCCTCTATGGCCTTGGATGGAGGTATACCTGAGGAGGCTTGGTCTGGTAAGAAAATTGATTACTCATTTCTTAGAGTATTTGGATGTGAGGTATTTGTTCACATTAATAAAGATGATAGGACCAAGTTAGAGGCTAAGTCTGAGAAATGCACCTTTGTTGGATATGGTGAAGATGATTTTGGTTTCCGTGTTTGGAGTCTTAAAGAAAAGAAAATATTTCGGTCTAGAGATATTGTCTTTAATGAAAAAATCATGTATAAAGATTAGTTGTAGGAACAGAAAGAGGAATCAAAGAAAGAATACACAGTGTTAGAGGACATTGTGACAACAAGGTGTCCCAAGGGGCTCGTTCAGGTACAACATGTTCTGGCACAGCCAGTTCAGGTACCTACTCATCAGGAACCCCAAACTCCTGAGGTGAGAAGGTCTTCTAGGGTAAGAAGGGAACCTGAACGATTTACTCCATTTTTGAATTATTTATTGCTCATTGACAGTGGAGAGCCAGAGTGCTTTGAGGAAGCAGTGCAGGTGGATGCCAGGAAGAAGTGGGAGCAGGCCATGGATGAAGAGCATAGATCTCTTATTGAAAAATAGACTTGGGATTTGGTGGAGCTACCCGAGGGCAAGAGAGCAGTGAGCAAATTTATGAGTGATCCAGGTAGAGAGCACTGATAAGTAGTAAAGTGGATCCTTCGGTATTTGAGAGGGACCATGGGAGTAGAACTATTGTATTTTGGTGGATCAGACACTACATTATGGGGATATGTATATTTATACATGGCAAGAGATTTGGACAACAGGAGGAGCATGAAAAATTATGTATTTACAGTTGGTGATACAACAATGAGTTAGATTTCATGGTTACAAAAGGTTATGTCTTTGTCAACCATAGAAGCTAAGTATGCTGCTGCCACAGAGTTAAGCAAGTACATGTTTTGGCTACAGCAGTTTCTTGATGAGTTGGTTCATAAGCAGGATGTTGGGAGACTACATAGTGATAGTTAGAGTGCTATTCATTTGGCAAAGAATTCCGCTTTCCACTCTAGGATGAAGAATATTTAGCTGAGATATCATTTCATCAAGACAGCTTTGGAAGAAGATAAGTTAAAGCTAGAAAAAGATTCATACCAGTCAGAATCTTGTGGATATGATGACCAAGGCAATCGCAAGGGAGAAGTTGAAGTTGTGTTCAACTTTGATTGGCCTTCATGGTTGATAATGAAGGGTTAAGAACTTTGCTATCAGCGGAAACAGTCTCCAAGTGAGAGATTTTTGGGGTGTGGAGCCTATTTTTGGTCTTCTTGAATCAGTGTTGTAGTCCTGGAGCTCGAACGATTAAGTTTGGAGACTTCAGGAGACATTTTGTAGTCATTTACTGTGACGTGGTTGTGCAGTTGTTGTGCCGTTGCTATTAACATGCTGTTAATGTCAGGACTATTTTTTCCAGCCGTGGGAAGTTGAAAGATCACGACTTTTAAACTTCTAGGGTAGAATTTAGGGATTCTTAGAAGGATTGTAATCCTATAAATAGAGGTGTTATGGTATCTTAAAGATATCTTGAGTGTTCAAGAGGTCTTGAGTCTTAATGATCAAGAGTGATCAAGGTTATGCAAATTGGGTGTCAATTGTGGTTTAGATGTGGTTTAACATCTTTGGAATTCTGTTGTGAGTTCATAACTGAGAGAAGACTATGAGAGTTTTTTTACTCTTGTTGATGATAAAATATGAGCAAGTTCTTGGTGGATGTAGCCCACATTGGGTGAACCACGTTAAATCTTGTCTTGTCTTCTTTTGTGCATTATTTATTTATGTTGTTTTATTTCTGCAAGTATAATTCTTCTATATAGTTTCCTACTGTTGTGGTTTGAGGAAATGTTTCCTCATATTTTTTCTCCTAATTCCTAACAGTGTTGGAACAAGCTCTCCCATGTGTTTTAAAGATGTAAACAAGCTCATGAAGTTCTTCTGATGCAGTGCTTATGAAGGCAAGTTCTTTAGTAAACCTAGAAAGGCTATTTGTTTAGACTTTTCAGGACATTTGTGCACCCTACGGGATAGAGTTGAAGGATAAAACTCATTAGGAAGAGGTATTGAGGAGCCGAGATCATATTTCATGTGATTTAGGAAAGTTTAAGGCAAGATTTGAAAGTTTAGGAACAAGTTCAGTGAAAGCAAGTTTTTGAAGTTGAAGGAGCTTGTAGTTTAAAATAGAACTTGAGCTTCAAAAGATGATTACAAGAGCTAAAAAATGAATTGGATCCCAAATAAGATACCATGGGAAATTTAATTCAATTCCCTACATGGTGGTATTTTTTATATTTTTTTCACAAGACCAAGGAAATTCTTTCCACAACTCATTCTTGGCAGGCACACCTTGTGATCCTGAGAAATAAGGATATTTTTGAGGGGTTTTTAGGAATAATTATACCTTGAATACTCCTCCCATTCTCTTAAAAAGAATATTTTGAGTCAAAATCATATAACTGTTCATAAAAAAAGTCCTCATTGAGCTCCAACAACTTCATCTTCAAGGTCCTTCCCAAGGTAAGCCTTCCGTACTTAGTCGAATTTTCAAGTGCCACGTGTTAGCTTGACGCTGATGCAAAATTTCTTGTCCCTTCCATCCCATCCCAAGGGGAAAATGGGGACAAAACAATATACCCCAATGCCCAGTTAGGCCACTGGACCCATCACATGACCTTGGGAAGTCTTAGTAAGCCCTCTTTTCCAATTTTTCTAGCCCTCGCCTCGTGCAACCTCAACTCGCCACTTGTCATCAAAGGGATAAGGTGTATTTTTCTATCCATTTCTCCTTGTTCCAAGGGGATAATGGGGACAAAAAAATCACACCCCTCCCCAAGAAGTATTAAAAAACCAGAAGAGAGTTTTTTTGAAGCTCCACCTCCATGTGCATGCACAAAACCCCATAGATGCTGCCAACTTTTTTCTAGAAATCTATCTTCCATATATCTTCCTTATATTCTTCCTCCTCCATGCCCTCATGATCTCAGAAAAAAAAATATCCATGAAATATGCATTTTTTCTACACTCCTTGCCCATTGTTTTGTCTAAATGACTTCGCGCTTGAAACGATTAAAACTTCGTATGTCTTAATCCGGTAAATGGATCGGAGTGAGATTTTTTGCAATCTTCCTCTTTTATAAGCACCTTAAAGAATCAAGTGGAAGACAATTCAAAGAGGCCAAAGATTGTTAATGGTATAAAACCCTGTATTTTTTGCCCTAGTTTACGTTTTTCAATTTCCCATCATTCCGGACGGATTGAGCTAAAAAAATTGAACACAAAGTCCAAATGAAAAACCTATTCCAATGAAGTTGATTTCATTTCAATCCGAGGTGGGAAAAAACACTTTATAAAAAAATTAGTGACTTCATTAATTTCTGCCATGACACAACAATGAAAGGGTAGTGAGGTACCTCTTCACTCCCCAAGGTTCCAGTCGACGAAATTCCCCTGAAAATTGGAGCAGAGCTTCAAAATGAATTATGTAAAATTTTGCAAGTGGTTTCGTTTAAATCCGACACCGGGAAAACCAATTTATATTTTTAGGAAGTCTCTATGGGAGCACCTAATATAAATAATAAGTCCTATAAAAATGCGTATTCACACTCCTTATTTCATTCTCTCATGATCGAGATACTCAAAATTGACAAGATTGACAAAAAATGGCGAAAGATTGGCTAAATGAGACCATAATGGTGAATATTCTAAAAATATTAAAAGGAGTGAAATGAGCTTAAAGTGGTCACATTTTAGTCCTTCACCCATCCTATGACGGTCCTCGGAACTCACGGGAGCTCGTCTCTTTGTTTTCAAGTCAATTCCTGAATTGTCAAAATGAGAAAATTACCAATTTTTATACATAAGGCCCTTTTAGTTAATTTCACATGGAATACATGGTCAATTGGTGGATGAAATTGATTTTTGTCTCATTCTCCTTTCCCCACTCCAGAATTAGAAGGATTTTATCTCATGCTTTTCTCATCATCATTGCTCCCATAGTGGCAGAACCAAGATCATGATTGTATGAAAAAACTGCATCCAATTTCTCTCATGTGAATGACTGATCATAAATATGTAATTGTGTCTCAAGGATCATAAGGATTATCTCAATGAGGGGATTCATCTCCTAGTATTCTTAGTAGTTTACTTCTTAGGTTCTCATCACTCCGCTTCTCCATGTGTTCAAGCAGTGTGGCAAAGGTTCATCATTTCAAGAGTTTCAAAAGGGGGGCAAGGCGTTCAAAATGGCCTTCATTAGAGATCTTTTCATTGATGCATCATTTTGGAGGGTCATCAGGGGTCAGATTGTCATCGTCTACTTCTTCAGAGCATATCTTCATCGAAGGTGGAGGCATTTTCATCCAGGCTTTGGAACATTCCTTCTCTTCTCTCCTCATTCTTTCTCCTCTTCTCTACCTCCTTTCTAATTCTTTATTGTAAACAATCATGACTTTTTGTCTTATTCATTAAAGTGACTATGAAATATTTGTCCAATGTAAAATTCCCTTTTGCAATTATAAAAAGGGGACTTATTTTGTGTTTTCTAAGGTCATGCGAAAAGTCATTTGGAATGGGAATATGAAAATTCACTTGTGAGGGGTAGATGAAGATATGAATTGTAAATTTATTAAGGGAGATAACCTCATCATTCCAAAAGGATGGTTAATCTTGTTTACTAACTCCCATATTCTCTCTAGAAACGAGTGATCAAATTTCCTCTATTTCTCTTGCTTATGTTTCCTCTCCATCTCAACTATAATCCATGAGAAATGTACTTTTTGAATGTCATACATTAAGACTTTGTGCCTTTTGTGTTTTTTTCCTTGTGATTCTCATGGTTTTCTTCTCATTGAATTCATAGATAATGTTCTGGTTTTTAAACAATAAACTTAGTTATACTATTTATTGTGCAAAACCCCCTCTTTGTTATTCTCCTAACACATTTCCTTCAAGATTTATCTTCCCTTGTAGTTTCTACAAGCACTTTTCCATTTGTGTAGGGAAGTACCCACTGTGCGATCCCCAGTTGAAAGACCACCCATCGATTGATAGAATAGTGTATACAATTTCCATATTTTCAATAAAAGGAGCTTCCCCATTCAAGTAGAGGGACATAGTCCTCAGAGTGTTGGTGGAAATTCACCAATTTGTCCTATCGACAAATTTTCTTACCAACAAAAGTAGAAAAGCAAAGAGTTCAAGCTCTCTTTGCTAATTTTCCTACATTGATGAAAGAATACATAACTACAAACATATTTAGAGTTAGAAACTCAGGGGGACACTATCTCGTATTTGATTTATGTGGTCTCTCATTTGTATAGATGCATGGATTACAGTTGCATAAGTTATCATCCTAAAATTAATTTTCAATACATACATAGATACATGCATACATATCTACATCTCATACACACATATGTACATACATACATGCATACATACATACATCACATCACATATATATTCCTACATCCATCCATACATGACATAACATATATGTTACATACATGCATACATGCATCCATGCATGCATCCATGCATGCATCCATGCATGCATCAATACTACATATACATTTAAATACATGTCATAATTTGTGTTGAATTCACGTTTCATTTTTTTCAATTTCAATGTCATTTCGAGACATAAGTATGACATGAATACTATGACACAATTATGGCGATATTAGTGTCACCTTTCTGCCACAGTAATCCTTACCTTCAAAAATAAAAGGTTCGGGCCCATCCACATCCTTTTTTTATTGTTAGGTACATATGCTTTGCCAAAATGTTAAAAAAGTTAGTGCATTAGAAACATGTTAGGGGTTAACCTATTCCCTACAAGGAGGTAAAGATAAAGGAAATTAATTGTGTGGAAGAAGTGCTCCCTCCCCCTAATAAAATGGAAGAACAATATGAAAAAACAACTACACACAACCTTTGGAGATGAGGAGGAACATGACAAAGAAAAAAGGAAATAACAACAATGTCATGAGGAGGTGGAAGAGGAGGAATACTAACAGGGATAAAAAAGAGTCGTATGTACACAATTTTTATTAGATAATTTGTTTTAAATAGTTCATATGTTTATGTTTATAGAAAAAATCTAAATCATACTAAGAAAAACCAACCCTAGAGGTAGAGGTAATGGACAAACATTATAGAAAAATAGTCAAACCCTAGCCTAAAAAAACAGTAAACCTTATCCCAATAGAATAGCAAATCCTAACAACCCAATCGCCTAAAGCTTAGTAAAAAATAGGCTGAACCCTATCTCAAAAACTCAATGATCTTCATCAAATTATGACCTAGATTAGGGGATCTACCTAAAGGCCCTTGACCAATCCTAGAGGTACTTGATTGGACCTCTCTCAATGTATTAATCAATGAAGTTCCAATTGTAGATAGTGTGGAGTCTACCTTTATCCTATTTAAATGAGTCTATAATGTATCTAGTTGTATAGGTAGAGTTCTTTCAACTAGAACTATAGTATTTCCAAGATCCTTGATGTCTAGTTCTCTCAAAATCCTAATGGTCAATGACTGAGTCCCTTGACCAAGACCTTTAGTCCCTATCCTTAAGTGATGGCTCCCTTCATCCTCCAGAGCATGAAGATTGTTATTCCTTGCCAATTTAAGTTTCTAACGGCTCATCCTCCCCCTCCTATTGTCAAGGGAGTTCCATAATAATATGTTGGTGGAATTCCACCTGCTCATAGGGTGAAAGTTAAGTGGCGAATTGCTATCCCTCATCTTTAAATTTCATCCTTGTGTTTGATTAGCATTGTGTTGTTCTTGGCTAATGGTCACAACTCCATATAGATATCATTCCTTTCAAAAGCTTATGCAAACAAACAAAAAATAGGAGAAATAGTAACCACTTTAAAAAACAAACAAAAAAATTTAAAAAACTATGGGAAAATAACTCTATGAAAAAGTGCAACTAACCGTAGTAAAAAACAACAAATCATAGCAACAAAAACCCTAAGAAAATAAAAAAAAGCGCTAAAAACATTTTCATTGAAAAAGAAGAAAACCTACGAAAACAAACAACAAAGCCTCGCTAAAAATAATAAACCCTAACCAAAACACAACAAACCATGATAATTTTTCTAATATATGAAACCTTGTGATTTTTTATTTTTAATAAATGGTTGTTATTTATTTATTTTTAATATCATGCACGTAAAAAGAAGAAACCCCATGATCATCAATCAAGTTTTTTGAAAAGGGCGTTGAATTAGTGTGGGGTGTGTCAGAACTAATGTTCGTGAAGCGGCCACACAAGATATAGATGATGAGTACTCTACCCCTTGATATTACACTAGTCACGTGCCTTGACAATCATATTATGTACATCAAAATTCATATGTGTACCATATTCCTCATGTGCATCGACGATATTCAAGTTTTGAGATTTTTAACACTTACTATCTCATTTCACAAGCTATAAGGTAGCTAAGGAGATAATATTTTATTTTATTTTATAATATTTTTAGTCATGTTCAAAAATAAAAAATTTATAATTTCTTGAGATTTTTACTTTATTGAAAATTTTAATTATGATCATATGATTGCAAGGATCCTCCTCTTTAGAGCCATTGTATCACAACCTTGTACATTTCGTAATCGATGATCCAGCAATCAATGACGAATTTCATAAGGTGCCCTATCATGTTTCCCCTGCTTTAAGGGTCACAAGAAGGTAAAGTGTTGTTTTATTCTATATTATTTACCAGTCATATTCATAAATTATTTTTATAATTGATTTTTAAATTTATTGAGATAATCACAGGTCGTCGTCTTCCATGCCATTGTCTTTTGTGCCAACTTCTATCAATTAGTTAACCGTCATAAATAATGGATCACCTCCACAATTGTAGAGGAGGTGTTGCCTGCAATAATGAGGGGGAATACAAATTCTCCATCTTGATTACGAGGAGGACTGAAGGCCATCTTTTCTAACATTGAATGAGTACAAGTATCGAGTGTGGGGGAGTTACATGTGAAATTATATGTGAACCATGACATGAAACATATTACAAGATGTTCATGGTAAGTAAGTATTAGTTTTCAATTTGTTTTTTATTTAAACCTTTATTTTTTGCATGTTATCAAAATTTTCAAAATAAACATATTTAATTTTGTTATTTTATTTTAGGTACTTCAAAAAAAATTTATTATGTGAGCAAAAGTATTGTATTTTTGAATTGTGCTACCTGGAATATAAATCACAACCAATTAAACATAGAAAATGGTTCGTTGCGTCTACCGAAATTGTTGATTTGGTAGTACCTAATATGATGTGGACATTATTGAAAAATTTGCAACATAGGTGCTTAGGAAGATGAGGAGACATATATGGGCATGATAGATGAAATAAATTAAAATGATGATTTATTTATTTATATGTTTATATTAATTTATAACAAATAAGAATGTGCAAGAGAATTACAAATGGTAATAGGTATGAAGAGAGGCTAGTGCGCCAATCTATAGACATGAATGCATCTTTGTGGAAAATATAATGTGAAAAGTGGCTAAATACGGGACATAGAACGAGTTTTTGGTAATTTGGAAAAGCAAATATAAAATCAAAAAAATTGTTTTAACTGCCATATTCATTAATTCTATTTTTTTTATGTATTCATATTAATATAAGGGTCCAAAGTATCTACGACAAATCCCACTAAGCGAGAATGCGTTTAGGGAATATTAGAAACTCATCGTTTGGGACAAATGAGCATAGTTGAGGTTGCTTTCAAATTTGTAAGTTTATTTAAATAATGTAGTATACAACTGTTTATTAATTCATACCTCAATTATATTCGTAACTTTAAATTATTTTTACAGGAGAATGCATGTATGATTTCAAAGCCACTGAATAAGTGCATGCTTCAACTCAAAGCCTTTAGATGAACCTGCCAATGCATTAAATGAATACGCACATTCTCGTGGGTTTGTGTCGGTAAGACGTTATTTGTTTCTTCAATAATTATTAAAAACCAAGTATTTGTATTTCATTAATAGAAATTGAATATCAAATATTTTGATAATGTATTAAATAATGTTATTGTAGGTGAATAAATCACCACTTTTAGTTGATGGCCCAACTTTAGAGAGGGTACTGATGATGATGATGAGATCCTGACTATGAATATAACAAACGATCATTACAATGAATGAAGCACAATCCAAACAATAGAGGTAATGAGCACATATATTATCATGGTGATAATGAGATATTAGATGATGATGGTGATAAGAAGTTGATGATTTAACTAGTTCGTAGTAGTGGATTTATATAAATTGTAATTTGAATTCATGTTATTGTATTGTACATAAGAAATTAAATATGTTCTCATATTTGAGAGTATATTGCTATCTTTGTGATTAACTCATCTAAAACATGATTTTATGTTTGAAATACCAATATATGTTATTTTAGTAATGTTAAGTTCATTTAGAAAATATGTAATATTTTTCGGTGTATGATGTTTTATTTTAGCATTGCATTTTACATTTTAATTTTTTTTAATATTTTAATTCTATTAATTTGTGCAAATGATACTATAATATTATTAATTATTTTTTATACGAATGGTATTCAATATCACTTGTTAGCACATGTGTAATAGTAATTTAAAATTTGACTATTTCATTTTACATTTATAAACATTATATATATATATATATATATATATATATATATATATATATATATATATAATTTGATATATTCAAATTCAAATAATTATATTACATTTTTAAAATTTTATCAAACAGACTTTGCGTCACATTTGCGCCACTTGGTAGTGTGAAAATGGTAGGGTTGGCGTCATGAATGCATGGCACAAATATATCGCAAACGTGGAGAGAAAGTGGCATAAATGCGACATAATAAAAATATCTAGTCACGTGTCAAGGTTGTTTCACATTTGTGTCACCTTTCACGAAGAAAATTATTTCAAAGAAACATAACCAAAAAACCAAAAAAGGTCAATTTATGATGCAAATTTGACTAAAAAATAGCGTTATTAACACTTGTGTAGTAGTGCATGATTACAAGATGAAAACTATAACTGATAATAGTTGAAAGATATATTGTAACAAAGTAGCTTCATTTTCCCTAGTCGAATGATAATTGTGATCCAATGTGTGGCATGTTTAAGATACTTTGACATTGTGTTGGTTTGATGTGTTCCATTCGGCATACTATGTGGTAGCATGATGATGACAAAAGGATGTTTCTAAGGTCTTGTGTAGATATACAAAAACATTTTTCACATGTGGAGAAGTAACACACAAGTGTACGAGGTTCCGTGAGGTTGCGAGATGTTACAAAATACTAGGAGGTGGTGCGTGCATTACAGAAGTTGCAAGATGGGTTGGTGTGAGACTACAAAAGATATAAGCACCGCATAATGAATTGTGCAAGACTTTGAATCTCTGAGAGTTACGAATTTCTAGCACAAAACTGTAGAAATTGAGAGAAATACAAGGCTAGAGTGTGAAATGTGTGATTGTGAAAAATAATATACCAAAGTGCTGCAAGACTTCACAAATGACACAAAGGGTTGGGAAGATCTACAAAACATTATGGAGTTGCATGATAGGTTGTGAAGTGTTAAGACATTGTTACAAGATACTACGAGCTTCTATATGTGTCATGAGATTTTGTGAGGTTGAGGAACACAAGACCTTAAAGAAGAGTGAGGAGGCTTTCGTGGCTGTGAGACTATGCGCATATCACTGTGGGAGACTTGTCAAGACATTAATTTTTCTCATTCTCTCATAACACCTTATGAGAAATTGTTATGGGTGAATACCCACGAAGGACAAGAAGACTACCTAAGTACACCAAATTTCAAGACTCCAAAGACTAATATCTTGTTGGCTCAACTCCTATTTTTGAGAGCGAATGCAAAGTAAACTGTTTGAATGGGGTATTAAAAAATGATAAGTAGGAACCCTATATATAGACTAACACCTTGGAGTCATGACTCGGATTTAATCGATGCCATTGATTGACCCAATGTCATTAAATGAAATAATGCTTTGCAAGGCATCATTGGTCACAAAGGATGATACCAATTGTGTAAACCATAAGGAGGCGAGGAAATATAGAATGAGAGACTTGTGAGGTTAAAATGATAAAATGAAAAGGTGATTAAAATGTGGTATAAAGTGATGTAAGGTGGTACAAGGTGGTGGTAGAAAATTTCAAAACCAAAATGAATTCTCATTGATTTAATCGACGCCATTGATTGACCCAATGTCATTAAATGAAATAATGCTTTGCAAGACATCATTGGTCACAAAGGATGATACCAATTGTGTAAACTATAAGGAAGGAGGCGAGGAAATATAGAATGAGAGACTTGTGAGGTTAAATGGATAAAACGAAAAGGTGATTAAAATGTGGTATAAAGTGATGTAAGGTGGTACAAGGTTGTGGTAGAAAAGTTTCAAAACCAAAATGAATTCTCATAACAAGATATAATTTGGTCCACCTAGATCCCAAATATTCTCCTTAATACATGTTTAGAGAGATTAATGTAGCGACGTGAACTTCTAGAAATAAATTGCTAGTAAGAAAAAATAAGGTGTATATATGTCCTACCCGATGCTCATCACATGTCATAATAGTGTAAGATGAGATGGTGTTTTGGGAATATAGTATACCAAAATAAAAGAACATGAATTACATGAAGTAACTAAGAAGCTAAGAATAATTAAATATACTTACATTGACATGCCCTTATGTGAAAGTGAATGCATATTGAATTTTTCATTTCAACCACATCGGGTGCAAAATTTGCTTTTGTTAACCCTAGTAATATAAGAGTATAAAAAAATTCTAATGCATGTGTATGTTGAGAAATAATGATACATATTATAGTAGTAGTTGATGTTGGAATAATGTGTATTTAAGATTGCTAGGAATTTATTGTTAGTGCCCACGTTTGTGAGTCTTATATTTGTATGGGATGATTAATGATTTATGAGGTGGTTATAAACAACCTACATATATAGTTTTATATTAACAAGTTGTTAAAATAACTCGTTTATTGTTGTGGGCTATTTCCTACATTTTAGGAACAACTTCACCTATAAGATGTAAACGTCCCATATGGAATTGAATATAATAATTATTGTGTTATTCCTTGCTGAAAATCTAACCAAACTTGTCAAAGAAAAACTAGGGTTAATTTGTTTTACCTAGGATAAATTGTTTATTACCTAAGGTTAAATATATTTAGCTAAGGTAGTTTTTTGTTTTATTGTTGAAATTATTTGAACAATATTTTGCACATAATATATGGAGAGAGAGAGAGAGAGAGAGAGAGAGAGAGAGAGAGAGAGAGAGAGAGAGAGAGAGAGAGAGAGAGAGATTTGTGCTAGTGTTGTTGTGGGCTATATCTCTTGGATTGATTCTGTGGATCCTGTGTTTCTCTTATGCTTTCTTATATGGTATCAAAGATTGGAATTCCAGTTCAATATCCTCTTCCTTGCATTTTTAACATATTTCAAATCTTCATATAGAAAAACCATTATTTTATTATTGTGTTCCTATATTTTTTATTTCTCTCACATGCTTTTTCTTGTTTGGAAGAATGTTTTGGAAAAATATGCACTGTTTTGAAGGTTCAAGGTTATACAAATTTCAAAATCAAAATCTGGTTGTACCTACATGTTGGGATCTGAGTTAGATTTTGTTTCAAAACTTGTACAATTTTTTGGCAAGCCGTACAACCTTCTGGGAAAAAAATATCCAGACATTTTTTTACCGCCCCTTCTCTATGATGTAGAAAAATCTATACATACACCCAAAACTTCACAAACATCTAATTAGCACAAGTTTAGAACATGATCAATGCATTTTCCATTTATCTTAGCATAAAACTACCTATACAACTCTAAGAAAAACTTTAAGGTCTAAATACCTTTGGTTGATGTTTCTAAAAATTTCATGAGGTTGGTTGGTTGGTTGGTTGAAAAATATCTCATACAAACTTCCTCACTTTGTTCATGTTGGGAATGGGTCTATGCGGAAACATTTGCAACTATAGAATATCGAATCCAAAACATGCAAATACGGATCTAACAATCCCCACAAAATCTACAGCAGTGGAAGTATAAACAAGAATAATCTAAATCACACAAAAGTATACACACATAACACAACATGTACCTTGGTTCACCCAATGTGGGCTATGTCCACCAAAGATAGAGATCTCATATGTATAATATAACAAAATATTACAAACCAAATCTTCTGCACAAGAGTACATGTATCTCTAAGAGAGTATCTCCTCCTCCCGATCTCCAACCAGATCTGCCTGAGTACACTAAACTGTGCCTCCATACCACCACATGTGTCTCCTCCAGATCTCTAACTATATCTACATGAGTGCACTACAACCGTGCCTCTGAAACACGACCAGATCTCACATACCTGAAGCTACCAAAATGAACTCTCATAACAAGATATAATTCGGTCCACCTAGATCCCAAATATGCTCCTTAAGACATGTTTAGAGAGATTAATGCAGGGACATGAACTTCTGGAAATAAATTGCTAGTAAGAAAAAATAAGGTGTACATATGTCCTACCCGATGCTCATCACATGTCATAATAGTGTAAGATGAGATGGTGTTTTGGGAATATAGTATAACAAAATCAAAGAAAATGAATTACATGAAGTAACTAAGAAGCTAAGAATAATTAAATATACTTACATTGACATACCCTTATGTGAAAGTGAGTGCATATTGAATTTTTCATTTCGACTACATCGGGTGTAAAATTTTCTTTTGTTAACCCTAGTAATATAAGAGTATAAAAAAATTCTAATGCACGTGTATGTTGATAAATAATGATACATAATATAGTAGTAGTTGATGTTGAAATAATGTGTATTTAAGATTGCTAGGAATTTATTGTTAGTGCTCACGTTTGTGAGTCTTATATTTGTATGGGATGATTAATGATTTATGAGGTGGTTATAAACAACCTACATATATAGTTTTATATTAACAAGTTGTTAAAATAACTCGTTTATTGTTGTGGGCTATTTCCTACATTTTAGGAACAACTTCACCTATAAGATGTAAACGTCCCGTATGGAATTGAATATAATAATTATTGTGTTATTCCTTGCTGAAAATCTAACCAAACTTGTCAAAGAAAAACTAGGGTTAATTTGTTTTACCTAGGATAAATTGTTTATTACCTAAGGTTAAATATATTTAGCTAAGGTAGTTTTTTGTTTTATCGTTGAAATTATTTGAACAATATTTTGCACATAATATATGGAGAGAGAGAGAGAGAGAGAGAGAGAGAGAGAGAGAGAGAGAGAGAGATTTGTGCTAGTGTTGTTGTGGGCTATATCTCTTGGATTGATTCTGTGGATCCTGTGTTTCTCCTATGCTTTCTTATATGGTATCAAAGATTGGAATTCCAGTTCAATATCCTCTTCCTTGCATTTTTAACATATTTCAAATCTTCATATAGAAAAACCATTATTTTATTATTGTGTTCCTATATTTTTTATTTCTCTCACATGTTTTTTCTTGTTTGGAAGAATGTTTTGGAAAAATATGCACTGTTTTGAAGGTTCCAAGTTGTACAAATTTCAAAATCAAAATCTGGTTGTACCTACATGTTGGGATCTGAGTTAGATTTTGTTTCAAAACTTGTACAATTTTTCGGCAAGCCGTACAACCTTCTGGGAAAAAAATATCCAGACATTTTTTTACCGCCCCTTCTCTATGATGTAGAAAAATCTATACATACACCCAAAACTTCACAAACATCTAATTAGCACAAGTTTAGAACATGATCAATGCATTTTCCATTTATCTCAGCATAAAACTACCTATACAACTCTAAGAAAATTTTTAAGGTCTAAATACCTTTGGTTGATGTTTCTAAAAATTTCATGAGGTTGGTTGGTTGGTTGGTTGAAAAATATCTCATACAAACTTCCTCACTTTGTTCATGTTGGGAATGGGTCTATGCGGAAACATTTACAATTATAGAATATCAAATCCAAAACATGCAAATACAGATCTAACAATCCCCACAAAATCTACAACAGTGGAAGTATAAACAAGAATAATCCAAATCACACAAAAGTACACACACATAACACAACATGTACTGTGGTTCACCCAATGTGGGCTACATCCACTAAAGATAGAGATATCATATATATAATATAACAAGAGATTACAAACCAACTCTTTTGCACAAGAGTACATGTATCTCTACAAGAGTATATCCTCCTCCTAGATCTCCAATCAGATCTTCCTGAGTACACTAAACCATGCCTCCATACCACCACTTGTGTCTCCTCTAGATCTCTAACCAATATCTACTTGAGTGCACTAAAACCGTGCCTCTGAAACACCACCAGATCTCACATACCTGAAGCTATCCTGCATCTTCCACTATGCAACCAAGATCTCACTATGAACTATGAATCTGCAAAGAAGATACATCTAGAAGGGTCTACCAATGTGCAACCATAACCATGCACCAAGAAGTAAGTCTCTCCTCCATCACTACATCAACCTGTGCAAACATGAAGACAACTTCCTCTAAAATACTAGATTCCTATGGATAAACAATACATCAACGATCTACATGGATCTATAATATAAGATCTCAAAACATGTGGATCTACAAGAATGAGCAATAACAAGATCTCACAACAACCTGTGGATCTAACAAGAAGAAACACTAAGTGATTTGTATACTATGCAAGTCATTACATGGGACTAAACAATACAAAGGAAATACAATGGAAGATAATACCATCTTCTCACCAATCAAATGTACCTGCTAATTTCCTTATGTTCAACTTCTCTCTATTGAAAGATCTTGTCTTCATGCAATCTGTTTTTCTTCTTTTTCTTCTTCTTCATCTTTTCAACCAAGGATTAGCTCAGTTCTTCTCTTTCCTTATTCCTTTTATTCTAACCCTAGTTTTCTAGCTTATATATGCTTAGACAAACTTAGGGCACCTTAGTCATTCATTTAAAACATTTAAATCAGCTTTAAAACAAAAGATAGATCAAATTCCTGTGAGTTAAATATAAACTTTCATGCATAGGTAACCGATGTCGGTTACCGACCGATGACGGTTCCTACTTTGACCGATGCCAGTCATAGGTTACCGATGTTGGTCCCTTCATAACCGATGTCAGCTACTGTGTAAATCAGCAATTTATCATGCTAATTATGAAGCAATTCAGCTCCACAATCCTAACAATCTCCCACTTGGAGATAAATTGTTGAACTTGTACCTGTACCTTGTACATCACCGTCCTCTACATACCGTGAATACCATCTATTCTTTATATCAACAATTCTCTCAAATGAAATTAGGAAGATTAAACTATCTTCTAAAACCAAGAAGATAACAAACCTCGTGACTTACCATATACCTGCACGAAGCTACTCCTGATCTGTGATACATGAGCTATCCATACATCAAGCTCCCACTAAATCATAACTCCAAGCCTCTCATGCAACTAAGCCACCATGACTAACACACCTACAAGAGCTCCCACTCAAACTAAAGTACAATGAGCTTCTATGCGCATCCATAGCCATACCTATAAAACCAACCATGTTCTCCATCCATCTATCCATGTCTCCATGCAACCACTAATGCAACTGACCAAGACAAGTCAAACTGGAATATGCAAAAGCAAAACAAGATCCTGGGCAAAGACAACCCAAATGAGTTCTACTTGTAATAGTGGGTGATCAATCCACAAACACCTGCATAACTCAAAGAATCCAAACACCGCAATCTGTAAATCCAACCCTGACATAAATAACTAACATGTCCAAGACAATCATCTGTAGATAACATCTCCCATGGAGTATCACATAATAATCAAGAGGAAATACAAAAATCCCCTACTCATGCTCAAGGCATCCATGTGCAAATCAAACATCTACATCATCATAGACTCATAAAAAGTGAATCTATCCACATGTACAAACTCACCATGTACATCCATCCATATCTTTAGGCTCTCCAGAAGCTCCAAGTATACCACCAACTAACTCTAAAGACGAATATGAATCTTGTGCTCATCAATGTCAATAACAAACATCCATGCTAAACCATGCCACTAATACCAAGTAAAAATACTAGCAAACATGTCATCAACACTACTACACAAACCAACCAAGATGAAAGCAAAACAAGGGCACCATCTAAAAATAGTAAATAAACAGTGTTTTCAAACATGTGACTAAACCGACCACAGTTTCCTAATCGAGCCCCGGTAACTACCTGACTGAGCACGGTTACCAAATGATCGACCACAGTTAACCCTAATTGACACTGATCTTTGTAACTAGTAGATTTTATCCTTTTTCACCCTTTAAACTCTAAAAATTGCTTTTATCATATGAAACAAACTGAATCAACCATCAACTGCCTACCATAAGGAATATCCATGTACGACAAAATAAACTATAAGTGACATAAAAAAGAAATAAAATCAAAATACCTATAAAGTCATGACTGCCCTCCAAAACCAGTCGTGTGCCTTTTACCACTCTAAATAGTAGCAATCTTCACTAACTTTGCATATGTGCATCTTGTATCCAATCCTGCAAAGCTAACAACCATGGCTTGTTTCCACTAAACACGAAATCCCCTGCACTTCCTCTAACACCAAGCTTAAAAGCTAATATGTCAATGAGAAATACAATCGGATGAAAGAACTATAAAATTGATTCCCTTTCTTCTCTGAGAATACTTCCACACCACATAAGTTTGGAATTCTTGTGAAATAAGTGAATCACCCTCTTTCCATCCATGTGTACTCAAAATTTCTCATTACATGCAACTATGTCTAAACATGAATTTTCATTGAGGATCTCATCCTTAGAATAAAAACCCTTGTTCTCGAGATTCCACACAACCGGAAAATAAAATTCAAACAAAACCAAAAAACCATGGTGTAAATTTGTGCACACTGTCCAAGCGTAATATCAATTTCTCCAAACGAAATAAATAAAACATGAATCATATCAAGATACCTGAATCAAAATCTCAATAGACTAACTAATCCAAATTTGTCCTCTTTCTGATTTGAACCATGAAGTGATCTACACAATGTCTCTGCCTTGTACACTAGTCTGTGCAAAAAACTAGATCCTCCAAACCAAGACAAAAAACCATCTGCCCTCTCCTGCTGCAAAAAATCTTGTACAAACAAGTTGCCACAGAGACCGACCATGGCCATCCCCTAACCAACCACGGTTAGCTGACCGTATCGGTTCCTCTATGACCAACCTCGATTCTTAGATCGATGACGATGATTGTGGAATGAACCCAACGCCACATAATTTGGCATAGAACACCACACCAGGTGCTTACTTTGACCGAAACCGACAGTTGAGCTGAGCCAGTCATTTCAAGAAGCATCCAAATTGTACAAAACCACTACTGCAATAATACATGCAAATAGATTGCTGCAAGATGAAACACGTCACCTTACCAGCACCAAGATACTCAACCACATCTTCAACTCAAGAACATGCTTATCTGATGGAATCCCCATCTTCGTTCTGTGCTACTACCTCTCTAATGAAGCCTATGCATCTAACTACACCAAGGATGCATACTTGCTTATTTTCTCTGTCTAGATCTGCAATCCAAAACCATGTATGGGAGGGGAGCTAGTCATGGTGCACCCAAACTTTGGCGAATTATACTGAACATTAAAAAAACATCGTAATCACAAAAATCCGTCAAAAGAAGCGTGCGATAATTCTCTACAGCCCCATCTCCTTTGCCAACAAATTTGACACGTAGATCACCGTACACACTTTCTGGAGTGTGAGGTGTCTCAATTTTTGAGTTTTCGCGGTGCGGATTGATAGCTGTTAGTAGAACCCCCCACTGTTTACTATATTCGCTGCCACTTATCACTAAAATTATCACTGTTTCCGAGGACTACGAAATCCACACATAGGGATATGGTAGTAATAAACAACCACTACGCCATGTCAGGGAAGCAAAGGAGTTCTTAATGTTAGGCATGCAGATTTATTTGTTGATATTCATTGCACCAACTACTCCCAAACCACCACCAGCTGGGGAAATGTTTACCGCTCGAACCACCGCGGAATGCAACAAATTCATGGAACAGAACGGATCAGGAGGGGAATGCTTACTATTTTCGTTGGAAAATTTAACACCAACGTTGCTTACGGTTTTGACCTGATAATTTTGTGTGTGGGTGTTTACACTGACCAAGATTGCGTTGGGAGCTAGTCATAATTCTCAGTGTATTGCCTGGCTATTCGTTATAACAGTAGATGCAGAGAGTGGAAGGTACTTCTGACTTCTTTCTTCAGCAATAATATCTAGTTTCAGTGATATTTTAACATTGATTCCTTCTAAACTAGAAAGAATCATTTGAATCTTTCTGTGGATGCTTCAAAAGAGTTTTCGTTCTGTACACTGTTCTGTTCTTAGTCATTTACTTCTTTTATGGTAACGAAAACTTAGTCGTTTTAATGTGAAGTTTGGAAAATTGTTCATATTTGAAGCTAATCATGGGTTTAAAAACTGATTTGTATAATTTGGTGCTTTTACATATTAAAAACTGATAGTATTTTTTTTACATGTCTTGCAGTGGTGGGGAGGAGCTTGTTAGATTGACTGAGAATGGAAGTGCAGATGCAGAGCATGATTTCAATTGTGTTTATCAACACATCAAATGAGTTTGGAAATTGTTTGATTCTCTTCGAATATTTACAGTCCATTCAGTTCTAATAGGTGAGGTTTTTACCCTCACTGAGGTAGTGATAGAAACTATTACATGTTTTACTTTTCTACTGGTAGATTGTGTTATATGTCTTCCAAGTTATGTGATTCCTTTTTGTAAAGATTTAAACTCCTATTATTTCTAAAAATTACATTATACTGAACATTAAAAAAAACCGGGTAATCCAAAAAATCTGTCAAAAGAAGTGCATGAGAATTGTATCATTTTACTTGTTGAATTTATATAAAATCTGTCAAAAGAAGCGCGTGAGAATTGTATTATTGTAACATTTGATTGTGCTCAAGTGAGCGTGCTCAAAGTGTGATTTTTACTCTCATTTGGGGATACTTACATGAGCAACAATAAAATCCCCCAAATAATTGAAAGGACCAGACGTCCTGCTTTATAATATTTCCTTGTACACGGATGTTTCCATTCTTGTATCTATGTAAGGTTAAGGACGTACTGATAGTATAACATAACGTTAGCCCGGCCACATAAGTATTTATATATATTTCTGTTTATTGCCCAGAGAATAAGGTTAGTAGCTGTCCTCATCTTATCTCTTCATGCCGATAATCTTTGTGAAAGAGATTATATTTTATCTCTTCTGCTTCTTGATCACTCTTAATGGAACTTGTGCATTTGGAAGCGTAAAATTTGGTTTGATCCTTCCCTTTTCCTCTCTTTGACACAATTGTAGCTGCATATTTCTTGAACCTCAAAGTAACAGGCACAAACCCATTGTTTGATATACATTATATTTGTTGAATGAATGTAATAATAGTTCAGTGGTTCTCTAAAACCTACACCGACAAGGATGATTCCATGACTATTAGTAAGGTTCCTATAAGAACATGACCACCTAATGATCACTGATACTGTAATTGAATGTAGCTTCCTTTGTAATATGAGAGTGTGATAACTACACTGGTACAAGATGACTCCACATGGTTCCTCTGTTAATTGAATTTTTCATGTTACCCAAGCTCCATAGCGATATGAGTCCTTTTTTTGGACATTGGATTTGATAGGCACTCGTAATGTACACACCGAGTGAATCCTGATCATTGTTATGCAACAATGTAGACTAATTATCTTAGAAAACACGACCATAGGGATATCAATATCCACCCCACCATAGCTATAGGGATTTATTTATTTACTACTACTTCTCATTAATTAATTTTAGGTAATTGCTTCGACACATTGTAACTCAGCTATCCTAATCTGCTATACTCAATTTTATTGGATTTCTGTTTATTGCTCAGAGAATAAGGTTAGTGTCTTACCGTATGAGAGGGGATCCAGTCACGGTGCACCCAAGCTTTGGGACACTATACTGAACATTAAAAAAAATCAGGTAATCACAAAAAACTGTCAAAAGAAGTGCGTGAGAATTCTCTACAGCCCCATCTCCTTCACTATTTTCGAAAAATGTGAAATCCACGCATAGGGATATGGTAGTAATAAACCTCCTCTATGCCATGTCAGGGAAGCAAAAGAGTTCTTAATGTTTGGCATGTGGATTTATTTACTGATATTCATTGCACCAAACACTCCCAAACATCCATCCAGCTCTGGGAAAATGTTTACCGCTTGAACCTCCGTGGAATGCAACAAATTCATGGAACAAAATGGATCAGGAGGGGAATGCTTACTGTTTCAGCCTGATAATTTTGTGTGTGGGTGTTTATACTGACCACCTCTGCGTTGGGAGCTAGTCATACTTCTCAGTGTATTTCCTGGCTATTCGTTATGACAGCAGATGTAGAGAGTGGAAGGTACTTCTGACTTCTTTCTTCAACAATAATATCTATTTTCAGTGATATTTTCACATTGCTTCCTTCTAAACTAGAAAGAATCATTTGAATCTTGCCATGGATGCTTCAAAAGAGTTTTCCTTTTGTACACTGTTCTGTTCTTAGTCATTTACTTCTTTTATGGTAACGAAAACTTAGTCGTTTTAATGTGAAGTTTGGAAAATTGTTCATATTTGAAGCTAATCAAGGGTTTAGGCTCCTTGAGCAATAAATGAAATGGAGGTGATTGATTCAAACAACACTAGTATGAGATCGATTTATAATCAGATAGGATTTATAAATGAATATATTTCAATCATAGTTGATGAAAGCCTTCGTATGTTACAAGAAAGTCCAAGAGGCTAATTTGTCAAAAGGCATGGTAACCCCTATTATTAGTAACTGATTTGTATAATTTGGTGATTTTACATATTAAAAACTGATAGTATAATTTGTACATGTCTTGCAGTGGTGTTGTTATGCTTGTTGGAGTGACTAAGAATGGAAGTGCAGATGCTTGTTGTTATCAACACATTTTTTAGTTTGGAAATTGTTTGATTCTCTTTGAATATCTATAGTCCATACGGTTCTAATAGGTGAGGTTTTTACCCTCATTGAGGCAATGATAGAAACTATTGCATATTTCTCTTTTCTACTGGTAGATTGTGTTATTGGCTTCTGGCTATTACTTTAATGTCATTTACTATTTTCTGTTACTCAATGTAATTTTCAGAAATAATAGGAGTTTAAATCTTTGAAAAAGGGTATCACATAACTTGGAAGACATATATTCATTCAGTAAACATTTCCATTGTCCATTACAAAAACATGGCCATACAATATACTTGGGCCATATAACTACTACTACTATATTGTAGTTTTTAAATCGAAAGGCCAATTCCACACATCAAAAATTCAGCCCTCAAAATTAAATATTTACTTTCGATAATATCGTTTCCAAAATCTGAGGAAGGGCGGTGTTGAATCTGCAGTTGAGGTTGAAGCTGGGGTGTTACTTTGCAATTGCCTCCCCATGTTGACATCCCTCACAGGCGTAGTTGGGAATGGATCAGAACTTGGAGAAGCATTCACTCCAACTGCAATATTATGTGTTGAAATTGATAAAGGGCAATGTATGCCCATTAATTCTCTTAACATTGGGTGTTGATCAGGAAAAGGATTAATTGGACTACTCAATCTCCTTTTCCTTTCTAACTCTCTTCTTGCCTTTCGAACTCCTTCTCCTTTATCTCTTGATCCCTTTGAATCCTTTCTTGTTCCTTTCTCTATTCCCTTTGTTGCCTTTGAATCAACTTTTGGTGCTCCTTTGTTTTCCTTCTATATTCTTTTTCAATCTTTTCTTGCTCTTTCCTTTCCCTTTCTATAATTCGTTCAGCCTTCTTCTCCTGGATTTGTTCCTTTTTTCTTTGCTTCAATTCATCTATTTATTTTTTTCTGTTCTCTTTCTCAACCAGAAGCTCCATGTACTGATCTGCGGTGACTAGTAGAGATTCCCTACTCAATCTTATACCTGAAGCACTATTTGACCTTGATGATTCTCTAACCTTTTCCACAGGGAGTTTCAAGAATCTACCAAGAGTTTTTTGTCCTTGGTTTGCCTCACAAGTTTGGTTTGAATCTGCCCCTAATACCCCTACTGCCTCTAACTATGAATCTGCATCATTCTCTTCAGCTTGACTGCCAACATAGTAGTGCACCAAATCTGAGTCATGAAGTAGTGTTGGATGAGAGGGTAAAGAGAGGCTGACCTCTTCATTATTGAAGTTCAAGTTTACACCAAGATTAAGAGTTGATTCTTTCATCCAATCGGGAGGGCTATCTTCTGTGGGCAGAGATAGTGATTCATCGATTTGATTAATTCTGTTTGGAGTTTCCAATTGTTGAGCAACACATTCATTTATATTTATCTCCTTCTGCTGAGGTTCTGATTCTCTCTCCAATTGTGTGTTAGGCACCATCTGAACATCTTCACTTTGCTCTAAATCAACCCTAGATAGATGAAGCATATTTTCTGTTGCACCAGCATCATCTTGAAAAGATGTGTCAAACGTTCTGCTTGGTCCCATGTCTTCATCCAAGGCATTGGGATTAAGAGGCCATATCCCTGTTCTTTTAAATCCTGATTTAATGTTGCTAGGTGTAAGAGCCATTTTGAATTCTTTGCTCCCTAACTCAGCTAATTCAGCCCTTTTCACATCTATCCCATGGTTTGCAACTATCCATTTGTGCCTCTCCTCCTTGAAGTATGTTTTGAATGGAGCAAAGACACTCACATCCAATGGCTGTAATTTATGAGAGGTGTGTGCAGGAAATGTTAACAAATCAATCCCCAAACTCCTGGCTTCTTGAATTGTTCCCAAAGCAACATGTGAACCATGGCCATCAAAAATTAGTAAATGCCTATTAGTAAGAGACACTCCACCAGGTATAGATGATGCAAAGTGATGTAACCAGTTCATGAATAAATCTTTTGTCATCCATGCATGTGATTGTGTTGCCATGCAAGCTCCAGGCTCACAACCTGCAATATAATTTTCTAAATGGCTCTTCCCCTTAAAAAGATAGAATCTCGGAATGCTTTGTCTAGCAGCATTTACACAACACAATATGGTAATCCATTCTCTTCTTTTTGGGATGATATATGGCACACTCCTACTACCCTTTTTAGCAAGCACTCTCATACCACAGTTCCTTCCAGCTTGTAATCCAGTTTCATCACAATTCCATATTCGGTTTGGTCCATATGGGTTGGCCTCATAAGATTTAGACAAATTAATGTAGAAGGAATTGACAATTGATGGCCTCAAACACACTGCTCGATCCTTATCAAGGCCTTCAGCTGTCTTTAATGTTAGATCCGGGTGTCTTTTTTTAAAACCTTCCCACCATGACTTACCCGGAAAACCATCCGTGAATGGGTTAGACCTTGTTTCGTAGATTTGTGCTACACATGTCTTAAGTTGTATAATTTATAACCCACATCCCATGTCAGCCATTTCATGACACCAACTCACTATCTCCATCTCTTCTTCTTCTGTTAGAATTGTTGCTAGACCCTTTCTTTTAGTGGTGGTAATGCCCATCAGCCAAGAAGTAAGGGTGGTCGCTGGTATACCCCATTTTTTTGCAGCAGCACCTGTAGAGTATCCATAATCTTCAACATCTTTCATGGCATTATTCATATCAGACTTGTTCCAATTAGATCTTGGCTTTGACACTTTTTGTGTTGAAGGGCTCACGCTTATTGCCTTGGACATTTACTTCTTCATGTGGTGTGTCATTGGCATCTTGAGGTGGGGTATTGATAGCCTCTTCTTCATGTTCTTCACTTGGTGGAAATCTTGCTCCCCTAATTTTAGCACATGCAGGTCTTACTCTTTTGGGAAGCTTCCTTCTCCTCATGATGTCAATAAAAACCTGTTAAGATAGATAAATTTACCAAACCAATGTAACTTACAACAATGAGATTTTTAGAATATTGAATCAAGTAACGTAAAAGAAGTGCAGCCATTTGATGTGAGTGCCTATGTTCTGAGCAATGGAAACTTCAAAGATCAAAGGTGAAAATGTGTCTAGTACAGAGGATGGAAATGTTATTGAAACAAATAAAAATTTGAAATTATGACCAAATATACATCTACATGAAAAGGCAGCATGCTATATAGTTGTATGCTTCCTTTTAATGTAGATGAATAATCACAGGTAATTCTGAGCTAAATTAATGAAACCTGTAGATGTATGTGTACATGTAGATTTATATTTACAAGTAATTCCAGGATAAATTGAAGAAATATGTATATGTATATGTATACTTCGATGTATAGTTTATGCCACCTTTTCATGTAGTTGTATATTTTATGCTTCATTTTCATGTAAATGTATATTTATTGCTGCTTTTTCCTGTCGCTGTATATTCTATAGATGTATATTTACATTCAGCTCTGGTATTCTGTAGATGTATTTTTACAAGTAGATGTATATTTCATATATATCTATTTGTAAATATAGAGCCTTTCATTAATTTAGCCTGGAATTTCTTATAAATATACATCTACAGAACATGCATCTACTTGTAAATATGATTCTCAGATTTCATTAATTTAGTCTGGAATTACTTGTAAATATACATTACAGATTTTATTAATTTAGCCTACAAATACTTTTAAATATACACGTACACATTTCATTAATTTAGCCTAGAACTACTTGTAAATATACATCTACAAATTTCAGAGCAGTTAACCTAGAATTACTTGTTAATATACATCTACATGAAAAGGCAGCATAAAGTATGCACCAACAAGTATGCACGGTGGGTTACATGTCAGATTTGTTTGCAAAGTAGATTAGGTTGTAGAGAATTCTCAAGCACTTCTTTTGACAGATTTTTGGGATTACCAGGTTTTTTACTGGCTCCCCTCCCATATGTAGATTGACAAAAAAAAATTACAATTAAATGAATGTGCATCAATAAAACAACATAGTTAAGAACTTACTATGTGGCACAATGATGTGGAATAACAGTTGATCACGACAGCTTGGAACTGTAATTGTCATGCACTAGCAAAATAATACTCAGTGAATAAAATTTCACAGCAGTTGAGGAACTGGATTTATAGGAGATATGAAAAGTGTTGTAGCTGATTGATCCTTGTGCTTTTTTTTGATTGGGTAAAATTGGTTGATCCTTGTGCTTGTTTTTGATTGGGTGAAACTGATAGGGGTGGATCAAGATTTATGATATTTTATTTCAATACTCATATTCGAAGTTCAATTTGATTTGATTTCTCATTTCAATTCAATCTGTGTTTCTTGAGCCTCACATTTGTTGAAAATATGCAGGTACATCATTTATGGGAGTAGCTGGTATAGAAAATGGTGAGAAAGTTAATGCTTAAAAGACAACTTGTATTTGAAAATGGTGCACTTTGGACTTATGCTTGTGAGAACCTGCCCCAAAGTTTGTGTATGACAAGACCTTTTACACTGTAAAATGGAAACCCAAATTATATGAAAAGTGACATAAAATTGATATGATGCTGTGGTATCAGTTTTGTATAGGGATGAAATATAATTATACATCCTTGTATTAAATACATGTTGAATTTAAATTTGGCAAACATGGAAGTATACTATATGTTATTTTATGTTTAAAAATGATATTGACTATTCTATTGTTGATAGATTCATGGTTGTACATGAAAAGTGACAGACACATCAGTTTTGAAGAGTGTTTGTACATTTATTGGATAGTATTCATTCAATTATTAATATTTTACTGTGTAAAAACTGGACTCAAATATGTCAACTACCCTCACCACTATTGGGTAATGCACCATGACTGTCTCCTCTCCCCTATGTGCAATTAAACCATACATTACAAAACCAAGATAAAACCATACCTCAATAACTGAATCTGCAATCTGAATACCATGCTTGTGCCTCTAAGAACCAGGGACACCTTAGAAAACAAGATACATTTCATGCATCTCTCCATTTCTTCAGATATGTGATTTTTTGTTTAAAACCAGGCTGCCCAGTAACTAACCACAGTCACCTTGTAACCAACCACGGTCACCCTGCCGACACCGATTTCCATTTAACCAATGCCGGTCATTGTAATTTCTAGCAACCTTACTCTTCCAGCTCCTACTTGAGATTCAATATCTTCCTACGATTTTCACATCAGGAAAAACAAACCCTTATCTCATATATGTCAGTAATAACCACTAACAAAACCATGAAGCAAACCCTTGCTCTGAAATAATCTAGTTTTGAAAACTAAAACCCTATTCCGATACCAGTTGTTGGGAATGGGTCTATGTAGAAACATTTGCAACTATAGGATATCAAATCAAAAACATGCAAATATGGATCTAACAATCCCCACAAAACCTACAATAGTGGAAGTATAAATAATAATAATCCAAATCACACAAAAGTACACATACATAAAACATCATGTACTGTGGTTCACCCAATGTGGGATACGTCCACCAAAGATAGAGATCTCATATATATAATATAACAAGAGATTACAAACCAACTCTTCTACACAAGAGTACATGTATCTCTACAAGAGTATCTCCGCCTCCCAGATTGCCAACCGGATCTTCCTGAGTACACTAAACCATGCCTCCATACCACCACTTGTGTCTCCTCCAGATCTCTAACCCGATCTACATGAGTGCACTACAACCGTGCCTCTGAAACACCACCAGATATCACATACCTAAAGCTACCCTTCATCTGCCACTATGCAACCAAGATCTCAATGTACTGTGAATCTACAAACATGACCTCTATAACAGTCTACCAATGTGCAACCGTAACCATGCATTAAGAAGTAAGTCTCTCCTCCATCACTGCATCAACCTATGCAAACATGAAGACAACTTCCTCTACAATACTAGATTCCTATGGATCAACAATACATCATGATCTCATGGATATGTAATACAAAATCTCACAACATGTGGATCTACAAGAATGAGCAATAACAAGATCTCACAACAACCTATGGATCTAACAAGAAGAAACACTAATTTCTTTGCATACTATGCAAAACATTACATGATACTAAATAATACAAAGGAAATACAATAGAAGATAATACCATCTTCTCACCAACAGTGTACCTGCACTTTCTTTCTGTTTAGCTTCTCTCTATGAAAGATCATGTCTTCATGCAATCTGCTATTTCTTCTTCTTCTTCTTCTTCTTCTTCTTCTTCATCCTTTCAATAAAGGATTATGTTATTCTTCTCATCTAACACCTCTAACCCTAGTTTTTTAGCTTATATAAGCTTAAACAAACTTAGGGCAACTTAGCTATGCATTTATAACCTTTAAATCAACTTTAAAAACAAAATCTAGATTAAATTCCTGTGAGTTAAATATAAAATTTCACGCACAGGTAACCGACGATGGTTACCCTGATCGACACCAGTTACTGTGTAAACTAGCAAGGTGTAAATCATGCTATTTGTGAAGCAATTCAACTCCACAATCCTAACAGTTCATGGTCCTAATAACACCTATTCCAATACATAACTTTCTTGATCCTTAGCACTCTATTTTTCTAGTACTCTGCCTTGTAGCCTTGTCATGAAGAAGTTTCCTTTACCACATCTTAAGATCTATCCTTAAACCTACCTAAATTTCAACATCTATCTTCCAACTTGATACATCCTCTAAAACAATTCCTCCATCATGAGTTAAGGCTCTTAAACCAATTACTCTTAAAACTAGTTCCTTGACTATTACATAATAGGGTAGTGGACTATGTTTTCAAAACCTTTTAACCTATAACCTTGTATTTCCTTCTTTGACCTTGTCCACACATTCTTTACTCATTTATCCACTCTATTACTAGGTTTCATTTGGTTCTATAGGTTACCTTTTAAGATATACTCTTTTATTGTTAACCTCTGAATATTGGCTTCTTGGACTATTACCATAATTGTGAACAAGAATTTCGATTTGGGCATTCCTAAATATTCCCTCAAAGCTTAGGCATATAGGTATTTATTTATTTTATAAATTCCATACTCTTGTACCAATATCACATGAGTCTATCACCTTTTAATTTGAAAATAACTATGAATAACTCCAAAACTGGGTGCATAAGGCAGTTTCTCTGAGTTCCTTTGTATTGATCCCTCAAACCTCAATCATTTAAATTAAGACTTAAGAATCACTTCCTTCCTACACAAATTTGAATACCCTATAAGTTTTACAAATTTTCCATTGTGAAAAATGGCATTAGGAATTTCTTTCTCACTCTAACCCTAACTTGAGGTTTCTCAAACCTGAGAGCTCTCCATTTTCATTATTTTCATTTTCATGAGTTTTAAAGCTCTATTAAGTCTCTAACATGTTCCACAAAACCTTCTACACCTTCAAAAACATATTTAAAGAATCAATTTCATTTCAAATTGGGTAAATCATTCTTAACATCACTTTACTATTCATGTCAAATTTATATTTTCTACGTTACTAGGACTTAGATATTTTTACCAATGACGACTCCTACACATTCCTTCTAACATGATTTTACACACCCTTGTAAGTCATCCATTTATAAATTCACCATGAAATCATATCAAACATAGCTAATTATTCATCCTACAAGAAACAAAATAGTAGATGCTTACTTAGAAGCTTCCCTTACTATGTGTTTGCACTTGTTTCAAACTTGTTTTCTTCCATTCTTATTGAGATACTCTTTCTTATTACTATAAACTTGCAACCATACAAAAATATTTGGAGTAACATGATTCAATCTCTCTATTCATAAAATATATTCCTTTACTTCATGTTTACAATTTTTTTCTTCAAGAATCATATAGATTATTATCTCTATTGACCCCCCTTGAATTCCCGAGCATGCAAGGCTCTTCTAATTTATCTCACCTCCTAACTTGTCCGCCCAAGTCTCATACTTCAAGACCTATCAAATATTTTGATTCTATCCTTTCACTTTGATCTCATCCACCCAAGTCTCGTAATTTATGAATCCTCAAATCTTAGGATTCTCTGCATTGACTTGGAACTTGTCCGCCTAACTCTTGTACTTCAGGACATGTCAAATCTTTTGGTTGTATCCTTTGACTTGGACCTCGTCTGCCCAAGTCTCATAAATTTAGACTCTTTGAATCTTCGGATTCTCTCCATTGACTTGGATCTCATCCACCCAAGTCTCATAAACTAGGAATACTTCAATCAATTATTCATCGAAAATATTTCGATCCTAAACATTGACTTGGACCCCATCTTCCCAAGTCTTGTAACTCAGGACTCATCAAATCATGAATATATTAAAAATCATTCTATTTACTCCATTGAATTGGACCTCATTTTCCTAAGTCTCGTAAATGAGGACCATGCAACTTTAATAAGCATAAAATTCTTTCATGAGTACTCTCCGCACTAGAGAAGTTCATTTGCATGGAAAACTCATTTAACAAACAAATTTAATTGTTTCATCCATTGACAGATATCTCAATCATAACATTATCATATCTTTGCACTATTCACCTCTACAAAAAAGGTTAACCTTGTTCCTATTGGGAATTGTGTGTCTCATCTTTTCTCTGATTTCTACCATTCCAGATCTTTTTACCTATAGTTTTGTCTTGAAGCTTACTGATGGAAAATCCTCCTTTCAAACAAGCTCTCTCTTTAACAAAAAGCTTTAACTTATTTACATATACCTTTTTGACCATCCATCTCTTTCTATGGTGTTGAACCCTTGCGTCCTACTAGTCACATGCGATTGAGACTTGGGGGGAGAATGTTCCTTCCCAACAAACACAGTATCGACATACAAGGCAACATCAATATAAAATACAAAAATATATAAAATCATTACACCTTTCATCCTTCACGGTAGTTGGTGATGAGCCCATACTTCTTACTAGTAGTATGCGACTGGGAATGGAGAAAGATGTCCTTACTCGCCTATATTTTGTCTTTGGCGTTGATCCCTTACCTTTTATTGATGGCATGAGCAACATGTAGGGGGTCCTTTTCAAAAATTCAAAACAAAATCATACAAAATAAAGCCTTTGAAAAATATGAACCAATAGTGCTTAGTAAAAAACATCCCCAAAAAAATTGCTTAGATTAAGAGAGACAACAAGTCCTTCTAACTAAGTTCTAATTAAAAACAAAGTTTATAAATTAAAAACTATAGTTTGAAACTTACTTTAAAAAATAACCTAGTGTAATTTAAAAAAGAGAAAGCACTAATTTGAAATGGTAAAGGTTGACCAAGTGTTAGTGACCTGAGGCAGGTGAGTGCAGGATCAGGAGGCAAGAAAGTTAATTATCTCAAGGAAATGAGCGAGGGTGGTTGAAGTTAAAAGTCATGTGGGAAGGGGATGAATGAACTGGGGTGAAGACGAGATCGTGGTGCACATGTCGAGATGGTACAATGCACATGGGTGACCGCGTAAGGTGCACTACGAATAGGAGGAGCAGACAAAGCCAAGTGTTGGGTTGGGTGTGAGCAGAGACTGAGCCATATCAAGTCAACAAGTTTGTGAGAGTGGATCAATCCGAGTAGGGTTAAAACTTGGGTGTAAATCAGGTCGGCAAGGCAGAGGAGTAGCTCAGGTTGGCAGGGAAGTGAAGGATCTCAAGTGCAGAGTGGAGAGATTAATGCCAAGATGGATGAGTAAAGTAGAGGTGAGTTGCAAAGAAGTTACTCAGGTAGCTCAGTAGTGAGCTGAGATGGGCAGGGGGTGAACTGACAAGGAGATCTCGGGGCAGAGCTCACAACACACCAACCTGACCTCTATTCTCAGAACGACATCTAAAGATAATCATAGCTAACCAGATTTAGAGGAAAAAACCATAACATATTCACATGCACTAAGACTATCAATCGCATGTGTACAATGCAATGTGAACGCTGAACGGTATATGTTATTTGTTTTAGAGGGATAGTTATTATTTTTGTAGTTGATTTTGTTTAAACTATGGGTGATTGATTTTGTAAGTGTAGAAATATTATGGTTCCATTGGCATATTATTTATGGGATCAAAGCAGACAAACTCAGAGTAAGAGCAATGTTTATGAGCGTAGAAACATAAGAATATTGATTTTTTTATTATTACATAGAAATTTTTAAAACATTGAAGTATGGAATCTTGTACAACATTTACAAACGGAAGAAAAAAATGATTTTTGAGATGGGAGATTCCCCTATTTGTTTATTTTGGGTTTGGCTTTAATCTATTGAAAATACAATGATGAATTCTCAAGGGAAGAGAGTTCACCTTGAAAAATTAATTAATAAACAAATATAACCAACTCACTGCATTACATGATCAAATCTGGAAATCATCATAAGATAACTACATTATTCAAGTAATTTGCAGACCACGAAAGCAAACTATACCGATCAATTCCACCATTGTTTTTATTCTCATCATCTTCAAAGAAACCTATGGTAGTGCTAAAAATCGCAGAGGATTCGGGCAATTCACCAAGATCTGCATACAAGTCATCATCTTCTTCATCTAAATGACCATTGGATCGAGAAATACAAAGCTCTACATCCTGCATGAATGATGAAAGAGGTCTACAAATAGGTTGGGTTATTTTAAATTGGGCTAGCTCTTTTTTGTTTGTTTTTGTTAAGTTATTGTTTGCTTTTTAGAGTTACAGTAGTCTGTTGTGTTCATAACCATGACCCCAAGAACACCACCTGGTATGTTTCCAAGGAAGGAAACTAGATCCCAGAATCAGAACCAAAATCCAAACAATACAGGTAGAAGGTGGGGTTATGAAGAACCAGGTAGGTTGTACATTGACGATATGCTGATTTGAACATTGTTTCAGTAATATCTACATATAATTCATCGACGAAAAGAATTCATATGAGAGTAATGTGTATTTCTAACATGGGAGCTCGTGCTTCGGAGCCGAAGAAAACATATATATTTGATTTTCAGTAGTGTAGACATGTATTTCAAGCATGAACACATTTGAATCAACAAAAAAGGATGCACATGAAATTTTACAGTTGTAACACCCCAATCTTTAGCCTATGAATGTTGGATTGCAGTAGTTTTCCATTAGATCAAACAATGTAGAAGGTATAGTTTGTGCAAATTATAGACCAAAGATGCTAACTTTTCATGTGAAGTAGAAACATACCCAACCAAATATAACAATGTAAAAGTTTAATTATTAAGACTTTCAGGCTTTAGCTATCAATCTTAGATCATTCAAAGAATAAGAAATTGCATTAAACATGAGATGCATTTGTGCCTCGTTACAAATTGAGATTCGCTTTAATGTGAGAAGAATCGATAAACTGGCATTCTAGAAGCACAAATTGTCTCACTAAATTGCTCTTCAGATATCATTGAATGTAATTTTTACAAATAAATTTTGAATCGTTAAAACATCACTTGAACTTAAAATGGTTATTACACAAGATCTAACATGTTTACAAGGAAAGTGCCAACCCAATTACAACTTGTTGAGGCTTGCAGTGCATTACAGGTACCTTTCTTGTAGGATTGCCTGATAGAAATTTAGCATATACCAGAGCAAACACTTCTTTGAAAACATTTGAATTTCCAATGATTAAGACGAATTTTTCGAATACTTGCATATCTCTCAACTTTTTTCAAAGTTGATCATGTAGAAAAAGAACATTTTTTATATTTTAATTTGTGTAACTGGTAAGAAAATAAGACACGGGCTTTAAGTAAATATAAAATATTGGTGAGAGATGTGTACCTGCATCTTTACCACAAATTTAACGCACAAAGATCATTGTCAATTGAAAGAGATGCACATGCTTGCACCACTAGGGAAATGAAGCTCATACAAATCAAAATCAGCACAGCCTCAACAAAGATCAGATCCTTATGAGTCCCAGTTTTTCCCTGGAAGTGATATAATACAGAAAAGGTCTAGTCAAGCTTTAGACCCCAGATTTATGTTGGTTGCCTCTTTCTTTCTTCTACATTTTTGGATTCATTCTTCCTCGTCTGACCTTCAACTATCACAGAGCCATGAGGCCAAACAGAAGAAATTGTTGGTACAGTAACTCTATGCAAATCACTGATACCAGAACTCCACATATCGGCATCTAAACCTATATTTCCAGAACCATATAAAATACCTCGTTGGCTCAAAACTAAATTGTCTCTCACGACTTGTGGAGTCTCAACTCCACCAGCAAAGGAGTGTGTCAGTGCTGACGTTTGAGTATTTGTGATAATGTTTTTGCTTGCATTAACTGCATGGCAAGCATTATTCCCAGGTGAATTTCTACTTCTATGACGATCTTCACTAGAATGACTCCCAACATACTAGAGAGCACGAGAACCTTGCCTTCGAGTTAAGAAAAAAATGCATCTACCACTGCACTAGTTAGAGCCTTCGAAGAGTTTTCTGGAAAGCCTTCTATTGTTGAACTCAAATCTATATCCTTACCCCTACCTGCCATGTTGGGAAGGTCAGTTATACACGACATGAATGACACACTAGGTCTCAAATTAGAATTTGTTGCAGTAAGGTCTCCAAGAGAGAGCACTATACCATTTCGCTGATCTGGTTGTCTTTTGATTCCAAAACCCATAACTAGATTCTGAACATCTTGCGGTCTTTTTGATTGCTCACCCATGTCAAATTTGAGAAAGGGAGATGTACCCTTAATATGAGTATTATCACATTCTTGCATATCTCTCAACTTTTTTCAAAGCTGATCCTGTAGAAAAAGAGTGTTTTTATCTTTTAATTTGTGTAATTGGTAAGCAAAGAAGACACATGATTTAGGTAAATATAACAAATTGGTGAGAGATGTGTACCTGCATCTTTACCACAAATTGAATGCACAGATATCATCGTCAATTGAAAGAGTTGCACAAGCCTTGCAACACTAGGGAAATGAAGTTCATGAAAATCAAAATCATCATAGCCTCAACAAATATCAGATCCTTATGAGTCCCAGGTTTTCCCTGGAAGTGATATAATACTGAAAAGGTCTTTTCCCTCACGTATAATTAGTTGAGACACATGAGAAATCACATTCTATCTATTCTTCATGGTTTGTCGCTCTTTTTCCTTCCATCTCCAGGTCTGACCTGGAGACATACTACCCTCTTTTGACAAATAGTCTCCCCAAACGAAAAAAACTGTTAAAAAGTAAAAATGTCTAGACAACTGTCAAACCGTCAAATTTAAGACAATCATAGAAGCATACAGAAGGGATTTTCCCACAGGGGAAACACCTTCGGTTTAGAAAAACAAACACAAAGTAAAGTCCACAAATACCAATGTTAATTGTAATAGAGCTAAATATAAATAAACCAAGAATTGATCGAAAACACATGTCCTAAGAGTAAAGATAGTCACGAAATCGAGAATAATCAACAACGATAAAGCGAGTAATATAATTACTGAGATCTAGGATCTAATACCATGAAAAAATGCATGATGATCATATGGAATGCATACACATCAACTAAGTTTCACTCTTTATGAAAATGATATTAACTTAAAGTAATTAGAAACAATTAACTCATAGGAATTGTGAAACAAAAAACAAGTTTTCTCATTCTCATAAATCAAAATAAATGAAGTACAAATAGGAGTTCTATATAACTCCTTTGCATAGACTAGTTAAAAATCCAAAATGGGAGGGGGAGTTACAATCCAAGAATAAAACATAACTCTTAGTGTCATGTGACATATGAAGGTGTTGGCGAAATAATTTTTCAGGTGGGGAAATTTGGGTTTGCTCACCAAAAACGTGTGGGAGTAAGTCCCTCTGCTTGAATGGGGCAGCTCCATTTATTGAAAATAGGAAATATTTACACTATTCTGATTACTTGGGGGGTGGACTTTCGACCAGGGATCACATAGGAGTACTTCCCTACGCCTGTGGCAAAGTGCTTGTAGGTACTACAAGGGAGGGAAAAATAGAAAGAGAGAGACAAGAAGAGAACAGTAAGGAGGGTTTTGCATAATAAGTATTACATAAGATTTTATTGCCTCAAAAATAAAATATAACCATGAACTCAATGAGAAGAAACCATTCACATATAACAAGGAACAAGATACAAGAAGCAAAAAGTATCATTTCATTATATTCAACAAGTACGTGCTTATAGAGTGAAGTTGAGATGGAGAGGAGTGCATTAGACTAGGGAATGGAAAAATTTAGTCATCTTTCTTCTAAAGAGATTATTATGGCTAGAGACAATAATAACCATCCCTCACAAGTGATAAGTCACCCCTATTTATATCTTTACATTTCAACCCTTCATCTACCGCCCACATGACTCTTCATGTTACTATTCCACTTGTGACTTTCCATCTTCTTAGGAAGCGAGAAAATAAGTCCCCTTTTTATAAATCAGAAGGGAATTTTACAATGCAACATTAGAAAGTCACTTAAGTGAAAAAGATAAAGTTTCATGATTATACACAATGCATAATTAGAAAGTGCAAGACAAGAAAGAAGGCAAAAGAGGAAGAAGAGGAAGAAGAGGAAGGGAATTTACTAATTGTTCGATGAAGAATCGTCCTCTAATGAATAATCAACTCTTCCGGCTTCCGCAGAAGATCTCCAATGATGAGGCTTTAACCTTTGACCATCTTGTTGAATCTGGAAACTTCAAATGAAACTTTCTCACCTTCTGGGATGTTCACATGCTTTAATATGCTAAGCCAAGTCTCATGAATGACATTAAGATTTCTATATTAAATGAACCATTTTTCATGACTCCTCGGAGTATTAGAGATGGAACCTCCAATATCTGCAAAGGATTACAGATGGTCTAAAATCATAAGAAATTTGTAAACCTTCACCAAAAATTGCTTTAAACGATGATTTTTCAGATGAATTTAAACATGATAACTTTTCCATATTTTAAATTATTTTTAAAAATATGTAAGTACTGTAGAATCAAAATAAATACCAAAGGTAAAGATTAAATATAGTGATGTCATCCATGATAACGGAGTTTGGGCATAAATCCTACATTTTCTGGGTCCATTTTGATTGGACCAATCTATTAAAATCACTTGAAATGACACTTACAATGGTGTATAAGATGATTCAGACCTTTAAGGACCTGTCACAATATTGCTCTTGCAAAACAAATCCCAACTTATTTTGAAAAATTTCTACAAAAATGCTTCTAAATTATATTACTGCCCCTTAGGATTACACAGTCTACACAAATTACCCTTCAAAATATAAGTTGGCCCCTTTTATAGTGTTTCATCACCGCTTGGCTCAACGATGAGCTGTTATTTTTGGATGGGGTTGGTTAAGGGGTTGAGCCCCCTTAACCCCCACCGTTGGTTTTTCATTCTACTGTGGGGAGAAATCCCTCATTGTTCGCGGGAGGCAAAGGTGGTTAATTTATAATAAGGCAATTGGTATATTATTTTTGGTCTTCGAACTACTTTTTTTTGGCCACATTACAAAGATCAGTTAAACTGCATGCTAAGTTGGGTGTCGAGCTATTGGTGGAGATAATTTGGGAGTTAGGCGTTGTAAGGTGTGAGTGGAGGGTGTTGAAGAGCCCAAGCGGTGCGGTGAGCTAGACGAGTTGTGTGGTTGGATGAACTAGTGGTGTCAGTTAGTTAAGCAGTGATTTGGAAGGGTGGTAGGTCGGCTTGGTCAACCAAGATGGGGTAGCTCAACTCGTTGATTTGTGTTGTCACCAAGGTGGATCGACTTCAATGCAAAACAATACATATCATAGTTTCAATATCCCTCAATATGTTCCAACATTCATCCTGTAATAAAACATTACATTCAATAAAACATTCTCATACAATTCCTTTCTTCATTCAAGTTATAAGAAGCATGTCTTTCTTGGCAAATGTCTCTAGTATGTTCTCTAGCTTTGTATTCACCCTCTTACTTTGCCTCTTTATCTTGACTAGTCTCTTTAGCCTAGTAATAGATAAAATTATGCATCCTTCAAAATTTACAAAGGATACCTCCATCCTCTCTTAAAGCTAGTAACTCTTAAACACACTTCATTACTAAATTAGTGAATAAGTTGGATGCTCTGCCCTTGGACTGGTAATAAGAGCTATCATTGTATGTGTTCACTGCTTATACTTGTGAATTATCCTATGAATACTCCAAACCCCTTCTCTTAAAATTAAAAAATATCTCATAGAAACTTCCTCACTTTGGTCATGGTCCTAATAACACCTATCCCATTACATAAGGATTTTTACTCCTTAACACTCTATTTTTCTAGTACTCTGCCTTATAGCCTGGTCATGAAGAAGTTTCATTTACCACCTCTTATGATCCATTCTTAAACCTATCTAACTTTCAACACCTATCTTCTAACTTGATACATCCTCTGAAATTAGTTTCTCCATCATGAGTTAAGGCTCTTAAACCAATTACTCTTCAAACTATTTCCTTGACTGTTAGATAATAGGGTAGTGGACAGTGTTTTCAAAACCTTTTACACTATAGCCTTATATTTCCTTCCTTGACCTTCTCCAAACATTCTTTAATCCTTTATCCACTCTATTACTAGGTTTAATTTGGCTCTATAGGTTACCTTTTAAGATATACTCTTTTCTTTTTGTCAACCTCCCAAGATTGACTTCTTGGATTGTTACCATAAATGTGAACACGAATTTCAATTTGAGCATTCCTAAATCTTCCCTTAAAGCTTATGAATATGGGTTTTTATTTTTTTTACAAATTCCATACCCCTGTAACAACCTCATATGAGTTTATCACCTTATAATTTTCAAATAACTATGAATAACTCCAAAACCGGGTACATAATGTCATATCCCTGTTGGTTTCATTTTGATGAGTGAATATTTTATATTGTTATAGATGATGATAGGTTTGGTTATATTATTCTTGTGTGATGTTTGGACAGTAATCACAATTATGTTTTTGGTTGTGCAACTATGTTGACCAAAGTAAAATAGTTTCACTTGGATGATAATGAGCTTGTTCTGATTTAATTGATGATTGTTTTTACTTGTTGATATTTTTAACATGTTATGGGTTACGTCAGAATGATATTGCCATTTTTATATCGGCAATCGTTTATTTAAGATGTTCTAATGTTGTACACAACATTGCCATTGCTCAGGAAAAAGATGAAGCCTTGATAACTAGGTTGGAATAAGCAACCTTGGTAAGAACAAATTTCTATTATTTTGTTATGGTTTGACTGGATGATAAATAATGGTGATGGTATTTATAACATGGAGATATTAATTCTATTGCAAATAGATCAATGGTCTTCGACTATATGAAACAAGGTTATATTATCGTTCATGATCAAATTAATGAATAGTTAAGGGATTTCGATAATCGATTTCAAGATGGACCTGTAGGTTTGTATAGCTATGTACCTTGTATTTTTTGATATTCTTTAATGGTCAATCGACCATGCAATGGAATTTGAAAATATCGATTAAATCAATATTAATATATATATATATATATATATATATATTATATATATTGTCATGTGTTTTTTGCATGGGTAATATTCACCTGAAAACAGGACAAATATACCCCCCAATGTCAAAAAAATTGAAATTCATACCATCCCAAGACACCCTCGGGTCAGTTCATCCCACAACACCAGCCCGATCTTGTCATCAAAGTGACCCCCTAAGTGATTGTCATATATCCCCTCTAGGTGATTTAGGAAGAAAAAATGATTCAAGGAACTTCTGGAGTAAAGTGTTCAACAATGGAGTTTTGAGCCATTTTGTGGAAGAGATATCATTAGCATTCATATGACTAGTGCATCATCCCCGAAGTGGATCTAAAGGATAAAAAACCATCATAGAGGAGTATTCAATAGATAAATATGTTTTGGAATTTAGTTTGGAATATTTTGGGAAGTTTCAGAGGTTTTGGAGCCAATTCAGTGAAAGTAAGTTTTTGGGCCTAAAGGAGCCTACACTACGAAAGAGGACCTAAACTTAAAAGACAATATTTTGGGAGCTCCACAATGAGTTTTAAGCCCAAAAAAGTACCTATGTAAATAATTTTCAATAATCTACATGGTGGAAAAGACATGACATCTTGAAACCCCCATAGATTTCTCTAGGAAACTCTTTCTTTCAGCGCACATCTAGTGGTGCCGAGAAATAATGAGCCTTTTGGAGGTGTTTCAGTCCGATTAAAGCCTTGATACCACTCACTACTATTCTAATATGATGTTTTTCATGAAAAATAAATATCAGGAAGAGCTTGAAAACTCATATGGGAGCTCAAGATATGACCTTCACAAGTCGGCTCTCAAGGTACACTCTTTGATACTTAACCAAATTTCTAATGGGACACATGTTAACCCGAGGTTAAGGAAAAATTTTCATGTCCCCATTGCACCTTTGCAAAGGGGACATGAGGTGTACAAAATTTTTTTCCCACCCCTATTTAGCCTCCTGGACACTCATATGACCCCCGACGACTCATGTTAAGCCCCTTTAACTAGTTTGACTAGCTCCTCCACCAACTCCCGCATGTATGCCACTTATCACTGTGAGGCTAGGGCACATTTTGAGCACATTTTTCATCTTTAAAAATGTTGGATATGGACAATAAAATGCACCCCACCCCCTTTTAGCCTCCAGGTCCCTCATATGACCCCAACAACCTATTTTAAGCTCATTTGACCAAGTTGACTTCCACCTACCTACTCCTGCATGTGCGACACTTGGCATCTGCAAAGCAAGGAGAATTTTCTTTCAACCCTTTGCACCTTTGCAGAGCAACATGAGGGACATAAAAATGCACACCCCACCCTTTTCATTCCTCCCTTTTGACCCTTGGTCCCCCATGCGACCCATTCTTAGCCATAAGGAGAAGACAATCAAAACAGGTACTTGATCTTCGGTGAATGGTTCCGGGAGCTTTGTAAGGATTTATGAGGAAAAAAATACTCATTGGAAATATAATAGAATCCTATACAAGGTGGAATCATTAGATTTTTAAAACACGCTTGGAGCTTTTCAGGGGAGCTCATTCTTTGTAGGGACAACTGATGATCCTAATAAAAAGGGGCCATTTAATGGAGTTTCAAGAATAAATAAAATTTGATAAAAATATAATTGATCTTGGAAGGATTTTTGGAGTCAAAATCATATAAAATTTCACCCAAAAAGACATCCGAGAGCCTGAGATATGGTGTTTTCAAGTCTCTTCCCAAAGTAGCATGTTTCGGTACTTAGTCAAATTTTTGAAGGACACATGTCAGCATGAGGATGAGGTGAATTTTCATGTCCCCATTACACCATTCCAAAGGGACAATAGATGCAAGAAATTGTGCCCCCCTTCCTTATTTACCCATGGTTCATCATATGATCGTCCGGAGACCTCTAGGTGTTTGTTTTTAGCTCCCTCCTTTATTCCTCCAAGCTAATGATTGATTGACACTTGGAAACATCATGCTTAGGCCCATTTTCTGTGCAGCTATTGTCCCCAATCCAAAGGGACAATGGGGACACAAAAGTGCGCCCCATTCCCTCTCTTCATTTTCAAAAGCTTGAAAGGCGGGACTTAGCCATTTTTCGCTCTTTCTCCCACCATCTCTCCATCTGATCCCAAAACTTCACCGAATTTCAATCGAATCCCCCCTCACCATTTTCATGCTCCATCCATTGCTTCCATTTTCCCATGATCATAAGAAGAAAAATCAAGAAAAACCACAGATTTTTTATGGCTCCAAGCTTTTTCTTCATCAGAATGACTCTGTAACATGCGAAGTGAAAAAATCTTCATAACTTAAAGACCGATGCAAACGGATTGACATGTGATTTTTTTTCAATATTCTATTTTTTCATGAGGAAATGAGGATGTAATGGAAATATTTTACAAACACGCTCCATATTTTTTGTAGCAAAAAAACCCCAGTTTCCCGCAGTGAAAATTTTAGAAAATTAAAATCTCTTGTTCATAAATGACACCGGAACTGAGTTGAAATTTTAGAGGTGCACTATTGGGAAAAAACACATATCAAGAAATTTTGTTTCATCACAAACCGATGACTAAAAACCCACTTTCCAAAAATAGTAATCCTTCTTACACGGGCACTAGCTATTTTTGGTAAGCCATCTCCAAAAGTGGTTGCGGGAAGATGGTGTGCACCAAAGATAATCAGAAGATAAAAATGGTCGACCTAGTAAGCGAAAAATGGTGAAAACAACCACTTAATAAAAATAGTAAGTTCCATACTAGGGGTACCATTTAAAAATAGCAAGTCATCTCAAAGAGTGTTTTCAGAGGGAGCAATATACACAGGGGAAATTGAGCAAGCCAAATTCATCGATTGGGGTCAAGAAGGGTGAAATCTAACACTTACTAAAAATAGTAAGTTATCCTTTTTTAGTGCAGTAAGGTGTCTAAAGAAGCATGAAATTCTAGTTCTCTGGGTTGTTATGGTTTAATTTGTTTGAACAACTACTGCAGAGGAATGATAGTGTATCAGAATGAGAAATATTCACTTTGATCAATGATGTATTCATCAGAGTTGATAGGTAAAGTATATCATCCCAGGATCCATATTTGTCAATGGAACATGGTAGTATTGCAAAGAGTCATGACATGTCCAGTTTTGAGCTTCAATCTCTTCAGAGGGGATCTTCATCAGCAACACCCGTGATCACCAAAGGAGTCATTCGACAATGTTTCTAAACACTTGGCCCGTGGTGTGTGCGCGTCATCTAAAAGAGTTTTATCATGGTGCGAGACATTCAAGGATTTAGAGTTCACTACAGTGGAGCGCTTCATCAGATTATATGTCAAGGATCTATGGAATTCATCATAGGTGGGTTCTTCTTCATTGACACTCCTCAGTTCTCTCTCTCTCTCTCTCTCTCTCCTCTTTCTCTCTCTTCTCTTCCCCCCACTTTTTCTCTCCTCGTTCTAATTCTTTGTTGGGGTTGCACTTTTTCATAATGCCTTTAATTAATTTAAAATGAATTTATTTTTTAATGTAATGAGTCACCCTTAATTCATAAAAGGGGACTTAATATTTTACTAAGGATGTAAAAAGTCATAAGTTATAATAAGGCATATGAAAAGGCATTGGGGGGTAGACGAAGAGTCATCTCTCATTCTATAAAATTTAAAAGCCTTCTCTTTTCAAAGGGTTGGTTGTCAATTTTGTAAACTCAAGAGTGCATTGTGCATAAAGAGAACAAAGGAGATAGCTATTTTCTTCCATTCTCCTTTTGCATATGTTTCCTCCTTTTCCCTACTTTGTATAACTTTGCTGAAATGCTAATTAAGGAAGAAGTTTTCATTTTTTCAGACGTATGAATGTGTGCATCTTTGTATGCATGGTTTCCTCTCGTCGTTAGCGTTGAAGCATCATTGTTTTCTTTCAATGAATATGTGTGATGGTAACTTCTAGGTCTAAGTCGCAAGGTGGAAAGAGTAAGGCAAGGTGTTGGCACTACGGAAAAGCAGGGTATCTTAAGAAGGATTGTTGGAATAAGAAAGAATCAGAAAAGAAGGAAGATGTCAACAAGGAAGAAAATCAAGTAGAAACAAGTGAAGGTGTAACTGATGAAGTTTTATCTATTTGTAATGTTTCCTCTTATCATCATGAATGGTTGTTGGATTCTGGTGCTACACATCACATGTCCACATAGAGATTGATTTTATTCTTACCAATCCCGTGACGATAGTTCTGTAATTTTGGGAAATAATTTTTCCTGTAAAACTGAAGGGATTGCTAGCATTAAGATAAAAAAAATTGATGGTATAGTAAGGACTCTAACAGAAGAAAGACATGTACTAGAACTACAAAGAAATCTGATTTCCTTGAGTGAATTAGACTCTATTGGTTAGAAGTTCACAGGTCAAGGTGGATATCTAAAGGTGTCTAAGGGTGCCTTAGTTGTAATGAAGGCTCTAAAGGTTGGGAACCTTTACATATTGCAAGGGAGTACAAATATCAGTCAAACAGGTGTGGTATGTAAAACATCAAAATATTCTACTCGTTTATGGCATCTACGTTTGGAGCATATGAGCGAGAAAGGATCAAAGGTTTTGAAAGATCGTAAGTTACTTTCTAATTTAAAGTTTCTACACTTAAATTTTTGTAAGCATTGTGTTTTTGGGAAACAATGTAGACATAAGTTTAAAGATGAAAATCATGTAAGTAAAGGCATTCTTGATTATATTCATTCTAATCTTTGGGGTCTAGCACCTTTAATTTCATATGGTGGAATGTTGTATTTTTTTACATTTATAGATGATTACTCCAGGAAAGTATGGGTCTACTTTCTTAAGAGAAAATTTGATGTTTTTCAGTACATTTAAGCAATTTAGAGCTTTTGTTGAAAAGCACACTAGCAGGTTTATCAAATGTTTAAGAACAGATAATGGAGGCGAGTTCACATTTTTGGAGTTTCAGAATATTGCAAGGAAGTTGGGATTAAAAGTCATAAAACCACCAGCTATACTCCACAACAAAATGGGGTTGCTGAACGCATGAATAGGAATCTTTTAGAGAGAGAAAGGAGCATGCTCAACAATGCAAATTTGGATCAACGTTTATGGGTTTTTGAAGTAATTTGTACAACTGGTTATCTAATAAATCGTTCACCATTAGTTGCAATAGACTGCAAGATTCCTAAAGAGGCATGGACAAGTCATCCATGTGAGTATTCAAACTTGAATTTTTTTGGTTGTAATGCTTATGCTCTTACTAATAAAAATTAGCATTCAAAGTTAGACCCAAGATCGAAGAATTACATCTTTGTTAGGTATAGTGAAGTAGATGGTGTTAAGGGATACAAAGTGTGGGATCCTACTTCCCACAAAGTCATCATTAGCAAAGATGTAGAGTTTGAGGATACTCCTCTCCTAAAATCATATGCTGAAATCAAAGAAGAATAAGAACCTAAACATGAAAATGTGAAGGTTGAAATTCAACCATCTTCAAATATAGAAAAGAAGAAAAACAATCATTTGCAGATGTTGAAGATGTTTAAGATTCACAACATCTTGAGGAAAATTGTAATGAAATTACTTGTATAATTTAGATTAAGAGCAATAGTAGAGCACCAAATAACACAATATTTTAGAATAATGATCTCAATATGCAATTAGAATAGCTTCGCCACTTCGAGGGGGCAACCTCCAAGCCATATAACAAGACTCAAATGCTCAAATGATAATGAAATACTACCTATAATCCCCTATATATACTATTCATATGCTATGGCCATCACCAAGGCCGACCTATTAAGCATGAGAAAGTATAAATGATATAATAAAATGATATGGTAAGCCACAAGTCGGCTACTCATATCCAAATACAAGCAATAGGTTAAGGGCGTAGCATGCCCTTCCCCTTCAAACCAATGTTGTCCTCAACGTTGAATAATCCTGGATGTTGCTGCAGAAAACCTTCATCCTCCTAGGTGGCGTCTTCTATGCTCAGATTCTTCCACTTGATCAGATATTCCTTAATGTCTCTAGTTCTCAGCCTCTTAGTACGTGTTTACAGAATCTTCTCTGGCTCCAAAATGATTCTTCCTTCCTCGTCAAGTTCTGGTAACTCTGTCTGGGCTTCAAATTTCTGTCCAATAACCTTCTTCAGGCATGAAACATGGAATACTGGGTGTATGTGTGAAGATGTAGGCAACTCTAGTTTATAAGCAACACTACCAATTTTTTGTAGAACTTGATAAGGGCCATAATAGTTAGGATCAAGTTTGTTTTCCTTTTTCTGTTGCTTTAGGGAAATCTGTTTGTAAGGCTGGAGACATAAAAAAACCCAATCCCCAATTTCAAAATGTCTTTCACTACGGTGTTGATCTGCTTATTGTTTCATCCTGTTTTGTGCTAATGCTAAATTCTTCTTCAAAACTAGCCAAAACCTGTTGTTGATGTTGAATGTGTTCCTCAACATCTCTGACCTTAGTTTGCACCCTCAAGGAGGAAGTGATAGAAGGTGGATGGTAACCATATAATGCTAAAAATGGGGTCATTTGAGAATAGGTATGAAAAGATGTGTTATACCACCATTCTGCCAGTGGTAACCATTTAATCCACCTTTCTTGCTTATCTGATACAAAACAACGTAAATACGCCTCTAAGCATTTGTTGACCACTTCTGTTTGCCCATCAGTTTTGAGGATGATAAGATGAAATGTGAGCTAGCTGAGTACCCAAACATGAAAATAATTATGTCCAAAAATTACTTGTGAAAATAGGATCACGATCACTCACAATTATCTTTAGGGTTCCATGTAGCCTTTGAACTGTCTCCAAAAAAATAGCTGCGACTGTACTGGCTGCAAATGGATATGATAGGGCACAAAAATGGGCATATTTTGTGAGCCTATCCACAATCACGAAAATAACATTCTTACCCTCTGAACAAGGCAATCCGGTGATGAAATCCATGGAGACCTCCTCCCATCTCTGGCTAGGAATTGGTAAGGGTTACAATAGACCTGGTGTCTTAATTGTTTCCCCTTTGTTTTGTTGGCACACTAAACACTTTGATACAAACTTTTGTACATCCCCCTTGAGTCCTTCCTAAAAGAATTCTATTTTTATTCTATGATATGTCTTCAAAAACCCAGAGTGTCCTCCAATAGGTGAGGTATGTAGCTCTGCAAGAATCTTATGCTTCAACTTAGAATCTTTACTCAAGTATAACCTATCCTTGTACATAGGGCATCACCTTTTCACTCAAATTTGTTAGATGTCATAGATCCTTGCTTGATATTTTGTATTAGAGATTGTGTATCCTTATCTTAATTCCATTCCAATCTTGCTTCCTCCACCCAATTGGCCATCAACATGGACATTCCACATAGTAAGGCATCTGCAGATGTATCCCTTCTAGACAACGCATCAACAACTACAATTTCTTTACCCTTTTTGTATATGATTTCAAAATCATAACCCAACATTTTTGTTACCCACTTTTGTTGTTCCTCAGATGATAATTTGCTCCAAAAATTATTTGAGACTATCGTGATCAGTTTTTACCGTGAAGTGTCTACCCATGAGATATGGCCTCCATTGCTTGACTGCATGAAGAATAGCCATCATTTCTTTCTCATAGACATGTTTGAGTAGATCTTTTCCTTTGAATTGACAACTCTCAAATGTAATTGGTCTTCCTTCCTGCATTAGAACTGCTCCCAATCCTGATCCTGAAGCGTCACATTCAACAATGAAGGTTTTTGAGAAGTTGGGAGTAGCCAAAACTGGGGTGCTACACATGGCTTCCTTCAGCTGCTCAAAGGATTTAGTGGCTACGTCTGTCCAATGGAAGGCATCCTTCTCTTTAGCAATGCACTGAGTGGGGTTGCTATTCTACAATAACCCTACACAAATCTTCTGTAGTACCCTATTAGTCCTAGGAACCCACACAAATTTTTGAGATTTTTGGGCCCTTTGGCCATTCCACCATAGCTTTGATCTTCTGAGGATCAACTTTGATGCCTTCATGGGATACAATATGTCCCAAATACTCTACCCTCTTGTACACCAAAAGAACATTTGGATGGCTTTGCATACAGAGTATGTTTCTCCAAAACTTCCAACACGGTTATTTACATGTTGTAAGTGTTCTTCCCATGTCTTACTGTAAATCAATATGTCATCAAAGAAAACTAATACAAATTTCCTTTAAAAAAGGCCTAAAAATAGTGTTCATCAAGCTTTGAAAGGTTGAGGGCGCATTTGTAAGACCAAAAGGCATTACCAAAAACTCATAATGGCCCTCATGAGTCCTAAAAGCCATTTTTATGAACATCTTCCTCTTTTATCCTAATTTGATGGTACCCCGAACGAAGATCTAATTTTGTGAAATAAACAGCACCATGCAATTCATCAAGTAAATCATCAATTACTGGAATAGGAAACTTATTCTTTGGTGTACTTGTTGAGTTCTCGGTAATCTGGACACATCCTCCATGTTTCATCCTTTTTACGTACCATGACCACTGGTGAAGAATATGCACTATGGCTATGCCTGATGATACCTGCCTTCAACATTTCCTCCACCATTTTCTCGATCTCACTTTTCTGGGAATATGGGTATCTGTATGGTCTGATGTTAGGTGTTTGGCTTCCTGGAATCAACTGAATGGCATGATCATGATCCCTAACTGGTGGTAGTCCCTTTGGAATTGCATCAAAAACAGATGAGTGAGCATCTACAATCTTCTGAAGATCGGGTGGCATTGAAGACTATATTTTGTACTTCTATGGAAAATAACTTTGCTATAAAGCCATCCACTCCTTTTCTGAGAACCTTCTGCATCTGATGAGAGCTAATAATCTGTGGAGACTTAGCTACCATCCCATTTAATTGTATTGTCCTTCCATCTGAATGAATACGAATCATCGCATGAACAATGCTTGGAAATTCATCTCAATAATACCTAAGGTTGTGAGCCATTGGACCCCCCAAAACAATATCCACCCCCTCCCATAGAAATAGCAAACATAGGTGAGTCTAACATGTAGGTCTCCCATGGAAAGCTTGATACTATGGAACTTTCATGTGCACTTGATTGTCCCCACCATCCGCAATCATAACTTGCATTTCTGGAGCTGGGTAAATAAAACAGTTGAGGTGGGCAGCTAACTTACTATTTATGAAGTTATGAGTACTCCCCCGAGTCAATTAACACCATCACCTTCTATTTTTTGATATAGCCAATAACCTTGAGTGTTTGAGTACTAATACCTGACAATGCATGGCAAGAAATTGTAGGTTGGTGAGCCTCTACTTCATCTTCTACTGGGTTCCTCAGCCTCTCCTATAATTTCAGCTTCCTCATCATCCTCATTACCTCCGTCAATATAGAACAACTTCTTCTCAGCACATTTATGTCCTGGTCCCATATTTGCTATCACAGTTAAAACATAATCCTTTTGCTCTCTTTTCTTCCATTTGTTGAGGAGTCAATCTAATTGGCCTAGCAAATGAAGGGGAAGAGATACTACGGTCTCTGGTGTTAATGAAAGGTGGCCTCCTACTACAAAGAATTTTTTTCCTTTGCACGACGTGCCATGATAATAGAATCAGATAGCTTGATTGGATTAAACATCCGTTTCTCATGCTCGATGTGGTCCTTAAGACCCCCAAGAAACAAGTCATTCAGATTCTCTTCTGGAATATTCTCCACCCTTAAGGATAGGTTTTGGAATTGATGCACATTTAATCTTTGACTGATCTGGTTTTTCGTAACTTTGCTAATTGACTAAAGTAGTTCTCTAAAACACTGGAACTATAGTGCAATTGCAACTCCTCGGTAAAAACTGTCCAAGTGACACCTAGACCATTCTTCTGCCTCTGAGCACATAACCAACGATACCAAACAAATTGGTCGGTTGTTCAAGATATAGGGATGCCAATGTAACCTTTTGTCCTGATGGTGTTTGATGCAACTCAAATAATTTCTCCATTTGATTTATCCAATTCAGGGGATCCTTACCATCAAATTTGCGCATATCCACTTTCGGCATCATGTTCCGTGGTTGCAGATAAGTTTGATTCTGATGGGACTGGAAAAGTGATCCCATATGGTTACTTTGTCCATGATTTTGAACTGAAGGTCCTACTTGGTTAATATGGGCCAGATTTGGGCCATACTAGTTACCCTTTACATGTTTGCATGATATCATCCAACCGATGATTGATTTGGGCTATGTCTCCTTTAGAGGCCATCTCAGATTGTACAATTCGTAACTCATACTCAAGTTGGCAAACCTTATGATCAATTGAGGTAAACCCTAGTGCTGAGGAATCTGTATTTACCCCCTTCTGTCTCAATCTCTTCAATCACTACCCCCTCTTTATCTGGGGTTTTACCCGGAGTTACCAGATTCTTTTTTGCTCTTGTGGAAGGCCCCGTCATGATGTCAATTCTTAGGGTTTAGGGTTTCGATACAATTTCAGCTGAACAGGAAAAAACACAAAGAAGATACTAATACTATTTTTTTGAGAGCTTTCCGAAAATGCAAAGAACTTAAAATTTTTCCACAATTTGCACCCTAGGGAGCGATTTTATGAAAAGACCTAAATTTGTAATAACTTTTGAAAAATAAATTAAAAAAGTCTGAAATTTTCAGGGAACCTTACTTGAAATGCTTCGCAACTCTGGTAAAAATATCTCCCACCAATTCACTATGGTTCGCAATATGTGGCGGAAACAAAAAATTAGGGTTTTTTACCCTAATTTCGGCCCAGATCGTAGCTCTGATACCACTTGTAATGAAATTACTTGTATAATTTAGATTAAGAGAAATAGTAGAGCACAAAATAAGCACAATATTTTAGAATAATGATCTCAATATGCAATTAGAATAGCTTCGCCACTTCGAGGGGGGCAACCTCCAAACTATATAACAAGACTCAAATGCTCAATGATAATGAAATACAACCTATAATCCCATATATATACTATTCATATGCTATGGCCATCACCAAGGCCGACCTATTAAGCATGAGAACGTATAAATGATATAATAAAATGATATGGTAAGCCACAATTCGGCTACTCATATCCTAATACAAGCAATAGACTGCAAGATTCCTAAAGAGGCATGGACAAGTCATCCATGTGAGTATTCAAACTTCAATTTTTTTGGTTGTAATGCTTATGCTCTTACTAATAAAAATTAGCATTCAAAGTTAGACCCAAGATCGAAGAATTACATCTTTGTTGGGTATGGTGAAGTAGATGGTGTTAAGGGATACAAAGTGTGGGATCCTACTTCCCACAAAGTCATCATTGGCAGAGATGTAGAGTTTGAGGATACTCTTCTCCTAAAATCATATGCTGAAATCAAAGAAGAATAAGAACCTAAACATGAAAATGTGAAGGTTGAAATTCAACCATCTTCAAATATAGAAAAGAAGAAAAACAATCATTTGCAGATGTTGAAGATGTTTAAGATTCACAACATCTTGAGGAAAATCCTGAGCATTCAGTGTGGAGGTCACAACAACATGAGGAAACACCTCCACAGCCAGTTTGGAGATCTACATGTGTTAGGAATCTTCCTAGTAAGTACAGTCCTAATATTTCAATTGCTTTGATTTCTAATGAGGGGTAGCCTAATTATTATCAGGAAGCAATGGAAGATGTGGATAGTTCCAAATGGAAAAGGGAAATGCAAGAGGACATTGATGCCTTGGAAAAGAATAGGTCATGAGACCTAGTAGAACTTCCAAAAGGTAGAAAACCAGTTGCCTGCAAATGGGTTTACAAACGGAAGGTAGGTGTTGATGACAAGGTTGAAAGTTTCAGGGCTAGACTAGTAGAAAACATATTTACACATAATTAAGGTATCGATTTTCATGAAATATTTTCACTAGTTAATAAACTTGTTTCAATTTGAGTAGTCTTAACACTAGTTTCTTTACTTGATTTGGAGTTGGAGCAATTAGGTGTTAAAACAACACTTTTACAGGAAGATTTGGAAGAGGATATATATATGGAACAACCTGAAGGATTTGTATGAAATAGCAAAAAGGGATTTTTTTGCATGCTCAGGAAATCATTATATGGCCTAAAACAGTCACCCAGGCAATGGTACAAGAATTTTGATGCTTTCATGATGAGCCAAAATTTTCTAAGGAGTGAGTATGACCATTATGTTTATTTCAAGTTTTTAGACAATGGCTTATTCATTATATTAGTATTGTATGTTGATGATATGCTTGTAGCAAGCAAAAGCATGGTAGAAATAAAAAATTTAAATGCTCATTTGGCTAGGACATTTGATATATGAAAGATCTAGGAGATGCAAAATAAATCTTAGGCATGGAGATACATAGAGACATGATAAATGGTAAGCTTTGGTTATCACAACATAGGTATCTAGAAAAGATACTAACCAGATTTGGCATGAAAGATGTGAAACCAGTTAGAATCCATTTTGCTTCCCATTTCAAACTTTCTTCAAGTTTATGTCCTAAAGAAGAAGAAGAAAAGGAATATATGTCTCATGTACCATATGCTAGTGCAGTAAGAAGTTTAATGTATGTTATGGTATGTACAAGGACTGACATTTCACATGCAGTTGGAGTTGTCAGTAGATTTATGACATATCCAGGTAGAGAACATTGGTTAGTAGTGAAGTGGGTGTTTCGCTACTTGCGAGGCACAAGTGATTATCGTATCACCTATAATAATACTGGTGATTCTATTTGTGGATATGTTAATTCAAATTTTGCAGGTGATTTGGATAAAAGAAGATAAACTTCTGGTTATGTTTTTACACTTGTAGGTGGACCTATCAGTTGGATGTCAAAGCTTCAGACGATTACTGTTGTGTCAACAACTGAGGCAAAATATGTCGCTGCCTATCATGTTTGTCAAGAGGCAATTTAGCTAAAAGGCTTATTGGATGAGTTTGGAAGAGATCAATACAAGATGAAGGTATTGTGTGACAATCAAAGTACTATTTATTTGCCCAAGAATCTGGCTTATCACAGTAAGACAAAGCATATTGCAGTTAAGTATCATTTTGTTAGACATGTTATTGATGAAGGGACAATAGCTCTGGAAAAGGTCCACACCACATAAAATTGTGTTGATATGTTCACAATCCTAGTAATATTAGAGAAACTAAAATGGTGTTTGGCTTCTCTTGGCTTACAAAAAAGGTGATGAGTTGGTCGTGTAAGATATCAAGCGGATTTGTTGTCAAGGTGGAGATTGTTAGATATGTGCCAACAAAATTAAATTTTGGATCCCTTTGCGGTGCAGTTTGTACCTCACTTAATAAAGGGAGGGTGTGTGTGTGTGGGGGGGGGGGGGGGGGCTTGCCCCCCAACTCTTGTCACCTCCCCCTGAAGCAAAAATTAAGGAGTCAATCCCTTGTTTCTAGAAAGACGAATTCTACCAAATTCTATCAAATTCTATTTTTAGAAAGGAAAATCCTAATGTCATTTTTCCACTCTATTTTTAGGAGGAGGAATCCTAATTGTACTTCGCCAATTAGGTATATATATTTTTGCGGAGATCTACAATTTCATATAACAAGTTCACATGTAATATATTCGTCTTAAGTTAATAAAGCTTGATATCTTGCATCGTGGATGTTTCCCTAAGTTATTTGCTAGGGTTTTACCACATAAATTTGGTGTTCATCTCTTGCATGCTTGGTATATTGTATATTTTATTTTTCTCTATCTCTGTAAACTTGTATTTTGTTATTCTACTTTCTGCGTTTTTTTTTTGCATAAGTTGTGGTTTCCTAACATAAATTTGAGTAGGATCTGAGATCAAAATGAACCAGATAATAGCTTACATAAATTAATAGAATAACACTGATGACTATTGTAAACTTTCTAAAATAGACATCTTACATAAACCTCACTATAATCACATTATGAGCTTCCATGAATGAGCTCTCATTGATGAAATGATAGAGGGGAGGATATTTATTTATATCACTTGGAAGGCCTCATAAATACATGTGGTTAGACTACCTTATTAAATAATGTGGTTGGACACAACACACATGGCTAAATGACACATGTGGACAACGAGTGAAACTTCAAATTCCAAGTTACATATTCTAAATAGGTTTATTTATAAAATAAAATATTAAAAACTAAGAAAATTATATATCTACCCAAGTAAACTTTACTACTAAAGTGTTATTAGGAAATTACACCAACAATTCGGACCACCTTTGCATAGAGAAAAGTACTCATATTCTGTGAGTGCATCGTATTTATCGAATTTGTTCCATGGAGCTTGAAACCAAAGATCATTTTATATGTAGATGTTTTCCTTACTATGAGATCAAAAGATAATTCTTTTGCATCTTCAAATAGTTATATAGCTCTCTCCAAACCTTATGGCTTATGAAGACTAGAGGTGCTTTACTCTTTTCTTTTGAGAGATGTTTTATCTTTACAAGATCTTACTAGAGAGTTTGTTGCTACAATGCTTTTCACCTAGAGGATTGTCTCTTTGGTTCACCATATTTATTCTTCAAGTTTGAATAAAATTATACCTTTTGAGAAAATTCTAAATATGAGATTTGTGAAATGTTAAGGAATATATTTATATTTTCACATATTTCTACTTTGGTATGTCCTTTAAATTTTATTCTATTTTAAATTTAATGAAGTTTCTCTTGTTTCTTATTTTAACAATCCATAAACAATTTTTTGTTTTACCTTTTGTGAACGTTAATCTTATATATCTTATCTTATCTACACCCAAAAATAAACCTTATGAATAGATTTCAATCTTTCTTTGACACAACTAGAAACAATAACACCATCAAAATCTGCCTAAAGACTGAAGGCCTAGAGATAAACTATATAATAAACCTTAATATTCCCAAAGAGAACACACGTAAAACACATTATTGCAAGAGTCACAATGAAAATACAATATTATCCATTCTAGAATGTCTTTACAATGATACACAACACACTACACTATAATAAAAAATGATGATAAAGTTATCAATAAAAACTGACACATACATAAAATTAACAAATCTTATAGACTATCTAGCTTATCTATTAGGAATGAACCTGATTATCCACTATATAACAATAAGTGATATTAAGGTAATGACTAGACCATCCGATTAAATATTACAAGACAATAATATGTCATTAAGATAATGATTAGACCATTAAATTTAGCTATTAGGAATGAACTTGATCATTCATATAAAGGTCATTATTAATATATATATATAAATATAAATTTCATTATATAAATCTTTAACATAATCTATAGAAAATTCAATTGTCCACGTAAATACATGTTTTTGTAGAAATAGATTGTTGTGTATTTTTTTAATATGTTATAATTTTAAAATAAGTTTTAATTTATAATCTAAAAATAAGTTCAATTTTCCTTGAATACAAGTCTTGTAGTAATGGATTGTTGTATGCCTTTTCTTAAATACAGCCCTTTCGTAGCTACCTATGCCAAATTCACCGGAGTTGCAGGCAAACCACATCAACACTATCCGAAGCCGGTAGGAGCTATACAAGAAAACCCATCTATGACCCTAGATTTAGAAATGCTAGAAAAAGTTTTGGCCAAGAAAAAATGGTTCAACTACCGTGGGTTGATCTCAAGATTCAATGGCTTGTGGCCAAGCCTTCCGAAATTTTCCTTGTTTCAAGGGCATATTCATCAAGTCTTTTCATTACATCGAGGATAAGAACAATAGTTTCCAAAGATAGGGGTGGGATTGTGACCAACACCACCTCCTATTGAAACCATGGTACCTGATTTTTAATCCTCTCACTGAAGTCTTCAGCACTCGGCCGGTTTAGGTTCAACTACCATATCTACCATTTCAGTTCTGGATTGACTCATGCTTCGTTGTTATTGGCAATTCTTTGGGTGAGTTTCAACTGTCGAACCCCTCTACAAGCATAATTTTTCATATCACCTATGATCGCATACTGGTAAATATGGATATTTGTAAAGATTTGCCATCCAAAATAAAACTAAAAGTTGAGGACCGGTCATGCTCTCAACCTCTTGACAATGAGTGCTTACCTTCCGCTGTCGCAGATGCTTTGAAATATGACACTTGAAAACGGACTGTTACATCTCTAAACGTAAGACAATGTCTTCTTAGTGGAAGGACACCCTTCTTCATTTCCTTACGGTGATGGAAGTTTCTACAAATGCTTATGAAGGTTCTGAAAATTAGTCCATGGATGAGGTTTCGGAGGTAGACTTGCTCCAAAAGATCCCTATATCGAGCGAACCGACATCTCTCCTCCAATTCGAGGCATGGCTACACTAGATTTTTTGAGGATAAGAAGGGGACTTTAGCTTCCTCTGAGGATTGGGTTGGGGCCCAAGTCCCTAGAAATCTAGAAATTAGTATTTCCTGGAGGCCCAGATTTTTAGTACATGGGCGTTGGGGAAGATTGAAAGGCGATGAATAGACAAAAAGGGGAAACATAAGAAGGGAACTAAATGAATGAATGAATAAAAGTTTTTAATGACGTCCACGGGACCGAACAGTCTATGGGACCCAATGTGCAAACACAAACTAGGCAGCCAAACATAAAAAAGATGCCCAAAATAACCTCTACTTCTGCCTTTCTTCCAGTTCTTTGCTAATCTTGATTCTTTTGCTATGGATTTTGATCAAGAAATTTGCTATTTTTGTCACCCTTTCCTCTTCAAACAAAGTTGTAAGATCATCCATTGTTAAAATATCCACGTAATTGCTTCATATGTCGTCGTAAGCTACACATTCCATGACGAAATGCCATTCCGATTCCACCGAGCCCGACATGCAAAACAGACAAACCCTTTATGACCACTCCTCTTTGGGCATTTTCCATCTCCCAATTTCACACCTAAGATGATGTGAACTAGTTTTTAGTTGCGTAATTAACATTTTAGCTTTGCACTTTATCATCGCTCCAATATAGTGTTTTTTCCCATGATCACATGTGGGATTAAAATTCTTGACATAGTATTCTCTTTTTCGTCCAAGCTGCTTTTTCCACATGATATTTCAGAATTTCTCTCTCAAATAATTTTTTATTTCTTCGTTAGTGCTAGGACACTCTTGTATGTTAATGCCCCATTTGCTCATCCATTCGTCATTTTGCTTCATCCAAGTTTTCTTCCTCCTATTTCACTTTTCCTCTACTGCTATTTTAGGCCACCGGGAATCATCCATGTTTTCCACTTTCTTGAAGTATCCTAATAGTTGGATCACTACAGCCGCTTCCACCGGAAAGGCTACTACCATGGGAGGAACTTAAATCAACCAAGATGGTTCTAAGATCTGAAAAGGATATTGTCATGGGAGGAACTTAATCCCCTATATATAGGATGTAGAATGGAATGTGGATGGGTTTTTTCCTTTCCACTAGCTATTTTCAGACCACTGGTGGAAAATGGAAATATGAATGGGGCCTGATGGACTCTAGTATGGATCAATTATATTTTGTATGTCGGGTTTGAAGTTGGTGTTTGCCTTCTGTTGAAGTGTTTCTGAAAGTTGTTTGTTAGTTGTTTGTTAACCTTCAACTGATCTTCTTAGTTAGGTTTGGTCTAGACACTTGGTGTTGTAGAGCTTGTTTTGTGCCTATTTTGCTTTATCCTACATTATTTTATCTTTCAACTTTTGTGGAGGTTATGCTTACCTATCAAAACCCTTTGTTTTATGGATAAGGCCCTTTCAATTCCCTATTTTTACCCTTATTTAATTTTTTTGTAAAATTATCTCTAAATATATATTTTACTATCTAAATCCATTATACTTCTTTAATACATCATAAAAATAAATTTTAGAATCTAACAATCTACATTTAATATATCTGAAAATTATTTCTACAACTAAAATCTTCATTCATTCATACTACATACATTAGTATATCTAATATAACTATATTACATTCAACCACACATATATTGCCCTTAATGGAGCTAATATGGAGGCAACTTTGTATTTGAATATACAAACAGTGAGAGCTTACCGACTCTATTGGTTAGTGCATTATATTTCCATGTTTTCCTTAGGGTTTGTTGTGGCATCGGTTTCTGTCCAGTTTGTTCCATTTACCATTTGAACATTAATATTTGACTGTTCATCTGGGAAATGAGCCCATCTCCTCCAAAACCAATGGCTTTCTCACACTCTTGTCATCTCTTCCATGGGCACATTTTTGGTTTGAGGAAAAAATAGATAAACAAGGTCATCAACACCACCCACCCAACATAGAAAAAAAATATTCCATATTTCAAGTGACAAAGCATTGTTAAGAAAACTTGTGTGAAGATGAATGTCATAATCAAATTTACAACATTGATACTCGTCCCGGTAGAGCAGATGTCTAGAGGAAATATCGTTTTGGGAACCAACCAACCAAGTGGATCCCATAACCACCCAAATCTTGTAGCATACACGCACAAGGACACCACCGTGAACAATGGATATCACTTGGACAATCCTCCATGCCATAATTCTCCAAGTTTAGTACCCAATATGGTAGACATGATAACCTGCACTATTACATTAAAAAAATAACTTTAAAAATCAACTCAATGCATATTTTAATGGGAAGTTCCTATCCATTAGGGATGTTTATAATTTTGGGCAACTTGTTGATCCACAATCACCATACATAAACCTCATAATTCTCACATTAATTATGAGCTCTCATTGATGAAATGAGCGGAGGGGGGGATTTCTATTTATTGCACTTGGAATGCCTCATAAATACAATGGTTATACTAGCTAATTAAATAAGGTGGTTGGACACCACACATATGGTCAAATGACATGCGGAATATGAGTGAAAAATCGACTTCCAAGTTACACATTTAAAATACGTTTATTTATACAATAGAAATATAAAAACCTAGAAAAATTATATAGCTATTCAAGTTAACTTATGTATTAAAGTGTTATTAGGATATTACACCAACAATTCGCACCACCTTTGCGTACAAAAAAATCACCATATTATTATTTGCGTACATTGTATTTTTCAAATTTGTTCCATGGAGCTTGAAACTAAAAATCATTGTTTATGTAGATGTCTCCTTACTATGAGATCACAAGACAATTATTTCGCATCTTCAAAGAATTATATAACTCCCTCCAAACTTTATTGCTTATGAGGACTAGAGGTGCTTAGCTCTTTTCTTTTTAGAGATGTTTGATCTTTTCCATTATCTTACAAGAAAGTTTGTTGCCGCAATACTTTACACCCAAAGGATTGTCTCTTTCATGCACCATATTTATTCAAGTTTAAATAGAAAGAGACCATATGACAAACTTGTAAATATGAAATTTGTGAAACATTAAAGAATACATTTATGTTATCACATATTTTTACTTTGTTGTGTATCCTTTAAATTTGTATTCTCTTTTAAATTTAATGGAGTTTCTCCTATTCCTTATTTTACCGATCCACAAACTTTTTTTTCGTTTTACTTTTCGTAAACATTAATCTTTATCTATCTTATCTTATTTACACCTCAAAATGAACCTTATGAAAAAAATTCATTGCTTTCTTTGGCACCATTAGAAACAAGATTCACAATGTGATTAGTCTTTTCATTTGCGTTGAATTGTTGATTGTTTTAGCATAATTATCATTGAATTGTTGTAAGCTAAATGCCATTAAATTGATTCAAAGTAATTACACCACAAAAAAGTGTGTACGATTTTTATAAATATAGAATGTGTAATAGTATAATAACAATAATAAAATAAGAACAACAATCATTGAATAAATATTCAATTGGTAAAGACTTCTAAGTATATCGAGAGAGTTTTGATTGTGGCAGTCAAGGGGTGATGGTGAACCATTTTGTCTATGAGTGTGTTTGCATCTCATTGCAAAGTTAAAATTTAGATCCCTTTTGAGAGTTACTAAGAAATTATTTACTTTTCTTATTAATGTCAATCAAGAAATTGTAATATCTTGTCTATATAGGGTGTTTTGAGCTGCGTGTTGGTGAACTACCATTTTGAACCAATATAGTGGTGAAAACCGTTGGTCTCAATTTTGTCAGTACATAAACATATTACACAAATAAAAAATGTAGAAAATTCAAGATAAATAGTTTGAGATTGTTGATTATTAACACATTAAAACTAGATGTATTTAACATACTAGTATTGAAATTTATAAACGAAATTATATTCAAAATAATGAATATAAATTGTTAATAAAAAAATATGAAATAAAATATAAGGAATAATGATGCTTTATTATAAGGAAACGTGTCCTTTGAATTTTTTATTTTTTTATTGTTTTAAATTGAAAAATTGTTTCTATTATGACAGGGGACTTGGTATCCCAAGTCGGATAAGTTTGAGCATTCGTGCTCCACCTAGGCTCAAACCCCACTAAGTCCATACAAGGTGTGGGGCCCACCTCTGGGTAGATTGAAGCTCCCATCCCCCAATGTTGTTAGAAGTAGAATTTCTCAAGCACACACTGCATGAGCTGTGCAAAGACACATACCAATTTAAAAAAAAAATGTTTCTATTAACAATGGTCTATCACATATTGATCTTATAGGAAAAGGATAAAATTCATCAAAGTGTTAATGGAAGAATTGACAAGTAAAGTAAAAGACAAAGACAAGACATGAGAAATATGTGAAAAATTAGAAATGACATTAATTGTGTTTTATTGAAAAACTATGCAATTCATCAAATTCAATGGGACATGGGCGAGGGCTATTCTCCCCATAGAATGTATTGCATACATAAAACTGACCATAGATACCATTATCGTGACTATCATGCACATGCGTTGCCATGTGGCATGAGTTTCGGCAGTTGAAAAACACACACAAACGCCTAGCAAGACTTGAACACGTGACCTACTCTTTGCAAACATAGTTTCTTACCAACCTGTCTACTGCCTACCACATGCCACTATCAAATTTAATTGGGTTTATAAAAGTATTCACTAATGACCTATCCCCTAGTTCTTGTCATCAGTTAGTTGGTCATCATCATCATTTGTCTTGCACATTCATTCAGTTTTTTACACAATTCTGGTTTTCTCTCAGGGAGTCTTTGGTGTCGTTATTTGGTCATTTGTCATCTCTAGTATTTGACTAGGGTACCTAGGGTAGAATTAGGGTGCCCACAGGTGCCCCGATCCTTATTTTAGGTTCCTTGGTCCCCTTGGAAGCACTTGCATCTAATTTAGAGTTTTGAGGTAAGTCTTTGTAATTTTCCCTCTCATTCCCCTAGGTACTAGTCAGCACATGTCAGGTCATTAGTGTCGAAATTTGAGCAAGAGATCCCTATATAAACATAACATACTACTATCTTATGGGAATGACTATCTACTATTAAGGGCTAACTATCTACTAAGGCAAGGGACTGCATTTGGGATCATTACATCACACACTGTATAGGAAAGGGAAGTCTATTCTATTCCATCCACCATTTTTCATTACATCTAGCTATTACCCCCTATCTCTGCATCATTGGTACTAGGGCACCCTAGGCACATCATTGCACACACAAATCACATAAACTACATTGGGTCTGGAATGTAGTGCAACACTTAGTTGTAAGTCCACCATTGTGGTGCTAAGGACAGTCTGACCCCTTCATATGCATCTTTCTTTTTTAGGGGTTTGATGCTTTGTATGGGGTTTTGCAGGTGAATATTCATTGCAAGTTTACAACGTCATCAACAAAGTTACTGTGAAACTCACGTGAAAAATATCGAGACATTGCAAAGATCTAGTTTCACTTCCAGATTCAGGTCTTGAGCTATTTATACAACCAGAGCACCCATACTGCAGACTAGGGCACCCACAGGTGCACCCTGATCCTCCTCCAGGCTTCCCCAGTCTGGTCAAATCTTCATTGTTGCAATTTCCTGGGTTGTACCATCATACTCTACTTCATCCACACATCATCCTGTTCAGCCCCAAATCACAATGAGGTAAGTCATTTTCAGGTTAGTACCTTTTCCCTCCCATTTCAATTATTTCATTTCATTTAAATATCAAATAAAATTATTAGCATTCATATTTCAGTTCATATCAGTTATTGCATTGTTGTACTTGCTTAGATTAACTTAGATAGATACATATAATTTCATATTTTAGTTAATCATTTTGGTGAACCCGTACTTTAGAATATTTTTCCCTAGGATCCATTTCAAACCCTAATGGCTAAGGATAGTTCATCTTCTTCACCCATCATGTCTCATTTTAGTGTTAACCCTATCTATGATGAGGCTGTCATCATTGAGCTCACGACTCTCTATGGTAATCCTACTCCTATGCTAGATCATATCAAACAACAACTTCTAGATGGTCAACAATATGTGCCTACTCATTTTGAAGATTCTCCCATTGGCATTAGTATTGTTGAGGATCCAATAGCCTTCACTCGTTGTACACCATGTTATACGACTACTAGTGATCCTCCTTCTGATCTTTCTAAGGAAATTTTAGACGATTCTCTTATTGATTACATGTTTGGTATTGATCATCATTCACATGTGCATACTGATTCTTCTTCTACTCAGAACACCTCTATAGTTTCATCTCATGATTCTCCTACTTCTGATATTGCTTCTCATGATACATCTCATACTAGTTTGCATCCTCTTTTATACTATGTTGATGATCCTATTGATAGTATCCTTAGTGACATTCTCATTTCTGAGTCTTTATCTGATGTCGATGAGGCAGTTGATAGCCATGGTTCTCCTTCTTTTCATACGTGACCGAGTGTGAATCTCCTATTCCATCATTACCTTCTCCTGAGATTGCATCTATCACTATGCATGAGTCACCTCCATCTATCACTTCTTCTTCTCCTACTATTTCATCTCCTCTTATTACATCATCTACACCCATTAGTTCATCTTCTCATATAGATGTATCTCCATCGGTCACCTCACCTATTAGGGATGTTTCTGATGTTAGTCCTACCACTACTATGGATATTCCATCTACATCATCTACTATAGCTTCTTCGACACCTACTACTAGTGTGCCTTTAGCATCAGAATCTCCTTTGTCATCTCTAGATATTCCTATGATCACTCACAATGGAAAATTACAACCTCTTAATACATTATTGCCATCTTCCACTATTCCTTCATAGGATATCATCTCTCTCATGCATGTCATAGGTCAATTACAATCTCAGGTTCAGTCTCTTACTCTAGAAAGTAGGGCTTACTATGCTTCTATTGATAACAACTCATTACATGGTAACCCTATTCCCAAGAAGATTCATAATTCGGAATTCCCTAAGGAATTTATCATGCCTACATTCACTTGCTTTGATGGTATTGGTGATCCTCATGCTCATCTTCTACATTACCACATGGCTATGACCTCTTATTCTAATGATAGGTTATTACTTAAGGCTTTCTGATACAGTCTTATTGATGAGGCATTGCAATGGTACACTCATCTTCCCTTTGGGTCCATTAGTACTTATTATGACATGGAGGATGCTTTCCTCCATCGTTTCATCCTCAACAATGGCCCTAAGGTTACTTATGACCGCATACCTACTTTACATCAGGGCTCATCAGAATCTATTAAGGATTATATCTTACAATTTAATGCTTGTATGCATCAACTAGTATTCCAACCTATAGACCTTGAGAAGTAATTCATTTTCTATCGTGGTTTGATTCCTGTGCTCAAACAAATATTACAGTATGATACATGTGAGTCATTCATTCTTCTATGCTACAAATCCTAGACCTAGAGCAAGATCTTCTTTCAGCAAATGTCATTGACCCTCCACATACATCTACTTCTATTATATCATCTAGTCCTCCTCCGTCAAAATTAGTTGAGCATCCTACACAGTCTCCACCTTTTCCTCACAAGAAAAGAAAACAAGCTCAACCTACTCCACCACCACAACATACTTCTTCTCCTCCTCCACGACATGCTACTCCTTCTCCTCTCCATCTATGTCGCACGTGAGCCATTGCATTTCTCCCATCATGCTAGACCTCATGATGTGTTGTTTACCTTACTTGAAAAGCATCTAATTCACTTACCATCCAACCAACATCATCCACAACATAGGCTACAATGTCAGCATGACCAACCTTATTGTAATTATCATCACATAAATGGCCATAGGGACAATGATTTCCTTTCCCTTCATGATAGATTGCAACAATTAGAGGAAAAGGGAATCATCTCCTTTGGCTCTCGCTCATGTGAGCGATCCATCTCTCCTCTACCTCATCAGATAGTTTCTACTACAGTTGAGTCATCTCCTCCATCTGGTGCTCAGGCCATGGTACATCCACCACCACAGTTCGTTACTCATGCGCTCTCCACCACATCCATACACCGCTGCATCATCACATCCATCTCATTCATCATCCATCGCATTCACGCTATCCACCACATCACGTTTCTCCTTCACATTGGCTTCCACAACCCTCTTCATTCATGCATTCCACTGTAGCTCCATATGACATTCAATTTGGTTCATATTCACACACTGCTTCCATCCACATGCTTCCACCACTTCACGCCACCTTGGTCTCTGGTAGGTGATTACTATCACCTTACCCCCTGATGATGCACTTGTGTTCTTATGGTTCTTACATGACTGTTGAGGGATTTTTCTAAGAACCTCTCATCACGTGCTCCGTCGTTTCATCTAGCACACTCAATCATTTCCCGATGACACACTCTTGCTTACATGGCTCATCCTTGACTGCTGAGGGGTCTTAACTAAATGAGCCTATTCATCTACACGTTGGGGGGCATCACTAATCTTCCCCCCCTAGTTTCATCATACTAACATTTTACGATCACATCACATTATCATTCATCACAACATGTTAGTTTTGTAATTATACATTTTTACATCTATCTTACTATCAACATTACACTAATTACACGTTACAAATTCCATTTCATTTAACTCACCAACCACATTGCATTTGTTATCTATCATCATTCACATTACACATTTTGTCTACCATTATCAACATTATAATGTGAGTCTACATCAATCAAACACGAACAATATATAACACATTACATACACTACGACAATAAACATTAAATCATACATCATCAATCATATTACGACATCAATACACAACAAAATTAAACTCATCATATACCAATAAAAGCTACCTCCATATGTATGATATAATATATATATCAATTACAAATCATCATTACAAAAATGTTTCATCACTGGGGGGAAACTCCCCTACATCATATACAATAGTACAAATCAAATCTCATCATCACTATCACTCTCAGGTACTGCGAGAGCCCTAGAACTAGATGCCTCACCACCAACTCGAGTGATGCACACCATGTTCATGGCCTCGATACCTCTCAACCTGCCTCTGTAATAAGGTAATCTCCGTAGACTACTTGAAAACTGACGCTAAAAATCCACGTATCATGCAAACACATCTGTGCTAGGGACCACCACCTACTACCTCTCTGGCTCATCGAGTCTCCTCACATGCCTCGTCCCTCTCACCTAACAACATTGTACATGTCACTGCTGCTATGGCCACTGGCTCAAATAAATGGGCATGCTCACCCGCTATATCATCCACTCACTCAAGTATACCTCCACCAAGTACATCAGTCGGCACATTCCGTCAATGTGTGGATGGACGTGTCCAACTATTAGGGACCAATACACATCACCTACAAAACAAATAACACAACGGTTAGATAACCATCACTATAACATAGTAAACAACAAAGTACATAACACAACTATACAAATACTCACGCTCAGCTATAACTACTGCTACATCGTCAGGGGCATGGGCTTCCCCCTCTCCTCCTCCTCCATGTGGTAACCCCATTGGACCTACAAATAATGGGAACAACAATACCCACTGATGTGTCACCCACCATGCGCAGAACTCCTCTATGCAACCCACATCATCTGAGTCTATCAACTCTATCACTGCATCTACCTCATCTGGCCCTAGGAGGTACTAGCTACTCTCTTGTGGGCCCTGGTCTAGCTCCAGCCCTCCTAGGTGCTCTGATAGCTCTCAACCATATATATGGCTCTGGGGGCACATCCTGAGCCATGCCAAACTGTCGTGATACTCTCTCTACCTGAAAAATCTCAGCCACACCTGGAAATTGATCCTCCAACCACATAGTCCTCTGAATACACCACAACTCTACAACATCCTCGGGCCATCCTCCATAGTCACGGTATGGCCTCCATGTAACTACCTCGGGCCCCATCCTATCTATCAGTGCCCTATAGGTATCTGTGTCCATCCTACGCCCACAAATATTAATCCACCTCCTTGCATATATCTTTGGCCTAGCCCACTCTCCTCGTGGACCTCCAACTGGTCTCAACATGGCTATATGCTCATAAGCCCATACATGTAATAGTGTAGTGGCTCCTATCCCACCACCATGCTCATCATGAGTAAATTGGTATAGATCTCTGTATAGGTGGGCCAACACACACCATGCCCATGCATATCTAGTACCCTCCTCCTCTATCCACCACATATATCATGCATCTTATACAAGATGCCTACACCTCCTCCCTCCACTGCTATAGATGAAGCAATCACAACTGCTATGAACTTCCGCAAGTGCGAACCCCAGACCGTAAGATAACATCTAGAATGATATGGGCCTTGGCAGGTACTCGAGTCCCCAAAAAATACCATCTAGCAGCTCACATCTGTCTCTCCATATCCTCCAATGGCATAACTTGTACTCTCTCTCCAACAACTGGAAATCACAGTATATGATACACATCCTCCAACGTAATAGTCATCTCCCCTGTAGGAAACCAAAATGTACACGTATCCACACCACCTCTCGCATAATGCAGTCAACATATGGGCATATTGTGGGGCACATCCCCCATCTGTGCTATGTGCCAAGGCCGACATGGTCCATAAAATCCAATCATCATCTACAGGCCCAATCCAAGCAAAGTACTCATGTGACGACCACCGCGGAACTCCCTCGAGTGAATATCCCTCTACACACCACAAAATGACAACAAACATGTACGTTTAGAACACCTTACAAGTAAAAATACACTCGCTTATCACATTCATATACATTAGAAATCTGATTTTTCATCATTATACACCAAATACACACATTCTGGACCAGGGTGCCCAGATGCAGCACTGGGGCACTAGGAGCAGGACACTAGAGCCCAGTTCTGGGCACTCCTGTCCCAGGGGTCACTAGCACCCTCACCGCTATTGTCCAGGTCTAAAATTCGAGAAAATTAAAATTCTCAAATTTGTAAAAATTCAATAGAAATGACTACTACACCATACATTTTTTGAAAAACAATGCACTTACTAACTCCGCAGTCGTGCGTGACGCTACGATGGTCGCCACCCTCTCAAACTGACTAGGACGCACTGCTCTCACTTGTGGAATTTTCACTCACTTTCGCGCTCAATCTCAAAATTGCGTAAACAAAAAATGAAGTGACTAAACACTTTTTCACTTCACTATTTATAGTTACTTTTTCATCACCTACTTTACTATAGTCATTACTTTGCGCTTATTCTCACAATTAATACACACCACACCATTTTTGTCATATCTTGAGCGTTTCTACTCCAATTTACACCCCATTTGTGCGACATTATTTTTAGAATTATTCCTACCACTGTATTTTACACATTACACACATTATCTCTCCTTGACTTTGTCTTCCATCCAATTCATACACATTTTTGTGATTTTTATCACTTTCTCTCTATTTCGTGCTTACTTTCAGCTTAGCGTTCATTCTTGTCATCACTTCCCTTTTCACGCTGAAAGGGGGGGGCATATCATTGGGGTCATCCTATAATCCCCCTTACATTACCATGTGATTATTCAACATTACAAATCCATCATTTTCAAACATTTACTATTTCACTGTGCACGACATCTCACCATTAATTCCCCCTAATGACCTAATCTTGGGGGCAACAAATATACAATTTTTCTATTGACATTTCATCACTCCCCCCTAATGACCTAACTTGGGGGAAAAAAGAATTAAAATCTTTCCATGTGATTATTCACCAATTTCTATCGATTCCCCCTAATGACCTAGCCTGGGGGAAACTAGCGTAAAATATCTCTACGAGTAATAAATCAAATCAATCAATCAATCAATCACAACGTTCAAATTTCTAACAATTGAAAATCATAAGTCATCAATACAAATTCAACACAATCGGCCTCCCAGATGACCTAACTTGGGAGTTACGTGCGGCCTCCCAGATGACCTAACTTGGGAGATTACATCCATTGCTTTCCCAGATGACCTAACTTGGGAAGTTATTCTATCCATTTGGCGTTTACTTTCATTTTGGAAGTCATCATACATTTCGGATTTACTTCCAGATGACCTAACTTGGAAGCCATCACATTGCGGCAACACCCATGGAGTGGGGGCAAGAGTGCCTTTCCTATACCACTCCTATATGGGTCAACTGTTTGATCAAAATTATTTGGATCCAAAAACCACAAATTTTTGATCCAAGTCCATCTGAGTAGATCTTGAGGATGTAGTTAGAGATTGGAGAATAACACACTTTTCTCCCTACACTCTTCCTCTGGCGGCAGAATGCCCAAATCCTCCAGTCGATTATTCATGTGTACACGCTGCATGCGTTTGGGTCGGGAACTGATCACTCCCTACCCCCCATCTCATCATCATCATACAACATTGAAATCATCAATCATCTAATATTTCTATCATCACTCTCATTTAGTGCACTTCATCATGATATTACACTTTTCACTATGTTTCATGGATCAACACACTGATCGATGGTTCGACACACTATATGGTTATTTCGGCAATGCTTTTACTACCACATTTGCGTGTTCTACCACATCATGAACTTCTCTAGATTTCTATCAGGTATGCATCTCTACCTACTTTATGTTACCGAGCTTTCCGCTCACCAACATAAAGTGGGGGCAAATGTAGCCACAAAATCATGCACTTACTATTACATTTATATCGCCAAATATGTTATTTTATATATGGATCTCGCGTAAGAAAATTATTCACTAATGACCTATCCCCTAGTCATGTCATTGGTTAGTTGGTTGTCATCATCATTTGTCTTGTATAGTCATTAGTTATTTGCACAGTTCTTGTCAACTCTCAGGGAGTATCAAATATCGCTATTTGGTCCTTTGTCGTCTTTAATCTTTGACTAGGGTGCCTAGGGTAACTGGGGTGCCCATGGGTGCCCCAGTCCTTATTTTAGGCTCCATTGTCCTGGCAGCACTTACATCTAATTTAGAGTTTTGAAGTCAGTTTTCCCTCTCATTTCCCTAGGTACTAGTCGGCATGTTAGGTCATTAGTGTCAAAATTTGAGAAGAGATCCCTATATAAGCATAACATACTATCTTAGGCGCAGACTATCTACCACCAATGGATAACTATCTACTAAGGCAAAGGACTGCATTTTAGCATTATTGCATCACACACAACTGCATAGGAAAGGGAAGTCTATTTTATTCCATCCACCATTTCACATTACATCTAGTTATTGCCCATTATCTCTAAGTCATTGGCGCTAGGGCAACCTAGGCACATCGTTGCACACAAAAAGCACATAGAACTACATTGGGTTTGGAATGTAGTGCAACGCTTAGTTGTAAGTCCACCATTGTGGCTGCTAAGGATAGTCTGACCCCTTCATATGAATCTTTATTTTTAGGGGTTTGATGCTTTATATGGGGTTTTGCAAGTAAATCTTCATTACGAAGATCTAACGACATTTCTAGATTCAATTCCTGAGTTGTCCAGCAGACCAGAGCGTCCATACTACAAACTAGAGCACCCATAGGCGCTATGATCCTCTTTCAGGTGTTCTAGTCTTATTGAATCTTCATCTGCTGCAATTTCATGGGTTGTACCATCATACTCTGCTTCGTCCGCACATCATCTCGTTCAATCCCGAATCTCAACGAGGTAAATCACTTTCAAGTTAGTACCATATCCCTTCTATTTCAATTATTTCATTTCATTTAAATGTCAAACAAAATTACTTCGCATTCATATTTTAGTCCATATCAGTTATTATATTTGTTGTACTTGCTTAATTTAATTTAGATAGATAAGAATAAAATTTCATATTTTAGTTAATTAGAAGGCCAAAAGTTTAACTATATAATGAACATAAATGTTTTCGAAGAGGCCATAGATAAATATATTGTTGCGGGAGTGGCCATGACAATTTAGTGATGTGAAGTCTATAACATTTGTAATATGATAAGTGACACACTACATTATAATAAAATGAGATAGTGAAGTTATCAATGAAAGGTTATACTCGCATAGAATTAACAGAGTTTATAGACCATGCATCTTAGCTATTAGGAATGAACTTGATTGTTTGCTACAAGACAATAAATGTTATTAAGATAATAACTAGACCATCCAGTTCAACATTAGAAGACAACAATCTATCATAGTTAGACCATTTAGTTATTAGAAGTGAATTTGATTATTCATTTAAGTCATTAAAATATATATATATATATATATATAATTTTTTTTAATAAAATTGATCATATAAATCTTTAATATAATATTAAAAAAAATTAATAAATTTTAATTTATAATTTAAAATTTTCAATTATCCTTAAATACATGGTTTGTAGTAATAAATTGTTATATACCTTTCTTTAACATAATATATAAAATGGGTTGTTTGTTGAGCATCTCGAGTGGGAAGCGAGATGGTCGGAAAACGATTGGGGACTATTTCAGAACAGTCCTTTTTTTCAAAATTCAAACGTTGCAATGGATCCAAACCCAAACCCGCCTGCGACTCGGAAGGTGGGAAGGGGTACACAGCTGACCCCGGCTTGTCGTTCGCTCTCCTGAACCGCCTGGGACCCAGAGTGGTCGTTTTGGAGCGGGTGAACAAAGGATGCTTAGGGAGCGTTTCTGCCCAAAAAGATTCTTTACCAGCAAAGTTTGTGTCTGTTTCCCTGGAGGACTCAGACGAACTCGCCTCTCAGCTCAATCTCCTTGGAAAAAGAGCTTTAATAGCCAAATTCGTGGGTTGTTGCTTTTTGGTTGAAGGGATCCCTAGTTGTGTGATACCCAATGGGGGAGCGGCCTTCGCATCCACTTCTTGGATAAAGGTTTTTTTTGTGATATTTCGCAGCGTAGCTCAACGGGACAACTCTCTTATGAGGAAAGTTTTTTTACTCTTTGATTCTAGGATTCATATTCATGGGTGGATCACTCACTTTGACCCAGACCAAGCAGAAATGGATGACTTTCAAGTTTGGATCTCGTTTTATTCTCTTCCTAGTGAGTTTTGGTCTCCAACTATCCTTAAGAAAATTTTCTCTAGCCTGGGATGAGTTATTCATATTGATCCGGTGACCCTTGAAGGCTCTCTCTCTTCTTTCACCCGGGTTTGCATTTCTGTAGATTCTTCCAAAAAACTACAAGATTTCATAGTGATCTCCTCCTCCAACGGGAAATGGGTGCAGAAGGTTGATTATGAGGCAGTTTCTAACTGTTGTTTTTGTTGAAAACAACCCGGACATTTCCAAAATGCTTGTAAAAACCCACCTTCGAGATCCGTAGTTTGGAAAAAGAAGCTCCCTCAGTCACCAGTTCTAAAAGTATTTGTTCCTCTTTCCTCTGACAAGGCTTCTAGCCCTTCTTTGGGCTCTCTTGGAAAGGTTCTTGCTCAGGAGTCCCTGGCTCTTGACCTTAGCACCATATCTCTGGTCAAAGAGACTGCGTCAGGGGTTCATGATTCCACCCGTATCTTTTCTTTGTTTCAAGAGGGTATTTCTTTGGGGCTCGGTGCCAATGCAACCTCCTTGGAAAAATGGGTTAGTGATAAAGAAGATCTGATTAGATTTAAATATGTTGGATCAGGAGAGAAGCACAATGATTCGGAGGTTGATCCCGAGCTTTTGTTCCAAAGATGTTAGTTTGCATAGCTTTATCCTTCTGACTCCAGCAATTCTCAATATGGATCTGGGTCCGAAAGCACCACTCGGACGTCCTTCCAAAGATAGTCTTCCTCTAAAGGAGGTTACTGTGGGTAAATAAATGCAACAATGTTCTTTCTTCCCGTCTTCAAGTAGAAGAGGCGCGTCCTCTCTGAAGAAAAGATGAATCTTCTATATTGGAATGTTAGGGGCCTTAACGCCCCTAACAAACAGAGTTTGCTCAGACGTTATGTTGCAGAGTTGGACGATTCAATTTGTTTGATTCAAGAATCGAAAATGTCTAGTGTGGATTGTCTTATTGGTTGGTTTTGCAGTTGGAGAGGCTGGGAGGGCTTTTTCGTCAACTCGGATGGTGCATCCGGCAGTCTGGGAATTCTTTGGAAGGCTAGTGGTTGTTGTGTCAACTTGCTTTCGGATAATCCTTATTTTCAATGGTGTAAGGTTAGTTTGAAACATTCAGATGAGTTCTTCTATCTTTGCAATGTTTATGGCCCGAACAATCCTTTTAAAAAACAAAACTTGGTCCAAGATCTAGGACGTCCTTGGCTCCATCACGGACTCCAAATCCATTGTTGCCAGGGATTTCAATGCTACCATCTCGGATAAAGATAAATGGAGTGGCATTCGTTGGCAGCCGCGCTCTCAAGTGGATTTTATCTCCTTTGTTGATAATACCAATTTATTAGACGTTGAACCCCACTCTGGTTGGTTCACTTGGAACAATCGTCGTCCTGGGTTCGGTTATATGGTTGTCAGGGTTGACAGAGTCCTGATCTCGGAAGATTGGCTTCATCAAAATCTTCTCCTTAAATGCTCTGTCAATCCCATGTCTGGTTCTGATGATTTCCCCCGTCTCCCTCAACATCAATTTCGACTTCCCTCTCCGTCGCTCCCCTTTTAAGTTCGAATCCATGTGGATGCAAGATCCCTCTTTTTGGACCCAAGTCAAATCTTGGTCGGCTTCCTTTTCTGTGTCAGGCACTAGGATGTTTATCCTTTCCAAAAAAATTTCTTTGCTTAAAGATCAGTTGATCACCTAGAATGCTTCCACATTCAAAAATATCTTCCATGAAAAGTTGAGAGTGGAGAAAGAGATTCGGTCTCTCAATGATTTAGTTTTCAGAAATGGTATGCGTCAAGAGGATCATCTCAAAGAAAAATCTCTTCTTAGTGAGCTTGGCGATGTTCTTTTAAAAGAAGAAACTTATTGGAGGCAAAAATCGAGGGAATTATGGTTGAACGATGGGGACAAAAACACTAAAAATTTTCATGCTTCTATTAAAGCCAGAAGAAACACTAACTATATCTCCTCCCTGAAGCTGGAAGATGATTCACATATTTCCACCCAACCCCTGATTAAAGTTGAGTTTGTTTCTTTCTTTCAAAATCTTCGGAATGACGAGTCACACTCCTCCTTGGTTTCTTAGCTTCCTCTCTTGGCGCACTTTCAAAAGTTAATTAATGAAGCTGACAACGTTCGGCTCCATTCCCCCTTTTCCAAATAGGAAGTTTAAAAGATTGTCTTTTCTATGGAAAGGGATAAAGCCCCCGGTCTAAATGGCTTTCCGGTCACTTTTTTCCAATACTTTTGGGATGTCATAGGGGACAATGTGTGGCAAGCTGTGGAAGAATCTCGAAGTACTGGTAAGATTTTAGGTGTTTTGAATCACACTTTTATTTGTATATTCCCCAAAAAATTCCCTGCTGAGAAGTTTGATGATTTCTGCCCTATCTCTCTTTGTAATACTTCGTATAAAATCATTTCCAAAGTCATCGCCTCCAAAATCAGTCCTCTTCTTCATAAGCTTTTAGTGCAAGAACATAGCGGTTTTATTCCCGAAAGATCCATCGCCGACGAGATCATCATTTCGCATGAGTTAATCCACACTCTACACCTTTCCTCTCATTCTGGTATGATGATTAAACTAGATTTTAGGAAAGCCTACGATCGTATTAGTTGGAGGTTCCTTCTCAAATCTCTTCAGGGTATGGGCTTCGGTAACCACTTCTGTGATTGGGTGTTCGACTGCATTTCTTCCCTTTGCTTCTCCATCCCGATCAATGGTTCAACGGAAGGTTTTTTCAGCAGCAGTAGGTGTCTCAGGGAAGGGGATCCCTTGTCTTCCTTTCTCTTTGTTCTCGTCATGGAAGCTCTGAGTCGAATTATCAAAACGGCGATTAGTCTTGGTTCCCTTTCGGTTATCTCCCTCACTGCCAATCTGCCTCCCCTTTTGCATCAACAGTTTGCAGATGACACTTTCCTCTTCGGCTCTACAACTGTCTTGGAAGCTCGAGCCTTGTCTAATATTCTGAATTCCTATTCTATTGTTGTTGGCCAGGTAATCAATTTTCATAAATATGTCATCTTCTTTTTTAACGTTTCTCCTTGTTTGCAGCGCAGAATCAAGGAAGTTCTGGGCTTCGCAGTGGGTTCCCTTCCCCATAAATATCTGGATATACCCCTATTTTATGGCGAAGGAAAAGTTAGTTTATGGGATGATCTCCTCCAATATCTTTCGTCGAGGTTGTAATCTTAGAAAGGGAAATGGCTATCTTTGGCTGGAAGAGCTCTTCTGATCGAATCAGTCCTTTGTGTTCTTCCGATATATATGCTCTCGATTTTGGCAATCCCCAAAACGGTCTTGCTTAAATTTGAGAAGATAGTCAAATCCTTTCTATGGCAGGGGAACAACGATGGAGGAAAAATTCATTTGGTTAAATAGGACATTGTCAAACTTCCCAAATCTTTAGGTCGGTCTGGGGATTGTGGATTTGGATCTTCAGAACATTTCCCTTGGTGCGAAATTAGTTTGGAACTTTATTTCTGATGCTAAGAGGTGGGCATTCCAGGTTCTTTCCCACAAATATTTGGAGCTCAGCCGCCCTGAGCTCATTCTTTTAAGCGAAGAACTTCTTAAAGGCTCCCATATTTGGAACTTCGTCTGTAATAGCAGATTTCTGATCATGGACACAGTTTTGTGGCACATTAATGATGGTTGTTTGATTAATTTCTGGGAGGATATTTGGAATGGTCAAGTGCCTATCAATCTTAATCCCATTTTCAATAGAGTTATGAACGTCACCAAGGTCACCTGGGGTGGTAAGATTATTAACTATGGTCACCGTCATCATGACGTCTCCCCCACTTGGATGTGAAAGGATGTTGCCTCCCTTGGTGCTTCCCCCTCAGAAGTCTCCTCTTATAAGGAGGCTCTCTCGTCTAGAAGTGCAGCCTTCAAGGATTGTAAAGATCAATTGATCTGGTTAGGCTCGTCTTCGAGCATCTACTCTGTTAAAGAAGGATATTCCAAGCTCATTTCAATGTCTGGTAAAGGGGTACCCTATAATTTTGGTTGCTGGAATTCTTCTATCCTCCCCAAAGTGGCATTGTTTGGATGGCTGGCCCTTAACAAAAAAATTCTCACTCAATTATGCAGAAGATCTTGGGGTTACATCGGGCCCTCTAAATGTGTCCTTTGCGGTGCAGCGGAAGAAGATATAGACCATTTTTTCCTTTTTTGTTCCTTTATTTCTAAGTGTTGGAATTGGCTCCTTGGTAAGCTCAATCTTGTCTAGGTGCCTTGTAATAATATTAAAGATGCCCTCCTTGCTTGGCCCAAGATGGATTCCAAAAGCTCCCCGAGCTCCATATGGCATGTGGCTCCTTTTTTTCTCATTTGGCATATTTGGTGGGAGTGCAATCTGCGGCTCTTTAGAGATCAGTCCTCTAACTTGCCTACTTTTCTGACTAAACTGGAAGTGGCTATATCTTAAAAAGTTAGTAAAAAAAAGTTTTAATAACCCTATGTTCTCCTTGCATTATGCTATCATCGAAAAAGCTTGGCCACTCATTAAAATTCCCAACCTCGGGTCCATTATTAGGCGAGGCTTATCTGAAGTGGAGAAACTTCTGAGAAGGAAGGAGGTCAGATGGAGGCCTCCCGCTCAGGGCTCCTGGAAATTGAACTTTGACGGAGCCTCCAGAGGTAATCTAGGAAAATCAGGCACCGGTTGTATTCTTACAAATACTAATGGTATTCTCGTCACGACTGGTTCTTTTTCGCTCCGCGATTGTTCGTGTAATTTGGCAGAAGTTCAAGCCCTTTTGGAAGGATTTAACGTTGTCCAATTTTGTTGCAACTCTATATTCATAGAAGGGGACTCTCAAATCATCACCCATGTTATTGCTAAAGGGTCTGCCCTCTCTTGGAAACTTAATCCTTTCATTTCCATCATTCATTTCTGGCTCGAAAAACTACGAAAATGGAACATCTGCCATAATTTTCGAGAAACTAATTCTGTCGTAGATCTCTTTGCCAATCATGCTATTGATTTTCCTTCCTGCCATCAAAATCTCATGTGACATGAAGGACTGCGATGGGTTCTCTTCTATCATATCAAATGAAAGGAAGGACATTTAATTGCAGTGCCATGATGCTTCTTGCACTGTTTTTTTGTTTTAAGCCGCAGGATTCGGCCTTGGTTTGCACTGTGGCTTCTCGGTTTCTCCTCCAATGGCCTTCGTAGGTTTTCCCTTTGTTTTTCTTCACAACGAACATCTGAAATTGGCCACCTCTGAGGAAATCAACCTCAACCAGCTATCTGAAATCTTTCGGTATTCATCTCATCGTGAAGCAGAGGCCATCGAGATCATCCTAAGTGACTCCTTCAGGTTTCGTTCGCACGCGTGCTAGATCAGACTCAGATATAGCAGCGAGCTTTGTTTCCTTCTGCCTCCTACTTCACCCTGATCCATCGGTCATGGAGTTCATCATTGTCGACCTAATTTATCTTGTCCACCTTGTTGGCTTGCATGACGAATTGTTGAACTTCTCATTGTCCGATCCATTGTTGTGGGTGGAAGAAGTTGATGAACAAACTCTGGGCCCGAGTCGAGGTATTCAATGGCTCTGTAATCAATATCATGATTTGTTGCATTACGCCCAAAATTTGAATTCTATGTTTGTTTATGATCAGCTGGACCACTGACTCCTTCCCCCGATTGACATCGACGCTGCCCTCTTTCCTGTTCATTCAGCAATAGACAACTTGAATGAACTTAGAGACCATGTCGAGGAGGCGTTCAAGCTTCTTCTCAGGGAAGCCAACACCCGTGCAGATACTTAGTTTGGCTGATTTCTTCGATTTTGATGTTGGTTTGGGTGTTCTTGAGAATTCGTTACCCTCCATTGCTCTGCTCAGATGGCGGGTCTTCTTGTCTTTGTTCTATTCTTCTTCTTCTTCTTCTTCTTCTTCTTCTCTTCTTCTGGTTGGTCCTTTGCAGCCCTTCTTCCTTCTCTTCATTATTCCAATACTCTTTCTCCTTTGTAGGGTTGGGGCCCTCTACCCCCCGATTCATAACTCCGGTCAAAAGCGTTTAACCATAAAAAAAATATAATATATAAAATTTAATTAATAAACTTTAATTTGTAAGCTAAAAAAGTTCAATTGTCTTTAAATGCATGTTTTGTACCAATAGATTCTAAAAAGTATAGTAAGTTTTACTATTGAAACTACCCCAATATTATTATTAATAAAAGAGAGTTACATTAGTAGGGGTGACCAAAAAACTCACGGTCCCACAAACAAGCCACGAAGGCAACACGACACACCCAAAAAAGGCAAACAGAAAAAGCTAAACTACCAAGATATGGGCACGGGCCCCAAAGAGTAGAAAAAATAAACGATTCAATGGCACTAGACATCGAAGCAGATTGAGTATCAAGAGGCTCAAAACGCCCCTTCTTCTCCTTAGACCTTCTGACAATAGTCCAATTCGCTAGTCGAGAAGCCAGAACTTGCAAATGACCTAAGTAAGGACTATCTTGATACGTGAGACCGTTTGACACAACCACCACCAAGGGGAACCTCAACCCTCATGGCCTTTGTATTTCCGAGGGGTGAACATTCTTTGACTCCATGTTGTGTGAATGGTTCCCAGCTTTTAGGCCACGAAGAAACCACTTTGTTCTTTTTTTTTTATTTGGTGGATCGATAGTGGGCAAGCCTCTTAAAGGTGTCCAATTTCATGGCATAACTGACAACAGAAGGCTGTATTCTCGTAATCAAGAACTAATTTATAATCAAATAAGTTTTAATTTATAATCTTTAGAAAAAGGTCAAGTGTCCTTAAATACATATCTTGTAACAATACATTATTGTATACTTTTATGTACATATTTATGGGGGTATTAATGTCGAATTCAGTCATTCTTCTTCAAATGCAAATTTTAAAATTATTTTTACAATCTAGAAGTCCGCATCCAATACATCTGAAAATTATTTCTACAACTGAAATCCTCATTCACTCACTACATACATTAGTATAACTAATATACATTCAGCCACTTCTATATTTCCCTTAATAGAGCGAATATAGAGGCGACTTTTAAATTGATTACACAAACAGCAGGAGCATCTCGACTCCATTGGTTAGTGCATTCTAATGTCATGTTTGCCTGATCAGGGTTTGTTGTGGCTTGGTGTGGCACTGCTTTCTGTCTGGTGTGCTCCATTCACCATTTGAACATCAACATTTGAATGTTCAGCTCGATGATGAGCCCATCTCCTCCAAAACCAATGCCCCTCCCACACTCTTGTCATCTCTTCCATGGGCACATTTTTGGTTTCAGGGAGAAAAAAATAGATAAACAGGGTCATCACCACCACCCACGCAGCATAGAAGAGAAATATTGCATATTTGAAGTGGCAAAGCATTGTTAAAAAAACTTGTGCGAAGATGAATGTAGTAATCAAATTTACAGCAACATTGATACTCTGCCCAGCAGAGCGGATCTCCAGAGGAAATATTTCGCTGGGAACCAGCCAACTAAGCGGACCCCATGACCACCCAAACCCTGCAGCATACAGGCACATGGACACCACCATGAACATTGAATATCCCTTGGACATTCCTCCATGCCCTGATGTTCCAAGTTTAGTACCCAGTATGGCAGACATGATAACCTGCAACAATACATAAAAAGAAAAGCTTTAAAATATCAGTTCAGTACATATTTTAATGGAAACACAATGGAAAATTCTTATCCATTAAAAATGTTTGTAATTTTTGACAGTTTGCTGAAGCTGACCCTAACTAGAGGCACAAACTCCGTGGGATCTATGCTCTGCACCAATAAAAAATTGTTGATTGATGCAGAGTGCAGCCTTACAAGATTTGTGCGTGCTAATTAAGGATTGCTGCTGACTGACATTACAGTCGAAGTGAATTACTATATTGTTATCTATATAATAATTTGCTGACACAGTCAAAGTGAATTACTATAATCAAATTTATATAATAATTTGCCGACATCCCTAATAACCCCATTTGCATCCCAACAAGTGAAACGGACAAACCCATAAAACATATTTTCTAGGTTCCTTGACGTCAAGCTAATTAACTGTTATAATTTTCCAGTTTCAGTCTTGAATTTTGTATGGTTAGCAGGTTTCTTGAGGGCAAATATTGTTACCTGAAAAATAACCATCTGAACTCCACCTTGTAAAAAGAGAAACCTCCTCCCATACTTATCAACAATGAAGATAGAAACTATTATGGAAACCAAGTTTACAACTCCAAGAATAACAGCAGACATGAGAGCAGCATCAGAGCCAAATCCTATGGTCCTAAACAGCACGGGAGCATAGAACGCTATGACGTTAATCCCCGTCATCTGCTGGAAGAAAGGTATGAGCACGGCCATGACAAACTGAGGCCTGTACTTTTTTGTGAGAATGTTCCGGAATGGATGCCGCACCGTCATGGAGTACTCGCTGGCCTGAATCAGGTCGTCCAGCTCCTCCTGAACATTGGGCGTTCCGCGGATCCTCTGAAGCATGGCCTTGGCCCTCTCCCGCTGTCCCCGTTCAATTAAACTGTTGGGCGTTTCCGGCAGAGTCAGTGATCCCGCCACCATTATCACGGCAGGAACAGCCGCCAAACCCAACGACAGCCGCCACCCCCATTTGTCTATTTTGGCCGTACCATAGTTGATCAGATTCGCCGTCACCACTCCTATTGCTATGAATAACTGGAATCCAATGTTGAGAGCTCCTCTCAATTTCGGCGGCGCCATTTCCGATAGATATATGGGAAACCGACTGCCATTAAAACCGTTAACATTGTTATCAAACTGGTGCAGGAAATTAGAGGGAAGAGCCTATCGCTTACTTAAGTTACCACAATAGGTAAAAGGTTTTGACGGAAGGTTATATAAGTAACAATGTAATGTGTTGTTTCCTATTGTTGGGAATGTTTTAAAAAGAATGTGCCACAGGATTGTGGGATTTGAGAATTGAGACGGGTACAAATTCGAGGCTGAAAGCAAAATTAACTGCAATGATCACTCTTTCGCACAAGTTAACAATGGCTGCAAACCTATGTGAGGAATAGGCCTCACCACGAAACTGGAGTAGCATCAAGAACAACACTGGTACTAGTACTACTTACTTGATTAGCGAAACCCACACCAAAGCCGAGCATGATACGTCCAATTATGAGCATACCCACATTTACAGCGGCACCATTGAGGGCGGCGCCGATGAAGAAAGATAGCCCGCCTGTCACCATCGAAACTTTCCGTCCAAATGCCCTGGTTACAGAGGATGCCGAAAGCGAAGACACCAGCCCCGCTATGTAGAGCGAAGAAGTGAATGAAGTAAGAATCTGGCTGTCGAACTTGCAGTAATCGTTGGGCTTGGCGCTGATTTCCTTCCTATATACTTTCGGAAAAAACTTCTTCAAAAATGACGGCATCGACGTGACTCCGCCTGAAACCAGTCACATAAATTTGTTATTACTAAAACAGAAAAGGGAATCTGCAAATGCGTCCAAGCAAGTACCTGAAATTCCAATGTCATAGCCAAAGATTAACCCGCCGGTGGCAGCAACTATGCAGGTAACGAGCACAAAAACAGTGATTCCGCCCTCGTAGTTCTTCACGGGGCCACTGCTGCTGCTCACGAAACCACCTCCTGCCATCGCTCGAATCAAGATAACCAGGAGTTGCGACTTGCCAGATTCAGATCTCCCTCTTCCTGAGGTTAATTATTTTCCCAATACCACACATCCTCGAGTGAGAACATTAACTGCTTTTAATTGGCTCACAACGACGTACTAAACTGCTATCTACTGCCTGTCGCGCTGCTCTCTACCCACCCGCCTTTCCATTCATTTCTACCCGTCAGTATTCATATTTTCTCCTAACATTCAACGATTCCATAAATTCAATGGCACTGCCCCGGTCCCCATGGATCAGTCTGTCACGGATTTAGGTTTTATTTTTGTTATATCCTATGAGTTTAATTTGACGGTCGTTTAGACGTTTTTTTTTTTTGTGATTTTAGTAGTACAGAAGTCGTAAATGTTTGCTATAATCCTCCTTAAAATTTGACCGACTTTTTTTTATATATATTATAAAAATTATAATTAAATAAATATAGAATAATTATGGTAAATAACATTGTTTTGTATTTTCGAAGGTTACAATTACAAAATTACCGTCAGCAGAAAAATGTGTAACAGACATAGGTGGCCGTCAAATTTGTGACCTCTTTTGAGCAGTCAAATCACTAGTTGGGTTATACTTTTGTTGCATATAATAATAATATTCTGACTGATTGAGACCTCCAATATCAGTCCACTGATTTGGTATATATTTATCCGAATATAAGATTTATGACCTAACACCTTAAATAAACATATTGTTTTTGTTTGCATGTGTTTTTGTCTGCACTAACACCTTAAATAAACATTTTGTTTTTGTTTGCATGTGTTTTTGTCTGCATTGCGACAACTGCTGTCCTTCCTCGTGTAGTTTTCTCTCCCTTTCTTCTTTTTTTCATTTTTCTCCATGTATGTTATTTTAATCCCAAATTAAATAATATTGCGTCTTCGGTTCACACTCTAGATGTGGAGAGTGGTTTGTTCCCTAACAATGCGCTACACCTAACCCAAAGACATTGCAATTAGGTAAGGGCAGTTTCCGAGTGTAAGATAATTAAAATAATATAAATGTAAAGATACACATCATTTAAAAATAGTGGAAAACATGTTTGGTATTGAGGTAGAGTAAACCCAAAATAATAAGAAGAAATTGAATACCTTAAGCACTCTTTAAGTAGTATAAAATTGTAAGAGCGGGACTTTGAAAATTATTAGAACTACAAATTTTATTTGACAAGTTGGGCAGTCTATTTATAAGTTTCAAAAAACTCGTCACTTTTTAAAATGTATTACGATTTGTTAAGAAATTGTTCTCCTTCCTTAGAACTCTAATTATACATCAACACTCTGCAAAATTGTCAAAAGATATGGAAGTGGATTTACGGGCATAGGGAAGTGGATTCAGGGATAGTTTCAACTAATTTTTTTTTAAGGTAACTCTTAAAAAAAGTACAAGTATGATGCAACTCAACAAATAGTCTAATGTAATGCAAATGCCTTGTAACACCCTGATTTTGTAAGTTATCTTGGTGATTATTTTTCATACTGTTGTAACTGCTGAAATGAAGGCAAACATGTTAAGATATATTTTGATCTTAAGGGAATGTGTTGCTAAATCTGGATTCTTGCATGCTGTAATTTATTTGCATGGGACAACAGTTATTGTTGCCTGTATGTTACTGATGTGACGACAAATTGTCGTATGCTTGCTGAACTCTTTATGTTGTGGCCTTCTTGTAATCGCTTTGTCGATTTACTCTTGAACTGAATTGAAGGTTGATATAAATGTGCAGCACCTGATTACAGGTATGAACAGTTGGCACGTAGATGCCAACGGAAATGGGTTCGATTCTCGAACCATGCACTGTCGTAACTTAAGACCTCGTGAGGCGAGGAAATGCCTGGACATGGGTGGCTCTGGCATGTGTAAACAAAGGACGAAACGTCCTGCACAATGCATTGACTTAGAATGTCAGTCGGAAGACTTGACAAGATTGGAGGTTGATTAGTGTTAGGTGTTAGTGGGAATTAGATCCTAAGCTAATCCTAAGCTCTACCTTACATCCTAAACTACTATCCTAAGTGGATTTTTAAATTCTATAAAAAAAAAGGTGGAACATAGACCTAAGTCCTATTAACCTAAAGACTAGGCTATGACCTAGGTCGAACACTAATATGAATCCTTAAACTAATCCTAACCTAGAAGGGGACGCACAGACCCTTGGGGGAAGAGGATAAGGATGAAAGGGAATTAATGGCAGTTAATGTGAGACCTTATGTGGACAGCGCCAGTTTGGCAGGGGACAGGGAGAAAGATGGAGGTAGTTAGTTGGTTATGAGGCTAAATTTGGTTTTGCATGCAAAATTTGAATTTGATGAGTTCGCCAACCCAAGTCGGCGGTGGCGTGAGAAAATAGGAAAAAGGCAGAGCCTTTAATGCATTTAATTTTTTTTGGTCTTCGTGACCAGTCTCGCCTTGGAAAGTGTATGGAGGAAATGTTGATTGTTTATTGTGTTGATTTGGATTTTTGAGAAGTTGCTCTGCATTTGGTTTTTGCTTGGTTCTGTCGAACCAGTTTCATTTGGTTTTTATCACTGTTCTTTGGAAATTTGGAGGCTGTTGCTGAGCCTGAAGAGGAAAGGATTGTTTGGAAGCTCGTGCTGTCGCCGTGGAAGGAAATACCTTTGGTAGACGTGGTTTTCTTCGAGTTTTGGAGGAAGAAATTTACAGGCATGTTAAGCCCTTCTCTTTAAAACACTTGCTTTGTTTAAGCATCTCATTAAAACAACCTTGCTCTTGGGTTTTTGGTTTATCTGATTGTTGTCATGTTGAGACGATTTGGGTTAGTCGATTCTTGTTGTCATTGTTTGAAATGATATGGGTGAAATCGTTTTCTTGCTATTGTGATTTGATCTGTCTTTGCATGAATTGAGTTGGAATAAGAACTTGTTGTGTTGGTTGTTGACGGTATTTGGGAATTCGAAATGGGTTTTTCTCTGATTAAATGCTATATAAGAACGGTGCAATTTCAGTGTGGGTTGTTTTCATTGCTGTGCGATTGTTCTTTTGTTATATGAACTTTTGTGATAAAATTGTACAGGATGTACGAGTTGCTTGATGTCGTTTCTATACTGAAATTTTTCTTAAAGGAAATAAGACTTTTCCTTTCCTTCTGTTGTTTTCGGATTAGAAGGAAATAGCATTTTTGGATTTTAAAGGAATTGGCATTAGAGTTTTATCTGAGCATTACGAGCTCGGTTAGAGGGAAATGATAGTAATGTAATTATTGTTGTGCTTCTTCTTTTATATAAATAGACGAATACAATTTGGGTATTCGTGGGAGCTAGAAAAGAAATTGTTTTTCTTCTGAACTTATAAATGATTACATTCTTTCTTGCTGGGATGAAAGGTTGATTTTGTTGTGTTTTATGGAAACGACTTGATCTTACAGCTCAGACAGTAGTCGTGAAAAACGAGCTTGGCTTGTATTTCTGTGCATTAAATGAATTATGTTGATTCTTGTTGTGGGGGTTGGATGATTTGTTGTGTTTTATTGATGCTGTTCGATCTTCTAGTTCGGACTGTCTTTGTGAATACGACTTAGCTTTGGATTGCTGTGCAAAATGAATAAATGCATGGAAATGTTGTCTTGCTGTTTGGGTCTTATCTTGACTGTACCAGACTTACGCATTTAACACCCTATACGGGTTTACTTTGATAGAGGTAATGATAACTGATTATTGCATTTTGAAGTTCTGCATATTATCATGAACTTGAAAAATGGATTTCGGGTAGAAATGTTTGTTGGCAGTGAGCTCGATTTGGGTGTTTTATTTCATTCTGAGAAAATGATTGTTTCTTACTGAAATTATGGGAAACATAGTTCTTCCTTTCTCTGCTGTTTTAGATTTTATAAAGAAATAGTAACTGGGTTTATTGAACCTTATAAGTTCAGTCTGTTGGAGAGTGACAGTGGTATTTAGAATTAATTTTCTGAGTGCTGTGCTTTCTGTACAAATGGAAATATTTAATTGTTTCGTGTGGTCTTCTGATCTTGGCACCGTCATTTAGAAGAAATGAAATCGGCCTGAATAATTCTTGTTGAGTCTGAAGAAAATGGTTGTTTTCTTAGTGAAAGGTTAAAGGAATGAAATTTTCTCTTTTTGCTGTTTGAATTCTGGAAATAGCATTGGAAGCCTTACTGTGCATTATGATTGGTCTTGTTGTAGGTAACAGCAATGTGTAAATTGTATTTTGAACTGTATGCGTTCATGGAAATAGAAGGTCATGTGATTAATTGATTTCGTGATTGTATAACTGTTATTTGGTTAAAAATACAGTGAAAGAAGTATGGAGTCTTCTAGTACAGTAAGTACATAGTATGCATTCCTTATACTATTTGATCTATGATAAATACGATGTTGTACTAACCTGTTTTTGGGTATTCATATGAGCCTGATTTAAATGAAGTATTGATAAGGACGATAAATTCTTCCTTGTTTTCATTTAAAGCTGATTATGAATGAAATTATTCTTGCTGCTGGAAAGTGAATTCCGAATGGATTTTGTAAGTTTCACTCTGAACTGTTATCTTGATTTGTGTCTCGTTTGGATTCAATTTTTAGGACAGTCATGAGGAAAGAAATAGGAATGTGGATGGATAACTTGGAAAAATGATCTTTTCTTCTTTCATACAGTTGGAAATCTGTAATCGTTAAGAACGAATTTTGTATCGCTTGGGTATGAGCAACTATATGCATTGCTGTTTGCTTTCTCGTCTGTGCTGATTGCTTGGAATCAAATGTGATGCATGAACTGAAAGGAAAGTAATTGGTTTACGTTTCAGTTAGTTTTACCCTTTGCATTTATTACTAATGAAAGGAATGGAAAGGATAACAGTTATGTTATATCAGCAGTATGCTACTTGTATTCCTAAACTTTACAAATATTGTAATTTGGAACTTGTAACGGTTATGTGGAAAATAGGACAGCAATTCTTTGGCTGATTGGGATGGTATTTTGATGGTTCAGTTGTTATGCTGTCCATTCTTTTGATGCTTGATTTTTGATTGATGTTCTTACTGTCGTTTCATAAAAGCAGGGTTCTTTTATTGAGACAGTTAATTAAAGCACCTCATTTTAATGACAAGTGCTTAATATGCTCAGTTCATTGAACTGACCCGTGCAAGTAATTTTGCAGATGGAAATTGATTAGAACGAAGACATGGCTGTTTTCTGATGCTTCTTTTGATTATCAGAAGATGAATTGTATTTGTTAGTTGTTATTCCTCTATGAGGAATTGTGAAAAGAAGAAAGTACATTCTTCTATCTATGAGTTGTAATGATGTTTTATATAAACAAAGTCCAGTCAGTTGGATTGGCAAATGTATGGATTATGAAATGGATTGATGAATACAAATACAAGTGTGATATTTTAATAACTATATCAGTTTGATATTGTTGATTAAATTGGAAATATAATGTTATTTCTTGATTTGGATTTATTTAATTGTCCTTGGATGGATGTTAAAAAGGAATTGATATCTATTCTTACCTAAATGCAACTTTTAAGTTGAAATGTGCAATTAGTTCATACTTGGGTAAAGATGAATTTTTAATTGACATTAAAAAGGATTAGGAAGAATATGATTCCATAACTGATAGGTATTCAGGATTAGCTTGGAAGCTAAGGAATATCAATTAACTTAGGAGTAATCGAACTTCGTTTTCGAACTCCATTAATAACCTCGTATGTTAAATTCAGAAAGAAAGGATATGGGATAAATATATCCATAGCTAATGGACCTTAACTATGTAAGGTTAAGGAGAATAAATGAATACATTTATTGGGAATTAGACCTCGTTTAAATGACGTCTAATAAGCTGGAATTCTGAATTTAGTTACAGTTGTAAAAATCTTGGTTAAGTTTAATAGGTTAAACTTATCACGTCCGTCGGTAACGGGCTGCTTAATCCAATGATTAAGAAGAGAACCAAGTAGGGAAAATGCAGCCCTTCGGTACGAAGGAGAAGATGCATAAGCAAGCTAGAGGACGGATTTAGTCTCTCTTAGCTACATACAACTGTAACGGGAACGAGGATAAAGGATCAGCATGGTTGCTGAAAGTTGATCTTAAATATTAAGATCATATCCAAATCACTTGAGCAGGATGTGTACTCTCGATGGGAGGATTCCGTAGGACATTGACATACGCCAGCTACAGCAAGGTGTCTTCATGAAGATGGGGTCTTCATGATGACACAATGTTATAGCTGACATATTACAATGCCCTCCCGAATTAAAACATCAAGAATACATAGGCTGAATGTGAAGTTCTTGGCTGGGGATAGGAGTATGATCACGTATACGGAGTGACTCCGGAGGACTAAAGATAACTAGACACACGGAGTCGTGGGGAACGACACCGTATGTCTGCGTATCTTTAGTTACCAGGAGTGCCTTCCTATATTCGTTCATATTGCTAGTTGGAAATTGGAAGTTTAAATCTGACCTTAATTTGAAAGGACTGGTAGGAACCAGGAAAGACCATTCTAGATAACAGGTGAAGTGAAGTGAAGGACGTATTCCATTGATGTGTATCACATCCAGGAATATGATCATGCAAAGCATGTGAAAATCTTTGGCCAAAGTATCGCAAGTGCTGGTTGCGTTGTCCTAATCACTTAATTTAAGATGCAGGATGTCAGATGAATATCAGTAACAGATATTCAGATAGGCTTCTTAAATGGATCACTTCGATAACCGGTAACGGTTAAGAGAACTTGTATATATAATATACTATGCATGAACGAACATGAAGGATCGGTTGTTGCCGAGTCATGAAATGAAGGATCGTTGAAACTCCGAGCCATGAAAATGGGAGATCGGCAGTTCTTCGAGTCATTTACAGCAGCATATAGAATCTGTTATAAGATTGAATGGCATTGAATGTGTGTTCCATATTGTAAATATGCGAACAGGGAACATTAGTTTTAAAAGGAAATTGTGTGTTCCAAACTGTGTTGTTTGGGCAGAGAACAATTATTAAAACTTGAACGTGTGTTTGAATTATATAATTCATAACAGAGAACGTTATACAAAAAAAAAAAAAAAAAAATTCCCTTGTTCTAGTATCTTAAAATGGGGATGTTACATCTTGGTATCAGAGCTGAAGGTTGCAGCTCTTGGACCTAATGAGTCCACGATATTAATAAGGTTTACATTTTCTTATTGAACAGAAAATGGTCAGAACAAGAGGGAATGCTGCGAATAACCCGTTACAGGGTGGAGAAGCAGCTACTGCTCAAAAGCTGGATGAAATCCTTGCTGCCCTACTTGATACGAGGGATCGTTTGACTGTTCTGGAACAACAATCAATGGGCAATGAAGAGGAGGAAGATGAAGCTGAAATAAATGATCAGCCGCCTCCTGTGGACAACATCAACGGAGGGAATCCGGGTGTTGATAATAATAATGTAATTGCTCCTAATCCCCCTGAAAATAAAAGGGCAAGATTAGCAGCTGAACTTACAAATGATATAAAGAGAATAAGTCCTCCAAAGTTTGATGGAACAACCCTTGGGGACGGAGCTGAGAATTGGCTCAGTGAAATGGAGAAATACTTTGCAATAAGAAACTTCTCCGAAGAGACTAAAGCGATATGGGGAGCATATCAGCTTTCTCATGAAGCATCATCATGGTGGGACAACCGTAAGGTTGAGCTGAATATTGTCGAATCAGACATAACTTGGGATCAATTTAAGGGTTATTTTAGGCAACGATGGCTGCCTCAACTCTATTTTGATAGGAAAATGACTGAATTTCAGAACTGGTCGCAAGGAAGGCTGTCGGTGACGGAATACTGGGAAGGGTTTACTAAACTCCTTAAGTATGTGCCGCAGTACCAAGCTGACGAGAAGTTCAGAATACGGAAATTCATAATGGGACTGAATCCCATCATTGGTGGCGAAGTGGATGTCCACGGCCCAACCACCATGGATGGAGTTGTCGAAAAGGCAATCAGACAGGAACAGAAATTGAGAGCAATATCTGCTCACAGGGAAGAGATAAGGAAGAAGATTCCCAATTCTTCTTCATCTCTTGCACCAAAAAGGGGACCTTGGAAAAGGTTTGGTGTGAAAAACAAAACTGTTGTAGATAACAACAAGAAATCTGTGATGAACAGACCTGTAAATAGCATGCGGAACAGCTTCACAAAAGTTAATGGCATTGGACAGAAGTCCTATGGAAGCCAGAATGATAACTTCAAGGCTGGTAACAAATTTGAGCCTAGAAAAGGGCCAGTTGGAGGATGCTTCAACTGTGGAAAGGACCACTATGCGAATCACTGTCCTCTGAAGAAGGATGATCGCGGTCAGCAGCATAGGATACACGCTGCAGTGGCTAACAGACAAGCTGAAAAGCAAGTTACGCCCATAGAAGTTTCGGGTAAGTTATTCGGTACACCTGTAGTCATACTTTTTGATACTGGAGCTACTGAATGCTTTATTTCTGCTAAACTTGCAATGAAATTAAAAAGAAAGGCTGAAAGAATGGATAAAACATGGACAGTGCATTATGGGAATAATGTTGTCCATACAGTCGAAATGTGCCTTTTTGGGGCAATTCTTGACTTGCCTAGTTTCTCCACCGAAGTTGACTTGTATGTCACTCCTCTAGGATCATATGATATCATTATTGGAGTTAACTGGTTGGCTGAACATAAGGCAAAGGTCGACTGTTATGAAAAACAAATCTGTTGTTTCGATGACCTGCAGAAAGCAGCAGTCATTCAAGGTGTAAAACGTGAAGTTGCAGTTAGGAAACTGACAGCTATGCAACTAAAAAGGGCTAAAAACAGAGGCTGCACCTTGTATGCAGTAAAAATGACAGAAAATGCTGAGGAAGATAATGATTTCATGGAAAGATATCCATTGTTAAGGGGTTTCCGTGATGTGTTTCCGGAGGAATTGCCAGGTCTTCCACCCAAACGTGAGTTTGACTTTGCAATAGAAATCAAACCGGGAACTGAACCCATATCTAAAGCACCTTATAGAATGACTACCATTGAGTTGGTAGAGCTAAAGGCTCAGTTACAAGAACTTCTGACTAAGGGGCTGATAAGACCGAGCGTCTCACCTTGGGGAGCGCCGGTAATTTTTGTAAAGAAAAAGGATGGCACATTGAGGCTGTGCATTGATTACAGAATGCTGAACAAAGCAACTATTAAAAATCGATACCCACTTCCTAGGATTGATGATCTGTTCGATCAGATGCGAGGAGCATCAGTTTATTCAAAAATAGATCTTCGATCTGGGTATCATCAGCTGAGAATAAAGGAAGAAGATATTCATAAAACAACTTTTAGAACGAGGTACGGGCATTATGAGTTCACGGTGTTACCTTTTGGGTTGACTAATGCACCTGCCGCCTTCATGAATCTGATGAACAATATTTTTCAAGAATACTTAGACAAGTTTGTGCTTGTATTCTTAGACGACATTCTTATATACTCTAAAAATGTCGAAGAGCACCAAGAACATCTAAGAATAGTGCTGGAAATTTTAAGAAAGAGGAAGTTGTATGGTAAACTGTCCAAATGTTCCTTTTATGATGCAGAGGTGCATTATTTGGGACACGTAATAAGCAAGAATGGGATAGCTGTTGACCCTTCAAAGATCACAGCTATAACTGAGTGGCCTGCGCCTAAGAACGTGCACGAAGTGAGGAGCTTCATGGGCTTGGCTGGATATTATCGAAAGTTCGTTAAGGACTTTTCAAAAATTGCTGCCCCAATCACTTCGCTGCAAAAGAAGGATAAGAAATTTGTCTGGACAGACAAATGTGAATCTGCCTTTAAGAATTTAAAGGAACAGTTAACTTCAGCACCTATTTTGACTGTACCTGATCCAAATGGAAATTTTATGGTTGTAACGGACGCCTCAGGAGAAGGCCTTGGAGGTATTCTGTTACAGAATAACCATGTCATAGCTTATGAAAGCAGAAAGCTTAAGTTACATGAACAGAATTATGCTCCACACGATCTAGAGCTCGCTGCCATTGTTCATGCACTTCAAATGTGGAGGCATTACCTTTTAGGCAAGCCTTTCGAGTTAAAAACAGACCATCTGGGGCTGAAGTATATTTTTACTCAGCCAAATCTGAATGCAAGGCAGCGAAGATGGTTAGAATTTCTGTCTCAGTATGATTTTGATATAAGCTACATCAAGGGCAAGGAAAATAGAGTAGCAGATGCTCTGAGTCGAAGGAAGCATATCTCTGCTCTTATAACGTTAAGAACTCAGTTTAAGGATGAGGTGAAAGATGCCTTGGAATCAGATCCTTATTTCCAGCAAGTCAAAACAGCACTTGCTGCAGACCCGAAGGATGTCAGGTATAAAGGATTCCGTTTTGATAATGAAGGAATTCTGAGGTTCGAAAACAGGGTATATATACCTTTGGCGAATGACTTAAGAGGGAAATTGTTAACTGAATTTCATAATTCACCTTTTTCTGGACACCCTGGCATTACGAAAATGCTTGCTGATCTTAAGCAGCAATACTTCTGGAAGGGAATGAAAAAGGATGTGGTGGAATTTGTAACACACTGCTTGGAATGTCAGCGTGTTAAGGTGGAACATATGCATCCCGCAGGATTATTGTATCCCCACAGTATTCCGCAGTATAAATGGCAAGTGATAACGATGGATTTCGTTCAAGGATTGCCTATGTCAAGAAATAAGCATGACATTATCCTGGTTGTAGTCGACAAATTGACCAAAGTGGCACACTTCATTGCTGGTAATTTGAAGGACGATGCACCAGTGTTAGCAAGAAGATTTGTACATGAAATCTTCAGATTGCATGGAATACCGGAATTAATCATATCGGACAGAGATCCGAGGATGACATCAAGGTTTTGGCAAACGCTTAATGCGGCCTTGGGAACTAAATTAAACTTCAGTTCTGCATATCATCCGGAGACGGATGGACAGACTGAGAGAGTCAATCAGGTTTTAGAGGACATGTTAAGGATGTATTGCATGGACCAGCAGTATAAATGGGAGGAATACCTTCCGCTGGTAGAATTTGCTTACAATAACACCTATCATGCCTCTTTAAAAATGGCGCCCTTTGAAGCATTGTATGGAAGAAAATGCAGAACCCCTGTCAGCTGGGACAGCGTTGAGGACAGAGAGGTAATTGGGCCAGAAATCCTTATGGAAATGGAACAGCAAATCAAAATGATTCGGGAACATCTAAAGGAGGCTGCCAATAGGCAAAAGAGTTATGCAGACTTAAAGCGGGTTGACAGGAATTATAAACTGGGAGAGAAGGTCTTTCTTCGGGTGAAGCCGAAAAAGAGCTCAATAACTTTTGGCAAGGCTGCCAAGTTGTCACCACGATACGTGGGACCTTTTGAAATTGTTGAAATAATCAACCCTGTAGCTTATCGTCTAGCATTACCTCCTGCTTTGTCTCAAATGCATGATGTTTTTCATATTTCTTTGCTTAAGAAATACGTGACAGATTTATCACATGTGCTGAATTGGAATTCCTTGCAGGTCCAAGACCCAGGAATAATCGTGGTTAAGCCCATTCGAGTGCTGGGAACTCGCCAGTTGTACTTAAGAAATCGCGAAGTGAACCAATGTAAGGTCCAGTGGGACCAGTTCAGCGAAGAAAGTGCAACTTGGGAAAATCTCGAAGAAATGAGATCTACTTTTCCACATTTGTTTAATCGAATTTGAAATTCAAAAACTGATAATTCTACCAAATTTAGACAATTATTAGTCTATTGTACAGTTGTCTTAAAACGTTGTTTTTAAGAGTGAATCTGTTTTTGGTATGAACTTATGAATGGAAGGACAATAACTGAACTTTGTCCTAGGAACTCCTTGATTTGTTTAATCTGATCATCGGGACGATGATTCTTTAAGGAGGGAGGAATGTAACACCCTGATTTTGTAAGTTATCTTGGTGATTATTTTTCATATGTTGTAACTGCTGAAATGAAGGCAAACATGTTAAGATATATTTTGATCTTAAGGGAATGTGTTGCAAATCTGGATTCTTGCATGCTGTAATTTATTTGCATGGGACAACAGTTATTGTTGCTTGTATGTTACTGATGTGACGACAAATTGTCGTATGCTTGCTGAACTCTTTATGTGTGGCCTTCTTGTAATCGCTTTGTCGATTTACTCTTGAACTGAATTGAAGGTTGATATAAATGTGCAGCACCTGATTACAGGTATGAACAGTTGGCACGTAGATGCCAACGAAAAAGGTTCGATTCACGAACCATACACTGTCGTAACGTGAGACCCCGTAAGGCGAGGAATGTCGGGATACGGGTGGCTCAGGCATGTTAACAAAGGACGGAATGTCCTGCACAGTGTTGAAATTGAAGTCAGTCGGGAAGACTTGACAGGATTGAAGGTTGATTAGTGTTAGGTGTTAGAGGGAATTAGATCCTAATCTAATCCTAAGCTCTACCTTACATCCTAAACTACTATCCTAAGTGGATTTTTAAATTATATAAAAAAAAAGGTGGAAATAAACCTAAGTTCTATTAACCTAAAGACTAGGCTATGACCTAGGTCGAACACTAATATGAATCCTAAACTAATCCTAACCTAGAAGGGGACGCGCAGACCCTTGGGGGAAGAGGATAAGGATGAAGGGTGTTTAATGGCATTAATGTGAAGTCCTTATGTGGACAGCGCCAGTTTGGCGGGAACAGGGAGAAAGATGGAGGTAGCTAGTTGGTCATGAAGCTAAATTTGGTTTTGCATGCAAAATTTGAACTTGGATGGTTCGCCAACCCAAGTCGGCGGTGGCGTGGGAAAATAGGAAAAGGCTAGAGCCTTTAATGCATTTAATTTTTTTTGGTCTTCGTGACCAGTCTCGCCTTGGAAAGTGTATGGAGGAAATGTTGATTGTTTATTGTGTTGATTCGGATTTTTGAGAAGTTGCTCTGCATTTGGTTTTTGCTTGGTTCAGTCGAACCAGTTTCATTTGGTTTTTATCACTGTTCTTTGGAAATTTGGAGGCTGTTGCTGAGCCTGAAGAGGAAAGGTGATTTTTGGAAGCTCGTGCTGTCGCCGTGGAAGGAAACACCTTCTGTAAACGCGGTTTTCTTCGAGTTTTGAGAAAGAAATTACAGGCATGTTAAGCCCTTCTCTTTAAAACACTTGCTTTGTTTAAGCGTCTCATTAAAACAACCCTGCTCTTGGGTTTTGGGTTTATTCGATTGTTGTCATGTTGAGATGATTTGTTTGTCGATTCTTGCTGTCATTGTTTGAAATGATAGGGTAAAATCGTTTTCTTGCTATTGTGATTTGATCTGTCTTTGCATGAATTTTGAGTGGAAATACCTCCATGCTGTGTTGGTTTGTTTGACAGTAATGGGAACTCGTCATGTTTCTTGATGGAACTGTATATAATGTGTTCAGGCAGTGAGTTGTTTTCATTATTGAATGCAATTGTTCTTTTGTTATATGAACTTTTGTGATAAAAGAAGGATGTAGAGTTGTTTGATGTTGTTTCTATACTGAAATTTTTAAAAAGGAAATAAGATCCTTTTCCTTCTGCTGTTTTGGATTTTGATGGAAATGGCATTTGGGTTTTATTTGAGCATTATGAACTCGATTTGAGGGAAGTAATGTAATATTTTTATTGCTGTGCCTTTTCTTGCATATAAATGAATGAATACGTTTGGGTATTCGTGGAGTAGGAAAAGTTAATTGTTTTTCTTCTGAACTTGCATAAATGATTACATTCCTTCCTTGCTGTGAGGATAGGATGATTTTGTTGTGTTTTATTGATGTTGTTTGGTCTTTCCTGTTCAGGACTGTGGACACGATTACAAACTTGGCTTGTTTTCTGTGCAATAAATGAAAAAATATGAACTGTATTCTTTGCCTTGGGGGTGGAAATTTTTGTTGTGTCTTTTTGATGCGGTTTGATCTGTTCGACTGAGTTGTGAACAAGAACTGTTTTATTTATGTGGAATGTACTTAGGCTTTGGATTGACTGTGTTTTGCATCTGATATCCTATGCGGGTTTTCATTAATAAGGGTATTGTTTTATGAAAATCACATTTTGGGTTCTGTACATCATTGTGAATAGAAAAATGGATTCAGGTAGAAACATTAGTTGGCAAGGAATTTCGAGTCTTCATTGTTTATGGGTATTGAATTGAAACAGTTCAGACTATGTGAGTTGCTATTCATTATGAACGATTGTTCAATTGTCATTATGGATTTGAGTAGTCCTGGTAAGGAAAACACGAATTGGGTGTTTTAATTCCATTGTGAAGATGATTGTTCTTACTGAAATTATAGGGAAACAAATTCTTCTTCTTTCTGCTTGTTTTGATTCAAAGGAAATCAGTAATTTGGTTTTTGATGAACGTTATAAGTTCAACTTGACAAAGATGACAGTGGCATTTAGATGGTTTCTGAGTGCTGTTATTTTCTGTACAAACATGAAATATTTAAATGTTTCGTGTGGTCTTCTGATCTTTGCACTGTCATTTAAAAGAAATGAAATCGGCCTGAACAATTCTTGTTGAGTTTGAAGAAAATGGTTGTTTTCTTATTTGAAAGGTTAAAGGAATGAATTCTTCTCTTTTTGCTGTTTGAATTCTGGAAATAGCATTGGAAGCCTTACTGTGCATTATGATTGGTCTTGCTGTAGGTAACAACAATGTGTAAATTGTATTTTGAACTGTATGCGTTCATGGAAATAGAAGGTCATGTGAATAATTGATTGCGTGATTGTATAACTGTTATTTGGTTAAAAATACAGTGAAAGAAGTATGGAGTCTTCTAGTACAGTAAGTACATAGTATGCATCCTTATACTATTTGTTCTATGATAAATACGATGTTGTACTAACCTGTTTTTGGGTATTCATATGAGCCTGATTTAAATGAAGTATTGATAAGGACGATAAATTCTTCCTTGTTTTCATTTAAAGCTGATTATGAATGAAATTATTCTTGCTGCTGGAAAGTGAATTCCGAATGGATTTTGTAAGTTTCACTCTGAACTGTTATCTTGATTTGTGTCTCGTTTGGATTCAATTTTTAGGACAGTCATGAGGAAAGAAATAGGAATGTGGATGGATAACTTGGAAAAATGATCTTTTCTTCTTTCATACAGTTGGAAATCTGTAATCGTTTAAGAACGAATTTTGTATCGCTTGGGTATGAGCAACTATATGCATTGCTGTTTGCTTTCTCGTCTGTGCTTGATTGCTTGGAATCAAATGTGATGCATGAACTGAAAGGAAAGTAATTGGTTTACGTTTCAGTTAGTTTTACCCTTTGCATTTATTACTAATGAAAGGAATGGAAAGGATAACAGTTATGTTATATCAGCAGTATGCTACTTGTATTCCTAAACTTTACAAATATTGTAATTTGGAACTTGTAACGGTTATGTGGAAAATAGGACAGCAATTCTTTGGCTGATTGGGATGGTATTTTGATGGTTCAGTTGTTATGCTGTCCATTCTTTTGATGCTTGATTCTTGATTGATGTTCATACTGTCGTTTCATAAAAGCAGGGTTCTTTTATTGAGACAGTTAATTAAAGCACCTCATTTTAATGACAAGTGCTTAATATGCTCAGTTCATTGAACTGACCCGTGCAAGAAATTTTGCAGATGGAAATTGATTAGAACGAAGACATGGCTGTTTTCTGATGCTTCTTTTGATTATCAGAAGATGAATTGTATTTGTTAGTTGTTATTCCTCTATGAGGAATTGTGAAAAGAAGAAAGTACATTCTTCTATCTATGAGTTGTAATGATGTTTTATATAAACAAAGTCCAGTCAGTTGGATTGGCAAATGTATGGATTATGAAATGGATTGATGAATACAAATACAAGTGTGATATTTTAATAACTATATCAGTTTGATATTGTTGATTAAATTGGAAATATAATGTTATTTCTTGATTTGGATTTATTTAATTGTCCTTGGATGGATGTTAAAAAGGAATTGATATCTATTCTTACCTAAATGCAACTTTTAAGTTGAAATGTGCAATTAGTTCATACTTGGGTAAAGATGAATTTTTAATTGACATTAAAAAGGATTAGGAAGAATATGATTCCATAACTGATAGGTATTCAGGATTAGCTTGGAAGCTAAGGAATATCAATTAACTTAGGAGTAACCGAACTTCGTTTTCAAACTCCATTAATAACCTCGTATGTTAAATTCAGAAAGAAAGGATATGGGATAAATATATCCAGAGCTAATGGACCTTAACTATGTAAGGTTAAGGAGAATAAATGAATACATTTATTGGGAATTAGACCTCGTTTAAATGACGTCTAATAAGCTGGAATTCTGAATTTAGTTACAGTTGTAAAAATCTTGGTTAAGTTTAATAGGTTAAACTTATCACGTCCGTCGGTAACGGGCTGCTTAATCCAATGATTAAGAAGAGAACCAAGTAGGGAAAATGCAACCCTTCGGTAAGAAGGAGAAGATGTAAAGCAAGCTAGAAGATGGATTTAGTCTCTCTTAGCTACATACAACTGTAACGGGAACGAGGATAAAGGATCAGCATGGTTGCTGAAAGTTGATCTTAAATATTAAGATCATATCCAAATCACTTGAGCAGGATGTGTACTCTCGATGGGAGGATTCCGTAGGACATTGACATACGCCAGCTACAGCAAGGTGTCTTCATGAAGACGGGGTCTTCATGACGACACAATGTTATAGCTGACATATTACAATGCCCTCCCGAATTAAAACATCAAGAATACATAGGCTGAATGTGAAGTTCTTGGCTGGGGATAGGAGTATGATCACGTATACGGAGTGACTCCGGAGGACTAAAGATAACTAGACACACAGAGTCATGGGGAACGACACCGTATGTCTGCGTATCTTTAGTTACCAGGAGTGCCTTCCTATATTCGTTCATATTGCTAGTTGGAAATTGGAAGTTTAAATCTGACCTTAAATTGAAAGGACTGGTAGGAACCAGGAAAGACCATTCTAGATAACAGGTGAAGTGAAGTGAAGGACGTATTCCATTGATGTGTATCACATCTAGGAATATGATCATGCAAAGCATGTGAAAATCTTTGGCCAAAGTATCGCAAGTGCTGGTTGCGTTGTCCTAATCACTTAATTTAAGATGCAGGATGTCAGATGAGTATCAGTAACAGATATTCAGATAGGCTTCTTAAATGGATCACTTCGATAACCGGAAACGGTTAAGAAAACTTGTATATATAATATACTATGCATGAACGAACATGAAGGATCGGTTGTTGCCGAGTCATGAAATGAAGGATCGTTGAAACTCCGAGCCATGAAAATGGGAGATCGGCAGTTCTTCGAGTCATTTACAGCAGCATATAGAATCTGTTATAAGATTGAATGGCATTGAATGTGTGTTCCATATTGTAAATATGCGAACAGGGAACATTAGTTTTAAAAGGAAATTGTGTGTTCCAAACTGTGTTGTTTGGGCAGAGAACAATTATTAAAACTTGAACGTGTGTTTGAATTATATAATTCATAACAGAGAACGTTATACAAAAAAAAAAAAAATAAAATTCCCTTGTTCTAGTATCTTACCTGCTTTAATTCAAATTAAGACCTTGATTTTACACGTTGTTGACAAACAATAGACAAAATGGCTTAACAAAAAGGATGGAATAAATTGTGGCACCTAAAACAAAGGTCAAAATGACCGACAAAATAAAGAACTAGAACCGCAGTGATGTAGTTATGGCACACCAAAACCATGCTGTAATAACTCTCAAAAATTTCCATAAAAGAATGAAAACGAGGGAAGAGTAAGAAAAATAGAGAGATGAGAGATGATATGAAGAAGGGAAAATGAACAAGGAAAAATAAGGAAGAAAAATGAGTCAATAAGAATCTTAGACTTGGAAGTCACAAAAAACAATATAAGGGAAAAGTGTCAAATGTCACAAAAAACACAAAACACAAGGGAAACATGTCAAAAGTTGAACAACACAAGGAACATGCACCAACAAGATTCTAATCTAAACCAATAATCAATACACTAGTGCCATAAAAATTAACTAACCATTGATGCAAGAGCATCCGAGTTCATGAGTAATCTTGTGTTACCCAAAAAATACTTGAGTTAGTAAATAAAGGAGTGTGCAATGTCCAAGCCGCATAAAACTTCATGATCCATGTAGAACATCAAAGACGTCCAAGGTTACCCATGTTGTGTAAGCTTAACCTAAATCGTGTAACATTGTCTCACCTGCATGAAATGTCAAAGCCATGCACCATTGCTAAATGTTGTGGAAGCTTGCATATGCCGCACAACAATTTCCTTTCTCACACAAAGCTAGACTTGGCCACGTAGTATCTCAAGCCGCAAAACATTGGACTTGCACAAAACAAATGTGCTTACCTTATGTAGACTATTATTTCTTACCTAAAGCTATAAGATACTATTGGGAATGTCAATTTTTCATAGAATTACACAAGGTATATTGTGTAGTGGTTCAATTGCACAATTATTATTCAATTAAGGCATGCATGTAAGTGTATGTGTACTTGAGTATCATGGAATATGATTTAGAGGTACAAAAGCACAATGTAAATTGTGTAGGACTATGCACAAGATCATATAGAAGTGTGGGAGTTGCTTTATAATGCACACCAAGGTTACACAACATTAGATAATGACAGACCTTTAGAAAGTAACAACTAAATACGATGATTGATATGCATTGGTGAGCATCTGTCAAATGAACTAAAGATCTTAACTTACATGATGATGATTATGTGGCAGTTAGATGGAATCTCATGACTCTCTATCAAAATTAATCATTGGTTTATCGTAAAGTATGTAGATTCTTACGAACTAATCATAAAAAGTGGTGGGATAACTATTTTTAGGTTGTTGATTTTCTATAAATATAAATTCAAGTCTAGGATGAAACATAGAGTAGTGAATTTATTTGACACACATAATATTGTAGAGACAATCTGAGTATACAAGTTAATGTACTGGGCACATTATATGTTAAAAACTGTAGAGTATTATAAGTCACTATTGTAGTAGCGCTAAAGGTTGTGCATGAAATACTAAAGTACTGCAAATAGAGTCTTGTATCTTTGTTGCATTGTTGGGTTAGATTGAGTATAATAAAACGATATTTTTGCAAGCTTTCTACCTAAAAATGTTTTCCTAAGATAAACATGTTGGAATAATTGGCATTGATGTGAAAGGAAGTTGAAGGAGCTGGAAGACATAACATATTATTGGATTCATTGATGTCAAATATTTTCTGGAGATTGACACTCGATTGTAGTTGAGTTTGTGTTTTGGTGATATAGATGACCTATTATCAACTTTTTCTTGCATTTAGGTGACTCATGCTCTGTGTTTGGTGAAATGAATATGATATAAAAGATATTCAAATTGAGATTTGTAAGAACACACCTGTGAGGAGAGAAATGGAGTAAGTTTAGAGGGAGTTGTGGGGAACATGGAATATACACAGAAATTACATAGCAAATACTTAGCAAATACACAAAAAAATACACAGCGAATGCACATCATGTGTGCAATGAATTAAAGTGGAAGGCCAAATGACACTAATCATTGAAAGATTCGACCCTAAGTAAGTATAGAGGCATTTTTAAGATAGCTAATGTGTTGTTTATTAAGTAGTGAATATCTATTTGATTCCATGAGTCTTGCAAAAATTTGGTAAATAATTTGAAATACATTCTCCACCAATTTTTGTTCTCAAAACATTGATGTAATGCCAACTTTTCTTCTTAGCTATAGCTTTGAACTGGGGAAATATTCCAAATACATCAAAATTGTGATTAAAATAATATATCCCTATCTTCCTATTGAAGTAATCAATAAATGTTAAGAAATAGGTACACCTTCCCATTAAGGGTGTATGTATATATGCACGCAAATTGGAGTGAATAATCTCTAGTGATGGATTTTTTCTAACTAACTTGCCAACTTGGAAGGACATTTTATGTTGCTTTCCCAATACGCACTATTACATAAAATTTCTCATTATTTTATTCTAATGGAATTTTTTTGACCAATTGTTATCTCTGTAACAAGTAAATACTCATCCATGATATGATTCTACCCTGATTCTAATATGAAATTAAGGCTTCAACTCCATGCTCATGGGGAAAATTATGAGACCATATATTCAAGTAAATGTCATTATCTTTAGGAGTTGTGAGATTTGTAAAAGCTAATATTGATACATCTAAAACCCCTATAAATCTGAGAGACCAATCTGGAAGGCCCCAAAACCTACAAAATGACTATATGCTTTATAAAAAAAACATTGATCGCAAACATGCCCTAAAGTTTTTAGGTCCAATGCTGAAATCTTGAAAAATGAGTAAGTACTGACCAAATTTGCTTTTGAAAAATCATCTTCTAGAATAGTGGCATACTTATTAACATACTTCAAATTTATTTTAGTAAATATAGGAAATTAGGATCACTCTGCACCTGATAGAACTAGTCTCATATCCTAACCTGCCACATAAAAACTTTAAAAACACTTACTATTAAGAATGCATACGTCATATAGCATATACGCATTCCTATTCAATAAGAACATGTACACATTATATAGCGTATGTATTATAATATGTGCATGTTATAATGTTTACGCAATTTTGGTTTGGTAGCCAATAAACTTGACAAATGGAAGTGCGAACACATTTTTAGAACCACATACACGTTTTGACAAATTGTTTATATTTTGGCCACTTTTTGCCCCCCATCTCCGTGTACTTACCCATAATAGCAATCTCATATTGAGTTGTACTGAATAGTTGTATATGAGTTCTAATTATGTTACAACTCACCTCTCTAGTATTTATGAGTGTTTCTAGGATTGTTGGCTAAGATTTGGGATATGAGAGATTAGGGGAGATATCTAAGGGATTGAAGGTTGGTGTTGACTCCTACTTTGTAGGAGGATGTCACATTATTTATATGTAATTCATGTAATATAGTACAAGTCTCATATGAATTAAATGAATATGTAATACATACTATTGAGAGTTTATTGTTAGTTTAAATTATTTTAAACTTATGAAACTTGATTTGGACTTTAAATCTTCATCACCATTCCTTTTGCACATTGGTCTATTGTTAGTTTAAATCGTGTTAAACTTATGAAACCTTAAATGAACTTTAAATCTTCATCTCCAATCCTTTTGCACGTTCGATTTTAATGAATGTGTGTGGACGTTAACCATTTACTTGTATATATACAAAGAACTTGGAGGTGATAAAAAAGAATCAAGTGAGAAATCTAAACTATCATATTAGTACTATAAAATTTCATATAATTATATTATATTTTTTAAATATATATAATATCATTTATATATAGACATATTTTTATTTTTTAATGTTTGTAAATGTAAAATGAATTTGTCATAGTAATATTTACATAAATGAATGAGTATTAAAATATATTTAAAAAGTAAATGTAAATTACAAACATCAAATAATGGTTTAGGTAAATTAATAAAGAAGATAACAATGTACTCACAAATATGAGAACAATACATTAATATGAATTCAAATTTTAATGTGTGTGTGTATGTGTGTAAACTACCACTATGAAGTAAATGAATCATTAACTACTCATCATTGTCGTCATCATCTAAGAGCTCATTATCATGATGATGATAAGTTATGTGTTCATTGTCCCTATTGGCTAAATTTTGCTCCATGCCATGCAATGATTGGTTATCATGGTCATAGTTAGGATCATCATCATCAATATCCACTCTAAACTCAGGGCCATCAACTAGAAGTGAAGGTTTATTCACCTATATTAACATTATTAAATACTTATTATAATACTTCAAATTATATGAATAAAATATCTGTAAATCAAATTTTGTTACTTAATTGATTTTAATAATTATTTAATAAATTAATTACTTCTTACTTGCTCAAACCCATAAGAATGCGTCCATTCATTGAATGCATTCGTGTTCCATCCAAGGTGAGTTGGGCCCACACTTGTTCAGTGGCTCTAAAGTCATACATATCCTCTTGTAAAGATTACTTAAAGTTATAGATATATTTGAGATATGAATTAATAAATGTTGTATTATACATTATTGAAATAAACTTATAAATTTGTAAGTAGACTCGTCTATGCTCATTTGTCTTAGAGGATGAGTAAACAAATTTTCCTGACACATTTTGGATTGGTGGTTTTTCATAGATATCTATGACCCATACATAAATATCAATACAATATGCAAAAATGAATTAATGAATTTGAACAAAACAATATTTTTTTTAATTTTATATCATTTTTTTTAATTCTCAAAAGGTTGTCCCATGTCCCGTTTGAGTCACTTTTCACATTTTATTTTCCATGAATATGAATTCATGTCTATGAGTTAGTGTTCTAGCCTCTCTTCATGTGTATTGCCCCTGTAATTCTCTTGCACATTATATTGGTCATAAATCATAATATAAAATATAAAAAACATCATTTTACTTTTTTTAATTTCCATACCCATATATGTCACCTCCCCCTCAACATATTTGTTATATTCTTTTCAATAATTTCCACATCATAATAGGCGCGACCAAGCTCTTTTTTACTACACGCAACCAACTATTTCGTATGGTTAATTAGTTACAATTTATATACTAAGTGGTAGTTTTTAGGAAATAGTAATTTTCCTTATATAATAAATTATTTTTTTGAAGTACCTATTAGAAAATAATGAAATCAAAATAATTTAAAATATTGAATTTTTTTATAATATGCAAAAAAAACAAATTAAAAAACAAAATGTAAACTAATACTTACTTTCCATGAACATCATCAAATATTTTCATGCCATGGTTCACATACGATTTAACATGAAAACCCACCCATACTTAATACTTTTACTCGATAAACGTTAGAGAAGATAGGGAGTCATAAAAAAAAAATTGGTGGAGATTTTTTATCCTCCATCATTGCTACAAGAAAAACCTACTCAACCCTTGTGGGGGTGATCTCCTTTCATTTAAATTAATGAGCACCAGTTTAACAAGGTCACCTGGAAGATGATGGGACATAAGATGTTGGCATGAAAGACATTAGAATAGAAAAAAATGATATATGACTATACAATAAATTAAAAAAATAAATTAAATTCAAAAATAGTTTATGAACATGACTACAAATAATATATTAATTAACAACATGTTACCTTCTTACCTCCCATAAAGAAAGGGAATCATGATAGGATACCTAAAAAATGTCACCATTTTTTATCGTTAATTAGAGATATATGCAAAACGAAATCCAACAAAAGGCTCTTAAATGAAATTACAATTGTAGCCAAGGAGAACATTATGAAATTTAAGCCACCCAAGAATGTTAAGTGTCCCAAGGAAGAGGAGAGGTTCTTAATTGCTTGGAATATTGATATTCAGAAGGTTCAAGTTCAAACACCCATTATTGACAAGTCTCTTGTTCAGTGGATTCCCCCACCTGAAGGTTGGCATGAATTAAATTTTGATGGTGCCTCTAAGGGTAACCTCGGAGCCGTTGGTGGTGGTGTTTTAATTAGAAACCATCTTAGACATCCCCTTGTTGCTTATGCAGGTCCCATGGGTAAATAATCAAATCACTATGCTAAGGCCCTTTCCACTCTCTGGAGAATCAGAACTATCAGGGATCTCAAGGTGAGTAATTTAATTATTGAGGGAGACTCTATGAACATCATAAAAAAACCTCATAGGCACCCAACCCCCCAATTATAGTGTAAAATATTTCATCAACGAGGCCAAGATCTTATGTAAAGGGTTTAATAACATTAATATTTGTCACATCTATGGGGAGGGGAATAATGCTGATAACACACTTGCAAATGATGTCATCAACAATAATCAATTTAAAATTTGGCATGATCATGAGGAAATCTCTCATACAACAAGAACCATCATTTCTAAGGAATCCAAGGCCACATGTCCACTCAATTAAGTCCCGATGGTGGATTTGGCACGTGTGGAGAAATGATGTAGTGTACTTCGAGCATTTGAGAGATATCTCTCCTAAACGGTTCATTTTTTCCTACCTTTTGTATTTCAGCTTCGACATACGAGCTGCTAGGAAACTCACTAATTGTTGTTTACAATATCTAGAAGCTCTACGGGTCCTTTCTCTTGGATTTTTGTGTTCGAGCTCAGACATTTGTGTTGTTGAGGGGTCAATTTCTAGCTACAACCAATCTATTGTTTCCATTTATGTGATTATTCTTCTCAAAATGGGTGGACCCCTTGTTGTGTGGAGCCAATCTGTGATCCCTCCTAGAAGCAGAATGAAGAATTATGGAAGGCCCTTGATGTGGATGGCTTCAAGGACTTCATGTAAAGGATAAAAGGGAATGATAGGTACATCTCTCTCAATTTTTCCCCTAAATGGAAAGATAGGGTGATTACATTCAAGGGTAAGGAGTTTTCCATCACCGAGAGATTGATTTCTTTCATTACCAGTTTAGGTATGGATGGGATTAAGTTCTATAGAAATAAATTCTGTAAGGATGCCGAGGAGAAAATATTTTTGGAGGGAAAGGAAGCCCTGAAGATTGGGAAATCTGGTATACTTTGCTCTTCTATCCCCCTCGTATGGAGATTTTTCCAAAATGGTTGTGAGGTACATCACATTGGAAGTGCATTACTAAACTCTGCCACTCCATCACCTGGTCCTTCTGAACCATTTCAGGTGCTCTGCTAAGGTCAGTTTAACTTATTATATTCTCCATTCACTTGAAAAATCCGTCCTTGGTGTCCAAGCTCATCTTCATGGTCTCCCCCTTCATCAGGGGGTTATCTTCCTTCTACACTAGTACTTCTATGATGTTGTGGCCAATAACCCTCCCTACCCTTTAGCCCCCCCTCCTTAGCAGCCTAGGGTCAAAACCAAAAATCCTAGCTTCTGAGCCTCTACCTCTTTAACCCGCCCAACTAAAATGGTATTGTGTAGTGACACTAAGAGAAAAGATATTGTTGTGGCTGAAAATATTTTTCATATCATCTAGTATTCCCTTAACCCTCAATCAAGCTTTCACTTAAGAGCCCAATTGAAGTTGTAGGCTAAAACTATCAAGGGAATAAAAGACAATGTTGAATTTCTACTTAATGAAGGCAACAAGGAGGAATTAGACCCTTCTATTCTTTCAAAGCTTGAGGAGAAGTTGAAAACTCTCAAAAATCAACACAATGCATTAGAGGAGAGAGTGCAAAAAGTAGTGAACAAACAGATCAACCAGCTCTCTTTGTACAAAACACCGCTTGATTTTATTTAAATTAAAGTAAAAAAATATGTGACATAAGCGAAATTCAGGAGGATGTATGTGTAACATCCTAAAAATTTATTTTAAGTTGAATTAACTACGGATAAGTCTAATCCGGATTAGACAAGATCATCATTGTGTGTAAAATTCATTTGGTTCATAATGTCATGACCCACAGCTTCTGCTGCAGGGCATGACACTACGGAATGAATAACCCCGCACCCACCTTTATGATCCTTCCTAAAAAAAGTGTTTAGGCCTTAATCGTAGGTAAAATGGTTCATAAATGATTTTGAATCTTTCAGTTATTTGTATTTTGGTTACTTTATTTTATCAGTTTAGTCATCTTTTGTTTTGTTCAAATTTTGCAATGACCACGATGATCGCTGCCTCTATTTTATTTGACAATGCTATATCAATCCATCTTTATAAGAATATTCGAATTATTATTTACGAAATTGATGATTATTGTTATTGGAATGTTTTATATAAACCTGGAAATTCAACTAATTATTATGGTAATATATTGTTGGAAATATGTGGACTTGTATTATGAAGATTAATTTTAACTTAACCATTAAGTTGGGTAACAACTAAAGTAAAAAAAATGTGTATGAAATATTAATAAGTATATATATTTTAGAGGGATTTGACATGTAAGCCAAAAGTTTTTTTATTTAGATATTGAAATTTATGGGTTTCATAAAGTGACACACCTTCACATGGCACAAGTGTGCGGCATGCACTAGTACACGTACCAGCATTGGGAAGCTTGAAAATTCTCCAATATACAGCCCAACTATAGTTCTTTCATTATATTTTTTCTGTTATTTCTCCTTTGTTTATTTTCTTTCTCCCCTTTTGGAATACCTGTGTAAGTTTTGGAGGAAAGAAGGATTCAACTTGTTAGATCTAGAAGAGTATAAGGTTTCTGATTCTAGGTTTATTTCAAGCATGAATATCTTCTCCCTTCTTTGTTGTGTTGCTTGTAAAAAGGAAAAAAGAGGAAATACACATTCTATTTTTTTATGCCAATCAAGGAATTTGTGGTCAGCTTTTGATTTAATTATTTGGAGATGAAGTTTGAAAAGGAAATTGATGAATTTTGTATTCTTTTTAGTTTTCTTTGTGTGGTTTTAACTAAACCCAGAAAAATACGTAGATGGGGTTTTTGGTTTTGATCTGAAAAAATAAAGTAAAAGAAAGGTTAAAAATTCCTTCTTTGCATTAAAATAAATTGTAACCAAAGGAAAAGAGTTGGGTTTTTCTTGTACTGGAAGAAGGAAAATGTTTTGTGAATTTATGTGTTTAAAATCGATTTGTGCTTGTGGGTTTTCATTTTGGTTTACTGAAATTTAGTTGTGTGCTTTCTGTAACCAAATTGATTTGGGTAACCCCATTGATATGGGTATGCAATTGTTGGAGTTTTGTATTTTTCTGTTTGACTATTATATGCAGGTCTGATTGTTAATTTATTGTGATCTCTTGAATGATAATTTATGGATGTCAAATCTCTTGCATGGGGCTGTTTTTCCAAAAAAATATCTTTATGGACATCTAAATCAGATCATGTATAAATGAGGGTGTGTTGTTATGTGTAAAAAAAGGGAATTTAACTTGTAACTTCCAGCCTAGCAATATGACTTGGATTTTTGTAAAACTGTGAAAAAGAAATTGCTTATCTTAGTAAGGGCATGAAAGCCAGGACAGCTTGACCCAGATGCACCAAGGAGTAATTGGTGGCATGACTGGGTTTTATATAATGATATCTTATGAAAGAAGTAATTAGTTGTTCTTTTACTAAACAGAGTATTTTTACATGATTTAATCAGGGTGCTGCTATATTGTTTTGTTGGGGTTGTTTGTTTACCAGATAGAACAAGTTAAAGTGATGTAAATTTTGTGATATTTGTTTTAATTTGTAGAGCTTCTCATTGACTGAAAAGAAATATGTTTTATTTTCCTTGGTAATGATGTTCTTGGATAATATGATGGGTTTCTCATTAACTAGAAAGAGTACGTTTGATTAGTTTTTGGTAATGATGATTTTTGGGCAGTTTTGTTAAGTTGCTTGTTGATTTGGAAGATAAGAGAAATAATATTAAAATCTATACCAAATAAAGTATGATTTTCTTGTGGTCATAATTTGAATTCGGAGGTTGAGTGATTATGGTTTGATTATGCTGAAATAGAGATTGGTTGTTCTATTTGTATACATCCATAGCTGTATCTTTAGAGGAACCAGGGGGTAAATCATTTTCAGTTGTATTACCATATGCTTGTTGATAAAACAACATGTATATCCTTTCTTATTTTACTAATTAATTGCATCAGAAAATGGAGTTAATATTCATGCCAGTTTATTTTGAATTGACATTATACCACTACTCCAGTCTTGCAGGACCATTAGCCGTTACTTTCGGATGTGCGGAAACTCATGTTTTGTGAATTTTTATTGTAGCATGGATCAAAATAAGATACTTGGATTTCAATTTTTAGAATGACGAAATCCTAGAATTTTGACTAAATTTATTGAGATCTTGGACCCATTGTAAATATTTAAACCTCAATATGTGAGAGTTATTATACCGGTTATATATTTCACCTTAATGGCATATGTAATTTATGATTTTAATAAAGAGATAATTACTTTGTGTAATAATGTCTAAAAATGAGTAAATGATGAATACTTGAGTTGAGAAATCTTACTTTTCACAAATTGTTAAATATATTTATTTGATAATAATCAATGTATGAAGTCAATAATTGGACAATTATTGTAACAATCATTTGTCTTTTAATTTCTAAATTTAATAGCTATTTAGTGGCCAAGTTAATCAAGGGAATAATTATATATATATAGCCTTTCGGTAAACTTGGTACTATTATGATAAGATTATAAATCTTGTTGTATAGAGAATGGAAGAGTATCATTGTAAAGAGTTAATTTAAGGTTAAGGAATCAAACGTCAAGAATAGAGAGACTAAATGGGATGATAAATAGATGAAATGATCCGTTAGGCATATTAAGGGATAAGTAAATGCAGAATGTTGATATAGTTACATTTCAGCATAATGATCCTAGTTGGCCTTTGGAATCTATTTTAATATAAGATCTTGCAAGATAGGCTAAGTTGGAAATAAAATAACATAAAAACTATAAAGATCTAGATAACTATGAAAGGGATAGTTGTGAGGTGGCGGAAGACTTAAAACACATAAGACTAGTGTGTTGTCTTGAGTTTAGCCGTAACCTGCATAGCGGATAACTTTTTCCAAAGTAATGCATTGATGGTTGTGTATTGTCCGATCACCTAAGTCCTCCAATTAAAATAAAAATTGTCTGTAACTTGATCATGGGAATTTGAACACTAAACATGAGGTAGAAAATGGTCGGATACTAGAATACAAAGTCAGGAAATTAGCTTCGTGGTAGACCCAATGACTTTCACATAGTTCCCATGACCTTTCAAAGGTTAAGCCGAAATGCTAGTAAGAATTGTCACTCAACGTAGTGACGAAGGGAGATCGTGGAGATCTAGATACACCCTTCTCAGCTGCACATGACTTACATGGATGTTATCAGATAGATCAAAAGAACAAATTTGATTTAATGAATTTGATTAAATAAATCTGTATGATTGCAGCTGTGTAATTTTATTTTATGTTAAAAAAATCCTCATTTTCTAGCTCTTGTAATTTTAAGTCTTACATTTTGGTATTAGAGCCAGAGGCTCAGACACTTGGACATTAATGAGACACATGTTCTAATAAAAGTATCCTCTTTTATAAAATAAGAAACTATGGCTAGACCGGAAACAAGAGCTAGTATGGCAAGTAACAGTGGGGTAAATATTGATGACGTGTCAGATAATACGGCTGCTAAGTTAGAAGAAATCCTCAACCTTTTGAATGACACCTGAAACTGAGTTGTTGCTTTAGAACAACAAGGTCAGGGTGGTGACTAAAATGAGGATAGTAGGGATGAGAATTAGGGTGATGAGTAATATGATGATCAACCTGAGCACCTGAATGAAAGGGAAAATAAGAAAGCAAGGCTGGCTGCTGAGTTAGCAAGGGACATTAAAAGAATATACCCACCTAAATTTGATGGTAAAACTCTTAGGGATTGTGCTTAAACTTGGCTCTCTGAAATGGAAAAGTATTTTGAGATTAGGGAATTTCCTGAGGAGAAAAAAGTAGTGTGGGGAGCCTACCAATTGTCCCATGAAGCATCTTCCTGGTGGGATAACTGGAAAATGGAACTAGGAATTGATTCTGGTATGATCACATGGGAGTAGTTCAAGGCGTACTTCCATCAAAGATGGCTACCTCAGCTATATTTTGACCAAAAGATGGTAGAATTCCAAAATCTAATTCAAGGAAAGTACTCAATTACAGAATATTGGGAACATTTCACTCGATTGTTGAAATATGTTCCTATGTATCAAAAGGATGAGAAGTTTAGAGTGAGAAAATTTATAATGGGATTAAATCCTAGTATTGGTGGTGAGGTAGATGTTCATGGACCTACCTCGATGGAATCTGTGTTTGAAAAAGCTATCAAGTAAGAACAAAAGTTGTGAAGTATTTATGCCTCTAAATAGGAAAGCAGAAGAAAAAATAGCAAGTTTTAAGCACCAACCGCAAGTAAACCAACATGGAAAAAGGGAAACAACAAGTTTAGGCCTATATCAACAAAAGAGTAATAATGGGTATAACTGTTGTAAATAATAATAAAAATGGGAAAGGAACAAGTTTCATCCAGAATAAGATTGAGAGAAAAGGACCACTAGGTGGATGTTTTAAATGCGGCGATGATCATTTTGCTAACAACTGTCCGCAAAGAGGACAATGGAATAACTAGTATAAGGGGTTTAGTGCAGTAAATAAAGAGGGGCAATAACATAAGATTTATGTTGCAGTCCATAATAGGCAAGTGGAAAAGAAAGCGACTCCAATAGAAACTTCAAGTAATATTTTTGGAGAACTATTTTTCTATTTTATTTGATTTCGGTTCAACAGAATGTTTTGTTTCATCTAAATTATCTGATAAACTCAAGATAAAATATGGGTACATGGAACACACTTGGAATGTACAATATGGAAATAATGATATACATAGAGTGAATCAGTGTTTGTTTGAGGCACCACTAGAATTACTTGAGTTCATGACAAGATTAAACCTTGTATGCAGCACCTCTTGGATCTTATGATATTGTCATAGGTATAAATTGGTTAAGTCAGCATAATGCAACTTTGTATTGCTTAGAAAAATGTGTAACCTGCTGTGATGATCTATGTAGAAAATAGCAAGCGTTCAGGGTGTTAAAAGAGAGTTTTTCACCAGGCATATTTTTGTCATGCAGCTAAAAAAAGGCAAAGCGGAAGGGATGCCATCTATATGTTGTAAAAATAAAAAATTCAAGACAGGAAATTGAACCTGAAATTGAAGCATTTCCCATCCTAAGGGAATTTAGAGATGTGTTTCCAAATGAGTTTCCCGGACTTCCACCTAAGCGTGAATTTGACTTCACAATAGAGGTCAAACCAGTAATGGAACCAATCTCCAAGGCACCGTACAAAATGAAAACAACTAAATTAGTTGAGTTGAAAGCTCAATTACATGAATTGTTGTCCTTGGGTCTAATTAGACCAAGTATATCACCATGGGGTACACCAGTTATCTTCGTGAAAAATAAGGATGGGACCCTCAGACTTTGTATTGATTATAGAATGCTCAACAAGGTAACAGTGAATAATCGGTACCCACTGCCCCAAATCGATGATATTTTTTATCAAATGGGGGGCGCAAAAGTGTTTTCCAAGATTGATCTTAGATCCAGTTATCATCAACTACTAATCAAGGATGAAGATATCCATAAAACCACTTTTAGAACAAGGTATGGGCATTACGAGTTTACAGTTTTTCCCTTTGGTCTAACAAATGCACCTGTTGCTTTCATGAACTTAATGAACAACGTGTTTAGGGAATACTTAGACCAATTTTTACTTATCTTTATTGATGATATATTAATATACTCCAAGAATGAGGAAGAACATGATGAACATTTAAGGATTATGCTGGGAATTCTCAGAAAATATAAATTATATGGAAAATTATCTAAGTGTGCTTTCTTTCAATAAAAAGTACAATATTTATGCCACTTAATAAATAAATAAAGAATCTCAGTGGACCCCTTGAAGATCAGTGCCATCATGGAATGGCCAACACCAAAGGATGTGCATGAAGTGAGAAGTTTTATGGGTCTAACAGGCTACTATTGGAAGTTTGTAAAGGACTTCTCTAAGTTAGCAAGACCTATCACTTCTTTGTAAAAGAAGGGTAAGAAATTTTTTTGGGATAACAAGTGTGAAGAAGCCTTTAAGGAGTTAAAAGGTAGACTCACAAGTGCTCTGGTGTTGAAGATTTCAGATCCAAATGGGTACTTGGTGGTAACTGATGCTTCAGGGGAAGGTTTGGGTAGAATACTACTTCAAGATGGGCATGTGGTAGCTTTTGGAAGTAGAAAATTGTGGGTGCATGAAGTAAATTACACACCACATGATTTTGAGCTTGTTGCGATTGTTCATGTGCATTGTAGGTATGGAGACACTATTTGCTAGGGAAACCTTTTGAACTCAAAACAGATCATCTTGGGCTCAAATACATCTTTACGCAGCCAAATCTAAATGCAAGGCAATGAAGTTGGCTGGAGTTCCTAGCAAATTATGAATTTGATATAAATTACATTAAGGGAAAAGAGAATAGAGTGGCTGATGTTTTAAGTTGCAGAAAACATATTACTGCTATAATTACATTAAGAACTTAGTTTAAAGATGAGGTTAAAAATCAGTTAACCAATGACCCCTACTACAATCATGTTAAAACATCTCTAGAAAAATATCCAAGGGACAAAAGGTATGACAGTTTCAAGGTGGAAACATATGGGATTCTATGTTATAATAGTAGAATATATGTATCAGAAGGTAAAGAACTCATAAATAAAGTCATTAGAGAATTTCATGATGCTCCCTACTCGAGACACCTAGGAGTAACAAAGATGATGGTGGACATCAAAAAGAAATACTTCTGGAAAAATATGAAAAATGATGTGATTCTTTATGTCTCACAATTCCTTGAATGTCAGCAAGGCTGAACATTTACATCCAACGGGATTATTATATCCTCACAATGTGCCAGAATATAAGTGGCAAGTTATAAGTATGGATTTTATCCAAGGTCTACCTTTGTCCCAAAATAAACATGATGTTATAATTATAGTTGTAGACAAGTTAACTAAAGTGGCACATTTAATAGCAGGTAATTTAACGGATAATTCACCCATAAGTGGCAAAAACATTTGTGCAAGAAGTTTTCCAATTACATGGAGTTCTAGAAGTAATGATTTCAGACAGGGACTCAAGGATAACTTCTAGATTATGGCAGACTTTATATGCTACCTTAGGGACAAAACTGAACATAAGTTCTGCCTACCATCCTGAAACTAATGGTCAAAATGAAATAGTAAATCAAGTTTTAGAAGATTTACTAAGAATGTATTGCATGGATCAGCAATATAAATGGGAAGAGTATCTTCCCTTGGTTGAATTTGCATATAATAATACTTACCATTATTCCATTCATATGGCTCCTTTTGAGGACTTATATGGTCGTAGGTGTAGAACACCTATAAGTTGGGATAATTCTGAAGATAGAGTATTGATTGGACCAGAAATGCTTTCAAAAATGGAAAAATAGATTAAATTAATCCAAGTAAGATTGAAAGAGGCAGCAAATAAACAGAAAAGTTATGTAGATTTAAAAAGAATTGACAGAAAGTTTAACATGGGAGATAAATTTTTTCTTAGGGTCAAACCTAAAAAGAGTTCTATTTCATTTGGCAAGTTAGCCAAACTATCTCCTAGGTTTTAAGGACCATTTTAAGTCCTAGAGGTTGTTGGACCAATAGCCTACAAGCTAGCACTGCCTACCACTTTATCCAGGCTGCATAATGTATTTCATATATCCTTGCTTAAGAAATATGTACCTAATTTAACACATCTACTTAATTGGGATTCATTGCAGGTTTTGGATCTAGGGGTAATCGTGGTTGATCCTATAAGGATACTAGAAACCTGGAAGTTACACTTGAGGAACCGTGATATTTTACAATGTAAGGTCTAGTGGGACCAATATTATGAAGAAAGTGACACTTGGGAGAATCTAGAAGATATCCAGACTACTTTTCTGTATCTGTTTGAATGATTTTTATGAACATGTTTCTTTATAGTGCTAAATTCATTTTTTCTGAAAAGTGGTAGATAGGAAAATTCTGTAGATAAGCCTACAACTAAATATTAGGACTAAGATACTTTTTAATTAGTAGTTATTGTTCAATATTTTGTTAATGAACTCAGAAAATATGTCGTTTAGGCAGTAATGTATTATGTCCACTAATTATGATTGATTTTCTATATGTACAAGGGTTGTTGTAACCTTTATGATTCGGCTGAAATAATATTGTTACAAATTTTAAGCTGATTTGAAATATATTTATGCAGCTAAGGAATAATGGGTTAGTTTATCTATTTATCCTGAAATCATCAGACGATGATTATTCTAAGGGGTGGAGTATGTAACATCCCAAAAATTTCTTGTAAGTTAAATTAACTACGGATAAGTCTAATCAGGATTAGAAGAGATCATCATTGTGTGTAAAAGTCATTTGGTTTGTTGTGTTATGACCCACAGCTTCTGTTGTGGGGCATGACACTATGGAATGAATAACCCCGCACCCACCTTTATGATCCTTCCTAAAAAACGTGGTTAGGCCTTAATCGTAGGTTAAATGGTTCATAAATTATTGTGAATCTTTCGGTTATTTGTATTTCAGTTACTTTATTTTAATCGGTTTGGTCGTCTTTTGTTTTTTTTCGACTTTTGCAATGACCGCAATGATCACTGCCTCTGTTTTATTTGACAATGCTATATCAAGCAATCTTTATGAGAATATTCGAATTATTATTTATGGACTTGATGATTTTCATTATTGGAATGTTTTATATAAACCTGGAAATTCAACTAATTATTATGGTAATATATTGTTGGATATATGTGAACTTGTATTATGAAGGTTAATTTTAACTTAACCATTAAGTTGGGTAACAACTAAAGTTTAAAAAAATGTGTATGAAAAATTAATTAGTATATATATTTTAGAGGGATTTGACATGTAAGCCAAAAGTTTTTTATTTAGATATTGAAATTTATGGGTTTCATAAAAGTGAAATACCTTCACATGACACAAGTGTGCAGCATCCACTAGTACACGTACTAACATTGGGAAGCCTGAAAATTCTCCAATATGTCGCCCAACTATAGTCTCTTTCATTATATTTTTTTCTGTTATTTCTCCTTTGGTCTATCTTTTCATTCTTCCCTTCTGGAATACCTGCGTGAGTTTTGGAGGAAAGAAGGATTCAACTTGTTAGAGCTGGAAGAGTAGAAGGTTTTCGATTCTAGGTTTACTTTCAAGGCATGAATATCTTCTCCCTTATTTGTGCTGTTGTTTGTAAAAAGGAAAAAAGAGGAAATACACATTCTATTTTTTTTATGGCAATCAAGGAATTTGTGGTCAGCTTTTGATTTAATTGTTTGGAGATGAAGTTTGAAAAGGAAATTGATGAATTCTATATTCTTTTTAGTTTTCTTTGTGTGATTTTAACTAAACCTAGAAAAAATATGCAGATGGGGTTTTGGGTTTTGATCTACAAAAAATAAAGTAAAAGAAAGGTTAAAAATTCCTTCTTTGCATTAAAATAAATTATAACCAAAGGAAAAGAGTTGGGTTTTTCTTGTACTGGAAGAAGGAAAACGTTTTGTGAATTTATTTGTTTCAAATTAATTTGTGCTTTTGGGTTTTCATTTTGGTTTACTAAAATTTAGTTGTGTTTTCTATAAACAAATCGATTTGGGTATACAAATTGATTTGCATAAATGAATCAATTTAGGTAACCCCATCAATATGGGTATGCAACCGGTTGGGGTTTTGTATTTTTATTTTTGGCTGTTATATGCAAGTCTGATTGTTAATTTATTGTGATCTCTTGAATGATAATTTTTGGATGTCAAAGCTCTTACATGGGGTTATTTTTCTAAAAAAATTATATTTATGGAAATCTAAATTGGATCATTTATAAATGACGGTGTGTTGTTATGTGTTAAAAAAAAGGCATTTAACCTGTAACTTCTAGCCTGGCAATATGATTTGGACTTTTGTAAAACTGTGAAAAAGAAATTGCTTGTCTTGGTAAGGGCATGAAATCCAGGACAGCTTGACCCAGATGCACCAAGGATTAATTAGAGGCATGATTGGGTTTTATATAATGATATCTTAGGAAAGAAGTAATTAGTTGTTCTTTCACTAAATAGAATATGATTACATGATGTAATCATGGTGATGCTATATTTTTTTGTTGGGGTTGTTCGTTTACCAGATAGAACATGTTAAAGTGATGTAAATTTTGTGATATTTGTGCTAATTTGTAGAGCTTCTAATTGACTAAAAAGAAATAAGTTTTATTTTCATTGGTAATGATGTTCTTGGAGAATATGATGAGCTGCTCATTAACTAGAAAGAATATGTTTGATTAGTTTTCTGGTAATGATAATTTTTGGGTAGTTTTGTTAAGTTGCTCGTTGATTTGGAAGATAAGAGAAATAGTATTAAAATCTATACTAAATAAAGTATGATTTTCTTGTGGTCATAATTTGAATTCAGAGGTTGAGTGATTATGGTTTGATTATGCTGAAATAGAGATTGGTTGTTCTATTTGTATGCATCCATAGCTGTATCTTTATAGGAACCAGGGGGTAAATCATTTTCAGTTGTATTACCATATGCTTGTTGATAAAACAACATGTATATCCTTTCTTATTTTACTAATTAATTACATCAGAAAATGGAGTTAATATTCATGCCAGTTCATTTTGAATTGACATCATACCACTACTCCAGTCTTGCAAGACCATTAGCAGTTACTTTCGGATGTGCGGAAACTCATGTTTTGTGAAGTTTTATCGTAACATGGATCAAAATGAGATACTTGGATTTCAATTTGTAGAAGGATGAAATCCTATAATTTTGACTGAATTTATTGGGATCTTGGACCCATTGTAAATATTTAAACCTCACTATGTGAGAGTTATTATACTAGTTATATATTTCACCTTAACGGAATATGTAATTTACAATTTTAATAAAGAGATAATTACTTTGTGTGTAATAATGTCTCAAAATGAGTAAATGATGAATACTTGAGTTGATAAATCTTACTTTTCACAAATTGTTAAATATATTTATTTGATAGTAATCAATGTATGAAGCCGATAATTGGACAATTATTGTAACAATCATTTGTATTTTTATTTCTAAATTTAATAGCTATTTAGTGGCGTAGCTAATCAAGGGAATATATATACATATATATATATATATATATATATATATATACACACATATATATATATATATATATATATGTATGTATGTATGTATGTATGTATGTATGTATGTATGTATTTACATATCAGCATATACATATACATACATATATATATATATATATATATATATATATATATATATATATATATATATATATATATATATATATATATATATATAATCCAACCTTTTGGTAAACTTGGTATTATTATGTTTAGATTTTAAATCTTGTTGTATAGAGAATGGAAGAGTAACATTATAAAAAAGTAATTTAAAGTTAAAGAATCAAACATCAGGAAATGAGAAACTAAATGGAATGGTAAATAGATGGAAAGATCCATTAGGCATATTAAGGGATAAGTACATACGGAGTGCTGATATAGTTACATTTCAGCATAACGAATGTACTTATCTCATAATGATCCTAGTTGGACTTTGGCATCTATCACAATATAAACTCTTGCAAGATAGGTTAAATTAGAAATAAAATAAAAACAACCTATAAAGATCTAGATAACTATGAAAGGGATAGTTGTGAGGTGGCGGAAGACTTAAAACTCATAAGACTAGTGAGTTGTCTTGAGTTTAGCCGTAACCTGCATGGCAGATAACTTTGGCCAAAGTAATGCATTGATGGCTGTGCATTGTCTGATCACCTAAGTCCTCCAATTAAAATAAAAATTATCTATAACCTGATCATGGGAAGTTGAACACTGAACATGAGGTAGACAATAGTCGGATACTAGAATATGAAGTCGGGAAATTAGCTTCGTGGTAGACCCAAGGACTTTCACATAGTTCCCATGACCTTTAAAAGGTTGAGCCGAAATTCTAGTAAGCATTGTCACTCGAAGTAGTGACGAAGGGAGATCGTGGAGATCTGGATACACCCTTCTTAGCCACACATGGCTTACATGGATGTTATTAGATAGATCAAAAGAACCAATTTGATTTAATGAATTTGATTAAATAAATCTATACGATTGTAGCTGTGTAATTTGTTTTTATGTTAAAAAAAAACAATCCTCATTTTCCAGCTCTTGCAATTTTGAGTGTTACAGTATGGAAGGATGGGAAACTCAAGAAGAAGGTCATAGTAGCGAGTAGCTAGGACCCTACCCAACAATCTATTTTCAATTTGTACAAGGCCTTAAAGGATGCTAAGAAAGTATTTAACAAGTTTCTCTAATAGGTCTTTGTTGTTACTTGGTTTTTGTCTCGACGTATTTATAATGTGGTTTTGCTGCTGATGTTTTTTTTTTTTTTTTTGTAGTTGGGATTCTTGTAGGAAGTCTACCCCTACCTTGATCTTTATTATCTTAGCTAGATTTTTTTTAGGATTTTTTTGTTGGGGTGTGGCCCCCACTTATCAAAAAACCACGATGCTTTCATTGTATATCATGGCTTTTGAGCCTTTTGTATTATGGGGTATGGTCCCCTTCAAAACCATTTACCAATAATAAAAAAATAGAGATCTATACAATGTTATGATGACATTGAAAATAATAATGGTCTGCAATTATACATTAAATAAAAGTTACAATAAAATAAGAATGAAAGATCCCTTCCCCAAATTTGATCTAAATTTTTAGTTTGACTCGTTTGACATTTCGTCAAACACTTAGCATGCAACTACTTACAAGTTAGGTAACAACAATAGTATGCAAAACATATTTTTCTATGGCCCAAATCAATCTCGGAAATGAAATATAGAACCATGCAAGGTCAACCTAACTGCTGCAATAAATCTTCAATAATGACAACTAGGGTTTGATGGAAAAATACACATAAATGGCTTCCAAAAAATTATTCATTTATCACAAATTACTGCCACTAATTTTAGGAGTTCAAACATACAAAAATCTTATTTTATTGACGCCACAAACACTTAAAAATCAGATTTGAAATCTGATTATAAAACTAGTAAAACAACCCACTAAAAACCCTCTAATAAATTATTAAACTACTTTGCTTCACTTCACAAAAATATGCAAATGATTTGACAATAGAAATCATATTTAAATACCTCAAAGAACATGCCAAATCAGTCCTAAACTAGATCGACCCAATAGAAGAAGACTGCTGCAATTTATTCTCCAAAATACCCTCAAAATACACTGCTAGAAATGATTGGAAATAACTTTGAAAATCTTATTACAATCAATGGGAATTTATGAGTGAAAAAACCTCTCAACTCTTGGGGTTTCCATCCACAAGAGATTAAATCCACAAGGGGTTTCGTCCTTGAAATTTTAATGCAAAAGCTAAAGCTTCATGCAAGAGAAAATGTTATAAAATATTTATGGATGCCTCTAGGCAAATCACCTTCTTCTTTATATAGGAAATGGGACCCAAAGTGACCTTTGGACTTCCCATGAAAGTGACCTTTGGAATTCCCATAAAGCGACCTTTGGAATTCCCATAAAAGTGACCTTTAGAATTCTAATGAAAGTGACCCTTGGACTTCCAAATCACATTCTCCCTTAGGAAGTACATTTTAATTAAGTGCTTTTATTTTACTGCACTTTCCTACTTTTTAGTTTAAATTTAAGTCTATTAACTTATTATATGTGTTTTTTATAATGTCATATTTTAATTTTAGCACAATATAAAAATGTTAATAAACTTAAGCCACCCTTGAGCTCACCCTTTGGTCGTCGGGTAGACAAAAATGGGCCAAAGGTCTTCGATACAAACTATCCAAAAAGAGGGGCATTACAGTCCTCCCTTCCCAGGATTGCTTGCCTGCAAGCAATCACAAGTAGAAAATATACATTCCAATCAGTTCCTGGATCCCAAATCAGCCTAAGCTTCTTGAATGGCTTCACATGCACTATACAAAACTACCTGAAGGCTGCAAAAAAGAACTTATGCAACTTACTTGTGAAAAGTGCCACAATCCTCCTCATGTGTGCTCCAAATTTTCCGTATTCTTTATCATGTACTTGTTGTACCATGCTAAAATGTAGTGAAAAATCCTCATATATGTCTTCATTTGGTGATTCCTTGTCCACAACTATCATAGAAATGGCTGTCATTTGACGACCCGACATGTATTTGAGTGCTTTCATAGTATCTTGTTTCCCTTCATCTTGGAAACTCAACTCCATAGCTTGTAAATCTTGGGTGACTCTTCCCAATGAATGAAGCCATTGCATACCAAACACAACATTGTTATCTTTCAAATCAATAACATAGAAGTCATCACAAAGTGTGCACTCACCAAATATAATGATGAATTTGTTCACTCTCTTCTTGCAAGGAATAATGAGACCACCTATTATAATGACATCAAAGGCTTCAAAATGATCATAATGCAAACCTCTTATGTTCACCAATCCTTCATCCATGAAGTTATGTGTAGATCCACTATCAAGAAGTGTCAGTAATACAAAAGGTTCATGTGGGAGAGTCAGAGTGCATTCAAAGGCGCAGAAGCATCAGAGAGGATCGCACACAGAGTAGAGACAGATTCGGGACTTAGCCGTTTTCATGATGAGGATCTATTTTTGGAAATAGTGTGCGGAGCACTCAAACCGATTGGAGACTTGCACATCACACATTGGCTATTTTTGGATGATCAGCTATGAAGCACTTTGCATGGATGTAGGCTAAAGATAGAATGGTGAACTGATAGTTGACTAAGAGAGATCTATTGTTAACACTCTTGCATGTAAGCCTATTTTTGTAACAACGCATGGCTAATAATAGCATGCGACCTATTTTGGGATTAGATAAGTGGTGAAGGGAAAGTCCCCACCCTTATAAATATGTATTGAACTGTATGTAGTAGAGAGAGCATAGATATAGGTGTGAGAACTAGGTTATAGTGAGATTATGCTGTAGATCTGTTACACGCATGAGCGTATACTACTGTGATTGTAAGGAAGCTTCTGTGTATTTACTACAATTAATATAATGGAGATTATGGACTGAAACAAGGTGTTATCATGGTTATAATTCAGTATTGCATGCTTGATTCCATTATGGTTATCTGTTAAGTCTATTATGTTCTAGATCTAGATCTGAATATGCACTGTAGGAAGATATATTAGCCATAGATCTGAATGATTAAAGTCTTCATCATGCTAAACATCCTGTAACAACAACCCTAAAGAGGGGCCTGGTACCTTTGCGTGCTTCAGGTGAGTGCTCAGTCTAGGCTGAGTGATGTGCCAGCATGCACTGGGCTTGTATTGTTGAATTCTAGGCTGCATCATTGGTTCCATTGCCGGGACCTCTTTTTCAGTTGTTTTCAGGATGGTTCATGATGAAGACATATCGGTTGACCTTAGCAAGTGTTGAGGAGTGGATACATGATCTGGAAGAAGAATACACATGACGTTTCAACACTGGATCTGAGTTTAACACGCATGTGGGTGGAACAAAACCTGTATGATAGTTTATATGAGAGCTTCTTCGCTATCTTTCTAGTAGAATTGTACGAGTGGCTGATTGCTTATGCATCTAAGAGAATTGGAGGTATCGCACACTTTTCTAGATGCAGGAAGAATTTTAGGCCCTTTATGATGCTGATCTGATTTGGACTCGAGCTGTGGATACATGGTTCCATGGTGTTTTAAACAGTTATATCTTGGAGTACTCAATTTCCACTTATTCATGTCCAGAGGTAGCTGAATTCCAGTTTTTACGATATCCAAGGGGAACTTACCTGCAAGGCATTCCACTGGTGATCAAGATCCTGATGGTAACTTTGAATTTGGAGAGTAAACTGATGGCTAACTAAACCCCACCACACGTGGGGGCAGGAGAAGGTTTGGTGAAAGATGGAAGACCTAGCGGTAGAAAGGCAGAGAGAGGAAAGGTGGCTTAAGTATAATGAGGCACACAGGAGGGAGGTAGAGAAGTAACGTGACATTGTTGAGAAAAATGGTGTTGAGGAGAAAGATAGTTCATGAAGGATTTGGAGCTCACGTAGGAGACGTGGAACCCGAGCATCAGGAACTCCCCCATTTGGGAAAACATGATAGGGATCCCTCCTTGGCCTCATGTAGAAGCACACCAATAGAGATGACCTGGGCCACGGGCATGCATCTGAATCCACCTGGCAACCTTGCCCTTGCACTTGGTTTTCCAGCATCTAGTACAACAAATAGTCAACAAGCTAATTCAAGTAGTGGAGAGTAGGAGCGAGTCTTATAAAGGCACAATGATGGCAACACAAATGATTCATTGTTATATGGGAGTACCTTTTGGGTGTATCATCAGCACAAAATATAGGTGCACCAATTTTTGGACTAACTTCTGGGAGTGGTAATCGCTTCACAGACTGTTGGGGTACAGTTCAGTTCTACTATTGGGACACAGGGAAGTACATCTTCTGGTCCGACCCCAGCCACAGGTTCAGGATCAGGAGGCTTAGGTAGCTCTAGCTCTAGTGGATCTGGTGGTTCTGGAGGTAGGGGAAACACAGGAGGTTCTGGATCAGGTGGGCAAGGTCCGCACCAACCCCAGAATATTTACATGGAGATGTCTCTTCATCTTCCAGAATATAGAGGCATAGAAGATGCTGTTGAACATGTGCATATGTGTGAAATATTATGGCATGCAAAAGGAATCATGGCTTCTGAGCATAGGGCAAGCCAATTTGCTACTACGTTACAAGGGCACACACACAACTGGTACAAAAAGTTTGACCCTGATCAGACTTGCGTAGACTATACAACTTTAAAAGATGCATTCCTTAAAGAGTTTCACATCCCTGAGTTTGAGCAGAAGAGTATAAGTGCACTCAAGGATATTAAGCAAGGCACTACTGAGAGTGTTAGAGAGTATGATGCCCATTTTAAAATGTTGTTATCTAAGCTTTCTTATGACATACACGTAAGCCAACATGCACAATGGTTCATTGGGGGTTGATTACCCCTTTTAGGAGGGCATTATCACATAAGACATACACTGATCTACGCAAAGCACTTGAAGCAGCCTTACGTGTGAGGCAGTTGAAGCATAGATATAGATACTGGGGTGAGCCCATTTTTAGAAGCACAGATCACAGCTATGGAAAAACAGTTGGAGAAACTATCAGCAAATTCAGCACATGAGACACATAGGGATTTGGTGCACAAATTATGAAGTAGAAGGTCACACAAAGGATAGTTGTCCTCATAGATCAGTATGCTCATTGTTGTTGGATTGTGAGATATGCCATTTAAACCATGATGCTAGCCACTTCCCATTATTACAACACATGATAAGGAAGAACGTTTCAAGCTACTGTAAAATCTGTAGGTCCATGACTCATGACATGGAAGACTGCTAGCTGATTGGTCAGATCCATGATGCTATAGATATTGGTGTACGAAAGACAGGAGTTTCAGATAACTCTAAGGGAAAGAATGAGCATCAGGACCAGGATCACAATCAGGTGTGCTATGATCGGAATGAAGGGAATTTTGAAGGTGGTCATGGTAGAGGTCAAGGATACCATGGTGGATTTGGAGGACGAGGCCATGGTAGTGGAAGAAGTGAGTTCCCTCGTGGAACATGTTATACATGTGGATCTCCTGACCACTACAGGCGTGAATGTCCTCAGAATATTACATGTTCTTTTTGTGGAAAGAACCATAGCTATGAGGAGTTCCCAGACTTGTATGAGCATCTTAGTAAGCAACATAAACAAGAAAACAAAGGCACATGGATGGTTAGGATACAACGCGCTGTTGAAAATCAATGGATGCCTAAGTTGGAAGCAGAGTCTGAGGCATTGCAAGTGAAGATCACGACCCGTGCTGAGGCGGCACGTGCCAGAGAAGCATTGCAGCAGAAGCCTACCATCACTAAGGAGGAGGTTCTACATGCATGGTACCCAGATCCTGCCCATCAAAAGGAGGTTTATCAGGAAACCATGGAAGTTCTTAGGAATCTTCAGGGTGAGATACAATACTTAAAAGAGCAATCACGGAAGATGGAGCAAAAGAAAGTATCAGAGATGGTCCAAACTGATATAGATGACTTAAGGGAAGTGTGTAAAATGTTGCACCAGGAAAATATCATTCCATTGTTAGGGGATTGGTTAAAGGGAAACACTCCATGCACAAGTATTGAGACTGGATGATAGATCCTGCATGTGAATCTTCCCCCTCATAGCCTAGATTATGACAAGGAAATCACTCTGAATGTTGTTGTGGATGGGTGGCTATTGAGTAATATACTGATTGATACAGGTGCATGAAGTCAATGTTCTTACCTTAGATGCATGGGTACAAATGGGAAGACCCCCATTGCAGCCATCCTCTAATGTATTGTTCATGGCTAATCGGACTAAGGCCACTCCCATCGGAGTTTTGAAAGATGCATCCATTACCATACAAGGAGCCAAGTTCACTGGAGACTTTGAGGTTTTAGCGCTGGCAGAGTCAGATAGCTTCCCAAATCTATTGGGGCATCCTTGGTGCTATGCAAATAATGTTGATCTTCAGTTCAACAAGGGATATATCAGTTTTGAAAACAAGGAGGAGAGAGTTATTATCCCTTTAACAGATGGAAAATCTGCACCCTATGTTGAGCCCTTAAGTGAAGAAGATCTGAATAGGATTTATGTACGTGCCATCCGAGATCCAGAGATACTTGAGCCAACTAAAGAAGGAATAATTCAGTGGGAGGATGCACAGTCTATTAGCGATACTACAAGTGTTGCTTGTGATAATTGGGCTCATAACACTTATGAGTTGGTAGGGCACAAAGTAAAGAGCATATTTCCTAGAGGTAGAAAACCACGTTATGTCAGGAGGATAGGTAACAACTCGGTACCTTGTTACACTAGAGAAGGAGATCCTATGGTATTCCTGTGCGCCATGGAGAACAGTGGATAGACCCATTGGAAAGAAGAAATATGCTAGCATATACACTATGTGGGACAACAACACACTGGTGGGTGGCCCACAAGGATAATCTTGTAGGATGGAATGAAATTAGGATTGCTCTTGCTACTAGGTTCTTCAGGAGCAATGCACCTACTCAAATATGTACTTATCATGGTAATCAACCTGTTCACCACCACGTTCAGAAGTGTGAGAGACTCTGGACAGAAGGGCAGGAAGCTTTACCACCTTCGCTATGGGTGCACAAGTTTTATTCCACTTTACAAGGATGTGCGTGCTTGGTATGTATATGCAGAACTCCATAGAGAGACTGGAAATTGGTAGGATTTAATTACAGGAATGGCCCAGATGTTTGAATTCTTCTCTACAAATCCTCTGGTGGAAGAAGCATTGAAAGTCATAAAGCACTTAACTATGGGAGATAGTGCCAAGGCTGAAGAACTCCTTCAGGAGTTATTGGATGAAGGAGGACTCAGGAGCACGTCTTGTTGAAGAAATAGAGGCCGATGCAACACTACTTCAATGTGCTTTCCTTGAGAAAGAAAAAGGAAAAATGGTCTACTTAGTGGATGATGAGGAAGTAGAAAATCTGGATGTAAACCATTCAACAGGTAGGCATGAGGTATTGGATAGTGCAGATACAACCACACACACCTATCATGAACCTATGAAGACAAAGAAGGTGAATATTGGATCAGATGCTGAGCCTAAGGAAGCCATAATTGGGGACTATTGGTCAGACTCTGAAGTGGAAAAAATCATAGAGTTACTAAGGGATTACTAGGACTTATTCCCTAGGGGGTACCATGAACTTAAAGGCGTGCATGAATCATTAGGGGAGATGAAGATAAAACTTAAAGAGGGTGCACCCAGTTAGAAAGAGACCCTACAGGATGAACCCCAACTTGCGCGAAAAGGTCAAAGAAGAGATTGACAAAATGTTGAAGTCTGGAATTATCAAGCCCCTTGATGAGTCAGAATGGGTTAGTCCAATGGTGATCAGTATCAAGAAGGATGGACGGATTAGGATTTGCATGGACTACATGGGAGCTGAATGTTGCATGTGTGACTGATCCCTTTCCTATGCCATTCACTAAGGAAATACTAGAAGGCGTTGTAGGGCACAAAATCTATTCGTTTACAGATGGGTTCTCTGGGTATCATCAGGTTTGGATTTCCCAGGAGGATCAGGAAAAGACTACGTTTACTACTGAATGGGGTAGCTTCACCTATACTGTAATGCCTTTTGGTCTGAAAAATGTGCCTGTTGTATTTTCACACATAGTTGTTCAAGCATTCAAGGAATTTATTCACAACTTCTTACAGGTCTATTTAGATGATTGGACAGTGTATGGATTAGTTAAGGATCATTGTGACAATCTGCACTTAATGTTTGAAAGATGTAGATAGTTGAGTATCTCATTAAACATCAAGAAGTGCATATTTTCTACACCATTTGGGATACTGTTAGGACACATAATCTGCAAGGAAGGTTTGTTGGTTGATCCAGCCAAGGTTGTAGTCATTATAGGCCTAAGAGAGCCTACCAGTCAGAGTGAGGTGCATGGATTTTTGGGTCATATAGGATATTACAGGAAGTTTATCAAAGGATATGCCAAAGTTTCCACACCGTTGGAAGAGTTACTGAAAGGGAAAGGTACGTTCTACTGGGGAGAACCACAGCAACGCGCATTTGAGACATTAAAGGAAAAACTTACTACCACGCCTATTCTGTGTTTTCCTTCATGGGACCAACCATTTCATGTACATGTTGATGCCTCTGGCACGACCATTGGCACGGTGTTGGCTCAACCTAGAGAAGGTATTGTAGATCATCCTATCTGTTTTGCTAGTAGAAAGCTGACTCCTACAGAACAAAATTACACAACTACAGAGTGCAAAGCTTTGTCAATGATCTATGCGCTACATAAATTCCACCAGTACCTACTAGCTACACCATTCATCTTTTATACAGATCACATGACATTGAAGTATTTGGTAAACAAGCCCATTCTACAAGGGCACATATGTCGATGGGTGCTCTTATTTCAGGAATTTGATTTCACAGTTGTGGTCAAACCAGGGAAAAGTAATTCTAGACCAGACCATCTATCAAGAATACAGTCAGGAGAAGAAGCACATGCAATTGAAGATACCATGCTAGATGCACAATTATACAGGTTACAACGAGACCATCAGAACTAGAGGACATTGTTGTCTTTCTATGAATAGGGATGGCACCAGAAGGAATGAAATCCTTGGAGAAGAAACAACTTGCTATACGCGCAGCCCCCTATATGTTAATTAGTGGTGACCTGTACAAATTAGGTCGAGATGAAGTATTGCGTCATTGTGTATTGGAACATGAGCATACAGGTATTATGGAAGAAGCTCATGGTGGTATTGCAAGTGGCCACTATGCCAGTGATGCCACTGCGCACAAGATTCTACTCACTGGATTATGGTGGGAGACCCTGTATAAAGATTGTAAGGAATTTTGTAAGGCTTGTGATCATTGTCAACGTCTTGGAAAACCAGGTCAATGAGATGAAATGCCTCTAAGACCCATTACTAGTGTAGAACTGTTTGAGAAATGGGCTATAGATTTTGTGGGTCCTATTTCACCAGCTGCGTGCAGAACTGGATCACGCTACATCATAACTTGCACAGATTATCTGACAAGGTGGGTAGAAGCAACACCTACAAAGGATTGTACAGTGGCTACAACAGCCAGGTTTCTTTGGGAAAATATTATTACAAGGTATGGATGTCCTTTAAGTTTGACCAGTGATAGGGGCACACATTTTCTTAATGAGACAATCAGAATTTTATTGGATGAATTCATGATTGCACACCATAAGACTACACCCTATCATCCTCAGGAAAATGGGACTGCTGAGGCTTTCAACAAAATTTTGAGCCAGACATTGACAAAAATATGTGATGTTGGAAGAAAGGATTGGGATGATAAAGTATCTGCAGTACTTTGGGCATATCAGACAACATATAAAAGGTTGAACAAAGCCACACCATTTCAGTTAGTGTTTGGCATAAAAGTCATTCTTCCTATGGAATTTATGTTACCTTCTTTGTGTATATGCATGTGCTACGCTGGAGGTCTTGCTGATGAGAAAGCATTAGAAGAATGCATTGAAAAGTTAATCAAGTTGGATGAACAATGAGCCATAACACATTGGAGTCAAAAACAAGAGAAGGCCAGGCAGAAAGCATGGCATGACAGGCACATCAGGGATAAAAAGTTGGAGATAGGACAGATGGTGCTCCTTTATGATTCTAAGTTTTTGTGCCATCCAGGTAAACTCAAGGTACATTGGTTGGGGCCATATGTTATCACTCACATACTCGAATCAGGCACTTGTCAGTTAGAGGCACTTGATGGAATACGGTTACCCGGTTACTTCAACGGAGTAGGCTGAAGCCCTACTATAAATAAGTCTTCTTGGTGTTTGTAATAAGGCAATGTTGCCATTTAGATTAGGTTTTCAATTCTGCATTCCCTTAATGTGTTTCCTTCTTTGTCGCTATGTTTTGTCAATTTAGTTGGTGTGTTTGTGTAATAAGCACGTTTACGCACCAGAAGCTAATTACTATTTGAAGAATTTTTATGCGCAGAGGACTGCACATACCCTTAGTGTGGGGTAGGTTGTTGATATCTAGGTACAAGACTATTGAAAATAAGTACACATGAAAGGAACTATCTACGGGTGTTATTCAAGGGTGGAGAATTGAAAAACAAGAGAGATTTCTTCTAGACACAGGGACCATAGAGAGAGAGGAATGAAGAAACAAGTATAACGTGAGGTAAGCAGGGGCCAGAAAGACTACCAATGGAAGGCACAGTGATGAGGTACTCAGGCATATGGAAGCATGCTGAAGAGAAGTCTGCAACCAAAAGGTAGAAGGGCATGCTAGAAGGTTATAGCTTGGGCATGAAGATGTACCACATGGAAATAATGAAAATGGTCACTTAATGAGAGGATTGTTGGTAGGTGGAGGAGAAATAAATGCACTAAATTTTTGAAATTCTATATAAGGATGGGATGCGAGTTCATTTTTACCATTGCAATTGAGAGAATTTGAAAAGGGTTAAGTGTGAACAAGCCAAGAAATCGAGTTGAGGTGCGAAGAGTGTGAAACCAGATGTGGAGAGAAGGGTTGTGTGTAGGAGAAGCTTGTGTTCCCATAGGAGAAGGGTTTGAGCAAAGCAGACATGTTACAAATGAGATAGGGCATGATTTCCACTAGGGCATGGAGATTTAAACTAGGGTTTTGACTTGCTCGATTACAGAGGGAAGAAAAGAGAGATTGTTTTCAAATGGCACCAAAGAAAGCACCCGCAGCAGGAGATAAAGGGAAGAAGAAGGTTGAAGTGGAAGAAGAAATTGCTCCTGAGAGTAATTTCTCAGAAATGCAGTATCTAGAGGGCATGATTGTGGGACAAGAATGGGATTCCCATATCCACCAATGTAAAATCAATGACTACAACCATCGAACATCAGATAATAAGAAGGAGCTCGATGCGTTGCTGAGCACAAAAATGAACAAGTGCACGACAGAGGATATGCCAGTATATGATGACGTGGGTGAGAAGTTGCTGAAGCAGAATGGAGTCTACCAGTTGTATGAGCTGCCATACTTTGGAAAGTATGAACCATTGTATCGGTGGTTGATGAGTAGATTCCATGAGGACTTCTTTTACTTTGTTGGACGGAGGGTAAGAATCACAGCTGCTTTGATTTCAACAGTGACAGGACTAAGGGCCTCAAGGTTGGATCTGGATAGTGATTTAACTGATAAAGCCACAATCATGGAGACAAGGAAGGAGCTGGGGTATACCAAGGGTCTGCATGGCATGGACATTGACAAATTGAAAAAGTACCCAGTAGTGCAGGTAGCTGCACATCTTGTAACAAAGCTTGAATGACCAAGGAAGGTGGTCTCAGGTAAACAAAATGTGGTTGCACGTCACAAAGAAAATGTCTCAAGGAGTGGTCTACAATATTACAGATCACATAGCAAAGAAAATCATTGAAGAAGCACAGACAAGGTGACAAAATAAGTTTTGGCCTATGTTATTGTCCTTAGTATTTATGGAGATTGGGGTACCTGATGGGCCAAAGGAGAAGATTTGGGAGTACCCCACGGAACACAAGTCACCTGTGGAAATATTTGGCAAGTACTTGTGTGATGGATCAATGAGTGGACCATTTAAGCAGAGGGTGGAGATGTGGTATGATAGACTTTACACAATGTTCGAGAAGAGTGGTGCATACCCAAGGATTTTCCTTCGGTGGTGGGTAAGGCAGTTCATTTTTTCATATACCAACATTTTTGCATCGCACAATTTGCGATGAAGGACGGGCTTGGAGCCCATGGTGCAAACTACCATATGCCTTCACAGTGAGATATTTTCAAGCATCAGTTCACCAGTTCTCAGATGCGCCACCTAACCTTCAATGCAGACAAGGTAGATTGTGACTACCACACTCTGAGGAAAAAGTATGTATATCCAAGGCACAATGCATACATTGAAAGACTTATTTCAGATATTATAAGCATGAAACCTGTAAGCTTGGTAGTTGGGGACACTAGAAGCAACACTTGTGTACCTATAACTCAAACCCAAGCTAGAGAACACTAAGTATGTGGAGAATGAGTTCACGCTCCCAGGGCCGCCAAAAGGTAAGCATACAATGGAAAATATTCCAGTGCCTAAGCCCACAGAAACAATTCAGGTTGATGATGAAGAGGAAGAGCATGAAGATAGTGGTGGTTTGGAACATAGAGGTAGAAGACAACCTCCAAATAAGGATGAAGTTGAGAACGCAACTACACCACCTCAGCCACAAGAGGAAGATGATGAGGACTTGGATGCAGTGCAAGGAGAGCGCCGATTCAAGAGAGTATTTAGGAGAACAAGGACCCAAGGTGCTACTCTGCAAATAGTGTGCAGATCACCTCGACTCTCTCCACAGAAGGAGACAATTGAGAAAAGGAGAAGGAAATTGAAGTTGAATGAGGAAGCAAAAGAGTCAGAGGAAAGCATGCCCAATTCTCCTACACCTCTAGAGAACGTGGAAGAACAAAAAGATGAGTAAATGAAGGATGGAGAAGAGGGAGAAAAAGGGATAGATGAGACAACAACCGAGACTGCTCAGGACATAGCCGCACAAGTTCCAAATCTTGAAGCCCAAGTTCCTAAGCAACCTAGATCAAGAAGAACAAGTGGGGAGTATATTCCACCAGCCATGGGCTATGCCGAGGACACAGGTAAAATTTTTTGCACCCATTTCTAGAGCACAATGACACAAAAGGAGTTGTATGGTTGGGAGTTAATGGATGAAGATATGGAAACAGTGTGCACAAGGAAGCAATTGTCATGGTCGATGCACACACACATGGATGAACCAGAATTTGATGTGTGTGAGGAGTCATGCGTGTCAAGGAGGTTGAAAAATACACCTCAGGCCAGACACATAATAGTAAAGCCTACTGTTATGTCCTATGAGAAAATAAGAAATGATTTGGTGAAGGTCTCGACAGAGGTTGCACATGAATGGAATATGGATAAAGCTGTAGTAATTAGGGTGCTAAGGGAGGAGATCAAGACTAAGGATGAGGAAATAGCATGCCTAAAGCAGGAAAGAGACTTGGCCCAGAAGAAGAACGTTGTGTTTATCAACATGGCAGAGGAGATTGGTGACAATGTCATGAAGGCTAGGCCACACCTAGAGCCAAAGGTACCTAAGATGTTTCCTTCGGCAATACATTATGTAAGTACATTGGTGGACTTAGTGCTTGAAGATGAACCTCTGTGCATGCCAAAACCAAAGGATCCAACACAGGAAGTAGAGTGAGAAAAGGCTTTGGTGATGTGGAAGATTGCATCATATGAAGGATTACTTCAGAGCTTGCAGGAGAACTCAAGAAGGTGGATCAAGCGCTAAATATTTGTACAATGCCAGAGGCCATTTATAAGGACCATGACTATTTTGGAAGACAATGAAGTTCTAAAGGCCATGAAGGATGATACATTGGGCCACGCAGAATGATTAGCACTTGTTAAGCAGAAGTGTGAGGCCCTTACAGTAGCTCAGGAACCACACAGGGAAAGGCTGGATGAGCTTGGCAAAACTCATCACTCAAAAGATGGACTTGTTGGAAGGGAGAATGACTAACATGTCCAAGCATTATGTTGGTCTTACAGAATGAAAAAGGAGAGATTGCAAGGGATGAATTAGAGTCAATTGCAGTGGATATTCTAGAGAAAGCCGAGGCCACACTCAATGACTTGACAGACCTTAGAGGTGGAGATAAAAGAATAATATCCTAAATTGATTATTCAGGTTGTAAAATAAGATACTACAGGTTAAAGACATTCTTTCATTCATCAAAATTATTTCTATTCTTCTATTCATATTCTTTGATTCATTTTGGAGACAACCATTGTCGGGGCAGCAATGCAACTAGTGTGGGGTAATGTTGATCAGTCAGAATCTGGCACCTAGCAAAGGAAATACAAAAGGTTCATGCGGGAGAGTAGAGTGCATTTAAAGGCATGGAAGTATCAGAAAGGATCATGCATGCAAGAAGAGAGAAGTTTCAGGACTTAGCCATTTTCATGATGAGGATCTATTTTTAGAAATAGCGTGCGGAGCACTCAAACCGATTGGAGACTTGTGCATCATGCATTGGCTATTTTTGGATGATCAGCTACGAAGCGCTTTGCATGGATGCAGGCTAAAGATAGAATGGTGAACTGATAGTTGACTAAGAGAGATCTATTGTTAACACTCTTGCATGTAAGCCTATTTTTGTAACGGCGTGTGGCTAATAATAACATGCGACCTATTTTGGGATTAGATAAGTGGTGAAGGGAAAGTCCCCACCCTTATAAATATATATTGAATTGTGTAGTAGAGAGAGATAGATAGATATAGGTGTGAGAACTAGGTTATAGTGAGATTATGTTGTCAAATTTGTTACGCGCATGAGCGTATACTACTGTGATTATAAGGAAGCTTCTATGTATTTATTGCAATTAATATAATGGAGATTATGGACTGAAACAAGGTGTTATCATGGTTATATTTTAGTATTGCATGCTTGATTCCATTATGGTTATTTGTTAAGTTTGTTGTGTTCTAGATTTAGATCTGAATATGCACTGTATGAAGATATATTAGCCATAGATCTAAATTATTAAAGTCTTCGTCATGCTAAACATCCTGTAACATCAAACCTAAAGAGGGGCCTAGTACCTTTACGCACTTCAGGTGAGTGCTCAGTCTAGGCTGAGTGATGTGCCTGCACTCCTGGGCTTGTATTGTTGAATTCTAATCAATGTGTCCACTCTAGCGGAGCTATGCCAAGTCTCTCTAGTAAAGCTCTACATTCTTGCAGTCAAATATTGCAATCAACCTCTTGCTGAATTCCCTGTATGACTGTATAAGATCATGATTTTGTGTAACTAACCCATTGTGCCACCAATCGTATGCTACTCCTTCAACGTGTAATGTGGAAAATTAGATAGCTTCCTGCTCATGCATAGGCTTGAGGGTGAGGTATGTGTAGAGATTCTAAATCCATGCTCTAGTATGGATCTTTCCACTACCATTAAATGTGGAAAGGGTCACCTTGTTGGTGGCCTACTTCAACTCCATGTTCTGTTGTGCTCTAGGATTTTGTACTTGTCTAGCTCTCAAGATATCTCTCCTCTGAGTACAATACTGATGAAGGTGAAAGGCATTTTATATCTCCTCTGGTGAAGCTCTCCACTCATCATTAGCTGCCATTAGGTTATCTTGGAATGTTGTATTCTCAAGTGGATCTTCAACTGCTGGTGGATCATCTCTAGGAAAGAAACTAGGCTCCATAGGCCTATCTGTTGTCCTGGTAGGCCTTAACTCACAGTGAGGTGATCCCGTCACATTGCCAATCTTAGAAGGAGATATATTATGCCTCTTGATAGATATAGATCTATCTCTCCTGTCATGTCTCTCTCGTGGCCCACCTAAGGCCAATCTATCAAGATTAGATCCCATACTGTCCATGGACTGAATCAACTGTTGCTAGGAAGCTATCATGGCTCTTAGTAGTTCTCGGTCTAGATCTGTTTGATCATCCCGGTAGGACTACGAAATCATTCTCTTCTATCACCCATAGCTCCAATGCCTATCCCAAAATCATCTCCAAGTCGTGTCTATCTCCTAGTATAATACTTATGTGTTCCAAACTCTAGTGGCTGCATCAAGTCAAAACCCTCTAGGTGGGAGGAACATTGCTCTAATACCACTGAAAGATCCCTTCCCCAAATCTGATCCAAATTTTTAGTTTGACTCATTTGAAATTTCATTAAACACTTAGCATGCAACTACTTATAGGTTAGGTAACAACAATAGTATGCAAAACATATTTTTCTATGGCCCAAGTCAGACTCGGAAATGAAATATAGGACCATGCAAGATCAACCTAACTACTGCAATAAATCTTCAACAATGACGAGTAGGGTTTGATGGAAAAATAAACATAAATGGCTTCCAAAAAATTGTTTCTTTATCACAAATGACTACCACTAATTTTAGGAGTTCAAACATACAAAAATCTTATTTTATTGACGCCACAAACACTCAAAAATCAGATATGAAATCTGATTATAAAACTGGTAAAAAACCCTCTAGTAAATTATGAAACTTCTTTGCTTCACTTCACAAAAATATGCATATGATTTGACAATAGAAATCAGATTTAAATACCTCAAATAACATGCTAAATCAGTCCCAAATTGGGTCGATCCAATATAAGGAGATTGCTGCAATTTATTCTCCAAAATACCCTCAAAATACACTACTAGAAATGATTGAAAATAACTCTGAAAATATGATTACAATCAATGAGAATTTCTAAGTGAAAACCCCTCTCAACTCTTGGGGTTTCCATCCACAAGAGATTAAATCCACAAGGAATTTCGTCCTTGGAATTTTAATGCAAAAGCTAAAGCTTCATGCAAGAGAAAATGTTATAAAATATTTTTGGATGCCTCTAGGCAATCACCTTCTTCTTTATATAGGAAATGGGACCCAAAATGACCTTTGGGCTTCCCATGAAAGTGACCTTTGGAATTTCCATAAAAATGACCTTTGGAAATCCCATAAAGTGACCTTTGGAATTCCAATGAGAGTGGCCCTTGGACTTCCAAATCACATTCTCCCTTAGGAAGTAAATTTTAATTAAGTGCTTTTATTTTACTACACTTTCCTAAGTTCTAATTTAAAGTTAATTTTATTAATTTATTATATGTGCTTTTTATAATGTTATATTTTAATTTTAGCACAGTATAATAAAGGTATTAAACTTAAGTAATCCTTGAGCTCACCCTTTGGCCATCGGGTAGACAAAAATGGGCCTTAAGGTATTCAATACAAACTATCCAAAAAAATGGACATTATAAAGAAGATCAAATAAATTTTAAAATTAATTCCAGAATATAACTAAAAATAAGATTATGTAGATTTTCATGGTGCTAAAAGTAGGAAGGATTGGTTTCTGGAACCATCATATAGGAAGAAACAAGAAAAAACATATTTTACCTCTTTGCCTCCCTTGAAGTTGGTGAAACATGATAGGTTGCATCAGAAACGTCACCACTTCTGAATCATCGATCATGAGATGTAAAGGGCTATAAATATAGTGGCACTACAAAGGTGCATATGTAGTGATGCGATAAATTTAAACATCTTAATAAATATATTATCATGACTAAAAATAAAATAAAATAAAATATTACCTCCTTCATTTCGTTGTATCATGTGATATAAGAATGTCAGTCTTAAGAATATCACTTAAGTACCATCGACACATATCATGATTTTGGTACACATAAATCTTGATGCCTATGATATGAATGTCGAGGCATGTCATGCGTGTCTTATGAAGGGGAAGAATATTTCGTCATTATATCTCATATGATAACTTCATGCACATTGCTTCCACCACAAACCACACTGACAATGTTTCTTAATTTGTGCGTGCCTATTGTTAAAAAATAAAAAATAATTTAGTAAATATAAAAAACTTTAAAATTTCATGTAGTCAAAAATTCCAATAGTTGGTTCTTTGTTGTAAGTTGAATACAATATATTTAATTAATAGTGCCAAATTAAATAAATTAATAATAAGCCAAGGTAAGATTGTACTTTAAAATGTTCAGTATTAAAATGGGTTACTTTTGTTAGTGTTTATTGTATTTTGGCCTAGGGTTTACTGTATTTTGGGAAAGGATTTATTGTTTTCATTTTCTTAATCTCTGACAACAAAATTCTATAAATTTGGTATTTGGGCTTGTTGGTCCGAAAATCTGTCGGGAGGGCAGATCTATGGATAGACAGGCCAACAGTGTGTAGGGCATAGCCCCTCTTTGAGATAGCAAAGCGAAACTGGTTTATTGCTATTCTACCAGTAGGAATCTGTGCAAGTCCTACAATATTCTGCCTTCAGGGGTTTGGGATCTCGTCCCAGTAGGGGTATTTCTGACTGTGAAAAGAAAGGAATGAAGGGAAGGACGGAGATGGGATAGATACAAAAGGAGAAAAGAAATGAATTCCAAAGCAAAAAGGTCAGAGGGTTTATGTTTTAGGGATGGTAGTATATAGAGCCAAAGCTACTTGCATAAATGAACAAAGAAATACTGATGAGCAAATGACAAAAAAGTAGAGATAGATCTGACAGAAAAGCAACATAGATCTAACTTAAGAAAGATCTAATACACATAACACATCCATTGAGCACAAATTCTTAATTTCTGTTACAAAAAGTACAAAGCCTTTTTTCTTCTCACTTCTATTTTTCATCTAAAAAATGTTTATCCTTGAATACAACAAGTATCCAAGTATATATAGAAGGAGAAGGAGAAAGAAGGCAAAAATGAACCAACAACTATTTACAAAATATTTACAAAATATCCAAAAGTCAACTGTTGAATTTGGGGCAATTTAGTGGATGACAATATCTCATGGTGCAACATGGATGATGTCATCATTTGTGCCAACATACTTTTAAATACTTTACAAAAATGGGAATAATATTAGGAGGGAGGAGCCTATTCGTCATCGTCTCGTGGCTGGAAAGGAGTATCCTGCTTCTGCTCAGGAGAGGAAATGTGAAATTGAGCGTGATACTCCATGAACTTGCTAATCATTGGTTAAAGTTGATCCTGAGTGGGACCCTTGGTGTGATCACCGATGACCTTGCAAGTCTCCTGTTCATCTCGGATTATCTCTGGGAGTTTGAAGTATTCATTACTTGCCTCCATCAGGTATCCAAAAAAATCGCGGCAGGCCAGAAGGTTGTTGATAGATTCTGCGTCAAAAGTGGCTTCTGACCCTAAACCTTGTGACATGATCCCCTTGAAGAGCCTAATAGTGTTATTAACCTTCCTCAATACGTATGATGGGGTGAGCAAGCCCGGAGACATCCTTAGGATAATCTATTACATTTGATGCATCACGTCCAAGGCTTCCTCCTTGATTTTGTCAATCTTCTCTAAGACAAATTCCATCTGGTCAATCCGATAGTCCAAAGCAGTAAGGACTTTGTTGGGTGCTCTTGGGTGATCGAAGACACCGAATTTTACTAATTCATTGATTGGGCAGTTGAGCATCTTATGGAATGTCTCATGTTGTAACCTGACATGGTCCAACTCTTCAGAGATAGGTCCTGCAATCGCATGGAGTTCCTTATTAGCCTGATCAATATTCTGATACAGCTCTGTGAACTTTACAATTACTTCCTCACTATCCTTGAGGATCTGGTCTCACCAGGCAGATACTGCCATACCTTTCTCGCCAATCTTGGCATACTCATTTATTCTTTCCTGACTAAGGGCCTCAGGAGTTTTAGTGGTAGCTACAAGAGGTGCACTGCCCATTTTCTGTAGGGCTTGGAGAAGATGTTTGTTCTGTTCTTTCAATATCCTCTTCTCTTGCTTTGCTTCCTAAAGCTTTTTGTAAAGGGAATCCACCACGGATAGGGCCTCTCCCTGTAGGATTTCTGAGGATGTTCCCATTGTGACCTGTGTCACTGTATAATCTGTAGGAGACAGATCTTTTTTATTCTTTGTGGGATCAGGGTATGCGATCTCCATAACCCTTTCACCTGAAGCGCTCTGAGAGAAGCGTGTTATTGGATTTTTCCTCTTAGCTCCTTTAGTTGGGATCACGGAGAAGTCCATAGGTGCAATGGGGACTTTCCTCTTATGCTGGCTCAGGTGTTTGGAGATCCATTCTAGACTTAAGGGAGTGTGACCAGAGGAAGGAGGGGAAACAGGGGTAGAAGAAGGAGCAACTATAGTGAACACGGGGAAATGTGTCAAGACACTTGGTGGTAGCATTAATAAGAAATCTGACTCTCCAACGCTCACAGGGGTAGGAGTCACTGCAGGAGAGGAAACTGTGGGGGTGGAAGGGATATGAGAGATGAGGAAAGAAATGTTGGGGGACAGATCCGCGAGGGAAGAGAAGATGGAGGAAGAGGAAGGGGGAACAGTAGAAGACGGGGGAGAAGACACAATCAAAGGAGTGGTTACTTGAGTGACGTAAAGAGGGGAAGGAGGAGTGGAAGATTGGATGGTGGGAACTTCACTGGTTACAGTAGTGGTAACACCCTTAGTGGATGTGCCTGTTGGAACACTTACCGCCTCTTCTTCTTTTGGGAAGACCAGGCTTACTACCTACTCCTGGGCGGCGGAAGGAGGACTCTCGGGAGTTTGCTCCTGAGCAGTGTTTGATTCTCCCTCTTTGTCTTTCCCTTTGCCTTTTGGCAAGTGCTTTGGCTTAGCAGGTTCATCGCCCAAAGGAGACGTGGTGAAGTCTACCCGAAGGTAAATGAGACCGTTCTTCTTACACCAATGCTCTGTGTGCTACAGAGTGCCTTGAACCCTTTCCTCAATAGTTTGAGGTGCCTTTGTTCTATCAATCTTAGAAAAGGGCCAATTTTCCATGTTCGTATCTAGATAGACCTAATCAACTTCTTGATCAGTCACTTGGAAACCTTTCGGGACAATGACCACACCATATTGGATGATTTCTACCAGGGCAAGGTGGGAGTGATCCTTTCTTCTGAGCTTGACCTCATGATATAGATTGATATAGACATCCTCAATCTGTGGGATGTGAATCAGATCAAGCTTTGCCCTTGGAATGTAATTGCGAAGATCAAAGGTCGGCCTTGCCAGGAAATTGTGTTTCAAGTTGAGCAACTCCAACTCCGCAAACATTTCCCAGGATTTGGTATGAGAAGTACAGGTGTACGTGACCACTGTGAGGGGGAATGGAGTTCCAACCTTATTTATTTTTAGACACTTCTCATGGTATGTGACACGCTATCTGGACAGCTCCAATAGGATCAACTTGGGTCCCGCATACCTCGGTAACTTGGTGGGCTCCCCCACGAAGTTGGTGGCTCTAAGATAAGTGAAAGTGGGGAATTATGTAAATAACACCCCCACTTCTCTATGGCAGTAACCACACTCTTGGTCATCTGAATGTGAGTCATATTAGGCCTCAAGAGGTAGATGATGCCATAGAAGAAGGCATCATTAATTTTGCTGAATTGTGCAATGCTATTTTCCAGTCTCAACTCTAGATAATACTCATATATTCTTACTTGGGGCCACACCCCGCATCGACTTAGTGTTGGGTAGTCTCTTTCAGAGGCAACAACATATACCACATAGGAGTTCATGTAGAACCTCCTAGTTGTTGAGAGTTGTTGAAGGTGCTCGGAGATAGTGCTGCTGATGATCTCCGCCCATTCAAAACATTGACTAGGAACGTTTTTTCTCATTGTTTCCAGGTATATGAGCATCCATTTGTGAAAGTAATGGGCATCAGGAAGCCCAAACACCCTACTCAGGAAGGTGATGGTGTCACTCAGCTCCTCTGAGAAGTCGCTGCGAAGAATAACTTACGGCCACCTGGTTATTACCTTCTTGTTCTTTAGATATACTTCATTCATAAGCTGCATGCATTTGTCTTCATTTTCATTCCATGCTTTTATGCAGTCTTCTTGGCTTATTGCCACAAAATACCGGTGGTGGGGGATACCCAACATGATTTCAAAGTGCCGGGCAGTGAGGTTGATTATTACCTCGCCCATCTCATTTTCAACACATCTAGTGTCCTTATTATAACAACGACCCACCACCATCATGAACTCGTTGTTTACGATGCTCACGGGAATTCCTGTAGCAAAATCTAAACCACTACCGACCAATTTGTCCATCCATGGACTGCCTGTGACCTTCTTGGTTCTGGCCCAGAAGTCCTCCATATCAATATGACCAAGTTCTGAATCCCTGATGTCCAGGTCACACTCTGTAAGGGATTTATGCATCCTGACCCTTTGGTATTTGTACTTCATTTCTTCTTCTGTGAGTTTGGCCTCACCCTTAGACTTGGTTGGCTTTTTACTTGATGAAGACATGTGTGAATCTGAGTTCAACTGCTGATCTGCAAGAAGAATTAGGGAAGTCCATTGTAGAAGAGCCATGTTAGCTGTTAAATCGTCCATTAAAGCTTTATAGAATGAAAAGTTATCAATTTACAAGCCCCTGGGCACAAGGCGCAATTCCATTGTAGGCTATAGGGTTAGAAAAGCAAGGCACAGTTATGGAAAGTGTTGCATGAAAGAAAACATCACTAAAAGGGGTGCAGGGCACATAAAGATTACACACAACATTTAAATGTTGGTGTCATTGTATGTGCACCTGCATCATATGAAGGTTTTTTACTGGGCGTAGATTATTTTGGTGTTGTAAGGATTCAAGATGTGCCATTGGCACAGATGTGGTACATGTTGCAAAACATTATGGTGCGCTAAAGGGCTCAGGTTCAAAGGGTGCATCATTGAGTTAAGGTGCGCCAAGGTTGGAGCTTTTGGCATGGTGCAGGAAGGGTTTGCACGACATTCAAATGTTGGTGTAGGCGGAGTTGTGCTTACGCCTGTGTTAGGTTTTGGGAATTTTATAAGGCACGGGAAAGATGCATGTTGCAGGCAGGGACATTGCGCCCCTTTTGCGCAACTGTGTTTAGTGTAACAGCGATGGCATTTGGGCCAAAGAAAAATTGTGGTTTCTGGATTGTAATAACTTTAGATTTTTTACCCTTTTTGGATAGGTTTGGGGTCTTTTGCCTCTTTCAACTAAGATATTTCAGTGAGGGGAATAGAGAAAAGAGTGTCAGGGATTCATTTTTGAGACAAGGCCCTCCAGGCCAATAGATCTGGAAGGAGGGTAAAGCCGTTTTAAAAAGTGGGTTGATTTGCAAAATGGGCAGGGGTTGTATTACTTCTTAGGTTCATTTTCTTTGTTTTTAATAATAACAACGTCTCAAAAACAACACAAAAACCCTACAACAACAACACAAGAAGAGCAAGGGCCACTTACTAGGTATATATAAGATGGAGGAAATGATGCGGGGTCCATGAATACGACAAAAAGTGACACACGGGGCTGATAGGAGCGCTGACAAATGCAGAGGAATTAACTTTTTCACGTTTTTTCAATTGTGAAAATGATAGGTCGGATGTACCTATTTATAGCAAAAGGTGTAATAAACGTGCCGCCAAATTTTTACAAGGTGCACCCAGGTAGACGCCAACATGAAAATATTTGCGCCTTTGGCGCGGATTTGGGACTATCAACATTACTTTTTCAGCGCTTTGGCGCACCATTCAGGGGCGCAACATTTGGAATGTCGACAAGATGGCGCATGCGCCTTGGCACATGTTTGAAAGGTGCATCATGGGAAGGGGCAACATTTAGAATGTTGACACTCTGGAGGATGCGCCAAAGGAATAGAAAGGGGCGCAAATTCATTTGATGTTGCATGAATAAAAACTAATAGTGTCACCTTTGTGCCATATTTGCATTGTTATTTTTGCATCATTTTTATGTAAGAAATGATGTCGATTTTTTTATAAAAATGTTCATGTTCTTCGATGTGAAATTGACCTCATTTTCGACATTTTTACACGCTATGTAGTTGTGTCTACATACCAAATGAGTAATCAATGGATTTTCCTTCTAGATTGTTAATATGTATGTTTCTATTTATGACACTATTGTTTCGCTATTACTTTTGAAACATCAAAATCATTCCTAGGTTATAATAACAAATGTTACTAACTATAATAATCTTGTATCTTATTTCTGAATTATAACCATTAAAATTTTGATTTGTTATGAACTTGATTATTCTTACAATTGAGTTTCCTTTGTTTTTCAAATGATCATCATTGGCCCCTATGCAAGTTGGGTTTTAACGAGAATGTATGGACATAAAAAATTTACTTTCAATGACATAAATGACTTAAAGGTGGCCAAATATTTTTTACAAAAGGGGAAACTTTGCAAAAAAAATGATGCGAGTGATTTGGCACTATCAATTGGTTATCAAATGAGTAATATAGAAAATTTCCTTCGAGATTGTTATGATGTATGTCAATGTTAACTATGATAGTGTTGTGTCGTTATTAATACTAAACAATGTTATGTTTTTTAAGTTTTAATGTCAAATGTTGCTAACTATTATATTATTTTGTATCTCATTTGTATATAATAATAATTTAAATTCATGTTGATAATGAACAATATTTATGTCGAAGGAATTTCACATTGAGAATAGCCCTAACCTCTCTAACAACATCTAATAGTTCACAAACTCTGCATCGACGACCATCTTGACGGTGAGAAATCATTACGTACAGGGGACAAAAATATATAGTATGCTAAGAAAGCATTACGTATAGGTGACAGCTAAACAAATTGAATCCTACAGTACATTTTTCCTCGAGCATTCGGAGTGGGTTTGAAAATCTCTTGTTTTCCAAAAAACACATAGTATGTGGGCCTTTCTTACTAAGGAACCCCTCCAGGATTCTTTCTCTACAGGCATGCACATCCATCGAAGAATGATAGTAGTATAATATATACGAATATTATTTTGAACTAGCCAAACAACCAGAAGAAAAATAAGGTTTTACTACGCATTTGCACTTCACAAATTCTCTGAAATTTTCCTGGATACCCTTTCATTTTTTATTCATGTTCGACCGCATTAAAAGATATGTATTTTTTATATTTTATTTATTACGTCCAAGGTGTTTCACGGTTAGAATAGCCCCGACCTCTCTAGCAACATCTAATGGTTTACAAACTCTGTATTGACAACCAATTTTGACTGTGAGAAATCATTACGTGTACAGATGAAAGACATGGTCATTGACATTGTACATGTGTGTCTTGGATTTTATTCTGCCTTGCATGCAGATCCAAAGTTAAATAGCAGATGAACTGTACGTGACCGCACAATGCCAGATGGAAGAACAAAAATAGTTGCGTAGAAAAATCGGTTTGTAGGAAGGTCCGTACATTTCCAGTTATATAAGTTTGCATAATTTGAACTGTGAAGCTAAAAAATATTTTCCATTAGCTACTATTAGTTGCATTATATTAACAAAAACAAATTTATTTGATATCAAATTTTCGTTGCATCACTTTTGAAAACTTTAATCTTCTAAAAAAATTGTTGTTCACAATAATTTTGTGGTTCGTAACCTAAAAAATAGTGTGAAATATGAAAATAAGTACACAACGTCAATTTGAAAAAAGTAGGTAAATGTAGTCACCTTTCCCTACTCCCTTTAAACCCCAAGTGCATCGGCTTATCATATTGCCCAGGCTTGACTTAGGCGCTCACCCAAAGCACGCGCTGGCGTTGCCAAGCCCCTCCTTTATGTGAGCTTTGCAAGAATTATTTTGTCGTTAATAGAGGAATACGTGTAGACACATAAATACATGCATTAATTATAGCATAGAAGTAAAGACACTAGATCTAAGCATAGATGCACCATGAAAAAGAATATAAGCATTATTAACATCACAAAGGAATCAGATCTAAACCATAGGAAAAATGAAGAACACTAGCGTTTGAACCCATAAATAAAGATATACATAACAACCCATCATATTCATTGATTCACAACTATTTACAGTAGCCAAATTACATCAAAAGGGTCATAGCAGACCAAATACATTATGAAATAACACCCTAGCTTTACAAACTTGACTCTGCTTGAAAGGGTTTCTATCCATTCTCTCTTCTATGCACCCAGAATACCTTGTGCCTTGCAACACACATCTTCTTCCTCTCTTTCATCACCTCTCATTCCTACCTATGTCTCTACTTATCCTTACACATACACACCTATGCTCAACACACACACACCCCCTTGGGACCCAAACACCTTCTTAAATAGAATCAGGATCTCTCCTCTACCATCTTCAACTTCACTCATGGGAAGGCCGCATGCCAGATGGAATCATGCTCCTCCATAATTGAGTGCCTATGCTCAGCTCACCAAAACCCTGATTAGCCTCCACTAACCATAATGATTACATCCTGGAATATTCTTTCCTTGAGCTTTCCTTGAGTAAGACTCCAAGTTCTAACCTTATCCACTCATCATGCATGCCTGCCTCCTCACGTGTTTTCCATGTAACACTCATATTCCATAATGCAGCTAAGTCCTAGAATCCTCTTTTACTTCCGCATGTGCTAACCTCTGCACATCTCCATGTTTACTCAATCCCTTCACTCAAACTGAACTATGTTCAGACTGTTTGTGCACTTAGATCTTCTTGCATGCTTTTCTCCACGCGTTCCTTCTTCCTACCTTGCCTTCCGCACGTGCACTCATCCTCTGCTCCAGGACTTAGTCATTTTTTTGGGCTCAACATTACCCCACACTAAACGTGTTGTCCGTCCTTCAGAAACAATCTAATCTCCAACAAAGAATAAATGAACGGAAGGAAATAATAACCTATATTCTAGCTTATGCCAAAGAACAAAAGAATTTTGTTACCGTTGTACAAGGATTGGGAAAATCTTATTCAAGGATGCTTCAATCTCGTTCCAAGCATCCACCTCCTTCTACGTGCTATGTGTAAAAAATCCCCTATTAGCAACGTTGACTTCATCAAATGTCAATTCTTCACCCTTAGCCTTCAGTGTATTGATGATTTTCTTCATCTGCTTGACTAAGGTCGTTAAGCGCATCCATCTTATGTGTAAGCTGGGGGATACACTTCCTTCACCTTATTTTTAACATAGGCCCTTAAAATCTCAATTACCTTAGATTTCTTATCAACCTCTTGCCAAGATCTTATCACGTTCCACCCTATTGCCTTTATTCTTGGCCTAGAACTCCTTCAGATCCTCCTCATGCGTAGATAACTAGCACACTTTCCACTCTGTATCTGTCTTCACAGTTGTCATAGATAACTTCGGCCATGTACATGTATGGTCTTCACTGAAGCAAGGAGTTCAGAGTAACGAGTTATGGTTTCCTCAATATTTGATTTCTCCTGTTCTTTATTATCATGCCATAACTTCCTTTGCTGACTCCAATGCAAGTGGTTTCCTCTCCATCATGATTAAGCATGTCAAATCCTCCAAGGTAGTGGAAGGTTGAATCATACTTCTGACTCAGGGGGCTAAATCTAGGCGCTTCAAAATAATGGAGTTTGAAATATTCTCCTCTTTCTTGTAGGCTTCGCACACCTTCCCCTTTTCTTCTCTCAACTCAGCCCTCAGCTATGAAATTATTGACTCCTTCCCCTTTATCTCCTTGTCTCTCTCTATGATTTCTTTGTTCTTCTCCTCCAACTCCTTCTCTAATGCTTTGATCATGTTATTCCTTCCGAAACAACCATGCTTCGATTTCCACTGACACCTTGTTTAGGGCACATTGCATGCCTACTCATCAATTAACTGTTGTGAATCCACAATGGGATTTACCTCCTTGGTGTTCGTGTATCTAGCAATGTGCGCTTGCATTTACTTTGAATTTTGGTTCATCACCATGGGACTCAAAATTCCATGATCAGCATCTTCCTGGTGCGTGGGTATGCACTATCTTTGTCAAATGATGACCAAAATAAAGAGTTGGTATGAGGGCACCCTGCTCTGAGAAACGCATGTAGCTTAGAACCTTATTTTGGATCATCCTTATAAGTCATTACAGGACCTTTAGATCGTTGTTATTGCGCCCTTACCACCTGTGTGCTGCTCCTTTCGGGAAACTGACTACTAAACTTGTCTCTCCTGCCCATGCTTCCATACTTCTCCTTTTCTACTTCTCCCGCGCTACACTCCACCTCGTGCTCTACCAAGTCCTTAATGATGTCATGCCACCTCCTTCTCCACTATGTGTCCTCTAATTATTCACTGGATAGGTGTCGGGGTCTCATGTGCCCTGGTCCCCACTTCTTCTTCACTTATTTTTTCCTCATGAGCACCCTCTCGAGGATTCATCCCTCTCCTCATTCAGATTCATGCACATTGAATACAGGTGGGTTCATTTTCTTCCTTGCACTCTTCTGTCCTCCTCCTCAGTCTCATTCCCCTTCATGTCTTTGTCCTTTCAGAGTCCAAACTCTATGCTACCTTTTGCTTCTTTTTCACTAGAGATTCCTCCATCACTGGGGACTTATCCTTCACGGGAGACTTCTTCCTCTAAGTATAAGTGCTTGTTCCCATGCACGTAACTCCTGTGCTCATGTGGTCTGAACCACACGCGCGCTCAGTGCCCTGCTTGCTGGGGTTTCCTCCCTATCTCTCTTCGCTCCTTTCTTCCTTCTGAGTAAGGTCTTCAGGGATGGAGACATCATCCTCAATGTACACGCCCTTCTCAAACTTCGGCCTTAGGTGTATGTACACTTTTGTCTCCGTTGTGCCTACAAGTGGTACAATGTTACGGGCCTTAGCATATGTATGTCATGTGAGACATACTTCTCCACATATGCCCACTTCTTAGGATACACCAATGTCCTATGCATAGCGCGTGGTGCTCTTGATCTACCTCACTTAGATCAAATCTAAGTTTCTTGGCCTCCTTAAATCTGTTAACTGCACTCTGAAAATATTGTGTTGTGAAGGAAAAGGGTAGTTTATACCATGGGCTCTTGGTGTCATCTGTAAAAGTGAACCTACCAATGCAGAACTTTTGGTACACTACAAATTCAACTTCATCCTTCACCAAGGCTGGCAGTTGTTCTGTAATTCTCCACTCTACTCCAAATGCATCGCACGTCCGCTTATACCACTTATCCAAGCGCCTTATAAGCAGATGTCATTGTTTCACAAGTGTATGCCTCAAACTTCTTAGCTAGGGAGGGGTTCTCATCAGGGTACTCCCAAACATAGTTGTTCAGCCCATTGAGGAACTCCAATCTCTGAAAATACAATGGTAAGAAGAATATTACCATACATGATATTATCTCTATCGTGCGTGACATCTATGATATCCTCCGCAATGAAGGCTGAGATGTTGTAGATGGTCCCTTCTGAAATATTTATTGCAAATGTTCAACCATCTCTTATTCACTTGCGTCCACCATTCTTGTCCATTTAACTTGGTGAGCAAGCACGCAACTATCTTCATAACTGGGTCAATGATCTTGACAATATCAAAGTAGCACCCACCCTTTTTGCATTCATATGCACCTTAGTTGTTTCGATGATAGCCTCCTTGTCACCCAAGTCATCATCCAACGACTCTCCCATGTAGATAAGCCCAGTGTACTTGGAGATCAGCTGTGTAGTTATGCGCATTCTCCTTCTTGCGAAGTAAAATTAATCCTCGTGCATGCATGACATCATCCACTATATAACCCTTCAGGTTTTCCAAAAATGGTAACTCATAGAGCTGTAGAAGCCCAGAGTTCTCCAATTTCCTCTTCACAGAGTCATCGTACATTGGTTGGTCATCTTTTATTCTTTCTCTTGTAGGGCGAACAAGCTCCAATGCCATCTCTTTTTCAGTTGTATTTGTCCTATGGTTATAATCACTTATAGCCATCTTGCGTATGTGAGATACCCATTCCTTTGCCTTATGACACACCATCTAGGTATTGCATCTCCACATATCACTCTTCGTTAAAACTAGTTGATGTGACTAGTTTTCCCCTGCCCTTTCCCTTCTTGGGTGAAACCGTTTGATCCCTTCATTGGTGTCATCTTTCCTTATCGGTTCCTAGCTGATTCCTCCTTGGTCTTGCTTCCTTACTGCTCAATCCTTTGATTCCAATTCCTCTCTGCGTAACTTCTTCAAACCCGTGCCCTAGTTTCGCAAACCCTAACCTGGAAACTCCCTCTTCCACTAGACAACGTAAAAACTCATAGGAATCCTTCAACCAACCACTTCTGCACATGCTCGTGTACTCCATTCCAATCTGGTTCACAAATCCTTCGAATTCTTCACTTCGCACGCAACTTTCATATATTTCTCGCAAGGATGCCCTAGTTTGCAAGAGCTCTTCAACAAATAAACGCAAGGTGAAAGATAACATAAGCCCGACTCCCTATTTATATTTTTCTACTTTTCCCCACATTAATTTTTGTGCCACCTACCACTGTACTTCCGCATTAAATCTAGGGATTTTCCAACTCTTTTATACCACATGTTTTGTCTAGCGCTTTTTCTTCTACGCACATACTCACGTGTAACCTCCTCAACCTTCTGGCATGCCAAACTATATCGACCGCAAACCCTTACGTGTGCTCTTGGTGCCAAAGTCCATCTTCCTCTGTGTCTTAAACCTAGTTTTCCTGTTGCTGCCTACCTCAGTTTTATCTGCGCGTTCATCCTCGTACGTGGTTTTTATAAGGCTTTCTTGACACCATTTCATCTCTAACCCTTATCACCCTTGTTACACGTGCACATTCCTTCTCAGATATCCAACACTTATGTTTTTCTCTCCCAAGTCCACCAATCATTGCTCCATCTGTGTGCTGATTTTGCATTCTCTGCACTCTCCTACCCCACACTAAAAGTATGTGCGGTCCTCTGCGCATGAAAACCCCTTTAGATAGTAACTGGCTATAGGTGCGCAAACACTTATTACACAACACACCAAACTAAAAGACAAATCATAACAATAATGAAAGGAAACACATATAAAGGAAAATGTATTAAGGGAAACCTAAGCTATAATGGAAACACTACCTTATTTACAAACACACAGAAGACTTATTTATATATAGGGCTTCAGCCTACTCCCATTGAAGTAGTTGGGAAACCATGTTCCATCTAGCGCTTATAACTGGTAAGCACCTGAATTAAGTATATGGGTTATAACATACGGTCCCAACCAATGCACTTTGAGTTTCCCCGAATAGCACTAGAAACTCTGAATCATATAGAAAAACCAACTGTCCAACCTCAAACTTCTTGATTTTAATGTACCGATCATACCATGCCTTCTGCCTGGATTTCTCCGCCTTCTGACTCCACCTAGCAATGGCTCACCTTTCATCCAACTTCATAAGTTTTTCTATGCACTCTTCAAGTTCTTGCTCATCAACCAATCCTCGTGTCACAGGAAATACCCAGGGATGGTAACATAAATTTAACGGGAAAAACAGCCTCCTGCGTTGAACACCAACTGAAAAGGTGTGGCCTTGCTCAATCATTTATAAGTCATTCGATATTCCCATAATACATAGAATTTATCATCCTAGTATCTCCTTCCGACATCACAAATCTTAGTCAATGTGTGGCTCAATATCTTGTTAAAGGCTTCAGAAGTCCCATTATCTTGAGGGTGATAGGGCGTAGTTTTGTGATGGGCCACCATAAACTCTGCCAATAAGATTCTAACAGTCTCATTCAAGAAATGAGTACCCCTATCACTTGTTAAACTCAATGGGCATCCATACCTACTGATTATATTCTCCCACAAGAACCTAGCTGTTGTATTCCATGCAATCCTTTGTAGGTGCCACTTCTACCCACCTCTAAGATAGTCTGCGAAGTGATAATATAGTGCACAAACCTACCTACACGTGACTGGGGAAATAGGGCCTACAAAGTCAATTGCCCATTTTTTAACGGCTCTGCACTAGCAATAGTCTTAATGGCATTTCATCTCTTTTCCCTAGTTTTCCAAGGTGCTGGAAATGGTCACAGGCCTTGTAATATTCTATACAATCCTTATAAATTGTCTCCCACCAAAGGCCTGCTAATAGGATCTTGTCGTGCGGTTACATTCCCTGCTTAGTGACCACTGAAAATTCCACTATGAGCTTCTTCCATGATTGCATTACGCTCATGTTCCAACACACACCGACGCAAAACCTCATCTCGGCCTAGTTTGTATAGGTCTCCGCTGACCAACATATAAGGCACAATGCGTATAGCCAACCGCTTCTTCTTTCTAAAGCCTTCATTCCTTCAAGTGCCACACCCGTTCATAAGAAAACAACAGTATCTTCCAAATCAGAGGGTGCACATTATAATCTAAACAAATGTGCATCTGGACATTGTGTCCTCAATGCTTTGTGCATGTCCTTGCCTAAGTTAATCCAAGATAGATGGTCCACTCCTAAATTGCTCTTTCTTGGTTTTACTACGAATGAAAAGTCAAACTCCTGAAATAACAAGATCCAACAACATATGCACCCTTGTAAAACATGCTTGTTTACCAAGTACTTGAGTACCATGTGATCTATATAAAAGGTAAACATGGAGTAGCCAACAAGTATTGCCTAAATTTATGTATTGCATAAATCATGGACAACGCTTCACGCTCTGTTGTTGTATAATTCTGCTCAAGATGGAGTTAATTTTCTGATTGTAAAACACAAAGGGTGATCAACAATCCCTTCTCCAGGTTGTGCTAACACTTCTCCTATTGCCATATCTGATGCATCAACATGTACATGAAAGGGCTTGTCCCATGAGGGAAAGCACAAAATGGGTGCAGTAGCTAGTTTCTCCTTTAATGTGTCAAAATCCATCTATTGCGGCTCACCCCAATAGAATCTACTCGTATGTTTCAACAACTCTTCTAATGGTGTGTAGATCCTATGACATAGCCTTTGATGAATTTTCTGTAGTAACCCGTATTCCCTAAGAATTCATGCACCACACTTTGATTAGTAGGCTCCTCTAATCCCAAGATAGCACCAACTTTGGCAGGATATACCAATAATCCCTCCTTGCAAATAATGTGACCTAGCAATATGCCAAAAGGGGTAGTAAAGACACATTTATTAATGTTTAGAGATATATTTAACTTCCTACACCTCTCAAACATCAAACTTAAATTTTCATAATGATTTCTTACTAACCCATACACCGTCCAATTATCCAGGTAAACTTGTAGAAATTTATGGATGAAGTCTTGAAATGCTTACACCACAATATGCATGAAAATACAACAAGCGCATTCTTAAGTCCAAAGGGCATAACCGTATAAGAAAAACTTCCCCATTCATTGGTGAAATTATTCTTCTCCTAGTCCTCCTTTGCAATCCTTACCTGGTGATAACCTAAGAATCCATATGTAAAAGAATAGATCTCCCACCCTACTACACCTTCCAAGATCTCTTCAGTAAACGGGGTTTAAAAAGTATATATGATAGATGCAACATTCAAATCTATGTAGTCCACATATATCCTTATCCTCCCATCCTTCTTGATACTAATCACCATTGGGATCACCCATTTAGATTCTTTAATTGCTTCAATGATTCTAGATTCTATCGTCTTATCAATCTCCTCTTTAACTTTTACACGTAAATTTGGATTCATCCTATAAGGTCTCTTTCTAATCGGGCATGCACCCTCCTTCAACTTAATCCACATTTCTCCCAATGAGTGATGAACTCTTTTTAACTCATGGTACCCACATGGGAAAAAATCCTGTAAGTCGCACAACAACTCAATTATCTTTGATACCTCATGGTCCATCCAGTAATCTCCAATGATAGCTTCTTTCGGCTTTGCCTTTATACCAATGTTAACCTTCTTTGTTTTCAAGGGTTCATGGTAAGTGAGTGCTTGTTCATCTACACTCTCCAAGACTTCGAGCATACCTTCCATATGATTAACATCAAAGTTTTCTAATTCCTCATCATCTATCAGGTACACCAAATTTCCCTTTCCCTTCTCCAGGCACATGCACTCAAATGGTATCTCTTTTGTTTCTCCTTCCATGAATCGTGCCTCCAAGTCAGGTTCCCCTAAAAATGTAGGATTCAGTCTTCAGCCATAACAAAGTCTCCCAAAGTAAGGCACTTGACTATCTACAACGCCTCATTCACTGATGGATTCGAAATTAGATACTCAAAACTTTGGATAATATTTGTCATCAACTCTTGCCAATTTTTGATTTTACATCATAGCTCTGAATAAATGTACCATGCACATGCAGCCCTACAAGGTGGAATAGAACATATACACCCATAGTGATGGAGGTAAGGTTTGCAGGTCCTACCATCCATGATCTCTCACATTCCTGAGACGTGGAATGAGGTAGACTCCTTTCCATGATATTCATGTATTACAGAAGGTGCATTGCTCTAGAGAAACCTAATAGAGAACGTGATTCTCACTTCATGCCACTCTAGAAGATTATCTCTATGGGTCACCCACCACCGCGCTATTATTCTGCATAAGGTATAAGTAAGCATATTCATCCTTTATGTTTAACAAGTCCATTGTACCTCCATCATGCATAGAAAGACATCAGGGTTACCCTCTCCAATGTAACTGGGTAACAGCCTTCCTCTCAATCGTGCCTAACTGAGTGTGCCCTATAGAAACACGAATCATAGTTCCCTTCAATTGTCTTCTCGACAAACTCATAGGTCTCGTGTGCCCAATTGTCACATGCAATGCTAGTTGTATCACTCATGGACTGAGCATCTTCCCATTGAATGACTCCTTCTCTTGTTGGATGGACAATCCTCAGGGTCTCTAATGGTGTGCACATAGATTCTATCTAGGTCTTCTTCTCCTAAAGGCTCTATGTAGGGTGCATACTTCCCATCCGTCAGTGGAATAACAACACGCTCCTCTTTGTTCTTCAAAATTTATATATCCTCTTGTTAAAGAGTGATTCAACATTATTCGCATAACACCAAGGGCATCCAAGTAAGGCTAGAAATTTATTCACCTCGGCAAAACACTAAGACTTCAAAGTCTCCAGTAAACTTTTCCCCTTGGATGGTTATGGATGCACCCTTCAACACTCCATTGGGCATAGCCTTTTTCCTATTCACCATATACAACACACTTTGAAGATGGCTGTAATGGGGGCCTCCCCATCTGATTACATGCATCTAAAGTGAGAACATTTACATCTATACACATGTTTCAATCAAAATGTTGCTCAAGAGCCATCCATCCACAAATGCATTCCATATGATCTCTTTTTCATCATCAATATTGTGAGGGGGTAGATTAGCATGTAAGAACTCCGCGTCTCGTGCTCACCTCCAACACACGACACTTTTTCTCTTAACCTCTCTACTAATAGAGGTATAATATTTTCTTGGCACAACATCTTACAAACTTCTTTGACCTCATCAATGTATTTTTGGGGGGACCTCAACACTTATTCTCCTGTTCTAACTTCTGTACAATTTCTCCTTCAGAGCATTGAATCTCCCTCTGAAGGATTCTAATCACCTCCATGGTCTCTTGGTGGACCTCTTTCTGATGAAGTGGATCAGGACATTTTCCATGTAACACCTTTTCTATAGTGATGAGAGGCCTTTGCTTTGGTATTTCCCTAGAGTGCGCAGCCTCGGCTCACCTAGTTACCAAAATAGGTTCTAATTCAAGGTTATGTATTATCCTAGGCATCCACTATGGATCAGCTCACTTCACACTCACCATACCCGTGCCCTTCTCCTTCCTCTGGTTTCTTGCTCATGTGCTCATACAACTCAGGGAACTCCTCATACTTATGATTTTTCTTACACCACGAGCACTACAGAAAATCCAGACATTCGTGCTTGTAGTGTTAAGTAGATCCACAATTGTAACAAGTTCCACGAAGAAATTCACTCATACCTCCTTGACCACCACAACCTCTGAATCCTCTGCAAAAACCTCTTCATCGACCTCCACCATCTACGTATCCTTCATACTGACGACCTTTACTCTTAGAACTACTCCTAATGCCGGTCTGGCGCACACCAATATCAATGGCATCATGAATTTGGTCTATCAATCGACAGTCCTTAGTGTCATGAGTAGTAGATGTAAAAATATTACAATAAGAAGACACATTCTTATAGAATGCACGTTGCAACAACCGACATCTACTTGGATCATGATCTCCGTCAAAAATTTCATAGTCTAATAACATGGCGTGCACTGACCTTCGAGGGCAACTATCATTTGTGTGTCCTTCTACTTCACAATCTATGCACTAAATTCCACTGCGTGTTTCATAAATTGAATTCACAGACAATTTTTCAAGTTGCTTTGCCATGACAAAAATTTGTGCTTCCAAAAAGGGACTTACCCCAATATCAATGCTTTCAAAAACCTTAGCGTGCATAGCAGCCTCCAAGGCCTCACGCGGATCCATGAAAGTCATATGGGAAAATGCTCATTTGAAAGGAGTTAGCAATCCTCCAACAAACCACTAAGCATGCTTCGAGGGATGGATACCATAAGACAACTTTGACAGAAGAGTCTTAAAGTGTGTGTCATACTCCCACACACTCTATGCCATTCCTTGTTGAATCTCCTTCAGAGCGCTGATGCTCTTCTGCTCAAGAATATGGAACTCCGCCAAAAAGGCATCACAAAGTGCAATATAATCCACTACCATATGATGTGGATCATACTTCTAGTACCAGCTATGTGCATACCCCTGTAACGTAGTTGCAAATTGACTTTCCTTCCACTCCGGGGTAGTGATGCTCTTAACAAGCGATAACAACTCGCACTTGTGTACATGCTCCGCAACATCCTCAACACCTTTGTAATTAGGTAAGTGCAAATACATTTCATAAAACACTTGCTGAGGTGGTTGAGGTCCTTTTCCGCTAGATCCAGGTTCCTGCTAGGCCTTGGAGGCATAACAGCCTCCAAGGCCTCACGCGGGTCCGTGAAAGTCATATGGGAAAATGCTCATCTGAAAGGAGTTATAAATCCTCTAACAAAGGACTGAGCATGCTTCGAGGGATGGATATCATAAGACAACTTTGACATAAAAGTATTAAAGCATGTATCATACTCCCGCACACTCTCTACCATTCCTTGTTGAATCTCCTTATAGAGAAATGATGCTCTTCTACTCAAACTCAGGAATATGGAACTCCGCAAAAAAGGAATCACGCAGTGCAATATAATCCACCACCGTCTAATGTGTATCATACTTCCAGTACCAGCTATGCATGTGCCCTTGTAATGTAGCTGTAAATTGACTTGTCTTCCACTTTGGGGCAGTGATGCCCTTAGTGAGCCATAACAACTCGCACTTATGTACATGCTTTGTAACATCCTCAACACTTTTATAATCAGGTAAGTGCAAAGACATTTCATAAAACACCTGCTGAGGTGGTTGAGGTCCTTGTCTTCTAGATCAAGAATCTTGACTTCCCTCATGTGTTTCCTCTACCACCAGATCCACTAGATCCAATAGCTCCTATTCCTTTGGATCTACTAGATCCTCCTCCCATGTAACAGGTAAGGGGCATGACAGCAGTTCCAATGCTTTGCATACCCACTGTCATACTAAATTGCACGTCAACAGTCTGTGATGTTGAACCACTTCTAGAAGCAATACCCAAACTTTGTGTACCCATAACTTGCCCAAATGATGTACCAGATAGGATGCCTCCAAACACAAGAAATGCTTGTGCTGCACGACAATAGATGAACTAAATGAAAAATTATATCTACTAGGTGCTTCTTGACTACCAATACCAACACCAACCGGGTACTAAAAACACTTATCTCAAGAATTGGAAAACTAAGCACCAGGGTTTGGTCACTAGGTGGGCTAAGATGCACGTCTACAACTCTTCTCCTTTCTTCAATATGATGAGTTCTCACCAGAAGCCGAGGGGGTTTCTCTCTTGTGCTTGTAAAGATCGGGTACCATAGATTGCTCAAGGTCCCGCGTTCTCCACATGAACCTCAAATCCTTCCCCACAAATGTCTGCCTCCATAAGTCCATCACTCCTATAAATTCACATTGTCTCACCAACTCCCTTTTTCATGCACTTCATTATACTTTATCCATCCTCTCATCTCTCTCAACTTTCTGCTGCATAGGATCCTCTGGCATATCTCACCACACCAGAGTTTCGAGCCCCATGCACATAGTGGTAAGTTTATCCAACCATAGGAAATGCTTCCAAACTCAAAGTGATGACTCTAGGATCTTAATGGCTAACAATATAGCATACAAGAATGATCCTCTTGGTTCCCTGCAAGAACTCAAAACTTAAAAATCTTTGGGAAAGAATATGTCGAAACTCTACCTATTCCAAGATGTAGCTAGTCAACACTCCACTCCACCACTTATCAATGACACAAGTCAAGGATCAGGTCGGCATCATGTAGGAGTCTGATACTCTTCTTAGATCCAAACATGAGGTCTATAATACCAACTCTGACCTTAATGCATATGCTGAAAATCGATTCATACAAATATACTGAGAAACAACAAAATAATGTTTCATAGAGCTTATGATACAGGTGTTCCTCTACCCATTTACATGCATCAAATTCAAAAATCTAGTACTGAACCTCTATGTGCAAACACATCCTCCATGTGCTTTTAAGCCAAATATCGACACTATCTAAGGTAAAGTGTTCTGTCATAACACACACCATTCCCACAACATCTTCAAAAGAGGTCCCAAAAATGGAACCAAAATGTAGTTTTGTTTCCCTACTCCCTTTAAAACCTTAAGCGTGCCAATCATATCACCTAGCATTAGCTCAACAGCTCACCAAAGGCGTACGCGCAGGAAACCGAGCCCCTTCTTTTATGTGAGCCTTGTAAGAATGCTTCATTATTACTAGAGGAAATACATGAAGACGTAGGAGTACATGAATTTATTATCAGTATAGAAAGTAAAAACACTAGATCTTAAACACATATGCATCATAATGGCAATAATATAAGCACTATTAACATCACAAAGGAGATCAGATCTGAACCATAGAGAAAAATGAAGAGCTCTAGGGTTTGAACCCGGTAAACATAGATATTCATAACAATCCCATCATATTCATTGATTTGCAAAACTGTTTACAATATCTAGATTATATCAAAAAGGGTCATAAGCAGACAAAATATATAAAGAAATTACACCCTAAGCTCTACATAACTGACTCTGCTCAAAGGTATCCATGATCTCTTCTATGAAACCCTATATTACCCTATTCCTAGCAACCATTACATATTCTTACACCATGCATACACCATGTACATGTGCTTATCCTCACACATACGCACCTCTTTTTACACAGATACAAACCTTGTTTTTGACCTAACCACCTTCTTAACTAGGATCAGGAGCTCACCTCTATCGCCTCAACTTCTAGATCATGGGAATCCCACAAGCCAAATGTCATCATATTCCTCCATTATACTCGAGTATCCAATGCCATAGCTTTCCAAAACCTTGATTAGCCTCCACTAACTGTAATGATTGCATCTTGGAATATTATTTCCTTGAGCTACAAGACTCCAAGTTCTAACCTTATCCACTCATCATGCTTGCTCACCATCCTCAAGTGTTTTCCATGCAACACCATATTCCATAATGCGGCTAAGTACCAGAATCCTCTTTTGCTTCCATGCACCAACCTTTGTGCACTCCATGTTTACTCAAGCCCCTCACTCAAACTGAATTGTTCAAACTGTTAGTGCGCACTTAGCTCTTCTTGTGCACGTTTCTCCATGTGCCTTCTTCCTACATTACCTTCTATGCACGCTTATCCTCTGCTCCTAGGCTTAGTCATTTTTGGGCTCAATAGTAGAAAACATCATTTTATGTTTTTAAATGTTAAACCGTCGGTTTGAAAAATGGGCCAACCATCGTACATCTAATACGTAATGCATAGGAAATTTCCATGCCAACTTCATTTCATTCTTGAAGTGTGACCTAGCCTACATAACTGCACTTTAGTAGTATAAGAAACATATATATTTATGCCAAAAATGTTTCTTAAAATGAGAAACGTGAGGGGGGATCTCACATCCATACCAAAGAGAAGTAATCTTCACCATCCACTTTGTAATTTATATTAAAAACCTCTAGCTAATCGCAGTCGTCCATGTATTTTGCTAGAAATTCACCGATGTGTGAACAGTCACCAAACCCTTTCACATTTTCCAAACATGTTGATATTAAACGAAATGGCATCCATATGGAACACCTAACTTCTAAACACATATAAAAACAATCATGGATATTTATACTCCTCTTCTTTTATAGAATAACTATGTAGAACACATTCATCAAAACCATGGTTTTGTAATTGTCCACTGAAGCACAAGGCCAACGCATCCTCAAACCAACACCAAATAAATAAACTAAGATGTTCAAATAAGCTGAAGCAAGCCAAAAACTACTTCACAGAGAGGGGCGAGAGAATCAAAACTCCATACCAACTAGCAGCCAAAATATAAGCTCATAATAAATGCTCCAGAATTCATGACCTACTCGTGGCATCTTAACACAAGGTTTTGTAAGTATTGGTGAAAAAATATAGGGTGGTAACGGTTTTCAAAAGGGTAAAAGTGTGGAAATCAGGAAGGCATGCATATATGTTGGTTGACCTTCTTAGAAACTATGTTGAGATCCGAACCCTCTGGTTGGGGTTAAATTTAACCTGAAGTTAATATTTTCTTTTTAAAAAAATGAATTATTGGTGGCGTGATGAAATAAAAAAAAGTAGCGTCTTTGTGCATGCTCGATTGTAAAGTGGATTTTTACTCCCCACACCCTATTTTAATCTATTACTATTCTTTTATTTTTTAAATAGATTTGGATTCCACTCCCATATCCATGGTTTATATTATTTATTACGCTGAAGGCATTTTTTATGTAGCTAGAAACCTGGGTGGGCTCTGACATCTGTACTAATGAGAAGTAATCTCGACCATCCAGCTTGAAGGAATGTATCGAGGAACTTGTAGCTAATCACAGATGTTGATATTTTTTTGCTCACAAATTCACCAAAGTACGAGCATCCACCAATCTTCTGCATTTTCCATACATGTTAATAAGCTTATTTTTGAAAAAAGAACCATTGGCAAATGTAAATCCCATATGAGTAATGAAATATTGGATGCATTTTCCATACATGTTGATATGAAACGACTTGGCATCCATATGGAAAAACTAACTTCTAAACCACATACAAAAATAATAATGGATATTTATGTTCCTCCTCTTTTATAGAATAACTCTGCATAACACATTCAACAAAACCATAGTTCTATAAATGTCCACTAAATCACACAACCACCGCATCCTCAAAACAACACCAAATAAATAAACTAAGATGTTCAAAGAAGCCAAAGCAAGCCAAAAATACTTCACAGAGAGAGGGCAAGAGAATCAAAACTCAAACCACCCAACAACCAAAATGTAAGCTCATAATCAATGTTGTAAGATACATGAGATTAGCACAGGGTTTTGTAAGAAAAAGGAAAAAATATAGGGGTGGAAACAATTTTCAAAAGGGTAAAAGGGTGGCAAGCAAGTAGGCAGGCAGGCAGAGTCGGTTGACCCGCTAAGACATTGCATTGAGATTTGAACCCCCAGGTCGGGTTCAAGTTAACCTATGGTTAATAATTTCTTTTTTTAACTGAATTATTGGTGGCATGATGAAATAAAAAAAGTATCATCTTTGTGCACGCTTGGTTGTTAAGTGGATATTTATTCCCCACACCCTAATTTAATCTATTACTATTCTTTTATTTTTAAAATAGATTTGGATTCCACTCCCATATCCACGGTATATATTATTTATGACACTAAAGGTGTTTCTTACAGTTAGAAACATGGGTGGGCTCTGATGTCTTGTACCGACGAACAATAATCTTGACCATCCACCTTGAAGGTCATTTTGACAAACTTGTAGCTGATCGTGGATGTCCACATGTTTCACTCATAAATTCACCCATGTTTGAGCATCCACCAATCTTCCACATTTTCTATACATGTTTATAAGCTTATTTAAAAAAAAAAGCCGCTCACGAATGTAAATCCCATATGAGTAAGGAAATTGTGGATTAGCTTACCCTCTGAAAGAACATTATTAGGAATGCAAGTCTGCAATAGCTGGGAATGGGCAGTGTTATTTGTTTTGCCACAAAAAAACACCATCATCATCTTCGTTAGGATCTGATTTCTCAAACGTGGGTATACTGACAATTTATTTTCTTTTGTGATTCTACCAAGATACTTGGTTTGCCAGTCGTCATATCGATGAGACTTTTTCCTGCAGGTTCTACCATTGAATTTCAACTTGCAATGTTGAACTTGAATAAAATTAGCAAATTAGTTACATGTGCTCTAAGAGATTCAAAAATAATGACAATATCTTTAAGGGCAATAATGAAGTATGATTAAGAGAAGCCAGAGGTTAAATTTGATGGTTGTTTAGGATTTGTTTTGTGATTTTAGTCGTAAAATACTTGTAAACATTTATAAAAACTATCGCATCTGACATGCATATTTAAAATTTGACCGTCATTTTTTATATACAGTTATATGTAAATGTTAAATATATAAAAAATAATATCTTTAAAATAATTAAATAACTATAGAATAATTTTATATACATAATATTGTTTTGTATTTTTGAAGCGTGATATTAAAAAATTATTGTTGCTTGAAAATGGTGTGATAGGCATAGCTGGCTGTTAAATTTAACCCTTGAGAAGCAATGACTTGTTACATAGGTAAAGACGTAAAATTTTAAGTTGCTTTCGTTATTACGCCGAAGAATTTTTTTTCAGCTAGAAACCTAGGCAAGATTTGACATCCACACCAACGAGCAACAATCTCAACCATCCACCTTGCAGGTTGTATTAACGATCTCTAAGTGAACACAGATGTCCACATGTCTTGTTTAGAAATTCACCAAAAATGTGCAAAATAACGGCTATCCATGTGTTACGCTCATAAATTCACTAAAAGCACCCAAAACCATGCAACTTTATCTTACTTTCCGTGTAGCGACAAAACCGACTGATTCACAATGTACACCAATAGATGGAAAGCAACAATTGTCGTATAGCCCAATAATTAAACGAAAGACTCAACACATCGAAATCCATTTGTATTACAAGCTGATTTTGATTTCCAAACAAGGGCCAAATTTCCCTCAAAATTTCGCTAAAGAGAAATGCTTTTCGGCATCTCCAAAATGGATAGTAAATTCATCAGATCGTAAAATTAGGGTCTGTCATAAAATGGGATTTTTGCACTGAAGGCGTTACACAAGTAGAAACCTGAGTGCATTCTAACAACCTATTAGTATTCCATTTCATCATGCTTGTCCATACCCTATCCCGTATCAATGACCTTGAATTAATCTCTGTCATCCACGTGTTCTTAGGATGGCTTTCTATAGGGCCTGTCCCAAAATTAATTGCACCAGCACTATCTCCATATGGGTATTACTCAAGTTCACACATCTCCTCCATAACGCCTTGCACACTTTCTCCAATTTCCTTTTCCACAACATTATCCTCCTGAACAATCTCTTTGCTACGTTTTTGAGAAAGCCCTAGCTCATGTTGATACTCCATATCGAAATGGAGATCATCAAATTGAATCTAGGAAGCTTGCATTTCATTAGTTCCTTTGTCAGTGGAAGGGATTTGCAATTGGTGGGCTTCTCTCTTGTAGTGATGGCTACTGCCAATGTCTCATTTGAGACCATAATCATAAATGAGCATGAAATCCACAACATAATGAACATTCTATGCCAAATAGCAGTTTTTAACATATGTTGACTTTGAGATGAACCAAGAAATGCAAGTTTTCCTTTGAAATATTCATTGACAACACCTTTCTTTCTAATATATCTCTAAACTATATTGCCAATGATGCCCTACATACCATATCTCCTTTCTCTTTCCAACAATTGACAAAAAAATACACAATGTTATATATGTGCCTCGCCATACGAATATGAAAATTACAAAAATATATGTGATTTTTATAATTACAAAAATAAAGCAACAATGAATATGAAAATTATTATTTATGTGAACTTTCCTCAAATAATTTTCTTCCTAATTTATATAGACTAACTTCTATACCTAAATGTTCTTTTTTTATTTATCAATGATTCATCTCTTAGTTTTATATGTGTAACGAGATCCTACCACCTGACATGATCTTGTTTTTTGAAGTTATGGGTTGTTTTTTATTTTTTCACTTGTTTTCTTCGCATTCTTACTTTTGTTTTTGTTCATACAATGAAATGGTGTTACATATTATTCATTTGATGTTTGATCATACAATCTTGAGGGTATTAATAGACAACCGTGTTTAACCTTTACATTAAAGAGTGTCAAATCCAAAGGTTTGTTTGTTTCAATTATCTAGATATTTTGTGTAACGAGATTATATATGATCTCATTTTTTTAATAGTGAGATTTATATTACACCTTAATTTTTTTGCAATATCGATTTCATTTACCTTTGTGTCATGATACAATGTCACATGACATCCCATCATCATTTCTTTCATGGTGTCTCAAAGAGGCCCATAAACGAACATTTTTTTCTAAAAAATCAATCATCTTTGCACATTTTATTATAGGATAAAAAGAGTGATAAATAAAAATTATTGAGTACTCATGTACAACAAATGTGGGATATTGTCGGTTTAGTTTTACTTGCACATCACTCATTCAAAGATGGACTTGTAAACCGATGCCTTAATGTCAATATTTGTGTACAAATGATTTCTTAAGTAATAAAACACTGAAGGATGTGAGCTATACAACAACCAATTTACACTGGACGATTGTTTATGATTAATGGTTGTCGACCAAATTTTAAAGACATTTTTTTTCAGTTTCAACCTCACAACCTGTCACCCATCACCACTTTGACCGTGCACATGCATTTTAGAAAATAAATAATAGTCATTTTATTTATTGACTTGTTACTCGAAGTTATTGAAATCTATTTTCACTTTCTAGTCAAGTACCATAGACATGTACAATATAGTTGTTGCATAACTCTATCTAAAGTTTTATAATGTAACAGAGTTTAAAATTAGCAATGGATACAAGATAATGGGATGCAACTTGACATCCTCTTATCAAATTTGAGGAGGATGAGGATGCATTTTAAGTTGTAAAATAGTATTAGTATATATTTGATACTTTGTTAAAATTATAATATACTTAATTAAAATTGGAATTAAAAAAATACGATGGATCATCAAATAATAAACTCACATATCACTTGATGTAACTCCAACAAACATATTGTGGCAGGGTTCACTCTCTCTCCAATCATCAAATTCACACCTAAAACATTAAATATAAAAATATTATACTTGTGGAAAGAAATGAACCCCACCAATTTGTACTTATTGAATATGCTCCAAATATACTTTTTTTTTAATCCAGTAATGTAATGTATCAAACGTTTAAAATATTAAAGTTTTCAACTTATATTCCTAATATAGTGAGATCAAACAATCATAATGTTCCTCTCCTTTCTCATCCCTCCACACAGATTTAATTTGTTTGAATGCCGTTCTACCCCACGTCTTTCCGATTGGCTGATTCTCTCCATTAATTTTTTATAACATAAAATTGGAGGTGTGAGACATCGAACATGCATGGAAAGAGCCTCTTGAAATCAATGGAAACAGATGAGTTTCATTTTTTCCAACTCTTCAATTGATATAGTTACTTATAAATCTTTTTTCTTTGTATTTTTTAAAGAAGAGATAAAGAAAAGAAAGAGCTAACGTATTTTGGAGAAATTAAAAAGATAGAAAAGAGAGAAAAATAATGATGATTTATTTAAACTTTCAAAATAAGTTAAATCTAGTCCTTGTAAAACAAAAAAAAAACCAAAAAAACAAAAAAAAAAACTAAATTGCAGTTTTAGGTATATATGGGGCCTCTAGTTCACCTTTGCAAGTAAATTTACCATGTTTGAAAAAAGACAATATCTAAAGCTTTAACCCCATATATCATTGGGGAGAAATGAGGACAAAATTTTCATTTTCCCATTCCACTCCATTACTCATTTACCATTTTTGTTAGACATAAATCATGATAGTGAGAAATTCTAAGTATATAAGGAAGTTATGCTCACATACAAGGATTCTCTTAAGTAGTTGTCATTGATAAAGAGAATCATTTTCATGTACTAAGTTCCATGTACCATTCTTTTCTCACATGTTTTAACATCTCTTTCATGTACCATATGGTATATTGAAAGGATGAGCTTCTTCCATATATAAACAAATATAGAAGAAGGGTGAGCATATAGAGAAAGTAATATATAGAAAGAGAAACATATTGGAGTGAAAATAAACCAATTTATCTCCTTTGAGAAAAAAATGCATTTAATGACATAAATAGTTGGTATGCTACTAACCATTGGAGGAATGACACCTTATTAGAATGGTAAAAAAGTTGAAAATAATCTCATCTTCAATGACTTGTGGTTTCATAATTTTGATGGAGACACACATTCAGTTGAGCCAACATTAGTACGAAAATTACAAATATTGAAGGAATCAATTATAAGTCATTGGACTTGATAATGGCCTAAGTTTATGAATAATTTCTTCATCACAAACTATGGTGCAACATTGAATCAAAAACATTTCAAAAGTTGAAATCTTTTACCGACTCCCATTCAAAACAAGAATTCATACAATTGTAGTTGAAGTTGTCTACTATTGAGCCGAAAGAGGTTGATGTTATGAGTTTAGCTTAAGAAATAAGAGCAATCAAGCATGATGTTAAATTTTCTAGAGTAAATATCAATGTCTAAATGAATAACATTATAAAATATCTTCTTCATAGATATAACATGAACATATTTCGAGTGTTTACAAGCAAGAAATCTATTGAATACACCAACTTCTCATTAATTGGATGACAAGATGGATAAAATAGAAAAGAAAGCCACATGAGAAATAATTTTTCTGCTCATCAAAATGGAAACTCTTTTTACGTTTCCTTGTACAAAAAGAATGAAGGGAATGTCAAAGGTAAAGGAAGATTTATCAGATGAGGAGGTAGAACTGGCACAAAGAATGGTCAACATCAACAAAATCATAGACACAGTTTATTTTACATATGATGTGGTAGATAATGGATTCATGAGGCTCATGAATGCAAAACATCATGGGAAAAAATTGAATCCCATAAAAGAAGAAGAATCAATTAAGTTTATATACATAAAACGTGAATTACAACATTTTGAAATTAATCTTTATAATTTATCTCAACTCATTACTCATAGTGCACTAAATTGACTAATTCCTACACATCCCTTTCTCAGCTAGAACTAGTGTCCAATAGGTCACACTTATTTTCTTTTATTTACAATATAAAATATCTTTCTCATGATATACAACACATCTTTGACTGGATGGCCACCATCTCCAATTGGAATTTTACATTATGCACTACACAAGTACGAAGTCAGACATTACAAATCAAGTTGCTCAGCTAACTTTATCGTGAGACAACAATTTCATGTGCCAAATGTATAATGGGCACAATTTCAAAACATGTAAGCTATTTTAATTAGTCATGTGTCATTTGAGAATGAAGTTCTAACATTATGGAAATATATTAAAGCATATTCACTTACCCCACCATAAGGTCCTCACTTGATGTATCGTTAGGCTACCTAGAAGATTGAAATAAAGTAGACAATTTTTATATCAAAATATAAAGCATATTAATCCATCTAAAAGTATACATACATCACATACGGCTTCCTTCGACCCATTTCCAAAGCTACATATCAGACACAAAGGATCATTATTGAGTGTCAAAGGTATTAATTAGGGTTTTTATTGCCCAACAATTTGTGATATACATCTTCCATATATACATTCGATATAAAACTATGAGGTTTTGTTGCCTCCTTAGAATATTTAGATGAGGCATGGCGGGCACAACTCATACAAAAATAGGTAACCCATTTTTAGGTGCTCATCAAAAGAAGAAGAAGAGGCCTTAGTTGGTTGTATAAATTTTAACATGGAATTTATGACACAGAAGATAAAAATTAAAAAACAAGGGAAAAAAAATTTAGAAGTGAGATCTCGATATGGATTATAGATGAAGTCATTTTCCATATAGGAAAAGGTTAGAAACAATTATTAGGGTGACTTTTTTTTAGATAGGTAACTTCATCCTGCACTTAAAACTGAATTCCTAAATTTTAAGGACAACTTGATATTGATTTGAACACCCTTCTTTCACATTCTTTGATTATTATCATCATATCTCAGTCCATTTTTTTTGTAATCCTCTCTAACCCTACTTGTAATTTACTTAGTTATATCATCTATGTTATTGTAATTTATCATTATAATATTGACATGATTTAGGATTTGAATGTTTATAATATCATATTGTGTGCCCAATATTTTCTTATTTCATTTTTACACAATTGTTTAACGCTCTAGGTATAAATAAACCTAAATATTTGCACTACATGTCAACTTGAACCCTCTTACTTAATTAAACATAATCGAAGGTCTTTGTACCTCACCCGTAGTGTATCAGATTTTTTTAAATATAATAGGATTTACACTTATTTTACAATGTCTTCAAATCCTAATTTTCCTTTATTTCCTATACACTATCATAATAAATTATATTAATACACTTTCCTCTAAAGGATTACTCATGATAGACGAGTTATGAAAAAATATAAGGGATAGTCCTGATCATGTAGCTTATTTATTAAACACTTCCCAAATATAAAAGGTCATACTAGAAAAAAATAATGTAGGAGAAACCCAATGTAATGCCTCAAGTGTTACAAATCCACCATCCACGAGATATCCTTGTCCTTTAACTATTATTACTCAAACATTCAACCCAATATCAAATACACCTAATTTTCCAACGTCAAACATTATTCCTCAAGTTACGACATATACACATCATATGGAATCTACACAAAGACCTACCTGATTTAATCTAATTTGAATTAAACCTTATTTCAGAGTAACTTACGGTAACAAATGATTAAGTATAGTAATATATAAGAAATAAGCATTCAAAGATATAAAACCCTAAGAAAATGAAGGGATAAAGATGACTTAGTTGATTCTGTGTAACACGAGAGTGATCGTGATGGTGTATCTGCTAGAACAGAATGGAAACAATATTGTAAAGGCTCGATGAGGGTTCAAAACCCCAGGAATATACAAGTCATAAGTTCCCACATAAGGGAAAGAGTGCCCCAAACACCAAAAACTAATCTAGGTTCCCATGTCTGCTAAAATGCTCAACTTATGATCCTTTCTGGGTTGGAGTACCTTCACTGTTAGTTTCTCTTTGTTTCTCTAGTTTCCTTGTTAGATCATTGATTGCACCTGTAACCTACAAAATAAATGACTACCTGCACATGCCCATAAAACACATCAAATATAATAAAAAAATATGCAGAATGAGGAGTTAGACTGACCCCGATGGTCACCCAAAGAGTGAACTTACGACTAAGCGCTGCACTACATCTCAGAATCCATGTAGTGTGTATTTGTGTCTCATGCCCTAGGTTTCCGTTATGCAAGTTACATGATAGTAACGGGTTAGATATAGGTTGTCCTGAATATGTAAAATGTGTTCGAGGGAATATAATGAACTCCCCTCCTATGAAGTGTATGCAAACCAATGAATCCTTTGACCCTTGTATGGATGTGCTAAACATGCAATTTTTAGTGCTCTTATGCCTTTGTGAAAGCTTATGCGGTGAGAGATAATGCTTATAGTACTTGTCCCCTTTATTTGAAAGAACTAAATAAGTATATATGATTCCCTTGTTTGAATTTTGTAATTGACAACTGAAAGGATGACCCAAAGTATTTAAAGGTGACCAAGAAGTGAAAGGGACCCAAAAGAGTAAGAAGAAGAAAGAGAGGGACAAGAGTGCCCAGGAGGGACATGAGCGCATGGTTGTTTCTATCCTAATAGGGCACTAGTGTTCAAGGCCATCAAAAGGTAAATCAATCAAGTGATGACATAACTATAAGATGTGTAAAGCCAAAATGATGCTCAATCGAGCTCAAAAATAGTAAAGTGCAAAAGATAAAACAACCAAAATGAAAAAAGGATTTGTCAACCACTAGTTTTCTTACTTAGGAATCATGTATACATTAGTATGCTTTAGGCCTATAAATGTACCCAAGTGCATAGATTTTGTGTCTACACTACCCCATCCTATAAGTCTAATGTCCCTATTATTTTCTTCCACTATTAGAATCCATTCTTATGTGAATATATGTCATATCACTAAACTAGTCACAAATCATTGCGACAACAACCCAAAATTTATTAACCTTCCATTACATCTCATATTTGCTCCATCGAAGATCTCCTTTAATGTCGCTACGAAAAATCCTCAAGAAATCCTTCACACCTTCATGGCATCTCTATGGATTACATGCATGGTGTAGATTAATTACCAATTTATTTACATGTATCCTAAAATAATATGAACTTGTTTTGTTCTATATACTTCTTTTGGGATTTATACAAATATTCAATGCCCTAGCTTATAGGTTCCCTACACATTTTTCAATCAATATTGGATAATATTTACCATTTTTATAAGCCACACAATTAAATAAATGATCACATCAAAGAGTGAAAAATCATATATTATGTTATAAGACCTTTTTTTATGGGAGTCTAACTACATTAATGTGAACAATTTAATCAAAGTATTCACTAATAGTATAATTCCCAAGCTTCACAAATAAGTAATGATTAGATATTTTTTACATCTTTTCAATACCTTTCTCCAATATATAAAGTATATGAGACTAAGCTCATGGAAGAAAATATATTGACTTACAATATCATGAAATCATATAACACCAAATTATTTTAGTCTAAAACCTTATACAATGGTAAGCCAACTCAAACGATAATGACAAAACTATTAAAGTTGAATAACCTGCTCCTCTAACAACTATTACAACTACTTACACACAAGTTACAATCATTTTGCACAAATCTCGTCACATTATCTTATGAAAACTACTTGAGTGTTATCTAATATAATTATTGTCACCTAATATTATTGATATATCCAAACAACAAGGATATAATTTTGATGACCTTTATGCTTGCATCTATAATCAATGTTGCATAGATTTGAATAGTCATAGTTTTTCATAAGAAACAAAATATAAGATGTTATTAATAATAACACAATTTCTATATAAGATCATGAGGCACCTGCAAACATGACAAATTATTAACCTAATTCATACATGTACTTGTTCATTTATCCATTACCGAATCAAGATGAAATAAATAAGGTAGATGAAGTTCACAAGGATTATCATGTAGTGTCTTCTCCATTGACCTACATGATTGATAACCATCCAATCAATAATAGCATTGGTGTTTTAAATAATACATAACCAATTATACCACCTATTATAATATCTAATTTGGAGATATATCCCAATGAGGATCATGGCAAGTTACTTTATTAAAAATATTCAAAACTCATGCAATCAAATGATTCTAAATATTAACACTATTTTTTTATATTTACCACTACATACTTCTCATTATTAGGGGCCCATTTTACTCTATTGCCCCTATTTATACTTATATAATAACGTGAATACAATAAAAAAATACTATCCACTATATGATAACATGTTTTCTATACCACCTTATAAGAGTGACACCCATTGGATGAGGATGAAATATCTATCCCTCCTTGTCAATGCATACATCCATTCATCACCAATGTAAATTATTATGTTAGAAAATAGACACATCCATTCTTTTTTCATGATGGTACATCCTGCATATCTTAACTATACTATATGAGACCTCATAAAAATTATTGAGATAGTTCAGGGTTTTGATGTCAAATGGAAAGAGACACTTGGAGACATAGTTTAATTGGTATATATTGGAACGAAGAAAACACACACCTAGTTTGTGATAGTTTTTCCCAACAAAATATTCAATATGTTACTCATATGTTATTGGATATACGTTATTCCATTGATAACACATCAATTCTTGATGTTTATACACATGATTATTGTTGGAAGCACAACCACTAAGGGGGGGGGGGGGTGAATCAATGGATAATAAAAACTTCCAACTACTCAAACTTTAACCATTCATTAACACTTCATCAATCTTAACCATCAACCATGCATTCAAGAACTATAATTAAACATGAGAAAATGAGAACACATCAACACATGGAAAAAATATGTAAGTGATAAAACCTAAAGGGGAAGATAACCCAATGAAACATAAATTTATTAGAGCAATGTTGTCTTGTGTTTTTGCAAGGGAAAAATTCAACTTGAAAACAAGACAAATAGACCCTATTGTCAATTTTTTTGATTGTGAGTCCTCCTGAGCCCTCCTCCATATCAACCTATTACCTGTGTTAGTCTTGTCTCACTATTCCAAGTGGTCCTATGAGTTTTGTCAACCTTTTCCATAGGTGATTTATGGAAAAACAGTTCATTCAAGTGCTCTGGAGATGATAAATTTCAAGACAAGTTTTTTAAGAGACTTAGGAATGGCTATTTCTAACCTTTCTAAGACATGGTTCACACCCCTCGGAGCAGATTTGCAAGACCAAATTAATTAGGGAACAATATTAAAGAGATGATAAAATTTTGAAACTGATTTAGGGAGATTTTGGAAAGTTTCAGAGGTTAAACGACAAGTTTAGCGAAAGCGGGTCTTGGAGGGTGAAGCAACTTGTAGTACAGAACAACCCCTGAGCTTCAAGAAGTGATTCTGGGAGCTCTATAAGGAGTTTGAGGTGAAAAAATCAATAGAAAGTTATTTAAATGCTCTAAGTTGTGGCAGTCTCAAGTTTTTAACAAGACATCAACAATTTTTTCCATAGTCTACTTTCTGCATGCAAAACCGGAGATCCCGAGAAAAAATCCTATTTTTAGGGAGTTTCAGGAAGAATACGGGAATGATACCCATTCCATTATTCTAAAAATGATATTTCTAGTAAAAATAATATAAGGAAGTGCATGAAAATACCTTTGGATGTTGAAGATATGTCTCCGACAAGTTACTCTCCAAGGTACGCTCTAGGACTTAGTCAATTTTCTAGGTGGACACATATCACTCCCAGGCTCAAATAAAAATTTATTGTCCTAATTTTCCCAACCCCTTAGGACACTTGGAAAAAAAAAATTCTCCCATCCCCAAGGTATCCTCATGGACCCTCATGTGACCCCAATGGAGCTCAAACAAGCTAGTTAAGCCCCCTTACACCAATCTTAAGCACTATCCATCATCGAATAACCATCCACCACATATCCTCACCAGGTGAGGGTGAATTTTTGTACACCATATTTCCCAAAAAACTTCAGAATTTTTTCCCCCCAAGCTTAGCCCTCATTCTAGTCATCCATGTGACCCAGTTCTAGCCCCTAGGTGCTTTCCGTACACTTTCTTTGTCTCCTCCGCCTGCCAATCGTACACTGCCATTTGTCATGATCAAGGTGAGGAAAATTTTTATGAACCATATTTCCCATCCCCTTGGGAGGGCTGGGACACAAAAATGCACCCAAGCTCATGAATATTAAAAATTCTAGATGTCATGAAAATTCTATCTGCCACACTTCTTTTCCTTCGTGCGTGCAAGAAAAACAACTGACAAAAGAAAAGTGTGAACTCATTGCCCCTCTCCATTCCTCCATTTTTCTGCCATTCCCTCATGTTAAGGCCACTGTATATCCTCCATTAAACTTGAAAATTTCTTAGACACCATGGCAAACCTCTCTCAGAACATTCGTGGTTCCCATAGCGAAGATTGTCCACTACAGGAGAGCAAAGGAATTGATTGTACCAAGGTTCAGGATGATTTTGTATTCTCCAAAAAAACATTGCAATATATGAAGCTTAGATAATACATTAATGGATTCCATTATGCAACATCAAAAAATGCAGCAAGATACATCTCCACTTCTCAAGGTTCCAGTGGGCGGAATCACACAAAATTGGAGGAAATAATCCTTGAAAAATCTAGTTTCGCATGAACTAGTTTTCATGCCATGAATTCCCTATTTTTTAGGGATATGGAGGAATTAGTTTTCATCATAATTATACCCTATAACATGAGGAAAATTCATAACTATAATTTTATTTTTCAAATTCACGAAGGTCCGGATGAGAAAAACCCTTGAAAATTGGAGGAAATGATCCCTGAAAAATCTAGTTTCGCATGAACTAGTTTTCGTGCCATGAAGTCCCTATTTTTTAGGAATATGGAGGAATGATTTTTCATCAGAATTATACCTTATCACATGAGTAAAATTCATACCTGAAAGCTCCATCTTTGAGTTCGTGAAGATCCGGATGAGAAAAACCCTTGAAATTTGGAGCCGAGCACCCCGATGAGAAGTAGAATTTTTCTAGACATTTTTCATTAAAATCCAACACCCCATAGTGAACTTACTAAAAATAGAATATTTTATACCCCTCGACATGATAAAAATATTAAGTCCCTTGAATTTCAATTTTGGGTCACCTAGAACAGTCAGAAATGGTGCAAAATGGAAGGTAGGGGAAAAATGGCAATTTTTCCCAAAATAGCATGTCCAGGTTAAGTAACTTGCTAAAAATAAAAAGTTGATAAAATAGAAATGCATCAGAAATGAAAGAGGATGGAGTGTGTGAGAAGGTTCAGCATGTGAAATTGGAGAAAAACAGGTGATATGTCCCAAAATAGCAGGTCACGATCCTACGTACTAAAAATTGAAAGTCTTTATTTTGGGAGCAAAAAGTTACAAATGACTCTATTTTCACTCATATTTCCACTTTTTGGACTCTCCACAGTGTAATGGGATGATATCATAGCCATAATAGAGGAATGAAACCTTCATGTGGATCTTGGAAACAACATCTTGAATTCAACAATGTCTAGAAGCAAGACTAAGCATCATCAAGCGTTGTGCAACAAGTGGATCCATTATCATCTCTCAGCGAGCAGGGTGATTTGAAATAATTTAGTCAAGGTAAGCTCAATTAGCTAAGGAATCTCATCAATCAAGTATCAAGGAGGATCATCATTAACATTTCTTGTTTTCATCTCGAGCTTACATTGGGAGGTTTTGAAACAATTTTTCTAAACACTCATTTCGTGGTCCAAGTTGTCCATACATCATGTAGAGGGTGTGATAATCATAAAAAAAATCTTCATAAAAAATGGAGAGATACCCATTCATGATATGGATGATTCTTATCCTCTCTCTTCATTCTTCCTCCTCTTCTATACCCCCTTTTTTTAATTCTTCGTTGTGAGCAATCATGACATTCATCCTATTCACTTAATGTGACTATAGGCTAAAATGTAATACGTTTCCCTTAATTAATAAAAGGGAACTTAATGTTATTTCCTAGGAATGTAAAGAGTCATATGTTGTGAGGAAAAATTAAAGGTCATGTGGGTGGTAGGTGAAGAGTCTCCTCAAGGTCTATATAATGTAAAGGAAGCCTCATTCTTAAGGTTGTCAATTTTGTATGCTCATGAGAGATTACTACTTTTGAAGAAGCAAAAGAGATAACATTTTTCTTCTATTACCCCTTTCTATGTTCTTCCATTTCTTATTATGTACAAATTTGCTAAAACATCAATGAAAAAGAAAGGATTTTCTTGCCTTTTTATGAGAAGGAATTATAGAGACTTTGTGTTCTTAATTCTACCTCATCTTGTTGCCAATAACAATTTTTTTTTCTTTCTATATGTGTGTGTTGAAGTATTCTGATTAATGGTTATAGGAGTATGATTTTCTACCTACAATATTAATCCCCCTCTCTTTTTTTCCCACTCCATTTCCTACTCTCTCAACAAATTACTCCATTGCAAACAATTTCAAGTTTTTTCTGCAGGTTCAGTGGAGTCCTCATGTTGGATCCCCGGCCTCTAAGGCCACCAAAAATTTTCATTTCACACACACATAATAAATGGATATGCACCATTCAAGAAGACAGATCTAGAGTCTCAGAGCATTAGAAGATAGCCACCAATTTTTCCACCTAAATTTTTTTATTTCCATCAAGTAATGAATCAAATTTAGTTGAGCATCAAATCAAAAGGGAGCATTAACTTAAAAAGGAACACCAACCCCTAGGTTTAGTAAGGCATCAACCCCACAAGGAGCACTAACCCCTAGATTTAGTAGAGCACCAACCCTACAAGGAGGCACCAACCCCCTAGATTACTCAACACCAACCAAAGCCACCTGATGTGTTTTTCACCTTTGAAATGTCGCAACAATAAATGATGATGACACAATGAAGCTTTGTTTCCTTCCTCCTTCAAATCTACTCTCTAGGTCAATTCTCTCATGGGATTCTTCACCAAGTAGATTAGGCATAATTAAATGTATATTCATCACATGAACACATTATATATCATCTAAATACACTCTTTTATCTCTCTTTAAGGTCATATAAACCTCTTTCACCTTCAGAAACACCCCTCTAGCTCACATTTTCCTTACTTGCACAACTAGCTCAAATGAGTCTTTATCTTGCTTTTATACATGAATTATGATCCTAAAACATGTAGGTAAGACATAATAGGAAAAATTCACTTTAGGAAACATAATAACAACCTAGAAACATCACAAAATGGACCATATAGGTCGGAAATATCATCTTCATACCCAAATCTCTCCTTTAGGACTCAAGAAGCCCTAATACACTAAAAAAGCCTACTCACCAAAAATGAATGTTCTTGATAAAACAATGCCTTTAAAAAACATATAAACCATTTAAAAATGTTTTCGAAGTCCACTAAAAACATCCACCAATATATTAAAAACTCATTACCATCACAATATGCCAAAACACCACCTTTTGAAACAATCAACCTTATTAGTTCTAAGACATACAAAACTAGTCTTAGGAGATTGAGGCCAAATCCTCATCAAATATCCTCAATTATTCATGTGTAATATACCAATATAAATATCATAACCTCAAGGTAATCATCAAATGAAAACCATGCCACAAGTCAGACTGAGACACCTCCAAAATGCCTCTATAACTAGGTCACATGAAACTGCCCAAAACTACCCCAAAACTAGTCATACAAGAATGAATTTAACATAACTCTTAAGGGAAAAATATTGATCTGAAACAAATCCTAACATGTATAAAATCTTCCACACTTCATACAAAATGAAATTAGTCAACATGTCCAATGTAAAACTTGAGAGAAAACTAAACTTCTTTAGAAACTTGTATTTTTTATGGAATCCACATACAACCATGACACCTAAATTACATCTAGATAAACATGATAGAGTCATATATAACCTAAAATAATAAAAATTAAATAAAAAACTCATTCTTGGTATGTACCATCAATTGCTTCTCCATAGCTTCATACCTAGGATTCTAGGGGGTTTAAAACTAGTTTAGCTTCTTAACGATTGTTCATAAAAGTTTGGGCCTCATTCTTCAAACTAATGCCAATAAATTTAAGCTAGAACCATTCCACACATGTCTTTAATATATAATACTCCCATGCAAATTTTTCACATGCCAGTAAGCATCAGAAAGTCCAAATCGACCTTGAAATCTCACTTCTAGAAACTCAGTAGGAGTAAAAATGACATAACTTGTAAAATATTCAACATTAGGACCTGAAATTTGGACCAAACTACTAAGTTAACATGTTGACACATATCCCATGCTCATAATTTCTTAAATACACCTAGAAATGATGACTTGGCTTCATTAGAACATACTTTCTTAAGAGTTAGGTCTAGGAACAGACCTACAAATCATGTCTAACACCTAAACCAACACTATAAGACACTTGTGAGTGTTTCAACACATCATAATAATTATCTATATGATATAAAAATTCATTAAAAGCTGCTACATGCCTCACTTCATCATGACATACCTCATTTTGATGACTAGGCCTTAAGAAAAAGCACCTTGAACATGCTTGCTTCACCAAAACTAACCTCCTCGTCACTTTTTGACCCATGCTAACTAGTAATAACATTTTCCACACTTTGTAACACCTTAACAACATCATCAATACCTCTGTAAGTCACTACAACACTCCTACAAGCCATTACAATTCTCAAGACACCGTGAAACATGACCAAGACCAAGAAATTAAACTGACACTACCAATCAACCTTCATATTTCTTACCTTATTTGACATCAATGGCACTTCATATATCAATGAAAACATCACTCTTTGACATCAATGAAAACACAATACCAAAAATTGTAGCGACTATACCTACCATACCATATGAACACCGTATACAATCTTCTCTCAATTTTATGTATGTTGTTGTTATTCCGCTTGATGGATATTTTTGATAGTTAACTATGATTTCCTATCCTTTTCTAGCCTACTATATTACTTTTACAACATTACCTATTTTATGACCTTACCAAAAACTCTATAAATTTGTGAGTATGATTGTAATAACTTTTGACTTTATTGAAAAATATATATCTATATTCATCTAATCCATTTTTTCTCGATGTCCTAGTCATGAAACTAAATGATAGTGTTTTAAATCCATAAAAATGTAGGGAAAACATAGATTGTGGTCATTTTTATTCATATTACTTCATTTATACTATATATAATGTTTAATTTTCCCTTTACTTAGATTAAATTTGATATTAAAAACCCATCATTTTAGCATATGCTATGTTTTTCGTTATTCACCGCCTATATTTCATTTGATATTTATTACAACTTAGTTACACATCTTTAAATTTCTTTGATTTTTGTTCTTAGATTGTATTAGGTGTCTTCCAACATGTTTTGCACTCTTTCAAATTCCTTTGATTGATTTATTAGGTTTTATTTGGTATCCTACAATTATTAAGTGTATCCTCTTGACTTTATGGAGTAATACCTAGATTATATGAGATATCAACCTATCTACCTTATTAGCTCATGAGATATCCTCTTGAGTTTCAAATAGTTTGACGAATCATTTAATAATGGTGTCATCTTGTAGGAATTTTTGACTGATAGTATCTGCTGTCGACCAACAACATATGTAATTTTTAAAAATTAGTTTTTTGATAATAACAATTAACATGACTATCTCGACGAGAAATATGTCCTTGCAAAATATGGTGCAAAAAAATTGAAAAAAATGATTTTATGTTTAAAAACGAAGCTTTCGTCAGTTTTGTATGGGATTTTTTTTTGAAATTTTTCAGTGTTAGCAGTTAAAATGATCATCTCAATGAGAAATATGTCCTCAAAAAATATGGCATAAGTAAAAATAATTCCCATACTTTTTTTTGACTTCACTCAAAAAATGCTACCATCTGGTAGCATAAAATATGCTACTGGATGGTAACATATTATATGTTACCATCTGGTAGCATAAAATATGCTACTGGATGGTAACATATTATATGTTACCATCTGGTAGCATATTGTATGTTACTAGTCAGTAGTGTAAAATATGCTACCAACTGGTAGCATAACTATATGCTACCAGTCGGTAGCATTATTTATGCTACTGGATGGTAGTATTAAAAAATACTACCGACCGGTAGCATATTGTATGCTATCGACCTATTTCTATGCTACCGTCTGGTAGTATAAATGTATGATGCATGTCAATAGCATACACTATATATCTATGCTTCTGGATGGTAGCATACTTTATGCTACGGGTTGATAGCATACATTTATGTTACTGCTATTAGTTGTTTCTGACATTTTACTTTATATAAAATTTCAACAAAATAATATATTAACTGTTAAAATATCTTTAATGTTGGAGGGTTACGATATGCAGTTGATCTCAATCGTCAATTCCCATATGACCATGAGTACGGGTAAAGGAATTGCAAAGAAAATTTGATGTGTACTTGATTTTTGAAATTATAAATTTGAAGGTGAATTTTACAAATTTCAATTTCACGTTAATGGTGAATTAAAATAAAAAATTCAGCTATTGGTGTAAATATTGGGCAAACTGACCTCTAAAATTAACTTGTACCTAGAAAATTTAGGTGAAAAATAACAAGCTGCCGACCCCTAAAAATTTTCCAAAACAAAATTTCAAAATCTGGAATATTTGTGAATTAACGAATATTCGTCACTAAAATTTTTATTGACTCCCATAAGACATATAAACATTAGAAAAAAATGATTTCAGATACATCCGTACACATTTTTTCAAAAAATGGGTACATCATACACTGATGTGTACAATCAATTAATCTTCACACAAATAATCAAGCGCATAAGAAGAAGAGGCAATATGATCCAATTAGATGTTGTATGAGTAGCCACCTAAGTAGAATGAGCCAAAAATTCTTCTATGGATATATCAACTGAACCCTAGCTCTTTTCCCAGGAAACCATAACATCTACTCTACATAAAGTACACACAACAATATGGGAATAATCAAATCACTTGGTCTTCTTTATAGTTAGTTCTTATTTATAATTAAATAACATATGTAAAATGGTCCACATTCTTCCCACTCCACATATATATGTTCCTCTTTTCAATTATTTAGATCTCAATTTACCTCTACTACTAATTAGAAAGATTCCTCATACTTTCATTCTTAGGGAGCCACTTGAACTCATATCGATGCAATGCATATCCTCTTGATAACTTCATCCACAATCTTATTTTCACATAATTTTATCAAGGTTACCTAAGCAACTGAATGCTCCTTTGTAAAACATAAAACATATCATGCATTCGCACAATATACATCATCCTAACTTATAACATATATTTCTATTACATGAAAGGAAATAAATAAAATAAAATCTCATACCATGATGATTAAGCTGGTCTTGTACAACCACCCCATTAGGAAATCTTCATAACATTATGTCATCATTTTCATTTTACATCCTCGTAGTAACTAATTGTTGTTGTTTGTCTCTATGAACTAACATTATTAATTCCTTCCTCCATATTCTAGAATCCCTTGTTTGATTATTGGAAACAATTCTGTCAATCTCTATACCTTGAAGAGAAAAATACCATCCTCATTCACTAAAATTTCAGCTCCCCATCTCATCCACAAGTTTGTTGTACATCCTCTATCTGACCTAGGGAACCCCTATTGAGGTTCTCTCTAACCTTTATTATATGCATTTCCCATTCCCATCACTTTTATCTCCTCCATTATCATTTCTTAATGGATATTCAATGCTAGGATGGAATCAGTAGTGGGACAATGGCCTATGATCACTCACCTATGTTTCCTTGTGGCTCTTTAGCATGTTGTGGCTTGGATGGTTAAAATGGAAATGAGACAATAGGATATGGTTTCCCAAACTATCATATAACTCTATCCACGTGATTTTTATATACCCACCAATGGTAGTGACCTTGATTTCCACATTCTCTTGTGTCACATCTCTTTTGGGCCTTGATGATCATGTATTCAATAATCCAACATATGGCATCCATATCACCTCTACTCGATGAAATGTGTGTTAGAATGGATACTTAAAATTATCCCTCACTTCCTCTCCTCTCTTCCACTATAAGATCTAGGGTCATCTCTTATTATATGTAGTGGCCTCCTTATATGTTTATACATAATAAAATTCTCATATATCAAAGATAATACTAGATTAATAAGACTATTAATTAACCTATGTCACTCATAACCTCTATAAATCATTGGCTAGTTATACCCATATTTTTATAACCCATTTTAAAAATATATGTTTGTGTATAACCTACTTATTATATACCAATACAAAAAAGAGGAACTCCACCATATTATTTGTGAAACAAAATCTATTCAACAACCACCCCAATACATACTTTTTGGATATCTAGAATCCTTGAAGCATAAAAAATGCTAAGATAGATAATAACTTATCTTTGATGGTACTCATTGGAGATTTTTGAGCATCATCTTATTTCCTCGTATCCTCTTAAATTACAAGAAAATCACAAAACATGTGTGTTCCCTTTATCGAATGTCTCAATATAGCATGGAGATCCACCAAAATGAAATTCATCTCAATAACATCTATTCAAAGAGGCCTTATAAAGTATTCAACACAAAAATTGCATTCACCAATAATAATTTAAATAGAATTAAGATCAAAACAGATATGCACCATATGTATAATAACTCCAAAACTAAAAAACTACAATTTAGCCTTATCCATAGCTAGTAATTTCTTCAACAAGGCTAACACATCAACAAACCTCCAATGCAAGTTCCATTGTGGAATTTACAATATATCAAATAAAAGTACTTTTTATTCTCAATCAAAGAAAAACATCATTATAAAATGATTTAAAACTAAAAAATCAATAAACTTTATGAAATTGTATGATATCAACTATATTATCCTAATGGAATTTACTCTTTATAAAACTTTGGTCCCTACCATATGGCATCGAACATACACAAAATATGAAATTGTCTATAGTGGAATAATTTATGGCATCAAGCATCTCTCCAGATAGTACATGAAATTCCAAAAAAAATAAAACACCATTTACTACCTTGTGACATCATTTTCCTACCATGTTTGATGCCATTTTCCAGGAAACCTTGTTCCTTTATCCCATTTTATTCACTAATCAACCTTAATGAAACATAAATATAAAATGCATCCAAACCCAACAACTTGTAGACTTAATCTAATTTTAAATATTTTTAGGGAAAACTATTGCCGAAGCCCAACAACAAATCCTATTTGAGGACTCACCATAACATGTACTCCTAGGTTGTTCCCTTGTTCACTCACACTATTGCATAATTTTATATCCATTATCTCTTTTTCTATCAAAACTAGACAAATAAAGCATCATGAATTCTAAAATAAATTAGCACAAAGTGACAAATGATTATATTGAATTTCCGTGTTTAGATTTAAATTTAACAAAATAGATAACATTTCTTAATGATGAACAAATACTTATACTTAGTGGGGAGTGAATAAGTATAATACAATATTTTACTTATTTAAAAAAAACTTAACATCCATAATAACAACAATCATACAAGATACAACAATTATAAAACAGAACATTTATGTTGAAACCCTTTCGAGAGAATTCCACATAGAAAATACTGCTTGGATCTACTGTCTAAAGTGACTCACAAAACGTTTTCTTACAAAAATTTTAGGCAACAACCTACTAATGACATCAATCCCCACAACTAGCTCTTTGTAGTCACCAACCTACTGGAGACATCAATCCCCTTAGCTAAGGACCAACTTAGTAAGAGACACCAATCTCTTTTTTCAAGAGTCACCAACCTTTGAACAATCTTCTTCAATAAATGAAAATAACATAAATATGCTCTATATTCCACCTTCAGAAATCTACCTTCTAAATGATCTTCAATTTGCAAGATCCCCCTTTTAATTTATTACACACTTTATTTAAAAATTCAATTTTAAAATGATCAATACAATCAAGAAACCAACTTGAATGATTCTCACATCATTCCACCTTTTCAATGCTCTTTGATCCAAAATTGAAAGTAATTGTAAACACACACCTTTAAAATTACTTTAACACACGATTTTTTAGATTTCAAGTCAACATTATGATTTTCCTGTGATGGATTAATAATTAAAAACTATGAGATGACTATGGAAAATAGAAAAACCAAATAATGCAGAGAAAAATTGACACCAACAATTGATAACGGAGTTCAGAACAAAACCTACATCTCCTAGTCCATAATAATGAGACTGGTTTGTGAAAAATATACCTCAAACACTTAAAATTTTGTGTACAAATAAAAATAATAGTCTTCCTCAACTTCTAAAATGTTGTTCTTGCAAAAATAACCTCGGTCTCTGTTGAAAATTTTCAACAAAAATTTCTCAAACTCACACAAAGCCTTATAAGCTTACACAATTTCTCAATTTAACTTATTCAAATATCATCTCTCCCTTATATATACTTGTTCACTGTTTACAGTAAAATGAGGACCTTTATTTTTAATAAATGGGAGCTTAGGCGGTTGACCCCCTCTAACCTCCACTAACCACATTTTTACTTACTCAGGACAAAGATCCCACAATTGTCGGACAAAGGATGACAGTGTGATTTATTAATAGGGTGACGGTTTTAGTGAAGTGTATTTAAGACATTTTTGTTTGATGAAACACCAAAAAGGCCAATAGATGGTTGGATAAGTATGGCTTGGCATGGTGAGATAGGGGTGTCATTGGCAGTTGGTGAGGCAAGTTTGTCGGTAGGGAGTTGATCTTTTGAGTGGTGTGGGATGAGGTGGCTTGAGAGTTGAGATAAGTCAAGGTAGGTCAATCGAGGTCATTGGGATGACTTGGAGGGTTAAGCTGGTTGTGCATGGTAACTCAATCAATGATAACAATGCTTGGTAAATATACATAGAATAGTTTATAATTACCATGATCAAAAATCCCACATGCATAGTATGAATGATCATAGAGGAATTTAAATATAGAAGATTGATAATGATAACATGAAGTTACATAAGAAAAGGTACCCCTCCTCAAAAAGAGTGTGTCGACCCTGGATGAGGGTCCCCATCTAGCAAATAGTAAGGTCCACTCATCCAATAATGAGTGTCAAAGTTCAGAGGTGTAAAACACCCTTTTTTTCCAAAACCACATTGTCACTTATCATATTTTGATTGGTCCACATGATGAATGTGCACATACCCATGTCATATCGAACTTATGTAAACCATATTTTTTCCATATTGACCAAAATTTCAGCGGTGTAACAACTTCTGCATACAACCTCCATTTTTCAGCATTCAACATACCTAAAAAAATCTCTCGACCAGTGTTTCTTAGTAAGGATCCTTTGGATAACACCTCCATGCTGAGGAACTTTTGGACCTCCAAAAGTAATTTTAATTGGTGTTGAGGTGAGGGTATGTTTCCCTCACCTTTTCGGTTTCCATCAATTTTTCCTTATTCGGATGCATGCCCTTCAAACCTACATGAATATATCTAACATCACCCCTTCACGAAGTTCTCACATTCATATCTAGAATGATATCTTCCTACAAATCATCTAAATAATCAGGAGAAAAATCATCAATACAAGGTACAAAAATTCTATCATCATGATCCATAATCATAAGAGGCTCATACAATTTCATATTTTCCACATTTATAACTAAATAAATAAACATGTAAGGAGGAAAATCTAACCAGAAAGCATTATTACCAAATTTTTCCATGATTCAGAATATGGACCATACCAAATTGCTTTTAATTTTTTACTTTTACCTATCAATATTTTCTTACTGATGTGAAGCCAAACTGAATCACACATTTGTAATTTGTGATCAATTCAATGTTTATCATGCCAAGCCTTGTTTTTGGCTTGACTTCTCTCCAATTATTCTGAGACAAAATGATGGATCAACTGTATCTTCTGTACAAAATTCTTACATTTTTCAGTATCACTTTGTATATTCACAACATATTCTTGTCCAAAAGATAAACCCAAAAGAGATTTAGGTAGATAACCAAAAAGAGTCTCAAAAGAAGACTTTATAGTAGAAGAATGAAGTGCACAGTTATAAGCATGTTGCACATAATACAAATGTTCATCCCACAACTTAGGATGTTTACCATAATCACCTATGAGAAGATGTACCACAATGCGGTTTATGACCTCTGTTTGACCATCGTTCTATGGATGAGAAACAATACTTTTCTTCAGCTTGGTGTCCATCAAGTCTCACAAACTTGACAAAAATTACCCAAGGAACCTGGAATCCCAATCAAAAATAACATAAGGAAAACCAAAATTAACCCATATATGCTGGAAGAATAAGTGTGCAATCCCTTCACTAGTAATTTTTTTTAGTACAAGGAATCAACACACACATTTTTTCTAAATCTATCCACAACCACATATAAATAGTCATTGTTTCTTCATGACATGGGAAAGCCTCGTAAAAAATCCATGGAAATACTTTCCTAAAGATGAGTAGGGATGGGAAGAGGAGTGTACAATCCTAACTTCCTATTGTTAGGATTTCTCGTGGTACAAATAACACATCCATTTATATATCTAACAACATGTTCCTGCATATGAGGCCAATAACAATACATTTGTAAATGTGTAATTATTTTACCTACACCAAAATGGCCAAATATAAGAGAAGTGTAAACTTCCCTAATCATATGCACTCTTTCATCATATGGAATACAAAGTTTATCGGAATGATATAAGAGTCTATTATGCACATGATAGTCCAATTCTCCCACTTGTTTACCACTCATAAAATCTTCATACACCTTCATTAAAATCAACATCATTAGCATATTGTTATTTGTAATTTGCAGTCTTTGTTTTCACCTCAAGCACTATGTGCGCTGACACCTCATTCAGATAGATTTCAATGTTCACCTAAAGCACGTGTAACTACTAGGTCCCTCTATGTTTTCTTGTCAAGATGTTAAGATGGATAATTGTCATTATATTCAACCAAGTATTCATCCATACATAATCAATTCATTCACATTACTTTGGAAACACATGTAATAAGGAAACATAAAAGTTTAAAAAAGAACTAAGATCAACTGAACTATTAGATCACCACATTCAGACATCTCAAAAATCAAGATCCATCCACAATTGTCTATCATAAATAGAATTCATTACATCACAAAGAAATTTGAATACATGATCAGTGTTACATCAATTCACATATCCATGCACAAAATCTTACATCATAGTATCAACTGTATCCTTCATCCACACACACGGTCCCTTTTACGGTACATCCATTACATATAAATAAGGGTGGGGACTTTCCCTTTAGCTCCCATGTACTCTCCTAAAGATAAGTGTGCTCTCAAAATAGACAACATGCATTACATCCCAAAATTAGCCATAAAGCATGCATGATTTTACAACAATTCTAGTAATAGATTAGCCTAAATATAACTCCTTCTTTTAATCCTATTATTGGAGTGACCTGTGCATGATCTTCTTTAAATTATTTCATGTGATTTTTCCAGATTTAGATTCCTTTGCATGCATCCCAAGCCATCATGATGCTTTCTTATTATATCTCTTACTTGAATGCCACTCCTCTATTTTTCTATTTTTAGCCTCGGACTAGAGAAGTTGGCTAAGTCCCAATTTCTTCTTCTCGGGTGCAAACCTTAGTGCATTGTTCATTTTTCTCATGCATGCCATTTTTGTCTTCCTTACGCGCACCTCTGACCTTTGTGCACGACTCATACTTAGTTGATTCCTCCATTTAACATTAACCCACACTAACATTATTTCTATCCTCAGAAATGGGTAACACAACTTATTCCTGAAAAGAATGAATCAAATAATATATAAAGAATAAAAAATGAGGATCAAAATACCACGGCCCCAAAACTAAGAAATGTGTTCTTTGTGCATGTCTCTCTAAACTTCAAACTATTGGAGGATCTCTAGAAATTCAACGTCTAACTCCCCTTCAAACTTCTTCCATTTAATGAGCTCTTCCATGGAATTCCTGGGTGCCGCCTCTATAATTCATGGGATTTGGTTAGGAATCAGTTCATCTAACCTTTATTTGAGCTCTTGGATGATCACAATTAACTCTGTAATTACTCCTTCAATCATATCCATGCGCTCCATCACTAGGGTTTGAAGTTATTTGATCCAGAGCTCTAGATTCTCCTTCTTGGTCTTTATGAGTCCCTTCTATGCCAAAAAATCTGCCATAACTTTGGTGCCCTCAACCTTGTTAGTTGGTGTCTTTTACTATATTTCTTTGAGTTCTGCTTCCTCACTAGTTACCCTTTCCTTGAGGATAGGGCCATATTTCTGACATCTATCAAAGGCTAAGTTAGCTTTATTACCAGCCTCCTTGAGTTGTGTGAATAAACCCTCAAGTTTAGTTATTATGGCTTCTAGAGCCACCTTGTTCCTTATTTTCTCCTTGACTAACTCCTCATCTAATGGCCCCATACCACTCTTGATATTTAGAAGAAACATCTCAACTAGGTCCTTAAGGTACTCCATTTCATCCAAGTAACCATTTCACGCTTGGATCACCAAAGTAGGAAATACACCTGTAATCTGCTTAACCAATGCTCCTGCCCTGTCATAGAAATTATTTATGTTCTTCGTATGCTTCTCTATTTCCTCTTTCAACACTTCAACCTCGCACTCTTTATTCTTTTTATCCTCTACCATGACCCTCATGGTATCTCCCTTATTAAGACTCCTATACATAACCTCAACAGCTATCTTATTTAAAGTGTTATAGGATTGTTCAACTCTCAACCTCGTGAGGTCTACCACTGTATACTCCTTACTTGGTTGTTTCTTCATTTATTGTGTAAAGTAGAACCTGTTGCCAATTTTGAACTCTGGCCCCTCTATGTGTGTATGCATGTTCCAAGATAACATCTTACTTGTGTGCAAGATCCCTCCTTCCTTTTCTATCAGGTCCCATCCATACTGTTATAGAAAAAAACAACACCCTCCGATTTTCTATCATGTGTGAATGAGGCAACGGTGTTTCTGAGTAACATGGAACTGTCTCCAGGTTGTGGGACCTTGCACGTGGAGATGGACCTTTGGAGAAGGTCGATTCCTCTACCTATCTCTACAGCTAACACTACTCCTAATGTGGAAATAAAATCCTATACTAAATATGTGAAGGGACCAAGGATAGAAGGATAACATAATGGGAAACTAAACTAAAGGGAGGTGAAAACACCAAAGGGCCAATCTCTCTCCACGAGAGTGAAAGAAAGGGAGAAGATGCACGGAAGAGGGTAGACGAGTTTTCCATAGATCAAAATGTAGACTTGGCTCTCCAATGTACGACAACACATAAACATGGGGAATACAAGTAGAAAGACACACAACATACTGCAAAACATAAATAGATAGGTGAGATGCAAGAAAATGAGATAAGGGCAAACAAAAGTGCCACAAAACACAATTTTATTGCTTAAAGGACACACATTCATTTACATTCATGGTAGGAGGTGGGAATACATTGCAGAGACCAAGTCCAAGGTTTGAAACTCATGGGAAGTCAGCCATCATTTTGGCATGGTTCTGTTACAACAAAAATATATCCATCTTGATGAGAAATTCTCTTACATTTATAGAAGAAGGAGAGAGGAGGAGGAGAAAGATGAGGGAACCCTGGATTCAAATCTTCAACCACTAATAATAAGTGATAAATGCTTGCAAAACCACCTGCAAGCCTGTCAGATGTGTCTATTATCACAAATTTACACCCCTATAAATTTGGGATAACATTAAATTCAACCCCATTATAAGAGAAAGTCATCCTGTCTTTTGGCTCAGTCAATATGGTGTTTTAATGAATGTTCAAATTGTTGGTCAGGCTCATTGTGAAATTTGGAAAGACGACCAAGTTGGTTGGTTGGGTTGGATGGTTAGAACATTGGTTGGCTAGGTTGAATAGTTAGAGAATTGCTCGGCTGGGTTGTATGGGTCACAAGTTTGTTGGTTGGGTAAGACGATAAATATGGATGGTGTCTAACCCCCCAGGTTGGTTGGCTGGGTCAGATGGCGGTTTGGTTTGACAGGTTGTAGGTGTGTCGGCTAGGTTAGATGGGTGATGGGTTGGATGAAGTCCAACCCCTAATATAAAAGGTAGTTGGTTGGATCATATAGATGTCATCCAACCATTTCAAGTTAGATGGCATGGTGAGTTCACATTTGGTTGGGTGGGTGGCGTATGAAGAGGTTGGTTGACAGGGTAAGACATTGTCCAACCCCTTCAGGGTTGGTGGCGAAGGGATTAGACGACCAACTCAGATGGATGACTTGTAGTTGTACGACATGGTTGGTCGATTCACCATGTTGGTCATTTTGTCTGTTCATTAGCTGTAAGGATGGTCAGTAATGAGAAGCATGTATGGCCATGAAGTTAAACATCATCCAATCCTAGTGAAGATTGGATGACCATCAGGTTAGATGACCTACTCACAATTGTACAGATCATGGTTAGAAGGCTGTATAACCTGAATATGGAGAAGAAATCATAGACTAGGCAATTTTCTCAAAGGAGGTTGTACGACTCAAAGAGGATGGATGACGTCCAACCCAACACAGCTGGATGACCTGTGGAATGGATGAGTTACAAGCCAGGCAAGGGTAGGTGAATGAATGACAACCTGACAACTAGAATTAATGAGGCATGGCACCCATAACCACCTGTGCAAGAAAAGTACCAAAATGAATGGTTTTGCATACCTCTTTAATGCATCTTGCTGGTTGTTGACCCAAATTGCCTATATATTGTAAAATTTGCCTCATTTTGAGGGGTGATGTTTTGAAAAGCAAAGGAACTCTGTCAAAATTGTTCTAAAGCTATTGTGAGCTAAAGGCCTAGAATTTGGGCTTATTGTAAAGGATTTTTCCTTATGCTTATGTTATAATCGATTGTGTATGTTTCTAAGCAATAAGATTCATGTTTTGTGGCTATTTTTTGCCATATCTTGTATGAAATCACATCTTTTACCTTCCATTATATTTGTAAGTATATTGTGTATGGATATATCTCTTTGTAGGGTCTATAGTTTGTTGTGATTTATGAATATAGGGAATTGAATATTGTCTTGAACTGTAGCACTTCTAATAGCCCTCTCCTTCTTTGTTTTCTCTCTATCTTTCACTCACTTGGATTGTCTCACCCTTTCTTGGTGCATCACCTTCACCTAGAGTATTTTTTTTTTTCATGCATCTTTCTATCCATGTCTCCTTGGAAAGCATTAGGATATGATTAGTTTAGTTTTCCATTCTTTGCACTTTGGAGAAGTTGGCACTAGGTTAGAAGAAGAATCCAAATTTCTCCAGAGGATCATCCTACTTGCAAGGTCCCACACTGCAGGATAATCCCATGTTATGCAGGTTACACTAATTGCCTCATACACAAAATCACAAGCAATAAGGGGTGCTATAATTTTGTAGTAACAATTCTGGCACGCTCGAGTGGGACAGAAGTCAATCTTTCCATATTTTTAAAGATTATATGTGCATCTTGGAAAATTTTCAGCTTTTCAAATCTTTGTAACAACGCATATGACAACTCCCAGGATCAAATTTCAGCTGGTTCCAACAATATTATCAGCCCAAGTATATGAGAAGGATTCAAACTTGGTCTAGAGTGAGAGAAGGTGTCTTTGAGTACTTACAATTATCACCAAGAAGAGGAAGGAGAGGAAGAATAATACAAAGATATCTATCTCCACTAAACATAACACTATCCACACCTCCACTTGGTTGACCCTTCCTTCAATCAACTAAGGTTATCAGACCAATCAGGATGGTGCATCAGCCACTACCACCATAAGGAGCATCGAATCCCTATGTCAACTTCATGAGAAGCAATCGACTTGCCCTTAATGCCCAAAACTCTATTCTGGTTGCAACATTAAATAATATTCCCTACTTCATGGGGGAGAACGACATGACTCCCGTTGACTATATTCAGGATATTGCGAATATTTGTACCATCCATGAGATCAATGAAGTGGATGTTGTAGTTAAATTGTTAGCTTCTTCTTTCAAAGGAAAGGCCTGACAGTGGTTCAGGAGCTTAGCACTGGGTCCATTAGAAATTGGGATCAAATATGCACATCCATTTGCAACTAGTTTGGAGAAAGAGGAGATAATCTATCCCTATTGGAGCAGTTGACAACAATCAAGAGGGCCCCCAATGAGCAGATGGACAATTTATAATTTTTTATTTCAGTGGACGTGGGATCAAATCTCTGATTCTCGTAAGGCCAGCTGATGAAGGTGCATTTCTCTATTTCCTTAAGGCTTTAAATTTTGATATATTTGTTATGATACAATCTATGGGAGGGATAACCTTACCAGATGCTTATGCCACAAATATTAGAGCTGAGAATTGTCTAATCCAAGCTCGTAAACTAGCACCTAGGCCACCTATACCCCTATAACCAGAGTTGGGAAACCCCTCTACTAGTTAAGTACCTGAAATAGCCCCTATCCCAGCCCTTAAAAATCTCAAAGAAACAGTGAGGCTTCCACTTCTTTAGGCAATTCACTTGAATTATAACAACTAAAGAAAGTGCTACAAGAAGTATTCAAGGGGAAACAAACATTTGGAAATGAAATAGTGTCACTCAAGAGGAAACATGCCCAAAATTTTAGACCCTTTCAGCCTCAATATCAAAACAGGCCCCCATATCAGCAAAATAGGGAGCTTAATCTAGATACCAGTTAAAATCAAGGGTGACCTCCTATTGCTAAACAATTCTCGCCCTACAATCCCAATACAACACCAACATCATAGGCTCTAGTTCTAATTCGGAACAACATGACCCAAGAATCTCAATAGCCTTATGATCAAACAACATACTTTCAAGAGCCCTCAAATCAAGCTCTAGTGGTGTAGACCATTTGGCGCGCCTCAAGAGGTGAGCCAAGATGAAAATCAGTAGCAAACAAGTCAACAAGATACTCCTCCATTTGAAACCACGCTGGTCAATTTTTAGACAGAGGACTTTTGCGAAGTTAATCAATCTCCTTTCTAGGGTGTATCTTACAATACACGGTCAAAGAAAAGGAATATAAATGAGGTTCAACCATCTAATCCAGCCATTTCCCACCCCACTCCCACATCACAAGGAGTTGGCAGACCAAATGCAACTCCTAGTGCACAAAACCATAGGCCTAATGCATCCATTGTAGCAGCTCCAAATGTGCAAAATCAACCTAGAGCACCTGTTGTAGCAGCTCATGGACCATTCCAAATGTAAGAAAAGGTCATGCCCGTAAAAGGAGAACCCACCTCCTTTCAACATCATTGACATGATTAAGAAGACCAATGTTAGTATTTCCATGTGGGAATCATTGGTAATTCTAGGAAAGTAAGATTTGTTGCAAGCAGCTATGGAAAATTGGTCCCCTTCTAATGAGCCATCCAAAAATAAAGAGATGGTTCTTACTAACACTGCACAACAAGGAGAAGGTAATTTAGGTAATAATGTGAAGCCTCCACCATTCTATGTCTCATTGATTGTTGGGGATAAGTTAGTGCACAATTGTAAGATCGACTAAGGGGCGAGAAACTCAGTAATGGTGAAGCAAATCACAGATAAATTGGGCTTAAAATATGAACCGATTTTGAGGGGAGTAGTACAATTGGATTGGACAACAATAGGAAAAATTGGAGTGATCAAGGAGTTGAGCCTTATACTCCATGCTTTCCTAAATGCCATAGTTTTACAGGATGTATCGGTGATTGATTTTCCATTGTTATTTTTCTTATGCCTTTCAAGGGATTTTTCAACCAAGATTAGTGGGTACCTATCAGTTGATTGGTCTTATATGTTATTTAGGACAAGGTATGGAGCTAAGGTTACTATCAAGTCAGATCCAATTGCACACTTTCACATTGAAACCCATGTGTCAAGTCTGATAAATGCAAATTGTGCAGCTATTTGATCATGAGAGGATTGTTTAGATGCATATGAACTAGACACCAAGGTTGGAACTTTTCCTTATCTAACACTTGATGAATGGGATCACAAGAGGCATGGCTATGATCCATATAGGGAGATGGAAGAAGTTGTGTTGGGATGTTTATTGTCTACATGAAGAAAACCAACCCATCCCCAACCTCACCAAGCTAGAGAGTAAGGATGTTAATGAAGTTGTGACAATTATTATTTGATGGTTCAAGGAGAAGGCATGGTGCTAGAGGAGGTGCGATTCTTTGTCACCATAAGGTATAAAATACTACTCAGCTTTCCATTTTCCAGTTTGCTTGTTCAAATAATATAGAAGTATGAAGCTTTGATCCATGGATTGCATTGGGAAAGGAAGAGGGGTATCAAAAACTTGCAAGTGTTTGGGGATAGTGAGTTAATTTCAACCAGGTTAGAGGAAAACATGATGTTAAGAATGATCTAATCAAAGCCTACAAGCATCAGGTATGGGATCAAATTGAAGACCTTGAGGCATTCAATATTCAGGCCATACCAAGGAAAAGGAATGAGGCTACATACATGCTTGTGGCAATTGGAGCAGCATTTGATGTGGTGGACAGTATCAAGAGAGATAAAATATACCACATATTCATGTAATTGTGAGGCCATTGTACCAAAAAATAACACAAGCTAGTAGGTATTTGATAATGATCAACATATCATTAATTTTTTACGAGAGGAGGCTGAGTTCTCAACATAAAAATAAGAGAAGCTAGAGAAGCAGTATGGGGATCAAGTGGTGAAGCTGTAGACAAAGAAATTTCCTAAGGGGTTGGTGACTCATAGAGTCAATTTTAAACCCAAATGACCAATTCCGAAAGGATAAGGCACAACATTCAAGTAAAAAAGAAGGATTCTGAGCCCATTTCGGTTGGAGAAGGTAAGACACTTCAAATAGGCAAGATGAGCAACGAACAGGAAAAGTATGACTTTGTGCATATTTTCTAGAATTCTCAGATGTTTTCACATGGAGCTATGAGGATTTGAAGGGTTTTAACCCAAAATTGGCACAACACACCATTGAGTTGAATCTAGAGGCTAAGCCCATGTCAAGAAAAAGTAAAGGTTGTCAACCCTCATATAGAGCCTCTCATGAAGAAGGAGCTGAATAAGCTCATTGAGGTGAGTATAATTTTCCCAATCAAACACTCAAGTTGGGTAGATAAATCTGGTGCCGATCAGGAAAAGGAATGGGGAAATTAGGTTGTGTGTGGATTTTTAGGATTTAAATAGGGCCTCCCTCAAGGATCACTATCCACTGCCCTCCATGGAGTATATTCTACAGGTAGTGGCTAGTTTCGGAAAGGTTCTCCCTCCTAGATGGATACTCATGCTATAATCAGATTATGATGAAAGAGGAGGATAATTTCAAAATAGCAAACTTCACCACAAAATGGGGCACCTATGCCTACAAGAAAATGCCATTCAGGCTATCAAACACTGGAGAAACATTTCAATGACCAATGGATATGGAATTAAAAGGACTGCTAAAAAAATAGTGCTTATCTATCTTGATGACATCACTATATTTTGTAAGAGTGCAGAAAGCCACCTCTTCCATCTTCGAGGCAAGGTATTCTAAAGGTGTAGGAGGTTTGGAGTGTCCTTGAATCCCAAAAAGTGCATATTCATGGCACATGAGGGTAAACTTTTAGGCTGCATCTTCAAAGGAAGGACTCAAAGGAGAGGGTAGAAGCCATCCATGCTATACCATTTCCAAGTCATAAGAAGGCTCTCCAACTTTTCTTGGGGAGGATCAATTTCTTCTACAGGTTTGTGCCAGATTTTTCCACTCTCGTCAAGCCATGATAACGATGATGCTAAAGAATAATTTGGTATTTAAATGGACAACAGAGGGAAAAGAGAGTTTGAAAGCTATCAAGGATGCTATATCTCAAGCTCCAAATCTCATCAATCCAGAATTTTCTAAAGACTTCATGCTTTATGATTTTGGTGGTTCATAAACCATCTCCGTAATTCTAGTGCAGTAGAACAAAGAAGGATTGGAGCAGCCTATTGCGTTCTTCATCCAAAGCTTGGAGGACTATGAGGTAAGATACTCCTTCATTGAAAAACATGTCCTTGCAGTTATTAGGAGTTTGAAAAAATTCAAGCATTTGGTCTCAAATAATAGGATTCAGCTTCTAGTGTCCCATGCGGGAGTTAAAGACTTCCTCTTGAACAAATATTTGAATGAGAAGTGGGCATAGTTGGATCACTCGTGTCATGGAGCATGACATAGAGATTAAAGTCACTAAATTGGTCCATGGAAAATGGCTATGTGAGAAGATATCTTCTAGTCAACATGTTGAGGGTAATCAGGAGAGGTTGTTTTGGTATTAGAGGATAATTAGGAATAGATAAATGATGGCATGCATACTCCTTGCTGGACTCGGGATATGATATATTTCCTACAAACATGTCTATTCCCTCCAGGGATGAGAAAAGAAAAGAGAAGGTATTTTAGACTTCAATCCATTCCACATGTTTTGATTGATGGTGTTTTTTTCAAGAAGGACGTGAATGGAGTCCTATTGAGGTGCATTGGGACAGACCAAGTTGAAAGGGTGCTACAAGAATTTCATGATGAAGAAGTTATAGGTCATTATGCCCCACGAGTGATGGCTCTCAAAATCATGAGGGCTGGTTATTATTACCCTACACTCTTTAGTGACTGTTATGCTTGGATCAGGAAGTGTAAAAAGTGTGCCCTCTTTATAGGAAAAAAAACTAGCAGCACTGCCACTCCATCCCATTTTAGTTGACCAACCTTTCATACAATGGGGATTGGACTTCATCGGGGTCATCAATCCAAATTATAGCCAAGGCAAAAGTGGATCGTAACTACAACAGATTATTTCATTAAGTGGACCGAGGCAGTGGTCCTCAAGGAAGCCAATGAGTCTAGCATATTAGAATTTTATGAAGCAATAGTGACAAGGTTTGGAGTACCGACCACTATTATATTAGACAATGCTTTGGAATTTTTTGGTACCAAAATCATAGAATGGGTTGTTAGGAATGGAGTTTATTTGAGCACCTCTTCAAACTATACCCATAGGGTAACAGGAAAGTAGAGTCCACGAACAAGAATTTGTTGAGAATCATTATGAGTAATTTGGATGAAAATCAAAGAACTTGGCATACCAAGTTAAATTCAGCCTTGTGGGCTGATAGAATCACACCAAAAGTGTCAATGAGAAACTCCCCTTACAAGATGGTCTATGGGAAAGAGGTAAGGCTTCCCATATCACTTGAGTTTCTGCCAACATTAGAGCTCATGAAGCAGCTAGAGTTATCATGAGTTTGAGCCCATGCAGGTCAGGTATGCAAAACTCATGGAGTTGGAAGAAATAAGGGAGCATGCAATGTAGTCCATGGAGAAGGACCGAGCCTTGATTAAGAGGAAGTTCGAAAAGAAAGCCAAAGTGAGGACCTTTCAGCAAGGGGACTTGGTCCTGAAATGGGATGCAGATTAGGCTAAGCTGGGAAGGCATTCCAAATTTGATGCCATATGGAGTGGCCCCTACATGGTCACAAAATGTAAAGAAAACAATACTTTCCAACTATCAAGGTTGGACGGAGAAGAACTACCGATTCAGTCAATGGAATCTATCTCAAGCATTGTTATTGAGTGGAATATCCCTTGTACATACTAGTTTAGATTTTAAATTCCTCCAAGTGCTTTTGGCACATTGCATGGTTTTATTTTAGTTTTTTCTTTTGTAATAAGTGCTGGTGCACACTCTACATGTTCCATTTGGGATATGTATGATCTCTCATGTTTGTACATAGTTGTGCCTTGTTGCTCTTACACTTTTCATTTTCAAGAAAGGTTTAATGGCATCTCTAGATCAGTACCCATCCATGTAGTACTTTAGAAGGATTTAGGGGAGGATTTTCAATGACAGACTAGTTCAGGTTGTATACTGAATCCATGCCCAATGGATTCTTAGAGGAAGCTGGTCTCTCCATCTAGTAGGTAGATGTCCCCTAGAGGTCACCAAACTATTATCCCAAATTTACACCATTACAAATTTGGGATACCTATTAAAATTTGAAGTACAAGATTCTGGGATGTGCATATACCATTAAATTCAACCCCATTAGAAGAGAAAGTCAGCCCATCTTTTGGCTCGGTCAATTTTGCTTTACTCATGGTCGTGCCGCGAATGTTTGAATTGTTGGTCGGGCTCATTGTGAAATTGGGAAAGACAACTGAGTTGTTCAGCTAGGTTGGACAGTTTGAGCATTGGTCAGATAGGGTTGGATGGGTCACAAGTTGGTTGGTTGGGTTGGATGACGAAGATGGATGATGTCTAACCCCCTCAGGTTGGTCAGCTAGGTCAGACGACAGTTTGGTTGGATGGGTCATAGGTGTGTCAGCCGGGTTAGATGGGTGACAGGTTGGATGACATAACCCCTAGTATGGAAGGTAGTTAGTCAACTCAGATAGATGAGATCCAATCATTTAGGTTAGACAAAGTGAGGTGTTCAAAGTTTCGTTGGTTTAAGGTTGAATGGCGTACAAAGAGGTTGGTCGGAAAGGTAAGACATCATCCAACCCCCTAGGTTGGTTGACATGGATAGATGCGTCATCCAACCCCTTCAGGTTGGCAGAGCATGGATTAGATGTCACCAACTCAGATGGATGACTTGTAGTGATAAGACATGGTTGGTCAAGTCATCAGGTTGGTCAACTCATCATTTCATCGGCTGCAAGGATGGTCGGTGACCAGAAGCATGTACAACCACGAAGTTAGACATCATCCAACCCCAATGAAGATTGGATGACCATCAGGTTAGAAATCCTACTCACAATTGTACGGATCATGGTTAAATGAGCATCTAACCTGAATATGGAGAAGAACTCAAAGGCAAGGTATTTTTCTCAAAGGAGGTTGTATGGCTCAAAGAGGATGGACAACGTCCAACCCAACACGGTTGGATGACCTACGGAATGGACGAGTTACAAGCCAGGCAAGGGTAGGTGAATGAATGACAACCCAACAACTAGAATTAATGAGGCATGGTACCCATGACCACTTGTGCAAGAAAAGTACCAAAATGAATGGTTTCCCATACCTCTTTAATGCATCCTGCCGGTTGGTGACCCAAATTGCCTATATATTGTAAAATTCACCTCATTTTGAGGGGAGATTTTATGAAAAGCAAAGGAACTCTTTCAAAATTGTTCTAGAGCTATTGTGAGCTAAAGGCCTCAAATTTTGGCTTATTGTAAAGGATTTTTCCTTGTGCTTATGTTATAATGGATTGTGCATGTTTCTGAGCAATAAAATTCATGTTTTGTGGCCATTTTCACCCTAACTTGTATGAAATTGCATCTTTTTCCTTCCATTATATTTGTAAGTATATTGTGCATATATCTATCTCTTTGCAGGGTTTGTAGTTTGTTTTTCTTTATGAATATAGGGAATTAAATATTGTCTTGGATTGTGGTGCTTCTACCAGCCCTCTCCTACTTTGTTTTCTCTCTATCTTTCACTCACTTGGATTGTCTCACCCTTTCTTGGTGCATCACCTTCACTTAGAGTAGTTTTATTTCATGCATATTTCTATCCCTGTCTCCTTGGAAAGAATTAGGATAGGATTAGTTTAGTTTTCCATTCTTTGCACTTTGGAGAAGTTGGCACTAGGTTCAGAAAAGAATGTCGGCTTTCTCTGGAGGATTATCCTACTTGTAAGGTCCCACACTACAGGATAATATAATGTTATGTAGGTTACAATGATTGCCTCATACAAAAAATCACAAGCAATCAGGGGTGGTGTAATTTTGTAGTAACAGTGCCTTCTCGTGTCTGTTTGGCATGTAGAATAAGGAAGAAGGAAAGATCTGATGAAAATGTGGCTGGTTGAATTGATTAGATGCATGTATTAATGACCAAAAAGACGTTTCCTTGTTTCCCGCCTACCAAATCCCACCTAAATAAAAATTTAAAAAGTCTAACGTGTAGCGCATGTAGGTAAATTTCAAATGAGCCTAGGTGCTTGGGAATTTGATCATTGGAGCAGAAGTTATGAATTTCTGAAGGTCTATAGTGTAAACTAGACACGCAAGACATGTGTCACGTGTGGATTGGCTAAAGAATTGGCTAATATGTTGATTAGTTTTGTCAGTTTTGCCACATGTCACGCACTAGTTTTTTAAATCTAGATTGGGCACCCAGTTGGTGTGTTTTGATTGGTTACGTGTAGCACACTCAATGTCTGATAGATGCCATGTGGCACAGTGATTGGCGCAGAGGAAAGTGCAAGGGCATGCACAAAAGCAAAGGGTACGGAAGTGCATAATACTGGCACACAAAGGCATGCACATGGAAGTAGGGTGCATAACTTTAGGAGTAGACAAGTATGCGAGGGGGTGCGAGCATTAGGAAGCATGATATCGAAAGAAAAAGGAAGGGGGCACTCGGGGCGCAAGCATGAAGATATGCAAGGGACTTAGCCAAATTAGAAGGCAAGTCAAGGGTGCATGTGTAAAGAGTGTGTGACATGTTTGGAATGAAACTGGGTGCATAGGAGGAAGGCACAAAGGGAGAATGAAAGGAGATAGAAGAATTCAGAGGGAAGAAGTAGGGAAGGCACGTGAGAGTACACGGAAGAAAAGGATTTGTCCCAAATAGCCATGGGAACTGCTAGACTGCGCACAAACTGAAATGTGAAACATTAGATTAAGAATTAAACATAAGTTGTCCAAATAAATTTGGGGAGTTATTTGGGATAACAGTTTGGAAACTTTTGGGGCCATCTGTCTACTAGATGAAGAGACCAATAGCCTTAGAAGCATCCATTGGGCATGGTGTCTAGCACTAACTTTCAAGATCTGATTTACAACTTGAAGGACACCCCTAAAATCACTTGAAGCACATCTGAACTCTGAACTGAACTGATGGTCTCACATGTAAGATGTTCTGACTTAGATTCATGAGAGTCGAAAACTTAGAACAGACTATTGGAATTGCCTCTTTCTGAAAACTAAACTGCCATCTAGGAAACAAAAAAGGCACACATAAGACACGCAATAGGAAAGGAAATAACACCATAAAGAGCACCCAAACACAAATACTATATACAAAAACTTAAAATCATACATGTTCTAAAGGAAACATGTAGAGTATGTGTGAGCACTTGTTTTTTTGAAAACATCCCTACACTAACCTAAAATAACTAGAGGTAAATGGTGCTCAAGTAAAACCTGTAATAGGCATGGATAAATAACTTCCCTTCCTCACAAGTTGTGACCATGTAATTTATTTTTCGCTGGGCATGGTCATAAACAAGAGTGAAAAACTACCTTGTAGATGGTCTTTCACCCTCCTCAAAATATCAACAAAAAACAGAATGAAACCTTTATTTTCTCTGCACTTGGATCGAGGAGGCACTACTTCTAACCTTTGGCACGTTGAAGTTCAACCTAATGCTATGAAGTGAGCATGACTGGTGGAAAATATGTCTTTGTCTCTAGAATAGCCAGGTATCTGATTTGGCATGATTTGATTCTTATGATGTGCCCACTTTCTTGAATTTTGATCCCATAGATGGGATCCTCATATAGACCTTCCTCCTGAAGGTGACTACTTACAGGCGGGGTCGCGCATAGTTCTGCCTTTACAAGAAACTCTATCTCTTTAAGAATTGTGCCCTTTGGAATTAAATGAATTTCTTCTGAAATAAGACCCTTGATGATCTCATCTTCCCAATCAGAGTCACACCATTCTTCAACAGTTCTACAGTCATCGAACATGATGAAATTGGAAGAGATGGGTGTGTATGTAAGGGGATATTCATTTTTGGCACAACTAGATAAGAGGGGCCTCAGAATAAGGTGGAAGAATGGGTGTGAAAGGTGTGAAGGATGCGTGTGTAGGAGAAATGGGGGCACACGAGATAGGGATGAAAATGCATGCGGAAGAATTGATAAGGAGAAGTGAAGGTGAGAGGGTAGAGGAGTGTAGCTTCTATTGGGTACTAAACTATCCTGGTATAGGGCTGACCCATGGACAAGGGACCTTGTATCCAACTCTAGCTTCCTTTATTGAGCATTTGATTCTGAGTTGCATCATGTCCATCTCCATATTTTGAATCTACCTCTTAAAATCAACATCTGCCATGTATTCGCCAACATCATCTACATAAACTTGTTCTTCATAAACATTTTGGTTAGACAAATAACCATATGAATAAGTGGGGGGTGGGTTATATGCATATTATTGACGGGGCTCAAAAAATTGATTTGAAGGAGGGTTTTGAAACTATGGGGATAAAGAGAAATAGTTCTCTTGCTACAAATGAGGATTCCAGGAGGAGAAAGAATTCATGACTTCATAACTTTGAAAGATGAAGGTGGAATGATTGGTAGAAGGAAAATGAATAAAATATGGAGAGGAGGCTGGTCTGTGAATGAGATAATGGGTTCATTTGAATTAGTGGAGTTTCTAGATGCTTTGAAATATGACTCCAAAGTATGAATCTCAATGATAAAACTTTGAAATCGTTGAGATGCAAATATATAACTCTTCAAACTAGTCCCACCGGGTGTGTGCCAAAAATATTATAGCTAAAAATAACACCCTCCGATTTGCTAGCATGCGTGAATGAGGAAATCAATGTTTCTAGGTAACATGGGACCATCTGCAGGTTGTGGGACCTTGCACACAGATATAGACCTCCAAAGAAGGCCAGTTCCTCTACCTATCTCTATAACTAACACTACTCCTAATGGGGAAAGAAAATCCTAGACTAAAATATCCCAACGGACCAAGGATAAAAGGATAACAAAATGGAAAACTAAACTAAAGGGAGGTGATGGCACTTAGAGGAAGGGCCGATGTCTCTCCATGAGGGTGAAGGAAAGGGAGAATACATGCCAAAGAGGGTGAATGGGTGTGCGCGATATATCAAAATTTAGACTCGGCTCTCCAATGCATGACAACACATGAACATGGGGACTGCAAGCGGGAAGACACACTGCATACTAGAAAATGTAAACAAAGAGGTGAGATGCAAGAAAATGAGACGAGGGCAGGCGAAAGTGCCACAAAACCCAATTTTATTACTTAAGGGACATAAAATCAATTTACATTCATAGCAGGAGGTGAGAATACATTGCAGAGACCAATTCCAAGGTCTGAAACTCATGGGAAGTCAGCCACCATTTTGGCATGGTGTTGTTACAACAAAAAGAGATCCATCTTAATGAGCAATGCTCTTACATTTATAGAAGAAGAAGGAGGGAGGAGGAGGAGAAAGAGGAGGGAAACTCAAATTGAAATCTTTAACCACCAATAGTAAGTGATAAATGCATGCAAAACCATATGTACTACTGTCAGATGCGCCTTTTCATGTCTGTTTTTGTGTGTAGAAGAAGGAAGAACGTAAGATATGATTAAAATCTGGGTGGTTGGATCGATCAGATGCATGTATTAATGACTAGAAAGAAATTTCCCTATTTTCCACCTACCAAATCCCACCTAAATATGGCTTTGAAAATTCTAATGTGTAGCACACGACAACATCTTTCAAAAAAGCCTAGGCATGCGAGAATTTGAGCACTGGAGCATAAGTTATGACTGTGAGAAGGTCTGTAATGTAAATTGGACACACAAGACACGTGGCGTGCATGGATTGGCTGAAGAATTGGCCAATCTATTGATTAGTTTTGTCATTTCTACCACGTGTCATGTACTAGTTCGTTGTCTAGATTGGGATCCCATTTGGTGCATTTTTATTGGTTGCGTGTAGCACAATTAATGTTTAATAGATGCCATGTGGCACAGTGATTGGCACAGAGGAAATTGCAAAGGCACGTAAAAAATAAAAGGGACGAAAGTTCAAAATACGTGCATGAAAAGACATGCATGCAGAAGCAGGGTGCATAATTGTAGGAGCATAAAAGTATGTGAGGGGGCTTGAGGCATTAGGAAGCAAGAGTGCATAAGAAAAAAGGAAAGGGTTCGTGGGGTGCAAGCATGAAGATATGCAAGGGACTTAGAAAATTTTGAAGGCAAGTTAAGGGTGCGCACACAAAGAGTGTGTGACATACTGGGAATGAAAGCGAGTGTGCAGGAGGAAGGCACAAAGGGAGAATCAAATGAGATAAAAGAATTCAAAGTGAAGAAGTAGGGGAGGTGCACGAGAGCACACGGAAGAAAAGGAGATGTAGCAAATAGCAATGGGAACTGATAAAGTGTGCGTAACTTGAAATGTGAAACATAAGAGTCAAAATTAAAAATAAGTTGTCCAAATAACTTTGGGGAGTTATTTAGGACAACACATACAACTTCTCCATGCAAACCGTGCTTTGAAATATCACCCTCAACAATTTTGTAAGGTCAGCTACATAGTCCATTTGTGGTGACTAGGGAGGGCTCGCTTCCTTACTACCTTTACATTAGTTCTCATTTTTCTGGGGCTGAAAGGCCCTGTACTAGTTTTCTAGCACGTTTTTTACATTTGGTTTTCTTGATTGTTTCTATGGGTAACAACAAAGCTTGAGCTTGATATGGAGGGTTTTTTAGGATACCCGCAGTGTGGATTGTGACTGTTTACGCACCGTTTTTAAAACAATGGACAAAAAGCTTCTTCTCTTGTGAATAAGTCAACTTAGAAACATTTAAGACAAAATAATGTTATTACTTAAAATAAAGCACTTAATATTTGATTAATACTTCTAATTATGATACAAAGTGAATAAGATAAACATGTGATTATCAATTATTTAGACTAGATACATATACAACCAAAATTAACATGATTTAAATCTAGAGATCAGACTCCTGGTCTGGGTAGAGGTTTATTTAGTTAGGAGCAACTCAGTGTGTTTTTAGGAAGGTGGTTTTTAGAGACGTAGTTAGGTGGTTGATGAGGTGTCTTAGTTAATGCAGTGATGTGTAAAAAAGGGGGAATTATTTAAATTAATTAAATTAATTTAATTTGAGTAGCGTGTGGTTAACTAATTAAGTAAAGATGATTTAAGAGGTAGTAATGTCATAAATGTGGTCCTTTCGACCAATGAGTGCATCTAAGTCAAGGGATGTAAATTTTTATGGTGTCTACATTTTCTCCTTTTTGTCTAGTGATTTTTGACAATTCGTTAGACATAAATTATAAAAAAGGGTTGTATTGATATGGGAGAGTCTACTGTAGCACAATACAGTGAACACAAGTGTCTTTTTGTATTCTGTAAAAGGGCTTTCCCTAATTAGAGAGGGTGCAAAGTAAAATGTTGGTGAATCAATTATCAAAGTAGCCAAAAGGCTCGATGCCTACAGATGTATGATCATTACTAGGTCATTTTTTTGTGTGAGAAAAAAAAGTTATGGAGGCCAAAGGGCTCATCTCCCATAGACGTACGAAAAATCCCAATGTTGTGTTTATGTTGTTTTGACAAGGAATCTTGAGGGCTAACATCCTTTTAGGAGCATGGTACACTTGTGTAGAGGGTAAAATGTCATTTTTTTGAGCAATATAGGCATAGATGCTTATAACAAGGGAATCAGTGATTGTGTAAGTCACTAGCGATTAGGTTGCATGGAAAATTGGGGGTATTCATCACTTTTCACTGTATATGACAATGACTTGTTAGAAGGGAGTGAAAGAACATGTTTTGTGAGTGAAAACTTATCAAATGTCCTCCTTGAGTCGCAAACGAAAGTTGGTCCTGGCTGAGGTATGTCTTAATCACGTTTTTGATTTGTTTTTTCAAAGTTTTAATGGATTTTTAGGGTTTTGAGTGATTTAGGGATGTATTGGGGCACACGGATGCCTTAGGGCATATTTACAGGAATCACTAGTGATTGAGGTGAATCGCCAGTGATTAACCTGTAACCTAAATGATTTGTGTTTTAAGTGAGAAGATTTAATTTTGATAAAAGTGTCTTAAATTTATTGAATGTTTAAGACAACATTGCACATGTTTTATTATTAGGATTTTGTTTTGTGAGGATATTTTATAGTTACAAGTTATTTTTTCAAAATTTTTACATTGTTATTAATGTTTACTTTCGTGTGTGTATTTTGTAGGTGGATGCTCAGTTGACTATACAAGACCACATCCCTTTGATGTTAGATGAGGTTAGAGAGGATTTGTCTGATGATGATTGGGACCATTTGGAGGCTATGGGATTTGGTGGGATGAGGTTTTACAGGTGGATTCACAGGTGTCACAGCTTGATACTTGCATTGCTAGATAGGTGGAATTCTTTCACCAACACTTTTTGGCTTCCTACAAGGGAGATGACCATCACCATGGAGGATGTTCATTGTATTACTAGAGTTTCAGTTAGGGGGGATCCTATTTATTGTATTTAAGATACAAAGAGAGGAGATACCATGCAACGATTATACAGAGGTGAGGCTTGGGGTGTGAGATATTGCTAGGGATATTTTGATTATCAAGCCCTATATGAGTATGTGAGAGTGGGCTGTCCACCGATGACTATGATGATGTTAGGAATTTCATGTTTTGTATTTCTAGGTTTCATAGGTGGGAGATTCACATGGATGATGACATGTTTAGTTGGGAGAGATGATGGAGCATCATACATAGTGTTTGAGTGGGATCCTACCTTGTTAGCATAGACATACAAAGAGATGTGGACTTGGACATTTTCCACAAGCGCTATGGAATTGATGTTGGATTTTTATTGTTAGTGTTGGTATCACGAGCACATTGTCATTGCTCATCCTGTTTGGATTTCCTGGTGTTATTGATGTGAGGCACCCAGGTTTCATGAGATGGAGTGCGAGTCTTGGTAGAGCGAGGAAGGCCAAGGGGCCTACCTATTATAGAGACTTGATATCTAGATTACAAGTTGGTGAAGTGATTTGGCAGTTGTATGTGGATTTTCATGATTGGTCATTGAGTTTTCTAGAGATTTACTGTATTTATAGTTGGACACTTGGGTCTAGGGCTGCAGATCCAGAGAGGATGAGTTGATACACTTTAGTTGGGTGATGAGACAGTTTGGGTTGGTTCAGGATATACTTGAGGATCTAATTCTATATAGGAAGGAGGATGGGGATACTGATACCCCACAGGAAGTTGTGACAGTGCTATCATACCATTGTTGAGCAGCTAGGTGTGATGGGCCTGGATGAGGATGGTCATGTGGTGTCGATTGATGATGTGGGCATCACCCCATATTTTGTCTACTTGGTGGTCTCGTTCATTGAGGAAGTTTTGAGAGGATGAGGGTAGTGGAGAGGGAAAATCCCGATCAGTTAGACAAGTGTGGGCTTGAGAAGAGGGAGGAGCTCGAGGAGGGTGGTGAGGATGATGAGGAGAGGGTTGAGCCTGATGTTGTTATAGCTCTATATATTGCTACAGTGATAACTGAGAAGGCCATAGTGGAGGCAGAGAGAGATGTCGCTTGGAGAGAGTGAGATGAATTAGTGGGAGTACGAGATACTCTTATTGGAGAGAGAGATGGATTGATCGTAGAGCATGACAGGCTCCAAGCACAACTTGTACAGGTCTCCCCTGATAGACTAGAGGTACAAGAGTTAAAGAGATACTTTCAGGAAGGCCTTGGGGATCACAGGCCCTTCTATTTCTGGCACGGAGTTATTGACATTGGTTAGACAGAGAGGGGCATCTGCAGGACCTTCTGGTATGATTGTGGTGTCCCATTATGAGGTTGTGAGAGTGGAGAGGGACTATTATGTGGATATGATCATCAAGAACTACCCTGACACCACTTTCTACATTGATCATATAGCTACCCAAGGGGGTGCCACAATAGAGGCTAGGCCCAGTGATAGTGTGGCGAGTGTGGAACACCCATCTTGGAGACCTCTGAGAGGGGATGACATTGTAGGAGGAGCCGGTGGTGATATAGCAGGAGGCACTCCCAATCGTAGTTTGATGGAATTTAAAGTTTGATTGTAGGTTTATAAAAGCCCTTTTTCCTATGTATGACATTATTTTGATTGTATGGATAGTGGACTTATGATATATATATATATATATATATATATATATATATATATATGATGGTGATGATTTTAGTTCTTGTGTTGATAGGCTTAGAGAAGCCCCTAATGTGATATGGTTATTTGATTGTTGTATATGATGATGATTATGATTCTTGTGATTGAGACTATAATGTTTATGATGTTATTTTTATGCATTTGTTGTATGAAATATGTGTTGGATATGACTGATGTTTATGTTTTTTATTATGATTCTTGATGTTTGACTATCTTTTCAAGTAGATGTGACCTAACCTCAATATAACAAATTTAAAATGTGTTTAAACAAAATGAAGTAAAAGTGGAAATAATGCCCCATTGAATAGCATATGCATAATGGCTTTTGACAATGCTTGCACTTGTAACCTTTTAAAATGTTAAATGATACTATTAATGGACAAGTTCATACTGATTATGGTGGAATTTTGGAAATTGCATGTCTTTGTGGGGAAGAAAGGTTATCCTTTTTAACAAATTTAGAGGGAATCAATGCCCAAGATCTTTATGAGAAGAAAACTGATCAGTGCGGGAAGTTTAGTTATGGGAAAGTTGATCAATGCAGGAAGATTTCTTGGATGATTTTTGATTTTTATATGTTTGTAGAGGCTGATCAAAATGGGAATCCTTTTTTTTCATGGGTAGCCATCCTTTGAGGGTATGGTCTACATCTTATATTTAGATTGAATGGACTATCTTTCAAGGGATCAGTCCATAACTTTTAAAATGGTAGATGTCCTTCGATGGATCAATTTACTTTACTTTTTAACAATATAATGTTCGAATAGTTGTCCTTCAAGGGATCATCTATTTATTTTTAATATTAACAAGAAGCATTCGTATGAGTTTTTGGCTTTATTTGAGTTGAGAGCAAGACCCTATTAAATTGTTTATTAAGGAGGGATAAATGTATAGGTGGCGCACATCCATATGCCCCATGTATTTAGAAAAAAGATCAATGGATTGATTCTAGGCTTAGTAAAATGGAAGGTTGTTATTTTGATAAGATTTTAAAACTATTGTTATGATAATCAAACATTTAACAATAGAAAGGTCCAAAAGTGTAAAGAATTTAGAGGTTCATGCTCAGGTTCCCCATCAAGAGAAGCGAGATGATATTCTCCTGACCCATATTTATGAGTAATAATGTAAGGAACGAATCCAATTGGGGGTGAACTTACCATCTTTACTGTCAAAGATAATTCAGTGACATTTTTTTTCGATTTAAATACTAGGATCACACATTTTGAAGTCATGTTCTTCAACATGCTTGTTGTATGATGGCTACTAATGCATTGTTGATAAAATAGGGTGTAGTGCATTAATTACGTAGGTGTATAAATACTTAGTTTGATAATCCAGTTGTACTAGCATAAAGTGAACAGAATTTTCAGTAGCGCTCATCTTCTTGCCTATTGTCATTTATATTGATTACATTGAGGAATTTTAAGTCACCTAAATACGTACCCTAATTGACGACCCTTAGCTTGTCAACACCTTCTTCTAGTCTAGGATTAATTATGGTGATTAGGAGATTAGCCTCCCTTGATCATTAAATCAGTAAATGACTAAGATTTTTAATCCCCTCCTAATGGTTGAAGGATCACCATTTTCCATGTAAAAGCTTATAAAAGCTTGCACATGCATTAAAATCATCATATGATTTTTGAATACACCCCCTTTATCCACATGAGCCCTTGAGGACAAATTAAATCCTCCTAAGGTTAAGCTCAACCCCATCTTGAACCCCCCTTACCCATAAGTAACTCTACAGTTGCATTAATGGTTTACATTCATGAGGATGTGTTGAATCCTTTATTTCCTTTGGAGGCTATATAAACAACCCTCCCTCTACTTCTATACTTATACCTAAATCTCCATTAGAGAGAAAAGGCACATAGTTTCATTAATAGCCTTTTGTTACAATTCTTAAGCCCTCCATCCTCCATGAGATTAGAATGAAGTTAAACTTCACACAAGCATCCATTTCATGATCAAATCTGTAAAATATAATTTGATTTGGGCCATTCGAACTCCTAGGTTCATTTTAATGTGCAATTAGGCAATTGAGGACAATAGAGTTCATTAATGGACATCATATTTTGAAATAACAAATTATATCAACTTTAAGGGTATTACTTAGCTTATTTCTTCACTCAAAATGGTAGACACAATTATCTAATATCTATCGTAGAATTCGGAAGCTATTTTTTAAAATTATAATTTCTTGCTAAAAAATTAGACTAAATTGCTATATTAAACACTCAAAATTCAATGACTTGGTGATTTTCAAAAAACGCCAATAAGATTATACGTCCGTTTCATCAACAATTCTGGATGACCAAAATTGATTTTGGTATATTTTTCCTCAAGAATGAAAAGTTATAAGCCATATCTATCTTGAAGTGATGGGATTTTAATTTTAGGGGTACGATGTCTTCAAAGCCTTAAACAATATTTTAGGGTTTATGATTTTGTAGGTGTATGGATAGTAGTTTGAAAAGCCCATAAAGAAAACAGAGCATTTGAGTTTGCCAATTCCATAACTTCATCAAAAAATTTTCATTGAAATTCTTTGTAATTGTTTTGTTGAAGCCTCAGCTTATCCATTTTCTTGAGGATAGTATGGTGATGATAAGCTTATTTTCATGTTGAAATGTAGCAACAAATTTTGCACCTCCTTATTTTTAGAAATATTTACCATTGTCACATGAAAAGCTTATGTGGAATGCCAAAATGACATATAATGTTTTGATATATGAAATTAAAAATGGGGCCTATATTTGTTTCTAGGTCAAAGGAATTAGTATTCAACCCATTTAGCTAAAGTATTCAGTTCATAGTAATAATTGAATGATGTTGTTGAGATGATTTTGGATTAATTTTCGCCAATGAGGTCAAGTCCGCAATGAGAAAAAGGACCACAAATCTTGTGCGGGTTGCAATGCTTGACTAGGGATGTGAAAGATCATGAGTGGAGTTGAACGTAACTGCATTTATTTACATATATGTGTAACAATATTTAGTGATAGTGGGCCAGTACTACCCTAGTCGTATGATATGCTTGGCAATGGTGTTACCACTTAAATGGCCTCCACAAATGCCATCGTGGAACTTCTTTGATTGCTTTGGTTGATTCATGTGATTTAAGACATCGTAACAATACACCATCAAAAATAATTTGTAAAGGATACCTCCTATGACAACAAAGTGAGTGACACATTGGAAGGAAGGATCATTTAGTTCCTTGTGACAAATTTGGTGGGAGTTTAGACTCAAAAAGATAATCATACATTTGAGTGTACCACATATCTAATGGATTTTTTCAATGATGTTTATGGATGGTAGCTCATTTTGATGTGAAGGATGATCTAAGCTGTTGAATGACTATAGAAATTTTAGTGTTATCCTTTGATTTTTCCATTTCGAAGGGGACAAGGGATCCTAGAGAAGCCATAGTGTCTGCAAACCTGTTAGAAGATCATGGAATGGCTTGAATGGTGTAATGGTATCGAATGCACTAAGGAGAAAGTTGACAACGGCCTTATACTTTTGAAGGACCTCATTTTTACATTGATACTCTCCTTTGACCTGACTAATGACAAGTTGTGAATCCCCATAGATTTCCAGATCATGAACACCTAAGAGAATAGTAGTAGTTAAACCCATGATTAAGGCCTCATATTCTTACCATATTATTAGTGCATTCAAAGTTGAGTTTGAATGAATAAGGGAATGGGAATATTCCACGGTGGTATGATGATGACACCGGCCCCTCCACCTTCTTGACATTTAGCACCATCAAAGAAGAGGGTCATTTTAATGGGGATGAAGTCTGATTCATAATCATCAGATTCATTAATGTTATTGATAGATTCGTTAGGAAAGTATTCATGGGTGGTTGATTATCTGGAAGAGGTGCCTCAGTGAGTTGATCAGCAATGGCCTGACCTTTAATAGAATTTTGCGGTATGATTTCAAGATCAAATTCAGTCATAAGTAAGCATTAACCATCGAGTTATGTGTCATTGTGGTAGGGTTTAGCATGCATGGCCTTAAGTGGATTAAAACTAGTGACAACGTATGTTTTGTGGTTGAGGAGATAATGTTAGAGTTTGGAAGTAGTGAAGTACAATGCACAACACAATTTTTTAGCTTCAGAGTAGTGTGTTTCATATTCATGGAGGGTGGACTAATGTAGTACATGACCTGTTCACGACCTTGATTATCGCACGGTGAGCAGAGCATGGCTCCTAGGGCATGCTCCAAGGTAGAGATGTAGAGATAAAATGGTTCCCCTTCACGAGGTGGTGTAAGTATAGGTGGTGATAATAAATATTGTTTGATTTCATCAAAGGATTTCTGGCAGTCAAAATCCCAATGGAAACACTATGTCTTTGCAGAGTAGATGGTGAAATGGTTGAAAACAGTGGTCAGAAAGTTGTGATATGAAACACCGTATGGACTATGTAGTTTTCCTTGCAGGATGCAGTTGTTTGAGATTAGAGGGTGGAGGCATTTTGATTATTTCTCTGAATTTTGTGGGATCGAATTCAATTCCATGAAGAGATATGATAAATCCTAAAAAAATTCCAGTGAGGACACCAAAAACACATTTTGCAGGATTCAAGTGGAGACAAAATTGGATGAGATGGGAGAAGATTGATTCAAGAACATTGAGATGATCCTTCTCATGATTTATACTTCCCAAGGAGATCATCAATGTAATCTTCAACAATTTTATGAATGAGATCATGGAAAATGTACATCATAGCACGTTGGTACGTTGCCCCAACATTTTTTGAGACCGAATGGCATGACGCGGTAGCAAAAGGTTCCCCAAGGGGTTATAAAGGTGGTTTTGTGTTGATCATCAGGGGTGATAAGAATTTGATTATAACTAGAAAATCCATCCATAAGGGAAAGCATTTCATGGTCATGGCTGTTAGGTCTACGAGTTGATCTATGTTTGGTAGAGGGAAATCATCTTTTGGACAAACAAGATTGAGATCCCTAAAGTCTATGCAGATACAAATTTTACCTGAAGCTTTAGTTATTGGGATGATGTTAGGAGACCCATTGTGGATAGTCAATGGGTATGATGAAATTGGCAGATAAAAGGTGCTACAATTATTCCTTGAAAAGGAGAGCTATACATGGGTGCATATTATAGAGCTTTTGTTTGACCAACTTAGCATTAGGATATGTGATAATGTTTATGTATGAAAATGTTGGGATCGATCCCGGGCATATCACTATATGACCAGGTGAAGGCTTGAGTATATTTTGTTAGGAATGTGGTAAAATCATTCAATTCTTATGGATCAAGGGATTGGCCGACCTTGACTATGTGGGGGTCTTGAAGTGTTCCTAAGTTAATATCGAGTGTGGATTCATTAAGAAGAGTGGGTGTTTCAGGTGGTAGGGATTTTTTAAGGTAACGATCTTCAGCTCCCATATGAGATAGGATATCTCTGGTTGTCTTGACATTAAAGGATGTCTATGGTTGGTGAGTCTTCTTCAACCATTTTGGATGAACAAGTAGTAGAGATTTAGTGGAGTGGTTGGATTGATATGTGAGTGGTCCCATGATATAACATTGATTAAAAAAATTTAGGTGGAAAAGGTATGACATCGTTTGTGTTTATGGAACCTTGAGGGTTTGCGGGTGGTGATTCTGGTTTAGAAATAATTGCAGAGGTAATTGGTTTAGATGTATTGGCTTCACATGCTACAGAAAGGGGGTTCTTATAACCTAGACCAATTTTCTCATGAGGTTTAAGGGAACGTAGAACTGGTTGATCATGGATCCCTTGTTCATAATGCCCAAGACCAAATCCTTTCCATGCACAATGATGGAGATACATATGAGTGAATTTTGGATTATCAAGGGATTTGAAATCCAATGTGAAAGGCATGGTGTGATGTGGATTGATAATGTGAGATGGCGGATGGTCACATCCTCCATAAACAAGATTGGTTTTAAGATAAGCTAAGACCATAAGAGATAATATCTCCTATGTTAGGGTCGTACATAGGTTGTTTTTCTGGATGACCATATGTTTTTGGTGAAGGGATAGAGTTGAGCATGAGGAGGTGATATTCCCCAAGCATGAGGTGCTTCACATGGCTTCACCAAGAGAAGAATCTTCTGGTAATTTGGAAGAGGGATAGAGGTGCTAGTAGATGCTTGATCAGATGATTTAGGCATGGATGTAGGTACAATAAATTCATTTGGGAGATACATCATATAGCAATCAACGAATGGATTTGGATCAGCAAGGACAGTGAGTGTCTGGCCTTCATGTTCATACTTGAGACAATGATGAAGGGTGGAAGGAACAATCACATGGTCCATATCTAGGGGTGTCCTAGTAACTTGTTGTACTGAAAACTCTCCTTCTATAATGTAGAAGAGTTCAGGTAGAGTTTTAACACCGACCTTGAGTGGAAGTATGATATGTGCCTATAGTAGGTGTGATAGTGTCATTGAAAGAGTGTAACAAAACCAGAGTCTGAGTGATAATAGTGTTGGGTAGTTTGAGTTGATCAAAGGAAAGGGATGATATGATGTTGATGGTGGCACCACTATCAATCATGACCCTCTTGATGGATATGTCATTGATTTGAGTAGTGATGAAAAGTGGTAGGTCATGATCCTCTGGTCTAAGAGAGGGAATTTCATATGGTTCAAATGAGATGGCAGTAGATGATTTTAGGGAGCCTACAAAATTTGTGAAAGGGGTTGGATCATTGGCTGGGATAGTGATGGATTAGAGGGATTCTAACATGGCATGTTTGTGAGTTGGTGAGGTGTGCACAAGTTCATAAAGCTGACATCCTAACTGGGATTGGTGTAGTTGTTTAATAGTTACTTTCTACAATGTGGTGAGTGGAGACATAGCTGCTTGTATTGAGACTTTGACCTTTAGATGATGATGTTTGATTAGGCTCTTAGGAGCCAATGAAATGGAGACCTTAGGTTTATCAGATGGTGTTGATAATTCTGGAGGTGAAGGTATGGCAACAAAGTCTCTATCTTCCTTAGACCTAGATGGTTCTTTGTCATAATTTTACGAGCGTGTGGTGACATGGACAACATTGACTTGGTGGTTAGATGATTTAGGGGTAAAACTCTTCTAAAGGTATTGAGGTTGATGTCAATGTTGTATGAGAAGGAAGGAAGAGTGAACTGCCAATATTTTGAACTTTTTGATGAAAGGCTCTACAATCCTCTATGGTATGGCCTCATGCGTTCTATGGTAATCACAGAAAGTAGAAAGTCATACTAGGTAGGCTTCCACCCATGGTGATTTGATGGCTTGGGAGGTGGTAACATGATGAGTGCTTCTTGTAATAAGTTATCCAAAATGGTGGCATAACGTCCTTTAGGTCCGAATGTAGCTGGGAATTCATTTTTCTTAGGAGGAGGTGAAGCAAGTTGTTTGGAAATAGTTTTTTTACTTGGTAGACGGAGGATTTTTAGCTTTTGCAACAAGTGGATGTGGTGGTTACGAAGGATAGTTAGGTTGTATAGGAGGCGTATGGTGAGGATCAGATGTGGATGCCCACTGTGGGGTAACATATGGGGAATAATAGACTCACGATGGGGGTATGATGTATGGGTTTTACCCCTGTAATGATAGGGTGATTAACAAGGTATGATAAAAGAAGATTCATGCAGAGGATCTAGATCCGGGGGAGATAAGGATGTTTTTAGGATCCTGAGTGATGCTTAATTTGGGAGGTCTCATAGGTCTTAGTTCTGACATGACAAGAGGATTTCCAAAAGTGGGTATGCCTCTTGGATGAAATGAAGGATGGAAAGGAGGAGGACCACATGGAAATGATAAGTTTCATCATAATAATGACTTCTAAAGACTTGAATGACACCTTGCTTATTAGGTCCTCTTGATACTTTAGATGAACTAGGTGTATTTTTCAAATTCGATGCTAGTGAAGGAGAAGAAGTTTGGATGGTGTGGTCTAAATGATTTGTAGATTTTGGATTGTTTACTTTCATAGATTGGGGATGGACATGTCCTATGGTTGTACTTGGGTGGGGGTGATTGTGCTAAGAATTTTTCAAGTGGTATCATAGTTATATTTTCAAATCTAGGTATAGGCATTGGTGTAGTCATGTCGGAGGGTAAGGGTATGGACTTGGTAACAACATCTAGCAAGGATGCGAGTATGTACTTAGTAGCAAGTGGTGGTTTAGTAGTTTCAAGCTTGTCATATTCTGGCTTAGACTCTACTTGTGTAGGTGACATAGACATAGGGAGACTTTGAGAAATGCATTCAAAAGGGGAGGTTTCTATGTTCATGGTTTCAAACTCATTGAGTGCTGGTGTTGATTCTATAGATTTTGTTTCATTTGGTGATAAAGTAGTCAGAGGGACATGCTCGATTTTAGTTATTGTATTAATGGTATGAACAACGTTCATTTGTGGTTTCTCTGGAGGAGAGGGGTGATTTGGAAAAGGATTCTTAAATATGTTGAGGACCTTGATTTGGGGGTGCGTTTGGATTATCTAAGTGAAGGTCACCCTTGTCAATCAAGTCTTGAAGCACATTGCAAAATGTGTGACACCTTTCGATGTCATGACCATTGACCCTGTGGTACTTGCAGAAATCATTATCTCGATACCAAATGGTTTCAAAACTTGATATGTTGATGGGTTGAATGGGTGGAAGTGATATTATATTGGAGGTGAATCAATTTATCAAAAACTACACCATAAGTTTCAGCTATGGGTGTATAGTTGTGTTGTTGACGAAAGTGTTTCGGTGGTTGGCTTTTCCTTAGGAGAAGATTTGACCACGATGGCATTGGCGGCTGATTTAGACTTATCTGAGTTAGATGGTGGCTTGGATGGGAACTCCATTTTTGGTTTCTTAGGATGAATTTTTACCCATCCATCTTCTAGGGCTCGCAATTCTAAGCTTATGGGCCATGGTAAAAGCCTCATCAAAAGTTTGGAATGACTGGATTTGTAAAGTAGACAAAATGTGTTTGGCACATGCATGAAAGAAAATTTTGATTAACTCTGGTTGTGGTAGTGTAAAGGATAGTTGATTGGTAGTGGCCCTCCAATGGGATACAAAATCAGTGATGGATTCATCTTCAAATTGTCTAATGGCATACATATCATTAATAGTGATTTTACGGGCTATGTTTATAGAGAAGTGGTCTAAGAACAAATTGTGCAAGTTGTGACAAAAGAGAATAGTGAGTGTTGTGGAATGTTGTTGTACCAGTCTAAGGTAAGACCAACAAGGGACATGGGAAAGGTCCTCAACATGAGGTCTTGATCATGAGACTATTAGATAGCACACATGATGAAAGTCACAATGTGTTGTTGGGGATCTTCTTTTCTATAAAACTTAGTAAGTTTTGGAAGCTCCCAGTGAGGTGGATATGGTTTGTATGGTATAGAAGGGTGAATGGGCTCATTACAAATATGATCATAAGAGAGTGCATTATTTGATTTTGATGAAGCTGGCTTCTAGGCTAGATATGCAACTTAGAAGGGCTTGAAGAGGATGGATTGCATTGATTGTTGTAGGGATGAGCTATGCTGATAATACAAAGACTGATTGGGTTGTGAGTATACTTGATACTACTACGGAATGTTCTATTGGTAGGGGGTGTTCTATTGTTGGTATGGGAGATTATGTTGATAGGGGTTATTCTGTAGTAGGAAATGGTATGATGGAATATTTTGTTGATATCTATATTATTGAGGCTATGTGTTGATTTTTTTGGGGAATGTTTTGGCCCCCCATGATGAAGGATGATTGCGTTGTGGAATGTTTTGATGGAATGAGGATCCTTTGCTGTGAAGGGATAGGTTGTGAGGCTTGAATATATTGGTATTGCAATGGCATTAATACATGTCATAAGAGGTTGTGAATATGTAGGTGTTTATTGAAAGACATGGTTGAAGTGGTCAAAGATGGTGCTTATTGTAGACAACTTTGCTGTGGGATACCCTATAGTGGGATGTTCTGTTGAGGTACATAACTAAGGTGTAGAGATATCAATGGTTACCTCAAGGTTGTGGTATGTATTGTGAAACATGATGTGTACTAGCAATGAAACTAGTGTTAACCAACGATGTTGTTGTGGGGATGGACATAGTGATATTTTGGATGGGAGTAGTAACTTGTTGGGAAGGCATAACTATTGGAAAGGGCAATGAAACACAAAGTAGGTGTTGGCACGTATGAGGTGATCGAAGGAGTAGATGATGAAGTAGTGATATTTTTTAAAGGCAGTGTGGATCCTACAGAAGGACCAGGAAAAGTTATGGGTTGCTGAGCAGAGGTGTTTTGTGATGAGATCATGTGAAGGTTATAGAAGGAGCTAATGAAACCTCATATGTCTCTGGTTGGCTGATGGAAAGATTATTTGTTCAAAGATTCAAATGGATTTGTAACAGGTGATAGATACTTGAGGTTGGCTACTGTTTGATGTTTCAGATTGACTCGAGGTGTATGGATATAACTATTGGACAACCAAGGTCTTGATTTTGATCAATAAGGCCTGTCATAACAGAGGATGGATTGTAGGTGTGTTGGATAGATGGATGCATGAATGGTTGTATCTGAACATTTCTTTCTGCTAGATAAGCATTAAGGGAAATGGGATTTGAATCTAACATTTCCTCAAAGATAGGGTCTCCCTTATTGTAGAAAGGGAGTACAGATGCTTAAGGACTGGAAGAAAGGAAGTATTCCTCTTCTTGAGATCTAGGGGGAGTGATACATTGGAATATTATACCGATGTGGGGAATGTGAGAGTTATTGTCCATGTTGTATTGCTATAATTGGCCCCTACTTCATACCAAGTTTGTTGAGGGTATGAAAAGGGGTTAGATGTGTATGTTTGATAGTATGGAAATTTTTGTTGTGTTGGGGTAGTGTTGGGTTTTAGATTAGAACTTAGGATGAAACCACAGTCAGGGGACAATAAAGTCCCTCCTCTTTAATGGGAGAACTTCCCTTATTGAAAATAGGAGCAAAACCTCATGTACAAATGCATAGTCCTTCTATTCAATGGTGGTTTCCTTATATCCTGAAATGTGTTTTAAGCCTGGAAATTTATCAATACATGAGGATAGAAGAATTTGAAGAGAGGAGGGAGGCAGAAGAAGACAATACTTTCAGGGAAAAGAGATGGCAAAGAAAACCTTTATATGTATTGTAGCACATGAGATACATAATAGAACCATCCACGTTTGTAACAGATATGGTTTAAGATCTTCAAAGTTCTGGACATGTCTACAAACTAGAACACAAAGTTTCCAAGCATCCAAAAGGATCTAGATGATTCACATATCAGAACCAGAAGGAAAGAGCAAGTAGAAGAAAAAGGGAAAAACCTTTGTCCTTGATTTCTTCCAATTTGAAATTATAGTTCCAGAATAATCAAAATTGTAACCCATACAATGGCTTTGAAAGCTCATGATATACCTTGCAAGAAACGGTTTGAAAACTTCCTTGAGAAAGAATGAAATAATTAAAACTGCTATTCCAATCATCCATGCCCTTTTTAATTCTTGAAAACACAAAGAAAATGTTAATGGCAAAAAAAACCAATTTTTTCATATACGGCCATTACATTATTTTACTAGTTAAAACATTGGCCATTCAATTATGCTTTTACAACTTCAAATTTGGGCCGACCCATGTGGTGACAAATTGATGGAGCATGTTGCCTGGAACACCTCTTGCATTCTTTGCCTTTGAAGCAACGCTAAGCTGACACATGGAGAGCTCCACCAGTTCCTTTATACTTAGCTGATTTGGGCCAATTTTCTGCTTGACTTATGTTGACCCTTAGACACGTGGAGGGCTAGTGTTAACCAGTTGAGTTTTTGCTTTGGAAATGCCCCCTGAAGTTGCGCCATACTGATGCATGTCTCCTTTGGAGTATTATACTTTTCAATGGGAAGACATTGTCTTTGCATATTGGACTTTAACCACATGGCAAGCTGGTGCTATTTGGAGACTGACCCTTTGAGGTGGCTGATGGAGTGGCACCGTTGAAGGCACGTGGTGGTTTACCAAGGCTGGTTATACTTGGTCAATTTTAACTATTGGTTCTGTCCCTTTCAAGACCTGGACACGTGGAGGACCGAGAGTATACTTGTGAGAACTGGATTTGAATCTTGAAGCTTGCAGACTGAGTTGACACTTGCGTGCCATCCACTGATTCTTCCATAATTAGCCAATTTGACAACAGGGTCTCATTTTGATCAATAAGGACATAAATGGATAGAGGATGAATTGTAGGTGTGTTGGATAGATGAAGGTGTGAATGGTTGCATCTGAACATTTCTTGTTGGTAGATAAGCACTAGGGGAAATGGGATTTTAATCTAACATTTCCTCAAAAAAGAGGGTCTCCCCTATTATAGAAAGGCAGTTCATAGGCTTGAGAACTGGAAGAAAGGAATTATTCCTCTTCTTGTGATCTAGGCATTGGGAGGTTTTGACTATGATACTGATGTTGCCAATGTGAGAGTTATTGTCCTTCTGTATTGTTATAATTAGGACCCTACTTCCATGCCAAGTTTTTTTAGGGTTAAAAAAGGGGTTAGATGTGTCTTGCTGATAGTATGGAATTTGTTGTTACATTGGGTTTAAATGTTTTGAAATGCAAAATGGGAGATTTTGTTGATATTTTGGTGGGGTGGACATGTCTTTAGGGATTTGATTACGAGCTTGTTATCTAATAAGCACCATAATACAAAAAAACTCATAGAAAACATGAAAAAGAAGAAGGAAAACAAGTGGATGTGTTGTTTTAAAAACAACAAGCAATAACAATCACAGAGTGGATTTATAGTTATCTTGATTAATTAAAAAAAATGAACTGTGTAAGATGGCTAACAGGGGTCCTAGGAAGTGGTCGTCTAGGGATGGTTTCAAGTGTGTTTAAGGGTGGATTCCTCAATATACCTAAAGGTACATTAGGCCCAACTCTCTACTACTTCTAGTACGGGTGTGGTATTGGGTCATAACACCTCACTTTGCGGTCCCATTGCAATAAGGGAATCGAGTGTTGAGCTAGTATATACCAACAGACTGGAGATTATACTCAACTAGAACATCGAGTTGACCTCCCTGTTGGGTGATGAAATCCCAATCAATTTCACTTGGATGGGAAATTTTTAAATGTGTTTTAGATTTTGATAGGGATTTGGCTGTGTGAGAGGGAAGAATAAGTGGATGCAACCAATTTCACCTCCCTACTTAAACTATGTGAAGTAAGAAGAATGAGAATGTTTCGTTCTAAGAGCCAAAATGAAATATCTATTTTGATGAAAACAACCAATCAATAATGAAATACATAAATTTAGACAAATGGTTTTAAAACTTACCATGGGAGCACTCCTTAATTTCAATTTAAATTTAAATTTAGCAATTTCCAAAGCATTCACTTAGCAAATCCAAAAAATAAAGTTTCTAGACAAGAAGTAACCTGCTAATCTAATTAGGAGAGATAGGGAACCAAAATCAAAACTACTATAGATGGATTATAAAATGTCCAAGGAAAACAATACAAGGGAATCATTGGTGATTAGAAGTCAGTATAAATAGATGCTAAAACTGGTAATAAAATGAAGAAATTAACAGGACTCCAACATCCCATTGGGCGTGCAAAAATGTCTACCATGGTTTTTACCTTTGGTTTTCTTGATTGTTTCAAGGGGTAATAACCGAGCTTGACTTCAATTAGGCGGGGTTTCTAGGATACCCGCTGTGTGGATTATGACTATTTGCACACCGTTTTAGAATAATGGATCAAAAGATTATTCTCCTGTGAATAATTCAGGTTAGAAACATTTAAGACAAAATAATGTTATTGCTTAAAATAAAAAACTTAAACCTTGATTAATACTTCTGATTGTGCTACAGAGTGAATAAGATAAATATGTGATTATCACTTATTTAGACTAGATACATATACAACAAAAATTAACATGATTTAAATCTAGATATCAGACTCTTGTGATCTGAAAATCAAATTTAACTAGCAATTGTGCACACACATTTCTTTGCTTTGTATTGATTTTCGATGTAAAAATTGAGCATTATATCCTTTTGTATTTTTAATAAAAGAATTAAAACTGCAAGTACTGTGCAAATATTTAAAGAAATGAAGAGAATTCACCAGCAATTTGACACAAGAATTGATAACGGAGTTCGGCGCTTGAGGCCTACGTCTCCGGGTCCGGTTGAATGGGACCGATCTATTAAAATATTGAAAATAATTCTTTACAAATAATTCTACAAAATTATGACCTTCTCACAGTCTTCCTCTATCAAAAATAATAGGGGTTGCTTTTTACATCTCCTCAAAATTCCACTCCTAGCTCAAGTTATGAGCATTTCAATATTTTAGCACAGACCCGAATGCTATTCAAATAAAATAACACTCCTTTTATATTGTTTCTAAGCCTCCTAGCATACCGGCTGGGCACTTATCCTTTTACATGGCCCACCCGGGTTCCATTCTCCTCCCCATGCATTTGACTTATCTCTTAGGGATCAATATCCCACATTTGGCGCAGAAAATATTGGAGGAGGTTTTAAAAGGTGGGCGGTGCAATGTTTTAAGTGGCTTAAGAGCCACCTTAGCCGTGGGAAGTGGGCATTATTATGTATGGCGCATGGAATTTTTAGGATGGCAAATGGATATAATGCATGGTATTTTTAGGTGATTTGAATAATGCGTGGAATAAATGCGTGGAATATGGTAATAGGGATTTGGATTAAATGCGTGGAATATGGAATTAAATAAAAATGCGTGGAAATGGTAATTGCATAGTTTAAAATGGCATATCAAATAGTCCCACATGCATAGCACAAATGCAATTACAGGCATATATATACACAAGTTGGTATAGTGATAAAATGAGAAGGAGGCCAAGACACCCCTCCATAATCGAGTGTGTCGAACCTGGCTGAGGGCCCCCAGCCAGTAAATAGCGGGGTCCATTTGTCCGTGAACGAGTGTCCAAGACCGGCGTTCCCAAAAACCACTTTTAGTTCGTCACACAAATTGTCCACGTGTCACAATATAATTGAAACACTTGGCGAGTGTGCACACGTCCAACCTGCACAAAACTCCAAATTTTGCCAGTTGCCCGAAAATTTCAGCGGGCTATAACTTTTGCAAACGAGCTCTGTTTCCTGCAAACAAGATATCAACGGAATCGTATAATTTTTCTCCACGCTTTAAAAATGACTGCAACTTATTCTGAGAAGATCTTAGATCGGTGTTTCTCTGTGAGGATCCTCTGGATCATTCCTCCCCACTGAGAAACTTTTGGACCCCAAAAGTCAACTTAATTGGTGAATAGGTGAGGGTATTTCTCCCTCACCTTTCCGGTTTCCATCCATTTAGCCTTGTTCGGATGCATGCCTTTGAACCCAACACGAAGATACTCAATATCACCCCTTCGCGAAGTTCTTACTTTCCTGTCCAAAATGATGTCTTCCTGCAACTCATCAAGATACTCAGGAGAAAAATCATCAATGGAAGGCATTATGTTAGAATCATCATGATCAACAATCATAGGCGGTTCATACAATCTTAAATTCTCAACATTTACAACTGAGTAGATTTGCATATATGGAGGTAAATCCAACCGGAAAGCGTTGTTACCAATTTTTTCCAATATTTGGAACAGACCATACCGTATAGGTTTCAATTTTTTACCTTCACCTGTCAGTCTTTCCTTGCTGATGTGAAGCCAAACTGAATCACCAACTTTGAACTTGTGATCAGTTCTATGTTTATCATGCCTAACTTTGTACTTGGCCTGACTTTTCTCCAATTGTTCACGGACATACTGATGAACCTGTTGTATTCTCTGCACAAATATTTTAGCCTTGTCAGAATCACTTGCACCATTAACAACAGTTTCATGTCCATAATATATATCTAATGGAGAATTAGGCAGATATCCATAACAAGTCTCAAATGGAGACTTCAAAGTAGAAGAATGTAAGGCACGATTATAAGCATGTTGCACATAATAAAGATGTTCATCCCACAATTTAGGATGTTTGTTACTATAGCCCCTAAGTAATTGTACCACTGTGCGGTTTACAACCTCTGTTTGACCATCAGTCTGTGGATGAAAAGCAGTGCTCTTTTTCAGTTTTGTGTCCATTAACCCCCACAATGTTGACCAAAATTCCCCAAGAAATCTAGAATCCCGATCAGATATAATTGAAGTAGGTAAACCAAAATGAACCCAAACAAACTGAAAAAACAAATGTGCAGTTCCCTCACCAGTTATTTGTTTAGTACATGGAACCAACACACACATTTTGCTAAATCTGTCCACTACCACATATAAGTAATCATGTTTCTTCCGTGTCATGGGCAAGCCTCCTACAAAGTCCATGGAAACACTTTCCCAAGGCCTTGTTGGAACAGGAAGAGGAGTGTAAAGTCCTAATTTCCTGTTACTTGGCTTGCTTGTGGCACAAAGAACACATCCCTTAATATACCTGTTTACATGTTCATGCATTCTAGGCCAATAACAATATTTTTGTAAATGTGCAACTGTCTTACTAATACCAAAATGCCCTGAAATAAGAGAAGTATGTGCTTCCCTAATCATATGCACACGCTCATTTTCTGGAATACAAAGTTTTCCAGAATGATATAACAATCCTTCATGCAAATGATAATCTTTTTCTCCTACTTGTTTCCCACTTACTAGATCCTCATACACTTCTCTAAAGTCAACATCATTTACATATTGTTCCTTGTAACTAACATGAGCCAAAGAACTATGCTGCAAAAGAATAGATGCTACTACCACTGGTGGTCTAGATAACATGTCGGCAACCTTGTTTTGAATACCTTTTTTATACCTGATTACAAGATGAAATTGTTGCAAAAATCCCATCCACCTGAAATGTCTAGACTGCTGCAATTTGGTTTGTGTTTGTAAGTATTGAAGCGGTTGATGGTCAGTATGTATAATTGTTTCTTTTCCCATTAAATAATGCTTCCACTTTTTAACACTTTGAACCAAAGCATACAACTCTTTATCATAAGTTGGATAGTTTCTTACCGCACTTGTAAAGGTTTCTGAATGGTAACACACTGGTCATTTGTTCTGCATCAAAACTGCCCCCATTGCGTAGTCACTAGCATCTGTCTCAATCTCAAATGAATGTTGTAAATCTAGAAGTGCCAAGATCAGAGCGGTACTTATCTTCTCTTTCAGTGTATCAAAGGCTTTTTGTTGTTTTCCTCCCCACTGAAAGACCTGTTTAATACTTGTCAAAGCATGCAAAGGAGATGCAATATATGAGAAGTTAGCAATAAATTTTCTCCAGTACTGAACTGCACCTAGAAAACTTCTAACTTCCATCACATTTGTGGGTCTAGGCCATTTCACAATAACCTCTATTTTTGCAGGATCAATTCTCAATTCTCCATTTCCTACAATATAACCCAAGTAAATTAAAGATGTTTTTCCAAATTCACATTTTGACATCTTCAAATACAATTTCTCTTTCCTTAGTGCATCTAAGACTTTCTGGATGTGTTTAACATGTTCATCCCATGACTTACTGAAAATAAGAATATCATCTAAGTAGACAATAACGAAATTATCAATGAATGGTCTAAAGATTTCATTCATAACTCTCATGAATGTTGTCTGGTGCATTGCACAAACCAAAAGGCATCACTAACCATTCAAACAATCCCTGTTTCATTTTAAAAGTAGTTTTCCAAACATCACCTTCTGCAATTCTTACTTGGTGATAACCACTTCTTAAGTCTAACTTAGTGAAATAAATTGCATTCTTTAATTGATCCAGTAAATCATCTATTCTAGGAAGAGGGTAACGATTCTTTATAGTAATCTTGTTTAAAGCACGGAAATCAACACACATTCGCCAAGTGCCATCCTTCTTAGGAACCAATATAATTGGTGAACCACATGGGGATGTACTTGGACGAATTATACCTTGAGCCAAAAGTTCCATTACCTGTCTCTTGATTTCCTCATTCTCTACTACTGACAACCTGTACATTCCGATATTGGGAAGAGGTGCATCCTGAAGCAACTGTATCTCATGTTGAACCCCTCTTTTGGGAGGTAGACCTTGTGGATCCTGAAAAACATCATCAAAATGAGAAACAATTTTTACCAATTCATCCTTATGTTTCAGATCGCAAGTCTCAAAAGCCATCTCATGTTCTTTTTCTTTGGCTTTGACCACCATGAGCACAAAACTTTTGCTTGAGTTTACAAGCCTTTTCATTTGACCTGCAGTTACCAAGGATAGATTATTCTTTTCACGGTGAGCTCTAATAATAAACTCAATTCCATCCTTTACAAGCAAATATTTATTTTCTTCCCTATAGAAGATTGCTTTACGATCATACAAATAAGGACTTCCCAAAACCACCCCACAAATATCCAAAGGAACTACATCCAATTCAACCTCATCAATAAACTTGTCTGTAATGGCAAATCTGAAAGTACAAGTTTTAGTTACCTGCAGTTTTGCATCATCACAAACCCAGCCCAAAGGATAAGGCTTAGGATGTGGTTTAGTTTTGAGTCCTAGTTTCTTAACAACCTCCTCAGAAATTAGATTAGCTTGAGATCCACTATCAAAAAGAGTATCAATTTTCGTATGCTTTGAAATTACTCTAATGTGGAAAAGCTCATTCCTTTTCTTATCATCAGGTATAGTTTGTTTACTAGAAGAAGATGCAACATCTGTAGTGCTATTGTTGGAAATTGAAAGAGTTGATTTACCTTGAAAACTCATAGCTGTGATTTTGGTTTCATCACCTGAATCAGAACCAAGATCATGCACTACAGTGTTTGTTTTCTTTTCTTTTCCTTTCTTAACCATCCATTTAGGCTTCTTTTCAGGATGTAATTTCCAACATTTAGACTCATCATGGTTTTTTTTACAATGATTACAAAATGGTTTTTCATCTTCCTTCTTAACAGTAGAGTTTGTTTTATGCTTACCCTTTCCTTTTCCTTGTTCTTTCGAACCTTTTCCTTCAGATTGCTTGTTCTTCTGATTAAAAGAAGAGAAAGAGGACTCCTTTGTCATTTTCCCTCGTGCTTCCAAATGGGTTGCTTGAACACATACTGCATCAAGATTAGTAGGACCTAAAACAAGTATCATATGCCTTAGATAACTATGCAATCCACCAATATATTTGAGCAGTGTTTCTTCTGTGTTTAGGGAAATTCCCAGAATTAGAGCCCTTTTCCTAAATTCTTGTGTGTATTCTTGAACACTTTGTCCCTTAGTTTGTCTTAATGTTTTCCAATCCATCATAGCTTGTTGCTTATAACCAAGAGGATAAAATTGTTGCCTAAGATTTGAAACAAATTCAGACCAAGAAGTGATTTCTATACCTTTGTTTTCTTCCACTTCCTGAAGCTTACTCTCCCACCAAATGAGTGTTGTGCCACCCATCCGAAGAGTTTCCAGATGAATCTTTGCTTCATCATCAACAATTCTCTGAACCCTGCAATATACTTCTATCTGCTTGACCCAGTTATCCAACTTCTCTGCATTTAGCTCTCCAGTATACATAGGCAATTCAAACTTGATATCTAACTTTAATGAAGGAAAATCAGATTTTAAAGAGTCTCTTTTTGGAATATCAGAACTAGAGCTTTCTTCTTTCTTACCTCCTCTAGTTCCCTTTTCCCTTTGCCTATCTTGGTACATTTCTTCCACCATTTCCTTCATCTGTTGGAATGATTGACGAAAGTTTTCTTCCACTTCCTCTCGATCCGCCATTGTAGGACTTCGAGATCGTCTGGTACCAATTTTGGGATCTCCTTCAACTAACTCTCCTTCACCCTTCTTAGATCGAGACCTTGTTAACATCCAACACACAACTTGCAATCCAAAACACATTAATCTGAACCAAAAATCAGTCAAAACCAGCTCTGATACCAATGATCTGAAAATCAAATTTAACTAGCAATTGTGCACACACATTTCTTTGCTTTGTATTGATTTTCGATGTAAAAATTGAGCATTATATCCTTTTGTATTTTTAATAAAAGAATTAAAACTGCAAGTACTGTGCAAATATTTAAAGAAATGAAGAGAATTCACCAGCAATTTGACACAAGAATTGATAACGGAGTTCGGCGCTTGAGGCCTACGTCTCCGGGTCCGGTTGAATGGGACCGATCTATTAAAATATTGAAAATAATTCTTTACAAAGAATTCTACAAAATTATGACCTTCTCACAGTCTTCCTCTATCAAAAATAATAGGGGTTGCTTTTTACATCTCCTCAAAATTCCACTCCTAGCTCAAGTTATGAGCATTTCAATATTTTAGCACAGACCTGAATGCTATTCAAATAAAATAACACTCCTTTTATATTGTTTCTAAGCCTCCTAGCATACCGGCTGGGTGCTTATCCTTTTACACGGCCCACCCGGGTTCCATTCTCCTCCCCATGCATTTGACTTATCTCCTAGGGATCAATATCCCACATTTGGCGCAGAAAATATTGGAGGAGGTTTTAAAAGGTGGGTGGTGCAATGTTTTAAGTGGCTTAAGAGCCACCTTAGCCGTGGGAAGTGGGCGCATTATGTTGGTTAGATATTTTGGCGCATGGAATAATGTATTTTATAGGTGCCTTAAATAGGCATTCCTTGAATAATGCGTGGAGGTTAAGCCAAAGGTAATAAGGATTTGGATTTAATGCGTGGAATAAAAAGGTAAGAGGGATTTGGATGTAAATGCGTGGAATATGGAATTAAATAAAAATGCGTGGAAATGGTAATTGCATAGTTTAAAATGGCATATCAAATAGTCCCACATGCATAGCACAAATGCAATTACAGGCATATATATACACAAGTTGGTATAGTGATAAAATGAGAAGGAGGCCAAGACACCCCTCCATAATCGAGTGTGTCGAACCTGGCTGAGGGCCCCCAGCCAGTAAATAGCGGGGTCCATTTGTCCGAAAACGAGTGTCCAAGACCGGCATTCCCAAAAACCACTTTTAGTTCATCACACAAATTGTCCACGTGTCACAATATAATTGAAACACTTGGCGAGCGTGCACACGTCCAACCTGCACAAAACTCCAAATTTTGCCAGTTGCCCGAAAATTTCAGCGGGCTATAACTTTTGCAAACGAGCTCCGTTTCCTGCAAACAAGATATCGACGGAATCGTATAATTTTTCTCCACACTTTAAAAATGACTGCAACTTATTCTGAGAAGATCTTAGATCACTGTTTCTCTGTGAGGATCCTCTAAGAAACTTGATCAAGTTGTCATCTAAGGAGAATTAAGATCGTTGATGATATGTTGTGAATGGATAAACACACATTACTTGTAAACAATGTTTAAAGTAAGAAAAATGAATATATTACCTTGCACAATGGGTGAATTTGGTGGAAAGATGGAAACAGATGATTGAACGGTGATAACAAACGAAGAATTCGATGAATAAGGAGAAACGTGACATTGGTGTCAGCTGATGAAGGACGTATTGATCTATGCTATGTTGATAATGAAGTAAAACGTACCTTCCAAAACATCAGAATGCACATATTTATAGATTGCCTGCGATCGGGAAAATCACCAATGATTTTTGGGAAATTGTAACTAAATTAGTTAGGTAGGTTATTTTTCCCAATCCGAACTAGAGATGGCATATTTCGAAGTAGTTAAAGCGGGAGGAGGGTGAATTTGGTTAGGATAAAAGGAGTTAGTCACTTTACAAGGTTTAGTTAATTAGGAGTCAGTTAGTGTTTTTAGAAGGTTTTAGTTAATTAGGAGTAAGTGTTTTTAGAAGGTTTAGTTAGTTAGGAGTAAGTCAGTGTATTTTTTGGAAGGTGGTTTTTCAGGGATGGTTAGGTGGTTAATGAGGTGTCATTGTGAGGTGTCTTAGTTAATGTAGCGAGGTGTAAAGGGGGAATTATTAATTAAATTATTTAAATAATTTAGATGTGAGGGGTGTGTCATTAATTAATTAACTAAAGATGATGTAAGAGGGCGTAATGTCGTAAATGTTGCAATTTTTACTGTGAGTGTGTCTGAATCGAGGGATGCAAATTTTTGGTGTCTACACTAGTTTCACCAATTTCAACCTTATCCTCTTTAATTACATAGACATCATCAATCCATTTATTCTCTTCATGATCCTCTTCGCATACTAGTAACTTTTCCCTATGTGGACTCTTACATTGTTCTGGCTAAGTTCTACATCTACATAACTTGCTCCTTTTTTATCTCTTATGTGGATTTTTTCACGGTCCATCTTCTTTACCACCTTCTCCTCATCATCACTAGAGACTAGTTGAGTCCCTCCATGCCTCATCCTTATTTCATGGGATCTCCTTAACTGGATGAGATGGTTCTGTACCCTCATTATGCCTTCTCCTTTTTTAGTACATTTCCCTTCTGTGTGTGTGGTCCAACCCAGCTTCCTCTTCTTATTCCTTTTCTTATTCAATGGGAGATTCTTTACGAGTTCTCTTTGGTTGTGGTATGGTGCTATTCTTGGGCTGAGGTAGATAGGCATCACAAATTTAAATTTCTTCTCCATCCTTTATATTTGGGCATAAAATGACAAAAACCATAAATATCATGCCTTTAATTATAACATTCATAATTGAAATCAAAGCCAATGTATCCAGCTCTGTCTTTTTTATCAAAGAATACTTGTCAAAGATCACACAAGGAGTTCACGCGAGATAGAAGGCCTGGAACTAAGGGTGCGGAAGGATAGTAAGAACCTGCGCACGGAAGGCAAGTTCAGATTTCAAGACTTAGCTGGTTTTTTAGCATGAAGATCTATTTTTAGAATATGGTATGCGGAACACATCAGCGATGTAGAGATGTGCACGCCATGCATTGTCTATCTTTGGAGAATCGGTTTGAAGCGTTTATGCATGAAGAAAATCTGGGAATAGAATTGACACTTCAGTTAACTACAAGAGGACTATAGATAGCGCACTTGCATGTGTGGCTATGATTGTAAATGATGTGTGGCTATCAATAGCATGCGGCCTATATCTGGAATAGATAAGCGGAAAAGGAAAGTCCCTACCCTATATATATATGTTGTTAGGTGCATAGTAGAAAAAGGGGAGAGAGAGAGAGAGAGCTAGATATATGAAAGGAGATGTATGTATGTGTGTGTAACAGAGAATATACGCATATGATTGAACTACTGTATCAATTCCATATGCGCATTGGTATATATTGAAAAATATTGTAAGGAGCTTCTATATTTATTAATAGATGGAAGATATTGGCTGAATCTAAGGTGCCATTCCATGTATAGTTGAGTAGTGCATATTATTAATTCAATCATGACTACTATTTAATCATGTTATTTTATAGATTTGACTATAGCATGAATTGTGGAATGATGGATTAGTTATGAATCTATATGTTACTTCCTTCATCATGTTAACATCCTGTTTATAGCAACCCTAAAGAGGGACCTGGTACCTTTGCATGATTCGGGGTGAGCACTCAGTCTAGGTTGAGTGACGTGCCACCATGAATAGGGTGTTATCTGTTTCCTTAATGTATTTTCCTTCATTATTTCTATGCTTTGTCAATTTCATTGTTGTTCTTGTGTAACAAATGTGCTTGCGCGCATGAAGCTAATTATTGTATGAAGACTGTTTATTCATAGAGGATTGGACATACTTTTAGTGTGGGGTTGTTGTAGTTATCCAAAAAAAAAAGACTGTGGGAATTGAAAGGTGAAAGGAATAAGCTGCTACAGGTGTGCTTTAAGTCAAAAGAGGATTGCTTCTGAAAAGTGACCAAGGATGGAGATGAATGAAAGAACAATATAACGTGAGGTAAGCGGAGGGTGTGATAGCTACCAAGAGAAGGTACAGTGATGAGATAATCAGACATAGGAGCACACGCTGAAGAGAAGTTTGTGACCAGAGGGTAGGAAGGTGCATTAAAAGGTTATAACTGGGTGCGAAGATGTACCACGTGGAATGAACGGATTTGGTCCATGAATGAGGGGATATTTGGTAGGTGAAGGAGCAATAAATGCATCAAAATTTGAAAATTTCATATAAGGATGGGATGCGGATTCATTTTTACCTTTGTAACTAAGATAATTTGAAGAAAGGGCCAAGTACGAAGAGTCAAGTGATCAAAGTTAAGGTGCAAAGGGTTGTGAAACCAAGCATGACAACCTAATTTGTGCGACAAGAAGTTTTCATCCCCATTAGTGAAGGGTTTGAGTGAAGCAGGTAGACAAAAAAGGGTTCGGTTACAAAGTTTCCACCTAGGGCATGATTGCATCGAGCTAGGGTTTGATTTGTTAAGTTTGCAGAGTTGAAGAGGAGACATTTGCAAGGCAAAAATGGCACTAAAGAAGGCATCTGCAGTAGCAGAGTAAAAGGAAAGAAGAAGGTAATCATTGAGGAGGAAGATATGGCATCCGAAAGCCATTTTTCAGAGATGAAATATCTAGAAGGGAGTCATCATCAGGAAATAATGGGATTCACCCATCAGAATGAGTAAAGTGAGTGAATATAATCATAGGACTTTGGAGAATAAGAAGGAGCCTGATTCCTTACTCACTGCTAGAATGAACAAGTGTACGATGGAGGACATGTTAGTATATGACGATTTAAGTGAAAATATTTTGAAGAGAATTGGGGGTCTACCAGTTGTATGAGCTTCCATATTTTTGGGAAGTATGAGCCCTTGTATTAGTGGCTCATGAGCAGGGTGCACGAAGACTTCTTCTACTTTGCAGGACGCATAGTTAGAATCTCATATGCACTTGTCTCATCAGTTACAGGTCTGAAGTACACATAGGAGAAGATATAAAAGGTGATCTTGAAAATAAAGCCGCAATTGTAAAGACCAAACAAGAGTTGGGATACTTGAATGGTCCACGTGGAATGGACATAGATAAATTGAATAACTGTCTAGTTGTACAATTTGCATCCCACCTTGTTACCCAAGTTGAATGATCAAGAGTGGTGGTATCAGGTGAATCCTATGTGGTTGCATGTGGCACGTAAGATGTTAGAAGGGACAATCTACAACATTGCAGGCTATATTGCAGAGAAAATAGTCAAAGAAACGCTATGAGAGGGAAGATCAGCTTTGGGGATGTTCTATTATCACTGGTATTTATGGAGATCGGAGTACCAGATGGACCAAAGGAGAACGTATGGGAATACCCCATAAAGAAAAATTCCCCATCTGAAAGATTCAGCAAGTACCTATGCAAGGGGGCTATGACAGATGATGTAAAGCAATGGGCAGAGAAGTGGTATGACAGGTTCCGCACGACATTTGGGGAAGAGTGGCACATCCCAAAGGACCTACCAGTAGTGGTATGGAAACAAGTTCAGTTTATTGTATATCATCATTTCTGCATCACACACTTCCCAATGAAAGATGGAGTCTGAAGCCCTTGGTATTCATAAGCATTGCAGAGGAGATTGGGGACAATGTAATTAGAGCAAGGCCACACTTGGAGGCCAAGGTACCACATACATTTCCTTCAGTGATACACTATGTGGGAAAGTTGGTGGACTTTTTACTTGAAGATGGAACTCTACGTATGCAAGTGCCAGAATGCTCTGAACAAGATGAAAAATGAGAGAAAGCATCTGTGATGAGAAAAATTACATCTTATGAAGGGTTGTTGCAAGCATTACAGGAAGTATTGAAGAAAGAAGAACAAACTTTAAATATATGCATAGCTCCAAAGGCACTGATCAACATCAAGACCCCTCGAAGAGAATAATGAGGTCTAGAAAGCGATGAAAGATGAGACATTGGTCCACACAAAAAGATTGTCAATGGTTTAAACAGAAGCGTGAGGCCCTGGCAGTAGCCACAAGAGCTGCACAAGACTCAGATCGAAGAGCTTGGAAAGATGATTTCACAGAAAAATGGACCTTTTAGAAGGAAGAATGACATCAATGTCTAGTGTTGTGTTGGTTCTGTGAAACGAGAAGGGAGAAATCACGAGTGATGAGTTGGAATCCATTGTTGTGGACATCCCAAAAAAAGTGGAGAAAACACTCACTGACTGGCAGATATTAGAGGCCGAAATAAAGGAAGAGTATCCAAAGTTAATACTGCAAACTGATACAGAGGAGGTTTCCTAATAACCTCATAGAAATTCTTCATTTATCTACATTATTTTATTCTTATTCTTTCCATTCTTCTATTCTTTCCATCAATTTTTGGAGATACCCATTGTCAGGATGACAATGAGATTAGTGTGGGGTAATGTTGATCAAAGAATACTTGTCAAAGATCACACAAAGAGTCCGCGCGGGATAGAAGACCCGGAACCAAGGGCACGAAAGAACAGGAAGGACCCATGTGTGGAAGGCAAGTTTAGATTTCAAGACTTAGATAGTTTTGAGCATGAAGACCTATTTTTATAAGATGGCATGAGGAACACATCAACGATGTAGAGACATGCGCGCCATGCATTGTCTATCTTTGGAGAAGTGGTTTAAAGCATTTATGCATGAAGACAAGCTGGAAATAGAATTGACACTTCAATTAACTGCATGAGGACTATAGATAGTGCACTTGCATGTGTGGCTATGATTTTAAACGATGTGTGGATATCAATAGCTTGCAACCTATTTCTAGAATAGATAAGCGGTGAAGAGCAAGTCCCCACCCTATATATATGTTGTTAGGTGCATAGTAGAAAAAAGGGGTGGGGAGAGAGAGAGATGGATATATGAAAGGAGATGTATGTATGTGTGTGTAACAGAGAATATACGCATATGATTGAACTACTGTATTAGTTCCATACGCGCATTGGTATAGATTGACAATACTATAAGGAGCTTCTATATTTATTAATAGATGGAAGATATTGGATGAATCTAAGTGTCATTCCATGTATATTTGAGTAGTGCATATTATTAATTTCAATCATGATTAGTGTTTAATGATGTTCTTTCATAGATCTGAGTGTAGCATGCATTGTGGAATGATGGATTAGTTATGAATCTATATGTTACTTCCTTCATCATGTTTAACATCCTATTACAGCAACCCTAAAGAGGGACCTGGTTACCTTTGTGAGCTTCAGGAGATTGCTCAATCTAGGTTGAGTGATGTGCCAACATGAATAGGGTGTTATCTAGTAAATTCTAGGCTTGCATCATGTAGTCTCTAATTAAGTAGGCTCGGAGTCATAATTGTAGGTGGTGCGTGCAAAGTGTGCCAATACGAATCCACCTTGTCGACATCAAAAAACATTCTTTATGCTTCCTTAATCTGATTCACCACACATTTGAAGTATTTTCTATGTATTGCAAATGGTAGTTTGCACCATGGTCCCATCTCCCCATTTGCCAACATAAATCTTAATGGGCTAAAGTGTTGCATTAGTATAAACTTTTCATGGCCTCCTACCACTTCTAGAAACTCCCGGGGTATGCACCATTTTTTATAAAATACCCCACACGTCCTAACATACCACTTCTCTGAGAGAGCCTTGTATTGATTTAGTGAATGCTCCTTCATAGGTGAATTCTAAAAATTAAACTACGAGGGATTTTTTATGTGCTAGATAAACCCACATATTGTCTTCAGGGACATCTGGTACACCCACCTCCCAAAATATGATGAGTACAAGGATGGAGCCCCACGTAATCTTTCCTCCTTCCTCAGTATTCTCCCGAGCCTCCTCAATAATTATTTATGTGATGAACTATGTAATATTATACCATGTTTTATGTGCCATCCTGTGCATAATATAGATGAAATTATTTTTAACCTCTATCCATCCTTCCGCAATGCCAAAATTTCATGTGACTAGCCAAGTTACTACCCTAGTCATCGGATCTGTTATTTTTTCCACACTCATGGCTTGAATAGCGATAATGGCAAAGCATATTTCCATCTCCTCAATCTTTTTATCATTGTCTAATTCCATATCTAGGTCTTCATTGTCTACCTTAAGCCCTATTACCTTCCCAATCAGATGGGTTATGATTCTCATCCTTCTACCTATGAAGTAGAAATAATATTCATGCACCCTAGACAAGAGCCATTGGAATATGTGTGCCAGTCTCTCGAAATATAAAAAATTGAATAAATACAAAACCCCTACCTTCTCAATTTTCTATCTTACAGAATCATCCACCAATATCTGCCCCTTGGCACTCCTATCTGATAGTTCTCGTAGCATATCTTTGTTCAATATTTCCTCATGTTGTGGCACCCTATGATTTAACTCGCTAATCTTACATTTTACAAGTTGTGATTTCCATGTTTTTGCTTCAATCACACCAAGTGGAAATTACATTTCCAAAGATATTTCCTCTAGAGGGTCTTCACCTCAATCGTATTCATTTGAGCCTTCTCCTTAGTCTTAAGATATGCCATGGTTACTTTCTTAGGTGTCATTTTTTTGTAAACTTGTGCCCTTAGGTAGTTTTCTTTATACCCTTTAATTTTACGCAACACCCAAGCTCTGTGAACCCTAGCTGATTAGAACCCAATCCCTGCAAACCCTAACTTCCTGTGCCCTAGCTTCACACTCAAATATCTGCTCAAAATTCTTCTTACAAAGGAGCCTTCTATAATTACTCTATGCATGGTGCTCTATTTTTCTTGTTTCTTAAATCACACTATTTTCTTTGCTTTCTCTCTTCAATTTGAATGTAAGGTGACAAAGAAATCGGTTTGCCCCATTTTATAGATTTCTCATACTTTAGAAGTTTCACTATCTTACTTTTTTCACTTTCTAAAAACTTTTTCTTTTTTTTAAAAAATTTTAATGTATGTTTTCCATTTAAACCACCCTTTTCCATCTAAGTCACATTTTTATTTCCTCCATGCCTTGCCTTTGCCTGTGCAACAATCATAACCTTCTGGAGTGCTTACTACATCCTAAGACTACAAACATCCATGCATGACCTTCTTCACGCTATAAGCCTTATTTCCCTATGCCGTATTCCGAGTATTGTATCTTGTTGCTTCCTCCCTTGCATTATATTGTGCCACCTTTTATGGCATGGATTTTCATTCGAGAAATCTTGTCATGCACTATTCTTCTAAAATATCGGCAACATTTCTTTCTCTTAGCATCATCATTATTAACATCTTTGACATCTCTTTCTTTTACTTTTGCGAACCTTTCTAACAACATCCCATCTTTCAATTATTGTGTGTTAATCGGCTTTGAATTCCTCACACACTTGCACCTAGTTTACCCCACAGTAAAATTAGGTGCAATCCTCTGCACATGAACTTAATAGGTAGCAATCAACTTCCTATGCACAAGTGCACTTATTACAACAAATAAAAACACAGGTAACTAAATACAACACAAAACATGAAAGGGGAACCTAATCTAAATGGAAATATTGCCTTATTACAAACACCAAGAAAATTATTTATTGTAGGCCTTCAGCCTACTCCCATTGAAGTAACAACGAAACATAGTTCCATCCAACATCTGCAACTAACATGCGCTTGATTCAAGTATCTTGGTTACTAAGAAAAGGTTCCAACCAATGTACCTTCAACTTCCCTAGGTAGCGCAAAAACTTGTATTCATAGAGAAGGACCATCTTTCCAACTACAAATGTCTTTTTCTTAATATGCATATCATGCCAAGCCTTCTCTCATACCTTCTCAGTATTATGGATCCAACACACAATTGTGCACCACTCATCTAGCTACATAAGTTTCTCAATGCACTCCTAAATAGCTTACTCATCATCTAATCCACCTGCATGTGCAATGCGTAGGGATGGTAACTAAAATTCAAGTGGTAGCACCACTTCCATGCCAAACACCAACTAAAATGGTGTTGCCTTATTCAATATTATATAAGTGGTCCTGTAATCTCAAAATATAACTAAAACTTTATCATCCCAATCCTTTCTTCCAACATCACAAATCTTAGTAAGAGTTTATCCCAAATTCTAGCTGAAATATGCTACATTAGCATTCTCTTGAGGGTGATAAGGTGTAGTTTTATGGTGTGCTACCATAAAATTTTCTAACATAATTCTAATTTTCTCATTCAAGAAATGAGTTCCTCTATCACTAGTCAAACTTAATGGACACCTATACCTACTAATAATGTTTTCTGATAGAAACTTTAATGTTGTGTCTGCAGTGCAATCCTTTGTAACATTTAATGATGTAGCGCGCTCCAGTCTTCCATGCAGGTGGTGCAATAGGTCCTATAAAGTCAATAGCCAACTTATCAAAGGGTTCTACATTCACTATATGCCTTAGGGGAATCTCATCCCTACTTCCAAGCTTGCTAATTCTCTAATAATGATCACATGCCTTCACATATGCCTTGGTGTCCATATACAAACTTAGTCAATATTTTAGGGGAGCAAAAAAGTCTCCCAAAAATTTCTAGCCATAAGGATCCTACGCGCCATTACATTGGATGCATAATGTCCTCCTGCAATAGATACATGCACTTCCTCCTTGATTTTTTCAAGCTCGTGTTCAAGCACACACTGGTGCAAAAATTCACCTTATACCAATTTTGTATAAGTCACCTCCAATTAGCCAATAGGGTGTTGCAAGTATAGACAAATTACTTTTTCTCTAAGGACTTCATTTCTGTTGATGCTAATATAGTGCGTAAAAAGAATGCTATATCCTCTAAATCTGTGGGCACATGGTTTAACCTAAACAATTGTGCATCTGGAATTATATCCTCAATACTCTGCACATCCTCGCCATAATTGATTCGTTATAAATGGTCATGCCTTAATTTCTCTTGCCTAGCTTTACAACAACTGTGAAATCAAATTCCTAAAAGATAAGTATCCACATGCAGATGCACCCTTGCAAAATAGGCTTGTTGACCAAATATTTTAACGCCACATGATATGTATAAAAGATAAACATAGTAGCCAACAAGTATTAATGAAACTTATACAATGCATGGATTATAGAAAATGCCTCTCTCTCTCTGTGGTAATATAATCCTTCTCTGTCGGTGTCAAATTCCTACTTGCAAAGCATAGGGGCTGATCCACGTTACCTTCTCCAGGTTGCACTAAGACTATGCCAATCACCGTACCAGAAACATCAACATGCACAGGAAAAGGTTTGTTCCATTAAGGAAAATACAAGATTGGTGCAGTGGTAAGCCTCTCCTTTAATGTCTCAAATGCCTATTTTTGCACGCCATCCCAATGAAATTTTCCTTTAGCCTTAAGAAACTCTTCAAGGGGTGCGGAAATATTTACATATCACTTGATAACTTTCCTGTAGTATCCTGTATGTCCCAAAAATCCATGCACTTCACTTTGATTGGTAGGTTATACTAACCCCAATGTTACTGTAACCTTCGCGGGATCCACCAACAATCCTTCTTTACAAATTATGTGTCCAAGCAAGGTGACCAATGGTGTAGAAAAGATACACTTTTTAATGTTTAAAGAGATGTTCAACTATCTATGTCTCTCAAACACGAGCCTTAAACTATCACAATGATCTTTAACTAACCCATAAACAATCCAGTAATCTAGGTACACCTGTAAGAACTTGTGAATAAAATCATGAAAGGCCTATACAACAATGCGTGAAAAACACAGTGGTCACATTCTTCAATCCAAATGGCATAATAGTTTATGCAAAGCTTCCCCATTCAGTGGAAAATGTGGTGTTATCTTAGTCCTCGTGCGTAATTTGTACCTAATGATAGGCTGAAAATCCATCAATAAAGGAATAAATGTCGTGCCCTATGACACCTTTAAGGATTTCCTCTATAAATGGTGTGGATAAAGGATATGTAATACATGAAGCATTCAATTCTATTTAGTCCACAAAAATCCTAATTCACCCATTTTTCTTGATACTAATTACCGTGGGGCTAACCCACTCAGACTCTTCAACTAGCTCAATAATCCTAGAATTAAGCATCTTCCTTGACCCGTATGCGTAATTTTGGATTCATCATATAAGGCCTCTTCCGAACCGGGCATGCACCTTCCTTCATCTTAATCTTCATTTCTCCCAATGAGGGGTGTACTCCTTTCAACTCATGGTATCCTTGCAGGAAAAAATCCTAGAAATCGTGTAAAAGATCAATGATCCTTGCTACCTCTTGCTCTAACTACTAATAGCCAATAACGGCCTCCTTGGGCATGTCTTCAATACCAATGTTACCTTTTTAGTATTCATGGGTGTATGGTATGCACGGGCCTTCTCATTAGATGTGTCCATTACTTCCCGCACACCTTTTGTATGGTTTATCTCTAAGCTATATACCTCATCATCATCAATGAGGTACACCATTTTTACCTTTTCTTTTTCCTTCTCAGCACGACTCATTTGGAGCTCTTTTGTTTCCTTTGTATCCAGGCACTCCTTGGAATCAGGTTCTCCAAGAAACTCCAACATGAGCTCTTCTTCATTTGTGTTATCCCTCAATTTGATGTGATTTATGATCTGCAATGCTTCATGGACTAGAGGTCTATTAAAAAAATAATCAAATGTATGGGCCATACTTGCAGTCATATCCCACCAACTTGTAATTTCTTATTTTATCTCAGTGTGCACATACCATGGAGGTAAACATCCCTTCAATGTGGAATAAAATTATGAACCCAAAGTGATGGTGGTAATACCTACTGACCTTGTACCCATACTCTCTCATAGTTATGGACGTAAGCCAAATAATGAGTCTTCCCATCATACTCTGGTATAAGAGAATGATCATTATTCTGATTAAAACTTACTAAAAAGGCCACCCTTATCTCACGTCATCCTAAAAGGTTATCCCTGTGAATCACTAACCAATGGCCTATAGTTTTGTGTAATGTATAAACCAACATGTTTCTTCAATCACCTTCATTCTTACAGTGTTCCTCCATGGTGCGCAAGGATGATCTCAGATTTTCTTCACTAGTATATCTAGGGGAATAAATTCTTCCCATACACCTAACCATTTATGGACTGATCATTCTAGTTACTCTTCCTTTCATCTTGCACCCAACCATTTCATATGTGCCATGGGCCCATTTATCATAAGCAATGCTTATAGTGTCAATGACCGACTACGTGTCTTCCCACTAAAACACGCCTTGTTTGGATGGTCCTACAGTTTCAGGGTCACGTACTGTGGGCGTGTAAATTCTATTCAACTCTTCTTCACTTAAAGGCTCAACATAGGGCATATATTTTTCCTCATCTAGAGGTATAATCATGCACTCATCCTTATTATAAAATTTGATGTATCCTTTTTTAAGCACATATCTTCATGATACGCATAACACCAAGGTCTCCCAAGTAGTGCTGGAAATTTTTCTACCTCAACAAGCTCCAATACTTCAAATTCTCCAATAAACTTGGCTCCCTAAATTGTAATAGAAGCATCTTTCAAAACTCCAATAGGCATATCCCTCATCTTGTTCACCATATACACAACATTTGAGGATGGTTGTAATGTAGGTCTCCTCATTTGATTTCATGCATCTAGAGTTAACACATTCACTTCAACACCTGTATCTATATAGATATTACTTACCAACTACTCATCAATTAATTCATCCAAATTAATCTCCTTATCATACTCATGGTTCTATGGTGGTAATTTTTCATGTAATATCTTCCACTCACGCTTAACTCCTAATTGCGGTACCTTCTCTCACAACCATTCTCCTAGTAATGGGATGATATTTTCCTAGCACAACAACTTACATATTTCCTTGACATCATCCACATATTTCTATGGGATCTCAGTGTTTTTTGCACATTCTCTCTCTCACACCTTCTCCTTCAAGCATTGAATCTCATCATGTAACTATCTGATTACCCCCATAGTCTCTTGATAGACCTCCTTCTGGTGTGCAACATATAAATACTTAGCATGTATAATATCTTTTTTCCTGATGAGGGGCTTACCCTTCAGGGTCTCTCTCAAGCGTGCTTCTTCCACGTGTGTAGTCACCAACATGATCTGCAACTCTAGATCATGCATTTTCTTAGGTATCCACTGATCAAAATTCACACTTTTTACCTTGATCATCCTCGTACTCTTATCCTTATTCTTGGCCTTATTAATATGCTCATACAGGTCCAAAAAATCCTCTAACTTATGTTACTTCCCACACCATGTGAAGACTATATTATGTAGATAGTCACCCATGTAATAGTAAGGGGACCCACAAGTGTGACAAGTTCCATGTGTGGACCTTCCTCTACCACCACTTGGACTTCCGCCTTGATATCCTCCTCAGAAGACTCCATCTCTATTATCTCCATTAGTGCGCTCTTCATTCTTTTGTCCTTCCTAATCCTTTGATCCACTTTCTAAACTAGTTTGGTGCAATCCTGTTTTAATGGCTTCATGGATATGATCAATCAATCTGTAATCATTTGTATCATGTGTATGGGCATTGAAAATTTTAAAATAAATGGACATGTTCTTATGAATCACGTGGTGTAAGAGGAAAATATTATGCACATAATGATTTTCATGACAAATATCACAATACTGTAACAACGGATGCACTGTCTTGCACGGGAAGCTATCCTTACTATGTCCCTCAAACTTACAATCAGTGTACCATATACGACTTTTAGTCTCATGTGTAGAGTTGGCAGAGAGATTCTCCAACTTCTTTTCCATAGCTATGATCTATCGCTTCTAGAAAAGGAATAACTTCTATGTCTACACTTTCGATTGCTTCTGCACATAAAGCTTCCTCTAATGCCTCACATGGGTCAGTATACGTCTTATGAGATAATGCCCGTCAAAATTGAGTCAACAATCCCCCAATGAACCACTGTGCATACTGAATTAGATGGATGTCATAAGACAATTTGGAAAATAGGGTTTAAAATGCACATTATACTCTCCTACAGTCTCTAACGACCCCTTCTTAATATCCTTGAGCGCACTGATGCTTTGCTGCTCAAACTATGGAATGTGGAGCTCAACAATTTTTTTTTGCATGTGGAGCATCATAATCCACTGCAATTTGGTGCGGCTAATACTTCATGTACCAAATATGTGCGCACCCTTGGATTATGGTGGAAAATTAGCTTACCTTTCTTTCTAAAGCTGTAATTCCTTTCACGCACCATAGTAATTCACATTTTTGCACATGCTCTGTTGCATCCTCCACACCTCTTTATTTTGGTAAGTGAAGAGACATCTCAAAGTAGACCTGAGGTGTTTTTTTGTTGTTTACTGAGGTTGGGTTTCATGAGGCTAATTCGATGGTGGTTGATGTGGTGGTGGTCCTTACCCTAGAGTAAGGTCTGATCCAGAACCAAATCCTCCTAGATTCCCTCTGTGCGGTGGATGACTTAATCCTCTTGATCCTCCCATGCCACATGTTGTGGCCTATGGTCCAGTTAATGAACTCCATTATGTCCTAGTTGTAGTACTGAACTGGAAACCTACTGTCTTCACTATCATAGCTCCCACTGATGTGCTTCCAATGGTCTGCGCACCAATTTTTTGTCTTGATGATGCACATTTAAACAAACCTACAATAGAACTCCCAAACACCTGTGCCTGTTGTGCTGTCATGGGCATGTTACTAGTCGGATACACTTCTTGATTCAACACAAAATGATATCTATATGTATCTACCTAAGTACTTCCAATATTCTTTCTTTTAACTACCCTTGGATCTGGAACACCAAGTGCAAGGGATACATAGCCATGTTGATTCAATAAGCACTCGTAGTTCTCACACTCTCCATTGACATGCGCTATCATCCGAAGCTGATGGGGATTATCTACTGTGATTTCCCAAATTCAGGAGGGCCTGATATTATGGCTTCTCATCTTCCATGAGAGATTTAAAACCTTCACAAGCCATCATTCTCCTCAACCATAATGTTGCTCTCAATTTCTTAAACTCAAGCTTCATTATACCCAAGTTGTCTTTCCTCTCTCATTCTATCTTCTTCCAGGGCTATCACCATATTTCTCCATACCTTCTCTTTCCCCCCCACATTGTGGGGATTTAGCTAGCCATAGAAAATATCTCCAAATCTAATTCCTACCATCAAGATCTTGATTGCTAAAGGGATATCACACAAATATGATACTTTGGGCTCACACAAGAACTTAAACTCAGCTTCCTCTAGACATGAATGCATAGAAATTGTGTATTCTAATGTGTAGTTGTGAAACACACTAGCCCATCAATGGTCTAGAGCTCTCGTTCAATCCTCATCTACATTAAAGAGAGTCTAATAGTCTTCCTACGTCCAAATCCCTAACTTAGGAGGCCAATATTTGTTCGATGTGTACGCTGCCAACCACTGATACAAATCTAATGGGAAGAAGTTGAAAAATGTCTCATACATTTCATGATAAATATTTTCCTCTACCCACTTGTGCATATTAAAGCTAGGCCCAATGCTTTACCTCTGCACAAATTGGTCTTGTTTGTTTTCCACACAACTTTTAATACTCTCTAAATATAGTCGATACACCATCTGCATGCAACATCCTGACAGATAAGTCCCAGTAATGGAACCAAAATGTAGCCTTTGTTTTCACCTCAAGAACTATACACACTGGAACATCATTCAGAGAGATCTAAATGCTCACCTGAAGCGTAAAAACTACCATTTCCCTCCTTTATGTTTTCTTTTCAAGATGTTAGCATGCATAATTGTCATGATATCCAACCAATTATTCATCCATACATAATCAATTCATTCACATTACTTTGGAAACATAATAATTTAAACAATAAATAAGATCAACTGAAATGTTAGATCACCACATTCAGACATCTCAACAATCAATATCCATCCACAATTATCCATCATAAACATAATTCATTACATCAAAAAGAAATTTGAATACATGATGAGTGTTACATCAGTTGGCATATCCATGCATAAAATATTACAGCATATTATCGACTATATCCTTCATCCACACACATGGCCCCTTATATAGTATATCCTTTACATATAATTAGGGGTGGGGACTTTCCCTTCACCACGCATGCACCCTCCAAAAGATAGGTGTGCTCTCAAAATAGACAACATGCATTACATCCAAAAATTATTGATAAAGTGTGCATTCTTTTATAACAATCCTAATAATATATTGACCTAAATATAGCTCCTACTTTTAATCCTATTATTGGATTGACCTGTGCATGATCTTCTTTAAATCATTGCATGTGATTTTCCCAAATTTAGCTTCCTTTGCGTGCGTCCAAAGCCATCATGATGATGTCTAATTATAGCTCTTTCTTGGATGCCACTCTTCTATTTTTTAGCCTCAGACTAGAGAAATTGGATAAGTCCCGAATTATCTTTCTCGAGTGCGAACCTTAGTGCATTGTTCTATTTTTCTCACACACACCCCTTCACACCTCCCTTGAATATGCCTCTAACCTTTGTGTGTGGATCATACTTAGGAAATTCCTCTATTCAACATAACTGTCATGAACTAGAGAACTATGTTGTAAAAGAACAGATGCTACAACAATTAGAGGTCTAGATAACATATCAATAACCTTATTTTGTATACCTTTCGTATATGTGATCATGAGATGAAGTTGATGTAGGAAACCCATCCAATGGAAGTGTTTATATTTTTACAACTTGGTCTATGATTGGAGATACTAGAGGGGTTGACAGTTTCCTTTCCCATCAAGTAATGTTTCCATTTTTCACACTTTGCACCAAAGCATTCAACTCTGTAACATAAGTTAGATAGTTTCTTACCACACTCATGAAGGTTTTAGAATGGTAACAAACAAGCTTCTTTTTTTACATCAAGACAACCCCCATTGCATATTCAATCGCATATATCTGAATCTCAAATGTTTGTTGTAAATCTGGAAGTACTAAGATAATATTAGTACTTATTTTCTCTTTATGTGTATCAAAAACTATTTGATGCTTTCCTCCCCACTGAAAGACCTATTTAATGCTAGTCAAAGAATGCAAATGAGATACAATAAATCATAAGTTAGCAATAAAATTTCTTCAATACTGAACGTCACCAAGAAATCTTCTTACCGCAGCTACATTATTGGGTTTAGGAAAATTCACAATGACCTCAAATTTCACAGGATCAATTTTCAATGTACTATGTCTAACAACATAGCCCAAATAAATCAAACATGTTTTCCCAAATTCACATTTAGAAATCTTCATATATAATTACTCATTTCTTAAAGCATCCAAGACTTTCTAAATATGAATGACATGATCATCCCATGATTTAATAAACAACAAAATGTAATCTAAGTAGGTTATCAAAAAATCATTATTGAATGGCATAAAAAAATCATTCATCACATGCATACATGTAGCCGATGCATTGCACAATCCAAAATACATAACAAGCCATTTAAATAAACCTTGTTTTGTTTTAAAAGTAATTTTCCAAATATCACCTTCACTGATTATAACATGGTGATAACCACTTCTTAAGTCTAACCTAATAAAATAAGAACTATTTTTCAAATGATCCAATAAATTATCAATGCGAGGAAGAGGGTGCCAATTTTTCACCATGATCTTGTTTAAATCCCAAAAATAAACACACATATGCTATGTGTCATATTTCTTAGGAACCAAAATAATAGGAAAACCACAATGAGATGAAATTGGATAGATTACTCCTTTTTCCAACAATTCCATCACCTTATTTTTGATTTCCTCATTCTCGAGCATGGACAATCTATACATACCAATATTAGGAAGAGGTGCATCCGGCAAAAATTGTACCTCATGTTGAACACCTCTTTTAGGAGGTAGACCTTGTGGATCCTAAACACATTATCATAGTTAGAAACAATATTAATAAATTCATTTCAATGTTTAGGATCACAATCATCAAAATCCTTAGAATGCTCTTTTTCTTTGGCTTTAATCACCATGAGTACAAAATTCTTGCTTGAATTTACAAGGCTTTTCATATTTCCTACAAAAACTAAAGAAAGACTTGTTTTCACATGATGAGCGCTAACAATGTATTCAATCCCATCTTTGATAAACAAGTATTTATTCCCTTCCATGTAGAAGATTTATTTCCTATCATAAAGATATGGAATTCCCTAAACCACACCACAAATGTCTAATGGAACAACATCCAAATCAACCTCATTAATGAACTTGTCAGTAATGGAAAATAAAAATCTACAAGTTTTTGTTACCTGCAATTTTGCATCATCACAAACCTTGCCAAAAGATTAAGGCTTATGACATGGTTTGGTTTGGAGTTCCAATTTCTTCACAACCTCCTCTGAAACCAGATTATCTTGAGATCCACTATCAAATAGATTGTCTATTTTAGTATGTTTAGAAATAACTCTTAAGGTGGAAAAGCTCCTTATTTTCTTCTCATCATACATATATTGTATTTTAGAAGAAGATGCAATATTAGATGAATTAGTGCTAGAAGAAGAGGAATAATTAAAATATTGTAAACCGATGGTCGTGATCTTGATTTCATTACCAAAATCAGTTCCAAGATCTTGTTACACCACATTGTTGGTCTTATTTTATTTCCCTTTCTTGTTAAAACACTTAGGCTTAAGATCCAGATGTAATTTCCAACACTTAGATTCATCATGATTCATTTTATAATGATAACAAAATGGCTTATCATCTTCATTCTTAATAGTAGTAGTCTTTTGCTCACCCTTTCCTTTACCTTGTTCTTTCAAAAATTTCTCTATTTTCGGATTTATTATTCTTGTGTTTTAAAGATGAGTCTTTTTTCATTTCCCCCTTTCTTCCAAATGAGTATCTTGCACACACACCACATCAAGTTTAGTAGGATTAAGCACTAGAAGTATATCTATCAAATAACTATGTAACCCACCGATATATTTCTGTAGTGTTTTTTGTTGGCCAATGTGTCTTAGGTTGTCATTCATGTAAAAGGCCATTGATTCCAAAGGGTGTCAAGAGTGTTTAGGAGTCTGCATGAGTCATCAATCAAGGCCAAACATAAAGGTTGATTAGTAGTGTTTAGTTTTGGTGAAGTTGTTATGATGTATAGGCATGGTCTTGAGCGTGGTGTAAGAATGTATGGACATGAGATGAGTTCCAAAGGTTGGTATAAGGTCAATCAATGTTTTTATGATGTGTGATAGGTGTTAATGAGTATGTGAGAGGTCTTTATAACCAGTTCATGGGATGTATGTGTTGAGTCATGCCATTCTAGGTCTAATCCTAGACCTAGTGCATGGTCCATGGCGGAGTAACATGAAGTATGGATCAAGGAAGTCATGTGTGAGCATGGTAAATGTGTTTTTTCATGTCATATCATGTGTATGAGGAGTTTCAGGTCATATCTTAGCTGATAAGTACATGTATGAGGTCCTTTTGAAGAAATTTCTTGAGACCAAGGTACAATTACACAGGTAAGTCACGGTGGATGAAGACACTCATAAATATATGAGCAAGGATGTGAGTTAATATAGTTATAGAAGGTAGTGATGATGCTTCATGCCAATTTTTAGGTCAAAGTGGTGAAAATTTTTCATGTTATGTGATTTTTGGAAAAACCAAGTTCTAGAGAAGGTGAAATCATCTTGATATGTCAACTTGTTATAATCACCTACTCACACACACTTTACACATGACCATTTGGATTTGGGATATGTTTTTAAATTCAGCTAAGAGTGTTTTTCAAAAATAATGAGATGATTTGATTGTCATAATTTTATAAACGAATGTTAAGAAGATAAGTTTCTTTAAAATCCTAGATAAACCCTCATATCAGAGAGACTGGAGAAATATGCATGGTGTGATCTAAAAATTACCTTAAAATGATAATGTTATGATTTGGGCTTGTAGATAATTTGGATGGGATCCTAATGTTGGTGGTCTCATGTTCCAATTGTTCCAAGAATGCATAGAAAAACCCATGTTTTGTGTAACTTTGGAGTTTCAGGGCTAAGATGTAGGTTCCATGTTGAAAAGTTAACTATTATAGAATCCTTGGGAGATGATCCAAGTGGAAATGAAGAATTTTAGGATGATTCATTGGAGGAAATTTAAGATATAGGTCCTCAAATTAGAACCACCGATTTTGGCCTTAAGGGCTAAAAGCTAGTCATTTTGGTTTGAGGTGAGTTTGATTATTTTACATCATGGAGTAGTGTTTTATGGACATGGATAGCTGGTAGAAGCATATAATGATGTGTTGGAGTGTTTGTAATGGTATGGAGTGATGGTTTTCAGTTGAATACCTAATGGCCTTGATAGCCCTATTAGGCTTGCTCAACAAGGTGACTAAAACATGTGTGCTAGAGTGAATTTATCCACATGGAATATGAATTTTAGTGCTTGAACATGTCTGTAAAAGTTTCCTTGATGTGTTACATTATTTGGTTGAGATTGGAATGTTATTTTTCAAGATTGGTTTTTGAGTATTGTATGGAACTTTTTGAGCAGTTTCAGAGATTGGCTTGGTTGAAGGCCTTGCACTATAAGTTGGAGCTTGAAGCGAGTTTTCCCATAAAGTAGGTTCAGAGACCTTTACAATGGTATACTACTTGAGTTTTGATGAAAAAATTTCTATGTGAATTCATTCATTTTTTGGAACTTAATTTTGGGTTTTAGAAGACCTAGTTGTGCATGTTTTCTTCTTAGAGTGTTTCATGGTGAAGATGGCAGTTTTTAAAATTTCTAAGCTGGTTGGTGATGTTGAGAGGTCATTCCTAACTTGTGTGGAGCTTCTTTTTTCTTGAAAAATATGGATTATTCCCTTGGATCTTATAATCCATTTGTTTGAGCTTGGAGTGCTTGTTTTGGGTTTGTATGAGTGGTCTTGTTCTAAGTGGTGTGTTTAGGATATTTATGACCCTTGAGGTGTCTTGTAATGAACTTATATTATAATTGATATAGTTTTGTGTTGGTATGACCGACCTATATGACCATGACTGACCTAGGAGAGTTTGTGATCTAGTGTCATGTATAAAATTAGGTTATATATGTTCATTTTGAGTTAGTTGTGCCTATGGGGTTATGAGCGAGCCAAAGGATGAGGAAGAGGAGTGAAGAGGGGTTAAGAAAAAAAAAAGAGGAGAGGTATGAAGAGTCAAGGAAGATTAAGGATCAGATATGCAAGGGAAATTGACCTAATCAATCCATGAAGAAGAAGTATAGAGAGTAGAGAGTGAGAGGGAAGTTTAAATATGGTTCGGTGTGTTTGGAGCTAAACTTGGATCATTATTAGTTGTGTGAGAAACATATATTCAGTGATCTTCCATTTTAGATGGCTGAGTTGGTGCTTGGTCATCCTAGGGAGTTATAAAATCCTTATAGAACTGGTTTCCTACTAAACTAGGGGTTGGTGCCTCCCTAAAAAATCTCATGTGATGTGTAATATTAACTTGAGTCCTTTGTTTTGTGTAATATAAGCATATGTTTTAATGGGTTTTCTTCCCCTTGAGGATTTACCACTTAAATATGGTGTTCATGTGTTATCTCTCATGTTTTATGTTCTTATGAATGGATGTTGCACACTTAATAAGTTCAACTTAACTGTATATGGTTAAATGGATGTTGTGGATGATGTTCTAAGTTATGGTAAATGAATTGAAATATTTGTAGGACTGATTCACCCCCCTCTTAGTCCATTGCGTTTCTAAAATTTCTTGTGTATGGAGAGAAATATCCTAAATGACAACCCTCTTTCTGAACTCCTATGTATAATCCTGAACACTTTGTCCCTTATTCGTTAAAATTTTTCAATCCATCATAACTTTTGCATATAACCCAAAGGATAATTTTTTTTATCTTAATTCATAAACAAAAAAATTCCAAGAAGAGGTTGTTTTACCTTTCTTATCATTAATCTATTGTAGCTTACTCTCCCACCTGATGATTGTTGTTCCACTCATTTGAAGAGTCGCTAAATGAATTTTTTCCTCATCATCAAAAATTTTCTTAACCCTACAATATACTTCAATCTATTTGATTCAATTATCCAATTTTTCTACTTTAAGCTCTCCATTGTACAGTGGAAATTCAAACTTGATATCCAATTTTAATGAAGCAAGAAAATTAGAATTTTGTTTACCATCCTTTGAAGAGGTAGAACCAGATTCAGATGAAGAAGATTGTTCTTTTTTTTACCTTTCCTGGATACTTTTTCCATATGTTTTCTCTAGTCTTGGTAAAATTCCTCCACCATTTCTTTCATATGCATGAAGGATAAAAAAAATCATCTTCTTTATCCTTGACCATATCTGCACTTCCTGACAGTCTCAATCCAATTTCCAGATCCAAACCTTTTAATGTTCCTTCACCTCTTTTAGAATGTGACCTTTTCAACATACACCAAACACTTGCAATCCAAAGCAATAGTTAAAGTAATCATAGACCTAATATGATACCAAATGATCTGAAATTGATAGAAATTATAAACACACACCTTTAAAATTGCTTTAAAGCACAATTTTTCATATTTTAATTCAACATTACAATTTTCCCATAATTAATTAATAATTAAAAACCGTGAGCTGATTGTGGAAAACATATAAACAAGATAATGCAGAGAAAAATCGACACCAACAATTGACAACGAAGTTCGAAATAAAACGTACATCTCTAGGTCCATAATAATGAGACCGATATATTAAAAAATATACCTCAAACACTTACAATTTTTTGTACAAGGAAAAAAAATTGTCTTCCTCAACTGCTACAATATTCTTCATGCAAAAATAACCCTGGTCTTTGTTGAAATTTTACCACAAAAATGTCTCAAACTCACATAAATTCCTTTTAAGATTACACATTCTACCAACTTAACTTATTCAAATAGCATCTCTCCCTTATATAATTGTTCACCACTTATGGTCTAACAACAACCTTTATTTTTAGTAAATGGGAGGCTAGGGGGTCTAACCCCTCTAATCTCCATAGATCGTATTTTTACTTACTTGGGAAAATGATCCCACATTATCCAGGAAAAGGATATAAGTATGGTTTATTAAAAAAGGTGACAATTTTAGTGAAGTGGATTCGGGCCATTTTTGTTTAATGTCACATTGAAAAGGCCATTAGATGGTTGGCTAAGTATGACTCAACATGGTGAGATAAGGGTGTCAGTGGAAGCTGGTGAGGGTGAGTTGGTCATCAGGGAGTTGGGTTGCGAAGCAGTGTGGGATGAGGTGACTCGGGAGTTGAGCTAAGTTGAGACATGTTAGCCAAGGTGATTGGGATGACTTGGCAGGTTGAGCTGGTAGTGCATGGTAACTCAGTAAATGGTAATAACACTTCATAAATATGCATAGAATAGTTTACAATTACCATGAAAAAAAAGCCCTCATGAATAGTATGAATGGTCATAGAGGCATTCAAATACATAATGGTAATATAGAGATATAGAAGCAAAGGTAGTCCTTCACAAAAATAGTTTGTTGACCGTAGTTGAGGGCCCCTAGCCTATAAATAGTGGGGCCCACACATCTAATAATGAGTGTTAAGGACCGGAGGCCCAAAATACCTTTTCGTTCAAAATCACATTACCACTTTTTTGATTGGTCCACATGACGAGTGTGCACACGGCCATGTCTTCTTGAACTTGCACGTAAACCCATATTTTTTCTAGATTGACCAAAATTTTAGCGTGCAATAACTTCTGCATACGACCTCCGTTTTTAGCATTCAACTTACCATCAAAAATATCTCGACCAACTCTACGTAGTGAAACCGATTTCTAAAGATTTAGGGAAGATTCTAAACTGGTGTTTCTCAGTAAGGATCCTATGGATCACCTTTTACTGATTTTTATTTCATTCCACTAATACTCAACAATCTGTTCTTAATTATATCTCATTCATTTACTTCTAGAAAAATTCCTTTCTCTCTTCCCTTATTCTTCAATAGTACATCATTTCTCCACACAACCTCTCTTTTAAACCTTTCCACCCATATGTCATTTTATATCCTTTTGATATCTTGAAAGGGTGTGATTTCTTCCCAAGGGTCAGTCCAATAACATTATTTTGGATGCAAGACATGAATCAACCTTTCCAGACTGCTTTTTAAATTTCTAATTTTTTCCTTGACTTCTATGGATTTACTCTATTTTCACCTTATTCCATAGCTTTCCTTGACTTCCGCGGACCCACTTTGTGTTCCACATTATTTTGCGGTTTTCCTAGACCTCTAGGGATTCATTTTTTCTTCCAATTTTCTCTTCAGTTTTCTTTGACTTCCGTGGATTCATTTTGTCTTCTGCCTTGTTTCATGGTTTTCCTTGACTTTCACAACTTTCTTGACCTCTGCATCTTTCTATGACCAAATTTTTTATTACATGGATCTTTAGACTTGTTACCACTTGTGGAACATTGTGGATCACTTCCTTTGTTCTACAACATTCTCACCTCAAAAAAATCACAGGACACTAAAAGTGGCCCCCCTTTGTTGTGGGGTATTTCCTTGTCTTCAAATTTGTGAAACACTACAAAATGACTTGCTTTGTTGTGTGAATATTAAAACTCCACAAAACACAAAAAATGAATTCCTTTATTTTGCAGCCTTTTAAAATCATCAAAACAATACAAAGTGACTTCCTTTGTTGCATGGATTTCAAAAATCCGTGAAACACTACAAAATGACTTCTTTTGTTGCACAAATTTTTAAAACCCTCGAAACACTACAAAATGACTTAGTTTGTTGCGTGGATTTTCAAAAACCACGAAACACTACAAAATTATTTCCTTTGTTGTGCGGATTTGAAAACACATGAAAAAATACAAAATGATTTCCTTTGTTGCACGAATTAAAAAACCTATGAAATAATACAAAATGATTTCTTTTGTTACACGATATGTAGAATTCATACTTCAATACATTTTTCTTGATTGACTCATTTGTTAGACATCAATGACAAGTATTTATAACATATGGAACATGTAAGCTAATTTCATTGACATCATCATTCCTTTGACATGAATGACACTATTTCCAAAACATTATGATTTTATTCTTGAAAATAATCTAATGATATGATACATATATTTTTTCAAAAATATTAAGAATCACTTATTTTTACGTCCTTGATCCTTAATTATATAATTTTTTACTATTCATTTTTTCACCAGTACCAATTTATGACATAACTATAACTCGCTTATAATCCTTTCACACTTTATACCGAATAGGACCTGTTTCCAACATATTTACAACTTAATTATAGCTTAATTATAGCCTACCTATTATCCTATCAACCTTCAATGAGCTCCACATTAGCTTAGGGTTTATTGTTTATTTTAAAAATTTATCTTCGAGTGACACTTTATAGTTATGTATTATGAAGGTTATCATAACAACTCTTTCAACAATACTTTAATTCACTACATGGCCACTTTTTTACAAGTACATATGATTTATTTATACTTTTATTAAAAAAATTATATCCAATTTAGTATTTTTATTTCTATGTTACATTTTATTTTCCCAAAGTCCATATCATATACACTATTTATGACATCCAATGAAATTCAGTTAGGCCATATGTATACACCATAATTTTTAATTTGTTAACTATTTTATTCAGAAGAATCATTGGTGGATGTATTTCCCTAGAGAAGTGTCAGTAAGGATACAAATAGGAGTAGGGAGTAACGATTTTTGTGTGTGTAATATTCACTAGTTGCATTAGTATGGTTAGCAACTGTACTTGTGAGAGATACCTTATATGTAGTTCAACTATATCATATTTTTACGTATTTCCATACCTCTACACTTATCTTTACACCTTCACTACAAAATCAACTTATCTTTAGCTTATGGTCACATCCATACCTACTTTCATAATGAACATAGCTTCATAATGAAAAATTTAAGAAAATTTGTGTCTCCTTCCATCATTCAAGATCTCCTTTTTAACCCCAATGATTTTTTCCCACATTGGATGGTATGGACCATATTTAGAATCATATTTCTTACACTTTTCAATAACCAAGGGTATCGAATGAGAAACAATCACACACACACACACATGGTATTTAAGTTCTCATTATAACACATCATCATCATTGATTTAATCTGCTGACACTTCTGAATATTTCCTTACAGCCTTAGGGGTTGTGATGTTGGTCTTAATTTTCTTATTTAGAGTTTAAACTTGGAACATTGGATACTTATGATTATCAAGCATATGAGATGCACTTATTTTGGTCTACCCAACCTTTTTAGTCTTCATGGTTAGTTTTTAACAATATGTTTTTGTTAGAGTAGGTATTTACCTTAGCTCGTGTTCACCTAGGTACTTTATTTAGCTTTATTGTATTTATCCTCACCCACTTATGTGTGTGGATATTTATTTTACTTATTTAGATATTATGAGATATTATCTAGGTTAGGTATATTTTTTTCCTTGATCTATGGTATTGACTAGTTCTTTCCTTGATCTATGGTATTGACTAGATCTTTGATGTCTAGTTCTCTCCTAAATCTATGGTCTTAACTAGTTCTTTGATGACTAGTTATTTCCTTGATTTATGGCTTGATCTACGACCTTGATTGGTTCTTAGATTGTTATTCCTTGCCAATGTAAGCAAGACCCATTCTCATTGTATTTCATTGAGTTCCATGATAATAAATGATATTGCTACTCATTTGTTTACAAAGGTTCTATGTAAAATTATTCTGGCGAATTGCTTTCATCTTATAAATCGTTGTGTTTGATTAACATCTATGTGTTCTTGGCTTGATATGATCTGGTTATCATTCATTTTATGGTATCAGAGTAAGAGATTGCTATTGACATCCGTTCTGTAAGTTTTATTTTGCAAATAAATTCTTTGTATATTCATATATTTGGGATTTGGTCGTATTTTGTTTTTGCATGAGGTTTTATAAAAAACAGAGAATTCCATTGGATGCAGAAGATGGAAAAACCCTAAGATCGACTGTAAACTCAGCCAATTCTGGAGGAAGTCATTTTTTTGCGTTTTTAGTTTATGAGGGAGAAGCGTTTAGATTCTTTCCTTTTTGGCAAGGGTCCACTAACTGCTGCACACGAGTTAATTTTTCAGGAAAATTTGACATATATTTTAGGCAAGTAATTTCTTTTTTGACACATTCTAGAAATAACAGTTTTTACCAGAAGAAGCAGTTGGATGTGACTTTCTCGAAAATAAGTGACACACCCCAAAATAGTAAGTTGTGCAAACATCCATTGAAATCCTTAGCCCCTGGTCATATTGTATGTTCATATGTGGGCTTAAATCTTGTGATTCATACTAGTAGGTGCTTAACTGCAGCCCCCCTTTCATTTTTTTTTGCATGGTGAAGACAAGAACATTTTATTTTGTTTTAGCGGCAACTAAAAATAAATAACAAAACATAATATTGAAAAACTTGTATCTTTTGATCGGTAACTCGGTTTTGAGTGTTGTTTTTTTTACAAAAATACTTATTTTTTCATGTGTTCTTTCCATTGGAAATATTTATTTTTACAATTGCACTATAATTATAAAGTGCCATATTGTAACACACACTCATTATAAAGTGCCAAATATGGAGGAGTGTTGTAATCAATTATGGACATGCAATTTCAGACTGAGCCCGACGTCCTAAAATTTTGGGAGTTACATTCTTGTATCTATCATGGATTCTGAGAATGATATGATTTTCTTTAAAGTGTGTGGACTTCAAGAGGATATTTTAAAATTTGTGGAAGAAAAATAGATCGCTTCAAGAAGTGAAATTCTCTTCTACAATCACTCATTCACGATAAGGATACACTAATACACTCCTTGTGGAAAAAACTTGATAGCCTGCAACATCACCATCATATTTTAGATATTCATCACCATGATCCTAGTCCACTTACAATACCCACTAACATTGATATGCCAATCTTTGATCTTGTTATTGCTCTTGGTGATCCTAAGCCTATGAGGCTTGTTACTGCATGATCTTCCACATCTATGCCTATTCCAATAACACTTATTATGTATCCTACTTCTGCTAATATGCATGGCTTTTTTGAGAAGCATACCATTGCATTCAATTTTCACATGCTCTATTTTATGGGTTTCACTAGTGGAGGTATTAGAATACAATCACAGGGTTTTGTTTCTCATATTCCACATGTTAAGTGGAATTCTCACCATGACATTGGTTTTCGAGAAGATACTTAATTGGGATCACACATTGATAGAGCTCCTAATTTTGTTCACTCAACTCTTTATGAGAATCATGAGCAACACATGGGTTCTGCACCTTCACTCAGGCTTGAGAAACATGAGATTTCAGTTGTCAGAAATGATCAACCTGACACACTGATGTTCCTTTACATACACCCATTGTGCATTTTACACCAAGTCATATGCACACATCTTCTTCATCCATCCATGTTGATTTGGGGTGGATATCTGATCACTCGTGGTGGTGACATAGGCATTCATCGAGAGGAATCTATAGGCATGGTTCCTCCACCATTCGGCCTCTTGCTCCACTTTTTATACCTTTTGCATTGTAATGTTTCTTGTTTTGAGCATCTTTCTTTAGCAGGTATAGTGTATATCTCTCGTTTGTTGAGAGATTTTGTATCTATATTTTTGACACTTTTCACATGTTGACAATCTCTCTTATGGGGGAGCTATTCTAGTGAAGCCCATATTTTTTCAGTGTTCTAGTAGTTGATTTTGGGAAACTCATACAAATTTGTGGCGTCACTCCACCCATTCAGTAGTATGGGAGGGTGTGGTGTTGATCCTGCTTCTTCGGGTTTTGTGTCCTTGCCTTGTTACTTTGGATTTTCTTGGATTGTGACACTCTGAATTTTGTGTCCTTGCCATGTTGCTTTGGTTATTGGTCTTGGATCGTGACACACCTATTTGTAACAATTGATCAAATTATGTTTGGTGTTTTTTCTTTCACTTTCGACATCACTCCATTGACATTCTCCTTGTATGGAGCTATTTTGGTGAAGCCCAGTGTCAATTGTTTTTGAGTTTTGTGATCGAGCAGTGGATTCAGACCACAATGCACACCAAAATTCTTCAGCATTGTATGAGTTTTTTTTATCCGAGCTTCTTGTGATGCCTTGTAATAGGTTTTTAATCTCTTTACTTTGTTGTTACTTATATTTTGGACCCTAGCTTCACTTGAGGGGGGGTGTTAGAGTAGGTATTTACCTTAGCTCATGTTCACGTAGGTACTTTATTTACTTTTATTGTATTTATCCTCACCCACTTATGTGTGTGGATATTTCTTTTTATTTATTTAGATATTAGGGGGATATTATCTATTTGTTAGGTATAGTTCTTTCCTTGATCTATGGTATTGACTAGATCCTTGATGTCTAGTTCTCTCCTAAATCCTTGGTGTGTTTATTTTCCATTTAATTTGTGTGTTTCTTTATGATTTTGTGTCTCTATCATTTCATTCGTCCTCCATTTAAGCCTATTATACCCAACAAATAAGGCATTGGTATGTGTGTGATTGTGAGATTTTGGTGTTCCTTATTGATCGTTTGTGCTTCACTCAAACCAACTCAAGTCCTTGAGTTAGATTCAATTGTTGGCATGTAAAGTGTCGGTATCATTTTTATGAAAACCCCTAAAAACATTTGTCACTTTACAAAAAACTTAGTCAATGTTATCATTTTCCCCCTTTTTCAAGTGTCAACTTCTAGGTAGTGTCAGGTGAGCTATAGGTGGTTTTCAAAATCCTAAATGTAGTCAATAAAATTTTCTCAGAGTTTATTTCACCTTGGTACATTTGGATTTATATTTTTGAAGAAAAAATAGGTTTAGGGAGTCCACTCATTCATAACGCTTTATGATTTTTATCTCAAAGGAGAGGACCTTTGTCAACTAAATATTTTGGGAACCTCGAGTGGAGTCAGATGCCTAACTAATGGTCAAAATAAATATCATTGAGTCATCTTCATGGTCCAAGTGTTGGTTTTATTCCTACTCAACTCAATTTCTCGTGGTAGCTCAACTCACTATTGCCCCATCCAACACCAAAAATATGTTTTGGATAAAAAATCAAACAATATAAATTTTAAATTCTTCTAAGTGGTTGAATTGGAGTTTTTAGCTTATTGCCAATCAAGATAGTATATTATACCCCCCAGAAACACTAAGTTTTGGACTTGGACCCAAAATGTGCACTTTACATTCTAATTCTTTGTTAACTAGCTGATGTCAACAACTTAAGTGATTTTAGTGCATTTATGGATCATGCCAACCTTTTGGGAAGTGGAAAAAAGTTTTCATTGATTTTTATGTTTCCCCACCTTCATAAGTGTGCTTTAACTTGATTATTCCATTCCAAACTCAAAAATTAACACCAAATTAGAATTTCAGCTTGTTTTAAGTGTTTTTTCTCAAACCCCAATGTCTTGGGAACATTTTTGGATTTCCCCATGCATTGTTGCACTTTTCAATGTATCTTGCACTTCTTAAGTGTTCTCTCACCCCATTAGAGAACATTTTGGAAGTGGAGTTTGTAAAGGAGGTGCATTTTTATGTTTGTATTTGTAAAGCTCAAACCCCGCCTCCACTTATGTGACCCTGGTAAATTTCTAAGATTTCCCTTTAAGAATGGAAACTAATTACAATAGATAATGTTCATATAGACAAACATGTGGGAGAAAATGGGTTAGGGTAAAGAGTGGCTAGGCATTAACCTCCAAGGGCCCCATGCCCTCAAAGCTTGTTACCTATATAGCCCCAGAAAAAATGGGCCTCATAGGTGATGTAGTTCTCCCAAAAGCTAGGTCGAAGAATCCTTCATAATGTGTCAGGAATGGGTCTGGTAGATTTCTAGGCATGAATTGAGTTTTTAGTCATAGGCACTGGTTGACGACTAGGTCATAGGCATGGTTGAGTTTTTCTCATAGGCATGGTTGAGTTTCCAGGTGCAAAGAAATCCAAGTCTTTCCCAGAACAACTAAAAATATGTGTACAATGGTATGGTCCTGTAACTCTAGGGTAATCCAATAAGTACCTGAAATTTGGTGCAAATGGTAAGAGCTAGTAAAATAACAATTCATTTGATTGATATCTTGAACCCTAATGGGGTCAATCATACCAGTTGTACATATATGGCTTAATCAGAACGTGAGACACTAAAGGCATTGCATAATGGACTATTATAAGGGTGAAGAAATAATACACATGATCATGAACGTGGTTCACCCAGTTTTGGAAACGTCCACTTGAGCAGATAGAACCAATTTAGGGTGAAAGAGGAAATACAGGTGAAGAGTGGAATTGGTTTCCACACGTAACTTGGATGTACGACTATACATGTCTTACTCTATTAAGAAACCTCATTTCTAAAAAATAGGCAAGTTCTATGAATTCTCAATTGAAGTTATCATCTTCTATTCTTTTGTTTTTATTTTTATATATGCATTTACAATGATGAGGGAAGTCTCACTATGGGATGAGTATATTATCTCCTTGAGGTCTTCGTGAAGCTTTATCAATGCGGGAAGATTTTGATCTAATTTTTGCAATGACTTTATTATAGCTATTCACACACGAGGGAGCTAGTCTCATTTATAGCCTGAGATAGATGAGAATTAGATGTAACTTTTGAGGGCAGTTCATCTGTTTGCTAGACCGTTTGACCGGTCAATGGAGTTGAATCCCATTTTTTGAGATGTTTTAAGTCAACGGATAATGGTTACTATAGTATTCTAGCATGAGGTTCTTGTTTAGAAGACATGAACCAGTGAAGCACATAAAGATCTAACTACTGAAAGAGATGGTTTCAAATTGGACGAATGAAAATGGGATTCCATATTTTTAAAATTAAAAAAGTATCCATGAGAATCATGCTTTGAGTAGCATCATGTCTACCTCATCAAGTCTCAAAGATTGAAGGCTGACAAAAGTGACAGTGTAACTCCAACATGATCTCCTTTGCCGATAGATTCGTTAGCATCCGCCAAACGGGTAATCCTGGATAGGTGAATTTGTGCTCAAGCATTAAACAGTCCCATAGACTAATAATTGTCGATATAAGACTTGATATCTAAACAATAAAATGTGTATAAGATGTAAGAAATTAAGGGGCTCAGGTTCTAGGTTTACCTTCAGAGTGAATTACAATTTGACTAAGCACCCAATTTATAGGCAATCTAGTAATGATATAGCGTCCTAGCCCAATTCGGATAATGAATTTTCCCTGTTTATCTTTATCATCTTCTTTGGTTATATATCTGTCAGGATGATTTTTACTGAGCCTGGATAGGTTCACTCGTGGCCACAACCTGTTGTAATCATAGGCACGTTTGACTATGTTTTTGGTAGCCATTTGGACTATGGTCAAGAGCATTGAGAATCCGGAAGTAGATCCTCCTGGGATCAAGATTCATCACACCTAAGTCTGAATGGTCATTAGAAAAAAATATATAGGTAAAAGGTATCTGGTCATACTATAGGAGGAACTGCATGCCAGATGTCATGGTCTGAAATACATGAGTATCCATTTTAATGGCGTCAAAGGATCTTTACCTGGCATTCATCCATCCCATTTGAATGAGAACGTCCCACTGTCTGTGCAGGATGTCTGATCTAGTACAATGGTATAACATACGATCAAAAGTTGTGAACTACTGAACCATACGGATAGATCGTGCAACTGTACCTTAGCAAACTCCTCATGTGATTTAGGACAAAGATATAGTAGGCAGATTTGAATTGTCAAGCCATAGCGTGTAACTTTAGCAGGTTAGGAATTCTACGACACTCAAGGAAATGATGAAACCAAGGAGTTTTATTGAAAAATACCGCAAAAACACACTTCTTAGGTTAAAGGTGAACACAATATTTGATGAGGCAGTCAAAGATGACCTTAAGGACTATTAAGTGTTTAGCCCAATGTTTATATTTTACAAGAAGGTCATCCACGTAATATTCTAATATGCGATGCATGATATCATGGAAGATATAATTCATGGCTCACTAATATGTAGTAGTAATGTTTTTAAGGCCAAAATACATTACTCGATAGCAAAAGGTCGCCCAAGGAGTGGTGAAGGTAGTTTTGTGTTGATCTTATGGAGCTAGTAATATTTGATTATAACCCAATGAACCATCCATGAGTGATAACATCTCATGGTTGATGGTGAGATCAACCATTCGGTCAATGCCTAGTAGAGAAAATTCATCTTTGGGGAAAGTTAGGTTGAGGTCACAGAAATTCATGTAAATACGGAGTCCCCAAGTTCACGAGGCCTATAACTACAAGCGCCCGTAGAGGAATTGAGATATAGATCAATAGAGAGTGGAGCTCTATAGAAATGCTATGAGGAACTTTGTTGGGTTGGGTAGATGACCTATAGGGGAAGGATGTATCAAAAGGTTTGGGTATGAAATTTTCCTTTCATGTTTAGGAGGAATCTAATCTAGTATGATGTATGACTTTGGTCTACCATATGGTGATATTTTGTAATGGATCTAATGCATGTGATGAGGTTGTCAGATATGATGGAATATACATATAATTGACTTTGGTTTATACATATATTTGTGTAGTTTTGTTTTGTATGTGTTATATGATTGAATATAAACTTCTATACGTTTCCTTTTCAGTTCAATTCTATAAATTGTTAAGTATCCTTTTTTCTGGAATGACTGCATTGATTTAGAAGCTGTTCTAAGCTCTATGATGAATGTATATCTTGTGTCCACTCACTATTTTTAAGTTCCTATCATATATGATGCTTTCCCACTTAACTCACATAAAAGAGAGATTCCAGGCCCATGCGTGCCTCGGGTGAGCACCCAATGTCCACTGGGTGATAAGCCAGGGCACATGGAATTCCCTTGTTCTTGGTGGGTGTAAAAATTACTACATCTTGGTTCTGTTACCAGGACATATTTTCAAAGTTGTAGTGGGAAATAATATACATCATGATTTGTGCAATGAGTGATGACATAAAACCTAACTCTGGAAAGTATTGAATCATGGTACAAGAGCATGGAGGAAGAATTTTCTCAGAGATTCAACATTGGGCCTAAGTTTGATGCACACATATGGGTAGAAGAGAACCTCTAACATGAGTTATATGAAACTTTCTTCTGTTGCTTTCCAATAGAGCTGTATGAATGGCTTTGAGCATATACATCTAGATCAAGCTGGTGTTGTAGATCGTGTGCGTGGACCCAAGAAGAGTACTAGAGGCTGCAATATGCAGGTCTGATGTGGACTCATGTTGTGGATACCGCATAGATGAAACGTGAGATCACCACGCGTTCCAGATCTATAAATAGGTCACAGAAGGACTCAACAAGTGGAAAAAGTAGCAGGGTCAGAAAAGTGTCAAGGGGATAGTGCTGGTAGAGGAAGCCAGGAGCAAGAAAGGGGAAGAAATGCGTGAATATCCGAAGTCCACGGGTTCAAAGGGGGACAGAAAAGGACTTCAAAATTGGCAAAGTATAAAGGTATAAGTGGAGAATGCCAAGTGTCAGTATGACATTGATTCAAGGGGTGAATAGAGAAAAGGTTTCTAAACGAGCCCCAAAATGTTGCGTGTCCCAGGGGAAAGTGGACCATCAGGGAAAATAGTTGGTTCTTTGCCCCTTGTTATCTCAAAAGGGGTAAAAGTTACAAAATGGCCCGCAACTCCGCCCAAGGAAAAAGTCAACATTTGGGCCCGAGTCAAAGCCAAGCGGGGAATCAGAGGAAAGGGAAAAAGGATAAATTGCGGACCCATAGGCCTGATTTTTGTTCCAATCTATCTGCCACATGTCCCATATCAAAAGGGGACCCATTTTTCAAGTTGTTTTCCCACCCTCCTGTATGGACCCGATACAAACTTTGAAGGGGCATATCTTTTGACTCAGGGCTCAAAATATTGCAAATCTAATGTCCGTTGGAAAGATCTCGGCCTCACCTATGCCATGGAGGTCTAAAAATTTAATTTTGAGGAGGTTAGGTAAAGGAAAATGGAGGAAATGTCTTCAGGCCTTTAATGTAGGATCCATCTGTCTCAACAACCAGATCAGATTCGATCTATTTCTGTCGTTTCCTCTTCTTTCAAGGCACCAATCAAGGAATCATGTAGTAAAGATAGATTTGGGGAAGATTTTATCAGAAGCATTAACAATAGTGGTTGAGTTTCAACCCACATTTTCCCACTTCCCTCTCTCTTTCTTCTCTCTATCAAATCTATAAATACAGGGGCAAGGATTCATTGTAAAGGGTTGTTCATTCTTCTTCCCTGCCCCCCTCTCTCTTTCTTCTCCAGGGTCGAATGTGGAGTTTAAGCCTCCTCCCTTGGCTTTATAATGGAATTTTCTTGCCTCTTTCCCATTAATGGTGTACTGTGTGAACTCCTGGAGCAATAAAATATGTTTTGTGATGCGTGTTTTGTCCATCCTTTGCTCATTTTGTTGTCTCTTCTTGCCTCTCACCATTGCAGGGTATACTGTGCATATCTCTGATGTCCATTACAGGTTTTGGGAGCTGTGTTTAAGGGGTTTGAAATGGTGTTCTGTGTGAACTTTATCCTTGGTCTGTGATGCATCTGTCCATCCTCTCCATTTCTCACCTCTCTCCATTTCAGGCAGTTGGGTTTGTGATCAGCAGTTCCCTTTTCTCAGTGCTATCACCTCTGTAGTGTAGGATTTCTTTATTTTCATGCTCTCTCTCTCTCTCCCTTGGTCCCTTGGAATTGTTAGATTAGGAGTAGATAGTCACATTTCCTTCCTTAGAAGTAGTTTAGTGCTAGGATTAGGAAGAGGAACCAACCTTCTCTGGAGGATCATTCCCATTTGCAAGTCCCACAGCTTGGGGAATGATCCAATGTTATGCAAATCACACCAAATGACCCTGCCTTAGAAAAGTAGATCCATAACTCATTTGGGGGTGCTGTGATTTCACACTAACAGTTTTGGCATGCCCAGTGGGACAGGTCTAAAGCACCTTACCACTTCACTTCATCAGGTTTGATGTGCTCTTGGTGAAGATTTCAGCCTTTGGAGGCACTTTCAAGCACATCTGGTGACTCCATCTGGTCAACAACCCATCCTCTGAGTTGCAGACCTTTTCCATCCATTTCCAATCATTTTCATCCATTTTCTTCTTCCATCTCTTTCATTTTCTCCCATTCCATGAGGTTGTGCAATCATGACTTCATTCCCTTCATGGAACTCACACTTGCAGCAACAGCAGTACGTTCTACCTCTAATGCTTTTCACAACTCCTCCAAATCAGCATTATGAGTCAGATCCAAAATCACTATACCTATCCACATGCAGCAATGCCAAAACTAGTTTGGCCATGAAGCTTATCAGGAACAAGGATATGCATATAATGACAACAACCAAATGGAAGATGTTGGTCTGCTGGAGAAGATTCAAAAAATGGAGGCTGGCATGGTTCAGTCAAGGGGCATAACACGAATGAAGGCATTCAAGATTGGTTGCAGGGCACCTTGTCCATGGGAAGGCCCTTTTCCAAGACATTACAGCCCTCAAGAGAAGCTTGACTTCATGGTTGAAGTGTTGCCTCAGCTTACACAGTGGATTGAGGACATTGGGGCTTATGAGCAAAGTGTGGGACAACCTTGTCAATGGGTAAGTCAATCACCAGCTCCCTGCCTTTCATTTTCTCTCCCTCAATCTTTATCATTTCAGCAGAGGCAAGAGTCAAGCCCCTCACTTGCTGCCCCAAGTGTTGATTTCATTTCTCCATCTTCTAGTCTTCCATCTCATTTCCTTTCCTCTTCCCTTTTCCCTTCTAAATCTGTGTCCCCCTCACAAGAGCCAAAAGAAATGCCTTCCCCTCCACCACAAACAAGGAAACAACTAGTGGAGACCCCACCCACCACTCCTCTTGCCTTCCCAAGTCCATGTTGGGAAGGGAATCCAAAAACCAGCCAAGGAGAACATCAAACAGAGGAACCCAACAGAGAAGAAATGATAGAAAATCCGAAGAGTTGGGCTGCTAAATTTGAGTTTTCAAAGGTTCCATTGTTGGTTAAGCCTATGGAGGAGGCTGAGGTCAAGCCGCAAGTGGTGGAAGCTCCAGACTACAACACAAGCAGGGGAAGAAGGAGCTACTCCTAATCCAAAAGAAGAGGAGTACATTCCGGCTATGGAGGAGGACCATATAGTTTCAGAGGCTCCAAGTGTGGAGCAGGCCATAGAAGAACCTTCAGTTCTTCCTCCCACTTCATCCCCTTCAAGCTCTGATGTTGAAGAAGAGTTTGAGCTTTCAAACTTCATGTTTGAGGATGAAGGGAACCATGGTGAGTCAATTGTAGATCAGGAGGACACCATGAAGGAGGTTGAGCACCTGCAGCAGGACAACAAGGAGGCAGATTACCTGTCTGACTTGGAGGATTGCCTTGATGGAGGGGAACCCATGGAGATCACATCATTTTTTCCTCCATCTCTCACATCCCAAGCACATGAACCTACTGCCATGAAGGAGAACATCCAAGTGCAACAACCTGCACTTCATAACATGGTCCTCTGGAACCAAGGTTGGAAGACATGATCTTCCATGTTCTTTAAAGGAGAAGGAAGAGAAAAGGCAGGAGGATATCATCATTTCTCTCACACCATCCATCCAAGAGAGGTCCAGCAAGAAGGCTCCATTCTTGGAGTTAGAAAATCAGAACCATGGGCACATTCAAAGGATCATACCTTGCCCAATCAGGTACTTGGCTTCATTAGAGCCAAGGGAGAAGCCAAAACCAGTCATGCCTACTCCAGGGCATGAGGATGAGCATCAAAGTACCAAGGGTCATCATCAACACCTCCAGAAGTCTGATGCAAGTCAGCTTGAGGAGGTATTTTCCATTAATGTTGATACCTTGATGATTTGGGTGGAGGACCAACTTATTGTCAGTTTTTCACTCATACAACCAGCCATATTTAGTGTCAAATCATTTGCATGGCTGCCCCTCTTGAGAAAGGGAAGCTACTTCTCCCTGCCTGTAGCAGGATTTGTTTAGCATTCTTTCTCTCTGGTTAGTGTAGGAGTAGGAGTAGACTTTGTTTCCAGTAGAAGAAGTGCTTTGCACACTCTGCATGTTCTACTTGGAGCATGTATGATTTCCAGTTTTGTACATAGTGTTGTTGTGGAGTGTTGTTGCTCTCATGGTGTTTGGACTTGGCATTTGGTCTCTTCAGTTTCATAATGGGTTTCTCAAGCGGCCCAATAGGGTCATTTTTCAAAGTTCAGATCAGTTTCATGTTTATCAGGTAGACTCCATGCCCAATGGATGCTTCAAGGCCACTGGTCTCTTCATCTAGCAGGTAGATGTCCCCGTGAGTCACCAAATTGTTATCCATATTTCACCCCCCAAATATTGGATCAGCCACAACATAAGAGGAAGGTATACCGAGTCCAAATAAATTTTAGATGGATTCAGACCACAATCCTATGCATAAGGAGGAAACAGAAGTCAAAAGGTGGAAAGCTGGAAAAAAATTTGGCTTTAAAATTGGCTAAGTATAAAGGTGTAAGCGGAGAATGTCCAAGTGTCAGTATGGCACTGATTCAAGGGGTGAATATAGAAAAGGTTTCTAAATGAGCCCCAGACTGCTGCATGTCCCAAGGGAAAGTGGACCGATCTGTCGAAAAAAGTTGGTTCTTTGCCCCTTCTTATCTCAAAAGGGGTAAAAGTTGTAAAATGGCTCGCAACTTCGCCCAAGGAAAAAGTCAGCATTTAGGCCCAACTCAAAGCTGAAGAAGGGAATCAAAGGAAAGTGAAAAATAGGAGTTGGCCTCAACTGTTCCAATCTGGTTGCCACATGTTCCATATCAAAAGGGGACCTATTTTTTAAGTTGTTTTCCCGCCCTCATATACGAACCCGATACAAACTTCAAAGGGGCATATCTTTCGACTCAGGGCTCGAAATATTGTAAATCTTGATGTACCATTGGAAAGATCTCGGCCTCACCTACACCATGGAGGTCTGAAAATTTAATTTTGAGGAGGTTAGGTAAAGGAAAATGGAGGAAACGTCTTTGGGCCTTCAATGCAGGATCCATCTGTCTCAACAACCAGATTGGATTCGATTTATTTTGTTTTCCTCTTCTTTCAAGGCACCGAATCAAGGAATAATGCAGTAAAGATGGGTTTGGGGCATATTTTATCAGAAGCATTAACAGTAGTGGTTGATCTTCAACCCACTTTTCCCGCTTCCCTCTCTCTTTCTTCTCTCCGATCAAATCTATAAATACAGGGGCAGGATTCATTGTAAAGGTTGTTCATTCTTCTTCCCTGCCCCCCTCTCTCTTTCTTCTCCAGGGTCGAATGTGGAGTTTAAGCCTCCTCCCTTGGCTTTGTAATGGCATTTTCTTGCCTCTTTCCCATTAATGGTGTACTGTGTGAACTCCTAGGAGCAATAAAATCTGTTTTCGTGATGCGTTTTGTCCATCCTTTGCTCATTTTGTTGTCTCTTCTTGCCTCTCACCATTTCAGGGTATACTATGCATATCTCTGATGTCCATTGTAGGTTTTGGGAGGCTGTGTTTAAGGGGTTTGAAATGGTGTTCTGTGTGAACTTTATCCTTGGTTTGTGATGCATCTGTCCATCCTCTCCATTGCTCACCTCTCTCCATTTCAGGCAGTTGGGTTTGTGATCAGCAGTTCCCTTTTCTCGGTGTTATCACCTCTGTAGTGTAGGATTTCTTTATTTTCATGCTCTCTCTCTCTCCCTTGGTCCCTTGGAATTGTTAGATTAGGAGTAGATAGTCGCATTTCCTTCCTTAGAAGTAGTTTAGTGCTAGGATTAGGAAGAGGAACCAGCCTTCTCTGGAGGATCATTCCCATTTGCAAGTCCCACAGCTTGGGGAATGATCGTGAGGAAGCTAGGGCTGAGGAAGATGGGATACATTACAACTGAGAAATAAAGGGAGGAGAGATGACTCAAGTATAGTGAAGCACATAAAAGGGAGATTACTAGACAACACGAGGTTGCAAGTGATGATAGATCTATGGAGGTAGACATAATGGGAAGGAGCTAAGGTTCCACACATAGGACGTAAAACCTTAGAATTCTATGATACCCCATCTTAGAAAGTACGGGAGAGAGACCCCTTCGACTAATTTTGATGATATTTCATCACGTGGAGAGATAAAATTCACTGGTGTGCATCTGAAGCCACCTAGTTACTAAAAACTTGATGTTTGGTTTTCTAAATAAGAGGAGTGTTAATAACACATTTTATATCAGATGGGAGTGACCGATCAGACACCCAGGAGGTATAATTTCTCACTTGGAACTTTTATGGCTGCACACTCTATTTCAGTGTTTGGAGGAATTTTCAGAAAAGGAGCAAATACATAAGGTTTGGGTAATGCATCGGGGAGTAGCGTAAGGTATACATATAATAGTGGAATGACCTCTTGCAGAACATTGGTGCATATTTCAGTGAGGACGTTAGGGATGTTAGGTGTGACAACTTCAGGCCCATTATTAGTCACATGAGGGTCTGGAGGTGGAACTAGTAGATCAAGAGGTACAAGATTTGGTGGATCTAGTGGGTCTGGTAGAGGAAAAACAGGAGGGAATACCAGAGGAAACAATAGAGGAAACCAAGGATATGAAATAGAAGGACAGGGGCCTCACCCACCACCTTAAGTAATATTTTAAATTTCTTTACACTTGTCATACTACCATGGCATAGAGCATGATGTAGAAGCATGTTCACAAGTGTGAATTTCTATGGCATGCATGAAGGGGATCACAACCGTGGAGCAGAAGGCGAGTCAATTTGTAATGATATTGTAAGGGAATGCACATAGGTCAGTATAGGAATTAAGACCCCCATTAGATGGTGGTAGATTACACCATAGTTGAAAAATTCCTTCCTAGTAGAATTCCACATCCCTGAGTTTGGACAGGGAGAGCATCAGTTGCCCTCAAGGAGATTCAACAGGGAATGTCAAAGAGTGTGCTGGGAGTATGATGCATGGTTTAAGACTCTCCTCCTCAAAATTGTCATATGACATTCACCACTCATAACATGTCTCAATGGTTTGTTGGAGGGTTGATAACACCATTTAGAAGATTTTTATCTCATAAGACTTTCACAGACCTGCATGAGGTGTTAGAAGTTGCTCTACATGCCGAAGAACTGTTGAAAGTGTTGATACTAGTGTTAGCCCATTCCTGGAAGCTCAAATCACTGCTATGGCTAAGCAACTGGAAAATTTATCTGTAAACTCAACTCATGAGACTCGTAGTGGAATGTGGTGTATGATTGTGAAGTAGAGGGGCATGCCAAGGATAGTTTCCCCCGGAAGACAGTATGTGATTGTAGTGGTAGATTGTGAGATTTGTCATGGGGACCATGATGCGAGTAGATGTCCCTTGTTGCACCGTGCAATTTAAAAGAATGTATCTTGCTACTATAAGATCTTTACCTCTACAACCCATGATACTAAGGATTGTAGGCTTATTGACCAGATCCATGAGGCCATTGATCATAGTGTGCTACCAGACCAGCCTTGCCAGTAGTTCTAAGGGTGATGACCACCATTATGAGGAGTGCATAGATAGAGGCACACATGGAAGAAGTTCTCGTGGAGGATTTTAGGGTCATGGAAACCAATGAGGAGGAAGAAGTGAGTTCCCATGGGGAACATGTTATAATTTTGGATTCACAGAACATTATAAATGAGAGTGTCTTGAATCTATTACAATGCTCATGGTGCATGGAAGAAGCATAAGTATGAAGAGTTCCTAGAACTCTATGAGCATATGAACCAGAAGCACCAGAAAGATAAGGGCATTGCTATGGTAAGCGTAAAAAGGGCTGATTCATAATGGATTCCAAGAGTGGTGCGTGAGTCAGAGCTAGAACCTATACTAGTGACAATGCATGTGTACAGGTCATGCGTGCCAAGGAGATGCTCAAACCAAGGACATTAGTTTCTAGAGAGGAGGTACTACATGGAAAGTACCTGGACCCTACCCATCAGAAAGAAGTATACCAGGAGACTATGGACGTAATTCATGGAGTTTACAAGGGGAGATAAAATATCTCAAGGAAAATCAAGGCAGGTGGGGCAGTGGAAGGATAACGAGGTTCCAAGAAGTGACCTGGATGAGGTCAAAGAAGTATGTAAAATGTTAAGGCAAGAGAATATTATTCCCTTATTGGGAGAATGGCTAAGGGAGAAGGTACACATGCACCAGAGAAGAGCATGAGAGACAAGTTTTACATGCAAACCTTTCTCCACACAGCCTTGAGTATGACAAAGAAATTACTCTGAATGTAGTTGTTGATGGATGGCTCCTGAGAAATATCCTCATCGACATAGGAGCATAAGTGAATGTTCTTACCTTAGATGCTTGGCATCAGATGGGAAGGCCTGCATTGCAGCCATCTTCAAATGTGTTATATATGGAAAACAAAACTAAGGCAATGCCCATTGGAGTATTAAAGGATGCGGCTATCACCATTCAAGGGCCCAAGTTTACTGGGGACTTTGAAGTCTTGGTGCTCACTAAGGTAGAACAATTTTACAGCATTGCTTAGGGCACCCATGGTGTTACAAGAATAATGCTGACATAAGGTTTAACAAAGGATATATCAATTTTCTAAAACAAGGAAGAATGGGTGATCATCCCTTTGACAGATGGGAAGTCAACGCCCTACACAGAGACTTTTTGGGAGAAGAAGTCCTTGATAGAATATACATGCACGCTCAATCAGAGATCCAGAGATAATTCACCCTACAGAAGGAGTTATCCAATTTGAGGATGCCTAGTCTGTGAGTGATACCACGAGCATGGAGTGTGACAATTGGGCACATGGGACCTATGAGTTGATTGGATGACACTTAAGAGGATCGGTAACCAAAGTGATAAAAGCACATATAGTCTGACACCTGGGAAGAAGAAAAAATACCAAGTTACTTGGGAGGGGCTAATCTAGAAGATTTCTTGCGAGAAATGGAGGCCCATTGGAGAAATGAGAAGGAAAGGAGGAAAATGTTTAACTACAGCCTACTCAGAACTTACTACGCACTGGTGGGAATGACACATCAAGAGAACCTCTTGGAATGGCGTGAGGTGAGAATTTCCTTCTCCATAAGGTTTTGCAGGAGAAACATGCCACAACTATAAAAGACTACCATGGTAAAGAGACTACTTCCTTCCATATCCAAGCATGTGAGACAGCCTGGATGGGAAGCAAAAGCATTACCACCTTCATTATGGGTTCACAAGTTGTACTCCACCCTGCAAATTTGTGCATGTGCATGGTATATCCACTCAGAGATGTGTCATCAAACTGGTAATTGGAAAGAATTGGTGGCTGATCTCATTCAAACATTTGAGTATCAAAGTGCAAATCCATTAGTACATAAGGCGTTGTAGATAGTCAAGCACCTTACAACAGGGGATAGTGCTATGGCGGAAGATAGAATACAAGAATTTCTAGGTGAGCCTGGCCTAGAGGTGCGCTTTGAGGAAGAAGAAATAGAATAGATACAACTTGAGCGTACATGTATAGAAAAATAAAAGGGGAAGATGGTGTATGTCATTGATGGGGAAGAAGTAGAAAGCTTAGATGTTAACCATTCTGTAGGGAAGTGCGAGGTCATAGATAGTGTTGATGAATAGGTGTGCACTACCATGAACCTTTAAAGATGAAAAATGTTAACATCGGCTCAAAAGCAGAACCCAAGGAGGCAATCATTGGAGACTATTAGTCAGAGAAAGAAGTCTCTAAAATCATTGATCTGTTACGTGAATTCCAAGATTTGTTCCCACATGGGTACCATGAGCTTAAAGGTATCCACCATTCTTTAGGGGAGATGAGGATAAAGTTGAAGGAAGGTGCGCGTCCAATCAGGAAGAGGCCATACTAGATGAATCCCAATTTGTGCATAAAGGTCAAGGAGGAAATAGAAAAAATGATAGCATCAGGTATCATTGAGGCTATGGAAGAGTCGGAATGGATAATTCCAATGGTGATTAGTATCAAAAAGGATGGGAGGATAAGGATCTGTGTTAATTATAAGGACCTGAATGCAGTATGTGTCATTGATCCTTTCCCAACCCCATTTACTGAAGAAATCTTAGAGGGAGTGGCAGGACGTGAGGTCTACTCTTTCACGGATGGATTCTCATGGCTATCAATAGGTAAGGATTGCAAGGGAGGACCAGAGGAAGACGATTTTCACCACTGAGTGGGGAAGTTTTTCCTATATAGTCATGCCTTTTGGGTTGAAGAATGCGCCTGTTGTGTTCTCACGCGATATTGTGGTGCAAGCTTTCTAGGACTTCATCCATAAATTTCTTCAAGTTTACCTGGATGATTGGATAATATATGGGTTAGTGAAGGACCATTGTGACAACTTAAGATTAATGTTTGAAAGGTGTCAAAAGTTGAGGATATCCCTCAACATTAAGAAATGTGTCTTTGCTACCCCATTTGGAACATTATTGGGGCACATCATATGTAAGGAGGGCTTACTGGTAGATCCTGCCAACGTTGCAGTAATTATGGGATTGGGGGAGCCTACTAGTCAAAGTGCAATGTGCCTGGATTCCTTGGACACATGGGTTACTATAGGAAGTTCATCAAGGGATATGCACAAGATCACCATGCCTTTAGAAGAGTTACTTAGACACAAGAGTTCCTTCCTTTGGGGAGAGGCACAACAGAAGGCATTTGACACTTTAAAGGATAGGCTTATCACCACACCCATACTATGATTCCCCTCTTGGATAAGCCCTTCCATGTTCATGTTGATGCCTCAGGAACCACCATTGGAGTAGTACTTGCACAGCCTGGTGAAGGGATTATTGATCATCCTTTATGCTTTGTAAGCAGAAAGTTGACACCAACATAGAAGAATTATACTACAACTAAGTGCGAGGCATTGTCAATGATCTACGCACTTCACAAGTTCAGAAAGTATCTATTGGAAACCCCTTTTATATTTTATACTGACCATATGGCATTGAAATACTTAGTGAACAAGCCCATTCTACAAGGGTGCATATGTTGGTGGGTACTATTGTTCCAAGAATTCGAGTTCACGGTGGTTGTCAAACCAGGAAAAAGTAATTCCAGACCTAATCATTTGTCTAGAATTGATTCAGGGGAGGACACGTAAAGCATTGAGGATACCATGCAGATGCACAACTATTTAGGTTGTGGTGCATGCCCTCAGACTTAGAATATATTGTAGTATTTCTCAAGACAGGTGTAGTACCAGAAGGAATGAAGGCATTGGATAAAAAGTAGTTAGCTATACACTCCATGCCCTACATGTTGATTAGTGGGGATTTATACAAATTAGGATGTGATGATATTTTACACCATTGTGTGCTAGAACATGAGCACCTAGCCATAATAGAAGAGGTGCACATGGAGGTAGTGCAGGTGGACACTATGCAGGTGACGCCACTGCACACAAGATATTGATGGATGGATTATGGTGGGAGACCCTATATCAAGACTGCAAGGAATATTGCAAGGCATGTGACCATTGTCAGTGCATTGGCAAACCAGGGTGAAGAGATGAAATGCCTTTGCACCCTATTCCCAGCACTGAGCCCTTCAAAAAGTGGGATATAGACTTCGTAGGCCCTATTACACCAGCCACGTGTAGGACTAGGTCACATTATATAATCACTTGCACAAGATTACTTGACAAGGTGGGTAGAAGCAACACCTACTAAGGATTATACAGCAGCTACTGCAGCAAGGTTCCTATGGGAAAACATTATTACAAGGTATGGATGCCCTTTGAGTTTGACTAGTGATAGGGGTACACATTTCTTAAATGAGATAGTAAGGATTATGTTAGTAGAATTCATGGTGGCTCATCACAAGACTACCCCTTACCATCCACAAGAAAATGGAACCATACAGAGGCATTTAACAAGATACTAAGTCATACCCTAACCAAAATTTGTGACGTTGGTAGGTAGGATTGGGATGACAAAGTATCAACAGTTCTATGGGCATATAGGACAACCTACAAGAGGTTAAATAAGGCCACACCATTTCAATTGGTGTTTGGCACGGAGGCTATCCTACCAGTTGAATTCATGTTACCATCACTGTGTATAGCGCGTGCACATAGGAGGTTTAGTAGATGAACAAGCATGGAAGAAAGAATTGACAAGTTAATGCAATTGGATGAAAGACAATCACTTGCCAGGTGGAGCTAGAAGACTGAAAAAGTCAAAACAAAAGGCATGGCATGATCGTCACATTAAGAACAAAAAGTTTGAGGTTGGGAAGATGGTGCTACTATATGATTCCAAGTTTCTGTGCCATCCTGGGAAGTTAAAATTCCATTGGTTGGGTCCCTACATCATCTCGTACATCCTTGATTTAGGCACATGCCAGTTACAAGCACTGGATGGGACGAGATTGCCAGGAAACTTTAATGGGAGTAGGCTGAAGCCCTACTATAAATAAGTCTTCTTGGTGTTTGTAATAAGGCAGTATTGCCAGATAGTTTAGGATTTCCTTTAGTGCTTTTATTTTCTTTTGTTTCCCTTTCTCATTGTTGTTTTGTTTTGTGCCTTGGGCACTGGTAACCTCTTTACTTTTTGAAGGTTGTGAATGCACAGAGGACCGCACATCATTTTAGTGTGGGGTGGAATAATGTGAAGGAAAGTGCAAAGTGTGAAGTGCTCAGGAAGGATTGCATTGGAAATCCCAGTTGAATGGCCCTGTGGAAGAAAGCGCATAGGAGAAAAGGTGAATGAGGATGGTTGGTATCAGGATAAGGCTACATTTTGGTTCCACGTACAAGGGAGAAAGAAGCTGCAAAAACAACATGAGGTAGGTGAGAGAAAAAATCATGAGGACAGAAGAAGTACCTTTGGCACTGGTAACGCACACATAAGAGCCTTCTATCAGATAGATTGTTTGCATGCCAGAAGGTTGTAGGATTATCCATGCACAAGGATGGGCACTTGAGTGAGGGTGTTAGAGTCTGGCTTAGTGGAAAAATCCGTAATAAGTGTTGAAGTATGGTGGTAGGTGAAGTAGCATTTAATGCTAAAAAGTGGGAAAAATTATAAATAGAAGGTCGAGCACTTCATTATCAACATTTGTGAATACGAAGAAAGAAGAGCTCTTGCAAACTAGGGTTTCTAGAGTTGATCCGTGTGAAGAAAAAATTGAGAAATTTAACCATGAGTGACTAGATTTGATCTACAAACCAGAAGGAAAGAAGTTCACAGGGCGTAGAGAAAAAGAGTTGTGGAGAAGTGTCATCTTGTGAAAGAGGATATTCCAGTTAGGGTTTGGCAGCTAGGGCACGGGCTGAAAAGGGTTTCTTCACAAGTTTGAGATTTGGGACTAGAGGAGGTAGAAAAGTAGAGAAAGTAAGAGAAGTTGAAGTGCTAAGATAACCTAAACCATGGCACCTAAGAAACCAACTATATCACCTAAGAAGCCCAAAGGCAAGGGCAAGGGAAAAGGCAAGGGAAAACAACCAGAAACCCCCGCAAGTACAAATGAAGAATGGTACACCAAAATGCAGTACCTAGATGGGGTTTTGCTCGGGATGGAATGGGAGTCCCATTTAAGGAAAATGGTTGTAAGTGATTACAACCATCGCACAAACATGATGGAAAAGGAAATGGCACTAGAGTTGGTGCACCCAAAAAAAAAGGACACCAGAGGGTTTTCCTATTTATAGCAACGAGGTAAAAGTGAAGTTGGAGAAGGTAGGACTATTGCAACTCTATGAGTTTCCTTATTTTGGAAAACCTGAGCACCTCTATCAATGGTTAATGTCATGTGTGCACGAGGACCACTTTTACTTTGTAGGGCACAAGATGCACATAACTCCTCAGCTGATTTCAAAATTCATAGGCCTCATCTATGAAGGAGAAAGTATAGATGATGACTTGAGCGACAAGGAAGCCATCAAAGAAACAGTGACCACATACGCTTATAAGAAGGGGTCACGGTACTTTGATATCATGGACATCATAGACCCGGTGATGAAAATGGCCATCATGCACCTGGTGACCAAGTTAAATGACCAAGAGAGGTGGACACAAGTGAACAAGTCCTGGTTAAATGTTTGCAGAAGGATATCAGAAGGTGTCATCTACAACTTGTCCACATACATCGCAGATGAGATTATCAGCAGCACACAAGAAGGTGACAAGATACTCTTTGGAAATGTCCTCTTGACCATCATGTTTTTAGAGATCAGAGTGCCTGATGGGCCAGAACAAGGCTATATGGGAGTACCCAGTGGAGGATCCATCACCCGCAAAGAGATTCACAAAGTACACTTGTGACAACATGACGGCCGTTCACAAGGCGCATCTTGAGAAATGGTATAAGTGCTTAAGGGATGCATTTGGGGTAGAGTGGAGGATCCCAGAGCAATTTCCTACACTTACAGAGGGAGAAGCTGAATTTGTAGTGTACCAGCACTTTTGCATTGGCAGATTGGTGGATGAAACAAGTTGGTGGATGAAACCATGAGCCCATGGTGTAAACTCCCATTCTCTTTCACAACCTTATATTTCCAAGTAGGGGTAAACTAGTTTACAGAGGCAAAAAGACTAAGGTTCGACCTTAGTGAGGTGGATCAAGACCACAGGGAGCTGCGTAGATAGCTCGTTTACCCCAAGAAGCACACATACATGGAGAGGTATGTCTCCCATGAGGTCCAGATGACAAAGCCTTTGACTTTTCCAATTGCAGGAAGGACCGCGGCGCATGTATATCTGTGAATAAGGCCAAAGTTTGAGAAGGGTACATACCTAGAATGTGATGTCTCCATCCCAGAAGACCCCATGGGAAGAAGGAATCCCACCAACAAAGAAAGGAAAATAAGAGGTGCAAGGGAAAGAGGCACCAAGTGTCTAGAATACGCCAACAGTGGGTGCGCTAGGAGACAAGCACTAGGAAAAGCATTTACACGTGTAAGGAAGAAGTCTCCAGTTAGAGAAAAGGCACCAGAACAAGAAAATCCTATCACAAAGGAGAAGTCACCAGAGGAGGAAGAAAGAGTTAAATCTCCCATACTAGAATCCCCAGTTAGGAAGAAACAAAAGGTGATGGAGGAGGCTGAGTCGGAGGACACAGAGAGCTTAGAGGCCTACAGGGGTGAAAGGGATGATGATGAAGAAGATGAACCTGAAGGGGCCCAAGAACCACTTGTTTTCAGTGTGCATGATTCAAGAGGAAGAGGGTGGAGAAGAGGAAAATGAGTTTCACTTCGTGCGGAGGAAGGGTAGCTAGGAGGGGGAAGGTGCCTAAGATAAGGGAGGAAGTGAAGAAGTGAGTACAAAGAATCAGACTCCAAGCCCCACATAGGAGTAGGTAAACAAGGTGGTAGAAAAGGAAGTGGTGAAAATCATTGAAGCCTTGGTAGAACAAGAGTTGGAGCGCAGTGCTGAAATAGTTATGAATGAAGATAAAGAAGAAAGTGTGGGAAAAGATCATGGCAGTGCAGGAGGCCCCAGTCTGACGGTAATTGTTCCTAAGGGCATGCACACAGGAGGAAGGCACACGAGATCCAGAGACCAAGGATGGGTTACGTTGATGACCCAAACAAGGTGTTGTGCACATGTTTCCAAGGCACCATTCCAATAGAGCAGCTCCTGGCCATGACATCATTTGATGCGGAAGGTGCATACCCATGCAGACAAGGAAAATGCTTTCATGGGCATTTGAGTCCCACATCGACGAGCCAAAGTTTGAAGTAAGCCAAGGGGCAATAATGAAGGTGCCAGAGTCAAAAGGAGACAACCCCTTAGTGAGCACTCAACAGCTATCTGATGAACAAGTCTGCAATGCGCTAAACAAGGTCTCGGTTGAACTAGAAGCCAGGTTATTCAGGAGGAACGATAGGGTAAAATTCCTAGAGGCAGAGCTGGAGAAGAAGGAAGAAGAGCTCAAAGAAAGGACCAAGGACTTAAAGCGGGAGGAACTAATCAGCACGTAGCTGAAGCGTGAACTAAGGGAAGAGAAGGAAAGGGTGCGCGAGGTATACAAGAAGGTAGAATCCATCACAGATGCCATTTTTTTGAAGCATCCGGACCTAGCACCACCCGCACAAAAGTATGGATCTTCCCTAGAGTTCCTAGAAGACTTAACACATATCCTCACCATGGAGAGGCAGCCACTGGCCTTAGAGTCTGTGCGGAAGAAGTATCATGTGCCTAGAAAGGGAAGACAAATTGAAGGTTGTAGCAATCATTTCCGAGTACAGCAAGGTCCTTTCTGATGTAAAAATTGCTACCAAAGTTGTTGAGGCCATGTATGATAACTGTGCAGATAGGGATAGAGTGGTGAGCATTCTTGTCACCACTCACGAGGTAGAGCTCAAAGAATTCCAAGAGAAGAACAAAGGGAATAGGGTGAGCGGGATAGGATCTTAGCCGAGGTTGAGAAGAAGTCTGAAGCCATTGAAGTCCTACGAGGTTCAGTCAAGAACCAGCTGAAAGGGTTGTACCCACAAATCACAAGGGGGATGGATGCACTTGAGGATGTGGGCAAGAAACTGGAAGGGGTGGTTGAGGTAATGAATACTCAAGGAGATGGACTGGGTTTTGATGAGGTAAGCACCCTAGTTGGTGACCTCTGCCAAAGAGCACAAAATGAAGTTGATGCCTGGAATAAGTTGGAGGCCGAATTGAAGAAATATTTTCCTCTCCTATTGCAGCAGTAACAACACTTCCCCATTCTTTCATCTTTCCCAATTCTTCTTTCCCTTATTCTTTTCCAAATCATTATTTCTTCTGGTATCTGTTGTAATTCTTTATTCATTGAAGACATGTTCCCGCAGGTGAGAACAGGCATAGTGTGGGGTGATGTTGGGACCCTGATTTATTGGCTAAGTACAAGAAGGTGCATGGGCACAAGGCCTTGTTAAAGAAGGGTGTAAGGAGAAAGCACATAGGACAAGGTTCTAGGAGGGTTTAATAGAACAAGTAGCACGTGCGTGCACAGGCAAAGCAAGGATTTTGGGACTTAGCCATATTTGGCATATCAGGCAGGACACATGAAAAGCATGACCCGACTGCACATGCGGAGTGGATAAGGTGCCAGCCTGGTGACAGGTTGGCCTAGGAAGGAATATGCCCTGTGATGGAAGCTTCTAGAAGACCATCATGGAAAGGAGTGGAGAGCTCAGGCCTGGAGGAGCATGCTCCCATGGAGGACCACATTTGGACACTTGGCGATGGATCTGAAGCCTCAGAAAGGTGGGTTGGCAGTTCAAGAGGCCTATAAATACAAGCGCCCACAGAGGAATTGAGATATAGATCAATAGAGAGTGGAGCTCTGTAGAAATGTTGAGAGGAACTCTATTGGGTTGGGTAGATGACCTATAGGGGAAGGATGTATCAAAAGGTTTTGGGTATGAAATTTTCCTTTCATGTTTAGGAGGACTCTAATCCAATTATGATGTATGACTTCAGTCTGCCATACTGGTGATATTCTGTAATGGATCTAATGCATGTGATGAGGTTGTCGGATATGATGGAATATAAATATAATAGACTTTGGTTTATACATATATCTGCGTAGTTCTATTTTGTATGTGTTATATGGATGAATATAAACTCCTATACATTTCCTTTTCAGTTCAGTTCTATAAATTGTTAAGTATCCTTTTGTCTGGAATGACTGCATTGATCTAGAAGCTGTTCTGAGCTCTATGATGAATGTATGTCTCGTGTCCACTCACTCTTTTTAAGTTCCTATCATATATGATGTTTTCCCACTTAAATCACATAAAAGAGAGACTCTACTCCTGCACATGCCTTGGGTGAGCACCCAGTGCCTACTGGGTGATAGGCCTGTGCGTATGGGATTCCCTTGTTCTTGGTGGGTGTAAAAATCAGTAAAAAAATAATATAGCTCCCATTTTAAAGCATATTGAAATAAAAAATGGTTAGATTCACATCTCAAATAACCATGCTCTTGCATGAAACTATCAAACCTCATATACCATTTCCTTGGAGGTTACTTGAGCCCATATAGGCTTTTTTTCAATCTACACACAAGTTTCTCCTTACCCTCAACTTCATACCCAAGCGATTGATTCATATAAATCTCTTCCTCTAAATCACCATGAAGAAATGTCGTCTTAACATTAAGTTTCTCTAAATGCAGGTCCTCTATTGTAACTAAATTCAATACATTACGAATAAAATTCATCTTAAGAACATGAGAAAATATTTCACCAAAGTCAATACTTTATTTCTGTGAAAATCCCTTTACTACAAGTCTTGCCTTGTATCTCTTCTTTCCACCCTCTTCTTCCTTGATCCTGCAAAACCACTTGTTCTGCAATGCTCTTTTACCTATTGGAAACTTAACCAAATTCCATGTTTGGTTCTACTCTAAGGAATCCATCTCCTCATCCATGCCATCCTCCCACTACTTGTGGGATTTATCCTACATTGCTTCTTCAAAGCTTTCTTGTTCACCACTATCAATCAATAATAAATAAGAAAAGGAAGGTGAAAATATTTCTGGAGGTCTACTTACCCTTGGTGACCTTCTTACTGAGATTTGGGGGTGTCGGAGGCTCAATCTACTCATCCTGTAGATTTGTATCTACTTCGGATAGTGACTGACGCCAGTCACCTTTTGCTGACACGGGTTTGGCTAACTGATGTTGGTTTGGATCTTCTATAAGCAACGCTGGTACAAGGGACCAATGTTGGCTAGGGGTAAACCAATGTTGGTTATTGTGTAAACTTGTAGGTGTTAATTTTAAATCCGAGAGTTCATTTTCATCCACAAACTTCTCCACCGGTTCACCTTTGGGTACCAAAACTTGATCCATGTACATTCTCCTTTCATTGTAATTAATGTCATGAATCCTAATTATCTTAGAACCTTCTAAATCCCAAAATTGGATTCCAAAATCACCAGAGCCATAACTAATGAAAGTAAATCTTTTGGATTTAGCATCCAATTTCTTTCTATTTTCCTTATCAATATGCAAAAAAACTTCTGAGCCAAATACTCTAAGAAAAGAAATATCTTCCTCTTTTCTGGTCTAAGCTTCTTCTGGTATTCCACCATTCAATGCACTTGAAGGTCCATGGTTAATCAAATAAATCGCCATGTCTACTACTTCCACCCAAAACTATAAGATCAATCCAACATATATCCTCATGCTTCTAGTGTGTTTCATGATTGTCTTGTTCTTTCTCTCTGCAACACCATTCTCTTGTGGTGTTCTAGGAACAATCCTCTATCTGTGTATTCTATTTACTAAACAATAATAATTAAAAGCCTTGCTGCAGTACACACCACCATTTTTAAGGAACTTTAACTTTGAATTCGATTCATTTTCCACAACAGTTTTCCATCTTTTAAAAGTTTCAAAAACATCAGATTATGATTTATACAATAAACCCATACCTTTCTTGTGGCATCATCAATGAAAGTAACATAGTATTGGGATCCTCCATGAGAAGCTACCTGTGCTAGTCCCCACACATCTGAGTGTACAAGCTTTAATTTATGCTTCTTTTTTTCCCCCAAATTTGAGAAATCTCAATCTCTTTTGCTTTCCAAAAATACAATGCTCACAGATATCAAGATCTACACATTTTAGATCTGGTAACTTACCCTTTTCCTTTAAGATTTGCATTCCCTTTTCACTCATATGGCCTATCCGATTGTGCCAAATGCTTTTATTTGAATCTGAAGTGGATAGAACAGAAAAGGAATCAATAATACATGTAGAAAATACAATGATCCTACCTTCTTTCCTCTTACAACAATGAGAGATCCCTTGGTAACTTTCCAAGATTCGGCTGTGAGTGTAACCATGCAACTAGTTTCACACAATTGTCCTGTAGAAATTAGATTTCTTTTGAGGCTTGGAACATGCCTCACATCTGTTAATATCCATGTATTTCCATTCTGCAATTTAAGATGAGCTTCACCTCTATCAATAATATTTCATGGTTCATCATATTCTAAATAAACATGCCCAAAATTACCCTGGACATAATTTGTGAAATAAACCCTTATTAGGAGTTGCATGGAAAGAAACTCCTGAATCTAAAACCCATGACTCAATTTTATTATCTAAGGAGAGAATTATGGCATCTTTCATTACCTCTTTTTCAGCAACATTTACCTCTTTACCTTTCTCTGGTACATTCTCTTTGTTTTTCTTGAACCAGTAATCTTTCTTTACATGAACTTTGTTTCCATAATTCCAACAGATTATACCTCTACCTCTAGATTTAGATCTGCCATTCTTAGACTTTTATTTCCCATTATTCTTGCTCTTAAATATCTCCTTCGGCCTTCCCCTGCTTTCTACATTCAAAGCATTCCCAGATTATGATTCTCATATACTTTTCCTGTGTATTTCTTCATTCAAGATTATATTAACCACATCATCAAAATTTAAAACATTATTAGTAGATGGTGTATTAGTAACATTCATTACCAAGTTATCCAAACTATCTGGCAAAGAGCATAATAATAAAAGTTCTTTCACTTCATCCTCAAATAGAATACTAACTGATTGTAATTGATTTACAATAGACCAGAAATCATTCAAATGACTTGATGCAGATCCACCTTCTTGCATCTTTAAATTAAACATTTTTTTCATCAAATAAACTTTATTTGAAGTATTAGGTTTTTCATATAGATTTGCTAAAGATTTCATCAACTCCACCTTAGAAACTGCTTCGGTAATATTCGAAGCCACAGATGCTATCAAGCTACATATTATAGATCCCAGAGAATTTCTATCAAGAATTTTCCATTCTTCATCAGTCATATTCGTAGGTCTTTCCTATTAGGAAATTAATGTTCACATGTTTTTGGTTGTATACCGAAAGGAAAATTGTAATTAGTTAGTTAACTGTATGGTTAATACGACAAGATTGGTAATATTATATTGTTAGGAATAACAATATAATGTCACGTATAGTTTATTAGTTTGTCATATGGGTTATTTGTTAGTTCATTTTTCTATTAAATAGGAAGTTGGTTTTCTATTAGAATGGCTATATAATAGCCAATGTATCATAGATGAGAAAAATATGAACATTATATTCTTTTGTATTATTTCTATCGTGAACCAAATTCAAGAATGCCTTCTCATCCAACAGTAAGTATAAATATTTTTGATACAGATAATACTCCACTTGCATCTTCCATAATAGATCGTCATGGCCATCAAATTTATCTACTCTGAATTTTCCTTCTTCTCCCATTGCTTTGCTCCCACTCAATCAGAAATCCCTCTGTGAGTAAATCTATCAACACACACAACCCTTAAACAAATATGCTTTGATACCAGTTGTTGGGGTTAGCACACTAGCTGTATAAATATATTAATCAGATCTAAGCATAAATGCAATCAATACCGAAATAAACAAGAAGAAACAATACACAATATTTAACGTGGCTCACCCAGTGTGGGCTACGTCCACCAAGAAACAAGAAATTTATCATCATAGAGGATATACAATGGATATTTTCAATCTTCCACACCTTCTTGGATGTTCTATATTTTCTTCTCTACAAATTTCTCTTTTCTCTCAAAAGGAAACTTCTCTCAATTCTTAATTGATTTCTCTCTTCTAAACACTAGCTTTATGTTTATATATGCATTTACAATCTTAGGGCACTTTAGCTATGCAATTACAACCATTATATTCACTTTACAACTAGAGATAAATCTAATTCCCATAACTTAATTATAGTAGTCACACATAGGCAACCAATGTTAGTTAGCCTTAACCAATGTCGTTTAGCCCTAACCAATGCCACTTCCTACTTTCCTGACCGATACTAGTCCATGGGTGACCGACAAAGTTTTGTCAAATGACACCAATTACTGTGTATTCCAGTAAGTCTGTAAAAGCATTCCAGTGAAGCTATTAAGCTCCACAACTCAACATGATGAGGTGGAGTATTTTTGGAGATATGGATTAATTATATTTTCACACAATTCTTCCCTCTTCATTGCATTTTACACTTACCAATTAATCCTGATGAAAGAATTGTCTCAAAATTTAATCATCATTTCTTCTCTCAAGAACCTTTCAAATGAATCCGCCAATGATTTATTTGGATGATTACTTCATGCATGGTGAGAACATACATTTTTCAGCCAAATGCATCATTGAGGACTGTTGAAAATACCTAAAAAGGAAGAATTTTTTTTTTCCTAACCTAATCCAAAGAGCAAAAGAGGATTTTTGAGCATGAAACATAGAATATAATCAATTAAAGGCTTTCATCATGGGAAATTATTGTTCTAGTGTTCTCTTGATCTCCTTACCATCCTCCATTAAGGAGACATAATAAGAGGTACTTGTTGCCCAAAATAACTATCCTGGACTATTTCGGCAACTTGAATTTTATTTTGGCAACTTGAATTTTATTTTGGCAGGTGATCCCCTTAAAATTTAGAGAAAAAATCTATGGTTCTAACCTTTGTGATGTGTATTTGGCCTTCATAATGTCATTCTAGAGTGTTTGTAGAAATGCCCATCTCAAAAAACATAAGGTATTTTGTAGAGGGAATGGTTTTATGTTTTGTAATTGTATGCTACACACATGTGTCCCTACTCTCGAGATCTGCTACATTCCTTCGCAGGATCACGATATTCCCTTGTAACTTTGTATGCTCATACGAGTATGCACCCTCACCCTGACTTCCTGCTCTTGTAATATAAGACTCATTCACTGCTTCAATCCCAAGGAGACATGTGGGGGCGAGTCAAACTGACCCTTGCGGTCAAAGGTATCAACCCATGACCAATCAGATAGTGCCACAGGACATAAATATTGGGTCAACAAAGACAAAAAGAAATTTGGCAGAGCTAGGAGGTGAAATATGGTGCAGATTGATAAGTTCAACGAGGTCAAGTGGAGGCATTCTCATATATTTTAAGGTAGATGCACTTGAAAGGCATGAGGTCCATGGAATCAACCAAGATTGATATTTATTTTGGTTCCATGTGGTTAAAATGTAAAGGATCAGTTGGCATGTAATATACAAGTAGACCTCTAACCTCCACGACCAAAAAGATGCTAACACATGGAAAATTCCAAATTTATGCACATGTAGGCAAAGGCGAACAATACAAACAATAAGAAGTTGCCACATGTCATGTTCTTATGCACTGTGACCTACAAACCTTAAAATCACCATATCTTCCTTCACAGATCTCTAAATCACTTAAACTTGTTATCTCTTGAAATATCTCAGCCTACTCATCATCATGAAATAAGGAAAATCTGATTTTGGTAAGGTTTGGTGGGTGAAATGGGGAAAATAATGTTTACCCATTAAAATGAAATTGTAGACAACTCAACCACCCAAGTTAATGAAACATGGTGGTCCTTCCTTCTCCTAGAAGAAAATTAACATGGAGAAGTGGTCTTGGAGGAGCGTCCATGATGTTTTTTAGAAATTATATACATGTTGTTTATGGTTGGAGATTGAAATATGAATTTCCCTCTCTTTTCCCTCATCTCTCTCCCTTTTTCTATATATTGTAAAATTATTCTCATTTGTAAAGGTTGGACCTTATTAGAATACAAGGGATTCATTTAGAGAGTTTCCTAAGTGATTTTGAGTTGTATGCCTTAGATTTGAACTCTTGTAATGTGTTTTTACCTTCCTCTTTCATTATAATTATTTGTGCATCTTTACGAAGAATAAAATCTCATGTTTTGAGGCTATTATCTGCCTTGGCTTGTGTTTTGTTGTTTTCACTTGCCTCTTCATTATTTGTAGGTGTTATGTGTATGTTATCCACCTTGTAGGGTTTAATTCATGTTGTGCTATATGAAAATGGAAGTTTAAATGTTGTTTTAGACTTGTTGGTTCTTGTAATTTGTCATGTTAAAATCCAGACACCATTTGTGAATTTTATTCCTTGTCTAGGTCGTCTCCTAATTTGGCTCTATGTTACTTGTAAATTTTTGTGAAGGATTATAGTTTTTCCCTATAGTGGTCCATGTTGTGTTCCAGTCTTATGATTTTCTCCATGTCGAGAGCATCCCTGGTCTATACGGTGCAAAGAAGGTGGTAGTTGACATCCCCAGATGAATGATGAAATACTTATTTGCATGCAAGATTAAATTTTTTATGCAAATGCAAGATGCAAGTTTCTCCCTAAAGCCCAAAAAATAATATATTCGAAGAATATTAGAGGTCATGTAGAAAAGGCATGTAACAATTTACACTCTTTATATTTTAGCTTGTGTAAAATGAAAAATATTTCTCGGCCCCGAGGCCCCAATATAAGAAGATAGTTGGTTAGTGATTGGAAGTCGGGGTGAAGGAGGAAAAATGGATCTTACGTCTCTTCATGGGTGCAACTTGTAAAAACATATTCGAGACCTAGCGGTACGCACTATGTTGACAAAGCACATGGCGTACAATCGTGAGCAGAGAAGGAAACACATTTCATAATTTGTAAATTTTTGTATATGCTACCTTGCAATATGTTCTAGAGGACCGTCAAGAAGTTGAAGTGGATCATAAATTTACAAGTTGTACACTACCTAGGTATGTGAAATTATGCACGTTAATAGGTAATGAACCATGTGGAAGGAACACATGAGTGATAATACAGGAAATTTTGCAATAGGTTAGAAAGAGAAAAACTATGAATTACGAAAAAAATTCCCACAAACGTAATATTCGACATTAATAAAAATATATGAGGGTAATTAATATAATAACTCGATATAAACATGCACTTTGCATTAAAAATCCCTAAGGAAAATTAATTAGAAGGTGTTTTTGAAAATAAAAAGGAAAGTTACAAAAAAATTCAGGAAGAGTTTAAGGCGGTATACAAGTTCCAAGCAACAAGTGGAGCCTGAGTTTAATGGGTAAGTAAATTATTTTTCTTATCCATCTGAATATTTAAGGTAAAAGCTCAATTTTTTGTGAGGAACTAATAGATTTTTGAAGGGTCATCATAGCCATGAATATCCTTTTGAACTCTCTAAGGACATCTTCCAGTCTTAACTCCCCTTTGAATAGAATAACGGATTCTGATCTCGTTAATGTTGACTTAGAAGAATTCAAGAAGAAATTGCATGCCCCTGAAATAATTGAAACTATGAATGGTGTGGCCAATAGTTATATTGACCTCATTATCACTTTCCCTCCCATTGTGTAGTGCCCAGATATTTTATGGGTATGTGCCCAAAAGTATAACCCTTTAACAAGAGAAGTTCAGGATGGGAATGGAGCCTTGATCTTATCTTTCTAGTAGTTTTCCTACCTATATGGAAAGAAGGTACCATTACTATCTATTCATCATAGTTATACTGGAATTCATGGGTAGGAAGATGTATTAAGTTTATGAATGACAATTGGCTAGTTAAACCCCGAGTTTTTCATTTCTAGATTTCTTAAGAATTTGAGAAGAAAAAGACTTTATGGAAGAAGTTAGGGATGTAATTATGCTACTAAATAGACTGATGGGTATGGAATCTACTAACATTTCCATGAGTGGATGTTTCATTTCATACAGGTCATACTCACAAATAAAAAACCTCTCCCGGGGCCGAAATAATAAGAAGGAAATTTCATGAACAGATGATGGGGGGTTGCCTCAATTGCAAGAGAGGAAAAGGTTGGTATAGTGGAAATTTTCATGTCATATTAATTTTTCTACAACATTTCTTTCAAAAAACTTTCCCAAACTTGTAGAAAGAGGGGGATCTTAGCATCACCATGGTATATGATGTCTTCACTCAGTTGAACCTGGTGAATTATGCTTTGTACTTTAGGAAGTTTTCTATTATATTATTTTTGCCAATGATATTCCTCTTTCACTTTGAGATTCTAAGTGTGTCATTACCCAGTATGATTGTTGCTTCATCTAATTTTGGAATTTTTCTTATATCAAGGTCAGTGGTTTTGAGGGGAACCCCTACATACTCCCAATGCATGTGGATGGCATGTGGGAATTGATGGATTTAGTGAGACAATTACAATAAGTGCATAAAATAATTACCATCAAACATGTCATATCCCCTGTTAAGTTTTTTGTGACCATCAGGAATTATACTTTCCCAAACATCCAAATGGAAAAAATGTTGTAACCAGAAATGTGTAGGATCATGCTGGATAGATTTGAGCCCAAGCATTAGTATGATTTTAAAAGAATTGTGGACAATGTTGTAACCACTTTTATTGAGCATGAGCCCTATTGACAAGACTTATAGATGGATTGCATAGATGAGAAGGAGGTTAGACAAAGGGATTATTCAAGGATTACCCTCTCCCATATGGAAGAATTCAGAGTTATTTAAGTTCTTAAGGGGTTAGAAGATGACAAAAATGTGATTAGTGATGATTATACAATAGGTGACATTGCTTCTCAACCCCTTACCACAAGTCAACTAGGAAGCTAATGAAGAAATTCCAAACTATAACATGACTGAAAATGTCATCAAAATTTCTGTAAAGTGGTTATTCTCATAGGATGTAGATATAAGTCATCTAAATACTTCTATATTAAGATAAAACAGGGTTAGCAAGATAATTGATGATATCCTCCCCCCATATCTAAAGATTCATGTGAGCAGGGGTGTTTCAGGGAGGCATGGGGCCAAAATATCTTTTAAGAAGTTATTATTAGCTAGAGAAGGGATGATGTAAGTCCCAAAATCAACAAAATCAGGACCTCTTTTACTCAATTGACAAAAAGAACCGAGGAAATACTTAAAGGAAGTATGAGCAGGGATCCTATTATTTATGCTACTGCCTTATAGGTTGTCCTAGCATCAGCTCTAGATCTGAAAGGGAAGGAAAAATTGGAAACCTATACTTCAAAGAAATCCAAGGGAGTAGGTAAACCTGAGAGACCTCATAAGGTACCCATGCTAGAGACAAGTCTGTAGGACTTGGAGGAAGAGGAGAAAAAGGACTAGGATGTATGCATGTGTCAATTTCGAGGAAGATGGGATATTCAGGGGAAACAACAATTCCAAATATTTCCCGTACCTCCACCCTGCATTACCTAATCCCTAGGGATTCCACAACTTTTAGAATCAACTCCTATTCAGCCAACTCCTATTCATGACTCTTTTTCACTCCTGTAACATTTTTTTCATCAAGTCATGTCATTCGTGTACTATTATTACATGTCAATTATCCATTGACCTAAGGATTTATGATCAACCCAATTGACTATATCATGGCATTGTGAAAACATCGAGAAAAACACCACAATGAAAAACAATCTTACTTTCCCTCATAACTATCTTACACAATTATCTTTACCTTGTGCAAACAACATGCATTATGCAATCAAACCATTGCACAATACATCTACACAAGCCCTATGCAATTTTTTCCATCATAAAACTTCTACGTTGTATTTTCCTACTCCATTTTCTTACTTACCATCTTTGTGTGTGCCCTTACCAAGCTAAAATATCAGGACTTATACAATATATCTGATTCTCCTCTATTGTTCGTGTGATGGATTATAAGTGGCTAGGGATCTCACCTTCTAGTAATTGAATAGGGGTTAAATTCTAAACAAGGATTAATGATAAAAATGAGACTGTCAATATTTTTAATAACTGAATAATGGGGTTTTTTCAATCAAATAAGTCGCTAGGCATGTTTGTTTGTGTCTATTCTTTCTGAAAAGTTCAAGTGGGAGTCTAATGCAGGAGGATCACCTTAGAAATCCTCATAGACTCAAAATATTCTTATTATCATTTTTGGAGGGTCAAATTAGACTATTTTATGTGATTTGAGGTCATAGGAGGGCTTCAAAATTCAAATTTTTGTTTATATGTGTTTTCCCTCCAAAACTTAGATTTGAATTTCTTAAGGAGATATTTTCATATTATTGTAAATTTTGGCTTGTTGGTGTTTAGGTAACCATTTAGGGTGAGTGGATATTGCATGTTTAAGGTGTAATCCCTTCTTGAGGGTTTGAATCTATTGATCTAGGTATTTTGTTATGAAAATATATCTCTAAGCTCTAAACTCAAGCGTATAACTTGAGTTATCGTCTTGTAGGGTATTGAAGTGTGAAATAACTAGTAGGAGTTAGTTATTAATGAGGGAATTCAAATTATAGAAAAAAATTGGATGAGAAGGTACAAAGAGTGAACTCACTTAGGAGAAAAAAAATGGAATACTAACTCTATTTTCATGAAAAGAAGATTGTATATGTGAGAAAACAGTCATGAAGGAAATTTTTTTAATAAGACACTCTAGTTATTTTGTGTGAAAGTAAAGAATTTTTTCTATAATTAGACTTATTCAATGTGAAGTAAGGATGTGCTAGATGATTTTAAACTTTGAGAAGTGAGAAACAAGTGATAATTATTGATTTGTAATCATGCACAGGCTGGTCTGGTAAGGAAACTCTATTTTAGAGAGATCGAATTCTTCATTTTGTGAATTAGCTTGTGTTTGTATTTATGATTTATAATCAAGAATGTGAAAAAAGATAACACATACCTCAATTTAAAATATCAGGGCTTGGTACTTAGTGAATTTATCTAAAAATTCATTTTGTTCCTTATCGGGTTTGCCATAAACCCCAATTAGGGTCTTAGGGAAATCCTTAGTTTGGAGGACAAAATCAATTGAACAAGAGACAAAACTTACAAAGAGACTTATGAACATACCCTAATCACTGATTTTAAAGGTTTTGATGATCGAAATGCCCCCAAATTCTTATAATTCATGACAACTTTCTTTCTAAGTGTAACTTTCCTGGAGGAGACCTAATCTCCTAAAACTACAATAGCGAAATAAGGACTTCCACAGTGAGTTGTAAAATGAAGATTTGTGTGAATCTTAATAGGGATTTTTTTTTTTAAAGTCCTTTGGATTGTATAGAAACCCTCTAAAACATAATTTACACCTTAAAACCCATTATAGCAGGGCTACAAGAGAGGAACTCTAGTTATACAAGAGAATACATTGAAAGAAGGAGGCACTATAGGAATTGAGTCCTAAATTTTTAGATGAAGATGTAAGATCCAAAAGGGTATTAAAATGTGGTTGTAATTTGATAAGGGTTATTATAGTTTTGTTGGCGAGAAAATATGTTGGGTGGACAAACTTGATGATTTCTTGCCAATGCTTTGGGAATCGAAGTCCATCTACTTAAACAATGCAACTTTTGTATTTGCATGCACAAGTAAAGTGAGTTTTATCTGGGTTGGCCTTACTATTGGGGATCCAACAGGGGAACTCCATTGACACTATGACAAAGCTAGTAATTACTTTCAAGAGAGGAATTTGTCAAGAGAGTGGGAAAGGGAGTGAGAATATGAACTAGGGGGAAACTAATGCTGCAAGTAGGAAATAAGATGCTTACATTTACACTAGTTGGAAAATCTTACACATGCATTTCAAAAGAAGACAACATGGTTTTGGGGCTACCGGCTAGAGGAAACCATATGTACAAAGATGTACACATTCATATGCCTTTGAACACACAAATTTCTTCCTTTATTAGCTTGCAAAATCATATTTGTACATAGTGAAGGAATGAAGAAATTAGAGAGAAAAATGGCTAAATATTTTCACTCACAAGTAAGAAAAAGCTCTCTCATGAACTTACAAGAATACAACTAGCTAGAATAATTTCAGAATTATAACCCCTTTGAATGAGGAGATCATTACAATTTATAGAATTTTGGAAGTCTCTTTACCTATCCCCCATTGACCCTTCCTATGCCTTGAAAATTTTCACATTCTTAGGAAAACATTAAGTTCCCTTTTATAACTTAAGGGTGACTTATTACATTAAATATAAAGTCATTTTTAATTAATTAAGGCATTATGAAAAAGTGTAACCCCAATGAAGAATTAGAACATAGAGGAGAGAGAAAGTGGGGGGAGAAGAGAGAGAAGGAAAAGAAAGGATGTTGCTCCTAATGAAGAATGCAAATTCTGATCATTGGAATGCTCCAAGGAGATGAAACTTTGAATCTCTAAATCCTTTTTATCCTGAAAAAATCCTTAAGAATTGCACTTGATTCCGAATTGTTCTCTGTCACGTGCCGATGAGAAGATACCCAATCCCTTGAATTCCTTGTTGAGAATGATTTGGTCATGATGTAGACAAGTTGTTACTGATGAGAAACTTCCTTTTGATGACCTACGGACACGAAAAACTAATTGTTTAGAAACACTATTGAGTTATCCAAATGGAGACCGTGGGCGTTGCTCATGGAAATCCACTTCAAAGAATTCGAGGACGGAAACTACCTCCCATGATGACCCTTTGCAACACTGTCGTATTCTACCAACATATGTCCTATGGAATGATACATTTTTCTGTACGGGTGCTAGGTACCGATGAACATACTGGAGAAACTATGAGTGGTTCTTCAACACATGTTATTCTTGAATGGAGCAACTTACTATTTTTAGTAAGTGTAAAAATAAGCTTTTCAGGCCTCAACCTGCCTATGACAGTTTGAACTTCTTCTTCTCACTATATTCCTTTTGTGGGAACCATTTTCTAGACCACCTTGCCATTTATGGCAGGTGCTTATGGGATCAATTACTATTTTTAGTGAGTGTCAATTTTGGGCCCAGATGACCCTTTCGATGATCTTTACATGTGATACTTCCCCTGTGTTCACCACCTTCTTCAGATGGTGGCTTACCCAAAATTGTAGGCACCCGTGTAGGAGGACTTACTATTTTTAGTGAGTAGGTATCTGGTGCTTGGATTGCAACAGAACACATTTTTTGGACTCAGCTCGTCGTCGTGATCTCATCCTTCAAATTTCACTTGATTTTCCCACCAAAATGTTTAAAAATAAAAATGGATTTTTCACCTGGCAGTGACTTCAGGCACAGAGCTTCCATGGTGGCCATTGATGGAGATTTGAAAATTTTAGGTATGGTTTTTTTCCTCCAATCATGATGAAATTAATCCCATTGCAATAGGTTTTTTATTTGGAGTTCGTGTGCAAGTTTTTTAGCTCAACTCCATTGCCGAATTGATGGGAAATCCGATGAATGTGTGCTAGGGCACGAAAAGTAGTTTTCATTGTAAGAAATGATCTAGAGCATGATTTAATCACCTGTTTATTTCATCTTGATCACCTTAAAAAAAGAGGAAGTCTACAAAAAATGGCATCTCGATTCATGCTATGGATTGAGAGAAACATGCATTTCTTCGCTTTTGACTACAAGGGTTTTCAAGAAAAAATTATTCATTTTCTTAATTCTTCACTTCATTTTGCTTCATTCAAACCCGTATTTCTTAGAGATCTCTGCATTTTCACAACGTGAAGGACATGGTGGAGCTGGTTGGGTATAGAAAATGGTGACAAGAAGTTATGGAAAAATTTCAGCAGCATGTCAGGATGGTGTGCAGATGTGGGAGGAAGAAGCAAACACAAAAATGGCTAAGTGTTGTGCATTCATCCATAAACATAAAATCATGGGGTTGGGCACATTTTTTTGTCCCCTTAGCTGAAGGTATGAAAGGGACATAAATTTTTCACATCCCATCAGGTTGCGACGCTTTGCAATCATACATGCAATGTGAGGATAGGCTTCGGCAAGCTCATGGGGGTTGAACTGGAAAGTCTGAGGGTCGTGTGAGTGACTAGGGAGCCAAAAAGGGATGGGTACATTTTAATGTCCCCTATGTCCCCTTTCTAATGGGATGAAAGGGGACATCAAGATGCGCCAGGCTCCTGAAGATGACACATGTCCTCTTGAAAATTGTACTAAGTGTTGAACATGTTCCTTGAGCCAACTTGTGACGGGTGATAACTCAAGCTCCCAGATGAGTTTTAGAGAAAAAAAATTATATGATATTGACTGAAAAAACACTCAATGAATTGAATTGTGATGATTTTGAGCTCCAATTATTACTGCATCACCTTTAAATTTCCACTTTTTTCTCTAGATTGTTGGGTGTGTCGGAAGGATTTGCCTAGGGAAGTGTATGATGTTTCATGAGGTCTCATTTTTTCCAAAATTTAGGGGCATGGAAAATACCTTCCATATTTACTTTTTTGGGCTCTTGAATATTTATGAAGCTCCCAGAATCCTTTCTTAAATCTCGGGCATTCCTTTTTGGTGTATGCTCCTTTAGGCCCAAAAAACCCACTTTTATTGAATCAACTCCAAAAAGGCTCTACCAAATTGATCTCGATGCCTTCAAAACCTTTGGAACATTTAAATCCTCATTTTTTTGATGATGTATTTCTATTTTTATCTAATTTATATTTTTTATTATGCCTCGCCATGGACACATGTTATTTTTAGTAAGTGCACTGCGGGTGTCAAATTGCAACAAAACAAGTCTTGAAATTCTTGGTTTTATTCTGGGGTTCCACGCTCTGAATTTTGGTTAATTTCTTCATCTGAAAAAGTGGGGAAAATGATATTTTCATCGGTGGGGGACATAATACTGATAAAAAAAACACATCCCTCCATATCCGTAAAAAATAGGGACTTTATGGCGATGATCATTCCCCTCCAATTTTTCGTGCGGGGTTTTCCCACTGGAACCTTGAGAAGTGAAAAGGTAGCTCGCTACCTTTTTTAATACTATTCTTCATTTGACAAGGGCAGAATGATGATGAAAACTCATTCCTTTATATCCCTAAAAAAATAGGGACTTCGTGGTGCAAAAACTAGTTCTTGTGAAACTAGATTTTTCAATGATCATTCCCTCTAATTTTCGCACGATTTCACCCACTAGAACCTTGAGAAGTGAAGAGGTAGCTCAATACATTTTTTTCTACTGTTATTCATGAAGCCATTAGTTAAATCTTCAATCTTCATACATCACAGAGGTGTTAATGGAGGAGAATGAATTTATTTACAGTTGACAATAAGAGAGGGTGGCTAGGAAAAAACATTTAGGAGCTGACTTTCTAGCGTATGAGGAACCACAAGGGTCAAGTGGGTTGGGGAAATTTTTGTATCCCCTATGTCACTTTCCTAAAGGGATGAAAAGGGACATGAAATCCCACCAGGCAGACACCCCTAATGTTGACACGTGTCCTCTTCAAAAAATGACAAAGTATGAGAACTTGAGAGTGAACTTGCGAAGGTCGTATCTGGAGTTCCCGATGGAGTTTCAAGGTGAAATTTTTATATGAATTTGACTTAAAATGGCCTTATAAATCCAATGGTGGGGTGTATCAGCTCTTTGATCTTCCATTTGAGCCCTGAAAAATTGGAGTTTTTTTTTCTAGCTCCATGACTGAGTATGAGAAAAAATGGATGTAAACATATTGTGCCTAGGTGTTGTGAAAAATATGATTCCACCATCTTGTAGATATCTTAATTAAAATATATGATTATGTATTTTTTTAGCTCTTAAATCCTTATATAACTCTTGGAATTTCTTCTTGAAACTTAGGTTCCTTTTTAACATTGTACGCTACCTTGGGCCTGAGAACCCGTTTCTGATGAACCTACTCCAAAACTTCCAAATATTCCCTGAATCTTCCAAAATATATTCCTTGATATTATTTTACCTTGATTTCATCCATGTTGAATTTGTCTCCTTCTTTCTGCTACAAGGAGGTGCACTAGTCCTGGGAAGGCCATTGATATACCTTCCCAAAACTGCTCAAAACTGGGCATTCTTTACAAAATCCTAAAACCACCTAGGGGGATTGAATTTTCTTTCCTAAATCACGTAGGAGGATTGGATGGAAATCCAATTGAATACCATTACATGGACTAGGTAAGGCTTGGTGTTAAGTATGGGTGGACTTGGGGTGTCTCGGAAAGATAGGATCTGAAAATTTTGACATAGGGGGTATCATTGTCATGCTCAAAAATTGGGAATATTATTGTTGCACATTTGTATGACAACAGCTGGCTCTAGCTTGGGGACATGTTATGGAATAAGTGTATCAAATACATGACATGAAGAATCCCATAATCTCAACATATAATACATTGACCAATACCTTATCCATTGGGCCCTACGGATTAGTTTACAACTTACAAGAGAGAGATAGCAAGGAAGGACACACACACACACACACACACACCCACACCCACACACAACAAGGAAGGAAACACACAACACACATGGAAAGGTAAAGACACACATAATAGAAAGGAAGGCACTCCTAAAAAACACTTATAGTACAAGGAGGGGGACAACCCACTTTCATTGAAGTAGTTTTTTATTTTGGGGTTACCTCGAAGAGGTAAGGAAAAATGTCGATGTATTGTAAAGCCATTGAATGGTTCAAGGAAGTAGCCTCCTTTCCTCAAATGCCTATGAAATCCAAGTGCTTTCATGATTGTCCATGTACTTTGTAGGAATGAGCCTACATGAGCTTTTGTTTCTCAGGATTTTTCTTAGAAATTCCCTTGCCTTTACGTTCTTTGAGATAATTTTCGAAGTGTTGGTTGCCTTCCATGTTTATCTATAACACCACTCTTTCTTTGAACACTTCATCGTCATTGCAATGTTGATCTTTGTTCAAGTTGTTTGAATATTTTGATCTCTTCTCATTACTGTATTTATTCACTGTATTTGCATAAAGTTCTGAAGTGATGCGATCAAGTTGGCTTTGAACATATTCCCGATGCTCTTGTTACAGACAACTCTTCTCAATGTGAGTTGGCTCAATGTTTTCCATATCATCTCCCACCATGATGAAAAATGTTGTTCTCAAAATTAAAGATGTCTAAAGGAGTTCCAAGGAATTTTCTTATTTTATTTTCACGAACTTCCTCTTGCATTGTGGAAGAAGAAGACGTGATTTTGCTCTCACATTCATCATTAATGAAGTTATTTATCCTATCTAACTGCTCCATCTCCACATAAAACATTGGTGTATCAAAATAATGCACCCTTATTGACTCACACATGTCCTGTATCTCCATGAATCGAGTCAAGAGTTTGAGGTTAAGCTAAGGATCTTCAATTTATTTTACAGCTTTCAAAATGTCTTGCACTAATAGATCTTCCAAATTCATCATAGATTTATCTTTGTTTTCAAAATAATTTCTGAATTTTGACTCAGAGGAGTGGTAAAATATCTGATTCATACCTTCTGACGATTCATTTGAAGAAACTATGTTTGCTTCTTCTATGCTTTGTATTCCTCAAGAATCTCCTTCATATAGGCACAAACAATTCTGACCTATGAACCCTTCTGAGAAAGAGAAGAGTTCCATGCTTTATGGAAATGGCACACCTTCGAGCTAAAAATCGATATCATCCTCATGATAATCATCCTACTCCTTGGTTTCGAGAATGAAATTGGAATCCTTCATATGTTCATCCACATATCTCCACTTGTCCACATATTTCCATCCTATCATTAAATGAAACATCAAATTCTAAAGAGAGGTTACTAATGAACACCCCGAACTCATCACTTTTTATTTCTCCATCATCAGTGGAGTCTTTAAAAAGCACCAAATCATCCGTTATGCAACATGAATCTTCATCTATTGAATATGTTATTCCTCTGATGAGTTGTTTTTCATGCCAAAATGAATGGATGAATGATGGTTCCGCCTCCATGTCTTTCACAGTAAAGAAGGGAAAATCTTCATCTCTCTTCGATGTAAGGAAATAGTTTCCTATACCACTACCTTGAAATAAAATGTTCGCATGTGGATCATCTGATTTTTTCACTATGTATTTCATCTTACACATCGATAGCAATTTCTTCATTTCTCCCTTGACCGGAATGGTTGCAGGTGACCAATCCATTTTGATTTCTCCACCTAGATCCCTGTAGAAGCTTCTACTTAGGAGCATGCTGAAAGAAGTTGGAATATCAGCTACCAAAATTGTGATTAGTATTTTCTTCTCTGGGAAGTCAGTCAAAACAACTTGAGCATCCTTTATTCTACCCACTAAAGGAACTTCTTTGGATTCCATGGAATAGCAAGATCTGTTTACATGTGTCAAGGTAAGTCCTAGGGTGTTCACAACTTTCATGGGAATCACATTGTCAGATGCTACAGAATCTATGATGCAGGTATTAAGTTGGTAGCCTTTGATCAAGAGGGATGGGTAGAAGGGTTCTACCTTATTAGTTTTGGAGGCACTAAGGGCTAGCATGTTTTGTGAAGGTGGCATGGATGGTGCTGGGAGAAGGCCTTTAGAATTTGAGCTTAACGCTTTAGTACTATCACCACGGACTACATAGACCAACCTATCAAATTTAGATGGGTGTGTTTGTAAATATGCAGGCACTGTGATCTATAATTTGGTCTTAATTGTGTGTTCCACATAGTAAAATGGAGTCAGGGAGGATGAATTTGACTCTTGAGGTTCTGGGGTGATGGAAGCTTTACATGGAAAAGGTGTGATTACCTTGGGACTTTGATTTTCTTTAACAGGCATGGTAACTAGCTTGGAAGAAGATGGGGATGTAGACTTTGGTGTTACCTTAGATGCTTTAATAGGAGTAGCATTTGAAGAAGAATTATTCTTAGACACTGTAGAACTAGGGGAAGGACTAGAAGACTTACTTGATGTGGCAGTGGGATTCTTTCTAACCAATGGGTTTAGTTTTTTATTTGGCTAAGTCCATTGACGGTGGTAGCGGTGACCTTTTGCTAATGATATTATTTTATGGAATTTTAATGGGAGGATCTTCTTTCTTCTTCTTCATTGCAACTTTTTGAAGATGAAGTCACTTTCTTTGATTGAGCCCACATGAAAACTACACACGAGAAGCTCAGGAATTCTTCATCATTTTTATCTTTGTCTCCATCAACATACTCAATCAGGACATTGTGTGTATCATCGTCATCTTCCTTGACTTTGAGATAGTTATCATCGTCACCTACATTTTCCTCTTCAAGTTCTTTTATCTCCACTTCTTCCTCCAGTTCATCAATTTCGTAAGTGGCATTGACTAGTAGTGCTTCAAGAGAAATCCTACAGGGAGGCGGGGTGATTCTTAGCCAATTTGGAGGATTCAGCCCCCTTAGATCATTCTACATGGAGATTTGAGACGGTTTATTCTTCATGGAAACCAAGTCATTTGTCAATTTCTGAACCATTGGGTCTGTGGTAATTGAACTCGAACTTTGAAATTTTTGTTTTCCTTTAGGACCTTTCACTTTTCCAAACAAGATCAAATCATCTTCAATCTCAATCATGAAGTCTTGTGCTTCCTGTTAACGCAAAATCACAGCACGCCCAAATGAGTTCTATAGGTCTGCTTTTCTAAGGTAGATTCATTTGGTGTGATTGTGTAACATTGAACTTTCCCCAAGGTGTGGGACCTTGCAAAATGGGAAAGCTCTCCAGATTGAAGGTTGGTTCCTTATTCCTCTGTTTAAGTGCATACATAGAAACTTGCACAGGATCTGTTCTTAATCCTAATCTAAAATTTACCAAGGAGATAGGGATAGAAGGAATATAGAAATTAAAACAAAGCTAAACTACGAGGTGATGCACCAAAAGAATGATGAACACTTATTTTGCTAATAGGCACAAACCAATAAAAGGCATACAATAAACAAGCACATATAGACAGATATGCAATGGGAGACCAGATGAAAAGCAAAAGAGACAAGAGAGGATCTAAAATTGATCACATACATGTTTTATTACTCTGTAGATTGATACAGTCCATTATAAAGTAGCCAAGAGGTAGAAACGTATTACAAATTTTTAATGGAAGGCCTAAACCCCACAAATCCTTTTGCTAAGAGGATAAGGGAGCCTACAAAACAAATAATTTCCAACACTTTACAATGAATCATGCCCCTGCATTTATGGATTCAATCCTAAAAGAAGAAAGAGAGAGAGAAGTGGGAAAAGCAGGTTGAAACTCAACCACCACTGTTAATGCCTCTGATGAAATCTCTCCCCAAATCCATCTTTTTTTCATCAATCCTTGGTTTGGTGCCTTGAAGGAAGAGGAAACAGTGAAACAGATCAAATCTGATCTGGTTGTTGAGGCAAGAAGATCCTACATTAAAATCCTGAAGATGTTTCCTCCATTTTCTTCACCTAACCTCCTCAAAATTAAAGTTCCAAACCCCATGGCATGGGTGAGGCTGAGATCTTTCCAACGGCATTAGATTTGTAATATTTTGATCCCTGAGTTGAAAGATATGCCCCTTCAAAGTTTGTATCGGGTCTGTACAAGATGGTGGGAAAACAACTTGAAAAATGGGTCCCTTTTGATATGGGACACATGGCAGTCTGGCACTCATTTAGAAACCTTTTCTCTATTCACCCCTTGAAATAGCGCCATACTGACACTTGGCATTCTCCACTTACACCTTTATACTTAGCCAATGTTGAGACCCTTTTCTATCTGAATTTTGACTCTATTTTCTATTATGCGGGATCGTGGTTGATCCAATATTTGGCACGGGGATGAAATATGGATAACACTTCCTTCAAATCCCTAGTTTGGGATCTTCTGAGGAAGAAATCAACTTCCAGTGGTAGAGTACTGATGAAGAAACCTTTTCAAGTTATTTTTTAGGAGGCACGGACATCTGCAGGAATCCTCTTCTTATTATCCATTTATATTTGGGTAATAAAGTCTCTCATTGATTCAAAAAGCTACTTTCTCTTCATTTGCACGCAATTACTCAAAAAATATTTTGGGCAGTCCTCCATGGTTTTGAACCTATGTTCAAATACACTTCTTATATCTTCCTAACAGGTGATAGATCTTAGGGGCAGCATGTAGAACCATTTGGTAGCCTTCTCTTACAGATAGAAACATCCTCGTGTTCTACACCTAGTACAACACATGTGGTGATGAATTTTGTTACTATGCTCCTTGGGAAGTTGAGAGCCATCTCATCAGAATTTTGGGAAGTTTTTTCTTGAGCCTTTTGGTAGCTCATGGAGTGGTTTAGGAAGATCAATTGGTTCGGTGTTTCCACCCCATGGTACATTTGGTATGTGTTCTTCCTAGCCATAATCCACCATTTTGTTCCTGATTCTAGCTTCCAACCTTTTTAAGGCCATGACTTCAGTTGGTACTCTTGTGTCTTCTTCGGCTTGAGCTCTTTCAATATCCTCAATTTGAGCTCTTATCTTCACTTCATCTTTTGCTTATCTTTCTCTAGATTCTTCTTCAATCTCTACATCGGTAAAATATTTGATATTCTCATTGATGTATGGAAACTCAATGTCCAATGGGTTGATGACTCTGGAACTTCCACTATGAATGTTTTCCTATCACAAGGGAGACCTTGGATTTGTGAGTAGCTCATGTATTCTTTGAATTTATTTGAATATGGGATCATATTTTACTCCTTGTCTTTATTTCCGAGTGTACCTTCGATCAGCCATCTTGGAAATCTATGCTCTTCTCTGTGGAGTTTGAACTTGCTTTTGTTTTTCTAGTTCAGCGACACATTATTCTTCAAGGTACAATACTCTTGTGGCTATGAATTATTGAGTGAAACTTTTTTGGTTTTGTCAGAGGGCTTCCCTCAAGTCAAGAAGCGATGTCTTCTTGAATATGAGACAATAGCTTAGACCTTTCAATAGGAGGATTACCTAGAATAGCCATGATTTGTAGAGATAAGGCTCGAATGAATTTTCAAATTCCAATTTCTTTTTTTGAATTTTGGATTTTTGAACTTTTTTTGTATTCTCTTGACCTTATGGTCATATTTTGGGTGCAGATGCTGCTAAATCTTCCCCATGGTGGGTGCCAAAAACTATTAGCAACAAAAATTTTCGGGTGGGAAAACTTGTGGATTTCTTGCCAATGTTAATGGGGATCGAACATGGGCACTCCACTGACCCTGCAAAAAAGCTAGCAATTTCTTGCTAGAGAATACTTTTTCAAGAGAGCGGGAAAGGGAGTGAGAATATGAAATAGGGGGAAACTAATGTTGCAAGTAGGAAATCAGATGCTTATAAACGCTAGTTGGAAAATATTACACATGCATTTCAAATAAGAAGAGAACGTGATTTTGGGGCTACTGGCTAGAGGAAACCATATGTACAAATAAATATACTTTCATATGCCTTGGAACGCACAAATTTCTTCCTTAATTAGCTTGTAAAATCAGAGTTGTACATAGTGAAGGAATGAAGAAATTAGAGAGAAAAATGGCTAACTCTTTTCACTCACAAGTAAGAAGAAGTTCTCTCATGAACTTACAAAAATACAACCACCTAGAAGAATTTCAGAATTAGAACCCCTTTGAATGAGGAGCTCATTACAATTTATAGAATTTTGGAAGTCTCTTTTACCTATCCCCCATTGACCCTTCATATGCCTTGAAACTTTTCAAATTCTTAAGAAAACATTAAGGCCCCTTTTATACTTAAGGGTGACTTATTACATTTAATATAAAGTCATTTTTAATTATTTAAGGCATTATGAAAAAGTGCAACCCCAATGAAGAATTAGAACATAAAGGAGAGAGAAAGTGGGGGGAGAAGAGAGAGATTGAAAATAAATTATGTTGCTCCTAATGAAGTCCATAGATTCTGATCATTGGAATGCTCCAAGGAGATGAAAATTTGAATATCTAAATCCTTTGCCTCCTAAAAAACTCCTTAAAACTTACACTTGATGACGAATTATTCTTTTTCCCGTGTCGATGAGAAGATACCCACTCCCATGAATTCCTTGTTGTAAATGATTCACTCATGTTGCAGACAAGTTTCTGCTAATGAGAAACTACCTTTTGATGACTTACAGACATCATGAACTGAGTGTTTAGAAACATTGTTGAGTTATCCCAATGGTGACCGTGGGTGTTGCTCATGGAGATCCACTTTAAAGAAGCCAAGGATAGAAACTTCCTCCCACGATGACCCTTTGCAACATTGTTGTATTCTTCCAACATATGTCCTACAGAATGATACATTTGTTTGTACAGGTGCTAGGTACCAATGAACATACGTGTAAAACTATGAGTGGTTCTTCAACAATTTCTATTCTTGAATGGAGAAACTTGCTATTTTTAGTAAGTGTAAAAATAAGCTTTTCGGGCCTCGCCTGCCTATGACAATTTCAACTTTTTCATCTGACTATATTCCTTTTGTGGGAACCATTTTCTAGACCAACTTACCATTTATGACAGGTTTTTATGGGACCACTTACTATTTTTAGTAAGTGTCAATTTTGGGCCCATATTACCCTTTCGATGATCTTTCCCTGTGATATTTCCCCTATGTTCACCACCTTCTTTGTAGCTTCTTCAGATGGTTACTTACCCAAAACGGCAGGCACTCATGTAGGAGGACTTACTATTTTTAGTCAGTGGGTCTCTGGTGCTCAAATTGTGAAGGAATGCATTTTTTCAAACTTGGTTTGTCGTTGTGATCTTGTCCTTTGAATTTCACTTGATTTTGCCAACTAGAATGTTTGAAAATAAAAATGCAATTTTCACCTGGCAGTGACTTCAAGCACAGAGCCATCATAGCGGCCATTAATGGAGCTTCAAAAATTGCAGGTCTTGTTTTTTCCTCCAATCATGATGAAATTAATCCCACTGTGATACATTTTTTATTTGGAGTCCATGTGTAATTTTTTAGCTCAACTCCATTGTCGAATTGATGGGAGATTTGACGAATGTGAGCTAGGGCACGAAAAGTAGTTTACGTTGTGAAAAATTATCTGGATCATAATTTAATCTCCCATTTGTTTCATCTTGATCATCTCAAAAAATAGGAAGTTTACAAAAACTTTCATCTCAATTCGTGTTCTGGATTGAGAGAAATGAACATTTCTCCTCTTTTGACTATAAGGGTTTTTAGGCAAAATTTCTTAATTTTCTTCATTCAAATCCATATTTCTTTGAGATCACTATATTTTCAAAACATGAATAACATGGCGGATCTAGTTTGGTTCAAAAATGGTGACAATAATTTCTCAACAAATTTCGGCAGCATGTCGGCAGGGTTTGCAGATGTGGGGGGAAGAAGCAAGCACAAAAATGACTAAGTGTTGTACATTCATCCAAAAACATGAAGGCATGGGGATGGGAAAATTTTTGTATCCCCTTTGTTCCATTATCTGAAGGGATGAAAGGGACATCAATCTACACATCTCTTTAGGTTGCGACACTTGACGATCATCCGTGCACTGAGAGAGAGGGCTCTGACTAACTCCTGGGGGCTGAATTTGCACTGCATTGAGGTAGCATTGGTGACTTGGGGGACACAAGGGGCTGGGTGAATTTTTTTGTCCCCTTTGTCCCCTTTCCAAATTTATGAAAGGGACATCAATTTGCACATCCCACCTCATCGCGACACTTGGTGATCATCCATGCAATGTGGGGATAGGCTCCGGTAAGCTCTTGGGGGTTGGACTGACAAGTTTGAGGGTTGTGTGAGTGATTGGGGGGCCAAAAATGGCTCGGTGAATTTTATTTTCCCATAAATTCATTTTATAAAGGGATTAAATGGACATAAAAATGCGCCAGGCTCCTGGAGATGACACGTGTCCTCTTGAAATTTTGGCTAAGTGTTGAACGCATTCCTTGAACCAACTTATGATGGCGATAACTCGGGCTCCCTGATGAGTTGGGAGGAAAAATGCTATATAATATTGACTGAAAAACACTAAATTAATTTAATGGTGATAGTTTGGAGCTCCAATTCTGACTGAATCACCTAAAAATTCCCCCTTTTTCTCAGGATTGTCAGTTATGCGCCAAAAGAATAAGTTTCCTAGGGAAGTGTATGATGTTTCACGAGGTCTCATTCTTTCCACCATTTAGGGCATTGAAAATACCTTCCATTTTTACATTTTGGGATATTTAATCTTTATAAAGCTCCTAGAATCCTTTCTTAAATCTCCAGCACTCCTTCGCGGTGTATGCTCCTTTAGGCCCAAAAACCCACTTTTACGGATTCACCTCCAAAAAGGCTCTACCGAATTGATCATGATGCCTTTGAACCATTTGAAAAATTTTAATCCTACTTCTTTTATGATGTATTTCACTTTTTATCCACCTTATATTTTTATTATGCCTCGTCATGGACACATGCTATTTTTAGTAAGTGCATTGTGGGTGTCAGATTGCAACAAAACAAGTCTTGAAATTCTAGGTTTTATTTCGGGGTTCCACACTCTGAATTTTGGGTAATTTATTCATCTGAACAAGTGGTAAAATGATATTTTCATCAGTGGGGTAAGAATACTAATAAAAAACACAAGCCTTCATATCCCTAAAAAATAGGGACTTCATGGTGCGAAAACTAGTTTACACGAAACTAGATTTTTCAATGATCATTCCCTCCAATTTTCGTGTGATTTTTCCCACTAGAACCTTAAGAAGTGAAGAGGTAGCTTGCTACCTTTTTTTAATAATATTCTTCATCTAACAAGATAGAATGATGATGAAAACTCAGTCCTCTGTATCCCTAAAAAATAGGGATTTCGTGGTGCAAAAACTAGTTCATGTGAAACTAAATTTTTCAATGATCATTCCCTCCAATTTTCGCACGATTTCACCCACTGGAACCTTGAGAAGTGAAGAGGTAACTCAATACCTTTGTATCTTTTTTTATTCATGGCATCCATTAACAGATTCTTCAATCTTCAGATGTCACAGAGGTGGTGATGGAGGAGAACAATGTTATTTTCAGTTGAGAATGAGAGCGAAGCTAGGAAAAAGCATTTAGGAGCTGACTTTTAGGCGCATGAGGAACCACAATGATCAAGTGGGCTGGGGGAATTTTTTTTCCTCTATTTCCCTTTTCTAAAAGGATTAAATGGACATGAAATCCCTCCAGGCTCCTAGTGCTAACATGTGTCCTCTTCAAAAAATGACTAAGTATGAGAACTTGAGAACGAACTTATGAAGGCTGAATCTGGAGTTCCAGATGGATTTTAAATGTGAAATTTTATATGAAATTGACTGAAAATGTAATTCTTAATTCAATGGTGTGGGTATCAGCTCTTGATTCTTCCATTTTAGGCTTGAAAAATCATATTTTTTTCTGACTCCATGACTGAGCATGAGAAAAACTGGATGTAAATATAATTCACCTGGGTGTTGTGAAAAATATGATTAAACCATCTTATATGTATCTAAACTACCTTTCTGAAAATGTATTTTTTAGATCCTAACTTCTTATATAACTCCCGTAATTTCTTCTCGAAACTCAGGTGCTTTTTAACATTGTGCGCTTCCTAAGCATGAGAACCCATTTCTGATGAACCTGCTCTAAAACTTCCAAATCTTCCCTAAATCTTCCAAAATATATTACTTTATGTTATTTTACCTTTATTTCATCTCCACATTAAATTTGGATCCTTCTTTCCACTTCAGGGAGATGCACTAGTCCCGGGAAGGCCAGTGATAGCCCTTCCCAAAATTGCTCAAAATTGGGAATTCTTTACAAACTCCTAAAACCACCTAGGGGAACTGAATTTTCTTTCCTAAATCACTTAGGGGGATTGGATGGACATCCAATGGAGGACCATTGTGTGGATTTGGTAAGGCTTGGTTTTAATGACGGGCGGACCTAGGGTGTCTTGGAAAGTTAGGATATAACAAATTTGACATGGGGGCATCATTGTCATGCTAAAAATTTGGGAATTTTCTTGTTGCACATTTGCATGACAACAAGTTTGTCTCAGACTACAAGTTTTGAGTGATGGAAATATAAGAGGTGGACAAGGAAATCAAGAATGATTTTAATGAAAGTTGACAGTTTCCTTTATTTTCAATCATTTTAGATGTTGAAATTGCATGTAAAAGACATGTTTACATGGAATTTGATGATCAAGTTTTAGTAAAATATCTAAGAATAATTTTCATAGCTTGAGTGACCATTTAGGCTCAAGAAGAGTTTATACTTTGCAAGGTGAAAGGATGTTTTTAGTAATTGTGTTCACTAAATTTTTGACTTGAAAGGTGTTATTGATAGGCCTTGCATCAATTGGTGTTAGAGAAGGGTATTTCTCTTGAAAAATGAATAAAGATTGATAATAAGTTCTATAAGAAATATAGACAAATTCAGTAAAGAAGCAAGCTATGAAACATAAGTTTACAAGAAGAAGAGAATACAGTCAAAATTTCACCAAGAAGAGTACCTAGAGGAGGTGGAAGAGCAAGTGTTCATATACCTAAGATGCAATCCTTGAAAAACTTAGAAATATGAGGATAATGTTTGATGTTATATTCACAACAGTAAAGGTAAATCAAATAATATGAACAATTAGAGGTTATCTAAGTGATAAAGAGGATGGATCACAATTTTCTCCAGCATAAGAAGAGGTTGAAGAAAAGGAAGAGGGAAAAAAGATAGGCTGATTAAAGTGATGATGGGACAAGGATCAAAACCAAAGTTGTAAATTCCTACATATGCAGAAAATCTTGATGGGGAAGAGCTTATTGATTGGATAACTACTTTGGATAAGTATTTTGAATATGAAAGTGTTCCTGAAGAACATAAAGTCAAATTTTCTTGTACATTATTGAAATGGCATGCAAAAAAATTGGTCAGAATTTATACAAGATGAAATAATCAAGCAAGGGAAAAAGATGATTAAATTATGGGAAAGAATGGTGGCAAAACTTAAGGCCAAGTTTCTACCTGGTGATTACCAAACTAATTTATACAATAATTTAAAAAATCTGAAGCAAATGGAGAAGAATGTCAAAGAATACAAAAAAAATAGATTGACAATCAATTCTAGTCATGTGGAGGAATATGTGGAAATGATAGCTAGATATCTCAATGTTCTAGGATAAAACATTTTGGATGAAATCAGCCTAGTGAGTCCTAGAACCATAGAAGAATGATATTAGTTAGCTCTAAAGGTGGAAGACAAGTTGAATAGAAGAAAAATGCAGCATACTAGAGAGTTCATAGGAAGAGGATTTAGAGGTAGAGGACATCAAACCAGCAAAGAACAACAACAAAAAGGATAAGAGGAAGAAGACAATAGTTCACAAGTGCAAAGTGCTACAAGAGGTGGTTACTCAAGAAGAGGTTATCGTTATAAAGGAAGAGGTAATTATGTAAGAGGAAGAGGAGAGTTTCAAGATAAGAGTTTTAAATGCAATAATTTTTCTAGTCATATATCCTATGAGTGTTAAGATAACCCTCAAGAAAGTGGTAGTAGAGTAAATGAAGCAATAAATCAGATTGTGCATGATGATGAATAAGAATGTGTAGGATCACCATCACACATACAAGAACCTGAAACATGATAGGAATTGATGATGAGAAGAGAGTTTATGAAATCAAGAAAATAAATTGAATAACCATCTCAAAGAAGAACATTATTCAAGAAAATGTGCAAGTCTAAACGTAATTTTTGTAATAATATTGTTGATAATGCTAGCACAAACAATTTAGTGTCTTCTGAAATGGTAAAAATGATAAAATTGCAAAGATTGGTGCATCATAAACCATATAGAGTATATTAGGTTCAAATAAAGATCATCAAGTGTTGGTAAATGAGAAGTGTCTTGTTAGTTTTCAGATTGGTATCTATAAGAATGATGTTCTTTGTCATGTGATGTCCATGGATGCTTGTCATGTCTTACTTGAAAGAAATTGACATTTTGATAGGAGAGATATTCATGATGATTGGGAAAATACTTATAATCTCATGAGGAATGGTTTTAAGCACACATTAAATCCTCTCAAGAATAGCCATGCATGGATTGAATATTATCCAAGAGTCATGTTACTGAGTATGAAATATTAGTGACATCAGGAAGAGGGAGTTGGTCTTGATTCAACAAGAATTACAATTGAAATGAAGTGTGGTAAGATGGAAAACAAAGCTATTACAACAAAGAATATTTTGAAATGGCTAAGTGAAGAAGAGGAATACCAAGGGAATATTCAAAGAAGAAAGAGTAAATAAAATGAAAACACTGGATCTGTAGATCTCATGAGAGAAAGAGACAAAGAAGAGATTTTAGGAGCACAAGAAATAAGAAAGAAGAAGAAGAAAATTTAGAATGAGGACATCATGAATCAATATGTCGTTAAGAATGAATACGATAATCAAAAGTAAAATGTTGAAATAACTGAGAAGGAAGATGAAAATTTCAAGCAAGAGACCAAGAGAATCTAGTTAAAGAAAAAAAAGATGAAATGGAAGATATGGTCAAGAAGGATGTTAAAGCTCTAAATTTTCAATCTAATATTTATTTTAGTGATGTTTATGCAAATTTACTAGTTGATATGGTGATGATGAAGCAAATGATGACAAGTGATGTATGCAAGCAAGATTCATCATTCTCAATTCTTGAGATCATGATGCATCAAGAAGGAATAGAATAGAGTAAAGAAAATGATTTCATATCCATGATTAGGAAAGAACCAGTTCATCTACAGTTGGAACATGGGTGGAATGATGAGGAAGTGGTAGTGAAGACCACACACAATTCAAAGACAACTTCTAATCAAAGAAAATAATTTATTCAAAACAAAAGTGTGATGATAAATTACAAAGTGCAGATCATGAAAATGGTATATTCATGGCATTGAATCATGAACCAAATCAAGGAGGTAAACTACATCTTTTTTTAAACAGAAGTTTATGGGTGAAGCTTTCTTATTCCTAGGGAGAATGATGCAGGAGCATAACCTTAGAAAGAATCATAGACTCAAATTATTCTTTCTATCATGTTTGGAGGGTCAAATTAGACTCTTTTATGTGATTTGAGATCATAGGAAGGATTCAAAATTTAGATTTTGGTTTGTATGTGTTTTCCCTCCAAAACTCATATTTAAATTTCTTAAGGAGGTATTTTTACCTGTTTGTCAATTTTTGGCTTGTTGGTGTCTAGGTAGCTATTTAGGGTCAGTGGAGAGTGCATGTTTAAGGTTAAATCCCTTATTAAGGGTCCAAATCTATTAATATAGGTGTTTTGTTATGAAAATATATTTGTAATCTCTTGACTCAAGCGCATAACTCGAGTTATGGTCTTGTACGGTCTCGAAGAGTCAAATAACTAATATGAGTTAGTTATGAATGAAGGAATTCAAATGGTAGAAAAAAAATTGGATGAGAAGGTACATGGAATGAAATCACTTGGGAGAAAAATGGAAGAATAACTCTATCTTCACGAAAAGAAGATTATATATGTGAGAAAACATATAAGAAGGGCAGATTTTTATTAAGAAACTCTAATTATTTTTATGTGAAAGTAATGAATATCTTATACAATTTGATCATTCAATGTGAGGGAAGGATGTGTTAGTTGATTTAAAGCTTTGAGAAGTGAGAATAGGTGATAATTATTGAATTCTAATCATGCACAAGATGGTTTGGTAAGGAAACTCTATTTTAGAGAGATTGAATTGTTCATTTTGGGAATTAGCTTGTGTTTTTCTTTGTGATTTCTACTAAAGAATGTGACAAATGATAACATAGATTGAATTACTCTAAAAAATATCAAAAATATCATGGGTTGAAACTTTGTGAATTACTCTAAAAATTCATTTTGTTCCTCATCAGGTTGGCCATAAACCCAGTTAGGGTTTTAGGGAAATCCTTAATTTGGAGGACTAAATCAATTAATCAAGAGCCAAAACTTGAAAAGATACTTCTAAGAATACCCTAATCACTGATTTTGAAATTTTTGATGATCATAATTCCCCCAAATGATTATAATTCATGATATTTTTCTTTCTAAGTGTAACTATCCTTGAGGATACCTAATCTCCTAAAACTACAATACTGAAATAATGAGTTGGAAAACAAAACTTTTTGTCAAGATTAACAGGGAAAATGGATGTCTAAAAATTCCTCTAGATTTTTTGGAAACCTTGTTGGGAATTAGAGACTGTGGAATAGTGCTATGATTTAATAACAAACAAAATCATACACTAAGGATCTAAACAATTCCCCAAAATCTACAGTAGTGGAAGTATAAACTAGAATAATCCAAATCAAGACAAAGTACACACACATAACACATCATGTACCATGGTTCACCCAATGTGGGCTACATCCACAAAATATATAGATCTCATCTATATAATACAACAAGAGTACAAACGAACTCTTCCAATATAATAGTAAAATGCATCACTCCAAGAGTATCTCCTCTTCTCTAGATCTCTAAAAAAATCTCCATGAGTGCACTACAATTGTGCCTCCAAACACCACCAGAAGATCTCACATAACCATGAACTACTTCATCTCTGAACTGTTACCAAGTTCTCTGTGGATCTGTAACAAGACCTCTTGTATGGGTCTGCCAATGTGCAACCATGACTGTGCACTAAGAAGTAAGTATGTTTCTCCATCACTATATACATAACCTGTGCAAACATGAAAACAACCTCCTCTACAATATCTAGATCTACATGGATCAACAATACAATATGATCTCATGGATCTACAATACAAGACTAGATCTACATGGATCTATAATATGATATCTCACCAACATGTGGATCTACAAGAAGAAACACTATGTGCTTTACATACCATGCAATCCATTACAATGAGAAAATAACTATATAAAGGAAATAAAATAGAAGATGTTACCCTCTTCTTTCCATTTAGATATACCTGTTATTTCCTTCTGTCCAGCTCCTCTCCATGGAGAATCTTTCTTCATGTAACCTTTTCTTTCTTTCTCTTCTTCTTCTTCTTCTTCTTCTTCTTCTTCATCCTCTCAATCTAGGAGAATCAAGGATCTAATTCAATCCTTCTCTTAATTCTCTTCTAAACCATATATTTCATGCTTATATAGGTGTATATAAACTTATGGCACTTAGCCATGCAATTACAATCAATAGATCTACTTTAATGCTAAAAATAGATCGAATTCCCGAGAGTTAAATAAAACATTCACGCACATGTAACTGAAGTAAATGATGATGGTTACTTTGTTTTCCAATCACTTTGTAATGCTCCAATGAAGCTATTTATCTCCATAACCTAACAATCTCCCACTTGGAGATAAATTTTTGAACCTTTGTACCTATACCTATACCAATACATCATCGTCCTCTACATACCATGAAGACCTTCTTTTCTTTCCTTTAACAATTCTCTCAAAAAATAAAACCAAGAAGATCAAACCATCTTCTCAAACCAAGAATATAACAAACTTGTGACTTACCATAGACCTACACGAAGCTACTACTGATTCGTGATAACCAAGCTATTCATACATCAAGCTCCCACTGAATCATAACACCAAGCCTCTCATGCAACCAAGCCATCATGACTAACACACCTGCAAGATCTCCCACTCAAATTGAAGTATTAAGCTTTAACTGCAACCATATCCATACCTGTAAAACCAACCATGTTCTCAATCCATCTATCCATGTCTTCATGTAACCACCAATGCAACTGTCTAAAGATAAGTCAAACTAGAATATGTGAAAGAAAAACAAGATCTTGGATAAAAATAGCCCTAAATGAGTTCTACATGCACCAGTGGGTGATCAATCCACAAACACCTGCATAACTCAAAGAAATCTAAACACTTAAATTTGTAAATCTAACCCTGCATAAAAAAATATCATGTCTAATACATTCATCTGTAGATAACATATCTATCAAGGAGTAACATAGTAATCAAGAGGAAATACAAACATCCCCTACTCATGCTCAAGGCAATTGAACCATGCTCATAGGCATCCATGTGCAAATCAAACATCTGCATCATCATAGACTGAAAAAACTGAATCTATCCACATGTATAAACTCACCTATACATCCATCCATATCATCAGGATCTCCAAAAGTGCCAAGTCTCTCACCAACTAACTCCAAAGCAATATATGAATCATGTGCTCATCAATGTTAATAACAAACAACCATGCTAAACCATGCAACTAATACTAAGTGGAAATACCAGTGAACATGTCATCAACATATTGCACAAACCAAACCAAGATGAAAGCAAAACAAGGGCACCATCTAAAAATGGTAAATAAACACTGTTGTCAAACCTGTAACCAAACCAACCATAGTTTCCCCTGATAACACCAGTCACTTCCTAACCGACCACAATTACCAGATGACTGACCACGGTTCATCGTAACTGACACCAGTCTCTGTAACTAGTAGATTTTCTCTTTTAACCCTTAAAACTCTGAAAATTTTCCATATCATTTTCACCCAACTGAATCTAACCATCAACTATAATCCCATAGGGATATCCAGGCACCAAAAAATAAAACAAGAAGTTACATCACAAAGCAATAAACTCAATATACCTGTAAATCCGTGACTTCCCTCCAAAACCAACTAGTGCCTCTACCACTCTAAAAATTAGCACTCTCCTCTCACTCTGCATGTGCATCATGTATCCAATCCTATAATGCCAACAACCATGGCTTTCTCCCACTGAACATGAAATCCCCTAGACTGCCTCTAACACTAAGCTCAAAACATAATGTGTCAGTGAGAAATAAAACTAGATGAAACCTAATGTGAAGTAGGTGAATCAAATTCTTTTCATCATGTGTACTCAACATCTTTTATTACCTGAAACTGTGTCTAACCATGACTTTTCATTGAGGATCTCATCCTTAGACTAGATATCCTTGTTTTCAAGACTCCACACAACCGGGAAATAAAAGTCAAACAACACCAAAAACATGGTGTAAATCTATGCACACTATCTAAAAATAATATCAGTTGCTCCAAAAGAAATAAATAAAACATGAACCATATAGAGATACCTAACCCAAAGTCTCACTAGCCTAACCAAGCCAAATCCATCCTCTTTTCTGATCCAAACATTGAAGTGATCTGCACTGTTTCTGCCTGTACACTCTATGCAAGAAACTTGATCCTCCAAAATAGGACAGTGAACCACCCATGCCCTCTTCTAATGTAAGAAACCATGTGCAAACTCATTGTCATAGACACCGACTAGGTATTGTTGACCAGTACCGGTTACCCTCTATGACCGATGTCAGTTCCCTGATCGACATCGATGCTACTAGAACTAACACAACACCACAAATTGGCATAGGTCACCAAACCAAGTGCCCACTCTGACCAAATCTAATAGTTGTGTTGAGCCAGTCATTTCAAGAAGCACCCAAATTTTTCATAAAAACTTAACAACAATAATACATGCAATAAAAATTACACCAAGATGAAATACATCACCTTACCAGCACCAAGATACTCAACCACATATTCAACTGAAAAACATGCTTCTCTAATGGAAACCTTGTCTTCATTCTATGCTACTATATTCTGCCTCTCTAAGAATCCCATGCATCTAACTGCACCAAATGATGCATAACTTCTCCTTTTATCTCATTCTCATATCTAGATCTGCAATCCCAAACATGCATGTGCAACCAAAATAATATAAGCACTGCAATACCAAGATAAAATCATACCTCAATAACTGGATCTGCAATCTAACCAACATGTTTTTGCCTCCAAGAACCAAGGACACCTCAATAACAAATATACATTCCATACATCTTCTTAATTATTCATATCTATGATTTTCTGTTTAAAACTAGGTTTCCCAGTAACCGACCACAGTCACCCTGTAACTGACCAAGGTTACCTTGTAACCAACCACGGTCACCCTGCCGATGCTAGTTGCCACTTAACCAATGTCGGTCACTGTAATTTCCAACAACCTTACTCTTCCAGCTCCCACTTGAGATCGAATCTCTTCATACGATCTTCTCATCAGGAAAAACAAACCCTGCTCTCATACATGTCATTCAAACCACTAACAAAACAATGAAGCAAACCCTTGCTCTGAAATAACCAAGCTAACCAAGATCTGATACCAGTTGTTGGGAATTAGGGAGTGTAGAATAGTGCTATGATTTAATAACAAACAAAATCATGCACACATGATCTAAACAATTCCCCAAAATCTACAGTAGTGGAAGTATAAACTAGAATAATCCAAATCAAGACAAAGTACACACACATAACACATCATGTACCATGGTTCACCCAATGTGGGCTACGTCCACCAAAGATAGAGATATCATATCTATAATCCAACAAGATTACAAACCAAATCTTCCAATACAATAGTACAATGTATCTCTCCAAGAGTATCTCCTCTCCTCTAGATCTCTAAACGAATATCCATGAGTGCACTACAACCGTTCCTCAAAACACCACTAGTAGATCTCACATTACCATAAATTATTACATCTCTGAACTGCTACCAAGTTCTATGTGGATCTGTAACAAGACCTCTTGCATGGGTCTACCAATTTGCAACCATGACTGTGCACTAAGAATTAAGTATGTCTCTCCATCACTACATACATAACCTATGCAAACATGAAAACAACCTCATATACAATATCGAGATCTACATGGATCAAGAATACAATATGATTTCATGGATCTACAATACATGACTAGATCTACATGGATCTACAATACAAGATCTCACCAACATATGGATCTACAAGAAGAAACAGTATGTGCTTTGCATACCATGCAATCCATTACAATGAGACAATAACTATATAAAGGAAATACAGTAGAAGCTGTTACCCTCTTCTCACCATTTAGATATGCCTGTTATTTCCTTCTATCCAATTCCTCTCCATGGAGACTCTATCTTCATATAACCTATTCTATCTTTCTCTTCTTCTCCTTCTTCTTCATCTTCATCCTCTTAATCTAGGAGAATCAAGGATCTAATTCAATCCTTCTCTTAATTCTTTTCTAAACCCTAGCTTTCATGCTTATATAGGTGTTTATAAACTTGGGGCAGTTAGCCATGCAAATACAATCAATAGATCTACTTTAATGCTAAAAATAGATCTAATTCCCAAGAATTAAATAAAACATTCACGCACAGGTAATCGATGTCGGTTAGCCCTAACTGATGTCGGTTCCTCCTTTCCTAACGAATGTCAGTCATAGGTGACCGATGACAGTTATTGTGTTTTCTAGTCACTTTGTAATGCATGCTCCAGTGAAGCTATTTATCTCCATAACCTAACAAACCCTCTAAAACAAAAGTCACACCTTAAAAACCCTTTTAGTAAAGATACAAGAGAGGAGGTCTAGTTATACTTGAAAAGACACTAAAAGGAGGTACCCTGGGAATTGAATCCTAAAGTTTTGCATGAAAATGTAAGGTCCAAAAGGGTATTCAAATGTGGTTTTAATTTTCCAAGGGTTGTTATACTTTTTCTCATACTACAAGTTTTGATTAATGGCAATCTAAGAGGTAGACAAGGTAGTCAAGAATGAGTTTAATGAAAGTTAAAAGTTTCCTTTATTTTCAAGCATTTTAAATGTTGCAATTGCATGTAAAATAAAAGTTTACATTGTATTTTGTGATCAAGTCTAAGAAAAATGTATAAGAACAAATTTTCATAGTTTGAGTGGCCACTTAGGCTTAAGAAGATTGTATACTTTGTAAGGTGAAATGAAAATTTTAGTAAGTTGTGTTGACTAACATTTTGACTTGAAAGGTGTTCTTGATATGCCTTGCATCAGAGTCTCGTGTGAGAGAGAATAACTTGCAAAATTCATTGATTTAACAGTTACTAAACATAATTCATAATTCATTCTAACATATTTATTGTGTCTGAGACGAGAAAAAAATATTTTAGAGAGTTTATCATCACTATTACACCATCAAACTTGTATTCATTTCACTCATTTAACTCGACATATGGAGGTGTTATATCATACACAAGGTAGTGGAGAATGATTTTTAAACAAGGTTCTTGATATTTACAATCAATCAAAGATAGTTACTATTGGAGAAATAGGGATTCAATATATTTGACTCAATTACACACTCCTAAACATATACCTTGATGAATATGTAATGCATATGATTCAATTCTAAATCATTAAACAATATCTTGGATTAAAACAAGTTTCTTGATGAGATAAAAGTTAGGTTATGATATTCTTGATTAAATGCATGTAACATATGATATTTTATAATGAAACACAAGTCTATGTTGACCCTTATCCAAGTTCTTATAGTGATCCAATTGAATGCACCTAGTTTATAATAGTTTCAGTTAGTTTCCAACCGCAAATCAGGGTTTCTATTGAGAAGAGAGTAGAAAGTAAAGTTATTTAGGAAATCATACCTTAAACTCTTGCTACACACCCAATATACCTTATAAATTATGAGCATATGCTAACAATAACTCCTTTTATTAGGATAAATGATGTCACGTAATAGATAAGTATAAATAACTTGAGACAGACATGTTATTGTTATGGTAGAGACTCTGCAGGTTGAGAACTTAACCTTGAGACAGATGTAAGGTTATGTTGTCGCCCTCAAAATCCCCCCCTCATTTTCTAAGTCAAATTCAAAAATTTTGAGCTCGCACCCTCCAAAAGTGTTCAAGTAAAGTTGGAATTCTTAAAAGATAGAGAAATTCATGCTTTGAAGTTGTTTAAACTCTCCAGTATGCACATTTTGATAAATTTTCCATTTTCCTGTCTGGACGCGTGAAAATTTTATTGTTGTCCTCAATTGAATGAAATTTTCAATCTTTCTATGGCCATGGATTGTCGAACCTTGTATTTTTTTCAATTCCTTGGCTCGCGAAAGAAATTTAAAAATTAGGCACGAAATAATGGAGTTTTCTTCTTCTCTAGTATTTTTTCCACAGTCGGGAACGATGAGCATTTTCTTCCCCGTAAAATTTTGGCTCCATCATCCATCAGGTATGTGGAAATATTTAATTGGAATCGGGTTGGCAGGAGAACTTTGAGGTTTTTAGCCTCTTTATAAAAAAGGTGAAAATTTAAAAAGTGACCCGCAGCCCCAATCAGGCTTAAAGGAAAAAGTCTAATCTTAGGCCTGTTGTTGGAAAGTCAAAGCAAAGAGGTGGACCATTGGGGAAATTTGATATTTTGAGCCTCTTTGTAAAAAAGGGCTAAAAGTTAAAAAGTGATCCATAACCCCACTAAACACAAAGGAAAATGTCAAATATTAAGCCCGCATCAAAAGAGTCAAAGTGGGGAGGCAAGCCGGTGGAGCAATTTGTGTTTTTAAGCCCGCATTGAAAAAAGGTAAAATTATAAAAGTGAGCCCACGAATCCTTCACCAATCAAGTAAGGCCACATGTCAAGACCATATCAAAAGCGAGTAAGTGGGCCAAAATGTTCCAAAATGCCAAATCTCTATAAAGTCACAAAATGCAAAAGGAATCCTCCACACCCACTCCAATAAATTTCTCCCACATGTAAGACTCTAATTTAAAGTTTCAAAGGAAAGATGAATGGTTCAAATTCAAAGTTACAAAACTAGTGTAATGGCTGCATTATGAAAAGTCTGGTTTTTTCACCATTGGCATTTCTTCGCAAATCAAGAATCTGAACGGATGCGAATGATTAAAAAGAAATTATAAATTTCTTTGTAACAAAGAAGAAGTTGTAACCATTTCTTGGAGGAGATTTAATGGCTTCTTCATGCCATCTATACGGGTTGGTAATTGATCTTGTAAACTCAAGAGTATATTGTACTTTGAGAGAACAAAGGAGATAGCCATTTTTCTTCCATTTCCCCCCCCTTTTCTCAATTTCACTCCATTTCTCCACTATGTACAACTTCTGATTAAGCATCAATACAAGAAGAAGGATTTTGTAGCCTCTTTGATGAGGAGATTTTAGAAACTTTGAGTTCACAATATTATCTCGTCTTGTTTCCATTTGCAGGGTTGTTTCTTCCCATGAATGCATGTGATGAATTTTCTAACTAGTGTGTGTAGGAATCTGATTTCCTACCTGCAACATTAGTTCTTCTACCTCTTTTCTCACTCCCTTTCCCACTTTTAGACAAATTTCTCTCTTGCAAGTATCTGCAAGATTTGTCCACAGGGTCAGTGGAGTGCCCCTGTTGGATCCCCAACCGAAAGGCCACCACAGAAATCCACATTTTCTTGCACATGCATATATGGCAGTTGCACCGGTTAAGTAGAGGTACTTAGATTCCCAGAGCATTGTCAAGGAATCCATAATTTTTTCCACCCAGAAAAATTTCCTCGCCAACAGTTTTTGGTGCCCATAGTGGGGCAAATTTAGCAGCATCTACACCTAAATGAGACCGCAAGGTCAGAAAATAGAAAATTCAAAATTCAAAAAAGAGAAAAATTTATGGAATTTGAATGGCTATATGAGCCACATGGATTCAAATCATGGCTATTCTAGGAAACCCTCCTGTTAAAAGACCTGAATTTCTCTTCCACATCTAAGAAGACGTTGCTTCAGATTTGAGGGAAGTTATCTGGCATAATAGACAAAGTGGCAATCACTACTTCATTGCCACGAGAATTCTGGACCTTAAAGAAGAACACGTGACTGCTGAATTGGAGAGGCAAAGAAAAATTCCAGCAGCGTCAAAGAAGAGCATATATTTTCAAGCTGGTAGATAGAAGATACACCCGGCAACAAAGACAAGGAGGACAAACTGGTTCCATTTTTTTGGAAACTTCAAAGGAGACAAGAGCTACTCAAAATCTAGAGGCCTCCTTCTCAAACAACTATCACATTGGGAACCTGAGTGTTGCCAATCCTTTAGATGGTGAATTTTCATACATCAACGAGAACCTTGAATATTTCACCAACATAGAGACTGAAGAAGAAGCTAGAGAAAGAGAAGTAAGAGCAGACGAAGGACATAAGAGCTCAACTCAAAGAAATCGAGAGACTTCAAGCCGAGGCAGACAAAAGAGCAACAACAGAAGCCACAGCCTTAGCAAGGTTAGAAGATAGAAACTAGACATAGAATGGGGGATCATGATCATGAGTGTGAACGTGACCGTGATGCCTGTAGGCCTAATGTACCATGGGGAGGAAACACCGGTCCACTGGCTCTTGCTCAACCACTCCATGAGCTACTGAGAGGCTTGAGAAAAAACTTCCCAAAATTCAGAGGGGATGGTTCTCAACTCCTTGAAGAGCATGTAGTACCATTTATCACTTGCTTGCAGTGTGTTGGGTGTTGAGGATGAAGATGTGTCAATCCGACTCTTTGTGGAGTCACTTCAAGAGAAAGTTGTCTGAATGGTTCTACATGCTACCCCCGAGGTCCATCACCTGTTGGGAAGATATAAGAAGTGCATTCGAACACGGGTTCAAGAGCATTGAAGATTGCTAGGATCTTTCGGTCCAATTGGTACAAATGAAAAAAGAAATCTCCAAGTCAATGAAAAAAGAAACCTCCAAGTCAATGAGAGACTTCGTAGTAAGATATGATAGAGTGATAAGAAGGATCCCTGAAGATGTGGTGCCTTCTGAAAATAATTTGAAGAGGTTTTTCATTAGTGTTTTGCCATCAAGAAGTAGGTTTCTTCCTCAGAAGATCCCAACCAAGAACATTGAGGGAAGAAAAGGACTATGCAATAGGAACCGATGATGATCTAATCCTTTTCAGAAAGGTGAAAGGCCCCAATGGAAAGCAAAAGGGTCAGAATTTGAACTCTGTCACCACAGATCCGATGTTCCAAAAAAATGGTAAATGACTTGGTTACCTTGAAGAAGCAGTTATCTCATATCACAATGTGGAATGCTTCAAGGAGACCAAACCCTCCAAATAGGCCAAGGATTGCTCCACCTCCTCAGTTTGCTTGCTCTTGAAGCACCACCAGTCAATGCCATCAGTGACACCACAGAGCTAGAGGAGGAAGCATAAATTGATGAAACTGAAGAAGAAAATATGGAAGACTATGAAAACTATCTTGAGGTCGAAGAAGTTGATATGCACAATGGCCTAATTGAGTACGTTGATGATGAAGATGAGGATGATGAAGAAGCTCCAAGTTTCTCATGTGATTGTTTTCACTCATGCACAGTGCTTCATCCTCAACGGTTGCGGTAAAGGATAAGAAGAATAAAGAAGATTCTCCTCCAGAAGTCACACAAAATAAAATCATTAGTAGAGGATCACCATTACCACCTTCTATGGAGTCATCCAAAGAAAAACCAGACTTACTGGTTGTCAGGGATCATGCTACTATGCCAAGTAAGTCATCTGATTCTTCTCCCAGCTCAAAAGTTTCTAAGAGTTCAATTCTCCTTTAAATTTTGTTCCTGTAAAAATATCTAAGGTTCAATCAAGAGCTACACCCGAAAAGGAGAATTCAATACCCAAAGTAGCAAAGCCTCTACCATTTAAATCTTCCTCCATTTCTGGAACCTCTTCCTCACTCACTATAACCCCATTTGACTTTGTGGAACATGTAAGCAAAATGAAAGTCTAGCTCTTAGAAATAGAATACCTACAAACACACCTGGGCCCTATTTGATAGGTTCATTAATATAGTTCATGGTGGTTACCCTGTATCCTCGAGTCCTAATTCTAAAGGCTTACTATCACACCATCCACACCACCTTCCCAAAACATGCTAGCCCTCAGTGCCTCCAAAACCAACATGGTTGAACCTTTCTACCTATCACTCCTCATTAAAGGCTTCCAGCTAAATAGTTATATCATAGATTCTGGAGCCTTAGACAATGTGATGTCAGTTAAAGTTGCAAATGCTCTAGGTCTCACCTTAACCTAGAGTAAATGGCACCTATCTACTCAATGGAATCCAAAAAAGTGCCATTGGTAGGAAGAATCAAAGATGCATAGGTAGCACTAGCTGATTTTCCAGACAAGAAGATGTTCCTAACCATACTAGTAGCAAACATCCCAACCTCCTTTGGTATGTTGTTGAGTAGGAGTTTCTACAAAGACATGGGTGGAGGGATAAAAATGGATTGGTAATCTATAACTATCCCAGTAAAAGGAGAGATGAAGAAGTTGCTACCAGTAAGAAAAATGAAGTTCACAGTACGAAATTCTGATGATCTAAAAGCAAACATTCTCTTTCAAAATTGTGGGCTAGGAAACTACTTCCTCACATCAGAAAAAGAGGAGAACTTGCCACTTCTCATTGAGGAAGAGGAAGATTAAATTTAGACAATGGAATTTGATGGTAGTCATTCCATAGCGGGCTCGATGAGCTGGTGTAGTATTGTACTCTCCTTCCAATGAGTTGTACCCATTTGCCTACAAGCTACAGTTTGATAATACAAATAACACTATAGAGTATGAAGCACTACTCTTAAGCATGAGTGCAGCAGAGGACATGGGAATCAAGAAGACTGAGATGTTAAGGTGATGTAGAGGTTGTAGTAAAGCAGGTCTCATCAACAATATCAGGTGAAGAATCCAAGACTCTGGCATTACATAAATAAAGTGTGGGACTACATTGAATCTTTTGATGCATTTTCCATTGAATCTATTCCAAGGGAACATAATGAAAAGGCTTATTCTCTTGTAGTTTCATCTTCCCTAGTGACACCTCATCCTTCTTTTGGTAAAGAAAAAGTGACCATTGAAATGGTATTCAGGCCTAGTGTACCAGACAATGCAAATCATTGGTAAGTCTTCAATGATGATAACCAAATTCTATCCTTTTTAGAGAAAAGGGATAATTTCAATAATCTTTTCTTTGAAGGAGGTGAAAATCCACACCGAGAAGCACTCCCCAAAGAAGAGAAAAAATTAATTAAAGGGATTGATGATGAGGGAGTAATCAAATTGAAAGGGAACAAAATTCCCAAAGGCCTAGTCTCATTAGAATACCTTTTTGACAAACATGATAGATTCATTCAAGAGAAAGAAAACCAATCTTCTCAGTGCCCAACTTATTCGGATAAAGAAAACATTAGTACCCCGGAGGAGCCAATGATGGTCAATATTGGAAAATGTTGCTCGCCTGAAGAAAAAAGGAGGTTTGTTGCATTACTCAAGAAATACTCAGATGTCTTGGCCTATTCTTATGATGAACTCGAATTCTTCCAGCTAAAGGAAATGTATCACTCAATTCCTTTGAAGCAGGGTGTTAAGCCCTTCAGGCAGAAACAAAGGCCATACAACCTGAAGATTGTTGATACTATCAAGGAGGAGGTAATGAAGATGCTTAATGCAAGGATCGTCTTTCCCATCCACCATTCAACGTGGGTGGCTAACATTGTGCCAGTGCAGAAGAAGAATGGTGAAATAAGGATATGTGTAGATTTTTACACCCTGAACCAGGCATCACTTAAGGACAATTATCCTCTTCCTATCATGGACCATATCCTGCAAGTAGTCACTGGATCTAAAATGCTTTTATTACTTGATGGATTCTTAAGATACAATTAAATAAAAGTGGCAGAGGAAGACCACACCAAGACAACCTTTACAACACCTTGGGGCACTTTTGCCTACAGCAGAATGCCTTTTGGCCTAATCAATGCAGGAGCTACATTCCAAAGGGCAATGGATTTGGCCTTTAAAGATTATAAAGCATTTCATTGTCATATATCTTGATGATCTCACAGTATTTTCAAAGAATAGGGGAGATTATATCCATCACTTGGAATAGGTACTTGCAAGGTGTATGAAACATGGCATATCACTAAATCCAAAAAAGTGCATTTTTGGAGTCACAGAAGGAAAGTTATTGGGGCACATTATGAACAAACATAGAGCACACATTGATCCTGAGAGGATTAGATCCATTCAAGCATTAACCTACCCACAAGTAAGAAAGGAGTTCATTCATTCTTTGGAAAGGTAAACTTTCTTCTGTCGTTTTGTGCCTGAGTTTGCTGAGTTGATGAAGCACATCACTTATATGATGAAACCACAAGCAAACTTCAAATGGAACAATGAAGGGAAGGAAGTACTCGAAGATATCAAGAAATTCATTTCCAAGGCTCCGACTATTGTATCTCCAGATTTTAACAAAGAATTCATCATGTATTGTTATGCATCAGAGCATACACTCTGCCGTTCTCGTTCAGAAAAATGATGAAGGCATAAAAGCACCTATTTCTTTCATGATTTGTCCTTTGAATAAGCATGAGCTAAAATATAGCCAATTGGAGAAGCATGCCTATGCAGTAGTCAAGGCTGTAAAAAAACTTCAGGTTTTACATCCTCAATTCCCCATACAGTGGTGATGGTCCCCGACAGTGCAATCAAGTCCATCTTAACACAGCAGGATCCCGAAGCTAAAAGAGGAAATGTGGATTGCAAAGACTCAAGAATATGACTTGGAGATTCAATCCTCCAATCTGGTAAGGGGAAATGGCTTGTGCAAATTGATCGCTGAAGATGAAACACTCAAAGTTTAACATGGCGAAGAAAACTGTGCTTTCTCAACTTGTTCAGAAGACAACCCACATGTTCTCTTTGCCACCACTACTGATGAGTGGTATGCTGATATTGCCTATTACCTAACTTATGAAGAATGTCCTTCCCCATATTGATTACAGGAAAAGGAGAACACTCAAGTTGAAGGTAGCTAAATATGTAATCTGGAATCATGCGCTTTACAAAAGAGGCTTGGATGGTTGTTTCCTCAAGTGCATAGATAAAGAGAAACAAAAAAAGTTGCTTGAAGCATACCATGACCAAGCATGTGGTGGGCATTTTTCAGCAATGGTCACTGCACACAAGATCCTCTAAGGAAGATATTATTGGCCTACCATCTTCGCAGGAACTCGAGATTGGGTTTCTAAATGCAAAGCATGCCAACAGTTCGTTGGAAGACCACAACTCATTGCATTACCACTCAGGCCTATGGTTATTAAAGAACCATTTCAACAGTGGGGGCTAGACTTCACTAGTGTTATGAACCCTCACTCCAGCACGGGGCACACCTATGTACTCACTGCAACAAACTACTTCACCAAATGGGTGAAAGCCATTCCGGCTAAACAAGCCAACATTGAAACAATATGCAACTTCATCAAGGAGAATATCATAGTCTGCTTCGTAGTGCCACAGAAGATTGTAATAGATAATGCTACCTATTTCTCTTCAAGAGAGTTGACCAAGTTTTTCTATAGCCACGGAATCTCCCTAGCTCATTCTTTAGACTACTATCCATTAGGAAACGGACAGGCCAAATCAAGCAACAAGAACATTGTGACCATTGTCTATAAGCTTGTAGATGAAAATAAAAGGAATTGGCACAAAAGGTTGTACGACACATTATGGGTGGATAGGATCACTCCCAAGAAGGCAATAGGTATGTCACCATTCCAACTACTAAATGGATTTGAAGAAGAAATTCCTCTCACAATTGAGATGTCAGCTCTCAAGCTGCTACAGGCAATAGAAGATGGTCAGTACAAGGATTCCATTAACACAAGGATCCTCTTTCTTGAGAAGCTGGAAGAAAATAGACTCCAAGTGGTGGATCACAATAAGGAGCACCGATTGAAAGTAAAGAATATTTTTGATAAGAAGGCCAAGGCAAGAGAATTCAAAGTTGGAGACTTCATCCTGCTATGGGACAAGAGAAGAGAACCAAAAGGCAGCCATGGAAAGTTCAACTCATTATGGCTCAGCCCATTCTAGATTCATGAAGCTTGCGGTGAGAACACTTTTCTTCTCTCATATTTGGATGGAACGCCGCTGGAATTTCCTTAGAGCAGGAAATGCCTGAAATTGTATCATCAGTGAAAGCGGGTTGTCCCCTGCCTTGTACCATAGGTGATTGCTAGGTGTGTTTCCCTTTCTCGTTGTGTGGTTTTGTTTCCCCTTCTGTTGTGTGTCGTGTGTTTCCTTCCTTTTGTGTGCTTGTGTGTTTCCTCCTTCTAATCTTTCTTTCTCGAAGTTGTATATGAATCTGTAAGGCCCAATGGATAAGGCACTGGTCAATGAATTACACGGTCTAGAAATTGAGATTCTGGATTCCCATGTAATGTCTTCACTATGCTCAGTCCATGTCATGTCCCCAAGCTAGATCCAGTTGTTGTCACCCTCAAAATCCCCCCTCATTTTCTAAGTCAAATTCAAAAATTTTGAGCTCACACCCTCCATAAGTGTTCAAGTAAAGTTGGAAGTCTGAAAAGATAGAGAAATTCATGCTTTGAAGTTGTTTAAACTCTCCATTCTGCACGTTTTGATAAATTTTCCATTTTCCTGTCTAGACACATGAAAATTTAATTGTTGTCCTCATTTGAATGAAATTGTCAATCTTTCTATGGCCATGGATCGTCAAACTTTGTATTGTTTTCAATTCCTCGGCTCGTGAAATAAATTTAAAAATCAGGCACGAAATGGTGGAGTTTTTTTCTTCTCTGCATTTTTTCCACAGTTGGGAACGATGGGCATTTTCTTCCTCGTTAGATTTTGGATTTTTCATCCACGAGTACATGGGCATATCTAATTGGAAGTAGTTTGGTGAAGAACTTTGAGGTTTTTAGCCTCTTTGTAAAAAAAATGAGAAGTTAAAAAGTAACCCGCAACCCCGATCAGGCTTAAAGGAAAAAGTCAAATCTTGGGCCAGCTATTGGAATGTCAAAGCAGGGAGGTGGACCGTCAAGGAGATTTGAGATTTTGAGCCTCTTTGTAAAAAAGGTGAAAATTTAAAAAGTTACCCACAACCCGGATCAGGCTTAAAGGAAAAAGTCAAATATTAAGCACGTCGTTGGAAAGTCAAAGTAGGCAGGCGGATCGTCGGGGGGATTTGAGTTTTTGAGCCTTGTTTCCAAAAGCGCTAAAAGGCATAAAGTGACCCACAGCCCTAATCATGCTATAAGGGAGAAAGTCAAATATTAAGCCCGCATTGAAGGTCAAAGTAGGGAGGTGGGCCTGCGGAGCAATTTGTGTTTTTGAGCCCGCAGTAAAAAAAAGGGTAAAATTATAAAAGTGGCTCGTGAATCTGTCTGCACTCAAATGAGGCCATGTGTCAAGACCATATCAAAAATGCGTGAGCGGGCCAAAACGTTCCAAGATGCCAAATCTCTATGAAGTCACAAAATGCAAAAGGAATCCTCCACGCCCACTCCAGTAAATTTCTCCCACGTGGACGACTCTGGTTTAAAGTTTCAAAGGCAAGATGAACGGTTCAAATTCAAAGTTGCAAAATGAGTGTAATGACTGCATTATGAAAAGTCTAGTGTTTCTTTCCATTGGCATTTCTTCGCGAATCGAGAATCTGAATGGACACGAATGATTGAAAAGAAATTGTAAACCGTTTCTTGCTAACAAAGAAGAAGTTGTAACCATTTCTTGGAGGAGATTTAATGGCTTCTTCATGCCATTGTACAGGGCTGGTGATTGATCTTGTAAACTCATGAGTGCATTGTACTTAGAAAAAACAAAGGAGATATTCATTTTCTTCCATTCGCCCCCCTTTTCTCAATTTTCTCCATTTCTCCACTATGTACAACTTCTAATTAAGCATCAATACAAGAAAAAGGATTTTTAGCCTCTTTGATGAGGATATTTTAGAAACTTTGAGTTTGTAATCTTATCTCGTCTTATTACCATTTGTAGGGTTATTTCTTCCCATGAATGCATGTGATGAATTTTCTAACTAGTGTGTGCAAGAATCTAATTTCCTACCTGTAACATTAGTTCTCCTACCTATTTTCTCACTCCCTTTCCCACTTTTAGACAAAGTTATCTCTTGTAAGTATCTGCAAGCTTTGCCACAGGGTCAGTGGGGTGCCCCTGTTGGATCCCCGGTCGAAGGGCCACCACGTAAATCCACATTTTCTCATGCATGTATATACGACAGTTACACCGGTTAAGTAGAGGGACTTAGATTCCCAGAGTGTTGGTAAGGAATCCACCAATTTTTCCACCCAAAAAAATTCCTTTCCAATAGGTTTATAGATATTTGCATCAAACCACTAGCATCTACACACTTAACCAGTCCTGAGGGAACCACTTACATCTTCAAGTATATTAAGAGAAATTTTGACATGCCACATAGTCATGTTTATGTAAGAAAAATTTTTTTGATGAAATGAAAAACATAATCATTGAGTAAAGAATAAAATAAATGACCAAATCATTGTTATTAAATCCTTGACATCTTTAGGAGAGTCTTCATGGGCTTGATAAGATAGAACTGGTAGACACTAAATCACTCACTTTGGGTATATTTCTAGTCCTGATCACATACCACTATTCATATGATTCCTAAGTGAGAAAATTACTGATTGACCAATTTCTTTTGGCCTCTTTTCTTGATTTCTTGTTTCCTCCTTGGTCTTACACACCTTCTTTCCTAGTATGACTTTCGACACTTCATTTTTTCTAATTTTGGACACCAACGCCTAGCTAGGACTCCATCGCTTAAGGCCCACATCCCCTTTGGGTGCCCTTACCTCTTTGTATCTTGCTCACATATTTTGGGTCTTTTCTAGTTGTTGGGCATCTTATTTTCTTGATAGGTTGGCCTTTTAGTGGTTAATTATGAAATTCAAACAAGGGAATCATATAAATACAAAGCTATGTGATCATAATAAAGGACCAAGAACTAAACATCTACTATCTATCACCTAAGGTTGCATCCAAAGGCATTACAAGAGCATCAAAACATCCATATAACATCCACATAAGGGATAAGGGACTGCATTATTTTGTCATACACTTCATAGGAGGGGAAGTTCATTTTTCCATGCACACATCTATCTACATTTTCTACATATAGTCTATTGCTTGCTATCAAGTGCAACTTGCACAAGAGCCACATAAGACACAATTCTACACCTACACACACAAAGAACTACATGGAGTCTTGAAATGTAGTGTGACACTCAGATCATAATTTCACTTAGTTGGGTGACCACCTGAGTCAATCCGACTCCCCATTTACATCTTTTAATTTTTAAGATTTGATGTGTTTTGGGGTTTTTTAGGTGTTCTTTCTCTTTTGTAGGTTTCAGGAGAATTCGGCGATCAAGCAACAAAGTACAAATGACAAAAGGTGACATCCAAAAAACATCTCGCGACCCTGCAAAATTGAGTTTATCAGGTTTCTGAGCATAGTCATAGGCCCAAAAGAGGTCTGCAGTGCCACACACACCCCTGACCCTATATAAGGCTCCCTAGTCCTCGACATTCCCAACAGCTCTACATTTTTCTGGACTCAATTGCGACACTTTGATTTCCTTGTTTCATCAATTTTCCAGCTCGACATAGCCCTGAATTTATTGCAAATCAAACTAAGTATCTTACCCTCCTCTTACAACTTAGGGTTTCAAATTTATCAACTTACTTATTGTCAAATATGTACTTTATTGCATATCTATATCTGTGTTGTTACATATTTAGATTTAGGCATTTATTTATTTCAATATTTACTTAATCATTTGGTGAACCCATCTCATTTGAACAATCTTAGGATCCTCATACTTTCATAACTTATTGTATTTTTCTTAGGCTCCTCTCTCCATGGATATTTCTATTCATGATTTCTTGCTAGCCAATCCTGAGTGTCATGCTAAAATCATTACTCTTTTGGCTACTACTCGTATTCCTTCCACTACTCATCCAGACATTGTTTATCAGACATTCATAGATGCATTTTCTCAACATATTACTTTTCCATCTACTATAGCTAAAAATATTTCTATGTATGATAATGATCCTCCTCTATATATACGAATCTGCATCAATAACTTAGGGATTAAATGAACTTTAGTTGATACTGGATCTGAGCTCAATCTTTGTCCTTTATCATTCATTTAGGCTATAGGCCTTTCTGTATCTATTCTTAACCCAACATCTATTTTTGTCTGAGCATATGATTCTACTCATGTATCCATGCTTAGGAACTATCACTTTGCCACTCATAGTTGGGCCAAAGACTATTCTTATTCGTATTTTTTGTCATTGATTGTCCCATTTCATATAATTGCTTACTTGGTAGGCCATGGCTTCATAAAATGCAAGATGTGTCTTCTACAATTCACCAATGTGTTAGATTCTTACATGAGGGCTTTGAATATGAATGTCCCTATAATAGTACACCATTCCAATATTGCAACACTAGACCCAACCACTGCATTACCTATTCTGACTTCTGTTACTATACATCCTGGTGTTGATCCACGACCTATAGCACTATCCAGAAAAATTTCCTCCACTTGAAGGGAACCGTTTGTACACTAGACGTTGTTCCATCCACTTCAAAATCATCCCCTCCTTCTACTAATTCTATGGTACTTTATCGGGGGTCTTTCCATACATTAGATGTCATACCACCTTCAGTGTCTTCTCATGAGACAATCTACATCTAAAATTCCTCCCTTCACATGCACTCTCTTCATGAATAATGCTTATTGGTCGCACATTCCATTCGATCCGACTTGCTCTAGACACTATTTACACACATGATGGCTTGACTCGAGCTTGGATTTACACTTGATGATATCTTACCTCCACTACATTCACCACATCTATATCATGGATATGTTTCATTACTACTGCTTATGGCCTTCGAGTATTTCATTTATCAGTCTTTGTTGCGCACTCCATGCGCATTTCACCATTTACTCTTGGAAAATCATGGCTTGACTACATTGGTATCACATTAGATCCTAACCATATCAAAATTTCATTCCCCATGCCCTTTGTCCACATTTTCATTTGCAATGACTCATTTCTCAGCTATTCACAAAATCTTACTCGATTGGTATGCACATGGATGTTCCATTACCACCCTTCACTGATGAGGAATATGCAATGGGCATGTACAATCTATGCTGTAATGGATCTCTATGGGATCAACCACATATTATAGCCTACCAAGTCTCAGATACATCACCATACGGTTTTGACCATGATAATGATGATATCTTAGATGATATTACTTGATCACACTTATCTATCATACACTTGGGGGGCATCATGTTTATTCTCCCCCCTCTAGCATTCCATCAGATGTCTTACACTTCTACTATTTCACGTCTTGCTTCACATCTAGTATTTCACATGCATCTTGCACATCTTGATACACTTGTATCATCATTACCGATGATGACACTCTTGTGATATGGTTCACACTTGACTATTGAGGGCTTACTACATTCATGAACCTCACATCACATATCACACTACACATTTCACACTCGACACATTCACAACACATATTTCTCAGTGCACATTCATCACAACACATTACCCTATGACGCACTCTAGTTCCATGGTTCATACTCAATTACTGAGGGTCTAAATCTAAAATGAACCTCACCACACTCACTCACTCTCTACACTCTACACTTTATCGATCATATCTTTCTAGCACACAATTCAAACCATTTCCCGATGACACACTCTTGTTCTATGGTTCATTATTGACTGCTGAAGGGGAATATATAAATGAACCTCATCTCATGCATACTCATTCACATCTCACTCAGGGGGCATGCTAATCCTATCACACTCACAATGACATTCCATTCATCATTTCACACCACAACATATTGCATATCTTGGTTGCACATTTTTCTTGCTTACTTATTCTCACATGTTACACTTTTGCTTACTATGTTAGTTGGATACATTGTATGTCATTATATTTTCTATATACACATGCACATTCACTTGACCTTCTAGTTGTGATCACATAATTTACACAGATTGTTACTGCAACATGGATGCTTGGCACTGTACCTCTTACCAGTCCTACAGTAAGCTCCTGGGGGCATCCACTTTCGTACACATCACAGGTGCTATTGTTTTGATTTATACTACTTCCTATTCATATTAGCACACTACATAATATCAGATCATACATTTTTGACATACTTTCTATCTTTCTAACATGCTAACGGGTGCTTCATGTGTAACATTTTTTGCAGGAACACTATTTCCACCATGGTTATCTGTTACATTGCTTCACTTTTCATGTCATTGTTTCATTGTTTGTCATTGTTTGTGGGCTTTTCCCTTTTTCTTGTGTGCACACTGTATGCTTTTGGCCACTTTAGCCTCAATTGTCTTGCGACATCATGAGTGATGTCCCATGTTTGAAACCCTAAATTTTCACCAGTCTACATTATCTTCTTCTTGTTAGATTACAATATTATCTTCTTGATTCTATCTTACATATGATCTTTTACATGTGTGTTTATCTTGTTTACACTAACACTTTTTTCAGCCACTTTGTTTGCATGTGCCTTGGTTTCTACCAAGCACATTCCCTCCTCCCCTGTAGGGCATCAGTTTATATCAACGCCGCGGTCCTCCTTTGGGCCACATACTCCTTGCGATATCACATGCACCCCAAATGAGGGGGGCATCATTGGGTGAATTAGTCACCCCATATACAACAGTTCACAGTCATAGTATAACACATTTCAGTACCAGTACAACACAATCTTCAGTCACAACAATGGCCCAGAATCTGACTTGGGTCTTCAACACAACACAAACACCAACCCAGTCAGACATAGACACGTAGTGCCTAGGTGCACCCCTGACCCTTCTTGGGTGCCTATGACTAGGGGGAAGTTACACATTTTTTCTCAGTTTGGCATAGTTTACAATAGTTTACACAACAAATTTTACAGGACAAACACAATCCTTCAGCACTTAACATGCATGCATTCACCTTCTTTTCTATTTTCACATTGGATCAAAATTGGATCAGATTTGAACACACCATCTGCAGTGGTGTTTACTCTTGGGAAGCAGTCAAAGGTTGGAGAATAACACTAGACCTTTCTCCCTACACTTCTTCCATACTTACAGTGAGATTTCACAAAAAACTCGCACTTGCAAATGGATATGATCACCTGAAAAACTCATTCTTCTACAACATTCTTACAGGATCCTTTCTATCTCTTTCACTCATCACGGATCAGGTGCACATGTTCCTTTTCACATTTTTACATACTTTTACACACTTTTTACTCGTTTGGATCATTTTTTCATATACACATATTTGACTACTTGTTTTCTTCTCTTTTGTAGGTCCATCCTTATGGGAAGTGAAAGTCACATCAATCAAACATCAAGTGACATCGAAAACATGTAAAACATGACATCACACATACACTTTCATCCCCTAGGTTCATTTTTCACTTCCTCTTCTCTAGCTTCCACGCTTCATATTTTTATCACTCCACACTTTTTCTTATCTCCTCGACATGCTTTTCACCATCGATCTACATGGTTATCAGGTATGACATATCTTATCTACTTTATGTTATTGAGAATTCACTCAACAAAATAAAGTGGGGGAAAATGTAGACACTAAATCACACACTTTGGGTATATTTCTAGTCCTGATCACATACCACTATTCATATGATTCCTAAGCAAGAAAATTACTAATTGACCACTTTCTTTGGCCTCTTTACTTGATCTTTCTATTTTCTTTCTTGGTCTTACACACCTTCTTTCCCAGTATGACTTTTGACACTTCAATTTTTCTGAGTCTAGACACCAATGCACCCAGCCAGGACAGCAGTGCCCAGATGCCCCTGTCCCCTCTGGGACCCTAACCTCTTTGTATCTTTCTCACATCTTTTGGGTCCTTTCTAGCTGTTGGGCATATTATTTTCTTGGTATTAGAATTTTAGTGGTTAATTACAAAATTCAAACAAGGGAATCATATAAATACAAAGCTATGTGATCAATAATAAAGGACCAAGACACTAAGCATCTATTATCATCACCTAAGGTTGCATCCAAAGGCATTACAAGAGCATCAAAACATCCATCTAGCATCCACACAAGGGAAAAGGGATTGCATTCTTCTGCATAAACTTCATAGGAGGGGAAGTTCATTTTTCCATGCACACATCTATCTACATTTTCTACATCTAGCTATTTCTCGTTATTCAAGTGTGCAACTGACACAAGATCCACCTAGGGCATGATTCTACACATACACACACAAAACTACATGGAGTCTGAAATGTAGTGCAAACAGTGCCTAGATCATAAGTTCACTCAATCGGGTGACCATCGGGGTCAAGTTTGACTCCCCATTTGCATCTTTTTATTTTTAGGATTTGATGTGTTTTGGGGTTTTGTAGGTTCTCTTTCTCTATTGCAGGTTTCAGGTGAATTCAATGATCAAGTAGCAATGACATACATGCGACAAAAGGTGACATCCAACGAACATCTTGACCCTTACAAAATTGAGTTTTTTGAGGTTCTGAGCAGTCACAGGCACCCATAGGAGGTCTAGTGCACCCCAGGCACCCCTAACCTTATCATTGGCACCATAGGTCCCTAGTCCCAACATTTCAAGTGATCACAAATTTTCTGGGCTTGGTTGTAATAACTTCTTCCTTATTTCATCAGTTTTCTAGCTCGGCACAACTTTGACATAATTATTGAAATCAGCTAAGTATTTTATTCCCTCTCTCTTGTAACTTAGGGTTTAATATTTTCTAGCTTACTTTCTTGTGTTAAATATGTACTTTATTACATATCTATATACAACATTGTTACATATTTAAATTTAGCATTTATTTATTTCAATATTCAGGTTTAAAATTCAAACTCTTAATTTTGGCAGGAAAATTTACTCGAGATAATTTGAGATCTATAAAAAGGAGAAAATAATTTACATGCATTATTGGAAAAAAATATGTTCCTATAACTCAACACATCGAAATTGCACTTATATACACCTTTATTTCCCCAATTGAGTCCAAATTTGCATCACATAGTAACAACTATGATTAGGGTCTCAAATTTTCCTAAATTGTCTATTTAACTCAATGAAATTGACTAATGATGACACGAAAGGTGAGGTGAACACTTGAAATTTTTTGTAGAGTTACCACAATGGAATGAAATTTAATGGTTTACTTCTCATTCACTCAATGGCCTTGTTGTCATGCTAAATGTATAGCATGCAAAATTTAAACTTTTGGTCATGACAACTAAACCCACACTTGAAATTATCCTTTCCTCGGTCAATGTAGACCTCTCCTCCTACCAAAATTTCAATTGATTCACCCTCATTCTCATCGAAAAGGAATGTGATAACATGATTTTCACAGTGTGTTTCATGTGTAAAAAAAAATTATCTATATGATTCATGAGGTTATGAAGATACTAAAGAAAGAACAATTTTATCCCAAAGGCTTCAAAAGGGTTATTTTTGGTCTTTTTTATCATTGGTGAAAATATTTTGAGAAGCTTACAAGTAAAATTTGAATAATTTGGGATTTTTATGGGAGAGAAAATGAATTTTTCCAAGGTATTTTAGAAACATTCTTGTGTAGATGATTAAGGTCACAAACAAGTTGAGAAAAACTCGGGTCTTCTAGGCAAGGCACAAGGGAATGCATGTTCCAAAGGAGCTAGTCACCTTGTTTGAAGGGTTTTAGGAACCTCATAAAGTGTTGGGATATCATATCATATAGAATTAGAAATATGATAGGGCATGCTTCATGGTTAAATAATCAAGGAAAGAATTCTAGGTAGTATAAAATGTCATAAAATTGTCCACTAGTGCAGCACAAGGGTATTTTTACAAGGTGAAACTTTCTCAAAGGGTTTAGGAAATCTCGAGAAGAGTTATGGAGCCTAAAAAAATTTCGAAGTGGAGTAAATTATTGAACCCTTCTCATGTTAAATTTGTTATATTGGTTCATACTCATTATGGACTCTAGTGGAAACTTAACTTATCAACGCACATGCGCAAGGGCTAAAGTGGAAAATGGGCTGAAAAGGAAAATTACAAGATAGAATAAGTTCTTGAAAGCCCTCTAATTTTACTCTTGTGATAAATTATTTCTCACCCTAAATTTCATGTTAAAATACCCTATTTTTTCCTTGTGAAAAATTATTTCGTCAACAATCCTTTATGTCTTATTTATCATGCAGTTGTTCTCCAAGGAGATTGGAACTCTCTTCTAGATATTTTATAGTACTCTGTGTTTTTCTTCTTAGGGAAATATCATAGAGTGGTTATTATCTATACTTAGATCATAATGGCCTAGAATTACATGGCACTCTCTTGGATGGCCTTCTACTCTCTCACATTGTCACACATTTCATTGTATCTTCGCACTTCTCAACTCCTTGGCTTGGAGTCTTCTCTGTCTTGAAAAATCATTAATGCTCTCTCACATTCCCACTAGGGTATCCTATTTTTCTACACTTATTTATGCACCATGGTAATATCTCTATTCACTCTATTCCTTTTTATGGGAATTTGTGTAGCACACCCTTCATTCTTGAGCTATGTAATATTATCTCTCTTCTCTTCACTTTTATTTTCTCTACCACCTCATCATATGGATTTCGTGCAATATCATTTGTACATTGATGGTCTATAGTGACCATATCCTTCTTCATGGAAACCCCCTTCCTCATGAAAACATGTCTTATGCAAACAACCATGTACCTCTAAGTGACTTCTCTCTTCACCCATATAACTAATTATTTTAGATAATGATGTTAGTTAGGGTCTATAAAACCCAATAACAATATCATATAGTCACAATTTATTTAATATGCATGATGTTATTGAGACCAAATAATCCCTACAATCTCATCACATCATCATAATTAATTTCATATGACTCAAATAGGGTAAACTAGGGTAAATTATGTAAGGTAAATTAAGAGGTATATAGATAAATTTTGGTGTGTTGAGGTTTTAGACCTCATTTTGGGTGAATAAAGTATTTTCTTGTTGTTGTTTCTTGTAATAACCTTGTATCATACCTTTTCAAAAAAAAATTCCCACTAAAACCTAATATTTTAAGAATTTAAATTCCTAGTTTATCTAATGGGTGTTTCCTTTAGTCTTCTCTCCTTGCTTGAAATCTTGATCCTGAAAGGAAATAGAATGGAAACTTAGAGGCACAATGTGGATGGAAGATCAACTTACTCAACTTGTAAATGCTTGTGCAACCCAGCTTGGTAACCACCTTGGGTTAAGAAACCAAAAATGTGTTTATTTTTCTCTAACTAAATGTAAACAATAAGGGAGATTGGACGGGGGGATTTTCATTCGAAGAAAAAGAGTTTGTAATTGAGTGGGAAATGGAAAAAAGAAATGTTCAAGTTTTATATGCAAGGTTGTAATAATATACCAATGAATTTCATAGAATTGTGTTGTTCATGATTCACTAATCCTATCTTAACAATGGAATGAAGTTACTGCATAGTTCCAAGGTTTAGAAACACTCATCTCGACCTGATTATTTACCCAACTTTGTATTTATTTCATGAGAATAATCAAATCTTGAATATAATAACCATAATTAACTTAACATCCTTACTCTTGTTATGGGTATGTAGATGTGTGGATGATGTTTAGGAAGGTTTGAAGTATGTATACATTAATCTAGAATACTCCAAGACTCTAATTATTTGATAAAAACCTACTATGAATATTTGTTCTACCATAAGGATTAGTCCTAGAAATGTATTGTGAGAAGTTCTGGTGTTCCCATGTAGAAAGGGATTTTTTATGACGAGAAATATTTTTAAACCTTTAGTAGAGAGGAACAAAGAAACTAAGGTGAGAATTAAACTAAGGTGAGCATAAATCTTGATGAAATTGTTGAGTTTATTTCTCTATAGAAAATAAATGAATGTGTGGAATATTTTTCCCATTTTCACCTACTTATATCCTAACTTTTGTTGAGTGTTATAAAGATATTTATGTGAGCACTCTTTTATCTTCCAACTCTTCAAGTTACCTCTTATTATTCTATTGAAAAAATGAAGATATTAGGGGGTCCTTATATAGATCATCTTCTTTCCCAAACCTTACTATTGTTAATATATATTATAAGACTCAAAGGATTATATACCTGCCAACATGGGAACTCAGGTCACTCCCTTACATTATTGATTGTGAAGATCACTTGAGTGGTCCTCTTAAAATGAATGCCCTAAGCTTGTAAAGTAGGTACTCATCCATAATATGATTAAACCATATTCTAAGATGAAATTAGGGATTCAACTACATGCTCATGGAAAAATTCATGAGTCCATATATTCGATCAATTGTCACTACATTTCGGAGTTGTGAGGTTTGTAAATTCTACTTTTGACACATCTAACACTACTAAAAATGTCAGTAAACAATCCAAAAGGCTCCAAAACCTAAACAATGACTATTTTCTTTCCCAAAATAGTCATCGATTATAGAATTTAAACCCTAAAAGCTTTAGGTTGAATGTTGAAATCCTAGAAAATACTTATGTACTAACCAGATTAGATTATAAAAACTATCTCCTAAACCATGACTCATAGAGCTATGAGACTAATTCCATAAGTTGCAAAGTGACCCTAATTTCTTATATTTACTAAAATAAATTTAAATTATAAGACATAGTAAAATATAAAGAATAATAAATTAAAATATTATAATTAAATGCGTACGCATTTTAACGTGTACGTGTTATAACATGTACATGATTTTAGTTTTTCAATTACTGAACCTAGATTTCTAAATCGCGAATGCGCTTTTACAAACTGTGTATGAATTTTTCTTGAAATCAAATTTTTATCCACTTTTATCCCCCCAATTCTGTGCACTTACCCAAATAGAAATTCCCTAAAGTGATTATATAAATACCAAATTTATGAATATACATATATAAAATTGCAAACCTTTTTACAAAATACAAGTAAAAATATATTGGCCTGGGTTTTTTTTCTTTCATTTCATGGGTAAATGAGTTATAATAAATCCATTTTCTTTTTTTAGGAATATAATTATATAATTGCAAGTTCACTACAATTCCTTTTTCACATTTTCACATAAGGAAATCCACAACCTCTAAATTATTATTTTAAATCCATTTCACTATACCTAACAAAATAACTTCAAAGTAAAATGGAAACCATTAATTTGTTTTAAATATCAAGCAAGTACCTACATGATGTTATGGATCAACTCAAAAAAAAGCTGACATGGACTCTTTTTTCCATAACAAGAAAATACATAAATTGTATAAAACATAATGTCTTGAGAGGAATAAGAAATGAATTTCTTCTTACAAATATATAACAATTTTCAATCATCTAAAGTTAAAAGGAGAAGCATACATAAATCTCATTCATATTTTTCCAAGTAGTGTTATCATAACCAAACAGAGGTTAAGAAGCAAGAAATTATATACAAATATATATAATATTAATAATTCCTTTATGAAAAAGGAAAATTAGGAAAAAAAGCATTCTCAGACACTTTTTAGATAAATCAAACATCTCAAAGGCAGGGCTTTTGTATTTATAGATGCATGTGTGTATATATCCTTGTTTGAGATATGCGAATGCATATAATATTGTATATCGACACACAAAACCACATATACATAAATTTAACCCTAGAAGATTTATTTATATTATAAAATAGAAAATAATGTTAAAGATATACATATGCATATTCTTATTTAGTAAGGAGAAAATCCCATGCCTGGTGGATGAGGGTAGTTTCTTGGTTAAGATATTTTTCTTCTCCATTCCTAATTTTTTTTGGATGATTCAATCCCTCAATTAAAATCACTTCATTGTTAATAAAAATGACACACAACAAAGAAGTTTAACCCTAAATGATTGACACAAATTCCAAATAACCACAACCCACTAAATATACCAAAAAGAGATCCTTCTAAAAATATAGCTCCTCAATATATATATATATATATATATATATATATATAAGAACACCAAAAAATGTAATTATTACTAAACCATATTTATATGACAGTGCAGGCCCACACACCAAAACTAACCATAGCCAGGAAAATGAAAAGTGTAGTAAAACTTCATGTAAAAAACCTCAAAGTCATACCCTCTTAGGGATTTTATTTGACATAATTGTTTATTAATATATTTTGAAAAAGATTTGGAGTGTTACAGCCATGTAAATGAAAAAGAATAATCATGTAGCAGCTCTACCAAACTAACCAAACTACATGTCCTAAAATTTTAAAATGATTAAGAAAAATTTCAACTGTGTAGACAAAAAAGCATGCACTTTGGGTAATTATCTAGTCTCGATCACGTACTACTATTCATATTATTCCTAAGTAAAAAAAGTATTAATCAACCCATATATTTGGCCACCTTTCTTTGCTTTATGCTTCTAATTTCAGTCTTGCACTCTTACTTGCTAAGTTTGTCTTTTCACCTTTTGGCATTTTTCATTCTGAACACTAGCACCCAACCAAAATGTCAACACCAGGAGCCCTCATCCCCTCTGGACACCCTGGTCCTCTTTGTACTTTGGTCAGACTTTTTGGGCCCTTTCTAGCTGTTTGAGCATCTTACCTTTTTGGTAGTCAGCCTTTTCGGGGTTAATTATGAAATTCAAACAAAGGAATGATATAAATATAAAGTTATGTGATCATAATAAGGGACAAAGCACTAAGCATCTACTACCTCCACCTAAGCTTGCATCCATCAAAGGCATCTATAGCTTCATTTGCATCCATCTAGCTCCATCACAAGGGACAAAGGTTGGTTTATCTGCATCACACTTCATAGGAGGGGAGTCTATCGTTTCCATGCACACATTATTTACATTCTACATCTAGTTACTTGCTCGTTACTCCAAGTGCGACATGCATAAGAGAAAACTAGGGAAAAATTCCGTGCACACACACACACACACACACAGAACTACATTGGGTCTGAGATGTAGTGCAATTCTCAGTTATAATTCCATCATTTTGGTAATTGAGGACATTCCAACCCCTAATTTTACATCTTTCTTTTTTAGGATTTGATGTCTATTTGAGGATTTTGCATGTGCTTTCTTCATTGCATGCTTATAGTGATCTCGGCGATCTTGCAGCAACATACACATGACAAAAAGAGAACAAGTGCAAACCTCTTACAACACCTTAGAGGATGTTTTTGGAGCATATACGTAGACCAAGGCACCTAGAATATAGACCAAGGTGCCCACGGGCACCCCTGTCCTTCTCCAAGCACCCCAGTCCAGTCAAATTTGCATTTTTCCAAGATTTTGTGCGACGGTCCCTTCATCTTTGTTTAGCCAGTCTCCACTGTGATACAGTCTAACAACTCTTTGAATCAGCTAAGGCTCTTCTAACTCTCTTTTTAATTAGGTCCTCATATTTTCATTGCTTAATCGTTTGGGTATTATTTCAATAGTCATTTATTTACTGTAAACTTGCATTAGATTAGGCTATTATTTTACATTTTAGCATAATGATTTTGGTGAACTCAATCTTCACGCTCTTAGGATCCCCATTATTTTCTTTGCTTTTATTTTTCATTCTACAATCTTTTCATCATGAGTATCTCAATTAATGAATTCTTGTTTTTCAATCCTGATTTAAGGCATAGAGTCCAACATCACCTTGTTACTGATTGCATTCCTATTGATATGCACCTAGACTCCATATATAACTCTTTTATTGATGTATTTTCTCAGCATATTTCTTTCCTGTCTAATCCTCATGTTGATCTTTCTATTTTTGATGATGATCTACCCTTACATATCATGATTTGCATTTCCAATTTGGGTATCAAGTGTACTTTAATTGACAATCGATTTGAACTTAATATATGTCACATGTCATTCCTTCAAAATATTGGTTTATCAGTTGCTAATGTTAGTCCATCATGTCTCTCCATTCATGCATATGATGGATTCTATTCATCCATGTGTAGGTCACATTGTTTTTACCTATCACTGTAGGGCCAAAAAATCTCAACAGAGTCTTCTTTTTCATTGATTTTTTGGTTTCATATTATTTTTTACTTGGTAGGACCATGGCTCCATGTCATGTAAGTTGTTGCCTTTATAGTGCAACATTTTTTCAAATTCATACATGAGGGGTGTCAAGTATACTATTCTTCATTACCATCATCCATACAAACTATTATGACCATGATCCAAATACTTCACTTCCTATTCCAAGAGTTGGGCACTATTGATGACCCGGAACCTATAGATGAGGCTACCACATTTACCACCACTTGAAGGTGTTATTTGCATCATATATTTTATGCCAACTACATCTACACTTCCCCTCTACTTCTACCACTTCTATGATTGTTTATCAGAGGCTTGTCCATACAATGGACACCACTCCTAGCTACTCCACCTTATCATGTACCACCTCCATCAATATGACCTCCTTTTACATGCACACTTTTCATGAATGATTATTATTGGGAGCATATTCCATCCAATCCTGCTTGGGATGACACAATATGTACACATGATGGCTTGACTCGGCTAGGCTTCCCTTTTGAGGATATCTATCCTCCGCCACATTCTTCTCACCTTTATCATGGATTCGTTCACATTATTTCCACTTATGGTCTACATTTCTTTCATATCACAGTTTTCCTTGCATGAAGTCCTCACTCTTTTCTCTTTTTCCACTTACATGTATGGCAATCTTAGCTTGATTGCATTTGGGGCATGTCTATATCTTGATCACACTGATATATCATTTCCCATGCCCTTTGATTGTGTATTCATCTACAACAATTCCTTTCATGGATATACGTATAGATCTCACTCACTAATATGCACACATGGGTGTCCATTACCACTTTTCACTTAATGAGGAATATGTCATGAGAATGTACAACTTACGTCTCAATGGATCATTAAGTGATCAACCCGACACTATTTTTCTTACTACTAAGTCTTTAATGCTTGTTCATTTGGATTTGACCATGATAACGACAACCTCTTAGATGATCATTACGTTATTGTGTTCTCCATATGTTGTCCTCTCAAAATTTTCCCTCTTTCGAAAGCTAAAAATTGAAAAATTTGAGTTAACACCTTTTTATGATGTTCTAGTGAGGAGAAAAGTTGAGGAGTTAAGAAAATTTCACATTTTTTGAGTCATTTGAGTGATTTGTGGGTTTGTCGGACATTTTTATCCCATGTGTCCGAAGTTCTGATGGGCTCTTTTGTTCCCCGATCACCCGCTTTCCCCAAAAATATGTTCAAAATGCAGGCCCGTCAAAACTTTTTGTTCCAACTATTCTAAGTTCACTTGGGCTCTTTGTTCCCCGATCACCCGCATCAGCTGCATCGGGTCCTTTGCATACTTTGGTCTTACTTGTCCCAGAAGGTGTTTGTGCATTTTTTCCCTGCTTCACCCGCATCACTCGCATCATCCAAATCACGCTTTTGCATCCCTCATGTCCCAAATGTACCAAAGGCCATCTAGGCTAGTTTTTTTGCTCTTCCCGATGTGCATTTATAACCTTCTCTCTCCTAAAACGGCTATTTAATGGGACTCCCCTCTATGCATTTTGCACACTACTTTCTCACTATCATTCGCTCATACCCTTTGCAATTGAAACCGTCTGCTCGTGTCCCCATTTCCCCTGCATTTTCATCGCAGATTCAAGTTGTAAGGTTATTTTTCTAAACACTATCAGTATGAAGATCAAGTTTCAAGGCCAAGAGTAGGTTTCTCTGCTCGAGTCTTCTATTCCCAATATTAGAGACAGTGAGGTTCGACACCTAGATTTTGGTGATTTCTGAACCAGGCTGACTGACCCAAATCCTTCCCCAATGGCGTAAATGATTAATGATAGCAGCCTTGCATTCGCTACGGGTTTCTCTAATTCAGTACAGTGTGTTGACACTGTACTTTCCTGCGGAGCTCACTTTAACCTCGACACGAGTGAATTAACAAAATTTACACGGGGAGCTAATCACTAAACTTGATGTTGCGGCCATTCTCGCTACCCTACGGATCCCTAAAATGGACAATTCTGTGGTAATCACTCAAACTCAAGCACAAGCTCTCTTCGATCAAGACAGTGAGAAATACAAGGCAAGGGTGGCAAAGTTGTGGTTGAAGAACCCTAAGAAAGGGGCATCTCAGCTTCCTAAAGCTCTGTTTAGGGCTGATTTCAACGAAGAACTATCTGACTTCATCATCCTATTAGCTTGTGTCATGGGCTTACCCTCTACCAGTGAGTTCCACTTTTGGATGTGCTCGCTCATCACCATAGTCTGTGAAGGTACATAGAACATCAATTGGGCAGAGATCATTTATATGAATTTGACAGAGCAGTTGTCCAATGTACAACAAACCAAGAAGTTCTACATGACTTCTTATCTTATGTATACCCTAGCAACATCCAGACAATGTTTTGGTTTCACATACATTGAGGCTCAGAAGGGTGATCCCATCTATGCTTACTGCCCTAAGTTCACCCTTGACACAAGCAATCACAACTTTAGGAGGGTGAATGATGCTTTCACCATGTACATTGTGAGGCTTCTGGAAAGCGATACTGCTAGGAGCTTTTCTGATGAAGCCATGAACCTGATAGCAAAGTATGGAGCTTACTTCATTCAATTTAGAAGGTTTTCATATATCAGGTTAGGTGGTTACAAGAGCACTCCTCTCAAGCTCCCTATATTTTGTAATGATAAGATGGCTATGATTGAGGTATGTAGACAATTGGACAAGTTACACAGGACCTGCAGGGACAAGAAAGATCTCTGGGTTGCATTTCCCATATCTTTGGGTAACTATACATGTAAAATAGCTTTGGATGCCCATAGAACATAGAAAGAGCCCTTGCCCCCATCACTTTCCACTTCTTTAGGCCCAGAACCTATTTTGATTTGAAGAAATTCATTGAGCTGAATCTCAGAATCAACTATCACCATAGAGAAGATACTGAGGACTACTGGGTTGATTGCACAGATGATTTTGAGGCAAGATGGAGACATTATGGAATATTCTCCCTTCAGCTAATACAAGAGCTTAACCTATATCAGATTCCTGAAGGGCTTCAAGATGACAACACAGACCTATTATCATATGAATATGATAATGTGATCAAGCATACTCCCTTAGAGGATCTAGACTGGTTCAAAAGGGAGAAAGATGATTTGGCTGAGATCCTAGCCCCTGTCTTGGTAAGAACCAAGGTCTGGTTTGACAGAAGGGTTTGAGAGCTAAGGAAGAATTCTAGAGAGTCTTCCTCTAAAGACACTTCAACACCAAGAAAGGAGTCACATACACCCAGCTTGGAGGTACGTACATGAACTCCTCCTCCTTCATCAAGTAAAGAACCTGCATCCTCCACCCCTTCCTCATCCACTCAGGTATATCAGAAGAAGGTGAAGGAAGTCAAAAAGGAGCCTATTGAGGAAGATCCCCTGCTAAAACATTTAGAATTACCTTCTGGGCTAGAGAACATCATTGTTCTCAGTGAAAGTGAAGATAGTGAAGTGCCAGTTCCTGCAGGAGTTTCAGAAGCCACAATGGATAAAGGAGAAGGAAATTCATAACATTAAGCCTCCAAGTACCATGGATTCCTCCGTCCAAGAAGCCTCATCTACTCCACTCACATCTCTACTAGAGGCAACAGTGGTAAATACTTTAAGTGCCATGAGTTCTCTTACTCTTGGTTCTCTTGCTCCCCATTTTTCTTCTTCCTCCACTTTTGCATGGGTGCAACCTTTTGTTGATAGTAGGAAGAGGAAGTCTTCTTCTCGATTGACAGGGCCTAATTTTGATGTTGTGGTGGCCTTGTTGGGCACTACTCCTTCTGCTCCTGCAAAGAGAGATAAAACAACTTCAAGGATAGTGACAGATGCACCAAGGCCAGTAATTTCTTGAGGTAGAAAAATTCCTAAGGTTGATAAAGTAGAACAGGATTTACTGGCCTCTGATCTAGAACTTTCTAGGATCTCAATGGGAGAATCTACTCTTGAAAGTGAAATACATAACCTTCAAGAAACAATGACCAGGGTTATTGGAAGAGTAGAAAAAGGAAAGTAGACTATAGAGCAGCTGGAAGAGCAGGCTCAAGTGCTTTCTAGTTTCATCAAGTCATTGTTGTCTAAGGATAAAGTTCTGGATCCTACCCCACTATCTTCCCTTCCACCACATGTGATCCTTAGTCAAGATGAAGTTCCAGAGCATCAAAGACATACACAGGTACTCCATCTACGGGAGAGCTATGGAAGCCATGGTAGATGATATGGTCATTGCAGGTTTGAATTTCATTGGAGAAGCCTTCAAACTCAATGAGAAGGTAACTAATCTACAACAAAAGCTCTCCTCTGTAATTGGAAATATAGATAAAGAACTTAAACTTTAGAGCAGCTGCATAGTAGACTTACGCCTGATGGGACAGACTGATGAAAATTTATTGATGGCAAGTAAGGTTTTTGATGATGCCAAAGATAATTTTTCAAATTCATGGGTTTTCAGCGTGGAGTGGAAAATAAAAGTGTTGGAGGAGGCTCTAGGAGAATTGAGGAACAGTTGGCAGAAGGGAGAAGCCTTCAAGGCATGTGTTGTATCCACTTTCAAGGATATCCATTGTCACCTTCACGATGAAACTTCAGGTGTTCCTTTCTCCCTGCAGGAAATTAAAACTCAATTCAGAGCATTTGTTAAGGAAAACCTGTTCAAGGAGGACTCAATGACCAAAGAGAAGATAAAGGAAATTTTCTCTCTCCAATCTGCCATTGAGGAAGCTAATAAAGAATATCATACGCACACCGAGTTTGATAAGGAGATGGAGAAATGTCTGGGATCTTGGACCCAAGCTACTGCCAACACATTGGTCCCACGAGGCAGAGACATAGCAGAAGCATTGAAAAAGTTTAGACAACGGATCCTCAAGTCGGTGGGCCCTCCCAATCATAAGCATTTGTGTTCCCTCCTAGCTTCTCCTTTCCTTCTTTTTCCTAATTCAGGGCTTATTGTAATTAGTTGAGGGTTTTGTGTCAAGCATCCCCTTAACTAAACATTTTAGTTAAAAGAAGTAGTTACCAATTGTAACTAATTTGTAAAGTTATATAATGGGCTCTCTACACCATTTTCTGGGGCTGGAACTTGGTTTATTTTTGAAAGTGTAAGGAGTAACAAAGCAATCAATACAAAAGAGCTTTCTTTCCATGTCTATCTGGTCTTGTTCTTTCATTACTATCCGTTGAATACTTTTGAATCATTTGTCTGTATTATTTCAAGAAGCTTTGTATTCTTGTAGATGTTATTTCTGGAACTTTGTGTCTTTGCAATAGCATCTTATTGATTCAAATGCAAATGGTTTTGTTCCAAATAATTTTATTCTGGCATGCATAAGGAATTATTTTGTTATCTATAATTCTTGAGAATGCCTTTCTACTCATTTCCACTACTTCATTCCTCTGTACTTTTGTATTGATGATCCATTCTATTTTAAAACACTTTCATGATATCCAAGTTCCACATTAAAACTATGCACTGTACATATGTAAATAAGTCTTGGTCTTTAAATAAGGGAACCTCTCCCATTAAAGAGGAGGGACTTTCTATCCCCTGACTGTTGTTCTCAACAAAGTCCTTTTTGACGACCAACAGTTTTTGGTGACTCCGCTGGGGATTCATTTTTCTTAACGTATTCCAGTTCTATAAACAATTTCTTGATCATCCTTTGATCTGGCAACTCTATGTTTTACTCACAGAAGGAGGGCCCTTGGTATTGAAGATTCTCAGTTTCAGCTTTTGGAACAGCAAGGTTTTCCTTTTCCTTCAACAGGAAGGAATAGAAGAGCTCATTCAACAAGCACTCCTCCTGTTGAAGATAGAACCCCTATAGGTGTTATCCCTCCAGAGCAACTCAGTCCTAATCTCCATGCTTTGATTCTTGCTGGTGTTTCAGTTCCCCTTCAAGCCGTCTTTCCAAGGATGGCAGCACCATTTCCTTGGGGCCATCATGTTGGGCCTCTCACCCTTCCTCAGCCTTTGCATGAGTTACCCAGAGGTAACAGGAAGAACTTCCCCAAGTTCAGAGGTGATGGAAAGGTACATCCTGATGAACATATCGCAGCCTTCATAGTTGCATGTGGAGTTCTTGGAGTTGAACATGAAGATGTCTCGGTAAGGATTTTTGTAGAGACTTTACAAGATAATGCAGCAGATTGGTTCTATCACCTTCCAGCTGGGGCCATTACCAGTTGGACCATGATGAGAACAAGATTTGAGAACCGTTTCAAACCTGCAGAGGACGTACATGCTTTGCTGGCCCAGATTTCTCAAATAAAGAAGGAATCACAAGAACCCATGAGGGAATTTGTGGCTAGATTCAACAAGTTGATTAACAAAATCCCACCAGACACTCAACCTGTAGATCAAATTCAAAAATGTTTTTTCCTGAATGCTCAATTACCTGAAGTTAGCTACGCATTGAGAAGAGCCAATCTCGCAACATTGGCTGAGGATCAAACTCTTGTTGTTAGCGTCGAAGATGATTTGATTATGTCTGGAAGTTGAAAAGAGACCCTTCTAAATCTAGGTCTACTTCTTCCTCCTCTTCCACTCCTGGGCCTAATACTGATCCATTAGTACAAAAGCTTGCAAATGACCTCATTGCCATCAAGAAACAATTGGCTCAGCACGCCCCCTATGCGGATGTTCCAAGGAGGAATTTTCAGCCTAGAAATCGTTTTCCTGCTTCTCAGACAAGGCTAGCCCTTGAGGGGCCACCCATCAAGGTTCTGTTAACGCAACCTGTGAGGTTGAAGAGCCTGAAGATGAAGAGGTTAATGAAGATTGTGAAGAACTTGAAGAAGAAGTTGATGGAGAGATGGAGGAACTTGAGGGATCTCGAGTTAATTTCTTCACTACTGAAGGTGTTGATGAGGAAGATGATTATGATGAGGTAGTAGCAGACATGAATAGTGAATCATACGTTGTCATGACTCGAGAGCAGACAAATAAAAGGGAGAAAGTGATGCAGCCCGCTAAAAGATCCAAGGAGCATCCCATGACTATCCCTGTTATTGCAAAAAGAGGATCTCCTATCCCCACTACGTCCACACAGAAGGTGAGTTCTGCCAATTCTGATTTTTCCTAATTCTTCTACTAAATTTTCTTCTTCTATAACTCCTAAATCTGATAAACCTAAGATTTCTAGTGATGATAGCCCATCCACCTCTGGATCTTTCGATATCATTGATCACCTAAAAAAGACAAAGGTTCAAATTTCAGAGGCTGAGTATTATCAAACCCATCCTAAAGCTTTTGCCAAAATGGTTCACTTTGTCAATTCTCAATCCAAAGCTTCCTCTAAAGGCCTTTTACCTACTCCATCCTCCACACCTCAACCAAATCTGGTAGCTGCAGTCACCTCACCTAATGAGAAGATCAAACCATTTTATGTGACCCTTCTTATAGCAGGCCATAAACTCAGCAACTGTGTCATAGATTCAGGAGCATCAGATAACGTAATGCCTGCCAAAGTAGCCCATGCTTTGGGTCTAACTCTCACATGCACTTATGGGTCTTGTTATTCCATGGAGAGTAAGGAAGTGCCCCTAGTTGGAAGAATTAAAGATGCACAAGTAGCTTTTGCTACTTTACCTGAGAAAAAGGTCTTGGCTACTATCCTAGTAGCGGATATCCCTCCTTCATATGGTATGTTGTTAAGTAGGAACTTCTGTAAGGATGTAGGAGGAGAAATTCAAATGGATTGGTCGCATGCCCTCATACCAGTTAATGGAAAAATGAAGAAGCTATTGCCCGAAAAGCAATCTGAGTATATTGTACAAAAGACAGATGATCCCAAAGCACAAATAATTTATGAGGATATTGGGCATGGTAATTATATGATTATGTCTCCAGAGGAAACTCAACTTCCCAAAGGAGTACTTCATGATCCTAATGGGGTTTGGAATTTAGAATTTGATGGAAGTTGTTCCTCGGTTGGTTCTGGAGCTGGCGTAGTATTGATGTCTCCTGAGGGAAAAGTTCATCCTTTCTCATTCAAACTACAATTTGAAAATACTAATAATACAGCAGAGTATGAAGCTCTCATTCTTGGGCTTAATATGGAAAAAGAAAAAGGTGTGAAGAATCTTCTAGCTCGCGGAGATGCAGAACTAGTTGTTAAACAAGTCAGAAACCTTTTTCAAGTAAAGAATAGAAGGTTGAAGCATTACAGGAATCAGGTTTGGGATTCTATTGAATTTCTTGATGCTTTTTCTATTGAAGCAGTGCCTAGGGAAAAGAACACCAGGGCTGATTCACTAGTTGTCTCAGGATCATTGCTGATACCTCATCCTGACTTCTCTCAAGATAGGTTTACCATTGAGATGATCCATAGGCCCAGTGTACCTGATAACACAAGTAACTAGCAAGTTTTCAATGATGATCAGAATTTGCTTTCTTTCTTAGAGCTCAGGGATAACTTTGAACAATTGTACTTTGAAGGAAGTGACAATTTTCCTCGTGAGAGTGTGTCTTCCAATGAAGAGGATGTCAAAGAGGAAATAGATCAAGATGGGTGTATCAAACTCAAAGGTAACAAGATTCCAAAAGGGCTGGTGAGTTTAGAAGAATTGTTTGATAAAAATGATAGGTATGTTAAGTCTAAAGCTTCTACTGGATCACAACAATCTGCTGAGTATGAAAAAACTAATATTGGGAGTTCTGTTGACCCCAAGCTTGTGAACGTTGGAAAATGTTGTACACCAGAAGAAAAGAAGAGGGTAATCAACCTTTTAAAGAAGTATAAGGATGTTCTTGCATATTCATATGAGGATCTAAAAGCCTTCCAACCAAAGGAGATGCAACATTTCATCCCTCTCAAACCTGGGATTAAACCTTTCAAGCAAAAGCAAAGGCAATACAATCCTAAGATAGCTGACACTATTTTTCAGGAAATACAAAAGTTGTTGAAAGCCAAAATTATTTTTCCCATTCACCATTCAACATGGATTGCCAACATTGTGCCTGTCAGGAAGAAAAATGGTGAGATTCATATCTGTGTTGACTTCAGAAATCTGAATCAAGCTTCTTTGAAGGACAACTATCCTCTGCCCATGATGGATCAAGTCTTGCAAGCTATTACGGGGTCTAAAATGTTGTCCATGCTTGATGGCTTCTCAGGGTATAATCAAGTAGAAGTCAATACCACAGATCAACACAAGACGGCCTTCACCACCCCTTGGGGTAATTTTGCCTACAAGAGGATGCCTTTTGGACTCATTAATGCTGGTGCCACTTTCTCAAAGAGCTATGGACTTGGATTTTGGAAGTTTGAAAGGGAAATGTATTGTTGTATATCTAGATGACCTAACTGTGTTTTCCAAAACTAGAGCAGATCATTTTCAGCATCTGGAAATAGTTCTCTTGAAGTGCAGAGAACATGGGATCTCTTTGAATCCTAAGAAATCTGTCTTTTGTGTCATAGAGGGAAAATTGTTAGGGCATGTTGTCTCTAAAGATGGCATCAAAATTGATCCTGAACGAGTTCAAGCTATTCAGCAAATTCCTCTTCCAACCAGTAAGAAGGGAGTGCATTCTTTCTTCGGTAAGATCAACTTTCTGAGAAGATTCATCCCTGATTTTGTAGAGCTAACCTTGAATATCTCCCAAATGATGAAAGGAAAACAAACATTTGGCTGGTCTTCTGAAGGAAAAGAAGCCTTTGAAGGTATTAAAAAGGCTATTGCTAGAACTCCTATCCTAGCATGTCCAGATTTTAGCAAATATTTTATTATCTATTGCTATGCCACAGATAACACCCTGGCTGTTGTTTTGACTCAAAAAGATTCTAATGATCATGAACTCCCAATTGCATTTATGAGCTACATTCTTAAAAATCATGAGTTGAAATACACAATGATGGAGAAACATGCTTTTGCAGTGGTTAAAGTTGTCAAGCAGTTTCATTTTTATATTCTTAACTCTCACTCCACAGTACTTGTGCCTGACACAACTATCAAGTCTATTCTCATGCAGCAAGAGTTTGGATCCAAGAGAGGGAACTGGGTGGAAAAGGTTCAAGAATATGATATTGACATCAGACCAACCAAACTAGTCCATGGAAAAGGCTTGTGTGAACTCATCGCTGAAGGAGCTGGCCATGAGTTACCTAAGGATGAAGTTGATATTCCTACTGTTCTGTTTCTCAGCTCAATTGATGAATGGTATGCTGATATCACACATTTTCTCACCTATGGAGAGTGTCCCTCTCATTTGACTACCAAGGAGAAAAGAGCTATTAAGTTAAGATCAGCCCAATATGTATTGTGGGAGAATGTGTTGTTCAAGCGTGGGATGGATGGAAGATTTCTAAAATGCATGGATAAGGAACAACAGAAGAAGCTTCTTTCGGCTTTCCATGATCAAGCATGTGGAGGCCATTACTCATCTACTGTCACTGCTCACAAGATTCTTCATGCAGGATATTATTAGCCTACCTTGTTCAAAGATGCATCAAAGTGGATTGATAAATGTGAAGCTTGTCAGACCTTTGTGGGTAGACCCAAGTTGGCTGCCTTACCCCTTAAACCAGTTGTGATTGAAGAGCCTTTTCAACAATGGGGTTTAGATTTTATTAGAACACTTAATCCCTCTTCAAGTGTCAGACATACCCATGTATTGACTGCCACAGATTATTTTACTAAGTGGGTAGAAGCCATTCCAGTAAAGAGTACTACTTCTGAAGTAGTATGCAATTTTATCAAAGAAAACATCTTGGTAAGGTTTGGTGTGCCAAACAAGATTGTGACTGATAATGCTTCAAATTTTTATTCAACTGAGATGATGGATTTTTGTTATGGATATGGCATCTCCCTGGCTCACTCTTCAGATTATTATCCCCAGGGGAATGGGCAAGCAGAATCAACAAACAAAAATTTGGTGGCCATAATAAGGAAATTGGTTAATGAATCTCAGAGGAATTGGCACAAGAAACTTTATGATGCTCTTTGGGTAGACAGAATTACACCTAAAAGGGCTATTGGGATGTCCCCTTTTCAAGTAGTGTATGGTGTGGAAGCTCAATTACCAGTAACAGTAGAGCTACCAACCTTGCATTTAATGAAGGCCATTGAAGACACCAACTTCAATGATTCTTTAGATAAAAGGATCATGTATCTTCATAAATTGAATGAAGACAGATTGCAGGTTGCTGATAGAATATCTGCTCACCAATAGAAGGTAAAATCTTTGTTTGACAAGAAGGCTAGGTCCAGGGATTTCAAAGTTGGAGACATCATTTTGCTGTGGGATAAAAGACATGAACCTCGTGGCAGCCATGGCAAGTTTGATTCTCTTTGGCTCGGACCTTTCAAGATCAGGCACTTTGCTGGTGAGAATTCTTTCTACCTTGATTACATGGATGGTTCTTCTCTCCCACTTCCTTATAGTGGGAAGTACCTGAAATTGTTTAAGTCCTAGGTGAGTAGGAAGTCCTTTGTATATTATGTATAGGGTGTGTCTCCTTTCTTGCTTGTGTGTGTTTTCTTTTTCTTGTTTTGGTGTGTTTTTTCTTTGTTGGTTTGCTTTTTGACTCCGTGGCCCAATGGATAAGGCACTGGTCTACTTCCCCTAGTTTTCTGGGAGTTCTTACCTTGTCTCATTCTTTGAATCTAGCCAAGTCATCCCCAGAAAGAGCCAGTTATTGTCCTCTCAAAATTTCCCCTCTTTCGAAAGTCTAAAAATTGAAAATTTTTGAGTTAACACCTTTTTATGATGTTCTAGTGAAGAGAAAAGTTGAGGAGTTAAGAAAATTTCACGTTTTTTGAGTCATTTGAGTGATTTTTGCAGGTCTGTCAGAAATTTTTGTCCCATGTGTCCCAAGTTCTGATGGGCTCTTTGTTCCCCGATCACCCGCTTTCCTCAAAATCTGTTAATTATGGGCCCGTCGAAACTTTTTGTTCCAACTATTCTAAGTTCACTTGGGCTCTATGTTCCTCGATCGCCTGCATTGGCCGCATTTCACATACTTTGGTCTTACTTGTCCCAAAAGCATTTGTGCATTTTGTCCCCACTTTACCCGCATCGGCCCTACATGAATCAAGCTTTCGCATCCCTCATGTCCCAAATGTACCAAAGGCCATCCGGGCTAATTTTTCTACTCTTCCTGATGCTTGCCTTTTGAGTCGGTGCATATGAATTTAATGCACATTTATAACCTTCTCTCTCCTAAAATGGCTATTTAATGGGACTCCCCTCTACGCATTTTGCACACTACTTTCTCACTACCATTCGCTCATACCCTTGCAATTGAAACCGTCTGCTCGCGTCCCCATTTCCCCTGCATTTTTATTACAAATTCAAGTTGTAAGGTTATTTTTCTAAACACTGTCAGTATGAAGATCAAGTTTCAAGGCCAAGAGCAGGTTTCTCCGCTCGAGTCTTCCATTCCCGATATCGGAGACAGTGAGGTTCGACACCTAGATTTCAGTGATTTTTGGACTAGGCTGACTGACCCAAATCCCTCCCCATGGCGTAAATGATTAATGACAGTGGCCTTGCATTTGCTGTGGGTTTCCCTATCTCAGTACAGTGTGTTGACACTGTACTCACCTGCAGAGCTCACTTCAACCCCGACACGAGTGAATTAACAAATGTGCATGGGGAGCTAATCGCTAAACTTGATGCTGCCACCATTTCCGCTGCCCTACAGATCCCCAAAATGGACAATTCTGTGGTAATCTCTCAAACTCAAGCACAAGCTCTCTTCGATCAAGACAGTGAGAAATACAAGGCAAGGGTAGAAAATTTGTGGTTGAAGAACCCTAAGAAAGGGGCATCTCAACTTTCCAAAGCTCTGTTTAGGGCTGATTTCAACAAGAACTATCTGAATTCATCATCCTGTTAGCTCGTGTCATGGGCTTACCCTCTACCAGTGAGTTTCCACTTTTGGATGTGCCCACTCATCAACATAGTTCTGTGAAGGTACTCAGAACATCAATTGGGTAGAGATCATTTACATGAATTTGACAGAGCAGTTGTCCAATGTACAACAAACCAAGAACGTTCTACATGACTTCTTATCTTATGTATACCCTAGCAGCATCCAGACAATGGTTTGGTTTCACATACATTGAGGCTCAGAAGGGTGATCCCATCTATGCTTACTGCCCTCAGTTCACCCTTGACACCAGTAATCACAACTTCAGGAGGGTGAATGATGCTTTCACCATGTACATTTTGAGGCTTCTGGAAAGTGATACTGCTAGGAGATTTTCTGATGAAGCCATGAACCTGATAGAAAAGTATGGAGCTTACTTCATTCAATTAAGAAGGTTTTCATATATCAGGTTAGCTGGTTACGAGAGCACTCCTCTCAAGCTCCCTATATTTTGTAATGATAAGATGGCTCTGATTGAGGCATGAAAACAACTGGAAAAGTTACACAAGACCTGTAGGGACAAGAAAAGCACTTGGTTGCATTTCCCCATATCTTTGGGTAACTATACATGCAAAACAACTTTAGATGCCTAGAACATAGAAAGAGCCATTGCCCCCATCATTGTCCACTTCTTCAAGCCCAAAACTTGTTTTGATTTGAATAAATTCATTGAGCTGAATCTCAGAATCAACTATCACCATAGAGAAGATACTGAGGACTATTGGGCTAATTGCACAGATGATTTTGAGGTAAGATAGGAGACATTATGGAAGATTCTCCCTTCAGCTAATGCAATATATTAACGTATATCATATTCATTGAAGGGCTTCAAGATGAAAACATAGACCTATTATCATATAAATATGATACTATAATCAAGCATACTCCCTTAGAGGATCTAGACTGGTTCAAAAGGGAGAAAGATGATTTGGCTGAGATCATAGCCCTTGTCTTGGTAAGAACCAAGGTCTGGTTTGACAGAAGGGTTCGAGAGATAAGGAAGAATTCTGGAGTGTCTTCCTCTAAAGACACTTCAACACCAAGAAAGGATTCACATACACCCAGCTCAGAGGTATCTGCATGAACTCCTCCTCCTTCATCAAGTAAAGAACCTACATCCTCCATCCCTTTCTCATCCACTCAGGTATATCAGAAGAAGGTTAAGGAATTCAAAAAGGAGCATATTGAGGAAGATCCCCTGCTAAAAAGATTCAGAATTACCTTCTGGGCCAGAGAACATCATTGTTCTCAGTGAAAGTGAGGATAGTGAAGTGCCAGTTCCTGCAGGAGTTTCAAAAGCCACAATGGATAAGGAGCAGGAAATTCGTAACATTGAGCCTCTAAGTACGATGGATTCCTCTGTCGAATAAGCATCATCTACTCCACTCACATCTCTACTAGAGGAAATAATGGTAAATACTTTAAGTTCCATGAGTTCTCTTACTCTTAGTTCTCTTGCTCCCCCTTCTTCTTCTTCCTCCACTTTTGCATGGGTACAACCTCTTGTTGACAGTAGGAAGAGGAAGTCTTCTTATCGATTGACAGGGCCTAATTTTGATGTTATGGCAGCCTTGTTTGGGCACTACTCCTGCTCCTCCTGCAAAGAGAGCTAAAAAAACTTCAAGCATAGTGACAAATGCACCAAGGCCAACAAATTCTTGAGGTAGCAAAGCCCAAACTTGATAAAGCAGAGTAGGATTTACTGGCCTCTGATCTAGAACTTTCTAGGATCTCAATGGGAGAATCTACTCCTGAAAGTGAAATACATAATCTCCAAGAAATAGTGACCAGGGTTATTGGAAGAGTAGAAAAAGGCAAGCATACTATAGAGCAGCTAGAAGAGCAAGCTCAAGTGCTTTCTGGTTTCATCAAGTCATTACTGTCTAAGGATAAATTTTTGGATCCTACCCCACTGACTACCCTTCCACCACCTATGATCCTTAGTCAAGATGAAGTCCAGAGTATCAAAGACATACACATGTACTCCATCTACGGGAGAGCTATGGAAGCCATGGTAGATGATATGGTCATTGCAGGTTTGAATTTCATTGGAGAAGCCTTCAAACTCAATGAGAAGGTAACTAATCTGTAACAAAAGCTCTCCTCTGTAATTGGAAATATAGGTAAAGAACTTGAACTTTGGAGCAGCTGCATAGTAGACCTGCGCCTGATGGGACAGACTGATGAAAATTTATTAATGGAAAGTAAAATTTTTGATGATGCCAAGGATAATTTTTCAAAGTCATGGGTTTTCAGCGTAGAGAGAAAAATAAAAGTGCTGGAGGAGGCTCCAGGAGAATTGAGGAATAGTTGGTAGAAGGGAGAAGCCTTCACGGCATGTGTTGTATCCGCTTTCAAGGATATCCATTATCACCTTCACGATGAAACTTCAGGTGTTCCTTTCTCCCTGTAGGAAATTAAAACTCAATTTAGAGAATTTGTTAAGGAAAACCTGTTCAAGGAGGACTCAATGACCAAAGAGAAGATAAAGGAAATATGCTCTCTCCAATCTGCTATTGAGGAAGCTAATAAATAATATCATACACACACAGAGTTTGATAAGGAGATGGAGAAATGCCTAGGATCTTAGACCCAAGCTACTGTCAACACATCAGTCCCACAAGGTAGAGACATAGTAGAAGCATTGAAAAATTTTATACAACGGATCCTCAATTTGGTGGGCTCTTCCTCAATCATAAGCATTCGTGTTCCCTCCTAGCTTCTCCTTTCCTTCTTTTTCCTAATTCGGGCTTATTGTAATTAGTTTAGGGTTTTGTGTCAAGCATCCCCTTAACTAAACATTTTAGTTAAAATAAGTAGTTACCAATTGTAACTAATTTGTAAAGTTATATAATGGGCTCTCTACAACCCATTTTCAGGGGCAAGAACTTGGTTTATTTTTGAAAGTAGTAAGGAGTAACAAATCTATCAATACATAATATCTTTCTTTCTATGTCTATCTGGTCTTATTCTTTCATTACTATCCGTTGAATACTTTTGAATCATTTGTCTGTATTATTTCAAGAAGATTTGTATTCTTGTAGTTGTTATTTCTTGAACTTTGTGTCTTTTCAATAACATATTATTGATTCAAATGCAAATGGTTTTGTTCCAAATAATTTTATTTTGGCATGCATAAGGAATTATTCTGTTATCTAGAATTCTTGAGAATGCCTTTCTGCTCATTTCCACTACTACATTCCTCTGTAATTTTGTATTGATGATCCGTTCCATTTTAGAACACTTTCATGATATCCAAGTTCCACATTAAAACTATGCATTGTAACATATGTAAATAAGCTTGGTCTTTAAATAAGGGAACCTCTCCCATTAAAGAGGAGGAATTTTTTGTCCCCTGACTGTTGTTCTCAAAAAGTTCTTTTTGATGACCAACACCATCATACGCACTTGGGGGCATCACACTTATCTCCTTCCTAAAATTAACAAATATCTAATTCCTCTCATTTCCCTAAATCTAGACCTATATATATGACACACACATCTTGTCACACACCCTAGTATCATCATTACCCGATGATGCACTCTTGTGCTTTAGTTCAGACTTAACTACTAAGGGAATCATATACACATGAAACTCACACACTGCACAATAGACACTACACATCACATATCTTAAATGCATACATCTTGCATCTTACATCAGATGTCTTACATCTACTATGCATCCACACACCTTATCTCATCTATACATCTTGCATTATATATTATACATCCTACATTACACACTACACATTACACATCATATAGACAATTTCTCCTCACCACATATACTACACATATTACATGTCCTTACTCATCTTCTTTTACATGCAACACTCACTACCCTAATGACGCAATCTAGTCTCACAGTCCATACTGGACTGTTGACGGTATACAAATACCAATAGACCACATCAAAATCAAACATTCAATCAATCAACATTTTTCTCATGTGACATTCCTAGATTAGTGACATACGCCATACGATACATCATCAATTATTCTAGCATCCTTCAGTGATATACACTATAGGCTACATTCATCACTTCCACTAGACATCATTTAGTGATATACGCCTTAGGCTATATCATCACTTCTTCTAGCATCCATTAAGTGATATATGATTTAGGATAAATCACCACTTCTTTCATAATCATCCTTGTGATATACGCTTTAGGCTAAATTATCACACAATCTCACACCTCATATCGTTATGTCACATATCATCACTACAAATTCATCACATCACGGCTACACATAACACATCGTTCAAACCATTTCCCGATGATACACACTTCCATTTACAGTTCATTATTTAATGTTGAGGGGGCATAAATAAATGAACCTCATTAACATACAACTTCCATTCACTTGGGGGGGACATGTTTCTCCTATCATTCACTTTGTATTCCATTCCATACAACCCACAACATAATGCATATCTTGGTTGCATATTTACTCTTGTTTTACTTTTACATTTTACATGGTCCATTTTATTACACATGCTAAATAGATATCTTGTATGTCATTATCTTTATCATACACACATGCGCGTTCACTAGTACTTTCTAGTTGTGATCGTAGATTATACAGGCCCATTATGTGTAGCATGGATGCTTAGTGGCAATACCTAGTACCGGTCCCCATAGTGGATCATTGGGGAATCCACTTTTGTACAATATAGGTGATATTATTTCATTTTGTTTAATAACACACTACTTTATCAGGATTATACATGCTTTGACATACTTTTTATCTTTCTAACATGTTAATGGGGTGCTTCATGTGCAACATTTGTTATGCAAGGCTATTTGCCACCATGGTTATCTATTATATTGCTTGTATTTACTTGTCATTATATGCCATTATTTGCAGGGATTTTCTCCTTTGTCTTGTGTGCACAAGTTTGTATGTTTTTGGATTCGTCGGCCTTGATTGTCTGGTGACATCATAAGTGATGTCCCATGTTTATAACCCACTTTTCGTGGTCCACATTGTCTTATTACATGTGTCCTTCTAGCTTAGCACATTCTTTGTTTAGCTTCGCTTGCATTTCGTCTTAATACATGCAGTATATGTCTTTTCTTGTAATAACACTTGTACTTCCTCAGCCACTTGTTTGTGTGTGCCTTGGTTTTTACTAAGCACATTCCCTTTCCTCCATGCAATGCATAGTTTCACTATAGTAGTTTGTCCTCTTTTGGGCTGCATACTCCTTTTACGACGTCACATGCACCCTAAATGAGGGGGACATCATTTGGGTGAATTAGTCACCCCATACAGAGTATACACAACACAACTGGTACAATACTAATTATAATAACTTTTTCTTATTTTAGGGCTCAGGACTCAGACTTGAGTCCTTACGTACACAATGAACTTACCTAGATTGCCTAGTAATACTAGGGGGCAATATCACACAGTGGCCTCTACCTGGAGTTCTAGTAACCAGATGAAGACTAAACAGTTCATTGATCATGTCACAGACGATTTTGATAGGGCAGAGCAGTCATTCTAGCGAACTGGGTCATTTACACAACATATTTTATAGGGCATACAGATTCCTTATCACATTTGTACACACCATTTATAGTGGTGTTTTATACAACGGGAAATAGTTAAAGGTTGGAGTGGACGATGCCAAAATAGTTCTCCCTACACTTCTTCCATTAAATTGGTGTGAGATCACCCAAAAAACTCACGTGAATCGACATCATCTACATGATCCTTTCTACACTCTTTCCTTATCACGGATCAGGTGCACATTTTCCTTTTTCACATTTTTCAACATTTTATTTTACATACTTCCTTACATGATTTTTATACATATACAAGTGCATATTTGACGACTTGATCATCTTCTCTTTTGCAGGTCCATATGTATGGGAAGACAAGTATTCAACATCAACAACAACATCAGACACATTGACACCGACCAATAGGTACAACATCCACATTCACACATGTGTTTCTGTCCTAGGTTCATTTTCATCACCTTTTACACTGTTGCATCTTTAGTCTCCACACTCCATATTTTTATCATTCCACACTTTGTCTAGTCCCTTCGAAAAATTTTTTACATTAATTTACATGGATATCAGGTAAGCATCTCTATCTAATTTATGTTACCGAGAATTCTTACTCACCAACATAAAGTGGGGGCAAATATAGACACAAAATCATGCACTTTGGGTAATTATCTAGTCTCGATCGCATACTACTATTTACATGATTCCTAAGTAATGAAAAGTAATGATTAACCCATATCTGTTGGCCACCTTTCTTTTCTTTATGCTTATTCTTTCATTCTTGTGCTCTTACTTGGTCTCAGTCTGTCTTGTTAATCTTTCGACATTTTTCATTCTGGACATTAGCGCCCAGCTAGAACATCAGCGCCAGGTTCCCCCATCCCCTCTGGGCGCCCTTATCCTCTTTGTACTTTGGTCACACTTTTTGGGTCCTTTTTAGCCATTTGAGCATCTTATCTTTTTGGTAGGTCAGCAATTTTCGGGGTAAATTACGAAATTCAAGCAAGGGAATCATATAAATATAAAGTTATGTGATCAAAATAAGGGACCAAGCACTAAGCATCTACTATCTCCACCTAAGGGTTGCATCCATCTAAGGCATATATAACTCCATTTACATCCATCTAGCTCCATCACAAGGGACAAAGGTTGGTTCATCTACATCACACTTCATAGGAGGGGAGTTCATTATTTCCATGCACACATTATTTACATTCTACATCTAGTTACTGGTTCATTTACTCATAAAGTGTGAAACACAAAAGAGACAACCTAGGGAAAAATTTCGCGTGCACACACACACAAAACTACATTGGGTCTAAGATGTAGTGACAATGCTCAGTTAGTAAGTCCATCATTATAATAGCTCCTGAGGACTAGTCTGAACCACTCATTTTGCATCTTTAATTTTTTAGGATTTAATGTCTATTAAAAGGGTTTTATAAGTGTTTTCTTCAGTGTACATGTTTATGGGTACCTCGGCAATCTCAAGTGCAACATACAATGTGACAAAAGGGAGAACAAGTGCAAACCTCTTGCAATACCTTCATAGGAGGTTTCCTAAGAATCTATGAAGACAAGGGTGCCCAAAAACAAGACCAAGGTAGCACACATGCTTCCCCTATCCCTTTCCAGGCACCCCAATCCAGTCAAATCTGCCAGATCTGCATTTTTCCAGGATTCTCATGCAGATGGTCTTCCATCCCTGTTCAGTCTAGCTCTCCACTGCGACACATAGTCCAACAACCTCTTTGAACCAACTAAAGATTTTCTAAACCTCTTTGTAATTATGGTTTCACAATTTCATTGCTTAATTGCTTGGGTATTATTTCAATATTTCATGTATTCATTTATTTACTACAAACTTGCATTAGATTAGGCTATTATTTTACATTTTAGCATAATCAAACTATCCCTTTTGTGTTGATGTCAAAATTTAATAAATCATATGGGTATTTGTGGTTCAGTCCGTGATTTAAGAGATATCAATGGATTCATTAATTTTTAAGACAATAATAATGTTTTTAAGGGTCATTTTTATTTTATTTTATCCGTCAAATAATAAATTGAATTCTTCTCAAAGAAAGATTATTCATAACATAAACATTTAAGTATATGGTTATATTTATTTATGAATATTTATCTCCTTAATTTTATTTAAATATTTTTTATATTTTAAGAGTTATTTTGGATGTCTTAGAGTTATAATGTAAATTTCAAGTTTTGGTGGGTCTTTTTAGATTTTAGACTAAGCCAATTTCAAAATTTCAAACTTAGCCAAATTTCAGGATTGTTATATACCCTAGAGGAATTCAAGACATACCATATTACATTTTCTAGCTTGAAAATCAATTAATAACATGACCAATATTTGTAACCAAACATGATAATATTACCAAAGTCATTTTTCAAATGTCAATCACAATGTTCCAAAAATCAATATTATTTTCAAGTTATTTATTATTTAATATATCATTTCAACCACATCACAATCCAAAGGATTGTATCCAAATACATAATCAAAATGTGATATTATCCCACTTATTGCAAAGATTTGGAACATGGCGCCATGTTCGTTGTTCGTTGCTAGCTGGAACGAGTGATGGGAAGCGGCGATTCTACGCACCACCCATTTCCTCCATCATTTCGATAAGTAGGTTTCTCGGGTTAAAAAATGAGTTAACTCGACTATGCACAAATACTTCAGAAGGATTACGCTTATGTTTGAGGCCAATCCTTTACCCATTCACCTCCAAATACAGGTTGTTGAAGCTCGGCATAAGCTCAAGCTCATTGAATCTCATTTGTCTCATGGTGCACATATTCGGTTGAGGTTGCACTAGCTTAAGGTGGGAGACAACGTCAAATCACTTCTTCAAATCCCTTTGGGAAAAGCATGTTTGTCAAAAGATCAAAACTATCCATGATTTGCACCAGTAACTCACGGAGTTTCTCGAGACTTCTAATGCCTTCGTTGAGCATTATCGGTTAGTCTTCCAAGCTCAAGAGGCTACGAATGAGTGAGTTGCTTCCTTACAACAATATATAGAGGTGGTGTTGGTCAAGATTTCTCCTAAGGAGTATGATAGTTGTAATGCCCATCTTTCTTTGGATGAGCTCCATGTCACCTTGTTGTGCCTTTTAGATGATAAATCTCCAAGTTTGTATGGATTTCCTTGTAAATTTTACAAAACAATTTGGTTGTTTGTTGGCACTGATCTGCTTTGTGTCTACAATGAAGCTCTCCAATCCAATTCTCTTGGGCATTTAATCAATCAAAGAAACATAAAATTTATTCCTATGGCGATCCAGAGAGGATTACTAGTTGGAGGCCTATCATCCTCTTAAATTTATCTTACAAAATTCTTGATAAGGCCTTGGCTCTTCGTATTGTTGATCTGTTACATAAAATTGTTCACCCTGAGAAGACCAATTTTGTCAAAGGTCAGTACATTCTGGATAGCCTTATAACATTTTGGGAAGGATTGGAATGGGCTCGACTTTCTCTGCAATGACCATGGTTTCTCAAAATTGACTTTGAGAATGCATATGATTGCATCGGATGGCCATTTATTTTGGATATGCTCATTACCTTAGGTTTTGGTAATTTTTTCACTTCGGCAGTTTGAAATATGTTCTCTAATGTGTTTGTCTGCCTAACCATCAATGGTCATAAATCTGATGTGATAGGCCTTTTTTGTTCTAGCAAACAGGGGTTCCCTCTTGCACCATCCTTGTTTGTTTTATCTGTGGATGCTTTAGGCTATTTGATTTCTCATCAAGCTGATCAAGGTTACATTAGGGAGATTTTCCTTTCAGATCATGCAACGTAACTTATTAATGGCCATTTCTTCAATGACTTCTTTCTAACCCTAGCTGACTCTAAATAAAATGTGGCTACAATGTTTGACTGCTTGGATACTTTCTACCTTGCTTCAGGATCCAGCATTCAAATGGTTAAGATGTTGGGTTATAGACATAGTTACTTACCTATACCTTCCTGGTTGAAGTCTTGCCCCTGGAAATAGATTGGAAGAGGCAAAAAATTCAAATTCTTTAGCATTCCTTTTTCTTTTGATAGCAACTCTACCTCGTTATGGTAGTATGTGATTGACAACATTGAGCATAAAGTTTCTTGGTGGTCTTCTAAACCTCTCTCTCTCTCTCGTTGGGAAATTCAAAGTTTGTACCAAGATTCTGGCTACCACCCATGTGTATTACTATGCGTGTTCATGCCCTTCCCATGCCTCCTTCGATAAGCTTGCCAAGCTGCTTCGGGACCACCTTTGGTGTAAAATTTATGGTTTAGTTAGCTTTCATCAAGTGGCTTAGGATGTCTATTGTCTCCCCCGCGATCAAGGTGGCATGGGAATTATTTATGTATACAACAAAAATGTGGCTTTATGTTCTAAATGGGTCGTTTGATGTCTCTCGAGAAACCAAGCTTGGAAAATCCTGCTTCGGCATTATATTGCCTCTGGTTCTCCCTATGAAAAAAGAGTGTTAGAACAATGTCAGGATGCACACCTTGATTATCACCAAGGTCCCGGTCAAGGTTTCTAACACGTTTGTGGCCAAAAGCATATGGAAAGAGTTGGAATTAGTGAAACCCCTAATGTGTTGGATTGCCGATGGATTTTGTACTTGGATCTCGTTTGATTATCAAAATATTTGGTGTTCTTCCATCATCACTAATGATAGTATTCCACTTGTGGAAAATTTGGGAATCAAATTTCTCCGGCTCTCTAGCAAAAGAATTCACACCATTTTGGACTTGGTCTCCCGCAGAGACTGGGTGCCATGGCTCGAGCTCATGATGAAATTTAATCATTCCAATTCAGACCTCCCATCTATCTGCAGAATTCAAGAGTTGATTTCAAATGTTATGCTCCACAAGCTTGGGTTTAAACCTCCAAGTGCATGGTGGCGGGATTAGAGATAGAATCAAGAAATTGTATTCCTCCGCTACAATGTCAGCACCATTTACCAACTTCTGAGCCCTATCTCGCCTACAATTGCCAAACTCAGCGCCTATGGGGGTCTGTACTCTTCTCATTCCACTTGGCTTCGTAGACTTTCCTGTGCATGGAATTCTTTTCTAGAACCCAAAGTCAAACATTTTCTATGGTGTCTTGTTTATCAGGGCCTTCCTATCGGTGAATGATTAAGTGACATTAGCATCCCCAATCCTAAATTCCCTTTCTATTCCAAACATGAATCCTTTAATCATTTATTTTGGTCTTTCCCTCGTGCCCAAGCCATCTGGACTTGGATCCATTCCTTTTTTCAACCCTTCCATCCTGAATTATTTCATTGGTGACTGGCTCTGTTTGGGGATTTCAGCCTGTGGCCTCATTATATAGATGCTTTGTGGAAATTTTTAAGAGATTGCATTTTATTTCATATTTGGAAAGTGAGAAATTATATGTTATTCCAGAATGATCATTCAATTGCCTTGTTTTCCACTAATGATAAAGTGGTTATCTTGTCTATTGTGAACATACCGATTCAAGCTCCAGAAGAAAATGCTTCCCTAGAGTTTTCTCATTTGCAGAAGTTGCTTACACACTAGGGTAGTGTGCCATACACGCTGAGTCAGGTCCCTCCAGTCCCTTTTCCTCCGCCACCTCGGCGGCTGCCTCCGTCAGGATCGAGTCGCAGGATCCGCTCTTGCAGCCACCGCTCCACCTCTCCTCGAGGTCATCCTTTAGCTCCGTCCTCTTTTGGTCTAGGTTGGCACTACTATCGCTTTGCAATGGGCATCTCCTCTACCTGGCATTCACACTCTGGCTGGCTCCCCGCCACCTAGGTGGGGGATAATTGTTTCGTTATAAATGTTGATGATCAACTAGGAGTGTTGGCCGATGGACCCTCCTTCAATCGAGTCGTCATGCTATTTTTTTATGTAATTATCATGCTTTCAGTTTGCCTTGTTGGAAGTTTCTGTTACCTTCACTTGGCTTTTTGTGGGACCGTGAGTTTTGTAGTCGCCCATGTGCTAATGTAACTCTCTTATATTTTTAGTAATATAATGGGCAGTTCCAAGAGTAAAATGTGATATTGTATTGTAATTACAATTACCTTTAAGAAAACATTAGGCATGTATTTATTACAACATTTCATTAGTACATAGGATCTAATCATGACATGCAATTCAAGCCCTAGGAGAGCCTCCTCAATGATTCTTTATGTAACTCTTGTCCACAAAGGCATTTAGAAACAAAAACTTCATGCACTTTATATAAATATATGCATTCCGGATCTATAAACCTTGAATAAGGACGACTAGAAATGACCCAAGGGAATTTGAATTATAAAAAGTGTTGCTAGAGAAGGTCGGACCAAAGCGGATGAGAAGGGGCATAGCGTATGGACGTTATGCCCCATTCTGGGTGCTTTACTCTAGGATGCATGTGTGAATGCTTTGAATAATGGGATTGTACTATGGAAGGGTTTAGCTTGATTCTATCCAAACTAATATGACCATTGTGTGAATAAATGAGAACTATGTGTGCAAGTAAGAATTAATGAGATATAGCTAAGAATAACATGATTGACCAAATTATATAAGTGTAGACTAGTGCAAAGGCATTATACAATTTATGTTGTTGCAAGACATAAATTACCAAAATGAGTGTCTAGACAATCCAAACAAATTTTTTTTCTAATTCTCCACCTGTGTAAGACATCAAGGGAGTTTAAAAATAGCCATAACCAAACAACTCATCCAAGGAAAAGATTTAAATCAATAAAATGTTATTCTAAACTAAACTCCCCTCCCACATTCCAACATAAAATTGCATTGCAAGTTGAAAAGAACCCCTACAAAAACTGCAAGAGAGCCCTCTATCTTAAAAAAACAAAGCAGACGCTATATTTGTGTTTTAATGCAAACGAATATTATCCTTGTTAACATCTGAAACAATAAATATTTGAGTTACTTATCTTAACTAAATCTGTACCGACAAGTTAACAAATTGCAACTTAGATTTAGCGTGATTTTGTCTACTCTTGCATGATATACCTAGGAAAATATGAACAGTTATAAGTAGGTGGTGGCAATTCATAGAATATGTATCCATGTCCATACGCATAAACCATGCACCATGTCACGATGCCCCCGCATCAATTGTTGACCAGGTTGCCACATAACTTGCTACAGTACCCGTAGTTAGGTATATGTCTGTAACTAATTTGGGGGAACTCGAAATTGGATCCAGACTCTGGAGCAAATTTCAGCACTTCAAATAATTTGACGAACACCATAATTAAATGAATGACTGTACAAGATGATAACGTAGTCACATTGAAAAATCAATCCAAATTCAATGATTTCTTTAATAGAAGTAAAACCTTAGCAATGGATTTTGTCTGAATCAAAAAATACAGAAACATGGAAATAGAAGAAAATTACTTACTTGGTATCAGCTTCTTCCCTGGAAGAGCAATCCCCCCACTAATTAGATCAATGTTTTATAAAATACCCACGACCCAAAGAAAAGTCGAATAATATATGGAATTATTTCATTGAAAAACAGTTCCAATTCAATATACAGTAGTGCGCCAGGCACTGTAGACACTGTGATTAGGATGCGAAGCTCAGAAGGGATAGAATTTAATGGCGAGTAAATGAATTCTATGTCTCCTGCTGCGAAATAAAACAGGTGGTGAATTCGAGGAGATCAAGCTCGAAGGTCTTGCAAGGTCAAGACCAGCATTAACTACAATGACAATAATTAAAATTATAGAATTCTTACTACAAAGCTCGGGTAGGATAGCGCCACAATGAAGCTGCAACTGTAAACGCAGTCGCACAGGATTTCTGACCCTTAATTCTTCCAATTATCATTCCTCTGCTACTTTTTCCATTGGGTGCCTCAAACATATTGAAAATTCTCACTGCTAACATAACAAAAAAAAACAAGATAAGCTATTTTTTTAAAATTTGAATGACGCTCAAGGTTTATCACCTGCCCAGAGTTTTTACATTCATTTCTGTTTCTAATTTTCATTCTTAATATAATACAAGATCTTATTCATTAAAAAAAAAATCATTTGTTGTGGAAATCTCCCTACAACGGAGTGTAGATCCATCTCCACGTCTGTTACTGTTATGGTCACATACGCACGCCCTGCATGTTATCACGGATCTCATTTATACAGAGACAAGAACAAGAGAAATCGCTACGATCTTGTTCCCATATTTATGATTTTGGACTTCATATATATAGGAGCAAGAACAAGAGGAATCACCACCATCTTGTTCCCATATTTAAGATTCCAAATGTCATTTATACATGAACAAGAGCAAGAGAAATCACTTCAATTTTGTTTCCATATTTACAATCCTGAGAGTAAGAGAAATCACTACAATCTTACTCCCATATTTACCATCCAAATTTTTATCTATATAGAACTAAGAACAAGAGAAATCACTACAATCTTGCTTCCATATGTATCCAATAAAACCTAATTTTGGTCGCCTCTACCTACCTGATAAGAAATTCACCAACTGACTCAAAACATAAGAAGTTATCTGTCTGTGTGATATGATCATCTTCCTCTCATCCTCAGCAATTCAAATTAGATGCAAATTTGTCATGACCAACACAATCCAGCATGATGAGCTAAGTGTTGCCTGATAAAAACTGAGGGTTTGTAGCTGAAATGGATGGCTATTGTCATGTAGATTTGCAGCAGGCCTTATAACTGAAAATGTTCGCTTATCATACACATAATATTTAAATCACATGTTACAAATGTTGAGTGTCCCTCAAAAGTTTTTTTCCTAGTAGAGAAACAGGTGTAATCTGCAGTCTGCGGTTGAGAGGAAGGAATCTCTGTCTGTCAGCGTAATTTGTGCGGGACATTTATCTTCAAAAGTAGCTTTACATTTTCCTACCGTTTGACGCACTTTATTTTTCACTTTCCACCGTTTGACGAACTTTATTTCCACTTTATTATATCAGTGTCGTCTCCTGTAAATAGAATCACGGATTCAACCACGTCTGGAATTTGACGGTCAGCACAGATTTAAGGCTCTTACAGTCTACGGTGCCCTTGCTGCTACTGTAACATTTAATATTTTCAATTAAAAAATTTTTATAATATGTGTGATTGACGTGAACGAACGATTTTAATAATATCTACAATAAATGTGTTTTTATGAGGATAGTTCTCTTCTACTCTTGTAAAATTTTCAATTTTTTTTAAATATTTCATTTTTTTTTATTTTTTTTTGGTTGAAGTCTGGCAGGTCTTAAACAGCCATACCCCAGGGTTGAGGTGGGCAGATTTTATTCCGCCAAATTCACTTGGGTCATGATCCCGGAGTCATCCCTTATTACGGTATCCCGAGGTCTTTGCTTCAAGTCCGGGCCTTTACCTCAGTAAGAATTGACCCTGGGCTCTTTGTGAGCTAAGCAACTTCACCAATGGGTCACTGGCGTTCGATAATATTTGATATTTTAATGTGGATCTTGATTAAAAAAATTGTTTTTTTATTTAGCGTCACTTCTTCAAACTAGTCATTTATAGTGTTTACTCTCAAAACGTCTTCATACTTGATACAAATAGCACTTCACGTTGCACACTCTATAATGTAGCACCCTTCTATCTCCACCATACACTTCTTACAAAATATGCATGTTCTCGTTTCCCCAATGAAAAATATGCATATTCTCTCACATACTTTTTTATTTCTAAATAGAAATACACTTTTTAATTTGAAAATAAATGTTTGTTTCATTATATACTAGCAATTGCACATGAGTTGCAATCAACGCCGGTGAGATAAGATTGTAAACTTATTATGGAAGGAATTGCGTGTGGCAATTACTGACCCAATTCAACTCGTAATGCACCCAATTTCTGGGTTCTATCAAAGAGTCTTCAGGGCAGACAATTCCCTATCCACTTAGAAAAAGGGTTTTTGCTTTAAAACTACAAAGGGATGAAACAATGGTAATGGTGGAAAATCTAAAAATTCAAGCCCTGACAAAACAAAAGGTATGTACCCTTTTCTTTTCTTCTTCTCTGTGTTTTCATGCATTCACATGTCTAGATACCATCTCGTTAAGGTCTTCTTAAGTGTATATCTATGTCGGCATGTCCATATTTATTCATATAGTCCATGCAAAAGCAGATTGTAGAAGGTAATCACTGGTAGCTTATGCGGATTTTATTTTCTTGCTTCTATGAAAGTATAATTGTTGGTGAAGAAAAAAAAACTGAAGGAAACATGATATATTAATTGTGTTCTACAATAAACAATCACCATTAAGGCCTCAAAGAAATACAACATTAATACGCACATATGACCGGAATGAAATAGTAATGCCCATATATAGTGAGAATAGGTGAATCGCTCCAAGCTGCTTCCTCACGTCTGTATGTTGTTTTGGTTAAAAAAACAGAGAAATATCACTAGAAATGGTGTTTGGAAGTTGGAACAAATATTATGGTCAATATATAACATGAGTGAGATATTTGACAGTGCAAGGTGGTTGAGGGAGGCCGCTGAAAGCAGATATTTACTTTTGCATTCATGTTGTTTCACCAAATTAATTAACTCCAAACACTGTTCAACAAAAAATATTGTTATAGAAAATAGATATGCAAGACGACTCACACTATTTCACCAAATATATTAATTGTGAATATTATTGCAACTATAAATATCTAAAATCCAACAAACAACAAATATCTAAAATTCAGCACCCTGTAAGCTTTGGATCTACCGGAATTTGACACTTTCTAACAGTGAGCATCTTCAAAGGAGAATCCCTACCACCTAATTATAAGATTTTATGTTTGACAAATCAAAATCCATATTTAAAAATTATAATTGTAAAATAAGAATTTAATTGATTGATAATCATGGCTGAAGAATTTTTATGCTTTGACAAATCAAAATCAAAATTAAAATTTAAAAATTATAAATATAATATAAGAATTTAATTGACTGATAATAATGGCTTAAGACCGTCAAATGTTGAAAAGTGGATGCGGTGGGTAAGTAGTACTTTTGCATATAATCAGCTTACGGTGGCAACGTGCAGCCATGATGCAGTAAAAAAAGCTGCAATTCTTCAATTATTTAGGAACCAATCAATCTGAATATTTTAGCATCATCAGTGAAATGACGTCATAGATGAGCAAGCAAGCCATGTGCCAATACGGCCACCTAGTTTCCATGCATGTTATGTGGTTATAACTGATAATACATGGGTAAGTACATTTGTCACTTGTCTTTGCCTATGACCTGTTTAACGAAATTCGTCCCCACACACCTTTGTTTTCATTATACTGGTTAGAAAGTGTTAAAAATTATTATTGTTCTCAAAAATATATTTTATGATAACACTTGGAAGAATAGTCATTAATATTTGTGTCGATTGAATTTTTATACGTTAAATTGATGTTTAAGAGTAATGATTTAGAAAACTTTCAGTTTAAGTGAATAATGTCGTCATGTATAGATTTGACTTAACATTAGCAAGAGTGTGACCTCAAGTGACAAAAAACAAGACAACTCAAAAGATAAAAACAAACAATGTCGGTATTTAGGTACTATTTTGCAAAGCACACTTTGTAAGTGTAGGGCTGAGATGGGGAGAAAAGGACATGAAAGGACTCACTCTACGCTCATGCATATGTCATTTACAATGACAATATTTGTAAGGTAGCAGACCTACTATTGGAAGAAAGAAGTGAATTGTACTCTATAAGCCCTAGTAAGGTATGACTTTTGCTTCACTTCATTAATGATATGTCACTTCTTTATTGCTACGTCACTTCATATATGGTAAAGGGAGGGAAATATAACACTTCATGGATGATGGAATATCGTTGGATAGGCTGGTTGGACCCTATTTTATTATATTTAGATTTAGAATAAAAATTGAATAAAAATTGAGTGTGTGACAAATAGAGAAAAATTTAGTGGCGAATCTTTGTAAACTCTCAAATATTAGGGGTTTTGAAAATTAGAAATGGCAAATTTTTAGTAGTCGGCTACCACCCGGTTCGCTTAAAATTTAGTCTAACGGGTCATTTGTACGGGTCAGTTTACCTACTATTTATACTTAAAATGAACTTATGCATGTATTTCGCCAACGTTTCGAATCAAGTAGCGCTCATATTCGCCGAGGTATAATACATATGGTCCAAGGGTTGCAAGGGGGGGTACCCCCCTTGCAGAGTCTGGGGGGATGGTCCCCCCAGTGGGGGGTCTAGGAGCCGCACAGCCCGGCGGGGGTTCTTTTTTCGGTACATAAAAAATTGTCCAACCCTGTTGTCATACACCTCTGACAACCATGAAAGAGACATGTGTCTTTCTCTATTAGATGAATGTTCTTGCTATAGGGACATCTGTATAACAAATAAGAGACGACCGTCCAATATAGTAGAGATAGTTGTCCAACCTATTTTAGGTATAGATAAACATTATTCCAATATTGTCTCTCTGATAGGGAAGAGACAGTCGTCCAACCATATCCGTCTAATAAGGGAGAGTCGTCCAACCCTATTCGTATAATAGGGGAGAGAAGGTCATTCAACCTAGGTCGTCTGACCTCAAAAGGACACACATCTGACTCGCTCATTTGACTATAGATAGACGGTCAACTAACGCCCCTCCAACTATGTGAAATCTAGGAAAACTGCGACATGTCAAATCATCTTTGCCACGAAACATTTTTTTGGATATTCGTCATTGTTTTGAAAGTCCATTTCATAGATTCGCCACATGTTCTATAATAATTTTTTGGAGGGGGGCTCTTAAAATGAACCTTGGTGATAAATATAATGTGTTTATCACCAAAATCCATACTCATAGTATCGTCACTTAAATTTCAATTTATTGTTAGAGAGTGTTGCACTTTACCAATTGATCAACATGAATTCATATGTAAACAATCTTAAGAGATTAATGATATTTAAAAACAAATCAAAAAGTTGATAGTTGATAATGATAATGATAGCATTTGTAACATGTTAGATAGATGAATGTATAATATTCATATGTTATGGGATGCAACTATGATGTTAAAGGGTGTAATCCCATAAGTCTATATATATGTTGTCTTATTTTGCATGCACACGCACGCACGCACGCACGCACACACGCACACACGCACGCACGCACGCACACGCACACGCATGCACACGCACGCACGCACGCATACATGTACGTATATGTACGTGTATGTATATATATCTAAAATTAGGGATAATTGTATATAAAAATAATTTAGTTAAAAGTAATAGTAATTGAGAGCATGAGGTTCTAGAAGAATAACTAGTTTATCATAAATCTAGAGACAATCATGAGAGGCACATAACACAAAGAAAGTATAGATGGTAAAACAAAGAAGACCCAAAAAAAAATTAGTGCAATATAAAATTTTCACGACTAGAACCATTTTTCTTGTGTATTGTTACTGTAGTAGTACAACCTTCTGACAACTATCTTCTTGTGTGAATTTGATTACAAGATCCTTCTTGTTTAGTTTCGAGCTCCACCACTCACTTAAATTCTCAAATTCTACATGGATATCTGAGAAACTACTTTCCTTCCTTAAAATCTTTATAACTCAATAATACCTTGCAAACCTATAATATAGGTGGGGGATGTTTTGTGGGGCCTGTGTTGTCCCTCTATTATTCTAAGAGTCCTTGATAGGAATAGTTATGTGAAGTCAATGCATAAGGTATAATCCTTGATTTAACCGACAATTTAGTGTAATGCAAGTACCTAACCCTTATCACTTTCAATGCATTAATCAATGCGACAAAAATGTCATATGTTATTCATATTTATTTCAATGCGTGAATTCTGCTCTAAATGATTGGAATTGCTTTTTGTGCAGAGGTTCTTATTTATCACTTAGATCATTCAATGTATAATCATAAGAGCATGAGACAAAGAAACTCATAATTAGAATTGTTATTTGTGTGATTTCTCATTGAGTTGCCTTATTTTTTGCATCTTCTTTCATGCACTGCCTCATATTTATAGTCATGGTATTTTTGAAAGATACATTTTCTTGTTTTGACTTTCCACACACTACTTAGACTCCCTTATCGATTTTCGACTAAGTAACATATCAACATATCACCGAAGTGTTAATTTCTAGTTTTCACTTTTCACACACTACTTAGCCAACCTTGCATTTTTTCAACTAAGTAACATACCATCCTACCACCCTTTGCAAGTTTTTAATAGGTTGGTGTAACATAAAGGCCTCCTTTTATGATTTTTAGCCTTCCTATCCCCATTCACAGAATCTGATCTTTAAAACTTCTTCACTGGAATGAAACTATAATGAAATTAGTAAATGGCATGAATTGTGTTGGTTATATGGTGTTTTTTTAATGAGGATGAAGCTAATGAATTTGTTTATAATAGATGTTGCATTTACACCTCAATCTATGGTATGTATGTAAGCACATCTACTTGACCCTTCAATGAGGGGAGTATTGTTAGAAGATTTGACTTGAATGCTTTCCTCTCCTCTATCCTATCTTGGATGAAGATGAAATATATGTGCATGTACGTCATGATTTGTATTATTCCTAATATATCCCCCTCATCCATTGCTTGGATCAACAATATTTTTATGACTATGTTCTTTATAATTTATTCCCTTAGGTGCTACAGTCATTATATGAATATTTTTTATTGTATGCTTGTAAATGTATTGTAATGCAGCTTCACTTCCCATTTCCCAATTTGATCCAACACATTGTTCTGTTTATCCAAAGATAATTTCAAATTTTCCTCATTGTTTTGATTATTTTTTCTTCCTGTGACGAATTCTTGTGAATTTTTTATATTTTTTCACATCTTTATAATTCTCCTTTATCACCTCCTGATGTTTCACACTCCACTCTAGTAGAAGTATTGCAATATTTTCCACTTATGGCCACCTTTTCCAACATATTATTTTACTCAAATAGAAAATGACTGACAATGAGCCTTCGTTCTACTTCCACATTTTAGTTTTGAGTTTTTTTCAAGTTTCTGACTCGTGCACTAGTCTTCTACCAACTTTTTTACCAAGGAAGTTATTTTCAACTAGTCATAAGTTTTTTATCTCTAATCAACCCCTTTACTAATTAAGGATTTTTTTATGTATTTCTTTATCTTTTCCACTATGTTCTCAATGAAATTATTCTGATGGTGTAGTCACAGCATAGTGTTTTTTAGCATAATCCTTAATTTATACATGTCGTCTACATGTTTTTCCACTAAGAATTCGTTTATATGATATGCCAACTTTTCTGGAAGAGTAGGGAAAAGTACTTGTATGGCCTATTATGTCTTCTTAAATGTGGTTTATCACATATGTGCACTAGAACATATATTTTAATTTATATAGATCTAATTTAACCATGAATCTAATGCATCATATCCTTTCTAACCTCATCCTTATGAGTCTACTTCTTGCATTTTTGAACATATGACTTTTTACTCATGTTTATTTTCTATTTTTATCTCTTACAATGTGTATTAGCTTTAGGATGTTGTTCCAACATGTCTTAGGTGTTGTGGGAACCTATCACAAACCTATATTATTTCCCACTTTAATTGCTTATGCTTTCTCTTGTGTACTGTCATCCTCTTTCTTGATTATCATATGTTTTTTTCCATGTTGGGAAAAATATTTTTTCATAGGAAAAATACAACACTTTGGAAAACGTGTGTGGGATAAAGTGCCTCCTCAATAATGAGGGGAGACACCATTTATTGAAATCCAAAACCAAAAAATAAATAATATGTACAATATATATATGCTAACTTGTGGGGTCATATTTTACTCATGGGGAAAGAAATATAAATTAAAAAGTGAGAAGAAAGAAAAGAAGAAATTAAAGAGAAAGAGAGAAGAGTAAAACTTGTATTTCAAATAAGTAAACTAAGATCTTGTTCTAGTTTGCAATGAGATCATTTAATATAAGAAATACTTCTCATTTGAATCTTAAATGCCTTAAAAGAATAAAGAAAGGTAAACATTTGACATCAAAACACATGAACCACCAAAGGGACCATGACACAAATTTCAAAATATATCATTGTATTTTTTCATTAGATGGATACAAAGCTTCATACACTATTTTTTTCTCAAAAAAACTCTTGTACAAAATTTTGGCAACACAAAGTCTATCCAAAAATTCCTCTTAAGTCTTCAGAAGTTCAAATTCCCTCAAGAAATATCAAAATGTCCTTTTATAAAATCCTGGAAATCATTAAGTCTCTCCAAATAGCCCTGAATAAATTCCCTCAAGACGTCTCTCAAAGTAGTTCTTCAACAAGCAAAAATGTCATGTTGTGTAAAATCCCCCCTACAAATGGCTTCAACACACATATTTATAGACAAGAGTAAGCTACATAATATTGACCATGTTATTTTACTAAAAATAAAACCAACATTAATGTGCACTTTTATGAAATAAAGTGACATTTAAAAAATTTATTTAAGTACATAGTCGTTTAAAAATACAAATGTGTGTTATCCAACAAACATCTGTAAATTAGTGATCCGCCCCCGAACATTTTCTTACTCACTTGTTTATTCAACTTTATGACATTTTATACCAATGTGGTTTCTCTAAATGATTATATATTTTCTTTTTTGTCTCCGAGAGTGAGGGTATGGGGGTGACAGTCCCCAATGAGGTTGAGAGGAAATTCCCTTGAATCTAAACATAATTTGAACTTCTTGTGTAGCCTATGGAACATACCAATTTTCTACATTTCCATGCTAATAATTTAAATTTTAGGATTTAGGGATCAAGGAACAATTTGCAATTTTAGGGAATCAAAGATTATAGGTATTTTTATAGTTTTTGATAATAAGAATTTTTTTTATGAGTAGTGCACTCATTTGGCCACTAGATTACATAGATTGTCAACATCTCTACTCATTCTTCAAAGGAAGCATATAGTGGATTTATAATAATAAGTAAGCGTACAACTAAACTAGTGATCACATTTAGCTTAAGCAACTACGAGTAAGGGGCATCCATGCCATCAAATTCACTCAAGGCATGATCCTAGCCTCAATTGTTTCAACTCTTCGTGTCAGGTATCTCCGGGTCTTACACTCAGCAAGACTTTATCCCTGGTGGGCTTATTGAAAGCCAAACAACTCCACCAATAGACCAAGGCCACTTAAATTATAAGAAATCGGGATTCAATGTAATTGATTGAAGTTCCCATAACCAATATTCCCTGACTAGGATGGAAAATTAGGATATGGATGTTTGAGGGAAATTTACAACTAATTTGTAAAATTTCTATGGAAGCTTTATTCCCTAAAAACCAAAGAGGTTTGAGAAATTAAAACTCATAGATATGAAACCAATTTGCAATTGATCTAGTCAATTGCTCTTAACTTCCAGAACCTTGATTCCATAACTAAGTCAAAAAATCAAGATTTGGAAGTTGAGAAGAAATTTACAATTTACCTACAAAACTACTTGGAAACTCTGAAATTCCACTACAAAACAGGGATTCATATCCACTAAGAAGTTTTGACAACTTCTATGCCTACAACCTTTGAAATCGTGTTTTTTCCTATTTCTTTTGACACAACCAAATTTTGATTTCTTAAGCCCTATAGACTTATGAAAATTGCTCCACAACTTCAAATTGACTAAATTTGATAGATTGGGAATAAATTTTCACCTATATTAAAATTTTGGGATAATAGTCCCATAGTTATTTTTCTTGTGTTTCTTTTTCTTGCACCTATTTATGTTTATTTATATCTAAATTTATAGGAACCTATGACTTTGTAATATCCACCTTTGTTTATTCTTCCCCATCCTCCTATATATTTATTTTTTCTATATGGGTGCTAGAAGGTAATTTATTGTATTGAACACCATTAGCTCTTACAAATGATCTTGTGGTAAGTGGGTTGGATTTTTGCATAAACACAACATGAGGGATATATGATATCCCTTGTGTCTTCCATGGTGATCAATTGGTATTGATGGGGAAATGTGGAGGATATTGATAATTGGAGAATTAGGGTATGGTGGAGTAGTTATAGTTAGAGTAGAATAATTTAAGGATAAACATATAACCATGAGAGGAGATTTTGGCGGGGTTACTCTAATTTATAGAGATGGTTGCTAAAAATGATAGAGGTGGTGGTGGAACTAGTGCTAGTAGTCGTAATATTGAATGTGGTGGGGCTAGTATGATATTATTTAATGTTTATGAAATTGAAGAGGGGGTGGTATATTGTTGGGTCATGTGATCCAAATTTTTTGATTATTGGTAATGGAGGGATTTTGCAAGGCCCCCACCCTTGTACATACTCCAACATAAGATATGTCATTTATAGGAACAACAAGTCATAAGGGTCTAAGTAGGAACCTTTGAATGTTTAAACCTTCAATTTGATACTTGAATCTCTCAAACATGGAGTATAAGCTCACAACAAAAGGTAAAACTTATTGTATTAATTATTCACACTCCTCAATCTATTATTCTATAGTAATTCCTATTAAATATGCTTTATGATTTGATATTCACAATTAGGAATTAACTCATGAATAAAAAAATTATCATAGCTAAATAAAAACACATTTTCAAGGTCTATACAAAAATATGTGTCTCATAAAAGGAAACAAAGATCGTACCATGCCACAAATAACTCAAATGTTAATCAAACACCACACTCAATAAGATGAAATTAATTCACCATAATAACTTTACAAAAACCTTTGCAAACAAATGAGAAGCAATATCATATATTATTATGGAACTTTATGAAGTACAATTAGAAAGTGCCTTACTTACATAGGTAAGGAAGATCAATCTAAGAACCAATCAAGGTCGTAGATCAAGCCATAAATCAAGGAAATAACTAGTCAAGCCCATAGATTTAGGAAAGAACTAGTCAATACCATAGATCAAGGAAATAACTATACCTAACAACTAGATAATATATTCCTAATATCTAAATAAGATAAAAGAAATATCCACACACATAAGTGGGTGAGAATAAATTAAAAAAAAGTAAATAAAGTACCTAGGTGAACATGAGCTAAGGTAAATACTTACTGTAACACCCCCCGTCAAGTGAAGCTAGGGGCCCAAAATAAAAGTGACATATCCACAATATGAGTCATGACAACTAGGCCTAATCATGTACTCATGTACCATATATCCATGAATAAACGTCAAACTAAAAGTAGGAAAGAATCCTGCTAGAAGGAAAGAGAAAGAAGAAGAAGAAGAAGAAGGAAGATGTTCTCATGAACACCCCCCAAGAATAAATTCTGAAACCCCAAGCATGTCATGTAACTCAAGGTAAAGAGGTGATGCAAAAGGCTTCGTAAAGATGTCGGCATCCTGTTGTTGAGTCGTCATGTACTCCAAGCAAATAAATCTATCCTGAATGTGTTGATGAATGAAGTATATATGTATCTCAATATGCTTGGCCCCCTGATGCTCAACACGATTGCGAGAAATGTGAATTTCACTTTGCTTATCACACCAAAGTACAGTTGGTGAATCCTATGGGAATCCAAACTCTGTCAATAACTGTCAAAGCCAAAGAATCTGTTGACATACTGTAACTGTTTCCCTATACTCTGCCTCTGAAGATGAAAGTGCAATAACCTGATTCTTTTACCTGCCCAAGCAACCGGAGAAGAAATGAGACAAAAAAATGGTATCTAGAAGTGGAATGGTTGTCATCAAAAGAACCTACTCAATTTGAATCTGTATATCCAACCAACTGACTAGAACCCCTAGTGTAGTGTAGTTCAAAGTGGGAAGTTCCCTGCAAATAGCACAAAATCCATTTAGTACCCTTTCAGTGACAACTATGAGGAGAATGTGTAAACCAAGATATAATCCCTACTGCATATGAAATATTATGGTGAGTATGAGTTAAGTACATGAGACTTCCAAACAACTTCATTTATAATGTAGGATCACAAAGTGGAGTGGTACATGTGGAAATAAGAGTAACCCCGAGATTGAAAAGGAGATGGACTTGGCTTGCAATTAGCCATATCAAGATGCTAAAGAAGATCATGGGTGTAATTTTTTTGACTCAAATGAATCCCTAAATCTATCTAAGAAATCTACAAACCAAGGAAATAATGCAATAACCCAAGATATTACAAGACAAACTATGTGGAAAGAGCCCTCTGAATAGTTTGAATGTGGGAAGAAGAGTTATCAGTAAGTAACATATCATCAACATACAAGATAAGTATCACAATATCCTCACCAGTATGATGGAGATATAATGTATGATTGGAGTGGCAATGAACAAAACTAGTAGATAGAAGAAAAGAGTCCTTCTCAAACCAATCTCAAAGGGCTTATTTGAGACCATAGAGAGACCTTTGGAGTCTACAAACAAGAAAAGAATCATGAACAAATCTAGCAGGTTACTCCATGTATATTTCCTCTTGTAAATCTCTATTTAAGAAGGCACTCTTCACATCCATCTGGAATACAGGCCACCCCTATGATGCATCAATAGCAAGTACAAGGTGTATAGAATCCATCTTGGAAATGGGTGCAAAATTCTCAGAGTAATCAATACCTTCAACTTGTGAAAAACCCTTTGCAACAAGATGAGCCTTATACTTATCAATGAACCCATCAATTGCATATTTGGTTCAGTATACCCACTTACACCTAATCAAATTTCTTCCTTTAGGAAGAGATACCAAATCCCAAGTATTATTCTTCATCAAAGAAGAATACTCAGCTTCCATTGCATCATCCCACTCATGTATCCCATGAGCCTATGAAAAATATGTGGATCCTCATAAACTACCTAACATAAAAGTCTAGAACATGTAGAATGTGCATGATGATGCCTAGTGGGTGGAAGATCCTCTATGAAAGGTGTTGCCTCAAAAAACTGTAGTGCAAGCCCACTTAGGCATGGTGACAACATCAGTGGGAATAGGATCCTCATCGGCATTTATAACCTCCCCAGAAACCTCCTCAAAGAAGGGATCCTCAAGATGACATAAAGAAGAAGAATTAGGCATGGAAGAAGATAAAGAATCATGAGGAGAGAAACACTCATCAAATTGAACATGTGTTTGAAAAAAAACCTCATGAGTATCAGGATCTAAAAATCGATAAGATCTCATGTCCTCATTAATACCCTACAAAGATCAAGGGTTTTATCTTCTTATCCAAGTCTTTCCTTTTATTCTTTAGCACAAAGGCCCAAGCATGGCTCCCAAAGACTCAAAAAAATGAGACATCGGGCTTATTTTTGGACCAATCTTCCTCTGGATTCAAATGCTCAAGTGCTCTGTGTGGTGTGTGATTCTAAATGTATTTAGAACTTCAAAAATAAATTGAATGAAAAAAGAGAAATGACAAGAAACAAGTCGTTATTGGTGTGCAGAGGCTATGAACAAATGGAATGAATTGAATTTAATGAAATGTTTGTACTTGTGGCAAGGATGGAATAAATCATATTGTTTCTGGCATACACGGCTTACAAGAAAATCAAATTTTTTCAAATGGATGTTAAATCTGCCTTTCGCAATGGTTATATGAATGAAGAGGTATCTGTTGTATAAATTTACCCCCCCGGGTAAATGTAGATACACAAGAGGGAATCGGGTTTACAAGGCGGAGAAACATGGTGGAAAACATGAAGGAACATGTCGGGGGGTCTCCAAAACCCGCCAAAAAAGAAAATGTGTGTCGCGGTCTCCAAAACCCAATGCAAAAGGAATTGGGTTTCGGTGGCGCAAGGAACATGTCGGGGGGTCTCCAAAACCCGACATCAAGGAACATGTTGGGGGGTCTCTAAAACCCGACATCAAAGAAATCGGGTCTCGCCGTCGGGGAAGCACGTCGGCAAAACATGAAAAAGAAGCATGTCGAGCACCCTTCGAACCCGATGCGCATGCAGTTTCATCTTCCGCCCCCGAAACAAAGGAACTGTTGGAACATACTGGCGGAAGCGGGGTTTCGGGAAAACACAAGCATCAAACACATGTCGAGGCATCCTCTAACCCGCATGCAGATGCAAAGGAGAAACCCGAACCTGACTGGAAACAGACCCTGAAGCGGGAAATATTTAGATCGCCATAACTTTTCACAGGGAGCTCAGATTCACACAAGGTTGGACTTTTCGGAAAGCTCTCAGCGTCCTCTACGTAACTATGACTGATATCTTTAATTGGGTGGGAACAAGTTCTTAAAAATTTAAAATACAATTTGCCACTGTTGGGTTGTTGAGATCCTCACCTACCGCCATAATATGATGGGTTAGGTGCAGTCTTGGAGGTGGTTGGGGGCAGAATTCAAATCATTCTCTTCTCCCTCATTTTTTCCTCATATAAATTGTAAAGAGAGGCTCTTTAAAAAGGGTGGGCATTTCTGCTTTGCACCCTCCCTTCTCTCCTGCTTGCAAGAGAATTTGTGGAGTTTTCAAGCCTCCCGTATGGATTGTAATGTTGTTTTTTGCCTCTTGGCAATTGCAATGTATTGAATCGATCCTTGAGCAATATATGTATGTATGTGATTGATTATACACCCTCTCATATATTCATTGTTGTTATTTTGATCTCTCATTGCATTTTGGTCACCTGTGCATGGTGTGGTATTACATCTATGTGGTCTGTGTTTAATCTTGCAAAACGGGTGTCCCAACATTCCTTGGTGCATCACCTCCTTAGCTTAGGTTTAATTTTATGCATTTCTCTCTCCCTGTCTCCTTAGTAGTTAGATTAAGTTTTTTTTGGGTAAACCTCTGCGTTTTATTAGTGCATCTGAACAGAGGAATAGGAGCCGGCCTTCATCCGGAGAGCTTTTCTGATTTCGCGAGGTCCCACACTTGGGAAAAGCTCCATGTTGTGCAATCGCACTAAGAGTCTCAACCGACCGCGTTGCAGAGTCCCAGGGGTGCTGCGATTCGACACCAATAGTATCTATTGAGAAACCTGATGGATTTTCTCTAACCGATGATAAGGATTACGTGTGCATGTTGAAAAATCCTCTGTATTGACTCAAATAAGCTCCTACAACTTGGTATAGCAAGTTAGATCCATACCTCATTAAGAAAGGTTTCAGAAAAGGTGTTACTAACCGTAATCTCTACATCAAGGAAGAAGGTGATCATCTACTCATTATCATTGTGTATGTGAATGATATCATAGTTGGAGGAGATCATGATAAGATGACCTATGAATTTTTTGATATGATGAAAGAAGAATTTGAAATGTCTATTCTTGGGGATCTCTCATTCTTCATGGGCTACAAATTAATAAATCAGACCAAGGTATCTTCATATCCCAAACTAAATACATCAAATAAATGCTGAAATTTTTAGGATGGAAGAATACAAACCTATAGGAACACCAATGGAAGTGGGATGCAAGCTAAACGAAAAGGAAAAATCACTAAAAGTAAAAAAAAAATTGTATAGATCCATGATAGGCAGTCTACTCTACTCCACTGCATCAAGACCTAATATCATGCAGGTTGTGGGTACTAGTTAGAATATTTCAAGAAGATCCAAGGGAAGCAAACTTCAAGGAACTCAAGAGGATACTAAGATATCTCATGGGTACTCTTAAACATGGACTATGGTATCCTAAAAGCAATGATTTCAACATGAAAGCATATACTAATGTAGATTGGGTAAGAAGTATTGATGATACAAAGAGCATACGTGTAGGAGCATTATTTGTTTGTAATTACCTGGTATCCTTGTTAAGTAAGACACAATCATCAGTGACACTTTCAACATGTGATGCAGAGTATATAATTGTCACAATGTGTTGTACTCAAGTTATTTGGATGAAACAAACATTGGAGGATTACAAGGTAAAATCTGATAGCCAAATTCCATTACTCTGTGATAATACTAGTGCAATAAGTGTCTCTAAGAACCCTGTGTTTCACTCAAAGACTAAAACACATCCCAATTAGATATCATTTCTTGAGGGAGAAAGTGAATGATAGGAAAATATGTCTCAAGTATGTGAGCACAAAAGAAGAAATTACAGATATCATGACAAAACTACTGCCAAAAGCAACATTTGAGCACCTAAGGAATGAGTTGGGGGTCATTGTTGATCCCACATGTAACTAGAAAGTATTGAGACAAGGTAAGGGATAATTCACGTGTATTATCGGCTCCTAATCAGTGAATTGAAGTCTTCATGTAAGGGGGAGCTAGTCTGTTAGCTCATTTTGACTATCTCGGTTTAGCAACTTGGTTTTTATATTCTCTTATTCTAAGTGAAATTTCTTGAGAAGAGTAAATATCATCACAGTACGCATTAGCTAAGGAGGAGAATTTTTGCAATTCATATCAATTCACATGGATCAAATTTTTGGAAATGAATCAAACGCTATGACAAAACCTGTACAAGTAAATGAGAAGAATGATCCTAGAGGGAGGTCATTGAAATGGCCATTTGTCATAGATTTCAAAGGGGGAGCTCGAGTGAAATCAGAAACCAACTTGTAAATGAGAGAGTGAAATCAGAAATAAAGCGTGAGAGAATAGATGTTTTTGCCATCAAGGGTTTAGTGTTTCTTAGAAAGTTGTCATCAGTGACAAAGGGGGAGTTTTTTGGACCTTTGTCATTTTTCATTGGTGTTGTCATTCATGTCAAGTGGAATTGATGTAAAAAAGTTGTTGTGCAGGTGGAGTGCAGGCTTCACAAGGTCAACCAGGTATGGAAAAGGTGTTAAAAATTATGTAATAAGCTTTAGGAAGAAATTCAAGAAATACTTTACAAGAGAAATGTGTCGGTTGATTGATAGTGTCATCTCTCAAATAAATCCCAAGTGAGCTCATGATGATGGCATGTGAAGGATGTTCCAAGATGGTTCTAAGGGACTTAATCAATATTTTTGAGAAATTTGTGGACATAATAAGGAAGCCGCCAAAGTCTAAAGGAAACTAGGAAATCTGCAGGGAAAAAGAATGACACCTAGGGGAAAGAAGAATAGCCACGGATAACTAGAAAATATGTAGGTAAAAGAACATAGCCGCGGGTAATGAAGGAACTCTGCATATGGATAGAAAAAGCCACCATAAAAAGAGAAAATCCATGGACCAAATGAAAAAGCTACAATATAAGGAAGGAGTAGAGTGTGGATATGTTATGTGATGGATTAACCTTGTCTATATGAAACTTGTCTAATTTATTTGATAAATGAAGGAAATGGATAAGTATTTTGAAAAGGATCAAAATACAATATATTGTGGACTGTGTAAGTTCTGCTTCACAAAAAACACCTGACTAAATCTGAAATATTTTGAGCTCCAAGTGTCAGAATTTAATGCTCTTTGACTTCGTGGAAAACTAATTACATCATTTAGATCACAAAATCTAAAACCTTGATTTCTAGACAATTAAATATCTGGGAGGAAATGTGAATCTTGAGAATCAAAGAATGATGAGAAATACAATTTTATAAATGGTCTCATAACTACTCTTGGCTCCGCAAATAAAGTATTGAATATTTAATGCACTTAGAAAATAGAAAGGTCAAGTTTTAAAGATGAATACAGATCAAGTAAATCCAGAGGTGGTGGCATTCATTTAATAGACCGAATTTTTAAACACATAGGGGATTGATAGAGTGCGCGACACGCCAAGAAAGTGACGGAGAGTGTTGATTGTCTATAAAATCAAAACTCCATGAAAATATGGGTGCTTCTCAAGTGAGAGATAGATGCATTCGATTTGAAGGAGCAATAGAGGGAGAGAGAGAGAGAGAGATAGACAAAAGAGAGCTATCAGATGAAGTGTTGAAGATCATATCAAATAAGAAGAGAATAAATGAGGTTGATCCATTAAACAAGAGAGTTAAACTCAGAAGTGCAAAGAAAGTGATCGAGCATAGAAATTGGAGACCCAAATTGAGTTCAAAAGACAGAGACAAAGAGACACAAAATGTTGAATCTAAAATCCTGAAAGAGCAAGAACGGAAAGATAAAGAAAAGTGATCATAATCTATTGTGTAAGTAATCTTGATTCTATGTGATCAATATATTTGTAATATCATATTTCTAAGTGGGTGCTTAGATTATACATGTGGGTGTTCTTTACAAGTTGGAGCTTGTTAAAATTTGTTTAGTGGGTGCTCAGTTATCTTTAATTGGGTGCTTGGAGAATTTGAAGTGAGTGCTTCATAGGTTGAGTGGGTGCTCAACTGAAACCAAGATATTGTAAGTTTTGGAATTGTTTTTCCTAATAAAGCCTTTATTTCAAAGTGGGTTTTTCTCTCAAAATAGTTTCCCATTATAAATTATGTGTTCATTGTTGTTATTATATGACATATGTCTATTTAAATGCTCATGGTATATTCCTGAACTTTACTAAGGAATTCTATATTGGTATTGTTTTAAAAGTTTGAATCTACACTTATTCACCCCCCCCCTCTCAGTGCTTGTGATCTCTAACATAAAATTCCTTTTCCCACAATGTTTTTTGAATTATTATTACTAAAGCTAACAACTCTTCATGCATTGTTTGATAAAGATATAAACTTGTTTTTGTCACCTGTTATATGACTAGAGTAGCCACTATCTAAAAACTAGATTTTTTCTTCATCTTGTACGTGAAAAGTAATTAGTATTATCATACCTGATTCTTTACCTATGTTGGATTCTTCCTTCACAATGTACATCAATTTGCTTTGTTTAGGATATTCTTAGCTACACATCATAGCTATATGACTAGTCTGTTGGGAATTCAGGACTACGGAATAGTGTTATGATTTAATAACAAACAAAATCATGCACACATGATCTAAAAATTTCCCCAAAATCTACAGCGGTGGAAGTATAAACTATAATAATCCAAATCAAAACAAAGTACACACACATAACGCAACATGTATCGTAGTTCACCTAATGTGGGATACATCCACCAAAGATAGAGATCTCAATATATAATAATGAACAAGATTACAAACCAACTCTTCATACAAGAGTAAAATGCATCTCTCCAAGAGTATCTCCTCTCCTCCAGATCTCTAAATAGATCTACATGAGTGCACTACAACCGTTCCTCCAAACGACCAACAAATCTCACATAACTAGGAACTACTCTACATCTGCCATTGTGCAACCAATCTCTCACTGTGAGTCTTCAAACAAGACCTTTCACAAGGGTCTACCAATGTCCAACCATATCCGTGCACCAACAAGTAAATATCTCCTCCATCTCACTGCATCAACCTGTGCATACAATAAGACAACCTCCTCTATCTAGATCTATATAGATCAACAATACAACATGATCTCAGGGATCTATGAATACAAGATCTCACAATAACTTGTGGATATAACAATACAAGATCTCACAACAACCCATGGATCTAACCAGAAGAATCTACAATACAAGATCTCACCAACATATGGATCTACAAGAAGAAAATCTATTTGTTTTACATACTATGCAACCCATTACAATGAGACAATAATAATACAAAGGAAATCCAGTAGAAGATAATATCCTTTTCTCACCATTAGATGTACATGTTAGTTCCTTTTTTCTAGCTTCTCTCCATGGAATCTTTGTCTTCATGTAACCATCTTTTCTTCTTCTTCTTCTTCTTCATCCTCTCAACCAAGGATTTCACATGCAATAATAATCAATTACATGCCATTATATCATCTAACCCTAACTTTCATGCTTATATAAGCATATACAAACTTAGGTCAACTTAGGTATACATTTACAACCTTTAGATTCAATTTATAACTAAAGTTAGATCTAATTACCATGAGTTAAATATAAAATTTCACACACAGGTAACTAGGTAACTGGTGTTGGTTCCCTAACCGATGTAGGTTCCCTTTCCTGACTGGTGTCGGCTCCATGACCTATGTAGGTTCCCTGTCCTGATTGATGTAGGTTCCCTGACCGACACCGATTCCTCCCAGGTGGCTGACGCCGGTTAGCTAACCAACGTCGGTTACTGTGTAAACCAGTAAACCTCAAATGCATGCCTTTTTGAAGTAATTCAGCTCCACAACCTACAAATATCCCACATGGAGATAAATTTTTGAACATGTACCTATACTTGTACATCACCGTCCTCTACATATCATGAAGACTATATATTCTTTACATCAACAATTCTCTCAAAATGAAATCAGGAAGATTAAACCATCTTCTAAAACCAAGAAGATAACAAACCCGTGACTTACCATATACCTGCACAAAACTACTACTGATCTGTGATAACCAAGTTATCCATACATCAAGCTCCGACTGAATCATAACACTAAGCCTCTCATACAACCAAGCCACCATGACTAACACACCTATAAGAGCTCCCACACAAACTAAAATACTGAGCTTCTATCACAACCATAGCCACCAACCATGTTCTTCAGCAATCTATCCATGTCTTCATGTAACCGACCAAAGACAAGTCAAAACTAGAATATGCATAAGCAAAACAAGATCCTGGGTCAAGACAACCCAAATGAGTTCTTCATGCAACTCGTGGTTAATTACTCCACAATACCTACACAACTTAAAGAATCCAAATATTGCATTATGCAAATCCAACCCTACATAAACAACTAGCATGTCCAAGGCAACCATCCATTAATAACATATCTATCAAGGAGTAACATAGTATCAAGAGAAAATACAAGCATCCCCTACTCATTCTCAAGGCATCTAAATTGTTCTCATAGGCATCCATGTATAAAACAAATATCTGCATCATCATAGACTTGCAAAAAAATAGAATCTATCCACATGTATAAACTCACCATATACATACATCCATATCATAGGCTCTCCAGAAGCTCCAAGTCTCTCACCAACTAACTCCAAATCCATATATGAATCCCGTGCTCATCAATGTCAAAAACAACAACCCTGTTAACCATGCTACTAATAAATAGTGCAAATACTAGCAAAAAATGTCATCAACCTACTCCACAACCATCCAAGATGAAAGCAAACAAGGGCAACATCAATAAGATGTGAATATACACTATTGTCACACTGTAGTATGTAACAAACAAATTTTCCTTCTTTACCCTTCAATGTCAATAACATTTCTCTCTCTTCTTAACCCAGTTGAACAACCATCAACCGTAATCCCATAAGGATATCTAGGCACTATAAATAAAAATAGAAACGATGTCATCATGAAATAAACTCAAAATACCCACAAAACCATGACTGACATCCAAAACAACTTGTGCCTCATGCCACTCTGAATAGTAGCATAGTCCTCTCACTCTGCATCTGTATATGTATCCAACAACCATGGTTTACTCCCACTCAACATGAACTCCCCTGCACTGCCTCTAATCACAAGCTTAAAATCTTCAATATATATATCAGTCAGAAATAAAACTAGACGAAAGAAATATAAACCTGATTCTTTTCTTATCAAAGAATACTTCTACATCATAGAAGTTTGGACTTCTTGTGAAGTAGGTGAATCACCTTCTTTCCATCCATGTGTACTAACATCTCTGTTACCTGCAATTGTGTGTCTAATCATGACTTTTCATTGAAGATCTCATCCTTAGACTAGATACCCTTATCCTCAAGATTCCAACACATCCCAAAAATAAAGGTCAAACACACCAAATATCCATGGTGCATATTTTACTTGTGCACACAATCCAAACATAATATCAGTTGCTTAAAATTAAATAAATAAAACATGAATCATATAGAGATACATGACCCATAGTCTCAATGGACTAACTGAGCCAACTCCTTCCTCTTTCTAATTCAAACATTGAAGTGATCTACACCATTTCTACCTGTACACACTATGCTAAAAACTTGATCCTCCAAAACAAGACACTAAACCATTCATGCTCTCTTCTACTGTAAGAAACCCTGTGCAAACTCATTATCATAGAGACCTACCACAGTCTGTTGATCGGTACCGGTTACCCTCTGTGGCCGATGTCATTTCCTTGACTGACACCAATGCTGCTGGAATGAACACAACGCCACAAATTTGCATAGGTCACCAAACTAGGTGCCTACTCTGACCAAAGCCGATAGTTTTTCTGAGTCAGTCATTTCAATAAGCACCCAACCTTGCACAAAAAACTTAATATCAATCATACATTCAATAAACCACACCAATTTGAAGCACATCACCTTACTAGCACCAAGACACTCATCTGCATCTTCAACCGAAGTACTTGCCTCTCTAATGGAAGCCTTGTCTTCATTCTATGCTATTATATTCTGCCTCTCTAATGAATCCCATGCATTTAACTGCACCAAAATGATGCATAATTTCTACTCTACTCATACTCAGATCTGCAATCCCAAATGATGCTTGTGCATCCAAAACATACAAACACTGCAATACCAAGATAAAACTATACCTCTATAACCTAGATCTACAATCCGAAAAACATGTTTATACCTCTAAGAACTAGGGACACCTCAAGAAACATGATACATTCCATGCATCTTCTCAATTATTCCAGATCTGTGATTTTCTGTTAAAAACTAGGTTTTCCAGTAACCGACCACGGTCACCCTGTAATCGAGCATGGTCACCCTGCTGAAGCTAGTTACCACTTAACCAACGTCAGTCACTATATTCTTCAACAACCTCACATTTCTATCTTCCACTTGAGATTTAAATATCTTCCTGTAATTTTCACATTATAAAAAACAAACCCTACTCTCATACACCTGTCAGTAAACCACTAACAATATACTAAGCAAAACCTTTCTTTGAAATAACCAAGCTCTGATACTAGTTGTTGGGAATTCAAGACTGCAAAATAGTGTTTGATTCAATAACAAACAAAATCATGCACACATGATCTAAACAATTCCCCAAAATCTCCAGTAGTGGAAGTATAAACTAGAATAATTCAAACCAAAACAAAGCACACACAACTAATACAACATGTAACGCTCAAAATTACAAGAGCTGAAAAATGAAGATTTTTTTAACTCATAAACATAATAACAAATTACACAGCTGCAATCGTACAGATTTATTTAATCAAATTCATTAATCAATTTTTCTCTTTTGATCTATCTAATAACATCCATGTAAGCCATGTGTGGCTGAGAAGGGTGTATCCAGATCTCCACGATCTCCCTTCGTCACTACTTCAAGTGACAATGCTTACTAGCATTTCAGCTCAACCTTTTAAAGGTCATGGGAACTATGTGAAAGTCCTTGGGTCTACCACGAAGCTAGTTTCCCAACTTCGTATTCCGGTATCCGACCATTGTCTACCTCATGTTCAGTATTTCAACTTCCCATGATCAGGTTACAGAAAAAAAAAATTATTTAATTGGAGGACTAGGTGATCAGACAATGCACAACCATCAATACATTACTTTGGCCAAAGTTATCCACCATGCAGGTTACGGCTAAACTCAAGATAACACACTAGTCTTATGAGTTTTAAGTCTTCCGCCACCTCACAACTATCCCTTTCACAGTTATTTAGATCTTTATAGTTTGTTTTTATTTTATTTCCAATTAAACCTATCTTGCAAGAGTTTATGTTGAGATAGATGCCAAAGGCCAACTAGGATCTTTATGAGATAAGTACATTCGTTATGCTGAAATGTAACTATATCAGCATTTCGCAAGTACTTATCCCTTAATATGCCTAATGGATCTTTTCATCTATTTACCATCCCATTTAGTCTCTTTTTTCCTGAGGTTTGATTCTTTAACCTTAAATTACCTTTTTACAATGATACTCTTCCATTCTCTATACAACAGGATTTACAATCTTACCATATTAATACCGAGTATACCGAAAGGTTGAATTAAATATATATTAAAACATGTATATTTAATTATTCCTTCAATTAGCTACGCCACTAAATAGCTTATTTAATTTAGAAATTAAAGACAATTGATTGTTACAATAATTGCCCAATTATCGGCTTCATACATTGATAACTATCAAATAAATGTATTCAACAATTTGTGAAAAGTAAGATTTCACAACTCAAGTATTCATCATTTAGTCATATTGAGATATTATTACACACAAAGTAATCATCTCTTTATTAAAATCATATATTACATATGTCGTTAAGGTGAAATATATAACCGGTATAATAATTCTCACATAGTGAGGTTTGAATATTTACAATGGGTCCAAGATCCCAATAATTCAGCCAAAAATTCAAGGATATCATCCTTTCACCAATTGAAATCCAAGTATCTCATTTAGATCCATGCTACGATAAAACTTCACAAGACATGAATTTACGCACATCTGAATGTAACGGCTAATGGTTCTGTAAGATTGGAGTAGTGGTATGATTTCAGTTCAAAATGAACTGGCATGAATATTAACTCCATTTTCTGATGTAATTAATTAATAAAATATGAAAAGATATACATGTTACTTTATCAACAAGCACATGGTAATATATCTGAAAATGTATTACTACCTGGTTTCTATAAAGATACAGCTATGGATGCACACAAATAGAACAACCAATTTCTATTTCAGCGATCATGTTTCCCTCTAATCACAAATGTCAGTACATCCATATTCCAGCTTCAATCAATAAGCATTTGACATTTAAAATTTCTACATATCTTTGTAAAAACAATATGATTAAGAAGAGTTTTTTTTTTTAGTCAATGAGTAGCTCTACAAATTAGCACAAATATCACCATATTTACATCACTTTAACATGTTCTATCTGGTAAACAAACATCCCAACCAACAATATAGCAGCACCATGGTTACATCATTTAAACATACTCTTTTTAGTAAAAGAACGGCTAATAATTTCTTTCATAAGATATCATTGTTTTAAACCCAATCATGCCTCCAATTACTCCTTGGTGCATCTCAATCAAGTTGTCCTAGCTTTCATGCCCTTACCAAGACAAGCAATTTATTTTTTGCAGTCTTACAAGAATCCAATTCATATTACCAGGCTGGAAGTTACAGGCTAAATGCCATTTTTTTTGTAATTATTCACACATAACAAGACACCCTCATTTATACATGAACCGATTTAGTGGTCCATAATAATAAAATCTCTGGAAAATGCAGCCCCATGCAAGAGCTTTGACACCCACAAATTATCATTCAAAAGATCTCAATAAATTAAAAATCAGACCTGCATATAACAACCAAGAAGAAAAATACAAAACCCCAACCGGTTGCATACCCATATTGATTGGGTTACCCAAATCGATTCCTTTATGCAAATCGATTTGTATACCCAAATCGATTTGTTTACAGAAAACACACAACCAAATTTCAATTTAACAAAATGAAAACCCACAAGCACAAATCGATTTTAAACACACAAATTCACAAAATGTTTTCCTTCTTCCTATACAAGAAAAACACAACTCTTTTCCTTTTGGGTATAATTTATTATAATGTAGAGAAGGAATTTTTAACCTTTCTTTTACTTTATTTTTGTTGATCAAAACCCAAAACCCCATCTGTGTATTTTTCTGGGTTAGGCTAAAACCACACAAAGAAAACTAAAAAGAATACATAATCCATCAATTTCCTTTTCATACTTCATCTCCAAAAAATTAAATCAAAAGTTGTCCACAATTTCCTTGATTGCCATTAAAAACAGAATGTGTATTTCCTCATTTTTTTACAAATAATGCAACAGAGAAAGGAGAAGATATTCATGCCTGAAGTAAACCCAGATTCAGAAACCTTCTACTCTTCCCGCTCCAACAAGTTGAATCCTTATTTCCTCCAAAACTCACGCAAGTATTCCAAAAGGGGAGAATGAAAATAGACGAAGGAAAAATAGCAGAAAAATATAATGAAAGAACTATTGTTTGGCGGCATATTGAAGAATTTTTTGGGCTTCCCAATATTGGTACGTGTTTTAGTGCATACCGCACACTTGTGCCATGTGAAGGTGTTTCACTTTATGAAACCCATAAAATTTCAATAACTAAATAAAAATTTTGGCTTACATGTCAAATCCCTCTAAAATATATATATATATATATACTAATTATATATTTCATACATTTTTTTTTACTTTATTTGTTACTTAACTTAATAGTTAAGTTAAAATTAACCTTCATAATACAAGTCCACATATTTCCAATAATATATTACCATAAAAATTAGTTGAATTTCCAGGTTTATATAAAAAATTCCAATACGAAAATCACCAAGTCCGTAAATAATAATTTGAATATTCTCATAAAGTTGGCTTGATATATCATTATCAAATAAAACAGAGAAAATTATCATTGCAGTCATGCAAAAGTCGAACAAAACAAAAGACAACCAAACTGATTAAAATAAAGTAACCGAAATACAAATTACCGAAAGATTCACTATCATTTATGAACCATTTTACCTATGATTAAGGCCTAATCATGTTTTAGGAAGGATCGTCATGGTGGGTGTGGGGTTATTCGTTCTGCAGTGTCACGCCCCACAGTAGAAGTTGTGGGTCATGATACGACAAACCAAATGAATTTTACACCCAATGATGATCTCGTCTAATACTGTTTAGACTTAACCGTAGTTAATTTAACTTACAAGAAATTTTGGGAGGTTACATACTCCACCCCTTAGAATAATCATCGTCTCCATGATTTCAGGATAAATAGATAAACTAACCCATTATTCATTTGTTGCATAAATATATTTCAAATCAGTTTAGAATTTGTAGCAATATTATTTCAGCTGAATCATAAAGGTCACAACAACCCTTGTACATATAGAAAATCAATCATATAATCTATAGACATAATACATTACTGCCTAAATGATAGATTTTCTAGGTTCATTAACAAAATCTTCAACACTAACTATTAATCAAAAAATATCTTAGTCCTAATATTCAGTTGTAGGCTTATCTACAAAAAAAAAATTATCTACCACTTTTACAGAAAAACTGAATTTAGTACTTTAACAAAACATGTTCATAAAAATCAGTCAGACAGATGCGGAAAAGTAGTCTGGATATCTTAGATTCTCCCAAGTGGCACTTTCTTCAGAATATTGGTCCCACTGGACCCTAAATTGTGAAATCTTACGGTTTCTCAAGTGCAACTTCTGGATTTCTAGTATCCTTATAGGATCAATCGCGATTAACCCTGGATCCAGAACCTACAATGAATCCCAATTACGTACATGTGTTAAATCAGGTACATATTTCTTAAGCAAGGATACATGAAATACATTATGCAGCCTAGATAAAGCGGGAGGCAGTGCTATCTTGTAGCTACTTGTCCAATGACCTCTAGGACTTCAAGTGGTCCTACAAACCTAGGAGATAGTTTGGCTGACTTGCCAAATGAAATGGAACTCTTTTTATGTTTGACCCTAAGAAAAAATTTATCTCCCACGTTAAAATTTCTATCAATTCTTTTTAATCTGCATAAATTTTCTGCCTATTTGCTGCTTGTTTCAATATTTCTTAGATTAATTTAACCTATTTTTCCATTCCGAAAGTATTTTTGGTCCAATCAGTACCTGTTAGCATAATTTAGCATAGGCATATTTATTGCATTGTCTTTTATTTAATAATTTGCAACATGTGCACTCTAGTCTAGTGACTTGCATTCAATATTGTTGTGTTGGATAACATTCAATATTGGTATTAGTAGTAATTACATGTGCATGTGAGATGGGTCTTATCATCTCATAGTTGGTGTCTGCTAGGGTGTCATGTCTATCCATATGAGGCTGTCTAATATCTATAAATATTACAGCTCTTGCATTGTAATGTAATCTGATTTCATGATCAATAATATTTGTGTGGCTTCCGTCCCTCTTTGGTCATTGCAATCTTATTCTATTATATAATTTGGTATATAAGCTATACCATTATTATCATTTGGTATCAGAGTAGGTTCTATCCAAGCAAGGTTGAAGAGGAGAACTATTGGAGAGGATTCATTGGAGAAGAAGATCTGCATCAAAGGAGAGCCATTGAAGCATCCTGCAGCCTCCATTCCTTCCAAGCATCGCTCAACTAAAATTTGACCTATCCACTTATTTGGAAGGTAATTTTTTTTATTAGTCATTGACATAGCCAATTGATCTAACATATTGACGGAATATTTCAGATTTGGAGATCTTTAAAAAAAAAAGGAGAAAGATCTTGAAAAAAATTGCAGATCAAAAGAAAAAAAAAATCAAATCTGAAAGTGGAGGTGTGAAGAATTCGGGAGCAAAGGTTGAAGCAGTCCCGTCAACAAAATTCCAACAGATAGCTCTTAGAAAAAAAGACGTAAAATTTTCATACAATGTCGGATTGATGTGCCATTCTTTTTGCTGGAAAGATAAGGAGGCGCACAACTTTTTAGTTTACATTATCTTCATATTCAGGCTATACATATGACGAAAAGTCTGTACAAGTCGGGTCATTTTTTTCTGAAAAAAAATCAGATCTAGCTGGTAAATTGGTAATATCTCAAAAACTAAGATTCTGATTCTTCTAAAATTTTGTGGGTTTCAAGAAAAATATTGTATGATGCTGCTGTCAAAATTTTAGAAAAACCTAGATCACGGTTTGTGAGAAAAGGTGAAAACAATATTCAGATTGTTTGTTTGGATCTTGGGAACAAACAGGTCAGTGGTTCAATTCCCACTCTCTCCATATTTTTTCTTAAATTATTTTTTTAGAAAATTTGGAGAAATTAATAAATTTTGGAATATTTCCAAATTTAGAAGCTCACCAAAGACATTTAGAGCCACCGCTAAATTTAGCGGAAAAACACCTATTGGGGGTGAAAAACTATTTTTGGCCTAAATTGTGTATTTTGTGATTCTAAACCCTTTTTTCTAAAGAGGGGGGACACAAAAACTTCACTCGATGTACTTTTGGAGCATTTTTGTACTAATCTTGGTGCATAAAGTGAAAAAAAAAGGGTACAAATTTTTTATTTTATGTTTGGTTCTATCACACGAGATCTTTGATCTCACAGCAACGTTCGATATATACGGTGCCTCTGGGAAGCGCTTACGGGTGATGCCGTCGCGACTACTACTGCACTTAACGCCTAACACAACTGCCTAAAACGTCGTCTAGGCATCGACCCTATAAAATCGACAGGGAGTAATAAGGACACAATACACACACATTTGAGCCCTCCCATCTGTTTGTGCTTGCACAAACCCCTCTCTGTACTGTCTAAATACCACGTACCAAATTCTTTCACGTGCGTTAACACCTCTTTCTGTACTAACGGGTATATTGAAAGGGTGATCTTCTTCCACGTACCGACGGGTATATCGGAAGGGAGCGCATATAGAAAGGTTTGGTATATCGGCCTGACAGTATATTGAGAAGGAGACCATAAACCTGGAGTGATAAGAGCCTTACCTTTTGTCAGAAATTCAGATTGCAGAAATAGGTGCACAAGCATCAATGTTCTTCTTGCCAGATTCACAACTGCTTAGAGGAGACAACTATGTTGCACGGAAACCGAAGATCAAGACGTTACTTGAGTTTGAAGACCTATGGATAGTTGTAGATGGACAAACAACAAGATCACTTGATGATGGAAGACAACAAGTTCAATTTGACAGGGCCAATCAAAAGGCCAAGTTGATCATCTTGTTTAGCGTAACAGACGATGTGCAACCCCACATTAGAGATGCCACGTCGGCCAAGGATGCATGGGATAAGTTGAGCACAGTCTATGAGGCAAAGAACAAGAATGCCATCCTAAACCTACTATCACAACTGCATACTCTCAAGTTCAAGCACAATGAGAAGGTTGAAGTTTTTTTGAGATGAGTTACTACTTTGAGGGCATCTCTATTGGCATTGGGAAAAGAGATAAGTGATGAAGACCTCGTACCAATTGTGTTGCGAGCACTTCCTCCTTCCTATAGAATCTTTGTGACAACTATCAATATGACTGAACACACAGTCACCTTTGAGAAGTTGGTCAATCTACTCCAACAAGAAGAGGCAATGAACAATAAAGATCATGAAGATGAGCAAGCACTATCTTCCAATCATAAAGGAAAGGGGAAATTTCAGTCCAATCACAAGAAGTCCCAACAAAATCAAATTCAACGAGACAACACCAAGAAGTGTCCCATTTGCAATAGAGGGGGACATGACATCAAAGATTGTTGGTACAATTCCTACAAAAAGGGTTCATCAAGCAATTCAAAACCCAATAACCAACAGGGGTAACAATAATTCAAATAAAGGCAAGTCCAACAATAACAACAATCAAGGGCAGAAAAATGATAATTGGCAAAGAAAACCCAAACAACAAGGGTACATTGCCGAACATGAGGATGATTCAGATAAAGGACACCACATGTATTCTGCTCAATTTGATGAAGAAACTAAGTCCACACAAGAAATCTAGTATGTTGACTCAGGTGCAACTCGACACATGACTGGACGTAAGGATTGGTTCTACACACTGCGTGACTCACCTAACAAGAACCATGTGTCATTAGGTGATGACTCATCATACAGTGTCAAGGGGATTGGAAACATTTCACTACCTCTTGGAAAGCATGACTGCAAAATCACAAATGTATTGTATGTACCTGGGTTGACCAAGAATTTTCTATCAGTTAGTCAACTCCTTGATCACAACTTGAAGTTGGATTTTTGACAGTAATAATGGAGAAAAAGTGTGCTTGATAAGAGATAAGTCAAGAGGTTCCAAGATTGTAGCAAGAGCCTCCAATGTGGGACATATGTTCCAACTTGATTTTGTCCACAAGGATGATCAAGCTCTAGTGGCCAAAGACACACAATCTGCAGAACTATGGCATCGCAGATATGGTCACATCAGTTTTGGCTATCTCCAAACACTTCAAAAGGGCAACATGGTGAAAGGATTGCCTACACTCAAGCACAACACTGACAAGTGTCACAATTGCCTAGCTGGAAAGCAACACAGAGTACCCTTCCAGAAGAACACATATAGAGCTAAGGGAAAGCTTGATTTGGTACACACCGATCTTTGCAGGCCCATGCAACCAAGTCATTTTGGATGTCAATACTTCATGCTTTGTGTTGATGACTACTCAAGAAAGATGTGGATATATTGTCTAAGAAACAAGAGTCAAGCCTTTGAGACATTTCAGAAGTTCAAAGCACTTGTTGAGAATGAAGTTGGTCCCAAGATCAAAACTCTCTGCTCAGATCGAGGGGGGGAATTCACAAGCAATGAGTTCAAGACTTACCTGGAAGCTCATGGGATTCGTAGACAAATGCCTCCTACTCACACACCACAGTAGAATGGTATAGTTGAGAGAAGGAATCGTACTATCATGGAAATGGTGCAATGTATGATTGATGACTCAGGTTTAACAAAGACATTTTGGACAGGAGCTGCAAGAACTGCAGTCTATTTGTTGAATAGAGTGCCCACAGTAGCTCTTGAAGGAGTGACACCTCAAGAAGCATGGTCAAATCGGAAACCATCAATTGCACACCTAAGAGTATTTGGGTGTAAAGCTAGCATGCACATACCCAAGAAGAACAGGAACAAGTTGGATATGAAAGCTGAGAAACTGATATTCATTGGATACAATGAAGAAGCACTTGGGTACAGATTATGGGATCCAAAAGCAAATAAAGTATACACAAGTAGGGATGTTGAGTTCTTTGAGAAGAAACAAGTAGATGCTCCACTCAACGACTCAACAAACATGCAGAATACACCTCTTGTGAAGACAAAATTTGATGTTCCCACTGAAGATGACAGTGATGAATTGGATGATGGTGAAAACTTGGATCCACCACAAGCCAATGGAATAGCTAAGAAGTTACCTAAATGGTATACTCAATTAATAAGAGATGCAAATTTGGATGAAGCACCTAGCACATCATCCAATCCTGGACCTAGAACTCGCAGTCAAGCTCGTGAAGAGGTCAATTATGCCCTAATGAGCAGAGTTGTTGAAACAGTTGAGCCATCTACAGTTCAGGAAGCCCTACAATTAAAAGCTTGGAAAGATGCCATGGATTCAGAGTATCAGTCAGTGATGAAGAACAACACATGGCAACTTATTGATCATTCCACCAAGGAAGAAGGCTATCAGATGCAAATAGATTTTTTAAGACAAAGCACAAAGCAAATGGGACAATATTGACATGACCATAAAGCACAGGTTTGTAGAAAAAGCGTATTCGAAAACAAGAAGGCATTGACTATGAGGTGACATTTGCTCACACAACCAAAATTAAAACTATCGGGATCGATATTTGTTCTAGACTACTCAGTTTGGATGGAAAGTCCACCAAATGGATGTTAAAATTGTTTTTCTTAATGGAGATCTACAAAAAAAAGTCTATGCACGACTCAACTAAAAGGTTTTGTCACACCAGGAACTAAGTAGATGATGGTGTGCAGACTCATAAAATCATCTGTATGATCTTAAACAGGTTCCCTGAACCTAGTATATCAAAGATTGATGAACATCTCATTCAAGTCATAGATTCCATAAGAGTATCCTTATGATAAAAAACTCTACCTCAAACAGTAAGGGGGGAGACTGTCGATTGTTATTATGTATGTCGACAATCTAGCCATCACTAGGTAGTTAAGTGAACATGATCGATGCAACGAAAGAAGGATTATCGTAAATCGATCATTCAACATGAAAAAATCGTAGACTCACCGCATTATTGTCTTAGACTATGGAAGTATGGCAAAAAGGGGCACCACATCTATTGTGTCTTAAAGTTGAAATATGTTAAGACAATACTCGAGAAAGTTTTGGATGATGGCCTGTAAACCTATTGCAACATCCTATGGAAGGCAAAACTTTCAGTTGTCTCGTTCAGATCTATCACCACAAGTGACATGCAACTCTCTATCGAAATTTGATTGGGAGTCTCATTTCCTTGACTATATACTAGGCCAAACATCAGCTATTTTGTCAACTATCTCTCACGATTCATGCAAGAACCGAAAATGTGTCACTAGAAAGTAACAAAGATGGATTTTGAGATATCTATACGTGGTACTACGTTGACTTTGACCAAGAAGTACAATAAGAATGATCAACTTATTTTTAATAAGAAATTGAAACTTCAGATCTTGTAGAGAAATATTGATGACAAGAAATCAACATTTTGGATTCGTGTTCTCTATGGGATCTAGTCCAACATCATGAGGAGAGTAAAAAACAAAACTTTTTTTTCTTGATCTTCCACTCAAGTTGAATATCATAGCAATGCAGGTGAAGTTGTCTACAAAGTGATATGGTTATGTCGCATACTTGAAGGAATTAGGAGTACGCACAACAGACAACCTACTAGCATGTACATGTTGACCATGATGGTGTTCTCAAAGCTTGTTCACAATCCAATAATTCAGTGAGTGCATGAAGCACATTGAAGTACAAAGGTTCATTTTATACACAAGCATGTCTTAGAAGCAGAACATCCATAGCTCTAACTTCTGTCCAACAGCAAAATCAGACATGCAAATGTCTTCACTCAAGTCACATGCATGAGAAAAAATTGAGGCATTCTTCAGAGAGTTCCTCTCTTGTTCACCTTGGAGACTCTGTTGAATTAGGGTTAGGTGGGACGGGGGGGGGGGGGGGATGTTCGAATAAGGTTAGCATAGGCACCATGTGTGAAAAGAAATGTAAATGAGTAAATGATATTGCTTGCATACAGTTAGTTGGGTAGTCTAGTTTAGAATGACTTCCCAATTCTCCTAATATTTAATTGTAGTTGAGATTACATTCTGTTATTGGTATTAGTAGTAACTACCATAGTGTCATTTAGGAGGTATTTGTCTGTGATCCTACTCATAGTTGGGGATCATGTTAGGGTGCTCATCCCTATTTCATATGAGGCATGTCTACCATATCTATAAATATTACAGCTCTTGCATTGTAATGTAATCTGATTCCATGATCAATAATATTTAGTGAGAATTTTGTCCCTCATTGGTCATTGCAGTCTTATTCTATTGAATCAGTTGAGTGTGTAAGCTATTCACATTATTGGTTTGTTATGGGCTAACTTCAGGATGATTCTTTACTTCGTAGGTGTTGTACACCTATGACCAAATAAGGCCTCACAATTGTGATCCATCTGGTAATTGGTAGAGTGTGTTTCCATTCATTGTGTATTCATAAGTATGTTGAACTATATATATATATATATATATATCATATTGAATAGTTGAGTGTGTCCCTATTCACATACATTGGTTTGTTAATGGGCATTCTAACACTTGATTTACTTTATTCATAGTGTTGTTAAGCCAAATCCCACAATTCAGGTTTGGTAATTGGTAGAGTGTTTCCATTCAGTTTGTATTCCCTAAGTAAGCGTATAGTAAGTCTAGTAAGTAATCTGGAAGTAATCCTTAAGTGCGTATCGTGAAGTTAGTGCGCGCTGGAACGCGCATGTCACATTGGAAAAATTCTTGTACAAACCTTATCTCCCAAAATGGGTGAATTATCCATGTAACTTAAGGGCAGTATTATGAGTTTTAACACAACTTTAGTTTAGGTAATTGTTGTACGATATATTTAATTTATTAACATCTTGTTTATAATGGGACATAGGTCAGAACTTGGATAAAATCCATACCTAAGAACTTGCAAAGTTGTTGGTAGGTTGAATGGCTCGATAATAGGTTATTTATCTTGAATAATAGGATCATAACCACATGTAACATTTAACATGCCTATAAATATTTGTCTATAAGCAAGTGTAGTGAACAATGGAAATTTTCGAGACGTGGATGAGAAACACAATAATATGTTCATCTATTTGCACCTGTGAAGTATTGCAAAATTAGTATGTCCGCCATACATGTTAATCACTCAAAATCTGGATGTCAACGTGACAATAGAAAAACAACATGAAATTCTACTCATCTAATATAATATCTTGCAAGTTCATTACCATTGTTGGATGAACATACATTAAATGTTTACAATTAACGAAGCAATTGTATCAAAGTAGATCTTAAAAAAATCATAGCATTTCTCCCTTGAATCTTTGGCAAAAGTTATTTTAATATGATTGAAGTAAGGGTCATTGGTTAACTCATTTTTAACTTCATCTTTGAAATGGGTTCTTAATGTAATTATAACAGCAATCTTATTTTTGTGACTTAAGGCATCAGCCACCCTATTCTCTTTTCCCTTAATGTAATTTATATCAAAGTCATAATTTTCTAGGAACTCCAGCCATCTTCACTAGGCTTGCATTTAGATTCGGATACATAAAAATGTACTTGAGCCCAAGATGATCTGTTTTGAGTTCAAAAGGTTTTCCTAGCAAATAGTTCCTCCATACCTGCAGCGCGATGAACAATCATAACAAGCTCAAGATCATGTGGTGCGTAATTTATTTCATGCACCCTCAACTTCCTACTTTCAAAAGCTACCAATTGATGGTCCATCTTGTAGTAGTACTCCACCCAAAACTTCCCCTTGAAGCATCAATTACCACTAAGAAGTTCCCATTTGGATCTAATCTTCAACACCGGAGCACTTGTGAAATCTACCTTTTAACTCATTAAAGGCTTATTCACACTTATTTTCCCAAACAAATTTCTTACCCTTATTTTCCAAATAATTGATAGGTCCTGCTAACCTAGAGAAGTCCTTTACAAACTTTTGATAGTAGCCTACTAGACCCATAAAACTTCTCACTTCATGCACATCCTTTGGTGATGGCCATTCCATGATGGCACTGATCTTCAAAGGGTCCACAAAGATATTCCTTCTTTACTTAATAAGTGGCCTAAGTATTGTACTTCGTATTGATAGAAAACACACTTAGATAATTTTCCATATAATTTATGTTTTCTGAGAATTCCCAGCACAATCCTTAAATGTTCATCATGTTCTTCCTCATTCTTGGAGTATATTAATATATCATCAAGAAAGATAAGTACAAATTGGTCTAAGTATTCCATAAATTACTTTGTTCATCAAGTTCATGAAAGTGGCAGGTGCATTTGTTAGACCAAAGGGAAAAACTGTAAACTCGTAATGCCTATACCTTGTTCTAAAAGTGATTTTATGGATATCTTCATCCTTGATTCACAGTTGATGATAACCAGATCTAAGATCAATCTTGGAAAACACTTTTGCACCCCCCATTTGATCAAATATATCATCGATTCAGGGTAGTGGGTACCGATTCTTCACTGTTACCTTGTTGAGCATTCGGTAATCAATACAAAGTCTGAGGGTCCCATCCTTCTTTTTTATGAAGATAACCGAGTGCACCCCATGGTGATATACTTGGTCTAATCAGACCCAAGGACAATAATTCATGTAATTGAGCTTTCAACTCAACTAATTCAGTTGTTGTCATTCTGTATGGTGCCTTGGAGATTGGTTTCCATTGTTGCTGGTTTGACCTCTATTGTGAAGTCAAATTCACACTTAGGTGGAAGTCCGGGAAACTCATTTGGAAACACATCTCTAAATTCCCTTAGGATGGGAAATGCTTCAATTTCAGGCTCAATTTCCTGTCCCGAATTTGTTATTTTTATAGCATATAGATGACAGCCTTTCCACTTTGCCTTTTTTAGCTGCATGGCAGAAATCTGCCTAGTGACAAACTCTCTTTTAACACCCTGAACACTTGCTGTTTTCTGTTGATCATCGCAGCAGGTTACACTTTTCCCTAAGCAATCCAAGGTTGCATTATGTTGACTTAACCAATTTATACCTATGACAACATCATAGGATCCAAGAGGTGCCACATACAGGTTTAATCTTGTCATGAACTCAGGTAATTCTAGTGGTGCCTCAAACAAACACTGATTCACTTTGTGTACAACATTATTTCCATACTGTACAGTCCAAGTGTGTTCCATGTACCCAACTCTTATTTTGAGTTTATTAGCAACTTTAGATGAAACAAAACATTCTGTTGAAACTAGGAATCAAATAAAACAGAAACAGGTTCTCCAAAAAGCTTACCTGAAGTTTCTATTGGAGTCGCTTGCTTTTCCACTTGCTTATTATGGACTGTAACATAAATCTTATGTTGTTTCCCCTCTTTATTTACTGCACAGTAAATCCCTTCTGCTGGTTATTCCATTGTCCTCTTTGTGGACAGTTGTTAGTGAAATGATCACCACCACACTTAAAACATCCTCCCAATGGTCCTTTTCTCTCAATCTTATTCTGGTTGAAACTTGTTCCTTGTTGCCCATTTTTATTATTATTCACAACAGTTCTACCCACTATTCCTCTTTTATTGACAGGCCTGAACTTGTTGTTTCCCTTTTTCCATGTTGGTTTACTTGCAGTTGATGTTTGGAAATTGCTATTTTTCCTTTTGTTTTCCTCTTTAGAGGCATAAATACTTCGCAACTTTAGTTCTTGCTTGATAGCTTTTTCAAACACTGTTTCCATCGAGGTAGGTCCATGAACATCTACCTCACCACCAATACTAGGATTCAATCCCATTATAAATTTTCTCATTCTAAACTTCTCATCCTTTTGATACAAAGGAACATATTTCAGCAATCGAGTGAAACGTTCCCAATATTATGTAACTGAGTACTTTCCTTGAGTCATATTTTGGAATTATGCCATCTTTTGGTCAAAGTATAGCTGAGGTAGCCATCTTTGATGGAAGTAGGCCTTGAACTACTCCCACGTGATCATACCAGAATCAATTCCTAGTTCCATTTTCTGGTTATCCCACTAGGAAGATGCTTCACGAGGATAATTGGTAGGCTCCCCATACTGCTTTTGTCTCCTCTGAAAAGTCCCTAATCTCAAAATACTTTTCCATTTCAGAGAGCCAATTTTCAGCACCATCCCCAAGAGTTGTACCATCAAATTTAGGTGGGGATATTCTTTTAATGTCCCTTGCTAACTCAGCAGCCAACCTTGCTTTCTTATTTTCCCTTTCATTCAGGTGCTCAGGTTGATCATCATATTGCTCATCACCCTGATTCTCATCCCTACGATCCTCATTCTCTTCACCACCCTGACCTTGTTGTTCTAAGGCAACAACTCGGTTTCTGGGTGTTCATTCAAAAGGTTGAGGATTTCTTCTAACTTAGCAGCCGTATTATCCGGCACGTCATCAATATTTACCCCACTGTCACTTGCCATACTAGCTCTTGTTGTCGGCCTAGCCATAGTTTCCTGTTTTATAAAAGAGGATACTTTTATTAGAACGTGTGTCCCATTAATGTCCAAGTGTCTGAGCCTCTAGCTCTGATACCAAAATGTAACGCTCAAAATTACAAGAGCTGAAAAATGAGGATTTTTTTAACACATAAACATAATAACAAATTACACAGTTGTAATCGTACAGATTTATTTAATCAAATTCATTAATCAATTTTTCTCTTTTGATCTATCCGATAACATCCATGTAAGCCATGTGTGGCTGAGAAGGGTGTATCCAGATCTCCACGATCTCCCTTCATCACTACTTTCGAGTGACAATGCTTACTAGCATTTCGGCTCAACCTTTTAAAGGTCATGGGAACTATGTGAAAGTCCTTGGGTCTACCATGAAGCTAGTTTCCCAACTTTGTATTCTGGTATCCGACCATTTTCTACCTCATGTTCAGTATTTCAACTTCCCATGATCAGGTTACAGACATTTTTTTATTTAATTGGAGGACTAGGTGATCAGACAATGCACAACCATCAATGCATTACTTTGGCCAAAGTTATCCGTCGTGCAGGTTATGGCTAAACTCAAGACAACACACTAGTCTTATGAGTTTTAAGTCTTCCGCCACCTCACAACTATCCCTTTCACAGTTATCTAGATCTTTATAGTTTTGTTTTTATTTTATTTCCAATTAAACCTATCTTGCAAGAGTTTATATTGAGATAGATGCCAAAGGCCAACTAGGATCTTTATGAGGATAAGTACATTCGTTATGTTGAAATGTAACTATATCAACATTCCACATGTACTTATCCCTTAATATGCCTAATGGATCTTTTCATCTATTTACCATCCCATTTAGTCTCTTTTTTCCTGATGTTTGATTCTTTAACCTTAAATTATCCTTTTTACAACGATACTCTTCCATTCACTATACAACAGGATTTACAATCTTATCATATTAATACCAAGTTTACCGAAAGGCCGAATTAAATATATATTAAAACATGTATATTTAATTATTCCTTCGATTAGCTACGCCACTAAATAGCTTATTTAATTTAGAAATTAAAGACAATTGATTGTTACAATAATTGCCCAATTATCGGCTTCATACATTGATAACTATCAAATAAATGTATTCAACAATTTGTGAAAAGTAATATTTCACAACTCAAGTATTCATCATTTACTCATATTGAGATATTATTACACACAAAGTAATCATCTCTTTATTAAAATCATATATTACATATGCCGTTAAGGAAAAATATATAACCGGTATAATAATTCTCACATAGTGAGGTTTGAATATTTACAATGGGTCCAAGATCCCAATAATTCAGCCAAAAATTCAAGGTTATCATCCTTTCACCAATTGAAATCCAAGTATCTCATTTAGATCCATGCTACGATAAAACTTCACAAGACATGAGTTTCCACACATCTGAATGTAATGGCTAATGGTCCTGCAAGACTGGAGTAGTGGTATGATGTCAGTTAAAAATGAACTGGCATGAATATTAACTCCATTTTCTGATGCAATTAATTAATAAAATATGAAAGGATATACATGTTGTTTTATCAACAAGCACATGGTAATACAACTGAAAATGTATTACTACCTAGTTTCTATAAAGATACAGCTATGGATGCACACAAATAGAACAACCAATTTCTATTTCAGCGATCATGTTTCCCTCTAATCACAAAGGTCAATACATCCGTATTCCTGAGCTTCAATCAATAAGCATTTGACATTTAAAATTTCTACATAACTTCGTAAAAAACAATATGATTAAGAAGAGTATTTTTTCAGTCAATGAGAAGCTCTACAAATTAGCACAAATATCACCATATTTACATCACTTTAACATGTTCTATCTGGTAAACAAACATCCCAACCAACAATATAGCAACACCATGGTTACATCATTTAAACATACTCTTTTTAGTAAAAGAACAACTAATAATTTCTTTCATAAGATATCATTATTTTAAACCCAATCATGCCTCCAATTACTCCTTGGTGCATCTCGGTCAAGCTGTCCTGGCTTTCATGCCCTTACCAAGACAAGCAATTTATTTTTCACAGTCTTACAAGAATCCAAGTCATATTGCCAGGCTGGAAGTTACAGGCTAAATGCAATTTTTTTTGTAATTATTCACACATAACAAGACACCCTCATTTATACATGAACCGATTTAGTGGTCCATAATAATAAATATTTATGGAAAATGCAGCCCCATGCAAGAGCTTTGACACCCAAAAATTATCATTCAAAAGATCTCAATAAATTAAAAATCAGACCTGCATATAACAACCAAGAAGAAAAATACAAAACCCCCAACAGGTTGCATACCCATATTGATTGGGTTACCCAAATCAATTCCTTTATGCAAATCGATTTGCATACCCAAATTGATTTGTTTACAGAAAACACACAACCAAATTTTAGTTTAACAAAATGAAAACCCACAAGCACAAATCGATTTTAAACACACAAATTCACAAAAACATTTTCCTTCTTCCTAGTACAGGAAAAACCCAACTCTTTTCCTTTTGGGTATAATTTATTATAATGTGGAGAAGGAATTTTTAACCTTTCTTTTACTTTATTTTTGCTGATCAAAACCCAAAACCCCATCTGCGTATTTTTCTTGGGTTAGGTTAAAACCACACAAAGAAAACTAAAAAGAATACAGAATCCATCAATTTCCTTTTCATACTTCATCTCCAAACAATTAAATCAAAAGATGTCCACAATTTCCTTGATTGCCATTAAAAATAGAATGTGTATTTCCTCATTTTTTTTACAAATAATGCAAGCAGAGAAAGGAGAAGATATTCATGCCTGAAGTAAACCCAGAATCGACAACCTTCTACTCTTCCCGCTCCAACAAGTTGAATCCTTCTTTCCTCCAAAACTCACGCAGGTATTCTAGAAGGGGAGAATGAAAATAGACGAAGGAAAAATACCAGAAAAATATAATGAAAGAACTATAGTTGGGTGGCATATTGAAGAATTTTCGGGCTTCCCAATACTAGTACGTGTTTTAGTGCATGCCGCACACTTGTGCCATGTGAAGGTGTTTCACTTTATGAAACCCATAAATTTAAATAACTAAATAAAATTTTGGCTTACATGCCAAATCCCTCTACTATATATATATATATATATATATATATATATATATACACTAATTAATATTTCATACATTTTTTTTACTTTAGTTGTTACCCAGCTTAATGGTTAAGTTAAAATTAACCTTCATAATACAAGTCCACATATTTCCAACAATATATTACCATAAAAATTAGTTGAATTTCCAAGTTTATATAAAACATTCCAATACGAAAATCACCAAGTCCGTAAATAATAATTCGAATATTCTCATAAAGCTAGCTTGATATAGCATTGTCAAATTAAACAGAGACAATTATCATCACGGTCATGTAAAAGTCGAACAAAACAAAAGACGACCAAACTGATTAAAATAAAGTAACTAGAATATAAATAACTGAAAGATTCACTATCATTTATGAACCGTTTTACCTATGATTAAGGCCTAATCATGTTTTAGGAAGGATCATCAAGGTGGGTGCGGGGTTATTCATTCTGCAATGTCATGCCCCACAACAGAAGCTGTGGGTCATGATACGATGAACCAAATGAATTTTACACCCAATGATGATCTCGTCTAATCCTGTTTAGACTTAACCGTAGTTAATTTAACTTATAAGAAATTTTGGGATGTTACACAAAATGTATCGTGGTTCACCCAATGTGGGCTACATCCACCAAAGATAGAGATCTCGATATATAATAATGAACAAGATTACAAACCAACTCTTCATACAAGAGTACAATGCATCTCTCCAAGAGTGTCTCTTCTCCTCCAAATCTCTAAACAGATCTACATGAGTGCAATAAAACCGTGCCTCCAAACCACCAACATATCTCACATAACCAGTAACTACTCTACATCTGCCACTATGCAACCAAACTTTCATTTTGATTCTACAAATTGGACCTCTCACAAGGGTCTAACAATGTACAACCATATATGTGCTCCAAGAAGTAAGTCTCTCCTCCATCTCACTGCATCAACCTGTGCATACAAGATGACAACCTCCTCTACTCTATTTAGATCTACATGGATCAATAATATAACGTGATTTCATGGATCTATGAATACAAGATCTCACAACAACCTGTGGATCTAACAATACAAGATCTCACAATAACATGTGGATCTAACCAAAATAATCTACAATACAAGATCTTACCAACATCTGGATCTACAAGAAGAAACTATATGTGCTTTGCATACTATGCAAGCCACTCCAATGAGACAGTAACAATACAAAGGAAATACAATAGAAGAAAATACCCTCTTCTCACCATTAGATGTACTTGTTATTTCCTTTTGTCCAACTTCTCTCCATGGAAGCTCTATCTTCATGTAACCATATTTTCTTCTTCTTCTTCTTCTTCATCCTCTCAACCAAGGATTCCACATGTAATAATAATCAATTACATGTCATTATATCATCTAACCCTAGCTTACATGCTTATATAAGCATATATAAACTTAGGTCAGCTTAGCTATGCATTTACAACCTTTGGATTCACTTTATAACTAAAGTTAGATCTAATTCCCGTGAGTCAAATATAAAATTTCACGTACAAGTAACCTGTGTTAGTTCCCTAACTAATGTAGGTTCCCTGTCTTGACCGTTGTTGGTTCCCTGACCAATGTAGGTTCCCTTTCTTGACCAAGGTAGGTTCCTTGACCGACATCGGTTCTTCCCAAGTGACCAATGTCAGTTAGAAAACCGACGGCGGCTACTGTGTAAACTAGTAAACCTCAAATTCATGCATTTGTGAAGCAATTCAGCTCCACAACCTAACACAATATTGTGGCATTTGTAGTAAACAACATTACAATTCATTCTATTTTTTTTTTGAATTGTAGTTTCTTCCATATCCCCTAGCATATCTTCTACATTTAACAACTTTGTTTCGAAACATGTTACATGAAAATCAATATCCATAGAAAGAGTGTGAATACCTTATATGATAGGTGATTTTGGGAGCATTTGTCTTCCTCTAGATAGTTTTGGTGACTTATTTGTTTATAGTATGGGAGATGCTTGGTGTAGATTTGTCTTCATGCTTCTTTTCTGGTTCAACTTATTTTCTTTCTTCCTTGAACCCTATTCCATATTTTTCATTTGTATCCCTATGAGTGCTCAGTATATCAGTCAGGACATTTTAGCTCTTTTTTGGCTTCTCATGCATTTTAAGTTTGCTAGTCATTTATTCCAATTCAGTCCCTAGGTGCTCTAAGTCAGATTCCAAGTTTAAGCACTCATCCTCCTTTGCCTTATAGGATTGAGAATATTTTCAAGCTGAGATTCAAGTTCTTTGTGCTCATTTGTTTCTTCCTTTTCCTTTATACTTTGTCTTATTTCAAAAATGTGAATTTTTTCTTCATAATCTTTTAAAGTACACCTCAACTTTTGGTTCCTTCGTCTGCACAATTTTAACTCTTTAAGATCACATACAAGTTTAGCTTCTAGGTTCACATTTTCTTCTTCATCATTAGAATCTTAATAATCTACTACATGCATTCCTTTGGTGTTGCAATCCTTAGAGATATCCATGGCCATAAACAAGGATTCAGAATGAGTTTCATTATCCTCATTTTCTGAGTTTCTTGAGTTACTAGAATCAGATTCACTTGACTTCTCCTTTGTATAGAAGTTTCTCGTGTTCTTGAAAAACTTCTTCTTACCATCTTTCTTCTTGTAATTCAAATTTTTCTTTTTATGTTTGTGTCCTTCTTCGGATTGAGTTTCCTTGTTCTTGTTTGGACATTTGGTTGCAAAATGGCCTACTTGTCCACAATCAAAACACTTGAATGGAAGTTTACCTTTGTACTTACCCGATCCTCTGTTTAGCCTTCTCGCAAACAATGATTCAATCTTCTCATCATATTCTTCATCTTTCAAATTTGATTTTTCTTTTTATTGTTTGGAATGAGTCTCTTTCTTGGCTTTGAATGCTACTTCCTTCTTGGTAGACTTAGCTCCAATTGTCCTCATTTCATATGTTGATAAGATACTTTGTAGTTCATCTAATGTTAAGGTTTTCATATATGTGGCTTCCTCAACAACTAAGACATTGCATCATACTTGGGAGTTAGAGATCCTAGGACCTTTTGTACTATGACAGATTCTTCTTGCTTCTCACCTAGGCCGCTGATCATATTGATCACTTCATCTACCCTTTGTATTTATGATGCAATACTCTCATCCTTTTTCATCTTTAGGATTTAAAATTGAGCTCTATAGGTCTGTAATTTGGCAAGCTTGACTTTTTCATCTCCTTCATAAATATTTTGAAGCTTAGTACAAATATCCTTAGTTATGGTAGATTGCATTACCTTCACAAATTCAGTTTTATTCATCCCACAAAGGATGACATTCATAGCTCTTGAATTGGTTTCATATGATGCCTTGTCTACTGCAAAATTAATTGGAGTGGTTAGAGAGGAGTGTAGCCTTTTTCAACACTTTCCCATATATCAAAACCAAGTGACAATTAATATAAGTCTTTATTCTTATACTGTATGATGCATTTTTTTTCCAATGAAGAGAGGTGATCTGGAGATTGATAATCCACCTTGTGCTTAATTGGTTGTCATGCTTGTAAAGAGAGGACCTCCTTGAATATTTTAAGCTTCCACCAAAAGGAATCGATCTCATACCAATTGTCAGAAATCACAAGCACTAAGAGGGGGGGTGAATCAGTGTAGATAAAAATTTAAAGCACTTTAAACCAAAGTTACTTGATTAGGATAATGAGTTATAACATGAACATATGATCAACCATATGCAAGAAAATAATAACTCACAACACAAGATTTATAGTGGGAAACCCATAAAGGGAGAAACCCCATGTTGAAACCAAGGCTTTATTAGGAAAACCAATTCCAAAGCTTATAATAATCTTGGTTTTTTGAGAACTCACTCAACCTATGAAGCACCCATTTTAAAATCTCCAAGCACCCACTTGAAAAAATCTAAGCACCCACTCAGTTAATTTAGCAAGCTGAAATTTGCAAGGAGCACCCACCCACTATTATCTAAGTACCCACTTAAAAAGATATCACATACAGTTTGATCATATAGATTCAATATTTTTTATATAATGGATTATGATCACCTTGTTATTGCTCTCATTACAAATTCTTTAAGTTTAGGTATCCAGAACTCTCTTTGTCTCTATCTATGTCCTTTAAGCATTCATTTGATCTCTCTCTCTCTCTCTCTCTCTCTCTCTCTCTCTCTCTCTCTCTCTCTCTCATCAATAACAATAAATTATTTTGAAATTTGCAGCTTAAATAGATCAACACAACTATTTTTATGACCCTTGATTTTTTAGTTTTAACAACCTTCTAAAATTGTCTTTAGTTACCATAACTAACAATCAATTGTTCCTCCAAAATTAGATTTTTCTATTTCATGAGATGGAGGATGAAACCACCTTTCCAAAAAGCTAAAACAATTGAAATTCTAACACCTGGAGTGAAAATTATCTCAATGCGGGTCTAGGGGGATCATGGAGAAATGGAGTTCCCAGACATCAATGATAGTCCACACTATACGCCTTTATAACCTTTTAAATCCTTTTCTTTTTCATTCCTTTACAAATCAGATACATTGGGTTATCAAGGAACATGTGGTACTTGGGAACACGGTCCTCCATTTCTTTGTTCTTCGGCACCTCTTTTCTCCTGCACTCTACCTTTCTTTTGTTAATTAGATCAAAAAAGGTTTTTGGGAACTCAATCTTATGTGGTACAGTACTACTTGGGCCTATCAGGCCTAAAACCTTCTTCTCGCCCACACAAAACTTCATCATCATTCCACTCACTATCCTCATTCATTGTATATCTACTTGACTCCCCAAGAACTCCTTCCTTTGAGGAACTATTCCACTTGGGCCCTTTGTTCCTACACCACTTGCCCAACCCACAATATACTAACTCCCTTATACTTTGGATCAAACAGTCTTGCGAAGAACTCCGCCCTTCTTGAAACTGTGTCGTCAGGATCCATTATTCCTGAAACACTCATCCGTCCTGGAAATAACTAACTCTTTTTCCTATGGGTTTTTGGAGTTACTTAACTCAGATATACAATTGGTCATTAATTTGAATTTATGCCCCATCGCATTACCACATAACACCTTTTCTTCGCTTCTTCATGGATTTGTAAAACTACTTTGCTCAGGTTTATGAAGTGTTATTACTTCGAAGTTGTTTCGTTTCACATTCTCATATTACTCTCCTTCCATATTCTTCTTTGTGGGGTTTTTAAATGACTTTACTTTGGGTTTTTAGGACCCCATTACTTGCAATTGTGGCTCACCGAATCTCCGCAATACACACTCCTTTGCGGGTTTGCACGATGTCTCTACTCAAACTTTTCGGGACTACTCTACTGACAGTCTTAGCACTTTATATATCCACAATACACTCTTCAATCCTTCTTTACTAGTTTTTTAGACTACTTTACTCCATTTCTTTGCAGTATTGGCACATCATATCTCCGCAACACTGGAAAACTCAACTTACTCTTTTTTCTCAAAATTTTCTAAGTACTGGACCTTTTTGCTTTCTCCATACAAATATTGTGAGAAATTAGAACATATAAAAAATGAATTTCAGGCCTATAAATAAACTGAGCCAAATGTACTAGCCTTTTCAATGCCTCTAGTAGACTTCATTCTAACTATCCAAGCTTGCAGTGACCTTAAATCATCTTCAAACCTTTATGAATACATAATTAGCTAGCCAAAGATCACTATACACCACTTAAACACCTATCATCCATAAATGCCATCAATTTCATTCAACCTTCTCACTTTCCTTTTTGAGATGGAACTAGAATTTGGCTTAGAACTTCCTGAAACTTCATGAAGATCAGTTATAGACTTGTTAACACCTAAAATACCCTATATGACCTTCGGAAATCTACATACCACTTTGAGAAACCATCTCATTTGTTTGACCATGCAATCACTAAGGAGGCATTACCAATCAACCTTCAATTTCACCATTCACACCTTTTTGCCATTAATGTCACTTGACATCAATGACAACACCAATGACAATGACCAGGGTTCAACTTAATTTTCCTATTCTCAACAAATGGAGTTGTCCCATTTAAGAAGATAGATCTAGTCCTAGAGCATTAGCGTAAATCCACCAATTTAACCTATCGAAATTTTTTCTCGCCAACAACTTTAAATATATTTTAGTAAATATAATAAATTAGGGTCACTCTACACCTTGTGGAACTAATGTCGCATCTCCATGAGTCACAATTTAGGAGATAGTTTTTCATAATCTAATCTAGTCAGTATATAGGTATTTTTAAGGATTTCAGCATTCAACTTAAATATTTTAGGGTTTAAAGTCTACAATCAATGTCTATTATGGAAATAATATAGTCATTTTATAGGTTTTAGGTCCTTTTGGATTGTTTATTGACATGTGTAGGAGTGTTAGATGTGTAAAAATTAGAATTTACAAACCTCGTAACTCCCAAATGTAGCAATAATTGATCAAATATATAGACTCGTGAATTTTCCCATGAACATGGAGTTGAATCCCTAATTTCATCTTAAAATATGGTAGAATCATACTATGGATGATTACCTACTTTACAAGATTAGGTATGCATCTTTAAGAGGACCACTAGAGCGATCCTCACAATCAACAATGTAAGGGAGTTACCATGGTTGCTAAGTTGGCTTGTATATAATCCTTTGATCATTATAATATAGATTAACAATAATAAGGTGTGGTTAAAAAGATGATCTATATAAGGAACCCATAATATATTCATTTGTTCAATAAAATAATAAGATGTAACTAGAAGAGTTAGAAGATAAAAGATTGCATCACATCAATATATTTATAAAACTCAACAAAAGCGTAGGGTAGGACTAGGTGAAAATGTGTAAAATCTTCCACACATTCATTTACTTTCTATGGAGAAATAAAATTAGGAATTTCATCAAGATTTATGCTAAGTAAATTAGTTACATTCTCACCCTAGTGTAGGAGAAGGAAGGTTGATTCATGTTCCACATACTTCATAAGAAATCAAATCTACATCAACATTAAGAGAAATTATTTTCACATATCCTTTTTTGTTGTTGCCAAGACACCATTGAAATAAATTCATATATGGAAAATAAATCAATGAAAATATTTTTTACATTGCAAAAAAGGAATTTTTTGCAAATGGTAAGAGTGTCTTGTCATGCAAAATGTAGGACATGGAAAATTGAAACTTTGAGAATAACAACTAAGCCAACAGTTGAATCTTTCACTTCCCAATCACTAGTGCATCCTTTTTCTAGCCATAGCATGCCTCAGTACCACTCTCAACCTAGCTATGAAGAAATTCTTAACAAGGTTTTTAATTTTTTTTCAATGTGTATTGATTATTGAATAAGATGATTTATGAGTTCAGTGTGATTTGATGGAAAAGGATAATTTCCTCCATAATCCTAAAAAGGCCATTTTTGGCCATTCTAGATCTAATAAAATACCCTCTCAGAGAGTTCAAGAAAGATATTAAGAATATTCAAGTGATGTCAAGGAATATTGGAAGTTTTGGAGGTGATTTAGGAAGATTTTTGAAATAATTTTTCATTCAAGTACAATCTGCTCAACAACGGGTTTTCTAGGTGTAGGGAACATACACTCTAATGGTGAAATATGACTTCTCTAGATGATTTCAGGAGCCCCATAAGGAGTTAGGAGGAAAAAAATAGGAATTAGGAAGATATGAGAATCCTATATATGTTGGTAACATCAATTTTTCTCTAATACTTGAAGGTTTCATGAAGAATTTCAAAATAGTGTAGCTGCCCCTTTCAGTTCCATACAAAAATGGACCTAAATTTGAAAGCTCCAGAGATATGGTCATCACATAGTGATAAGTGAAGATTTGTAAATTTTTATAAGTACCTCTCCAGGAATGGGTACTTTCATAAATAGAATATTTTTTACTAGGGGTGAGGAAATCATGAGGATGGGGCCAAATTTTGTGAGATAAAAACACCTTCCTAACACCCCAAGAATTGTTTTGAGGTGACAAAACTTCTAACATGAAAAATTAGTAAAAAAAATGAGTTACCATGAGTTGAAATTATGTTTCTAAAACCTCAAGTGATGAATGAAGTGTTTATAAACATTGTTATGAGATCTACATTGTGATGGGAATAGGATGTCTCTCTTATAATTACAAGGAAAGAGCAAGGACCACTCTCTTACTTTTCTATGCCTCCACAATTCACCCTAGTGATCACAAATCAACTCCATGATGCTCAAAACATTTTTTTACTATCTATTCACTAACTAAAATAGGTATTCACCATATATATTGAAGGATTTTCACACTGAATGTAAATAGGCTTCCTCCTCTAGATGAAAGGATTGATATCTTGAATGATAGTTAAAGGAAATTTTGAGGGTGAGATACATCTTCTTGAACTCCAACTTGGATTAAAGCACTGTGAAATCTAATCCCTGAATTGCAAGATGTGAGCACATCTCCAAGTTTAATTATGTGTTTAGAAACAATCTCAGGAGATATGTACCATTTGTGAGGAAGTTATCTTTCACTGAATCTTACTAAATTAATTTATCACCATGGGTAATCATCCTTGCACACTAAAAAATCTTGAAAACCTTGTTAGGAATTTTCTCTAAGCCAAGGTGAAGGATTAACTAAAGTAAGGTTGGTTATGAGGAAGGATTCAAAATGACTAGAAGGATGCACATATTGATGTCTACCAAGAGGAAAGGCAGATTGAATATTGTTACGCCCCTAGTCCTATATCTTATATTGGATATGTAGTGCCAACTTATGGCTTAAATAATCTCGATTCTTATCATATGTTATTAATTTATGATTTCATATGTTTAGTAGGTTATCCTTGGTGTTGGACATATTATAGGAATGGTATATATGTATGTTGTAGTAAGGAGTAGTTAATTTTATCCAACTATTGAAGCACTTGAGTCTTATTGTAAATGAGTCAAGAAGGGTTTGCATGATAAGATATCTAAATTTTATCCCTAATCAAGTTATCTAAAACCCTATTTTGGGGGTTTCAAAAAGAAATATTAATATCTCATCTGATAAGGAGTCTTAGAGGATAAATATACATATAATTGAAAATTTATAAAACTTAGGAGTCTTCTTGAGTCACACCATTACAGAGAATACTTTGATACCATTGAAGAAGAACACACTTTTGATCAATTTTAGCCACATGGAATTAAAATTTGAAGATGAATCACATGTTCCTTACCTCTATAATGTATTGAGCTCATTACCAAGAACTAATTAAGTGTTTATAAAACACTCTTGGGAGGTATGCATTTCTTAACAGCATGAGATAATTTCTAGCATCATCTTCAGTGGCCTTGGATCAAAATGGATGCTCCAAAAATGTAAAGGATAATTAAATATTTTTAAAGTTCCCTACTTTTTTCCTCCTAACTCCTTGTGGAGTTCCTAGAATTATCCAGAGAAGTCAAGGCTCACAATTTGATTGCTCATTCCTTACACCTGAAAACCTGTTGTTGAATAGGATGTCCCTGAATGATCAAACATTTCCTAAATATTCCTAAAATACTTACAACACCTTCAAATATCTCCAATACCACATTTTTATAATTAAGACATTTTCAAAACCATCCTAGAGGATGCACACATGATCTGAAATGGCCAAAATTAGCCTTTATAGGCTTGCCAGAGAATTAGTCTTTTAATTGCACTTCACTAAATATAATAATGGACATTGTTACACCTTTTTGTAAACTTATACATGTTCACCAAATGAATTACAACTACCTTTAAAACAAGGTGATCATGACACAGGAGGAAAAACATGCTCCCTTGATTAGATCCTTGACTCCCTGTGACACCTATTGTGACATATCTACATTCTCCCCCTTCTATTTCTCCACATGTTTCTAAAACTATTGCATCCATGAGATCACCTCTATCTCTTATCTCTATTATTTCCCCCACCCTCCTATATGTGATCCATGTTACACATGAATTTAAGCTCTTTGACATGACATTTAATATTATAGCACCCATCGACAACAAATGAAGAAAATCAAAGTGGAGGCTAGGAGAGATGAAGAAAATAAAATACTCAACCTTATCTACACCAATATATTTCTCTCATTATGGTATTTTTATCACACGCAAATGATGTTTTTCATGTTATATATAACAATACATGAAATTTAAGAACACTCTCCTTGTGCACAAAAGTGAGGGGCCTGTTGTCATGTAAAATTTATAACATGAAAAATTGAAATTTTGAGCATGACAACTAAGACCATGATTGAAAATAAAGTTTCCCACGATTGAGGTGGAATTTTCAGTGTTTTATTGCAGTTTGGAGGTCGAGAACATGGAATTCATTCTCTTACATTCTTCCAAGTTTCATTTGGTGATAAATCCTTCTATTAGGAGCATGAAACCTATCTACATGAGCAGAAATTGAGAAAGAGGGTGTCCAAACATCATAATCAGTGCTTCCACTTGGGTTACATCATGGTTAAGGAGATAAATATGAGATTAAGAAGAGATCATCATGTTCAACGGTGAAATGTGAGGATCAAGGTGTGAGTTGATGATCATCATATCTTAACTCTATCATTTTTTCAAAATATCTTTGAGAAACAAATCAAAATGAACTATTCAGGTTACCGAGGCATCCAAGAATCATCATGTGTGAAGGAATCAAGAATTCACCTATAATCATGAGAGGGATATGAGTAAGAAGTTTATAAGCATCCTAAATATGATTCGACTCAAGGAAGGATTTTTGATCTAGAAAGGGTAGGAGCATGATATTAATATGGATATTTTGTAATGTGAATTGACTAACCCAAACGTGTAAAAATTAAACCATGACAACCAAGCCATAATGTGAAATCTTACTCCCAAATATTCCTAACATCCCTCTCTAGTGCCATACCTTGATTCCTATGTCATGATCACTTTCTCCTTGAAGGAATTCATAATACATTGAGGTTAACATGTATGCATTTTCTAAAAGGTGTAACCAGGTCTATTATTCCATTCATTGAAGTGCAGTAAAAGACCAATCTTCTAACAAGCCTTGAAAAGGCCAATTTTGACCATTTCAGATCCCATGTGTGCATCTATCTGATAGGTTTTTGAATAGGTCTTAAGTATCTAGAGGTGGTGTTTTATATCCTTGAATGTGTTGGAAGTAAGTTTAGGGATATTTAGGAAATATTTGATCATTCAAGGATAATTTGTTCAAAAGCAGACTTTTCAGGTGCAAGGAATGAGTAATCAATTTGTGAATCTTCACCTCTTCTGAATGATTCTAGAAGATCTGCAAGGAGTTAGGATGAAAAACATTAGGCACCATAACTTTTGAAGAATACTCTACATTTTGGGAGCATCCATTTTGATCAAAGGCCACCGAAAATTAATGTTATAAAGCACCTTATATTCTCAAGAAATGCATACCTCTCGAAAGTGTTTCTAAACATTTAATTAATGTACTTGGTAATGAACTTAGTACATTGTAGAGGTAACAAAAATGTGATTAACCTTAAATTTCTACTTCCTAGGAGGATAAATTTAATCAAAAGGGTGTTCATATGTTGTAAGCATTTTTCCACTCAAGTAGTATCTTGATCAAGGAGGTGAGTCGTGAAGTGAAAAAGGGTGTCATCATGTTCAAGAGTGAAATGTGAAGCTTGTGTAGTAAGTTAAAACTCACAATGTTTTAAAAACTCATACAACACCTTATAGTGTGTTCACACCTCAAATGAGGAAGCATATGAAGTCACATAATTTCATTTCAATATGTGGTCATAGGACAAGAACTTCATTTAGGGAGTTGTGTTCATGTTAAATTTACTATGCTAATTGAAAGGAACTAACACCTAGTAGTTCCAAGGGAAAGCTAAATCTACCATTAACATTATGCTTAGAGCTTATTTAGGAAACTATATATTTTTCATAAATGTTAATTGAATCAACTAATGATAACCATTCCTACTCTATTACTGTATAATTACTTCTAAAACATGAGCCTCTTTAGATCATGAGTAATAAAATCTATGTGTTTGATCTCCAAAAAGAGGGAAGGATCTCACCAAGAAATGGATACAAGGACAATCTTGGATCTTCATTTGTACTCAAAAATGGTAGAATGGATGCAAAGATGAAGTAGTTATTCCAAAGAATGGAGAAGACTCTTATTATAAGTTTGTATAAATCACTAGCAAAAGTGTGGTGTAAGGTGTGAAGGATGTAGGAGGGTCCTTTATATAGCTTTCTGTTTGGGAGAAGCTTGAATCCCAATGAATGTGGGATAAAAGATAAAGTAGATTTAGACTTGTTAAGCTTGATTCACAAGTGATTAACAACTCACGTGAGTTGGAGGGTGCTTTAATTAATCAACTAGGATTAATTAATAGGCTAGAATAAGATTTTTAGGCTATTTGGAGATGATTTAGTAGGAATTTGATATGATTTGAAGCATTTGAAAGCAAGATTTAGCCAATAAAAGGGTTTATTGATTAAATGAATTGTTAAAAAGGCTTAATTAACTAATGATAGCTAATTAATTGATTCAAAGAGGATTATAACTAACAAAGTGTTGTTGATTGGCATCTGGAATGTGATAGAGGCTAGTTAATTAACGAAGCGTCATTAATTGACCAGAATAGAGGGAAACGTTAGTTAATTATCAGAAAATCACTAAATATAACATAAACGGTAGGAAAGAGGATAGTTTGTACAATTTTATCAATAAAATTACGGAAGCAGATTTTAGGTGTTTACATTCGCCCCTCTTTGGGGTGGTGTAAACGACACCACTTCAAAGATAGTAGACAAGTATAAACAAATAATTTTTAAAGAAAAATTAATAGAATGAAAGATGCCCCCTCGAGTGTCAATGGAGTGATAGAAGAGGTTGATCTACGATCGAAAGGATGAAGGAAATGGATAAAAGAAACAAGGTACGAAAGGGAGGGAGAAAAATGATCCCTATTGCCCTAGGTGTTTTGGAAGAAAAAGTGATAGTGATAAGGCATGATAGTGAAGAATATGGAAATAGATTTTGCATCTAGCTCGTTCAATAAACAAATTTGTTTCATCACTTTACTCATATGATCTACATCATCGACTCTTATTAAAATGTACACATATAACAAAAGTGTAAAATAACATGAAAAACTATAATACTACCATTTATTAATTGCTAATAATGTTTAATTCCATGCAACATACATAATGTAATGCAATACGAGAAAGTAAACAAGCTAACTTGACAGGGAAACAAGTACAAACACACATACTCAAACAAACAATGTTTAAGACAGTTGTACCAATGTTTTTGTTATCAAGCTTCAGTTCCCAAATGTTCGCGCTAACAAAAAGGGTTAAAAATGGTGCCCCAAGAAAGGATACATGTGAGGGGAATGCACGTGGAGGACATAGGGGTCCTATGATAACACAATCATGCACTATGAAACAATACTAAATAACTCGTTGTTGTCAGGGAGTATAAACATAGTAAGAAAACCAACTTTTTTGATGGAGGTAAATCTAAATGATTCACAAGTTGTTGGGGAGAACAAACGAGGACCAAAGAATGATGTTTTATAGGACAAATTTTGGTGTTTAAGGATGATGCATCCGATATAGGATTTAGCTGTGTGCATGCATGTTTTTACCAATTTTTTGGATTTTTGAAAATTTTACCAATTTTTTGGATTTTTTGAAAATTTTACCATTTTTGGATTTAATGAATTTTTGGATTTTTTGATTTTTTTTAAATTTTCTAGGAAAAGAAAATGGTAGTAGAATAATCCCGAGTGTGGACATTACCAAAAAACGCTGGAAAGCAAAAATATGCCCCAGGTAGCAGAAAGGGTCGTCGGGAAGCAAAAACATGCCCCGGCGTAGCGAAAACGGATGAAAAATGATTATTTAATAAAAATAATCAATGCGACGAGTGCTGGAAGAATATCAAAGAATCACGTCAGTCATCTTAGTGCCTTGGGGGTGAGAGACATGACGAATTAGGGTACAACGACTATAAATAACAAGGTGGGAGGGGTAAAAATCCATCACGGTGAGTTATTTGCTATTGACCCTTACCACTTTTTAGAGTTATTGAGAAATTTTGCTCTGATATACGAGGGTGATGACACACATCAGATTCAGGCGTAGACATCACACAGATCGAGTTCGAGAGTACCAAAGGCCTGCTTACAGATGGTCCCATAGTATCGTAAACCAATTTTTTTCAAAATTTTGAGTTCATTTAATGCATTTTTTGAGGAAGAGAAAAATGATGTTTTAATGCCTATGCAAGCCTTTGAGTGTGAAAACGTTAGCAATGGACGTGAGAGTGTGAAGGGCACACAGGTTATGTGCCATTAAAATGGGTGCACATTAGTGTTATACTGGTTTTAGGTGTATGGCTAGGTTCATGCATATGTGAAAATGAGGGCATGGGCGTCACAAAGCTTGCACATATGTTAGTGAGGTACGAGGTAGCGCTAGCGCAAGGCACGTGCATATGTGAAAATGAGTGCATGGGCATCAAAATTCCTGCTTATACGTTACAATTGTGCATAACAACGCTATAAGGCGCACGCATACGTAGAGTGGTGTCTATTAGGAAGTCCTAGAAGAACATAGGAAATGTATAAAAGACTGTAGAGAGGAATTAGGATACCTTAGGAAGGTATTTTGAGAAGTAAATGATGTTAATTAATTGTGTAATTAATCATGTTGGGTAATTTTACAGGTGAGATAACATAAGTTGGATGCATGCGAGCGACACGGACACCTTCAGGCTTATGAGCAGACCTTCTCTCGGTCAGGAGCAACGCAGGACTAGTGGCATGTACTAGAGGCGACATGATTGAGCCCATATTGCAGAGATGCCTCAGATTATGTTGGATCATGCCCTTCTCACAACCTTAATAGAGAGATGGTGCAGTGAGAGCCAGACCTTTAGACTGCTGACTGAAGAGATGACAATCACATTGGAGGACATGCATTGGATCCTCCGAGTTCCTATTCAGGGTAGCAGAGTGCCCTATGATAGGGGATTGTGGACAGATCCTAGATCTTGGGCCATATATGGGCCATCTTTTTCAATTAGATGACCTTCCTTGATGAGGCCTGGGAGTGCATCTTATATAAATGTTTTAATGATAGGAGGATTACTCACCTACCCATGTATATTTGATAACACTTGTCAGGGGCTACTTGCTTCCTTGACATGTCTGGGACAAATTTTTCACTTAGGTTGATATGAGTCAGTACACAGGAATTATGGATGGAGAAGTATTCTACCTAGGGTCAGTGTATATTGGCTCACTTTATACTGGGATCTACACTTGATAGCTTACAAAGAGGATGAGGACTGTGGGCCCTGCCATAATACTACAGATTTGATCATGGGACCATATTGCGATCGGATGCTCACTCATAGGACCTTCATGCTAGAAGTTAGGGGTGAGGAGATCTCTTACAGGGGATGAGAGCCCATACATAATGAAATTAGAGCTCATACATGGGGGACACATTTATATTACAGACATGCCTTTGATGAGATACAAATGCGTATGATTACATGATGATCATACTGATCCTATCATTGGCAAGAGGATGCAACATAGCTTAGTATTGTTGAGGTAGAGCACTTCTTGATCGGTTATCGCAGACACATTCTGGAGTGGTACCATGTTGATAGAGTGCAGTGACAACTAGGTATCATTTAGGGTATTCCCGGGATGACATGTGGCATGCACGCCGATCTTGGGAGGTATTTGACTTTAGACCCTGCATCAAATCATAGAGGGTGATACAGAGCTTTGACAGTGTAGTCCCACAATGATGGGATCAAAGAGCATAGATAGTAGATCCTGACACCACTCTAGACTATGTAGCATGGTATGCAAATAATAGTTCCTCATCAGATGACCATCCCATAGGCTGCTATAGATGAAGGTATAATTGTAGCCGCGACAAGAGGGGTAGGGCGGGCACGAGACAGGCTGCGACTCAGGCAGGCCGAGGCCGAGGTAGTGGAGGTGGTAGATGATGGACATGAACTGGTATAGGCACAAACACAAAGTTCACTTCCACAATAGTTCACTTCCACAAATGCCTCTACAAATTCCTCCAAAGGTTCCCTTACAGTAGGTTCCCTTATAGCAGGTGATCATACAACCATCACCATCACCGCCTCATGTAGTGAGTCCATAGAGGGGAGTAGGTGGGGATGGAGGAGATGGATGGGATATATGAGACGAAGGAGATGGATGGGTGTAGACACCTAAAATTGGCACCACTAATTCTAGTGTCGACATCCACTAGTACCCTTCATTATCACATTACACCCCTCATATTTATTAAATACCAACATCAACATTGTCACCATCATTAATCATCTTAGGTTAAATACTTACATACATATACCATCCATTTATTAATTAAACTCGAAACCTCATTTCCTAAGTCTCATTCCTCCTCCCATTGCTAATTAATTAATTAATTAGTTAATTCACATATTCCACTTCACCCTTACACCTCACCATGAAAACTCATCCTAATTCACTAGTTACGACTAGTTTAAATAAGAAACCTTCTAAATATACTATCCTAACCACCTCTATCTTATACCTATGACAAGTCCTTACTTCTCACTAGTTCTGACTAGTTTAATTAGGAAACCTTCTAAATACTCCCCATCTATCTTAACTACCTCTATCCACCTCTAATCCCTCACACTCGACCTCTCTAAGTTATCACACCATAATCCCCCTAAATCCCTAACCACGTAAGTTTGAAATAGAAGTTTTATCCCTTCATATCTCTCCCAAACTCAAACTCACCAAAATCGCCGGTGATTCCCTAAATCGCCAGAGATTCTCCCCTATTGACAAAGGAAAAATCTATAAATACCAACTCTAGGCCTCCATTTGAGGAGAGATCGTAGGTGGACGTGACCCTAGGACTTCATATTGTATTTTTCTTGCCTCATAGACCTCTCATAGAGCCAGAGATTTTCCAACAACATTCAAAGCATCTGTCGAACGCCATTCATATGTCCAAGAATCAAATCAACAGTCTTCTTGCATTAACAATATTCCTCTCTTGGGTAATATCACCTTCTACTCTTCGTTTTTCAAATTATACGATGTAAGTGGTTTCCCTTGGTTTCATTACATCAGTATGTATTATATCCAAGCTTAAATCAACATTCTTAGCATTTCTTTCAAGTCCCATGTTCGTCCATTATCAACTTGTATTGTATGTTTCCCTTCAGAATCACCGAAGATTCCCGTTCAAAATCGCCAGAGATTCCTTGAATCGCCGAAGATTCCTTGAATCACTAGAGATTCTGTCAGCATAGTATTTTGACCCATAAAACATGCTTTTTAGACCCCCAAATCACATAATCTATTAAGACAAGGCTTTTTAAGTATCTTTTATGTCATGACAAGTTTCTTTGAGCCATCTTTAGCATTTTATCAATCATCTTAATCAAATTTACTATATTTCTCATAAAACTCTTAATATCATAGCTCCTTTGAGCCATATTGTGATCCCTAGACTCCCATTAGATCAGGTATCACCATTAGACCAACATATAACCTTGGACCACGTCAGTCCCTCTGCCTTTGCATTAATTGGTTGTATCGTCTGTTATCATTTTATCATTTACTATCATTTCACTTTATCCCATTGACAAATTAATTTCTAGAAAATGGATTGGCATCCTTGTAAGGAAGTCCATTCACTTTTGGGGACTGGCCTTTGCCAGGCAATCTGCCATAAATTTGTTTAATCCCGTCTTGTGTAGTGTTTGTGATTGCAGATTAATTTTTAGAAGAGGATCTTGATCCATTCTTCCACGGAGCGCAAATCAACATCCATCACCATCATCCGCGAGTATCTTGGGAAACCCCGTCAATATTCGAGGTTGATCCAGTTTTACCTCATTATTGTACTCTTAATCTAACTATAGAGCTGAAATTTTCTTCAACAATGGGATAGATGGGGGTCTCCACCACATAGTCCAGTAGGTGGAGGAATGGGGAACACCATATAGATCACCACAAAGATCACCCCCGAGAGATTGTTCGGAGTACAGGGGATCTGGATGCCTTGAGGTAGAAATAATAGTAGGTCACTGCAGAGAGAGACTAGGTCACTGCAGAGAGAGACTAGTTGGATACCGAGTGGATAGAAATACAGGAAAATGTGGCCAGATTGACAGGAGAGCGCGACATGCTACAACATGTGGCCGTGGTAGCATGTGCTAAGGATATAGTATTTTATTTTTTCACATCCATTCGTGAGGATGCCTATTACATGGATTTATATCATGGGGCCATTCCTAATGGATAAAGGGCTATACCATTTAGTCAGTTAGTCGACAATCGATCTAGATCTAGATCATACAGGTCATCTCAGTCAATGAGATCAGTGTAGCAGCCATCCCCTCAGCAGGGGGCTTCCACACAGTATGGTGCAACTCTGCAGATGTCACCCACCTGGCGCCAGGCCATGTAGTCCGAGTGTTGGCAAGAGTCATCCATGAATCTGCATTAATGTACTATTTTTGATGTATGGCCTCTTGAGTAAGGCACAATTTTGACTTGATGTATATGCATTGTATTTTATTATGCCTCGCGATGAAGACACATTTTTGTATGGATGTACTTTTTTTATTTTGTTTTTTTTTTATTATGCATTGGTGATGAAGACATATTTTTGATCCATGCCCCATGATGGCTTATTGTATCTGATGCATATCGAGACACATTATTTTGTACATGGACATTTGATATTTATCTGGATATGTGATGATGATGGACTTGTTTATGATTGTATCACATGTTTTTGATTTATGAGATAACATTTGATGATATCACATTGTATTTGATGAGATACTTTGATTAGTCCGTGTTTTATTTTTTTGATATTGGCGAGGGGAGATAGAAGGTGATCCTTATTGCCCCGTTGATGATAACATATGATATTAGCTTAGCATACATGTTTAATTTTCATTTGTATGATGATGTAGCTTAACATTTATTAATATGCAATGATGTTTAGATGTGATGATAGATGCTTATTGATGATGATATGATAACAAATTGTACAAGCAAATAAGACAAACACAAATTAATCAAATCTAATCGAAACAACATAACTGTATACAAGTATGCAAGATAAAAATGAATCCAATGCACTCCATAACATATTAAAGTAACACTTAATCTTAAGTAAGCAAATGAATCCAATTTACAAACACCTAATATGAAGAAGCAACACAACAAAAACTATGTATAATCAAACAACTAAAGTAAGTAAACTACTACTTTGTTTTTGCGGGACAATTTTGAAATGTTTTACACTATTTTTGGTATTATCTCGGAGACAATGTTATCTTATTGTTGATTTTTCTATGAGACATATTTGAATGTTTTTATTTTTCTAACTAATTATATCTAAATGTTTTGGGATTTTCAAAAGTTATACGAATATTTTTGTGATTTTCTAAAAGTTTTCCAAAGCTATGTGCAAGAAAACAAAGAAACGTGGATGCCCACAATGATAGATGGGATGTTCAATGGGGGAATGCCCACACATAGGCGAAAGAAATTGAAGATGCGAAAATTCCCCCAGCTTGAGATGGGAATGTACAAAGGTAAACTATTCACATATAGAAGTAGGATCAGTCAGATCAAGGCCAAGAGGGATAGGCTCAAAAGTACCTCAGTCACAGGCAAAGACTATCTTAGGATAAAGCCATTGTAATCCTAAATATGAGATGTTTGTGAACAATGGACCCTCCAATAGTGTTGGAAATAGGTTTTCACCAAAGTAGTTGTCCAAAGTGCCACAATTGACTTCTCTTTACTTTTTTATGATTATATATATATATATATATATACATATACATACATTTTTTATTTTTTGATATTTAAAGTACCCCATACTCAAACATAGAAACACTTGAGATGTATGGCATTCATGGGTTCCCTTAGTTCATCACCATCAAATTCAGTAAGCTTGTATACACATGAACCAAATTTAGCAATCACAACATATAGCCCTAACCAATTACGCTCAAAATTATCCATCTTTTCATGATCCTTGGTGGTATTAAATTGATTTTCCTTTAAAACAAGGTCTTTTTAAGAAGACCCCTCTAAAAAATTACTTTCAAATCATTGGCGAATCTCATAAATTGAATTTCAAATCATTGGAGAATTTTTGAAAAAAAAATTCATGGCAAAGGTGATTTCACAGAGCATTGTTCCCTCACTTTTTGGCCATTTTGGATGGGTAGGTTGGACGGGGGTTGGAGACGAAATGGGTTGGGGGTTGGATGGGTGGGGGTTGGATGGGGTGGGGGTTGGATGGGAAGGGGTTGGGTGGGAAATGGTTGGATGGGTGGGTTGGATGGATAGGAGTTGGACAGGGTGGGGGTTGGATGGGAAGGGGATAGACGGGAAATGGTTGGTCGGGTGGGTTGGACATGTGAGGAATTAAACGGACAAGGGTTGGACATGAGTGGGTTGGACCGATGAGGGTTGGTCAGCTAAGGGTTTGATGGGAGGGTTAGATGGGTTGGACAAATGAGGGGTTGGATGGCATGGGTTGGGTGTTGTTACCAATGTATTTAATGTTCATTAATGATACCCCTGGGCCCTATAAATACCATTTCAAGGTTCATTTTTTCACTTTTATACCGTAAATTTCTAGTGCTCTGAGCTCTCCAATTTTACACCCAAATTTCACTTCTCCCAAATTTCAGCAATGGCCAGTACCACATCTATTCCTACACCCAAATTTCAATACAAAAACCTCATGTGCCCACAGATTTTAGCTCTACTAAAAGCAAAAGACGCTCCAAAGGATTGGCTCGAAAAATCAGAATTTTCCGGGCTTGTGAACATGCCCCAATTCGACACTGATACATCAGTCCTTGATTACCTACTCACCTCTTACAATGACAATGATGGAAAATTTTCCGTTCTTGTCATGCATCTGAAATGTCGTCAAATTTCTTTTTCTATTGAACCTGAGGACGTGCATCAGTTAACAGGTTTACCTTTCGAAAATAAGTCTGCCTGTTACTACAAAGGTTGTCCTTACAGACGAAGACAAAAAGTTTTTGGAGTCTCATTACAATGTACAGGTTGATGGTAAGTTTATTATTTTCAAATGATTTTTTTCTTAACATTACTCGACCACACAAAGGATCTAATGTTTCCTTTCTGTAATTGCAGCTCCTCTTAATCGTTCATCAAGAGGCCTTCTTCTACAAGGTATTACAAACAAATTCTTTATTGCAGTTGCTTCACTTTTTCAGGCCAGGATTGTATTACAGGGAAGATGTGCAGACATTCCCTATTGGGTAGTTCAGTATTTATTACAGACACTAGCAGGTCAACAATTCGATTGGTGCAGTTATTTGTCCAACAGAATAAAATCAGATATCTCCCATGCCCGCAAAGCCAATCAAACTGATAAATCAAGGATTGTATTTTCTTGTTGCAATTTTATTCTTGCTTTCTATAATGAAGCGTACTATGAATTGATGCAGCATAACATTCCTACTGCAATCAATGATAAGATGATTGGTCTTAGTCTCGAAGAACAACAGGTAATAGTTACTTTTACTGTTTACTTGTTATAATGATTTCAATTTGAATATTTTAAATAAAATAATAATTGTATGATTTTATTTTGCAGAGAAAAATTATAGCTGCAACATCGCATAAGGAGGCAATTGCTAGAGGTAAATCCCCTCCAGAGGTCTCTGCTGATTCTGACATGGATTCAGCAGAATCAACACCAGTAAGACCTCATCAAAAGTGACCTAGGGGGTCGATATGCACAACACGTTTACCATCACATTTAACTACAGGTATGAATAATGAAGTTATCTTTTTATATAAATTACAAATTCAAACAATTACTATAGATTATGTATTCTAATATTTCTACTGATCTTTTCTACATGTATTGTATTCAGAAACTACTGAGATGGATGATGAAGATCAAACTCATTCTGGGTGTGGAGATCAAAATGTCATGATTGTGTCTTTGTCTATGCAAGGTATATTGTACGGTAGTTTGATTTGCATGTTTTGTTTCCTTACAATTTTTTAGCATTTACAAATCCCAACCATTATATTCTAACAATTTGTTGTTTGCTTCATGCAGGTAATATGGCTTTAGGTCATTTTTTGCTTGCAAGGAGGCCACCAATTCCTCCAACACGTCAAGTACAAACACAAAGGAGGACTTCAGGAAAGAATATTAGGATTCCTGCAGAGTCAGCAGGAACAGTTCATCCTACTACAACCGAATTTCCTGGGCTGTCACTAGGTGGTGTTTTAAGTGTAACAACCACACAGCTTTTCAACAACATCGCCCTTGATGAGGAGTATTTAGGCTTTGATAGTGGGGATGCAGACAAGAGTAACTATTTTGACACCCATGACATGATTCAATCTACTCTGCCTCAACAAAAAAATGTGCATGGAATACAGGGCAGTGACTCTCCTCCTCCCCCAAGGGCTGCTCCACAAACAGATGATGAAAAAACACATTTTATATTAGAAAATCTGATATCAGATAGCATGGGGGCAACAATTCAAGAGGTTGTAATGTCTGATGTGGATTTGGTGTGGTCTTGGGAGAGGAGAGCAAAAATTTTTGATAAAAGAAATAAATACTAGATACCATAATCATGCTCAAAGGCATTCATTGTTCACTACCGTAGAGAGCCAACCAGCATGGCAGGATGTTTTGCTAAACAAATCTCAATCAGGGACAATTTCATATAGTAATGATTACAATGATGAAATTATAGACATAATGCTAAACAGGTTGGAGAATCTCAATGCTGAAGCACAGGCTTACTACAACAAATGGTCTAAAGACAAGACTAATGTTTTAATAGCAAATGCAGAAAAAGAGAAAGTTGTTGTGAGTGGGCATTTACTTTTACATGAAAAACTAAAAATTATCTGATATTATAACCACTTCAATATATTTTTTCATATTATCTGATAGACTAAAAATTTAATATTTCTATTTTGCAGGAAAAATATGAAAATTTAAAGAAAGAAGCAGCTATTTTTTGAAGCACATTTGAAGAATGCCCGCAAAATCCTGAATTCTTTTATATAGTTGAAGGAAAAACTCATTGTTATTAATAAACAAAATAATACATTGAGAAGGATAATAAAGGAGCATAAGATGGATCCAGAAGTCTTACTGAAGGAAAAGACAGATGCAGATGCAACACTTTTGTCTACAGGAGATGTAGCAAGGGAGGAGCTGAATATACTAGAAAATATCAACACTGCAGTAGGAGATCTTTAGGCATCAAGAGTTATTCCTCCATCTCTTACGTAGGAAAAATAAAAACCTTCACCTGCATCATAAAATTTGATAAGTTAGTAAAGTTCACCATGTGACAAGTGTGTTGTCACAATTCTGACACTGGCGTAGGAATTAAAAGATAGTGGCCAACCCTTTTTTAGTTTTTATTCCATGTGGCAGACGTAAGGACAACTATGATTTTGAATCATAGGCAGAAAAGAGGATGACCTCGTAATGTGTCCTTATATGACAGAACTTGTCTGGAAGCTTTGAGATGTTATAACAACCCCTTTTTTGAATTGTATTGGCCGACAATGCTTTATGAATTTGTACTTTTTCATAAAGTAATCCGCCACATGAGAAATCAATTTCAAAAGAACTTTGGAAGTTAGAATTGTATAATGTTACTATATATTAATACAAACTATGTTTCTTTTCTATTGTTTACGTAAATGTTGCTTAAATTTACACTATTTTGTTTCTTTACATTTCTGAATTGTTGCAGATGTAAAATAAATAAATTAACAGATATAAAAGACAAATGTGTCCTTATTTCAGTCTGAATTTGAAAACCAAACATAAAAAAACAAATGGCATAATTGAAACAAATAATGACATTGTTGCAATGACGAAGGATCAAATAATGACAAATATAATATTGCATTTATTGAAAGTTGTAATCACTTGAATGAAGTACATAAGTAGTCTCAATAATGTATAGAAGAAATGAAATCTATGTGAATTTGAACAGTCCTGGAGCAACACTTTCATTTGTGTCTTGGAAATCAACTGCAGCATGATTTGTGGATGTGTCTCGATCCCCTAGGTCAGGCAGAATATTACTTACTCCTCTTCTGTCTACTAGTGAATTCCACAATGTCAGTGCTCTATCATAAGGAAAAGACTCCACTGAGTAACTCGATACATACAATCTGAGACAGCTTTCTAGATTCCTATCCAATCTATTTCAAACTTTTGACTTTAAAAAGGATAGTGCACTGAAAACCCTCTCATCTTCCATAGAACCCAGAATCATTGTTTGACAGAGCTCATACAACTTAATATACTCACTCAAATCTTCACTTAGAATACTACTAGAACAGATATCCTTCCAAATCCTTTTCATGGCACTGTAATCCTGTGGGTTTTGTAGAAGCTGAACTTGTCATATCATTGTATTAGCAAAATCCATTGACTGTGAACTAAGTAGTTTTCTTTCCAAAATTCCTTCTACAGAAACTCCATTTATCTCTTCAGTCTTACAGAAATGATCAGTAAGATCACCCATGTTTTTGACAAATAAAGGACTGATAGATGTATAAGGTTTGCCACCAGACAAATTCTAGAACTGCGGATTTACAACTCCCATTGCTTCAAGTATTTTATCATTTTTGAATCTTTCCCGGATCTCTTTAGCTAACGATTCAGATATCTTTCTCAACTTATTCCTAGTTTCGATTAATACTGCATCATATAAATTTTGTGTCACTTTTACTTCTTCTATTTCTGAGTTAGCCATATCAATTCTTTTTTGGTACATATGAAGTGGAATCTCTTTTCCATGTGTTGTTATACACAGATGATCATTTATATTGTACTTTAAGAAGCACCTAGAATTTTTCAAATCTGTCAATGCATTCCAGTTTTCAAAAGCAGCACCCTGAAAACTCCCATCAGAAATATATAAACTTTCTAGACTCCAGCAAACACATCTTCTGAGTCTTATAAAGTTTGTAATGTAGAAAGACCGATCTTGAGCATGCTTCGTTAAAATATTAAGCTCCCTCAACATGGGAAAAATACCACAAAGTGTGAGTAAAGTTTCTATGTCAGTTAGACGGCACAATAGATCTTTAGCTTTATCTACATCCCTGTGGTATTTAAACATAAATCCTGTCAGTGAAGGATATTCATCATATATTCTATAGGCAGGTTTGTACATAGATATCCATCTGGTATCTACATCTTTGAGAAGTTTTTTTCCCTCTGTTAGTCCAATAGAAAATTTTTGAAATTCTAAAAATCTCTTAGGACTGCAAGAATAATAGGCATGGAGATCACGTATCAATTCCTCCACTTTAGCTACATTTTCAAATGTGCTCACAATTTTGTAGGTGAGATTCATTCTGTGAGCCATGCAGTGGACAACAACCATATACGGAGCAATAGTTGTCTGAAGTCTAACACACAGACCATTTCTAGCTCCTGCATTACAGCTGCACCATCGGTTCCGACACAAACTAATTTTGTTGCAATGGCAAAGTCATCCATTCCGGCGATATCCTTCAGATTTGATACCACCAATTTATAAATATTCTCAGAATTGCAATTCTCTATCATTTTATGAATTGCCAAGAGGTGTGGAGTCCTCATTTCATTAGTAAATGTGTAAACATGAATACATATCCATGAAGTATTATCGACTACAGTAACCTCATCTAAAGAAAGGGAAATATACTTTGCCTTTTGAACACACAGTTTCAGATCCTCCTTCTCTACCAGAGATAGACATTTTGCAATCTCCCAGCCACTGGTATCTGACCAATGAGATTGAGGAACATTCTTTAAACCAATAACTTGATACAACATTCTATTTTCTCTAAAATCTGACATCGGTCTTCCCCTTTTCATTATATGAAATACGGTTGCAAATTGAATACCCTTTGCTTGCATTTCTACCTCCATAGCTTTGCTCAATTTTGCTACTATGGTCCCACCTTTTTCATTTACATATTTGATACATTTTTGTTCCTTTTCATACTCTTCTATGTATTTGACATGTAGACAATCTTTTGCATCTTTCCATTTATGTGTTCTAACTATGCTGCCATCCTTGAGCTTTTGGGAAATGTATATTTTCCCACAGTGTTTTTCAATTGTGTCTAGTTTGAGCTGCATCGTGTGATCCTTCCCCTGTTTCCAACCACATATTTTGCATCGACATTGTGTTGGAACATCATTACAATTTTTAGTGTGCACAGGTTCAATAAAAGGATATTTTGCAGCCCATTCGAACTGGAATTTCCTTCCAATTGTCCAGTTTGCCATCTTTCTTCTAACATATTTTCTTTTTTTTCCTTGGGATTCAACTTCTGCATCTGGGCTGTTAGCAGAAATATTTTGAATCTCATGTCTCCTCTTTCTGGAAATAGACCTTGGAGTAGAAGCTTCCTCTACTGGTGTATCCTGAGAGTTCGATGAATTTTCTTGTACTTCTATTTCATCAAGGGACAAAATGTTTTCCTCAACATATATTGGATCATCAATATCTATAAATTGATTATTCTGTGAAGGAATTTCTGAAAAGTCTGCAAATAATTTTATAAAATTGTTACTTATATAGTATTAATCTTATCTATAGTTAAATTTTTACAGAGTACAAATGTCAAAGAGTTCCAAGAACAGTATCATAAACATAATTATTAAATTCTTGTAAGATAAAATAACCAGTAAATAACACTTGCCACATACTGATATTTTCAGCCGAAGCAGAAACCGACTTCATTTTTTGTGATTTTCCAAAATAGCCAAGCAAAGTATTGGCACCCTTTTTTGAACTTGCTGAATTTGTAATCTTCTTGCCCTGATTTCTAGTATCCATGACTGTTTGCTGCTTAGGGCCTTACAGACTGCTCTTATGTTCTTAGAATGGACTAAAGGGTTGGATAGCTAAGGGTTGGATGGCTATAGGTTCGGCAGGCGTTGGACGGCTAGGGGTTGGTAAAGGGTTGGACTAAGGGTTGGATGGCTACGGTTGGATGGCTAGGGGTTGGACGGCTAGGAGTTGGACGGCTAGGGGGTTGGACGGCTCAGGTTGGATGGAATAGAGTTGGACGTTTCAGATTGTAGAGTATGTTAGATCAAGGCTAGATGGCTCAGAGTTGGATGCCTTACAGTTGGACGGCTTGGATTTCAGACTTCAGTGTTGGACTGAGGATTTTCTTATGTTTACTTCGGCGAATATGCGCACGATATGATTCGAAATGGTGGCGAATTACATTCATAACCTCTTATATATGTGTAAAATCTAGGTGAAAGGAATAGTATAAGGGACATGTCGGCCGAATTTTTCGGCGAATAAGTCGGCTCTGAACAACATAATATTTTCCATTTTCAATTTCCATAATCCTCTATTTTCACGAGTTTACGGAAATTCGCCACTAAAATTTTCCCTAGCTCTATGAGGAAAGAGGGGATCTCGATCACAGGGGGTAGTATGACTTCAGTATTGAAAACTATGGAATATGGAGTAGCAATCGTAGGGGTGCATTGGATGTTTTGTAAGCCCAGAGGGTGGGATGAATCTACAAATGCCAATTGTGGCTAGTTTTTTTCACCATCTTCTCCATAATATGAACAAGGGTTTTATTTGAGGCTTTCACATGCCCATTACCTTGAGGATAATATGGGATAAAATACTTGAGTCAGATTTGAAAACATTGACTCAATGCCTTCATAGTTTTTTTGAATGACTTATCATTGTTAGCTACAATGCCAGAGGGGATGTCTTATCAGAAAATAATATGGTTCATTATTAATTTAGATATTTGTGCACCAATGACATAGGTGAGAGGAACAACCTTTACCCACTTTTTGAAGTACTCAGTGGTAGTAATAATGAACATATGGTCATTAGATGATGTAGGGGTAAGCTTACCAATGAGATTGAGTCCCTACTTTGAAAAATGTCATGGTGTGATAATAGGTTCCATTGATTGTGCCGACACATGTATCAAGTTGCCATATTTCTAACATAACAAACATTTCTTTATGTACTTTCAACAATTAGTCTCTATGATAGGCCAATAATAGCCTACTCTCAATTTTTTTTAGTTAGGACTATCCCACTTATATGGGTTCCACAAATGCCTTCGTACACCTACTTAACCACTAAGATAGATTCATCCACATTAAGAAAACACAAAGAATTCCCGTCATAGCCTCTATGATAGAGATTTCCCCTAAGTAAGGTATAGTGGGCTATGCACTGGATAAGGTTTCTTTTGTCATAATGGGAAATGTCCAAAGGGAAGGTTCCATCATGAATGTAGTTGGATATGTCAAGGTACCATGGGGAAAAGGTACCAACAACTTCACATACCAAACGAGACTATGAAATATCATATGCTGGTGTTCGTAAATGTTCAACAAAGAATGACATGTTGTTATTTCTAGGTGGGATGTATAACATATACCTGGCTATAGCCCTAACATCTACCACATGATTTTTCCCTCTAGGGATCCGCTCGAATGTTATTTTCTCAAAGAACTCCTTTAGAGTGCTAACCATTTTTTTGTAAGGAATAATTTTTTCATCTTTAACTGTGTACTCATCAGTTACTTGTTTAATGATCAACATGGAATCACCTATTACATTCACTTGTCTAATGTCCCACTTGATAGCCAATTTCATCCCTATAATAAGGGCCTCATATTTTGTTATATTATTTGTACATGGAAACCTGAGTTGGAATGATTGAGGGATTAAATCTCCTAAAGGGGTGATCAACACAACTCCTGTACTTAAACCGTTAAATATAAAGGAGCCATCAAAGTATAGTTTCCATGTAATAGATTCCTCAAGGTACATTATAGAAGCATTTGGAAGTTCCGGACTTAACGGTTCAGTACCTAGAAAATGGGGCTAGTTGATCCACTAACACCTACCCTTTGATTGATATATGATAGGCATACTCAATATCGAATTCACTAAGTAGGAATTAGCCATCCTTCTTGTAAGTGCGGGTTTTGGTAACAAGTATTTCAATGGGTCAACTTTTGATATGATCTCGGTCTTAATATTCAACAAATAATGATGATGTTTTTGAAAAGTAAAAACAATGGCCAAATAATCCTTCTTAATTTATGGATAGTTGAGCTTGTAAGTAATCAACTTATGACTAAGGTAGTAAACAAATTTTTCCATATGCTCTATATCATATTGGGCCAATAGTGCACCAATTGCAAATTGAGTAGTAGAAATGTACAGTAGTAGTGGTTCACCTGCGGTGGGTGGCATTAGTACAGGGGGTTTGGATAGATATTCCTTAAGCAAAGAAAATGCTTGTTGTTGTTCTGGACCCCAATGAAAGTCAACATATTTCTTCAAAAGATGTGTGAATGAGTGGCACTTGTCTGCGAGATGGGAGATGAATCTTTTGATTGCTTGAATCTTCCCTTACAAGTTGTGCAGTTGTTTGATGTTTTTAGGAGGATGCATTTCTGTGATGGTTGTAACCATAGTAGGATCTACTTCAATTCCTCTCCTTGAAACAATAAACCCTAACAATTTTCATGATAGCATGCCGAAGAAACATTTCTTTGAGTTGATTCTGATCTTATAGTCCCTAAGACATTGAAATATGCACTACAGAATCATTGGGTGATCTTATGTAGTCATGTATTTGCCCAAGATATCATCCGCATAATATTCCACTAGATCATTAAGCATATCGTGAAAGATGACAGTCATAGCTCGTTGATATGTTGTGCCTACATTCTTGAGGCTGAAGGGCATGACTTGATAGTAGAATTTCCCCCATGGGGTTGTAAAAGTTGTCTTGTGTTGATCTTTTGCAGTAATTTTAATATGACTATACCCTAAAAAATTTATCCATGAGTTATAAAATTTCATAACCAATAGTTGATTTGACAATTATGTCGATGTTAGGAAGAGGGAATTCATTCTTAGGATAATATTTATTTATATCTCTAAAATCTGTACAAATTATAATGCCAATGGGTTTCTTCTATATAGGGACTATGTTTGAAATCCACTCTAAATAATCAATAGGCCTAATGAATTCGACTACCAATAATTTCTCCAACTCTTCTTTTACCAAAGGCGATGCAAGGATGCATATTTATGAGATTTTTTTATAGGATTTGCCTCTTCATATACAACTAGGTTATGCACTAATAATGTTAGATCTAACCCTGGCATGTCCGCATAGGACCAAGAAAAGATATCTAAAAATTCATGCAAAAGTAACACAAAGGATTTTTATTCTTTGGCTGAGAGTGAAGCCCCCAACTTGACCATTCTAGGTATTTCCTTTGTACCAATTTTTACATATATAGTCTCCTCCACAAGTAACTTATATTCTTCCTCCATGTGTGTAGGATCAGGGGGAGATTGAGATATTCTTCTTCTAAGGGCATCTCAATGATATTTTCACCCTTAAGCTGGTCAGCTTCTTTGTCCATTGATTTTTCTTTTTGTTTGCCTGTAAGTGCCTCAAAGAGGTTTTCACTATAGGAATTAGAACTATTATTTTTGTGAGGCTTCTCTTTGGAAATATTTCCCTTGCTTATTTTTACTTAGATGACCGCAAAACTCAGCCTCCTCCCCAAAATATGTGCATGTGTCAAGGTTGATGGAGATGCCCTTCTTATGATCACCAACTAGAATACAATCATGGAGACCCATAAACTCACCAATATCTATTTTATTTTTAAATATGTTGATTGGTATATGTTTTTGTTGGTCCCAATTAACAAGTGATAGGTAGACAAGGTTTAGTGTTGGAATGGTAGGGGATATGAAAATAGTTTTTTCTAGAAAATAGGTCCGTGGAGGCAAGATTTTCGTAAAGATTACATCGTGAATCTATTTCACTTTCGTATTCAAATGAACTATGTTCACATTCAGAAGAGGAAGCCTCGACCTCAAAGGGATGAGACCCACACGGCTGAATGACAATACCATATTTACAAACCTTGTGATGTGGCATTGGAAGAACTTCTTGCATACCTTATTCATTTATGCATAGTCATATCCTTTGTATCTCATAGCATACATCATTTTATTGGGGATAACATTACTTGGGTGATTGATAGAATGAAGCCATAGCCTCATCTGAAGGTTGGGGTACAATATTTTTAAGAAACTTTTCATTTGCTAATAGGCCACTAAGAGTAAAAGTGTCTATGTTTCAATTTTCTATGGACCATTGATATTTGTGGCTAGGCCTACCCCATGTTTTAGGAGATAGGGGAACTTGGAAACTAAAAGGGCATGTTGGTTATCATACTCTCCACAACCATTTACGAAAACTTTCATATCCCATGAAGAAAAGGGAGAATCTGATGTAGAAGCATAGTTATTGTTGGTAGACAAGGTATATGGATCAACTCATGAGGTGAGAGCCTTTGATTGAACTGGAACAACCATCTCTGTAGAAGGGAATTCATAAGTGGTGGGAAAATAACCCAAAAATGCTCTGCAATGAGCAAAGGGTTTAGAATCTCCCTGAATAGCAATAGTCTGTCCTTCATGGTATAACTTCAAGAAATGATGATATGTAGAAGGTATGGCTTGCATGGCGTGAATCCATGGGTGAATAAGTAGCATGTTGTAAGGAAGCTCCAAGTCTAAAACATGGAACTTATCATCATGATTATTAGGCCCTACGCCCAACGAGAAAATGATCAAGTCTGTTGATTTTCATTTTTCATTGGCATGCACCTTGATGGTAATGACCTTAGTCTAGATCAACCTCAGTGCGACCTAGTTGTTGAACTAGTTTCAACATAGAAATTTTCATTCATGATCCGTCATCCACAAGCACCTTTTAATCTTCTTACGATGATAATGACCTCAATGTGTAAGGGTAATTTATGGTTAGGATCCTCTTTAGGAATATCTTCATGACTAAAGTTTATGTGCTCCATTGGAGCAATCTGCATGACCATGGCTTAGAAGCATATAGAGTCAATATCAACTAACACTCTTGACCCCTGTAAATTTTTACAAAGGATGTATTTGTGAATATTAGAGATTTTGAGAAGATCTAATATCAAAATCTTAGTAGTAGTTTTCTCAAGTTTCTCTATAACATCATAATTACTTTCCTGAGGGGTAAATGAAGGAGGTTTTGAGATAACAAGGTGAACACGTCGCGTTACCATGGTGCACTCCTTTATTTTAATATTAATGGTGTTGATATGCTCAAAAGGTGGGTTAACAAAACCAATTAAGGAATCAAAATGACTATCCATTTTTGAAACATAGTTGGCATTTTTGGTTTGGGAAGACTATCCTTGATCTGACTTTTCCTTTACTTTAATATACTTGGGGAAAGGTTCTTTGTAAATTCCCAAGTTTGCGTAGGCAGATTTACTAAGGTCAGAAGAATCCATTTCCATGTCTCCACTATCAATTAAGTCCTGGATGAAGCATTTCAAATTCAAACACTTATCAATTTTATGACCCCTGACACGATGAAATCTGTAATATTCATTTTATCTAAACCATGATGGCTTAGGTGCATCATCTCCATAGGGTATAGTTTCTGGGTATTTAACCATATTAACCAAAACAACAACAACAAAACCTAGTAGTCCCACTGGGCGTGACAAATGTGTTCATGTTAAATTTACTATGCTAATTAAAAGGAACTAACACCTAGTGGTTCCAAAAGAAATCTAAATATACCATTAACATTATGATTAGAGCTTAAAGGAAACTAGTTATTTTGCATAAACATGAATTGAATCAACTAATGTTAACCATTCCTACTCTATTAATCTATGATTACTTCTAAAACATGAGCCTCTTTAGATCATGAGTAGTCAAATCTATGTGTTTGACCTCTAAAGAGAGGGAAGGATATCACCAAGAAATGGCTACAAGGGCAAGCTTGGATCTTCCTTTCTACTCAACAATGGTAGAATGGATGCAAAGACAAAGTAGCTATTCCAAATAATGGAGAAGGATCTTATCATAAGCTTGTATAAATCACTAGAAAAAGTGTGGTTTAAGGTGTGAAGGATGTAGGAGGGTCCTTTATATATATTTCCTATTTGGGATAAGGTTGAATCCCAATGAATATTGGATAAAGGATAAAGTAGATTTAGACTTATTAAGCTTAAAAGAATTAACAAGTGATTAACAAACAACTCATGGGAGTTGGAGATGAATTAATTAATCAACTAGGATTAATTAATATGTTAGAATAAGCTTTTTAGCTTATTTGGAGGTGATTTAGGAGGAATTTGATATGATTTGAAGTATTTGAAATTAGAATTTAGCCAATAAAAGGGTTTATTGATTAAATGCATTGTTAAAAAGGCTTAATTAACTCATAATAGTTAATTAATCAATTTGAAGAGGATTATAACTAATGAAGTGTCATTAATTGGCATCTGGAATGTGATAGAGGTTAGTTAATTAACAAATGCATCGTTAATTGACCAAAATATAAAGAAACGTTAGTTAATTAGTGGGAATTCACTAATTATAACATAAATGATAGGAAAGAGGATCGTTAGTACAATTTTAGCAATAAAATTGCGTAAGTATATTTCAGGTGTCTATAGGAGCAATCCTCTATCTACAAAGTAATGACCTATTTCAATAAGTGAAAGAAAAGAATAAAAAGGTTTGAGCATCATAGAATTGAATCTTGGTCACAAAAGTGAATTGTGAAATCCTAAATAAGTAAGAAAGTGATCCTCATATCCTAACTCTGTATCTTGTTATCAGAAGAGATCATCATGTTCCCATCATAATGAAGGATTTCTTAAAAGTATTTCTGAACACTTATTTGATCCTCTAGAATACTTAATATCTCACATAAGAAGTAGATTGTGATCATATTCATCCTCACACTACCACAAGACTGAGTTTTGACCATTTTGGGCTCACTTTGTTAAGAACTAGCTTCATGCTCTCCAATGAGTAATTACTCCTGATTTTTCATGTTCTCTATGACAATTGCTTCTAGTGAGATGGCTCTTGGTAGGTATTTTGAAACCTTCAACATCATCATAGACCTCCTTTTGATTCATATTTGACAACTAACCCAAATTAATTTTCTTCCATACTCACCAACTCATGTTTGACACATTGCATGTTATGATGTGGCTTATATAGAACTTCACTCTCTTAAACAGAGAGTGGACACAAATTTGGGGACAAAATAGAATGATCATCATTCTCATCATGGGCTATAACAATACTCTCTTTGATGGAGGTATACATGGGAGATTCAAGCACCTGCATTTCATCTCGTTCATTATTGATACAATCTTCTCCACCAAAAGGGAAAAATAAAGATTTGTACTCACATTCATACTTATTTGGAAATTCTTCACATTGGGTTGTCAGTACAAATCTGGTACTATGATAATATTCCACCAAGAACTCCTTGTGTTATAACTATGTTAGTAATACAGAGATTTTGGTTTGGTGGTAATAATCTAGAAACACAATAACAAACATAACACAATAATACCACATACTATGATATAAAGGAATGATGACATTGTTAGAGTAAGTATTTACCTTAGCTCATGTTCACCTAGGTACATTATTTACCCTCTATTGTATTTATCCTCACCCACTTATGTGTGTGGATATTTCTTTTTATTTGTTTAGATATTAGGAGATATTATCTAGTTGTTAGGTATAGTTCTTTCCTTGATCTATGGTATTGAGTAGGATCCTTGATGTCTAGTTCTCTCATAAATCTATGGACTTGACTAGTTCTTTGATGACTAGTTCTTTCCATGATTTATGGCTTGATCTACGACCTTGATTGGTTCTTAGATTGTTATTCCTTTACCTATATAAGCAAGGTCCATTCTCATTGTATTTTAGTGAGTTCCATAATAATATATGATATTGTTGCTCATTTGTTTGTAAAGGTTTATGTAAAGTTATTATGGCAAATTAATTTCATCTTATTGATCATGATGTTTGATTAGCATCTGTGTTCTTGGCTTGGCACGATCTGGTTATCATTCCTTTTATGGTATCAGAGCATGAGATAGCTATTGACATCCGTCTGTAAGTTTCCCCATTTTTGAAATATTTTCTTTAAAATATTCATATATTCGAGATTTGCTCGTATTTTGTTGTTGCATGCATTTTTATTCAAAACAGAGGCTTCCATTGGATCCGGAAGGCAAAAAACCCTAAGATTGGCTATAAACTCGACCATTTCGGTGAGACAGTCATTTTTTGTTTGGTTTTTTATGTAGTGTGTTAGAGAAACATATTGGATTCACCTTGGGATTCATGTCGTACGAAAAAGGAAATCTAGAATAACACCCATTGAAATCCTTAGCCCCTGGTCATATGGTAGGGTCATATGAGGGCTTAAAGCTTGTGATTCCTACTAGTAGGTGCTTAATTCCAGCCCCCTTTCATTTTATTTGTGTGGTGAAGGTGAAGAGCATTTTATTCTATTTTAGTGGCAACTAAAATAAATAGTAGAGCATAATATTGAAAAACTTGTATGTTTTGATCGGTAACTCGGTTTTGAGTGTCATTTTTTGCAAAAGTGCTTGGTTTTTTATGCTCTTTCCATTGGAAATATTTATTTTGAGAATCACACTATAATTATAAAGTTTCCATAATTGTAACACGTCATTATAAAGTGCCAAAATCTGGGGGGATCTTGTTGCATTGTTTGGGGGTCTTGTTGCATTGCTTGGTTCTTACATTTCTTTTAGTGATTTTTTGAGGATGGCATCTTTATCTACTTCTGCATTAGATCATGTTGAGCCATTAACAACACATAATTACCACACATGGAAACCAAGAATGGAAACAATAATTAAGCAGAAAGGATTATGGGCTTTAACTTCTTTAGAACAACCAGTGTTCACTAGAGAATATGAGAAATTTCAGTACCAGTGCAAATTTGATGAGTGTATGGGTTTGATAGGAACTTATGTAAGTGACAATTATTTTGTTTCATTTGGAAAAGTGTGACTCTCCTTTCAAAATATGGGAGAAATTGGAGGATTTATTTGGTAAGGTGGATCATATGAGAGCCATGCAACTTGAAATTGAGATCACCTCTCTTAATCCTGAATATTTTCCAACAATTATAGACTATCTTACCAAGTTCAAGCATTTGTTGACACAGTTGAAGGGGAGTGGAAGAGATAAGAAAGATGAAGAGTGTGTTTACTTGATTCTATCCAAGTTGAGAGGACCATTCCAAATTTTTGCTTCTACCTTTTTCTCTAGCATGGATGCCTTAGGTGACACATTCAAAATGCCTAACTTAGAAACATTTTGTGAAAGACTTACTAGGGAAGAATCCAAATTGTCTCACCTTGAGTCTTCCACCTCTCAAAAGGCATTAGTTGCATCTAATCCTAAGGGCAAGGGAAAACCAAACAGTAAAACCAAATCCACACCTTCTCCATCTCAAAATGCTCCTAAACCCAAAGAAAACAACTCAAAACCCAAGGAGTCTTCTAAATCCAAGAATAAGTCTAGTCGTTCATGCTCTTTTTGTGGGGGTAGTAATCATGAAGAACATAGGTGTTATAAGCGAATGTAAGCCTTAGAGGATGCAGTCAAGAAACACAAAATTTCTATCTCCACTCCACCTCCTTCTAATCAGCATGGAAAAGCACTTAATGTTGTTGGAAGATCTCAGTCACCACTTGCAGAAAATTGGGTTATAGATTCTGGTGCTTCTCATCACATGACTTCTTCCAAGGAGTCTTTTGTTTCTCTAGGTTTGAGTTCTACTTCCAAAATTGAGGTTGGAGATTCTTCCTTTCTTTCTGTTAAGGGAAAAGGTGATATACAACTTGATGGTGACAGTATCCAAGATGCACTATATGTTCCTAACATCACTACAAATTTACTTTCTGTATATCAAATTTTTCATTCTGGTCAAGGAAAAATAGTGACTTTTACACCACATGGGGCAGAAGTAAGAACTTTGTTGGAGCCTTATTCACTTGTTGCTTAGGGTATTGTTGATCATAGTTCTAGACTATATCACTTTGAGGGTTTTGATGACACTTCTTCTATAGGGACATGATTGGTTTCTCATTCAGATTCAGAGAGTAAGCTTTGGCATGAAAGATTTGGACATCTCAATTATAGATATTTGAAGGAGTTGAGCACTCATGGTATGGTAGATGGTCTTCCTAGAGTTTCTTGTCTTGAGGGAGTTTTTCATGGTTGTGCATTAGGGAAACAACACCAAGATCCTTTTCCTAAGAATTTGTCTAAGAGAGCTTCTTCACCACTTGAGCTTGTGCATAGTGACTTGATGGTTTTCCCTACCCCATCTTTCAATGGAGCTAAGTATGCACTTACGTTTATTGATAATTTCTCGAGGCGTACTTGGGTTTATTTTCTCAAGTACAAAAGTGATGTTTTTTCACACTTCAAAGTCTTCAAGGCTTTGGTCGAGAAACAATCTTCTAGTTGCATAAAGAACCTTCGTATTGATAATGGGGGGGAGTACTTCAATAATGAGTTTTCTTAATTTTTGGCAACTCAAGGCATTATTCACCAACATTCTTTCTTTCTTTCTTTGAGGAGATTGATGAGGAGGATATAGATGTCATTGAGGATCCTATTCCCACTGATGTAGTCACTATGCCTAAGTGGGCTCGTACTATAGTTTCTGAGGCAACACCTTTCATAGAGGATCTTCCACCCACTAGGCATCATCATGCACATTCTATTGGTTCTGGACTTTTGTGTCAGGTAGTTTCTAAGGATCCAAAATCCTTTTCAAAGGCTCATGGGATACAGGAGTGGGATGATGCAATGGCAGCTGAGTATTCTTCTTTGATGAAAAATCATACTTGGGATTTGGTATCTCTTCCTAAAGGAAGAAAGATGGTTAGGTGTAAGTGGGTATACCAAACCAAATACACAACAGATGGGTCCATTGCCAAGTATAAGGCTCGTCTTGTTGCAAAAGGGTTTTTCACAAGTTGAAGGTATTGATTACTCTAAGACTTTTGCACCCGTTGCCAAGATGGATTATGTATGCCTTGTACTTGCTCTTGCTGCATCACAGGGGTGGCCCGTATACCAGATGGACGTGAAGAGTGCCTTCTTACATGGAGATCTACAAGAGGAAATATACATGGAGCAGCCAGATGGATTTGTTCAGGATTCTTCTCTTGTTTGTAGGCTCCGAAGGTCTCTCTACGGTCTCAAACAAGCCCCTCGGGCTTGGTATGAGAAGATGGATTCTTTTCTTCTATCTACTGGTTTTTTTTGTTGCCACTCCAATCATACAGTGTATCTCCAGCATGTTGGTGAGGATATTGTGATACTTTTCTTGTATGTTGATGATCTGTTACTTACTGGCAGCTCTTCTTCCCACATTCAGAGTATTCAGCGAGGCTCTTTCTACACAGTTTGACATGATAGATCTTGGGTTATTGCATTATTTCCTTGGTTTGTAGATTTCTCAGATAGATTCAGGGATTCATTTGAGTCAGCAAAAATACACCCATGATCTTCTTCGGCGCTTTGATATGGCTAATTGCAAGCCAAGTCCATCTCCTTTTCAGTCTGGGGTTACTCTTACATCCACATGTACCACACCACTTTGTGATCCTACATTGTATAGGCAGTTGGTTGGGAGTCTCATGTGCTTGACCCATACTCGCCCTGATATTTCATTTGCAGTAGGGCTTGTATCTCAGTTTGCACATTCTCCTCATAGTAGTCATTGGCAGGCTGCTAAAAGGATTTTGCGCTATTTACAGGGCACTTCCCACTTTGGCCTACACTACACTAGGGGTTCTACTCAGTTGGTTGGGTATACAGATTCAGATTGGGCAGGTTCTATTGATGACAGGCATTCTACTTCTAGCTATCTTTTTTTGTCTTGGTTCTTCTCCAGTTACTTGGGTGTGCAAAAAGTAACAGGCTATTGCACTTTCATCTTCAGAGGCAGAGTACAGGGTAGCAGTTATAGCGAGTCAGCAGATTCTTTGGCTTTGCCAATTATTAACAGAGTTTGGATTCCCACAGGATTCATCGACTGTACTTTGGTGTGACAACCAAAGTGCAATTCACATTTCTTGCAACCCAGTTGAGCACCAGTGGACCAAGCATATCAAGATACACATCCACTTCATTCAGTAGCACATTCAAGATGGAGTTCTTTGCTTGGAGTACCTTCCAACTCAGTAGTAGGTTGTAGACATCTTTACGAAGCCTTTTGCATCACCTTGCTACCTTGAGTTGCGTGGAATGCTTGGGGTTTCAGAAGTTGTTCTTGGGGGGTGTTCGTGAGAACATCTTCCTTCTTCTTCTTTCTCTTTCCTTATAGCAGGATTCTTTCCTTCTTTTGGTTCGAGATTTCTTCATGGATATATTGTACATGAGTACCTCATCAAGCCTAGTTGCCGGGACTCATACTGTGGACATGCCACTTCTATTTTGGCCCCTAGCTTCACTTGAGAGGGGGTGTTAGAGTAGGTATTTACCTTAGCTCATGTTCACCTAGGTACATTATTTACCTTTATTGTATTTATCCTCACCCACTTATGTGTGTGGATATTTCTTTTTATTTATTTAGATATTAGGAGATATTATCTAGTTGTTAGGTATAGTTCTTTCCTTGATCTATGGTATTGACTAGTTCTTTCCTAGATCTATGGTATTGACTAGATCCTTGATGTCTAGTTCTCTCATAAATCTATGGACTTGACTAGTTCTTTGATGACTAGTTCTTTCCATGATTTATGGCTTGATCTACGACCTTGATTGGTTCTTAGATTGTTATTCCTTGCCTATATAAGCAAGGTCCATTCTCATTGTATTTCATTGAGTTCCATAATAATATATGATATTGCTGCTCATTTGTTTGCAAAGGTTTATGTAAAGTTGTTCTGGTGAATTACTTTCATCTTATTGATCGTGATGTTTGATTAGCATCTGTGTTCTTGGCTTGGCACGATCTGGTTATCGTTCCTTTTAGACATATCTAAAACACAACCATAAATCATATCAATAACATGATATTGTTATAATCTCACCCATGAACTACTTCGAGTGTTTCCAACTCCACTTGCCTGTCCAATAGTAATGTTGGGAGAAACTTCACAATTATGCATTTTTATGGCTTCCTCAACACACCTTCACAATGATATTCACTCCTTTATACATATAACAATTCTCACAAATTTCTTCTATGCTAAATGATGGGGGCGGTCTCTTATTTATTGCAATTTTGGGTTTATCCACCGTATCTCTAAGATAGGATAGGAAATATTTTCTAACTAATCATATTCCATACCTTAACTCTTATCTTACATGTAGGCTTATCCTTTATGATAAGATAAACCTTATCATTTCACCTGGGTTCCACCTTTATAGACTTTATAAAAATAAAATATTCAAAATATTTATGACATTACTCCTTGTCATTATTACATATATAATATTTCTAATTGTTAATCATGTAGACTCTACTTATCTAATTTTGAAATTTTAACATTACTGGGACCACTTACAAAAAAATATTTACTTTTTACAAATTGACTATCACTTTCACAACATACCTTAATATACTTTAAATGTTACCTTGCATACTATACTTTATTATCGGCATCATTATCTTCTATTTGACGCTACTGATAATTATACTTAACAACACCCTATTCCTAATATATACCTTAATGAAATAATAATCATGGGGGGAAATTTTAATGTTGACATCTTCCCCCTCCCTGGCTTCTACTCCATCCTCGAGAGTAGACTATTATGAAAAAACTGAAGCTAGTGCTTGTAAAAATCTTTAACTTTTCGTGGTTGACCCATTTCTTAATTGGAGTAACATCCAATTCCTCTATTTGATATACACCATTTTCATACACAACTATTATTTTGTAGGGTCCCATCCATTTAGGAACAAGTTTTCTATGTTTCCTCTTTTTACATCAGTAATCATATACTAGGACCAATTCATTCACCTTAAATGGAGACCGGAGTATTTTTTTATCAAAATACTCCTTTTACTTTATTTTCTTCTTATAGCTTGTATCCTTTGTTATTTCCCTCATTTTCTCTATCAAATGAAGATGCAACAATATTTCTCTTACTGAATCACTTTCATCCATCCTTTCATTTTTTCATAACTCTCACAGTGAGAATATCGAATTCAATAGGAAGAACTGGATCAATGTCATAAGCCAACGGAAATGGGGAGTATATTGTTGTTGACTTTGATGTTTCCTTATATGCCCACAATGTTGCATGAACCCTTTTATCCCACTTATGTATATGCAAAGTTGTATCTTTTGCTAGGATTTGGCACAATACATAATATGTTCACTCCACATGTCCATTTGTGCTTGGCTTGTAATTTGTTTCCTTCCTATGCTTAGTGGAAAACATATTTACTAGGGATTTTAAACACCTCATTAATAAAGTAACTTCCTTGATCTGTTACAATCTCTAATGGATAACCAAATATATTGATAATTTGTTCATACAAGAACCTTGTCACTTCATCTGTGGAAGTTGTTTTCAACAGTATAGCTTCAGCCCACTTGGTTAAATAACCAATGGCAACTATAATAAACTTATTTTGGAATGGGGTACTTAGAAGTGGACCTACAATATTTATTCCCCAATTTTAAAATGGACCAAGTGGAAGAATAGGGTATAATGGTGTCGATGAAGTTTTACGATTCCCATGTGATTGGAAAATATCACATGACTTATAATAATTATAACAATCTTTGAAAAGAGTTTGGCCAGTGATAACCTGCATCCAAGATCCTTCTTGTCATAAGTTGTTCGAGAGAAGTGTCCTCCACATGTACCATTGTGGAATTATTAAATTATCTTGTTTCCTTGGTCACACCCAATTTCCTTCTTGTACCTCCCATCAAGCCCTATCCAAAATAAGACTCCATGCAAAATAGAATATGGATGACTTGCTTAAGTAATCTTCCTCTTAGTCTTTGGATTGGCACCATAAGGAAACTTGAAATCATTCAAATAATTCCAAATATTTGTGTATTCACTAGAGATTGTATCAAGGGATAAAAATACTACATTCGGAAACTCATCATCAACACAAGATGAACCCAAACCATCATAGGCTTGAAAGAGTGCATCTGCATTGACATGCTTCTTTCCTGGCCTATCTATAATATCAAATTCAAATTATTGTAGTTAAATTATCCACCTTTCTATCCTTCCTGATAAGTTAGGATTATTTACAATATAATTTAGATCTTGATGATTTGTTACAACTGTAAATTTCTTCCCTAACAAGTAATTTATAACCTTTTTATAGCAAAAATGATAGCTAGAGCCTTTTTTCAATTATAATATAATTTACCTCAGCATTGCTCATTTGTTTACTCCCAAAGTAAATCAGATAATCATTCCTATTTTCATCCTTTTGGCCCAAAGTACTCCCTAGTGTTGCATCTGAAGCATTAGTATATACAATGAATGACCTGCTTCAGTCTGGATTCTTTAAAAGAAATGAAGATACCAAAGCTTCCTTTAGTTGTTCAAAATCATTATGTGCCTTCTTTCTTAGCTCATAAGTAGTATCATTCTTCAATAATTGGGTTAGTGGATGTGCATTCTTTGATAAAGTCTTGATGAACCTTCTATAGTAACCCATATGGCATAAAAATGATCTCAACTTACTTCTAATCAGAGGCAATGGTAATTGTTTAATTTTTGAAACTTTATCAAGATCGGTACCAATACCATCTCTAGGTACAACATGCCCTAATAAGATGCCTTTATAATATCCAAAGACACACATTGTAGGGTTTAGTGAGGTTTGTTCTTCATCTAATTTTTGAAATGTTACCTCCATCTGGTGCAGGTGGTCCATTTTGCTCTCGTAGATGTAAAAACCATCCAAGAATATTCTAATGAAGCTTCCAATGTAGGGTTCAAACACCCTATTTATCAGGCTCTAGAATGTTTCTAGATCATTACATAACCCAAATGACATAACTCTATAAGAAAACTTTCCCCAGGGAGTGGTGAACATAGTCTTGAGCTAATCTTTCTCAGCTATATGAAACTTAGTTGTACCCGTTATAGCCATCTGTAAAACTATAGCATTATTGACAGCTAATTCATGCAATATATGGTTTGAGAATGAAAAAGGGTAATGATATTTCTTTGTTGACTTATTGAGCTTCCTATAATAATAAAAAAATGTGTAGCTTCCAATTCTTTTTCCTTGAGATCATAATGGGAAAAAACCATTCTGAATTCTCCACAACAAATATGAATCTTGCATCAAGTAACTTATCTAATTATTATTTCACAGTCTTGGAAAAATTAGGATTAATTATATATGGCATTTACTTTATTGGATTAGCACCATCTGTCAGATCTATAGAATGTTCTACCCAACTTACTTAGCATAGTTTCCTTGTAATCAAAATTGAATAAGTGCATGTACCTTCAAAAGAGTTAGAGGTATGATTCATTCCCACTTTCCATCACAACATCACCAATTTTTATTTGCTAGAGATGATTTTGAATTTATTCCTTAAATAATTTTATGGGTTCATGTGTCGGTTGTGACTGGAAGGATATCCTTGACCGGCACAACCACCTTGCTTTTTCATCTTCTATGTCCATTTCACTGGTAGTAGGGTAATCATAGGATGTCCAATCATTAGTTTCATCAATTAAATCCACAGGTCCCACCTTACAATGTTGATGGTTCATGTTTATCTTCACCCTCTCTTTGCCATGTCCAAGTGTCATGAATCCTTCATTTCAATAGTTTCTTGCATGAACTCTCCTTATCCATGGCCTTCCCAACAACATTGGGTACACAACAGTATCATTCTTCATTACTTGAAATTATACCATACATACAACACCCATGATAGATACTACCACATCTAAAACAACACCTTATAGTTTAGTTTTTCCCTTATTTAATGATCTTAGCATAAGTGTCAAGGGGGTGATAAATTTTTAAACCCAACATATTCATTACACTCTCAGTCATTAAATTAATTACAACACCTCCATCTAATCAAACATCATGAATTGAAATTAAATTACATAATACGTCAGGTTGTAAAGTGTAAGGATTTGTCCTCTGCTTCCAAAACGGGGACCGCAACCTCCTTCCTTTGTCAAGAATTAAGTCCACTTCACAGCTCTCACCTCTTATTAGAAGACATAGCAAGAATTTTTCCATATGTAATATTTGCAGGACACTTGAAGAGATCTTCTAAGATGGAGTATGGTCTTTGTTCCTGTGAAATCGTAAAATCCTCCACACCCAACTTTCTTCTCCTATGTTTCTTACTAGTCTTTCCTTTCATCTTCTTAGGATCATTTTCTTCTTGGTTATCTTTTTTTTTCTTTATTTTTTTCACAAGCACATCTACTTTATTATTCATGCTCCTATCTACTACATCAAAAAAATTCACGGGTGCTTTTCCTTTATCATTATCTCTTCGAGCAAAACAATAGAATAATGGAACTCCATATGTAGATAAACCCCCAAAAATATCCTAGATGGCACTTTATAACTTAGTGCAAAAATTACAAGCCCTAGTAAGCAGTGCAATGACCCCCTAGAATGCGACACTTTATAAGTAGTGCGTTGATTACACCTAAGTGTTCATGCAACATGAGACGACTGGTCACTCACCTTGTAATTAACAAAATATTGCATAAGCATGAAAACCACAATATGCTTAGTCAAACGCAACAAAGCAAGTGAACAAACACAAAAGAAAATAAGAAGGGAAGGAAGTTCTCTTACCGGAAAGTTGTGGTGGATGTGCTCACTAACCCGTAAATGAAGAAAAGTAATTATAATGTGGAAAATAGGCTCAAGATGAGTCCCGGGGACCTCCAAGATGTCGAAAACGCTTCTGTAAGGAAAAACATCGCTAGAAGATGACACACTCTAGTAAATTATTAGATTAAAAAATAGCCAATAACGCTAAAAATCAACCTTTTGAAATGTCCTATTCGGCTAAAAAGGACAAAAAAATGATTATTACATTAAATAAATTACTATTTTAACAACTAAACAAAAAGAAAAAAGAGCTAATTTTAGTTTATCTAAATGCCTAAATTTTAAAATAAACTCTAGAAAATTAATTTAATTTAATTAATTACCTTTAAAATATATAATTAGGTCTAATAATTTTAAATTAAGACCAACTATATATAATTAAAAACACTTTTGCCTTTAAATTATAAAGGCCACTTTAATTGAATGCCACCCTTTATTTAAAGAACCCACAAATGTTTGAAAAAAAAACTTACGTTTTTATATACAAGGTCTTACTTTTTTTTTAAATAACATGGTAAACAAGTGTTGTAATGCGACTAGTCCCCACCTCATAGTTAAATTGTTGAATTGTTTTAAAGGTATTAGTATTGTTTTTTTTTAATATTTAGCATCAAATAGCTTCAAAAGTTAGACATGAGGCCATAAAAATAGGTTAACATTTAGAGCTATTTTGTATTTTGAGTTGTTAATTTAAATCCATAAAAAAATTATATTGCTATTCAATTTAAAAAAATTACTTAGGAATTGTTCCATGAAAATAGTGAAGTGTTCCATGAAAATAAAATGAATTATGACATAGTATTATTATTTTTTAAATATTAACATTGAACAACTTCAAAAGTAAGACATGAGGCCATTAAAAATGGGTTAACATTTAGGGATATTTTGTATTTTGAATTGTTAATTTAAATCCACAAAAAAAAATATTGTTCTACGAAAAAAAATTGCTTGGGAAGTGTTCCATGAAAATAGGGAAGTGATCTATGAAAATAGGGAAGTGTTTCACGAAAATAGAATGAATTATGACATCATTTTGTTGTATGGGAATATGGAGAATAAGGAGAATAATTTATCAACCATTCACATACATAAAAATTAGTATTTGTAAATGAAATAAAAAATTATATATTGTTTAAAACTATTGCATAGAACATATGAAATAAAAATAGTTGATTGTGATTGGTTGAAAAATATTAAGTAATAAGAAAGTGATTCTTATAGTTACTCTGCCTTGGCAAAGACTAATAATTAGAAAAAAAAACCATTTGAATATATCAGGGTTTATAGATGAAAACACCATATAAAAAACACACCCCGTCGTATTAAGAATAAAAACCTCCCACTTGTATGTAACAAACCGACCTCATTAATAAATTTAAACTCGGTCGCAAAAACTGAAACCATGAATTTTTTAATTTAGACAATCATTAAATTAAAAAATCACTCTTAGTAAAATGATTTCACTTTAAATGAGAGAATCCCACTTTTTTAGTGAAAACCCTAAAATTAGAAAAAGGCTTATGAAGTGGAGAAAAAAAGGTTTAAAAATGTGGTCAAATTAGGATAAACGAGACAAACATGGGAAGGATAAGGATGAGGCTAAGAAGAGCACAACTCAGATAAGTTGTTGGTACAAAGCACACGGTTAAACCTCTATCTCATAGGTTCTAGGGATTGGCTACCTAAACACACTACAAAATCTGTGCAACATAAAACAAAAAAAATCTCAACAGAAACAGATGCAAGAAACCTTAAAGTGGCTCGAACGACTCAAAACACATGCCCAATAAACCCAAATGCAACAATGGGATAAGACAAGGTACACAAGATAACTCGGCAAGGGCAGATAATTTAAATCGACCTGCAGGGTTGAAAGCCGCCACGCATAGCTCAGACTTAAGCAATAAAAAAACTCCAATAACAGGTCATGTATGCACAAAAAACTCAAGGCATGACAAATCCCAATCCAACCCACCCATACGCCAATGCAAGGCAAAGTAGGCATGGCCAAGAGCCTGAATAATAAGGAAAAATAGGGAACAAGGCACACGATCAAGAAAAATAGGGAAGCTCGACTCTGCAACTCGGCAAAGCTCAACACGAGCTCAACTTGCATAAAACAAACACATACAATGCAAACCCTAGACCAAGTAAGAGCCAATGTAGGGGAAAACCAACAACCGGGTAGGAGAGAGAGAAGGATGAAGGCCAGGGAGGGGAAACGCACATATTTTTAATAAAATCACTCACATTTGAAAAATGCAATTTAAAATCCAGAGATGCAAAAAAAAGGCACCTACCTCTAGATTTAGCAGATCCGCCAAATTTGGGTGCAGTTAGCTAAATCTAACCAGAAAACTCCTGAAACCTGTACATGAAAAATCAAAAAACTATACAAAATCCAAGAAACCATATTGTTAACCTATAACAAGATTCCAAAAGATGAAAAACTTGCACAAAAAGTGATAAAACCAAAAAGTAAGTAATCAGCAACTAGTTCAAGAGAGTGCACGTTTACTGAACATTCACTCTGATACCATATCAGATTGTTCCATGAGGATCAATGTTGGAACATATTGTACATCAAATAAGGTTACACTTCCAATATATATGAGAATGCTTCAGGTAATTAGCAAGAGCACATATCACAAGAAAAATCAAGTACAGAAAATACAACGATGTGTCTAACATGCTCATAGATCGAAAAAGAGAGGTGCATTTAGGAGTATTGTATAACTCCATTGCATGACACATGTACACAACCCTAGCTAACCCTATTGACCTATTCCACTATGACTTATTCTCACTAAGTGAGATGAGCTAACCATCAATGGTGGACAAGTCATCAAATGATGATGAAACAAGTCTTATACACCAACAGTACCAAATGTAGAAGCCCTATATGGACAATTATACTTATAATGACCATTTTATGACAACCATAACATAGAACTTCAAATATATTTATTTTTGGACCCCTATCTCCTTAGGAATTTTGGGAACTGAATTCTTTTCCTTGAAGAAAATTAATAGTTAACTAGCCCATTTTCCTAAGGAGATCCTCATACTCAGTGGAGGTATTAGAGGGAATATTTGTGCTCACCAAAAGTGATTGTGGTGTCTAGAACAAAGGTGTTGGTGTAGGATCCACTTTAATAACAATTTCTTTGGGCTCCTCTTCCATGCTTTCTTCTTCACTTCTAGAAATTTCCTTTATTTGTTTAAGATTCGTTGAGTGGTCATATTTCACTCGTTTTCTGATCTTTGGGTTCATCCCAAGAATGAATTACTTACAAAGGAGATTATCCACACCATTCATTTCCTTCTTGTATTTGGACAACAAGCTTCCTCCTTAACTCTAGAACATGAGCATGATAATATTTGATCTTCTCCTTCTCCCCTTGGGCTAGTTTTATGATCTAGATCATAAGATCTGCATACTTTTTTTGTGCACTAAATTCTTCAAAAAAAAAATCATTTAATAAATCCTATGATTTTTAACATTATCATCTAGTGTTTTAGAGCACCTAAAAGCTGAACCATCCAAAAAGGTAGGGAAAAAATTTATTCCATTGTTCCCTTCTTATGAGGCCATTACAAATGCGAAGATCGTTTAAACTCTTGACTGAAAGAGGGAGTGTCATCATTAGATTGGGCTGAAAAATTAGGAATCTTATCTATTTTCAACAAATATAATCATAGTGAATCACCAACCCCCAAGTACAATAAGTAAGACTTATGTGCAAAAATAATTGGAATCAATACAATAGAAAGTGACTTTACACCTTTTTGCTATAAATAGGAATGACCACGATAAACTTACATTTACTATGGTAAAACTTAACTTACTATGGTAAATACTATTTACGGCAAAAAAGTGACTTTACTGTGGTAAATACTATTCACGGTAAAAAGTGACTTTACTACGGTAAATATTATTCACAGTAAAAAGTGAACTTTACTAAGGTAAGTACTATTAATGGTAAAAAAATATTACCCTTAAAATGATTTTTTAACTAAGTGGGAATACCTCTCTAGAATATTAACCAATTAGGAACGGTCCCAGAAATGAAACCAAATTTTCAACACAAATCAGCTACTATGATAATAATCCACCAGGAACTGTTCGTGCTATGATTATTTTAGTAATGCACAACTTTTGTTTTGGTGGTAGTAATCTGGAAACACAATAACAGACATAACACAAGAATACCATAAACTATGATATAAAGGAATGATGACATATCTGAAACACAACCATAAATTATATTAATAACATGATATTGTTACAATCTCACCAATGAACTACTTCAAGTGTTACCAACTCCACTCGTCTCCCAACAGTAATTCTGGGAGAAACTTCATAGTTACGCCTTTTTATGGCTTCTTTAACACACCTTCACAATTATATTCAATCCTTTATATATATAATAATTCTCACAAAATTTCTGTCTATGCCAAATGATGGGGGTGGTCTCTTTATGTATAGCACTTTTAGGCTCATCCACCTTATCTCTAAGATAGGATATGAAATCTCTTCTAGCTAATCATATTCCATACCTTTACTCTTATCTTTACATGCATGCTTATCCTTTAAGATAAGATAAACATTATCGTTTCACATGGGTTCCATCTTTCTATACTTTATACAAATAAAATATTTATGACATCACTCCTTATCATTATTATATATATAATATTTCTAATTCTTAATAATATCGACCCTAATTATCTACTTTTGACATTTTAACATTACCGGGACCACTTTTAACAAATATTTACTTTTTACCTTGACTGTCACTTTCACAACATCCCCTAATGTACTTTAATTATTACATCGCGTACTGTAATTTATTGGCAACGTTGTTATCTTCTAGTGGACGCTACTATTAACCATATTAAACAACATCATATTCTTTATATATACATTAATGAAATAGAAATCGTAGAGGAAAATTCCAATGTTGATAGGGGTCTCGAGGAAATGGTAGAACACTTGGAATTCAAATTCCAAAATCTCGTTGAATATCACCCTTTTTTTCTTCATGAGTGGTATCATCCTTAAAATACTTGAGTACTTTCATACTCATACATTCATCATTGAGAAGGTATTCTTCCTCAGATGGAAAAGAAAAATATTCATGTTCACAAGTATGTTCATTATTTAACCCTTCAATTTTTTTACCTCCAAGCTTCTTCTAGAACTCCCTAAATCATCTGAAGGTTTTAGTTTTCACCATCAGGACATTCATTCCCTACACCAAGAAGACCCGATCTTACACAAGTTGTCCCTGAATCAACTTTTCTATCCTAAACTTTCCTAAACTACCTCAAACATATTCAATACTCTCTGACATCACCCTTAAATGTCTTTTTATTTTTCCGGAACACTCTTAGAGGATGTATACTGGCTGTAGAATGGCCAAAATTGGCCTTTTTGGGCCTCTAGAGGAAGTAGTCTTTCATTGAGTCACAATGAATGCATCAATCATCTTGGGTGATCATCCTTGCACACTGAAACAAACTTGAAAACATTTTTAAGAATTTCCTCTAAGTTGGGGTGAGGGTTTTACTGAGGGAAATATAGCCAGATGAAGGATTCACAATGATAGGGAAACATGATTTTCAATCATCGGCTTAGTTTTTCATGCTCAAAGTTTCAATTTTGCATGTGATAGATTTTGGGTGACAACACATCAATAACCAATCAAGAAGGCCCCAAAACCTAAGAAATGACTATATTATTTCCCAAAATAAATATTGATTATAGAATTAAAACCCTAAAAATTCTAGGTTGAATGTTAAAATCCTGAAAAAATACCTATGTACCCACCATATTAGAATATGAAAAACTATATATTAAATCGTGACTAATGGAGTTGTAGGACTAGTTCCATAAGATACAGAGTGACCCTACTTTCTTATATTTACTAAAATAAATTTAAAGTATAAGAAATAATAAAATAAAAATATTATACTTTATTTCGCTCACGTTATAACACGCTCGCATTTTTTGGGCTTGGAAATTACCAATCCTAGTAATTCAAAACATGATCACACTTTCCCAAAATGCGTTTATATTTCGCTATCAAATCAAAAAATTGGTTTCTTTTTGGTCCCCCATCTCTGTGCACACTTCCCCAACCATCAAACAGTACTATCCTAGGAAAACATTTGACATTCAATTAAGAATTTTCTAAAACATATAGTTTTTTCTACATGTTCATATATAGATACACAATTCAAAGTATATTTCACTATGTTTTGGTACATAATGTGTGGGTCATGAGTGTACTTCATTCAAATTTTGACTTTACACGTTTGGAACCAAATCACTTTTACAATGCATGTTGTGGGGGCATGAGTATGATTCATTCCCTTTTGGTTTTGAACATTTAGCATATTGGAACTCATACAATGCATGATGAGGGGGCATGAGTCTTCATTCCCTTTTATTGTTGTATGGGTTTTCAAATTCATGACTCAGATCTATCTACAACAGTTTGGTTTCGTAGGTTGAAGGTTTTTGGGTCCACTAAACACTCTTTAACACCCTTATTTTCACTTTCTTTTGAAATTTTTTGGGGGTCATTACATTCCCTATGATTCTCTTTCTCTTACTCTCTTTTGGTTACTTTGGTGTTGGGACCCAATTTTGTCCTTGTTCACACTACTTGTCCAAATTAGGGATGGATCATTCCTAATCCTCCATTGGCATAATTTCAATACTTGTCTATAAATACTTCGAAGAGGAAGCTCTTTATTCAACAAAGGAAATGGGTGTACTCCTTCCGTGTTTTGTTCAAATTAAGTTTTTGAATTTCATGTTCAATTTTAGGTCCAAGTTAAATTTCAATTATTCCTATGGACATTGATTACACTCTATGTAGTTGGATTTCACTTTGGAATCTTACGACCACCCAAACATCTCAAGCAATCATATAATCAAGCAAAGAAAAATTGTGTTTACACACCTCGATATAATTTTATTGTAAGCAAGTAAATTTCATTTCCTGGCTTAGGTGGGGGGGAGGGGGATATAAACACCTAAGTAATTTATCACTTTATAATTTCAATATTGTCCTAATCCCTAAATCATGACATGTGCACCTATTTTGAGCCTAATTTTTATATACTAGCCTAATCCTAGTCCTATTGCAAAAATTTCTATCATCATTACTTTTCCTAGCCACTCATAAAAATACTTACATTAGTAATAAGTAGAACATTACTCATAATTATCATGCACAAAAATTGATTGGGCCACACTTCCCTCCTAGACCGAATTGTACAATGGTTTGGTCCGAAAAAAAATGATTTCATCTAGAGCCACCCAAAGGTCAATTTTTCAATTTTATATCTTTTTATGGGTTGGTACTTTCTCTATGGATTCGTCTTAATTCAAAACATATGTGTGCCTATATAAACAATTCAAATACACTCATTTACTCAATCGGCACTATCAAGAGATCCACTAGAAAATATCACTTAAAATGCATACAAATCTCTCCTGAATTCCCCTAAAGTAGTAGTAAACATTAGGAACAACCGCCATACAGGTCTAGATCACCTCAAACCAAGTTCAAGAGTCAAGATTCCCAAGCCAAGAGCCCTCTGAGGAAAGTTTAGGACAAACAAGTCAAGTCATTATAAAGCCTTATCAAGTGATCAGATTATCAAATATAGTTGCAAACATACAATATTATATCTCTAGGTGGAAAATTACATGTATTTTGAGCCCTCGTCGGAGTAATACCAATGTAGGTGGTGTACATATTATACTTCAACCCAACTACTAACTTTTTAACAAGGTTTTTTATTCTAGGTTAGGATTTTGGGTAAAATCAGTTAATTACAAAGGGTTTTGCACATTTTAATACCTAATACTTCACATCATAGCACATTCCAAGAATTCACAAGGGTGTAAAAAGTTGCATGGTGTCATCAGCTATCCAAACCAAATCATCAAGAAGGACATAACCACTAAATGGTTTGGTCCAAAAAATAACGATTTCATCTCAGTAGATAATGCACTTCCAAAATCAAATATGAAGCATTTTTAAGATGTTTCTATCCAATTCATTCATCTATCACGCCAATATTAAATTTCAGACTAGTCAAATAGCTAAGTAAACTCATCTTCTCATGCTTTACTATATTTAACACATCTTCTTATTGATATATATTGTAATGTGTGTGTGTGTGTGTGAATGTTAATCTTGATTAATAATTTGAATATACAACATGTTTCTAACCCTAATCTAGAATTTAAAAAAGTGAAGGGATTCCTTATCTTCCCCAAAAAATTTATTTTTTGGGTGTAATCACATAGGTAATAAACAAAATATTCACATAGATTTGAAGTTGAGAATTCTTTTGAAAAAATAAAGAAAATAATGCCAAATGTCTAATTGGATATTTCAAATTTATATAATAGTTTATTTTGCATTATACATAATCTTAAGAAGAAAACTTCACAACCAATAATAAATGAATGTATTCATATTTACATTGTGATGATAAACAATTTTTGGTGTACAATTAAATATAGTAACAGTATTTTCTTTAGGTTTGGTAGGGTTACTATAATTGTGTTGGTCCGAAAATCTGTCGCGTGGACAGATCTATGGATAAACGGGCCAACGGTGTTGCAGGGCTTAGCCCCTCTTTGAGACAGCAAAGCGAAACTGGTTTATTGCTACTTCTACTAGCAGGAACCTATGCAAGTCTCACAGATTCTGCCTTCGGGGGTTGGGATCTCATCCCAGTAGAGTGTTCTAGGCTGCGAAGAGAAAGGAATAAAAGAAGGAGAAGAGAAAGAACAGATCCGAAGGAAGAAAAGAAATGAGTTCCAAAGCGGAAGGGTCAGAAGATCTATGCTTTGGGTTTGGTAGTAAACAGAGCCAAACCTACTCACATAAATAAACAAAGCAATACTGATAAACAAATGACGGAAAAGTAGATATGAATTCAACAGAAAAGACACATGCAGATCTAACATAAGAAAGATCTAATGTATAACACAGCTATTGAGCACAAAGTCTGAATAATTGTATTAATTGTTTTTATCTGTTACAAGAAAGCTCAAAGTCTTTCTCTCCTCACCTCTATTTCTATCTGAAAAATGTTCCTTTAGAATCCAACAAGTATTCTTGTATTTATAGAAGATGAGAGAGAGAGAGAAGGCAAAAAATGGAGCCAACCACTTATCTACAAGATATTTACAAAATATCTAAAGTCATGTTGACTTTTACATTTTTGAGTGGATGACATCATCCCATGATGCAACATGGATGATGTCATCGTTGGCACCAACATACTTGAGATATTGCGAAAAGAAAGTCGGAGAATAGCGAGAGGAAGAAGAAGAAGAGGAAGAAGAAGAAGCTAGTCATCATCATCGTCCTGCGGCCGAAAAGGGGTCGCCTGCTTCTGATGCTGCTCAGGAGATGAGATGTGGAACTGAGCGCGGTATTCCAAGAACTTGCTGATCATTGACCCGAACTGATCCTGTGATGGATCCTTGTGCCGATCACTGATTACTTCGCAAGTTTCCCGCTCTTCTACAAGCTTTTCGGGAAGTTTGGAATAATCTTTCTCCGCCTCAATCAGGAAACCGATGAAGTCCCTGCAAGCCAGCAGGTTATTGATGGATTCGGTATCAAACGTGACTTCTGGCCCTGTTCCTTGAGAAGCTAACTCCTTGAAAATCCGGATAGTATCATCAGCCGTTCTTAAGGTGAGGGAAGGAGTGAGCAACCCTGGATTCATGGATAAAACAATTTTCTCCATTTGATACATCGCATCCAGGGCCTCTTCCTTCACCTTATCTATTTTTTCTAACACAAACTCGAGCTGATCTATCCGATAGTCCAGAGTGGACATAGTCTTGTTGAGGGTCCTTGGGTGACCGAATACTCCGAACTTGACCAAATCTTTGACTGAACAGTCGAACATCTGTTGGAAGGCCTCGTGTTGGAGTCTAGCGTTTTCCAACTCTTCTGATATCGGGACTGCTAATGCTTGGAGCTCCTTATTCGCCTTTTCAATGTTCAGGGATAAGCTGATATATTCGGCGATTACCTTTTCGCTATCTTTGAGAATCTGACTTCTCCAAGCAGAAACAGCCATGCCCTGCTCACCGATCTTTGAATATTCATTGATCTTGTCCTGACTGAGCAGCTCAGGAGTCTCGGCGGCAGTTGTGGGAGGTGCACTTCCCATCTTCTGTAAGGCCTGAAGCAGGTATTTATTCTGTTCTTTCAGCAGCCTTTTTTCTTCTTTGGCTTCTTGAAGCTTTTCACAAAGTGCATCAATCGCGGAACGAGCTTCCCCCTGGAGACTTTCAGAGGACGTCCCCATTGTGACTTGGGTCACTGTGAAATCTGCTGGAGACAGATCTTCTTTCTCTTTGGTGGGATCGGGGTAAGCTATTTCCAGGACTCTCTCACCTGCAGCGCTCTTTGAGAAGCGTGTAACCGGCTTGTGCTTCTTTGCTCCTTTAGCCGGAATAACCGAAAAGTCCATCGGAGCGATGGGGACTTTCCTCTTTGGCTGGCTCAGCTGCTGAGAGATCCAAGCTGGTCCTATTGAAGAAGGACCAGAGACAGAGGGGGAGGCAGCAACAGTAGAAGAGGGGAAGAACGTGGAGACACGCGGCGGTGGCATTGGAAGAATAGCCGCGGAGGTGTCCACGGGAGGAAGGGAAACCGGGGCTGCAGAAGACATAGGAAGGGAAGGGAGCCCGGAAAGGAGAGAAGAAATGGAAGGAGACAAATCAGCAAGAGAGGAGAAGACGGATGAAGAGGCAGGGGAAAGGGTAGAAGAAGGGGGAGAGGACACAACCAAAGGAGTGGTTGCTGACACCTGAGGAAGGGGAGGAAGAGAAGAAGAAGGGATAGAAGGGACCTCTGTAGTTGTAGCGATGCCGACATCCTGGGTGGATGGGCATATAGGACTATCCTCTGCCAATTCCTTCTCTGGCGAATCCAGGGTTATTACTTGTTCAGGCTCTGAAGGAAGAGGACTTTCAGGGGCTTCCTCCCGAATGGTGCTAGGCTCACCTTCCGCAGCTTTGCCTTTTAGCTGCTTCTTTGATCTTGGAGGCGCATTACCCAAAGGAGAAGTTATAAAATCTACGCCGAGGTAGATCAATCCATTCATACGGCACCAGAGCTCCGTTCTCCGCATGGTTTCTTTGACCCTCTCCTCAATTGTCTGAGGAGCCTTGCTTCTATCAATGGCCGGGAAGGGCCAATTGTCCCCATCTGTGTCATTATATACTTTGTCTACTTCGTCTTCCGTGGTTTGGAAGCCTTTGGGGACGATGGCCACTCCATACTGAATAATTTCTGCCAATGCTAAGCGGGAGTGATCCTGTCTCCTGAGTGCCACCTCATGGATGACGTCAATGTAAATGTCCTCAATTTGAGGGACATGGATAGGATCAAGCTTAGCCCTTGGCAAGCAGCCTCTTGGGTCGAATGTAGGCCTTGCTGGGAAATCATGCTTTAGGTTGAGCAATTCTAGCTCAGCAAACATCTCCTTCGCCTTGTGATAGCTGGAACAAGTGTATCGGCCTACTGTGAGGGGGAAAGGAGTTCCACCCTTCTTTCTCTTCTGGCACTTCTCATGATATGTGACCAGCTGCCTTGACAATTCCAATAGAACCAGCTTTGGTCCAGCATACCTTGGCAACCTAGTGGGCTCGCCCAAGAAGTTAACCGCCCTCAGATAGGTGAATGTGGGAAATTGGGTGAACAAGGCCCCCCACTTTTCCACAGCAGAAACAGTATTCTTAATTGTGCAGCCATGAGTCAACTTTGGTCGCAGCATGCATATAATATGGTAGAAGAAAGCATCATTGATTTTTGAAAAGTGTTGGATGCTATTCTCCAGCTTTAGCTCTGGGTAGTATTCATATATCTTGGCCTGAGGCCAAGTTCCACTTCGGTGCAGCCCTGGATAGTCCCTTTCAGACGCTGCAGCATACACTACGTAGGAGTTCATATGAAACACTCCTGTTGTGGCAAACTGTTGTAGCTGCTCAGAAATGGCGCTGCTTATTATTTCCCCCCAGCAGAAGCGCTGATCGGGCAAATTTTTGTTCATCGTCTCCAGGTACCGCAGCATCCATTTATGGAAGTAGTGGGCGTCTGAAAGCCCGAAGACTCTGCTCAGGAAAGTGATGGTGTCACTGAGTTCTTCGGAGAAGTCGCTTCGGTGGATAGTCTGGGGCCACCGGGTCACTACCTTCTTATTTTTGAGGTAGACTTCATTCATTAATTGCATGCATAGGTCCTCATTGTCCTCCCAGGTCTTGACACATTCTTCTTGGGTAACGGCCACGAAGCTTCGGTGATGAGGGATGCCAAGAATCTTTTCAAAATGGCGAGTGGTGAGGTCAATGACCACTTCTCCCTTACTATTTTCGACACACCTGGTGTCCTTGTTGTAAGATTGGGCAACCACCATTATGAACTCATTATTAATAGCGCTGACTGGAATCCCGCCGGCGAAATGTAGAGCACTACCCATCAATTTATCCATCCAGGGGCTTCTTGTTACTTTCTGAGTTCTCACCCAGAATTCGTCCATGTCAATGTGGCCCAGTTCAGAATCTCTGACATCCATATTGCATTCCGCCTGAGATTCGGGCATTCTAACCCTTTGGTACTTATACTTCATTTCTTCCTCTGTTAGCTTAGCTTTTCCTCTTGGTTTGGCGGGTCTCTTGCTTGAGGTAGACATGTGTTCTTCAAGGCTTATCTGATGATCTGCACGTAGGAGGAGTGAAACCCAATCCAAGAAGCTTGAATTAGTCATTTGATTTTCAATGGGAACGCTAGCAGAAGAAAGAGTTAGAACTTTTAAGGCTCGGGGCGCAGGGCGCATGGAAAATGTATATAACAGGCTGAATAGACAAGGCGCACAGGAAAAGGACGCAACAGAGGTAAAATTGGCGCCAAAGGCGCATGGCGCATGGATGAAGCAGACTGCATTTTATAGAAGGGCGCACAGAAAATGCATGTTACATTGAGGTTTGGTGCGCCCTTCGGCGCATGGGCAGATTGTGCAACATGGAAAAAAGGCGCGCCAAAGGTATATGGCGCGGCGCATGGGGGGGCTACACAACATCATGTACTTGCAACGGAAGGTGCGCCCGCGCCTTGGAGGTTTTACACGCGCAAATAACTCTTGCGTTGCATGGAAGCTGGGCGCGCCCTTTAGCGCATAGAAGAGGGATGCAACAGGGGTAAAAGATACGCCAAAGGGATATAAGGAGGCGCGGGTTTCGAGCGTGTTACAGGCCGAAAGGGTGCGCCTAGGGGCGCATGATTAATAACTGCAGCATGCTGGGTAGACGCGCCGAGGGGCGCGACTGTCTAAGGTGCAACATGACGCGGCAACGCGCCAAGGGGAATACCAAAAATACTTTAAACATTTAAGCATTATTCATTCTAACACCAAGCCTAATCAAACCAACTTCCCCTACAGAACTGGCAATGAGGGAGGGAGAGAAGGAAGAAGTTGGTTTATGCGGGATAGGGGAAGAACCAGTCCAATGCAAAACGACATTTAAAAACGGGCCATCAAACGAAAACCAGACCGAGCACACCAAAGCACAAAAATGAAAAAGAGGATGAACCTCTTACCTTCGAATGTATAAAGACGGTTGGAAAGCGGGCCCACAGAGCAAATGACAACGACAGAGCAGAGCTGACACACCCAGAGCAATCACGTGCCTTGAAAAAAGAACAATGAAAATGACATGGCGCGCATAGGTATATATAACAAAATTTGTCATAAATGCGCCAACCACCATTTGAAAAGGCGCGCGAAAACGACTGTCGACAGAGGAAAGCATGCGCCCTTTGGCGCATGGAAGTAACTGACAACAGGAGAATGGGTGCGACTTTGGCGCATCAAACGAGTTGTCGACATGAATTTATGTGCGCCATTGGGCGCACCAAAACGTGGTGTAACAAGGAAAATACATGCGCCTTTGGTGCACCGAGAAGCGTGCTAACATGGAAAACCATGCGCCAAAGGCTTTTAAGGGGGCGCATCAAAAATTGATGTTGCAAGGAAAAACCATGCGCCCAGCCAAAAAAGGCTCAAAAAGACTAAGTTCAAAAACTGAATTTCCCGGGAAGGGATTTTACAATATTCTGAATGCGAGGATCCCTAACGAGGGATCGAAACAAAATTTTCGGTATGGTTATCGGTAAAATTGCCCTTGTCAATTTTACAGGATAACAGCTGGCTCTTTCTGGGGACTATCCCTGAGTGAAACTCGGGGGTAGAGAATCCCAGATCACATGTGCCTATCCATTGGGTACGGAGTCAAAAACAAGGGGGACCGGAGGGAGAACAAAGGAAACACACAAAAACTGAAAGCAAACACACGACTAAAGCAAACACACGACTAAAATAAACTGTACAAAGGAGAGAGCAAGCTCTACTTCCTGAAGATCTTGAGATGTTGCCCGCTGTAGGGAAGCGGGAGTTCAGCTCCATCCAGATAAGAGAGATAGAAACTATTCTCTCCATTGAGTTGCTTGATTTTGAAGGGCCCTCTCCATAGGGAATCAAATTTTCCGTGCATGCCCTTTGGTTCTCTCCGCTTGTCCCAGAGAAGGACGAGATCTCCCACTTCAAAATTCCTCTGCTTGGCCTTCTTGTCGAAAAGCCTCTTTACTTGATTCTGATGTTAGTGATCCTGTCGACCACCCTTACTCTCTTTTCTTCAAGTTCCGCAAGGTACATGATTCTCTTTTCCAGAGAACTTTGAAAAGTTTCATCTTCGATTGCTCGTGCCAAGCGTAGAGCAGGAAGTTCCGCTGAAATGGGAAGCTCGGCATCAGTGCCATATAACACTTGAAAAGGTGACATGCCGAGAGATCTCTTGGGGGTAATGCGGTCTGCCCACAAAGCGTCGTACAAAGACTTGTGCCACATCCGCTGATTTTCATCTACTAATTTCCGTATGATGGTCACCAAGTTCTTATTACTGGATTCTGCCTGACCATTTCCCTGAGGATAATAATCTGAGGCATGTGCTAAAGTTATCCCATATTCATAGCAAAAAACTAATAACTTCCCGGGAAGAGAAGTTAGAAGCATTATCAGCAACGATTTTATTTGGAATGCCAAACCTGACAATGATATTCTCTTTGATAAAACTGCAAACTACCTCAGAAGTGGCATGCTTGACAGGTATGGCCTCCACCCATTTAGTGAAGTAATCTGTTGCCGTGAGGACATAGCTATGTCCAGCACTCGATTGAGGATTGAGTGCACCAATAAAATCGATTCCCCACTGCTTGAATGGCTCATTGATAATAACCGGCCTTAGGGGAAAGGCAGCCAATTTGGGCTTACCAACAAACTGCTGGCAAGGCTCACATTTTGCCACCCAGGTAGCTGCATCTTGAAAGAGCGTCGGCCAATAGTACCTGGCTCGAATGATCTTGTGCGCCGTCACGGAAGAAGAGAAATGGCCTCCACAAGCCGAATTGTGAAAACTCTCCAGCAGTTTTACTTGCTGGGGCTTGTCAACACATCGCAGGAAGACACCGTCTATCCCGCGCTTATATAAGCCGTCATCCCAGATGACATATTTAGCCGCTCTGAGCTTTACAGTGCGCTTCTCCTTTGCGGTGAGGTGCATTGGGCATTCGCCGTAGGTAAGGAAGAAAGCGATGTCGGAGTACCATTCGTCACTAGTTGAAACAAACAAAACCAGAGGTAGAGAATCAGGCCCTTCCAGAGGGCTTTGCGCTTCGTTGGTACGATTTTCTCTTTCATCAGGATTTTCTGAACCCTTGGTCTCAGCCATTAGCTGACACAGGCCTTTGCCCCTCACCAGCTTGGTGGGTTTAATATCTAGGTCATATTCCTGGACCTTTGCGATCCAATTCCCTCTTAAGCTTCCTAACTCTTGCTGAGTTAGAATTGACTTCACCGCAGTGTCGGGAACTAGCACCACCGTATGCGAGTTCAGAATGTAATACCTGAAATTCTTCACCGCTTTGACAACGGCAAAGGCGTGCTTTTCTAATTGAGTCATCTTCAACTCGTGGGGCTTGAGGGGAGAACTCATGAATGCGATTGGAGATTCAATATCCTCCGAGTTCTTTTGCATTAGGATTGCAGACACAGTATGTTCCGATGCATAGCTATACATAATGAAGTCCTTGGAGAAATCCGGACATACCAGGACCGGTGCATGAGCGACAGAAGTTTTTATCTCTTCAAACGACCTTTTCCCCTCTTCACTCCATCTGAAAGTGGGTGAACCTTTCATCATGTTCAGTATGTGGCGGGTCTTCTCAGCAAAATCAGGGACAAAACGCCTAAGAAAGTTCACCTTTCCGAAGAAAGAATGAACACCATTCTTGCTTGTAGGCAGAGTAAGGCTTTGGATAGCCTTAACTCTTTCGGCATCAATCTTCGTTCCTTCTTTGCTAACCACATGGCCTAGCAATTTCCCTTCCGTAACCCCAAAAACAGACTTTTTTGGGTTAAGGGAAATTCCATGTTCTCGGCACCCTGGCCAATACTTGCTCCAAGTGATCACAATGATCACTTCGTCGTTTGGAGAACACGGTTAAGTCATCTAGATAAACTACAATGACTTTTCCCATCATGCCTTTGAATGCAAAGTCCATGGCCCGCTGAAAAGTGGCACCAGCATTGGTTAGGCCGAAAGGCATCCTGCTGTAGGCAAATGTACCCCATGGAGTAGTGAATGCTGTTTTGAATTGATCTCCAGGCGAGACTTCAATCTGATTATAGCCTGAAAAACCGTCAAGCATAGACAGCATTTCTGACCCAGTTACTACTTGCAGAACTTGATCCATTATGGGAAGAGGGTAGTTGCTTCTTCAGCGAAGCTGATTCAAGTTTCGGAAGTCTACGCAGATGCGTATTTTCACCTTTTTTTTCTTGCGTTACTGGCACAATGTTTTTGCCAACCCAAGTGGCTGTGATGAAATAGAGGAAAAATTGCGTCCAGCATCTTCTGAATTTCGGCTTGAATAGTGCCCGAAATCTTGGGATTATAATGCCTTTGCTTCTGACGGAAGGCTTTGGCATCTTCTTTTAGCGGTATATCATGCTGAACGTCCTTCGGCTTGAAGGACTTTAAGTCGGCATAGGACCATGCCAATACATCCATATATCTTTTCAGCAACTTGACAAATTTTCGCTTTTCTTCTGGCGTGCAACATTTCCCGATGTTCACGAATTGCGGATGTGCCTCAGAACCTAAATTGACTAGTTCTGTCTCTGGAGATGAGCTAGGATCATCTCGCCTTTTCCTTTTCACAAAACGGTCATGCCTGTCAAACAGGCGTTCCAGAGAAACCAGGCCCTTTGGAATTTTATTTCCCTTAAGCTGACAAATGCCATCGTTCTCCTTTGTTTCGTGGTTTTGACTGTTGATGGATTCACGGCATGGAGAGGTGGATCCTTCAAAATACAACTCATCAAAATTTTCTGCTTTCTCTAGAAAGGCAATGAGGTGATTATCATCGTTGAATACCTGCCAATGCTGAGAGTTGTCTGGCACGCTTGGGCGGAAAACCACTTCAATGGTGTACTTGTTCGTCTTCAAACCCGGGTGTGGGAGCATGAGAGATGCCGAAACAGCCAACGAATCAGCCATGTCATTTTGGGCCCTTGGAATGGCCTCTATTGAAAAGCGTCAAATTCCTCAATGCTGTCCCATACCGCATTACGGTAGTGCCTGAGCCTTTCATTTTTCACTTGGTAAATCCTTTTGACCTGATTTACAACTAGCTCGGCATCACCTTGGACTTTCAGATTTTTATTCCTCTTTCCTTTGCAGCTTGCATACCGAGTAACAGAGATTCGTACTCAGCAGTATTATTAGTGTTGAAAAACTGCAATTTGAAAGAAAGAGGAATTACCTCCTCCCCGGGAGATATCAGCACAACTCCAGCGCCACATCCACTAGTCGCGCAGCTGCCATCAAATTGCAAGGTCCAGATCTTATTACAATCCTTTTCCTGAACAAAAACGTCCTTTGTTTCCGCCTCGGTGGATAAGAAGTAATTCCCCAACCCTGATGATTCGAAAAGAATTTGGGCTTTGGGGTCTTCAGAGCTAGTGACCAAGTATTTCTTTTGGGATTCTGGCTCCAAAGTTTGCATTACGCCTTTGACTGGGATTCTAGCTTTGGACCAGTCCATGTGAATTTCTCCACCAACTTCGCTGCAAAAACTCCTTCCTAGTAGAATTCCATAGGCTGCTGGGATGTCAGCAACAAGGACTGTCATTTTTACTCTTTTATCCGGGAAGGCTGCAAACGCAAATTGTGCATCCTTGATTTGGCCAACCAACGGAACTTGCTTTGTTTCCAATGAGTAACATCTGCCGAAGGGTTTGGTAAGAGTAAGGCCCAAAGCATGAGCGACTTTGGCAGGCATGACGTTATCAGAGGCTCCGGAATCAATAATGCAATTGCTCAACTTATGGCCATTGATCAGGAGGGAGAGATAGAAAGGTTCTATCTTGCCAGATGCGGACGTCGAAGCGACATTTATGTGGGATTCAGGAGGAGTAGAAAGGATTCCTTTCAGGGAAACCTGTTTAGCTATAACAGCTTGACTTTGGATATACTTAGTCAATCTTACAAGCTGTTCGGGGTTTGACTGAAGATACTCAGCTTCAGACATTTGGATCTTGGTCTTTTTTTGCGTGATCTATTATATCAAATGCGGCCAAGGGGGTTGCGTAGGTAAAGGAATGAGTCCTTCACCCCGCGATGATGGAATAGGGTTACTGATCTTGATAGGAATATGAGAGGGCTGACTCGGAGGAGAGATAGGTGGAAAAGACTTCTTTGCAAAAGATTTAACAGGGAGTTGAGTGGGAAGAGGATTACCTCTTTTAACAATGGTTGGAGGCGTGTTTGACACGGCCTTCTCTTTCTGCGTATGGGCATCAACCTCTGCTTCTTTTCCTTGCGAGCGGGTAAAAAAAAACAGCGTAGGATTGTCCGCTTGCATAGCCTTGAGTACTCTCTTCTTCATCGGATTCGTCCTCATCAAATTCCATGTATCCAATTGTGGAGTCGCCAGTCGGTTCACCGACATCTTGATCATCTTCGCCTTGGAGCGAAGGTTCCTCATAGTATTGCTCTTCTTCCTCTTCAATTTCGGCCAAAGCATTGACCGGAGGAGCTTCAAGCGCCAACCGTGGAGCAGCTGTAGGCAAGCGCGGCCTTTGTGAAGCGTTGTTAGGAACAAAATTCCTCCGCGGGATATCCCGATACGAGGAACTGGGAGAGGCCTGGGCCAGCTGCTTCTTCAGTGCAAGCAAATCATTCGCCATTTTTTGGAATGCTGGATCAGACGAAGTGATAGGCGAAGGGCCCAAAGACTTAGGCTTTACTGATTCTTTTCTTAACTCGCCAGATATTATCAAATTGTCTTCTATACGGATGGCAGCAGCCTGAGCGAGAGGCAAAGTAGCTACTCGCTCTTGAAGGAGCAAGAAGCTGACTTTTGAACTCATGGCATTTACGAAAAAACACTTCTGGTTCTCCGGTGTTGGAAGCATGGCAGTAGGGACACGGTTGATTAGCGCATTGAACCGGGCGACAAAATCGCGCATGGTCTCATTTGCCTCCTTCTTCAGATGAGTGATCCGTGATAATAAAGTAAATGCATCCTCTGAAGGCTTATACCTGTCTTCAAAAGCGTCCCGCAAAGTTGCCCAACTAGTGATAGATCCGGCCGGCAAATGCTGAAACCATTCAGCTACAGGCCCTTGTAGAGTTTCCAGAAAGAGGCGAACTGACACATCTTCATGAGTCACATCCAAAATACTGCATGACATAATGAAAGCAGAAATGTGGGAATCCGTGCTTTGATTTCCGCTCCCGTCGAATTTAGGAAAAATTCTTTCGATTTCCGTGAGGGAGTGCGTGAACTGGATGTGGTAAAGCCAACGGACCCATAGCGTTTCCCCATGGTACCGCCATCTGAAAAGCCGGAAAGAGAACACGAGCTGGAAGTGTAGTTCCGCTGAGTAGCAAAGCACTACAAAGGGGTGTGGATGCTCCCGGCAAAAGACTTTTCTTTGTGAAGGCGAAACACTCCTGGATGACCGGCTAGCCGAGCTTAGCGCTGAAAAACGTGCCGGTGTTACGCTGAAATTGTGCCTCTGAAGCAGATCGAAAGTAGGATCGGCTTCTCCACGGGCTCTTCTGCTGCGCGTAAAAGGTTCACTCGCCAGTGTACCTTTCGGATCTGCAATATTACAGCGCAGATTTAAACTTTATTTTGGGTGTACTTGCTGATTTTCTGGTTTTTCTGACAAAAACCAGCAGCATGCACTTTTCTGGATATTTGAAAAAAATTATCCTCTTCAGAAACCGATTGCGGTTAAATGACAAATGATAACGAGGATAAGATGGCAGGGAAGATAGTAAGCCGATTTTTCGGATCTGGTTTTTTAATTTTCAGAGGGTTTAGAACATTTCAGAAAATTGTTTAAAAACTCAGATCTACGGAAAATGATGATTTTCGATAAAAACTCAGCGAACTAAAGGTATGTAACAGGCCCAGATCTATGATTCTCAGAAGAAAATTTTCAATTTCGGGCACTTTTGCAAATTTTTGGATTTTCAACAAAAAGTTCAGATTTGCAAACTGGGCAGCAACCTGCTGATTTTTCCTGATTTTTTATTTTACTACCAGCATAGATCTGACAGATTTATCTATTTCTGTTGGCGAAATCTGTTTTAAAAATCCGATCCCCAGCGGAGTCGCCAAAAAAACTGTTGGTCCGAAAATCTGTCGCGTGGACAGATCTATGGATAAACGGGCCAACGGTGTTGCAGGGCTTAGCCCCTCTTTGAGACAGCAAAGCGAAACTGGTTTATTGCTACTTCTACTAGCAGGAACCTATGCAAGTCTCACAGATTCTGCCTTCGGGGGTTGGGATCTCATCCCAGTAGAGTGTTCTAGGCTGCGAAGAGAAAGGAATAAAAGAAGGAGAAGAGAAAGAACAGATCCGAAGGAAGAAAAGAAATGAGTTCCAAAGCGGAAGGGTCAGAAGATCTATGCTTTGGGTTTGGTAGTAAACAGAGCCAAACCTACTCACATAAATAAACAAAGCAATACTGATAAACAAATGACGGAAAAGTAGATATGAATTCAACAGAAAAGACACATGCAGATCTAACATAAGAAAGATCTAATGTATAACACAGCTATTGAGCACAAAGTCTGAATAATTGTATTAATTGTTTTTATCTGTTACAAGAAAGCTCAAAGTCTTTCTCTCCTCACCTCTATTTCTATCTGAAAAATGTTCCTTTAGAATCCAACAAGTATTCTTGTATTTATAGAAGATGAGAGAGAGAGAGAAGGCAAAAAATGGAGCCAACCACTTATCTACAAGATATTTACAAAATATCTAAAAGTCATGTTGACTTTTACATTTTTGAGTGGATGACATCATCCCATGATGCAACATGGATGATGTCATCGTTGGCACCAACATACTTGAGATATTGCGAAAAGAAAGTCGGAGAATAGCGAGAGAAGAAGAAGAAGAAGAGGAAGAAGAAGAAGCTAGTCATCATCATCGTCCTGCGGCCGAAAAGGGTCGCCTGCTTCTGATGCTGCTCAGGAGATGAGATGTGGAACTGAGCGCGGTATTCCAAGAACTTGCTGATCATTGACCCGAACTGATCCTGTGATGGATCCTTATGTGCCGATCACTGATTACTTCGCAAGTTTCCCGCTCTTCTACAAGCTTTTCGGGAAGTTTGGAATAATCTTTCTCCGCCTCAATCAGGAAACCGATGAAGTCCCTGCAAGCCAGCAGGTTATTGATGGATTCGGTATCAAACGTGACTTCTGGCCCTGTTCCTTGAGAAGCTAACTCCTTGAAAATCCGGATAGTATCATCAGCCGTTCTTAAGGTGAGGGAAGGAGTGAGCAACCCTGGATTCATGGATAAAACAATTTTCTCCATTTGATACATCGCATCCAGGGCCTCTTCCTTCACCTTATCTATTTTTTCTAACACAAACTCGAGCTGATCTATCCGATAGTCCAGAGTGGACATAGTCTTGTTGAGGGTCCTTGGGTGACCGAATACTCCGAACTTGACCAAATCTTTGACTGAACAGTCGAACATCTGTTGGAAGGCCTCGTGTTGGAGTCTAGCGTTTTCCAACTCTTCTGATATCGGGACTGCTAATGCTTGGAGCTCCTTATTCGCCTTTTCAATGTTCAGGGATAAGCTGATATATTCGGCGATTACCTTTTCGCTATCTTTGAGAATCTGACTTCTCCAAGCAGAAACAGCCATGCCCTGCTCACCGATCTTTGAATATTCATTGATCTTGTCCTGACTGAGCAGCTCAGGAGTCTCGGCGGCAGTTGTGGGAGGTGCACTTCCCATCTTCTGTAAGGCCTGAAGCAGGTATTTATTCTGTTCTTTCAGCAGCCTTTTTTCTTCTTTGGCTTCTTGAAGCTTTTCACAAAGTGCATCAATCGCGGAACGAGCTTCCCCCTGGAGACTTTCAGAGGACGTCCCCATTGTGACTTGGGTCACTGTGAAATCTGCTGGAGACAGATCTTCTTTCTCTTTGGTGGGATGGGGGGTAAGCTATTTCTAGGACTCTCTCACCTGCAGCGCTCTTTGAGAAGCGTGTAACCGGCTTGTGCTTGCTTCTTTGCTCCTTTAGCCGGAATAACCGAAAAGTCCATCGGAGCGATGGGGACTTTCCTCTTTGGCTGGCTCAGCTGCTGAGAGATCCAAGCTGGTCCTATTGAAGAAGGACCAGAGACAGAGGGGGAGGCAGCAACAGTAGAAGAGGGGAAGAACGTGGAGACACGCGGCGGTGGCATTGGAAGAATAGCCGCGGAGGTGTCCACGGGAGGAAGGGAAACCGGGCTGCTGCAGAAGACATAGGAAGGGAAGGGAGCCCGGAAAGGAGAGAAGAAATGGAAGGAGACAAATCAGCAAGAGAGGAGAAGACGGATGAAGAGGCAGGGGAAAGGGTAGAAGAAGGGGAGAGGACACAACCAAAGGAGTGGTTGCTGACACCTGAGGAAGGGGAGGAAGAGAAGAAGAAGGGATAGAAGGGACCTCTGTAGTTGTAGCGATGCCGACATCCTGGGTGGATGGGCATATAGGACTATCCTCTGCCAATTCCTTCTCTGGCGAATCCAGGGTTATTACTTGTTCAGGCTCTGAAGGAAGAGGACTTTCAGGGGCTTCCTCCCGAATGGTGCTAGGCTCACCTTCCGCAGCTTTGCCTTTTAGCTGCTTCTTTGATCTTGGAGGCGCATTACCCAAAGGAGAAGTTATAAAATCTACGCCGAGGTAGATCAATCCATTCATACGGCACCAGAGCTCCGTTCTCCGCATGGTTTCTTTGACCCTCTCCTCAATTGTCTGAGGAGCCTTGCTTCTATCAATGGCCGGGAAGGGCCAATTGTCCCCATCTGTGTCATTATATACTTTGTCTACTTCGTCTTCCGTGGTTTGGAAGCCTTTGGGGACGATGGCCACTCCATACTGAATAATTTCTGCCAATGCTAAGCGGGAGTGATCCTGTCTCCTGAGTGCCACCTCATGGATGACGTCAATGTAAATGTCCTCAATTTGAGGGACATGGATAGGATCAAGCTTAGCCCTTGGCAAGCAGCCTCTTGGGTCGAATGTAGGCCTTGCTGGGAAATCATGCTTTAGGTTGAGCAATTCTAGCTCAGCAAACATCTCCTTCGCCTTGTGATAGCTGGAACAAGTGTATCGGCCTACTGTGAGGGGGAAAGGAGTTCCACCCTTCTTTCTCTTCTGGCACTTCTCATGATATGTGACCAGCTGCCTTGACAATTCCAATAGAACCAGCTTTGGTCCAGCATACCTTGGCAACCTAGTGGGCTCGCCCAAGAAGTTAACCGCCCTCAGATAGGTGAATGTGGGAAATTGGGTGAACAAGGCCCCCCACTTTTCCACAGCAGTGAAACAGTAATTCTACTTGTGGCAGCCATTAGTCAACTTTGTCGCAGCATGCTATATATGGTAGAAGAAGCATCATTGATTTTTGAAAAGTGTTGGATGCTATTCTCCAGCTTTAGCTCTGGGTAGTATTCATATATCTTGGCCTGAGGCCAAGTTCCACTTCGGTGCAGCCCTGGATAGTCCCTTTCAGACGCTGCAGCATACACTACGTAGGAGTTCATATGAAACACTCCTGTTGTGGCAAACTGTTGTAGCTGCTCAGAAATGGCGCTGCTTATTATTTCCCCCCAGCAGAAGCGCTGATCGGGCAAATTTTGTTCATCGTCTCCAGGTACCGCAGCATCCATTTATGGAAGTAAGTGGGCGTCTGAAAGCCCGAAGACTCTGCTCAGGAAAGTGATGGTGTCACTGAGTTCTTCGGAGAAGTCGCTTCGGTGGATAGTCTGGGGCCACCGGGTCACTACCTTCTTATTTTTGAGGTAGACTTCATTCATTAATTGCATGCATAGGTCCTCATTGTCCTCCCAGGTCTTGACACATTCTTCTTGGGTAACGGCCACGAAGCTTCGGTGATGAGGGATGCCAAGAATCTTTTCAAAATGGCGAGTGGTGAGGTCAATGACCACTTCTCCCTTACTATTTTCGACACACCTGGTGTCCTTGTTGTAAGATTGGGCAACCACCATTATGAACTCATTATTAATAGCGCTGACTGGAATCCCGCCGGCGAAATGTAGAGCACTACCCATCAATTTATCCATCCAGGGGCTTCTTGTTACTTTCTGAGTTCTCACCCAGAATTCGTCCATGTCAATGTGGCCCAGTTCAGAATCTCTGACATCCATATTGCATTCCGCCTGAGATTCGGGCATTCTAACCCTTTGGTACTTATACTTCATTTCTTCCTCTGTTAGCTTAGCTTTTCCTCTTGGTTTGGCGGGTCTCTTGCTTGAGGTAGACATGTGTTCTTCAAGGCTTATCTGATGATCTGCACGTAGGAGGAGTGAAACCCAATCCAAGAAGCTTGAATTAGTCATTTGATTTTCAATGGGAACGCTAGCAGAAGAAAGAGTTAGAACTTTTAAGGCTCGGGGCGCAGGGCGCATGGAAAATGTATATAACAGGCTGAATAGACAAGGCGCACAGGAAAAGGACGCAACAGAGGTAAAATTGGCGCCAAAGGCGCATGGCGCATGGATGAAGCAGACTGCATTTTATAGAAGGGCGCACAGAAAATGCATGTTACATTGAGGTTTGGTGCGCCCTTCGGCGCATGGGCAGATTGTGCAACATGGAAAAAAGGCGCGCCAAAGGTATATGGCGCGGCGCATGGGGGGGCTACACAACATCATGTACTTGCAACGGAAGGTGCGCCCGCGCCTTGGAGGTTTTACACGCGCAAATAACTCTTGCGTTGCATGGAAGCTGGGCGCGCCCTTTAGCGCATAGAAGAGGGATGCAACAGGGGTAAAAGATGCGCCAAAGGGATATAAGGAGGCGCGGGTTTCGAGCGTGTTACAGGCCGAAAGGGTGTGCCTAGGGGCGCATGATTAATAACTGCAGCATGCTGGGTAGACGCGCCGAGGGGCGCAACTGTCTAAGGTGCAACATGACGCGGCAACGCGCCAAGGGGAATACCAAAAATACTTTAAACATTTAAGCATTATTCATTCTAACACCAAGCCTAATCAAACCAACTTCCCCTACAGACTGGCAATGAGGGAGGGAGAGAAGGAAGAAGTTGGTTTATGCGGGATAGGGGAAGAACCAGTCCAATGCAAAACGACATTTAAAAACGGGCCATCAAACGAAAACCAGACCGAGCACACCAAAGCACAAAAATGAAAAAGAGGATGAACCTCTTACCTTCGAATGTATAAAGACGGTTGGAAAGCGGGCCCACAGAGCAAATGACAACGACAGAGCAGAGCTGACACACCCAGAGCAATCACGTGCCTTGAAAAAAGAACAATGAAAATGACATGGCGCGCATAGGTATATATAACAAAATTTGTCATAAATGCGCCAACCACCATTTGAAAAGGCGCGCGAAAACGACTGTCGACAGAGGAAAGCATGCGCCCTTTGGCGCATGGAAGTAACTGACAACAGGAGAATGGGTGCGACTTTGGCGCATCAAACGAGTTGTCGACATGAATTTATGTGCGCCATTGGGCGCACCAAAACGTGGTGTAACAAGGAAAATACATGCGCCTTTGGTGCACCGAGAAGCGTGCTAACATGGAAAACCATGCGCCAAAGGCTTTTAAGGGGGCGCATCAAAAATTGATGTTGCAAGGAAAAACCATGCGCCCAGCCAAAAAAAGGCTCAAAAAGACTAAGTTCAAAAACTGAATTTCCCGGGAAGGGATTTTACAATATTCTGAATGCGGAGGATCCCTAACGAGGGATCGAAACAAAATTTTCGGTATGGTTATCGGTAAAATTGCCCTTGTCAATTTTACAGGATAACAAATTGCGACCCTTTTTCTTTATTACACATGTGTGAACTCCTCCTTTGAGTGGATGTATGGAGTTATAAAATCCATTTCACTTTATGAATTTTGTGGCCCCTGTAAGATCATGTCATTTATCACCATCATGTACCCCTCAATTTTATGTGTTATGACCCCGTAGCTTTCAGAATTGTGCCATGGGGCAAAATCTTACACTTTCACACCGCATAATCACTCTTTCTATCATTGTGAACACTTGGTCATTGTGCATTTGTTTTGGATTATAAAATCCAATCCCACATATCATCATGTATACTCTTTACTAAATTGTTTCCCTTCTTTCACCGTGTGGATGCGATGGACTCACAAATCTATTGTATAAACATTACATCCACTTTTTCATTTTGTTGTGACCTGCATAGCGATCACATTTTGATTCTTTGTGGCTATGGTAAAATTGTAGCTTGTGAGATACTTTGTTGTGGTCTTTTATGGCTTGTGTTTATTGCATGTTTCCTCCATGGTGTCTACCATGAACATATAACTTGAATATTTTGAAACTTTTTTTACCACCCTACAAACACTACCAAAATTGCTACATGCTTATAACAAGTTGTGACATAACTGCAAGACCCAACAAAGCTAAAACTTGAATATTATTTTGTTTTTGGTAATGTAGGATTAGTTTGCAGCTATAATGCTCTTGTACCAGTCAACTATATGCATTTGATAAATAGTTCAACATGCTTCAATGCATTCATTTAATAGATAGTTCAAAATTGTTGATATATTCACTTGATATATAGTTCAAATTATTTAATATACTCATTTGATCGATAGTTTAAATTCTCTAATACATATAGTTGATAGATAGTTCAAACAAAGGATTATGAGTTATTATGTTTAAATTGTCAAATGAATCAAATGATTTGATGTCTTCATTGATGATTAGATCAAGTATACATCTCATGAATTAATAATAAGGCCAACTAAGGATGTTAATTTTTTGAGTAGGGAAACCAATTCTTGATGTCAAGCTAACTAACAATCTCATACAAGGGGTATACAATTTTAGCACATGGAATTAAATGGTCAATGACTAGACACAAAACCATGTGTGCGTGTGCGTGTGCATGTGTGTGTGCATGTGTGTGTGCGCATGCGCATGCACGCGCACATGTGTGTTTGCACGCATGTGTGTGTGTGTGTGTGTTCGGGTGGGTGGGTGGGTGGGTGTGTGTGTGTGTGTGTGTGTGTGTGTGTGTGTGTGTGTGTGTGTGGTGTGTGTGTGTGTGTGTGTGTGTGTGTGTGTGTGTGTGTGTGGGAAATGCATCAAATAAAATAAAGAATTAAGGTATTTAGTGGAATTAGTATGTATAATATATATTAAACCATTTTTCTAAGTAGAGATAAGGAAAATATTTACACATCCTCGTAAAAATGGTGGGTTTTATTCCTTTGAAGATATTTTGTTCTTTAAGCCCAAATAAAATTGTCAAGATTCCACGTCTTGTGTATCATTGTGTTCTTTATTTTTACACTTGCTTACTTCATAGTGTATTTTCATCCTATCGCGATGAACATGATTGTTAGAGATATGTTAATGATACATATATTTTTCCATATATGTTTTATGAACATATATGTGATTGGTTATTTCCAAATTCTATTGTAATTTACCCATGTCATGTGAACATTCTAAACCTTGATAGATTAACTAAGGGTTGGTTATGGATTTAAAATGAATCAGGGTAGTGATTCATTTAAGTTAGAAGTTTTGAATTGGTTAGCATCTTTCCCTTGTCAAGTCAAATGAGATAGTCAAAAACATTTATGGCCAAATTTTCCAGTTCCCAAGAAGGGTTTTGGTGTAGTCTCTTTAAATCACTGCTACAAAGAAACTAGTCCCCTGGTGGTTTTTTTAGTAAATTTCAGGGTTGGCATTCTTATGTAAATATACCTAATGATATTCCTTAAATCAAGTTCATGGGAGGGTATTCCTTTCCTAAATTAAACTTACTTAAATTATTAATCCTTTAGTTATCAATGTTGATATTATTATTTTCTTCAGGTTCCATGCGCTTTCCAAAAGAATGATGGATTATAATGGCCTTCATTTATGATGTGTAGCATATCACATGTGTGAGATGGTACCGGTTAATTATTATAAGATGTTAAAAAGTGATGCAAATTTAGTAATATATCATGTGTGCTTTTTATTTATTATAGCCTTAGTCTTGACAACTCATTCACATCATTATTTGTCTCCCACTTTTCCCTTGATGGCGAAGTCTACAAAAAATAAGTTTATCATAGTGGAGAAGGGGAAGATAAAGATGGAAAATAGGAAGGAGATGCAAGTGTAGAAGAAGGAAATGCAAAGGTACTTGTAAGAGTTGAATTTATTCCCTATGGGGGATAAGATCCTTGTGAAGGTTTTTAACTCCTTATCCTATAGTTCCTTGAATCTTATCCATGAAACATTGGGAATATTTTTTCTGAGCATCTAGAATAAATAGTGGAATGTTGATGAGCAATACTCCCTCTCTCTCTCTCTCTCTTTCTTCCAATTAGACCTTAAGGACTATGATGATCTCGCCACTAGCTAAATATTCATGACTTTATTTGGAACAAGAGGAAAAGCATGTCAAATATAATTCTCGATGCCTCGTTATAAAAATTTCCTATTGTTTTGAAGACTTTGATAATATTTTGTGTGTTTTGAATGGGAAAATGGATTGTATCCTAGGTCTTCTTAAGAAGGTCTAGTGAGGTCGGTAGCTCAACTGGGTCGAGTGATAAAAATACTTCAGGATATTAGGAGGATGTTGTGGACCCTATCTTAAAATATTTCCCATGTAAAATTTTAGGTCATTTATATGTGATACTTAGTAGTCCCACATAGAATATGTATATTTAATAAAAATTATAATCCTATGTTGGATTATTACCTAAGTGAAACAACTTAAGCACTCGTAAGAGGTGAATAGATAAAAAATTGAGCATCGTTGCATTATGAAAAAACAAAGATACCACATTTTAAATTAAACATAAGATTCAAATCACATAGCATAAAAAAACATTAATCATGTAATAACATAACCAAGAAAACATTATAACACATAACATATTATACATAAATTTTATCTTAATACAACATCAATTTATGTTCCGCAAGATCCTTGTATTATATTATTGAATTATACAAGCATTCTTCATCATTTGGAGAATGTTTGATCAATAAGTACTATTATTAACACTAGTAGGGGTGAATTTATATAGGCATCAAAACTTCATGCTTTAAATTCATGGGATCGTTATCCTACCAGGTTGGTCATATTCACATTCAACTAGATTGATGCCAACAAATTCTACACATGTTCAGGGACGGGATGATTTTTAGGAATGCATGACCTATCACCTAATCAAACGCCATGATTCATGAATATGAAATGACTGTATCAATAGGATAAGATTGAGGAAGGTTCCCTTATGTATGTGTGGCATGCACACAAATTATCTATTCTCACTATCATCCCTCCATGTGATACTCTATACATCTTATCCACACATGATTCATACTCATGCAAAAATTAATATCAAAACCTTTACACAAACCTCAAGGTCAACAATCCCTCATATTTGGAATCTCCCAAGGGTTTTCAATAAAGAACTAATTTTGGAAAATAGGGGCTCTATTTGGCTCATTAGCAAGACTTGAAATATTTTGACTCGATTTACTATTTTCATGACTACCAATGTATTGACCATTCATATATCCATCATGATCAAAATATTCAGGACTGTCATTCACTTTTTGTAAATCTTTGTATTCGTAGATAGAAGCACATTAAATTCAAAGAAGGAGCCACATCTTTTTATAGAGGCACATTCACTTTCAATATGTAAAACATGTTTTTAATTTCCATTCTCTTTTTCAAACCTAACTTACATTTTAACAAGGGAGTTTCAATAACATCATTCTCGTTTTAATTTAGACAAGCACTTCTTTTTAAAAAAATTACAAATTTGGTGTTATGTAGTAAAATTAAACATGAAAGAAAATATGCCACATGACACTAAGCATCACATAAATGTTTTAATATTTTTTTAGAAAATAGGGAGGACCTAGGGTTTGGGATTAAATGTAATTAAGAATAAAAACATTGAGAAAATTGGATAGGAACATGCATAAAGAGGGTTCACCAAAAGATGAAACTCTTATAGGTGTAAGCCAATTGGGGTTCACCAAAATGTATGCATATAAATATGCCAACCTCAAATTAAGCATCACAAACATGTAAATACAAGAAAAATGCCTGATTAATTGTTTAATCAAACGTGTAAGAGGATAAAGGGATCTTAGAAGTTTGGAAGGTTGTTGCAAGGACTTTTGAGTTGTTCAAGGCATGTCATCGCAATCATAAATATTAGTTCTAATAAATGACTATGTAAATTCACTCATCTATTGTATTTAAATTCAAGAGAGAATGGTGTCAAGATTGTACAAATGATCTTGGTCATTGATAATACCTTTCAATCAGCCTTGTTCGTGATCTACAAATTACAAAAAATGTCTTGCCTCTTGTTTTCTTGTTATTTCCTATCACCATAAGTTCGCGCTTTGATTCCTAATCTCCTAAAATTAAGAATCCTACAAATATGAAATTGATTAGGGTTTGGTTTGGGGGTATATTTAGACAAGGTTAGTGGTGGGCCTTTAACCCTTTTTATTTTCAAACCCCTCAAAGATACACATATATTTGATATAAAAAAATGAATAGAAAAAATAACTCTAGAAAGTGATTCAAGAATGCTCTCGATAAACTGCTTGAAAATAATTGATAAGTATTTGATAATCAAATGAACTTAATCACTTAGCTACTTGTAGATGACTTGAATTACAATTTTGGAAAAGTCAACACACATGATCAACCTCCAATGGCTATAAATGGGAAAAGATAAAAAAAGGTAGATGAGCTCGTATAATTAAAATGACAACACAAGTCAATGCATAAGGACTATTGATGAGCCTCATAGATGTGAGGACCATACAAATGAACTTAGCACAAGACAAGATGAGCATGACACAAGTGTGGGGGTCTGTACAGGGATGCACAAAATGAGTTTCAAGTGATCAGAAGTTTCCATAACAATTCAATAGTATCAAACTTGGACCAATGTGCATACCATATATAAAATAATATGAAACAAATGCAAAGAATTCATTTTTGTGATTTGAAAATCAAATTTAACTAGCAATTGTGCACACACATTTCTTTGCTTTGTATTGATTTTCGATGTAAAAATTGAGCATTATATCCTTTTGTATTTTTAATAAAAGAATTAAAACTGCAAGTACTGTGTAAAAATATAGAGAAATGAAGAGAATTCACCAGCAATTTGACACAAGAATTGATAATGGAGTTCGGCGCTTGAGGCCTACGTCTCTGGGTCCGGTTGAATGGGACCGATCTATTAAAATATTGAAAATAATTCTTTACAAAGAATTCTACAAAATTATGACCTTCTCACAGTCTTCCTCTATAAAAAATAACAGGGGTTGCTTTTTACTTCTCCTCAAAATTCCACTCCTAGCTCAAGTTATGAGCATTTCAATATTTTAGCATAGACCCGAATGCTATTCAAATAAAATAACACTCCTTTTATAATGTTTCTAAGCCCACTAGCATACCAGCTGGGTGCTTATCCTTTTACATGGCCCACCCGGGTTCCATTCTCCTCCCCATGCATTTTCCTTATCTCTTAGGGAACAATATCCCACATTTGGCGTAGATTAAAGTGGAGGAGGTTTTAAAAGGTGGGGCAGTGTAAGTTCTAAGTGGCTTAAGGGCCACCTAAGCCGCTTGAGATGTGGGCGCTTGTTGGTTGGATAAGGATGGCGCATGGATATGTATGGACATAGTTTTTAGGCACCTTGAATAATGCTTATGGAGGTTAAGCCAAATATAATGCGTGGAATATGGTTTCAATTAAAATGTGTGGAATATGGATATTTAAATAAAATGCGTGGAATATGGTAATTGCATAGTTTAAAATGGCATATCAATTAGTCCCACATGCATAGCACAAATGCAATTAGAGGCATATATATACACAAGTTGGTATAGTGATAATATGAGAAGGAGGCCAAGACACCCCTCCATAATCGAGTGTGTCAACCTGGCTGAGGGCCCCCAGCCAGTAAATAGTGGGGTCCATTTGTCCGTGAACGAGTGTCCAAGACCGGCATTCCCAAAAACCACTTTTAGTTCATCACACAAATTGTCCACGTGTTGCAATATAATTGAAACACTTGGCGAGTGTGCACACGTCCAACCTGCACAAAACTCCAAATTTTTCCAGTTGCCCAAAAATTTCAGTGGGCTATAACTTTTGCAAACGAGCTCCGTTTCCTGCAAACAAGATATCGACGGAATCGTATAATTTTTCTCCACGCTTTAAAAATGACTGCAACTTATTCTGAGAAGATCTTAGATCGGTGTTTCTCTGTGAGGATCCTCTGGATCATTCCTCCCCACTGAGAAACTTTTGGACCCCAAAAGTCAACTTAATTGGTGAATAGGTGAGGGTATTTCTCCCTCACTTTTCCGGTTTCCATCCATTTAGCCTTGTTTGGATGCATGCCTTTGAACCCAACACGAAGATACTCAATATCACCCCTTCGCGAAGTTCATACTTTCCTGTCCAAAATGATGTCTTCCTGCAACTCATCAAGATACTCAGGAGCAAAATCATCAATGGAAGGCATTATGTTAGCATCATCATGATCAACAATCATAGGTGGTTCATACAATCTTAAATTCTCAACATTTACAACTAAGTAGATTTGCATATATGGAGGTAAATCCAACCAGAAAGCGTTGTTACCAATTTTTTCCAATATTTGGAACAGACCATACCATATAGGTTTCAATTTTTTACCTTCACCTGTCAGTCTTTCCTTGCTGATGTGAAGCCAAACTGAATCACCAACTTTGAACTTGTGATCAGTTCTATGTTTATCATGCCTAACTTTGTACTTAGCCTGACTTTTCTCCAATTGTTCACGGACATACTGATGAACCTGTTGTATTCTCTGCACAAATATTTTAGCCTTGTCAGAATCACTTGAACCATTAACAACAGTTTCATGTCCATAATATATATCTAATGGAGAATTAGGTAGATATCCATAACAAGTCTCAAATGGAGACTTCAAAGTAGAAGAATGTAAGGCACGATTATAAGCATGTTGCACATAATAAAGATGTTCATCCCACAATTTAGGATGTTTGCTACTATAGCCCCTAAGTAATTGTACCACTGTGCGGTTTACAACCTCTGTTTGACCATCAGTCTGTGGATGAAAAGCAGTGCTCTTTTTCAGTTTTGTGTCCATTAACCCCCACAATGTTGACCAAAATTCCCCAAGAAATCTAGAATCCCAATCAGATATAATTGAAGTAGGTAAACCAAAATGAACCCAAACAAACTGAAAAAACAAATGTGCAGTTCCCTCACTAGTTATTTGTTTAGTACATGGAACCAACACACACATTTTGCTAAATCTGTCCACTACCACATATAAGTAATCATGTTTCTTCCGTGTCATGGGCAAGCCTCCTACAAAGTCCATGGAAACACTTTCCCAAGGCCTTGTTGGAACAGGAAGAGGAGTGTAAAGTCCTAATTTCCTGTTACTTGGCTTGCTTGTGGCACAAAGAACACATCCCTTAATATACCTGTTTACATGTTCATGCATTCTAGGCCAATAACAATATTTTTGTAAATGTGCAACTGTCTTACTAATACCAAAATTCCCTGAAATAAGAGAAGTATGTGCTTCCCTAATCATATGCACACGCTCATTTTCTAGAATACAAAGTTTTCCAGAATGATATAACAATCCTTCATGCAAATGATAATCTTTTTCTCCTACTTGTTTCCCACTTACTAGATCCTCATACACTTCTCTAAAATCAACATCATTTACATATTGTTCCTTGTAACTAACATGAGCCAAAGAACTATGCTGCAAAAGAATAGATGCTACTACCACTGGTGGTCTAGATAACATATCGGCAACCTTGTTTTGAATACCTTTTTTATACCTGATTACAAGATGAAATTGTTGCAAAAATCCCATCCACCTGAAATGTCTAGACTGCTGCAATTTGGTTTGTGTTTGTAAGTATTGAAGTGGTTGATGGTCAGTATGTATAATTGTTTCTTTTCCCATTAAATAATGCTTCCACTTTTTAACACTTTGAACCAAAGCATACAACTCTTTATCATAAGTTGGATAGTTTCTTACCGCACTTGTAAAGGTTTCTGAATGGTAACACACTGGTCGTTTGTTCTGCATCAAAACTACCCCCATTGCGTAGTCACTAGCATCTGTCTCAATCTCAAATGAATGTTGTAAATCCGGAAGTGCCAAGATCGGAGCGGTACTTATCTTCTCTTTCAGTGTATCAAAGGATTTTTGTTGTTTTCCTCCCCACTGAAAGACTTGTTTAATACTTGTCAAAGCATGCAAAGGAGATGCAATATATGAGAAGTTAGCAATAAATTTTCTCCAGTACTGAACTGCACCTAGAAAACTTCTAACTTCCGTCACATTAGTGGGTCTAGGCCATTTCACAATAACCTCTATTTTTGCAGGATCAATTCTCAATTCTCCATTTCCTACAATATAACCCAAGTAAATTAAAGATGTTTTTCCAAATTCACATTTTGACATCTTCAAATACAATTTCTCTTTCCTTAGTGCATCTAAGACTTTCTGGATGTGTTTAACATGTTCATCCCATGACTTACTGAAAATAAGAATATCATCTAAGTAGACAATAACGAAATTATCAATGAATGGTCTAAAGATTTCATTCATAACTCTCATGAATGTTGCTGGTGCATTGCACAAACCAAAAGGCATCACTAACCATTCAAACAATCCCTGTTTCATTTTAAAAGTAGTTTTCCAAACATCACCTTCTGCAATTCTTACTTGGTGATAACCACTTCTTAAGTCTAACTTAGTGAAATAAATTGCATTCTTTAATTGATCCAGTAAATCATCTATTCTAGGAAGAGGGTAATGATTCTTTATAGTAATCTTGTTTAAAGCACGGAAATCAACACACATTCGCCAAGTGCCATCCTTCTTAGGAACCAATATAATTGGTGAACCACATGGGGATGTACTTGGATGAATTATACCTTGAGCCAAAAGTTCCATTACCTGTCTCTTGATTTCCTCATTCTCTACTACTGACAACCTGTACATTCTGATATTGGGAAGAGGTGCATCCTGAAGCAACTGTATCTCATGTTGAACCCCTCTTTTGGGAGGTAGACCTTGTGGATCCTGAAAAACATCATCAAAATGAGAAACAATTTTTACCAATTCATCCTTATGTTTCAGATCGCAAGTCTCAAAAGCCATCTCATGTTCTTTTTCTTTGGCTTTGACCACCATGAGCACAAAACTTTTGCTTGAGTTTACAAGCCTTTTCATTTGACCTGCAGTTACCAAGGATAGATTATTCTTTTCACGGTGAGCTCTAACAATAAACTCAATTCCATCCTTTACAAGTAAATATTTATTTTCTTCCCTATAGAAGATTGCTTTATGATCATACAAATAAGGACTTCCCAAAACCACCCCACAAATATCCAAAGGAACTACATCCAATTCAACCTCATCTATAAACTTGTCTGTAATGGAAAATCTGAAAGTACAAGTTTTAGTTACCTGTAGTTTTGCATCATCACAAACCCAGCCCAAAGGATAAGGCTTAGGATGTGGTTTAGTTTTGAGTCCTAATTTCTTAACAACCTCCTCAGAAATTAGATTAGCTTGAGATCCACTATCAAAAAGAGTATCAATTTTCATATGCTTTGAAATTACTCTAATGTGGAAAAGCTCATTCCTTTTCTTATCATCAAGTATAGTTTGTTTACTAGAAGAAGATGCAACATTTGTAGTGCTATTGTTGGAAATTGAAAGAGTTGATTTACCTTGAAAACTCATAGCTGTGATTTTGGTTTCATCACCTGAATCAGAACCAAGATCATGCACTACAATGTTTGTTTTCTTTTCTTTTCCTTTCTTAACCATCCATTTAGGCTTCTTTTCAGGATGTAATTTCCAACATTTAGACTCATCATGGTTTTTTTTACAATGATTACAAAATGGTTTTTCATCTTCCTTCTTAACAGTAGAGTTTGTTTTATGCTTACCCTTTCCTTTTCCTTGTTCTTTCGAACCTTTTCCTTCAGATTGCTTGTTCTTTTGATTAAAAGAAGAGAAAGAGGACTCCTTTGTCATTTTCCCTCATGCTTCCAAATGGGTTGCTTGAACACATACTGCATCAAGATTAGTAGGACCTAAAACAAGTATCATATGCCTTAGATAACTATGCAATCCACCAATATATTTGAGCAGTGTTTCTTCTGTGTTTAGAGAAATTCCTAGAATTAGAGCCCTTTTCCTAAATTCCTGTGTGTATTCTTGAACACTTTGTCCCTTAGTTTGTCTTAATGTTTGCCAATCCATCATAGCTTGTTGCTTATAACCAAGAGGATAAAATTGTTGCCTAAGATTTGAAACAAATTCAGACCAAGAAGTGATTTCTTTACCTTTGGTTTCTTCCACTTCCTGAAGCTTACTCTCCCACCAAATGAGTGTTGTGCCACCCATCCGAAGAGTTGCCAAATGAATCTTTGCTTCATCATTAACAATTCTCTGAACCCTGCAATATACTTCTATCTGCTTGACCTAGTTATCCAACTTCTTTGCATTTAGCTCTCCAGTATACATAGGCAATTCAAACTTGATATCTAACTTTAATGAAGGAAAATCAGATTTTAAAGAGTCTCTTTTTGGAATATCAGAACTAGAGCTTTCTTCTTTCTTACCTTCTCTAGTTCCCTTTTCCCTTTGTCTATCTTGGTACATTTCTTCCACCATTTCCTTCATCTGTTAGGAATGATTGACGAAAGTTTTCTTCCTCTGTTGATCCGCCATTGTAGGACTTCGAGATCATTTGGTACCAATTTTGGGATCTCCTTCAACTAACTCTCCTTCACCCTTCTTAGATCGAGACCTTGTTAACATCCAACACACAACTTGCAATCCAAAAATAGTTAATCTGAACCAAAAATCAGTCAAAACCAGCTCTGATACCAATGATCTGAAAATCAAATTTAACTAGCAATTGTGCACACACATTTCTTTGCTTTGTATTGATTTTCGATGTAAAAATTGAGCATTATATCCTTTTGTATTTTTAATAAAAGAATTAAAACTACAAGTACTATGCAAAAATATAGAGAAATGAAGAGAATTCACCAGAAATTTGACACAAGAATTGATAACGGAGTTCACACTTGAGGCCTACGTCTCCGGGTCCGGTTGAATGGGACCGATCTATTAAAATCTTGAAAATAATTCTTTACAAAGAATTCTACAAAATTTTTACCTTCTCACAGTCTTCCTCTGTAAAAAATAACAGGGGTTTATTTTTACTTCTCCTCAAAATTCCACTCCTAGCTCAAGTTATGAGCATTTCAATATTTTTACACAGACCCGAATGCTATTCAAATAAAATAACACTCCTTTTATAATGTTTCTAAGCCCACTAGCATACCGGCTAGGTGCTTATCCTTTTACACGGCCCACCCAGGTTCCATTCTCCTCCCCATGCATTTTCCTTATCTCTTAGGGAACAATATCCCACATTTGGCGCAGATTAAAGTGGAGGAGATTTTAAAAGGTGGGGCGGTGTAAGTTCTAAGTGGCTTAAGGGCCACCTAAGTTGCTTGAGATGTGGGCGCATTGTTGGTTGGATAAGGATGGCATATGGATATGTATGGACATAGTTTTTAGGCACCTTGAATAATGCTTATGGAGGTTAAGCCAAATATAATGCGTGGAATATGGTTTCATATGGATTAAAATGTGTGGAATATGGATATTTAAATAAAATGTGTGGAATATGGTAATTGCATAGTTTAAAATGGCATATCAATTAGTCCCACATGCATAGCACAAATGCAATTAGAGGCATATATATACACAAGTTGGTATAGTGATAATATGAGAAGGAGGCCAAGACACCCCTCCATAATCGAGTGTGTCGAACCTGGCTGAGGCCCCCCAGCCAGTAAATAGCAGGGTCCATTTGTCTGTGAACGAGTGTCCAAGACCAACGTTCCCAAAAACCACTTTTAGTTCGTCACACAAATTTTCCACGTGTCACAATATAATTGAAACACTTGGCGAGTGTGCACACATCCAACCTGTACAAAACTCCAAATTTTGCCAGTTGCCCGAAAATTTCAGTGGGCTATAACTTTTGCAAACGAGCTCTGTTTCCTGCAAACAAGATATCGACAGAATCGTATAATTTTTCTCCATGCTTTAAAAATGACTACAACTTATTCTGAGAAGATCTTATATCCGTGTTTCTCTGTGAGGATCCTCGAGGAACTTTTGATTAAAATCAATACTAAAAAAAATGAACCTCTAGAGACTAAATGGGTGTTGAATTAGAATCCATCTACACAAATGTTCTATTTTTCAACTTAGTTATACTTTTGTTCTCAGGATCCCATAGACTATTTTTGATTGAAAAGTTCACTTTATATATAAGAAAATATATAGTACACCACTTATCATACAAAAAAATGGGTAGAAAAGGTGACACCCTAGAATGCTTGTCAAATCAAGTAAAGAAGGCCTCGAGAAAAAGCCATCTCACCTCATAACGGCGTCAAAAACTAAGGATTATAAAAATTATGCTTTTAAACCAAAAATGGTGCATGAAATAAAAGGCTCCATAGAGTAAGGAGCCCACACAAAACTACATCGCTATAACAAACATGGTGCTCAGAGGAAGAAGTGGCAAATTATCCAGCTTGTCTCCCAAACCATGTGTGATAGAGGGGTGGACCATGCCAAGGATGGGATCCCACCCGTCGCAAAACCTAGAATTTACCAGATAACACCCTAGTCGTGCTGGCACATCACTTAGCCTAGACTGAGTGCAAAGGTACCAGGTCCCTCTTTAGGGTTGTTGTAGCAGGATGTTAGCATGATGAAGGAAGAAACATATAGATCCATAACTAATCCATCATTCTACAATGCATGCTACATTCAGATCTATGAAAGAACAAGCTTAAATAGTAATCATGATTGAATCAATAACATGCACTACTCAATTACACACAGGAATGACACTTAGATTCAGCCAATATCTTCCATCTATTAATAAACACAGAAGCTCCTTACAATAATGGCAATCTATACCAATGCACACATGGATCTGATACAGTAATCCAGTCATATATCTCATATATCTCTATACCTTCATACATCCATCTCTCTCTCTATGTATATATTCTACTATGTTCTTCATATCATATATATAGGGTGGGGACTTTCCCTTCACCGCTTATCTATTCCAGAAATAGGCCGCATGCTATTAATAGCCACGCATCATTTACAGGCATAGCCACACATGCAAGTGTGCTATCTATAGACCTCTTATAGTTAACTGAAGTGACAATCCTATTCTTAGCTCATCTCCATGCAAAATGCTTCGATCCGATCCTCTAAAGATAGACAATGTGTGGCACGCACGTCTCTACATCATTGGTGTGTTCCACACGCCATCTTCTAAAAATAGGTCTTCATGCTCAAAATCAGGCTAAGTCCTGAATGTTGAACTTTCCCTCTGCGTGCGGGTTCTTCCTGTCCCTCCGCACCCTTGATCCTGGCCTTCTCTCCCATGCAGACTTCTTGTGTGATCTCTAACAAGTATTCTCTGATCAACATTACCCCACACTAATCTCATTATCACCCCGACAATGGGTATCTCCAAAAATTGAAGTAAAGAATAGAAGAATGGAAAGAATAAGAATAGAATGTAGATAAATAAAGAAGTTTTATGAGGCTATGAGGCAGCCTCCTCTGTATCAGTTTGAAGTATCAACTCTGGATACTCCTCCTTTATTTTGGCCTCCAAGGTCTGTTCATTCAGCGAGTGCTTGTTCTGCTTTTTCTGGAATGTCCACAACAATGGATTCCAACTCATCCCTCGTAATCTCTCCTTTTTCATTCTACAGAACCAACACAACATTGGACATTGATTTCATTCTTCCTTCTAGAAGATCCATCTTCTACACATGAGCTTCCTTCAAGCTCTTCCAGCCGAGTCTTATGTGGCTCTTGTGCTGCTGCCAGGGCCTCGAATGTTTAACCATTGAAATATGGATTCTCATTCATTTCTTTTGAGAAGCTCATTCTTTTGACTTATCATCCCTTTTTTCATTCCATCTTGCAGAACCAATGTCTCATCCTTCTTTCACTTTGCTCTATTACCTTAAACTTTCATTGACCAAATTGGGCCATTTCTTCCTCCTCTCATGACCACCTTCTTCTTTCCTTTTGCTTGTGTTGCAACTGCCTTCTTAGGTGCCATTTTTACCTTGCAATCCTTTGTAGATCCTTTCCGTTCAAATTCTGTAATGTGTGAAGCAAACCCTAGTTCGATTCAATCATGCCCTAGGTGAAATTACATGCCCCTAACTCATCTCTATCACCTCTCTTCACTCAAACCCTTCACCACCGGGGACACAAGCTTCTTTTGCACATAGATCTCTTTGTCACGATGGTTACACACCTCTCACACCTTAAAAAGAATGATCACTCGGCTCTTCGCACTTGGCTTCTTTCAAATACTCTTAATCACAATGGTAAAAATGAATTCGCATCCCATCCTTATATAGATTTTTCAAATTTTGATGCATTTATTTCTCCTTCACCTACCAAATATCCTCTCATTCATTGACCAAATTCATTCATTCCACACAGGTACATCTTCACACCCCAGCTATAACCTTCTAGCACCTTCCTACCCTCTAGTCACAGACTTCTCTTCAGCGCACACCCTTGCACCTGAGTACCTCATCACTGTACCTTCTCCTGGTAGTTATCATGGCCTCTGCTTACCTCACGTTATACTTGTCCTTTCATTCATCTCCATCCTTGGTCACTTTTGAGAAGCAATCTTCTTTTGACTTAAAGCACACCCGTAGCAGCTTATTCCTTTCACCTTTCAATTCCCACAGTCTTTTACTTGGATAACTACAACCACCCCACACTAAAGGTATGTGCAGTCCTCTGCACATAAACATTCTTCATATAGTAATTAGCTTCATGTGCACAAGCACGCTTATTACACAAAAACAACAACTAAATTGACAAAGCATAGCGACAATGAAGGAAATACATTAAGGAAATACAGAATTGAAACCTAATCTAAATGGAAATACTGCCTTATTACAAACACCAAGAAGACTTATTTATAGTAGGGCTTCAGCCTACTCCCGTTAAAGTAACTGGGTAGCCATGTTCCATCAAGTGCTTCTAACTGGAAAGCACCTGATTCAAGTATGTAAGTGATGACATACAACCCCAACCAATGTACTTTGAGCTTTCCTGGATGGCAAGAACTTAGAGTCATAAAGAAGTACCATTTGTCCAATCTCAAACTTCTTATCCCTTATGTTTCTGTCATGCCATGCTTTCTTCCTGGATTTTTCCTGCTTCTGACTCCATCGTGCTATGGCTCATCACTCATCCAGTTGAATCATCTTCTCGATACACTCTTCTAAATCCTGTCATCAGCTAGACCTCCAGCACGTGCAATGCACAAAGAAGGTAACATAAATTCTATAGGGAGAATGGCTTCTGTGCCAAACACCAACTGAAATGGTGTGGCTTTGTTCAATCTCTTGTAAGTTGTTCTATATGCCCAAAGAACAGCTGACACTTTGTCATCCCAATCCTTTCTTCCAACATCACAATTTTTTGTCAAAGTTTGGCTCAAAATCTTGTTGAAAGCCTCAGCAGTTCCATTTTCCTGAGGATGATAGGGTGTAGTTTTATGGTGTGCAACCATAAACTCATCTAATAGGATCCTGATTGTCTCATTCAAAAAGTGTGTACCCCTATCACTTGTCAAGCTTAAAGGACATCCATATCTTGTAAGAACATTCTCCCATAGAAACCTAGTTGTTGTAGTTGTTGTACAGTCCTTCGTAGGTGCTGCTTCTACCCACCGTGTGAGATAATCTGTGCAAGTAATGATATAGCATGACCCAGTCCTGTGCGCATAGCGGCTGGTGAAATAGGTCCTACAAAGTCAATGGCCCATTTCTCAAATGGTTCAACACTAGTAATTGGTCTCAAAGGCATCTCATCTCTTTTCCCTAGTTTTCCTAGGCACTGACAATGATCACACACCTTACAATATTCTTTACAGTCTTTATACAATGTCTCCCACCATAATCCAACAAGTAGGATCTTCCAGGAGTCACATCACCTGCATAATGGCCTCCTGCAATACCACCATGGGCTTCTTCCATAATATCCTTGCTCATGCTCTAATACACAACAGTGTAATACTTCATCTCTGCCTAACTTGTAGAGGTCACCACTGATTAACATAAATGGTGCCACGCATATAGCAAGCTATTTCTTTTCTAATGCCTTCATTCCTTCTGGTGCCACACCAGTCCATAGAAAGACAACAATGTCTTCTAATTCTGATGGGTGTGTTGTAACCTATATAACTATGCATCTGGCATGGTTTCTTCAATTGTCTTGTGCTTCCTCTCCTGAGTTGAATTCTAGATAAATGGTCTGGTCCAGAGTTACTTTTCCCTGGCTTCACCACAACTGTGAAATCAAACTCTTGAAATAGGAGTACCCATCTACATATGCACCCCTGTAAGATGGGCTTGTTTACCAAGTACTTCAATGCCATGTGATCTGTATAAAACACAAATGGTGTTGCTAACAAGTACTGTCGAAACTTGTGCAATGCATAGATCATTGACAAAGCTTCACGCTCTGTAGTTGTATAATTCCTTTCAGCAGGAGTCAGCTTCCTACTAGCAAAAAAAATTGGATGATCTATAATACCTTCACCAGGTTGAGCTAACACAGTGCCAATGGCCATGCCAGAAGCATCCACATGCACATGAAATGGTTTATCCCATGAGGGAAAACAGAATGGGCGCGGTAGTAAGTTTCTCCTTTAATATCTCAAACACACACTGCTGTGGTTCTCCCCAATAAAATGTACCTTTCCCCTTCAGTAACTCTTCCAAGGGTGCAACAACTTTGGCATACCCTTTGATGAATTTTCTATAATATCCTGTATGACCTAAAAATCTGTGCACCTCACTTTGACTGGTAGGCGCTTCCAGGCCTAGAATGACTGCAACCTTAGCTGGATCAACCAACAAACCTTCCTTGCAGATTATATGTCCTAATAGTATTCCAAATGGTGTAGCAAATATGCACTTCTTGATGTTCAAAGAGATACTCAATTGTCTGCACCATTCAAACATTAAGCGCAGATTGTCACAATGATCTTTCACAAGCCCATATACTGTCCAATCATCTAGGTAGACCTGTAAGAAGTTGTGAATAAAATATTTGAATGCCTGAACAACTATGCACGAGAATACAGCAGGTGCATTTTTCAATCCAAAAGGCATCACAGTATAGGAAAAACTGCCCCATTCAGTAGTAAATGTTGTCTTTTCTTGATCCTCCTGAGCAATCCTAACCTGATGATACCCAGAAAACCCATCTGTGAAAGAATATATTTCGTGCCCTGCCACTCCTTCCAGTATTTCCTCAGTGAATGGCATAGGGAATGGATCTGTTACACATGCAACATTTAGCTCCCTGTAGTCCACACATATTCTAATTCATCCATCCTTCTTGATACTGATCACCATTGGACTAACCCATTCTGACTCATCAAGGGGCTTGATAATTCCAGATTTCAACATTTTATCAATTTCTTCTTTTACCTTTTCATGCAAATTGGGGTTCATTCTATAAGGTCACTTTCTAACTGGTCATGCACCATCCTTAAGTTTTATCTTCATTTCCCCAAGTGATTTATGCACGCCTTTAAGTTCATGATACCCTCAAGGGAATAAGTCCTGATAATCCCTGAGTAACTCAATGATCTTTGCTACCTCCAAGTCTGACCAGTAGTCTCCAATGATGGCCTCCTTAGGCTCAACCTCTGAACCTATATTCACCTTCTTTGTCTTCATGGGTTCATGATAGGCACATATCCTTGTCTGCACTATCCAAGACCTCACGCACCCCTTGTGAATGTTCAATATCTAGGTTCTCAACTTCCTCATCATCCACGATGTAAACCATCTTTCCTTTCTCTTTCTCAAGGCAAGCACATTCAAGTAGTATGGAGTCCATTTCTTCTTCCCTTTCAAAATGTGCTCCGGACTCTGCCTCACCAAATAATTCCTGAATATGCTCTTCTACTTTTGCACTATCTCCCATAGTTAAGTGCTTGACAAATTTTAATGCCTCTTCTATTGGAGGTTGGGAAGAAAAGTAGTCAAAGGTCTGGATCATTCCTGCAGTCAAATTTTTCCAGTTCCCAGTCTCTCGATGTAGTTCTGTGTATACATACCAGGCACATGTGCATCCTTGTAGCGTAGAGTACAATCTATGCACCCAGAGTGAAGGTGGTAATGCTTCCTGTCCTACTGTCCAGAGTCTCTCACACTACTGAATGTGATGCTGAACAGGTTGATCACCATGATAAGTGCAGATCTGCATAGGTGCATTGTTCCTTACAAACCTAATAGATAAGGTGACTCCAATCTCTTCCCATTCTATAAGATTATCTCTGTGGACTACCCACCAGTGCACTGTTGTCCCGCACAAGGTATATACTAACATATCTCTTCTCTTAATTTGATCTGTCCACTGTGTTTCCATGGCTTTCAAAAATACAGGAAGATCTTCTGCCCCTGTATACCAAGGTACTGTGCTACCTATCCATCAAACCGAATGAAGTCCATTCTTGTGCGCAACCATGCTTTTCACCTCGCACCCTACTAGTTCATATGTACCATGAGCCCAATTGTCACAAGCAATACTCATAGTATCACTAATAGAATGAGAATCCTCCCACTGTAGGATGCCTTCTTTTGATGGCTCATTGACCTCTGGGTCCTGAATAGCGCGTACATAAATTCTGTTTAAGTCCTCCTCACTTAGAGGCTCAACATATGGTGTAGACTTCCCATCTGTTAGAGGTATCACAACTCTTTCCTCCTTGTTCTCAAAGCTGATATACCCCTTATTGAATCTCAAGTCAACATTATTCACATAACACCAAGGGCATCCAAGCAAGGCTGGAAAATTGTCTGCTTCTGCAAGTGCTAATACCTCAAAATCCCCAGTGAACTTGGCCCCTTGTATGGTTATAGATGCATCCTTCAAAACTCCTATGGGAGTGGCCTTAGTCTGGTTTGCCATAAACAACACATTAGATGATGGCTGTAATGGAGGCCTCCCCATTTGTACCCATGCATCTAATGTAAGCACATTTACTTCCACACCTGTATCAATCAATATGTTGCTCAACAACCATCCATCCACAACAACATTCAGAGTAATTTCCTTGTCATAGTCAATGCTATCAGGGGGAAGATTTGCATGCAGAATCTGTCATCCGGTCTCAATACTTACACGTAGAGTGTTCCCTTTTAACCAACTTCCTAATAGTGGAATGATGTTCTCCTGGCGCAACATTTTGCACACTTCTCTCAGATCATCGATATCAGTTTGGACTGTCTCTGATGCTTTCTTCTACTCCTTTAAGTATTGTATCTCACCCTGAAGATTCCTTAGCACTTCCATGGTATCCTGGTAAACTTCCTTCTGATGAGCAGGATCTGGGTACCTTGCATGCAAAACCTCCTCCTTGGTGATCATAGGCTTCTGGTGCAATGCCTCTCTTGCACGCGCCACTTCAGCTCATGTAGTAATCTTCACTAGTTAATGCCTCAGGTCCTTCTGCTATCTTGGGCATCCACTGATCTTCTACCATGCACTGGATTCTAACCATCCTGACACCTTTGTTTTCTTGCTTATGCTACTTACTCAGATGCTCATATAAGTCTAGGGCACTCTTCATAGCTATGGTTCTTTCCACAGAAAGAACATGCAATATTCTGAGGACATTCATGCCTATAGTGGTCAGGAGATCCACACGTATAACATGTTCCACGAGGGAACTCACCTCTTCCTCCACCATGGCCTCATCCTCCATATCCACCATGATATCCATGTCCCCTTCCACGACCTCCTTCAAAATGCCCCTCATTCCTGTCATAGCACATTTGATTATGATCCCGATCCTGGTGCTCATTCTTACCCTTAGAATTATCTGTTACACTTGTCTATCATACCCCAATGTCTATAGCATCCTAGATCTGACCAATCAACCGAAAATCTTCAGTATCATGGGTCATGGACCTACAAATTTTACAAAAGCAGGATACATTCTTCCTTATCATGCTGTAACAAAGGACAGTGACTAGCATCATGATTCAAATGACAGATCTCACAATCCAATAGTAATGAGCATACAGATCTACGAGGACAACTATCCTTGGTGTGACCTTCCACTTCACAATCTGTACACCAAATTCCTGAGCGTGTTTCATGGGCTGAATTTGCTGATAGCTTCTCTAACTGCTTTGCCATAGCTGCAATCTGTGCCTCTAAGAATGGACTAACACCAGTGTCAATGCTCCCAACTACCTCAGCACGCAAAGCTGCTTCCAGTGCTTCACACGGATCAGTGTATGTCTTATGTGACAACACCCTTCTAAATGGTGTAATCAATCCTCCAACAAACCATTGTGCATGCTGGCTTGCATGAATATCATAAGATAGCTTAGATAGAAGTGTCTTAAAATGGGCATCATACTCACGTACACTCTCAGTAGTGCCTTGCTTGATATCCTTGAGCACACTTATACTCTTCTGCTCAAACTCAGGGATATGGAACTCTTTCAAGAAAGCATCCTTCAATGCTACATAATCCACACAAGTTTGATCAGGGTCAAACTTCCTATACCAGCTGTGTGCACGTCCCTGTAATGTAGTAGCAAATTGACTTGCCTTTCACTCAGAAGCCATGATCCCTTTAGCGCGCCACAAGATTTCACACATATGCACATGTTCAGCAACATCCTCTATGCCTCTATACTCTGGAAGACAAAGAGACATCTCCATATAAATATTTTGTGGTTGTTGCGGCCTTGACCACCTGATCCAGAACCTCCTGTGTTTCCTCTACCTCCAGAACCACCAGATCCACCAGAACTAGAACCACCTATACCTCCTGATCCTCCACCTGTAGCTGGAATAGGACCTGTAGATGTACTCCCCTGTGCTCTGATAGTAGTACTATACTAAACCCCTACAGTCTGTGAGGTAGTTCCACTTCCAGAGGTGAATCCAACATTCTGTGCTCACATTCTATGCAGATGATGCACCTAAGAATGTTCCTCCAAATATCATTGAATTTGTCTATCCTACCATTGATGTACTTGCTCCCTGACTTACTCCTACTCTCCTACTTCCCAAGTTAGCTTGTTGGTTACTTGTCGTACTAGATACTGGAAAACCAAGCGCAAGGGCTAGGTCACCAGGTGGATTAAGATGTGCACCCCGTGGCCCAGGTAGTCTCTGCTGGCACACTTCTGTGTGAGGCCAAGGGGGGATCTCTATCATGTTTTCCAAGATGGGGGAGTTCCTGATGCTCTAGCTCCACATCTTCTACGTGAGCTGTAAATCCTTCACGAGCCATCTCTCTCCTCAATGCCATACTTTCTACAATGAACATTGCTTCTCTATCTCCCTCTCACATGCCTCATTATACTTAAGCCACCTCTCCTCTCTCTTCCTCTCTACCACTAGGTCTGCCATCTTTCACCAAACCTGTTCCTGCCCTCATGCGTGGTGAAGTTTAGTTAGCCATTGGTTTACTCTCCAGGTTCAAAGTTACCATCAAGATCTTGATTGCACAGTGGAATACCTTGCAGATATACTCCTCTTGGATACCGCAAAAACTAGAATTCAGCTACCTCTGGGAAAGAATACGTCGAAATTGAATATTCCAGAATATAACTATTTAGAACACCATGAAACCACGTATCCACAATGCGAGTCCAGATCAAATCAACATCATAAAGGGCCTGAAATTCTTCCTGTGTCTAGAAAAGTGCACGATACCTCCAATTCCACTGAGATGCATAAGCAGTAAGCCACTCATATAGTTCTACTGGAAAGATAGTGAAAAATCTCTCATATAGGCTGTCATACAGATTCTGTTCTACCCAAGTGCGTGCGTTAAACTCAGATCCACTACTGAACCGCCATGCATATTCTTCCTCCAGATCATGTATCCACTCCTCAATACTTGCTAGAGTTAACTGATACGTCTTCATCGTGAACCATCCTGAAAACAACTGAAAAAGAGGTCCCAAAACGGAACCAATGATGCAGCCTAGAATTTACCAGATAACACCCTAGACGCGCTAGCACATCACTCAGCCTAGACTGAGCGCTCACCTGAAGCACGCAAAGGTACCAGGTCCCTCTTTAGGGTTGTTGTAGCAGGATGTTAGCGTGATGAAGGAAGAAACATATAGATCCATAACTAATCCATCATTCTACAATGCATGCTACATTCAGATCTATGAAAGAACAAGCTTAAACAATAATCATGATTGAATCAATAACATGCACTACTCAATTACACACAGGAATGACACTTAGATTCAGCCAATATCTTCCATCTATTAATAAACACAGAAGCTCCTTACAATAATGTCAATCTATACCAATGCACGCATGGATCTGATACAGTAATCAATCATATGTGCATACCTCTATACCTTCATACATCCATCTCTCTCTATGTGTATATCTACTATGTGATTCATATCATATATATAGGGTGGGGACTTTCCCTTCACCACTTATCTATTCCAGAAATAGGCCACATGCTATTAATAGCCACACGTTGTTTACAGGCATAGCCACACATGCAAGTGTGCTATCTATAGACCTCTTATAGTTAACTGAAGTGACAATCCTATTCTTAGCTCGTCTCCATGCAAAATGCTTGATCCGATCCTCTAAAGATAGACAATGCGTGGTGCACACATCTCTGCATCGTTGGTGTGTTCCGCACGCCATCTTCTAAAAATAGGTCTTCATGCTCAAAATCGGCTAAGTCCTGAATGTTGAACTTGCCCTCCACGCGTGGGTTCTTCCTGTCCCTCTGCACCCTTGATCCTGGCCTTCTCTCCCACGCGGACTTCTTGTGTGATCTCTAACAAGTCATCAAAATAACCAAAAACCTTGATTTGGGAAGCAGTTTCAACCTTTTCCCCATAAAACCCGGATCGCCGATGATCCTACCAATCGTCGATGATTCTCTAGGTTGACGGTGACCCTATATAAACATGTTTTAGGCCTCTATTCAAGGTTGGTTCAGGGTTTCTTCGAGCTTATAGTTGGACATTTCTCGAGGTTGCTTCATGTTTCTCAATCTTTGAGACTTTACGTTACATCTTCTTTGTATCATAGCCTTGTCATAGAGCCAGAGATCATCATAACAACATTCAAAATATCAATAATCTCTTCTTCAACCTTCGGAGGTTATTTCAAACATCCAAGAATCGACTCAACAATTTTCTTGCATCTACAATCTCCCTTTCTTAGGTAATATCACCTTCTCATCTTCATTTATCAAATTATACAAGGTAAGTGTCATTCCTCCTACATTATTATCTTCTTTACTCATCATTTACAAGCTTTAATCGGCATTATCTTGTTTATTATCAAATTGTACACTTCCACAACAATCATCAGCAACTCCTCCTAAGCATCGTCAATCGGCATCAATCGATGACGATCCCTATCTATTAGGTCCTTTGAACCCTAAGATTGATTTTTAGACATTCATATCCCATCATTTATTACCACTATACCTTTGTAGGTGCCTTTCCAACCCTATCAAGATCCTTTCAGCCATCTCTAGTTCTTCATCGGTCATCTAAATCAAATTTATCACCCTGCTTGCCTTCGTAAGCACACAACCATCCCTATCATTTCTCCTTTGAGCCATTTTGTAATTCCTAGAGTCCCTTTGGATTACATATTAGCACCTCATCAGACCATCATATAGTCGTGGACTGCGTTAGTCCCTTTGCCTTTGCATTGTTGGTTATGTCATCTATTTTATCATTTTATCTTATCATTGTCTGATTGATTTATTGAATGTGGATTGACATCCTTGTAAGGAAGTCCATTGACTTCTGAGGACTAGCCTTTTCCAGGAAATATGCCATATATCTATCTTTTTCTAAGTGTTTTTGCATTGCAGGTAGCATATCCCATAGAAAGAACAAGTTATGTGCACGCTTTGGATCCATCGACATCATTCATCCATCAAGTGTCAAAATCAATCATTGTGGGTATCAATAAACCTCACCATCTTCCGAGGTCATTCTGTTTTTGGTATTTCATTTTATTAAGTTAAATTTGGAAAGAGAAAACTCTCGGGTACATTTTGGCATGCGTGATGGGACCCCTGTCCCTTTCATTTCATTTTAAATTAATTCATTTTCACTTCTAGGTTCTCTTCTTTGTAATCACTAATGATCTAGTCAAATCACCGATGATTTAGGTGATTTGACTGTAATTTCTATGAATCACCGGTGACCTTTGAAGATTTTTCATGATTGCTTAGACAGTTAACCTTTAACGTTCATTTTCCCTTTTTTGTCTTTTGTTCTCATCTAACCCTTATAGATTTCTATCTTGGGAGCTTTCTTGTTGCACTATTGTTGTGCTAAAAAATCTAAAAATCTAAAATCTTGTTGTCATGCAAATGTGCAACAGGGAAATTGAAAGTTTCCAAGCATGACAACTATACCCCTATGCCGAATTTTTCATGCTTTATCATTCCTAGGCAACCCCGGCTCGGTCCAGTCAGTCTAATTTACCTCCTAACCAATATTATATCATCCCCATAGGTGATTTAGGAAATTCCATTCATTCCCATAGGTGATTTTAGGAATTCATTGAAAATGCAAATTTTGGGGAGTCACAAGAAGGGCTATCGTTGGCCTTCCCAAGACTGGATCAACCCTTGGAACAGAAAAAAAGGAAAAAATTAAACATGGAGGTGAATGGAGGACCCTATAACATCATGGAAATGATCTTGGAAGGTTTGGGGAAGTTTTTCAAGACTTGGAGTAGTCTGAGTTAAAAAATAGGCTTCACAAGCCTAAGCAGTACACAGGCCTAAAACAGTTGTTGGGCTTCAGAAGAAGATTCTGGGAGCTCCGGATGGATTTGGAAGTAAAAAAAAACATATTCGGAAAGAGGATTCTAAGACCTACATGATAGTGAAATAATATTTTTCAATACATCTTAGCACATATGATTGGTGGGCAATTTTTCTTAGGCACAAGTGGAGTCCTAGATACAAAATCTAATTTTTTAGGGATCAGATGTTCGAATAAAGACATGAGAGCCCCACCATTGGATTCAAAATTCCATTTAAATTCAGGATCATATAACATTTCACCAAGAAACTCCACTGGGAATTCAAGTTATCTTCGTTCCAAGTTACCCTCTCAAAGGCAGTTCAGGACTTACTCATTTTTTCGAGAGGACACGTGTCAACACCAGGAGCCTGGTGGGATTTCATGTCCCCGACGTCCCTGAGGTCAGGTACATCAGACCTTGAAAAATGTTCCCAGCCCCCATGTGACCTTTGATACCCTCATATCACCTCCCCACTTGACAGTTCAGCCCGCAGGTGCTTATTTGGAGTAGTCATTCCCTACCGTTGGATTGGGCGCCACGTGTCAAATCCAGGACCAACATGGAATTTGATGTCCCTTATGCACCTAAGTTGGGGGACATAAAACCTTGAAAAATGCACCCATCCCCCATTGGGAGTCTTCTGGACACCCATGTGACCACCTTTCAGCTCCTAGTGCTTTAAAACAACTTTTTCCACCTTCATTCCCTGCCATCGGATCGCCGCCACGTGTCATCCTCTTGACCACTGTGGAATTTGATGTCCCTCACATCCCTAAGGTCAGGGACATAAAAAAAAAAATTCACCCAAATCCAACTCAAAAAATCAAAATCATTTATAATTGTTAGCTGCTTCTCGCTGTCGGAAGAAAAGTTGCAGAGAACACAAGTTCACCACTCCATCATTGCAAGAAACTCAAACCAGATCAGAAAAGGAACTGAAATACCTTTCCCATGGCAATACACATGTCTTATAAGGAATTTTCATCAAGCTAAGAAGGAGAAACAAATAATAGAGAAGGAGAACAATGGAAATCCCCATAGCCATGAAAACGAAGATTCGAATATATCTTGCAACCTGTGCTCGGATTGACGAACCATTTGCTGCTGAGTTTTTATCTCTTGAAGGCCATTAAAAACTCATATTCAGACCTCAAATTTGTGGCAATTATTTGTTCACAGTGACAGAAATCCTCACTTCAGCTGCTACCAACTCACAATCTGGTCAGATTTTCCATCATTACCGGAAACCGGAAATGAAGCTAAAAACTTGCACATGAAGCATCCATAATGAAAAAAGCTATCTCAATTGCAGTTGATTTTCATTACAAAAAAAGACAAAAACTAGATTTGCAAATTTTCAAGCTCCATTAATGACCACCATGGCATAGCTTCATGTTCGAAGCCACTACCAGGTGAAAATTTTAAATTTCCGCTTCCCAACATTCTAATGGGAAAACATCACCCGAAATTTGGAGGAGGTGATCTGTCGAAGAATCAAGTTTTGCGCAATCCAGTTTTCACACCATGATACTCCCTATTTTTCAAAAATATGGAGGGCATCGTGTTTTTTCTCATAATTTTTCCACTCTTCTAAGAAATCGTAAAATTTCCTGAAGATCTTGACGGGTGCTATCATCTAAAAATTGGAGGGAATGATCTTTGTCAAAAGCTAGATATACATGAACTAGTTTTTTGTGTCGTGAAGACCTCCTATTTTTTAGAAGCTATGGAGGGCTGTGATTATCTGTCAGTATTCTTCTCCCGCCATAGTGAAGACATAATTTTCCCACTTGTTTAAATGATAGTAAGTACTCCAAATTCATATAGCGCGGAACTTAGAATAAAACCCATAGTTTCAAGACTCATTTCGTCGCAATTTGACAGTCATGGCACACTTATTAGCAATAGGCAGTGTGCACAAGATTGAATAGAGGGAATGTTACTTCAGGTCAGCCATCATTATAAGATTCCATGAAGAAGGTGGTGAACATAGAGGGAACATCTCAGGAAAGGTCCTAAAAATAGGTAAGCTCGACTCACAATCTGGACACTTACTACTAATAGTAGGTTACTTCTCAAAGGGGCAAGTTTTGGCACAATGAGTCGTATAGAGGGGTTATCATCTCAAGGGAACTTGACGTTGTTTTTCGAGCACTCACTAGCCATAGTTCGGGTCACATGTATACCATACATCGGCTAGGAGTTTTGGTCATCAGTGGAAAAGTTCACTCAACTTGGTGAGAATTCGTGAGACTAATTTGAAGGAGTTTCACAGTGTGCAAGGAGTTTGAAGATTCAAAGTTTCACTGCATTTGGAGATTTCCATCAACAAGTACCAAAAAACTTCATCGGGAATGACATCTCCTCTTCTTATTCTCTCTCTCTTTCTCTCTCCTCTTCCCCCCAATTTTCTCTCACTTTACAATATTCTAATTTTATCGTTGGGGTTTGCAATTTTTCATATGCCTTTAAGTCACTTACAAGTGACTTTAGAAACATAATCTAAATTATGTAACCTTGCTATGTTATAAAAAGGGGCTTAAATATTCTAAAGTAGGAATATCGAACAAGTTTTAAGTCATGCATTAAGGACATATGAAAAGCCATTGGGGGTAGATGATAAGTCACCTCTCATTCTATAAATTGTAATGCCATTCCCATTGCAAAGGGTTGGCAATTGATCTTCTAAACTCAAGAGTGCATTGTACCTAGAGAAAGCAAAGGAGATAGCCATTTTCTTCTACTCCCCCCCCCCCTTCTCAATTTCCTCCATTCTTCACTATGTACAACTTTTGTTTGAGAAATTAATATAAGAAGAAGGAGTTTCTAGCTTTCTTTGACTAAGAGATTTCTTGATACTTTGTGTTCATCAAATTTCATTTGGTCTTAATGATGCTTACAAAGTTGTTTCTTCTCTTAAATGCATGTGTTAAAGTTTCTAACTAATGTGTGCAGGAATCTAATTTCCTACCTGTAACATTAGTTTCCCTATCTCATTTCTCACCTCCCTTTCCCACTTTCAGACAAAGTTCTCTCTTGCAGGTATCTACAAGATTTGCCACAGGGTCAATGGAGTGCACTTGTTGGAACCCCGGTCGAAAGGCCACAACAGAAATCCACATTTTTTCACGCATGCACATACGACAAATGCACCAGTTAAGTAGAGGGACTTAGATTCCCAGAGCATTAGTAAGAAATCCACAAGTTTTTCCACCCAACAAATTTTCTCGCCAACAAATCTAAAAAATTAAAAAGGAAGCATTTTATAGGTGTGTCATCTGCCTTTCTTTTTATTTCAAAGCATTTCATTTTCTTGTCTATCCTCGTCGAAATCAATATTTTTTTGGGCTTAAAATGAACCTTTCATTCTGCTTGATCACGTATTTTAATTAAAAGGTTAATAGAGTACATTCACTTAATCTCCCCCCACAAACAACCAAATCACATCAAACATAAACTAGATTGAAAAATTCCTACGTAAGTGGACTTACTTAAATTTCATACAAAGAGGAGAATTCGGCTTGGCGTTCTGGCCGAGTATAAATAATTAGATGTTGGTATATTATCTAAGCACTCAACTCCCTTATCACTACGGGACCGTGAAGTGAGGGGGTAGGCCCCAATACCAAGCCTTGTATTGACACCAACATAGATTGAGGCCTCACATACCTTTGGGTATATCGAGGACTCCAGCCTTTAAAAAACCTGAAACCATCCTTAGAATGGCCATATCATTAGGTTCCCTCTGAGCCCCTTCCTCCACATCTAAATTCTAATCAAGAAAATAAAACTTTATGGATGTTTGAATTGTCTACTGCATTTTTTAGCTCTCTTAGGGTTTTTGCTTTATCATTCTCATTCAATTGTTGTGTGATATGGATCAATCCTCCACATTACCATATCCTTTTATCTCTTACGTATCATCATTATAATCATCTTTGATTGCTTCATCTACAAATTTTAATCCCAATCAATTTCAAAACATCCCCTACATAGGATCTAATCCTTCTAAATCTCATCAACCTATCATATCCCACTCGACTTCACTTAGCTTTTACATGTTTCCAAAGCCATCTAGACCACATTTTATCCCATGTGGACCCTCTACTTTTCATCCAATCCTACAACCATACAAAAACTCTAGTCAACAATCCTACGAGAATCCTTCACATTTATATTACATCCAAACTATGACCCCTCAGCCCATAACAAGCATAACAAGCATATCCCATCAATCGATCCTCGTCGCCTCTCCTCCTTTATCACAATCTCATCAGGAACTTAACATTCCCCATCTTTTATCCAATTAGCCTATCTTGACTTCAATATCTCTCTCAATACCTCAGACATCCCAAATCCATATATACATCCCTGCTCAAGCCCAGTCAACCCCCTCATCCCTTTATCACAACCTACTTTGTAATTAATACCTTCTCAGGATACCCCTTATCAACCTCCACATCAAACCCATCTACAATCAAACCTTTCTACTCTCCATTATCATCAATCAAACCAACTACATCCTCATCTACACTCACATGTTAATTCCCTTATGCTTAATCCTATAAATGATCTCATGTACTCTTTATTGAACAAATTATACAATTTGGAAGCAACTACCATGGGACCCAAACATATCTTCACTTATGATCAGTTTTGTAACGTATCCATTCATCCATCAATACCATATAAGCCTTATCCTCCGCATTGGAAATTTCTTGAATTTACCATGTTCCATAGCTATAAGGACCCTTAATAGCACATATTAGCCTTTAGACACTCATATTATCTCATCATTTGCGAACAAGACCTCGTTTTTGGAACCTTTCCTATGTCACTGACAGGACCTGCTTTGGATTGGTACCACTCCCTCCCTCAACACTCTTTATTCTCTTTCACACAATTATCCCTGTTGTTTCTTGAACAATTCTCTATCAACATCACTCTTAAAATAACCATATCTAACCTCTCTATCATCAAACAAGTTGTAGAAAAAAAATCATATACTTTGGGTATCTATTTAGTCTTAATCGCATACGACTATTCATATGATTCCTAAGAGTACTAATTAACCCATTGTCTTTGGCCACCTTTATTTGCTTTATGTTGCCACTTTTGGCACCCCTGACCTCAATATACTTTGTTCACACTTTTTGGGTCCTTTCTAGCCATTGGGGCATCTTATATTTTTAGTAGTTAGAATTTTTCAGGGTTAATTATAAATTCCAACTAAGGGAATCATATAAATGTAAATTTATGTGATCATAATAAAGGACCAAACACTAAACATTAGCTATCACCGCCTAAGGTTGCATACATCAAGCATCTAAGAGCTTTATTGCATCCATCTAGTGGCCATACAAGGGACACAAGGGCTGTTATTCTACATACACTTCATAGGAGGGAAGTTCATTCTATTCCATGCACACATCTATTACATTTTTTACATCTAGCTACTTTGTCTCGCTATCAAGTGCGACACACACAAGAGCCACATAAGGCACAATTTTACACACACACACACATAGAACTACATTGGGTCTGAGATGTAGTAGAGTGATCAATTGTAATTTCACCATTGTGATAGTTGAAGGCAGTCTGACCCCTCGATTATGCATCTTTATTTTTTAGGATTTGATGTCTATTTGAGGGTTTTATAGGTCATTACTTCATTGCAAGTTTCCAACGACTTTGGCATTATTGTGTGACCTCATAGAGACCAAAGGTGAACAACAAAAAATACCTTGTGACCACTTGAGGGAGGTTTCTTGAGCATTTCCGCATACATAGGAACCTAAAAATATGTCTAGGGCACCCACAGATGCCCCTATCCCTCTCTAGGTGCCCCAGTCCAGGAAGATCATCAGCTCGCACACTTTTCTAAGGCCCTGTATAATGCTTCTCCCTCTCTGTTCATCTGGTCAGCACTTCGACACAGTCAAGATTTCACTGTGAATCAACTAAGGCTCTCCTTACCCTATTTACAACTAGGGTTTCACATTTTATTGCTTAGTTTGCTTGGGTTAATTTTTATACTTAATTATTCATTTATTTATTGTTGTAACAACAATCAGATTAGGCATATATTTCTATATTTAGCTTAATCATTTTGGTGAACCCCACTCATCATTATTCTTTCGGATCCTTCTTTGGCATATCATCTTCTCTATCATGGCTCCTAAATTTCCTCAAATTTCTTTGTATGATTTAATTCAAATGCATCCTAATTGCCAAGTTGTTTTGAAAAAATCCCTAGACACCATGTATCTCCTTAGTGATATGCTGCCACATCAAGTGAGTTCTATCTTAGATCCTCCATCTAATCAATCCATGTTGGACTCAATTCAAGCTTTTTATTCTTTATTTCAAGACAAATTTCAAGCTATGGAATCCAACATCTTAAGGATGTTTCTCAAGCTCATGTTTGTTATCTTTCTACATTCTCATCTTCATTATATGTCTGCTACACATGCTCATATCAGTGAGCCTTAAGTCTTACCATTACCAGATTCATTCTCGTTTGATCGCAAAACAAAGCAACATGATATTCTTACTAAGCTCCTTAGTCATCAATTGATAACTTTACCATCTACTCATGGCTATCCTCCTAATCGTTTATCAAATATCAAGGTCATCCATATTGCAATTATCATTGAATTGATGGAAATAATGACAATGACTGATATGCTTTATAATGGAGAATCAAACATCTTAAGCATCAAGGATTTATCTCATTCACTGCACAACATTATGTTACATGCTCATCTACAATTGTTACATCCCAATAGGTTCCTAAATCTGATTCGTCTATGTCTAATGAACATCATGCCATCACCTCTCACGTTCCTTCTATGGAAAATCAAGTGCCACCTAAGCAACATCCATTAAAAATTAGTCCAACACCTCCTCCTATTAAGTCATGTACACAAGTTAACAAGTCAAACTAAACAACCTCCTCTAAATATCAATACAACTCCTCCACCTCTTGAGTCATCTACGGTAAATAAGTAACCACTCACCAAGCAAGACCACCAAAATCTAGTTAACCTCTTTCGACTTTCATTGCTCAAGGATCCTACGACATCACCACTTCAGTGTCCCATCACTTTTGTTAAGGAAACTACTCCTTACATTGACCCACTTAGTGTCTTTGAGTAGATCCCCATCACTTACATACTTGGGGGGGCATCACAGCTTCTCCCCCCTTGGATTACTATCAAATGTTGATATCATCTCATGCACTTGACAGTTTGTACTTAATGACCAATCTTATCTAAGTATTACTACAAACCTCTTGATACATTCACATCGTCATTACTTGATGACACACTCGTGTTCTTACGGTTCTTACATGACTGTTGAGGGGTTTGTTACAATAAGAGCCTAGCCATATCTTTGTGCTACACATTATATCGATATATTTATCTAGTGTACACTATCATATCACTTCCTAATGACACACTCTCATGCTTTGGTTCACACGTAACTGTTGAGGGCATACATATACATGAACCTCACACACTGCACACTATACACACTAAGTATTCTTACGCACTTAACCATATCACACATTTCACACTTGGCGCATTTATAACGCATATATCTAGCATTGTTTAGTCATACTACACATTACACTTCTCACATGGCACACACTACACACACACAATATCTTCTTTTTGCAATTTTTATCACACAGTAGGTGCATTAATCACTATACACATTCATGCTTCATCTCTCTTACATCTACTTCTACACGCTACGGTCATTACCCTATGACACACTCTAGTTATGTGGTTCATACTCGACTGTTGAGGGTTTTCATCTGAAATGAGCCTCACCACACTCACACGTTTAATCACTCAATCAATCACTCACACATTTACACTCTACGCTTTGCGCTTTGACGATCACATCTTTCCCTTACACACAATTCAAACCATTTCCCAATGAGCACTCTCGTTTATGGTTCATTCTTGACTACTGAGGGGGAATATACAAATGAACGTCATCTCATACACACACATGCACTTAGGGGGGCATGTGGCTCCTATCATTCACACTGTATTCCATTCTATATCATTCACAACATACTGCATATTTTGGTTGCATTTACTCTTACTTACTTTTGCTTTTATATGTACACTTTTTACACATGTTAGATAGATATCTTATATGTCATTATCTTTTTTTCATACACACATGCATGCGTTCACTTGCCTTTCTAGTTGTGATCACCTATTATACATATCTATTACATGCAACATGGATGCTTGGTGCAACACCTATTACTAGTCCTACAATGGCTCTTGGGGCATCCACTTTCATACACTACAGGTGTTATTGTTTCATTTTCCATAGCGCACGCACACACCCACACACATACACATATCAGATTATAAACACATTTTGACATACTCTTTATCTATCTAACATGTTAATGGGTGCTCCACGTGCAACATTTTTTATGTAGGTCTATTTGTATCCATGGTTGTCTGTTACATTGTTTATCATTGTTTATTTTTTTGTATGACATTCTTTGTTGGCTTTGCCACTTTGTCCTTGGCTTATTCGGCCTTGATTGTCTTGCAACATCACAAATGATGTCTCGTGTTTAAAACCCACTTTTCATGGTCTACATTGTCTTCTTGCATGTTTTCTTCTTACGTCTTAGATTACACATTGTCTTCTTGCCTGCTAGCTTACATTTTACATGCTTGTTTGCTTGTACTAACACTTATCTCCTAGCCACCTTGTTTGTGTGTGTCGAGGTTTCTACCAAACACAATCCCTTCCCCCTGTAGGGCATAGTTTCAACACAATGGTCGGTCCTCTATTGGGCTGCATACTCCTTTAGCGACGTCACATGCACCCCAAACGAGGGGGCATCATTTAGGTGAATCACTCACCCCATACAACGTCATACATTCACAGTTTGACACAACACAATACCGGTACAACACAATAGACAATATCAAATAGGGCTCATAATCAAACTTGGGTCCTCAGCACAACACAAACACCAGCGCCAAGACCATGACAACACCGCCTGGGTGCACCCTTGACCCTTCTTGGATGCCTATGACCAGGGGTTAGTTATACAATATTTCACAGTTTAACACAATCTACAGAACTCCACACAGATGGCTTTTATAGGGCATATAGTCCTTAGCACTCGGCATACATGCAATACACAACATTTTTACTTTCACATTGGGTCGAATTATTTGAATTTTACACACAATTTGCATTGGTGTTCTACATTGCGGGAAGTAGTTAAAGGTTGGAGGATAACACTGAAACTTTCTCCCTACACTTCTTCCATGACATGAGGGTGAGATCACCCAAAAAACTCATTCTTTCTACAACATCTTCAGGATCCTTTCTACACCCTTTTATTCGTCACGAATCAAGTGCACATGTTCCTTTTTTATTTTCGTATTTTACATATTTTCCTTACATACTTTTTACACATTTTTGATCATATACATGTGTATTTGACTACTTGTTCGTTCTTCTCTTTTGTAGGTCAGTCCTTATGGGAAGTCGTCATCATTTCACAACATTAACAATAATAATCACACAATAGTAACATCGACAATAGGCACATCATGACATCTACACATGCGTTTTCGCCCTATGGTCATTTTCATCATCACTTTTTGCACTTTTTCCTCCTTAGCATCCATGTTTCACATTTTTTATCACTCCATGTTTTGTCTTCTCCCTCAACATGCTCTCATCATTTATCTACATGGTTATCAAGTACGCATCTCTTATCTACTGTATGTTATCGAGCTCTCACTCAACAACATAAAGTGGGGGCAAATGTAAACACAAAATCACACACTTTAGGTAACTATTTAGTCCTGATTACATATTACTATTCATATGATTCCTAAGTAAGAAAAGTAGTAATTAACCCATGTATTTGGCCACTTTTCTTTATTTTTCTGTTGCCACTTTTTGTCTTGTTCTTACTTTCTCAGTCTACCTTTTTATACCTCAACATTTATCATCCTGGACACCAACGCCCAGCCAAGATGCCAGCTAACAAGTGCCCTTGTCACCTTTGGGCACCCCTAACCTCAATATACTTTGTTTACACTTTTTGGGTCCTTTCTAGTTTTTTGAGTATCTTATCTTTTTGGTAGTCAACCTTTTTGGGGTTAATTATAAAATTCAAGCAAGGGAATCATATAAATATAAAGTTATGTGATCATAATAAAGGACCAAGCACTAAACATTAGCTATCACCACCTAAGGTTGGATCCATCAAGCATCTAAGAGCTCCATTACATCCATCTAGCGCCATCCAAGGGACAACGGGATGGTTATTTTGCATACACTTCATAGGAGGGAAGTTCATTCTATTCCATGCACACATTTATTACATTTCTTTACATCTAGCTACTTTGCTCACTATCAAGTGTGACACACACAAGAGCCACCTAGGGCACAATTTCGCTCGCGCACACACACACATAAACTACATTAGGTTCTAAGATGTAGTAAAGTCACTCAGTCATAAGTTCACCATTGTGACAACTGAGGATAGTTTAACCCCTCATTCTACATTTTTCTTTTTTAGGATTTGATGTCTCTTTGAGGGTTTTGTAGGTCATTACTTTATTCCAAGTTTCCAACGACTTCGGTGATCATTGTGTGACCTTATAGTGACCAAAGGCGAACAACAAAAAATACCTCACGACCACTCATATGAGGTTACTTGAGCATTTCACAAACATAGGTGCCTAGAAACAGGTCTAGGGTGCCTATAAGCACCCCTATCCCTCTCCAGGTGCCCTAGTCCAAGCAGATCGTTAGCTTGCACACTTTTCTAAGGCTTTGTGCGACATTTATCCCTCTCTGTACATATGGTTAGCACTTTCGCATAGTCATAATTTCACTATGAACCAACTAAGGCTCTTCTTACCCTCTTTGTAACTAGGGTTTCACATTTTATTGCTTAGTTTTATTGAGTTATTTATGTACTTAGTTACTACATTTATTTAATGCTACAATAGCAATTAGATTAGGCATATATATAAATCCATATTTAGCTTAATCACAAGCTAAAGACGAATCCATTGATTTCATCACTACATGGAAAAACATTATCAATCAATTGAATTTCTCATTGCATCAATCAAAATGATTGAATTATTTTCTCGATTGTGTTCCCATCACATTTCATCTACCCTCTAGATCCAAACATTCCAAACTTTTGATGAAGCCTACACCATGGCCAAAAAATTATAAATCTAAGCCCTTAAAGAAGGCCATCTCATTCTTCAATCCACCAATGTACTATTTGATTCCCCAAGTTTTCCTACAAACCATATGAGACTACTGTACATGTTTCCATTTCTTATTTTCCTGATCAAATGCCCTCGATAGATTCAGTCCATATAGATACTACACATCCTTTGAGTCACATCATTAATACTACCTCACAGGATCTTTCCCACGAGGAAACCTCCTTTATCACTAGTGCTGTCCCTTAGAAGACTCAGAATCCCTGGATCATTCTATTTGATAGTCCTGACGACGTTAATGTCACCTTTGTCTACCAACCAATCACCTACTACCTCCTCATAACCTTTAGAATTGACTTCAAAAACCATTATAAAGGAGGCACATATAATCAAAGATCTCGACACCCAACCATCTTATAAACCAATCGAAGACTTAGGTAGCTCACATGAAATTAAATCCACCTTAATTATGTCTTGAAATAGCATCTCCCTCATCTAAATAAGAATGAATACTATCCTTGCATCTCCTCACTTATCATCTAGTCTAGAGCCTAGACATTTTGAGTAAAACACTGATACAATCAAATTCTGTCACATCGCATCAACGGTTGCACCTTCATCATCTATCACAATAACCATCTTGTCTATCTTAAGTAAACATTACAAAATCAAAATGCACATCATCTAGGGTATCAAATTACCATCCATTTTGGGACCCCATCCATTATCACAATCTAAATCAAGCACATCAATAATTCCATCGTCATCATCCATTTTGGGACCCCATCCTTTATCTGAATATCATATCACATAATCAGATCCTATCTCATCCATAATCCTGTCCCTCCTCATCCATCTTGGGACTTCATCCGATCCTCCAATTTTATCAATCCCACATCCTATCCCATCCATAGATCGCATCATCTTGTCTTGTTAACCTCACAATGTCCCTATGATGCTTCCAACACCATATGGACATCCACATAGTCCACCCAAATCCAAAAACAAGGTGTGTCATACCAAGCGTCCTTGTAAATTAAAATTAAAATCAAAATAAAAATTCATTAATCCAAACCCTACCTGAAAGTGAACTTACACTCAAAATCCTTGGGGAGGCTTATGCAGGCTTTCTCTTATCACATTACCCCCCATTAAAACACCCAATCCACGTATCCAAAAACTTGCAGGGTGGTATGACTAGGATAAAACATGTGCCCACTATAGAAGTCCAGGTTATAGCATAGAGAGTTGTGAAGCACTTAAATCCATAATTCAATGCAAATTTTCCTCATCAATGATCTTCTTCCAGAAGAAGACAATACTAATCCATCATCGATATCGTCTACACCTACACCTTTGTCAATGCCATGCAATGATATCTGTAGGACAAGGGGGACATCCTCAATCTCATATTCTCAAAATCTTTACTAGAACATCTCTTCAACACCTTCCATTGAAGTTCTCTCAATCTCATCAACATCTACAACCCAAGTCACTGACAATGTCCTCACCAACATCTGTGGGACAAGCGGGTCATCCTCAATCAGATCTTGGAAAATATTTTTCATACTTCTTCTCATCACCTTCCATAGAAAGTCCCTTGTCTTGAATCAGTATGGTTCACCCCACCCTACGTGAATCTAGAAATTGTCATACATGAAGAAAAGACAAAACCAAAGCTTTGTCATCTACCCCTTCTTCATGAATCGTATCCTCTCATATCTCATTACTATATTTTAAAGGAACCTTTGTCAAAGGTTCCCCATCCTCCTTTATTTACCATATACTCAATCAATCAACATCAAAGCTTTCATCATCCTAAGCTGAAAGGACATCGTTCCTTTTCGCATGCATGTTATCTCTAGCCACAACATCACACTAGGGGGTCTCCTATCTATTGATACTTTTTGAAAAGTATTACCTTGCACACCTCCCCCTAGTAGAATCTTCACCAATCCTATCCTCTAAATCCAATCCATATATCCTTAATAAGGATAAAGAGTAAACGTGGAAATTTTTCCCCTAACTGGATTGGTCCATATGTCATCACTCACAAGTATGGGTTGGGAGCTTATTGTCTATGACCTCCCTTGATAGTACACCTGAAAAGGAACCTTTGAATACCTTGACACTTGTGGAATTTCTATTGTTAACATTTTAACCGTCATGACAATAGTCACATAAAAGATCTTATCCCATCATCAGCCAACCATCTTACCATCATAATGATTTGAAAGCATGTGGTCTTCCATCACTATCCTCAATAATCCTTAAATATGAGCACCACGAATTTATTCATCACATCTTTCACATGGACAAGTTCCTCTTTAGCAATGAACCCCACAATCATTACATCCATCCACCTTGTATACCAACTAAAGACATGTCACTGGGGAACACATGTTTAGTTTATGCACACATCTCTTCCCCTCCTCGAAATGGTCAATTAGGAATTTGGTCTCAGACTCAAAAGAAAGTCAAAATATCTATGGATGCATCTTATCAAAATAAATAGACTGATCCCTCGAAGGACAACTATTAAAAAATAAAAATCATACTATTAAAAATAAGAAGTAGACTTGATCCCTCAAAGGACAACTACCTGTCAAACTAATATATTGATCTCTCGAAGGATGGTTATTCAAAAATCAAAATCGTTGTCAAAACAAAAATTATAGACCACTCCCTCGAAGGATGGCTACCCATATAAAAAAGGCTTCCCACATTGATCAGCCTTCAAAAAAAGTAAAAATATTGAAAAGCATCCTAGGAAAGCTTCCCACATCGATCAACTTTCCCATTAAAGAAAACTTCCCGGATCGATCAGTTTGCATAAAAAATAAAAATGTATAGTTGGGGCATATCTCTATGAAACCATTGAAAGGAGATAGCCTACTCTCCCGCACATCCTACATATATTAACCCTTCCCCATGTCCTTAGGAAGGTATACATTTCACTTCAATTTATCATCCAAGATCCTATCCAGTATAAAGCAATACCACATTATTAGTCATAACCATGTTAACATTTGTTATAAGGAAAAGAGTGTAAGAGCACTTCAAATATCTACTGACACGTCACATCACATATATATCAAAATCCATCTATAAAGAAATAATTTCATATTTTATTCTTATTCAACATTAACAACACATTTTGATACATCATTTAATATCAAATTTAAAATCAAATATCTATCAAACATCAAGATCCATCAAGTAAAATCTACACATAAGTCATAATTTATCAATATCTATCATAATATCAACATATCAATGTATCATTGATCACATCATGATTAAGTGCCATCTCAAAACATCACATCAAGTAAATTAACATGACCATAAGAACAAAATCCTTTGAGCTAAACATCATAAAATATCATTAAGTCATATTTATAAAGTAGGAATAAACCCTTTGGTTCTCCTATCAAGTGAATGCTTCGGCCTTGTATCTAGTACCTTTGTTGAAACCATATAACATTTGACACCTTTTAGGCTAGTCAAACCAAAATCTATTCGTCTACCTTTGCAATCTATTAACATCATATGTCTATAGAACACGAACCATTTGGTTCCCCCTATCACTTGAATTTGTCTTCACCTCAAATCCCATCTTTTTGGAAACATCAATTTTTGGTCCCTTGACCTCATCAAACCATCATCTTTGGCACCCACCCCCTTGTTAAAGTCATATGTCTATGGGACCACGAACCCTTTGGTTCCCATATACTTGACATCCTATTCTGGACACTAGCTATAAGCCCACCTTTGTGGAAAACATCAATTTTGGTCTACCTTTGACCTTGTAAAAACATCTCTTTTTATTTTCCCTTGCATCATTAAGTCATACTGTCTATAAGTCCATGAACCATTAATGTCTCCCTTGTTGAGGCCATTAGATGTTCCCTACCAATGACAAAGGTTATTACCATATTGTTTCTATATTTACTCCCAGAGTCTCTGGGGCATCATTTTATCTCATCTCTCATTCCCATCCTTGCATATTTCCATCTATCTCTTTCAAACTTCGTGATCGATTTCCTTTTAGGTCATCAATCCCTAGTTTGAGGGGGAGCACCTCATCATATAATTATGCATGGCTTTCACATCCTTATCTATCACATCTTGTTTTTGTCTCACGGCTTTCCTACACCAAACCACTAAACAAAAAGGGGCAAATGTAGACACCTAAAATTAGCACCGCTAATTCCCATATGTGCGTTCTGCTTAAGTCCCCTTCAACATTATCACATCACTATCATATTATCTATTAAACCCTTATCCTAAGTCTTATTTCTCCCCATTATATTTACTCCCCATAAATATCATTCTACAACTGTAAAATCCTATTTTACTCCTCTTAAAACCACCCAAACCACTTAGAAACCAAAATCAAATAAATCCAAAAACAAAATAAGCAACTTCTCAACCATTTCATAACCCCTTACCTGTATAACCTCTTTCCAATGCCCATCCTTCGTCAAAACAACCAAAAACCTCGATTTGGGAAGCAGTTTCAACCTTTTCCTCCATAAAACCTAGATCACCAGTGATCCTACTAATCTCTAGACAGATTCTCCTAGGTTGACAACGACCCTATATAAACAAAGTTTCAGGCCTCCATTCGGTTAGCTGATAGCTCAGGAGCTAGGACATTTTCTTGAGGTTGCTTCATGTTGTTCACTCTTTGAGACTTTACATTACATTTTCTTTGTATCATAGCCCTGTCACAGAGTAGAGATCATCATAACAACATTCAAGACATCAATAATCTCTTCTTCAACCTTTGGATGTCATTCACATCCAGGAATCAACTCAACAATCTTCTTACATCTACAATCTCCCTCTCTCGGGTAATATCATCTTCTCAGTCTTCATTTATCAACTTATACAAGGTAAGTTCCTTTCCTCCTGCATTATTATCTCATTTACTCATCATTTACAAGTCTTCTAATCGACTTTATCTCGTATTATTAGCAGCCTGTACATTTCCACAACAATCGCCAGTGATTCTCCTCCAATCATCGTCGATCGACCCAATCGTCACTGACGATCAACCTCAATCATCGACGATCCTTATCTGTTAGATCCTTTAACCCCTAATATTGCTTTTCAGATATCCATATCCCATCATTTATTACACTCTACCTTTGCAAGTGTTTATTCAGTCATATCAAGCTCCTTTGAGCCATCTTTAGCACTCTATCAGTTATCTCAATCAAATCTATCACCTTGCTTGCCTTTTCTGAGTACACAACCATCTACATCCTTGCTCCTTTGAGCCATTTTGTGAATCCCTAGAATCCCTTTGGATCAGGTATTACCACCATTATCAGACCATCATATAACCGTGGACTGCATTCAGTCCCTTTTCCTTTGCATTGTTGGTTATATCGTATGTTTTATCATTTTATCTTATCATTATCAGATTGATTTCTTGAACGTGGATTGACATCCTTGCAAGGAAGTCCATTGACTTCCAGGGATTGGCCTTTTCTAGGAAATCCATGCCATATATCTATCTAATCCTATATTTTTTTGAGTGTTTGTGCATTACAGGTATCTTATCCCGTTGGAGAGAAGAAGTTGTGTGCACACTTGGATCCGTTACATCCGATCATCTCATCAAGTATCATCATCATCATCGTGGGTATCGATAAACCCCGTCATCTTCCGAAGGTCAGTTTGTTTTTGTTATTTCATTTTATTAAGTTAAAGTGAGAAAGTAAAAAATCTCTGGTACATATGGCATGAAAATTTTAAAGGAACTCGGTTGACAACACACAAGGCATTACCCTAATGCAAGAGTAGGGATTGAAGGTGTTTTACCTCTAGGCATACTTTCTCCACTTGCACCTGTATTTGAAGCATAACATTGGATATCACCTTAACTTTACTATTCACAAGGAAATATCCATCATATAAATGTTGTTAAAACAAGAAAAGTTTCATTTTTCTAAATATGAAAGGGAATACCAACTTTAACAAATTTTCAATAATTATTGTATGTTAAAGAGAGCATGCCCGAAATCCCCCAACATAGCCATTTTCTAGGAGAATAATTCAGGGATGAAAGTTTGAAAAGGGTGAAATTCCACTTCTAGACAGATTAGGCATGCAAGAAAAACCAAAAGAGGTGTTTTACTATCTCTAGTCGTTGACAACCATGTATTTGAGCTTGTCTCCTACAAGGAGGCCTTGATATATAAGACACTATAAAATGAGATTTTTTAGGCTTAATCCACACATTCTAGATGGTTTCAAACTTTTTCCCCATGTCTAATCCCTAGATTTGAGAGTCTAGTGATGATGTAAAGATTCACTTAAAACATGTTTCGGGGCAAGAAGGTGATAGCTAATATGGAGTTTGCATTGACATCAACAGAAGGGGGTCACAGATGGCTAATGTTAATCTCACCACCAAGGCACACTAGATGGAATGCCAATTTTATGAAGGCAAGTATCAGGTACAAATTCATGTCTTTTGAAATAGATTCTACATCTTCCTCTTTGAGTTGGAATTTTTCTTTTAGCATATCCCATGGTAGCCAATCACACAAAGCTTTGCAAAAGATGTCCCTGATTACCCTAATTCCCTTCTTAAAAAGTCAAAGACTTTTAATCCAAGGAACCATGAAACGATATAATGTGGAAATTATGAATAGGATACCACTAAAGGGAGAGAGAGATATTGAGAGCCCCGACTTGAAATCATCCCCTACCTAGATGAGGTTGGGTTCGAACATTTCCCAAGCTTTCTATATACTTAGCCACAAAGGTGCACATATCTTCAATGGTGCTAGTGAAAGCAGGAGGCTTTGAAACCCTAGACCTTTCCATGTTTGGCAACCCATAAGGGTGTCTTGGGTGATACAATGTCTGAAATGGATTTTCCAAGCTTTAGATCCTTCAAGGCATTGAATGATCCATTTGGCACTGAGGGAAGATCCTTTGATCTTGATGTCAAGAAGCCCCAAACCTACAACTTCTTTAGGTTTGTAGCAGATGTCCTAAACAACTCTATGGAACCCTTTATGGTCTTCTAAACTATCCCATAAAAAGTCTTTGATACGTTTTTCAAGTTTGGCATAAGCTGCTTTAGAGGGAGCCCAACAAGAGGAATAATAGACATGAGTTACAGCCAAAACTTTGGAGCAAATATGAAATTTCCTTGCAAGAGAGAGGGGTTTGGTAACCCAATATGTCATCTTTTTTTCCACACGTTAAACAACATATGACCATAACTCAGAAGGAGAGGATTTGAAAGCAAAGGGTATGAAATGAATTTAAATTACGCCCAAGGTTGAATCCATTGCCATTGAAATCTTTTTAACTATGGAGGTTTACGAGTAAGAGATTGTCTATAGCATTGGGTCTTTTTCCGTTAAATGACAAAACTAGAAGCAAGGCAAAATATATTCAAGCATTCCATGACATTGTTGACCGAGGTTTCTTCCCCGATTAAGGTGAGAAAAGAGTCATTTGTAAAGTGGCCATTTATAAGCTATTGTTCAAATTCAGGGAGTTTAATGCCTTTAACCAGACCTTGGACAAGGTAGCTAATGAGTAAATAATCGAATCCTTCCATTGCCAAAACATATAAAGATGGAGCTAAGGGGCATCCTTTTCGTATGGACATGAAGAGACCAACTCTAGAGGATTGAGCTCCATTTATAGAAATGCAGGATCTTGCATCTTGAAAAAACAGATTGACAAAGTGCACAAAGCGAGGTCAAAAACTGAGGGCTTGGAGCATGACGCTAATAAAAGGCCATTCAATCATGACATAAGCTTTTTCAAAATCATTTTTCACAAAAAGAGCTTTCTGGTTAGAGGCCTTAACCCATTTTATGCCTTCTCAAATCACTATAACATTGTTAAAAATGTACCGGTGTTGGATGTACCTATTTTATTCATTGCAGACAATGAGGGAAAAACGATGTTTAAGTTTGTTTACCAAATCTTTGGCTATGATTTTGTAGAAGAGAACGAGCCTCTAATTAGCAATCCCATATATTATTTTTTTGATGAAATATATCTTATATTAAAACAACAAATTTTATGATACAAGAATATCCACAAAAAATAGGGGTGGTATGGGAGCACACCCCAAAGCCAAAAAATAGACTAGGTCAAAAAGGATCTAGGAACAAAACAACGATGCCTAACAGATGCGATCTATTTCATAAAAAATTTCCAGAAGCACAAAAAACTAAGCAGCTGCCACAAATTATTGCTCTGTGCGTGGCGGATCTTGATCATGCCAACACGAACCTGACAAGTCTTTCCCTGTGTTGGGAGGATTCCAGCTAGAGCTTCCAGGGAGCTCTTCTTCTTCAGTCGCCTCCGTCGGGGCCTGCGACAAAGAGATAACAAGTGCAAGCAACGAGAACTTGTCCCACGACGACGACATGCTCCACTCATCATGGGTGGTGGTAGAATGAGGCCAAGGCAGCGGGGGAGAGCCAAGGCAACGAAGGAGAGCCAAGGTAGCGGGGGAGATCCCTATATTTGTGTGCGTGGAGATGGAAGCGGAAGTAGCGCACCACCTAGCAGGTGACCGAAACAAAGAGCAATGAGCACGACTCTAGGAGCACTACTAGGAGCGGTTCTTACGGCCACCACCTCTATGTGGACCGCTATTGAGTCCACGAAGCATGGAGTGAAGATTCGAGGACGAAGGAACATGAGCAACGTTATAAAGAGCATCCCCAATATCGTAGAAGAGTTTGGAGATGCTCCACCTCTAGGACCAATTTTGTTGGCTTGAACTTAAATCTACAATAACATATTAGAAATGACCATGGATTTGTTATACACAAAGAAATGTTGATCCACAACAGAATTAACAAAAAGACAAATATTTATTTCTTTCCATATCAAAAAAGACAAATATTTCTTTCATTCCATGTCAAAAAAAAAATTCCCCCTTTGCACATATGCCAAATTTGAATAAACTTTAGCACCATTAAAAAAACTCTTACTAGGTAGGTAAAGTCTCTCTTTTTTATTATCCTGCCGAAGGCAGGTATATTGTCTTCACCAAATCCATTAATCTATTTCTTATTTTTCAATCAATTTGTGCCATGTGGAATATTTCATTGTTAGATTATAGTTTTGTAAAAAATAACATTTTTTTTGCAATTTTTAAATGTCATTTATCATTCATCTCATTGGATGGTCAACATTTCTCTTTATTTGTTGCAAAAACCAAGGTAAAAAATCTACTGAAGTGTAATTGTAGAAGTCCTTACTACATTTATGAGAATGGACTATCCACAAGTACTTCATGAAAATTGAGGACATTGCATTTAATGATCTTAGAGAAGCACTTCTGTCAATATTAAATTTTCTGCATCTTTTAACTGCTCCACAGAGCTTCAGCAAGCAAGTTGGGAGTATTTTCCGGCGACTTCTATTTGACTATAGGAAAGCAATTAAACTTCCTATCAGCAGTTCCCTTGCACCTTTTTCTAGTGCAACATGCAGGTGTTAGTCTAATTTTAGATCACATTTAATATCAATTCATCATTATTTACTTGTAGCGTGGGTGGCAGTTTTTTCTTTTGACTTGTTTAGTCCTTTTTTCCCATCTTCTTCTTTCTGTGTATATGAGTGGTTCCTGTTTTTACTTTTCTTCCACGTTGTATTTCAAAGAGTTAGTGGTTAAACTATTGCAATTTGATGCTCATAATTTATATAAAGATTTACCATCTATTTTTTTTCCCTCTCTTTATTTTTTGCTGTGAATTTGAGTGATTTCGTGTTCTAAAACATTGTTGGTTCATGTTTCAAGTGGTTCAGGATACATGCCAAAGCTAAACTCTTGTGATCGCAAGACCCCTCTACAAGTTAATTATAGGTGTGTCTACGCTTTACAATTGCTCCGCCACATTTCTACACCTAACAATTATTGCTACGGTCGCAATTTACGTGCAGGAACGTGAGTTTTTATTTTGGTTAGGTAAACTATTTGGATATGGTATTTTTTTTAAAGTAAAAATTTATGCAAATAGGGGAATTGCTAGCGTTTGCAAGGTGAAATGGCTGTCTCAAACAAGTCATGAAGTACATAATTTGAAGAAATTTCCTTCTCCATTATGCGTTGGTGTATGTTCATGCCCTGTTTCATGGCGTGGCTGGGGGAGTGTAGGTGTAGATCTTCGAAAAAACTACTTTTCAACATGCTTTAACAGGTGTCCATACCCTGTTTTAAGCTCTCATTTTTGGTGCAGATGGGAGGGAAGACACGGGTCTGCAATTTGAGAGCACAAACAACAATGTGACACTGCACATGGAATGGGAAGATTCTCCAAGTGCTGATGCATTTTAGATTTGAGCATATGCTTTTAATTTCTTGTGTTATGCACTGCAATTTTATTTGGGCATCCTCCCTCTTATGCCATTCACAATCTAACTCCCAAAAAAATGTTTAGATCCATATTCCCTTTATTGTCTGAATGACATAAAATCAGTGGGTTAATTCGATGGCGCTATTTCTTTTGGCTGACCATGCCTGAGTTTCCATTACCCTCGACTGACCTAGCTACACCGGACACCTGTTGGTTTTAGTCAAATAGTTAAATGGATTTTAAATTTTAAATTTTAATTGCGCTATATTGATTAAAAATTGTGTTTGCAGTGATTTTAAAAATAACAATTGTTGTTAAAGTCTCGATTTACGTCGCTGGAATGTGAGTTATATTTTGGTATATTTTTTTGAAAGTCAAAATTTATGCAAACAGGTGAATTGCTAGCGTCTGAAAGGCGAAACGACCGTCTCGAATAGGTCATGAAGTTGTTTGCCAACACCAAATCTGGTAGCACAACAAGGCACAATAGCTTTTTAATATGGGTAGCATTTTTTATATGTTGCCATCTGACATTGTTTTTTTTGTTTATGGTTTACTATTTTGCGAAGGCCACTCCAAATTCCGTCAAGTTAGTGATTGTTGTTTGTTTATTTGCGAATTCACAGATTATAGAAACCCTCTATCTTATTGGGTTTTCTAGTGAGGTTCGCATTGCTAAATGACAAGGCAATGCATATAGTTAGGTGCGCAATCAAAAAGGTGTGATTTGAATATTTTAGGGCATTGCAATGTCATTTCTGCATTCATTTTGGCTATTGTCTTTGATTATATCCAGCAAAGCATTAGAAAAACATGACCTTCGGCAGGATTTGCCATATCATGGCCTTGTTTATCTTGCCATGTACAACGCACACTAGATGCTTAAAATAAATAAAAAATCCAACAAACGAGATATTTGCTATTTTACAACTTACGTGGTATTGTTTCAATATATTTAAATTGCACCGTAGGATAATATATCATCATATGGATAAAATAGCCGCCGCAAAACAGAATTCAATAGCCATTTCCAGTGCAGAACACGCATGGGAATGCCAAGCTTCGAAACCACTTTCTCCTCCTCTCAGAAGCTCTCTACACACCTAATCATACCCCAAAAAAATGGCAGAAAGAAGCAGCAGAAACTCCGATTAACAAAATGTGAGGTATCTGAAGAATGGAAATTAAGCGACGGACTAAAGAAGAGATCTATGCGGCAACATAATAATGCAGGGCGTCCAACTAAAAACAAGGCTGTAAGCTCTAATAAACGGGCGCCCTCGGCTAAATTGGCGGATTTTTTTAGCAGAAGAGCGGCGTAGGCAGAAATATCAGAAGCACGTTTTGGAGGCAATACGAATTGTGCGGCAGTTGGGCTCTCAACCTGCGGGGGTCTTACAATATTCGCCACGTCCTCTCTGGTTTTATTGGGCGACTTTCTTTCAGAGACATGTGCGTTGTTTTGAAGGAGCAAAAAGGTTGGAGGCAAGCCTCTGAATTCTTTGGCTGGATGAAACTTCAGGTACATAATTAAATTTAAAAGAAAAAGGATTTTCGCAAAAATTTTAGGATGAATTGGTAAATTTGATTTTTGGAAAGGCAATATGTAATAATGTATTCTTGAGATTTGGAAAAATTTCGCTGCTGACTGACCTTTGATTTGGCTGGATGAAACTTGGGGGTACATAATTAAATTTAAAAGAAAGAGGATTTTAGCAAAATTTTAGGATGAATTGGTAAATTTGATTTTTGGAAAGGCAATATGTAATAATGTATTCTTGAGATTTGGAAAAAATTTCGCTGCTGACTGACCTTTGATTTAGATACCACAACTCAGGGATATCTCTTCCCTGGGAACTTGCACAAGTCTGTACGTTTAATACACTATCATATCTACTCAAAAATTTGAACCTTAGCTCTTTGAAAGTTCCATGCTCTATTAACCCACATTGATACGAATTGTGAGACAAGATGACTTATATACATTACACGCTTCGAAAATTCTGCCATTGGAGAAAGATGTTAGAAAGAAGCCCAAAGTCTGGATTATATTAATTATTCATTCCCTTTACTAACAAATTTTATGGTGCTTGTGTGCTGAGGGGGGTCCTTTTGCCTTGTGATTATTACCAAAAAATACACAAGGAAAAATACTATTAGGTAATGACTACTCATCTCCTATTAAAAGAAAGCTGGTATTAGGTAATGGCTACTCATCCCCTACTAACAAATGCTTATGGCGCTTTAGTCAAAATTTCACAAGGTGATGATTGCTCATCCCCTACTAACAAATTTTTATGGTTCCTGTGTGCTAAGTGGGTCCCTTTGCCTTGTGATTATTACCAAAAATACAAGAGGGAAATGTCTATAAGCTATGACTATTCAAGGAGGTCATCTTGAGATGATTTGAACACACATGAGCAAAAACACCACAAAAACCAATAGGATATTTGTAAAAAGGTTTTTGGAAACATTGTGTCAAGAATTTTTGATTGACGTTTCAAATCACATCATGTTTTCTTCCTGATAATGGATCAAGAAATGCAATCTGAAACATTGGTAAAAATTCTTCACACAATATTTCCAAAAGCCTTTTTTACACATGCCAAGGATTGTGGAAGAATGAAATATCTAATTAATAAAAATTCATAGTTAGGTAGTTTTTTAGGTCAATGCCTAGAGAGACACCAATTTGATGTAGAAGAGTTACCCTTCTGGAAGCCCACAATGGGATTGTTTTCTATTCACCTTATATATTGTTCAAATTTTGTACTTCTTGGATTTGATATAGTGACCAAACTCATTAGTAAACTCAAACTTGCCAATCCACTTATCCTTGGAGTATTATGGATGCAGGATTTGACTCACCTAATTACTCTTTTTTCTCCTAGGAAGATGCAAGTGTTATGCCTGGCTTCCCTCCTACAACTGCAATGACCACCATCAGAGTGTACTCCAAATGGTGTTGTTCATGTTCTATCATTGAGTGATTATGCACATTCTTCGCCTGAGGAAGGTTTGACAACTCCATGATCAAGGGAATGGAAGCATTATTTGATCCATACGTCAGGTGGTGTGGGGCACAACGCTCTAGATGAGGACCTAGATGTGTTGTGTGTGAGTGCAGAAGCTTTAGTCTTGAGTGAAACGAAGGAGAGAGATATAGAACTGGAATAGTAAATGTATATTTAGTTGTGAGTTCTGTACATGGCATACTCTCGAGGGAGATGTATGGCTGTTTATCTTTTACCTATTTACCTGCTATCTAGGGCTATAAGTGTGTCCATATATACTATAAAGCCGTGAAGGCATAAGAACCATAATGGAAGTTGAACTGCTTGGGATTCTATGTGTCACTCTTCACCTTGTGACTGTTTCGTGGCTTGACTGCAAAGTGTGTAGGATGTTGTCAGGTGTTTTGGTGTAATGCATGGTGCAACGTGCTGCACTATGAAACTTAGGATAACCCTTTGGCTTAATCAAAGATTCCAAACTGGCCTATCACTTGTACCCGGGTTTATCACAGGAAGAATGTCCAGAAGAACCTTGATCATCATCATAGCATTTGGTCTCTCTTACTTATTCTCGTCAGTTAGCACTCAAGATGGTGAACTATCAAACTGAGGGTAGCCATTTGGCTTAGTCAAATTTCACACGGGACTTGTATTTGGGTTCCTAAGGGTGAGAATGTTCAATGTAACCTAGGTTGTTGTCGTGACCTTTTCTCTATTTGACCCACCAGTCATTAAGTGCACAGAATGGTACACATCAAATTATAATAACTATTGTTTTACTCAAAATTTACTTGTGACTTGGATCATAATATGGAGCTTGTCCAGCAGAATCCAGTTCATCATCATTGGCATTTTCTCTATCTTACTAGAGTCAATTAACGCATAGGATGATGCAACATCAAATTACCATGGTGGGGATTTCCTGAGAAAATTTAGGAGCTTTTTGCAGCAATATAACCTAATGGGATCTTGAATATTCAATTCCACTACAGTATACAGGAGTTCCTATGTAAAATTATCAGTATGTATTTTTGTGGGAAACTGTATGCATGTTTAGTCCAAACGTGTCCTGCCACTTGGCAATATTTATCTTAAATAGGCGCTTTAAAATTTCTGCCTCCTCTCAAGAATCTGCTGAAGATACCCTTCCTAAACAATACCTGCTCTTTTTGTGTGGAAAAGATTCTGATTTTGCAGTTTATGAAGCAATACATTTCATGGAGCCGTAAGATGGAGTCATCAAAGCCATTGCCAAGATCAAAGGCAAGCCAAAGTTAGACATCCCAAATTTCTCTCGAAGTTTGAACCCTAAAGACTTGATAGACCGGATAACATAGCTAGAGAAATATTTTGATAATGAATATGCTGAGGACCCAAAAAGAGTAAAGTTTTCCTGCACTAAGTTGAAAGGACATGCACCCTTATGGTGGGATCCCATGCAGTCGGAAAGAGCAAGAAGAGGTAAAGAAAAGATGAAATCCTGGGATAGGGTGATTGCAAAGGTTAAAGTTAAGTTTTTACCTTTTGATTATCAGTTAATTTCATTTAAGAATCTGCAGAATTTTAAACAAAAAGATGTGTAAAAGACTACATAGAGAATTTCTGTAAGATGACTATCCGAGCAGGTCATGTAGAGGATGATGAAGAAAATATATCCAGGTATGTGTATGGCCTCCAAATTTCCATACGAGATGAATTTGGTATCACAAAATTGCATTATGTAGAAGATGTCTATTAATGTGCTTTGAAGGATGAAGCTAATTCGATTAGAAGACAACATAATGGACGGGGAAGAGGTAGAGGACGTGGAAGGCAATCCTATGGAAGAGGTTTGACTTATGCAAACAAAGAAGAGGAAAGAACCATTTCCTTGCAACTGAACCAAAGAGATGATTAGAATCCCTATAGAGGAAGAGGAAATGGAAACAAAGGATGGTGGAGAGCATTTAATGGCACTTGTTTCAAGTGTGGACAACATGGACATAGAGCATATAAATACCTTGAAACATATGAAGAAAATGGAAGAAATGAGAAGAGAGTGCATGTAGCACAAGTAGTGGAAGTAGTAGAAGAGACTTCTCCTATAGAACTAGAGTGCGGAGAGAATCTGATGTTGTGAAGAGTCCTATTGAAGCCAGAAAAGTAAGAGGATGGACCTTGGCAGAGAAAAAGCATCTTCAGAAATAAGTGCAATGCTGAAGGTAAGCGGTGTAAGTTGATTATAGAAACTGTTAGCACCTACAATCTAGTTTCCATTGAGATGGTGCAAATGTTGGGATTCAAGTGTATGTGCAATCCTACTATCATGATGAGGTTTGGTGTGATGTCATACCAATGGACGCTTGTCATGTCCACACGGGTAGACCATGGCAGTATTGACAAAAATGCTATATATAATGGAAGAAAGAACACTCTCTACATTACCAAGGATGGGAGGAAGTTTGAATTATTGCCTATGAAGGATGAAGAAGGAACAAAAAACTCAGTGATGTTGCTTTCAGCCAAAGCATTTCTCGGAGCAGTGAAGAAGACATAGGTCTGCTTTGCCACCTTTTTAGAGCCGGAACAAGAAGTAAAGGAGCAAGAAATGCCAAAGTGGAGGATTATTGAAAGGATATAAGGAGATAATGTCAAGTGATTTACCAAGTGGGTTGCCACAAGTGAAGATTTTCTCATCATATGGATTTGATGCCCGAAGCATGTTTACCAAAACATGGCCCCTCACAAAGTAGATAGGTAGGGGTTTGATTAGAGAAAGCTCGATTCCATGCACAGTATCAGCATTGCTTGCACCAAAGAAGAATGCAGAATGTAGAATGTGTACCTATTCAAGAGTTATCAATAATATTACTATTAAGTATCGATTTCCATTTCCAAGGATGGATAACATATTAGATTGTTTGAGTGGAGCAAAATACGTCTTCAAGATTAATATGAAGAGTGGTTACCATCAGGTTAGGATAGGAGAACAAGATGGGTGGATGGTTGCATTCAAGACCAAGGAATGATTGTATGAATGGCTGGTTGTGCCTGGTTATGCCATTTGCACTAACCAATCCCTGTCGTTAGATTTTTGAGATCGACGAATGAAGTGTAGAAACTATTTTTGGAAAGTTTGTTACAATGTACTAGGATGACATATTAATTGTCAGTAGGACAAAGAGGAGCATTTGATGTACTTAAAACATTTAGAGAAGCTGAAGCAAGAAAGACTGCTGATAAATTTGAAAAAGTGTTCATTCATGAAGAAGGAGCTCATATATGCAGGCTTTGTGATTTCCTAAGGACTGAAAATGAATCCAATGAAGGTCAATGCAAGTTTGGAATTGCCTACTCCAAACAATGCTATTGAGGTAAGAGGTTTTAATGGTTCAGCAAGTTTTTGTAGGAAGTTCATAAGAAATTTTAGTGGAATTTGTGCACCATTGATTGTGTGCATGAAGAAAGAATTGTTCAATTTTACAGCCCTTGCAAATAGTTTAGAACTTTTGAAGAAAAGGGTCACATAGAAGCTTGTGTTGGCCTTACTTGATTTTGATAGTGTACCAAGTAGACTATGATTATGATACAAGTGGAACAACAATTGGTGTGGTATTCAATCAAGAGGGAAGATCAATTGTATATTTTAGTCAAAAGTTGGATGAAGAAAAACAGTAATATTCAGTGTATGATAAAAAATTCTATGCTATAATTCAAGCATTGAACAAGTGGAGACATAATATACTGCCTAAAGAGTTTTTTTTGTTTACTTATTAAGCCTTGCAGTTTATAAACAACTAGATTAAGTTGAATCAAATACATATGAAACAGGTTGAATACTTGCAGAGTTATTCATTTTTTCTCAAGCATAGATCTGGTCTACTTGAGGCCTTAAGTGGGAGAGTTGTGTTGATGAATAATATGTCAATGGAGATGATTGGATTGAACAATATCAAGGAGTTGTACTTCCAGGTGCTCTCGAACTTGGATGCTACTTATATTGTGTGCCAATTACACCTAGATGCAGGTACTCATGTTTTATGACGTGCCTTACTCAAAAGCTGCCTGACACGGTGTTGTGGTGAGAGGAAATCGATCTGCTAGGGTTTTCTCACTTGCATAGATTTGGTCTACTTGAGGCGGGAGAGTTGTGTTGATGAATAATATGTCAATGGAGATGATTGGATTGAACAATATCAAGTAGTTGTACTTCCAGGTGCTCTCGAACTTGGATGCTACTTATATTGTGTGCCAATTACACCTAGATGCAGGTACTCATGTTTTATGACGTGCCTTACTCAAAAGCTGCCCGACACGGTGTTGTGGTGAGAGGAAATCGATCTGCTAGGGTTTCTCGCTTGCATGTCATACCGTAACCTCTTCGGGCGCTGCGGGATAGTACTTTTCTTGTTAAGTTCTAGGGTTTCTTGCCCTCTAGGCTCGCCTATATAATGCTCCCCTCCACTTCGAGCCCGATTATTGATACTGAGGCTGGAGCTAGTGGAGCTACCAACAATGGTGCCGCGCCACATAAATGTTCTTGGAAATTTGTCCCGAAGGTTTTTCATGAGGTAATGTTTCTCCTCTTGATGTTGTATTACCTGTTCCTGAATTCAATGCTGTGTGTTAATGGCTCGAACAATTCTGCCTTGTCGGTTACTTTGTGGGTCGTATCCCCTCTGAAAGCATGCTTAAGTCCTAGGTCAACTCAGTCTGGGCCGCTCCTGGCATCAGGCTTGAGAGTGTGCAAAACATGACTAAAGGATTCTTCCTTTTCCGGTTCTCTGACCCTTCACATGCCCTAGCTATCCTGAATTGATCGACTACCTGGTATGTTTGTAACTCCCTGTTGGTTCTTTCCTATTGGACAAAGGACTTTGTGGTGTCCAAGTTTGTGGCTCTTAAAGTCCTGGTTTGGGTGGAGTTCCCTGGTTTGCTGCTATCGTGCGTGCATTTTCTTCACCAAATCGCCTCCTCTATTAGGCGAGTTGTTTGCATGGAACCGCAATGCTTTTATAGTGCTCGCACATAGAAACAGGTTTGCGTTGAAGTAGACCTCTTAGAAGAATTGAAAGAATTTGTGGAGATCCAAATGGGTGACACTCACTATCCTCAGCGAGTTCTTTACATCAATCTGTCTAACACATGTTTTCGCTACCAGGCCTCTGATCACAAGATCAAGGATTGCCCACTTTATGTGCCGCACAATCGCCTAGCACCTAAGGTGGCTACTGAATCCGTTAAACTCCTGCAAGAGGAAGGGTGGCAAACTGTCAGATGACGGAAAAACACGAACAAAATGGTTCAAGCCAAGGCGACCGATAACAATGGCTGTAAAGAGCCAATTGTTAAGGAACATACTTCCAGTCCACGTTGCTCCTTGGAGCCGGTCTTTGAAGATTCTCCAGTCCCCTTACCCAAGTTCTCTAGCATGCCCAAAGTGGTCATGGTTCTCATGGACCTGTCAAACTCCATCTGGACCTCCTCGACACCTTCGACTTCACAGTTGCTTTTGACAACTGGCTCACGGGGCCCATCCAAAAGGGCCCGAAGTCCCTCTAGACACCCCATGGCAAGTCGTGAACATAGCCCGACACACAATGTGGAGTCAATAGAAGAGTATAACATTGAGTATGCCGGATGAAGGAAAATTGAGTTGCAAGATTTTTTGAAGCATAATAATGCTCAATTCCTGCAAAACTAGTTCGATGCCTTGGATGCTGACAGTATGGCCCTTGATCCACGTTTCTCATGAATTGTATGTCATAGAATGTGAGGGGTCTTATAGGCTGCAGTCGCAAGTATATCGTTCGCGATGTTGCCAAAAAATTGCCAACTTAGATGTTTTGTGTCTTCAGGAAGCTAAAGTTATAGGTTTTCAGTTGTCAATGGTTTGCAAAAATCCATTTGGCCTGACAACTTGGCTTTTACCAGTAATCATGATGGAGGTTGTGGGAGTCTAATTTCTTTTTTCGCCCCTAAATGGCAGCCCTTCTTTATGGATCATGGCGTAGACCCCACCAGTAAAGCCATCTGGGCTCTCTTTAATATTGAAAGCCGCCCTTTTGGCTTCATCAACATTTATGCTTCTAATGATGCGGCTGAAAGGGCTGATTCTTGGCGGTGGATTACCAATGAAATACATGATGCCTATTGGGTCATTTGCGGTGACTTTAATATGGTTGAGTTACCCATAGATAAATGTGGGCACTTGCCTATGCGATAGATAGTTGGCGAAAGGGAGGCATGGTTTTATATGCGTAATAAATTTGGGTTTTATGACCCAAATGTCTCACACAGGCCCACCTATGAAACTTGGTTCACTTGGTCCAATCTCCAAGGTGGATCGGATGGGGTTTTTAAATGGATCGACAGGGCCATGTTGTCCACTCAAGATTTTTTTGAGTTCGACAACATTTATTCCTTGCCTGTGGTCCTTTCTGACCACTTTCCTATTAGATTTCGTATCACTTGGCGAGCTAAGAGGCCTTTTAGTCATAAAGGCCAATTTTTTCTCAACACGGCTTTGATGGAACACAGACCCACACTCAATCATATCAAGCGAGTGTGGAACTTAATGCCCCGACTATGTCATCTGCATAATTATCATCCACGTCTTTTGTCCGGCTAGACTCAATGGTTGGAGGATGCAATGACTAGGACAAACAAATTTCTTAGAATCTATGGTCGACAGCTGGCCAACATTCGGTGCCGTTCCTATTCCGCTACCTCCTCCGCTCTCAGCTAGGCGGTGGTGGCGCTTGCGGGAAATCCCTTCTCTGATGCCTTGCAACTCCAGGTGGTAGAGCTTAGATAGAAAATTCAAATTGCGGACAACTATAATGCTCAGGGTGCATAAATCCATGCCTGCCTTCACTGGCTCAAGGTTTGGAGATCGGTTTTCAAAGGAAATTTTTTGAATCGCTCAAAGCCAAACATTCCTTTCAGCAAATCCGAGCCATTTGCAATGGCGGAACTCGGCTCACGGATCCCTAACTCATGTTACAAGCCTTTGTTAATCACTACAAGTAAGTTTTCCAAGCTCAAGCTCCTTCAGTGGAGCGAAAAAACTGCCTTGGATCAATGCTTGGCCGTGGTGCCATGCAAGCTTTCTCAGGCACAAAAAATTGCATGCGACCACCTGCTCTCCCTTGGCAAATTACAAGAAGTGGTCATGCAAATGGCCAATGACAAGGCATCTGGCTGCAATGGCTTCCCCTGTGAATTTTACAAATCTCTATGGGATACCGTTGTCCCAGACCTTTTTCAAGTTAACATGGAAGGATTTCAGAGCTAGTCCCTTGGTCCCCATATTAACAAAGGGAATATCAAGTTCATCCCTAAGCCTAGAGACCTTGAGCCGATAAGAAATTGGTGTCCTATAACTTTGCTTAATGTGTCTTACAAAGTTATTGCCATAGCTCTTGCCATTCGTTTGTGACACATTCTTCCTGCCATTGTCTGGTTAGAGCAAACTAGTTTCATCTAAGGGCGTTATATCCTTGACAATATCATCGTGGTCTGGGAAGACATGGAATGGACGTGCAGATCCAACCAACAAGCCCTCTTCATCAAAATCAACTTCGAGAAAGCTTATGACCGGATAGAATGGCCTTTCATTCTTGTTATGTTTGAAGCCCTGGGCTTTGGTCCCAATTTCATTCAATCTATCAAGATGCTTTTTTGCCCATGCATCTGCCCATATCACCATTAATGGGCATAGTTTCGACTTCATTTGGCCTTTTCAGATCCATCCGAAAAGGATGCCCGCTGGCTCTTGCCCTTTATGTCCTTGTAGCTGAAGGGTTTGACTATCTACTTGCCAAAGCGCAATCTCAGGGGCTTGTCAGGGGAATTGTCTTGCCTTCCTCTGATAATTCCCAACTGCTTAATGGCCACTTCGCGGATGACTCCTTCCTTATGCTCATTGAAGATGAAAAGTAACATCAGCAATGCTATGCAGTGCCTCAAAACTTTCTGTTTAACTTCAAGATCTTCTATTCAATGGCGTAAAACGTAATCTTATAGATAGTCCTTCCTCCCCGCTCCCCCTGGATGGCTATGTACGATTGAAAGATGCTCGACCATGGTGAAAATGTTTAAATTTCTCGGTATTCCTTTTGCTTTTCAAGCTTCACTTGCAGTTCTTTGGCTGTATGTCGTCCAATGGGTGGCTCGAAAGTTGGACTACTGTATTATTAAGCTGTTGTCTTTAGCAGGAAAATTTCAGATCTGCTTCCGAAGTGCTTGAAGCCATGCACGTGTATGTAATGTCCCTCTTTCCGGCATGACCCTTGGACACTTGGTGGGTAGCTTATTTGTCATCTTCGTAAGCTAGTCCCAGTTGTTTAGGAGATGATGTGCATAGCAGGTAAGGGTTTTATCGACGATTTGGTGGATTATTTGATGATAGCAATGAGTTCAGTTGGTCTTAAGGACTCACTTGGCACTTTCCGAGGTTATTTCCGGCTTCTGGTGTGTTCTCCAAGATTCTTGGAGAGAGTATCTATTTATAGTAAGTCACCCAACTGACTTCATTTCTCATTATTCGTCATCGGCACCGCTTCTGCTCAGTCAGTTTCCGATTCCGGTGCTTTCCGACGATTTCCGCACTTTGGGAGCATTAATGGCTTATTTTAATTATTTTACTCAGGTTGCTTATATTTGTACGAATTACTTGGCGAGCACCTCAGTATTATAGCTCGTCGGAAAGAGAATGTGAAGTTCTAAATGATGAGATGCTAATTCAGTGACCTTGGGCGCCAAGAATGATTAATTAATTAAATAAATCACTTTCCAGAGTTATAAGGTGTAATTAATTAATAAAGTGATTTATTAATTATATTTTCTTTTAATGAAAATTCTCGGAAAAGGTTATAAAAGGAGGATTTGGCCCATTTGCTCGGGACACTGATTATTTTGAACAAAAAAACAAATTCAAAGCAGCTCTTGCTAATTACTCTCGAAGGACGGAAACCCTTGGAGATTACGGATTGGACAGAAACCCAATTCGAAGGAGGAAGATTCACACAGGGTCTTCATTGTATTCACAGGTTTTTATTATTCTAGCAGTTAGACAGAAATAAATTGCAGCAGTGGGCATACATACTTCTTCTAGAGTGGGGCGACTTCTTCTACAGTTGTTATGTGCTGTATCTGAGTTTAGTATGGTGTTCTATGGATCCTTTTGATGTTATTAGTTCAGATTTGAGCCAGGGAAATATATATTAAAAAATATATATATATATATATATATTCAGGCAAAAAGGGGTTTGGGATCTTTCAGTGGTATCAGAGCAGTGTATCCTCCCAGCCTGTGTGGTAAGGAAACAGTTAATAGTCATAAAAAAAATCAGCCTTGAATGCAGCATAGAGAGGACGGTCCACATAGATACTACACCCGCAGACGGGCAAGACTCGAAGCAGGTATTGCCAGAGGTGACAGAATGAATTATTTGGGTGATAGACCAGGCAGTCCTTGAGAGGAGCATGCAGATCCGGATAGGGATTTCATTCGGGATATGGCAGCCACTCAGAGGTAGTTGTTACAGACTATGGAGCGCATGGGCTCCGCCTTGGATAGGTTGGCGCTTGATAGGCCACATGACAGACACGGCAGGAGGGATAGATCAATATCAGTTGCCAGTGGTCACAGGGATCCCAGCAGATCACCTTCAGAGCTTGGGAGTGTTAGGGGATCGCCACGCCGTGAGCATAGGCACACTCATACAGATGATAGGAGGGCTATGCGGACTGCAGATAGGCCTATGCAGCCTAACTTCTTGCCTAGAGATGACCCACCAGAGTTTGAGGTGCGACCGAAAGAAGTAGCTTTTTCGGATACTATTATGGCAACCAGTGATGAGTGGAGGAGTTTGCTGCAGCATGTGAGGGATGTATTCCCCCTCCCACAGTATTGTGCTCAGAGGAGAGATAGCATGAGGGTTGGACAGGACAAGAGGTCTAGAGTGCAGCAGAATAGGGATTTGCAGCATGTTACCAATAAGGTAACCCTCTCCACTTTTGATGGTAGCAGAAAGATTAGTGTCAGGGCTTGGATTCTCAAGCTTGACACCTATCTTACCCTCAAACCCATGAGGGAACAGGAGGCTATACAGTTCGCCACGTTACACCTTGAGGGGGTGGCTTATGATTGGTGGCACCATGGTTTTAGTTACACAGGGTCATGAGCTTCTATAGTCTTACAAGGATTTCAGCGAGAGGTTGATTGCGAGATTTGATCGCAAGGATGTGGAGCTTTATTACAAGGACTTGGCACAGCTCCAACAGAGTGGACACGTTGATTCATACATCAACGAATTTCAGTGTATAGCAGTGATGGTTACAGACATGCCGAAAAGGTGTGTGGTGATGCTCTTTATAGAGGGATTACAGGATAGATTGAGGGGTTTTGTCAAGGCTCTTAAGCCTGGAACTTTGCATGAGGCCATTCAGACAATATTGGATTTAGACATTACTCCTCCATTTCAGTCCCAAAAGAAAAATGTTAGGAATAAAAAATCAGAACAGCATGAAAGTGAGCAACCCACTTGTTCAAAGGTAGAATCTACACCAAAGATGGACCGGGAATTGAGGAATGACCTTCGTAGGAAAAACTTATGTTTTCATTGCAAAGATCCTTGGGCACCGGGTCATAGGTGTCTTGGAAAGGGTAAGATACATCTCATTTTGGTTGTTTCAGATGGGGACGATGATACTACTTCAGAAGATGTACAGGGGCAGCCAGCGCCAAACATTGAAAATGATGGTAGACTAACTTATCTTTTAGGAGCACCAAGGTATAATCCATTCATGTTTGAAGGTACAATGTTCGGGTGTAAAGTCATGACACTTCTTGATAGTGGATCTACACACAATTTCATGGATGAAGGTTTGGTGATCAAAAGAGGTTTGCATTGTTATAATTTTGAAGGCTTTGATGTGACTATAGCAGGAGGTCTCACTATCCCTTGCAAGAATAAAGTAAACCAAGTTAGGATTCTATTTGGTGGGTATACAATTTGTGATGACTTCTATGTTATTGACTTGAAGGATAACAATATTGTGCTTAGTATGCAATGGCTACATTCACTAGGAAAAGTCACCCAAGATTTGCAAGCTATGCAATTGAGTTTCCATCATGAAGGGGAACAAGTCACCATGAGAGCAGCCAAATACGCACTGCCCCATCAAATGACAGCCAAGTCTATGATAGTTATGGACAAAAAATCATCTCATGCAGACATCTATGAAGATTTTTCACTACATAACAGCATGGGACAGCAGGAATAGGGTGAAGATTATGGCAAATTGGGGGCATACTTGAGGGGGATTGTGGCACTTTTTATGAGTAAGTTGCACAAGTTCTATTTTGCAGACTTTGAGCAGTTTAGCATAGTGCATTTGAAGCCATTCAAAAGGTTTCGGTTGATTTGGGATCCGGGACTTGATTAGTATTGCAAATCTGATATTGCTTGTGGACAAGCAAGCTTAGGGAAGGGAGGACTGTAATGTCCCTCTTTCCGGCATGACCCTTGGACACTTGGTGGGTAGCTTATTTGTCATCTTCGTAAGCTAGTCCAGTTGTTTAGGAGATGATGTGCATAGTAGGTAAGGGTTTTATCGACGATTTGGTGGATTATTTGATGATAGCAATGAGTTCAGTTGGTCTTAAGGACTCACTTGGCACTTTCCGAGGTTATTTCCGGCTTCTGGTGTGTTCTCCAAGATTCTTGGAGAGAGTATCTATTTATAGTAAGTCACCCAACTGACTTCATTTCTCATTATTCGTCATCGGCACCCGCTTCTGCTCAGTCAGTTTCCGATTCTGGTGCTTTCCGACGATTTCCGCACTTTGGGAGCATTAATGGCTTATTTTAATTATTTTACTCAGGTTGCTTATATTTGTACGAATTACTTGGCGAGCACCTCAGTATTATAGCTCGTCGGAAAGAGAATGTGAAGTTCTAAATGATGAGATGCTAATTCAGTGACCTTGGGCGCCAGGAATGATTAATTAATTAAATAAATCACTTTCCGGAGTTATAAGGTGTAATTAATTAATAAAGTGATTTATTAATTATATTTTCTTTTAATGAAAATTCTCGGAAAAGGTTATAAAAGGAGGATTTGGCCCATTTGCTCGGGACACTGATTATTTTGAACAAAAAAACAAATTCAGAGCAGCTCTTGCTAATTACTCTCGAAGGACGGAAACCCTTGGAGATTACGGATTGGACGGAAACCCAATTCGAAGGAGGAAGATTCACACAGGGTCTTCATTGTATTCACAGGTTTTTATTATTCCAGCAGTTAGACAGAGAAATAAATTGCAACAGTGGGCATGCATACTTCTTCTAGAGTGGGGCAACTTCTTCTACATTTGTTATGTGCTCGTATATGAGTTTAGTATGGTGTTCTATGGATCCTTTTGATGTTATCAGTTCAGATTTGAGCCAGGGCAATATTTATTAAAATATATATATATATATATATATATATATATTCAGGCAAAAAGGGGTTTGGGATCTTTCAGTGTATTACTCCTCCTGTTGGGTCCCTTCCAAAAATTTTGTGCAAAAGTTGGAAAAACTGCTCAAATATTTCCTCTAGACCAATGCTTCCTCTGGAAAAGGATTCCACAGAGTTGCATAGGAGACTTGTTGCCTTCCCAGAGAATCAGGAGGGTTAGGCTTCATTAACATTTTACATCAAGGACAAGCGCTCTGCGCCAAATGGATAATCAGCAACACAAAAGGGGAAGAAGCTTGGAAGGTGGTTTTGCGAATGGCATTGCTGAACGCTCCCCCTATGGCTATTTAGCTTGGAAAGGCATTGGCTTTGCCAATCTTCTCATTGCCCCCATTCCAATCAAAGTGGTTGGAACTTTTATGCTCAAAAGTATTTGGAAAGCCTGGGAGCAGATCAAACCATGGCTTCTGTGGAATGGCAATGGCTTCCGTAATGGCCTTTCATTTAACCACCACTCTTTGTGGTGGTCTCATGGTCATTCAATTCCAGGATCATTGTCTTGCCGAGGTTCCTTGGATTCCTGCGCTCTGCCTTTTCAAGCGAGGCATTCGCACTATCCAAGACCTCTTTTGCAAACACGCTCAGTCTTGGCGTCCCTGGCATGAGCTCAAGGCTCAATTCAAATTGGCTATGCCTGATCGTGCTATCATCAATGATATCATTTCCTTTGTGCCAGATCGTATGATCCACAAAATCTTTGTGCTTCCATCTCGTCCATGATGGACGGACTGGAAGTGGTATGTGGGCACCCCATCCCGGAATCACTCGACTGGCCGTGGCTATGCCTGGCTTTCACCTCATTTGCCCATGGTGGGCAAGCTTAATACCCGGTGGGGATTGCAATCCTCTCCATCAAGCTGGAGAAGGAGATTTGATATTGTCTGGTCCGCCTGTGTAGAACCCAAAATTGCTCACTTTTTGTGGTGTGTTCTTCACCAAGGCCTTCCGATTGGTGCCTGTCTGGTTCACCTTGGTGTTTTGGCCCCCAAATGCCCCTTCTGTGGCCACTTGGAAACCTTGTCTCACCTTTTTGGGTACTGTCGCAAAACCCAGAAGGCTTGGAATTGGATTCATTCTTTCTTCCTCCCCTTCTAACCAAAATGTTTTACTGGAAACATATTCTTTTAGGAGACAATCCTCGAATGCCTCACAAGTTTTCCCAGATTTGGCATGCTTTCAGAGGGGAAATCCTTTTCTGCCTTTGGAAAGAAAGGAATTCTTGTTTATTTGCTAATGTTGAAGCAAACCAACAATTCTCTATTTATAACAAGTCTGTGGTTATCACGAATGTATTCCTGCAGATTCAAGTTCAAGCAAACAAGGTGGCGCTCGAGGTGGAGCATCTCCAAACTCTCCTTTGGCACTGGGGCGACACCCCTTGCAATGTTGCTCGTGAACCGCCATCCCCCTCCTGTCTGCTCCTCGCCCCAAGGCGGTGCCAGTGGTCATCCCAAAGGTGGCGGTCATCGGAGCTGCTCGCAACACCGCTCGTTCAGTCGGGCCCACCGGTCCCCACGCAGTAAGCCTCCACGGAGGAGCTTCTCCCCTCCGCCTTCATGTCCATCACTGGGGTTGGGATGCCCCCCACCGCCCAGACCAACTTGGTTGGGGCTCGCCAGCCGCCCTCGAGTCGCACGCACTCATGACGGTTGGAGCCTCTCGCCTCTGCCTGACAAATTTACCAGGTTGTCTCTTGCCTTCTCGCCCACTCAGGCCACAACTGAAGATACTGAAGAAGGAAGCCAACCCGTATCTGGTTGGGACGTGTCGGATAGTGGCAAGGACCTGCCTGGTTCCAGCTGGCATGATCAAGATCCCCCCCTTGCAGGATTGCAATTCGCAACAGTGGCGGCTTAACTTCCTTGCTTTCTCTGCTTTTTGATGTTTTGTAATCGGATGCATTCCTAGGCTTTGTATTTGCCTAGTTTGAACTCGTGGCTTTGGGGCGTGCTTCCATACTGCTTGTTTTTTTTGTGAATTATCTTGTATCATTTTACTTGTTAATATAATATAAGATCTTATTCATAAAAAAAAAAGTTGCCCCAACACATCACCAATGCAAACAAAGAGACCATTCGACTTGTGACACATATCTCATGTCATCATCATCCTAATATACTGAATAAGATTTGCTTAAACTTTTTGAAGCTAAAAGATGTACGAATGTGAATCATACCAATATGAAGTGTTAGACCATTTTGCGAGCACTCACCTCTTTGTATCAATCACAAAAATGTCAGAAATCATGGGCATGCCTTGAATTGATAGTCGTAGAATTGTGTATTTAACCTCCACGGTGAATGTGATCTCCACCACGTCCTCCTCCACCACCCATCCAAATGTGTCTTTCTATATATCCCAAGACTCCATATACATGGATAGGAGATCAACATCCAGTAGTATCCTACACATTTGCATGATGCCCTTGAACCCCAAATTGATCAGGTGACTTGGTTCAAATATGAAAGTTCTGTCCAATAACTCAGGCAACCAGAAAGCATAGACCGTCCACCATAGTTAGACCCTTCTCTTGACCTAAAAGACACCAAACAACAATACCCTATTAGTCTCAACAAGAGAAAAATCAGGAAAAACAACTGAAAAATCAACAAGTATAACCAAATTTATAAAAAATAATGTATTGGCCATCCTAAAATAAAATCTACTTCATCGCCCATACATGACAAAACATAATTGGCCATTTATCAAAACCTACTCGTTTGGCCATGACTAAACATCATCGTCCATTTATCAAAATATACGTCATCAACCATGACTAAACGTCATCGTCCATTTATCAAATTCTACTTCATCGACCATCATGTGATCTCTACCAACAAACATCATTGACAAGGCTGGTGACATTTGTCAAAAGTGCGCAATAAATTAATACTACCATTAAGTTTTAACCTAGCTAAACACTTTAACAATTAAAAACACCCCAAACCAACCTAGAACTCTTTACGATTTTGTTTTGACGCTATTTGGTGAAAATTCCGACAAACAGATTTGCGCCGACGCTCAACCTTCACCTTTTCACCTATCTACCCTTCTTAGAATTAAATGCAAACCACACATAGACGGTTGCCGCTGCGTGCCCATTTTGTGCATCCTTGTGTCCGCCTCCTCGTATTCTTGCCATCGACTCTAGTTGCACTGAAAATGGGTAGTCTAGAGCTCCATAAATTCAACTTTTGTAAATGCAATAAATCAAGTGAAAGGATTTGACCCATATTTACAGGGGTCAAATCAAAATTTGAAGTTTTCAAAATTTACCCTTCATATTTTGTCAAATTGCCATATCTTTGTAACCGTAACTCGTATCAACGAACCAAGGAATTTTACGCTATTTTCAAACTTTCTTCCTAAAAATTTCACAAAATTACTTATTTTTCAGGCCTGCCCAATTGACCTAGTGATCCATCTTCTCACATTACACCCTTCTCTATACTTTTTACCCTCTTTAGGTCTGTTAGACCCGTCTATGCACCTTATACCCTCTTTGGTCTCCCATAATTAATTTAGCCTCTCTTCATAGGCTATCTGACCTGACCTAGAACTTTTACCTCCCTTCATGGTCTCCTGGACATAGTATCATCTCTTTTTATAGGCTATCTAGACCTGACCTAGCATCTCGTTTTCTTGTTTTTAGGTGTGCTAGATCAGTTTATTTACCCGTTATGCACCTTATACCTTTTTGGGTCCCAAACCTAATTTAGCCTCTCTTTATAGGCTTTCTGGACATAACCCAAAACATTTTACTTCTTTGGTCCTTCCAGACCTAATTTAGCCTATGCAAACCTATGCAAACCTTTTCCTTATAGGCTATGCAAACCTATCTTAGCACCTACCCCCTTGAGAGCTTTTACATTGATTATACTTACTTTATAGACTAATTTACGTATGTTCGCATTGTATTTTTTTTATTGCCTTGTATCATTAGGGTAACATGAACAAATTTTGTGCCTAACATGGTCAAGATGAAGGATTACACATGCATTCACTTTCATGGAAAGGTAGGTATAGGTAATTATATTTCATTACACTTAGCTTCTAAAGTTGTCACTTCATTTGAGTCATTTCTTTTTATTTTTGGTGCTGTGTTCATTTCCCAAATCACCATCCTGTGTTACACTATTGTGGCATATGACGAGCTTTGGGTGGGGCATATGTATACACCTCATTTGATCTTACTAACACTTTTTTTTTGCAAGACTTGTCAAAGCATTAATCTCCCTAGATGCACATCCTAAGGAGTACATTCAGGATCTGGGTGGGCCACCTTGTAGCACGTCTTGAGAAATCGTTGTGGGGGTTACCTATCCAACCGCCACCTTATAGTACCGTATACCACTTTCACATCACCTTTTTATGAACTCTAGTTGACCCTAGTAGTATCCCATTCCCTTCATTTATCCCGTTCCTACTTTCTCCAGCTTGCTCACAACCAATGTTATCGACCTTGCCAATGAGGTTTATCCTTATCCCATTTCAACTATCATCATATGTTTGAAAACCAAGGCACGACTCTAGGGTGTAAGTTTGTATATATAGGGTTCAACTGATGATGTTGGTTGAAAACTAAGTCATGACTCTAGGGGTGTACTTGTCATGAAGCTCGTATATATAGGGTTCATACTTGTCATTTTTCAATATATAAATAGAACAATCCGCTTTGCCTTTGCATGCAAATCACCTTAAGGAGAAGAGGCCCTAGGGTTTAGTGGAGTTTGCGTTAAGGAAGACTACTTGGAGCATTGCGCGACCGAAGAATACCAAGAATAGAAGCTACATTAACAAAGTTTACCCTAGTCTTTGGACTCCCCATCCAGAGGTTCACTTAGGCCTTATATCTATCCTTTTTGGGCTTCACCATCAACAATCTCTCACGTGGTGTTACAAGTCAAAGCATGAGATTAATGTGTCAAGAAGTCGACCCTAGGCAAGTATCTCTAACCCTAAATCTCTTTCCTTTCTTTTGGTTGATGATTGTTCTTTAAATCATGTACTAGGTAGGCTAGTTTAGCATGTTTTTGCCATCTACATTAAAGTTCTTTACTTTATAGCTCTTGTTTTGAACTAGAGGCCTCCTTACAACCCTTAGATTAGATAGCTCATCCTTACCGCCTAATGCCCCCCTCTATCTTAGCTCTTGCTTTTGCCTAGTTGCACCCTTGAAGTCTAACAAGGCATCTCATGTCCTTTGTGATTGAGGGTAGAATGCTCTTTAGATCCATTATAACCTCCTATGCACACAACCCTTGTTTTATAGCTCCGACCTGCTTTGTGGACAGACAATTTGTGTGTGTGTGTCGGTTCTAGAATGGTCATGTACCTTGTCCCATTGTAGAAGATCACCATTGATCATTATTTACTTCTATACAAAGCACTTGCAGATTTATTCGTTTATTCTAAAGCATATATTTGGGCTAGTTGATGGCTTAAGTAGAAGAGTCATGTTGATGAATATTATGTCAGTGGAGATGATTGCATTGAACAATATGAATGAGTTGCATGAGGATATAAATTTTGCAGAAGCTTGGAAAGCTTGTAAAGAGCCATGGGTAGGTGATAGGAGCTAATACATTGATTATATCATACAAGAATAATTTTTATTCAAGAAACAACTATGCTTCCTTAGAGGATCAAGGAGTTGCATAGTTGAGGATTGAGAGGTCATTTCGGGCGAGATAAGACCGTAGCATTGCTAGAGGAAAGGTACTTTTGGCTGGGAATGGTTAAGAATGATAGCAAATATGTGGAGAGATGCAGAGTATGCCTGTTGGCGAAGGGAGCAAATAGGAATTATACAAATTGTTACCAGCACCAAATGAACCTTGGGAAGGACTGACTATGTAGGAAACTTACTGAGATGTTTGATTGGAAATATGTGAGGACAATGGGATGTGATGTTGGCTCAAGAAAAAAATGTATATAATAATTTAGTAAACAAATCAATTGGGAAAACACTATTCCAAACTGTGTTTTGAAGATCATCAAAAGGGGTGATGGAACAAGAGAGAAGAAGGGTATAGATGCAAAGAGTTTTTGAGAGTATATGCAAAAATTGCATGAAGAAGTTAGGGAGAAACTACAACATAGTAGTTGTAGTTATAAGGTGAAGGCATATGAGAGAAAAGAAGAATCATTTGTGGAAGGAGATTTAAGTATATGTGCATTTAAGGAAGGAGTGGTTCCCAAGACGAACATATAACAAGCTAAATTACAAGTAGTTTGGTCCTTGCAATTAGAGGGGGATACAATCCTATCCCAATTTGGTTGTAGACTATAAGCCCAATCTTTACAGGGTAAATAGTACACCACACACCATATTGGTCTGAGCATGCATACCGATCACTCATTTGTCCTCCATAGATATCTTGGGGGTATGGGGGGTTGGGTCTGGGGGTCATTTTTGCGCTCCTCTCTATATAGGCCGACCCCTATCTGGCGCTATAGTTCTTTTTGGGAGGCAGAGGGTCCCCCTATCTGTATCTGGGGCACTCATCTCCGCCGTTCCCCATTTCTGTATCATATATAAGAGTGGCCAATTCCGAAGGCTGGAAAACCTCTTTTGGTGATTTGCAAAGCTATGGAAGCTTTGCAAACTTGTTTTGAGTTTTTGCAAGCCTACTTTGAGCTTCACAAGTTTGTTTTGTACTTCACAAGCTTGTTTTGTACTTCACAATTCTGTTTTGAGCTTCACAAGCCTATTTAAGTCCTTCAGAGCCTATCATTTTGCAAGTTGTGCACTAGCGGAAAATTTCTTTGTGTATAGCATCCCAGACACGTCATTGCTATGTTTAGATTTAGTAGAGGATCGAAGAATGTGGCAAAACCCAAAGTAACACTTGAACACCAAAATCTTGGGCCTTGGTTCACAAGAACTCGATCTATGACTCATCAGTAAACATTCGATCTTGCAGCTACAGTTTATGTTAGGGATCTCCAAACTGATAGAATTCGAATGCCATGCTATAGGATTCAAAATAGTTGGCCGTTGCTTCTGAGCTCATCATGTAACATGTGAATATTCAGTGTTTAGGTGGCAATTCAAGTTCCCCGTGTCAAGTTTTTTGCAATGTACTCTTGGCAATATATGGCTTGTGTAAGTCATTTTAGGAGGGTTCAGTAGGAATTTAAGAGAGGGATTTAAGATTCTGGTAGTGGTAAGACCAGAGAATAAGAGCTTTGGAGCTCGTAGTGAGTTAGGGAAGGGGTGCAGGTGTGTCTAGAGTCTTTAGAAAAGACGGCCCAAGTTGGCCAAGGTGTATAGGACGTCATTATGCGAATTACACAGCTTAGTCAAACAATGTCATCGAATATAACGTCTCCATATTTTGTGAAGTGAATGATTGTTGTGTGCACACTTTGCGTTGACATTATCAACTGCGTTCTCTGATAACCTGTGAATTGTCATTCGTTCACTCGACTTGCAACACACCTCGTCGTTGCCATCATAGTGTCTATCATATATGTTATTCACTGAGTCATTTAATACATAGGATGGAGCATTATCAAACTTAGAAAGTGTTCTAATTTCTATACAAAACCTACAAATGTTTACATCCATTTGAGCTGATTTGACTGGTCTTCGACTAGACAAGGGTTTATGCACATGAATTAAATGACAACAGCATTCTACTTTTCAATACAAAACCCACCATCAATGCTCCAGACCTTTTATATTTTAAACCGTTGAACTTTCTCCCTCTTACCTGTGGCATTTATTTAGCTACCTAAGTCCTTCAAGGCAATGTTGTGTAACATGTTATAGCTATTTTAGTCTCAGATTGAGCACATAGTGGCTGAAGTTGGGAAGATATCGAATCAGTATATGTACAGATATGAGCTGTGAAATAATTTTTTAAAAGCAGCAAAGATGCCCGGAAGTTTTCGTTTGTATCATTTAATTGGCTGACCTTTGTCCATTAGGCCCACATTGTGGAACAAGTTTTTGGTATTACTATTTTAGTCTCAGATTGACTCTCAAGTAGAATAAACTCGGAAAATATTTAGTTAGTGTATGCGTGCTTTGATATCTGCCTAAGATTTCCTGTTAATGACAACAACTGACTAATGTTTGGGTTTGCTTCTCATCAAGACTACTCTTACAGCTAATTGGGTGTCTTCTCCTGTAATTATATAGGTCAAAGTATTTTTTAGAGGTAGCTTCTTTTATCATTGCTTCAAGTTTAGCTCTGTTATTAATGGGTATAGACAGATCCATGGCATACAGGAAAATCAACTCACCTTTTATATTCTTGCAGATACCCTCCCCTTCAACTGGGATAAGATTGCCTTTGGCTGCCCCATCACAGTTTAGTTTGATTGTGTTAGAAATTTAGAATCATGAAGTTTCCATGCAAGGCCATATCTTGGATTTTGAAAAGTTGGGAAGTTCTAAGATTGGGAAATGGCTGGAACAGATTCTATGAGTGCAGTCTCAATTCTATTCCAGACGAGGCTTTAACTCCCTTTTTCTTCTTTAAAAACTCTTTCAATTTATTTCTTTCCATATCATCCAAGGGAATAGGGATTGGATCAATCCTTCATTTCCTTTCCCTTTCCCTTTCATCAGTCCCTTTAGAGTCCTTCCTACGCTGAGCAAGACTTCTAAGGGAATCTGGTGAGATCCAAAGAGGACGTTAACTTTGTCCATATCATCCAAGCTCAAGGACATTAGATAAAATGGTGGTAAGAATCTTCTTTCACAATTTTAAACATGGGACATCTTGAGAACCCTTGATATCCTCTTTTTTTGGGATAAATAAAAGCTTTTATGATAAAATTTACATGAAGTTACAAATTTTCCATGGATCAAATCTGTCTTAATGATAAACTATATACTTTTTTGGAGGCTTCCGAGTCCAAAAGTGAAGGCGTACACTTGTGAAATTGGGGCCTACATAGTCAAAAGAACCCAAAAACTATACCTTTTTTTAATACAAAAAGACCCAGGCATAAAGCCACTAACATAAAAAAGAAAAAATGGACAATACATACTCAGGCAAGATATGCAGACAGAGAATCAGAAAACCAACTCACAGGTGCAGGCATTGGTAGCCAGGGCAACCCCTCCTCCACTCCTAGACACTTGATAACCTCTCTTGTTCAGAGGTTTGAAAGATAATCTACTCCCATATACTTCCCATTTGCTGAAAATCTGAAGGTTTAGACATAAACATTGTCTACTGTTCGCTTGATTTTCTCCAATTCTTTGGCTCCATGATATTGAGATTTTCCCTGACTAATTCTTCTGTAATGTAATATTGCAAAACTGACTCTGTTATGCTTTATTATTCCCATAACATCTTGCAGACAGTTACAAAGAATGTTGCATTTGCAAGTGGAGATAGTTGCACAAAGATAAGATATTATTTAGCTTCATATAATTGTTACTGCAGTTATTAGCTGTAGCTTGTATGTATTTGAAGGATGCATCGACTGTAAACTCAGGATGAAAATATACCTTGGTGAGCATAAAAAATAAAAATAAAAATAAAAACAAAAACAAAAACAAAATAACAATGTTAAGTACTTGCATATTGTGCTTTGACCATTTTTTATTTCAAGCGAATATTATATAAAATAATTAGCAAGTAAACTGCACAAATTAAAATTTTTATAATAAACTAAAGTGGTACAGGAAGTAGCCTTACATAGTATTCAATCGCAGAAGGTAGTTGGTGCTTGACTGTTTTGTCAAAATTGGAGTACAAAGGGAATAGATAAATGTTAGAAAGAATAGAAGAAACTCCTAGCAAATAATTTGAACTATTTATATCAAATTTCAGTAAAAGAATTGGGAGATGGGTGAACATGTAGCAATTAATGGATGTAATTGTTGACTTTACAATTGAATTGAATTTGTTGTCATCCAGCTTTGTTATACGCCGAGTGTCATTGCATACACAATTGTTTTAGGCATTTATGATAAAGCTGGAAAGCTTAATCTTCTGAAGGAAGCTTTTGTGGAGATGATTGAGGTAGGATGCGAACCAGATGAAGTAGCTTATGGCACAATGATATGTTCTTATGCTAGATGGAGACATCACAATGACATGTTATCATTTTATCATGCAGCTCGAGAACGAGGAATCATTCCATCAATCACAGTTCATAATTTCATGATTTCTTCTTTGCATAAAGCATCCGTGTTCGATGTTGCAGCCTGGTTGTGGGAAGAAATGAATATAACAGGAGTGAAGCCCAATCATTTCACATATACACTGTTAATAGATTTATACAGTAAAAAAGGTAAAACAGAAGAAGCTTTAAAAATGTTCGAAGAAATGAAATTCTCAGGCCTTGTTCCCAATGAAACAACGTATAACAGTGTCATCAATATGCTTGTGGGGCAAGGTAAACAGGAAGATGCATTATGGCTTTTTGATGATATGAGGTCACAAGGTATTGTGCCAAGTAGGTATACATGTGCTTCAATTCTTAATATTTGTTCCAAAAGAGGTGATCGCCAGCATGCTCTTTTAATTCTATCTGAGATGGAGAGAAATAGTATAGATGCAGATGAAGTTATATACAGTATTCTTATCAGTTTGTATGGCAGGTTGGGATTGTATGAAGATGCTGAAATAACTTTCAAAGAAATGGGGAAAACTGGGCTTCTCACTCATGAGAGAACATATGTTGCAATGTCAGGGGTATATATGAAAGCAGGGGCTTATGATAAAGCACTAAAGGTTCTAGAGGACATGAAGGCTAAGAATGTTCAGTTTTCCAAATTTGCATGGAGAGCTTTGCTTCACTGTCATGTTATGCAACGGAGTGTGAAGTCTGCTGAAATGACGTTTCATACTATGTTTACATCTGGATACTTAGACAAGGTTGCATATAGTAACATGTTGAATTTATATGCCGATGCAGGTTTGATAGAAAAGGCCAAAGCATTAATTATCCAGCTGAGGGGATGCTCTGTGGAGATTGATGGGGGGCTTTATGGGACAATAATGAAACTTTACAGAAAAGCAGGCATGATTAGGGATGCTGAGATACTGTTCAAGGAGATTGAAGGAAAAGGAATGATTGTAGATGAGATTCTCAAGACAACACTAATGCAAGCCTATGGAGAGTCTGGAAGACTTTCTGATGCTGAAAATTTGTTTAGAAGTATAAAGAATCCAGATTCTGTGGCTCTTGGATCAATGCTTTACTTGTATAGGAGCTATGGTCATGAAGAAGATGCAAAGGTCATACATAAAAAGCTTCTTGAGAAATCCAGTGGCATATCTACAACCAGCCAACTCATTGTCCGATTTGTAAAGGAAGGCAAGTTAGTTTTGGGAAATAAAACTTTGAATTTGTATGTCAAATGTTGCATGCTTTGCAATCTGATGTCAATATATTGCAATTTATATGATGATATTTGTAGAAGTATTTTAAAAGTCAATTTCTGGTAATATTGTTTTGCAGGTGAGATAAGTAAGGCTAAGTCTCTCAATGATGAAATGGTTGACATTGGTTTGCAGCCTGATGACTCAGCACTTGGTTCTCTGATCAATTTTTATGGAAAAAAAAATCAACTGGGAGAAGCATTAAATTTGTTTAGGACGCTTTCAAGTTCTGGATCACCTCCTGGAAGATTTGTCTATAATTCCATCATAGATGCCTGTGCCAAATGTGGTAAATTAGAAGACGCATTTCATTTTTTCAAGGAGATGGAAGAACAGGGGCATAGTCATGATTGTGTTGTTATCAGTTCAATGGTGAATGCTTTTACGAAGGAAGGTATGTGGTAGACTTTAAGATTCTGAGTACAAAGTTAAATATATTCTCCTATGAGATATTCTATCACTTGTTTGCTAAATTGGATTTACCTAGCAGCTTCAGGCGGCTATATAGAATAGTCATGTTTTATATGCAACTTTATAAAACTATAATGTGCACATCCAATGAGCTTACTCCGTCATGATGGTTTTTGCCCGTTATTTGAAAACATTTTTAGTTATTGCACTAAATGAACAAAGATTTTTTTTTTGAACTTTGCTGTTTGATCATCATTTGATGGTAATTAGGGTCCAGTAGGTTAACTTTTAAACAATAGGCCAAAATGCCTCGTTGAGCTGTTGCTTAGGTTGTGTTGAATGATTCCCCTCCTCGAGCTTATCTTTGTTGATACTCTTCCTTCTTCCCACCCTTGCAAAATGACCTGTTCTCATGTGCGAAGGATAGAACTGACAAACAACAAACCTTTGGTTCACTTGATATTGAGAGAAAAGCAAGCAAAGATAGGACACAAACTCAGAAAATAGAGAGAAAAGCTTGTGTTGCTTTTCTTCAATTAGATCAAAAAAATTAAATGGTTGAATACATAAAGTTAGAGAGACGACCAACTGACTGTTATCTAACCTTTAATTACAAGGTATATTAAATGCACCCTCCCTTATCACGAACTTTTATAAACGGAAATGTTGTTTTAAGGTTTTCCATTTATCTTCCATGTCAATGTACTTAAATACTACAAGTACTTACGATTTAAAGTTATGGCCATTATATTAACTATTCTAACAACTATAATAATAGAGAATAAAACAAAGTTTGCTTGGATGGCAGTATGGAGTAGTGATAACCTGTTTAGAACCCGGTTCCAACTCAATGATGTGTTGGAAACCCCTATCCGGTGGCAACCCATGTGGAATACTACCAAAAATCTTAGCATGCTTATCAATTAAGGGCTGAATATATATATGATATGGCTGCTGTTCTGAAAATGCATAAAACTTACCAAACAATGAGCAGCTCACACAACTTGCCCTCTATTGAATGCTCTTTCCATCCTTTTTGCTGTGACCACTTGTGGAGCTCCATTAGCTATGCCTTGGAGTATAACTTCCTTTCTTTCCACCTTAAACTTCAACTCCATACTTTGGTACATTTGTGTGAATTCTCCTAAAGAGTGCAACCATTGAACACCGAGCACAAGATCCGTCTTACCTATGCCAACCACATAAAAGTCATCACATACCTTATGCTTTCCAAGGGTGATATTGAGCTTTGGAATCCTCTTGGTGCATGGAATAGATAACCTATCAACCACGGTCACTTTGAAACCCTTGAAGTCTTCTGCTTCAAGCCCCATCCTAGCAACCAAACCGTCATCAATGAAATTATTTGTAGCTCCAATGTCAAGCAAAACCGTTACCTTTTGACCTTTCAACACACCTTTCACACAAAAAGGATGATATCTACGGGCACCGGATAAAGTGGCAAGAGTGCCGTCCAAAGAGTCAATGTCTTCATGCTTTGGCATCACCTCTTCAATTTCAGCTTCTTCTTCCTCTTCACTTGTGCAGAGGCTCATCAAAAACAACAACTCACACAAGTTAGAATGTTCATTTGAAATCAACATACAAAAGTCACTCAATTTCTCACTTTTTCCCAAAGCTCAAAACTAGCATTTCTCATCAAATTTGCTATTTACAACTTAATCAAAGCTTGGAAAAATTTCAAACCTATAAAATTTCACCTAAAAACTATGTTCATCTGCTCTAATAAGACTCAACACTTCATTTTCATCTAATCACTCTCTAGACCACCATTCTTGCTAATAGCCCTACAAAACTACATTTTAAGCATAAAACTCACATTTCTCTTAACAAAGTCTCACTAGTAAACTTTTTGAGGACCCATTCAGCCCAACAACAAGCCTACAAAGTTTCATTACCTAACTCCTTTCCCATTCTCTTTTAAACTTATTTTACCATTTTTGTACACTTTTCACCATTAGCCCCGGTTTCCTGCAAATCTACATATTCCAAGAAAACTATGAGCTTTCATGGAAAAGTAAAATACAATCTATATACCCCTTTTCTCATTCTTACTTTTAGGTAAATTTGAGGATCTAACTCCAAGCACAGTCTTTCTAGCACTACCTTGTTCTTTTCTAGCGTTCTCTTTGGTCCACACCTAGGGTTTTGATCAATTTCCATTGTTTTAAACCTTTCCAACTCTTTCCATATCCTTTATTTGACTCAAGTAGGGTATTTTTAATACTTCCACTCTTCTTTATTACCTTTCTTGCTTCATTCCTACCTTTGTTGCTTTTATGGCTTCTTAGGGTTTCTAGCATCTAATTAGAGTGTATCTTCTAGAGTATCTTTTAACAACTCAGAATTATTTTATCCTTGAAAACAACCTTATTCCAAATCCTCTCTATGCTGGACACTCCATTTAGTTCCATTCACACCAACTCTTCAAGTTTCAATTCTTGGTGCAAGACATGCCCTAATCTTACTAGTCCATACTCTAGTTTTGACTCCTTATCTAGCTTGAAGTCCTTTCACATTATCTCTCTAACTATCTTATATTCTTTTCCTTGATATTAGGATAGTTTCCACTGTTCTTTGTTAGACACCTCCACTTATGTTCATTTTCCCGTACTAATTCTTTGTCTAACTGTAATTGTACAATCCTACTTAGATTTGAATATGGTTTCTTATGGATTCTTCACACATTCTTCTTTAATTTTGTGCACTCCTTTATTAAATTTCCACCCACATTTCAAAGCCTACTTCATTAGTATGATTACTTAATCTTATCTTTATGGTTTTTTTCAAGAACCCGTTTCTCTACCAACCTTGACAGTCCATACTCTGTGTTTCCATTCTTTTTTGCTCAGAGATCTCTTTTTAAGAATTTTTGACGTTTTCTATACTCACATAAGATCATTGACTCACTCATTACCTCTCCATTTATAAATTTTGGTCCTTAGTTAACCTTGAAGCTTATTTGTCTTGTTTCCTTAAGATTGTCTCAGACTTATACTCACCTTTCCTGTGCATGCACATTACAGTAATCATTCTTCAAACTTTTAATTGACAATCAAGAATTTCTCATTCTCCCTCTCAACTATTATACTTTCACAAAGACTACCAAGTATAAAATGAACCTTTATTACCAATTGGTATCTTTTGAATTTCCCTTATATGTGCACAAATAGTTAATTTCCTAAGTTTCTTCAACAATTAAGCCTAAGTTTCAATTCATAGGGTCTTCAAGCTTTCTGAGCACATGTAACACCTCAACTTGTTCTCCCATTGTATTGTATTGCCCTAAAATAATATTTTATATGTTATCTAACTTGTATTATTATCACAGTCTATGGAAACCTATGAGGACTAGGTATAGGCTAAATTTCAACATGTTCTTGCAAGAAGAGGGTTTCATGAATTAAATTCTTCCTTCAAAACTTTATGATCATTAAGACATGATATTCACCACACATGCTTGAATATTAACTCACAAGATCTCATATTTCTCCATACAATTTTTCTCCACCATACATAATTAGGACACTAGCACAGTTTTGCATGTAAGCTCGGGTAACTCACAATTTCAAACCCTCAACACTCCAAGGCCCACTTAGACACTTGATCGAATGTACTCCCACAATTTTAAACCCTTATAAATTTCTTATATCTCTTGACACTACATAAACCATCATCCCATGAATCTTAACTTGAGGAAACAAAGTTGCTTACCTTCATGCACATTGTCATAATTCTTTAATTCACAAAACCCTTCATAACCACTCTAAGACTAGACCCCCTCATTTACCTATAAAATCATACATTTTTATCCTTCTAATAATTTTTAAACAAAAAATTTGAGAACATTCAATGTAAATCAAAGATGCTACATAAGTAAACCATTATACACAATTTCATAAACCAAGAAGCTCATTCCATTGAATAAAGCACTGATTTTTATAGATTTCATGAGCTCCAAGCCTCTCTCCTTGTTCTTCCACCTCCTTGAGGCCTCTCAAAACCTATCTAACTATTCACAATCGAAATTCTCCTCCCTTTTTGATGAAGAAAGATAGTTACTTCTAGTCCTAGGATGACCAAGTAGGTTTTTAATGTTTATATGTCATATTACACCTTCACATAGGACTAAAACAACTTATTACACCCACATAAGGTCTTAGAATGAACCTTTACATTGATTACAACGTTTACATCTCAATTAGGCCCTTTCCTCTTATACTTGAAATTTTAAATTTTGAATACTCCATAATTGGAGGGTTTTACATTAGGAGTTCAAGACCACCTATGAAGTACGCAAGGAAGCTAGAGATGATTCTAAACACACGTAAAGACCTATTACAAGCCAAAAATGAAGATGCAAACCAAAATTTTTATACACAAGATGATGCTCCTGCATCATTCACAATCTGAAAATATTTCATTATAATGCACATGCCCCTTACCTAAGCAACGATGATCCGGTGACCAAGGATCCTTGCAATTGAAGCACAACCCTTTTCTCCTCGAATCATTCTGTGTTCCATGCATTGCTTGTTTTAGGCAGATCCTTTTGCATGCATGGTATTGGTTGTAATGGTTTTTTTGGCTGCCCCAAAGGTGCTGTTTTGGACTGCCCAAAAGGTCCCTTTTGTTGCCTATTTGCTGCTGCTGTCCTTAGCTGTCCAAATCCCAATGTTGTCCTTGGCTGCCCACTAACCAAAGTGGTCTTAGGCTGCCCACTAATCATGGCTGTCCTTGGAGCTGAATTTTCTAAATCAAGGGATTTTTTGATTGCTTCTTGGAGTGAAAGAGGGTTGAAAGCTCTTACCAAACCGTTGAGGGGGCCCATCAAACCCTCAACAAACAAAACCACAAGTCTCTTTGTGGATACATCTTGCACCATCACGGAAATTCTTTGGAATTCAGCCACACAGTCATCCACAGAGCTGCATTGTTTCAATTGTGCCAACTCCCTAAAGTGCACTTTTGGATCAACCCTATCAAATCTTTCTGCAAGCTTTTGACTAAACTCCTCCAAGGTAGTGATCGATTCATGCCCTTTTGTGATCATGCCATGGTACCACCACTCATGTGCAACTCCTTACAAGTGGAGGGTGACAAATTTGAGTGCCTCCTCTTCATACTGATTCAAGGACAAATAAGTATCCAACTTTTGGAGCCATGCCCTAGTGGAACACTTTGCTGATCCATCATATGTAGGTAGGGTTATTTTCCCCAACCTTTGTTGAATATCTTTCCGGGGCTGATCATTATGAAGTCTTTCTTCCACCCTATGACTATTTCTTGAGTTCAAGGTACAAAAATAAAAAAAGTAAAGCTCTTGGCGGATGGATGGCCTCAAAGCTTGGTATTCCACATGGAACTGATCCATCTTATTATCCCCAATCAGCTGCCCTACTTCCCCTGTTCCTCTTCTTTCCTTTGTAGAAATTTAGCACGGAAGGTTCTTGTGGAAGGATTGATGGAAGTTCTTTCATTGCCGGAAGAGCTGCCCTCACTTAGAGATTTCTTAAATTTCGGAGCACCTTGGATGGCTTGGATCAATTCAATCATTGAAGTCCTCATTGTCCTTTGAAAGCTTAGCTCTTTGTCTCTTTGATTCCTCAACAACAAATCTTGAAAGTAGCTCATCTCATTGGAAGGTGGAGGCCTTTGTTCCTTATCCCCCATGTTCTTTACCAGAGTCCTTCTTGGGTACACTTTGAACCCTTTCTCACTGGTATTCATGCAAATCTGAAAAATTGAATTTACCCTCACATAGGATGGGAGGAATGATGCTCTGATACCATTGTAATGCCCCTTTTGGGCTCAAATTTGAGGAACTTGGATTTCCCCCAAAACCCTAATGGAACATTGCTGGAATTTATGACAGCATGTATAAACTTGATTTTTATGATAACCACAGACATTACAGCCAAACAGGGTTAGTGATCTGTTTTTTGGTCCCCAAAACCCTAGGCGACCCAGGTAAAATCCAGATTTTAATATTTCTCACACACAAACCTTCAGAAACATATCGATAACTTGAAACCCTTGATGAAATAACGCAAAATATGTACTTCAACAACACTGTACAAAATTATGGAATTAATTATTGCCCAAAAACAACTAAAATTTCAAAAATTCATATTTTTTGAAATACTTGGAGATACAATGAAAATGATAGCTCAAAATGACCACAAAAATGACAGCGATCAAACAAAATTGAGTTCAAATTTTTCCAACCACAGAAACCCATTGAAATACCGTCCCAAAATTCCAAAAGGGGTCACCCAAGCTGGAAATGAGTATGGCAGCCCCAAAAAGTGTGCTCTAGATGAAAATTGTGCTCTAGCACAGATGGGAACCCTTATTTTTCTGAAATTTTGAATATGAAGCTCACTTGTTACCTCCGGATGAAGCCACCAAAGCAACAAATGAGGGTTTTCGTCCCCAAGTGTTGTGACTATTGAAGGTTTTCATCCTCAATAGGATCCAATGAGGATTTTCGTCCTCAAAGACTGAAAATGTGAGCTCAATGCTCCAATTCTCAAAAGAGAAATATCAATATTCATATGAAGACCCTTACAATGAGCCCCAACATTTACCTTTATAGCCTTTTTCTTTTTTTTCCTTGTGGAGCATTCGATGTGGGATACTTTATTTCTTTTTGAACTTTTACTTTTCCCACTTAAAGAGGGAAGACCCCCCCTTTTAACATTCTTTTTCAATTTTGAAGTTGGCGCTTTGCACTTTAGCCACCAACCTACTATTTCTAGTGGTATAATTGGCAATTTGCCTTTTTACAAAAATATTACAAAGCTGAAAAATAGCAAACTACAAGTATAACATGAATGTACTTCCCTTATTTTCTCCCTTAAAGCCCAAGGAAAGTAGAAATGGGCCCAAGGACTTCAAATCGAACTAGCTTGGAAAAGGGGACATTACACTGAAGTTTACACTCCAGAGATGCATGGAAACAATTAAAATGCCCATGCATGAACTAAACTTTCTAAAATCAGTCAAACTTCTATGCATAGAAGCTTGAATGACCACTCCTCATGAAGGGAGACAAACTTATCGCCATAACTACTTCCTTGCTAAAGTCAAACATGTGCCAACAATCTCAATCTGGATGGTTGCAATTGCAATCTGATACCAAGATCAACTATACTTTACAATTCACATTTGAACATTCTAAATATCAAAACGATCAACTAATATGAACCTAATATTCTTGAACAGTTGAGCTACCCTAGTTGCTCTTACTATCCAAGAAGAACAGATGTCATGACAAATTGTTGAGCTTTGAGAAGGAGAATCCCACTCGAGCTTTGTTCTTTCAAAGCTCAGAAACATTGTGTTCCTAACAGGAGCTCACCCAATAGAAATCAGAACTCTAAACGAAATTTCATATCAAACTAGTAAACCCTTTTCTAGCTGAGCAACAACTTAGTGGTAGCTAACAAGCATTTTAAGCAAAAAAATCGAAGTTAAATTCAATGTGAACCTATAATAACTGTGACAAATTTGGTCACAAAGAAAATGATTATAACCAAAACGAAGAAAGGGTGAAATAACAAAAACTTTAAAAATAACCTAAGGAAAAAGGTTCAACAATCACAATTCAAATCAAAATCAGGGATCATGACTTCAAATAAAACCATTGCACTATGACATTGCACTTTTTAGGGGTATCTAATGACAGTGAGTGGATACTCCAACCATGTCAAAGAATGGGGGGAATAGTTTAGTCTGCTACCTCTATAAACCTGAATCATTGTTTGATTTTTGTTAGCTTATGGAGGTCATGAACTTGATGTTCGATTAAGAAATTTAGTGATCCAACTACCAACCAGTTGTATCGTTAACAATAGAAATGACTTGCATGTCCTTGAAAAGGACGCATTGTAGTCATGTTCTCCCTATACCGAACCCTCTGTACTATGTATACTACTTTGGGTAAATGAGAAGATGTTATTACCATGATGTTCTATGAGGAAGATGATCCAATGCTATCATTGGACTGTTCTATGAATAGCATGAGGTTCTCTAGGGGGAGACATTGCTGATCGTCTTCAACTTGTCCTAAGCCATATCTCAAAGACCCATTTATAATGGGCTACAGATACACTTCATATTAACTTTGAAAAGTCTTTTTTAAATGACTAAAAGTTTCAACATACTTGATCACACCTTAATTGCCTTATATGTAATGTGAACCCCAATCTTTCAAAGAAGCTAAGCAAGATGAAGGGAAGACCATGAGCCCATTCCAAAATCCTGTGCCCTTATTAGAAGGAACTAAGCAACTTGGGAACTAATCCTGCTTCCATCAAAAAAGAATATTGTTTGAGTCTCAATGGCTTTATAAGCATTTGCAAATATAACTTCTATAGGAGAAATTGACAAATTCTACAGGCAAGGTTAGTTGTCCGCTGGTTTTTCTCAAGATATCTGATAATACCAACCTTGTCAAATTCATTAGACTACACATTGTTTTAAGGTCGATCCTAGTTTGGTGACACTCTTATCTGTTCAATGGTTCTACTCACAAGGTCATAAAGAGGATTTGCTCCAGCCATAAAAAGAGCATCATCTCTGGTAAAAAATTCACAACTTGCATGGTTTTTAGGTTCATGGGTACCATCAAATCCACTTAAGGGCTTTAAGAAGATCTGAAGTTGAGGTTTTTCAGCTATGAGTAATGTATGCCTTCCTTGCTTGATTTCAGAACGAATAACTATTTCAATTTGTTGTTCCCAAGTTAGCGCATTAAGAAGATCTTATGTTGCGGATGTCTTAAGCTAGGGTTTGAGCACCAAGAAAAGGCCCTCTCCTAGGTTAGCGGTTTGCTAACACCTCGTGGAGTTGGGTGCCATCTGTGGTGCACATTTCCCTAACTTGCCCTAGCATGACTCAGCCTAATCCTACTACCACCTTACAACCTGACTTGACACCTTAATCACTACCATCTTATATCACATTCAGATCACCTCCATAACTACTCCATGTGTTTTGAGCTCCACACTTTGCTCTCATCAATCCACCTGCACCTATGTATAATTGACTCAAATTTGCAGCTAATACCATGGAGTTTTTTTGCCACAGTCGATTGTTCCATTTGTAGAGCATGATCTTTCTGGAGCCAACATCATACAACCATGGTTGAGCTGGCATTGGAGGGTAAGTTTGAGTTGTCACCAAAGGTGCAAATACGGTTCCCTGCTAGGGTTTATAGGCATCATTTTGTTCTCATGTTCTCAAACATGAGAGTCATCTGAATTGGAATTTGTGCTATTTCCTATGCTTGCAAAGTTTCAGCCCTTAAAGGTTGAGAGGTTACAATATTTCGATCCAGCTGATTAGCTTATACTTGGACCATTGGATCGCTTGAGAGAAGATCAAGAAATTAAGGGAGTTGACACAACAAGGTCTAAATTAGAAAATCTTTGGAGTCTTCAACTTCTGAGTCTGACTTAAGAAAAGAAAGTCTGCCTATTGACTAGGGAATCCAACCTAAGTCCACAATGGAAGAAAAAACTAGACTTCTTTTCCCCTCAAGCAAAAGGATTTTATGTTTGATGATGATGACAGCCAAGAGATCTTTGCCTTGTACGCTTATGGTGGCTTCAAGCACAATGGAGAGGAGAAAAACTTTCTTAGTGATGAAGATCTTGATACTTATCCTGATGATGGCTCTTTTTCACCTTTTGAAGGAGGTAATTCTGATTTATAATGTTTTCTCCTTTATTCCTACTTAACTTATTTCACATGCATTAGATGTTGACGACTCTTCTCATGATGATGGTAATTTCATCGATTGGCCCCTTGATTATCCACATGCTCAGATGTAATATAATTTAATTCTATTATTGATAGCTCTCAAGATGTCATTGTTTCTCATGATTCCACTCCGTAAATTTTGAGAAATACACCAAGGGTATTGACTCTAAGTTGATGTTCTAGATGAGATATACAAGAGGACTTAAAAAGCATGGCCAAGATCTGTCATGTCCCTTTTGGGAGATTAGTGGAATTGAAAACCTTAACCCATTGTCCTCCCCATGGGTTTAAGGAAAGAAGCAAGGGGAAGACTTGGATGACACTGTTCTAAAATAGATATTTTCATTATTATCATGTATTCCTATTGGGAAGCCAAGCGCTCCAATAGATGAACTCATTTAATTAGAATATGAAGTATTTTGAGCATATAGGCTCCAAATCCAAATTAGATAATTAAAAGGTACTTATTATAAGGTCGGCCATAAGTTATAATGTAACACCGCTTATTGTTATAAAAGGAGGTTGCTTGGCCATTTGATTATCATGTGAATTCTATTATCTCTTGGAAAGATTGCTTGTGAAGCATCTCTCTACCTCTCCTAAGGACGAAAACCCTTGGAGAGTTTTGTGTGAGGACGAAACCCTTCACCAAGTCTAGGGAAGACTTCAACACGAGTCTCCACCCCCTTGAGGGATTTGTTTGCTGTTGTTATCTTAATTTCAACCTTAGGTGAGTTGCCCTAAGGAGCTCTTTAGGTCAAATATTGAAGATATTGCTTTCCTTTTGTTATTGATGCAAAATTGGCTTCCTTCAAAGTGGAGTGACTCATTTGTGGAGTGATTTGGTACATTATTTGGCTGTTCTAAAAGGGCGACCAACATTGAATGGTGTTTTGAAGTATTCAAGGGTCTTCTATGTGTTTGGATTACATCATCTCATTGCATATAATTTATAAGGGTGAAATCTGGTTTTACATTGAAATTTGGAGGGTTTGGCATGCATAATCAGATCTGAAAATATTTATTTATTTAAGCAACAACTAGGGTTTGAAGAAAATTCATTCCAACATTCCAAGGCTTCCAAAAATTATAATTCCTTCACCAATTGATTGTTGAGCTTGATTAATAATTTCAGAATATATTTGGAGTGATCTTGCATGGTTTTTAGGGCATTTCCAAGAGGGGCGAATTGCTTGAAAGGCAGGTTTGACATGTTTTGGTGGATGTTTGGGCACGCTGATTTGATATTTGCATTCGTGATATTTTTAAACCCCAAGATCCCAAGTCTCATGAATTTTGGAGCTTCCTAGGTAAAGTTATGATTTTTTAAAGTAACTCTACAGACAAGGGTTTATAGAAAATTCATATCTTCATTTCTAGGGCACTAACAATCAGTTTTCTTGCATCTAACAATTGTTGGTAATTTCTCATAATTTTTGAGCATATTGCCTAAAGGTTTTTGTGAGATTTGTGCCTAGGAAAGTGTGTTTGAATTCTCCTAAGAGGTTGCTGCCCTAGGAAGGCATAATTCGCAGGTTGCAGGGCTGATATCAGTCATCTGCAACAACTTACTAATCTGATTTTTGAGTTACATCTCAGCTCTTTGGTCAGTTTGATTACGAGTCCTCCTAAAAAGGGACATTACAAGATCTTTCTTGATCCAATTGAGCCTATTTTTACTCCCAAAATGAGTTAGTTTGGGTTACTGAGAGAGTGATGATGCACATGTTTTAGATACTGCTCTTTATTATGTTTGTTCCTCGACAAGAGCCTTCTCCAGTCATGACTTATTCTGAGATGAACCAACTGCATGTACAACATGATTTGGCTATAGTAGACGAGCCACTTACCAATACTAAGCCATCTACAACTTAAAGACATCTAAGGCCTTCACTAAGATCTCATTTTGCACAAGTGAGGCATCCTACGCCATAGTATGGAAAGAGGAGGCATTCTCAACCTTAATATAGGTTTCAGCACTTTAGGAGACAAAATTGGCGTGATTGGAGATCAAAACCTGTCACATGTATTGACTGTGGATAGATTGATGATAGAGTATTGAGCTCTTTTCGTGCACATATGGGGCGAGCATATTGGGGCTTATCGAAAGTTGCCATTGATGATAATTTTGAGTTGTGGATTGATGCAATGCAAATAACGGTACAATTCCAGCGTACAATGATATCTCCAAAATGCTTTCAGGTTTCTGAAAGAATGATAGCTCCAAGATATTTTTAGGATGAGTTAACGGAACAAGAGCTCAAAGATACTTTCCTCTTTTCCAAAAAGGCGACCACTCACAAACATATCAAGCTTCAGATAGAGTAACAACTTTAAGATTCAATGATACCCTTTCAACCTGCAATTGGAAAACACATATTGCAAGGCTTTAGAGGCTAATTATGAGGACTCGGCCTTATCCTGGATTAATCTCGCTTTCAATACCCGCGAAGGGAATTCCAATATTACAACTCAAACTGGATCTTCTAAGGGCGACGGCACAAATCTAGTTCTTTGTGGAACTCAAAATTTGAATGGCGATGGAGGTTGTGTTACATGGCAATGGATGTACATTAATAGCCGTTAAGGAATTCATTTAGTCATGCTGTAGGTAGAGCATCTGTACTTGGGAGTTCAATGTTCTTGACCACTTATGTCCTCAAAGACATTTATTAACGTCCCCACTGCTAACTCTTATTCAAGGATTGTCATTCAAACCAAATGCAATTAATTCATATTATACACTGCACACAGTACCCCATAAATAATATTTTGAGGATTTCATTTCAACTAACAAATACTAACAAGGAATATGCTCTGAAATCACTACAGATATCGAACTTAATAAATATTGGCCCCTAAACTATTTCCCAATCTAGCATGCATCGGCATCTCCAAGCATTGAGATTCATCATACTACTGTGAAGGTTAGAATTATATGTGCTAAAGGTATGATGCAGAAGTGAATTTTAATCTTACAATAGCTCGATTGAAAACAATCCATTATCCTCGAAACTTTGGGTTTAACCAATCGAAGCACTATAAATTAATAAACCAAATCACCTCTTTCTTGTAACCAATACTCACTAGAGCCTAATTCAGGTACAAACCTGTTATGGCTCCGCATTGACCCATCTACCCCTCCAATTCTGGAGCATGTGAATGTTTGAAATCTATTGGAAACACCTTGGGAACTACTCTTTTTATAATTCTCAAACTGCTGAATACACCCACACTACCTATACTCGGATATTGGTGGAATTTGACATCGGCCAAAAACCTGTCCTGCAACCATTGATCTCAGAAGGTGCAAAACAGAACTTGGTCACAACCTTTAGATTACGAAGGTCTTCCATTTCGATGCAGAAGATGTTTCGGTTTAGGTCACACCTCTATTGCTTGTGGGACTGGCAAAACGCCAATCCTGAGAAACGCAGCTGGTGGAAGGATGCCCGCCCAAAACATTTGGTTTTCGATGCAAAAGAGGACCTAGAAGCAAATTCCAAATGCTGAGGTTGAATCTGACTTTGTCCCTGAAACCCCCTTTATCGGAAAATTTAGGAGTTGAACTGACAGCAAGGAATATGCAACAGATCAAACTCATTTATCTGTTGACAAGTCTTATGACAAGTCAAAATAACTTTACCTCTAAGAACATACAATGATGTACTTTCAGTTAGCATGATTGCATCTTAGGATAACAGATAGACAGAAATTATACTAGGGCTGGAGCAAAGACTGGAGTGCAAATCATCAGGTTGGGTAATGGTCTGTCAACCATAATAATGACAATGTCTTCTCTTTCAAAGCAATGTGACTTCTCCGCCTCGATGATTTGATTCTCATTAACAGACTGTTCGGCATGCCCCAAATTGTTCCATATATGTCTTTGCCGAGCAGCAACCTTTGAGATGTTCAATCGTGCTGCGGTGATACCAAATGTAGACTATTTGCTGTTCATCAGCTGTTTTTATGCAAAGAATAAACTTGGGTGTTGGTCCTTTTCTGAGCAAAGTTATATTCTGCTGTTGGGCACTCATATACTATCCTGAGTCTATAGATGGGTGATCTCCTATAGATATGGAGTATCTGGCCTAAAAGCCTATCTGTACAAGGGTATAGTCCACTAATTCAGATAAGTTGTTTCAACAACTCAATAACCACACAACTTTTCGATAATCATATAATTGCTCAGATTACATGTGACATGCACCCAAGATATTTTCCTAACAGGTTTGGCTATAACTTCAACTTTTGTGCAAGTGGCTCAAGTGGTGAGTTAGCTAAGAGATAAAGTGGGGATGTCTAGCTCCAGGAGGAGCTGTAACACGTCTACCCCCCAATCTAGCCACCCACAGAGGGATTTCTAATACAAAGTTGGGCACCACAGCCAAGAATGTTCGTGCACAAGTGGCACCATGGTCTTACAGTTCACCTTCCAAGTGTTCGACACAATCACCTGACCCAATTTCGATGTGGAATTCGCTACACTCCCACACTGTACCTTGGAATAACATGCAAGCACTAAATTGTTGGTGCATGGGCTCACTAGCATCCACAAGGGCAGTGCACCAAAGTAATCTTTTGGTGTGTACACTTTGAAAACCAGTTTGCATTCTTGCTTCACACATTGCATGATGTGTTTTGTACTATGATAGATGAAGGATCGAAACTAAGGAAGACCGGTCACCTAGCAACATCTTCAAGACTCAAATGGCATACTAACTACCTTAGAGAGGGTTTGTAGTGGAGACCCAGGATCCTATGCGTTGACGAGCTACTGTAAAGAATTATGTGGTTAGTGTTCACTCTATTGATATTTTATGGTTTAAGTATTTTCGATCTATTTGTAAGCTCGGTAGAGGTTAATTAATTATATAAAACAACCCCTGATATGAGTGGCATATTGTTAGAATGTCCACTAATGAATCTAGTAGATTAGTGTAGTTACGAAAGTAACACCAGTTACTCAATATGGAAAAACTAGGGTAATCATGACTCAAGGTAATGAATTATAGATGGTGGGATCCATATTGAGACCACTTGGTATACCTATAGTCACTATTATCCTGCCATTGTGCCTGTGAATGGACAAGAATTAGCAGTACTTGTAAGGGGCAACCATCTAATTTTGCAATTCCCCTCATTGCATGGGAATACTTTGGGTTATCAATTTGGATGGCCATCTGGACAGAAAATTTGTATGACAGTTTCGTATAGGTCAGTCTTGACGACCTATCAGAGGTTCAGTTCCATACACCTGACTAATACATTTTTGATCCACCTCGCTTCGCTGCTAACGCCTTTTATCTACACAACCTCGAGAAGACTGAGCATTTGAGGATCAAAGGAGATCTTCTGGCTGAAATCAAATAGGATTATCAGGAGCTTCTTTACACATGACCCTAGTGGAGATCTTTTGGCAAATATGTGTTCAGGATATAGCAGGAGCTATCTTCCTTGACCAGAGATTTCCGAGGCTTGTGCATAACCAAGAGCTCCCTCTTTTAGATGACACTACCACTAGGTCCACCCAAAGAGCTCGACATTCCATGGAACATGGGCATCTCAAACAGTTTCCAGTCCCTGACACCAAACAGCAGCACATCACCAGTTTCTTTTCAGCTAACCTTGGGCGACAATCGTGAGGGTTGGTGTTGACGCCTTTCCCTCCACCTCCCTCTCTTTCCTTGTGCTCTCATCTTCTTCTTCTTCTTCTTCTTCTTCTTCTTCTTCTTTTGTTGTTTTAAGAGACCCTCTTGGGTTTTCCTTGTTGTCTCTGCTTTGCTTTGTATGGTGCAGTCCCATTGATCTATCTTTGTGGTCACTTGTTGAACATTTAATATAATTATCTTATCTTATCTAAAAACATTTTGCGTATTGCGAGATGATAATGAAATCTTCGACAAGATTTAAAATACAAAATAGGCCAGAAACTATTCAGTTTGAGTCTACAACAAACAACTCAAGGAGTCAATTCTCTAAGTTTGAGATTCTTCTAACAGATCAATTGAAGAAACAATGGTTCATTCAAAGATTAATGCCAAACTCTCAGAAAAATTTGTAGATAACAACATTGGCAACCTGTAGTGATTAATCTTGACAATGAAGACAAGGCTAATGCTTGAGTGAAGCCAATGAATGCAACGATGGCGAAGAGAACTTGACGGAGCCTTAGTTGATAATGAATCTTAGCAAGGAAATGATAATGATGTTCAAAGACTTGAAGCGCAACAATACATACGAAGAAAATAAGAAGTATGGTGCAAAACATGCTGCACAAAAGATCATTAGAAATGCAAAATGTATGAGTAACTAGTTCTATAAGATATGTAGTAACTAAGAATCTCCTTAAGGAATGGGGCCCCCTATATATATAGATAGATAGATCAGTCGTATCACCACGTGGTGCCATCACTATCTATTAACGACTCGCCACAAGGACCGATTAGTGTTGGTGATAGAAATATCAACTTCTAAAGAAGCAATGAGTGGTGTATTTTGGAACCTACGGTAGGGTTGATGTTGGAATTGGAACCAACAAGGAGGAGGAGGTTGACATATTGAAAGAGATGCAAACAATCATAAAATGGGGACATTTTTCAAGAGGTTTCTCTAACCAACCAAAGAGTAAGGTAGTGGTGATGTGCTAATGGTGTGAATTGGATGACTATGATGACGACAAATGCTCTAAGTATCAATCAACAATCAATGCGAAGCTGGTTGAGATAGTGTGCATGGTTGTGACCAAAGTATAAGCGAAGAAACCAACCTACTAGAATTGGTTGTTGAAAAAAGAAGAATGTTGGGGTGTCATGGATGAAATTCAAAAGGTTGATGTTGGGGTGCTAGGGATGAAATTCAAAAGATTGTGGCAAGGGAAACCCAAACCATTGTAGAGGCATCAAGTTTTTTGCAAAAATTAGTTTAACTATTGCCTCATCCACAGCGAGACAAAGAGACTATAGTCCTGATGAAAATAAGGAAGTTTTAGAGAACTATTCCAAGGTTTCATGGGATGCTTGATCAATTGTTGGCGTTGATAGATGTTCCAGATGGGTAAGCTTGAGTTCAAAACCTGATGGCTTTGATGATCAAAACAGTCAATCCCATCCTAGTGCACATGGACGTCTTGGATCATACACTAACCAATGTGGTTGTCAAGATTGGTTGAGGGGTAAATGCTTTTTCTAGAAAGGATGTGGAGAAATTTAAATAAGGCTACTTTATGGTTGCCGAGTTTTAAGTTAAGAATGGTATGCTTGTTCGAGATATAACCCTCAGTAGTTCTTGTTGACCATTGAATACAAATTGTGGAGTGAACCTTCATAGAAGACATAATTGTGGTTAATTTCTAGCCAACGCATGATGTGGATAAAGAAGGCAAAAGTGAACTTTAATCTTTAAAAAATATTTTGTTCATGAAGCAAAATGGGCAAACGGTGGATATTGGCTTTTTTTCATATTGAAAGATGTCATATATGTACAAACAATATTTACAAAGAACAAGACAAAAAAGATGATGTGTATATACAATGAAAACTATAACCTAATCCTAAGAGCAACAAGTGCAGAAATAAAATCAGAATACAATACATGGTCCAAGGCATGGGCATCCTTGATCAACTGGGTTTCTTTTGCATGGAGTTGGTAGCGAACCTCGTCTCTCCACATAGACCAAAAGGTAGACAAAGTTGTACTCATGGGTGAAGACATTCTTGCACCTTAATTTCCAGAGACTAAACGATTCCGAGATCCTCAAGTACTGTCATAAGTCAACGAATGTTGGATGAATTTGATAGAGACAATCTCCAAATAATGTGGATTGCCAATGAAGTTTGTTCGAAAACAACTCTGAATATTGGGACTCAAGCTAACCCCAACACTACCTAGCAAACTCACACCCCAAAATATATCCTTCATAGTCTCAGGGCAGTGGCCAACAAGACAAAGGTTGTCAACAAGTCTGCTCTTGGTCATCTTGGGCTTGGAAGGGACCCCCTGATAGACAATCAACTAGGCAAAGGCTCTTAGCTTGTGGAACAGTCGGATGGACCAAACATTGTGGAGACTTTAAATCCTTCTCTCCTTCGCTTCCGTGGAGAGCTAACAAGTTTTAAGGATTGGGGATAACAAATGTCTTTGGTGCAACATTGAATACATTCATCGAGAATCATATTGGAGAAGAAGACGACCAAAGCACCACCTCTAGTCCCTCCATATGTGGCCAGACATTCCAATATTCATTTTAAATAAATCTGATTCGGGAATAAGACCTCTCAGTTCCGTGTTTGAGGGACATGATACAGGTGAGGAGGCTAAATTCTTGAGCAAGAGCACACCACTCCTTCCAAGAGCGAGCAATGGAGTTCCACAAGTCTCATTACAAAAAAATACTCTTCTTGCTCAACTTGCGGACTTGGAAATGAGGCAGCTTCGAAACTCAAGATCCCTGATACAAGTGAGGAGGCTAAATTCTTGAGCAAGAGCACACCACTCCTTCCAAGAGCGAGCAATGGAGTTCCACAAATCTCCTTGGAGAAAAATACCCTTCTTGCTCAACTTACAGGCTTGGAAATAAGGAAGCTTTGAAACTCAAGATCCTTGATCACTCTAACGTCAACCAACCCTACTACCCTTGATGCCAACAAACCAATCACACACGCATTTCCAAATTGACAAGATGCTCCTAAAGATGAGGGACCCCAACACTTGGAATAGATACGGCGACGAGAAAATATCACATAAGTCGAAGGTTCCACGAATTTTGCTTATATGTTGTGTTGTAGACATTCAACGCCAAAACAAAATTTTCCAATGAGCAGAACCCTCAAAACATTGCACCACCCATTTGGCCGAAAGGATGCAACCCTAGGTGACAACATCAATCAACCCCATGCTCCCTTGTCTTTGGGCATGGTGCACGGGTTTAGAAGACCTCGTTCCCCACTAACTTAGACCACACATAGGACCTCAAAATCTTCTCAATTCGTTAAAACTGAGTTCTACTGGGAAACCAACAAGAGACAGTAGATATGTGAGGCTTGGAGGATACAACTAACAACGGTCAAATTGCTAGCAAACGAAAGGTCTTTATGGTGTGAAATTGTAGTGTCCCTTTCTCAATGCTAGTCCTCTTTGAAGACATCGAGCCCATTCCACTTCCCGATGGGCAAATACGGAATGAGCAAGGGAAGTCAATGTCATGTGCTTTCAATTGTTTTTGTGAGTTTTGCATTTTTTTTTTAGTAATTTTTCTAAGTATAGTCTAGGTTGGCTATGTAAAGGAGCAAAGCCAAAGGAAAAATAGAAGAGGACAAGGAACTATTATTTCGCCCAAGGAGGTCGGTCATCTTCATAAGTGTTCTAATTGGTTTTTGGACGACACATCTAGCTATAAAAACTGGTCGTTTGGCTTGGAAGGGGACTATGAATACTTTTGCAAAGTGTTTCTCTTCGTAGTTGAAGCATGTTTGCTTTCTCTCTTCCACTGAGGACTGAAAACCCTCTTGGAAAAGTTATTGAGAACGAAACCTCTCAATAGTGGGCTGGTTTGAAGACAAAACCCTCAAGCTTGCAACAAGGTGATCTCATAAGGAGTTGTATTAAGTTTTAAAGGCATTTGCCGCCCTCATCCTAAGAAGGCGACTTGCCCTAAGGTGGTGTTTGGGGTCTTCTAGACCATGGCAACTACAAATTCAACCAGCATTGTGTTTCTCATAATTTTAGCAGCTGAGAATCTTCACTTATACTTCATTTTGGGGCTTGGAAACCTTCATTTCCAGCCATATTTGTAAGAGTGTTCACTGTTGTTATTAATTTAATTTATCTAATATTAAATTGGTCAAAAGATATATTTTCCGGTGCTTTTCTCCTGAAATCATTTTAAGATATTGAAGAATATTTATTTTGAAGGGTTTCTAAATTGTTTCCAATAAGTTGTGGCTGATTTCTATCATAAAAATCATATATTTACAGCTTGCTATTAGGGTTTGATCATTTAATTTTAATTTGCTTCAATTTACTATTTGGATTTGTGCAAGTACTTTGATTTTCAGTTTCAACCCAAAAAAGGGGCATTGCATCCTAATAGCAAGGGAAAGTTAAAACAAACAAACAAACAAAATACATAAAGCTGATAAGGTAAAAAAATAAGTAAACATGGAAAATTCCCAAGAGATGAAGATATAAACTCCATAGAAGTCATTATATCTTATAGAGCTTGCAGATTATTGGTAAGTTCACACATTAGCAACTATTTAATCTTTGCAAGGCTAAATGTACCCTATAATGTCACTGAGTGAGGACCGCAATAGTACTGAAATAGAATCACATACAAGTATCCAACATTATATGGTCTAACATGTCTTTAAATGCAGTAAAGTGGGACTTGACAACCATTATTTTAGGTAGCTTACGATGAAATCAGTCTATATTGGCTAATAAATATGAAAACAATAGTCTCAAAACCATAAAAGCTAAGTTATGATCATCTAGCAGCAAGCTACCTTGCTGAATAATCCTAATGTTTTGGGAAGGGGCATTGCATAGGCAAGACCATGTCCTCAAAATGTATAGTAAAATAGGCCTCAAGAAAGCATAAGACATAGACACGGTAATTCCATTGCAAAGATAACAAACTAGGTTCTAGGAAGTACTTCATCACAGTTTTTTTAATTTTACTTTTGCTCGCGTATATGAGCAAAGTTTATAATACAATGGTTTGGATAGTCAGATATATAAGACGATGGTTCCCTCTTATCTCTCCAAACTTGTATGTACTAGTAGTTTGTAGTTTGATTTGGGGTTTCTTGCCAAAAGGGAAGAAGAAAAGACGTCACTCAACATCTTGTAAATGGTCATTTACTGTTAATATTTGTATTGCAGCAATCTGAGAAGGACAAAATTTGCAAGCAAGGCAATGTCATTAATTTGTTGAAACATTCACTAATATTTTTGCCTCTGAAATGAAGCAGTTAGATGAACACTTTTTGCTTGAAAACCACCGTAGTACTCCCATCTTGTGATCAGGATTCGGATGACTTCTCCTTAATGCCTTGGTTACAAACCAGCAAGATGGTCTTCAATATTTTTCGTCACACCACCAACTTGGAGAGAATTTGGTGGTTGAAGCCAAATTTTTGGCTAATAATGATGATAGTCATGTCACTGGATAATTTTCCAAATGGCAATCAATAGGAGGCGAATCGACGGTGTTCTTGACTTCAGGGGGCACCATGATGATGTTCCATACATGTGATCAAAAAAATATGGAAGGAGTCGAGGCGGAAAGATCTTCAATTGTTGAAGGAGCGAAGGTAAAGGAGGATGAGCTCCTTGTGGGCAGCCCAAGGTATGATTGCTGATGACCATATTTCTGACTTTGTTGCTTCCTATCATCCATTTCAGATTTACACTCATAGGCAATTTGTTGGAAAAGAGGGCCTTGGGGAAAATTTGATGCTCCATAGAAAATCACGGCAAATGGGTAGGCTTCATGATGCTATTCAATGGAGACAAATCAGAATTGCCCACATAGGGTCAATGGGCCAAGACTTTTGGGTGACCTTGTTGGAGGCCATGTGTACGAAGATTATTGTCCTCGAAATTTTCCAAGTGCCTATAATCTAACTTTCAGTTCGCTGGAAATTTCAAGACATGGAACCTATGGTAAGCAATTTCATCGTCTTCTTAAGGAATTGCTACATCACCTTCATGCTACAATGCTTTGCAATATTTTGGTCATCATATAGAATACTCTAACCGCATTGTGAAGAAGAAGGGTGACCATGTCTCATGCTTGTTGTATCTTCCTATGGCACCACTAGTGAGACATCAGCATGATAAAGGTAAGGGTCCCAAAAACAGCTATAAGGGCATTGTACCCTCCAAACGTAGATGTGAAGACCACCACAAAGAGCCCATGTTTGCAATGCCAAACAAACCCCATTGGAGGCTCACTTTCCAAATCAACACTCTTCAATGCTAGCCCCAAGCCTCCAAATCCTTAGAACATGAGAGAGGTGCTCACAAATAGAAGTGAACCAAAGTCTCTATATGGATGCCAATATGACATGGGGACAAAGACACCCACAAGCAATGGAAAACAAGCTCCAATTTCCAAGCTCACTCCAAAACTAAACTCTTCAATCTTTTAAAAAAATCACAATGCTCACAAATGCTCCCATGAGAACTGTGCCTCGGTGAATGGGTGGTCTATATAGGGGGGGCTCAGGATATGCCCATTAGGGTTCACATGTCAGTAGAAAAAGTAGGAAATTTTAATTAAAAAGTGTTTTTTTCCTAAAAATGCGCTGTATACCTGTGTATTGGCACGACTCAGCCAGGTTATAGCAAAACCAGAAATTGGTTTGCACCTTAGTTTGGTACCAAATTGGTCAAACGATTTGGTTTATTAACCGATTCAAGCATAAGTGTGAAACATTAGATTGGTTGAACCAAACCAATTAACCAGTTCCAATTCAACCGATTTTGAAAACACTGATTTATACATGAAACAAGTTTTCAACCAAATTTTTTTTAATAAAGCTTGACAGTGCATAGACCAGGAAACCACAAAACACAGCTAAGGAATAGGAGCCATGACAAGTATAGGTGGAGGATCATTTGGTTTATCACCCCAACCCTCCACTCCCCCCACCCAATCACTACTAGGAGGATAAATAGCATCCAATATCAGGCTCCATTTATCATCTTTCTTATTTTTATCTTTTTTATCTTCACCATCTTGTTTGGCAGGGGAAATGGCGAGAGCCAAGGGAGAAATTTTCCCTTTCAGTGGCATCACCCAACCAGTAGGGTCTGATTGAGCCTGATCACCGCCACATTGCTGCCACTATGAAAAATTTGAGTTAGAGATGGAAACTGCTTCTTGGTAGAGACACTATGTTGTCTGTTATGAGAGCAGGTGCTTCCTTGCTCACCGAAGCCATGGTCCTGAGGGGGAGAACGGGGGCGAGGTGATTCTGAAGGGATTCTGCCGACCCCACAAAGGGCATTTCCCCCATGATCTAGCAATTGTTGGCGATGGGCAACCTCTAGGATGAATTTCTGCGACTGCACTTGTATTGGAGTGTAACATTAGAAATAATATAAACTTTGTTAGTAATGGAAAAGTAATCATCAAGAGTAGCATGAGTGAAAGGTGCATCATTTTTATTCTTTCCATAATTGAAAGAGAAATTCAAGAATGAAAGACCTGCCGATTTTTTGTGTATTTTGCAGAAATCAAGGTCGAGTTCCCCTAAAGCACCATTGTCTATGTGAACATTTTAGAACGGAAGGGGTGAAAAAGGGTGTGTATCCACTGCCAGGTGGATTGAGCACGTTTTCAAAACCAAAAGATAAGCTTGAGTGATTTAGGGTGATGGCAATTGGGGAAAATAAGGTGTACCATTCCTAGGTGTTACCATGTTAGAGCCAATTGGCAATCCTTGATGGAGAATACACCATAGGAAATGAGCTTATTTGGGCTCAATGGTAGCAGCTCACACTTTAGTAAACCTCCTTTAGCACATTTGCTTTGTGGAATTGACTTTCCAATGGGCATTTAAGGCCTCCACTTGCATAGTCTATGGAGAAAATAGTTGGTAACCTAATAGGTGTTTATACCGGTGGAATAGGGGTCTCAATATGACATTTCCAAAAAGTCCACCATCTTGTAGGTGACTGCACACCAATCTTATGAAAATGCAAATTAGATATTGCATTCTAAAATTCCATAATAGATTCCTGATCACTAGCTTGAAGATAAAATTTGTAATGTCCCTTTCTAGGGCTAAAATTGAAAAGAAGGGTTTGGCCACAAACCCAAATGAATCAAATCTCAGAATAACCACCAACCCACAATCATCAATCTGAAAATGACTGAAAATACACTCTAACCCTATTCAAGCAATCAATAAGAAGTCCTCCAGGGTAGCGAATTGTATAGGAACTTCAATCATCATACAATCATGCAAATAACAACTAAATATGCTTCTAAATAATTAATTCAACCACAACAACATTTATCCATCCCCATTACATCAACGAAATAGAGAAAACAAGAGATTACACCTAGCTGCAATTAATTTTATGACAACAGCAGGACAACCACAAACAAGGGTTGAAAATGATAGATGAACTCCTCCAAAAATCACCAATTTGTAGATTACCAGCCTTATAAATTATGACAAATTAGCATATAAAAGAATAATGAAGTTTTGTGCCCTAGAAGGCTCCCAAATCCTCTTCTACCCTAGTTGCTCCCTAGGAGAGGGGCTCCTAACAATGCCAAAAACTCTTGTATGACTCCTTGATGCTCTAGATGCAAACCAACAAGATGATCTTCAATGAAAGTCTTCAACACCGCCAAATTGGAGGGTTTCCGTCCTCCAATCTCCCAAAAGGAAGGGTTTCATCCTTCTTGGATGTCACACTAATGGGTTGTCGCCCTTTAGTGGAATGTATTTAGAGCAATCAGCCCTACAACCGAGTATAAAAGTGTATATGCCAAAAAGTGATGTGTAAATGAGCCCCTGAACTCCTCTTATACCCTTTGGTTGTCGCCAAGAGTCATTAGAGTGTAGACCGACATCTTAAGCTTGCTTTATCTTCTATTTTCATGTTGGAAACTCTCCAACCTTGCCGACCTCAGAAGGAGCTTACTTTATCTTTTAATTTCATGTTGGAAGCACTAGAACCCAACCGACCTACCTTGAAAGGAAAAACACAAAATAAAAACATAAATATGAATAAAGAAATTAAAATATAACTCAAGTTCTTCCCTTGTTCAACTTCTTATTGCCCACGGAAAGGAAGATGAGTAAGAAGCCTTCAATTTATATTATCAGCCACCATTGTGTTTCTCCTATTGTTAACAGCTGAAATCTTCATTTATACTTCATTTTGGGGCTTAGAATCCTTCATTTCCAGCCATAATTGTGAGGATGTTCACTGCTGTTATTATATTTAATTAAATATATTCCAGCTGGGGTTTTAAGGCTCATTTCTTGGTTCATATTTGTTCTAAAATATTTCTTAAGTTCCCTACATGCTTTGTATTGTGTAAAAGATGCATTTTTGGAGAGATATTGCATTTTTCTTGTTGCAGTTATAAAAAACTAGATTGCTGTACCTTGCTATCATAAATTTCAGTATGTCGTCATAATTTTCAGTTTACTATCTATTAGGGTTTGTGCAATTTCCCTTTTGTTTCAGTTAGAGCCTGGAAAGGGGCATTTCAAAAACATGAAGTTTGCTTTGAAGCCTTTGAAGACATCAATCCTGCATAGAAACATGAGACACACCAACACAAGGGAATACCCAAGTAATGCACAATGGTCCTAGGGTGGACATAAGGCCATGCGACAGGTATCCAGTTTGAAGGAGTATCCATACCAAGAAGCCAAAAATCAGTTTTGTGTGCATTGGCCAAATCCCCAAAGGCAAATCAGAATGTGTCTAAGACTCTAAACAAACAAGGGCACCATCAATTAATTCCCATTCTGCCTTGACTGAAAGACGAGAGTCATAAACAAAGTGATTATTGACAATCTCTGAACCATTAGGAATCAAAATGCCATGAATTTACCCTGCCGCACGGGCAACCTCGAGCAAATAACTTAGAGCATCTGCTGCCCAAACATAGAAATATGGAGCCAAGGTACACCCTTGGCATATGGACTGATGCAAGGAAATCCGTGGGGACAAGGCATTATTAACAAAGACAAATGTTTGAGGCTTTATTGAAAAGAGTGGTCACCATGGCGACACAACAAGGTCCAAAACCCAAACCAATCAGCATTGCCAAGATATAGGACCAATCAATCCGGTCATAAGCCATATCTAAATCAATTTTCATAAAAAGGGTCTGTTTTCCAATCTCCCTAGCCCATTACATAGCCTCTTAACCTGAAGCCACAATATCAAGAATAAACCTTCCTTGCAAAACCAATCTATTCTTGGCTAACACATATATAACAACAAACGAAACCTAATAGCCAAGGCCTTAGCCATAATTTTATAGGCAATAGTGAGCAGAGTAATAGGCCACCAACCCCCAATGAAATCCATGGGGGCATTCTTTGGGATGAATTTAATCAACCTCTAATTGAGAAACTCGGAAAGGTGTCTTGAAGTGAACGCCTGGAGGCCAGAGCACAAAGATCGTCACTAATGGTGTCCCACATGGCCTTGAAGAACTCACAAGGCAAACTATCCTTGCCAGGAGACTTGCCATTCTGCATGGAAAATAAAGCATAGTGAAGCTTCTCTGAGAGTTCCTTATCCAACCTATCTTTATCCTAATTAGTCCTTGTGTGGGACCACTCTACAACAAGCATCTCTTGCAACCGACACTTCATCTGACAAGGGATGAGCAAAAATGTTTTGGAAATGCATGTTATACATACTTTTGATCTCCGACGAGTCCTCAACAAACAAACCATTAGCTTGGTGTAACCCAAGGACTCTTTTCCCAGCAACCTTCCTCTTGAGGAATTCGACGGAAACCTTGGACCCTTCATCCCCCTCATGGATCCACTGAAGCCGAGAGTGAACCTGAGAACCCTTGGCAATATAGTCCTCACCTTGGCGAACAATTGTCTCCAACTTTGGGACCTCTTCCTGTTGAATCACATTTATGAAGTTCCTCTCTAGGAAAAGTGTGAGCCTCCTCAAGCTGTCGTTGGGCCTCCTGCAACTCCCTTCTCCATTTCTAAGCTATCATTCTACCCCAACCTCTCATAAACTTAATTGTGGCAGACAACAACTTCCCACCAAATGGTCTGCCCCCGATCACCAACTGGTCAAGGACAGAGGTTCCAAACTCTTTTAACTAAGGACAACAATCTTCCGACTCCAGATGGGAGACATTCAACTTAAATAAAGAAGAGGGAGAAGAATCAACCGAATAACCAAGTGTGATCACCATCTGAATCGGAAGATTATCCTAGCCTGTAACATCCATAAGTACATCAACAACACGATGATGACTAGAGAAAGTCAAATCCCTATGAGGACCATAGAAGCAGTTCAACCAAGCCTGAACCTTACTCCTACCCTGATGAAAATTAGACCAGCTGAACCACCTGCCATAATCCATCCCTTTTTTATTCCAATTGGGGTCAAACATTTGGAGAGAGGCTTTACACCGGCCCCAAGCCATCTTCTCAGAGCCATTGACAACAGAACTCAAACTACCACATCTATCACCATCCCATTCTACCATATTGAAATACCCACCAACAATCCAATCAGCTGTTGGAAGAGATGAAGCCATCCAATCCCAAAGTCTGCAGTATTCATAGCTGAAATTAGGAGCATAAACAGCACACAAACCTATCACGATTCTGAATCAAGAGAGTGATCCAGACACAACGATCCTCGGGGTCAGAACCAAAGGCAACCACGAAGCTGTGCTGGTGAGAAGAAAGAGCAATCAAGAAGCAACCTTGTCTGATTTAGCTGACAATGTATAGTCTGGTGATGGGATTATCAATCCCATGGACAATGGTGTTCTCCAATTGTGTTTTTGCATGGAGGATGATGAACATTTGAAAAGTCGATTGATACATTGGCAGATGAGAGACTTTGCAATTTTCTTACAATCTTGCCTTTGCATCAAGGTAAAGGATTAAGTGGAGGTGAACTATTAAAACTGCCTGCCGTAGTGTGCAAAAGCTAGTCTGTTGTATGAAGGTTGTTGTTTACTCCACTGACTAATGCTATATCTAGAATCAATAATTTCCACGCTAAACAAAATTTGAATTCATGGATTCTGAGATTGTTGACGACATCAGTGCATGTGTTTTCAATTAAAGAAAGTATAAAGTATGTGGGCCATTGATGATGAACACGATTCTTTGCACAAAAAAGGCTCTTTAGATCATCCATGTTGAAGATGGTTGGGACCCTGTGCTGAAGGTTACATCCTTCCTATTATTGATTCTGATCAATCCATGAATAGTCCTAACCAAGATTGATGAGGTGTGTGATCCTTTTGGTGTGCATGAGATTTGGGATAACGGAGTGGTTAAGTTCCAGACCATTGATGGTCAGCTAGTTATAGAGGCAGTTACCTGTTCCAAATTGAAGCTTTATAAGACTAGAGAGGTGTGTAAGCTATCTAGAGAAGTAGGCAAGACAGAGAGAAACGGGCATGGCAGCCAAAGGCAATCTAACATGAGTAATCTTCACTAACAAAAAGGACAGGCCAAAAAAAATCCACAATAGTCACAGAGAAGCTGTAATTTCTGTATCAACATTGATGATATTTCATAATGTAGGAAGGTTTTTGGTAAAATAATGCCAAAGGTTAGCCTACCCTTTTTGATTGGATACTAGTTATTCTTTAGTTTCTATATATTATCCTCCAAAAGCGATGGTAAATACTCATTGTTGATGACCACATACTTTGTTCAGCCAAGTTGAATGCATGTTTATGTGTATCAATGCTTTACGTTTCGATTCATCAGAAACACAACCTTAACGATTTTCTGGAACATTTTGTTTGATTAGGTAAGTTTAAGGAAGCCGAGGAACTTATTCAGAAGACTTGTGAGAATGGCATTGTGCTCGACACTATTGTGTATAACACCTTTATCAAGGCAAAGCTAGATGCAGGTATGTGGGAACTGCTGTTTTGCATACTTGATACTGGATATGTTCAGATTTGATGCCTTAGTATTGTAAAAGCTTATACTGGCTTTGTTTTGCATCTTATTTTCAGTAAAACACCTTTTTCCAATGACGTTTTGGCCAATTGAATTAAATTTAACTGCAGGAAAGCTTGAAGATGCTATTAATCTATTTATCGACATGCAGGCTGCTGGTATTGTTCCCTCACTTCAGACACACAACACAATGATTAGGTACTGAGATCTGAACCAATTTATTTGACATCAGATTCCTTTTGTCAGTGAAGGGCCAGAAACATCCTTGAATTTTAAACATATTATTTTGGATGACTGGGTTTCTAATAAACAGCATGACACCAAACTTTCAAATAGATGGTTTTTTAGATGACTGAAAGCCAAATGATTGGGATAGAATTTGGTACTAGTCCTTTTCTTTGTGTAATTTCGTCTTGTAGTATTAGTTGAAATAAGATCTTTTGAGTGATTTTATTTTTGATTATGACTGTAAAAACTGTCTTCTAGAGAATACTAAGTTGCTGTGTTCTGGCTTCACATTTGTAGTGTCTTTAAAAAAGCTGGAGAACTACAGAATGCTGTGCAGATATTCAATTCTCTACAGACATCTGGCATTTCAGTAGATGAAAAGGCATATAGCAACATGATCAGGTTTTATGGGAAAGCTGGTATACAACATTGCTTTGAGCCTTTTGCTTTCATACGAGTGTGGTAACGAACCTGGAGATTGATTGTTTTTAGGAAACGTTATATTATTGTGGATAGAAGCTTCAGACAATTATCAGAAACAGGATGCCAACTGTTTCAAGGCTTTGTTTTCATGTTAATGAATTTCTAACTTTTTTATGTATATGTTGTCATGAAAATGAAAATTGCAAAATTTTTAGTCAAAAAGTTGAAAATTTTGGTTTTGAGTCATAACAGTCCTTTTTGCAAATTTTATCCCTTAAGACTGTCTTTTTTATGAATTTTTTGGGTTTATTAGTTGAATCAGCTTTTGGCAGAACAAAGGGAACTTTTCCTTTCCTCATGTTCCTTGGGTAGGCGATTTAACCGATTTTCCTTGGTTTTGGGCCTAATCCAGGTTTATTGGCTTTGGACGGAATCTTAGTAACATTCCCTTGTTCCTACTATTCGCCGATCGGGTGACTTAAATAATTTGGGCATTTATTCGGCTTAGTCGGCTCCTCGAGGAACAAATGGAACGTTCCTATGTTCCTCCTGTTCCCTAGCGGAGTGACTTTACTAGCTAAACTTCATAGAGTGCATTCTAGTCGGTTTTATCGGCTGCATGTGCAACCATGGGAATGGTTCTGCCATTCCATCCTACCCTCGTCTTGTCAACTCAACACTCAGCAAAGCGCTTAATCGGCAACCTTTGTTACAGTTCCAAGGTTCCTCTCTGGTGCCGATTAGCCAACAAAGGGCATTTTTTAATTGTTCCATGAGCGTTTAAACACGCTGACTCTCCTGCTTGCTATATAAACCAATGACATGCCCAATCCAATTCATTTGCAAACTTGCCCACCACGTTTTGAGCTCTGCTCATTTGTTTTTTCCACGCTGCCCTAACCGTTGTTTTACCCCTTGTGCAGTCATTTTCAAGCCAAATTCAATGTTTCAAATGCCAACAGGGTCGCCTCATCAAGCTCTTCATTTTCATTTGTTTGATGAGTGTTTCTGAAATGTCCCTCCTTCTAAAATAACACGTTGAAGACCCTTAGCCCATTTTATCTCCCCAACGGCTAAGGGATGAACACAAGGGGAACTTTAGTCATAATAAGTTATTATAAAGTGCATATAAAAAAGAAATATTATAAAAACATTTATATTAATTTATTATAGACTAAATGATAAAATAAAATTAGAAAAGGAAAAAGGCATTTTATAATGTTTATTTATCCTGTAGAAAATGTGACCCCCTTAGTGGATGGAATAAAGTGGAAAAGACATTAAATGAGGGAGGTGAAAGCTGATTGGAAGTTGAGGGTGGCTATTTGGCTCATTACATTTATAAAAGCAAGTTGAGTTGCTTGTAGAAGGCATCCTTTTCTATTTTATAAATCTGAATTTGCATGTTGAGCTTTGAGTTTGCATCAAAAATCTTCTAAGGACGAAAACCCATAGAGATTCTCTCTTGAGGACGAAAACCCTCTTGAGATTGAGGAGAAGAACAAAAACTCTTCTTCTTGGGTATTTTCCAGCAGTGATTGAAGACTTGTAAGGCTGATTTGAAGTGGGGTTTGATGGAGAAAAGTGCTGCTGAAGTTTCTTCTTTATTTCCAGCTGAAGCGACCTACTTTGAGGACTGTTTGGGGGTGGATAAAAATCAGATCTGGGTTGTTATAAGTTCTGAATATCATATTTCCAGCTGTGTCTGAAGACAAGGGTTTGCAAATTTTTAATAAATAAATCAGCCATCTTTGGAGTCTCAAATTGATACTTTTATTTATCCATTTGCATTATAAATTCAATTGTTTCATTTTGATAAGCAAAAGTGTTGTTTTTATTCATCTTTGAAGAATTTATATAATCTAGGTAAGTTGCATTTTCTGGAATTAATTCCAGATTTGCAATTTCATAAAAGTTTTGTGGTATAGTCTAAGTCAGAATTTGGGGAAATCCATTGTATGCATTTATATGTCCTTTTGGGGACATTAGAGTTTCCGTTACCATTTTGTTGTCTTTGGACATTTACCCTCCTCTAAGCTTCCATTTGCCCCATGTGTTGCCAAAACTCTCTTCGTTTTACCCACTCTTCTGCTTGGCTACTCCGAAAGAATTGAAACTACGAAAATGAAGTTCCAATACGTAGGATATAAACACATTTCTTCTCTTGAGACCACTGTCCTTGAAATTGGGGACAATGATGTGAAGCAAATGGACTTACCTGAATTTTGGAGCAAAATGGAAGAGGACTAGAGAACTCCGCTGGCTCAAAGGATCTTCAACAGTGGACTGACACATACAGGCGAATTTCCTACTTTAGTTCAATGTGCTGACATGACATTGGCTTGTGCATCCTACTTTGATCCTCAAACAAAAGAACTAAAGGACCCACAAGGCCAAGTAATCGTTCAACTAGATGCTCACCACATCAACCTAGCTCTCAAAATCACTCCTCTTGTCGATGCTAAAGTGTAGACACTTGAGGTAGCTCAGAGGGAATATGATTTGACACCCAATAAATATCAAACCATGATTGTTAAGTCTTGGTTGAAGGTTAAAAAGAAAGCATCTAAGCTAGCCAAAACTCTCAACCGTAGTGTTCATAGAGGAACTGTTTGACATTATCACCTTATTAGTTAGGGTTATGGGTCTTCCATCCACTAGAGAATTCCATAGTTGGATGAGCATACCCATTAATTTGATATGTGAAGGAAAACAAGCTCCAAGTAGGGGAGATCATTTTTGAAAATTTGACCAAGCAACTCACCCAACTGAATAACACCAAGTCATTCTACATGACTTCGTACCTGATGTACACAATTGCAGGTTACTGAATTTGGGTGGATCTCTCAAGCCATGAAAGGCAAAATCTCTTTACTCTCAGTTGACTCTTGATAGCAACGAAAGTCATTTCAGAAGGGCGAATGATGCATTCACCATGTTCATAGTCAGATTGCTAGGGGGTTGTACCACCAACAAAATCTCTCAGTTTGACAGTATTTTCATCCAGTTTTAGACGTTCTCCTATATCATAGTTATGGGGTTTAAGGGATTCCCATACAAGCGACCAATCTATTGCAGTGATAAGCTTATCCTGATTAAATTATGCAGGCAACTAGATATTCTTCACAAAATTTGTAGAGATTAAAAGGTTTCAAGAATCCAATGTCCTTTAACTCTTAGAAACAATATTTGCAGATCAGGGATTGGCGCTCAAAATGTTGAGAGAACAATAGGTCCGTTCAATATGCATCATTTGAACAAGTGAACATTTGATAGTAAGAACTTCATCAACAAAAATCTTCGATTTCCAGCTTCGTATTCTCATGCTCCAACTATTGAAGAGTACTGGGAAGACTGCGATGATGAATTTGAAGTAAGAAAAAGATTGTTTGAACTTTGGGAGGACGACTCTTTAAAAAATTCGGAGTTTTCCGTTGTATCAAGTACCAGATGGTATGGTAGGTGATGGATCAAACATGTATGAGCTTGAATTTATAAATTCCATTCAACATTCTCCTCAACCTATCATTGATTGGTCCCAAAAAGAAAAGGATAACATTGATGACCTCACTGCACCTCTTCTCTTGAGAACCAAGAAATGGTTCAAACGAATCAACAAAAAGAACTCACAAAATATTTACAATACCTTTAGGATCTCTCCATTCGGGTCCAGGTCCAAGAAGAAGACAAAAGAACCCAAGTTCCTACAAACTCCATCTAGGGTAACTTGGCATTTACTGAAGATGCTGAGCAGCTACTTGCTCACCTACATAGACTTATTGCCAAGCATTACATGATATTGGAAAATCTTCGTGCCAAATGTGACGAAGAGATTCAAAGACGATAAATACTACAAATCTATGAGAAAAGGCAAAGTCATGAAGAGGAGAAAAGATTGATAAACTCGACCCCTCGATCGCTCATTATGAACCAAATCACAAGGTGGTCAAAGAAGAAAGCGCTATAGAACTAATGAATAGAAACTCAGTGATTGATCAAGCTCATTGGAACAATAAGAGAGATGATGAAGGTTGCTAGAAGCTAACCACCTCAAGAAACAAAGGACCATGATGTTGAAACAGCTCTTCGAGGTGCTCAAGATAGCAAGCCCAAGCCAAAGCTAAGCAAGTCCCGCCAAAGTTTCCGATACTTCAAGGGAGGGTTAAGTTGGTTGAGATTTCAAAGCCCACAAGTGGATAAGACATCCTAACAAAATCACTCTGACAGATGATGCAACTGGGAGGAAATTCACTTGGAGAGTCCCCTCCTGCTACGGGATATTCATAATCTGGAGAGACAGTTCCCTCGACAAGTCCAATGGAGATCCAGCAAGAAGGAAAACAGACTCAAGACCTCCCCTTCTGAAGAACAAGTCTTCAAACTCTCGATAGAGAGATTGAAAGCATGACCTCCTTATAGAGGAAGAAAAAACTGCGTACGAATCAAATCCATCTAGGGGATTGAAGAATTGATATCGATGAAGGTCCAATTCCAGAAGTACACCAAGCACAACTAGAACAATCGGTAAATTTACAAAGGATGGGTAGTAGCACAGAAAAGGATCCTGAAGGTGAGCAAGATAAAGTACAAATTCATTGCTGAAGGATGCAAAGTCGAGTATGACAATGTGATAATTTCAATAGTGCAATTAGGATTATGTCACATCGACAAACATTGCAAAGGAGGCCAAGCTATGGGCTGATTTGATTCAGAGCTACTTCAGAAGACCATGGCAGTCACCTTATGACACAAAGTCTTATCTAAATTCAAGATTTTTGATGGTTCAAAAGACCCAATGTGGCATTGTCAGAACATGCGTTGCACTATCTAGATAGATAAGATAAGATCAAGATAATGTTATTAATGTCCAACAAATTTGACCACAAAAGTAGGTCAAAAGGGACTGCAGAGTTACAAAGCAAACAATATCCAGCAAGAGGACTTCGAATCGGGTCGCCCGAAATACAATGAGAGAATGATTTCAGGTTTTTGAAGTGAATTTTTAGTCAATCAGAGGCCTAGAGACTAGAAACTGAATAAGCCAGCTTAAAATGAATATCCTCCCATTGCATCGCAAAGAGTGATGTAGGATGCCCTAGCCACTTGTGTTGAAGGTCCCCCAAAAAGGTAGATTACAGTATTTTTTTTGTTTCGCACATGGTTACGATGTTTAATTCAACAGGACCTTGCAAGATCGTGGATTTCTGATACCACTGGAACACGATAAACCAATCAATCGTATGACAAAGTAAAATGGAGGACTCACCTAGGAACAACCTTCAAGAAATAATTCACAACTCTTAAGAGACATATTCACAAGATTGTTGCAAAACATTTATCATTCAGTTGACAATGGCAAGCACATAGATGGCATACATGGGCTATACAATATGAGGCTGAATGAATTTCTTGGGGAATTGATGAAGGAACCTAACACATAATGGGCTGAAAACAGAGATTGCTGTTATTAATGAGTATGAGATGCACCTCAATATAGAAAAAAATTAATTGTAAATCTCAATCACTCATTTTACTGAGGATGCCTATAACCATAGCTATAGGCATCGAGAGTGAAATATAAAACATCCTCACACACAAGGAGACAAGGATGTCTAGTTCAAGTGAGTAGCTTGAACCACAGTCTGTACAGAGCTCTTTGGAAGGCAAACCAAGCTCCGAATGATGACCAGAATTGAAATAAGAGACTGATCTTAATGAAGGATAGGTACCTTTGGTGCATCAACTGCAAATAGAAATGGTCACACAAAGGCCATAGTTGGAATACTCGCATTTGGCAAATACTCGGCAAACCCCCAAAAAAAAAACTTGGCAATATTCGGCCAATACTCGGGAATACTTGGCAACTTAAAAAATACTCAAATTTCAATTAAAAAAACATAAATTTGCAGCCAACACCGTGTATTTGCAGCGTGTTCTCTTCTAATTCCCTTAATACGGGTTTTTCCTATGTTTGGAGAGTATTGGCGAGTATTAGAGTATTGGCGAGTACAAATGAGTATTCGCAAAAACTACGTTGCGAGTTGATTTTTGGCGATTTACTTGTATTGCATGGAAATTTGGCGATTACTCGAAGACTACGGCGAGTAACCTGCAAGTTTTCCAACTTGAACATAACTATCCTCATACAATCTAGACATATATAGATAGCTACGAGGCCAGCAAGCTAACATACTGTACTATTTTTAAGGCAAAAAATGCAGATAGTCATCAAATTTGTGTTGTTTAAAGGCAAATGAAACTCCCAAATAGGGAAAATTTGATTGGACTTCCATGCAAAGTTATACTCAATTTTTTTTTTCCAAAGTGAACATCTGCAGGATTATACCAGACTGCAATAAGTTTGATCTTCGTAGAAATAACTAATCCACTTGAAATTTTCAAAACACTCTTAGACTCATCTTGACATAAAACATGCTGCCTGCCCAACCCTCCAAAAAGCCTTTCCTAACAAAATGAAACAGAAAACAATGAATGAAATATGGAACATTTTTGACAATTTTTTACTTGGATGCGTTTTGATTTGTTGCATGTGGGTAACTTCTAGGGATTTCACATGGATAACGTCTGCCATAGATTCCCCTTGACAAATCCTGACGCCCCCATGTACATTCAGGAATGTTTACGGGGTCATTGGGGAATGTCCAAGATGTGTCCTGACATCTCCAAAATTTCCAAAAAAAAAACATGGGAGTTGTGGCCTAGGTGCTCGGCATTTTTTTTGAACGTAGGATAAAACCCATCTTGAACTTACAAACATCAAAGGAAACAACAATGTATAATTATCAAAAGATATGAAATAATTAAATATGATATTATCATAAATTTCATATTTATGCAGCGTTTTTAATCAAATACAATGAGGGCTTCATTTTTAACCAAATAATACAAATGAAGTGCAAATGTCTTTCTCACTAATTCATCCAAGGTTTGAGATTTGCAGTAATCCATAAACAACTTACGAAGTTTCACTTGGAGTTTGAGCATCAAAATACCACTTGAACCCAAAAAAAACGAGAATACAGGTCATGGTTATTTACCATCCTACTGGTTTCCGCCTGTTGCTCCGTATACTAGAAAAAAACAAAAAACAACTTTAATGCAAACATTAACTCAGAGTCCTTAGCTATAACAACCACAGGTCCAACTCAGTCAAGTTTTCACCTAAACACAACATATATTTATATGCTCAACATTATTTTTATCCATGTTACATTTTGGATGTATGCGAGTAAGTGAAGGGTTAAGCCATGGGTTAATTAGAGTTTCTAGCAATTGAATACAAAAGGGGGGAAATCATAAAGAATGTTCATCTTTTTACAATATGCAAATCCCTTGATGCAAGAAAAGCCACAATGTGTGAGAGCTGTTTTGTTCCACAATTGGATGAGAAGTGAACAATCACACTCTTAGGGAAGCAATGTTCCCATCTTTCTGTTTTATCCAACATTTTTACTTTATATTTTCATTTCAATTTTTTGTGGGTATTTAAAGTACAAGAAGTTGTAAAAACAAAGCTTGTAATTGATCCCTTGGTAACTGCTGAAACCAAAATGGAAATCAACAAGTTCCCAAACAAGAAACAACTCAAATTTGTGAAAAAGATGAGACTGGTAGAAACTTAGCTGTTGATTTTGTCAGGGAGATTTCAAGGGAGTTTCTTTCAAACAAGCTGAAATTAAAGCCATAAGCAATGACAAATCCAATTTATTATAATTAATGAGGCATACCAAGCCAAAAATGTGCAAAGAATATTAACCCTTTGCAGATATTGATCTTAGACCCATCAAAGTGCATGACAAAGGAAGAGGTAGAAACTTGCATCGTCCCTCCTTTAACCTACAAATGAAGATTCTACATATGACCTTAAAGATGGTGGTGTCCCCAAGATTTCACCCTTGAAATTTGGGACTACCCCTTTTAAAAAATTTCGTTCTTTTCCAAGTAATGGGTCGTTTTGTGTTTTTATTGCCTGCAGTTGTCTCCATTATGTTAAAGTATTCCCAGAGAATCATATAAGCCAATTTCGACAAATACCCACATGCTAAAACTCATTTTATCTCTTCGTCAGGTTTTGTCTGAGAGAATTTTATTTTATTTATTTAATAAATAAAGTTCTGTTTAAAATAAATCGTGCCACAATTGAACCCTACTAAAGATTTTCATGCCAGTATTCCCGCCTCTCAGTAGGGTATTCACCAGGGAAGAGTTTTTACTAACCAGCAATTCGTCAGGTTATTTTCAAAGCAATTGTCTGCAACTTCTGGCAATGTTTTTCGTTTTTATTTATTTCTTTTGTGTTTGTTTTCGGTTTTCTCCGTACAGTCTGTTTGTTAAATTCCCCTTGATCCGTTCGTTCGTTCTGTATAGCCTGTTTAATTGCTCTGGAAGTTTTGGAAGTCATCCATGGCCTCAGACAAAGATAGAAATTAATCATGGAGTGCTAATTTCTGACAAAGAAGGAAGGATGCAAGTCGCACTTTTGGGAAATAAGCTTCTTCCATGCTAAGTCGCACTTTTTGGAAGGATGGTTTTAAGCTGCCAATGGGAATTTTGGAGTGGAAGGAAGGTGGGAATTTTATGCCTGCCTAGAAGGTTGTTTTTTCCCATCATTAAAGTTAAATCACTTAAGCTGCCAATGGGAATTTTGGTGGTGGGAAGACAGGTGGGAATTTTATGCCTGCCTGGAAGGTTGTTTTTTCCCATTATGAAAGATAAATCACTTAAAGTACCAATGAGAATTTTGGAGCTGCCAGGAAGGGTAAGAATTCCCATCAAGGAAGTTTTATTCACCCATGCAAGTCGCATTTTTAAGAAAGAAGCTCTTTTTCATGCAAGTCGCACTTTTTGGAAGGAAGGCTTTAAGTTGCCAATGAGAATTTTGGTAGTGGAAGGCAGGTGGGAATTTTATGCCTGCCTGGAAGTTTTTTTTTTCCCATCATTAAAGACAAATCACTTAAGTGAAGGATGAGATTTTTGGAGCTGCCTGGCAGGGTAAAAATTCCCATTGCTTTGACTTCTTATTTTTAGCATGTCTCCTAGCCAAAAAATGCGACCCACCTTGGCATGATTGCATGCATTTAATGATATTTATTTTTATTATTCCTAGCTAAGGTTGGCGCCAAAAATAGATGGAAAGTCAAAGCAACTTGATGAGCTAAAGAGAAGGCAAAGAAGCATGCTAAAAATAAATAAAAGAATTGCATTAAAAAGCAAGCTAAAGCATGCAAACTTGGGCGCCCAAATTGAGAGAAAGAGCATAACTTATTATTAATAATTGCCAAAAATAGGAAGAAACAATTATTAAAAATAGCATGCAGTTAGCTATATAAGCATGGGACGCCATAAGGAGGAGACAATTAATTCTTTTTGATGGAGCATGCTGCCCTGGAGAATTTTGGCGCTAAGGGAAGGAGTGATGTGCATTAAAAAATATTTTTCATTGCCGGGAAGCTTCCAGTTTTGGCGCCTAGGGTTGGAGAAGCTTTCTTTTTATTATTCAGAGCATCTGCATGTTGGTATAAGTGCCCAGGTGAATTAAATAATATTTTAGCTTGCTTAGCATGCAAGCAAAGTCTCAAATTTTAGGGCAGCAGGCTTTATAAGCAGATTTTGGTGATAGAAATTGAGTATTCATGCCATGGACTCCATATTTGTTTGAATCAATTGCAGGTATTCATCACAGGTGCTCATATTGGTGAAAAGAAGTCAAAATCAATGTCAAATACATTGAATATATCTTCTGAATCAGAAGGAATTGCAGGATCTGCACAAATTGATCCAATTGCAAGGATCTTCTGGCAAAATAAAAGAAAAAGAACTCAGACAAAGATTATTCCAGGCATGATGAAAGCATGATGAAAGAGAAGGGTCAACAGAATCATGCATTGTTTCTAGGCTTACCGAAATCAATGATACAGACATAAGCCTTGAACCTATCACTGATTTGATTGACAGATCCAAGGCCATTGGTAGATCATCTCTTATGCGGGCAATAAAAAGCAGCGGATCATTCAAGCTTCAGCGTTTCCGGTCATAGCTCAATTGCCTGAGTTTGTTATGGAGTGTGCAAGGTCTTATCATCCTCTTTCTAGGACAATCCAAGATGCTGCAAGGAAGACAATAATCAGGTTGGATGCACAATTAATTAATTATTGTCTTAAGCTTCTGGCACGGCCAGTGGTGATTGCAATTAACATGCAGGATGCTGGTAACAGATGGGAAAAACATAAAGAAAATTGCGTGGGTATAATGAACAATAGATACATGAAGAAACCCAGATCACCATCGAAATTTTCGAGGACTCTTCCACGATCCAATCTTGTGCAGGAAGTTGATGATATCACCAAATTGCTTTGCAGGATAAATGGGGAAGCTAATACCAATAACTTCCACTCATGGATGTATGCCTATGTGAGAACCATTGAGATCAACAGAGTTGATTCAATAATTAATTAGGCGAAGATCATTAGTGACAACATCAGTGAGTAATTCCGAAGTGTGAAGCAGACATTCAACTCAAAATGACTTCATACCTTGTATATGCAACAACCTCTCAGGGGATATTTTCCAAACTGGATAGACGGGGCATATTGTCAAAAGATCCTATTTATGAGTGCTTCCCACAGTTGACAGTTCCTGAATGCTACAAAGATTACAGGGTGGTCAACGATGGATTCTTCTACGGATTCATTTGCAAATTAAATAGTGATCTGAAGACCAACAGAGTGAGCAAAGATGCCTAACAAGCTGTCTCCCAGCATGGCTGTATCTTCATCCAGTTTGCGGACTTCACATATCTCAGGGTTAGTGGTTTCTCAGGAGAACTAGTTAAGTTTCCAAGATACCCGAGTGATAAGTGGGTCATCATGGAGTTGTGCAGGTAGCTCGTAGAGTTGAATGACTTATAGTCAAAACGACACAAGTCTACATGTAGCTTTCCAATCATAGTGGTTCATTATAGTTGTCAGAGCATCCATAAAGCCAGAGGAATTGAAGCATAATTGCTTTTTTGGGTATGAGCATGAGTTCTTCCTAGCACGAATGAACTTTGACCCATATGGGATAGCAAAGAGGATAGTCTCCCAGGAATACTCACATGTTCCTTCACTTGAAGACTTTTGGATGAAGTGTAGGAAGGAATATGAAGTCAAGAAGGGAGATTTCAGCAGGTTATCAGTGCAACAAATTTCTGACTATGGTTTAACACGGATACCTGCAAATCTCGCAGATGATGGGCATGTGGTACTTGACACATACTATCAAATGGGAGGAGATAGAGCTGCTGCTTTTAGGAAAGTGTGGGCGGTTGTCAGACAATTGAAGAAAGGTCTTCCGCAGTTCTAGTTAACACCTCAAATTGGTTGTTAACAAAGGGGTATTGCATGGACTAGGCTTTGATGAACCAAATCACATGGAATTTCATTGCAGGGGATTCCAGCAAAAGAAAACATGAAGGTGAAAGTAGTAGAAGATCGGAGAAGCTCAAGGTGTACAAGAAGTCTCAGGTATTAGAGAAGGATAAGTCTACATCTATTATACCAGTGCCACTTTCAAACAAAGCTTCTCCAGTGTCAACTCACATAAATTCGGCACCCCCAGGACCCCAGGACAATATTATCATTCCACCATTGAATCCAGCATCATTCGTATTTGCCTCTCAGCCACCCAGATCTTCACCTCTCCCTGCGGAGAAGTTGAAAGCACAAATGGCAGAATTTGAAAGAGTGTTGTCTTTGGACAATTAAAGGATGACAACCATAACACTGTGGTGAATTCAGATGCAGCAGATTCGGAGCATGAGATGGTGGTACATTCGGTGACTTCTCATTCCCCAAAGAGCAATTTCTCATCTTGGTTGGCTTTGTAAATCAGTTCCAGAAGTTAGAGAAGAAATCAACTTGGAAGAACATGACTTGCAGTTGCTTATGAGCTTGGGAGGTAGCGATAGCAAAAGGTCTAAAGCTGCTAAAATAACTTCAAGGTTGATTATTGCAGAATCAGGGCAGAAGTTTGCTAAGTTATCAATTCCAGTTGAAGGGAAACAGAAGGGAGAGCTAACTGTTGTAGACATATTGGTGACCAAAGTACCATTGTGGAAAATCACCACGGAAGGATTAAAGCAAGATACACAGACACTGATAGACACTTTATTCCTTAAACTTGACAAGGAGAAGACAGAAAAAGATAGGCTTCAAATGCAGATCTCCCAGTTATGTGAGATCATCACTAAGGTTGCTAAACCTTCTTCTCAACCCGTGTTAGTGTAGGAACAGGTATGCAGCCGTTTGGTTGAAGAGATTGAAGATGCAAGGAATCAGGGCAAAGCTATTGCTCAATGGAAAGAGCAAAGTATTCACCAAGTTTCAGAGTAGTTCGAGAGAATACCAGTTGGCTTGGAGAATATGCACAGGGCATTATCTCAGCTAAAGGAACTAATGACAAGGATAAAAGATGAGAACATAGTTGTTGAAAGTCATTTAGATACCTTAGCTAAGATACATTCATTGCCAGAGGATGTGCTAATTGCAGAGCAAATTGTACCTGACATATTGATAGAAAAGGGGAAATAGTTAGAGATAGCAATTTAAGGCTTTCGCATGGAGATCCTCAGGCTTATGCTGAAGAGGATGCAGTTGCTGGAAACGAGATGGGGGACTTACCAGAGAACATTCCAGATGAGGTACTTGCTTCCCGTGAGGAATTTATTCTGGTTGTGTAGAAGAAGATTGATGAAGCCGTCATGCCTTTCACGTTAGATTCAATTGGTAGACTCGTAAAGCTTCATGCAGACATTGAGGGGTATGGGCCTGGTTTGGAGAAGGTAAAGGCTAACACTGTTGCTTTGTCTAGAGGATTGTTGCGGTTTAAAACTGAGAAAGAAACGGCTGCTAAGGCAGATGGGAAGACACTGAGTCACATGTTTGATAAGTATATTCAGTTTCAGAACAAAGAAAAAACGTAGAGTATGACGGCCGACATATTTTCTTTCTTCTTCCCTTCCCTCTCTTATTCTTATTTTCTCGGACAAAATTGTAAAACTAAAGTAATTGGTTAAAAGCCATTACTTTTTGTTATCTAAAAAGGTCCTTAATTGAGAATAGGTGGCATACATGCGAAGCTTTGACTTAGTCTTCAGATGTATGTCATGTAGAGAGAAATTTCAGGGGAAAGATTGCCAGTTGTTTTCTTTATAGCTTTTGCATGTGTTAGTTTAGTTATTACTTTTTGGTGTCCCAAGATTTCACCCTAAAATCTGGGACTACCCTATTTAAAAAAAATTCGTACTTTTAAAATAATGGGTCGTTTTGTGTTTTTATTGCGAGAAAGTGCCTGTAATGTGTCAAGATATTCCCAAGGAGCCATATAAGCCATTTTCGACAAATACCCAGATGCCCAAAATTGTTTTATTCTGTCGTTGGGTTTGCTTGCGAGAAATTTGTATTTAATTATTTTGAGCACCGTTTGAGGCAATTTGTGCTTTGGTTTAACCCTGTTGTGATCGTACATATCATTATTCCCATATACCAGTAGGGTTTTAACCAGGAATGAATCCTGGGCTTTATTTGTGACTTCTGACAACGTTTTGTGTTTTTGTGTTTTCCCGTTTCGTTTTCTGTGAAATTTCTCTGGATCAATTCCTTTGCCGGTTTGGCCTGATTCTTGGCCTGGAGTATCTGGAGATCACCTATGCACGTTGTGCCAGAAGGAATTCGCCATCGGAGGTCTGGTTCTCTCAGAAAAGACAGTCGTGCACCAAAAAACTTCTTCTGGGCTGGCCGCATTTTTGGAAAAAGAGGGTTTGAAGTGAATCATGGGATTTTTGGAAGCAGCAGGCAGGTGGGAATTTTGTACCTGCCTAGCAGGGTAATTTTTTTCCATGGAAGCAACGCCACTTAAGTCACAATGGGAAAATTAGAGGCAGCAGGCAGGGGGGAATTTCTTACCTGCCTTGCAGGGTAAAAATTTCCATTGTGAAATAAAAGAAAAATCACTTAAGGCATTGATGGGATTTTATTACCTGCCTTGCAAGGTAAATAATCCCATTATGAAAGTCAAATAGCTTAAGTGAATCATGGGATTTTTGGAGCTGCCTTGCAGGGTAAATAATCCCATTGTCAATTGACTTTTAAAAATAGAAATCCCTCATGTCAAAAAGTGCGACCCCTTTAGGGAAAGAAAGGCAACTTTAAATGCATTAAATTAATTTAAATTCTTCTCCAATTTTGGCACCCAGGTTTGTGGAAAAGTCAACAAAGGGAAAGTGGATAAAGGAAGTTGGAATTAGAATTCTAAAATTAAATAAATATTATTTATTTAATGCAGCCCCTTCATGTCAAAAAGTGCGCCCCATTTGGGAGAGATAATACTTTTTAAAGTATTAATTGATTTAATTAATTCCTATTTTCAGTGGCTAAGGTCAAAGCATACTGTGAGGCTTGAGTTAACTGGAAGCAGAAGTCTAAAATTAAATAAATTTAATTTATTTAATGGCAGCCATGAGCATGCACAAAATAGGCGCCCCATTTGAAGAGTAAAGCTTATTAAATAATTAATTAATTGCCAGGAATAGGAAAGACATTAATTAATTATAGAATTATGAGGATTATATAAGCAGGGGCTGCCATAAGGATGAATTAATTAATTCAAAAGTAGAGAAGTGCAGCCCAGACAAAAAGTGCGCCCCATTTGGAAGAGGATTTTTGCTCAGAAGGTGTAATTAATGCTGGAAGCTTCCAATTTTGGCGCATAGGTTGAAGGAGGTTGATTTGTGTCTGGATAATTGTTTGCATAAGTGATACAGGTGCTCAGGTGAAGTTGGTAAAATTCATGCTTGCTTTGCATGCAAATAAAACATCAAATTTTGGGGCAGCAGGCTTGAATTATGCAGATTTTTATGATTAAAATCCACTGTTCATGTTCCGGTTGCCATCTTTGTCTGAATTAATTGCAGGAATTCATTACAGGTGCTTTTATAAGAGAAAGGGAGCTTAAATCAATGTCCAATACATTGAATATATCCTCCGAATCTGAAGAATTATCCAGATCTGCACCGGTTGGGAAGAATTCCGGCCGAATAAGAGAAAAAGAATTGTTCAGACAAAGATAGATATAGCCATGGCAAAGAGGGATGAAAAAGAGAGCACAACAGAGTCATGCATCACTTCTAAATTTGCAGACATAAGAGACACAGATCTAGGTCTGGAACCTCTTTCCGAATTGATTGACAGATCCAGAGCAAGAAAGACTTCACTCATGCGTGCAGTTAAAAGCAGTGGAATTATTCGAGCTGCAGCGTTTCCATACACAACCCAGTTGCTAGAGTTCGTTATGGAGTGTGCTAGGTCTTACCATCCATCATCCAGATCAGTCCGAGATGCTACGGGGAAAACAATAATCTGGTTGGACGCACAGTTCATCAATTATTGTTTGAAGATTCCGGCACGAAAGGTGGTGACTTCTATTAGCATATAGGATGCCGGCAGCAGGTGGGAGAAGCATAGAGTTGACTGCGTGAACATAATGAACAACAGATACATGAAGAAGCCCAGATCTCCTTCCAAGTTCCCAAGAACTCTTCCGCGGTCCAATCTGGTACAAGAGGTGGACGATATTGCCAAGTTGTTATGCAGGATAAATGGCGAAGCGAACGCTCACACCTTCCGCACATGGATGTATGCTTTCATCAGGACCATTGAAATCAACAAAGCAGATTCAATAATCAATTGGTCGGAAATCATTAGCGACAACATTGGTGAGCAACTCCGGAACGTGAGGCGTACTTTCAGCTTCAAAATGACTTCCTACTTGGTATATGCAGCAGCTTCACAAGGCATCTTCTCCAAGCTGGATAGATGTGGTGTTCTTTCCAAGGACCCTATTTTCGAGTGCTACCCATAGCTTACTGTACTTGCATGCAAGAAAGATTTCAAAGTGGTCAACGATGGATTCTTCTACGAATTCATTTGCAGGCTGGACAGGGATCTAAAGGCCAACAGGGTGAGCAAGGAAGCGTGGGAAGCTGTGTCTAGAATTGGCAGTCTCTTCATTCAGTTTGCGGATTTCACATACCTCAGGGTCACCAACTTTTCTGGAGAACCAGTTAAGTTGCCCAGATATCCGAATGATAGATTGGTCACCATGGAGCTGAGCAGACAACTTGTGGAGATGCACGACCTTCAGTCGAAACAACACAAGTCTACGGGCTTCTTCCCGATCACTGTGGGCCATTATAGCTGCCAGAGCATTCATAAAGCTTGAGGAGTGGAAGCGAAATGTTCTCTGAGTACGAGTAAGAGTTCTTCCCAGCACGGCTGAACTTCGATCCATTTGGAGTAGCTGGGAAGACGATCTCCCAGGAGTACGCACATGTGCCTTCATTAGAAGATTTCTGGATGAAGTGCAAAAGTGAGTACGAGGTTAGAAAGAAAGATTTCAGCAGGTTATCAGCACGGCAAGTGTTGGACTTTGGATTAGCACGGATACCTGCGGATCTTAAAGATGATGGTCCTGTGTTACTTGACACATACCATCAAATGGGAGGAGATAGAGCTGTACTTCAGGAGAACGTAGGGGGCTGCCATACGATTGAGGAAAGGTCTGCCGTTGTTCTGGTGAACACTTCAAACTGGTTGCTGACGAAGGGATATTGCCTTGATGAATCAAATCACGGGCAACTTCGGCACAGGAGATTCCTCAAGAGGAAGCACGGAGGAGAAAGCAACAAAAGGCCTGAGAAGATGAAAGTGCACAGAAGGTCTCATTCGAAGGAGAAGATCACTTCTACGGCTATGATGTTAGTTCCGGCTTCTCCAGTACCAAGTACTTCACCGACTGTTGCACCTCAATAGGACACTGCCATTCCTTCCGTTGAATCCGACAACATTCATCTTCTCCCCTCAGCCACTCCGTTCAGCACCTGTTCCTGAAGAAACGTTGAAGCTGCAGATGGCAGAGTTTGAAAGAGCTTTTGTCTTTGGATGATTCAGAGGATGGCAGCCACAACACTGTAGCGGTTTCAGATGGGGAGGAATCAAAGCGCGAGATAGTGGTACACTCAGCAACTTCTCATTCTTCCGAGAAGTAATTTCTCAGAATGGTTGACTTCGCAGTTGGTTCCAGAGGCTAGAGAGGAAATCAACTTGGAGGAACACGACTTGCAGCTGCTCCTGAGTCTAAGCGGAAAAGACAGAAAACCTAAAGTTGCTAAGGTAACTTCAAGGTTGATCATCGAGGAGTCAGGGTAGAAGTTTGTTGAGATGTCAGTTCCAGCAGAAGGGAAGAAAGAAGATGAGCTCACGGCAGAAGACATAACAGTGACCAGAGTACCCATAGGTCAAGCCACCACAGAAGGATTGAAAGCAGGACACGCAGACGTTGATAGATGCTTTATTCCTTAGGCTTGACAAAGAAAAGGCGGAGAAAGTTGAACTTCAGAAGCAGGTATCTCAGTTGTGCGAGATCATTGCCAAGGTTGCTAAATCTTCCACTCAGCCCATTTCAGCACAAAAGCAGGTGAGTGATCATCTGATGCAGGAAATGGAAGATGCAAGTAACCAGGTTAAAGCTATCGACGAATGGAAAAGTCTGATTATTTGTCAAGCTTCTGTACAACTCGGAGAGGTGCCAGCCCGCCTAAAGGTTATGAAAGATGCAGCAGATCAGCTGAAGCAACTGATGACAAGCACGGTAGATATGAACACAGTTGCTGAGAGTAACCTGAGTACTTTGGCCGAAATCAATAAGCTGTCGAGAGAAGTGTTGATTGCGGAACAAATTGTATCTGACGGATCAGTTGAGAAGGGAAAGCAGCTGGAGTTTGCAGTATCTTTCCGTTTGGAGATCTGCAGAATTATGCTGAAGAGGATGCAGGCACTTGAGAGTATGGCATCGTCTTTACCAGACAATATCATTGCTTTCACACATGAGGAAGTGGTCGGAAATGTTACTTCATACACACAGGATCATTCCTAGCAGAGTGCCTAATTCCCTGGAAGGGTCTCTTCTGATGGTGCAAGGGAGAATTGATGGAGCCGTTAAGCCTTTCACGATGAATTCTATCAGCAGACTGGTGGCACTGCAGTCGGATATTGAGAAGTTCGGGCCTAGCTTGGAGGAGGTAGAAGCATGTATCAGGGTGTTGAACGAAGGATTGCTACAGTTCAGGACAGAAAAGGAAGCTGTGGCTAAGACAGATGGGAAGATGCTGAATTACATGTTCGACAAGTATATTCAGTATCAGAACAAAAAGAAGATATAGATGTTACAGCTGGCATGTCTTTCTCCTTCTACTTTTTCTTCTTCTATTTTCCACGTTCCTAGATGAAATTGTAAAACTTTAAAGTTATTGGTTTTGAAACCATTACTTTAAGTTATGTGGAACAATTCTATTAGTTAAGTGACAGTTGTGTCACTTAAAGAGGAATTAGAGGAGGATGATTGCCAGATGTTATCTTTACCTTTTGTTTATGTTTCAGTTCAGTTGAGTTTCCCATTTGTACTTTCCCTTCTACATTCTATAAGTAGAAGAAGAACCTTCGGGTTAATGATCAGAATTTGTAAGCAACATTCTTGTGTTCCAGACTTAGTGCTGAAAACCTTGATAGCCACTTGAAGCAAAGGAATATAAAGGAGCATGTTTCTGGAGAACTTTGTGTCACGGTGCATTTTGTTTCTAGCTTTCTATCTTAGATCTTCTAATAAACTTTGTGTTATTTTAGATCTAGATCTGGAGTTGCCTTTGCTTATAATTCTGTGTGTTGATATCTATTGGTTTCTTCTATGTGCATGCAATCAACTCTGTTATCTATTGATTGGGTTGCATATCTTCCCTATTTCTTCCCTGTGTTTTATTATTTCTTTCTTCTATAAATATTTCCTTTCTTAAACAACTGCTTACTTGCTGCAGAACTATACAACTATGGTTCATGAGCTGAATAGTTAAAGTAAAACCCCCATATAGATACTAACATATTTTTATTGACAAATCTGACACACGAGCCTCACCGGTAAATGAGGGAGATTTATCTCATGACTGCCTAGGTTTTCAGCTATGCAAAAACTCTAGCCAACACTTTCCTATTTGTAATTTCCTTCTATACACTATAAATAGAAGAAGAACCTACGAGTTAGGGGATCAGAATTTTTAATCAGTATTCTTGAGTTCCAGCTTCTTGTCCTGAAACCCTTGATATCTTTTCTGAAACCTGAGGAATTGAACAAAGGCAAATTTTTGGAGAACTTTGTGTCAACGGTGCATTGACTTCTTACTTATGTGTAGATCTTTAGATAAACTTTGCATTATCTAAGATTTAGATTAGAAGCTTTCCTTTACCAAACCCCGTTGATTTTGTATTTTGAGATCTATTTGTTTTATCTGTGTATGAGACCAACTCTGTAAACTATTTGGTTAGATTACAAATCTTCTTCCCGTTCTTTCCGTATTCAACTATTCACCCTTTTTGCAAATATTTCTTTACAATTGCTTATTTGCTGCAGAATTGCTTAACTATGGTTCATGAGCTTCGCAGTTAAACTAAAACCCACAAATAGTTATTAGAATACATAATTGATAGAAATCTTACACGGGAGCCTCACCGGTAAATGAGGGAGATTTATCTCATGACTGCCTAGGTTTTAGCTATGCATAAAATTTAGCCAACAGTACCAACCTTATAAATTATGATAAATTTGACTATCAAATAATAATGAAGTCTTGTGCTTTAGAAGGCACCCAAATGATTTCTAACCCTAGTCGCTCCCTAGGAGAGGGGGCTCCAAATAATATAAAAACCCTTGAAATCACTCCTCTTTGATGCTCTAGTTGCAAAGCAACAAGATGGTCTTCAATAATGCCTTCATCACCACCAACGTGGAGAGTTTTTGTTCTCCAATATGCCACAAGGGTTTCTTCTTGTCCTTGGATGCCACACTAATGGATTGTCGCCCCTTAGTGGAATGGAATTAGAGCAATCAGCCCTAGAATAAAGTATAAAAGTGAATATGCCAAAAGTGAAGATGCAAATGAGCCTGTGACTCCTCTTGATACCCCTTTGGTGGTGCCAAAGGTCTAAGGGGTGAATTACCCCTAGGCCGACCTGTTAAGAGCTTGTTTTATCTTCTATTTTCATGTTGGGAGCTCTCCAACCTAGCCGACCTGCCTTAGGGAGGAAAATACAAACAAAAAAAAAATTCGATTTAGGGATTCTCACATTGAACCAAATTGCGATTTCCCATTTAGACTCTCTAGTTGTTGTCTTTTGACATTTGTCGTCCCTCCTTTTGGTTCCTCTCCCATATCTCGATCCCTAGGGGTCGAGATTGGGTTTTGTGTATTTCGTAGCTGGTGTTTGTGTATTTAGTGAATCCCTATCTCTGTTGCAGCGGATTGTTTTCCCTTCGTGACCACTGTTATCATTGTTGCTGTGCTTTTTGCCCATCGAGACCATTGTGTTCTTTGTCGCTATAGATTTGCCCATCGTGACTTTTTCTCACTCTTTCTTTTTGTTCATTGTTTTGCTTCATGTCAGTCTTCTCTTGTTGTGAACCTAGTCGTAAGCTTTTCTTTGGTGTTTCGGTTTCCCTGATTCGCCCTTCGTGGCAGAAGGATAGAGATTCCTTGGGATGGAGCCCTCTAAAGTCCGCTTTTTTGAGAAAGGAGACCCCTCTTGAATGTCTTTTCGTGATGTTATTCGGGGACCCCGAGACCAATCTTTTTCCTCCACTCCTGGTCCAAATCGTCCATTCCGATTAGTAAAAATAGACCCTCGGAAAACTCTAGTAGGTTGTATGAAAGCTACTGATGGAACTCCAGTTATAAAAATTGCGACGTTAGATGTTCAAGCTAATATTCAAGAACTTGAAGATAGAGCCCTCTTAGTTTGATTTATAGGGTTTAAACTATCATTGTATGCATTCAAGGAATGAGCCCGGAAAACGTGGAACATCCCAGGTGAGTACACTATTTTTGTCCTAACAGTTACTTCTTGGTTGTTTTTGCGAATTATGCTGAAAAGGAATATATCTTCCAAGGAGGTCCATGGTTTTTTGGGAGAGCAGGTCTGTTTATGAAACCATGACAACCTCTATTTAAAGATGAAGAGGAATTCCCATCTGTTGTTCCTGTTTGGATCCGGATGTTTGGATTACCCGTTGAATTTTGGGATCTAGTGGTTTTCCAGGATATTGGGAATTGTATACGCAAATTTGTTAGAGCAGCAGACTCTTCAATCATAATGGAGCAAATGGTCTACGCTCGGATGTGTGTATATATGGATATGAATCAAATGCTGCCTGCAAAAATTTTGTTGAAAGTTGGGTAGGAAAAATGGGAACAGTTTGACTATGAGAATATTCCTTTCAAATGCCGTCTTTGTCATGAATATGGCCATCTTGTTAAAGATTGTCCGCAATGGATAAAATAACAAAATAAGGATCCACATAGTTTTGAGGACTTTGTGACCCCGCATAAAAGAAAGGTATTTAAGGAAAAAAACACATGAAAGGTGCAACAAAATAATTCAAACAGATTTGCAGCCTTACAATCAGAAAAAGCAGAGGAAGACATGGAAGAAGTGCAGGAAACCCAAGTCCCAGAAACTCAAGATGCTCAGCCACTACATCAGGTTTAGGAAAAGCTTTAGCTCCAATCAGTATCTAAAGAGTTGGTGATGCACCAAGCACATTCGGGAGAAATGAGAAGTTATCAAAGGAAACATAAGCCTATAGAGGAACAAAGGAAGGAAGAAGTGGGCAATGATCAGGGTCATATTTTACCGTTATTGCCCTCTTCTGCAGAAATACCCCTTGTTGAGAACCATCTTCTGGAGAATGCCCCCTCAAGAATTCAACAAGAAAAGCAGAAAAAGCTGCTTATGGATTCTACTCTGAGAGCAGGATTAAAATCTAACCAACTTTGTATTTAGAAAACAGGGCAGCAATTAACGGGAACTGGTAAAGTTGGGGATTTGGCTTCTATTTTTGAACAAACCCCACAACGAAGTTGATCACTTAATGTTCGAGGGCTAAAAGGTAGCCCTTCTAAAGTTAATGAAGTTAAGCTTATTTTGAACCAGCATCACCCTCACATGATATTTTTTCAGGAAACTAAAGCATTTATTGAGTTTATGGCAGAAGTGAACCCTAACATTCAAAGAAAAGTTCAGGTTGTCTCTTTGAGCTCATAGGGAGCTTCTAGAGGCATGACATGCTACCTTGGATCCTCTTGTAGGTTCACTATATAGAAAGTGGATCTCTGACACTGAGGCATTCTCTATCTTGGTGGTTGGATACGCTTCCTAAAAACCAAATTACTTTATTATTGCAACATTTATGTTCCGGTTCAGGTGGAAGCAAAAACAACTCAAGTGGAAGATTATTTATCATATTGTTGCAGCTCATTCTGGAATACATGTCATTATAGGGGAGATTTCAACACAGTCCTATTCTCTCATGAGAATCACGGAGGGAATTCTACTCTGGATGCCGCTGCTGTTAATATGTTGGACTGTATACAAAAGATGAACTTGGTTGATATTCAAACCCATAATGGACTAATGACATGGTCCAATCGATAGAGTGGGGGAGAATTGTATACTGGAAAGGTTGGATAGATTTTTCAATTTCTGAAGAATGATTAAAAGTAGCATTATTCCAACTACTAATGGATTCAGACAAATCAAGATCTGATCACTGGCCATCAGTATTGTTCACCAATTGGGCAAATCACCCAAACCGTTCAGAGCTAACCTTTAGATTTCAACTGATGTGGTTGAGAAAGGAACATCTTGCTTCTTTAATTGAGAAATGGTAGAAGGAAGTTAGTCAACCCTGGTGTACCCAGATTTCATCCTGAAATCTGTGACTACCCTATCCAAAAAAAATTTGTAATTTTAAAATAATGGGTCGTTTTGTGTTTTTATTGCCTGAAAGTTCTTGTATTGTGTCAAGATATTCCCAAAGAGCCATATTAGCCATTTTTGCCAAATACCCAGATGCCCAAAATTGTTATATTCTATCGTCGGGATTTGTCTGCGGGAAATTTGTATTTAATTATTTTGAGTCCCATTATGAGGCAATTTGCGCTCCGATTTAACCCTGTTGTGATCGAACATATCATTATTCCCTATATACCAGAAAGGATTTTAACTAAGGAATAAGTTCTGGGCTTTATTTGTGACTTTTGGCAATTTTTCGTGTTTTTGTGATTTTCCGTTTCGTTTTCTGTGAAAATTCTCTAGATCAATTCCTTTGCCGGTTTGGCCTGATTCTTGGCCTGAAATAACTGGGGATCATATACGCATGTTGTGCTCGGAAGGAAGTCACCATCGGAGGTCTGGTTCACTGGGAAAAAGACGAAGTCGTGCACCATAAAAAGCTCTTCAAGGTTGGCCACATTTTTGGAAAACAAAGAATTTAAGTGGATCATGGGAAAATTAGAAGCAGCAGGCAGGTGAGAATTTATGTACCTGCCTTGCAGGGTACTTTTTCCCATGATGGAAAAGTCACTTAAGTTGCAGTGGGAAAATTAGAGGCAATAGGCAGGCGGGAATTTCTTACCTGCCTTGCAGGGTAAAAATTCCCATTGTGGAATAAAAGAAAAGTGACTTAAGTGAAATCATGGGATTTTATTGCCTGCCATGCAGGGTAAATAATTCTCATTATGAAAGTCAAGTGACTTAAGTGGATCATGGGATTTTCAGTGCTGCCTTGCAGGGTAAAAAATCCCATTGTCATGTGTTTCTTAAAAATAGAATTCTTTATGTCAAAAAGTGCGCCCCCTTTGGAATAAGTAAAGGCAGCCTTTAAATTGATTAATTTAATTAATTATTCACCCAAAATAGGTGCCCAGGCTTGTGGAAAAGTCAACAAAGGCAAAAGGACAAACGGTGGTTGAAAGATAGATTGTTCTAAAATTAAATAAATTAATTTATTTAATAGCAGCCCCTTCATGTCAAAAAGTGCGCCCCTTTTGGGAAGAAATAATACTTTTTAAAGTATTAAATGATTAAATTAATTCCTATTTTCAGTGGCTAAGGTCAAAGCACACTGTGAAGCTTAAGTGAAGTGAAGAGTGGATGATTAAATTGATTAAATTTAATTTATTGGATGGCTGTCCTTAAACATGCAATTTTAGCACACCAGTTAAAGAGAAAAGCATGATTTTTAATTAATTAATTGTTAGGAATAGGAAGGGCAATTATTAATTATAGAATTATGAGGGTTATATAAGCATGGGCTGCCATAAGGATGAATTAATTAATTCACAGGTAAAGAAGTGCAGCCCAGAGGAAAAGTGGGCTCCCATTTGAAGAGGATTTTTGCTCAAAAGAAGGTGAAATCAAGGCTAAAAGCTTCCAATTTTGGCGCATGCATTGAAGGAGGTTGATTTGTGTCTGCATAATTGTTTGCATAAGTGATACAGGTGCTCAAGTGAAATTGGAAAAATTCATGCTCACTTTGCATGCAAATAAAACATCAATTTTTGGGGCAGTAGGCTTGAATAGTGCAGATTTTTATGATTAAAATTCACTATTCATGTTCCGGTTGCCATCTTTGTCTGAATTAATTGCAGGAATTGATTACAGGTGCTTTACAAAAGAAAAGGAGCTTTAATCAATGTCCAATACATTGAATATATCCTCCGAATCTGAAGAATTATCCAGATCTGCACCAGTTTTGAAGAAATTCGGCCAAGTAAGAAGAAAAAGAATTATTCAGACAAAGATAGACAAAGCCATGGCAAAGCAGGATGAAAAAGAAAGCACAACGGACATCATGCATTACTTCTAGATTTGTTGACGCCGGAGACAAATCTAGATCTCATAATTGCAAAAGCTTTCGGCAAAAGGCTTCATCCTCTTGTTTCGAATTGATAGCCAAATCCAGAGTGAAGACTTCACTCATGTGTAGATTAAAAGCAGTGGAATTATTCGAGCTGCAGCTTTTCCATCCACAGCCCAGTTGCCAAAGATTTGTTATGCAGGTGCAGATCCATATCAGATGCTGCAAATCCATATGCAGATCCAGATCCAAATCTCATAGTTGCAAAAGCTTCCGGCACAAAGGCTTCATCCTCTTGTTTCGAATGTAGCCCGTGAAGAAGTCAGTGCGTGGAAAATTCCTTCCAAGATCTTGTGCAAATGCTTTCATCTTCCAGTTGAAGCCTTCAGTGAATTTGCATTCACTGGAGTGCTTTCCAGAATTTTTAATTGCTCATATGCAATTAAAAATAAAGATGATGAGTTATTTACGGCAATACCTTGCATTGATGCATGTACAAAAGAAGAACTTCAAAAGCTTTAAGGACAAAAGAGAAGACAAGGCAAATCCAAAATATCCAGCTTGTTTCTAGATCCAGCTTGTTTTCTAGATCCAGCTTGCTTCCAGATCCAGTTGCTCCCAGATCCAGTTTGGTGAGAATCAAAGGCAAAAGAATCAGCTGCATGCAGACATGAAAAAGGACAAGACTGCAGCTTTCCTCTTCCTTGTTCTTTCCTCCGACAAAGTAATTGAGCGATCAATTAAATTATACAACTTAAGTGATTGGTTTAAAAGCCATTACTTGAAGAAGTCAACTACTTGGAGATAGGTGGCAGACGTGCAAAATAGAAGGTTCTATTTTCAGTTGCAAATCATGCATGTCATGCAAAGAGGAATTCCAGGAGGGAGATTGCCAGTTGTTTCCTTTCCTTCCATGTGCCAATTCAACTAAAAGCTTCCGACTTGTAATTGCCCCTCTACATTCTATAAGTAGAGGAAGAACGTTCGGGTTAAAGATCAGAATTTGTAAGCAACATCCTTGTGTTCCAGACTTTGTGCTGAAACCCTTGAGAGCCACTTGAAGCAAAGGAATATACAGGAGCAGATTTCCGGAGAACTTTGTGTCACGGTGTATTGTGTTTCTTGCTTTTTATCTTAGATCTTTTAATAGACTTTGTGTTATTTCAAATCTAGATCTAGAGCTACCTTTGCTTAGAATTCTGTGTTTATATCTATTGGTTTCTTCTATGTGCATGCAATCAACTCTGCCATCTATTGATTGGGATGCACATCTTCCCCATTTTTTCTCTGTGTTTATATAATTCCTTTCTTCTATAAGTATTTCCTTTCTTAAACAACTGCTTACTTGTTGCAGAACTGTACAGCTATGGTTCATGAGCTGAACAGTTAAAGTAAAACCCCATTTAGATATTAGCATACTTTAATTGACAAATTTGACACGAGAGCCTCATCGGTAAATGAGGGAGATTTATCTCATGACTTCCTAGGTTTTATGCTATGCAAAAAATCTAGCCAACAAGCCCAAACATGGTACCAAAATGTTTTTCTTCACTAGAAGAATGGAATATATTACTAACCAACTCAAGAAGTGGAATAAATCTGATTTTGGTAATGTCCAGGGGAAAACGTGAAATCTTGGAAGCTTTACAGGAGGTGTCTCATCAAGTAAGATTGCAAGGGTACTCAAAGGAATTGCAAACAAAGGAAATCCTTCTTAAGCAAGAATTGACGGAATGGGAATTAAGAGAAGAAATGCTTTGGAAACAGAAATCCAAAATTAAGTGGCTGAAAAAGAGATAAAAACACCTTTTTTTTTCATAAATCTTTCTTAGCTCACCGTTCTTATAATCACATTGCTTACCTGGAAAAAGAGGATGGAACCTGGGCTAATACACAACAAGATATTCAACAGTTAGCAATACAGTACTTTTCTAGGATCTTTGCCGCTACTAATCTGGATAGAAATGCTCAACAACAATTGCTTCATATCATTCCCACCCTGGTAAGTGAGGTAGACAATGCTTATCTTTTGAAACCAGTTTCAAAAAAGGAACTCCAAACAGTTGTATGGGCTATGAAAAAAGGGAAAACACTAGGACCTGATGGCTTTCCTATAGAATTCTATTAGGAATTCTGGGACATTATCAAAAAGATCTTCTAGAAGTGGTGGAAGATTGCAGACAAGCGAAGACTGTTCTTAAGGTCATCAACCAGACCCATATTGCTTTGGTTCCTAAGAAAGAAGAGGTTTCTACCCTTGCGGAATATCACCCCATTGCTTTATGCAACGTGCTCTATAAAATAATTATAAAAGTCATAGCTGAAAGGTTGAAATCTATCATTTATAAAGTTCTATCACCAGAACAAGAGGGATTTGTGCCTTGTAGACAAATCTATGATGATATTGTTTTGGCTCAGGAAACCCTCCATTCCATGGAGATTAAAAAAACTAGCTATATTTTTGCAACTGGATTTGTCTAAAGCTTATGATAAGGTAAGCTGGTCTTTCCTTATGGACACCCTCTTGTGGTTTGATTTTTCTCCCCTTTCGGTTCAGTGGATACAAACATGTATCTCTTCGGCTTCTTATTCAATTTTGGTTAAGGGAGTTCCTACAGCTAGATTCTCTACATCCTGAGGTATAAGGCAAGGAGATCCTTTATCTCCATTTCTTTTCATTATAGTTGCTGAGACTTTTGGTAGGTCGTTCTCCACAACAAGAATCCAGAAGAAGTTGAGGGGTATCAAACTGGCTACACAGGCGGACTCTTTGTCCCATCTGTAGTTTGTTGATGATTTGTCCATTATGGGGGAAGCATCTTTGAAAGAAGCTAATCAAATCCACAAAAACTTGGAGCTCTTCTCACAGGCCACTGGTCAAGATATCAATAGGCAAAAGTCAAAAATTATTTTCTTCCACTGCTCTCCCAGACTAGAACATGATATTTTGGCGAAATTAGGATTTCAGAAGTGCACGCTACCTCTCAAATACTTGGGTGTCCCATTAGATTCTAAAAGATTAACTGACTGGAGGTGGTTACCTGCAAAGATTTTTTAGATATTTAGTAACTGGACTCATAGATGGTTGACCTCAGGGGGAAGAATAACTCTAATTAAAGTTGTGTTACAAGCTATTCCTATCTATTTTGCTTCTCTTTTGAGCATTCCTGCAAAAGTTTTGCACCACTTAGATTCTATTAGTCAAAAATTCTTATGGACAGGCACTCAACATGTTCGAAAATGGCATCTAGTGAAATGGAAAACCTTATGTTTGCCAAAGAAAGAGGGAGGATTGGGTTTTAAATCCAGTGTGCATAATAATAAAGCTTTGGCTACAAAGTTATATTGGCGACTGCTACAAAATCCCTATCAGTTACGGGGCATCAATATTAGAGCAAAGTATGTGGAGGGTATGTCGCCGCACGAACTAGTTCGACACTCTTCACCTTCTTGGGGCTCTCTGATTCTCTCAGTCCTCAGAATAGGTGAAGAAATCATTAAAAAAACACATTTTTTGGAAAATTGGGAAAGGTGATCAGGTGAAATTTTGGATTGATTTGTGGTATGGACATCCAACCTTGATTGAATAGTATCTGGGTTTTAGAAACATTATGAATACTCTTCACAGTCAAGGAAAGGAAAAGGTGAGCCATTATATACATCCAACATCTCATGGGACTGACTGGATTTCTCCATCTCTGTGGCAAGTCAACTTGTCAGGTAATCAAATTCACTTTTTACAAACACTCCTACGGAGCAGGATCCTTCCTATCACCTCTGAACTTGATACCCTTGCATGGGGAAACTCTTTAGATTGAAAGTACTCTATAGCTGATGGATATAGAGCTTTGGTAGTTTCTCAACCACACCCCTGGAAGGACATTTTCGTTGATCTTTGGCAACCTACTTTGTGGCCTAAGGTTAGATTCTTCTTCTGGCTTTTAATCTATAAAAGGATTCTTACTGAAGACAATTTGATGAAATGGGGGATGGTTGGACCCTTTTGGTGACATTTATGTAAAGATGCAGATGAAACTCTGAGTCATCTCTTTCTTCAATGCCCTTTTACTATGTTTTTCTATGGAATACCTTGGTTGATTGGCTATCTGTTACTTAGAACCCCTCTATAAATTTAGCCGATATTCTTAGAGGTTGGAAACACCCAGTCTCGGACACCCAAGATTTTAACAAAGGAAACTGGATTTCTATCTCTCTTATGTTGTGGAATGTATGGAAAGAAAGAAAGAAACATATTTTCAAATCAAAAAGTATGATCAGATCAAGGTGAAGGAACATGTTGTAGTGCTCCCATAATCTTGGATCTCGTGCCTGTCAAATGAAGGACCTTAAACCCAAACAAGCTCATACCTCTACTTCCCTTCTCTTCATTGAAATCCTCTTTATCTCGCTTTTCAAAAACAAAAATGACATCTCCTTCTTTGGCATGCTCGGTTGTATCAAAATCCTTCCAAACTGCTATAGTTTCCATCCTAGAGCAAGGAGCGAATGAATAGTCAGTTGGACCAGCTATCTCTCTTATTAAAAGACTCAAATCAGCTTGTGGATAGGCTGGAAACAATTCACCACAACCATAAATCTCATGGAATCTTATCCAATTCAAGGCTATCAAATCTGATTTGTTTCTTCCTTTCGGTTGTAGCCTTCTTCCCACATCAACCCATGATGGAATTTCCTTTGAAAATATAAGTTCATAGCTGTTCGTGACTGCTGATGGCAGTCCCATATCTGATTCTTGCATGTTCAACCTTAAGACAATGGTATAACAACTGTCAAACCGAAATCTTATAGAAAAAGGCAAATTCATGAGTAGTGTAGGGACTGAAAATTGTCTCACATAAGTTGGAAAATAAAGATCATCAAGTCTATGTGTTTGAAATCAGCAGACATATTGGCTCGTAACTCAAGATTCTTGCAACCCATCCTTGTCCCAACTTGGCGTAGACGATGACTTTCAACAAGAAAGCTCCAATTTGCTCTTAATTCTTCAAGTGTTCCCCACAAGGAAGTAGTATTGTGCATGCTCGGAACCAACCAAAAATTATCACCATGAAGCACCTTACCCAAGAGTAGACCCTTGCTAGCCTTTATGCATTGAGTGCTTTGAAGATATGCCTCTTCCTTCTTCATGCTAGCCATGCTTAGAAGCATTGCCTTCTTCCCTTTATCATTGCATTTCAACATAAGATGTAAACAACACATACCAATACTTATGCTCACCTCTTTTGGATGGATGCTACCTTGCTGATTTGAATTTCCAATTGTTGTCTTGAAGCTATCCCACTGAATTTTCTTCATAATTGTGTTTGGATCAGACCATAGAAGTGTGGATGAGTGGGTGTAGTGTCCATGTACAGCTCTAACTTTTTTCCTAAGCAACGCCAAAGATGTTGGGATGTTGGCTTTGCTTAATCTCCATGTGTGAACCCTCTTACCCATCATATTAAGTGGAAAGAGTGTCTCCAAACGTGCCTCTTTCTCGCTGTCTATGGAAGATACGTCAACTCCATACATAATTTTGAAGAAGACAACTCATCATGGCTGTAGTATAGCATTTCTAACTCAAAATTCTTGGATGTTATTGACATAAGAAGGGTGCAACTGCTGTAATACTTGAAATCCCTTCCACACATCATATTAAACCGAAAAATCTTCATCATAAATGTCAACCGACAACTGTCCAAGGAGAGTACTATCCATCCAAAATGCGAATTTAGGAAGAGCATCTTACCATGGCTGTAGCATTGTGTTGTCTCATGCAAAATTGACATGATGGTGGTGGAAGACCATCTTGCATCCCATGCAAACACTATATCTTTCACCGTGGGTGAGAAATGCATCTTTCTTGTGGTACTAGTTACCATAAGGATGTAGATAAAAACAGTCCTCAAGTTTGTATCAACATCCTTCAAAAGATTCCCTGGATCCTAAAGTTCTATGTGCAAACAATCAAGAATTTACAAGGAAGAATCTATGTCCCCCTTGTCCCTCAACATGTTCTTCCTCTTATCAAATTGACCACGATGCCCTCCATGATGCATATATGGCAGCGACATAGGAGGAACCCATAAGTTCCAAATATATTGGCCATGTTTAAGATTGTCAACAAAGAGTCCACTTCCTAGGGTTGAAGTGGAATCCTCTTCCCATTTGGTACCCTTCATCTTCACAAGGTTGTTAGCATATTTCTTAGGATAACCAAAACATTGCAAAGACACAGTATGAAGGTGATGTAGCAAATCCTTGCTTATAAGAGGATGAAATTGCTTACCATATGTTGTTGTCCTGAAATTTCCAGCGAGCTGAGGATTAACATGAGCATCCAAAAGAGACCCTTATTCCATAGGCATGCCTCCCAATAAGGTCACCCGAAATTCTATCCCCATCAATCCCTTGCAAATCTGATTTTTGTCACATTCTTAATACCATGATGAGTGACCCTTTTGCCGTGATTTATTACGAAGCATCAAACTTGTCCCATGGTCATTCTTTTCAATCGTTTGCTCATGACTACAAATCTGAGATGGCACGGTAGAAAAACAAAAAATTTAAATTAGCTTCATATCTTTGGTTGTCTTCGTATGTGTTTGGCATGTCTTCGTGGCTCTTATGGATTAGTTAATTTGCTCCACATTAATTGATGTTAGGATAATTCCATTGACTATTGATGAGAGTCAATTTGTAATGTCCCCTTTTTGGGACATTTTTGAAATTAAAGACTTGAAGGGAAATTCAATTTGCACATATGGATCTTAAAAAATCAAAATATATTTTAGGTTTGTGCAAATAAAGAATAAGAGAGAGAAGATCGATTTACCTTGGGATAATTAATAACCCCTTGGAGGTAAATAAATTGCGCTAAAGACAAGTCGCATTTTTTGGAGGATGGTTTAGTATTTGCACATAGATTGGGCACATTTATCTATAGTTAATTGGCAAATGGGTCGATTGCACTTTTGGGCATCAAGTATTAAATATTTAAATTCCCCCTAATGTGATTTTATGTTCTAAATCCCTTGCTTTGGGGAATTAACTTTCACATTGGAGTTTTATTTTCAGGTTAGTTCTAAAATTAAGGAAGCTCTCATCTCTTTAGAGGGTTATGGTGCCAAAATGGAGAATTTTGAACTTCACTGGATGATTGGAGCAAAGAAAATCTATGCCCTAGAAGATGCATGGACACCCTCTTTTCGCATGTTGGATCGATTATTGAAGAATATTAAAGACTTCATTGTTCTCTGAAGAGGGATGAATGCCCACTAGTTGAGTAAAAAAATGCAAAAGGTGTCCTCCATTTTAGCACCACCCACTTGCTGAAGGGTGTGGTGTTATTACTTCTTGAAGCTATAAAATGATACATGTGGGTGAAATGCTTGAGTGGTACTTTGCATGATGTGATTATTGCTGCATTGTTGATTAGAGTGTGAATCGAGCTTGGTTTGGAGGGTTTTTGAGCTATCATGTTTTGATCAATAAAAATGTTGGATATTGTTAGCTAGTATTTTCATGTGTACAAATCGACTTGTTTGGAGGAGGTTTATGGTGATTTTTGAATTTTTTTTGCAAGGGTAAAATGAGCTGGAATTAATTCTATAGCATCATTATTCTATTGCAAATAGCGACTTGGATTTCATGATATTTTGGGCTGTTAATCTTGAGTGGAATTTGGTGATCTTAGTAAATTCAGATTTGTAGTTCATGGAGACGCCCTTCATTTCACCACTTTATTTGGAAGGGTTTCCAATCTGCTGTCATAAATTAATTATTGACGAAGATCTATTAAGTGGTGATTTTGAAGTGTTGGGAAGTCAAAAATAAGGCTGGAATTAATTTCATATTTCTCCCTTAACCCTAGTAACTTGTTTTGCAGATTAGGGGGCAGATTTGAGTGGGTTAAAAATTCAGAAATTGTTAGTTCATTTGAAAGCTCATAATTTTATCTTCTATCTGCAATTTATTTCATACAAAAAAAACAAATATTGAAGGAGATATTAATTTTTGAAGTTTGCAGTCAGTTCCAACATATTTTAATTTATTTACTACTACTGCAAATTTAATTGGTTAAAGAAGTGTTAATTTCGACTAGTTAACCCATCTGAACCCTTACCTTGGCTCACTCCAACCTCATTTGGATTGTATTGAAGCCGACACTGGGTTAGTTGAGATGAACCTAGAAGGGCTTCTCTTCTAAGTTTGCTTCCATTGCAAGAAGTTTAATAAATATTAATTAATATTCTAAAAGGGGATATTACAGTGATTATGGGCACCCGGAATTGCCCCTTTCTTCGTGGTTATGATCTCCAACAATGCCATTCCCTTGTTCCTTTCTCAAATCTGATTTTTTTCTATGAATATTCAACTCTATGCAACCATTATACACCAACAACTTATCATCAAACACTAAAATATTTTTACCTTGAGTTGTGTGCTTATTGATCTCTTTCTCCTTTCTTGGCTCGTGCTTCACTATTTCACCAAATTCTTGTGTTTTTATAGTGGCGTTTGGAAAATCATCCAAGAGCTCCACGTTGGCATGAGTGTCGGGGGTTTCTAAGACTCCCAAGGGCTTCTCCCTCTTAGTAATCAACTGCTACAATATATCTTCCTCCATTTTAACCTTAGAGGGATAGGCATGTCCATCCTTGCATAACGAACTTGGGAGTTTGTCTCCTTCCCTCAAGTTCTGTAGCCTCTTCTTGCTTTGCCAACAAGATGGGGGTCTTCTCCTCTAGGGTTGGGATATCCTTCCCATGACCCTTGTTCTTGGCTCAGGGTTTGGACCAAGTTTTAATGCACACTCTATCTTTTCTCCATCCTACAAACTCGAAAAATGATAGGGTATCACGAATAACATCTGCAAGGGTTTGATACTCCTCAATGCTAGCTACAACATTGTTAAGCTTTGAAACCCTAGGCTCTTCTTTGAATGTCCTTTCCCTCTGTAGGTTTTGCATGGTGAAGGCAAGATAGTCCAAGGTGTCTGCTAGTCTTTCTTGCATCTTCATCATTCGGTCCATCTTTCTTCCTTACAAGACCCCCAAGTTGGGAAGACCGAAGATCTGATACCACTCTAATGTCCCTTTCTAGGGCTGAAATTGAAAATCAGGGAAATAGCACAAACCCCCAGTGAAGCAAATTCTGTTTTTTATAATAGTTCTAAAAGTATTAGTAAACCCTAGCAACGAACTGTATAGGTACTTCAAACTCACCATACAACCACGCAACAACAACTAAAAATGCTTCTAAATAATTATTTTAAGCATGACAACATTTATCCATCCAAATTACTTCAAAGAAATAGAGAAAACAAGAGATTATACCCAGTTGTAATTAATTTTATGACAACAACAGGGCAGCCATAAACAAGGGCTGAAAATGATAGATAAACTCCTCCAAAAATTACAAATTGTAGATTTCAACCTTAGACAATATGATAAATTTGAATATTTAAGAATAATGAAGTTTTGTGCCCTAGAAGGGACCCAAATCCTCCTCTACCCTAGTCGCTCCCTAGGAGAGGGGCTCCAAACAATGTCAAACACCTTTGTATGACTCCTCCTTTATGTCCTAAATGTAAACCAACAAGGTGGTCTTTAATGAGAGTCTTCAACACCACCAAATTGAAGGGTTTTCGTCCTCCAATCTCCCACAAGGGTGGGTTTTGTCCTCCTTGGATGCCACACTAATGGATTGCCGCCCAATAGTGGAATGGACTAAGAGCAATCAACCCTAGAAGAACCAAGTATAAAGTGTATATGCCAAAAGATGATGTGCAAATGAGCCTATGAGACTCCTCTTATACCCTTTGTTGGCACCAACAGTCATAAGAGTGTAGACCGACCTCCTAAGATTGCTTTATTATCTAATTCCATGTTGAAAACTCTCCAACCTTGCCGACCTCTTAAGGAGCTTACTTTATCTTTTAATTTCATGTTGGGAGCTCTCCAACCAATCCAACCTGCCTTAGGGAGGAAAATACAAAAGAAAAACATTAATAACAATGAAAGGAAACATAAAATGAAACTCAAGGACTTCCCTTGTTCAATTTCTTCTTGGCCACGAGAAGAAAAATGGAAAGAAGTCTTCAATTGGAACTAATTCGAAAAAGGGGACATTACACACTTTTTAATAAAATATTATATTAGGCCTTATTATGTCCCATTTAGACGACCCACTTTATCTAACTAATAATAATATTTAAATTGTCCTTTTACAAGATTTTCAAATAATATTACTAGGGCCAACTTAAAACATCATTATTTAATTATTGCGCTAACTTTATCCCTTAACTTATGGGAAATAAAGAAATAGGCTTTGGGTTTCCTAATTACGACATAGGTGTTTTATATTGTGGCTGGCTTCCGTTTTTTTGTCGTGCTCGGTTACATACTCCGTTTTTGTTTTTTGTGTTTGATTGGCCGCTGTTGCAGTGATTTTTTGCCGCTGTCTTTGGTTGTTCCTCTCCTTCTTTGCAAACCCCATTTTGCTTTGCTTTCCACTGCTGCATAACCTGTGGTGGCGGATGATGTTGGAATTCATTGTGAGGCGTGGTGGGAGGCAAGTGTTTTGTGTTTGATTGGCCGCTGTTCCGGTGATTTTTTTATATATAATGTAGATATAACCCTTTTTTCTATTTCATCCCTGCCTCTTGTGTCACTTGTGTCCTTACCTGGCCGCTACTCCTGTTAACACTTGCTGCCTGCTGCCTCATCAGTTGCCGTCATTTGGCACCTTGTTTCTGCATAAATTTGGCTTTGGTTATGGCTTGTGTACTGTTAGGCGCACACATTCGGGAGGCTACATATTTCATTTGGTTCAGATATACTTCCACCAGCTTAGATTTGTTTGCCACATTCTTTGCTTCAAGAGACTCCTTCACTGTTATGTTGGTATATATGAATAGAGATTACTCATTATCTTCCCCCACCATTGGTGTTCTTTGCTTTTTTGCACATTTTGTTGATGGAGTCTTCCCAACTTTCCTCTCTGGCATCTGCATGCATAGTTGATATTTTCAAAGACTATTGACAACTCGGGCTCATCACTAACTTCAATGACCTTTGATCTTAAAAATGAAACCATTCCATGAAAATGCTCCCCATATACTCTGTCATGTTTAAAAAGTCAACTTTAATTGCTTCTAATCCACACTTATTAAAATACGTAATTTCAAAGCTCAGCTGTACATAAATTTTGCAGCTGGGGATAGCTAACTCAAAAAAAATTGAAATTTTTTTCCCATTCAGGTCATGCCGAAGTCCGTGTCATGTATCACTCTGGTTCATGGTTCATATAGATAGCATCTAAAAGTAGACTAAAATAGGAAAATGCCAGTAAACTTGTTTGATCTTAAGATTCTCATAGTACAACATGAGCAAGAAAATTCCCACACTACGCATCCTCATGTATTCTGGTATTTTAATTGTTCTGTAGGCACAGAGGATAACAAATTAGGATATGCTATCTAAAACTTGATGCCTCCAATATTAATTCTTACTTGGAAAAAATCAAAGAGTATCACAGTAGATCATCCAAAACAAAACTATATGGTAATTTACAGATAATATCAAATAGATAGTAGCACGAGGAAAATACAGTTTTAATTGTGATTCCCTCCATCATACATGTCCAGAATAGAGTTCTACCTTTTTAGAAGACAGGTCCCTGGAGGGTTTAGGTGTAAATATCAAAGTTCCTTGGTGAGCAAAAGACTTGTTTGCCCTGCTTTCCTACACAATTTAATTCCAAGAGGGATTATCAATGCCAACTACATAGGGCCACACTTCTGTATGAGGAAGATAAAAATCACCACTATAGGATTCCAGAGGACATATTTTTTCCAATTACCCACATTTCAATCTATAGGTAAAATAAACAAGGTTTAAAACCCATATAAGAAGCTGCAATTTTAGCACTCCATGATATATAGGAATGTATGGATTGCAAATCATAAAAGAATCGACTATAGGTATCATCTCAAGCAAGTTGTTGTACAAAACTTTATCTACATGCTCATCAACCTGTGATGCTGCTGAGGCTGAAGAATGTCCATAACCCCACCCAGAAGCAAAAGATTTATTTGAAAACATGTTTATACATGTTGATTGTAACTTCTTGAAATGTATAATTTATATCTTTTACTGTGTCGCCCTCTATCAGGAGTCAAAAACAACATAAAACAAAGGTCCTAGTAAACTAAAGCTAGAGGAGATCAATCCAAACTTTGCAAATCTGGGAGCTGTTAATATACATATTAATAATATCATTATTCAAGTTGCACCCAAATTAGAAATGGACCACTAAATAATATACAAAATATAAACCAGAGCTTCAAACCAAAGCTGACTAAAACAGAGTAATGTTTTAGGAATACAATTTGCAGTTTTGTGTTTCTTTCTGTAAATAGGAATTGTATGATTAGTTATGTTGGCTCTTAGGTTATGGTAAGCATGTGAATAAATTTTACTTTTTTGGCTTATACTATTTTTTACTGTTAGGTTGAGCGTATTCTAGGTTCTGAAAATATAAATAAACCACAAAGTAGTATATGGATAAATTTTATATTTTATTAAAGAAATCTGTTATGATTATTTTAAATTTGGAGAGGGCACATTGAAAACTTAATGTCGAAAATTAATTATAACTGGTCTGATTTATTTGCTATGTTTCTTTATTGTGCTGTAATCTAGTTTTTTTTCCCCTTTCCATGGATTGGTCACCACCTCTGTCTCTAACAGTCCAGACCACTGCCTTTTGGTTCAAAGAACTCACAAATTAGCTTTGTAGCTTAGGTTCCATTTACTACATCTTGTTTTTGTTCATCGATATTCATTCGTAGTTATATTTCCGAGTTCACCTGTCACCTTGCTCATTTCCTATTCAAATCTTCTTTATTAACAAAGGCTCATTTTGGGTGTTACTACTTTGCCTTGATCTTGAACACTTCGTTTCAGAATTTTCTTTACCAGCCACATGCTCTGTCAGGTTCATCTCTTTACATGGTTTCAAACACTACTTAAGCCATTCGATGTTGTGAGATTAGTCTAGTATTTGTTGCATTTAAAAAGGGAAAAAATTACATGCAATTAGCTTTTGTTTTCCCAACGTTTACCGTCCCCACAAAAACCTAAACTAAACCGTGCTTACTTTAGATGTCCTTATTTAGTTTTCTAAAATCCATATTTGCTCAGCGTATTGATTACAATACCCTTTAATAAAACAAGTATAGTTATTATAATTAAAATAATTCCAAATTTAATTATCACTATCCAATGCATTCTATATTTACCTTTGAAACTTTTAGGAAACTGAAATTTCCCTCAGCCTATTTTGCATGTCAATATTGTAGGTTAAATAGCGATCTGCTTACTACAAATTGTGAACTACTGACTTGCTTTTCCAACATATTTGCAATTTGCAATTTGCATTTCTTACACACGTTGTTGCTTTAAAACTTGATGGGGTTGTGGATGAGAATTCGGTGGTTCTTTAGATGTGTAGGCCCACAGGCAGAGGTTACAAATCGTGAAAATATTAATTTACAATCTCCCCCACCTTTGTTGCCTTCTCAATGTGCAATGGTAGCTAACGAGGCTCTTGGAACTTGTTTTCCATGCGTAGATCAGTCCTGGCTTCAATTATTTAAAGAACAGTGTGACGTGCCAGCACCTACGCCCAGTGCTACATAATAATGTAAACAGTGGTTATATGCACAGGGACTTATCTCAGCATGTGTAATATACGCCTATGTAATTATTTTCTTATACATACATGTATATGCTTCAATCCGATGTTGAGCTACATCTTTTTCATAAAGTGTATATTGCTTTTGTAAAACATGTTTTGGGATGTGTTGCGTATGCTTCATCTAAATTTTCTTTTTGCTTTCCGTGCTTGGAACTAATGTTTGTTCCCACATATAATTATTATGTACAGCTACAGTGGGGTGCAGGAAAACATTTCATTCCTCAACGGCTAACAGTAGTGCGCTGGATGCAACAACCATAGGCACTGAGGTAGTGGTATGTACTGACCGCGGACAAGCTATTGCTACAACTCTATGCACACCAGTAAACCTATTAGGAAATTAAATCCATACCAACCAAAATGGAATATCGAAGGCAGAGTTATGAGGAAAAGAAACCTACACCCTTTTGTAAATAATAGGGGGCCAGGCCAGGTGTTTAACTTTTGTGTCATGGATTCTGCTGGGCATGATGTTTCCATCACAGCCTTTGGAGATGCCGATCAAACTTTCTTCAACACTATACAAACTAGCAAGGTTTACAATATTTCCAATGGCAGTCAAAAGAATGCAAACAAACAATTCAGTCAATCTGACAGCCTATGGGAAATTATACTTCACAACAAGTCTATTATACAATTATGTTCCCATGGTGTAGACAGTATACCTCTCTACAATTTGCAATTTGTTGACATTGCAGACATCAAAAATATGTCCATTAATACTACTGTAGATATAATTGGAGTTGTTTGTTCTGTCACAACAATCTCCACTATACACACAGCAGATGGAACATAGACCAAAAAATATACTGTTTCAATCTCTGACACCTCTGCGCATTCCATAGACCTTACATTGTGGGGGATCTTTAGTGAGCATGAAGGCAACATACTTGATGAATTGTGTCGTGCGCCTGCATCTGAAATGTCAATACTGACTCTGAAACATGGAAAAGTGACAGCATTCAACAGCAAATCCATTTCAATTGGCCTAAATTCCCAGTGCTTTATCAACCCAGTACTAACACAGGCAGAGGAGTTAAAGAGGCGGCTTGCCTCAGAATCCTGTCAGCATGTTCCAATGTCATTGACTAATGTTAAGCTCGAGGCCATGGATATTGCCACTATCCACCATTTGGCGCAACTACAAACTTCGACCAAGATGTTATTGAGAGCAACTATAATTTATGTGAAAATGAACAACTTCTGCTATGCAGCTTGCACTAATGTAGTTGGTGGGAAACAATGCCAGAAAAAGATAATACAAAATGCAGACAACACATGACACTGCCCTAAATGTAATATGGACTTGTAGCAATGCGCATACAAATACGCATTTAATTTAATGCTAGAAGATATAACGGGCACAATCTGGGCAATTGCTTTTGAGGATGCTGCAACTAGCATAATGGGTGTATCTGCACAAACATTATCCCACATAGACCCATCATCTGGGCAGCACCCTATTGTTCTTGATTAGGTACTTTTATGTACATGAGTTCATCTCATAGTAAAAAAAGAACTATACAATGAGAAAGAGAAAATGAAATATACTGTTGTAAAGGCAGTTCAAAAAGAAAATTCCCCTACTCATGATGCCGTAGTTAATGCTTTGTTAGATGAAGACACCCTATATTTAGTTGTAATGTATATTTGGACCTCTGTCAAATACGCGTACATATTGTTGTTTATAGTACCTGCACATGTGATTAAATAAAGAAAAGGACATTTCATAACTTATATTGTGAGCAATACCATTACCATGCACTTAAGCGGAGTGGCAACCATATTTACAGTTTATTTAAATATTTGATATGCCTTCACAAAAGGCCTAGTTTCCTACTATTATACATACACACAAAAAAAAGGTTCCCCACTTTGACAGTGTAAACCAAATTACTATATAGCGCGTTTGTTTTATAATTGTTGTATATGTTACCTACCTATGCAACTTACTTTTTTTCCACAAAATTTTCATAAATTATTATTTTTGGTCTGAGCAATATGATTACCATGCCTTTGTACTACACCCGGCTTCTTTGTGTCCTACCCTTTTTATTTTCTCTTGCCAAACCACTTGTAAATATGCCATCAACTTAAGAGTAGTAGAAAGTTTAATTTTCCATTATTTTTTAAATTTAGTTTGCCTTCAAGTAGATTCTAGTTTCCTAATGTTATGTATACACAACAATTATTACACATGAAAACAAAGCCTCGTATAAAAATGTAAACCTCTGTAATGTATAACACGGTTCATTTTTACAGTATACGCAATTTACAACTTTGAAGTTGTACTCATTTTCCTGATATACACTTCTAATGATCCTACTTGTTCATACATTACAGAAACATATGGTGACCAAACACAACCGTGGGAAAGAAAAGTTGACAGGACCAAAGAGCAAAGACCACCAAGATGAATCACGCCGACACACTTATGAGGCGCACAAAGATGACAATAACAAATGTTGTAGAGATTTATATTATAGCAAAAAAAACCGGCAGCTTACCTACCAGACTTGAACATCGCAAACATCCCGACACCCACTTCAAAATGCTTGCTTTACAAGGTATTTCTACAAATTTTCGTGCAAAAATAGATGATCTCGCAAATATGTATATCTATTTCATATGCCATGAATCCTTCCCTGGAATATAAGTTAAGACAAAGCAAGGGAATACTGTCTGCAATAGATGCAATGGCAAACAAAATGGTAACTGCCTCTGTACATGGAACAACATAGATCCTGGACCACAACTTGAAGTATTATGTACACTTACTCAGGTTGAGGAAATGTTAATTGCAAGAATAAGCCCAATAGTGCGGGTAACACACGCCCGTGGCGGGCAATGCAAATACAAGATAATCGTCACTCACCTGGGAGGGAAGTGACCCTAATCTCAAATCCCATCTATAAATAGATGGGGCATCCATCAAGTGGGAGAGTCATGTTATGGGCGATCTCATTGCACGGTTCAGAGAGCACTTGTGCATGTGATGTGAAGCTCAAAATCAGGGACGCTCCAAAGGTTGGGGACCATAGAATATGCTCCCTTTCTATCTATATATGGCGATAGATGAGGCGTGAATGGCCCTTCTTTACTCGGAAGGGGAGGAAGCCACTAACAAAGAAGATTGTCCCCTCCCTTCCCCTCCCCTTCCCTCTAGTTATCTCATCTCCTCTCGTTTTGTTTGGGGTGTAGTAAATGGTAGGTGCCTATTCTCTATATAGGTTGGGGCTACTCCCCCTCATTCTTCGGGGGAGATCTAAATGCAGAACCTCCCCCCTCCTTGAACTATCTGGTCACACCATCAGTTTTCCACAGGCTATCTCTTCTATTCTAAAATACCTGCTTCGTCATGTTGAAGATGTGGACATTTTAATTCTTAGAAGAAAAGGAGTTGACAATAAGGTCTATGAGTGCTTTGTAAATAGAGCTCGAGTCAAAGTTGCGTTACACTACAAGATAGCGCATGACCCGTACTATAAAGATGTTAGAATTAATGAAGAAGCGCTTGCTCAACTGCCAGAACAAAATTCAAACATTGAAATATCCCTTTTAGGATATCACTTAAAACTCAGAAATTAATTAAAAAACTACAGACTATAATTTTGATTTTTTAGGACAAGGTACAAAAATAAAGAAAAAATTATATCTTCAAAAATACTCACTTCCAACAATACCCAAAAGCTTCAAAGGAAGTGGAAAAATATGGAGAACAATGCACAATAGAGAAATAATTTTTATTGCAAAGATTTGATTTGATTTAATTTAATTTAGGGCAGAAAATGAGAGAAAAATATAGCTGACCGTAGTTTCCAGAATAACAATGGAAATGAATTCTAGGGCATCTTCATGATGATAACAATCTCTAGCTTTGGTGAAAGATCCCCAGATGGATCCTCCTTACACCCCAATGAGTTTTTAAATCAAACAAAACAGCAAATACAGATTTACGTATGTTATGGCACTTTCCCTAATGCAGATCTGAAAAATGCTACTAGGGTTTAATAGAGATATCAATGTAAATAACCCCCAATGGTAATATTTTCGATTTCTAATGATTGCTCAGATATTTAGGGACTGAATTATATAGAAAACTGAATTTATTGCAGCCCAAAATAACCCAGAAAATCAGATCTGAAGTCTGTTATTATTCTGCCTAGAAATCTTCAAAATACACTTCAGAAAATGATAAAAAGTACAGCGATTGGTTTACAGTATTATCGAAACATTTGACAAATATTTTTGGATGAAAATACCTCTAGAATCGCTGCCAAACTGCTCACAATAGGTCGACTCAACTGCTGATTGAAAAACACTGAAAATCACCTTCAAACCTCTTCACAAACACTGCTGAACTGAACCTGGAAATCTGATAAACAACGCTGGAAATTTCTGAGTGAAATCCCCTCTCAATCCCTTGGGGTTTTCGTCTGCAAGAGATAAAATCCATAAGGGTTTTCGTCCTTAGCAAAATCTGATAAGATCTAGGAGCTCTTAGGAATGCAAAATCTGATAATAAAATTTTGGATATCTCCAAAGCAAGTCGACTTGCTCATATAAAGGAAAAATAGCCCAAAAAGCACCTCCAAAATCAGCCAATGATATTATTCCACTCTCCCTATGCTGGTCACATTTTTCTCTTATGGTCCATTTGTGGCACGACTTCCCTATTTTTAATCCCAAGAGCAAGTCACATTTTTCCCCTTCAAATACAATTAAATTTAATTGTATTTTGATATTGGTATTTTATTTTAATAATAAGACTTTATTATTTATTACATGTGCAACTTTCATAATGTATATTTTTTAAAACATATTTGCACAATATAATAAAATAATAAAGCTTAGTCACCTTAGGATACCTCCTTTGACCGTTGGGTAGAAATAAAAGGGCCAAAGGTCCTCGTCCAAGCTCATTTGGAAAGAGGGGACATTACAGTCCTCCCTCCCCGGAGTTGTTTGCCCACAAACAACTACAGTAATGCTGGGTGCTAAAGAATAGGCTCACCTTCCCAAGTGGCATCCTCCAAAGGTAATTCTTTCCAATGAACCAGGTACTCCCGAATCACCTTGTTCCGCAAACTTCTCTCTCTCCAATCCAGAAGGTGATCTTCAAGAACCAAATCCAATCTTCCCTTATCATCCAATGATGGTAACTCTACTGAAGAAGTCACATGCTGCCCCAATGCCTTCTTTAAAATTTCAAGAGACATGAAAAACATTGTGTATCTTACTTTCAGAAGGTAACTCCAAATCATAGAGCTACTTGTCCAACTCTCCTCACCACCTTGTATGGACCATAAAAATGAGGCTTAAGAGTTATCTACTCCACTCTTCTTAAGAGTAGTCTATCTATAAGGCTAAAGTCGAGAAAAAGACCATGTCTCTTACCTCAAATGGATAGACTCAATCTTGTGCCTGATCTGCATACACCTTTGACTTATTTTAGGCATGCTTTCATATTATCCTTAAGGGTTTTAAGGATATCCTGGTATGTCTTGTATACACTCTCGAGCCTTAGGAGCTTTACTATCTTTCAAATTCCATATCCACGAAGGATCTCAGATCATATCCATACAAAACTCAAAAAGGGGTCATAAAATGGACATCTGGTATGTAGTATTGTAACAATACTCACACAAATAAATATGATTAACCCATGCCCTTTGCTGTCCTGAAACATAGTTGTTTAGGTACCCCTCAATCCACTTATTCATCAATCTCTAGTCTGCCCATCTAGTCTGAAGATGATAGCTAGTGCTCAGAGTCAACTCAGTGCCTGCCAATCTAAAGAGTTCCTGCCAAAATGTGCTCATAGAACTATGCTTTCCCTATCGTTGTTACAATATTCTTTAAGAAGCCCATGCAAGTGTTGAATATCTCCCTAAAAAAGTCAAATTAGCCACCTAGTGGTTCCTTAAAGCTTGTGGGAATGGAAAATTCATTGCCCATACTTAGTCAACTATGTCAACTACTGCATAAATGCGGTCATTAGCCCTACACAACCTGGTAATCCTTGTAATGATATCCATCGATATACTCTCCCACCTCTGCTCTTGGAATAGGTAAGGGCTACAATAACAGCCTTCAGGGAAAGTATCCTTGGATCTTGTTTTGCTGACAAGTCACACACTCTCGAATATACCGTAGAACACCCTCCTTTCCAAGACAATGTCTCTACAAAACTGGCCTTATCCATGTCAATTGAAACACACCACATGGTTTTTTCCTACTTAATGGTGCATCATGGAGTGCATGTAGAAAACTGACTTAATGGTTCCTTAAGCTTAGATTTGGGTACTTTAAATAAATTCCTACCCTTATAATAAATCAAATCAGAATATTACCTAGTAGCACTCATCTTGAATTTTCTCTATCCATGATCTCACATGCCAATGTGTTCTTGCCCAAATAAATGACATGAAAAACTGAGACTTCCAATCTAAAGAAATCTCACTCACTGAATATAGGACAACAATATGTGGCCTCCTCAATAGTGCATCAGCCACTTCATTGAATTCTTCCCTTTGACATATCTTGATGTCAAAATCATAGGCTTAGATCTTGATTTACCCACTTCTCACTGCCTCTTTATAGAGTTCCTTCTAATCCAAGAAGTACCTCAAGCTGTTATGGTCTTGTCCTCACTAATGAACTTCCCTTATCCACCAAATACTGTCTGAACTATTGCCAACGCATGCATGATGACGAGCATCTCCTTGTCATAGGTGGAATACAACCTCTCATTCTCCCTCAACTTCCTACTCATCATAGGCAATGGGATAACGGTCCTACATCAAAACTTCACCAATACTTGAGTTTCGAAGCATCACACTCTAATATGAACGGCTTAGAGAAATCCGGATTAGAGCAAGGACTGGACATGTGCTCATCACCACCTTGAGCTTTCATCAAATAGCTAATTTGTGCCTCATATATCCATCTACCAATGCCCCCTTCCTTGTGAGATCTTGTCAATTGGTGCAACAATATCTGAATAACCACTCACAAATCTTCGATAATATGACTACATAGCCCTAGGAATCCTTGCAACTCTGATATGTTCCTAGGTGAAGGCCAATCTATGCATAGCCTGTATCTTCTCCTGGTGGACCTTGACCCCATTGGCCCTAATGACATGATCCAAGATACAATATCTCTGATAAGCCCAAAATATCATTTGGACATCTTAGCAAATAGAGAATGGGTCTCCATAATTCCAAGTACCTCATCTAAATGCCTCAAGTGATTCTCCCATGTCCTGCTAAGATCAAAATATCATCAAAGAAAACTAGCACGAACTTCCTCAATTGCTTGTTAAAGAGATGGTTCATGCATGACTGGAAAGTGGCAGGTGCATTAGTGAGACCAAATGGCATCACCATGAACTCATAATGCCCGTAGTGACATATGAATGTCTGTCTTGAGGATGTCCTCCTCTCGAACACGAATTTGATAGTATCCTGATCGAAGATCAATCTTCGAAAAGTAAATGGCCCCATGCAATTCATCCAAAAGCTCATCAATACAAGGGATGGGATACTTGTTCTTGATTGTCTTCTTGTTGAGGGCCCGGTAATCGATACACATTCTCATTGTCCCGTCCTCCTTCACCAACACCACCGAAGAAGCAAATGGGCTAGAACTAGGACGGATATGCCCCATATCAAGAAGCTCCCTGATGGTCCTCTCTATCAATCATCCTTAAATTTCTTAGGATGACGATAGGGTGTAGTGATCACTGGCTTGGCACCCTCCTCCAACTCTATGACATGCTCAAACCCTCTCTCTGGTGGTCTACCTGGAGAACTATCACCAAAAACCTGCCCATGCCTATCCATTATGGTTTGAATATCTGTATGCAACTGTTGTCCACCATCTGAAGAAGATTTGGATGAAATGAAGCATCAGGCTGCCCATGCAACCTCTCCATGACTGATAATAGACTCCATCTGATGTGCTGAACAACTCTAGGCCCACCATCTGAAAGAGCTCGTAGCACAATCTTCTTCCCATCTGACATAAACTCTAGCTCCATCCGTTTGAAATCCTGCACATATCTCCCCAGAGACTGAAGCCACTGAATTCCCAAAACTGCATCTATCTCTCCAAGTCCAACTATGTAAAAATCATTTGTCAATGTGTAGTCTCCTAGCTGGATAATAACCTGTGGAATCCATCTAGTGCAGCTTAGAGCAAATTCCATCTGCCAATCGTACACTGAACCCCTCAAACTCTTCAACCTGTAATCCCCGCTTCATCACAAATCCCTCATCAAGGAAATTGTGTGTAGCGTCACTATTAATCAAGCAGACAACTCGCTGGCCCTTAAGCACTCCTTTCAAACGAAAGGGATGATACCTAGGGACTCCAGAAAGTGAAGCAATAGTACCTGAGCCTGATGTATCTCCATCTCCTAGCTCTACTTAGGGCTGCTCCTCATGTGCACCATGATCACTGTCCTCTGTATCTGTATTTGTATCTACTAAAGAATCTGCCTCTACATCTGAGATAACCAAAATAAGATGCACCTTGCCTTTCCCAAGGCAGTTGTGTCCAGGCTACCAGTGGTCCTTGCAATGGAAACAAAGTTTCTTCCTCAACTCATTCTGAGTCTCCTGATTCATCCTAGGAGGGGGAACACTCTTCTGCTGAGTAGTAGAACGTTGAAAACGGCTTGGAGCTTGTGATAGGGCTACTTACTAGGCTGGTAAGAAGTGGTAGTTGTCTCCAAATCTAATTTTGTCTGGATAGCATCATGTAATGTAGTAGGCCTCAGGGCCTTGACCAACCCTCTTAACCTATCATGCAGACCCTCAATGAAAAGCATTACCACACGTCTCTCGGGCATCTCGGGTAAACATTATGTGCAAGAAAAGCCGAAATTCGTTGATGTACCAGAGTCAACGTGCCCACTTTGTCGTAGCTGTGCCAAATCCCTGTAATATAGTTCCACATATTTGCAGTCACATCTGGCAATCAACTTCTCACATAAACTCCCTATATGACCTGTGTCCCCCAGATTTCATCCTGAAATCTGTGACTACCCTATCCGAAAAAAATTCGTACTTTTAAAATAATGGGTCGTTTTGTGTTTTTATTGCCTGAAAGTTCTTGTATTGCGTCAAGATATTCCCAAAGAGCCATATTAGCCTTTTTCGCCAAATACCCAGATGCCCAAAATTGTTATATTCTGTCGTCGGGATTTGTCTGCGGGAAATTTGTATTTAATTATTTTGAGCCCCGTATGAGGCTATTTGCGCTCCGTTTTAACTCTGTTATGATCGAACATATCATTATTACCTTGTACCAGAAGGATTTTAACTAGGAATAAGTTTTGGGCTTTATTTGTAACTTTTGACAATTTTTCGTGTTTTTGTGTTGTCCCGTTTCGTTTTCTGTGAAATTTCTCTAGAACAATTCCTTTGCCGGGTAAGCCCGATTTTTGGCCTGGAGCAGCTGGAAAACATATACGCACATTATGCCCGGAGGAAGTCACCATCGGAGGTCTGGATCACTGGGAAAAAGCGAAGTCGTGCACAGAAAAGCCCCTGCGGGGATGGACGCATTTTTGGAAAACAAAGGATTTAAGCTGCAATGGAAAAAAGAAGCTAGCAAGCAGCAGTGATATAAAATTCACTTAAGCTGCAGTGGGAAAAATTAGAAGCAGCAGGCAGGTGGGATTTTATTGCCTGCCTTACAGGGTACTTTTTCCTGTGATAGAAAATTCACTTAAGCTGCAGGGTTAGAAGCAGCAGGTAGGTGGGATTTTTCCCGTACTTTTTCCCGTGATATAAAATTCACTTAAGCTGCAGTGGGAAAGTTAGAGGCTGCAGGCAGGCGGAATTTATTGTCTGCCTTGCAGGGTAAAAATTCCCATGGTGAAATAAAAAAAAAGTGACTTAAGTGAAATCACGGGATTTTATTGCCTGCCTTGCAGGGTAAATAATCCCATTGTCAAAGTCAAATCACTTAAGTGGATCATGGGATTTCCGGGGCTGCCTTGCAGGGTAAAAAATCCCATTGTCAGAAATTTTTAAAAATAGAATTCTATTATGCAAAAAAGTGCGACCCACCTTGGGTGAATAATAATGCATTAAATAAATATTTGTTAATATTTATTCACCCAATTTTGGCACCCAGGCTTGTGGAAAAGTCAACAAAAGCAAAGTGGACATAAATCAATTTAAAAATAGAATTCCAAAATTAAATAAATTTAATTTATTTAATGCAGCCCCTTTTGAGAAGGAATTAATACTTTTTAAAGTATTAAATGATTATATTAATTCCTATTTTCAGTGGCTATGGTCAAAGCACACTGTGAAGCTTAAGTGAAGTGAAGTGTGGATGATTAAATTGAATTAATTTAATTGATTGGATGGCTGTCCTTAAACATGCTATATTTAAAAGAGAAGAGCTTGATTTTTAATTAATTAATTGCCTTTAATTGTTAGGGCAATTATTAATTATAGAATTGTGAGGGTTATATAAGCATGGGCAGCCATATGGGTGAATTATTTAATTCACAGGTAAAGAATTGCAGCCAAGAGGAAAAGTGCGCCCCCATTTGAAGAAGGATTTTGCTCAGGCAAGGTGGAAACAAGGCTAAAAGCTTCCAAATTTGGTGCATGCTTTGAAGGAGGTTGATCTTTGTCTGCATAATTGTTTGCACAGGTGTTACAGGAGCTCAGGTGTTGTTGAAAGGATTCATGCTCTCTTTATGTGCAAATTAAACACCATTTTTTGGGGCAGCAGGCTTGAAAAGTGCAGATTTTTACAATTAAAATTCACTATTCATGCTCCGGTGGCCATTTTTGTCTGAATAAATTGCAGGAATTCATTACAGGTGCTTTACAAAGGAAAAGGAGCTTTTATCAATGTCCAATACATTGCATATATCCTCCGAATCTGAAGAATTGTCCAGATCTGCACCAGTATTGAAGAAATCCGGCCAAGTAAGAAGAAAAAGAATTATTCAGACGAAGATAGACAAAGCTATGGCGAAGAAAGATGAAAAAGAAAGCACAACGGAGTCATGCATCACTTCTAAATTTACAGATACTGGAGACACAGATCTAGGCTCGAAACCTCTTGCTGAATTGATAGACAAATCCAGAGCAGGAAAGACTTCACTCATGCGTGCAGGAGAAACTTCACTCATGCGTGCAGATTAAAAGCAGTGGAATTATTCGAGTTGCAGTTTTTCCATCCATAGCCCAGTTGCCAAAGTTTGTTATGCAGGTGCAGATCCATATCCAGATGCAGATGCAATGCAGATGTAGATGCAGATGCAAATCCATATGCAGATCCAGATCCAGATCTCATAGTTGCAAAAGCTTCCGGCACAAAGGCTTCATCCTCTTGTTTCGAATGCAGCCCGTGAAGAAGTCAGTGCGTGGAAAATTCCTTCCAAGATCTTGTGCATGTGCTCTCATCTTCCAGTTGAAGCCTTCATTGAATTTTCATTCACCCTGAGTGCTTTCCAGAATTTTTAATTGCTCATATGCAATTAAAAATAAGGATGATGAGTTATCTACGGCCAACCTTGCATTGATGCATGTACAAAAGAAGAACTGCAAAAGCTTCAAGGATAAAAGAGAAGACAATGCGAAGGCAAAATTCCAGCTTGCTTCCAATTCCAACTGCTTGCAATTCCAGCTTGTTTCTAGATCCAGCTGCTTCCAGATCCAGTTTGAATCAGCTGCATGCAGACATGAAAAAGGACAAAGTCAGCTTTCCTCTTCCTTCTTCTTTCCTCCGACAAAGTCAGCTTTCCTCTTCCTTCTCCTTTCCTCCGACAAAGTAATTGAGCGATCAATTAAATTATACAACTTAAGTGATTGGTTTAAAAGCCATTACTTGAAGAAGTCAACTACTTGGAGATAGGTGGCACGTGCAAAGTGTAGAAGGTTCTATTTTCAGTTGCAAATCATACATGTCACGCAAAGAGGAATTCCAGGAGGAAGATTGCCAGTTGTTTCTTTTCCGACTTCCACATGTGCCAGTTCAACTAAAAGCTTCCAACTTGTAATTGCCCCTCTACATTCTATAAGTAGAGGAAGAACCTTCGGGTTAATGAATCAGAATTTGTAAGCAGCAATCTTGTGTTCTAGACTTTGTGCTGAACCCCTGAGAGCAACTTGGAGCAAAGGAATACAAAGGAGCAGGTTTCCGGAGAACTTTGTGTCACGGTGTACTGTGTTTCTTGCTTTTAATCTTAGATCTCTTAATAAACTTTGTGTTATTTTAGATCTGGATCTAGAGCTGCCTTTGTTTTATAATTCTGTGTGTTCATATCTATTAAGTTTCTTCTATGTGCATGCAATTAGCTCTGCTATCTACTAATTGGGATGCACATCTTCCCCATTTCTTCTCTGTATTTCCTTTACTTCCTTCTTCTATAAAATACTTCCTTTCTTGAACAACTGCTTACTTGTTGCAGAACTTCTTAGTTATGGTTCATGAACTAAGTGGTTAAAGTAAAACCCCTGATAGATAATAACACATTTTTATTGACAAATCTGACACGGGAGCCTCACCGGTTAAATGACGGAGATTTATCTCATGACTGCCTAGGTTTGATGCTATGCAGAAAATCTAGCCAACATGACCGTAATAGGTCATGTTTTTGTGTGATAAGCCCATGGTGCCACCAATCAAATGCCACTCCCTCCAAGTGTAGAGTAGCAAACTGAATAGCCTCTTGTTCCTGCATAGGTTTGAGAGTGAGGTATGTATCAAGCTTGTGAATCCATGCCTTGGCACTAATCTTTCCACTGCCATTGAAGGTGGAAAGGGTCACCTTATTGGTAACCTGCTTCAATTCTCTGTTTTGCTGGGTCCTAGGCCTCTGTGCTTGCCTAGCTCTCAAGCTCTCCCTTTTCTGCATACAATACTGGTGGAGGAGAAAGGCGTTCCGTACCTCTTCCGGTAATGCTTTCCACTTATCATGAGCTACCATTACATTATCCTGAAAGGCTATGTCTTCAAGTGGGTCCTCAATTAATGGCGGCTCCTCCCTTTGTAGGAATCTAGGCTGCATAGGTCGATCCGCAGTCCTCATGGGTCTCCTTTGTATATCTCCTATCACGTGGAGGGGAACCTCTCACGCTACCCGCCTCTGTAGGTACCCTGCTATGCCTTTTGTGGCTGCTAGCCATGGATGCAGATCTTTCCCTTCTATTATGTCGATTTCTTGCCCTATCCATAGTCAAATTCTCCATCAGCTGTCTCATGGTTTGAATCATTTCCTGATGGGAATTGATCATTCCGCTGAAAAGAACATCTAGGTTAGGTCGCTCACGCCGTGGAGGAGTGTGTGATCCCTCTCCTCTATCCATGATTCCGGGACCACTTTCAATATTCAGATTGTTCGAATACGTGCCTGATTCCTTGTATAATATCTGTGTGGCCCAACTTCTTTAGGCTGCATAAAACAAAACCCTAAAGGTGGGAGGATTGATGCTCTGATACCAATGAAAGATCCCCAGATGGATCCTCCTTACACCCCAATGAGTTTTTAAATCAAACAAAACAACAAATACAAATTTACGTATGTTATGGCACTTTCCCTAATGCAGATTTGAAAAATGTGATTAGGGTTTAATAGAGATATCAATGTAAATAACCCCCAATGGTAATATTTTCGATTTCTAATGATTGCTCAAATATTTAGGGACTGAATTTGTTGGCTAGATTTTCTGCATAGCACAAAACCTAGGCAGTCATGAGATAAATCACCGTCATTTAACCGGTGAGGCTCCCGTGTCAGATTTGTCAATAAAAATGTGTTATTATCTATCAAGGTGTTTACTTTAACCACTTAGTTCATGCACTATAACTAAGAAGTTCTGCAGCAAGTAAGCAGCTGTTTAAGAAAGGAAATATTTTATAGCAGAAGGAAGTAAGGGAAATACAGAGAAGAAATGGGGAAGATGTGCATCCCAATTAGTAAATAACAGAGCTAATTGCATGCACATAGAAGAAACTTAATAGATATGAACACACAAAATTATAAAACAAAGGCAGCTCTAGATCCAGATCTAAAATAACACAGTTTATTAAGAGATCTAAGATTAAAAGCAAGAAACAACGTACACCGTAACACAAAGTTCTCCGGAAACTGCTCCTTTGTATTCCTTTGCTCCAAGTTGCTCTCAGGGTTCCAGCACAAAGTCTAGAACACAAGATTGCTGCTTACAAATTCTGATTGATCATTAACTCGGAGGTTCTTCTCCTACTTATAGAATGTAGGAGGGAAAGTACAAATGGAAAACTCAAACTGAACTGAAACATAAACAAGTAAAGATGACATTTGACAATCATCCTCAACTATCTTCTCCTTAAGTGACACATGTATCACTTAACTAATAGAATGGTTCCACATGACTTTAAGTAATGGTTGCGAAACCAATAACTTAGAATTTTTACAATTTCATCTGGGAACATAGAAAATAGAAGAAGTCATGCCAGCGGTAATGTTTGTCTTTTTCTTGTTCCGATATCGATATACTTATCGAACATGTAATTCAGCATCCTTCCATCTGTTTTAGCCACTGCTTCTTTCTCTGTCCTGAATTGCAGCAACCCTTCATTCAACACTTTGTTACACGCTTCCACATCTTCCAAGCTCGGCCCAAACCTCGCAATGTCTGCTTGCAGCACCACTAGTCTACTGATAGAATTCATCGTGAAAGGCTTGGTAGCTTTATCAATTCTCTTTTGTACCATCAGAAGAGACCCTTCCAGGGAATTAGACACCTTAGTTGAGACGATCCGCACGTATGAAGTAACATTCCCGTCCACTCTCTCCTTAGTGAAAGAAATGACATTGTCTGGTAATTATGATGTCCTACTCTCAAGTGCCTGCATCCTCTTCAGCAAAACTCTGCAGATTTCCAAACGGAAAGATACTGCAAATTCTAGTTGCTTCCCTTTCTTGACTGATCCATCCAGTACAATCTGTTCCGCAATCAATACATCTCCCGGCAGCTTGTTGATCTCGGCCAAAATACTCAGGTTACTCTCTACAACTGTATTCATGCTTTCTATGTTTGCCATCAGTTGCTTCAGTTGATTTGCTGCATCATCCATAACCTTTAGGTAGGCTGGCACTTCTCCAAGTTGTACAAAAGTTTAACGAATAATCAAATCCTTTCATTTGTCAATAGTTTTTACTTGGTTGCTTGCGTCCTCCATTTCTTGCATAAGATGATCACTCACCTGCTCTGAAATACGCTGAATGGAAGGTTTAGCAACCTTGGCTATGATCTCACATAATTGAGATACTTGCTTCTGCAGCTCTTCTTTCTCCACCTTTTCACTGTCAAGCCTAAGGAATAAAGCATCCATCAATGTCTGCGTGTCTTGCTTCAATCCGTCAGTGGTGGCTTGATCGAGGGGTACTTTAGTTACTGTCACATCCTCTGCCGTGAGCTCCTCCTCTATCTTTCCTTCTGCCGGAATTGATATCTCAGCAAACTTCTCTCCCGAATCCTCGATGATCAACCTAGAAGTTGCTTTGGCAACTTTAGGCCTTCTGTCTCTTCCGCCCAGATTCTGGAGTAGCTGCAAGTTGTGCTCCTCTAAGTTCATCTCCATTCTTGCTTCTGGAACCAACTGCGAAGCCAACCATTAATGAGAAGTCGTTGAAGTCGCTGAGTGTACTACCATCTTCCGCTCTGCATCCTCTCCGTCAGAAAGTGCCAGTGTTATGGCTGCCATCTTCTGAATCATCTAAGGACAAAGCCCTTTCGAATTCCGCCATCTGCAGTTTCAACGTATCCTCTGGAACAGACGCTGAACGAAGTGGCTGAGGGGAGAAGATGAATGTCTCTGGATTCAGTAGAGGCATGGAAACATCCTGCTGTGGTGCAATAGTTGGTGAAGTACTGGGTACTGGAGAAACCGGAGCTAAATTCATGGTCGTAGAAGTGATCCTCTCCTTGGATTGAGATCTTCTATGCACTTTCAACTTCTCGACTTTCCTGTTGTTTTCTCCTCCGTGCTTCCGCTTGAGGGAATCTCCTGCGCCGAAGTTGCCCGTGACTTGATTCATCAATGCTTCATTAAGGCAATATCCCTTCGTCAGCAACCAGTTTGAAGTATTCACCAACACAGCTCTCGACCTTTCTTCAATTGTGTTGCAGCCTCTTATGTTATTCTGCAGTATGGCTTTATCTCCTCCCATTTGATGGTAAGTGTCAAGTACCACATTCCCCATCATCTTTAAGATCCGCAGGTATCCGCGCTAGTCCAAAGTCAAACACTTGCTTTGCTGATAGCCTGCTGAAATCTCTCTTTCTAACCTCGTACTCACTTTTGCACTTCATCCAGAAATCTTCTAATGAAGGCACATGTGCGTACTCCTAGGAGATTGTCTTCCTGGCTACTCCAAATGGATCGAAGTTCAGCCGTGCAGGGAAGAACTCTTGCTCATACTCGGATAACAATTGCGCCTTCATTCCCCGAGCTCTATGAATGCTAATGCAGCTGTAATGTCCCACAGTGAATGGGAAGAAGCCCGTAGACTTGTGCCGCTTTGACTGAAGGTCGTGTAACTCCACAAGTTGCCTGCTTAGCTCCATGGCGATCAATTTATCATTCGGATGCCTGGGCATCTTTATTGGTTCTCCAGAAAAGCCCGTAACCCTGAGGTATGTGAAATCTGCAAATTGAATAAATAGACTGCCAATCTTGGACACAACTTCCCATGCTTCCTTGCTTACCCTGTTGGCCTTCAAGTCTTTGTCTAGCCTGCAAATGAAATCATAGAAGAATTCATCGTTGATTACTTTGAAATCTTTCTTGCACGCAGGTATAGTAAGCTGTGGGTAGCACTCGAAAATGGGGTCCTTAGAAAGAACACCACATCTATCCATCTTGGAAAAGACGCCTTGTGAAGCTGCAGCATACACCAAGTAGGAAGTCATTTTGAAACTAAAAGTTTGCTTCACGTTCCGGAGTTGTTCACCAATGTTGTTGCTAATAATTTCCGACCAATTGATTATAGAATCAATCTTGTTGACTTCAATGGTCCTGATGAAAGCATACATCCATGTACGGAAAATGTAAGCATTCGCCTCGCCATTCATCCTCCATATCAATTTGACAACGTCATCTACCTCCTGCACCAAATTGGACCGCGGAGGAGTTCTCAAGAACTTTGAAGGAGATCTAGGCTTCTTCATGTATCGGCTATTCATTATACTCACGCAATCAGCGCTATGCTTCTCCCACCTGTTGCCGGCATCTTGAAGACTAATGGAAGTCACCACCTTTCGCATTAGAATCTTCAAACAATAATTGATGAACTCTACGTCCAAACGAATTATTGTCTTTCCCGAAGCATCACGCACTGATATGGATGAAGGATGGTAAGATCTAGTGCACTCCATAACAAATTCTGGCAACTGGGCTGTACATGAAAAAGCTGCAGCTCGTATAATTCCATTGCTTTTAATCGCACGCATGAGTGAAGTCTTTCCCGCTCTGGATCTATCAATCAAATTGGAAAGAGGTTCTGGGCCTAGATCTGTGTCTCCTATGTCTGCAAGTTTGGAAACGATGCATGACTCCATTGTGCTTTCTTTTTCGTCTCTCTTCGCTATGGCTTTGTCTATCTTTGTTTGAATAATTCTTTTTCTTCTTACTTGGCCGGATTTCTTCAAAACTGGTGCAGATATGGACATTTCTTCAGATTCAGAGGATATATGCAATGTATTGGACATTGATAAAAGCTCATTTTCCTTTGTAAAGCGCCTGTAATGAATTCCTGCAATTTATTCAGACAAAAATGGCCACCAGAGCATGAATAGTGAATTTTAATTGTAAAAATCTGCACTTTTCAAGCCTACTGCCCCAAAAATTGGTGTTTAATTTGCACATAAAGAGAGCATGAATCCTTTCAACAACACCTGAGCACCTGTAACACCTATGCAGACAAAGATCAAACTCCTCCAAAGCATGCGCCAAATCTGGAAGCTTTTAGCCTTGTTGCCACCTTGCCTGAGCAAAATCCTTCTTCAAATGGGGCGCACTTTTCCTCTTGGCTGCAATTCTTTACCTGTGAATTAAATAATTCACCCATATGGCTGCCCATGCTTATATAACCTTCACAATTCTATAATCAATAATTGCCCTAACAATTAAAGGCAATTAATTAATTAAAAATCATGCTCTTCTCTTTTTAAAAATAACATGTTTAAGGACAGCCATTCAATAAATTAAATTAATCCAATTTAATCCTTCATACTTCACTTCACTTAAGCTTCACAGTGTGCTTTGACCATAGCCACTGAAAATAGAAATTAATTTAATGATTTAATGCCTTAAAAATCATTAAATATCTCTTAAATGGGGCGCACTTTTTGAAAGGAAGGGGCAGCCACTAAATAAATTAAATTTAATGCATTTAATCCATTTCTTTTATTCCCCCTTTGACCTATTGACTTCCTCCAAGCTTGGGCGCACTTTTTAGAAGAATAGATTAATTAAAATAATCACTTCAAGGTGCCATCATCTAACCAAAGGGGGCGCACTTTTTTGCACATATAATTCTATTTTTAAGAATTTTCTTACAATGGGATTCTTTACCCTGCAAGGCAGGCACCAAAATCCCATGATCCACTTAAGTGATTTGACTTTGACAATGGGATTATTTACTCTGCAAGGCAGACACTAAAATCTCATGATTTCACTTAAGTCACTTTCCTTTTATTTTATCATGGGAATTTTTAACCTGCAAAGCAGGTAATAAATTCCCGTCTGCTTGCGGCCTCTAACTTTCCCACTGCAGCTTAATTGAATTTTATAACATGGGAAAAAGTACCCTGCTAGGCAGGTATAAAATTCCCACCTTGCCTGCCGCTTGTATTTTTTCCATTGCAGCTTAAATCCTTTGTTTTCCAAAAATGCGCCCAACCCCGCAGGGGCTTTTCTGTGCACGACTTCGTTTTTTTCCAGTGATCCAGACCTACGATGGCGACTTCCTCCGGGCATAATGTGCGTATATGTTTTCCAGCAGCTCCAGGCCAAAAATCGGGCTTACCCGGCAAAGGAATTGTTCTAGAGAAATTTCACAGAAAACGAAACGAGACAACACAAAAACACGAAAAAAACGCCAAAAGTTACAAATAAAGCCCAAAACTTATTCCGAGTTAAAACCCTTTTGGTACATAAGAGTAATAACATGTTCGATCATAACAGAGTTAAAACAGAGCGCAAATAGCCTCATACGGGGCTCAAAATAATTAAATACAAATTTTCCGACGACAGAATATAACAATTTTGGGCATCTGGGTATTTGGCGAAAAAGGCTAACATGGCTCTTTGGGAATATCTTGACACAATACAAGAACTTTCAGGCAATAAAAACACAAAATGACCCATTATTTTAAAAGTACGAAAAAATTTCGGATAGGGTAGTCGTAGATTTCAGGATGAAATCTGGGTGACACCATAATTATACAGAAAATTTAATTTATTGCAGCCCAAAATAACCCAGAAAATCAGATCTGAAGTCTGTTATTATTCTGCCTGGAAATCTTCAAAATGCACTTCAGAAAATGATAAAAAGTATAGCGATTGGTTTACAGTATTATGGAAACATTTGACAAATATTTTTGGATGAAAATACCTCTGGAATCGCTGCCAAACTGCTCACAATAGGTCGACCCAACTGCTGATTGAAAAACACTGAAAATCACCTTCAAACCTCTTCACAAACACTGCTGAACTGAACCTGTAAATCTGATAAATAACGTTGGAAATTTCTGAGTGAAATCCCCTCTCAATCCCTTGGGGTTTTTGTCCGCAAGAGATAAATCCACAAGGGTTTTCGTCCTTGGAATTTCTGATAAAAGCTGGAGCTCTTAACAATGCAAAAGATGATAATAAAAATCGGTATGCCTCCATACAAGTCGACTTGTTCATATAAAGGGAAATTAGCCCAATTACCACCTCTAACCCGGCCAATCAAATTATTTCACTCCCCTATGCTGGTCGCATTTTCCTCTTTTGGGCTTAGTGGCACAATTTCCCAAAAATGACTCCCAAAACAAGTCGCACCTTTCCCTTTCAAATACAATCACTTTTAATTGTATTTTGATGTTGACATTTTAATTTATTATTAAACTTTATTATTTATTATATGTGCTTTTCATAATATTTTTTTAAAAAAAACAATAGCACAATATAATAAAATAATAAAGCTTAGTTACCCTAGGAACCCCCCCTTGGCCGTCGGGTAGACAAAAAGGGCCAAAGGTCTTCATCCAAGCTTATTCAGAAAGAGGGGACATTACATTTGGAATCTCCAGAAAAGAGCCACTAAAACCCCTCTAAAATGCTACCTGAAAACCTTAGGTAAGTCGCCCCACTTATGGGAATCACACAGCGGCCCCAAAACTGAAAATAAACGGATACCCAAATGATGGTTGGCTGTCCACTCCTCTATACCTGAACCTTTGGTCACAACGCCCAATATATCTTTGATCTTTTCTCTATATCTGTAAGTCTGATTCCAAAACTGAATAGTGCAAACAATAAGCTAGGAATATGGGTTGGAAACCCTCACTGAGAATGCTCTACTAGCTAGGGATGGATCTCTCACCACCGAAGCTAGGCTTCCTGCAGACTTTGAACTCGACAAGAAAAATGGTTGTAAATCACAATAGCTTTAAAAGTCTTGATGTCTAATGAATACCCAAATGACCACAAGGGGAAAATATATAACTGTTTCCTCCAACAAACCTTAATCGTCCCCTATGGGTATTTTCTCACGTGAAATAATATAACTTAAATTACTTTATTGTGCACATGCCAAAAAGGTCCACTTAGTGATCCCAATGATGAATTAGAACATAAAATACCATATATTCACCCATCACTTAAGTCATCAACTAAATATAACATAAAGTACCTTAGGGGAGCATCTCACAACCTTATTTCACCTAAGTCACCCTAGAGTACGTGTCCAACTCCAAAACATAACATAAGTGAAATGAAGCTACAAACCACACCCAATAACCATCAACGTCACTAGCCCCTTGGGCATAACCAAGTCTAAGACGGATGAAAAGTCCCCTAGGCCATCTACTTGGAAATGGGGACATTACAGACATCTCCAACAACTTACGCCGCCTTCCACTGCTACCTTATCAGCAGGTTGTAACCACCGTACAAAGCACGGGTGAGGAAAGCGCAGATGAAGATGACAATAACCTACAGTCATCATCTTTTGTACCCATTCTTCCAAATGCACGCACAAAGGCTGATGAAATTCGGGGATATTTACAAAGAGAAGCCCCACAGGTGACCCCTACAATTGATTGGCCCGACATTAATCCAAGTCCAGTTAATGAATATATCACAAAAGGCTTATTTTCTATGGCATTTCCTTTTCTATTCCCAACAGGTATTGTTATGTGACTAAATCCCCAAAGCTTTAAAAAAGAATTAAAGACTTGTGAATTTTTAAAGATCAAGTTTGATTTAAGCAAACATATTGTAATAAGCTATTGATGTAATGAATATCCAAGGCAATTGATTAAGATGCTTAATATATGTATAAAAGGGTGTGAAACCCTTGTGATCATAACTGTCAATGGAGTCTTATAAAAGGCATGTAGATTATTCTGAGAGAGACAATGGAATTGTGATTGTGATTCTGAGAAAGAGAATATTATAAAGAGTCTTAAGGGCTTTGTGAATATAGTCTGTGGAAATAATTCCAAGGATGACCAAGTATAGGCAGGCGGTGCGCAAGAGAGAGGGGCACCGGCGGTGTCCTAATCGGGGGTATAAAGTACAAGCTTGGATGGACCTAGCCAGGGCAAGGTGAACATACACGGAGTGTATAACACAATCCTCTCATAGTGTGGCCATAGTCTGGTGTCTGTTGCCTGAGTCTGTGCATTGGAATTTTGGTACTAGAATTCCTGCTTACCATCTTAAATAAGTTCTCTCTATAAAAGCTCTGTAAATACCTACAACACTATATAAACATTTGTATGAAGCTAATAGAAAGAAGTTAATTCTTCTTTTTTACTCTGATAAATGAACAATTAATTGCATAAATAAGTTAATGAAATACGTAAATTCAGATATGTATGTCTGTTAATTAAAAAATCTTGTATGATTTAATGCAGAACAAGATTGTATTGATGTATTTATCGTAAAACAAAAATAATCTTGCAATTTAATGGTGTTTTTCGGGCTGAATTATCTGTTTTCTGTCTTTCCTAGTTGTGCTCGTTGCATTTCATGTATTTTATGATGTGGACCCAGAAGTTCCCTTAGATACGATTAATTTTGTGTTCTAAGTCTGCCTTGACAGCAATGCAATATATAATATTGCAAAGTTCGAGCCAATTACAATGCCCCATGTGTAATTCGCTGTGTCAGAGTTTGCTAGATCCTTTCAGACTTTTGCGAAGCTTTATCCATTTAGAGAAATCAATGTGTTATCGTCTTGTCAGACGCACTGACTATTGCGAAGATTCTAGCCAATGAGAAAGCGCCATATAACTTCGCAATGTCAGACCTTTGTCAGTCCTTTTTTAGCATTGCAAAGTACAAACCAATGATAGTACTCCATGTTCTTCGCAGATTCAGACTTTAGTTAACTTGTCTTTTGTCAAATGCGAAACCCGAACCAATAAGATTAAGCCACCGATTTCGTGATGTCATTCTTTTGTCAGGTTTGTCAGAATGCGAACCAATACAACTCGCTTTGGAATGTCCTGTAAGTATTGTCAAAAAAGCGAGCCATTTAGATCATTCGCTTTGGTAAAAATCCGTATGCACAGTGGAAGAGCTCTGACAATACTTACAGGACATTCCAAATGAACAAATTGTTGCCCAATTTATGCAGTTTGGTTCCAATCTACGTGGCACAAAATCATACTGGTCTAAATGTAGAGGTGAGCTGCTGGATATGATTCTACACTTAGGTTTTCCAACCCTCTTCTTCACACTTAGTGCAACTGATACTAAATGGCCAGACCTTCACAAAGTTATGCCGAGTTTATCTCCTACAACAACAACATGTGTACATTCTTGGAGAATACAAAATATTATTAGCTACCCATATTTGGTCTCTGCATATATGGAAAGAAAGTTCACAAAATTTTCACGAAGAGATCTTAGAGAAAACATTCCAAACCCAAGATATTTGGTACAGGTAACACCTCCTTCTCCCCCATCTAATTTTGTAGATACTTACATGTCCCCACCACAACTGCTCTAACTTGCTGTGTTTTTGCGCAGGTATGAATGACAATATAGAGGCTCCACATGTTTTCATGTACATAAACCAACCCTATTCAGGTACAAGCTACAAAAGCATTCTTCGACCAATAAGCAACAACATGGAACCCAAAACTAAGGTCAATATTGTCTTGCCCAGAATGCACCATAGACCCTTTGATGACTCTTGTGTTTATTAAGCATTACGACAATTCTAACATCCGATGCAAAAGATGACTACATTGATCTCATGTGAACCATGTTGAGCGGCATAACAAATGCTCAGAACACACATGCTTACGCAAAGTAGGACTCACTTCACAATGTAGGTACAAAGCATCATGGCCCCTACAATCAATTTCAACCCTACTTGTGAATGAGAAAGGCAAAAACACATACACACCAGCTCGAAAGATCATAGAGTCAACATCCATAATGCAAACATGTTAACTATTTGGCGAGCCAACATTGATTGTCACCTAGTTACCTCACAACACATAGTTCGACAGCACATAGCAAAATATGCATCAAAGGTAGAGGATAGCTCAGAAAGCTATCACCATACACTAACTAGATTATCGAATGATGCAACACTACATAGCCCCATCACTCTTACATACAGTAAGTTTCTAACATAAATCCTTGTAGACCATGACATTGGAGCACAAGAAACTTGCCACATGCTACAAAAATTACCACGTCTTAGTATGTAGTCGATCTTTTGTTACACTCTATGTTTCCAAGAAAAGATTTAGGCGAATCACAAATAGTATTACAACTCATTTCACACCACCATCATTTATTCAGGCCTACATGCTTCAATCAGCCTCCCTAGAAACACTTCCACTTATTGAAATATGTAGATCATGGTCATATAATGTAAGAAGGGTTCAAGACCAACAAAGGCATCAACTCACACCAGTCATAGAAAGAGTATTCCCATGTTATTCAATCATTCCATGCATTGAAATCACCAACATATGAAGGTTTTTATTTCACTGAGCTATGTTGTTGTACAAATCGTTCCGCAATATTCAAACTGATATAGGATTTTTAAGAGCTGAAATCTACAGAAATTGGGAGCTCTTTCACGACTCCTATGAATCTTGGCACTCTCAAAGATCACGCATAGCACTTGAGCAATGTTGGAATGAAAGCAACTCAGAAACTGAAATGGACGATAAAGACGCAACAGTAATGGAAGAAATGGGAGTTGTTATCACGAATACATCCAACAAGTACTATTCAGATAGATGATCTAGACATGCATTGGGCCTCTATGATTTTGATACCAACTACAATTAGACTGATGTGCCAACCAAAATATGCCTTACAAGAATCAGCTACCAATTTCATCGAGATGAGGCAAATGGAATTGATGACCCATACCACTCACCACTACAAACAAAAGAGATACAAATGTGTTGTCCACTAAACAACAGTTGTTTTACATATTATTACAAACCATGTTATGCACAACACCAAGGCACCACCTTTGATAATGATAATTCAAGGAACAACTAGTATGGGAAATTCATACTTAATCAAGGAAATTTCTCATGTGTTACATTCACTTTCTACTCACATAACTCTCACTAGCTACTTCTAACACCAATAGGGATAGCCACATTTCGTATTAATGCAACGATTGTACATGCAAGCACTTTCAATCCCAATTCATAACGTGCAACCCTTGCAAGGCCAAACACTACTACGTTTCCAAGAGAAAATGGAATACATTGATTACGTTTTAACCAATGAGATGAGTTTTGTTGGTCCATGAATGTTAAACGACATCAAAAACCGACATACATCAAGGTTTCCTAAAAGTTGCAAACAAAGACTTTGGACGTTGCTCGATCATATTGGTTGGTGACTTAGCTCAACTACCCCTTGTTAATGATGTGTCAATGTATGCTAGAAACTCGGTTGGCCACACACTCTGGAACAAATTTAATATTGTTATATTATTGGGCACCAACTTGCAACAAAAAGGTTGTACAACACCACATATTAGATTTAGGGAGCTACTATCAAACCTCAGAAACTCAGAGGCTACCGAAGATGACTTGGAGGCTACTCATGACTAGAGCAACGTCTGGTATGGAAATAGAACAACAAAAACCTTCAAAATGTACACTCATTTGTATGCAACCAACAACTTAGCAATTGTACATAACAAGTTCACGCTTAAAACTCTAAATATGCCAATTGCTCTTAGTCGACAACAACAAAGCCACACCACTAGCAAAGTGACAATGCACAGTACACAACTTGAGTAGAACTTGCTCCTATGTATTTGGAGAAAAAATCATGCTAACAAACAACTTATGGGTAGAAGTTGGATTAGTTAATGGAGCAATTGGTGAGGTAGCTTGTATAGTGTACAAACCACCTACTAAACCTCCAACATTACCACTTTATGTTGTTGTTAACTTTACAAAATACTCAGGCCCTCCTTGGGATACAAAGAACCCAACACACTTACCTATCTCTCCAATCACAAGAAACAATTGTCGCCAAATCCCACTGAAAATGGCATGGGCATTAACGATTCACAAATCACAAGGTATGACTCTAGAAAAATCCACAATAGACATTGGTGGCACTGATCGCCAAGGACTCACCTTTACTATTATTTCACAAGTACGAGCACTCTCAGACTTGTTTATCTCGCCTCTTTTTCATTTGCTCACTACTCCCGAATGACATGTAACAAATACGTGGCCAATCAAAAACAAGCAGAGGCTCAACTTCGCCTAAAGAGCAATGCAGTGAAAAATACATGAAAAAAACAAAGTACAATACTAACTTACATTTCCTGTTCATTTACCTTTACAAATTCCTTCCAACTATGCTTGCTTTACAATGTAAACATAAACCTATTTTGTACAAATTCCTTGTGTATACTGCTATTTTCACAAATCCATTTCCATTTCCCAATGCAATCATACCACTATTTTGTACAAATATCTTCTGCATATTCTCAATTTCTCATGTACTCATAACACTATTTTATGTATATACAACTTCTTTCACCAGGGACAAAAACTCGTAGATGCAAACGCTGCATAGCGATGTTTTCTACAAACTAGCTACTCGTCTCACAGATGACACCACCTTCTTGCACCAACTAGTATGTGAGCCTATTGATGCACGAGGCAAAAGTGACAACCTTATTGACGAAGACGACCTTCTCACTTTGCCACCCAAAAAATGGAACAAGCTGCCCACATGCTAACACTGCCACACTCACAATTGAAGATACTCAACAACTAGTTCGCAATAAATACTATGAACAATTCTATGCAGCCCATCCACGAAAAAACAACAGCAAATAGCACATGCACACAACTGTAAAAAATAACACCTATGTATAATTGTATAGACTAATACCACTGTAATATAACCTTCACATGTAAACACAAATTCAGTACACCTTCCAAAGTACATCGTGTACTTACAACCTCTGCTTTACTATACCAAACCCTACAAGACATATAAACACCACAACACCACACCCACATCTTTATACTAAATGAATATACTATAGCTTGAATATCAGTTTTGCTATCTTCTTTCTCATATGTTTTCTTGCTTTATTATTCAAACAAAATTACACCCCACCAAAACACACATGCAATGTGCTACTCTTTTAATTGGACTTCCAAACAACCTCACACAACTATGCAAACACTAACATATTATACGGTTCTAATCTTTAAACAATCTGCAATACTAAAACCTACAATACATCCAATTTCCATCTCACCCACAAAAAATGGAACCACCTGCCCACATGCTAACACTGGCCACACTCGCAATTGAAGATACTCAATAAATAGTACGCGATAAAAACTACGAACAATTCTATGAAGTCCACCCAGGGAAAAACAACAACAAATAGCAGATGCACACACCTGTACAAAATACCACATATGTATAATTGTATATACCAATACCAATGTAATACAACCCATTTATATGTAAACACAAATTCAGGATACCGTCCAAAGTAAATAACATCCTTATAACCTTTGCTTTACTGTAGCAAACCCTGCAAGCATATAAACGCCACAACAACACACATACATCTTTATACTAAATGAATGTATTATACCTTGAATATTAGTTTACTATCTACTCTCATATGTTTACTTGTTTTATTAAAAACAATTGCACCCCACCAAAACACGCACGCAATGCACTGTTTTTTAATTGGTCTTCCAAAAAACTTCACACAACTATGCAAACACTAACATATTATACGGTTATACTTTTTAAACATTCTGCAATACCAAAACCTGCAATAAATCCAAACTCTGAACAAAACTATTACAAGAACAGGAACAATTCCTGGTCATCGTACATCTCTACTAAATACCTTCCTTGGCCGAATACGGCATAACCAGGCATATAATCACCACAACAATACACCTGCATCTTTATACTACATGAATGTATTACACCTTGAATATCAGTTTACTGTCTTCTTTCTCATTTGTTTACTTGTTTTATTAAAAACAAACAAATGCACCCCACCAAAACACACACGCAATGTAATGTTATCTTAATTGGACTTCCAAAGAACTTCAAATGTATTACACCTTGAATATCAGTTTACTGTCGTCTTTCTCATCTGTTTAATTGTTTTAATTAAAAAAAAACAAATGCACCCCAAAAAACATGCACGCAATGCAATACTTTTTTAATTGGACTTACAAAGAACTTCACACAACTATGCAAACACTAAAAATATTATACGGGTATACTTTTTAAACATACATCTCTCCTAAAAACCTTCCTTGTCTGAATATGGCGTACCCTTGCACCCTTGCACCCCGCCGGGGGAGCAACTGCTGGTTATTTTAATTAGAAAAAGGGGACATGATATTCTCTGTGTAGATGGGACTGATTAGGAACAACAACTATTGGGGTACCACCATACTCCACAAAAAAATTAAACAACTCAATAGGCCAAGTACATCATTTTCCAACATTACACAAAATAACTATTATATGTTATTTTTCCTTTTCGAAGTACATTTAATTTTTCCTCTACAATTGAAGTGTTTTACAGAAGTTACAAGTCTATGTATAAATACGAAAGGGTACCATTCATAATGTTGCAGCCATCAGAGGAAAACGTCCATGTACCATTAATAGTATTATTTTGACATAAACCCTTATTAGTCTATACGTTTGCAAGATTTACTCACATAAGGTGGAGAGTGAATAGCACTATCTTTACATGCCTGATTTATTAAAAGTTCAAATGTAGATACAATTGACTTTTCAAGGATTTTTGGGTGGATTTTTATCTATCCGCTTTAGATACACTGGCTAAAGATGTTTAGCATTGTTTTTCAAAGAGATGGTTATCTTAAGGAATTACTCACTTAACAGTTCTTGTGCAAAAATTGCATGAATTATCTTTTTCTTTTACTTGATTACAAGCTCGAGCTGTGGAAAGTGCCCTGCAGCCATTTCTGTTACTTTGGATGACAATCATAAACATATCATTCATTGCGCTTCAACCCGAAGTACCTCATTTTAACTTTTGTTGTGCCCAATATTTAGAAGTTGGTCAATTCTTCTTGTAAATGGGCTCTTCACATGGTTCTGAATTGCATACATATTACTAGTATCTTCAACTCTGTTGAGGCTTATCTAGTCTTGGGTGTTAGGAGTACTTCATCTTATACTTTATCATGAGCTCTATTGGAACTCGATGATACCACCAAGGATTGCTCCACAAGGCCCGTCGATCTGGACCTTCTTTCAGCCCATATTAAACATTGTAGGCGTTGAACATCCTTTCAACATAGTGCTCCAACCCTTTCACTCTCGTTCTAGGCAGCATGGATTTGATTCATTTTGATATCAAGGACCCTCTAGTTCTCCTTGCTCTCAACTGCAGTTATAGGGAGAAGTGCACATTAGTACTTCTCTATCTATCTTTGGAGATTTATTGGCATTTGGTGTTAAGAGAGGTTCTAGTGTTTGTACCTTGATTTCTTCGAGGATTGTCCCTTTTGATCTCCTTAGCCTTGGACATTATCAGATACTGAGGCAGCAGACAATGACACCATAAATTCTTCTGTCCCAAGCTTTGCCATAGATGTATGACAGTGCTGGTTTTCTGCATTGATCTCCATCTTCGATCTTCATAAGATCCTTATTTCATTGAGGTGCCTTTCCATCGAATAGTCATTTGTACTTGTTCATGGATCATATGCGTCAGGGTTCAACCACTTTGGGTTTATCCCCTCTAATTGTATATAAATTATTTTAATTTCAAATCTTAAGATTCCTTTTATACTTTTCTATTGTAGTTGTATGTACTTTCAAGTGCCACTGTCCTGATTTGATCATTTCTGGATTTTAATATAATTTCATTCTTTCTAGAAGACATTCTTCTGTAGGCTCGAGATGCTTACTTAAAAATTCTTACTTCTCAAGGAGTAGTTCTTTCCAATATCACATCTGGATGTAACAATATGCCTTTATTAGGCATATGTTGTATTCCTTTATTTATTCTTGTACTCGATATTTTTCTTTCTTTTATTTTTCTTTTCTTTTGTTGAAGGAGTTGCATATTTCTTGATGTTTTTATTGGGTGTTACTCTCGACCGGTGTACTCCTATCCCATTGAGTCATTAACTACTTATGGCCATTTATTAATAAAAATGCTATTTTCACTTTTAAATTTTGAAGTAGAAGCAACTTAATCCGGATCCCGAAGGTCTGGGGGACAACACTCTTAAGTGAGGATTAGATCTGTTATAAGTATTGCAGAATCAATATGAATATGATTCAGAGATGGAGAAAATAATAAAACTCAAATAGAAATTATATTATCTGTGCATTATGTACATGGCATACTCTCGAGGGTGATGTATGGCTGCTTATCTCTACTATGTACTTGCTATCTAATGCTATAAATATGTATACATGTATTACAAATCCATAGAGGCATAAAGAACTGTTATGGAAGGCAAAATAGTTGAGCTTCCTTGTGTGACTATTCACCTTACGATGGTTATGCGGTTTGATTGCTGAAAGTGTGGTATGCTGACAGATGCTCTGAGATAATGTGAGCCTTAAAGGTGCCATCAACAATGGCACGATGTGGTGCAGAGTGTCCATGTGGCCATTGTGAGTTTTGGATGTTTAGTGCAGGAACTGAATTGTGTGGCTTGTCTGCTAGTGCTGCACAGTTGGCTGATACTGTGTAGAGGTTGTGCACATTGGAGTAGTGTTGTGCAGGCTGGACAGAGTACACGGATGTTGTGCTGCATGGAACACAGAGTTGCACAGAACGGCGTTGAGATCGATCTTGAAAATTTTGTCATGGCTGCCCCACAACCCTCTTAAGGGCTGTGTCTTTGACACATTTCGAGGTTGCGTAATGTTGTCTTTTGAGATGTGTGGCTTGTTTATCGTGCAGTGCGGAGTGCCCATGATGCGAGGGACTGCGTGGAGGTGCTTGAAGTGTGGGAGCTGCGAGGCATGTTTCTTGGTGCTGCATGAAGTTGCACAAGTGACCAAGGCACTCAAGGTAAGAGTGCAGGGTTGAACAGCTGCATGTGGATCACATGTAGACACTTTTAACTATATTATGACAGAAAGGTGCACTTGCGAACATTAGCCAAATACTTACCTTAGCTTGTCATTCTTTAAAAAATTAAAATAGTTCTTTAAAATCTGGATGCTACTCATTTTAGGATTACTCCATAGATTTTTACAACAAACGCATGTCAAAGCTCACAAACAGCCTCATGTGATATAAAACAATAAAATATGAGTAGATAAATTGCACGTGTAATGATTTTCTGTCCTTCAGAGTTTTAATAAAAAGCAACATATTGTAATTACAGAAGCATTGGCTCTCTTACCTGTATCTGTAACCTAGGAAAACTGAGAATTTCAATTAATACATCCATTAGAGTAATTGGGTTGAGGATTTTCAATAACGAATCATATTTGCTTTGTCAAAGTTAAGTGTTTCTGTAAAAATTGTGAGTGAATGCTTCTTAGGGCACAGGCTCAGATATTTGCTTTGCTGGATTTTCAAGGAAGAGACTTTCCTTTTTACCCTGTTGTTAGACTGTGTTGAGTCTTTTGTTCTCTGAAGTAAATATAAGATGGATTTTTCAGAAGAAAAGAAGAAAGCAATCATTTAAAGGCCTGGTGAAAATGGAGTTATCTATAAACATACAACATGCATTGTTAGCATGTTTTGTTACGTGGAACAGATATTTCCTATCATGCACTTGGTCTGCAGTCAAAAAGATTTATTTTTGTGTTTCAGATTTGTATGTTTTTATATATTTGATACTATGTTGCTTAAGATAAAAATTTGAAAGGTTGACACCCGTTGTGCATAGGTAGCTTGAACAACAGAATCCATCTTTGGATACTGAGTTTTTTCATACTTTTTCAGGTTGTTTCCAAGATGCTTCCAAGTTGTTTAGCAGGATGCAACAAGAGGATATAAAGCCTGGAAAGGTGAGAAAGTGACTAGATGGAGGATGTCACTTTCTTGATGGCCCGGTGAAACCTGAAACTTTTTCTCAAAGCACGTGAATTTTGATCGGAAATTGTTGCAGTTGCAGAATCCTTCTGATGTTTAGAAATAAATGCTCTTCCTTCATGTCTTGGGTTTTCTCGAAACTGGGAAGATCATAACATAAATTTCAAAATTTAGTGCAATAGGAATTTCTATAATCTATGTACATGCATCAGCTGCCTGTTATCAGTCAGAATATGGTATATTGTTACATGAAGCTATGTTATATGTAGTATGTACCAAGTCTTGCAAGCCAAGCTCAAATGTGAGGAAGCATCATATGCATCTCTAAAAGTAAATTCCATGTTTATCAATCTTAGATTGTAGAGAAACTTGTCCCTATGGTGCAGAGTTAACCATTTCTAATATTTGCTTTCTTAGCACCGAATTTGGATATTACTTAAACAGGGAATGGTATTTTCAAAAGATTCTAATACTCTGGTCAAAATCCCAAGTGATTGGAAAACTACTGAGGGCTTAATTAACAAGAAACTGTCCAAGTGCTGCTTAAACAGAGATGTTGCTGAAAATGTTTGATGGCCTATTCTCTGGTTTTATGCCTAGTTATTTGCTAGAATTTCACTTATATTAGTATATATCTGGGATGAACATAATTTTATTTCCCTGGCCTAGAGAGAATGGTCAAGTGTGATCTTGTCTAGGTCCCAAGGTTGTGCATCTTATTTTCTGAGGGGTGACAAGTTTCAAGAATCTGCATTGGGTTGTGGGTACACATCTGCTTATGTATTTTCTGGGCTTTGCATCGATTCTTCATGCCCTTCTCCAGTAGCCACGTCAACCTGGTTCAAGGAGGTAATGATATGTTGCAAATCAAATTCAATTTCCCAAGCCATTGGTAGTTGGTTTGCTTGCATAGCAAATCTTTTACTCGATTTATACTCAGAGATATTCAATTGTCGGTTTGAAATGATTTTAACGTCTAATTTTGGTTACTATAGGTGTAATCCCCGTGTATGGTTTATGTTTTATGAATTTGGATTTCTTTATTTACTGTTGAAGTTATTAATTAACTATTAGTTAGGATTAACTAATAGTCGGTTATAAACTACCTCCAACTGATGTAGCCACTTACAACATAATAAATATGGCCCGAACACATGATTCCCAATATGTGCCGTGTGCCGTTCAGCTTATCTTCATCCTATCTCACATTGGGAACAGCGACGCCAAGGGACAGGGACAGAGAAAGAGCAGCCGCCTCACGATTTCAACAGACAATGTGATCTGCGGTCTTTCGAAAACAGACAAATAAAGGAGTGCATTCCAATGTGATCTGCAACTGAACTTTTCACAGGAGGAAGAGTGAAAGATACAAATCTTGGAGAGACATAAGTAAAATAGCAGGAAAGGGCAGATTTTGCAGGGTTTTCTTTTGCGGGATTTTGCAGGGTTTTCTTTTGCGATTCGCAGGCCCTATATCGATTTCTGATGACGTGATTTGAAGGGAGAATATACAGCGTCCCTCCGACGGGACCACTTTGCTGAAGAACCGCTTCTCTCAACTGATCGTAATCTTAATCACAACAATACAAGATTATTCTTTTACGCCATCCACGTTTGAAGTTTGAGGTTCATCGTCTGAGATCTCTAGGTTTCGAACCTTCGATGCTGCTTTTTGGGAGTGATTTGGGTTGTCGGTGGGAGTTTTTTATAAGGCAGCGACAGGGGCTTCAGAGGCAGCGACAGGGGTGTCAGAGGCATCCTAGAGGCCTAGGCAGCGACAGGGGTATCAGAGGCATCTTGGAGGCCCAGCCAGCGACAAGGGTGCCAGAGGCATCTTGGAGGCCTAGCCAGTGACAGGGGTTTCAGAGGAAGCGACAGGCAGCGTTGAAGATGCTAGAGGCAGCGTGGAGAGACAGATTCGAGAGGCAGTGAAGGTCCCACACACAAACAGGGACAGCAGTGACTCGGGATTCAGGTTTTGCAAAAAAGACAAGATTTATAAAGCGGTGGGATGTTCTAGGGTACAAGTCAACAAACACAGGCAAGCCATGGTTAAGCATGAGGGTTTCAAACACAATCCGAACTTGGAATTACAGAGGTACATCGTTTCAGAGACACATTTACTAGTGGCAGACAGAAATACAAGAAACTCTCAAACTCTTGCACTGGGAACAGGGAAAAAGCCGGTTTTTGTGAATGCAAAGCAGTATAAGGGGATCTTACGACGTAGGCATGCCAAAAAGCTAAGGCAGACTCAAAAGAAAAATCTTACTTTGATTCTACCAAAAACAACGAACAACAAAGGGAATTTTGTTTTCAAAGATTATCAAATACAAGGAAAACAATCAGTACTTAAGGAGGGTAGAGGGGATCCAAAACTGAGCAAAATAGAAAAAATTGCAACAAACAAGGATGAAAGAGAGGAAGTAGTGCAAGATCCTAAACAAATACACAAATCTACATCTACCCCTTTGATGTAGTCTTTAGAATTGTATGTAAATGAGTTCATGAGCACGAAAGAGAGACTTGGAACCCTTAGAAAATCAGAAGGTGCAAGAAAATAACGAGAGAAAAAAATGTGCAGCACATAGACACAAGTTGGAAAGGGAAAATAAAGTCCTTAAAGAGCAGGTGATAAATCTTCAAAACCTCATGGAAAGAGGACAACAAGAGTTAGTTGTTCTAAAACACGACTTAGAACATTTGAAAGCAGTAGGAGAGAATAACATCGAAACGGTAAAAGGAAAGGAAATATTTTAGATAAAAGAAATCCAATCAGCAATTAAAAGCATGGAAATAAAAGAAAACCGGCTAAGAGATCAAATAGAAGAGGCCAAAACTTGGTCACAAGTGGTAAACAGATCATTAAACGAACAAAAGCAAGTGATAGAAAAGCACATCAAAACTTAGATAAAAGAAGAAAAAGACCAGCGGGACAAAGTGGTAAATTTGATCATCAAAGGCTTAAGCGATTTTAGTGAAAAAGAGAGAACTGACATACTGGCAAGGGACTTCCTTAGAGATAAGTTGAAATGGACAGAGTATATACAACAAGCTAATAGGATTGGTAGGAGAATATAGGGAGGAAAGGATCGGCATGTGCGAGTTTTCATGAGAACCATAGAAGACAAACAGGGTATTCTAAAAAGTAGGGGACTCCTTCGAGACACACACACGCACACACACACATCTACATCTAGACGAGGATTTAACATTTTCTCAAAAAGAAGACCGAAAGAAGAAATGGGAGAAAGTGAAAAAATCAAGAGAGGCAGGAAAATGGGCATGATTACAGAATGGAAAGGCCCAAATTAGGGATCATTGGTCAAACGAGAAATAGGAATCTGGGGCCCCACAGGATCCCATGCACATAGTAAGTTGGAATTGTAGGGGGTATATGTAGAGAAGAGGACCCGGTTTAGGAGCCCTTAGGAGGGGGGACATATGCTATTATTCTTACAGAAACACATGAAGCACGATGGTTGTAAAGTCCCTAGATTTCAAGGGTTACAAGAAAAATTCAATTTTGAATGAAGGAAGTGAAACAGGGAAAGAACACGAAGGAATTACAGTGCTACTCAAAGAAGCATGGTTAGGGATCATCAAAGTGGAAAAGGAAGATGCAAATAAGCAATACATTTGGTTGAAAATATCAGATAACGAGGCAACAATCAGATTGGCTACTTGCTACTTTGCGTCAAAAGGCTCAAAGACATATAAGAAAAAGAAATTTGGATATGGAAGACCCGTATGCTTCGTTAAAGAAAGACATTTTTGTGTTTAGTGCATATGGGGAAATTATTTTGATGGGGGAATTTAATGCAAGGACTGCAAATAATCAATGTCTTTAGTTGGGCAGCGAAAAAGGTGGAGATGAAAATACGCTTTTGCTTAACGAAAGCAAATGACAAGTTTTGGGAAATACTATCTCAAGATGGTAATGGAGGGGTGACTCATTTCGGGGTTGAGCTTATAGGTGTATGCAGCTTATACGACATGTTTATTTGTAATGGCACGAAGGCTTGACCCAACTATGGCAATATCACTTTCAAAACTTACAATGGACAAAGTGTAGTGGACTATGTACTATGCACTCAAAGCTCTATTTGTAAGTTTCTTGAGTTTGAAATTGGAGATTGTGCTATGGAGCTCAAATCGGATAATAATCCTCTCTTGGTCAAACTTGGTACCATTTCAAAACAACAACAAGGAAAACAAGTTCATCACATGCAAGAGACATCTCCAAAACAAGGTAAAATCATTTTAAATAAAGAAAATTAGGAATTTTTTGTGGTTTCTCTTGAACAACAATTTCAGATGGCAAGAAATGATATCAAGAGCAATACAAACAAGGGGGCAAGGGGTTATGTTTTTAGTAAGTTGTTGATACCTTTAATCCACAAGACATTCAGTGCTTGAAAAAAATCTAAGTCTAGAAAGGGGGTTGTAAATACTTTTCCAACAAATATGTGGTATGACAAATATTGTAAGGTTGTCAAGAGAGATATGAGGGAAAGTGAAGTGAACAAAGCATAGAACATAAAAAGAAATACAAGAGATTGGTACAACAAAAAAAAAGAAAGCTATGTGAATAGAAGAAGGTCAAAATTAATTTCTCTTGGAAAATACAATCCCAAGGGATTATGGAAGGAGCTACAACAAAAGAAAACACAGATAGAAAACAATATCACAGAAATCTCATTGGTTAGAATATATGAAGACTCTCTATGAGTGGTCTCAAGAGAAAGATATTCCTCCCATCATTCATACCTCGATCAAACTCTTTTCAGAGGAAGACATCAAGCATGGCATAAAGAATCTAGCAACTGGTAAAGCTCAAGACGTTGATGGGTTGCAGGTTGAATTTTTTGAAGTGGGGGGTTGAGGTGCTCACTCCACATATCTGAAAAAATTTTCAATGATGTAACTTAGAGTTGGGTTCCCACTAGAGTGGACTGACTAGTGTGGTTATTTCTCCTTTTAAAAGTGGGGATATAAATAATCCTTCTAACTATCAGCACTATTATGATCAATCCTCGTTTTGGTAAGTTATTTGGGAGCATGATAGAGCGTAGAATTAGCAATTTGGCAGAAAGAGAGGGCAAATAGAGCAAAACGACAAACATGTTTCTGATCTAAACATTCAACAATTGACCATTGCATCACTTTTAGGCACTTGATTGAAAAGGTATGAGATACCCAAGGGGATGAAGCTTTTTGTTGTTTTGTTGATTTTAAGAAAGCCTTTGACACGGTTCCTAGAGACAAATTGTGGAACATGATGGAGGAACTTGAGATTCCATACGAGCTTAGAGAAACAGTAGATAGACTTTATGAGCAGGTTAGAGCTAAAATCAAAACCAAAGAAGGTGTGTCTAAATGTTTTGGTAGTGACATTGGGGTCAAACAAGGTTGCCCTCTTTCTCCCACTTTGTTTGGTTACATTGATAAGATTGAAGAGTGGTTACGTATAACCGATGGAGAGGGTGTTTAGTTTGCCGAGTATGTGGTGAAGTTACTCTTATATGCCGATGATCTTATCTTAATTTCAGCAACAACTCAAGGATTGAGGGAGCATCTAAAAGATTTAGAATTCTTTTGCTAGGAAGTCTAGATGCAAGTGAACACTAGCAAAACAAAAATCATGATTTTTTCCCTTGAAAGAAAAGAGAGGCAATTTAACTTTCTTTTTGAGGGGAGTACATTGGAAATTGTTACTAAATATAAATATCTTGGGATTGATTTCCACAACAAGAGTTGGGAGACTTGCAGAGAAAAAAGGATATATGGAGGTTGGAAAGCATCTTACCTACTTCAAAATAGGTGTAGGAAAGCTAAGCTTTGGGACTGGAAAACTAAGAAAACCCTCTTTGGTTTATTGGTTACTCCAGTTGCTCTTTATGGTTGCAAGGTTTGGGGAAGCAGCGTGTCAAAGCATGGATGGCGACAATTAGAAAGAATCCAGAAACATCTAATCACAAGTTGTTGGCTAGATTTTCTGCATAGCACAAAACCTAGGTAGTCATGAGATAAATCTCCCTCATTTACCGGTGAGGCTCCCATGTCAGATTTGTCAATTAAAGTATGCTAATATCTAAATGGGGTTTTACTTTAACTACTCAGTTCATGAACCATAACTGAACAGTTCTGCAGCAAGTAAGTAGCTGTTTAAAGAAAGGAAATATTTATAGAAGATGGTAAAGGGAATTATATCAACACAGAGAAGAAATGAAGATGTGCATCCCAATCAATAGATAGCAGAGTTGATTGTATGCACATAGAAGAAACCAATAGATATAAACATAGAATTATAAGAAAAGGTAGCTCTAGATTTAGATCTGAAATAACACAAAGTCTACTAAAAGATCTAAGATAAAAAGCAAGAAACACAATACACCGTGACACAAAGTTCTCCGGAAATCTGCTCCTGTATATCCTTTGCTTCAAGTGGCTCTCAAGGATTTCAGCACAAAGTCTAGAACACAAGGTTGCTGCTTACAAATTTTGATTATTAACCCAAAGGTTCTTCCTCTACTTATAGAATGTAGAGGGGCAATTACAAGTCGAAATCTTTTAGTTGAACTGACACATACGGAAGTTGGAAAAGAAACAACTGGCAATCTCTCTCCTAGAATTCCTTTTTCCATGACATGTATGATTTGTAACTTAAAATAGAACCTTCTACTTTGCACCTGCCACCTATCTCCAAGTAGTTGACTCCTTCAAGTAATGGATTTTAAACCAGTCACTTAGGTTGTATAAATTAAATGATCGCTCAATTACTTTGTCGGAGGAAAGAAGAAGGAAAAGGAAAGATGCAGTCTTGTTATTTTTCATATCTGCATGCAGCTGATTCTTTTGCCTTTGATTCTCACCAAACTAGATCTGGGAGTAGCTGGATCTGGAAGCAAGCTGGATCTGGAAACAACAAGTTGGAATTGGAAACAACTAGATTTTCCTTCGCCTTGTATTCTCTTTTATCCTTAAAGCTTTTGTAGTTCTTCTTCTATACATGCATCAATGCAAGGTTGGCCATAAATAACTCATCATCTTTATTTTTAATTGCATATGAACAATTAAAATTTTTGGAAAGCACTCTGGGTGAATGCAAATTCAATGAAGGCTTCAACTGGAAGATGAAAGCACATGCATAAGATCTTGGAAGGACATTTCCATGCACTGACTTCTTCACGGGATGAATTTGAAACAAGAGGATGAAGTCTTTGTGCCAGAAAATTTTACAACTATGAGATATAGATCTGGATCTACATATGGATTTGCATCTACATATGGATCTGCACTTGCATAACAAACTCTGGCAACTGGGCTATGGATGAAAAGTGGCAACTTGAATAATTCCACTACTTTTAATCTGCACACATGAGTGAAGTCTTTCCTGCTCTAGATCTGTTTATCAATTCAACAAGAGGTTCCGAGCCTAGATCTATGTCTCCAATATCTATAAATTTAGAAGTGATACATGACTCCGTTGTGCTTTCTTTTTCATCTTTCTTTTCCATAGCTTTGTCTATCTTTATCTGAAAAATTCTTTTTCTTCTTATTTGACTGGAATTCTTCAAAACTGGTGCAGATATGGATAATCCTTGAGATTCAGAGAAAATATTCAATGTATTGGACATTGATATAAGTTCATTTTCTTTATAAAATCACCAGTATCTAACTCCTGCAATTAATTCAGACAAAGATAGCAACCAGAGCATGCACAATGAATTTTAATCATAAAAATCCGCATAATTCAAGCCTGCTGCCCAAAAATTTTACATTTTATTTGCATGCAAAGCAAGCATGAATTTTACCAACATCACCTGAGCACCTGTATCACTTCTATAAACAATTATACAGACACAAATCAGCCTTCTTCAAAGCATGCGCCAAAACTAGAACCTTTTAGCATCAAATCCATCTTTGTCTAAGCAAAAATCCTCTTCAAATGGAGCACACTTTTCCTCCGGACTGCACTTCTTTACCTGTGAATTAAATAATTCATCCTTATGGCATCCCATGCTTATATAACCCTCATAATTATATAATTAATAATTTCCCTTCCTATTCTTGGCAATTAATTAATTAAAAATCATGCTCTTCTCTTTAACTGGTGTGCTAAAATTGCGATTAAGGACAACCATCCATTAAATTAAATTTAATCAATTTAATCATCCACTCTTCACTTCACTTAAGCTTCACAGTGTGCTTTGACCATAGCCACTTAAAATAGAATTTAATTTAATCAATTAATACTTTAAAAAGTATTATTTCCTTCTCAAAAGGGGCTACATTAAATAAATTAAATTTATTTAATTTTGGAATTCTATTTTTAAATTCCTTTTGTCCACTTCCCTTTGTTGAATTTTTCACAAGCCGTGGTGCCAAAATTGGGTGAATAAATATTAACAAATATTTATTTAATGCATTATTATTCACCCAAGGTGGGTCGCACTTTTTAGAATAATATAATTCTATTTTTAAAAACACATGGCAATGGGAATTTTTACCCTGCATGGCAGCCACGAAAATCCCATGATCCACTTAAGTGATTTGACTTTGACAATGAGATTATTTACCCTGCATGGTAGGAAATAAAATCCCATGATTTCACTTAAGTCACTTTTCTTTTATTTCACCATGGGAATTTTTACCCTGCAAGGCAGGCAATAAATTCCCGCCTGCCTGCTGCCTCTAATTTTCCCATTGCAACTTAAGTGAATTTTCCATCATGGTAAAAAGTACCCTATAAGGCAGGTAATAAAATCCCACCTACCTGGTGCTTCTATGTTTCCCATGATCCACTTAAATCCTTTGTTTTCCAAAAATGCGCCCAACCCCGTAGGGGCTTTTTAGTGCATGACTTCACCTTTTCCTAGTGAACCAGACATCCGATGGCGACTTCCTCTGGGAATAACATGCGTATATGTTCTCAAGATACTCTAGGCAAAGAATCGGGCTAACCCGGTAAAGGAATTGATCTAGAGATATTTCACAGAAAATGAAACGGGAAAACACAAAAACACGAAAAACTGCCAAAAGTCACAAATAAAGCCCAGAACTTATTCCTTGTTAAAATCCTTTTGGTAAAAGGGAATAATGATATGTTCAATCATAACAGAGTTAAAATGGAGTGCAAATAGCCTCATACAGGGCTCAAAATAATTAAATACAAATTTTCTGCAGACAAATCCCGATGACAGAATATAACAATTTTGGGCATCTAGGTATTTGGTGAAAAAAGCTAATATGGCTCTTTGGGAATATATTGATGCAATACAAGGATTTTCAGGCAATAAAAACACAAAACAACCCATTATTTTAAAAGTACAAATTTTTTTCGGATAGGGTAGTCACATATTTTAGGATGAAATCTGGGGACACCAGTCAGCGCCATCTGTGGACATCTTTTTCTCTGTCAGAATGACAAGGGAAAAAATGAGATCCCAGCATCTCTGGTTTCGTATCTTCTCGTTTCGGCATGGGGTCAGGCAAACAAAAACAACATAACACAAAAACAAAACAAGGAAAAACAAACAATGTTTTATTTATATACATACAGGTTTTAACCTACTTTTTCAGTTTCTGAACAGCTTCAGATGCTGCCCGTTGAAAGGAAATGGTAACTCAATTCCATCTCAGTAGGCAAGGAAGAAGGTATCTATTCATGTAGCTCTTTTGATCATGAAGGGCCCTTTTTAGAGTGAATCAAATTCGTCATGCATGCCCTTCGGTTCATATCTCTTGTCCCACCAGAGTACCCAGTCTCTGATCTTGAACTTCCTTTATTTGACCTTCTTATCAAGTACTCTGGGCATGTCCTTATCAACTTCATCTGGTGGTGGCTCATCCTTTCTTCTCTCTGTGGCGCGTAAGTTTGCATCAACTTTCTCCATTCCTAGATTTATTTGCTACATTTTTTAGGAAGAACTATCACCATATCCTTTGTTCTTCTTCAGGTACTGATCATGCTTGTTGAAAGTCTCCACTAAGGAAACTAAATCCTTGGGGATTTTGTTACCTTTTGGTTGGATCATTCCACTACTATCACCATAACCTAGATCAATTTTTTTTTGTGACTGTTTGTCGTGGTGGTGATTTACTCCCCTCAACATGCAGACATGCAGATGCTTGTTTAGGGACTATGGGGTGGTAGACCATCTCCACTTTATATTTTTCTTTTCTGAATATGGATGGTGGTCTATTTGAATTCAATAGTACAGCCAGGACTGCCAAAGAATCTACCTTGCAGTTTTGATTTATAGGAATGAATTCAATAGAGAATGCTGCAAAATCAAATGTAGCAGAATGTACTATATATCTGTAATGCTCTAGCTTATCTCTTTTGACTTGATTTTTCCCTCAAACCTGCTTTACTAGAAGTTCAGCATCTCCTTGGGCTTTGAGGAATTTTACTCCTTTATTTTTGGCTTGCTCCATTCCTAGCAGCAAGGCTTCATACTTCCCCGTATGATTGGTGTTCTCAAACATCAACTTGTGGGAGTATGGAAATATCTCATGATCTAGAGATATTAGTAGAGCACCAGTACCTGATCCAAAAGAACATGCGCCTTTAAACTCCATAGTCCAAACTTTCTCTTCTTTTGTTGGCTCAGGCTCTGGTCAAAGTTCTAACTCTGGAATGTCTTTATCCATTTCCAAGAAATAGACCCCGTGGTCAAATTCCTAAAAAAGAATTTGAGATCTAGGATCCTCAGATTTTGTAACCGTGTACCTGGACTTCTTTTTTAGCTCCAGCTTATGGTTAAGCCCTTTGATAGGAATATACACACAAAACCAATCCATCTTTACTTCTCCTCCTAGTTCTTTGCTGAAGTTTCTGCTCAGCAACATCCCGTAGGAGATAGGAATATTTGCAACTAGAATTGTCATCTTTAATCTTTTGTCAGGAAAAGCTACCAGAACAACTTGTGCATCTTTGATTTTTCTAATTAAAGGGACTTGTCTCTCCATGGAGTAGCACCTTTTTATGGTATTTTTTAGGGTAAACCCAAGAGCATCTACAACTTTAGCTGGCATGAAATTGTCAGAAGCACCCGAATCTAGAATGCAATCACTTAACTTTAAACCATTAAGCAATAAGAAGACATAGAAATGTTCTAATCTGTTAGAAGATGGTGAGGCTTTAACAACTGCAGTTTTGTTTTGTGGAGGAGTATCTTTGGGCTTAAACAAAAGGCCTTTTGATGTATTAGATTGTCCTGGTAATTGTACATATTTGACTAGCCTATTTAACTGCTCAGGAAAATCTCTCAGGTATTCGGCTTCTGACATTGGAATTTTAGTTTTCTTGGCATGATCAATAATGTCAAAAGAAGGTATAAATTTAGATACCTAAGCCGCTTTCTGTGGTTGAGATGAAGAACTCACATGCTTACTTCTAGGAGCTAAGGAAGAAGGCAAAGGGCCACCTCTTCTTTGTTCATTAGTTAATTCCTTAGCTTAACAAGTTTGTGATTTGTAAATACTACATATGTATGACCATGATCATCTTCATGAAGTTTCTCATCATCATGTTCAGATTTGTAGTTTAGGAAATTAATGTTGGAGTTACCAGTAGGAGCTACAAAATCATCATTCTCGAACTGATCAGCATCAGCTTCTTGGTCTTCTTCATTCATCTCCACGTTGTTTCTGGGAGAAGCTTCAATTGCTAATCTTTGGGAACCAACAATGCGGTTTCGGTTGTTGTTGAAATTTCGAGTAGGAGGTTCTGAGCCTTGATCCATTTGAGCCATCTGTTTCTTCATCTGCATCATCTCAGTTGCTAACTTTTACAATAGTGAATCAGATGTAGTAGCAGAGGATGAACTTTCAGCTCTAGAAGTGGTGCTCTTTATCTTTCCAGCCATGATGAGGCCGTCTTCAATTTCAACTGCCATGTTCTGGGCTGCTAACAAGTCAACAGGATGTGCTCTTCACAGTTGATAGCTTACTTTAGGAAGTAAAGCACTGATGAAGAACACCTTTTTATTTTCATCATTCAGAGAAGAAGAAGTTGAAATTTTGTAAAGTAATCTTTGGAATTTTGCAATAAAATCCCGCATGTGCTCATGTGGATCCTTCTTCAACTGCGTAAGTTGAGTTATCAATGTACTGGAATCTTCAGCTAGTTTGAATATTTTCAGGAATGCATCCCACATAGTAGCCCAGTTGGTTATGGTGCCAGGAGCTAGTTGGTATAACCATTCTTCAGCCAAGTTAAGCAGAGTTTCTATGAAGAGTCAGACAGATACATCTTCATGTTTGACTGCAAGCACTCCACAGGATATGAAAAACACAGCCAAGTGGTCATCTGGATTCAACTTTCCATCTCCAAAGAATTTTGGAAAATTATTTCTTGTCCCCTTAGGTAGATCATGCATAGGAGGAGTCAGATTCAGAGGTCCAAAGGCTACACCCCATGGAACAGGCGCTACAGGGGCAAGTGGATGATTCTGCAGCATGAAAGGAGTGCGTCTTCTTTGAGAATAGACTTGATGAATAATTCCAGCTGCCGGATTATGCTTAAGATGATCTAGATCTAGATGGGTGTGCACTCTCCTTCCTAGTGAGAGACTATATCTGCGGCTTCTAACTTGAGGAGGGTGATTGGAATTGAATTACTCCTGCAGTCTGAAGAAATGATCAGTCCTTCCTTACGTCTTCACGGATTAGGTGAATGGACATTCAGACAGGTTGAGATTTGTGTGGAAAACACTCCAATCTTCAATAGATAAGCTTTGATTTGCAAAGATAATTGTTCCCCAATAGAGTCACCAAAAACTGTTGGCTAGATTTTCTGCATAGCACAAAACCTAGGCAGTCATGAGATAAATCTCCCTCATTTACCGGTGAGGCTCCCATGTTAGATTTGTTAATTAAAGTATGCTAATATCTAAATGGGGTTTTACTTTAACTACTTAGTTCATGAACCATAACTGAACAATTCTGTAGCAAGTAAGCAGCTGTTTAAAGAAATGAAATATTTATAGAAGATGGGAAAGGGAATTATATTAACATAGAGAAGAAATGAAGAAGATGTGCATCCTAATCAATAGATAGCAGAGTTGATTGTATGCACATAGAAGAAACCAATATATATATAAACACAGAATTCTAAGCTAAGGTAGCTCTAGATCTAGATCTGAAATAACACAAAGTCTATTAAAAGATCTAAGATAAAAAATAAGAAACACAATACACCGTGACACAAAGTTCTTCAGAAATCTGCTCCTATATATCCTTTGCTTCAAGTGGCTCTCAAGGGTTTCAGCACAAAGTCTGGAACACAAGGTTGCTAGTTACAAATTCTGATTATTAACCCGAAGGTTCTTCCTCTACTTATAGAATATAGAGGGGCAATTACAAGTCAGAAGCTTTTAGTTCAACTAGCACATGTGGAAGTTAGAAAAGAAACAACTGGCAATCTCCCTCCTGGAATTCTTCTTTGCATGACATGTATGATTTGCAACTTAAAATAGAACCTTCTATTTTACACGTGCCACCTATCTCCAAGTATTTGAATCCTTCAAGTAATGGCTTTTAAACAAATCACTTAAGTTGTATAATTTAATTGATCGCTCAATTACTTTGTCGGAGGAAAGAAGAAGGAAGAGGAAAGCTGCAGTCTTGTCCTTTTTCATGTCTGCATGCAGCTGATTCTTTTGCCTTTGATTCTCACCAAACTAGATCTGGGAGTAGCTGGATCTGGAAACAACAAGTTGGAATTGGAAACAGCTAGATTTTACCTTCACCTTGTCTTCTCTTTTATCCTTGAAGCTTTTGTAGTTCTTCTTCTGTACATGCATCAATGCAAGGTTAGCCGTAAATAACTCATCATCTTTAGTTTTAATTGCATATGAGCAATTAAAAATTCTGGAAAGCACTCTGGTGAATGCAAATTCAATGGATGCTTCAACTGGAAGATGAAAGAACATGCAAAAGATCTTGGAAGGACATTTCCATGCACTGACTTCTTCACGGGTTGTATTTGAAACAAGAGGATGAAGCCTTTGTGCCAGAAAATTTTGCAACTATGAGATTTGGATCTGGATCTACATATGGATTTGCATCTGCATATGGATATACACCTGCATAACAAACTCTAGAAACTGGGCTGTGGATGAAAAGAGGCAACTCAAATAATTCCACTGCTTTTAATCTACACGCATGAGTGAAGTTTTTCCTGCACGCATGAGTGAAGTCTTTCCTACTCTGGATCTATCTATCAATTCAGTAAGAGGTTCCAAGCCTAGATCCATGTCTCCAATATTTGTAAATTTAGAAGTGATGCATGACTCCATTGTGCTTTCTTTTTCATTTTTCTTCTCCATAGCTTTGTCTATCTTTGTTTGAACAATTCTTTTTCTTCTTATTTGACTAGAATTCTTCAAAACTGGTGCAGATCTGGATAATCCTTTAGATTCGGAGGAAATATTCAATGTATTTGACATTAATATAATTTTCTTTTCTTTATAAAAGCTCATGTATCTAACTCCTGCAATTAATTCAGACAAAGATGGCAACCGGAGCATGCACAGTGAATTTTAATCACAAAAATCTACATAATTCAAGCTTGCTGCCCAAAAATTTGACGTTTTATTTGCATGCAAAGCAAGCATGAATTTTACCAACATCACCTGAGCACCTGTATCACTTCTACAAACAATTATGCAGAAACAAATCAGCCTTCTTCAAAGCATGCGCCAAAACTAGAAGCTTTTAGCATCAAATCCACCTTTTTCTGAGCAAAAATCCTCTTCAAATGGGGCACACTTTTCCTCTGGGCTGCACTTATTTACCTATGAATTAAATAATTCATCTTTATGGCAGCCCATGCTTATATAACCCTCATAATTCTATAATTAATAATTGCCCTTCCTATTCTTGGCAATTAATTAATTAAAAATCATGCTCTTCTCTTTAACTGGTGTGCTAAAATTGCATGATTAAGGAAAGTCATCCAATTAAATTAAATTTAATCAATTTAATCATCCACTCTTCACTTCACTTAAGCTTCACAGTGTGCTTTGACCATAGCCACTTAAAATAGAATTTAATTTAATCAATTAATACTTTAAAAATTATTATTTCCTTCTCAAAAGGGGCTGCATTAAATAAATTAAATTTATTTAATTTTTGAATTCTATTTTTAAATTCCTTTTGTCCACTTCCCTTTGTTGACTTTTCCACAAGTCTGGGTGCCAAAATTGGGTGAATAAATATTAACAAATATTTATTTAATGCATTATTATTCACCCAAGGTGAGTTGCACTTTTTAGCATAATAGAATTCTATTTTTAAAAATACATGGCAATGGGAATTTTTACCCTGCAAGGCAGCCCTGGAAATCCCATGATCCACTTAAGTGATTTGACTTTGACAATTAGATTATTTACCTTGCATGGTAGGCAATAAAATCCCATGATTTCACTTAAGTCATTATTCTTTTATTTCACCATGGGAGTTTTTACCCTGCAAGGCAGGCAATAAATTCCTACCTGCCTGCTGCCTCTAATTTTCCCACTGCAACTTAAGTGACTTTTCCATCATGGAAAAAAGTACCCTACAAGGCAAGCAATAAAATCCCACCTGCCTGCTGCTTCTATTTTTCCCATGATCCACTTAAATCCTTTGTTTTCCAAAAATGCGCCCAACCCTATAGGGGCTTTTTAGTGCATGACTTTACCTTTTCCCAGTGAACCAAACATCCAATGGCAACTTCCTCTGGGAATAATGTGTGTATATGTTCTCCAGATACTCCAGGCCAAGAATCGGGCTAACCCGGTAAAGGAATTGATCTAGAGATATTTCATAGAAAATAAAACGGGAAAACACAAAAACACGAAAAATTGCCAAAAGTCACAAATAAAGCCCATAACTTATTCCTTGTTAAAATCCTTTTGGTAGAAGGGAATAATGATATGTTCGATCATAACAGAGTTAAAACAGAGCACAAATAGCCTTATACGGGGCTCAAAATAATTAAATAAAAATTTTCCGCAGACAAATCCCGACGACAAAATATAACAATTTTGGGCATCCGGGTATTTGGTGAAAAAGTCTAATATGGCTCTTTGGGATTATCTTGATGCAATACAAGGAATTTCAGGAAATAAAAACACAAAATGACCCATTATTTTAAAAGTACAATTTTTTTTCGGAATAGGGTAGTCATAGATTTCAAGATGAAAACTGGGTACACCACAAGTACTCTTAAAGTTAAATCAACAGTTCCTTATGAGATCTTGTTAGCTAAAGTGGGTACCTTTCCGATGGAAGCATCAACAATAACTCGGCTGATAAGCTATTTGAAAAATGTTGAAAGCATGGACGATCTTTGCTGGCCCAAAATGGTTACAGAGGATAATCTAGAGCGCAGAAAGAAAACTTGGATGAAACAAAACAACAAATGGATGAACAAATGGGGCATCATTTTTCAGGAGTGTCCTGACAACAACAGGGATGTTGGTGTGTGTGACTGTCCAGTCATCGTCCACATCACCTAGGTGAGTCATCTCACCTTACGAGAGTCATAGGTCTTAGGAAGTCAAATGACAAGTGTCAGATTCTATCATAGAATTTGACATTGTCATTTGTGTCAATGTGTCATAGGAGTTACATTCCTTATTTGGAATTGTAACTCCTCTTCTAGTGGCGTCATATGCATCAGTCAACATCATATGTGTCAGTGGTGTCATTGAGGTTCTTTCCATGTTTAGGCATGGGGGTTACACAACACCCCTATTTGTACTTCCTATTTTTCGATCTATGAGCATGAGCAGACCCATTCTTCTTACTTGCAATCTTCTTTCCATTGTTTCGAATCTTGTGTATTGTGTTGGCTTGACGTTACCATCGGAGTGCAACTTCGTTGTGGTGCATCACTTTTCGACATCGGTTCTCATGAATCCCTCTTTCATGGTATCAGAGCTGGTTTTGGTAAACGTGCACTCTTCATTTCTCAGTTGTTTATTACTTCTGGTTTCTTCTCATTTCCTCATGTGCAAGTTTTTTTTCGATTATCATTTTGGAATTATTGCTCACCTCATATTGAGGTTTCAGCAGTTGCAAGTTAAGGTATTTGGTTGGTTTTCTTATCAGCTGAGTTCGTATTTGGATATTTCTAGATCTTTGTGGCTGTTGTTTCTGGGTTGTTTGTGTGTTTCTTGCTGGTTGTGTTCAGATTCAGCGCCTGCAGGGTAAAAGAAGAGCTCATTTTTTGGCGTGGACCTGTGATTACTGGTTGGAATCATTGTTTTTTTTCACCAGTGTATACTCAGACTATTCTGAGCTTTTTCCTCATCGCTGTGGTTCATTGTTGTCTCAAGGATTACCTTTGCATGCATGTTTTGGTCATTTTCACCAGTCATTTAAAATCTCACTTGGTCTCTGGCTCACATTTTTGCAAGCCTACCCACATTTTTGGGAGCTTACTCAAAAAAATTTTGCGAGCCTGCTGAAAACTACTCATGTTTTTACCTAGTCTCTTTTTTGCAAGCCTACTCATGTTTTTGCGAGGTCTACTCACTTTTACGAGCCTTACTGCATTCTCTAACGTTCAAAATGTTCTCGTGCTTGTAAAGAAACATACCTGCTCTGTGGTTCAAACTATTTTTCTCCATTACAAAACACTGAACTCACAACTGTTCAGGCATTTGGTTCTACATTGTTCTGAGTGTTTTTTGCATTGGACTGTTTTGGAGCTCCCTTTTAAGCTAGCATTTTTTTGTAGTTGACAGCTACCATTGTTTTCCTACAGCGTCTATTTTTACCTACCTCTCCTGGTATGTGGCCTGCCTTTCCTTCCCACGTGGCTTTCTCAATCCATTGCCAGGTAATATCTTTCTAAAAATACGTTTTTTTATTCACCTTTAAAAAAAAACATGTTTGTATACATTTTACTTTATCACTTTTCTTAAAAACATTTTGTTTCATTACTTTTAAAAGGTATAAGGTAAAAACATTTATTTCTTTGGCATTATAAAATTTGGTCTTTTGGCTTGTTGTATTTTTAACCTTCCGTCGAGTGCCGAAGACGAAGGGTGAGGTCCAGGATTGGCAGGTGGCTAATCCCCCCTCGCAATACAAACAAACCCTATCTCAAATTCCATGTCATTTCCAATGGGCATACATATGACACCTTTTGCATGTGTTTAGGGTGCTTTTTTAATCCATTTGCAGGCTTATTGGCTTTTTCTCATCAGTTGCGGGAATTGGTTTTTGCTATAACTTTTGACTCGTTGCTCGGTTTTGAGCACTTCTTTAGTCAAAGTTGCATGTTTTTTCACACTCTAGATGATGGGATCATTAGCTTTATAAATGCACTAATTTTATAAAGTGCCGCATTCTGGGGGGTGTCTTTGTATTGCTTAATTCAGCTCATTTTTTCTTGAGCTTTGTTCTATTCCTTTTTTTTCGTGGACTTGTGAGCGCGTCCACCACAGTCTTACGACAAAGGGATTCTTTCGTGTGATGTGAGACATTGTTTCTCACAAAGCTCTTTCTTCCCCCTCTTGCTTCTCTCTTTTGTGCTTGCTTGCAGTGATCGATCTGTTGCGCCCTACGAACCTTGATTGTTGTCTCCACCATTGCGTGTTATTATGCTAATTGCAAGGTGAGTGACAAACTGGTTCTCGGAACACAGTCACATCTGGTTGTAATCAACGCACTGAATTATAAAGTGCCAAACTCGGGGGGTGTAATTTTGTTCTGGGGTGGTTGTTTCTTTTCTCTCTCCTTCCTTTTGCATTCCTTGGTTCTATCTCTTCATTATGGATATCTCTAAAGTACCAGTGCTCACACCTTTTAATTTCTTCGAATGGAAATCTAAAATTATATTGGTTTTGTGAAGTAAAGGGTTATACCAAGTTACCATGGGGTTAGAGACCGAACCTACTGATGAACCCGAAAAATCTAAATGGTTCAACCATTGTGATGAAGCCTTAGGTCTTATCTGTATGTCTGTCTCTCCCGACTTGCTCTTCCACATCGAAACTTCCTCAACACCCGATCAAGCATGGAAAATGCTCGATGATATGTTTGGGAAGCAAGATGACATGAGAGCGCATGAGTTGGAGAACGAACTACTAGGGTTAAATCCTAGTGACTTTGAAAACCTACAGGCCTTCTTCTCAAATTTTGTCCACACTAGAATGCTTCTAAAGGAATGTAAAGTGGATAAGAAAGACTCTCAATTGATCTTGTCAATTCTTTCTAAGTTAGGTCCTGAATACTCTATTTTCATTTCAACTTTCCACGCCACGAAAGCCACCTTGGGTAGTACTTGGACTATGCCCTCCTTTGACAGTTTTTCGTCCCAACTCATTCGAGAACAGGACAAACTCATTCAAATGGGGACTCTAAAATCTAAGTCACATGCCCTTGTGGTGAATAAGGGCAAGAAAAATGAAAAGAAGAAAGAAACTAAGGACCAACCTAAGAAAGAAACCAAGACCAACCAACCCCCAGTTAAGCCCATCACTCATACTTCGACTTCTGAGCCTAAAGTGAAGAAGGAAAAGTATAAATGCTCCTATTGTAAGAATTCTGGCCATGACGAGCAGCATTGTTTTCAGAAACAAATTGATCACTTAACTCATTTACTTGAGAAGAATAAAATAAGTGTTCCTGAATCCGTTAAACAAAATGCTCAGAAAGGCGAGTCTTCTAATGCAAAGGAGACTAAAAATGAAAAGAAGAAAGGTAAGGCCCTCGTAGCTAGATCAACTCCATCATCAACTTGGATTATCGATTCCAGTGCCTCGCACCACATGGCTTCTTCAGAGGTTGAATTCTCTAGCATTGAACCATGTGGCATGTCCCAAATCACGTTGGGTGATGACACTCATGTGTCAGTTTCTGGTAGTGGATCGGTAGAGATAGAAGGTGGAACATTTAACCAAGTGTTGAGTGTTCCCAATCTCTCTACCAATCTCCTATTAGTTTACCAAATCACCCACCTTGGTGAAGGAATGCGAGTGGAATTTGGTCCTAACTCGGTGATTATTCGTGAGCTTAACTCTGACTGCACTGTGGCTGAGGGAAAGGCAGATCACCATTCACGGTTGTATACCTTTTCCCACTTCTCTTCTGATTCGACACCCAATGCCTTGCTCACTCATGCAAATGAGGTTAGCAAGTTATGGCATGAGTGTTTTGGGCATCTAAATTATCGTTACCTTGAACAATTGAGCCAAAATGAAATGGTCAATGGGCTACCCCGAGTTAAGTTTTCTAAGGGTCTTTGTGAGGGTTGTACCCTTGGAAAGCACCCTGAAAAAAGCTTTGACAAGGGAAAATCCTGGAGAGCTACTCATCCCTTGGATCTTGTTCATAGTGACATTTCTGGCCCTTTTCCGTCTCCTTCTTTTACTAGAGCTCTATATATACTAACCTTCATTGATGAATTTTCACGTTATACTTGGGTATATTTTCTTAAGCTTAAGTCTAAAGTTTTTGAGCATTTTCAAAACTTTAAGGCTCTTGCTGAGAAACAAGCGGAACGGTCTATCAAGGTTCTTCGAACCGACAATGGAGGCGAGTATGTGAGCAACAGGTTTGAGGATTTCTGCACTTCTGAGGGGATTGCTTTGCAGCGTATAGTTGCTTACAACCCTTCCCAAAATGGAGTTGCAGAAAGAAAGAACCGAACTTTAAAGGAGATGGCTACTTGTATGGTTCACTCGAAATCTCTTCCTCCACAGTATTGGGCTGAAGCAGTGAATTGTGCTTGTTATATTCAGAACCGTGTTCCACACAAGGCAGTAAGAGGGATGACACCCTTTGAAGCCTGGTTTGGACACAAGCCTGATGTCGAGCACTTTCGAGTCTTTGGATCCAAGGCTATGGCTCGGATTCCCAAAAAGAAACACAAGGCATTGGATCCACAATCCAAACCTTGTATCTTTGTCAGGTATCCTGATGGCGTGAAGGGATATTGATTGTTGAACCCTACCACCCATGAGCTTTATATTGAGAGGAGTGTGAAGTTTGATGAGTCATCCTTGACTTCAACTTCCACTGAGGTCCTTTTTCCCACTGATTCAGATTCTGACTCTTCAGATGATGATGTTGTTGAGTGAGTTCCACCTCTCCCTGCTCCTCCCAATCCTCAAACTTCTGAGTCTTCTGATTCTGACAGTAGTGATGATGAGGACTATGTCCCTTCTCACTCAAGTGAAGAATCTTCCGACTCTGAGCCTGAGCCTTCGGGACCTCTTTGGGCCAGGAAAACTTTACAGAGTGCTGGAGATTTAGTTGGAGATCCTTTGGATGAGAGACGTACTCGCTCAGACTTCACTGGACCTCACTCCTTCTTTGCCTCTGCTTCTGATCCACCATCTTTCCAGGAAGCTTCTGGGATTCCTGAGTGGGATTCTTCCATGGATGAGGAGTATTCCTCACTCATAAAGAATGACACTTGGGATCTTACCCTTCTTCCGAAAGGAAGAAAAATCATTCGGTGTAGGTGGGTATATCGAACAAAGTATGGAGCTAATGGAGAAGTCGAGAAGTATAAAGCATGACTTGTAGCTAAGGGTTTCTCCCAGGTAGCTGGGGTTGATTACTCAGAAACCTTTGCTCCGGTTGTGAAAGATGACTTCCATTCGACTGACCCTTGCCATCGCTGCCACTAACAGATGGGAAGTCCACCAGATGGATGTTAAGAGTGCCTTCCTTCATGGGGACCTAGAGGAGGAGATCTATATGGAACAACCTCTGGGTTATGTCCATGATCCATCCCTCGTTTGAAAATTAAATAAGTCTCTCTACGGCCTTAAACAAGCCCCTCAGGCTTGGTATGCCAAGATGGACTCCTTTTTACTTGCATCAGGGTTCACTCGGTGTCACTCTGACCCAAATGTGTATATTCTATGACAGGATGACTCCATGCTTATTCTTGTTCTCTATGTTGATGACTTGTTGATCACAGGTAGCTCTTCCTCTATCATTGATTCTGTGAAGATCTCCTTGGCCAACAAGTTCTCCATGTCTGACTTAGGATTGCTTCATTACTTTCTTGGGATCCAGATTTCACAATCTGACTCAGGAATTATGATCTCGCAGCCTAAGTACTCTCTTGATTTACTTGCTCAGTTTCACATGTCTGACTGCAAGTCCTCACCTACTCCTTTTCTTTCCGGGATTAAGTTGGTTTCTGATTTCTCTTCCCCCTTGGTTGATGGTACCCTTTATCGACAGTTGGTGGGAAGCTTGATCTACCTTACTCACACTCAGACCAGATCTATCATATGCCATCGGGATCATGTCCAGATTTATGCAGGAGCCTCATGAGCTGCACTTAAAAGCAGCAAATCAGATCCTTCACTATGTTCATGGCACTCACACAGATGGTATTCATTACTTAGGAGGGACTGAGATTGACTTGGTTGGATTTACAGACTCAGATTGGGCCGGTGATCTAGATCATCAGAAGTCTACCTCAGGCTACAGTTTCACTCTTGGTTCAGGTCCTGTCAGTTGGTCCAGCAAGAAACAGAAATGCCATTTCCATATCATCGACAGAAGTAGAATACAGAGGAGCAGTTAACGCTACCACAGAAGCTGTTTGGTTATAGGGTATCATGACAGAGTTTGGCATCCACTTTCGACAGCCTACCATTATCTACTATGACAACATGAGCACTATCTCGATTTGTAGAAATCCAATTCAGCATCAGTGGATGAAGCACATTGAGATTCATATGCACTTCATATGGGAGCTGATACATGAAAACATCATCGACATATAGTATGTTCAGACAGCTGATCAGGTTGCAGACATTTTCACCAAGCCCTTCACTGAGGTGAAGTTTCTTCACTTGCGGTCTCTTCTTGGGGTGAGGTCTGCTGCAGCCACCCATCTTCTTTGGGCTATATAGTCCTCCTTCTTCTCCTCTTCTTCTTTCCAGAAAGATGTTGTTTGTACATGGGCACCTTATCAGGCCTTTAGTTGTCTGGGGCCCATTGACACATCTTTCTTAGTTGTCTAGGGGAGTCTTCTTTTTCTGTTCTGGCTTACCTTGACCTCTTCCTTAGCTTTGATGAAGGGGGGTGTTGGTGTGTGTGACTATCCAGTCATCTTCCACATCACCTAGGTGAGTCATCTCACCTTGCGAGAGTCATAGGTCTTAGGAAGTCAAATGACAAGTGTCAGATTCTGTCATAGAATCTGACATTGTCATTTATGTCAATGCATCATAGGAGTTACATTCCTTATTTGGAATTGTAACTCCTCTTCTAGTGGCATCATATGCATCAGTCAACGTCATATGCGTCAGTGGCGTCATTGAGGTTCTTTCCATGTTTAGGCATGGGGGTTACACAACACCCCTATTTGTACTTCCTATTTTTCGATCTATGAGCATGAGCAGACCCATTCTTCTTACTTGCAATCTTCTTTCCATTGTTTCGAATCTTGCGTATTGCGTTGGCTTGACGTTACCATCAGAGTGCAACTTCATTGTGGTGCATCACTTTTTGACATCGGTTCTCATGAATCCCTCTTTCAAAATGTATCGGTTTCGTTTGGTCTCATAGACTCTTCAGTCTCGTGGACGTCATTGAAAGCTTTTATTTCATTTTCACATCTTCTAACATTGATTTTTTTTTTAAAGAAAATTCTATTAATTAGTAATTACCAAGAAACAGGTTACAAATAGGTACAATGCCAAGCAGTGTAACTAATACACCAAGAAACATCCTTAGAGAAACCATGATAGCAGCGTAAAGCCAAATAAAACATGAAGAGGTGACTCGTATTATCCATCCAAATGGCGAATGTGCTGAATTGCTCGTCTTTTCTCCACGTCTTCTAACATTAATATCTGAGCCACTGTTTGAGGAATCCCTACAGGTTACTACCAGCAAGCTCAGAGTTTGAGGGAATCCCCGGAAGAAGGTATGGATTGCAGTAGAAGGTGAAGAAGGAAGCTCCAGGAGAAGGGTACAAACGGTCGAGGTTAATTCTTACAGTTTCGTGAATTTGAACGCAAAAATCACCATTTTTGTAAATTTTTGAGTTCGTACAAACCTGCAGCAACCAAAAAAAGGCAAAGTTTGTGGTAATATTCAGTTTTGAAGGACATAGACCTGTAAAACGTAGATTAACAAACATGTATCAGGCAGGCTCACGATCAGGAAGACGTGCTTGCTAGGGCACGGGAAAACCAGAAGTCATGAAAGAAGTTTAACAGTCGTTTTTCAAGTTTAGATCAGTAGTTAATGAAAAAATTGCACAGAGCAGTGACAGTTTGAAGGCGTTTAAAGATGCTTTTGTGAAGATCGATGCCCACAGAGTGGAGATCAGACCGTGAGGAGATTTCATGAGTTTTTGACTGGCGGCAGCAGAAATTTCAAATTTCTCCAGACGAAAGACAAAATATTGGTTTGCTTTTCACAGGCCAGAGATTGCCAGAAATCATGATTTGAAGGCTATATTTAATGGCTAGATCTGATTAACGCCATTTCCAGATTGATTGGAATCATAATTTTTTTGATACCTAGATTCGAATATGAAGTCATGCATGTATTTTTCGATGATATTGTTAGAGAATACTTTGTTACCGTTTTCATCATGTTTAAAGTGATTAGACAGTCATTCTGGGAGCAAACCTGCGAATATTTCAACCTATGTATAATGGATTTGTCTGAGGTTGAACAGACGCTAATGGCACGGATAGATTTTGTATCCTAAATAACAGGATTACAAACTAATTCACACTTCGTATATATATTTTCTGATATTTATATTAAAACTATCTTGATACACGCTTAAGGAGATTTGCATCATTGGTATCAGAGCATGGGAAAAGACTTGTGAAGACCTGTGTGAAAAGTGCTCAGAAAAAAATGACGTGTGAATGTGTTATTTCCATTCTTTGTCGTCATGAGACATTGTACAGATCAGATAGGGCACCAAGAAAAATGATTTTCAGCCCTGTCATTAATTTGAAGGTGCTTTTGTTGTGTAGAAAATTGAGATCATTATGGCAATTTAGCAGGTGTAAGCAAGAGAGCAAGTGCGGTTTTTTTGCAGAATGCAAAAGAATTTTCGTTAAACTATGTAATACGTCTATAAAATTTCAACGTAAACTAGAAGTGTATTGAAGTTGTGAGGGACGTTTATAGTTGTTGCAAATGCATGTTTATTTTCCTGAGATCACATTTTGTGTGAATAATGAGGCTACCAATGTGAGCAGAAACACACTTCAGCCAGAAGTGCCTATGTGAACGGCGTCCCAACAAGAGATTAGAGGGCGCACTGTGCATTTGCAAGATTTAGGTGACAGTGTGGAGAGGCATAGCAGATTGTGATACAACCATTAGGTGTGCCACTTCAGCAATCGGGATGTATTGAAGAGTTTTGTTTGCAAAGGCATCCTAATTAATAAATGTGCATCAAAGAAACCTGTAGATTAAGCTCTTCGCATTGGTTGATGTGTTGCCTAAGACTGAAGGCATGCCATAGAGTTGAGCTTCTGTGATAGGTAGCACCTAGAAGTGAAGAAAAAACAGCAGATGCCATCTAGATGAAAAGTGTGGGAGAGGTGCTTTCATGAATTAATAGCATTCTAGAAGTAAAGAAAAAAATGAGCAGATGGGTCCCTGTGCGAAGAGCTTCTTTGAAATGAATGATGCACCTGAGACCATCTCGGATCCATCAACAAAAAAGGTGGATGATAATGACCTTGGTGCCCTTATTCATTCAAACAATCGGACACCAAGTTTATTACTCATATAAGCGCCCATGTATAAGATTTATATTTTTTTTAGTATATAGTTTTGGCTTAAAAGTCAAATCTAGGGCTGCATTGAGTTTTGCAAGTTCCCACTTGCATAGTTTACAAAAAATCTCTAAACTATTGTTTTGAAGTAGAATTAATTCTGTATCTTTTCATCGGGAAGGTGTGATGTCCCCTGTCTATGGACAAATAGCAATTTTAGCTAACTTCCTCTTCCGATCAAATCCAGAAGGATTAAATCCTATTTGATTCTAACCTCAAATAGCCTAGATGTCGGCTAATTACATTCCAATTTCTCCTTTGCAGTAGTCAAGGTGGTGGGTTCCATGGGCGGATTAAGTTGCCATTTATGTCCTCTTAATAATGATTTTTAAAACAACAGTAATCCTAGAACCATTCAGGTTTGTAACTCCTAGTTGAAAACTTCTAAAATTCATAACATCATCAATACTCATTTTCACATGAAACAAAGCACGCAATAAACTTGGGATTTTTCCCTTTCCAATGAACTAAAGATCATATTTTTTTGAGCACTAAAACCCCTTCAAAATAGCACTTAAAATTCCAGTATTCTAGGCACTATGGTTAGAAGGATATTATCTAAAATCTTATGGTCCATAAGATTTCATTGTTTTACCGGCCTCCAAACAGTACACAAAAAAACACCTCCCCTTGCTTATGAATTAAAATGATTTAATAAATTCAATGTATACGGGTCTTGCATCGTCATGATCAGCCCCTGAACATGCCAACATTTTGATTGAGGGAATCCTAATCTCATGAACAAGAAAAGTACCATGGAAAACAATGGTGGAACCGTTGGAGCACATTCATGCATCGGTTGGTAGAGAAGTCCACATGAGTTATGACCATGAGGATTGATCTATCTAGTTGAGCCACAGTAAAGAGGAGGTTAGAGGACATATCTTCAAAATTAGTTGTTGCAAAGCTATTAGATTGAAGACCCTGGTTCATGCCTTAAATAGTAGGTCGCCCAACACATTTAGGGCATCAAATCATCTCCAAAAAATATGAAATTAATTGCAAAACACAACAGATTTGAAAACCAACAAGTATGATCTCAAATGGTGGAAAAATAACTAGATTTGCACCATCAGTGGTAGTGATGACATAAATGCGCTAAGTGGGCAAGGAACTCTTTCTCAAGCAATGGTCACCATACCTACTGATGCAACAGCGCGAGGACATTAATGGATCCTTAACACTATCATGGTTACTGTAACTGTCCAGATCGAGGTCCAGTCCAGACCAGAGAGAGCAGAGCACAATGAAGAGCTAGTGGCCTACATCCCATTTCTCCAAGGATGTAGTGTGGTTAGTGCCACTGTGTCATGTCAACTGATTTCGACATGGTGGCCACGCAACCTCCTGTTATACACATGTATGAGAGTATGGAACATTCAGATGTGCATGTCCTCAGTTCCCTTATTGGTTGGTGAAAACATAAAACTTAATTGAACGATGTGTTAAAAGACTCACTATATGATGTTGCACTTCTCTCCCATTTTCTGATTAATATATAATAAAGGGGGGAATGTTGGGAAATCTAGATCTGCATGTGCACTATTCTAAGAACTAACTAGAGTTTCAAACATGTAGAACTAGGCATGCCAAGTTTGGGTTACAATGGACAAGTAAAAGAGATGAACAGAGATATTAGTAATGTCTTAAATAATAGGATCATTACACAAAGTGCAAACTTGTATTTCTTAGTCGAAGGGGAAGTGGAAACGAATCCTTTCTTGGTGAATCATCTTATGAGGTGTAATACCATCATGAACCGTATTGTCTATAAAGGCTTGGGCATATGAAAAAGGATTGCTTTGGAAGTGACAATATGATCTTCCCACTTGCTCAATAAAAAGCATGAGATCAGGCAAATGTGGCAATCCAACTTGCATATGAACGGGATTTTATTTTGGAGTCAGTATGCTATCACAAGCATCATGCTTGAATCGATGGTGCTATCAGTTGCTATGGCATCATTGACTCTGGTGCGACATCATAGACATTTTGTCCTGTTGAAGAGACTATATGTCAACTTTACTTAGTACTGAATATAGGAATTGTTGCGGATTGGCATTTGTTTACTATCAGTCTTATGTCAATTGCACTTGACTCAAAGGGGATACGGGACATTCGTATTAGCCGGTGATGAAGAAATTGAGAATGTTCTAGCATGCAAAAATCAACACACATGTGGGGTGTAGTCAGGGTTAAAAGAAAATGAACTATAGTGAAGTTCTTTGGGCCAGGATCATCATTTATGTCTATATGACACATAGAGTCTGAAATGCCACTGGGCATATATAATTAGCCATATAGGCCATCCGTTGAATGTTTATCCAATCTCAAAGTACAAAAAATGCTGGAAAGCGAATGGTAAACTCCACCATACAAGTTGTTAAAGTTTTTATGACATTCACATGTTTGCTCATACAATCGACAACATCTTATTGCAAATGGACTTATTCAGTATGAACTTAGTCTTAATAATGCTGGAAATGTTGATTTTGGCTTTATATCATATGAATGGTTATGTAACCAGTTCTTAATACTGTCAAATGCTTGGTGCTCTTCTGGATCACCAAACTTGGAACCCTTGAGAAGGTTTACTAGAAGCTTGCCCAATGGTTTTTGATTACTTGCAAAATGATCAGATGGGTTGAAGTACCAATTTGATTTCCCTATACAGACTTCAACCTTGCGCATAAGTCAAGGTATTCATTCCCCCTATTGTGATTAACATTTTCAAGGGTTCTACGTTTCTATTGACCAAGGACAGGGTTTTCCTGAAATTTCAGCCAAGTGAGTGTTAGCATATGCAAAGAGAAGAAAGAATTGCCCTAGAGAGGTGGAATGCACTATCAAATGACACAGGCAGAGGTTTATTATATGCTAGAGTAAGGTGGTTACATTGGTTTTGAACAGTTAAGCTCATTTAGTTGGACAATTCAACAACTGCATAACCGTATTGCTACGTATTCTATATAAAGTGCTATATTTTAACACCCCGTTGATTAATGACTAAACCGGGAAACTAAGACAAAGTTTGTCCCGAAATTTTACAAATTTCCTAAAGCCCGTATGTTTAGTCATTACATCTACAAAATGTGCCATAAGTTGTACTTTAAAATCATCAGTCCATTGATTGTGTTGTGGTTGTCGAATGAAGAGGAACTGCAAAACAAAAATCTGGTCCCATGAACAAAGGATATGGCAAGTGGTCCACTGGTTCTCTCGTTACGTGATTCATTGACCAGTGATGAATCACCAATGGCTGAGAGTGTCAATCCCCATCTCCAGAGTGCTGAAATCAGAATTATCTCGAAGATGTGGATTGAAAAGATCTATTCCAAGCTTGCGTAGCCTACTGGAGTCTATACATAGACTCAATTATCTTGCAATCTTAAGTCACCTCGATCACTTGTCCTTGCAACAACCATGTAGTTCTCATCCAACTTTTTCGAAGTGCCTACCAATTATTAATTGAGATACTAAAGTGACCATCTGTGCAGTAGGAGTTAGAACCAACTCCGCAATAGTAGGAGAAATAAACATCTCTGTCTCAGCAGTGGTCTCTGTCTCAACAGTGGTAGGAGTGAGAATCAACTCCTCCTTTGTCTCATCTATTTGCTCATTTATCCCCCTCTGTTGGGAAAGATCCTTCACAACATAATGAGCAAATTGTTCATGCTCTATTGTCTTTCGAGCAAGGACCTCTGAATGAGTGGCTTGGGCATGCCATCTCACCATGCACCTATCAGTGCATTTGGAATAGTGGAGTCTCCATCCACAACAAACTGTTCTTCAGAATGAGGAAATCCATCCTCCCCAAGGCATGTCTGCCTCCAGTACATTTGGTATAGTGGATATTCCCTCCACAATAGGTGTATGTAGGTTGACTGTATCCAAGTCAACAGATTTGTGAGAAATGGCTTCCTCCCAAGGCATTGTAGCCTCCTGCACATCCTGAATGGTGGAGTTGTCCTCCACACGTGCATTCATGTTGATCGTAGCCGGATCAACAAGTCGATACTGACCACCTTGCCCAATACCAAGGGCAATTATCCGTCTTTGTTTCACATCAGAGACAACACACTTCTTTCCACATAAATCTACAGCAAATATTGGGATTTTCAGTCAATTGTCGAATAGATAGAATATTCTTTTGTAAAGAAGGTACATATATAACATTTCGTACCAACAATTTATCACACATTATTCAATACAATGCATATATTCCTATCCAATTCTTGACTGCAAGTGATTCTCCATTAGTTAGTACTATTGATTCAAAAACATATATTTTACAGTAAATGAAACATACCAGTGACCTACGACATGAAAAGTGTTCTGACGTACCAGAGTCAATGATCCAAAACTAGTACTACCTGTCAATAAATTGAGCATGATTATCATAAGACAATAAAGAGCATGCCCGTCATCCGAATCCCGTTCTTCTGCAAGTGCTGCCACATGTTTCTTATCACATGGCTTTTTGTTTGATTGAAAGATCATACTTCCGCTTCCGGCAATCCTTCTTTACGGTGCTCAACCTTGTGACATTTAATAAGCATGTGAAACCTGATACATGAGTGGAGGACTCACTGATTGACGTTTCCACTTTCCTTTGACTATGTGACAAGAGCACTCTCTGATTGGTCACAATGTAGATTCTTCACTGAAGGAATGTCTCCGCTCCTTTTGCAACGGTAGAACTCACCTTGTCAAACTTGATGGTGTTTTACTTTCAGCCATTAAATGGAGTGCCTCCACAAATGACTTATATGAAGAAGGTAATGTTGTTTAAAACGAGAACCACCATATCATGCGTCAATCCACCTTTTTGTTGATGGAAGATAACTGGTCCAATGAGGCACTTTCATATGAAGTAGGTGCTCAGACACCAACTTCCAATCCTTCTTGTAATTTCACAAAGTAAGCCTAAGGTATAAAACCCAACTCTCAATGACGGCTGATGATTTATCCAGGGCAGATTGGTCCATTCAATGTGCACACATGAAGCATTCCTCACTTCAGTATCACACATTACAAACGATAAAGAAGCCCTTAACCTCTTGCATGACATTTTTCCATAATCACGAAGTATACTGGTTGGACGAACCTTCGATGGGCTTCCATTATTTTATGCAAATCAGTAGAATGTGTGCATCAAGGAATTGCGATATCTAGAACATACAAAATTGTGAATGGCAACAAACGTAGCCCAAAATTGAGTCTTCCATGTCTTCAATACTTTAAACTTGAAATCTTCAGGTAGCCTTTCCAAACTTGACCAACCGTTAATGTCCAAGCTTCTCAAATTTGTGATTCAATGAGCCAATTTGTTAGATGCCTTAGCTGTCACCCCATTCAGAAGAAAGATCATTGACCAAATTGATGTACCTGCATGGTATACTCGCAAGATGCGAGCCTTCATGTAAATGAAATGAATTAAGAAATTTGGAACACACTATAGAAAAGTGGCTACAAAACTATCCATTCATGAAAAATTTGACATACATGATCTGGTGGCAAGAGAGGCTCAACACCCCCTAACCACCAATTGACCTGAAATTTTCCTTCTCTCAGGAAAGAATCACCGTGATACCAAATGTAAAATTTGGTTCCGGTTTTAACAAATAAATTGATAATAAACTTAATATAATCTTATTAGTTTCAATTCATACAATACATCTAATTCATTGCAAGGATATTAATTTATAGGAGTTAATACTTCCTATTTCAAGGTATTTGATCTATCCTCAATCCGAAAGTTCTCCTACGGATCTCTCTCAACTCCCACATGATCTCCCTACAATCTCTTCACATCCATATAAGATCTCATAACCAACTTAATATTCTAATGTGAGTTGTTTAACACTTTCCAAAAATCCACTCACATTATTACTCCAAACTACAACTAACTATGACTTGTTAAACAATTCATTTAGATCTCCTAATATATTGTTTTATGTATATTTCCCACACATTATTAATAAACCCATTCAAACTAAATGGAGCACTCTAACACCTATTCATAACAATTATGTAAACTTTAACTAATTAAATATTAGTTAATGTACTGGTGTCCCTAGATTTCATCCTGAAATCTGTGACTACCCTATCCGAAAAAATTTCGTACTTTTAAAATAATGGGTCGTTTTGTGTTTTTATTGCCCGAAAGTTCTTGTATTGCATCAGGATATTCCCAAAGAGCCATATTAGCCATTTTTGCCAAATACCCAGATGCCCAAAATTATTATATTCTATTGTAGGGATTTGTTTGCAGGAAATTTGTATTTAATTATTTTGATCCCCGTTTGAGGCTATTTGTGCTCCATTTTAACTATGTTATGATCGAACATGTCATTATTCCTATGTACCAGAAGGGTTTTAACAAAGAATAAGTTCTGGGCTTTATTTGTAATTTTTGGCAATTTTTTCGTGTTTTTGTGTTGTCCCGTTTCGTTTTCTGTGAAATTTCTCTAGAACAATCCCTTTGCTGGGTAATCCTGATTCTTGGCCTAGAGCAATTGGAGAACATATACGCACATTATGCCCGGAGGAAGTTACTATCAGAGGTTTAGATCACTGGGAAAAAGCCAAGATCGTGCACTAGAAAAGCCCCTACAGGGTTGGGCGCATTTTTGTGTCTTCGAAAACAAAGGATTTAAGCTGCAATGGGAAAAATAGAAACAGCAGGCAAGGTGGGAATTTTATATCTACCTAGCAGGGTACTTTTTCCCATGATATAAAATTCACTTAAGCTGCAGTGGAAAAGTTAGAGGCCGCAGGCAAGCGAGAATTTATTGCCTGCCTTGCAGGGTAAAAATTTCCATGATGAAATAAAAGAAAAGTGACTTAAGTGAAATCATGGAATTTTATTGTCTGCCTTGCAGGGTAAATAATCCCATTGTCAAAGTCAAATCACTTAAGTGGATCATGGGATTTCCGGGGCTGCCTTGCAGGGTAAAGAATTCTAATTGTTATGTGATTCTTAAAAATAGAATTCTTTATGTCCAAAAAATGCGACCCACCTTGGGTGAATGATAATGCATTAAATAAATATTTGTTAATATTTATTCACCCAATTTTGGCGCCCAGGCTTGTGGAAAAGTAAACAAAGGGAAGTGAACAAAAGGAATTTAAAAATAGAATTTCAAAATTAAATAAATTTAATTTATTTAATGTAGGAATTTCTTCCTTTTTGAGAAGGAATTAATACTTTTTAAAGTATTAATTGATTATAATTAATTTCTATTTTCAGTGGCTATGGTTAAAGCACACTGTGAAGCTTAAGTGAAGTGAAGAGTGTGAAGGATTAAATTGGAATTAAGTTAATTTATTGAATGACTATCCTTAAACATGCTATTTTTAAAAAGAGATAAGCATGATTTTTAATTAATTAATTGCCAGGAATAGAAAGGGCAATTATTAATTATAGAATTATGAGGGTTATATAAAAATGGGCTGCCATATGGGTGAATTATTTAATTCACAGGTAAAGAATTGCAGCCAAGAGGAAAAGTGCGCCCCATTTGGAGAAGGATTTTGCTCAGAGGAAGGTGGAAACAATGACTAAAAGCTTCTAAATTTGGCGCATGCTTTGAAGAAGGTTGATATTTGTCTGCATAATTGTTTGCATAGAAGTGATATAGGTGCTCAGGTGATATTGATAAAATTCATGCTCTGCTTTCCATGCAAATTAAACGTCAAATTTTGGGGCAACAGGCTTGAAAATGCAGATTTTTACAATTAAAATTCACTATTCATGCTCTAGTGGCCATCTTTGTTTGAATTAATTGCAGGAATTCAGATACAGGTGCTTTTATAAAGAAAAGGAACTTATATCAATGTCCAATACATTGAATATTTCCTCTGAATCTGAAGGATTATCCATATTTACACTAGTTTTGAAGAATTCCAGTCAAATAAGAAGAAAAAGAATTGTTCAGACAAAGATAGACAAAGCTATGGCGAAGAAAGATGAAAAAGAAAGCACAACGGAGTCATGCATCACTTCTAAATTTGCAGACATTGGAGACACAGATCTAGGCTCAAAACCTCTTGCTGAATAGATAGGCAGATCCAGAGCAGGAAAGACTTCACTCATGCGTGCAGGAAAAACTTCACTCATGCATGCAGATTAAAAGCAGTGGAATTATTCGAGCTGCAGTTTTTCCATCCACAGCCCAGTTGCCAAAGTTTGTTATGCAGGTGCAAATCCATATCCAGATGCAGATGCAAATCCATATCCAGATGCAAATGCAAATCCATATGCAGATCCAGATCCAGATCTCATAGTTGCAAAAGCTTCCGGCACAAAGGCTTCATCCTCTTGTTTCAAATGCAGCCCGTGAAGAAGTCAGTGCGTGGAAAATTCCTTCCAAGATCTTGTGCAAATGCTCCCATCTTCTAGTTGAAGCCTTCATTGAATTTTCATTCATTCGGAGTGCTTTCCAGAATTTTTAATTGCTCATATGCAATTAAAAATAAGGATGATGAGTTATCTACGGCAAACATTGCATTGATGCATGTACTGGAGAAGAACTGCAAAAGCTTCAAGGATAAGAAGAGACAGACAAGGCGAAGGCAAAATCCAGCTCTTTCCAGATCCAGCTTGTTTCCAGATCCAGCTTGTTGTTCCCAGATCTTTGTTTCCAGATCCAGTCGTTTCCAATTCCAGTCCAGATCCAGCTTCCCAGATTCAGTTTGTGAGAATCAAAGGCAAAAGAATCAGCCCCCTGCATGCAGACATGAAGAAAGGACAAGACTGCAACTTTCCTCTTCCTTCTTCTTTCCTCCGACAAAGTAATTGAGCGATCAATTAAATTATACAACTTAAGTGATTGGTTTAAAAGCCATTACTTGAAGAAGTCAACTACTTGGAGATAGGTGGCAGGACGTGCAAAATAGAAGGTTCTATTTTCAGTTGCAAATCATACATGTCATGCAAAGAGGAATTCCAGGATGGAGATTGCCAGTTGTTTCTTTCCTCCGACTTCCACATGTGTCAGTTCAACTAAAAGCTTCAAACTTGTAATTTCCCCTCTACATTCTATAAGTAGAGGAAGAACCTTCGGGTTAATGATCAAAATTTGTAAGCAGCAATCTTGTGTTCTAGACTTTGAGCTGAACCCCTGAGAGCCACTTGGAGCAAAGGAATACAAAGGAGCAGGTTTCCGAAGAACTTTGTGTCACGGTGTACTGTGTTTCTTACTTTTAATCTTAGATCTCTTAATAAACTTTGTGTTATTTTAGATCTGGATCTAGAGCTTGCCTTTGTTTTAGAATTTTGTGTTTATATCTATTGGATTCTTCTATGTGCATGCAATCAGCTCTGCCATCTACTGATTGGGATGCACATCTTCCCTGTTTCTTCTATGTGTTTATGTAATTACCTTTCTTCTATAACATTTCCTTTCTTTAAACAACTCTGCTTACTTGCTGTAGAATTATTCGGTTATGGTTCATGAACTGAGTAATTAAAGTAAAACCCCATTTAGATATTAGCATACTTAAATTGACAAATCATGACACAGTGCAGCCATCACGAGGTCAACATTCCCTGCAAATAAAAAGGAATGGCTGCTACCTCAAAATGGAGAACCCACCAAGGGCCTCATTGAAATGGTAGAATAGACTTTTGCTCTCAAAGGACAAAGCCCTTATTTGCAGATTTATGGGAGTTTTTTGAGACCCCAAAAGTCTCAGTATATGGGTACAAGGTAACTGACACAGGCTCAATGGACATCCTCATGATGCCAAAAGGATACTTCATGGCCATATTCAGCTCAACACAAGAAAGAAAGCTTAGGGCGGACCTTAGTTCTTTAATGAATCAGTCATTTTTATGAAACATGGTCCCCTGCTTTTAATCCTACTGAATATCTGCCAAGTACAGTTCCTGTATGGGTCAGGTTACCATTGCTACCTAGTGAATATTGGCATGAATCTAGTCTAAAATCAGCATAGGATCTGTGATTGGAGAATATATTACAGCATCAGAATTCACACAGCTAGGAGTCCTCTACTATAGGCCTTGAATCTGCATAAATATTGATCTAGATAAGACTGTGCCAGAATAGAATTGTTCTAGATATGGAAGGAATTGAATGGAACAACTCCTTAATTATGGAAACATTCCATTCAAATGCCGTCTCTGTCATGAGCATGGCCATTTAGCAAGGTTTTGACCTCCATAATGAAGATGATAGAAAGCCCCCTTACATCCTGATCAACAAGGCAACCACCCATCAATAATATCAGTCGAATCTGTTCAAAAAGATGGTACAAAATAAAAATCCCACAAAAAATAATAATCTAATTAAATTGTTTATTAATAACCTTCAACTTAACATACAGTAACAAGTCAGCCAGGTAAGCTACCAAATGGCGAGTTTCAAAATACAAATAGTAGCATATTTCAAATTCCTTGATGCACAAGGGAAGAGGTAAAGTACAGTCGAGTAAGGTCACTTCCCTTTGCCTTCATAACTAGCTCTGGAAATTGGGGACATTGAATGTCTGACTCACACAGACCTTTGTAGATATACTATAGCAAAAAGGAAAAGAAAAAAATAGCAGCCTCCAGTAAGCTTCCAAGGTGAAATTTCCTTGTATACTTTCAAGCATGGTTACACTTGCATTATAGGGGAAAAACAAGATATTCAAATGAATGCCCAAGAGAATCTCATTCCTAATAAATCTCCCCAATTTGGGAACCAAGGAACCAGTCCAGGAAAACTGTGTTCCTAAAAAAGGATAAAAACATTTTGAACAGATCGACACGGAATTCAACAGCATATCAAAAACAGCAGTAAACTTCACTAGAGCAAGAAGGTTTACCGGGCCTGGCCTGTGATATTTATGACTTTATAATTGCCATGAGACTTTTGGCCAAGACTGTGCTAGTATGTAGCTTCATTTAATTTGCAATTAACACAGTATTTATGAACTTAGCCAGATTGAGTGTAAAGGAATCGCAACCTTTGTTTCAGCCATCTTTACCTGATTCATGTTTCAATTGCTTAATGTTTAACCAACAGAAGCACTTATCTAATTCGCTATGTTTTTATGTACTGCTCAATGACAATGTTTGAGTTCAGCTTTTTACGTCATATTTCATCAAGTAGGAGGTAAATGTTCCATCACTATATTAGATTATACATACTCCAGAGAATGCTGATGACTTATGCAAGCGAATGGAACCTCCAAACCCCCTGTATCTTCTTTCAGAAATCTCATCCTTTTCTGCTACAGCTCTGTGCCATACTGCTTCATCATCGGGACGATGGTAATTACCCACGCAGATGTTTTGGGAGAATTGCCATGGAGCTCGTCAGACCCCATCCCTTCTTCCTTGACAGCTATTCTCACAACACAAAACAAAATTTTCTAATGGGCACAGACCTATCCTCAGCAAGGAGGAACTTCAGAAATTTGCTCTATATCATGCACAGTGCACCATCACAAGGCCAACATTCCTAGTAGGGGCAAATAAAAAAACTAATGGCTGCTATCTCGAAATGGAGAACCCACCAAAGGTGCCTCGTTTACCATTGATGAAATGGTAAATAGACTTTTGCTCTCAAAGGGACAAAAGCCCTTATTTGCAGATTTATGGGAGCTGTTTGAGACCTCCAAAAGTCTCAGAATACAAGGTACAAGATAACTGACACAAGCTCAGTGGACATCCTCATGATGCCAAAAGGATACTTCATGGCCATATTCATCTTAACACAAGAAAGAGACAACTTTTTAGGGTGGACCTTGGTTTTTTAACAAATCAGTTCATTTTTATGAAACATTGGTCCCCTACTTTTAATCCTACCGAATATCTCCCAAGTATAGTTCCTGTATGGGTCAGGTTACCATTGCTACCTAGTGAATATTGGCATGAATCTAGTCTAAAAAAGATAGGATCTGCGATTGGAGAATATATTACAGCAGTCAGAATTCACACATCTAGGACTCAGTCAGGAATTCTCAACTATGCTTGGAGTCTCTGCAACTAAATGCTTGATTCTGGATAAGCCTGTGCCAGAAAGATTTGTTCTAGATGTGGAAGGGATTGAATGGGAACAAACCCCTTGATTATGAAACATTCCATTCAACTGACGTCTCTGTCACGAGCATGGCCATCTAGGAAGGGTCTGCCCCAAACAAGATGATCAAAGCCACCATACATCATCCGGAAGAGAAGGCAATCACCTAAACAAAAATCTCAGTCGAGTCTGTTCGAAAAGACAGTAACAAGTGAAAACATCCCACAAAAAATTATTAATCTAATTAATTTGTTTATCAAAGCCTTCAACTTAAGATACAGCAAACAAGTCATCCAGGTAAGCAACCAAATGACTCAAAATCCAAATCGTAGCATATTTCAAATTGCGTACAGAAGGAAAGGTAAAGTACAATGCAGTAAGGTCACTTCCCTTTGCCTTACATAACTCCTCTGAAATTGGCGAATTCTGAACACATAGACCTGTGTGGATATACTACAGCAAAAAGGAAAAGAAAAAAATAGCATTCGTCAGGAAGCTTTCAAGGTGAAATTCGCTTGTATAACCTTCAAGGACGGCTACGCTCAATAGAGGAGAAAAGCAAATAGTCAAATGAATGCCCAAGAGAATCTCATTCCCGATAAATATTCCAATTTGAGAACCGAAAAACATCCAAGAAAACATTTAAAAAACAGACAAAAAAAAGGGAACAGATTGACAAAGAGGAATTCAACAGCATATCAAAAACAGCAGAAATACTGAGAAGAAGGTTTACCTCCCGGCCTTACATTTATGATATTAAATTGCCATGCGACTTTTGCAGACTGTGCATATGTAGCTTCATTTAAATTTCAATTAACACAGTATTTATCAAGGAGCCAATTGAGTTAAAAAATCGTGGCCTTTGTTTCAGCCATCTTTACCTTATTCATGTTTCAATTGCTTAATGTTTTACCAACAGAAGCAGTATCTAATTGCTATGTTTTTTATGTACTGCTCAATGACAATGTTTGAGTTCCTTTTTAGTCATGTTTCATCAAGCAGGAGGTAAATGTTCCATCACTCTATTAGATTATACATACTCCAAGAATATGAGACTTTAACTCAATCGAATGAACCTCCAAACCCCCTATTCTTCCTTCAGAAATCCAATCCTTCTCTGCTACAGCTCTGTGCCATACTCTTCATCATTTGGCAGACATACCCATGCCTTCTTTTGGAGGAGGCCATGGCCTCCTCAGACACCATCCCTTCTTCCCCAACAGCTATTCCCACACACAAAACTTTTCTAATGAAAGCCCTATCCTCAGCAAGGAAAGCAAGGGGGAACTTCAGAAATTTCTCAATATCATGCACAGTGCACCATCACGAGGCCAACATTCCCTGCAAATAAAAACTAATGGCTGCTACCTCAAAATGGAGAACCCACCAAGGGCCTCATTGAAATGGTAAATAGAGTTTTGCTCTCAAAGGACAAAGCCCTTATTTGCAGATTTATGGGAGTTTTTTGAGACCCGAAAAGTCTCAGTATATGGGTACAAGGTAACTGACACAGGCTCAATGGACATCCTCATGATGCCAAAAGGATACTTCATGGCCATATTCAGCTCAACACAAGAAAGAAAGCTTTTTAGGGCGGACCTTAGTTTTTAATGAATCAGTCATTTTTATGAAACATGGTCCCCTGCTTTTAATCCTACTGAATATCTGCCAAGTACAGTTCCTGTATGGGTCAGGTTACCATTGCTACCTAGTGAATATTGGCATGAATCTAGTCTAAAAGAGATAGGATCTGCGATTGGAGAATATATTACAGCATCAGAATTCACACAGCTAGGAGTCCTCTACTATGCTTGAATCTGCATAAATATTGATCTAGATAAGACTGTGCCAGAAAGAATTGTTCTAGATATGGAAGGAATTGAATGGGAACAACTCCTTAATTATGAAACATTCCATTCAAATGCCGTCTCTGTCATGAGCATGGCCATTTAGCAAGGTTTTGCCCCAAACAAGATGATCAAAGCCCCCTTACATCCTGATCAAAAGGCAACCACCCAACAATAATCTCAATCGAATCTGTTCGAAAAGATGGTACAAATAAAAAATCCCACAAAAAATGATAATCTAATTAAATTGTTTATTAAAACCTTCAACTTAACATACAGTAACAAGCCAGCCAGGTAAGCAACCAAATGATTCAAAATACAAATAGTAGCATAAATTCCTTACACAAGGAAAGGTAAAGTACAGTCGAGTAAGGTCACTTCCCTTTGCCTTCATAACTCCTCTGAAATTGGCAAATTCTGACCACACAGACCTGTGTAGATATACCATAGCAAAAAGGAAAAGAAAAAAATAGCAGCCTCCAGTAAGCTTCCAAGGTAAAATTTCCTTGTATACTTTCAAGCATGGTTACACTTATTATAGGGAAAAAACAAAATTCAAATGAATGCCCAAGAGAATCTCATTCCTAATAAATCTCCCAATTTGGGAACCAAAAAACCATCCAGGAAAACTTTTTAAAAAAGGAAAAAACAAGGGAAACAGATCGACACAGGAATTCAACAGCATATCAAAAAACAGCAGAAAGACTGAGAAGAAGGTTTACCTCCTGGCCTTATATTTATAAATTATGACTTTATATTGCCATGAGACTTTTGCAGACCGTGCATATGTAGCTTCATTTAATTTCAATTATGGGATTTTTCAATTAGGAGATAGAATCAGACTTCGTGAATAGAGTTCCTAAAGGATCCCTTTGCTAGAAGATGGAGGTTATTCTTAGGGTATCATGGGAATTACATTTTTATTTCTGTTGTATAATATTATACTTATAAATTTTATAATCACTAATAAAGGATTATAGGGACCTAAGAAGGAAGTAAGGGTATGGTCATTTTTTTTCTATTCAAAAATGGTTTAAGAGGGAGAATTGGTAAGTGTAGAAATTTTCCTAAATCTACCCTCAATAGTCTTATACTGCATTATGATTTTGCAAACATTAAGCTAGGGTTAAGGGAGAGAGGAATGAAGGATATTGTCTTCTAAATCCATAATTTTCTCATCAAGTTCATAAAAAATTCCAATCACTTCATTTCTTATTCTTTTATATAGATATGTAAATCGAGAGCTTGATGTAGCTATCAAAATATTTTTCTATGTAGTCTTCACTAAACTCAATCTCAAATCATCTGGTGAAGACATTCCTATCCTTCCAAGCCTTTGAAACATCAATTGAAAGAGAAGAGTCCAAACCTTAAATTCTTTTATTAAAGTTGTCGAGTCTTCCAAACCAAACAATGCTACATAGTTACTAGTTACTTTTGAGCACTTGGCTAAAGATTAGTTCCACTAGGAGCATGTTTGTCACCTACTAAAGTCTCAGGACCCCTGTTTGATTGATGAAAAATGACCTACTAAACTACACCCCTGTTTGATGGAAAAATGAAATCTACTTGGAAGTCCAAACCTTCTTAAATTTCCCAAAAGAACAATTGTATTTTGAGAAACATGATAAAAAAGACTAAAAGTTAAACATTGATGTTTGAATTTTTGGATTCAAGTTAGTACTTAGAGGTAGAGGAAAAGGGGGGGATCTTTAGGAAAGAACCTAGGTGAAATTTTATCTTCATTATTGTCCTTATTATGATGCAACGTGTCTAATATTATATAAATAATATTATTGATTATATCCCATAAATTGAGCTCATCATTTAAGACTCTCATTTGGAATAAGAAATCAACCATTAGAAAAAAATTAGAAGATCCACAAATTGAATTATATTCCACAAATTCACCATCATATTACATGTGGTAGATTTATTTTTAATTTTGTTTATTATATTCAGGGTAGCCCCCTATATAATCAAATTGATAATTAAAGCTTTGAGAGAAGCATGAGGCACAACATAAATGGTTAGATTGAATGTTAATATATTGAACTATATGAAATGATGACTTTGTAGTGGATATCCATGACGATGAATCCACTCCCCAACCTACCATATTTAGAAGGTTTTTATTATATAATATTAAAAATATAAAATAGATTTATTTCAATGTAGAATTAACGATATTACAGTTCAATCATATGATTATTGCCATATAATTTAAATATATATTACCCAGAAAATTATGAATATAATTGTGAGAGTTTTTAAATGAATTCTAAACAAATATATGGGTTGTAGGGTGACACTTTAGCTTATAAACATGATTATTTTGGAGTGTATCCAATTCTACTATAATTTTTAGTGTATAGGTTAGATGTTTAGTTTCAAACTAGAATATATAAAAACAAAGTTCTACGATCGTAGTGGTAGAAGTTACATTAAGAATATGGCTTCTCATTATGATAGGCACAAATTTAGCACACTTGTAAATTTGTGTGTGGTGGGCATGATGTTAGTGAAATATTAGAGTATTCCACCAAATTAGTTGTCAATAATAGTTACACAGTCAAATTCAAAGGCCTCAAGATGACCAAATATTTTTTGAAGTATTTGACTATTAATTAATTGTTTCTTAGATATTTAATTATTTTAGTATATTTGAGTTTATTTTTACACGATAAAAGCACATGTAATAGATGTAATTAAGATAGGAAAAATTCTGCAGTGAATGTAGTTAGCATTAAAGTTGTTAGGATATTTTAAAAAGAGAATAAAGCCATATTTTAGCTATGCATGCATTAAAATTAGATTATATTATTTCATGTGTATGACTAATTGATTTATTTTCTATTCCTAAATAAAAATCCTTAATTAGTATCAAAGCAAGGTTTGGGTTGCATTTTCTTGTTTCATACAAATCTAAGAATTGATCATGGTAAAATCTAACACTCCTACCATTTCAAAGTTTAGTGGAAATTCTATGATTAATGGAGCATCAAGATGATGACTCTATTGATATGAAAAGACTAATGGGATGTTGTGGATGCTAGTTATGAAGAGCCACTTGATTGGGCCAATGTTTTAGTCAATTACTAAACAACCAAGAAGGAAGGTAAGAGGAAGAACTCCCAAGCTTTATTTCATATTCAAACACCTATAAATAGAGTTTTTCTTCCAAATGACAATCAAAGAAGCCTAAAATACTCTATAAGAAGCTTACTAAGGTAGTGACAATGTCCAAGTCGTTAAGTTGCAAACTATGAAGAGAGAATTTGAGAATTTGACGATGCAATAAGAAGAAATTGTGAGTGATTTGTAAGTAAGAGTAAAGGATGTGGTCAATAAAATGGATACTCTTTGAGAAAACATTAAACAAAAAGATTGCATTGAAAAAGGAGTTAAGGTCTCTAACACCAAGGTAGAATCATGTTGACATCATCATCGAAGAAAGAAAAGACATTACTACTCTTGATTTTGATCATCTAGCTGGATATTTTGTGTCTCAGAAAGAAATATCAGGAGACACAGTTAGAGAGAGTGTTGAGAAGGATTTCAGATAATAATCTAAGATCGGAAACAGTGAAGCTAATAGCTCTAGTAGAAATATTAGCAAAGTATAATGAAAAGAAAACATTAAAAGAATACAATGGAAAGGAAAAGATAGAAATCATAATTATTGAAGATGAAGAGATTATTCAACTACAAGAGAAAGAGGTAGAGGTAGATTGGATAAGATAAATATTCCATGTTATTATTTCCACAAGTATGGACATGTAATCTCCCTTTTTAGGGGGACTCAAGAAATGACCAAAAGCTGAGATGTAACTTAAAAATCAGATTATGGAACTGCTGTTAGATGGATGATATAACCCTGCAAATCTGCAAATTTTACCCTTCCTAGGGCAGCGACTTCCTTAAAGGAGTTAAACCCCTCAAAGGTGGGTCAAACCTTGCTAATGTGCCCTTCAAATCTTATGCCAAAATTATTAGGAAACCCTCAACAAACACAATCAGCTGTTAAAACTCCGAATTGAGTTTGGAAATAATTAATTTCAGAAACCCTCAAGCAATGAACTTCAACAAGCTTGAAAAACTAGCAAAACACCTCCAAAATTAATGAAACTTTAGAAATTGGCCTTAAAAAATATTAAGAATATTATTCCACCCTGAGAATCATGAAATTATTGCAATGAAGTACTGAAATGCTCCCCTAGGTGGGTCTCTCCACATAGAACTGCCAATAAACATGCCAAAACACTCCACAAAGCAAGTCAATCCACCCCTAAAATGCCAAATATGCATTAACAACAAGAAGTAATACAAAGATCTTCAATTATTGATCAAATGACACCTTAGGGCAATTCGACTAGGGCTGAAATAAAAGATAATAACAACAAATGATCCCTCAAGGGGGTGGAAGTCTTCCCTGTTGAAGGGTTTCATGCACACAAGACTCTCAAAGGGTTTTCGTCCTTAGGAGAGGAAGAGAGATGCTTCACAAGCAATCTTTCCAAAGAGATAATAAATTCACATAATGACATAATGGCCAAACATCCTCCTTTTATAACATAAGGGGTGCTACATCATAACTTATGGCACCTTAAATGTTAAAGTCTATTTCTAATTCTAGCATATATGCTCACCAAACAACTAAGTAATTTATTTCATCTATTGGAGCGCTAGGCATCCAATAGGAATACAACATAAAAAGTGCAATATTTCCTAAAACTAATCCAAATATCTTTAGACAACTTTCCTTTAGCTCCAAACCCTTAGTCCCACAAGGAAGGAATGGGATAAGGTCTTCCGTTTTCACTTGTCGCCAAAAAGGGACATGACAGTCCCCCCTTCCTAGATTGCTTGTCCCCTAGCAAAAGTGAGCTCTCGTGCTTCAATTTGATCCAAGTGAGCAATCTAGATCCCATACCGGTCAAGTGGAGAAACTTTTGCAAGAACATGCCTTGGTTATCCTCCTTCACTCTAGAAATAAGGGATGTCTTCAGCTGCAACCTTCTTTTTGTTTTCAGATCTGCACATGGAACAAACTTATTCAAGAAGAAATGATCTTCTGTCCATCTTCCTTCATGCCTGGTAGGCATGATGATCAGACTTCCTCTCGTGCCTATCAAACCTCTTGTTCTCTCTATTTGGCTGATATGCATACATACTATCAATGACACAATTGTAACTAATCAATTTCCCTTTAGGAAGGGAATAGATGATGACTGAAATAAAATATAGGAGAGCTGGTAAAGAAAAATTGGTCTTGCATCTTTTGAATTTCTCTCCACACATTCCCATTATGTTGCTCGCCAAACTTGAGTTTGCAAACTCCGCCATGAACCACCTTTCCTGGACTGCTGGTAAGGGGTAGAGTTCAATTCCCCTTTGCTTAACCTTGTCAACTTCCACCATCATGATCAACAACTTAAATTCTCCCTTTATAAATTCATTTGGTGGCTGAATTTGTGCATGCCCAGCTGTAATTATGTTCTTCCCATGAGCTGATATATGAAAAGGAGAACAATAATGAAATTCCCCTTGCTTTGCTACCATGAATTCCTCCAAAAACTGAATCCATTGCATCCCAAGAACCAAGTTATATCCCAGCTGAAACAAAGAATTCAATGCAAAGTTCGTACCTATCCATGGAAATAGTGAGAGCTATCCCCATTGGTATGGTGGTCATGAAGCCTTTGTAACCAACATACTCAGTCCCATCCTTCTTGCAAATTCCCCTTCAATGAAATTATGTATGGTACCATGAGCTGCAAGCATGGTGGCTTCTTGGTCACGAAGAAGAACCCGGAATGGTTGATAAGTATGTATGCCATGTACCAAAACAAGAATGCTGCCCTTTCTCCTTATCCTCCTTACCTTTTTCTCATACATGGAACCATGGGTGAGCCCCCTTATTGATAGAAAAATCAGAATTGTGATCCTTCTTTTGATGGTCCCAATGCAACAATGTCATAGCAAAAGAGGGCTGCAAGGAGTATGATTAGGAATAGAACCACTAGGCTTACCTTCCCCAAGAGTGATTTTTGACATTTTCCTTACACCGGCACAACCAAGATGAATTTACCCCAAGTACTAATTTTGAAATGGGTGATTCTTCCTTTCTCAAGTCTCATAACAACACCCATACCTTTATCATGATGATATCTCACTAATGGTGTCATAGGAAAACATAACAAGCATGAGACATCCTTCCTAACCAGCTGTGGGTGATGGCAACATACCTGAAATGACAAATTGGCCAACAAGAGAAATGAAATATTCACATACCATGGACTGCCCGTGATGTCCTCATGATTGAGAATTTCTAAGTTTAATCAACACTCTTCATTGGCATGATTTCTTCACCGAATGGATCTTTTCTTTCTTGCATTCTTTCCAAATTTGTTGGTGCTTGTCTTGGGTAACCTCTGGCTTCTTGTTAAGGCTGTGAGCTCCATCCAATGACCTCCTTTTGACTGCTGTTTGGAACAGTCCAGCCACCTCATCAAGTGCTTTCCCGGAATCTTGTCCTTCATGGAGAGTTTCTTCCAATCTTCTTGACCTTATAGGACTTGTTGAGATACCATCAACACAACCATCATTGTGACCCCAAATTCTTCCCTCAAACACATGTATATCAGATGGATTACAAACCAAATGGAAAGAGGAAGTAATTACCTTTGCATGCATACCGTGGGCCTTGGGAAGAGGGTTACCTCTTATCAATCCAATTTCAGTCCTTGTGCATAAAGCAACCTTTGTCTTGATGCATGCATAACTCGGAGGTTGCAAAAGGTGTAAGTACCCCTTACTACTCAATGTGCTCTCCATTTTGCCCACATTTGTGTCAAACTGTTTATGATGATTAGCCCCATGTAATGACGATTTAGGGAACAATAAATCTGAGATATGTTTGTTCCTTGGACTGTCATCAAGATATTCATTTCCTTTTGCCTTTGCTCCTTCTACAATTGGTGCTTTCCCCCTTTGCACTACCTCCATACCTTGTTCATATGTGTTTGGAATGTCTTCGTAGCTCTTACCAAAGTCTAATCCATCATCATTTTGCTCTTTATTGACTGCTGTTATAAACAGTCCAGCAAGGTTATTGTCATCATGTCTATTTGGGAAATGGGTTCCAACCATCCCTTTCTCTTCCCCTCTTGCTCATCATCCTTCTTTTCAACCCTGATTCATCACATGCTAAAATATCATCAGTATTAACCAAACAATGATCATTAATTACCTCATAATGTTGACTCTCCAGAACAACAATGGGTGTTAGCGCCATGGCCTTAGATCTCTTGACCACCAAATCTTCTTTCTCAACAACTCCATCTCCTATTATTGTATGAGAATTGCTTGGTTCTTCATCCTCTTGTGCTTTCATAGGGCTGTAAGGAAAATCAGTCAAGGGATCACCTTTGACAATGGCAGTGGGTGCTTCTAGGGCTCCCAAAGGCTGATCCATCACCATAAGCAGCTGTTGCGATGGTTCTTCCTCCTTAGCATGGTGGATATCTTCCTCTTTTGTCACCTCCGAAGGGTTGTTATAAAGGGAAGTTGTATCTTTGATCTTCATCATGACTTCTCCACCTTGTAGTTGATCCGCTGCATGCTCTTCGAGTTGCTTCTTCAAAATGGAGGGTTTTCTTCCCTCTATGACTGAGACCTTTCTGCCATGGTCCTTTGATGAGGTTCGGGCATTATGCCTTGTGCCAATTCCCACTCTATAATTTTCTATTTCCACGAAATCCTCAAAGGAAAGGGCATCACACATCTCTTTCCGGAAGAGCTTGATATTCTTTTGTCAACTTGTCAATCCTTGAAACCCTTTTCTCCTTGAGCGAACCACCACCCTGCATATTTTGGATGGCTAGGGTAAGCCTATCCAGTGCATCCACTATCCTTCTTGTGACTTGTTTTCCATGCTTCACAGGTCGGGAGGATGATGCTCTGATACCACTGTAATGTCCCTTTTTAGGGGGACTCAGGAAATGACCAAAAGTTGAGATGTAAACTTAAAAATCAGATTATGGAACTGTTGTAGATGGCTGATATAACCCTGCAATCTGCAAATTAGGCCCTTCCTAGGGCAGCGACTTCCTTAGAAGTTAAACCCCTCAAAAGTGGGTTAAACCTTGCTAACACCCCTTCAAATCTTATGCCAAAATTATTAAGAAACCCTCAACAAACACAATCAACTGTTAAAAATCAGAATTGATCTTGGAAATAATTAATTTCAGAAAGCTCTCAACCAACCAACTTCAACAAGCTTGGAAAAATAGCAAAACACCTCCAAAATTAATGAAACTTTAGAACTTGGCCTTTAAAAATATGAAGAATATTATTCCACCCTCAAAATCATGAAATTATTGCAAGAAGTACCGAAATGCTCCCCTAGGTGGGTCACTCCACATAGAACAACCAATAAACATGCCAAAACACACCATAAAGTAGGTCGCTCCACCTCAAAAAGCCAAATATCCATTAACAACAAGAAGTAATACAAAAGATCTTCAATTATTGATCAAATGGCACCTTAGGGCAATTCACCTAGGGCTGAAATAAAAGATAATAGCAGCAAAAGTTCCCTCAAGGGGTTGGAGACTCCCGTGTTGAAGTCTTCCCTAGACTTGGTGAAGGTTTCGTCCTCACACAAGACTCTCTAAGGGTTTTTCGTTGTTAGGAGAGGAAGAGAGATGCTTCACAAGCAATCTTTTCAAAGAGATAATAAATTCACATATTGACATAATGGCCAAACATCCTCCTTTTATAACATAAGGGGTGCTACATCATAACTTATGGCGGACCTTATAATATTAAAGTCTATTTCTAATTTGAGCATATATGCTCACCAACAACTAAGTAATATATTTCATCTATTGGAGCGCTAGGTATCCAATATGAATACAACATAAAAATTGCAATATTTCCTAAAGCTAATCCAAATATCTTTAGACAACTTTCCTCTAACTCGAAACCCTTAGTCCCGCGAGGAAGGAATGGGAACCAGGCTCTACAAACATGGTCACAAACTGCTTCAGGTCATATCCTCTGGCAGCTTTGGAATGAAATAAAACTCACGTGTTTTCAATAATGGCAAAAGTACCATTACAAGCATCCTTAAAAGATCCAAAAGCCAATATCTGTACTTCTCTACATCATTTAAAGGAGGAGAGCGGGTAGTTTGCAAATCTTCAAGTATAGAAGATGGGGTGGATAGGTAGGAAATGTAATATACCCTATCATTTCAAAAATAAGTGGCTCACAATCAATGCCAAAGTGAACCAGGGAAAACTCCACCAATGGAGGTTGGCACAAACTTAATTATGGGAGCACCAAAAAAATAATCCGAGAAATGCAATTTGGGGGGATTAATCCAAGATGAAATCGCTACTAATTTGGCTTACACACAATACATGGGTCTCAAACCTAGATAGAAATTCCAACATCAAAAATCTAATTCTTGAAGGAGATTCAGAAATCATATATTAATATGACTTCTCAGGTTGTCCAATTCCACAGAAACCAACCTGGAGCATTCAACAATTCCATTCAACTGGAAAATGGCTAATTTTGTCAATCAAATTGTGTTACATCTACAGAAATTTGATCAAACAATTCTTTCAACACTAGCTGAGGAAATGCAACGGAGTGTAGTGGCAGATAAGCTAGAAAATACAGTGCGGGTAGACAAGCCAGAAAATTTTGTTTTTATTTCAAATTTCAAACCGAGGACCCAAAATATTTCCTGGCTTGGACCCTCTCCCACAACACCTCAAGAAAATGGTTAGAACTTACATAAAACTACCATTAGTGCTAAAGCTAGATCTCTAATATAATTCCAATGTGTGCTCGGAAGGCAACAACCTTCATTTTGTGAACAAAGTTTTTAAAGGCCCCTTCATACAACTAGAATGCTCTCGAGTTCTTCTTTAGTGGGACCCTCATGGACTATGACTTGGCATTCTACGTTTTTCAAATGAGTTTTCTACCTCTTTGACCACATTGAATGTCGGTAGCAGATTTTAATTTACATGTTGACATCCCCTCGACCCATTATTTTCCCTTGTTTTTCCTACAATATGTGAATTTACTATTTCCTATTCTCGCCTTCCCTCTGGTTTTTGCCCTTTCCATGTAGCCCGCATTAGTAAATATAATAAAAAAGATCTCTTGTTTTGTATTTATCCTTTTGCTTACCTACTTCTTCCGACCTCACAACAACTATTACATCATATTACCTTACAACCCCCCTTTAGGCACCCTTTATGGATTATCCTTCACCATGCTTGGGAACAGCAGTGCCCAACAACCAATGCCACACTTGATGATCTCCCTTCTTTCCACGAATCAATTACATACTTCCTGGAGCATGCACAACAATGGTAGAAGAGGCAAAAGATTGCCATGCAAGATATATGTATATCATAATGTTTACAAAATTCACTATATAGGATCCCCTCTGACAAAGATATCATTCTTAAAAGTCAAGTCAAAATCCCTTCGTAAGGGCAATATGGGACAATGGGAGAAGTGGGAGTATGGTATTGATATTTGTTCATTCACAGAGGAGTAGGTAAAAGGAAAAGTCGCCAGACCAAAGGCAAAGGTCTAAATCTTAGATCATTAACTATATGCCCTCCATTAGCTATTTGTAATACACGTCTCGAACAACCTTTCCACTGTGCCATTCTCACAACTGTAATAAGCGATGATAGGATGGTTTATGAAATTAGCTAAAACCTCTATGGTACATACAATCAAATCAAGCTCAAAAATCACTTGTTCATCTCAATATCTTTTGCTGTCAACAAACTTGGAACCAGGAAAAGGCAGTCCTCCAGGCTAATGAATAAGGGAAAGAGATGCAAAGAATGGGGCAAGCAACACTATTAACTGTGAGCTCAGAGTTTACAAAAGGGAAAGAGAGGAAATGAAGCCAACCCCAGCAATTTCACAACAAAATTCACAGCGGCAAAATTCAAGATTGAAAAGTACTCAACAAATGCCTATACATGGGGAAGATGATGATGTCACCAAAAAGCATGAAGACTTCCAAAAGAAAGACGGCTCTCATAAGGCCCCTCAATCTCATACCCACCACTGCTAGCCACAAATAATGGACTTGACCAAGATAGTGAACTCCACCCTTGCCTCTGCAAAATTTTCTTGTCTGAAAAACCCTCCAGTTCATCCCAGGACACCTCAAACTGCTCATTTTCATTCAAGAGATATTTTTAGTCAATAAATGCATAAAATTCCATCGTCATTTAATCCTTCATTCAGAAGACTTGGTCTTAACAGTAACATTGTTAATATAATAATATTCATAGCCCTGTATGTTTGACAACACCTACTCATAGCGTTCCACATTCTGAAATCCTCCACCATATCCTTGAAGGTGCTACTTGCAAACCTATATGTGCTTCCAAAGTAACCCTCTGCACTTAGGTCATACCAAGGAAAATTTTATGTCTCCTTCCAATTCCGCCACCTCTGTCAAACCCCAAGATGAGGACCTTCTGAAACAGTGAAATCTATGCAGAATATTTCTGATATGATGAAAAATCTTGGGCATGTTGTTGTATATGAACAAGGAAGAATGAGAAAGAAGCGGATTGCATACTATTGAGATAGTGTGTTTATCATTATATTATGAATGATGTAGTTACAAAGTGGTTGATATAGTTACAACTGGTTACAACCATTTTTTAGTTAAATAATTAATGACGTCCTTGTTAATAAGCCTTATATTTTAACACCCCCTCTTAAGGCTTACCCTACAGAAAGCCAAAAAAAATATACATGACATATCTGAAAAACCAATAGAACCAAAAAAAAAGTACGCATTCTTCATAAGCGTCTTTGTTAAACAAGTCGTTGACTGGGTAGAGCTCCATCAAGCTGCCTCATGACCTTCGTAAAGGTGTTGTTCCCAAGCCGAATTCCCAAGTTCCCGGATTCCACCTCCCCGAACTCCTGAATCACATATCTCCCAAATTATTTGACAACCATCCATGCTGAGCCATCCACAAGCTCCATCAAGCTGTGTCATAACCCTCATAAGGGTATAATTCCCAAGATCCATGGACTCCCGAACAAATTGGGTAACCATCCATATGAGCTTTATCTATACCAGATCCCTTCCTACTCTCAAATTGTGGACTTCTTAGAATATGTATTTTCCTTATTGGTTTCTTTAAAGAACGTATTCATCATCACAATATTCACCACCTTCAGCATCTAGTGGGTCTTCAATAAGGGCTACATTAACTTCATTGGATTTGAGCATTCCCTTGAGGATGTCATTGGCTCGAACATGACCCTTGAGGATGTCATTGGCTCGAACATGACAATCCCACACTGTGTGACGTCTTTTCTTGCAATAATGACATTCAATCTCTTGTTTTTCTTTATCTGACCTTCTACGAAAGTTTTGGGTCTTGGAATAAAATGCACTTTCTTGTTGAGGATCACCTTCCACATCTTTTGCAGTTGTTTGCTTTTCTTTAGCTAGAAGAGTTGCAATCATATCTTCTAGGCTTTTTGAAGGCATCTGATTGAGAGTAAAAATAGCATTGCTATATGAAGAGGGCAAGTTGTTTAACATAATGGTTTTAGAGTCTTCGTCGTCTACCAGAGCTTTAACCTCTGCCAATTGTCCAAGAAGAGATCTTAGATTGTTTATATGACTGGACATAGTAATATCATCGGCCATCTTGAATTGAAACAGTTGAAGTTTTAAAGAAAAATTGGTGTTCACTACTTTTGCCCCGAACAACTTATTCAAGGTATCCCAAATTTCTTTGGACGATTTATCTAAATGTATATGATGGAGCTCAGAGTCCAAAAGAGCAAGCCCGATTATAGATTTTTCGTTATCACTGTGGCTGTCCCACTCTAACAATTTAGCAGCGTTAATGGGTGGTTTTTCCTTACCATTAATTATACCCCACAAATTTTTGTTCATTAATTGCATATGGATTTTAACTTTCCAAGTGTGGAAATTGAATCCGGAATATTTGTCTATTGGTAATGAAAAATCCATTTTTAATACAAAAAACTAGGGTTTTGCTTTTGTTTGCACAAAAATTCAGAAAAATAAGAGAGTTTTACTTGAAATTTGTGCTGCCTTAGCTGAGATTTATGACTGGAATCCTCATTTTGAATTTTATGCCCTTCAAATCCACAAATCACGACAGTAAATTATTCTTTTATTTTGCCCTTGATTTCGCTGAATCTAATGTGTATTGTATTTCCTCACTGGCGCAACTATATTAAAATAGTGAAATTCGTATGCTCCTGTGCCCTATTCGTGAATGTAAGTGTTATTTATCCTCATGACTGTTATTTTCCTGAAATGCGAGTGGTAATAATGTTTTTTCAGCTTCGTCTGAAGTCTTGGATGCCCTATTTCAAGATTTCAGTGACTACTGTGTTTGCAACAAGATGTGCCCGTAACTCGTATTTATGAGTTTGAAACAAACTCACGTTTTAAGAATTCTTTTGAGTCTTCTTTTATGTCCTGAGCTTTCTCGATTTTTTTGAGCCCCTTCGAGTAGTATTTGCTTTGATACCAATGTTGTTATATATGAACAAGGAAGAATGAGAAAGAAGCGAATTGCACACTATGGAGATAGTGTGTCCGTCATTATATTATGAATGATGTAGTTACAAAGCAGTTGATATAATTACAACTGGTTAGAATCATCTTTTAGTTAAATAATTAATGACGTCCTTATTATAAGCCTTATATTTCAGCAGGGAAAATCATAGACAACAAAGGAATGCATAATTCCTATATAGAAACTGCCCTCTCTAGGTTGATCTAAACCACTCTTAACTAGCATGAAAGAATTGACACTCTTCAAACCTGTGTGGAGCATTTGAGCAAGATTGTGGAAAAGCAAAAAAAAAAAATGGATGCAGTTAATGCTTTAGTGCCAACTGAAACAACTAAATGCAGAATTGAAGCAACAATAGCGGAGACAATACAACTCACTCCTCCATCAGAGAGGCAAGCCACATGTGCCAGGGGTTTTAATGAAGACAAGAAAAAGGAAGCTGTTTGGCGCTCACCAAATCCTATACAGCAGACCTCTTCCAACAAAGCACGGGCTGCTTGCTCTCTATAGGAGGAAATTTTCATGTTTGACATTGCTCATGATAGCTGATATTTCCATTGTTACTACAATGAAGATTTTGTTGGTATTGATCATGTAAATATGCTTCTATTGGAAGCTTATTAGAGGCGGTTTAGCCCAGTTTTTCTATGTAATCTTCCCCTCTTTGAGTGATTATGTTGATCATTTTCTTTTGTTGCATCCTTCGTTGTCACAACTCTTTCTAATAAATAAATTTACCTTTTGTCAAAAAAATATTTGATTATACATACGATAACTGCAAATGTCAATATGGTGGGTGGCACATGCTAATGTTTTGAAAGAAAATGTCTTAATTTAGAATCACTCAAGACAGGCAGTGTGCTACTAATATACTATTAACGTAAAACCAAGCAATTCCTAAGTTGAGCTAGGTGATCGTAGAAATTAAATTCTTTTTCAATACTTGTGCATTAGATCTTTTTTAGGGCATATAATATTTTCACTGTATGCGTAAGCAAAAGTCGTCCTGCACGACTCTTAACAAGTTTTCTGTATAATTCAATCCATAGTAGCATTACTCTCGAAAAACTTGCGATTAATCGACTCATCGCATTTCCCGTGTCATTTTCTGAGTTTTCTTCAGAAGGCTGTATAATTATTTCTTGGTATAAATATCTGTCTTCTTTGGGCACATTTTAACACATAAGCAGCAGAAAAAAACCAAACACAGGCAGATTTAGTGTTAGGGTTAGGTGTTACAACTTTTAAAGAAGGAAAATTTACTTTGAATGGATTTATTTTACAAGTTAAATTTTAAATCCTGATGCGGGTTTAGGTAATAAACACAGGGCTGCCCCAAAAATAGTAGGTCATGCTCCTTGATGATACAGCCTACTATTTTATGGCCAGCCCTATGTTGTTTACCTTAACCCTCTTAAGGTAAAAGTAAGATATTTTTTTAACCCTGCACATTTTTTCTGTTATAGTTGCTTTTTTTGTAATGTATTATGTTTATTATTTGTGATTGCAATTTTTAATATATTATGTTGAATTATATCTCTACACACTATATTTTCTGTGAAATGACAAAATCAGTTTTTTCCTTTATTATTACGAATATTACATTGCTATTTAGTTTGCCGAGTTTTCCCTGTTTTAATCCCAGGTAATTGAATCCCATTTACACTTTTGCCATGCTGGGTAATTGGACTGCTACTGTGGAACTTTAATTCTTGACTACTAAAACTTGGGTATTGTTGAGATATCCAGTAGCTTACACCACTATGATTGATGCATATGCTAGATCAGGACTGAATACCAAAGCAGAGGAGATTTTTCCTGAAATGCAGAATGAAGGTTACTCTCCAGATTCCTATACTTACCTTTCACCAATTTGCGCTAAAACAAAAGGTCAAAGACTTTTATAAGCAGAAGACCTTCTTAAGGGAATGCAGGGAAAGGGTATGGCCCCAGGACCTATCCTCTATAATCACTTGATCTTTGCATTTGGAAATACTGGCTCAGTAGACAATGCTGCCAGATTGTACATGGAAATGGAGAAGGCAGGAGTTTGGGTGAGTTGGATTGTCATGGTACAATGCTGAAGATATACCTTAACAATGGTTACACGGACAAAAGGATTGCTTTGTTTGAAAATCTGCAGAATTATATAGAAGCAGATGCCAATATATTTGGTGTAGCTGTTGATTTATATGAATCTGCAGGGAAAATTGGACAGGTCACAGAGATTCTCTGATTATTGATATCACTCAAATTAAAGGATGGAATCTAACAGAAACTACTGAGAAAATGTTGAAAGAGGACAAAGGAGTGTTGTTAAGTTTAGAAACACAGGCATTTGCATGAAGCTCTTTCCATTTGGAAACATCATACATGATGGTCAAAGGAAGAGCAGTAGAAAACAGTCATGATTCACAGGAAAGTTCTTTTCAAATAGAGGATAATATGCAAGTTTCTGAAGGCTTTACCTGCAATGCATATATGCTGCAATAGACTACTTACCGAACTGATGCCTGAAGCCTCATGCCTTGTACTCATTTATGTACAAGGGTAAGTATATAAACTTTGAGAAAGGTAAAGTGTGATTTTCACCCATAAAGGATTTTAGGCATACTCCTGAATGGTTTCTTCTCTACACTGGATAGATACTAGAATATGAGTGTGCGATTCAAGCAATCGATCAGTGACCTGATGGACATAATGTAAAATGCCTCCATACTTAATCCTCATATGATTGGTGTCTCTGCAAACAAAATCTCAGATTCAGATCTTCATTTTAATGGTCTCTGAAGTGGAGGCCATCAAATATAACACAGCAATTCTACCAGTTACTATCTATACCAGGTGAAGGAGGAAATGTTATTGGTAGGTATGGTTGAGGCCAAAGTATTTGAAAAATGGGGGCATCTTAAGTAACCGTTGTCTTGGATAATCTAGGTATTTAATCATGGACTTTCTAGTTATTGACAGATCATTCTGGAGTGATATATCAAGAGAAATCAATCCAGAGTATTATGTATTATTCTTTTATATGCTTTAAATACTGGTAGCCGGTAGGAGTCCATGTATATCAGCCTTATAGGGTTGAGCTGTATAAGGAATGAATTTGAATTTAAATGTCAAATCCCTTTTGTCTTGTAATACCTTCAAGTATACAAAGACTGTAACAGTTGCATTTTGGTTCTTCAATTGTTGTACAACATTTCAGATCTGATGGTACAAGCGACAGTCTACAACAGTTTAAATGTATATCTTCATCATCGTATCTGCAGAGTGTATGGTTTTCGTCAACCATTACAGTTGAGAGAAGCTGATTTTGTTTGGCTACAAGATGCTGCCATGAGTCCAAATGATTGTTATCTCAAATGTATTTGTTATAATTCTAAGATGCTTTAGTAAATGACGCAGGCAAATAGCTACGAACAAGTTAGCTTGGATATTGGAATGTCCATATCTCTCATGATTAAAACCGAAAGCATTAAGGTAACTCGTGATTAAAACTGAAAGCATTAAAGTAACTACAGTTGTCAACTTGTATTTTGTAATTTGGTAAACACGTTCTATCAAGTATTTCTTTTCTTCCTTCATCGTGAATATTGGTTGTGTTTAATGAACAAAGCTTTCATTTTTTTGTTTATGAAACCTTATTTTTATACTATTTAGCAGTGGCCAAGTGTTTGTGCTCCTCAGGGTCTAAATTCTAATCACCTCATTCGACAGTTTTGTTATTTCACAGTTTCAAATATTTAAGTCTGCTCGACCCTTAGAGGGTCGAAACCGTAAAAGTCAAACTCTCTCAAAAGTAAACATCCATAAAACCTCATTCAAACACGTTGCAAGATACTAAAAAATGCTATTTCGACAGTTGTTGAAAACTTGTGCATACATTTAAATTCAAATTTTAGGCATATATATGTGGGATCCTTTTTATTATAATTTCTATTTACTAGCAATCGCATGTGTGTCATGAGATGTGAACACCGAACGGTATATGTTATTTGATTTAGAGGTACATATATTATTGATCCCCTTAATCTGAAGGTTGTTTCTACATTTCAAACTTGTTATAAATTCGTACATGATTACTTGTGATACCGTTTTCGATAGTTAATCAATTTTATAGTTGATGTTGTTAGTTGTGCGAAGACCTGCCATTCTTGCAATGGTTCTTGTTGAATACTGCATTCGGGCTCTAAGTCAGAACTAACATCTGTTGCAAGTCCTGTGTTTGCGGTATTGCGTAGAACATGCTACTGTCTATAGTTGTGCTTGTACATGTCCCAATTGACATTGATGTCATGTGGGGTTGAGCCAAATTCAAACGCGATATTTCTAAAAGGCTTGTATAATAGGAGTTTTGACCAACAAAAAAGGTCATATGACGTTAATTCCTGAGCAGGGACATCCACAAATCTCGGGTGGACCCAAACAATTGCTTGGTTTGCACCGATCTTTCATCTTATTCATCCACTTCCTGCTACACATCCTTCCGAAACTCAATTTCGTGGCATCGTCAAAAGCTAGGGTGAAGGGTACTTGTGGGAGAGAGGGATGCAGACACGCGGGATACACTCTAAATGATAGGCTGCAAATGTTATCAAAGGCAAACCTCTGCAAAACGTCCTGCAAATTTAAAGACCCGCTTCCATTGCAGACATTGGAAAGCAGTGGCAGGAGACGATCTCCGATCTTGCGCTGCACCGTCTTGATCACAAAAATTCTTAGAGATTTGGTGTTGAATTCGTAGCTGGCAACGTTCCTTCGCATCTTCCACAGCTCTCTGTCTACATTAAAAAATCCACTGCCCGGGAAATCGTGAAAAAGAATCTTTAGGCGTGGTCCTTTTTCATAATTTTCGAAATTCGTTTTGAGCAAGTGTTCCACGTTTGCAGGATTCGCAGTCAAATACCCTCTTATTCCCATCGGACGCTCATATTGGGTTGAATTAGACGGAGAAGCCGAGAGTGTGTCTACAATCCAATCATGGATCCTGTGCCGGTTTTTTATTAACGAAGGGAGAATGCCAAGCAGAGGATAATGAGTAAACCCGTTCCCCTCTGGTTTTGATTTTTTATTATGGAATAAGTGCACGATTAGGAGGAGAGTGACGGCAGCTATTGTAATACACAAGCAAGCTTCACTCCCACTGGCAGCCATGGCCACCTACACATATTAATGATATCAAGAATCTTCTCTGCCTTTAAATGTGAAATTCTAAAGAATGGATTGACCTCGCGGAGATCACAAGTAACAAGGATAAAAGATAATATAACTCAAAAATGTATTGTGACTTTCATCGTGTGTGGGGACATAATGCGGCCTGCCCATTTCTGTCTCTTCTCTAGCTATGTGTGTCTCCTTTGTCTTTGTATGTATCATTGTCTACTGAGTTTATTTTTCTATAATTTTGTGAGTTGCATCCAAGTCATTCGATGGAGTCGTCGATGGAGCTGCTCGGTTTAGATCAGACGGGTAAACCATCCAAGAAACTTTATGCTGATTTTCTTCAAAGTTACCTTATATAATCACTTTAAGTCTTCAAACAGAGTAAATATTAATGATCTGTATATGTTTGACATAATGCGTAGGGTTTAATTCACATCTACATGTAATACAAAAGTATGCTAAAAATTACTTACAATCTTCTTGAATCAGTACTTTGAAAGAAGGAAATAGGATCTAGTTTCAAACAATGTAAAAACTAAATTTATTATTTTCAGAAAAGGATATACAATAAGAAATTTGAAGCCACTCTTTTTTATTGTAAGAGGCAAATCTTTATACTTTGATATATGTATTATAGGAAAAAATAAGATCTCTTTTACAAAAATGTAAGAATTGAAAAGAAAAATAATAGAGTATACAATAACAAATTTTAAGCCACTCGTTTGTATTGGATGGAGCCTTTGTTTCAGTTTGTAACGAGTTAACTGGTTAGCATTTGAATTATTTACTATGAAGAAAACAACCGCGTTTATGCTCGCTTTCGCTTTTGTTTCAGTTCTGTATTGCACTCTGGCACCGTTTTCAATGGCACAGATTACAGATCCTGATGAAGGTAATTTAATCCAATTAAATGAAATCTAATATATAAGGGAACGCATGTGTGACACAGTATTAGTATTGCCTAATTTACTTCTCTGAAATTCAACTATATATAACATATGTTTGTATTGCCAATGGCAAATTTTACATTTTGTATCACAAAAAGTGTATCCAATACGGGAAAATGGGATCTACAATTAAATATATTCATATCCAATCTTTTTTTGGTATGTTTTCCTTACCAAAAGAGCACCATTTTTTAGTCAAATTCTGCTAATTGGCATTTCTAAATGGATTTTTCGTATGGCATTCCTAATGAGGATAAAGAAACTAAATTTGGTTAAACTGGATTAATGATTTTGATTGACATTTCATCTGACCACTCTCCAGGGAAATAATACAACCTAAAATAATCAAAAGCAGTATTTGATTTGATCGGATTAAAATTAGTGGAGTGTTGATAAAGTGGATTAAAAATCCAACCTGGTAATCATTAATGGTGATGCCGACAACATTGGCTGCAGAAAAAATGAAAGATTTGTCCCCATCCCCACTCATAAATGTTCGTCACAATATTATAGAAAGTATCCATCCGCCACCCAACTCAACAATGCACTTCCCCCTCAGCTCTGCCGCTCCAACCACGTACAAGATCCAATACAGACCTGCTCCCACCGCAAAACAGTGCACAAGATCCCCCATTTCAGCTCCTCCATCTCAACTCTTCCTCTACTGCGATTCAATTGTAATAATTTGGTTTGATCCGCAGCCTATATCCTCAACTTTTATAATCTGTGGTCTATATCCCTCGGCTCTGTGATATTCGTGACCTAGACCTTCCCCTGGAGGGAAAGTAAGACAAAAAAAACACCAAATACAGACTTCAAAAGCATAACATACCTCTTAAGGAAGCTGCGCAAAAACAGAGGACAAAAGAAATAGAATGCTCGTAATGAATTAGTGAGGGATATTAAGAGGAAATCCTTATTTATAAAACAAGGCGGAATCGAAAATACAGTAATTAAAAATAGGATCTTAAAAATAGAAACTCAAAAATTGCATGCAAAGTAAAAAACGACGTGTAAACAACTGTCAAATTTAATCCCGTTTGAAAAACGTCTAAAAGGTTGTCAAATTTAAGACAGTTGTAGAAACGTCCGGAGGTCCTCTACCATAGGAGGAACGCCTTCGGCGTAATAATTACATTCCACCAAGTTTTTGGGATGGGGACTAGGGACTCATTTCTACTATGGATTCTTTTGGAGGTCACTTTTTAGGGGACACATGTTAAAATAATAATGGAAATTTTAAAAATATAGGAACTTCCAAATATTTATATGATAATATCAATAAGATATTCATCAAACCCGTTATACAACCTCAATACGTAACATTAGAACCGAATTGATATTTCACATAATATTCAATATGGATATATATAATAATCACTTTGTCATTTATGTAGGATAGTTCAACACAAGTAATTTATATAAGTACATGTACAAAACACACTGGCCTAAATTTTGTCATGAATGATCGCATATCCATGACACATTCAAATTTACTTTCACATAAAACATTGTGATATAGAAAAAGAAGCAATCTGTAATAATAATAGTCTTACATTAATCTAGTAGCAACAAACATAAAAATCAATTCCAAGACATATATTTGTTTCTTTCGAAAAAAAATGAATTAAAAAAAGAACAAGGGCACTTAGATCACATGTTTTACTGTGCAATATGCACAAAAATGGCATAAATTTTCAAGCCTTTGATCTTCAACAAAGGGAGTTATTGCTTCCCACCTTTTTCACTTGACAACATTGGAGCCACATACATAAGCATCCACAATCTTCATTTGGTCCCTTCAATATCATGCATCAAGCTATTTTTTAACCCACAAAGTGAGGCATATAACTACTATATGTTGAATGGAACAATCTCAATCTATAATAAAGAACACCATCAATCCAACTATTGAATGGAACAATCTCAATCTATAATAAAGAACACCATCAATCCAACCTTCCCTTTTCATGATGGGTATATCTATTTAATAAGGCTTGCTCTGTTTTGTTTTTATCTCGCTTAAGTTGGACTTTCAATTTCTTTCCACTCAATTAGAATACATTTATTACATTGATGGCAGATCACACAACTACGAGGGGAGTCATAACTCACAAAATCTCCAAAATTGTTAAATCTCATCCCCTTATAATTTCTTGAGTTTTTTATGTGTTTTTGTGAGTGTTGGGACGACGAGGACGACTAGTTGTCCTCAGTATGGCCAAGAGATGTCGGCTAATTGTCCCTTGCTCAAATTTTTGCATCTTCGGGATGTTTTCAGAAGAAAATTTTTGGGGGACATCTAGGGGTCATACCCTACCTGTCCACGTGTCCTTGAAATGTCCCCTACAAGGTATGACCCCTATTGGCATGTAAAATGTCTTTACATTTTATTTGGCAACCCTACAAAAGTTTGTCACTTTTCGATGAAGTGAGTCAAAATTGTCAAATTCTCTCTTTTCAAAGGTCAACTTGTGCAGAAGGTGTTGGGAGCCTTGGGTGGTTTAAGAAGCGCATATTACAGTCATTGGACAAGTATCTAAGTCTATTTCATGACCGTATGATTTAGAAAATGTTTTGAGAGCTTTGCACTAGTCTTTGAAACACATTCACCTCTATGACTTTTTGAGGAAAATGTGCTCTCGGTCATCAAAGGACAGATCAACTTGTGCAGAAGTTTTTGAGAGCCTTGGGTGGTTTCACTAGACCACAGTCATTGGAAAGATTTCAAGGTTTACTACATGATGACATATTCATGATAAAAGTTTTGCAAACATCGAGAGCAGAAACCTTTCGGACACTGAGGCACAATGGCTTTTTTGGAAGAGAGAACCTGTACTTAAAGGTTTTGGGAACCTTGAGAAGATTCGAGAGCCTAACAAATGGTCAAATTGAAGCACATTGAGTTCCCTTCATGGCCCAAGTGTTAGTTTTGTTCATACCCATCTCAAGCTTATGTAGTAGCTCAGTTCATTGTCATGGCTCTCTATGCCAAAAATGCCGAGTTGACTCAAAAATCAAGGAGAATTCATTTTCAAGGTTTCTAAATGCTTTCCATTAGATTTGCTAGCCCAATTTTAGTCAAACTGATTTATACACCCCGAAAATGTTAAGTTTTGGTCTTGGACCAAAAAGTGCATCTCATGTTCTAATTCCCCGTTGAGTTGTTGATGTTAGCAACTTAAGTGACCTAGGTGTAAACACAAAATCATGCACATATTACTATTTTACTATGTCGTCAATATGTTGTTTATATGCATGGATCTTAAGTAAGAAAAGTATTCACTGGTGACACAATCCTTTGTCCATCCACTTGTTTTAATTGTTTATATTGTGTTTCTCTCTCACATATGTCATTTATGTACTTAGTTTTGGTTAGGTCACAGGGATCCATGTATGTCAACGTTTTCACATATGTTGTCATTTATCCCAGGACACTAGTGCCTAGGTGCTCCTGTCCATTCTGGGCACTCCTACCCTCTTTGTTCTTTTTACACTTTTTGACATTTGTGGCTGGCCTTTCTAGTTTTCTTATCCTTATCTCAAATTCATAGTTGGTCTTTTGGGTCACTAATGTCGAAATTCAAACAAGAGATCCATATATATACACAATATACACTCTATTATTCTGGTTGACAATTCTAAGGGGTGATCATGTCTACATACTATCACTACCATCAAAGGGACTACATTTTTGGGTTGCATACACTACATAGGAAGGGGAAGTGCTTCAATTCCATATTACACATTTGTATCTTATCTAGCTACAAGCTCGCTATCTTGGCGTCATTGGCGCGAGGGCAACCTAAGGACACTATTACACACACAAGCACAAAGAAGAACATGGAGTCTGGAATGTAGTGCAACGTTCAGTCATAAGTTCACTCATTTGGTGACCGTCGGGGTTAGTCCGACTTCACATATTGCATTTTTCATTCTGATTTAATGTCTTTGTGAGCTTGTGTAGGTAGTTAGGGTTTGTGTTGCAAGTTACAGGTACCCTCGGCAATCAAAGAGCGAATAGAAAATGACTGACATGAAGTGATAGTGAAACCCTAGCGACACAGAAGAAAGCAAATTCTAACCTTCTGCATAGTCACCAACACCCAAGATCAGTCACCAATGTTTGTGTCTGACATCATTCTCAAGTTCTCAATTTCACAACTCTAAAACAGTTACGACACTGTTCCAATCTTGTTCAACACGTTACACTGCCCAGATCAGTTCTAGATTGCACAAGATTCAACTAAGTCATATATCTCTCCTATTTACTTATAGTCTTGCATTGCTAGAGTGCTCAACATTTGTATATCTACTGTATTTTATCATATATGTTACTCTGCAATTAGATTTAAAGTCAGAATTTATTAAATCACCAGGTGCACTTTTGAAGCTTAGCGGCCTTTTATAGGTGAAAAGATAAAAAGTAACATGAAAATAGAAAACCAAGCTTGTTTTGAGTGTTGTTAGCTTCCCCCATAGGTGTGTTTTTAAGGCCCCATGACATTGGCGCAATTTGGTGTGTCCATCACACCCCAAAAATGTGCCCCTCTCTCATTGGAACGCCCCTTTGGTGGAGAGGAATGCAAAGTTGGCACATTTCATTGTTTGCACAAGTAAAACTCAAACCCCTCCTCCATTTAAGTGATATTTTGAATTCCATGTTTTCCCTCCAAAAACCCCAACATGGAATTAGATAAAGTGCATGTGGATAACTCTATTAAAACTTCATTTTTTCCTTCATGGAAGCCATTAAACCCAACTCAGTGACCTAGCTTCCAAAACACTCTTTTGCTCATTATTGGTGATTCCAAAGTCAAAAAAAATTGAAACTTTGCCAAATTGTTCCATTTGAAAACACGTTTTAGATGATCTATCACTTAGGGGCTATGATAATCTACTTTATTTTTTATTCAAGAATGAATTTTTCAGCTAACAAACTCCATTTGTGCCCAGAACATATGAAAATTGCTTTGCACTTTCCCAGTGACTTAGCAAGCCAAATTGCCTAGAATTTGGAGCAAGTGTTCCTCTTAAAATAACCTTTCATTTGATCCATCTCTCGCATGATGAGATGGAATATTTTTGGAGATATGGAGGACTGACTTTTGTCACAATATTATGCCCGCTTCATGGGGTTTTGCATTTTCCTCTTGATCTTGACTAGAGAATTGTCTAAAAATTGGAGCATCACTTCTTCTCTCAATAATCTTTCAAACGAATCCATTCACAAGTGATTTGGATGAGTCCATCCACGATGACCACATCCATGTCACAATCGAAAGCCTCATTGAAGACCATTGAAAACACATGGATAAGAATGAAAGCTCATTCACCAACCTGAGTCAAATTGCACAAGAGGATTGTTGAGCATGAAACATCTAATTGCATCAATTGAAGGCTTCTATGATGAAAACCATGGTTCTGGTGAATTCTAGATTTCCTCTCCATCCTTCATTTAGGAGATAGGAAAGGAAGTACTTGTACTTTTCATGAAGACATTGTCCATTCAGTCGTTGCTTGGTTCCATCTCACAAAGAGGAAGTGTTTCCATTCAGAGGATTTCTATGTTGCCGTTGAGGATTCCAATGAATCTTTGATACTGTCAAATCCAAGAGAGCTCGCGGTTACCGAGTTTGGGGCATGTGTGGTGTGAGTGCATGCTGCATCATGATTGCAAGATGGGTCTATGCTCATGTGGGAGACAAGAGATCATCTTTGTGACAAAGATTTGATTTGACCAACCTACCGTTGCTCACAAAGATGAAGAGTTAAAAGAGAGCTTTCAAGACATGACCAAAGACGATCAATCTAGATCAGGTGTGGAGCATCAATTTTACTTACATGTTCTAATCAGGGAAGCAACCAATGAAGATCATATTCAGTTGCAGCATTCATCTCCACAATGAGGAAGAGCAAAACTTCATCTTGGATCATCTTCTTCTAATCAAACTATTACGAATTAGTTAGTTTAGTACTCACATGGAGTAAGTGAGTAAATCATATTAATAAAATTTTATTGTAAATGATAAGTTGTCAACTCATCATATCATAATTAGATATTCTTCAAATATTTGTTAGTGTTTGTTACACCTACTTAATAGTGTAAATTGTTATAGGATGTTTCCTGTATTATAGGAAACATATTCCTATATACATGTATGTGTTGCATATGAGAGATAACGAAATTCTTTTATGTGTTTAATCTGCTCAATCTGACCAAGCGATTTCATTTGGTATGAGAGCGAGTTAGCCATGAGAGTCTTCTTTGAATAGTTTAGTTATATTCATTCGGGAAGATTTAATATTAATATGCTTTTTGAGAGGCAGCTAGAACGTTCTGTTTATCCCAATTTTTGTTATAGCTGAAATTTTTGTTGCTTCTATTCAATTTGTTATCTTCTGTGGTTCGTACCATTTTATCCATCATCCATGCTCAGAAGCTGATACATATAATTATGCAGTTCATGCCATAGCAAGAAGTCAAATTGGAGCGAATGCTTTCCAGATCTGTCAAACCGTTTTGCACATTGGCCGACATCACAGTTCTATTCGTGCATTTTGCTGATCTGATCTGTTGTTATCTCCCCACGTCCATCATGAGTTCATGAGCTAATGCATCTTCTTATGTTCACGAGTCGAATCCCAAGGTTGCATTCACTAGACGCCTCCACTATCATTTTTTGCATTGATTGGATGTATTCTTTCTCAGTTTATATTGTATTGACAACACTTTCACTGGGTGGAGTGTTTTGTGTTTATTGTGCCTCTACTTTTATGCTATGTTGATCGACTCAACCATCATCTATTTGCATACAGTTGACATATTTGGCTTCTATTTCCTGCTCAACTTAGCTTGTGTTGATTCTCGACTTAGCACCATCCAACTCGCCTCTCGAATCGAGCACATTGAACGAACCACAAAAGACAAGACCTGATCAGATTGCGAGCTTTTATCTTGTGGAAACTGATCGATTTGACAACCCCGAGCTCGAGTTGTGATTCGAACCGATCTTCAAATATTTCACTGTGTGGATTCTGTCCTCTTGTTTGTGTCCATCTACCACGTGTGCCAATCAATTTATGCAAGCCACCATAAGCTTGAACAATTTGTACACATGCAGATTGGATAATATTGCCATTTGCCAATATCAAATAGGTGCTTCAAGTATATATGGTATGAGATAAAAATTTAAATTATAAGGTGCATAGTCTTATTGTTATATGGGTAGTCAAACCATAAAAATTGCTATGGTCGAGTTTCATTAAGAGTTAAGTTTCTATTGTCATCGAGTCAAAGTTTGTCTAGTTTTAGTAGTATTTAAAATATCTTTTAAGCATATTAGTGTGAAAACACAATGTTTTCAATTTGTTATATAAGTAATTTGACTCATCAAGTTCTATGTCGAATGTCATTAATAGTTTTAATTTAGTCAATGTTAAAGTCAATCGTGTCATGTTGGTCATAATAGTGTCTTCAAATCTTTATAATAGTGTCATTTTGTAGTCGTCAAAATTTATGGAAAAAAAGTCTTACGAATGCATTTTCGGTTGAACCCGACATTTAATTTAGGCATGTATTTAAGCTTCATTATCAAATCCAGTTGAGTTAGCAGCAAGTAACCAAAGGCAAGAGGCAACGGAGGAAGGAGATCGATTAGCAACCTCTCATCAATCGCTAACGATGGGGGCCGCACAGACAATTTGGTGGCAGTTTTTTCAGAGTATGTTTTTTAGTTTTTTATGTGTGCTTAAGATTTCAATGTTCCAGTTTGGTTTGCTGAAAAAGTGGAAATTTCATATTGTGCAGGGAACATGACACCAATGTTTCATTTTCAGTTTGCAATGTGTGAGCACAATTTCTGTGTAATCCCTTGATTGAAGAATGTGATGAGAGCTGATGATAATACTACAACATCGTGATATTATGGTTAGTTATCCATTTTGAAAACCATCCCAATTGAGATGTGTGACAAAGAGAAACAAAATAGATTATTATAAAATTTTCACAATCAAGCTTGCAGGGGTCATTTTTTTGTGCCTGTTACAACTTTCAAAATTTGGAGAGGTCACTATTATTGGCTGAGATTGGGTTTCTAAATGTAAAGTTTGTTGACAATTTGTCAGCATGATAAAAATGTGTAGCACCACCACTCAAACTAGTGGTAATTAAAGAGTCATTCCAATAGTGGGGCTTAGATTTCATTGGTACTTTAAATCCACATTCTAAAGTAGGACACATTCATGTTCTCACTACTAGTGAATACTTCACAAAGTGGGCCAAAGTTTATTCCTATGAATCATACCACTTTTGAAGTAGTGTGCAATTTAAGAAGTATTTTGGTTTGATTCGGAGTGCCCCATAAGATAGTGACAAATAATGCTTCAAATGTCATCTCTTACAAGCTCATCGAATTCTATTATGGGTATGAGATATAATGTCATCTCTTACAAGCTCATCGAATTCTATTATGGGTATGAGATATCACTTTCTCATTCTTCATATTTTTACCTACAATGTAATGGACATGCAAAATCAACCAACAAGAATATCAATACAATGATTTGCAAGTTGGTGGATGAGAACCAAAAAAAATGTTACAAAAAGTTTTACTCTTTTGATTGTATTACTCCCAAAAGAGTCATTGGTATGTACCCTTTCCAATTGTTGTATAGAATTGATGCCACAATTCTCATTTCTTTAGAATTACCTACTCTTCAACTAGATCATGTTGTTGAAGATAATGATTACAAAGATTCCTTGGAAATAATAATTTTATAACTTACCAAACTAGATGAAGAACATGCATTGGTGGTTGATTGCATTAATGCTCATTGAAACCAGTTAAAGAAAATATTTTAGCAAAGAGAAATTTAATCAAAAATTAGAGAGATTTTTCGATTGGAGATCTAGTTGTTTTATGAGATAAAAGGAGAGAGCCTAAAGGTAGTTATGGAGCAGTGGAATTCCATACTTGTAATTAAATGAACCACAAATAAAGAAAATAAAATATATAGAGAACAAATGTTGAATAAAAGAATTTGCTACTCCTTTAATGTGGAAGGTATCTACGGCTATATTTGAGAATAGATGAGCTATTTCCTATGTGCTATTACAAAATGTAGGTAGTGATTTATGAGAACATATGCGGAGCTACCTCTCAAGTATTCTGCATTTACTTCATCCCTTAGAAGGATCTTATTTTTCTCTCTAATTATTACAGTTGAATGACAATTTCTTTTTAGTTATTTTTTAGTAGGAAATAACCAGTCTAAACATAGAAGATGAAGTGATTCAACTTGGAAACTGAACAGTCGTGTGACAAGTGTTTTCCCAAGAAGTTGAAAAAGTTTGACATGACTCAAAACTCTCAAAAACACGAGTCCAAAATATAAGATATTGCCTAAATTTTTAGTGAATCACAATTTTGAATCCCTTAATGTGAAAAGTGTCCAACACCCCCTTCACGATGAGTTACATGTTTCAAATTTTTCAATGCATTTTAAATAGATACATTTTGAGCTACAATCACTAAGTTCTAGTTATGACAAGGTGAGATTGTTTGTTTGTACACTATTAGAAAATTGCCCCGAACTGCCACCTTAATCAAAGACCATCTTTTTTTTTGGCACATTTAAAATATATTAAATTTAATTTAATTCACAACTTATTATCCCTCTAAATGAGTTGCAAATGAAAATAGTAGTTTGATGACACAATAATCTTATCACTTACCATGTTCAAAGGGTGGTTATGTGGTGATAGTGGAGAATTCGTAAAAAGCATGACAAGTTCAAATATACACATTGCAATAAGGCATCTCATGATTCGACCAACATGCTCATAAAACAACACATTCCAAACTCTACCCACACAAAAAAACTCTTGCCTTCTGCCTAAGTCATTTAGTTATTTTGTGGATTTAGGGCCGAATTTCTCTCACCCTACATTTGTTGTTGACCAAATCTACAATAAAGGTTTTGATTCCTCAATATTTCTCCAAGGCCCGAGCCCTCTAGCCAACTTTGAAGCCCAGGGTTGGGCAGAGGTTAAGCTCCCAATGTATAACCATCTGCCCAATCATGTTGGACATCAAAGAGTTTCCAAAGATCCACTTCATACCCTCCACTGCCACTCTTTTAAAGGTATTTTGCTTGGTCACATCAAACATTCCTATCACCTCTACGCCAAACATAAGCACTAGGAAGACTAACACTTTAAAGCCCAAAATATTTGACCAAGTGGGGAATTCTTCGAGAGGCCAAAAAGTGTCTCGCCCCGTGAGGGGTCCAACACTTTCTAATATAATTCCCTAGCATCCATTAAGTGTTCAAAGACAACTCATCATTTGCACACCTTTGAGTACCTAGAGACTCTCACAAAAAATGAGAGGAATGAATATTACTAGACAGTCTGGATACGGGTGCGGGTACGGGAACGGTACGCCGATATGGCAAATTTTTAAAAATCTTGGGTACGGTACGCTTTTGGGTACGTTATATATATATATATATATATATATATATATATATATTATAAATTTAAAGAAGCATTTGCATACTTACTGAAATTTATTATTTCTCTATCACAGTTATTTATCTTAGTGACTATGATAAGATTCAAGGAGTTTTGATTGTTCATGGTGACCTTCCTTGATCCACTCAACACGATAGTATTGTCTGACATATTTCCTGAAACATCATAACTAAGCAGGAAAAATATGGAACCAAGCTGGCAGGTGGGACGATTAGTCCGAGCACGGGAGAATACTCGCCGAGTTTTGGAAAGTTATCCAGTATTTTTAATTACTAATCTGTCTACAGGGGATCAAAGCTCATGATTCTTTCAGAAGATTGCAAGAAGTTGCTTGGTACAAAAAGGTGCAAAAATGGATTTTATGAAAATAAGAAAAATATTGCCATCAATGCATAGAGCTCGAGAAAATATACACTTTTAGAGAACGACACTTGAAACGGAGTCACAGAATGAAAGTTTTTACTGCTACATCTTTCCGGACCCTTTCCAAAAATGGCAAATTTTTTTCTATGCTAGTGATTTTTTCACCAAAAATCCAAAAAAGGAAAGAATTGCCAAAAAAGGAAACAAACAGTCTTTGGCAAGTTTTTTTTTTGACAGGTACACTTGGAAACATACCCACGGGGGACAGGGTACGGTGCCGGGTAACCGTACCCAAACCATACCCTGTACCCTGTGGGTACGTTTCCAAGCGTACCATACCCCATACCAATACCTGGTACGTTTCCAGGCTGGTACGGGGGGGGCCTTAGGCGTTTCCAGACAGTCTAGGAATATTACAATGTTTGGAACCATCGAGATCTACAACCTCTGAAAGCACAACCCCTTAGTATTTAAAACTCACGTCTTAAATGTCAATTTTGTACAATAACAAAACTCTTTAAATTCGCTGACAATATAGAACATTTAAGTATAATCAAAGCAATGCAGAAATACTTTTTCATTGTCAATACTTGCATCCGATTGAATTCAAAAAAGCTTAGCCCATAAGGAGAACGTGGCGGTAAAGCAAGCATATTGGAAACTGAAAGTCAGGTACTTAAAACAGCAGGACCCCACCAGCAACTGTTGTGGGTACACACAAAATTAAAGACTAGGAAAAACAAAATTATAGAAAATTGAAATTAATTTTGAGGATGCAAAAACATCAGGACCCTCATCTGCAACTGTTGGGGTTACACACAAAAAAATAACCATTAAAAAATAAAATTAAAACTTTTTGAAATATGCTTTCAGTATGCAAAGAATCAATCATCTGAAACCTCACATTAAAATAATCTTTTAATGAGGAATTTTTCAACCAGAGTCTAAGAAATATTGATGTCACGTCATTGAGGGTTTAAAAAGTACAAATTTACACCGACAACTTGTTTAACAACATTTGTTAAAAAAAGACATGTAACTTCACATTACTGTGGAGCCATTAATCAACTTGAAACATCATGATCTTAGAGGTGTGTGCGCCCCAACTTACTAACAGGCTATAACTCAGTGGGCAAACTATAAAGCTAAAAATCAATCAAAATTCTAAAGCCACACTTTTCTTTTGTTTAAGGGTCTACAAGATTCACTGGGCCAAGGCTGCCCCACAACTCAGTGGACAAACCGTAAGTTAAATCTCATTCAAATTTCTAAAAGCAAATTTTTGCTGTTGCAGGTAACTGGAACATTACCAAGCCCAACCGTTTCACAGCTTCTAGAAGGAACAGCCATTGGCACATGTTTTGTAAAATATGGTTGTCTTATTATGATGCGGTGACCTGAATTTAGGTCATTCTCTTTCCAAATACACTGTTTTACCATTACACCACAAGTGTGCACATTCCAAAAACTGTTTTTAAATATAAGGTGTAAGAAGACTTCTATAATGTTAAGAAATTATAGACCACGACCCCTTTGTATCTGATGTCTTGTATAAGCATTAATTGCACTTTGAAAGACATCTTAACCCCTAAACAATGATAAGCATATTGAAGTGGCATCATGAAATGCTGCTCCTGCTTTACATGCTCGTGTTTTTTACAATCTTAAATAGAACACAACATCTCACAATTAAAAATGCAGTCTGACAAATTCATATCCCGTAAACAATCTAGAGTGTTAGAAAGATGCTAAAATGATGCGGCCATTACAATAGAGGTAAAAAGACAATTAGTAGTTGGGGGGTGCCTCATGATGTGATCTTCGAAAATTTTAGAACCAACTCTTGGCAAAAGTTGGGGGAAAAAAGGCTAAATCCTGGACAGGTTTGTCTGTCGAATAAGTCCGAGTGATTAATTCAGAACAAATGCCATATAGGGAATCCATATATAACGCAAATGTGCCTCTTCACAATCTGCTGAAAGTGGTCACACAGTATAACTTTATAACACAAATAGTACAATTTTATTACTTGTTGCACAAAACTGTGACTAACTCAGGTCCATCAAATTTATCCGCTAAAATTACATCTTGCTGCCGATAATTTCTTCACCAATTGAATCATGAACCTGCCTTGCTCAATGATGATCCTTCTGGACATATCGGAGGCCACAATACTTACATACATTTGGCTGGGGTAAATCCAGACAAATAAACTCGATTGGATGGCCAAGCGCAGGATTTCTATCTGCCAACAGAGACAAGTTTATTAATGAATTACAGATATTGTTTCACGAGAGGTACGTGCCTGTGTGAACATGTCCATTAAATAACATTCAAGCCCTTTCACAAAATTACAGACAGCCTGATGGGGTGTTCTACCTCCTTCACATGCCACAATCCGTCCCTCGACCTTAATTGGAGGAACTTCATTAATTAGCTCCATCGGAGATTTTTTCTCGACTGTCTACATGAATCATGAAAATACATGATTATTAACCTAATCATTTAATTAGCATAAAGCAAAAAAATCCATCAAGTTCAATGAAGTAGTCTTTTATTTGAGCATTAAATGTTGCCTTGAACTTCTAAACATCAACTGAGAAGAGATTATTAGAATTTTAAACCTCTTGATATAAACCAGTAAAATAATGTCAAAGAAACAACTCATATCATAATGATAAAAAAATGGTTTCCAGCATTGGCAGTGGCTATGATTTGACATGTCCAAATTAAAAGACAAAAAACCTCTAAGTTTGGATGCTATCTTTTTTTGCATTTGGTAATCAGTGCATAATGCATCTACAATGAACCACTATTGATGGCAATGACAAAGCATCATATAAGACATGCAAGAGGCTAAATGATTGATAACTTCACGTGAAAGCTAATATCCCCACATCCAATTCACCTTAAACCATGTAACTCTGAGAGTTTGATAACCAAACAATTAATTGAGCTTCAAAAGAAGAGAAAATCTAATGTCAACAGACAAGAGACACCACCATAAACCCTTAGATTCATATCATTAGAATTTATACAACATCAAAGAAATCCATTAAGGCAATTTCATTGACATCAGAAAATCCAAAACCCTTCGGGTATCAGAGAATAGCTCTTTGATATTCTTGATAAAATTATACAGCATTGCATGAAAATTTAGACACGGCAACAAGAAGTTCTGCAAGGAAACACAGGAGTAACATTTAAATATATTTCAAATTTACAAAAAAATATCTCAGAAGGTTCAATTCTGAAGTCACACCAAAAAACATCCTTAGTATAAACAGGTGAAAACCGATTTAGCATTGGATCATCTAGACATGCAGGCCAATCACTTTGTTGTTCCTAGTTTCTCTTATTGACCCACATAAAACTGTCAATTTTCTGCGCACAGATAAATCTCTACCACGTGTAAGTCTAAATTTTCCAAATATCAGTTAGAAATTTGAGTGCACAATTGTATTTCATCAATGTGTGTTGCTCTGAAAAATATGTCTAGGGTTCCTCTGTCATAATGTTTATATGAAAGGCAATGTGAACCTATTTTAGATCTTAGAGGCTTCAGCAAGAAGACATTCTTCAGAATACTTCTGGGTAACTGTGTTCTTGTTTTTAAACAGATAGCTGAGAAAATATTCTTGATGTGTCTGCTTCTGAACAGATTGCGAGATTTATGAGATTATTAGATACAACTACAGCTTAAAACCATAAAGCCTTGCCAGAACATGTAGGGCACTTTTGCAAAGATTATGACTTTAACAGGGTGAGGTCAGAAAATTCCTAAGTTGGGTGCTTCCACATAAAGTTGGACATCGGTGGGGTATGTTTCAGCTTTTGGGAATATATTTTGCATGTACCCATTTACTCATGTCTGAAATCTCACTTCTCCTTGTTCCTTTGTAATGAAGTTCTTAAGTTTTGATTCATCTCTTCATGATTCATTCTGAACATTGCGTCTAGAGAAAACCGTCATCCTTCCAAATACAATCGTGAGTGGTAAGTAACAAATACTCTGCTATGTAGATCACATGCATCATTGAGTAGTCACAAAGAAACACAATGGCAGAGATTTAGACCCAGCATTTCTCCAACATCAAAATAGTCTATTATGTATATGACAGAACAAAGAGCTACATTAATATTTATTAACAGTTGGGAATTATTTAGTAAAATTGAGGCCCAAATAGAAAATGAATCAAGTTAGTTTCCTTTTCAAAATAGTATCTTCCATTGTTCTTTTAAACTTTCTAATGTTTCTTCAGGTTATGACTCATCGTTTTCACTGGCTCATTTCTGAAACCCTCACAGCTGATTACAGTTACATTCTCTGATCATGTTCCACATTTAATCCACTTCTCTGAAACTCTGTTTTCCATTTCCTTGTATACAAATACAAACTATTTCCAGTCTCTCTTTCTTCCTCTTAAGATTGCAGGTTCAAAATAAACCGGAAAATAGCATAATATATAAGAGGTTTCTGGGTACAACTGCATAGAATTTAAATCCTATGCAATTGTACCAGAAACCTTTTATACATCGAATCACTGTAAACAAACACTCAGAAACATGATCTCATAATAATAATATCAAATAGAAGTGTACTGTCAGAAGCAAAAATGGGTGATACAGCAAGTAAATTACCCAACTTTTTGAAGGAAGCCATTTATCTTTCCCTGCTGTATGCTTATAACACAATAAATTGGACATCGAAATGGCACAGCCATGAAAATTACCCTACCATCTGATATTTGAGGACTTACATAAGTCCTGTGTGGCATGTCTCATCTTTTGAAAATACATTGGGTATTTCTGAAAAACTAGATAGATATTTTTATGAGTCAGGTGTGAGCATGGATTAACTTTTCTGTGGATTAGTGAAACAAAGAACATTTGCTTTCACAAATGAATGTGTATGGTTCTTATGACACGTGCTTTCGGTGTAGAATTCAATCAGGCAGTCAGAAACACTATTGAAGCATTAATGCCAAATAATTGAACATGATAGAATGGTATGCAGAAGGAATTTCATAGAGATTCTAACAAAAGAGTAAGTTGTTCGCTAATCCATTTATAAAGCTGCCAAAACAGTATGATAAACTCACAGGGGAAACAATCTTGCATTTACAACCATCCGTTGTTATTGCCAACTCTGGCAAACAATTCTGTCCAAATTTAAAAGTCTCCAAAATTACGAACAAGAGGCAAGAAGTTTTCAAAGCAAATATGGTAGCAAGGTCCCGAACAGCCATTCAGATAATAACACCTACAAACCAGCGATCACAAAACAGTTACAAACCTTGAAGTGTTTTTTTGACTTTTGTGACATGTGAGTTGCCAATATGAGGCCAAAGATTGAAAGGGTTGTAGTCCACTTGGTGTGGATGCTAGTAAAGCGCGCTGTCGCACCATCCACCAAGGAACAATTCCTAGGAGATACCAAAAAAGGATGAGGCTGGGTTCGAGTCCCAGTTGAATTTGGCGGAATGGACACCTTGGACCTTGGCACTAAGCTGAAGGAATCTGGGCTCCCAGTACTAACGGATGCGAAACGAATCTGTAGAAAAAAATAAGGCCAAAAGTGTCCAAAACACTTGGCAGATGAAGAGTAAGTGTTCAACCCTTGGAAATAAAAGGTTGGAAGACCTAGAATCAACTAAATGCATTCTCGCATATAATGGCTCAGTGTGGAAACTCCTCGAGCATTCTTTTACTTAAAGGCAAAAATCAAGAGAACAACTTCTGAGATGGGAATAACATTTTTTGCAGCAAGGATAGCAGTTGCAAAAAGGGAGGCACCATACCCCCAAGGTAGAGCCAAGATGCAAGCCCGTGTGGAAGGGTAGCGAGCCAAGAATGATGAGATTGAATAGTATAAGACTCAATTTTTCATAAGACGGAAAAATACTCAGTTTTGGAATCACTGTATTAATTCTTGAGCTATTTTTGTTTTTTAATATAAATTGATTTTGGACGCTGGAGTTTTTCCCAAGTTGGGTTTTCTTTAGGATAAATACTTATCAATTTGTATCTTGTTGATTTCCTTTTGCATAGATTAAAATTGTGCATTACATGCGAGAGAGATATTGGCCATTGATGCTTGTGTTGATAGTTTTCCAAGCATATTGGCACGGTATTTCCACAATTATTGATTGACATTATTATATTAAATCTTCTGCATAAGATCTGTCGTGATGAGTGGCAAATGGACACTCCAATGCAATCAAAGATCACAAGGTTTCCAATTTGTATTGCACCCCATATGAAATGGTGTTCATCACTTCTACCAGGTATAGGTACCATGCCCGAATACAGTTGCATTACCAAACACAATACTTGCATATCAAAATTCAAGCAAAATATTTGATGGCAGTTGCATTACCAAACACAATACTTGCATATCAAAATTCAGGCAAAATATTTGATGGCAGTCAGCATTACCAAACAAATATCAAATTTCAAGCAAAATATTTGTGCACGTAGCATGGCAAATAGGTGATGAATAGGTATCATGCCAAATATGTGAGATGATGCCAAAAATTCACAAATGCATTTGTTAAAAACTAAGAGAATACAATCTATACTTATCACTCCACTTACCATGCCAAATGCTATGGAATAGTAACTCATACTTAGAAATTAAATTGGCCAAGAACCTGGAAGGCTTGTTTATCTATCCACAAAAACAGTTGTTGTAAAATGGCTGAAAGTGGTTTACTATAGTGGATTACAATTTGGCACTGTGCCAACAAAAATATAAGCATTGCTACATAGCAAGAGTCAAATGCATAATGATTTGGATAGCATTACTTGCACAAATGAGAATATCTATTACACTCGGCATTTTACTACATATACACACAGATTTCAATAAAATTGAACACAACAATCAAATGTAATGTGGGGGCAACATTACCCTTCAACAAGATAGCCCAAAGAGAGAGATACAAAATCTAATACCATAAATGCTCCTGTTGATATACATAAACAGAAGTCACGATGATTGTAGTGCATTACCTGATACAATGCAGTGCATTATACAAATTTTACTTCCCAAACAATGTCAGGATACTGTATTATAAAGTATATAGAATAACATTTTGTGTGCTTATTATTCAATCATTCCCAGTAACTAAGTACTATAAAAAAGTGAGTCGCTCTCGATCTCCATATAATTGAAATTTGTTTCGAGAGAAATTACACTTGTTCTTATTCTTATAGAGACCACTTTTATTGCTTTATTGCTGAAATAAATAAATCATATTCCTCCAACCACAGTACTGACATGGCACAGGCAAGCCACTAGTATTGATGTTGCACTAACAGTCCAACGTTTTCATGAATGCATAACACCTTTCATGTCCAGTGCTTGAAAATGTAGGGAAAAAGGTTAAAATTTAAAATTCCTTGGCTCTCCTGCATGGTAGAATTTTTTTGAACATTCTGTTTTTGAACCTTACCCACTAGGGGAGCTCCCTGAGCTCACACCACAGTTTGCCACCCTTAGTGTGTGTTATTGCAATGGTCTCATTCAGCTTGCATGTGACCCAACAGATCCAGGGAATTCTCCAATCATAGATAAAAACTAGGGGTCCACCACTAAAAATGCCTTTTGTATTTGCTAACACTACAAACCCAATGCTATCACTTTTGTGTGCCCAAAAAAAGGTTTTCCCTACCTGAATGAACGTTTTTCTCAAAGGTGGTTGGGTATCTAGAGGGCCTTGGTCCACTAAAGGGTAGACCATGATGCATCTCCTCCGATCTGCCAACCCTAGAGGGCTTCTTGATGCAAGGGTAATGCCACATCTAGGAGGTTTGCTACCGGCACGAAGTTTGCAGCTCCCCTCCTGTGCAGGCAATCACCTAGCCAATTTAGTAGACAGTGTTTGCTAAACTACCTGTCAGCCGTAAGGGAGTAACTTGAGCATACCCTGCTCATCTGAATTGACTTCAGCAACACACCTCAAGACCATTGCAAATCTCTGAAAACCTTCCTATGCTCATGGCTCAATGAAGCTAGGATGTGAGCACCTTAGGATGAAATGAAGGATATTATCTCCCCAATCCCCTCCACACAATGGGCACAAACTACCAAACGAAGTGATGTAGCCACAATTAGGGCTAGACCCTAATGAAAGGATACCTTGGACCTAAGTGACCGGATTCACCAAATCAAAAGGAATTAATTCGAAATTCGCCGGATTTGAAAAGGCCACAAAAAATTCATTTAAAATCGTGATTTTATTCGTATTACATCCGGACATGAATTTTTTTCCAAATCATTGTAAATCGCAGTTGAAATTTGTGCAAAAATCGTTGTAAATCGTATTAGGGTTTTTAATTTTTTTCATTTTAGGGTTTCCACCTGAATCATTGTCATTTGTTTATAAAACCTCTTGTAGTCGCACTAAACTTCGCACACTCGAAGCTTGAACCCTATGTGGTTCGATTTGTAAGTCTAATATGCAACAAATCAAGACTATTCTAACTTCTGCGTGAGCCTCTTAACCTGCAAATCGCGACTGTGTAAGGAGCAAATCAATACTGTTAACTTGCAAATTACATCCACCATTAACCTGTTAACCCGCAGTTTGTAACGGTTTGGAAGTGCATGCTTGTTTCAGGAGCCTCAATGACTCAACAGGCAAAGCATGAGCTCTTTTGTTAAAGCTTAAAGTTTAAGTTTATATCGTCTAAAGTTTTTTAGATTTTAATATTTTAATGTTTGAAGATTTAATATTTTTAAATTTTAATATGTTGAAGTTTTAATGTTTAAAGTTTTAACATTTTGATATTTTAAAGTTGCGTTTTAATATTTTAAAGTTTTAACTTTTAAATAACATGAAAAATGTTTATGTTTAATTTTTTTACAGTTTAATATTTTGAAGTTACGTTTTAATATTTTAAAGTTTTTAACTTTCAAATAATATAAACTTCATTATTAATACTAATTAATATAACATATATTGAATGTATTTATATATGAAATTTAATAAAATATATATTAAAATTTAATATAATATCTAAAAAAATTCATATATCTTATAAATTATATATTATAATATTAATATTAAATATAACACATTTTATTAAAATTTAATATATTAAATGTGAATTTATCTTTCATTTTTATATATTTAATCAAAATGTATATTTCTCATAGTCGAATTTAATCACAAATTTAATCACTGATTTTCTTATCAACGATTTTTTCACAAATTTTAATCATTGGCGAATTCGAACACGAATTCGTATGCGGCAACTTAGCCTTGGACCATGCAACATTACAAAATCACACAATGGAATATCTACAACAAACAATTGATAGTAATAATAATGTATTTATTCAACACCAACAAGTTACGCACAAAAGACCAATTGCCAATAATTTAGTCATACAACACACAATACTCGAGATCAAACACTCAACGTCGCACCGTTGTCTCTATGGTTAAATCTCCCTTCGACCTTTCCCAAATCTATGCACAAATCTTATTACAATAGTCCTTACAACCGCATATAGGTTGTTACTCTATAGGATTTCTAATCTTGAACCAAATTCCACATGCAGAACTATATTGAACTAAATCCTTTCTAAACCCCTTGGTTTGAACTCACTTCTACAAAGGTAGTGATGTGTTTGACTTTGTATAGACGCAATCAACTACTTACAATCTAATCCTCGAGACATCCTACCCAAAAGCAATTAAATGTGTTACAAACATTAAATGGAAGATAAGGTCCAAAGGACTAATAAATAGCTAAACTTGATGCAGCACAAGTCAGCCCAACGAGCATAATTTGAGAGTTAGTTAACCTTCGTGGGCCTCCACTTATGATCTTGATATGGCTACCTCAATGATTCTGCCCTGAGCACCATCAAAGAACTTTGTGCACCATAATGCGAGAACTTTCAAGAATTATTTGCATGGATGTCCCTAATGTAATGACCCTTTCAAGGGTTTAGACCAAAAGAAAAGAAATTTAGCCAAACACCAAAATCATTCAGATCTGATTTTAATTGCAGCAGACTGAAAATGCAAAATCAGCGAACTGCACCCTTCACAAAATACGCCAAACACCATGAAATACTTCAAATTAACTTTGCCACAATTTTTATATATATTTTATACATTTATAAGAGCTAAAATCAATGAAAATACTGAAGAAACACACTGCTGGAAATTAATTAATGTCCGGCCAACTGCAACCACAAAAAAATATGGATCTGGGGTCTAGAAACCCCCAAAAATCATGAAACTTGAGATTCCGGGTCTTTGAAATTATGACAAATCAAATTATCAACTGAGATTTTATATATAAATGCACCAAACCACCTAAACCCTACTCAAGGTAGATCGCTCCACTAGAAAGAAGCCAATAACATTCTGAAAATGATAGAACTCTCCTTAAATTTGCCTTATACATCATTTCCAAGCCAAGATGAAGGGTTTCCGTCCTTCACCTCGACCTCTAGAAGGGTTTTCCTCTTCTAGGCAAATACACATGAGGCTTTTCTTCCCCAAGTGTAAGAACAAGGAGCCACTAGCTCACAATGCCCAAGTAAGATAAAATGCGTCAAGTCTAGAGCTGAAATGATGTCTTAGCTTCCCATGTATATCCCTCCATTGGCGCCAAAGCACTAAAAGATAAGGCCAACCTCTTAAAGAGGTTCTTTTTCTTCATTAGCTTCCATTAATTCATTAAAACCCAACCGACCTGACATAAGAGACAAAACACTAAAAGAAAATATTAAAAATTAGTAAAAAACATATCATACAGAAGCTTAGTATTCTCCTACATCTTCACTTCTTTGCCATGGAGAAGGAATGACAAGAAGACCAAATAATGGCTCTCAAGTGAGAGAAGGGGACATTACATCCAACAACTTTGTGGTTTCATATGTAGGCTCGCAATATCAAGGTGAGCCTTCCCTCCGAACGTGAGCTTCTAAAATGCTTCCTGTAATGCCACACATGTTTGAAGGTCTCTTGTTCTGCCCCATTAACGTAGTTACCTGAGATGGGGGGGCGGGGTTTCTGGGACGGCAAAAAAATTCTAAATTTTGGGGACGGCAGGGGGACGGTGAGGGGGGCGGCTAATTAAAAAATATATAAATTTTTAAAATATAAAGATATAGTGACTAAATTATATAAATAAGCTGAAATAAAACCATTTGAGATTTAAATAAGGTGGAACTTGAACTCATAAACATCAAATACATTCCTTAATACTCTAATATCAATATGTTAATGTCATAAAATTGAAAATTCATAATACACATTTGAATTTTAAATTTGAGACAAGCTGAAATTTCAAATATATTATAAAATATAAGAATAAAACCATTCTAAATTACGATTGATCAAGTGACAATAGTTGATATTCATATCATTAATCTCATAGCCAAATACACCAACAATTGTCTATTGTCAATATTACAAAAAAAGAGGACATCTACAAGTATCAGCCTAAAATTACACTTTTAGGGTGAGGGTTAGGTTAGTAATGTTGTTTTTATATTACAAGTGATTTACAATTTAAAAAAATAATAGTTTAAAGTGTTGTTTTTATGTTTTTTTGTTGAAAAAAGCAGCAGACTATGTGGGGGACGTCTGGACATCCCCCCCACGTTTCCTTGTCCCCCCCACGTTTCCCACGTTTCCCCCGTCCCCAGGACGTTTCCCAGTATCTTCAGACGTCCTCAAGACATTTCCCAGCAAAAAACATAGTGGGAAATGTGGGGGGAAACGTTTCCCCCACGTCCCGAGGACATCCGGGACGTCCCGAACGTGTCAAAATTGGGGGGGGACACGTCCCCGTGTAACTATGGCCCCATGATTCCAAATGGTTGCACCATCTCAAAAAGGATTGTCTCAATCCAAAACAATACCGCGTATCTCCCTAAGGCATTCTAACAATGCCAACACACAAATATGTGAAATTACAATACCTACACTAACACATAATAGATAGGCCCGAAAGAACAACATAGTATATGCATGCACAAACTATGCATAGTTGAACTCAACTTATTCCTCTGCTCTATCATGTTTTTTTTGGTTGATGCAAGATTGCGCATAAAGACATATGCTCTTGCATCATACATTGTGGGTGAGAAAAAGTGTGAGCTCAAAGCTCACGCATGCGTGCCAACAGGTATTCCCCGCCTTCAAACCGTTGGTCCTCGGTTGGGAAAACCAACCTCCTCCACTAAAGCCAATCCCGTCTCCTTGCACCCTTGCATTGGCTCTCTTCAGGTTGTCCTCTATCTTCTTGGGGTGTTTCCTTCTTTTTCCACACCTTCTGTCCCTATGCAATGCTCTCGTGCACAGTTGGCTATCTGAGATACCTTTGGTCTGTGTGTGCTTGATGCAGGTGCATCGTAAGCATTATTGTAATATCAAAATAAAGCTTGAGTGTGATGTAATAGGCCCAAGGAGGCCTTAAGGGTCTTTAGGAATCAATAAATAGCCTCAAATGTCCATTTTAGGTCCTTACAAGACTTTGTTTCATTTTCCCTCCAAAATGAATTTGAAATTTTGAATTGCTTTGTAAAGGTTATGATCATTTGTGGGGAATGTGGACCTTGTGGAAAGGTACTAGGGGTCTTTTAAGAGTCATTGGAGGCATCATTTGATTTAGAATAAATAAAGTTAGCATAGGTTGAGTTTTCCTCCAAAAAGTCTAGGTTTGAATATTTGAGGTGTATGGTCATGTGTAATCATAGAGTAAACATCATATTACCTCTTACGGACATCAAAACAGCTCAGCACTCATCAAGAAGAAGATGTTACATTGGAGGAAGCAAAAAGAAGCATGTTTGTTGAGTCAATTGAGAGATCGTTGGGATAAGAACCAAACTTAGTGTATGGTTACATGTTTGGATAAGTTTGAAAGTCATCAAGAAGACATTCTTTTAAGGAAGATGGACATGGCAGTAGGTGAATAAGATGAGGAAGCAGGGGAATGGAGTTAAAGAAGCTTAGATATGTAAATTCTAATGTAAGTTTTCAGTGAAGAAATAAAGATACCTCATGGTCTTAGGAGGAAAACTAGATTTTGAGGCATTACATGGGTGCAATATGGATGGAATTGATTATTTGATGATTGCATGGATGCTTAGGATGAAAATGATGAGTAAGTATGATTTGAAAACATTCCAATTCTATTTCATGTTTGTACTTGTTGGTTTTGACTGATAACTGGTAGAAAACCGAGTTTTGAGTCATGTTTCTAAGGCAAAGCTTATTGTTGGGAACAATTTATGCATGATCACCTGGAGGACCAAAAAGGAAAAAGGTAGGCGATGTTTAGAGGTAAATTTTAGGTCTTGAAGTGGAAAATTTCTCAAGATATTGATTTTTGAAGGCTTGCTGTCCTGACTGTCTAGTCTAGGTTGTAGGAAGAGAAAAAAGGCCATAACTTGAGTTGCAGTAATGGGAATTTTCTGAAATTTTGTGAGCATGTTCTTGGAGGAATAATAAGAGTAAATCCTTTGTAAGTCATTTGGAGATGTTTTGATTATGCAAAATGCAAAAACTCAGACTGCAGACCTATGGGTGCTAAGAAAGTTTGTCTAGAAAGGAGAAAAATTGTTCTATCTTGCATGTTTCTTAATAGAATGACCTAAAACTTAGTATACAAGGATTGATGGAGATGATATAACATATTTTTGTGGTTTCATGGTGTTTGGAGGTGTACGGATGGAAATATTCATGAGAGTTTTATTTCACGCCTAAAAGAGACCTAATTGAAGCTTGATCTAGTAGAGATTGTGCATTTTGCCTCAAGAACAACCTAGGGAGTCTTCATAAACTTCTTAAAGAGCCAAATGGATATGTCAAAATCATTATATTTCCTATTGAAACTCTGTGGAATGATTTTTATCTTAAAAACTCAGTTAAAGCAGAGGGCAAGAAGGCCAAATTGACAAGTTAGGAGACTAAAAAGAGTTTTCTTTGAAATTTCTAGTGGTTCCAACCAAAGGTCTTAGAACCACAAATTTGTCAAAGTTCTCAAGTTTCCAAAGGCTTGTGAAAACTATCTCAAGATCTCATTGATCTGAAACTAAGGATGGCATGGTTAGCATATGGAATGTTCCTAGTATGATGTTAACCAATTCATTGTGTTTTCTTAAGAAATGCAGGTCAAGATAAACAATTGTAAGTGATAGTTGTATAAACCTGACAAGTTATATCAGTTTTATCCTATGTAACTGTTGCAGGTATATCAGTTTGCATGAAATTTGGAAACTCAGATTAAAGGTGCAGGATTGGCATCAATGCTCTTTACAACGTCACATTTTCTTTTATCCTTTGTTCTTTCCTGTGTGCTCTTTTGCATTTTTGCACATGCCTCATTCCATCTTCTTCGAGCGATTTCACGTCATGCAATCACACATGCTCTGTCTCTTATATTTTGCATGGTCTCCTCTCTTTCGCAATGAACCCAATCATCTTAGTGTGCTATCATGCCTTCTTCAATAGTTTCAAAATAAAATTTTATCCATCTTTACACACTTGTACTGTATTGGCTCTTACATCGTACATCTCGCAATCAAGCTGCCAAAGTCTTTCCAACAAAACATGATATGCATCCATCGATAAGACCTCACGCAGAACCTTGTTCATGAACCAATCAATCTTTATTTCTACTTGCATTGTTCCCACACAATGCCTACACATCCTTTCACCAACCAGGTCACTCTATAAGGGCTCAAATGTGGTCTTTGTCTCATTCCCAACTTCCATACCATTTCTGCAAACACAAAATTGTTCGTGATTCCACTATCCACCACTACTACGCAGCATTTCCCTCTAGTATGACATCTCGTTCTGAAGATATGTAACATCTCCTGCTGCAAATCTTCTCGTCTTCCTATAAATTGTGAGAATGTTCTCATTGCAAGTAATGCTTCTCCTTCCTCATGTTTGTTGACGTAACGCTATAGTGCTTTGTCTTCCTCCATTTGTGCGATGTGCGCACTAGAATCCTTCTTTACATCATCCTTGTGTACATGAGGACACTTGAAAGCCCAATGTCTAACCTCTCCACATTGAAGGTAGATACCGCTGAATCGTCTGCCATGACCTCAACCTTTTGTGGAAGTGATTTTTATGTTTTGTTGCCCCTGCACCCCACTTGAGCTTGCTTCACCTTCTTGCTCTTGTGTCACGAGTTCTCTACCACCACTCAGCTTGCTTTTGTTCTTCGTTGCATTTCTTCTAAATGCCAATTCTTCTTCTATGTGTCAGCTCTTCTTTTGCTCTTAAACCATATTGATATGCTTCTTCTACTGTATGTACCTTCACAATATTGATCTCATCTTGGATCACCCATCGCAGTCCATTGATGTACCAAACCATCTTCTCTTGATCCATTTCATTACCACTACTGAGCTTGTTTTTGCTCTTTGCCACACTTCTTCTATGTGTCATCTCTTCTTATGCGTGCCAGCTCTTCTGATACACTTTTACTATCTGCACCTTCACAATACCAATCTCATCCTAGATCACCCAGTCTTCTCTTGATCCATTTCGTTATGACCAACATGAATTGTGTGATCTTATTTATAGAGGTCATCGGTGTATTCCTTCACACTCAAATCATTTTGTTGCAAGTTTTGCATCCTTTTCAGCAAATCTAATTGGTAATGACCAGGCACACATTTTCCCTTTAGTTTCGCAACCTTTCGCTCCCATCGAGAAATCTTATCGTTACGCTTTCTGTTACGCTTCAACTGAACTTCTTTCTAACATAACACAGTGTGACCTCTCAGTTTGATTTGCACAATCTTCACTTTGCATTCATCCGCAACTTCATCAAATACAAAGTATTCTTCCATTTCTCTGTGTCAATAAGTTCTCCAACCTTCAGTGTCCCTGAAAATAAGGAACTTGTATTCTTACTCCTACCAATATTCGACATAGCTTATAATAATCTCTCTTCTCTCTCATCTCAATTTGGTACTAAAATTGCTTATTTGGTTCCGCCTTCAATTGCTTCAAGGATTTCTTCTAAATCACCTGCATTATCTCTTGTGCTAAATCCTCTTCCACAAATTTAGTCCATTGCAGTCAGTCTGATTTGTTTTATATGTAACAAACCCATAAAGTCATTTGGTCATCCAATAACATGGTTGACCAATGCGCCTCCTCACCCTACTCTTCTAGGCGGCATGTTGTTTTCACTAACTGTCATCTACTGTTGCACATCCTTGCAAATCTATGCAGATTAAGTGTTTACTTTACTTCAATTGTTCTCTGTCCACCTTGCAAAGATGGAGAACTATAAATCTTTAATCCCGTAGATGTGCCTCATTGTGATACTAAATGATGCAGCCACGGTTAGGCCTCCTAATGAAAGGATGCCTTGGTTCGTGCAGTGCTGCATGATCAAACAACAAAATATCAACAACACAATTGACAACAACAACAATGTATTTATTCAACACCAACAGGTTACACACACAAGACCAATCTCCAACGATTCAGTCATACAACACAATGCTTGAAAGCGAAACACCAACATCAGTGTTGCCTTTATGATTCAATCTCCCATTGACATTTCCCAGACCTATGCACAAATCTTATTGCAATACTCCTTGCAACTGCATATAGGTTGTTATTTCACGAAATTTTTGATCTAGAACCAAATTCCACAAATGGAACTGTATTGAACTAAATCGTCTTTAAACCCCTCCCCGGTTGAACTCTCTTTTACAAATGTAACAGCGTGTTTATATAGATACAATCAATTCCTCACAATGTAATCTTCAAAACATCCTACTCATAAGCAATTAAATGCATTACAAACATTAAATGGAAAATAAGGCCCAAAGGACCCAGACATAGCTAAACTTGATGCAATGCAAGATAGTCCAACGAACATAATTGGAAAGTATTCCTTTGTCGGCCTTCACTTATGATACTGATGCCGCTACTTCAATGATCCCACCCTTTGTGCCATTAAAGAATCCTACGCGCCATAGCGTGAGAACTTTCTAGCATTCTTTGCATAGAAGTCCAATGACTTTGTGGTTTCATATGTAGGCTCACAGTATCAAGATGAGTCTTTGCTCATAATGCGAGCTTCTGAAAATGTATCTTGTAATGTCACACACACTTGAGAGTTGCACCATCGCTAAAGGGTTGTCTAGATTCAAAACAATGCCGTGGACCTTCCTTAAACATTCTGACAATGCCATAAATATGTGCAATTACAATCCTTATACTAACACAGTATAGACAAGCCCAAATGAACAACATAGTATATGGATGCACAGACCCTGCAAAAACACTTTGATGCCCAAACAAACTATGCATAGCTGAACTCAGCTTATTCTTCTATCATATTTTTTTGGTTGTTGCACACTTGCGTATGAACCTAGATGCTCTTGCATCAATAACGATTAACCAACTCAACCCTGGCAGCATGACAGCTCAGGAAAAAGCCCCTACCCTTGCATTGAGCAGGCAGCAGATTCTAGATATGTTCTGATTCTAGATCGCATTTTTGGCAACTTGAGAGATGTTGAGAACTAAGACACTGTCAGAATATCTCATTTCGTGGAAGGATATGTCAATGTAGGACGCTATGTCGGAAGAACCTTAAATGATTCATTATCCAGCACTAGAATTGCCTCATTATGACATATTAATTACCTCATTATCCAGCACTAGAATTACCTCATTATCCAGCACTAGAATTAATTATCCAGCATAATTACCTCAAGGAGGCTGTTATAATGCTTGGAGGTAATTCACTTCAATATTAATCTCTAGTAGTTTTGTGCAGGTCATTAGAAATATGGATATCCATTTATATTATCTCTTAGTTCACAGACTTTTTTGTGTGTCAACCAGTGGTACTTTTCCATTAGTTAACAGAGTTTTTATAAGATTTTATAACCCTACATGCAAAGGACAAGAGCACTAAAGTGGGACAGTAGCTTTAATAAGCTCTCAAATGTCAAAGTGGGGCATTTTGTGGTGGAAGGGGTTTTGTGCATATGTCAACTAAGACTGTAAATTGGCCAAATGCAGCTGACACCGTAGTTTACCAATTCCAAGAGATATGGAAGACATATGACATTAAAAAAATTCCACAACTGGATTTTAGATTGGGGGAACATGATGGAAAGTGTGCTTATATATGTAATAAAAAATGTTGGTTACTTCTCATTGCAGGGAGATCAAAATAATTTGAAAGACCAAAATCATTTGAATTCGAATTTTAATAGGCTTCTAAAGAAAAAACATTTCTGGTGGTACCTTGGCCAAAACATCTTTAGAAGCCGGCCCAAATATATCACTTTTCCCAACAAAAAAAATCTTGAAAAAAAAATCTATGTAAAACAAAACTCATGCATAACTACATTTCACTCGGCATAAACCCCAACTGTTGAACAATAAATAAATGAGTGAAAGAATACGTTAAAGCCCAAGAAATGCAAATATGAATATTTTATTTCTGAAGTCTCCGCGTATTGGGTAGTGGTAGATATTAGCCTTTGGTATTCAATTAATTAATCACAAAGAATATTCCTGGTGTTTTACTTTATCATATTTTTGAAAGATCATAACCCTAAATTTTGATCTGCAAACCAAATATAACAATAAATATAAAGAAGAAAATGATTTCTTGAAATTGAACCATTTCTTGCTTTTAAATCCTTAATTTCTGCATTCCCAATGGCCAAAACGTGGTGAATAAAAATTGATAAATTCTACATGCCTTACACGAAGGATTGGTATGGATCTCATGAATCCATATTCAAAGGATTTCCAGAATTATAATTTCCTTCTTTGTTGTCTTGCCTAGCACAAACTGAATATCTACTGAGTTGGCCAAATCTGTACCATATAAGTTTTGAAGCGTGGTTACTTGGAGACATGGTATACAACTTACAAGTATGGCGACCCGGGACAATTTTTGAAATAGAGCATGGACTAATATGATAAGTGTGTGGCTATATTACATTTATAAATGGCCACCAAGAGATGAGGGTACGGGTACGGGTACGGGTACGAGTTACTCGGCAACTAAAATATAAAGCTTTAAGCATTTTGTCAATGCTTCTTTCTTTCCCACATAAACTGGCATGAAGAACCATTGTTGACTTCCAAAGAAAGCAGTAATAGCAGAATAATAGTAATAATTCAAGCTCAAAGTTCATCAGTGAAGTCCAAAAATATGGAATACGATTGTGTGAAAAAGAGGAGCATTTTACTTCTAGCAGCTCACATTATTAGGGCCAGAGAAATGATTGTAAATTCATCCATGATATCCTCTTGGATGAGCCAGATATGTAGAGAGAACTACTCTTGTTTCAGTTCTAGGGTAAGTTTCAAATACAGAAGAAAAAATGACGAGGAGAACTATATAACGTGAATGAATTTGAACATGACTTCTGTCCGTGAAGAACAAGTGGACAACAGGACTATATAATGGAAAATATTCAAACAAAACGCATTGAAAACTAGACTCAAAACAAATCACTACACTGCTAGATCGACATCCTCGCTGCTTCTTACCATAAATCATGCTTGAGACCTAAATCTGAAAAGGTTTTTGAGAACATTTAACCATTAAATTACCACTTATTTAACCTTCTAGATAATTGGCAGCCAAAGTGATGGCCATTTTCAGTTTGCTACGGATGTTTTACTTTTCTTGTTTTTTAAGATGGAAACACTCATGCCCCACCTGTCATATTTAACACGCAGAGGATACAACATCAATCTAAGAATACCATCCGGCATTGAAGCCATGTCTAATGGGTATTTATTTTGTCAAAGTTTACATGGGACTTGCACCCAGTCTTGACCATCTGGATTATTTTTAAAACCTTGCTCCCGCATAAATGCCCGAAAAATGCCCAGCATGGCTTGAAAGCAGTCGATCATCATCACAGTTGCTCCACCTTACTACTAGAACAAGGCGTGCTAGACTTGCTTCAGCACCTATCGAATCAAATTCCACCAAAATCTCGATTCTTTGGAAGGTCTTGACGGGTTCGGGGCTATTTCTAACATTTTCTACAACTTGTACAAGGGTTCTTAGCATTTCCCAGAAACCCAACGAGTGTTTTCTTTACGCTTACCAAACCCTCGAATTCGAATCTAATACCGATTAACTCATTTAGTCCAATTCCTTCCATTGCCTAATTAATCCAAATATGGATAATCCAAAACCCTAACTTTACCCATGAATTCTTCGCATCCGATCAGTTCCCTAATAAAAAAGTAATGCCGATAACGAGAAATTTCCAAAGGATTGTTCTGGATCCACTCAATGTCTCCGCTGGATAACATTGAATTAAACAGGGCGGAATTGCATTTTATTTTGGTAGGTCCGGGTGGTTGCGAGGTCGATTTCTAAGGGCTCAACCCGCTAAAAAAATGAATTGAACATGAAGAGAATTGGGGCGTAAAATTTTTGTTCCTGACAAAAATTGAAAGAGAAAGCAAGGAGTAGAGATTCATACATACCTGCATCCATTTGGCAGTGTGTTTGCTGATGACGCTGAGCCTCCTCGCATTCACATTCGTATATCTTGAGCTGAACAACAACGGGGAAAACAACGCGGATAGCTTTCCTGCCATGATTTTCAAGCAATTGGCAAAGAAAGCAAATGGAAGAGAGAATTTATAAACCAAGCCACAGAGGCTAGTTAAAAGAACACACCAATGTACATCAAATGTAGGGGTCAACTAGAAAATACTACTAGAACCAGAGTTGGAATGCGACTAGTCCGAAAAGTTAGTTGAATAGTAATTTGTTGTTTTTACATGTTGATATTGGCTCTAAATGAGGTTGATAGATGGTGTTCGTCTTGTCATACTTCGCTTCTCGAAGTTCCATGTCGTTAGGTATTTGTTGATTTTTCTATGTTATTTTTTAAAATATCATTTTATTTTATTTATTTAGTATGAAATAACAATTATATTACTCAAAATAAATAGTACAATTATTCATAAAAGAAGCTTGCACTATAGAAGTGTCCTTTGAATGTCACGTTAGGCCAACGACAACAGCTTAGAAATAGTTTACAAAAACATTAAAACAACCAACTAAAACACGATAACATTAAACAACGGCAGTCACAAAGAGAGTATGTGAAAGAGGGTTTTTTCATCAAGCAAAATTTAATTATGTAGCAAATATAATTTAGAGATTTCTAATAGTGTAGCCTCTGACACTCCTTCATGAAAACGTGGGACATATAAAACAAACTTTGTGAAAACTTTTTACTCAATAAATTGCAAAAATATTGAAAGCATGGCATAGTAATAGTAGTATTAAATTATTTAGTAACATCACGCTTGATAATTGTTTTTGTTTTTTTAAAACATAGATTGATATGGCATGTTGTATTAAAGTGTTTAGTGAAAGACAACATAATTCTTGATATAGATTGATATGTCATTTTGTTTTATATTGGTTAATAATGTAGACACCAAAATACCTAATTCCCATAGGTGCATACGCACTCTAGGACACCCCTTTGTAACCCCACACGATCATTTTCATCTTTCTATCTGACTTACATTTACCATTTCACTGCTTGTAACCTACCTGCAGCCATAATACAAACTTAAATTAATAAATACAAATCAAACCAAACAACCTAAAAAACCCTTCCGCATGAACTCAAAATAACCCCTAATTCATTACAAAATCTGAAAACTTCTGCAAAAAAGGAAATAGTTGAAAACAAATCCAACTTATCCCACAATTGACATTGATCAGTGTAGGATCAACAGTGATCTATTAAAATGGCATCAATTATATATAAACCAACTCAAGCCCTTACTAAAGGATTCTAAATTCATTTCCAAAAATTTCATCTCCAAACTTACTCATGATAGGTCCAAAAATTTTAAGGTTCATGTGTGGATCAAAAGTAAAGTGGCCTAGGCCTCCTGTTGTATCAAACTCCCTTTGGAGCAAATATATATGAAAATTTAGCCACACAACTTGGTTTCCTCCTCATCAAGGTAATATTTATTTAGGTAAAAACATGAAATTCTATTCTTAAATTCATCCGTATCAATTCAGGTACTTATATCCAAAATATATTTAGCATTACACTAATAATCATAGACATTATAAATCATTTTGCAATTAACATAGATTAAAAAAATCGGTACTAACCCTGATCGATACCGATCTACTAGATCGATGTCAATCCATATTATAATTCTCCTATTTCACACCATTAACACATTTTGATTTATTTTCCTAAATGCAATAATCATGGCTAATTTGTCATTGTTTGTAAGATTTTTTTTCTATTAGATGAACTTCCTAGGAGTAGCTTATAAACCAGGCACTATATTTGACCTACCAATCATATGAAAACCATTTGTGGGAATGATAAGACATTGACTACAAGTTAAGTTTCTCCATCATTTCCTTCACACCTAACCCATATGAAATTTCTGATAAGTTAGTGGTTCTTTTTTAGAAGAGTGATGAGGTCAATATCTACGAGGAATACATGTTCAACCCCCCCTAACCCGTCCTTAAGGATGTTGATTGAGTCTTGACATTCTGGTGTTACATATATATCATTTTTCATCCACATCAATTAATATTATCTATATTTTATATCATTATTTCCATCTAAATTATCTATAAATGAGTTAAAACTCATTAAAGGAATCCCTTTGGTTCCAGGGATTAGCCTTTTCCATGCAATTCATCCCATTATTATGTAATATCTTTCTTGTCAAAATTGTCTATTTATATGTAGGTTCGTGGTTCATTGGAAAAAAGATTTGTGTGAACCTTTGGATATGCCTTCTTTCGTCATCATCCACACAAGTATAATTAAACCCTATCATTTATGAATTTTGGTGATTTATTTCATATAATAAGATTGAATCCAAAATCTACTAAAACGATCTGGCATGCCTGGTGGGACCTAGTCCCTTTTTGATTGAATTCTAAATTTTCATGGTTAAATCCATCTTTCTTGTTTATTTCTTACAAGATCATCTAACTTTACAACCTATAATTCCCTGACAACTTTTTAAAAATGCATAAAATAAAAGGAAGTAATTTGCAAATAAAGGTATTTCTTTCTTTTCTTCTTCTAGTATCTTTTCATATTTGCATTCGATGTGTTGTCCTCATCAAAATTAACCTTTAATTTGTGTCTTAATATGAACTTGCATTTTTTATCCTTTTTTGTTTATCTAGTTTAAGTAGGAGTTAAATTATGTATTCAATGCTTCCCCTCACACATGACCAAATCATTTACAATCAACTTTACATTCTAAACCACTCCCTTCTAGGCCAAACTACTTTGATATCATCACTAAGGGGGAAGACGAATCAATTTCCTAGTCGAGTATAAATATTTGATGGGCACTATATCGGCTAAGCACCTAACACCATTATTTTTTTCAGACCATGAAGTGAGGGGGTAGGCCCCCGTATCATTCCTCGTACTGACACCAACATAGATTCGGGTATCTATTACTCTTGGATATATTGAGGAATCCATCCTTAACAAACTTCAAACCAACCTTAGTAAGGCTGATTTTTAGAACCTCTTACAAGCCATATTTTCTATTAACATATTTTTAATTAATCAAGATAACAAAAAACCTCTTGCTGATTATGTGGTTTTTATCTCTAAGTAACTATCTTCTTTTTATTTTCTGCTTGTTTTTTCATGGTTTTAACTAAACATCAATATCATATCCAGAACATCACAGACATGTCAAACCCATTACAAAAAAACTATAGAAACAACCCAAGATCCCCCACACTATCCTGTCATTCAGTCAAGCACATCATAAATTATGGATCCACCCATTCTACAGTTCTTTGATAATCGTGACCCAATATTCAAAGAAATCCTAGAAACTAACCCTATCACTCTTAGCATCTACCTTACTTCATGATCCACCCAACTTCCCCCTTATAGTCCAGAAACCCAACAATATGTTACTACTATTACTTATTATCACTCCTGGCTCATCGACCCCTCCTATTAGCTGGTTATTGAAAAAAAATCTCCTTATCTTTCCCTTGACCATAGGGAAACTTCACACCTATCTCATCCACTCCCACAAAAAAATTGAAATCAACATTATCTCATCACAAAACACAATTAGTCAACAAGGACCATCACTGTCTACATCCTCATCTAGTCCTCACGGTACCCAAACTCATACTAATACCTCATCCACTGTAGTTAGTCACACCCATTCTATTTCTCCTTCTCCCAAAACATGATCTTTTAGTATGCATCATTCTACAATTCCTATGGTCACATCTCAACCCATTATCTCATAGCAATCCACATCCTTGATCTAAAAATTAGTTGTATCTATTATTGTGTCTTTACCACCTATCAATATGAGTGTTATCACTAGCAATATGTGCCCTCTCATATCCCACCTTTCTAATTGGTGTACTGTAAATATGATTATATCTCCTCTCAATAGAATCCACAACCTTTGTAGTCCCTTATTAACATATAAATGACCTAGCCTTATTAGTATATACACTCTTCCTCACAACCATTAGTTTATCAAAAAACTTACAACATAAAAAGAAGCCTCCCCCCTTTTCTAAATCCTCATTTACCATATCATCTAGTATCAACAATCAAACACTCTTCTCTATGGACATGATAATAATTCCTCGACATACATTCAACATCCTCAGCAATGATCCCATGGAATCCTTGATCAGTAGTATAATCGCCATCCTAGAAGTTGTTACCATGGGACCTAAGAACACATTTTCTTACAAACAAATTTGTAATGAACCCATCAGTACCTCTCAAATAATATCCCCCTCATTTGGACCTATTGAAATTTATCAAATTCTATATCAAATAAGATATATAACAACATTTGAGGGCCTTCTAACATTCCTGTTACCTCATATCCCATGATTAAGAACTCAATGTTAAGGACATTCCCAATGTCATTAGTTGGGCCTACTCTTGATTGATATAACAACATCCCTTAACACTCTCTCTATTTATTCAAACAAGTTAGCATAATGCTTCTTATAACATTTTTCTATAAACATCGCATGTAATATATCCATCACCAACTTATATTCTATCAAACAATTTGAGGAAGAATATATTTTTTAATTCATCACTAGATGAAAAGGAATAATCAATCAGTTATCCTTCCCTTTACATCAAAATAAATTGATCAAGTTATTCACTCGGTCTTGTCCAAAACACATAACATCCACCCCTTAAAATCCAATCATTTCTAACATTTGACGAATCCTTTACTATAGACAAGAAATTGGAACTCCGAGCCTTCGAAGATGGTAAAGTTAAAATACAATCTAAAAATTCCAAACCTGACTCTTCTAAGTTTTTTTTACAACAATGAAAAATCTAAAGGTTCAATGAATGCAATCATTTTTAAAACTACATCTAAGAGTTTCTCAGAATTTGAACGATCCTGACCTCCGAGTCGTAAATACACACCTTTTGGGGTGTCTAACAATGATAGAATTCATGGTTTCTCACATGATAAAATTCCCTCTTATTCAACTTATTGATGAACCTTTCCCTAAGACATCTTGGTATAGAGAATAAGATTTTAAAAATATCACTAGGTTCAAGGACATGGAATTAAAAGATGTCACTCTTTTAGAAATTTCCTTCAAGAATCTCATTGACCATGGGTGATCTACAAATAGACAATACTTATACACCTCCAAATCAAGCCACATATGTATGTAAAAAACCTTTTTCCAAACTATACTCCAACCAACAACATATCTCAGACTAATGTCGTAGGGTCCCAAAATCTTATCATCTCACATTATTAATATCTGTTAATTGGCTTTCACCTTCAAGGAATCCTATATCCACCCATCACATGTGCTTGTGTGACCAAAACACTAGTAAAAGAAGTAGTCCCTCTTGATCTTCATATCGAGATAATCCACAAGTCCATTTATATCACAATCTCTGACTCTCACAATACCTATCTACCCACATAAGTATCCCTAATCTTATCTCTTGGGGATCGCAAGATGAAAAACCCATAGTGAAAATCATAAACATCCCTTCTAAAGATGAGATACCTCATTGGCAAAAAATTAAAAGGTATTGATATTCCTGTACATAAATCAACAAGTACCACCACATAAGAAACTAAAACCCTCACAATGGTAATCACAAGACAAACACACCTACTACTACAACATCCCTACCCTCCATCCTGGGGCCACATCCTTCATCAAAACTTCTTATCACCATTTTAGAATCCAAATCCAAAAATATGCCTAAACATGTGGCACGAGATGCATTTCATGTGTCTCATGCTCCTAAAACATCCAATGACACTCAAATTCCTACAAACTTGTTGTCATTATAATAAGCTACATCAAGATATTATACCACAGTTCTTGATAAACTTGTTCAATCATCAATTATATCACTATTATCGATCAAGCCCTCCAATCCTTAGGGATGGAAACCTACCTAGTACAAATATGATGTACTTGGTGCTTATCATAAGACACCAAGGCACCACACTGAGAGCTGTAAATCCTTATGAGATGTAATACAAAGTCTCTCTAAAATAAGGTATCCTTCAAATGGACAAATACCATCCAAATCCACATATCAATCCCAAATAAGAAAAATCAAAACACCACGTCAACTCTACCACTAAAGTCCTTAAGCTTGACAATCTTGAAACATCACCTGGTGAGCTATTTAACAAAAGTAAAGCCTCCTCTAGCAAATCCCCCTTCTTCCAAATCAATACAGTCTACATAACCATGAGAGCCCGAATGCCCAATATTTGAAATCCCAAAACCAAAATAAGCCTAAAATTTCTATCTCCTCAGCTCTCCTTAAATCACCCAATCCATCATCCCCTAAAGCCAAGATATCCATTATTACAACCCCTCAGATCTAATTTATGAAATCTATACAAAATAACATCCTTAAACAGTTACATCAAACACCTGTCGAGATGTACCTTTATGAAGTCATGCAAAATTCCCCTCAGCATGAACAAGCCATGATAGAAGCCCTTCAATCCATCTCGATACCATTAGATGAGCCTTAACCATTTTCCAACCTTGTCGGTGCCTTAAAAATGTTTGCAGTCATCCTATTTGATGATTCCAAGACCCCATCATTACAACCTAAAGACTGTGACCTCCCTCTGTTCGTCACCACCTGAATCAATGATAATCTTATTTAAAAATTTATGATTAACAACGACACCAACATCAACATAATCTCATCTCACAATTTCAAATAACTTCAACTACATGCTACTATTGTGGTGTAGACACCTATTTTTTGGAACCTTACATGACATATCCACATCCTTCACATTTTCATTCAAAACACTAAACCTATTCTATTATCCTATAAACCACGTATTCATCCAGTAAAACCATACTTTACCCTCGGTAAATACTTATTTACTTAACCTAAGTAACCTAAACCTCCCAAACCATCCCAACCTATTTTGGTCTAACCTCCTAACCTCCCAACACACTTAACACCTTCCTACTCGTCATTACTTGCTTCCAAACCCAAAATAGCCCATTTAGAAGTGGTTGAAACCACTTCCAAGTGGGTTTCCCCATTTTCTTCAGATCTCTAGCAATTCTAACTAATCACCGGTAATTCTATAAAATCCCATCAACTTTCATGAATTGGGATCCCTGAGAATTGCATCAAAGCTCTAACTCTTTGGACACAAGATGACATCACATACAACATCTCAGCACTTCATCAAGTCCTATCAAACCCTTAGAGAACATATTTCACCAAAAAGGTCCTTCGACATTGTAATCATATTTGTTTCATATCTTAAAGAAGTTACATCCTTTCATTTTACATTGTCTTTCTATTTACGCATTATTATCAAAACAATTCAGTTGTTTAATCTTATTTTCGAAGTATAAAACTTTGAGTTTTTAATCAAGTTTGTCTTTACATAGTATTTTCTAGCGATTAGTTTAAATCGCTAGCTATTTACCCAAACTGCCCATGATTCCCTTGAATCGCCAGTGATCCCTATCTCAAATCCCTTATATCACATTTTTAATCATTACCAGACTCTGCTTTCTGCTAACCTATCCGTTTCCAAGTTCTTTTTGCTTGTAGATGATTGTATCAGGCCAAACACATCTGATCTCAAGTGGCTATGATATTTTTATCATCTCACAACCATTTTTCTAGTAGAAATTTTATATCACACATGAGTCAAGTCTCTGTGCCATCTCTTTGACACCAATCCTCGACAACATCGAAGACCAACTTGAGATCATACAAGAAGAACAAGATGTTTCCGAGCATGCCTAGACCAAATACTTCAAGCTTTCCATAGCCCTTTCTTGGGCCACTTATCACGCAAAGAAATATCTCTCTATCCCTCTGGACGATTAATTTGTCTTTCTATTGTCTAGTTATCATATTGTATCTTTTATCATTTATCACTTGATTGTCAAAACAAGTTGAAAACCTTCAAAGGAAGGCCATTGGTTCATGGGATCAACCTTTTATGAGAAAATCATCATCTTTTATCTAATATCTATCTTGTCCAGTTATCTCTTTGTGTGTAAGTTCTCTCAACCGTTAGAAGTAGGAGTCCTGCATTCATTTTGCATCCATACATCTTGACATTGTATAGTTGATGTACGTATCGTTAAACCCTACTCTCCTATGAGTTTCTTGTGATTTGTTATATAGTGAGTAAACCTAAATCCACCTTAAACATTATGGCATGCCAGGTACAATCCTTAATCCCTTTTGATGAGATCTTGTATCTTCTTGTTTCTTTTATTGTCAAATCATCTAACTTTTCAGCTTGGAGTGCTTTGGAGTTGCTTTCTCAAAAATATATTAAATAAGAAAATTAAATAAAGGAGTATTTAGCAAGCACATGTATGCATCCCTTTCCTTTTGTTTTATTTTAGCATCACATTTTTTGTTTGTCCTATTTTCATAGAAATCAATCTTTAGTTTAGTCTTAAAAAGAACCTTCATCCTTGTTTTCTCATATAGTTTAATTAGGGGTTAAATGATTGCATTCACAAAACTCCCCTCACACACAACCATACTATGTAACAAATCAAACTTGCATCTAAATGTCTCCTTTCAGGTCTACCTACTTGCATTTCATCACCAAGGGGGGAGCCGACTCGGTGTTCTAGTCTAGTATAAATAACTGGTGAATGATATATCAGCTAAGTACCTGACACCCTTATCACTATGGGACCATGAAGTGAGGGGGTAGGCCCCAATATCATGCCTTGTACCGACACCAACACAAATGTGGGTCTCCCATACCTTTGGGTATATCGAGGACTCTAGCCTTAGCACACTTGAAACCAAACTTAACAAACCTCTTTCCTAGTTCTTTTTAATCCTTCCTTTCATTTCACACTTTTATTAAATTAATTAAGATAATCTAAAGCTTTCTTGTGATTGTGTGAATTTCATTTCATTAGAAACCATCTTTCTTTTTCTTTATTGCTTGTTTGCTTAGTTCATGGTTTTGAATAGACAACGATCTCATCTTCAAAACATTCCAAACATGTCAAACCCGCTTCAATAATGCCTAGAATCAACTCAATAACCTTCGCATTCTCCCCACACTCAATCTGAAACATTAGACATTCCTTGTCTCAATATTTCATAGTTCTTCCAGAGTGGTGACCCAGTATTTGCACAATTCTTAAACACTAACCTAATTACTCTTAGCAGTTACCTTACGGTGAAAGGCATTTGTCTCTGTCATCCCAATCCAGAATATTTTCCATCTATTATTGTCAATACTTACATCTATTCTAGACTTTATGACCTTAGTTATCAACTGGTTATAGAGTAGATTACTCCCTACCCTACCTCTAGTGACTTGGGAACATATGTTACTACCTCAACTGTTCATGTTGCTAGCTTGAAACTCAATACAATATCATCACATAATAGAGCTACTCAACCAGGCCCCACACCATTTGTATATTTGGCTAGCCCTCGGGGTGCTCAAAATCCCATCGTTACTACACCACCATTGGTTAGTCAACATGGACCTCTAATGTCTGCATCCCCATTTAATTCATAGGGTGCCCAAAACTCCATTGTTACTTCATCTCATGCAGTCCAGTCACACATCTTCCACTTCTTTAACTCCTTCGACAAGATCTATCAGTATGCCCATTTCTACAAACCCATTGGTCATGAAACAACCTATCATCTCATAACAATCCACATCCATAGTTCAAAACTTAGTGGTGTATATCCCTGCATCCCTACCACCCATGAACATGAGTGTCATCACCAATGCTCTTCCTCTTTCACAACTTATCTCCTTGGCAAGTGTACCACAGTATGGATACATCATGTTTCGTCAGAATCCACCATAGTTGTATCCTCTTGTTTACACTTTTATCTCCCACTCATACTAGTACATTCAATCATATTCACAACCCTTAGCCTCTCAACAAACCTATAACATACCAGAGATTCTACCTCCTTTCCAAAACCCACTTCCACCATATCACCCATACCAACAATCAAATCCCCTCACTTATGGAGAGAATAACCCGTCCTCTTGAAATACCCAGTTGCCTTAGAATGATCCTATGCATGCTTTGATTAGTATAATTTATAGTCTCGAGGCTTTCACCATATGACCCAAAAATAACCTTTCCTATGAAAAAATATGCAACGAACCTATTAATTTGTCCATTCCTTTAAGGGCCTATCCTCCACACTAGGAACTCTTGAAGTTCATCAAGTTCTACAACAAGGAGGGCCCACAACAACATATCAAAGCCTTTCAACATTCCTATTATCTCATCACTCACAATTAAGACCTCGTGTTGAGGATGTTCCATATGTCCTTGGCTAGTCATGCCTTTGATTGGTATAATATTATTTCGTAACATTCCCTCTATTCATTTGCATAACTAGCACACTTGTTCATATAACATTTTTCTATCAACATCACCCATAAAATATTTATCAACAACCTGTATACCATCAAATAATTCAAGGATGAGTTCGTTGTCGATTTCGTCACCAAATGGAAATGAATCATCAATCAAATGTCTCTTTATGATATCATCCAAAACTCTCCATAACATCGATAAGTCATGATTGAAGCCCTCCAAGCCATTTCAGTACCATTAGATGACCCCCAACCATTTACCAACCTTGTTTTTACCCTTAAAATGTTTATTACATTACATTCGAGGACTCTAAGATTCCATCCTTACATCTTGAAGATCATGATCTTCCTGTCTTTATCATTGACCAAATCAACGACACTCTAGTTAAAAGAGTAACATTCAACAACGACGCCAACATCAACATAATATCATATTATGCCTTAAAATTACTTTAGTTACCCGACACCATAGTTGCTTAATCATCTACCATGCTCCACACCTTTAACGACATTGTCGCCAACACATTAGGCACAATCATCTTACCTAACAAAATAGGTGTCAAAATCCTTCACAAAATCTTCTATCTTGTAGAAGAAGAGTTCTACTAAAACATACTACTAGGTCATCATTGGATACGTGTAATGTGATGTATCTAATTTAACAAAAATTAACTAAAGATGTAAATTACTTTGCTAAATTCTTATGTATGATACATCAAGAAAAATATGATAGTAAAGTATAACAATGACTCAAGAAAATAAGAAAAGGGAGTAAAACCCTAAGTGCAATAGAGATTTAGGTTACATATTTGATTTTACAATAATCCTAGTAGTGTGTGAAGGTGGAAGACTAGCAGAATGATAATACAGGACCTTGAAACTGAACCTAGAAAAGTGCAGGAGTGCAGGAAGAGCAGGGTTAAGAGTGCCTAGATTGGTACTGAGGTGCCTGGGCGCTAGTATCCCTTCCTAGGCATCATGTTCTGCGCATTAGGTCTAGATATGAAGATTATAGGTTCGATAGATGATTTGAAACCCTTGTTATTTGTCGCTAGAGTCGTATTATGATCACCGATTTCACTGATAACCTATAATAATTAGATCACCTGTAAAACCCTCAAAAGAACATCAAATCCTAAAAAATAAAGATGTAAAATGAGGGATCAGACTGTCCTTAACTGTCAAACAAGTGATCTTATTACTGAGCATTGCACTACATCTCAGACCTAATGTAATTCTATGTATGTGTGTGGAATCATTCCCTAGATGGTTCTTTTACGTGTCACACTTGATAGCGAACAAAGTAACTAGAGGTAAAAATATGTAATAGATGTATGCACTAAATAAAATGAACTTCCCTCCTATGCATGTGAATCAAAAAACCATCCCCTATCCCTTGTAACATTGTTAGCTGAATGCAAAGATGTTCTTGAGTGCTTATGAAATGCAACCTTAGGTGATAGTATAGATGCTTAGAGCTTAGTCCTTTTATTTGGTCACATAACTTTATATCTATATGCTTCTCTTGTTCAAATTTCATAATTAATCACTAAAAAGTTGACCCCAAAGAGATAGGGATGCCCAATAGCTATAAAAGACCAAAAAAGGATCGAGAAAAGTATAAAGAGGTCTAGGGCACCCGGAGGGGACGATGGCACTTGGACACTGGAGTCCTGGCTGAGTGCTTATGTCCATGGCCAAAAAAGGTGAAGTATGATGGGTCATACTGGGAAATGATTTTTTTAAGGCTAAGAGGGATATTGGAAAGGAAACTAAGAGGCCAAGTATAATGATCAATTAGTACTTTTCTCCTATAAGAAGCATATGAATAGTAGTATGTGATTAGAACCTAGCAATGTAACCAAAAGTGTGTGATTTAGTGTCTACATTTCCCCCCACTTTATGTTGGTGAGAGAAATATCGGTAACATAAAGTAGATAGAGACGTGTACTTGATAACCATGTAGATCGATGTAGAAGAGCATGCTGAGACAAGAAAAAGTGTGGAGTGATAAAAGTGTGAAGCATGGATGTTAAAGAAGAGGAAGTAAAAATAAAAGTGATGATAATGACCCTATGGTGAAAACACATGTGTAGATGTGATGTTGTACATGTTGTTGATGTGTTTGGAGTGTGATGGTTGTGTGTTGGTGTTGAATACCACTTCCCATAAGGACGAACCTACAAAAGAGAAGAACGAACAATTAGTCACATATATGTGTATATATGTAAAAATGCATGTAAAAAGTGTGTAAAAATGTGTAAATAGTAGAAAAAGGAACATGTGCACCTGATCCGTGATGAGAAAAAGGGATAGAAAGGATCCTAACTATTTTGATGAAGAGCAATTTTTTGGGCGATCTCACGCCATGACAGAAGTAGTTAAGGGAGAAAGGTCTAGTGTCATTATCCAACCTTTGACTGTTTCATGAAGTAAAAACACCATTGCATTTTGGCGTGTACAAGTCTAATCCAATGTGAACAAGTGCAATCAAACATGATTGCCAAGTGTTGAAGGACTTCCTGCCCTATGAAAATCCTCTGTGGCAATGTTGAAAAATGTACTGAACTGGAAAATGTTGTGTATCTTACCCCTAGTCTTAGGTTCCCAAGTCTGATTCTGAGAATTAGTGTCTGTGCTAAATTAAGGACCCAAGTTTTGATTCTAAGCTCTATTTGAGTCTGTAGACTATGTTGACTCTATGATGTGATGTATGGAACTGTGACTATAGACTACTGAACTGTGATTGTAACTACTAAATGGGGTGAGTGATTCACCCAATAGATGCCCCCTTGTTTGGGGTGCATGCAACATCGCTAGGAGGATGCGACCCAAAAAAGGACCCCATGCTAAAGTGATACCGATATGTAGGAGGGAATGTGCTTGGTAAATACCAATACATGCACAAACAATGGCTAGAAGACAAGTGTTAGTGCAGACAAACATGTATATAGAGAACAATGTAAGATATCAAGAAAATATACAATGTAGACTGCGAAAAGTGGGTTGCAAACACGGGACATCACTCATAATGTTGCAAGACAATCAAGGTCACAATGGCTAAAAGTATATAGTGTGCACACAAGAAAAAAACATAGGGCAAAATCCCTCAAACAATGACACACAAGAGTAAGTAAACATCAGATAACCATTGTGGCAAATAGGGTCCTACAAGGCAAATGTTGCACATGAGGCACCCATTAGCATGTTATAAAGATATAAAGTATGTCAAAGTGTGCATAATCAGATATAGTAATCTTTTAAGTATAGTAATGAAACAATAACACCTGAAATATGTATGAATGTGGATGCCCCCAGGAGCTATTGCGGGACTGGTATGAGATACTTTGTCAAGCATCCATGTTACGTGTATCGATATGTGTAGAGTTTGTGATCACAACTAGAAAGAAAGTGAACGAACATGTGTGTATGATAAAAATAACGGCATACAAGATATTTATCTAACATGTGTAATAAAGTGTACATGTAGGCATAAAGAAGTAAGAAATATGTGCAACCAAGATATGCAACATGTTGTGGATGAGATGAAATGGAATGCAATATGAGTGTGATAGTGGCGGCGCACTCCAAGAGAATGGATATATGCATGAATGAATTGTGGTTCATTTATTAAATACCCCTCAAAATTCAACAATGAACTGTATAACAAGAGTGTGTCATCGGGAAATGGTTTGAAAGGTGATGTTGTATGTAAGAAAAAAGTATCATTGAAGTGCAATGAAACACTAGAAAATATTGATTAGAAAGACCAAACATGATGATGTAGCTTAAAGTGTAGATAATAGAATGTGTGAATAAGATGCGAGGAAGAGTCAATTATGAAGATGTAGTGCAGGATGTAGAAATGGTGAGGTTCAATTCTAATTTGGACCCTCAGTAGCTGAGTATGAACTTTGAGACTAGAGTGTGTCGTTGGGTAATGAGATGTGCACTATGGAAAGGTTTAATCAAGATGCGTAGAGTGTAGAATATAATAACATGATGCATGAAGTAGAATATGATGTAGATTATAAGTTTGTAGGTTGAATGTAGAGATGTATGAGATGTGCAACACAAGATATATAGTGTCTATAGAATGAGCAGGTGTAGAAAGAACAAAGTGTGTATGATGTGTAATAGATGAAGCGCAATATGTGTAGATTATATAACGATGTAAGATGCGTAGAAAGTGCAAAGCATGTGTATGATGTGTAGTATAAGTAAGAAGATGATGTCAAAGATGTGTAGAGTGTGAAATGTGTAGAAAGCAAAAATTTCATAGGATGTGTAATAGATGCAAGAAAAGGATGTAGGAAGTGCACACCATGTATGATGTGTAGGAAGAAGAAGATTTCACATATGTGAAATGTGTAGTGTTTAAGGTTCATGTGTATAGTATTCCCTCAATAGTCAAGTGTGAACCAAAGCATGAGAGTTCATCAAAGGGTAATGATGATACAAATAGTGTATCAACGTGTATGTGATGAATGCCAATAGATGTGACAATAGAAATGAAGGACTCATAATGATACTAGTAGAGGGGGGAGGGAAAATCATGGTGCCCCAGAGTGTGTAATGATAAAAGATATCAAGTAATGATGTTGAATGGATCAATGTAAGGAGTGGTGTCTTTAACAAAAGTGATTTGATGCTGAAGTGGTGGATTGCAGAGGGACCTTGCATGATGGTGGTTTATTTGATGACACTATAGAAGACTTGAGTGGAGGCCAAGTTGAACTAAAATTTAGAGGAGGTTGCTTAGATTGACTTGGTAATACTGTAGAAAACTTAACAGGATAAGGTGATGGAGAATGAGCCTTGAGAGGTGATTGATTAGTTTGACTTGGTAATACTACAGATGACTTAGTAGGAAGACGTGTTGAATTATTATTTAGAGGAGGTTGCTTGGTTTGAGTAGATTACATAGGTGGCACTTGAGTGAGCGAAGAAGGAACATGAGAATTGGAAACATGATGCTCATTAGAAATAAAAGGATCATATTTAGGAGCCCATTTAAATGTAACATTTGTATATGGGCATGCAATTGAATGTTGTGCAGTGAATGAGAAAAATCCTTATCACTCAAGATGCTTGATTCTTCATTATAAAACATAGTAGTCATTGTCATTATGTCCACTGATTTGATGATAAGTGTAAAATGGGAGACCTTGATATTTATGAGGAGGATAACAATGAGTTGTTGGTAAAACGATCAATTGATGACTAAGGATCCCATTTATAATGTCATGTTGTTTAACATTGCGATCAAACATGAGAGGCTCTGGTAATGAAAAGACTCGAGGCTCACTGATATGAGCACATGTAGAAGATATAGAATGAGGATGAGATGTAGAAGGAGAACAAACATGAGCTTGAGAAGCATCTTTAAGCTGTTGGATTTTAGATTTAAGATATATAATGGTGGATTCCATAGCCTAAAAATGATCATGAAATAAAGAATGCAAAGCTTGAATTGACTCCAATATGGGTTGAAAGGATGGAGGATCATGAAAGCTAGAGTCATCAGATAGATGATGGAAAATAGGACTTGTTTCGTGTGGCGACGTATCTTTAGGAAGACACATGGAGTATAAGGATTTTTGTAGAATAACCTCGCAGTCGGGATGCATTTTAAGTAAATCAAGAAAAGGAATTTGATGAACTTTATGACATATGATAAAAGAAAGATGAGGAACCAAATCTATTCGAGTGAGATGGGTTCACACAATGATTTAACAAAAATAAACTTGAGTGTAGATTTAATTTGTTAAATTCTTATGTATGCTACAATAAGCAAGATATGACAATAAAGTACATAAATGGTTCAAGAAAAAAAGTAAAGGAAGAAAAACCCTAAGTGCAATAGAGAGTTAGGTTACTTAGCTAATTTCACAAAAAATCCTGATAGTGTGTGAAGGTGGAAGACTAGTAGAAAAATAGTACATGATCTTGAAACAAAACCCAGAAAAGTGTAGGAATACAGGAGTAAGGACCAGGGTGTGTCTAAACTAGTACTAGGGAACCTAGGCGTTAGGATCCCTTCCTAGGCACAAGGGTCTGCGCAAGAGGTCCAAAAATGAATTTTACAGGGTCATCAGATGATCTAAAACCCTCGTTGTTTGTCATTAGATGGTTGCACTATGATCGCCGATGTCGCTGATAACCTGCGATAAAGATATCACATGTAAAACCCTCAAAAGAACATAAAATCCTAAAAAATAAATATTCAAAATGAGGGGTTGGAATATCCTCAACTGTCAAACAAGTGATCTTATGACTTAGTGATACACTACATCTTAGACCCAATGTAATTATATGTGTGTGTGTGTGGTGTGTGTGTGTGTGTGTGTGCGGAATTATCATAATGCATGTCACACTTAATAGGAGCAAAGTAGCTAGATGTCAAAATATGTTATAGCTGTGTGCATGTAATAAAATCAACTTCCCTCCTATGTGTGTAAAGAAAAAAACCAACCTTTTCCCCTTGTGATGGGTCTAGATGAATGCAAAGATGATCTTGAGTGTTTGTGAGATGCAACCTTAGGTGATAGTATAGATGCTTAGAGCTTGGTACTTTAATTTGGTCACATAACTTTATATTTATATGTTTCTCTCATTTAAATTTCATAATTGATCACTAAAAGGTTGACCCCTAAGAGATAGGAATGTCCAATGGATAGAAAGGACCTAAAAAGGAGCGAGAAAATTAAAAAGAGGTCTAGGGTGCCCAAAGGGGACGAGGGCACCTGGGAACTGATGTCTAGAGCCAAAAAAGGTGAAGTATGAAGGGTCAGGCTGGGCAGTGAGGTCTATAAGTCCAAGATTGGGAGGATAGAAAGGAAACTAAGAGGCCAAGTATAATGATAAATTAGTAATTTTCTCCCGTAAGAAGAATATGAATACTAGTATGTGATTAGGACCTAGTAATATACCCAAAGTGCATGATTTAATGTCTACAGTGTCATGATGTTGTATGAGTCATCTCTCCACAAGGTGTCAATCAAGGTCAAGTATGAAGGTTGATTTGTAGTGATAGGATTTGGTGAGTTGCTATGAAGTCTCGGTGCATGGTTTAGCTTTCATAGTAATTGTATGAGCTCTCCCAAGCTGGTTGAAGGTTTTCATGAGGTCAATCATGGTCCTCGAGGTGTGTTACATGTGTTTAAGTGTTTGTATGGAGTCATCAAGGTCAATCTAAGATCAAATGCAACCACAAAGTGTAATGATCATTCAAAAGAATGGTCATCCAAGAATTGAAAAAACTTGATACATCAAACACAAGCCATTAAAGACAGATGGAATATGATCACAAACATCATCTCTACAAAAAATCTTAATCTTAATACCTTGGGGTACGATGATGTTAAGATGACAGACTCTACAAATCATGGCAAATACACTTGAAATAAACGAGATATGTGTGATTTTTAGGAAAAAAATGTAAAATAAGCAAGTATGATGTAATTTATAACGGCTAGGACAAGATGGTATGTAGTTGAATAAGGGGGAGGTGGATCTTATGGGGAGAAGTATCAATGCTTGCCATTTTAGCCTACGAATTCCAAAATGCAGTAGGAAAAAAGATCATGACAACATAACCTTCAAAGGGGACATTATATTCATTGATACTAAATTCATGCAAACACTACCACATAATCTTTGAAATCTAAAGAAAAACACTTGTGCATGAAACTTCAATAAAATATATATTGCATTAACTCTATAACTCCCATAATAAACTCAAGGGTTGTTATCAGTCACCTCTAGAGTAATATTACATGAAATATTTTTACAGCTAAAAAAAACATTGTAAAGTAGCACTACAAGACAATATTCATTTAGTAACCAATCTTATGCAATAACTAGAAAGAATTCCTTTATATGTTGTTGATTCAACAAATATAAAATTACATCAAAGATTATATTCGTTAAAATGTGTTTCTATTTACAATCTAGAATTCTTGATTGAAGAATGACACATGGTTCTATATAATTCAATTTGATAAGGGAGACATGAAAATTCTATCAATGACAACTAGTGATTATACAATGCATAATCACCCTAGCTAGAACCCAAAAAATATAACTAGAACCTCTAAAATGAAGTCAAAACTTCATTTTATACAAAAAATTCCAATAAGGGAATATGCCTAAAAACTCCCCAATGAACACTGGAAGAAAGAAAACTGTGGGGGTTGTGATCCTTGATCTGCATGATGGATAGATGAGCTATCTCGATTGAAAATATTTCATTTTGATCTGCCATGATGGAACAATTTTGAGCCATGATGAAACCCATGGAGGAGTGGCGAATATTCCTTCTTTTGCAAACAAACTCTTTTATCTTTTTCTACATTGCCACTATCATACATATGCTCTAAGGAAGAGTTTTTTCTCATTGTAATCAAATCATTTGATTATTATTTAAAATAATATTGAATATAAAGGAATAAATAATGGGGAAGGGAAAAAGAATAAGGAAATGCTTAAGAGGGGTCGAGATCTATTTGCTCGGTATTTGTTTCTTCTCCCAACTTGTTCGTGTATACATAAAAACATTCAAACATCCCCAAAATGGGGTATTCATCTAGCCCTACATGGTAGAGGAGAATTATCTCCATTTTGGATTAAAAAATGTCAAATTAAGTGGAAATAATTATTTTCTTTTTGATCTTCTTAGACAATTTATTAATATATCTCTCCAAATGAATAAATTTGTGAAAAGAAAGATAGTCAAAATCTTTAGATGGCTCCAAATCCCTTGTAATATGTTGCTGAAGAATTTAAATAAACTTGTTTGTATATGTAGATCCTGTGGTATATGTTTCCTTCAAGGGATGAATTCTTTCAAGTTCGGAGTCAATGTCATCAACATGCTTCCCTACTTCCTCCCTCATATCTTGGAGTTTGCTTATGTAATTACTCAAGATTTCTATTCTTAAGTTGTCAGTTCCCATATATTCATGTTGCATACCTCTATAATCTAGGGGAACTATCCCTTCCTTCTCCACCCCTTCATCATCCAAAGATGATACGGATTCTAGCTTGGGCAACAATGCATACCAATACTCAACCTTTGTTTGATTTATCGATTAATGTCTTAATTTCCTCTATTTTCTCAGACTTTTGGTTGTAGCAATCTATAATATCCTTGATGACATGGATTCCCTTGCACACAAGTTCTTCCTCCCATTGTTTATTTGTTTCTACCCTACACCTCAAGTCATCAACATTTTTTATTATTTCAGGAGTAAGGGATGTACTATAATACTTCACATCCCTAAGGATATTTTACCCACTTTTGCACATAGGTTGACAAGATATCAACTTTTCTTTTAGTCGTTTCTTGGTTTTCTTTTCCTTGTCCATTTTCTGAAAGAGTAAACTCACAACCATAATACCTTCATGCTTTAGGTCCTTTTTGGTTGGCTTTCCAAGTGGGATCTTGGTCACTTGATAATCTAAAGGGGAATATTTATCCCTTAAGACATCAGTTTATGGGGGTGGAAACTTCCACAAACCTTTCTCCTTGAGGTCCCACCATTGTTCTTGATAGAATTATGGATTTCTTTAGTATTTTTGGTGGCCTAAAGGAAGTTATGTTTTCAAGGTCAAATTCCTCCACATGCACTTTTAACTTTTTCTTCCTTAGGTCAAATTTTCCCAACCAATCTTCAGTTTGAGTGTTGCCTTAATCTTGATCTTGTATATGGGGAACAATACGTATTACCATTTGTGCTTGGGATATAATGAGAGAAAGACTGGAACCTTTTATCTACATCTCTTACTGATTATAAGTTTCAACATAATGTCCTTAAATTTTTTTTCCTCTTCTATCCCCAAGTCTTTCATCTCTCTCTTTGTTATAGTTGAAGATTGTTGAGTGTTCGTATCAATCTTTTTTGTATCCTCGACCTCTTTTTCTCTATATGGAGAAGGATCCTTTACTATCTCAATTTGAGGTTTATCGTACAGTTGGATATCCCATTTTACAAATTCATGAGTTATAACTTCCTTCTCAACTATTTCCAAACTTGGTTGAGTGGGCTCCATAATACTTGATTTTTATTTCTCAACATGTGAAAATTCTCTAGCCTAAGCTTTCCCAACTTGTTCTACAGCAACATTTTCTTCAACCCTTTCCTTCACCTCACCACCTTCAACTTTCTCTATGGTAGGTGATTCTTAGTGTGTTTTGTTTCCCCGTTCTCAATTGAAACATCTTATATGGTTCCATGGGGGAGGTTAGCCCCAACATCTTGGTCCAAACCATGAAGTAGTTCAGTGAATGTTTTCTCCATATATGAGTCTAACACCACTATTTTTCCTTTCTTTGAGATTCTTGTTCCTAAATTTCTTGGGTGGGTAGATTAATAGGGACCTCTTACATGGGAATAATAACATATGCATCTTATTTCAGAGGAGGTGGGGGTAGTGACCACTACCTCTAGTGTTTGAAATATTGCAATAGATGTTTGGACCAATGGAATTTTCCCTCGAGGTGTTGCACTTGTGGTTGTATCTATTTTAGGTGTTAACACCTTTGTCCTCGTAGTCCTCACAAAATGTAATGTAACATGTTCCTCCTCTTCTTCCTCCTCTTTAACCTACTTCTTCTCACTTACCTCTTCTTCAACATGTTATTGTGTTTACTCAGCAACTGTTCCACTTCCTTACTCCTACACTTCTCCCTGATCACCACCATGTCTAGGTGTTTATTCTTTCTTCTATCCTTCTTTGGCCTTATCTTTATTGGTATAAACTTTGGTTCTAGAATCGAGAGGAGAGGAAGAAGGAGTTTGCTAAGCAAGTGTTATGTTTTGTGAATAAGATACCCCATGAGAAGATGCCTCCTTTTGTGGATCGTTGAATTCTTTGATATTTTTTTCAACCAGTGCCTTAATCTTAGGAGAATTGGAGTGTTTAGACCATCTGTATTGTCCTTCTCCTTTTCTAACTAGATAATGGTAGGGAGATGAGTGTACTGAATGGAGTTTATGAATTCTATAGTGAAAAGATCTGAACCATCATCTATAATTCCCTCCTAAACAACGTATAGATTGAAATTGTTGATTTTTTGCAAAGATAACATGTCATAAGCTCTTCTTCTGACCTCATAGTCATCAATATAGTCCTCCTAGTAGTCTTCAAATGTTGTAAAATGATGGTATGTTAGCCTGAGATTATTCCCAATAAAGTTCTTGACATCAAAATAGGTTCTCTTCTGGTAAGGCATCAAGAGATTTTATTATCCCTACAGATCTTATGAAGGATATCAAACTATTTGCAAAGTTCAACACGAATAATCCTATCACTACAATATATCGAAAGATTATATGGAGCTCCCTCAAATCCAACTATTTGGATGTAGGAGAACTTCCTGAATTTTATGAATAAGCTACCATATACTAAAATAAATTTCCTTGCCTCTTGAGATACCCTGCTTGTTACATTTCCCTCAAGCAACCTCACAAAAAACATTGTGAAGGTATCATTGACCCTCTTATGATGGATCTTATTGTTCTCATAGGTAATTGAGTATAGAAATCATATATAGCTAGATTTTTCCATATATCCTGGCCTAATAAGCCAATCCATATTCTATATCTAGCTATGATATATATCAAGTAGGAGGTCATATAAAATGTTTTATTTTGATGGACATGATTGAGTTATTGAGCTAAATTTTCACAAATTATCTCTCCCTAGTTCAAGTACTATGTACCTTTACAAATCAAGTTGATATAAACACTCATCCAATTATGAAACTCCAAAGTTGAGGGAAAAATCATTACCCTTGCAAGAAATTTTATCATATCAAACAACTCCTCCAAGAATTCAATTTTGTAGAGGGTATTGGGAAATTTTGATGGCCCTTTCCTTTTAACTCTTAGAAAAGTTTTAGAAATCAATGTCTGGTATTTGACAAGAGTGAGGTCATATTACCTTTGAGCTTTTGCCTTGGTTAAGAGTTTGGAATATTTGAAGGTGGGAATACCTAAGGCCAAGTTAATATGATGAACATCTCATTAAGAAATAAATTTCCCTTGAGGATCTTTGAACTCCTTAGTTTAAGGATCAAAACTAGAGGCCCGTGCCAGGACTGTATCAGTACATTGGACTGATGTAGGAAAACCAACAGTGTGAGCCAACCCACTATTCATAATACACTGGGCTAATGGGGTTTGGTTATCATCTTTCATTATAGCCCAAAAATATTCTAAATTTATGTGCTTTATATCACTATCTCCTAGCTCAAGAACAAAGGTTTTAAGGAAGGAGATATACTCATATCCAGCATATTGTCAGGACTGAGAATTAAATAAACACATAAAATATTACATTAAACATGACATTAAAACATAGACAATAAAATTAAATAACAATGTACATAGATATAACATGGAAAACCCCCTAAGGGTAAAAACCACAACAAAAAGAGATTTCCATTATTACACAATCTAGTAAATTCTCCTCTCCTCATTTCTCTCCACCCCAGTAATTCACAACATGAATTCCATAAACAATGATCTGCATAATCATTTGACCTTGCGAGTGATTAAATATTAAGTGATGAGAGGTGAATTTTTACAAAACACCCCGATTTAATAAAATCAATTAACCATAAAGAACATATTAATATCATGTTCTAACACATATTGGAACTTCATTGTAAAAAATTGGGTAAGATTCAAGGAAAGAAAACAATTTTATAGTAGGTCTTAAAGAGGATGTGAGGGGAGGAGCTCAAAAACCCGAAAAATATTCAAAGTATATGAAACAAGTGTAAAATTACTCACATCTTGCTCAATGGTCATAATGTAACTAGAATTTTTAAATTTGGTTGAAAAATAAGGGAGTTATGAGTGAAAAGGAAATTTTGCATACGGGAGGAGGAATAGGGCACAATATGATAATAAAGTTTGAAATGAATGCAATAAAAGAGTTGAATGTGAGACATGTATATAATGCTTTGGGAGTTTAAACAATTTGCTCTACCACTATAACAACAAGGGGGACGCAATGAGGCTCGACAAAATGTATCCAAATACAAAATCCTCCCTTTTTACTTTAAAGAGGACATGTCAATGTCATGTGGAATGGGTGGAGAACACCTTATACAATACCATTTTAATATATATAGTGGAAAAGTCAAGGTTGCAGAGAATGTAGGGCTCCAAGGAATAATTCCTTTAGTACCTAAAGTGATCAAAACCTCCTCTTTTTGTGTGGGGAGTCAAGAGGAGTGGATGATCGGTGAACTGAAGGCCCAAAGGAATAGTTCCCAAGGTTCCCATAGTACCCAAAAATTCCAATTTAATTTATTGGTGTGGTGAGATGCAGTGTATCGGTGAATGCAGAGAAACAACAAATGAGAGGAAGCAAGGAATGGTTCCACATATACCTGAAGTACCTAACTTATCTGATTTACTTGAAAAAGTAAAAACAAGCAGATGGAGTGGCGACATGGGGAATAAGAGGAACAATGGAACAATTCCTCATGTTCCTCAAATGATTGATTCATCCAATCAGATCCAAAATAACTCAATATGACTAAATTTAACTTTTCTCCATTATACTTGACAATCATAAGGCAAAACAACCAAGAGGAGTAAATACTTGGTCAATTTTTTTTGAAAATTTCACATTTTTAGGTCTCGTGACAACAATTGGCTCTTTCTGGGGCTTGACTTGGTTTGAAACAAAGTATAAACAAGGCAAAGAAAAGAACTCTAGAATTTCATGGTTTACAGGACCAATGCCTTATCCATTGGGTAGAATATAGACAAATATATAAAGGAGAACCAAAATGAGGGAAAATAAAACACACACGCATGCACAAAATAACAAAGCTAACAAATACGCACTCAAGACTTGTACAACTTGAGATATTTTCCACTATATGGCAATGGGAGAGAATTCCCAACCATATAGGCCAAGTAATAAGAATTTTCACAAGCAAAGTGTCAAATCTAAAATGGACTAAGCCAAAGTGAGTCAAACTTATCATAGCTCCCATGATGTTCTCTTTTTTTCCCTAGAGTAGAACAATATCTCCAACTTGGAAGTCACTGGAAGTCACGGTACCTGGATTTCTTGTCAAAATGTTTCTTAAAATTTTTCTGATGAGATGAGATGTTATCAACCACATGAGTCCTTTCTTCCTCTAGCCTCTGCAAGTACATTATTCTCTTTTCAAGAGCAACCTTGAACTTTCCATCCTCAATGGCCTTAGCTAATTGTAAAGCTGGTAACTTGAAAGTAAATGACAACTGAGCATCCATCCCATAAACCTATTGAAATGGTGACATTCCAATAGCTCTCTTGGGTGTTATTCGACCAGCCAAAAGAGCATCATACAATCTCTTATGCCAATTATGTTGTGATTCATCAACTAATTTTCTGGCTATGGTTGCCAAAGTTTTTTTGGTTTATTCAACTTTCCCTTTTCCCTGTGGCTAGTAATATGAAGAATGTGAAAGGGAAATTCCATATCCATAACAAAAATCTATGAGATTATAGGAGGAAAAATCAAGAGCATTATCTGTCATAATTTTGTGGGGGACTCTGAATCAAACCAAAATATTTTCCTTGATGAAATTATAAATGATTTTGGAAGTTTTTATTTTGAATAGGATAGCCTCCACCCACTTTGTGAAATAATCTATTGCATTCAGTACATGAGTGTGCCCTAAATTAGAGTTTGGATTGAGAGTTCCAATGAAGTCTAATCCCTATTGCTAAAAAGTTTCCTCGATCACAACAAGATTCAATGGAAGGGTTCTCAACTTAGGTTGTCCAACAAAGGTATGACAAGCTTTGCACTTTGCTACCCACTTATTTACATCCTAAGCAAAGTTGGCCAATAGTAACCTCCCCAAAGAATTTTGTGATTTTTCACAAGGGAAGAGAAATTCCCTCTGCAAGCTTGATAATGATAAGCCTTTAACAACCTTTTTTGTTGCTCATTGTCTACACATCTTAAGAAACAACCATCAATGCCTTTTCAAAAAAGAGAGTTGTACCAAAGAACATAATTTGCATCTCTAAGTTTAATTTATCTTTTCTCCTTGGAATTAAGATGTGCGGGACATTCCCCATATGTGAGGAAGTGGGTAATGTTGGAATGCCATTCATCTGTAGAACTTAAAAAAAGAACAATGACCATTTCAGTGTGTTCATTGTTACTTGAATTCTCCTTTGATTTTTATACCATTAGTTAGCATAGACCCCATCCTCAAACCAATTTAGTTGGCTTGATATCAAGGTCATACTCCTAAACTTTGGCAATCCACTTACCCCTTTTAGACCCAAACTCTTGTTGAGTTAGGATAGACTTCACAGCTGTGTCTGGAACGTAATACAGTGGAATGGGAATTAATGGATAATAAAACCCATGAACTGTTTCACAACCTTGACTACATGCAAAAGCATGTTTTCTCAAGCTGAGAATACTTCAACTCATCAGATTTGAGAACATAACTCATGAAAGCAATTGGCAGTTCACACCCTTTGAAATTCATTCTGAAATAAAATGGCAGATACATTGTGTTCCGAGGCATAACAATAAATAATGAAATCTTTGTTCGAAATTACAGACAAACCAGAACAGGGGTCCCCTTGCAATGGTCTTCTTTATCTCATCAAAAAAATTCTTTCCCTTTGAACTCCAGTGAAAGGATACTGCTTCTCTTTCATCATTTTCTGCTATACTTCGAGTCAACTCAGCAAAATCTAGAATGAACCTTCTAAGGAAATTGATTTTGCCGAAGAAAGAAATGGAGACCTTTTCTTACTTATAGGAAAGAGAAATCTTCTGAATAACTTGTACACGCCTCTGGATCAATCTTGATTGCATCCCTTGAGACAAATATGTCCAAGCAACTTTCCCTCTTGTCACTCCCGAAAATAGACTTCTTGGGATTGAGAGAAATGCCATGATCTCTACACTGTTGGAGAATAAGTTTAAGGTGTTGAAAGTGATCTTCCATATGTCCTTAGAAAAAATAGTTAAGATCATCCAAGTAAACAACAATGCACTTAGTTATTTAATTCCCAAAGGCCAAATCCATAGCTCTTTGGAAAGTTGCGCCTGTGTTTATTAGACCAAAAGACATTCTCCGATAAGCAAATGTGCCCCATGGAGTTGTGAAGGCAGTCTTGAGCCAATCTTGATACATCTACTTCAATCTGGTTATAGCCTGAAAAAATCTATCAAGCATTGATAACATCTACTGAACCACTCATGAGCCTTGTAGAATTTGATCCATCATGGGGGAAGTAGGATAATTATCCTTTAGAGGAAACCTGATTTAGATTGCGGAAGTCTACACAAATCCTTATATCCCCATTCTTCTTCCGTATCGGCACAATATTGGCAATCCAAGTTGAATGATGAACGGGAAAAATAATCTTAGCACTTACCATAGTTTATAAATTTCCTTGATAGATTGTTCTCTGCAATCTTAGGATTATACTGCCTTTGTTCTCTGCTTGAAAGGCTGAATACGTGGCTTTAAGGGAATATAGTGTTGCATTTCTCTTGGCTTAAAAGTCTTCAAATCTTCATATGAATATGCAAGCACGTCATATGTATTTTTTTCAACAACTCCACTAGTTTCTTCTTTTCTTCAGCAGATTGACACTTCCTTGTATTAACGAATTTAGGCTCTTCATCATTTCCCAAGTTTACCTTTTCGTACTCAGAATGACTGATTCACATACTTCTGTGACATCCTACTCTTAATATAGCGGTCATGTTTATCAAACTAATCTTCAAGCCTAAAAAGAGCCCTTGGTATTTTATTACCTTTTAACTTGATACACCCATCCTGATCTAGATTCAGATTCAGATCTCAATACCCTCTTCGATTGTGGAAGAAATTGACTCCTAAGTAACAAGCTTCAGCTGAGGAATTAACAAAGAACCTACAACTAATTAGAAGTTGATCTTTTAACTCAAGAAAAGAAATGAGATGTTGGTCGTCGTTGAACACCTGCACAATGTTCTACATTGTCGATGGACATTGGGTCGAAAGATCATTTCAATTGTGTACTTATCCTGAGTGAAATCTAGATGAGGGGTTAATAAAGACTTCAAAAACCACTCAAGGCATTTTGACTCTAGAACTGTTATCCCTTGTCACAGCATCAATTGAAAAAGTATCACTATAAGTTCAATTGAATCCCATACCTTATGCATCGATAATGCTTTATTCCCATCTCATTCAATGCTTTTAGGCTAAGAAGAAGAGCCTCATACTCGACAGTATTATTGGTATTAGCAAACTATAACTTGTATGAGAATGTGATGAATTTCACCTGATGGATGAAGACAAGAACTACTTCTGCTCCAGAACCTAGTTGTAGAACAACGTCCATCGAACTCAAGGGTCCAATTGTCATTTGAAGCATTTTGAACAACTTCAGGGGTATTCAATTCTGGTCTAGACATTACCATATAGTTGTCATGTCCAATGTCTTCATACAAAACTAGTGCTCAAGGGTCATCAGTCTTCTAGACTATGTATTTAGCTTGTCTTTCAAGTAACAATTTCTTCATTACTCCTTTTATGGGGATTAGAGAATGAGACCAGTCCATTTGGATTTCTATTCCAACATCTCTAAAAAAAATTATTCTTAAAAGCATTCCATAAGATGGAGGTGTATCAACAACCGAGATAGTAACCTTGACTCGTTTTTTCAGGAAAAACTACCTAAGTATCTTTTATCCTCCCTACTAAAGTCACCTTTTTATTTTCCATAGAGTAACATGAATCAAATGTATGAGTTAGGCTAAGGCATAATGCATGCACTACTTGTGCATGTATTACCTTATCCAATGCTTTGGAATCAATGACACAATTTCTTAACTTATGCTCGAATATCAACAAAGTCACATAAAATGGTTCAATCTTTTTAGATGTGGAGGGATAGAGGCCATAAAATTTTGTGGAGAGGGAGAGTTAGGAGTAGGCAAGACTCCTTTGGAAAAAAGGGTATCTTGAGTAGGCTTGGCATTTACAAACTTAACAACCTAGGTAAAAGCCTCTGGATGAGTTTGATAACACTTCACTTCAGAGATATGAATCTTGGTTTTCTTAATATGATCAATTATATCAAAATACCCTAAAGAAAAAGATGTTTTTTGACTAGAAATAATAGGATTTTTAGGCTTACCAACTTTAGGAGCTGCAGTTTATGTAGACACAGGTGTTGAGGATACATGAGTATTTGAAGGTGTATAAATGCTTACCTTCTTAGCTGTAGAAGGGACATCAAATCCTCTCTCTACAAAAATTGGAATAACAATAGGAGCTTCCTTAGCCTTCTCTTTATTTTAGGATTGAACAATTTCCTTTTTCTCAATTGTTCTCTGGTTATGACTACATACTACTCGTTGTTCATTTCTACCACTGTTTCATCAAAATCATCTTCTTTAAACTCATACACAACATAACTGATATGAGAATATTCAACCTCTTCATTTATTTCTTCAATTTATTCATCAACCTCTTCAACTTATTATGTAATTATTCTATCCTTTGCATAAGACATCCTTTATCACCCTATAGGGAAACTTATACTATAGATTAATGCCCTTTGGCTTGAAAAATGTAGGAGCAACTTATCATCGTGTTACGACCTACGTCTTTCATGGCCTCATCCATAAAACCATAGAAGACTATCTTGACGATATTCTAGGTAAATCCAAACATTGAAGAGACCGTATAGCTTCCCTTAACAGAATTTTTGCTCTTTTATTAAAGTTATATCTTCTCCTTAATCTTGCTAAATGTGTATTTAGAGTTCTCACAAGAAAAATCCTAGCGTTTAAAGTATCCATTAGGGGAATCGAAGTTGACCCTACCAAAGTCAAAGCCATTATCAAAATTCCCCCACCATCTAATCTTAAACAACTTCGTAGTCTTGAAGGAAAGCTTCAATCTATCCATCACCGCATTTCTCAACTATCAGACTGTTGTCAACCTTTCCACCATCTTAAGAAAAGATATCAACTTTAAGTGGGATGATAATTGTCAACATGCCTTTGATGCCCTCAAACAATACCTCTTATCACCACCAGTGCTTACACCTCCACGCGATAGGGAGACCTTCTATATTTACATCTCCGCGACTGACCATGCCTTGGGGGCCATGATAGAACATCAAGATGAACAAGGTAAAGAACAAGCCGCCTATTACATAAATCCGTACCCTTCACTATTACGAAACCCATTATTCAGAAGTAGAAAAGTTGTGTTGTGTCATATACTTTGCAACATCCAAACTCCATCACTACCTTTTCAATCACAAAACCTATGTTGTCACAATCATTAATCCACTCAAATATACACATTCTAGGTTATATCACAATGATTTTATCACCAGATGGCTCATTTTTATGACTAAATTCAACCTCGAATCTATCTCTCAAAAATCCATTAAGGGGCAGGTCATTGCTGACCATCTCACAGAAGGTCCCCTTCCTTCTAATCAAATCCCTTGTGAATACTTCCCTGATGAATCTATCAGTACTTTTGATCACAATGATACTCCTCTCAAAATGGCATTATTTTTTGATAGATCCAAATGTAGACATGACTCATAATACCCCCTAAGGACACCCTTATTCCATTAACCTTTAAAATAAAGTTTGAATGCACTATTAACATGGCAGAATACGAGGATCTCATCATGGAACTTCAGAACACCACCTTCCTTGGTGTATTAATCCTTGACATATATGTCAATTCACAATTTGTCATTAATCAAATCAAAGGGATCTATCAATTCAAAAATGAGATCTTATAAAATATGAAACCATCATCAAATACTTACTGCAACTCTTTAATCATTACAAAATCCAAACCACCTCTTGCTCATCTAAAAAATTTGTAGACACCATGGCCTTTCTCACCTCTCTCAATCCTTTATCACCAGATGATTAAAATCTCTTCATCGTCATACATAAACTTGATCAACCATATTACACAAGTACCGATCTCCCAAAAATTAATCACATAGAGGATATCTCATTTGATACTTGGTATACTCAAACATATGATTATCTTTCCACTAGAAAAACACCTCAAATCTATCCATAAATGGAAAAAATATACCTTGAACAACGTGCATTCCACTACATCATACTAGGGGGTATTGAACCCCTATTAGCACTACACCCTTCTCCTTAGTATACGACACTGAAGTCGTTCTTCCTCTCAAATTCCAAATCCCGTCCTTACATGTTTCTCTTAAAGATTTCATCCCCAAAGAAGATTATTGTCAAGAATGCCTATCATAACTAGAATTTTTAGATGAATGTTGCCTAACTTCCCTTAAAGATATCAATATCTATCAAGAATGAATCAAATGAGCCTATAACAAACATCTCATATACAGCATGAATTTAACAGTGGTGATCTTGTTCTCAAAGAGAATCAACATGTCACTAAAATGGAAAAGAGTAAATGTGGGAAGCTTGTTCACTAAATTGGCTTGGACCATATATTATTATCACTCACAAATATGGGTTTGGGGATTATCAATTAGCCTTCCTTGATGGTAAGCCCTAAAGAGGATCCTCTTAACGCCCTACACTTTCAGCCATTCTATACTGTTAAAATATCAAATTATGAGACCTTACTCAAACTAATGATCTCCACTCCATCATACCACACATCCTATCACCCTCATAATGATTGGGAATTATGTGTTCTCTTTTGTCAGCATACCTATGTCACGACCTTGAATATGTGGCACCATAGGCTCTTCTCATAGCATATTCCATATGGATAATTTCCTTGCTCACAATTAGGTAACCCCACAATCATTACTCTCATTCCATCCCCCTATATTACTTAAATAATGAACATGACAAGGATATATGTGTAGCTTGCATGTTTACTTATCCCCTTCTAAGTGGTTACCCAGGATTTATCGTCAGATCCAACATATCAAAATATTTATGGGATGGATACAATCAAAATATAGACCAATCGCCTCAAAAGTATGGATATCATAAAAGAAAATTAGTCACTACAAATCTATATACCACTCCCTTGAAGGATGGCTACCACGATATCAAAAACTCAATAAAATTGTAGACCACTCCCTCAAAGGATGGCTATCACAAAATCAAAAAGTCAATAAAATTATAGACTACTCCCTTGAAGGATGGCTACCCAATCAAAATAAACAAAAAAGGGGCTTCCTGCATCAATCAACTCTTCATATACAAAATAAAAAAGTAACCATCCCAAGAAAGCTTCCCTCATATTGTCAGCTTTCCCATAAAAGGAAATGTAAGTTTCTTGCATTGATTAGCTTGATCCAACATATAATAAATTGGGGAAAAACCTAGGAACTATCAAAAGAACCCATGTCCCTGTGCTTGCTACATACAAACCTTTCCCATGTCAAAAAAGGATAGATACAACCATCCCATGTATATCTACGATCCTAGTGTGACTAACCATTGTGATTCATATGTTAAGATTAATTATAAGGTCGTACGTACAATATCATATATATAATAAGTTTACCATCATACACTATATATGCCAATAATAGTAGGGAAGACAAACATCTCACGTTATATTCTTATCCATTGTATAGTGAATTAACCAAATAACAAGATCATCATTTTGTCACAACCATGTCTAAATATTATCAAAATCATATTATAACACATACATCTCTAATCTAAAAACCATAATCATAATCATCAATCATATCTCTAATAAAAAACATATATTCATCACATCGAAACTATTGCACAACTCAAAATATAACACAACATCAAAATCACACACACACACAATATATATATATATATATATATATAAAAGTGTTTTCACATCATCAACAAGGGATTCAAAAGAGCCTCATACATTAAGATCTATTATCATAATGGGCCTAAAAAACTATCTAGTAAATTGTAGTCATGTCAATCGAATGCCTCCTTTGGTATTGCTCCCTCGATCACCATTAGGATCTCCAGTTGGTCCCTCACCTGGACCTCTCGGTGGCTTACCCACACTTGAAACACTACATGATGGAGCATGTTATCGTCGATCCAAAAACTTAGCATGCCAAGGATCATTTGGAAGCCTCCACATCACTATTTACTCATAATAATGAAGCTCATTGCCTAATGTTTGATAGTGATCCATAATCACACTACTAGGTTGCCCCATATGCCCACTAGTATGATATCTAGTTGCCTATAGCTCAGCCCTTGATATCGATGGACCTGTCACACCAAAGGCATGCCATAATGTATCCTTATCACTTTGATACATGTCTTTATCTGTCAGAGCATGCGTGAACTCACCCTACATAGGTGTAAGCTGCTGACTCAACCCTTCCCTCTCGTCGATCACTATGTCTCAAACAACTATAAGAGTATCTCACTCGGTGATCAAGGTAACTCACTTAAGAAATAATGCAACCTTCTTTACTTCTAGGCTCACTATGGTAGCCTTTAGTAAAAATACTCTATCCTTCTCCTCCCTTACCTTAGCACCACCCTTCGGTGGAGCCTCTACAAGAGTTCACACCCACCTCTTGAACCCATTTAACTGTCCCTACTACCAAGCCACATATGCCTCTATCACTCCTGCATCATCACAAGCCATTGCATCCCCCTGTGCATCCACCCTCACTCCCACTCCCTCCTCATCAACCATATCAAATGGCCCATGTACAACAAGCAACACCACACCAAAATCCCCATCATCCCATCTATATGCCACAACCACCCGACTCACCTACCTTGCACCAATCTATCATGTTGTGTAGCTCACAACTCCCCCTCTGCCCTTGGCCATACTGGAAAACCTAAATAAAACCTCCAGATCACATCTCCGACCTGCAAACTGGATAGGAGATATCTGAAGTAATCCTCGCCTCTCACAGGACATGTACCTGTGAATTCAAATCTCCATCTCATAAACCCCATAAGATACTCTAAATTAACCAATCTCACCTATGGTACTCCCCTCGGCCAATCCATGGCAATGTGCTCATACGCCCAACACTCCAACAAAAATGATACATCAATACCAAACCTCCACTCATCTCTTATCTATATCTGGAGGAAGTTCAGTGTTATAATGGGGGATCAGATAGATTCCTCTCCTGACATTCTTTATATTCTATCAAGCCCTTTGTCTTGGGGGGGTTCCTGCTCTACCTTTGGGGTAGACCCCTCCTCCTCCAAGACCACAAATATTTATATACATACACTAGTAAGGTAGGGCCCAAGAAAACTTCGTCCTATAATACATCATATCAACCACAACTCTAGTCAACATCCAAGAAAATATTCCACTTACTGAATCAGGTAGGGTGTAACAGTTGATCCCCATCATCATCATCATAACGAGGGTCTGACCCTCCTCCTCATCCTTATAAAGTGAACTATATACAAAACCTTAAAACAACATCATGAGAATCATCTCCATATAACCACTGTATAACAACATCCCTTCCTACCTCATCAATGACATACACCTTCACTCTTGCATTGGTAGTCATAGGATCCTATGAATGTCCTCCAAGGTGATGGTCATCTCACCTGTAGGCAACCAGAAAGTGCATGTAGTATGATCCCATCTCTTGAATAAATCCAATCATTACCCCACATCCATGTGGATATGTCTACAATAACCCCCAACCTAACCTCCTCTAAGTGACTTCAATCATCCTCTGATAACCGATCACAAACACTATCCAATGTCTTTGGGATCTTATCTCATGTGTTCAGTTGGTCCCTAGGTTGCATTCATAAAAACCAATAACACATTATCAAATAAAATTCATCAAAAATTAACAAAATAATTTTTAAAAAACAACTCTTTATTATCGATAAACCTGAATTACTAGCGATTCCATATAAATCACTGGCCACATCATATAATTGCCCACACTTTCCTAAATAGCTAGTGATTTCTCATTTTTCAGAAAAATAAAAAATAAAACAAAATAAAAACAAAAATAAAAAACATGACTTACCTCAGCATGAGTGGGCCTCTATCATCTCTGGTTACCTCTAGTCGCCTTTATGTCTCTAAAAATATCGAATATTCTTAAAATTAAGGTTTTTTAGTTGTTTAGCTCTCAAATCGCCATAGCAACAAATGAACTCCCACATTCCTTTTATATTGTAATTTTTTTCCTGCCCACCTGATCACCGACGATTTGACAAAATGCCAATGACCCATGGTAATCGCTAGAGATTAGCCCTTCTTCATCCCAAACACCATTTTTTGGTCTTTAAACCATATCAAACCATCATTTTAATATTCCTTGTCAAAAATTGCACGTTTCAAAGTATGTGCTTCCTTTTTTGGGGCCTTAAGACCCTTTTAAAATCCTAAATTTAATCAATCTATATAGAGCCTTCCTTTATCAAATCCACCTCATATTTCATAACCTTTTTGGGAATATTTTCCTGCCGCCCCCATTAATTCATACATTTATAGGTTGAGAACCTATTGGTTCCCCTATGACTCAAATTTTTGGTCACGTAAACTCACCTTTATGGAAACATACCTTATATTGAGCCTGCATTTCTTAATACATCGTAGATACTATAGTTTTTTGGGAACCTTTTCCTGCTGCCACCTCCTTTGAAGTCATATATCTATAGGTCAAGAACCCATTGGTTAACCTATCACTTGACTTCCTGGTCACGCAAGCCCACCTCTGTGGAAATCCATTCCATTCCTGGTCTTAGGGAACCTCAAATTTAAACACACTCTTACATAAGTCTCTTTATCCATAACCTATTCAAACTTGTGACTATTACACTCTATCGTAATAATGCCCAGTTTGAGGGGGAACCACCTATTCAAACACAAATCTAACCATTTCACTTGTTTTTTTCCAACAATTTTTCCATCACAAACCACTTGATAAAAAGGGAGAAATGTATACACCCATTTTTAGCAGCTTACATGACCTATCCAAACTCCTCACATTTTCATTCAAAATACTAAACCCATTCTATTATCCTATAAATCATGTCTTCATCTAGTAAAACCATACTTTACGCTCAATAAATACTTATTTACTCAACCTAAGTAACATAAACCTCTCAAACCACCTAAAAACCACCCTAACCCATTTTGGTCTAACCTCCTAACCTCCCAACACCCTTAACACCTTCCTACCCATCCTTACTCACTTCCAAACTTGAAGTAACCCATTTAGAAGTGGTTGAAACCAATTCCAAGTGGGTTTCCCCACTTTTTTCAGATCGCCAACCATTCTAACTAATCATTGGCGATTCTATAAAATCCCATCAAATTTCACGAATCAGGATCCCTAACAATTGCTGTGAAGATCTAGCTATTTATACATCAATATGGAATCACATACGACATCTCAACACTTCATCAAGTCCTGTCAAACCCTTGGAGAACTAATTTCACCACAAGGTACTTATACACTATAATCATATTTGTTTAATATCATAAACAAGGTACATCCTTTCATTTTACATTGTCAATCTATTTACACATCTATTATAAAAAAATCAATCATTTAATCCCAATTCAAAGTATACAACTCTGAGTTTTTAATCAAGTCTACCTTTACATAATAATCACTAGAGATTCCTTTGAATCACCAATTATTTACCCGAAGCACCCATGATTCCCTTGAATCATCAGCGATCCCTATCTGAAATCTCTTTTATCGCATTTTGCTTATTTTTAATCATTATCAGACTATATTTTATGTTAACCTATATGTTTCCAAGTTGTGTATGCTTGTAAATGACTATATCAGGCCTAGACCATTTGATCACAAGTATCTACGATCTTCCTATCATCTCAGAATCATTTGTCTGAGAATAATTTGATATCACACATGAGTTTAGGCTCTATTGCATCTCTTTGATACCAAAGATCGCTGACATATAATACCAACTTGAGGTCATATGAGAAGAAAAAGATACTACTGAGTAGGCTTGGATCAAATACTTCGAAGAGTTCAAGCTTGCCTTAGCCCTTTTCTGAGCCACTTATCATGCGAAGCAGGATCTCTCTATCCCTATGAATGACTAATTTCTCTTTCCATTTTCCAACTATCATACTGTATCTTTTATCATTTGATTGTCAAAACAAGTTTACACCCTTCAAAAGAATCCCATTGGTTCCTGGGATCAGCCTTTACCAAGAAAATTGTCATATTTTATCTAATATCTATCTTGCCTAGTTATCTATTTTTGTGTAGGTTCTTTCATTCATTGAAAGTAGGAGTCCCGTGCCTATTTTGCATCCATACATCTTGACATTGTATTTTTGACGCAAGTATCATTAAACCTTGTTGTCCTTTGAGTTTCTAGTGATTTTTTATATAGTAAGTAAACTGAAATCCACCTTAAACATGTGGCTCAATCACCCAATAACCTATGTGCCTTTATTTATATTGTCGCTCCAACCTCAGGCATAATAATATTTCCTATCAAAATAGGTGTGAAAGTCCTCCATGAACTCTTATACATTGTAAAAGGTGAGATCCAATACAATAAACTACTAGGACATCCTTGGATCCATGCTTTGCGTTGTGTCCCTTCCACCTTACACAAATGCTTGAAATATGAACACGAAGGTAAAACCTTTATGGTTCCTATTGTTATCAATCCATTTAAAGCCTATTATATGACCTGCAGGCCAAACAATGTGTTGCTTCTGTTATAGAACACTACCTCTTCAAATTAAGCATCCATAAGCTCCTCTGTCCACACATATAAATTACCAAATGATCATTCTTTGAAAAAAAATGCAATGCCTCTCCCTAGGGGAGTATAGACTCTTAGCTCTTAATTACACTCCTTACACCAAAAATGTATGGGATACCTAATAAACAACCCCTTTATGAGCCTAAAATTGGAAATATTATTTCATCTAGTTCCCCTTTTCTTCAAACACAACTCGTTTATGGAGGAATAGACCACCCCTCTTCTCATCTCGACAATCAACTACATGCTAAACCATTTACTTCAGACTTTTCATTCTTAGATAAACCTAAGTTTTCCCAAACTTTCCTTTACCGATGCACATGGAAAGGATTTCGTCTAGGTAGATATGAAAAATGTCCACACAAATTACCCTTCAAGGATTTTAAAAAACCCCACGACAAACATAGACTCAACTTCAAAGTCCCCTCTTCAAATCCACCACTACCAACACCTGAATTTTAACCCTCTTCTTCATCATTGTCATACATAATCTCTGATACTAATGTCACCATATCTATTCCTCCCATTTTTTTAAATCATTGCCATCACATTAGGACCACTGACTTACCAAGCTAATGACAAGACCAAGTCCCTCCTATTAACATTACATAACATGATAGAAAAGGATTCTCCCACCATCGACATTATCCATTAGCATAAAGACAAGGCTATCCTAACCTATACGGGTGTTGAAGATCACCATCTCTAAAAATACCTACCTCTTGACACATCTATGTTACTCAATGAATCCACTGTTAACATTACCATAGGCACACTACAAGAACTACCCATAGTTAAAACACGGGGGGTTCATTAGCTAGACAATATCCTAACATGTGAGTTCATATTGAGGTAATTAAAATTAATAAAAGTAAAGTCAATATACTGGTAGACATGAGGGGGTGAAAGGGTTTAATTTATTAATATTTTGAATTAGGTATTGGGGGTAGGTTAGAGAGGTGGGCCAAAGGAAAGGGAGGTTTAATTTTAATATAAAACTAAAATATTTGAACCCTAGTTTTTAAAACTAAATACCTTAAAATTTTAATTTAAGGAGTGTGGTCATAAAGTTAAATTATAATCTCTTTTTGAATAAAGAAATCTCAATTAAGAGATTCCTAACCAAGAAATAATAAGATGGTAGAAAACTAGGATTGAGTATGTTTTTCAACACAAGTGATATTATTTCACGATCTTAATTATTTTAAGGACTATTGATAAATGATTAAAGCTTAGAATTTATAAGGTAATTGGTAATAGTCCTTGAATGACTTCAAATTATATTTCGAGAGAAAATGCATATTAAAAAAATTGAGTGAGAAATATGATATATTTTCTGTTTAATATTTTACGGTATAAATAAAAAGGGTAAATAAAATTGTCATGGAAAAATGGGTGGATAAGGTACATGGAAAAAAGGGGGTATTTTCATTCTAATAATATAACGGGAGGGGTTATTATCAATTGAATAATTAGAGGTAAAAACTAGAGTTAAGGGTATTCTTTAATACCCGTCGAACAAACGTGCTATACCATACTTTTACTAAGTGAACCCCACATGAGTTAAAATCGGTCAAGATTTTGACCCATATGAACTCCAAAAGTTCACCAATTTCTTATCCAATCATAGTCAAACCTTCGGATTGTCTTACAGTGATATGCTTGGTATCAACCCTAACATCATTATTCATAATATCGTCGCCATCCCTTATGTTAAACCAATGAAGCAAAATCTTCGTAAAATGCATCTTCACATAGCGTTACTAGTCAAATAATAAATTCAATTTCTTTTCTCGGGAAATTTCATATTTCCCATTGAGTATCCACAATGCATTTCTAACACCATACCAATATCCAAAACCTTTGCGAAATTGTGTATCTATACAAAATTTTGGATCTAAACCTCGCTTGTCGAAAAGATGATTTCCCCTACCTAACATTGATAAAATTACCGATCTAACGACATGGCATGATATATTGTCTCTTATGGATGGTTTATATGGTTATAATCAAATCCTTATTACACCAAAAGAACAACATAAGACATCTTTCATCACCCCGTGGGGAACCTTCTACTATAGAGTAATGACCTTTGGCCTGAAAAGTGGAAGAGCAACTTATCAATGTGTTATGACATACATCTTTCATGACCTTATCCACAAAATTGTAGAAGACTATGTACATGATCTCTTATGTAAATATAAACACTAAAAATACCATCTTGTTATACTTGACGTAATATTTTCCCATCTCATACAATTTTTCCTTTCACTCAACCTTGCTAAATGTGTATTCGGGGTCCTCACATGAAAACTTTGGTATTTATCATATCTATCAAGGGAATTGAAGTTGAACCCAACAAATTAAAATACATAATTGAAATTCCTCCTCCATCTAACCTTACATAACTTTGTATCCTCTAAAGGAAGCTTTAGTGTATCTGTCACTTCATCTCCCAGTTATCAGATTGATGTCAACCCTTCCACCACCTTCTTAGAAAGGACATCCACTTTAAAGTGAGATGATGAATGTTAATGGGATTTTGACTCCCTCAAATAATATTTCTTATCACCACCAATGCTTACACCTCCACACGAAGAAGAGTCGTTCTATCTGTATATCTCAACTACTTATCATGTTTTAGGAGCCATGCTAGCACATCAAGATGAACAAGGTAAAGAATATGTTATTTATTACATAAGTCACACACTTCATGATTATGAAACCCATTATTCTGAAGTAGAAAAGTTGTGTTGTGCCTTATAGTTCACAAATTCTATACTTTTTCACTACCTCCTCAATCATAAAAGCTATGTAGTCATAAACGTTAATCCACTGAAATCCATGTAATCTAAGCCATATCATAATGGTCATATAACCAGATGGATCATGCTCATGAAAAATTTTGATCTTGAATTCATCTCTCAAAATTCCATCAAGGGATAGATCATTATTGCTTAGCTCGCAGAAGCTCCCCTTACCACTAATCAACTACCTTGTGAAGAATTTCATAACGAATCCATCAACACCCTCAATCACAATAACACTCCTCTCAAAATGACCTTATTTTTTTATGGGCTCAAATGCAAACAAGGGGGGTGCCAAAATAGTTATAATACCTCCTTGGGGGAATTCTATTCTGCTATCCTTCAAATTAAATGTTGAATACACAAGTAATATGATGGAATATGAAGCCCTCATCACAGGTCTTCAAACCACCATATTTCTTGGCATAGGAATCCTTGACATCTACGACAATTCTTAGTCTGTCATCAATAAAATCAAAGGACCATATCAATGTAAAAATGAAATCATGTAAAAATATAAAACTATTGTCGACGATCTTTTGAAACTCTTTGATCACTATGAAATTAAAAAAACTCCACGATCATCTAATAAATTCACAGATACTATGGCATCTCTCGCATATCTTATTCCTTTATCACTATACGATTCCAAACTCTTTGTTATTGTATACAAACTAGATCAAACATATTATACGAACACTGATATTCCTACCATAAATCATATATAAGATAGCCAATATTACATTTGATACACCTAAATATACAAATATCTTTCCTAAAGAAAAATACCCTCAAATCTATCCAGAAATGGAAAGAGATCCTTCCAACAATGCACATCCAACTATTTCATATTAGGGGGTATCTTTTAAAAAAGAGGGTTTAACAACATTCTTCTTTGCTACCTTAAATATTCAGAGGCTCATCAAGCTATCTGAGAAGTACATGATGGAATATGTGGTGGCCACTTTAATGGTTTGGCTGTCACTAAATGAATCTTATGTATGGGTTGCTATTGGCCTACGATTAACCAAGATTCTTGTGACTATATCAAGAAGTGCATCAAATGTCAACAACATTCAAATCTTACACACATCTCTAGTCATGCTCTTCAACCAACTCAAGACTTGTGACCTTTTTCATAATGGTGACTTGACCTCATCGGCCTTATTAACCCTCAATCATCCCAAAGACATAATCCCATCATCACAGTAACTGAATACTTCAAAAAATGGGTGGAAGGTATTATTATTATCTTTACTAAATAAAATAAGATCATCGATTTCATCCATCATCACATTATCTATCACTTCAACATCCCTCATAAAATTATCACAGATAATGGTAACTCATTTTAAAATAAGAAAGTTCAAAAACTTTGTGATGCTTATAATATCAAACTTAGTTTCTCCACACCACAATATCCACAAGTTAACAACCAAGCCAAATCATATGATAAAAACCTCAACAAAATCCTTACCAAAACTGTCGATCAAGTTGGTAAAGATTGATACCTTCAAATTCCCTTTGCACTATGGGCTTATCAGACAAGAATTCAGACTCCTATAGGTAATAATACTTTTTCCCTTAGTTTATGACACTGAATTTATTCTCCCCCTCGAAGTATAGATCCCATCCTTATGCATTTCTCTTAAATATTCCATTCTCGAAGAATAATATCATCAAGAACATCTATCAAAACTTGAATTGTTAGATGAACGTCGACTAAATGCCCTCAAACATACCAATATCTATCAAAAACAAATCAAACATGCATATAATAAACATCTCAAAAAATGTGAATTTAATGTTGGTGATGTCCTCAATGAAAATCAACACATCACAAATATGAAAAAGAGTAAATGTGGAAATTTTTATCCAAAGTGGTTCAGACCATACACCGTCACTAAAAAATGTGGATCTAGAGCCTACCGTTTAGCCTCTCTTGATGGTAAACCTGAAAAGGAGCCTCGTAGTGCCCTAAAATTATGTCCCTTCTACTGTTAACATATCTACATAAAATACCTTAGTTTAGTTATGATCCCTCACTTTCAAACAATTATTAAAACCCCTCATCTAAATAATGATTCGGAATTATATGGTCTTCCATCAGTATACCTAATACAACCTTAAATATGGTTACCATGGCCCTACTCATAACATATTTCACATGGACAAGTCCCTTTTTCAGTAAGGGACCCCATAATTATCACCCCCCACTTCACCATATCCATCAAACGACATGCTAAGGATAAATATGTTATCTTGTACATCGAACCAACCCTCCTTAGATGGTCTCTTAGGCCTAACCTCAGCTAATAAAATAAAAATTACTATGGGATTCAAAACCTCTTATAAACTATCCCCTCAAAGGACAACTATAAAAAATATATACTAGTTATCGCCACCAAAATCAAAACATTATCATAAACCACTCCCCTGAAGGATAACTACCCAAAGATCAAATATACACACACAACAACAACAACAACAACAACAACAACAACAACAACAAATTGAAAGCTTCCTGCATTGATCAATTTTCTAAGATGTTTAAAATATTTTATCATCCTAGGAAAGCTTCTCGCTTGAATCAACTTTCCCTTAAAAGACACAAAATTCTCATATTGATCAACTCGCGCACTATAAAAGCTGGGGTATATCCTAGAACTTCTAAGAGGAACACAATTCCTTGTACAAGATACATGTCCAACACATATAAAATGTATCTCATGTCATCTCAAAATCCATCACACAATCTTAAAATGGAATAACTATTGTTAGTTGTATATTACTAGCAACTAGGGTTGCAAGTGCACTTATATCAAAATAATCATCACATACATACAAATACTTAATAAAATATAAATGAAACACATATCAACACCCTTCAAAAAGATCAAAATCCACATATAAAATCTATCACAATGAACAAACAAATTACCACCGTCATATCTAAAATAAACTCATATCAAACATCATATAAAAATAATCAAAACACAATTTACATATCCATTTGTCCAGAAAACATTTTACATATCCATGTTGAATCGAAACTAACTAAATTTGTGGAGTGGCCCTTAGGCCAGGGGTGATGCAGGAATACTGCACTAAACCAGTGGAAAAGTGCTTGTACAAATTACAAGGGAGGAATTTGTAGTGAGGAGAGGTAAAGGGGAAATAGGGAAATAAGGAGAGAGGGGGTTAATGTTGTGAGTAGGCTTACATGATTCACATACATCAACCAAAGTAAGTCCAAATTAAATTAGAAGAACACAACAATGCTAACGATGATAAGACTAGCATATCATAGACACATAATTATATTGATTCATTCATCAAAGACACAAAAACCTTTCTTGGTTTTGCAATATTACCATGTTTACAAACTTGGAAAGTAGAGAGAGAAAATAGAGGGACATAAGCATAGGAAATAGAAGAAATGTAACTTTTATTGCTTGATGTTGTAGTGGTAAGCCTCAACAACATACAACCAATCAACAATTGCTAACCCATTTTGGAATGGAGATTCAATTCAAATTTCTAACATTATAAATTATCCTCTCATCTCCCCCCACACGAATTTTCACCTTCCCTCATCACTTGTGACCTTCTAGACTCCTAGGAAACAAAAAAGAGCCTTTTTTCTTGTTAATGAAAAAGGACCCTTACAATGTTGAATTGAAGGTCACTTAAGTGAATAAGAGAAAACGGGGAAAAGTGCATTTTCAATGAGGAATTAGAATATAAAGAGAGAAGAAGGGAGAGAGAGAGAAAGAGAGAAGGGTTGACCAATCCGATGAAGATAAATATTTTGTTGATGGAGAACTTGTTGATTTGAAGCACGATGATCACAATCTCCTCTTTCCATGAGATGCACAGACACTCTAGAATAATTTTTTATCCATTACTGAAATGGATCTTCATCATGCAGGTGAAAAGATTGCCCCTCTGATTAAAATTGTTGTCATGTGTCCATTTGTTGGATAAAAATGAGGTGATTGCAATCTCCTCCTTCTTGAGGTATGACCACACCACAAGGTTTTGAATGAGTGTTTAAGAGCACTACTAAGTGAAATTTGAGATGACTGCTCATTCCCACATACATGATGCTCCATATGAAGATCATCCTCTACACGCCCTTCCTAGCTACCGAATCCTCCTTGAATAAAATTATATCATAAACACTCTTGCGCATATGCTTCTATTGAGAATATATTTTTTCTTCATAATAGAAAGAACTTGAAGGAATATCTGAGAATGAGATCAATGTTATTTTACTTCCACACTGCACTGAAGGACATCAAATTCCACTTCCTTTGACTTGTAAGATGTGAGCTCATTATCAAGCATGGATCAAGTATTTAGAAACACCTCATGAGGTATGCACTAATTGATATGAATACCATCATCACTCATGGTGAGCTCCTCCTATCACTCCCATCATGCTCATGATGATCATTCTATTGATGATTTTAAATTCCAAAATGGATCTAGATGTTTTAGATCCCTCATAGACCTCAAGATGTTCATGATTTCGTGTTTTCCGAGTGAATATCTCGGACTTAAAGGTTATTTTGGATTTTTCCACACTAATACCATTTGTAGAAAATTTAAATAAAATGGATTTTTCACAAGCCTCTCTCATTGTGAAAGAGCAAAAAATGTTACGGGATCCATAGTCATCTTCACATAACTATGTCAAAACCAATGAAAAAATAACTAAAAACCTACAAGGGCAATCCCCAATATATGGCAAAAAAAAAAAAATCATCAAAGCTGCTAAAATTTTAGGATTTTATTATATTTTCAATGAACTCTCTTACATATGCAAAAGTGTATTTAAGAAAACATGAATGGACTCGAAGGGGGTCCAAGAATACGTTTGTAAATACACTATTAAAAACATGTATTTTAATTATTAATACAAACAGTTAACCTATTTTATGCAATGTTTGAGTATTGAATTTGTATTAATAAACAAACACCTATAAAACCTTTTTTATGGCTTTGCAAGTTTTTAGGGTTAAATAAAATCACTATAATAAAACCATTGAACCTATACAACTAAATAAACAAAATTGTAAATGCCATGAAAAAAGAACATACTTCAAACCCCCAAAAAAAAAAATATTAGGTTGCATTATTAAAAGCATTGAACTAATACAACTAAAAAAACAAAATTGCTGATGTCATGAAAATAGAAAATACTTCAATACCAAAAATTGCGATATATCAAGAATAATTTTTGACATGTTGTAGGGGTCGGACCTATTCATTATTACTGCCACTATTCATGAAAACAATTGTTGTTGAACTACAAGACCTGGAATCATTTGGAGATGTTTCAACATCGGATACAAAATTGTGTGAAGATACCATTTTTATGTTGTACCTCAAATTATATTACAATATTTTTGACACTAAAACCATTTGCACATACTTTCAATAACATGAACAATTCACTCTCTTTTTTGGTTATGCAAGAGAGAAATAGTCATGGGAGCCATCTTTGACATCATAGTATTGTGCCAAATCTAATGAAGAGAGAAATAGAAACTTATAGATGGAAAACAAATTGTTGCCGAAAGGCTTGTGAAGTTGTTTCTTCAATTACATTTGTAACAAACCCTCTTACACATGGCAAGAGGAGAACATAATGTGGTCAGGATGGAAGGAGATCCAACAATTAATCCATAAATACACAATTACAAACTTAGATTTAAATTATTAATACAAGTGATTGTCCCATTTTATACAATATTTTAAATGTTAAATCCATCTTAATATATAAATCCTTAAATATATTAAAAATAAATTTCACCCACAACATAAAATTAGAAACAAAGTCCATAACTTTATTATTAATTCCCAACACAACACACAAAACACACAAATGAGAGTAATATTTATCCGGAAAAAGGGAAAAAGAAGGAAAAATCAATCAAATAGATATATCAATCGATCGTAAGCAGGGGTTAAATTTGACGGCCACCTATGCCTTTCGAACAATTTTCAATTGATGGTAATTTTTTAATACTGCCCTTCAAAAAAAACAAAATAACGTTATTAATAGTATCTATTTTATGTTTATTTAATTATTTTAAAGATATATTTGTATATTTTTAAATAATTTATGTATAAATATATATAAAAAATGACGGTCAAATTTTAAATATGCAAGTTTCTTGTGACGGTTAATACAAATATTTGTGAGTGTTTTACGACTAAAATAACAAAAAACGTTTAAACGGATGTCAAATTTAACCCAAGATTGTAAGCTACAACATATTTGTATTCATTAATCAGTCTAATTTTTTGAATTAAAAAAATGTTCAGCCATGCCTTACCTTCACATTTATGAAGGAATTCATTCCTCCTCAAATTTTCCTGGGGGATTCACCAAAAATGGCAACCCTTAAAACAAATATGTGAAGATTATCTAGCTCTACACTATACACTATATATGTGAAGATTATCTAGCTAATTATCTTTTTGTATGATGAAAATAAAACATATATAAATAAACATTTAATTAACTGAATATTATTTGCGATGTCATGTGAAACTAAAGGAATTACAAGGAATCGTTTTGAGGCTCACCAAATTATGTAGTGCTTTTGCTCTGCGGACCCATTTATGCCTTTCCTGGGGGATTCTTTTCTTTACTGATTTGTGACTTCATCCTTGTTCATCCCACATGCGTTATGCTTGGAAGTAAAAAACATTTAAATTTAATCATGCCTCTCACAATATAGTTGACGTTTAAGCTTTTCTCAGCTTTGCTTTTTAGCTTACATAAAGCAATGTGGTCGGTTTCCAAAAAACTTAACCAATTTATAACACTTGCTATTTAATCTTACATTCATTTTACTAAAAACTTTATCATAACTTTCACAAAATCACTAACACTATTTCTATGTTTTGAAAAAATCTTAAAGAAAAACATAAGATAATGAGATAATGCAATAAGAGCTTAAGCGACAATGTACCGTTCGACAAACACGTGATGTGATATTGTGATTCTATGCACAATGAGAGTGTGGGAACTACTGCCTCACACAAGATGTCACCAAATAAAGGAACTAGTCAAAAAGAATCTTGCAAACTAATGACTTAAAAATTATGGTTTAACACCATTTTCCATGCATTGTAATACACACGAAAAAAATCTCTGTCTATACCCATTTATTGCATCTTTCTACCTCTCCCTAATGATACTCTTTCTCAAGTTGGAGAACACATATACACAAACAAACAAGAGTACCTAGTGTATTATCCATTTCATATAATCAAATCAACTAAAATGAACTATAAGAAGCACATATAAAAAGTATTCACAAGGCTGAAATATATATCCATTACATCATCTACTTATAATCAATCAAGTGATATAATTGTTTCTCTACCAATACATGTCAAAATGATAACTAAATCAAATCAAAGAAATATAAATGTTGTATCAATGTGGAAAAAGCCACCTAGTCATACGAAAGTATCCAAAACAAAAAATGTATGAATAAAGGATGCGACAATGGGTAGTATTATTATTAAATTGAATTTGTTGGTCCTTATATATGTAAGAGGATTCAAATAATGCGAGTTCACATGTACAATCACACAGGGTTACACTTCTTTTTTCTGTAATTGTCTGTGAAACTTTTAAAATTCACATCCAAGTATATGTTCAACATCATTATCTTGAAGAGTATGCAAAGTTCTACATATCCCCTATGTCTGCAAAGTCCCACAGAACTCCACGAATATGTCGGGTTCCAAAAATTCATGCAAAACTTCCATTTATTTACAAATTATTGAGAAGCTTTATCGAACTTCTATAGAAGATGTTGCATGTGAAGCATTGTGAACTTGTATGTAACTTGTTTTACATGAATCTCTACGTCTGCAAAGCATTTTGAACTTACACAATCCTTTCTCTGTGAAGTTCAAAATTCTTATGTAAATGTATGTTGAGCATTTAAGTGGAACTAGGATGTTGACCCATCTTGCACAATAAGTCAATCTACATCAATGTTGAGTGGGAGGCAAGGATTAATTTGAGGGCTAACTTATGCGAAGTACATCACCCATCTACATACACTTCACATTATTTATGAAAATTTCCAAAATGGTGTCATGTTTGCAAAAGAGTAGATGTTAAAACTCATGACAACTTGAGAATATAACCGACAAGAAGCTGAAGAGACACAAAGAGGATGTGAAGTGTTTCATGTATGGAAGCTAAAGCATTTAGAATTCCATAATTTTTCTTGTTGGACATCTTGATAAAGAAATGTTCATGCCTTTTTTAGAGGAGGGGCTTGGAAGACGGAGATTAGCTAGTCGACGATGTTAAAAAAAATTCATAGACACTTAGAGAAAACTAACAAGAAAAACACTTCTTGGGAGCGTGCAATTTTATGCATTGAGAGTTGCATTGTTTATATAGTTTTATGCATTGAGAGTTGCATTGTCTATGTGTTTTGAATTTCTTCATTAAAAAATAAAGAAAGAGAATATATGTGGTGTTCCATTATTGCATAGATTTTTGAGTGTTCAATTCAAATGATGATATCCATGACTATATAGTGTAAGGTGATTGTTCACTTGACTCCTAATAGTTATGTGAATACTAAATTATCGAATTTAGAATAAATAATTAAATAAATGTATAATTATATTTTTATGTGTTGTGATATGTAAATAATGTATTTGAATCATATATGTTGTACTAATTCTCCATTTGTTATAATGTCTAAATAATGTAATTTTTTATAACCAAGTATTTTGTTGATCCATCTTACATATGATCGAGAATACTATTTTCATTTGAACCAAATTTCAACCTAGAAAAAGAATACACAAACCAAATTTCAACATACAAAAAACTATCTATCACACAAAATGGTTCTAATCAATAAAAAAGACAACTACTCTCAGACATGAAGAACTCAAAACTAGCGATAAAATCAACATTGTATGCTAAAGATTCCTTAGAGAAACCCAAAAAAATGACTTGGTGAAAAAATATCGAACCAATGATAATATTGTTCCAACCAAAAGTATTGGAGTACCATATAGTTGCATGTAATCATATGCTCATCCTTAGGCTAATGTTGTTTTTACATTGAAGGCATCCAACCACTAGGATTTCTAAGTCTACATAAGATGTGCAATCAAACAAATTGAACTACTAAATTTCATACTTGTAAGTAATAAAATTTAAAACCCTAAAACTTAGTCTCAAGTTATAATATATACATTATTTTGTGTTGGAAAGAACTAGTCATCAGGTAGGTATACACAATTAAGAAGAGGGAAGAATAATATGACTAACCATCAACTTTACATCTTTGTATACATTTGTGACTCTTCAAAAAAAAAATAACCATTAAAATATATAGCAGAATATTCTTAAAATCTCTAGAATACTTTTAAATCGAAAAATATATACATTATAAATTTAAATAATAAAATTTAAATTAATTTTAATAAAATTGTAATTACATAAATTAATTATATTCATTTTAAATTTTTGATATTATAAAAAATATATTTTAAATTAAAAAATTAATGTTCAACTTAAAAAAAGTGCAACACAAAACTTTTTAATAGAAAATTCTCTCAAACACTTTTAAACACAAAAATATATACATTATAAATTTAAATAAATAGTTTTTAAATTATTTTTAACAAAATTGTAATTACATAAATTAGTTATATTCACTTTAAATTTGCAATATTATAAAAAGATATTTAAAATTAAAAAATTAATGTGCAACTTAAAATAATGAAACACTTTTAAATAGAAAAATATATACATTATAAATTTAAATAATTAAAACATCAAGATTAATTCCATATATACACATTCCCACTACATACATTTTCCCTCCTTACACACATTTCCCTTCAATGTTCCACAATTTTCCGCACCTTGAATGTTAAAAGTGTTAAAGAGGGACACTAGATTAATATTAGCTTCACCCATCTCAAACAAATGATAATATCATCATTCAACGTCCATTAAGAGATAATTCTTAAAATGCATTATATATAAATTTCTCAAAGAGCGCTCCTCCTCTCTTGTACATGTGGGACCTTACTAGCACAAGATTCAATTACATAAAAAATAAATTGTTGTAATTTGCCCGATATGGACCAGTATAAGATGTATATTCACTTACAATCTTTTATTAATTTTATAGTTAAATTTTTTTTTTTAATTGATTTTTTAAATAATTTTTTAGAGTTAAAATGAAAGAGGTGAAACTTGATATTATCATAGGAATGGTGGATGAACTGTCATCAAAATAGAAGAGGAAGTGGAATAAAAAAAAGAAGTATTAAAGATGTATATATTGAAGTTGTGTCCTAAATCAACTTATATTGCATCGAACTTGCCCACTCTGACACCATCTAATGTTGTTTTCATTAAAGATATATGATTTGATAGGAAATCAAAGAGCCGAACACAGATTTTACATAATGCAAACAATATTATTTACTTCTGTATTAATCTAATGCCTCAATATATAATTTCGGCTGATACAAAACAAATATATAGAGGGAGAGTTTCCTATAAAATAGGAAACCTCCTATAACAACTCACTATATAGGTGTAGTTGTTTTAACAACTTCACTTACAAACCATAACAACTTCACTTACAAACCATATAACGATTATTATAATTATGAGTTGTTTCTAAACAACTCATAATATAATAATAAACTACAAATATTAATTACAAATAATGTTTACACTAATGATATGCCTAACATTCACCCCCTTAGTGTGAACATTATTTACTGATATCACCCCCTTAATGTGAACACAGAAAAAATGCACCATAAAATTGGAACTAGAATCGTATGCCTCAGCGTACTTTTAGGTCTGCATATTGTTGTTGGCTTGGATCTTGTTGTTTGAATCTTGTTGCACATGACCAATCCACTTCGCCATAATGAACCCCATACCGGATGATCACACTTCCATCAATTCACCTACATACGCGGACTCAACAGTTCCCGCTTTCACTTATAGTGAACGATATATTTCATCGGCTGATCGATGTTAGAAGTATGACAGTTGAAGGATATCTGCAGTCAGAGGATCACTCTAATTCAGCTGCCCTCATATACAACTATTCTTAGCATACTAAAATGCACATCTTCCTCGTTTGAATCAAAACAAGGGAAGGAAACCACACACCACTTTATTCTGCACACACCACACAACTGAAATAATATAAAATACTACCACCAAATTTGAATGTGACCCTGTTGTTGGTGACTAATGAGAGGTGCTGATCGCCCTCCATCCTTCATTGCCTCTGACCTCCAGTCAAATGTGTTGCTTAACTTAACTAAATTCGATCATGGGGCTACAATTTGAAATGCCCCCCCCTCAATTTAGACTTGGACGTTGGGTAACACCGAAAATGTGTCCGTGAGGCAAATTTTTTATATTTATTTTTTACTTTTTACAACTTTTGACTACGAATCCGACTCAAAAAGACTTTGACAACAAGAAAACTACTACAAACACTAGTTTTCTTAGACTTACAATACAATGCCATGCTAGCCAATGTTGGAAATGACTTTTCTAAGGCCAATATGTATGAAACTTGTGATTAAATAATACTAGGAAGACTATACTTGACATTAAAGCAAATCCCTTAAAAGTAATCTTTACAGGCATATATGAATACCTACTTAAATATTATAACAAGAGATTATTTTTTAGATTACAAATCTAAAATTCTAGTCAAAATATAAGCTTCATCAATGACATGACATGATGAGCATCTTGACTGTAGTGATTACCCATAATTTGCGTGCAACATACAACAAAAATGAGAACATACACTCACAATCCTGTGAATGACGTCTATTGTTGGGTTTGTGTTTGAATGGTAACCAATTTGACTGCAGATATACGTTTCTATTCTCCAACGTGGTAGCCTGGCAGGCTCATGCAAGTGTTTATGCCACTCAAAACAAATCAGAAAACAAAATTGCGAGTTTATACAAACTCATTGCCATGTAGATATGTTACAAGTTTTATTATTGATCAACACTATAACACCAAATCCGTGTTCGCCCAAAGTAATGCAAGCTATCACTGATGGATGAGATCCTCACATGTTATGGGTGACAGATACGAAATGTATAGAAATGACAGACTAGAATGTAGCTGAGTTTGTTTTTTTATAAAGCATGCAAAACACTGAAATAACACCACGCTTCAGCTGCGGTCACTACCTGTGAATCCCATGCTCTAGTTGTCAACCTTGTGCCTTCCCTAAGCTATTGATCCCTCCAATGCTGAAATTATAGACTCCAGAGAAACTCGATCATCACACTGGAAGGTTTCAATCAGCACATTATGTGCATAACATGCCATACATACAAAACCAGATTTTAGGAAATAAAAGAATTATAACTGCACACATTTATATACAACAGAACCACACGGGTCTCTTCCTTGAAACTACACATAGGTCACATGTTTGACCAACCTCGCTCTGATACCAATGATAGGAAATCAGAGAGCTGAACACAAATTTTACATAATGCAGACAATATTATTTACTTATGTATTAATCTGTTGTCTCAATATATAATTTTCACTGATACAAAGCAAATATATAGAGGGAGAGTTTCCTATAAAATAGGAAACCTCCTATAACAACTCAGTATATACGTGAAGTTGTTTTAACAACTTCACTTACAAACCATACCAACTTCACTTACAAACCATATAACGATTATTATAATTATGAGTTGTTTCTAAACAACTCATAATATAATAATAAACTACAAATATTAATTACAAATAATGTTTACACTAATGATATGCCTAACATGATTTTTGATTATGTTAAAGTCCATCCATCCATCATCTGTTTATCATGTTTGTCATCTATGTTATCTTTTTTTGTTTGGTCTGAGATGCCTATGTAGAGGTGGAAAAATATGCGAAGAAAGTTGGAGCACTACCACTTGATGGGCATGCACTATTAGTTTTTTGGGGGTACGATGTGGGTGTGGGGGAGGATGGTGATTAGAATAATTAGCAACCACTGATGCATACATGCGATGGGTTCAAGCATCATTTGTCATGCCCACAATATTGCAATGAATGGACTCACTATACTATATTACTATTTATGTTGACCTACACATCCAAAATCCGTATGAAGGAAAAAAAAAAAGTTTCCTTGCTTTGGGTATTCATTTTTAATTAAGAAAATGATGACTTATGATGTCACAAGCTTAATCAATGAAGGATTTCAAGCCAAGAAAATATGTTTTTCTCTAATGTACTATTATGGAAAAGGTAAGTCTAATTATTTGTTGTAACTAGAAATCGCACCAGGGCGGTACACTAGAGACATTGATAGGGAGGTGTTGAAGAAGTTAAACTTTAAGGATTGAAGGTGAAACAATAGACGAGGGAAGAGTTGTGATGAAGTAGGCGAATAAGGGAGGAGAATTTTTTTGGGTTGGGGAATTTATTGGAGGGAACATAAGAGAACCTCTTTTTTGCTTCTGAAAATTCACATATGGACCACATGTCACTTGTTCTTACCATCACCAAATTGTCTATTTAATGCAATGTTTGTCAAATATTACATATATCTTAATAGCCGTAAAATTGAAAAAACCTACTTTTTATTGGATTCACAACTTTTAGAGCTTACTACAATCACATTGTTATGTGTTTTAATAATTTAAGCATGGAAGGAAAATTTAAAAATGGTAAACATGAGTGAAAACATGGTATAAAATTCATGCGATGAGCATCGAATTGAGGGTCTAGACATCCATATCTCTAATGAAAACGCTGTTTGATTTTTTTTGATGTTGTGTTGCCTCTTAGTGGAGAGAATAAACTAGATGACCATGATGGGATGTGAGGGCACAATATGAAAGGCTAGAACCATATCAGAATAAAAAAATATGCAAGCTTCTTGTATCTAGGATGTGGTGAAGGATACTCTGCAAAGCCTCCAATGCTGAGGATAATGTGGATTTCAAGGTTGATGGTTTGAGGCTTGTAGGCACAATTCATTGCGATCATTTTCTAGCTTGTGAAGAGCTCGAATTTGGAACAATGATAAACATTTCAAGATTATGCTACCTTCTATACTAGGCATGTGCATTATGTGAACAATTATTCTTTTTGGTCGTAATGTTGATGTTGGAAAAATATTTTGTTGGGGACAAAATATGGGCTTCATCAAGGCTCGCAGGACTAGGTCCCTCCTCTTCAAGATGGGGCTGATCAAAGACCAAGGAATATGAAGAAACACCCTACTTGTAACTACAACAATATATCAAAGAGGGGATAATTTATAAGTGTGAGAATGGAAATAAGTGTATGGAGAATATTGGGAAAGTGAGGAGAGAGTTATGATAATGAGAGTATTGCATTATCCATTAACCAATAACTTGGAGAATTATTCCAGCTCAATCAGAGGAAAGGGGAAAACATATATAACTAAACAAGGAACATGAAACAATAACAAAAATTGATACAAAGTTCAACTACTGATTTTCATTTCATTCAAATAGGCGCAAAGTCCTAGTTTTCCTTACAAAATTTCTTTATGCTTGGATGAATATAAAGGGAGAGAGTAGGAAAATATTTGTGCAAGAAGTAGAAGAAAACATACATGCTTTAGAGAGCAAAAATTGATCCTCTAGAATGGAGAGAGAATTCTAATTTATAGCCAAAATAAATGACTCTTCACATTCCCATGTGACTTTTCAACTTAAAGTGCAATCTCAAAGAAGAAATAAAAACTTTAAATAACTTAAGTCACTTTTACAAAATTTATTTCTCAATGGAGAAATAGAATGTTAGAGAGAAAAAAATAAGAGAGAGAAGTTGTGATCAAAATAAGATGATCCAACATGAGGTTTTTCTCTTCCCTCATTGTGGAGATGATTGTTACAACTAAATATGATCTTCCTTGGATTCCTCTTTGATTAGAGGATGTCTTTTCTTGGACTTATAAATTATGTTCCACATCTTATCTAGAATGATCATCTTTGGTCATGTCGGAAAAGATCTCTTTTAACTCTTCATCACTATGAGCAATGATGGATTACACAAATCAAATCTTTCTCACAAACACAATCTCTTGTCTCCCACATGAGAAAAAACTTATCTTACAATCATTAGGAAACATGCAATCACATCACACATGCCCCATAAATGGTAAGAAAAAACACCATGAGCCCTATTGGATTGGACAATATCAAATATTCTTGAGTATTCTCAATGGCAATGTAGCAATCCTTTGAATGTAAACACTTCCTCTTTGTGAGATGAAATCAAGCACTGGCTTAATGGAATATGTCTTCCCTGAAGAATAGGAGTAACTCTTGCTATGTCTCATGAGTAAAGGATGGTAAGGAGATCTAGAATACACCAAAACTATGGTTCCCATCATACAATCCTTAATTTTATTCAATTATATGTTTCATACTCAACAATCCTCTTGTGCTCTTTAATTCAGGTAACTAACAACTTATTTTTTCTTCATATCCATGTGTTTTCAATGGTCCTTCATGATGTTGTCGGATTCAACATATACACAATTACCATGTATTAAGGACTCATCCGAATCAAGCATGGATGGATTCATTTGAAAGTTTCTTGAGAGAAGTGATGCTCCAATTTTGAGACAATCCTCTCATTAGGATCACTAGAAAAGTGTAAAATCCAATGAAGAGAATATAATAGTGTGAAAAAATCAGTCATCCATATATTCAAAAATACTCCACCTCGTTATGCAAGAGGTGGATCAAAGAAAAGGGGATTTAGGAAGAATATTATCTCTAAATTTCAGACAATTTGGCTCATTGAGTCACCGGGAAAAAGTAAAAACATTTTCAAATTTTCTAGACACAAATGGAGGTTTTGCAAGCCAAAATGGATCAAATCACATACGATGAATCATTTCGCTCTAGAAAATGAGAAATGGGTCAAACTAAATGTGTATTGAAGGGGAGTTCATGGGTAGAACTTCATGGAACTGTGGCCTTGGAAATCACAAGATATGAGGATTGAAAAAGCTGGAAGAACTATGAATTACTGAGAATTTTTATCAAACTTGTAAATAAGATGTTGTATGTGAAGAAGTGTGAACTTGTTCATAAGTTGTTTTATGATAATCTCTATGTAAAAATCATTTTGAACTTATGCACAAGAGTTTATGTGTGAAGTTTAGAATGAATGGGAGGGAAGGATTAGTTTAATGGGATAAATTTTGTAAAGTACGTATGCTTTGACACAACATTTTTTATAATCAATCAAAATGGTGCCATATTTCTACAAAGGTCAGATGTTAACACACATAATGACTAGAGAATATAACCAACAATAATTTAAAGAGTGAAAAAGAGGATTTTAAGTGCTTAAAAAATAGAAGCTGAAACATTTATAATTCCATCAAGAAATGAATTCCTTTTTAGAAGAGGGGACTTGGAAGCTAGAGATTTGCTATTCATTTGTGTTAATTTTTCTTTTTCATATAAATGTAGAGATAGCTAACAAGAAAAGACTTATTTAGAGCATGTAGTTATGTGTGGTGAGAGTTTAATTGTTAGTATGTTTTGAATTTCTCCATTGGAAGTACATACTAGCAATCGTACGTGAAATTTATGAAGGAAACACCGAAGGGGGTGGAATGAAGAAATAAAACTTGAGGAAGCGAAAAAGAGGTAGAGGATGAGGGGCGATGCATAGAAGGGGGTTGAGGGAAGAGAAGATCATTGTATTCCATTGTATCATATCTATCTTTCTCAATTTATTGACATGAGTGCAATTTGTGTTTAATGGATTTCCCTACTTTCTCAAACCTATGAAATAAACAAATAACAGGAGATAACGAATAGGAAAAAAGGATGGATTATAGCTTTATGGATTTCCCTACCTTTGCCTACTATTTATGAGTATGTTTGATTCCAAAAAAGAATAAGGAGAAAGGTAACTTAGGCGGAGTCATATGTGGAACACCAGAGAAAGATCATCAAGTGAAGAATGCTTTGTTGAAGAATGGGTTGCTCGACTAAACATGCTCTATGTGAGTTTGAGTCAAATCCCACATAAAAGGAGGAAAAAATACGATATTAAACGATACATTATTGAACGATAAAGAACAATTTGTGGCATGTGAGGCAATTAGAAGAACCATTGCAAGTGATGGAGTGTTTTCTACTTGTCAAAGTGACCACTAGAGAGTGTAGAATGTTCCTTCTTCAATAGGAATTAATGGTACTCGTGACGCATACATAGCTTATACAAACCTTCCTTTTTGTGAAGATCCTGAAAAAGGTCCCAATTAAAAGAGGTTCGGAGACAAAGACTTGTGAAAATATTCATGAAGTTTTAATCATCTATATAATGAGATAATGGTGTCCAATATCAGAGATGAGGCATGGTGACAATAATGACGGTGGAATTGATAGGAGGGATACTGAAGCAAAATACAACTAAAGTGATTGTCTCTTATCAATCCTGCATCGAGTGAAATTGTTGTGTGTAGAAATTCCACTTCATATACTTATCTTATTCAATAAATTATATTGAAAAATCAAATAAATAAATAGAACGTTAGGGGGAACTGCGCTAAACGAAGCTCTCAATAACAAATGACCTAAAATCAGCAGCATTATGGGTTAAATCAGACCTGTAAATGAAGATAAATCTGTAACCCTAATATGTCCTCATTTTACTATATACAAATTGATTAATCTGGGTCTGTATCTGTATCTATATATGAGTGGGTTCAATGGTATTTGAATGTTGTAAGAATAGAAGATTTTTTTCTGAAGTCAAAAGGAGAAGATTCAAGAAAGGAATACGTGAAATGTACGATATAATCGCCGAAGGGGGCGAAGTGAAGAAATAAAACTCAAGGAAGTGAAAAAGAGGTATAGGATGAGGGGCGATAAAGAAGTCGGTGGAGGGAGGAGAAGATCATTGCATTCCATTGTATCGTATCTATCTTGCTCGATTTATTGACATGAGTACGATTTGCGTTTATTGGAATTCCCTACTTTCTCAAAACTATGAAATAAACAAATAATGGGGGACAATGAAAAGAAAAAAGGATGGATTATAGCTTTATGGACTTCCCTACCTCTCCCTACTCTTTATAGTATGCTTGATTCCAAAAAGGAATAAGGAGAAAGGTAACTTAGGTGGAGTCATATGTGGTAGCATTATGGGTTAAATCAGACCTGCAAACAGAGATAAATCTATAACCCTAATATGTCCTCATTTTACTATGTACAAATTGATTGGTCTGGGTCTGTATTTGTAGATGTATCTGTATTTGAGCGGGTTCGATGGTATTTGAATGATGTAGGAATAGAAGAGTTTTTTCTAAATTCAAAAGGAGAAGATTATGGAAAGGAATGCGTGAAATGTTTGATAGAAACACTGAAGGGGGTGGAGTGAAGAAATAAAAATCGAGGAAGTGAAAAAGAGGTAGACGACGAGGGGCGATAAAAAAACTCCATTACTCATTCTGCATGCCATAAAAACAGAGGAGACTAAAAGACAACTCAAAAAAATCCAGTAGACAATGCTTATGAAAACCAAAACTCTCTACCAAAAAAACAACAGTTTAAGGAAATAATGGTGCAGTCTTAGTGATTCCATCACAATTTGAGTGCATGATTTTTTATCCTTTCTATTTTTGGGAAATAATGGGGCTCTTGACTGTTATTACAACTCAAGAATGCGCCTCATCTAGAAATCCTCCGTGTGAAAACACTTAGTCGATCTTAGAAAATAGACTACTTCCATGTTACCCATCTCCAATAGATCATGACGCTCTAGCCTAACAACACAAACAAGATCTAAATGATAATGACCGTGTTCTTGAACTTATTCACTCCATAATAGTGGTGAAGACCAATATACCCATGTCAGAATCCCCATTTTACAATGCAGAGCGCAAGAAAGCTTGATGGCTGGGATCCAATACTCATTAATATCATCAATCTTAGGAACCCCATACAACTTATTCAATAGCACCATGCCCACCTTGATTCCCCACATGAAATGAGAGATATTATAGGATAGTCATATTCTACTGCCTTGAATTTTTCTGGGTATTGGCTCCAATTCTTCAGGGTCCCATAGGGGAGAGACACCAATAGTTGAGCGGGGTCCAATTGTGCATATAGTGTCTTGAATACAAAACACCCAATAGTTGTCATAAAGGTACCTGGTGATTAGTCATTTTTGACATGACAACACTCAATCATATCATGACATGTAGGATTTGCCTTTTTGAAAATTTAAATGTTCAACAATTTTCACCCATGATCAAGTATGGGTCCCAACCAAAATGTAGTGTAACTAAAATTTACAATTTTAAATAAATTCAAAATATATTTTTCCCTCCAATTCAACATTCAAAAAATATATGTAATTTAAAAAAATCTTAAACTACGTGCTGGTCAAAAAATCAGGGTCCCACATTTTATAGAATTTATTTTGTGGGCCCCCTAACATAGGGTGCACCACTATTGGTGTCTCTCCCCTATACATTTGTTTCATTCATCCATCCATCATTATGCTGAATCTTTATTGTAAAGGTAAGTGGGCTTCATAGCCTTATAAAGCTCATTAAACATGGGTACTAGTTATAATAGAAACGGTACTACCGGACGGGGAAGCCAAAATGCCATCTTTCATAATACAATTTACAAAGCAGCTCTTAAACAAGTTAATGACTTTTAATTCTAATATTGCTATCATTATAGTCATACATAACAATGTATCATGTGCAACTTCGCTTTAATAGCTTTTATGTGAATATGTAGTGTTTTTCAACTTGAGACTTTAATGGAAATACGTAGAAGATATTATAATGTTCTTATTGACATTAATGGAAATGTATGCACACGTTTAATTAGATTAAGTGCAACACCTTTGTTAAACAAGATGAACAATATGCAAAAACTATTAAATTTATAATGAATGAAAGAACTTAATCTATCATGTTATATAACTCTAAACTACATGTATTACTTTGATATTTCTTCTTGCATGTGTTTGCTTTTTATGCATATGAAGAAGAAATCAAGAGGCATTGACTTTGGTCGCCACTTGTATAATGATGATTTAAAAATCAAGTTCAAAAAATAAAAAGTAGTGTGTTTTTCTAGTCACCTATCGAGGGTCACTACACCTATGTTTTTGGTTGATGCAAGATATCCTATGAACATATATGCTTCCAAATTATATATCCTAAGTAATATAGCTCAATCATGGCATTTTTCTTATGAACATTCCATATCTATTAAGTTTGAAAATTGTATGTACTCATAGAAGTTGCATATTCTATTTCTCTAACCTTCCACTTTACCAAATAATATTAATATTTATACCCTCTTATTTTCTTGTGACCCTATAATTGATCATCATCTCAATTTCCTCTCCAAACCTTCCCATCTTCCCACTTATAATTGTTCTCCAATATTTAACTAAAAATATTAAACTTTTTTCTCCATCACATGCTTGTCCTTCATGGTAAGGGTACAATTTTTCTTCATTGACTATAGGATAGATATCTAATCCCACACAATATTTCAACCTCATATGTATTGACAGAAAAAATTATCAAAATTTCAAATGGCAAGAAAGTGTGAATTGTAATCCGCGAAGTAAATAATAGGTTAGCAACTATACAATTATTATAATGAATTATTTTTAGTTTTTAAGGTAAGTAACTATACTATTATTATAATGTTTACATCTAACTAATTATAAAATAATTTATTTTTGTAATGTCAAATATAAAAAGCTTCTAAAAAATATGGTAAATATTTTAATGTACGGGAGCGAAATTTTTTAATGGGGTAAAATATTTAAGTTAAAATAATAATGTAAGAGGTAAAATACTTAAGTTAGTTTTTACTTATATGGGTTAAATAATCTTTAAGTTGAATTTTTTTATGGGATAAAATATTACGTTAAAATTATAGTGAAATAAAATATGTATGGGATAATCTTTAAGATGTTACTTGGAGTGTAATATTATAGATTATTTAACCCATATATATAAACGACATACAAGTTAAATATCTATATTAAAAATATATCTAAGCTATCTATATTAAGTTAGATATATTGATACACTTGATATAGGTGTCTTAAACACCTTTTAGATAAAATATGTATTGGGTAAAATATTTAATTAGTTTTTACATAAAAATGAACTGTTTTAATTGACATATGAAAACAAAGAGTGAATATTTTTAATAACGAACATATCTTTACATAACAATAAATTACAACCGACATATTAAAAAAACATAAAGTGGATATTTTTTAATAACCTACATAACTTTTAAACGACATATCTTTTCACACTAAAAGTTACATACCTTTTCAAATGCTATATAAGATAATAAGATAAAAATGAAAGATATAGCAAGTAAAGGTATCCAAAAAACTACAAAGTCTCAAGTTGAAAAACACTACATATTCACATCAAAGCTATTAAAGTGAAGTTGCATACCACTTTTCACAAAAATATTGGAGCTACCTAATAATTTAATTCATTTGTGAAAAAATGGTGCTTTGTTAAGTTTTGAGTCCCATCACCTACTAGATATTGGTAAATAAAATGAGTAACCAACTTTGTATAAAAAATTGTTACATATTGAGCACCTACTGTGATTAATTTTCCCTCCATGGATTATTACTTATCCTTATTTGAAGGGTGCTTCGTCTATTGGTGATGTTGTTAGGCTTTCAATGAGCCCACAAGGGATCAAGTTTTGCTGAGTGCAAGGTCTAGAGATACCCGACACAGAGTCAAAATGGTTGAGGTCAGGATCGTGTCCTGGGTGACTTTGACGGTGTGGATGCCCCTTACCCGTAGTTTCTTAGGCTGAAGGTGATCACTAATTTAGTTGTACACTTACTCGTAATTGTCAATCTGTTATACGCTTCCTCTGAAGCATGAATAGAAATGCCGACAATCTATGTAATGTAGTACCTAATGAGTGCACACTACTAAAAAAAAAATTATAGGATTTTTTAATTCTTTTTGTATATCGATTTCTCTAAATTAATGATTTATTATTATCCTTACATTAATTTTAAAATACAATAATATACGTAGCTTTTTTAATTTATTTGATGAGCTGCAAGAGGTTGAAATACCTCCAAAAACACACATAAACGGATTTGAAAATAAAACCCAGGAGTTTCAAAATAGCTTACTTCTCATTCTGGAATCCACACTGATCTATTACATCATTACCATCCTCCTTTTATTTCATGTCTACTCTAAAAACCCTAAAATGCCAAGAAACCCTAAAATGCCAAAAATTACCTACTAGCAAAACAACTCGATGGACCCCAAATTTTGCATGCCAAATATTCCTTCATAAATTAGGGCTCACGCAAAATTTGGACTTATTCTAACAAGCACAACAAAAGTTATTAAAGTTCTAAGACCTAGACAAAAGCGAAAAAAACATTACAAGCCAATTTTAGGCCACTAGATGAAGGAATCCGGGCCCAAAAACGTGCCAAAATGGGCACAACCTTGCAAGAAAAGTTGACCCCAGCATAGTACTAATGTATATCTACCACCCTGTAAAATTTCAGGATGATCCAACGGTCAGATCAAAAGTTATGGTCTCTGCAAGTTATGCTCCCGCATCATTCTCCCCTGGTTGAAAAGAATTCAGCTCCTGCGAATTCTGTTGATGGAACTCATCTAATTTTGCACTGTCAATTTTCTTCAACTCCCACTCAGGAATCCAAGTATTTTCTTCTTGCTGCAAACCTTCCCACTGTACCAAATATCTGTTGTAGCTCCCATGTCTAGTAGTGACTGTCTTTTGGTCCAAGACACGCATTACCCTCTCCTTTTTCTTCTTCGGCATCTGTTGCTTCCAGTTTATTTCTTTCTCCTCTGCAACATGTTCATCATGACCTGGGAACTTATATAAGTCAGAAACATTAAAAACTAGTGAGATAGAAAAGTTTTCAGGTAGCTCCACCTTGTAGGCATTATCACTCATTTTCTTCAGAATCCTACATGGCCCAATCTTCTTATACTTGAGTTTATTATATGTCCCCTTTGGAAACCTCTCTTTTCTAAGATGAACCATCACCATATCTCCTTCTTCAAATACACTTACTCTCCTACTGACATCTGCAGCTGTTTTATATTGTGCATTACTCACTTTCAGCTTTTCCCTCACTTCATCTTGCAACTGTAGAATGTGTTCTGCGAATGCTTCTGCATCATCACTAGTTTCATCTTCACCAGGTAGAACAATTAGGTCTAGGACCCCCTTGGGATTCCTACCATATACAATCTGGAAAGGAGACCTCCCTGTTGACCTGTTTACCGAGCTGTTATAGGCAAACTCAGCTTGAGGTAAAGCTAAGTCCCATTGTTTTGGCTTTTCTCCAACTATACAATGTAGGAGATTTCCCAAGCTTCTGTTCACTACTTCTGTCTACCCATCAGTCTGGGGGTGATATGCACTACTGAACTGTAGTTGTGTCCCCAGTTTCTTCCACAGAGTCCTCCAAAAGTGACTCAAAAACTTCGTGTCCCGATCTGAAGTGATCGTTCTTGGAATTCCATGCAATCTAACCACTTCTGAAAAAAACAAATCTGTAATTCTGGAAGCATCATTAGTTTTTTTACAAGAAATGAAATGTGCCATTTTAGAGAATCTATCAACTACAACAAAGATAGAATCATTCCCTCACTGTGTGTTAGGAAGCCCTAACATGAAATCCATACTCAGATCAACCCACGACCCTGTAGGTATAGGTAATGGCATATATAACCCAGTATTCTGTGCATGGCCCTTAGCCATTTGACACACTCTACATCTTGCTACAATCCTACTTATGTCCCTCTTTACCTTTGGCCAATAATACTTTTCTATAACAAGAGAAATTGTCTTACTAATACCAAAGTGTCCAGCCAACCCCCCACTATGCAATTCTCTTATAATATTTTCTCTCATTGAACCAATAGGGATGCACAATTGTTTCCCCCTAAACAAATAACCATCTTGCATCAAATAATCAAAAGAATCACTACCTACTGTAGGCTCCTTAAGTTGTCTCACAACATCACCAAAATCTGGATCACCTTCATACAATTCCTTAACTGCCTCAAACCCTAGTACTTTATTTTCCATTGTTGTCAAAAGGGATACACGCCTACTCAAGGCATCAACAACTTGATTCTGCTTACCAGACTTATGCTTTAAAACAAAAGTATATTCTTGCAAAAATGAAACCCATTTTGCATGCCTACTATTTAGTTTCTTCTGTGTGTTTACGTACCTCAAGGCTTCATGGTCAGTGAAGAGCACAAATTCCTTTGCTACCAAGTAATGTCTCCAGTTCCTTAATGCCTGAACAATAGCATAAAATTCCACATCATAAGTAGAATATTTCCTCCTTACTTCATTTAGCTTTTCACTGAAGAATGCCACAGGTCATCCTTCTTGACTCAGCACAACCCCAATCCCGACATGTGAGGCATCACAGTCAACCTCAAAGACCTTGCTAAAATATGGCAATACCAAAACAGGTGCTTCTGACACTTTCTTCTTCAACAATTCAAAACTATCTGTTGCTGCCTTGGTCCATACAAACTCCCTCCCTTTTGTACACTCTGTTATGGGTGCAAAATGCTACTGAAATTCCTGATGAACTTCCTATAAAAAGTTTCCAATCCATGAAAACTACAAACCTCTGTCACATTCCTTGGAATAGGCCATTCCAAAATTGCCTTTACTTTTTCCTCATCCATCCTCACTCCATCCTCTGATATGAAAAATCCCAAAAAAACAAGACTCTTCTGAAGAAATCTACACTTCTTTAAGTTTGCATATAGACTCTCTTTACGTAATAAGTCTAACACCAATTTCATATGCAATAAGTGTTCTTCCACTGTCTTACTGAATATCAGAATATCATCAAAATAGACAACAACAAACTTACCATTATATTCTCAGAGTACTCTGTTCATCAACCTCATGAATGTACTGGGTGCATTAGATAACCCAAATGGCATCACCATCCACTCGTATAATCCATCTTTTGTTTTGAAAGCAGTTTTCCATTCATCCCCTTCACGGATTCGGATCTGGTAGTACCCACTCTGTAGGTCAATCTTGCTAAAATATCAGGCTCCCACTAGCACATCCATCATATCATCTAATCGTGGAATTGGGAACCGATACTTGATTGTGATCTTGTTTATGGCTCTATTGTCTACACACATTCTCCAGTCTCCATCTTTCTTGGGAGTCAATAGCACTGGAGTTGCACAGGGACTCATGCTTTCTCTTACTAACCCTTTCTGTATTAAATCTGTCACTTGTCTGTTCAACTCTTCACTCTGTGTTGGACTCATCCGATAGGCTGCCTGGTTTGGAAGGGCCGATCCTGGGATCAAATCAATATGGTGTTGAATATCTCACTTTGGAGGTAACCCATCTGGTAGCTCATCTGGTATGACATCTTTGTATTCTTTTAGTACCTTTTTTGCAGCAACAGGTATATTAAAATCTTCTATCTCCACCTTCTTTGACATTAGTGCATAACACCATCCAACTTCTTCCATTTCTGTAACAAACTCTTTTGTAGCCAATAATCCCTCACTCTTCTCTTCTTCCTTGAAGGGTAACAAGACCACCTTTACACCATCCTTCCAAAAGGTATATGTATTTTTCCCTCCATCATGTGTAACCTTTCTATCATATTGCCAAGGCCTACCCAGTAATATATGGCATGCATCCATTGGGATAACATCACACCACACCTCATCCTTGTAGGTATTCCCAATTGAAAAATTTATAAGGCATCTTTTATCTATGGTTACCTCATTTCCTTTCTTGAACCATGATATACGATAGGGATATGGGTGCTTCTCACATTTCAGATTGAGTTTATCAACCATTACAGTTGAAACCATATTTTCACAACTACCACCATCAATAATAATTTTACATACCTTTCCTCCGGAGGTGCATCTTGTTCGAAATATATTTGTTCATAGCCATGAATCAACACCAACAACATCATGTTCTTTCTCCTTCCTTGGGACAATCATCATCCTCCTTATCATGAGGGTTTCACCCAAGTCTTGCAGCAACCTCCATTTCTTCTTCCTCTTCAGCTTCAACCAGATTTAATCGTGGTTGTTCTCCTTGCCATCTATCTTGTGTAGGATAGTGCGGACACTCAAAAGCTCTGTGCCCCTCTTCACCACATCTGTAACATGTATATTGTCTTTGGGGGCTATTCCAGCCCCGTCCTCCACTATAACCTCTTCCCCTCTGAAACCCCCTACCTCTTTGGTAGTTACCATGGCTTTGACCAGAATCTTCATGCCCTTCTGTGTTAGAGGATTCAAATTTTGTAGATTCAAATCTACCCCTGCCTCTCATTGGAGATGATGATGGACCTCTCTTCACTCCTCTTCTAAAATTATTCCTCTTGTTCTTTTCTTCTTCCTTTAATGTGAGTTGATAAGCATCATCCAGGCTATGGATCCGGAGCATACTCAGCTCATCTTGTATGGTGTAACTCAACCCATTTATATACCGTGTAGCCTTCTGTTCTTCAGACTCTCCCTGTTCCACCCTGATTGACAACTTGTAAAATTCATTAGTATACTCCTCAATGCTGAGATCCTTCTGTCTTAGGTTTTGGAATCTCTGAAAGAGTGTCTGAGCATAATCTATAGGAAGAAATTTTTCTTTCAGCTTCTTTACCATTTTATTCCAGTTTCAAATCTTTCCCTTTCCATTCCTGTTTCTTTCATTTTGTAGGTGATCCCACCAGATCAATGCATGTCCGGCCAACTTAGTGCATGAAAACTTAACCTTCTTCTCCTCTGAAAGGGTTTTCCACTCAAAGAATTTTTCCATGTGATTTAACCAGTCAATCAACTCCTCTGGTCGTAACCCTCCACCATAATCAGGAACAGTAATCTTGATGCCGTCATCCTTTCCCTTTAAAGCCTGGATCAATCTCTCCTCAAATGGTCTCTCATTTAAGGTTTCTTCATCTCTCTCATTATCTTCTTCATCTCCTCCTTCATTCACTAATGGAGGTCCTTCTTCAATATCACTATCTGGGTCTGCATCCCCATTTGCATGTCTCCTTCTAAGGCGGGTGACTTCTCCTGTGAGCTCAACAACTTGTCTCTGTAGCTCCTGCATATGCCTATTCATCTGGGCATAACCTCCCCTCCCGCATCTAGCCATGATCATATAAAATAGAGGTAAAAAAAATTACACAGAAAAATGTAATATGTTACCTTAACTATTTCGGCAAGATCAAAATCCTGCTCTGATACCAATTGATGTGAATCCAGCTGCAAGAGGTTGAAATACCTCCAAAAACACACATAAACGGATTTGTAAATAAAACCCAGGAGTTTCAAAATAGCTTACTTCTCATTCTGGAATCCACACTGATCTATTACATCATTACCATCCTCCTTTTATTTCATGTCTACTCTAAAAACCCCAAAAACCCTAAAATGCCAAGAAACCCTAAAATGCCAAAAAATTACCTACTAGCAAAACAACTCGGATGGACCCCAAATTTTGCGTGCCAAATATGCCTTCATAAATTAGGGCTCACACGAAATTTGGACTTATTCTAACAAGCACAACAAAAGTTATTAAAGTTCTAAGACCTAGACAAAAGTGAAAAAAACATTACAAGCCAATTTTAGGCCACTAGATGAAGGAATCCGGGCCCGAAAACGTGCCAAAATGGGCACAACCTTGCAAGAAAGTTGACCCCAACATAGTACTAATGTATATCTACCACCCTGTAAAATTTCAGGACGATCCAACGGTCGGATCAAAAGTTATGGTCTCTGCAAGTTATGCTCCCGCAAACCAAATTTCAACATAAAAATAGGGTAAGTAGTATAAAAAATGGATTATTGACAGCTATTTTCCTACAGGAAGAACCCAAAGCCAGAAATAAGATGAACATTTGTTATCCAAAAAAAAAATCGACTTGGTGAAAAATAGTTGAACTAATATAAGTATTCTTCTAACTAAAGGTATTCTTCCATATGGTTGCATGTAATCCTACGTTCATCTGTGGAATTTCCATGGAGGAATTAAATTTCGTAGGAATATTACTACTTTGAGATTGTTCTCTAATTCTGCATAGAATTTTACACTCAATCAATTTGGACTAAGAATAATAAAATTTAAAACTGTGCAAACTTAGTCTCGAGTCATATACAAGTTGTTATGAGTTGTAAGGAACTGGTCAAGAGGGATACAAGTTTGTTAAAAATAATGAAATTATAAGAGATAGTACACGCTTGGACCTATCCAACCCAACCTTGCTAAGAAATATAGTAGGGATATTTTTATAATATATATATATATATATAAAATTCTGAATAAAATTGTAAATCTATATTTTATATATATTAGTTTCAATTTTTTTTTTTGATGAAATAGTCTATATTACTTAATATAAAATATTACAGCCTATCCACAAAAAATATGGGTGGTAAAGGGCACACCCCACGATCAAACTAGTCGTGACGGCTAGGAGACTAAAGTATCAAGCCCAAGGGGCAACAATAATCTTAACAACAATGCTAGAAAAACATTAAAAAACTAGGCAGCCGCAACAAACATAGGGGCAGGGGGGTGGCGGTGGCCCCTTATCCTCCAAGTTACGACCAAAAAGATCTTTTCCATTCGGAAGGGGCGGCCCGCCTGAAGCAACTTCTTCATCTTTGTCTTTTTTTCTAGCTACGAGAAATAACAAGAGCCAACCTGGGAACTTTGCTAGAGTTCAACCCATCCCTCTACACAGGAGGCAGGGAGTGGTGGTGGGAACCCTAGCCACTGTGCTACGCAAAATGGTGAGGGGACCCCCAACCACCGCGATTAACAAGGCTACACCGTTACTCAAGCTGCTACCTGGGAGAGCGATGATGATGCGCTTGGTCTACCGATCGGCCATGGCCACAACATCCTCTTGGATGAACACTCCCAGAAGGGGAGGTAGGAGGTTCCCATGCCACATTACAAGGAGTGCTGGCCTAATGATCTAGAAGGGTAGTGTACGACGGAAAACTGACATACGAATAGGGAAATCTATAAGTACCTGTTCCTCGTACCCGACCTCCTGAGGTCGTGTCGAGATAGCCGGTGAATGTTTGGATGTGAATAGATACAGACAAGCTAATCGGGTAATCTTATATCCTCAATACGCAATAATGGAATCTGTGAATCTAAGGCAAAGAAGGCCCTCCTAACCTGAATTGGTGTAATGGTTTGTTCGGATATAATGGCTGCTCAGAGGCTCCAATCAATGTCGAGCTCTACCGAGATCCTGTTTCTTGGTTGTTGGATACGTGGGAAGTGACCTGTGGGAGCTTCGTATATATCTCCAGACAAGGTCATGAAAATGGTGATAGGTGGTTTAATGGATTTATAGTTAACTATGGGTGGTTTTCTGGTCTAGCCTAGAAAATATTAGATTGATTGGCTTCTATATTTAATACGAAGAATTGTACTATAATATCTGGCAGGAGTGGTGAAGATCTAAATACCAACATTCGTAAGCCAGTGTCAATACTTAACTGACTTGTAGGCCCGTTGGGTTGTGGGACTTGGGGATCACAACTGTGAGTTTGTGGTTGTTGTGGACCTATTATGGTCATGTGAAGAATCAATCCCTTCTCCCAACTATCCAATAATCATATGCCTTTTCAGCCTCTATGTTTAGAACTAGAAGTTGTATGATTTTCTCGGAGTACCTAACAGGTGTTCTAGAAACTTGAATACGTAAGCTAGTATCTATGTCAATGAGGAGGTCTCCTGCGTCAGGCTATGGAACTAAAGGATCACAACCAAATGTTTGTTCTCTTTCGAACCCTTGTACGGTCATTCAGATGTTTTATCAAGGTAATCTATAGTTTGGATGGTTTGACCAAAATGTGTAAGCTTTGTCGTCTTCGACGTTTAATCCTCTTAGTTGCTCACTAATTGCTTGTAAGTTTGTTGTTGCTCGAAAGACCTGTATCCTGAGGTCCTGATCTATATCAGCTAATGTTGTGGGTAGATTTGGCTGAGGCACTATGGGTTCAAATATATACTCTCTAGGCTCTCTAGGTCCTGTGATTGTCATACAAAATGATTAAACTTTTAACTAACATTAATAAACTGATTACGAAAGAGGTATTACACTACGTAAGCATTTCTTCTATTTTTGTATTTTTCAATGATGTATTTTAATGAAATTAAAGAGCAGCTACTCTAGTATATCTATAAAATGAACAACTAATCTAATAATAGAATAAAAACAAACAAAGTAGCCTGGTATGGCTATTTGCCTGTGTAGTTGTGATTTTATCCTAAATATCTAAGCAACTATATATTTTGAATTGAAAGGCTCTCGATCCTACCTCAGAAGTGAGGAATGAATCATAGTTTCTCAGAAACTATCAATCCCCACAACTTCCCCGGTGATATCGAGAGTGAACTTTTAACTGAAATGAAATAATTCACTACTCTATTTGATATGTCGTAACTAGAACTTTGATAGCTCAAACCTGGCATTTACAGAACAGTGGTAAATCCAGTTGTGTGTGATTTTGTCCCCTCAATGTGATCTCCTCATTCCTTTGTGTCCTCGTGAATCCAGAAAAGTGTGTATATGATAGTATCAACAAAAGATGGCATTTGAACAATGGCAGCTTTGGATATAGACTGAATACAATGCGAGTAGGAGAGGGATAGCGCAAGTGAACAGAGCTTGACTATGTAATTCCTAGCGGTATTTATTGTCGGAATACAACACAAGTGTACCGAGAGTTTCAGAAACTATCCTTGTGACAAAACAAAACCTGCAACTTTAATGGATTCTAGTCTAGAAATGAAGCTATTCTATGTTAAACTGATTGTATGCAGCAACAATGAAACAAGACTGAAACAAGAAGATGATATGACCTCTAAAATGCCAACAATGGAAGCAAAACATGAAACTAATAGAATTCTAAGAAAGGAATTGAAAAACTGAACAAGAGAATTGAGAGGATGAGGGGCCATTTGCTTGAAAACAAGCTGGCTATTTATAACCAATGCATTTACCAGAGGGTAACTCCCATTTGATCTCTTCTTACTATAAACAAAGGAAAAACACTATTACCAGGGGACCAAAAACATTAATGCAAGCCAAAGTGGTTGAAGAAAGCATGTAAAATCCAAGATTTACATTTGACGCGATCGTCAGAAGGATCTAGAAAATGCGTACAGGACCGCCGCCCTGTGCAGGGTGGTGGTTACGGACCGCCGCCCAGGTAGGGCAGCGGTTTCATCACTGAAGACAAAATGTAAGAAGAAAAGGGGGAAAAGAGAAAAACAAAGCACGTGGAGGCTGAGTGGGGCATGCGGGATACAAGCGTATACATGGCGAGCCTTTCTGGATTCCGAACACCTTGCAAGGAGACCTGTATCATCATTGGGGCATGTGTAACATCGTTCTGGCGGTGCAGTACCCTACAATTTTGGGTACGTACATATTGCCCCCTCGGAGAAGCATCTTAGCCATGAAGAGGCGTAAAATGGTGGGTCCGAGTATGGCGGTCCTGAAATGGGGAGTTAGGAGTTATACCTGACATGCCCGTGTGTTGGAAAGTCACCATCCAAGATCCCGCTACCTGCAAAAATGAAAAAGGGGACTCAAGTGCAGCTAGATAAAACAAATTGAGAAATAAGACTGAATTGACATGAAAAGAGGACTTACCATCTATGTGGGGTTTAGAACTTACCTCCGTCGGCGCTCCGACCCTGCAAAGACATTCAAAATCAAATTAAGAGGGCTATTTATATAAAATGAAGTCATTTTACTATTCATTTGTGTGGATTGATTTGATAGATTTTTGAGCTCTGGGACCCACGGTGACAGTTTTTGATGAGAGTATAGTCAAAATGTTCATGGTGAGATAGCGATCATGCCTCTAAGAGCAGAACATCGACCCGCGAAGTCTCAGGTTAGTTCTTCTCGATTTATTATTTTTAGACCTAAAATGTGGAAATGATGAAATCTTTCTCTTGGGGGGATCATTTTTGAAAATGTTAGTTTTAAATGTGTCTTTAGGGGGGGCGCCCATAGGGTAGGTTTTTTTTTTAGTTAAAAAGGTGTATTTATCTTGTTTTTAAGCATTTTTTAGGGCTTACGACCCGTTTGACTTTGCGGGACAAGACCGCCACCCTGTGCAGGGCGGCGGTTATGGGACCGCCACCTTAGAAGGCGGTGGTTATGGAACCACCGCTCTGCACAGGGTGGCAGTCCATGACAGAGTAACAAAACAATGCTTTACCTTATTTGTTTTTGCATTTTTTTGCACTTTCACATGTTTTTAGTAGTTTTTCCAACTGGATTTCAGTACTAACTTACTCCTATTTTTGTGTTTTTGGGTGTATGCAGAAGGAGGAGGAGTACATTAGATGGAGCCGAGAGAGGGAGTGTGATTGGCTCCCAGTAGTATTAGAGGCACTCTCTCAGGTAGAGTGAGATACCCTTCAGAGGGCTGGTATTTGGAGGATTACCCAGGTCCCTCATGTTGCACCTACTAGTCACATACTGTGTGACTTATTTTCATACTGGGATGTGGATCAGAACACCTTCCGATTTCCAGGAGTTAGGGGTGAGTGGTCCATCACCCTGGAGGATGTTTACCGTATACTGGGGGTTCTGATCCTTGGGCGGCGGCTATCTCTTAAGACAACAGTATCTAGATCACAGGTGGTTCAGTGGGCCACCTACATGGGAGATGTAGTTGTATCGATGGGATCGAAGAAGGGCGTGAGGATCCACTCTATTATTGAGTCAGACATTCCCTTGCTCCGCAAGGCCATCATGGGCATCCTTACATCCAGACTGATTGGGGATAAGGGAGGGGACACCCTCTTATATTGTTGGGCCCCCATTATTGCATAGATTGAGGGCCATGGATGTGTCTACGCTTGGGGAGCAGATATCCTCGGGACTACCTACCATGACTTATACAGGGTAGTCTGATTACAGGGACAGTCACTGAGCCACCCGACTCTTGTCATGAGTTGGGTGTATGAGCATATCACCCCATATGGGAGAGGTGTAGAGGTGGAGGATCCCGGGGCCGTCAGGGTAGCGAGGTGGACGGGGATGATAGTTTTTAGAGCACCCACCAGCCAGTGGCCTCTCTGACCACTGCAGACATGGAGGCCACTCCTTATCAGGCCATGGCAGGGGTATGGGGAGAGGAGACCATTACACTGATTTCCTGTCAGACTACCAGCCAGTTGATAGACAGGGTGGGGAAGTTGGAGATACACCCCTTTGACAGAGTACCATAGCAGTTTGGCCTCCCCTATAGTGACATGATTCCTCTGGTGATGCCAGTGTATAGATCTATCCGCGAGGCTCGGGGAGGTCCTAGAGGCCAAGGTTGGACTATTGTTACTCCTGGTACTCCTATTGTGGCTAGGAGGGTGGTACGTGCATGAGGGAGAGCCGGTGCTCCTCAGGCACCCTTACTTCAGATTGCTACCGTCCCACTCATAGCAGTGATGAGCCCATTGATGTGGACTCCGAGTCTGAGGAGTTCACTGGGGGAGAGACCGAGGAGGAGACAGAGGAGATGGAGATCAGTGAGATGGGTGGGGGGGATGATAGTGATCCCAAGTGGCATGATACCCAGGAGATCCTACAGGCTGAGAGGGCAGAGTGGAGCGCAGAGAGGGTGACTCTAGTTTCAGAGGAGTTACTCTCTCAGGACCTAGGTGGAGATGGCGAGTCTGTTGCAGGCCATCACATTGCCCCAGATGTGGGAGAGGGACACCAGTCAGTGGCGACATTAGTGGCGGGTGCGGATCCTAGAGATCCTTCTTGGAGGCCTGGAGATCCGAGTGAGTTGTCACTCTTCTCTTGACATTTGTTTTAGTTAGAGTTGTCCTAGTTTGTTATTTCTTTTTGTTTTGTTTACTCTTGGTTTTATCGTTGATCATTTTCTAACTTGTTTTCTCCTTTGTTTGCAGTGACTGCTGATGAGTGGCGAGACTTGATTCACCGAGTGTGCACTGATACCTTGCTTCTCCCCTCAGAGAAGACTCATGCGATTGAGATTTCCGTGGACGTGGGGGAGCCCTCAGCAGCCGGTAGGCATACTGATGTTTTTGCCTCTGTCTGGCACACGGTGAAGATCATGACTTCTCTCCACACGGAGGTAGCTGGATATAGGACAGCCGAGTGCTTGATGAGGAGGAGTCATTCTCATAGTGAGACGGTAGCTACTAGTTGTGACCACGAGCCCTCAGTACATTCAGAGCACTGGCGTAGCTGGAGTCCTAGGCGTGGTCGTGCACCCTCTGAGGGATCCCATAGGGATTGAGAGACTATTTTGTAGCATTTTGTCAGATATCTATATGAGTGCTTTTGTACTTTTTGGGCTCATTGAGTGTTCTTGACCATGCCTAGTGCATGATGGCATTGTATATGAAACTTGATATATATATATATATATATATATATATATATGTGTGTGTGTGGATCTAGACTCTTGGCATCTAGAATTTTGTGACTCATTTCTAAATGTGTACTTAGATGTTTTTAGAATATTGTTTTCATGTTTTCAGAATGTATGCAATGGATAACAAATGATAGTAAACAGAATATTTTACTTTGTATGTTTTTGTAATGCTGATATGAGATGATACTAACATATGGTAGTACTGAACTTTTGAACTCTTTGGGAAATGTTTGTAATTTCTTCTTATGTTGGCAAAATGTGATGAATGCATAGTGATAAAGAGATGAACTTGCCCCAATCCCAAATCCACGCAACTAGTAAGATGCGAGGGCTCAACACCAAGAGTTAGGAAGGGCACAAGTTGTATGAGTTTGATTGAATGGAATGATGAGAGACAGACAAACCAGTAACAACAACCAAATTTGGACCTACACACCTACCCTACTCAGAACTACTACCATGCTTAGAAGGCCACTTACTTTCTAGTTTATCTAGACTTAGATTCATAAATGGAAACCTGGTTGACAAAATTTGGTTTTGAGGATTTGATCTCTTTGGAATTTGGATATTTGGATATTTGCTTTCTCTTAATAGAATTTGATTTGTGTTTTTAGCATACCAAGATTTGTTCATTTGTGTGACTGGACCCCCCACACCCTTGCCTCATGCCACTAGTAAGAAGCATGGGTTTGTCACCAAAGGCAAGATATAGGTGAGTAAGGGCACTTCTTTCCTTTCCCAACCTCACACCACCAGTAAGAGATGTGGGCTTATCACTGAAGGTTGATGGGGAAAAGAAGTGTGTAAAATAAAATATTTTGTTTGCTTGGTGCTTTTGATTTCATTTGATTTTGAATTTTCTGACCTATAACTTTGGGATATCCTTTCATTCAAAGAGATTTAAGAGGGATAGATGTGACACCAAGAAGCTTCTAGAATAGACCGTAGGCAAGGACAACTTCACCTAGTAGAAAGAAAGAGAAAAGCCAAGTATGCAGGCCTTGGTATGGTTTTCGTCAATGTTTGTCTGTCGAACTTGATGAGAAGATTTGAAAATATGTTGATGATGCTTGAAGAGATGTGATATGAATGCTTTTGCCAATATTTTCAAAAATTTGTAACAGATTGTTTAAGAGTAAGTTCCTAGACTACCACTTTTATGAAATGGACAGAATGAAACAACCAAATGACTAATGCAATGTAGGTAGCTATAATGTACAAGTGGTGATTTTGATGTTTTATGTGTAAAACCATTTAAGATGCAAGGAATTGATAGTTTCACTGAATTCCTCACCTTCTAGTGTGCAAAAGAGATATGCACACCATTTCTGTAGTCTTTCATGACACAGTATGGGCCAAACCATTTGGGCCAGAAATTTCTTCCTTCATTGGTTTTTCTTATCGATCCAGCTGTCTAGTCTTAGAACTAGATATCCTTCATATATTTCTTGCTCATAGACTTTTTTGTTGTATTTCTGGCACATCCGGTTGGCATAGGCTCTATGCCTTTGTTCGGCATTTAGCCTGACCTTGTCAAGGATTTCTAGTTGAGAGAGGTGTGCCTCCCTATAATCTTCTTCGTCCAGAATCCCTTGTAATGAGATGTGGAGACTAGATATGTTTAACCTCAAGCGGGAGAACTACTTTTCATGCCAAATAGCATTTGAGTACAGGAGTTGCTCATGTTGGTGTACTTACTCAGATATTTTTATGGTGGTCCCGCTCGGTCGGATATAGTGTGTTAGATGCCAATCTCAAGCTTATTCGAAGCTTCACTATTTTGAGCAGAATAGCTTTCAACGGGTGGTTTGTCACTTTGGCATGCCCATGGGCTTGATGGTAGTAACCGAGATTATCGTGTGCTGGTTTGGGCCCATGGTTAAACTTCGGTACATAACATCATGGACTTTGTAAAACCACCTCTTCAAAGGACGTACCATTATCTGATGTACTTATAAATAGATGGGACACCATACCTACAAATAGGATTGGTATCAAAATGAGTTTGGGAATTACAAAACCTGGTACGATGGTGAGAGGCATGGCCTCCACCCATAGTGTGTAAAATAATTCAAGTGCCCGTAATTATAAAATTATGGCCAGGGTTTGATGAGGGAGAGAACTTCCCTATCATGTCCAAACCCCACGTGGACAAGGGCCATGATTATCGCTATTGGTTGAAGGGACTGTGCTGGCATGTGTAATCTCATGAGATAATTCTTAGCAAGTGTTGCACTTACGTGGAAATTCCACTACGTCATGCTCAAGATTGGGTGAAAAATAGCACTATTAAATGTATTGTTGCGAGCGCTGGTGTGACCACTGAAGTGGCCTCCGCATATCCCGCTGTGGGATTCATGATTCATACTTCTTGGATTATTGCATATTGATGCATCTTAGAAGCATTTCGTCGACAGGCTTTACGATAGATTAACTTAATTCCTAGATAACAGCCTTTAGTGGTAATAAACCTCAAGCGGGACCAACTGCTTCTTCCCTGAATACTAGCGAAGAAAGGAGTTGCTCCAAGTATGTATGGTGTTAAGTGCTGCAGGTTTGATGGGCCAATAAGGCCGGTCATATAGTGGACGTCAGATTGCAAATAACAATCATGCTTATTCTCAACTTGTAGGGATTATTGAGCAATACATACACTCAAAATTCAACAAAAAATTATATTAATATGAATCATGGCTTGCTGGAATCTAGTTGGCTAAAATACTAATAGTTAAAAAGAATGGTCGTATGATTAGCTTATATTAAATTTTCTATAAAATTCAATGGACTTGGTTTTTTTTTTTAAAGGATGTGCCTATAAGATTATGAGTCCGTAATGCCCACAATTGTGGGATGACCAAAAATTGCAGATATATTTGGTTCAAAATGAATTTGGTGAGAAGTTAGACGAACACTAGTTATCGGTGGTGATGAATTTTATGGCCTGTACTTTTTTGGTAAAATATTCCGTGGCTGTAATTATGATTTTTTCCGTGAAAGTCGGTATGAAAAGATACAAAAAACAGAGCACTTTCAAGTTTTCATACCGCACATGGAGACGGGCCATCAAAGTCACTATTGAAATGCAAATAATTGTATTGGCATGTGAATATCATGATATAATTCTTGCCACAGTTGTGGCATTTACGTATAAGTTCCACTATGTCATTCTAATGAGATTGAAACAAAATTTGTAGTCTTAAACGATAGACATAAACATTGTGAGTGGGAAAAAGCGTGACCACCGAAGTGGCATCCACATATCCCACTGTAAAAAATTCATAAAATGATATTTATCCTGGATTCTATTCCACTTTAAAATCAATGCATTTCTACAAAGCTAATAGCCGTCCCCTATGCAATGGTACCATTTTTACGACATATGTTTTACTTTTCGGCATGGTTCAAGTCCGCGGAAGACTAACATATTTATGTTCTGCTGTTTTTAATGTAAAATTCAGGATTTGATGTCCACTTAATTGTCCCCCAACTTGGTGCACTTACCCTATGGTATATAATGAAATTGATGATATTAGTATACCAGGGACATGTGGAGATGGGAGGCCTGGTTTCAATGAACTATATACACTCATCAGGAAAGTCCAGATTCACCAGATTGCCTCCATCTAGTGGATTGTCAGCCAGCCAATCTGCAATGATTTGTCCCTTAATGGGTTTTTGGTTTACGAATGTCAACTCAAATTCACCCATTAAGGTTATGAAACGTCCAACCATTTTAGATAAAGATCCTTGCATGAGAAACATTCGTAAATGATCTATTTTTACAATGACCCTCATTTCCTGGTTTAACATGTAATGTCTAAATGTTTTGTTGCAAAGACTATGGCAAGACATTCTCTCTCTACCTGTGTGTAACGTGTTTCATAATCAAGTAATGTTTGGCTAATGAAATAGACTACATGTTCCCGTTTATCATTGTCTTCTTGAGCCAACGTGCAGGCCAACGAGACATGAGTGGTTTGTGAGTATAGGATCAAAGGATGGTCTGGTTTGAGAGGCACTAGCGTGGGTGGAGACAACAAGAAGTGTTTAACTGCTTCGAAGGCCTTGTTGCATTCTTCAGTCCAATCAATGCTATAATCTTTCTTTAATAGATTGTTGATTGGATGAATGACAAAACTTAGATCTGGGATGAACCTGCGGATTGCACCGAGTTTCCCAAGAAATGACTTGATTCCAGACTCGTCCGATGGTGGGATCATTTCGAGAACATCCCGTATTTTGGCTGGATCAACATCAATCCCCTGTGAATATATAATGTAGCCTAGAAGTTTACCTCCTGTCACACCAAACACGCACTTTTCTGGATTTAATGTGACGCCATATTCAATTAATCGTGAGAGGATGATATAGAGCACTTCTGAATGATCACATCATTTCTTGGCCTTGGCCAACAAGTCATCCACATATGATTCCAAAATTTTATGGATAAGATCTTGGAATATATATGTCATTGCCCGCTGATATGTAGTGTCGGCGTTCTAAAGACCAAATGGCATGACAACATAGCAATAAGTTCCTCAGGGAGTTATGAATATAGTTTTGGCTTGATCTTGTTTAGATATTTTAATCTGATTATACCCTGAGAACCCATCCATGAGGGACAATAGTTCAAATACAGCTGTTGCATCAATGATGAAGTTAATGGATGGTAATGGGAAGTCATCCTTGGGACAAGCTTTGTTAATATCCTGAAAATCTATGCAAATGTGTATCTTCCCATTCTTTTTGAGGACATGGACATTATTAGACACCCATTGTGAATAATCAACGGGCTTGATGAATCTTACTTGGAGGAGTTTTACTACTTCCTCTTTTACCATGAGAGCCACTTTTGGCTTCATTGGTCTTGACTTCTGTTTAATTGGCTTTGCATCTGGTTTAGTGATAAGATTATGTACCGCGACTTGTGGTGCAATTTCCATCATTTCTTTATAATTAAATGCAAAATCATTTTGATGTTCTTTGAGGATTTGGGTGTGTATTTCTATCTCCTCTGGAGTTAACGAGGATCCCAAATTTAATTTTTTTGGTTCTTCCTCTATTCCAATGTTTATGTCGATGGTTTCTTCTATTAAAGAAGCATTACCTTCTTCAAATTCAGGTGGGGCTGGAGGTAGTTCCAAACTTTCTCCGTCTTCTACCTCGTAGATATTGAGATCCTTATGTGGAGGAGACTCTATCATGGGATTTCCAAAATAGGAGGAGGAATGTGGTATTAAGGAAAGATCAACTATACGGTGAGCAAGGTGTAGCTCCGCATAGGCATTTAGATATTCGAGAGTGACTTTATCATCGTCAAAGTGATCTATGATGGAAAAATCATCCTCAGCCTCTCCCTGAGTTAGGAGCGAGTTTGTTGGTATTTTGCACACTAATGGCTCGGTACGAAGTGATACCGTGAAATTTGTATCCTCCAACTCACTATTTGGGGTGAAACGAGAAGCTGAGGTTGCTATCGAGTCTGCGATAAGGTTCTACTCTCGTGGGATTTCTTCAATTGATATGAAGCTAAATCCCTTACTTAGATCTAATACTGCTGTCTTATAGAGTTGTAAAGGTTCAGCCCTAGTTTCACATACTTCGAAGACTTGGTTTGCAACCAATTGTGAGTCTCCCAGTACTATAATGTTGTCAACACCTATTCTTTTAGCTAGAATGAGGCCAAGGAGGAGAGCTTCATACTCAGCCCCATTGTTTGTACATTCAAAGTTTAATTTAAAGGTGAAAGGTAGGATATTTCCCTCAGGTGAAGTAAAGATCACTCTCGCCCCAGCTCCAAAGTGACATCTAGCTCCATCGAAGTGGAGAGTCCAATATTTGTTTGGGAAAGTGGATATTGGGATATCTGTTGTATCTATTTCTTCTGCTTCGGTTATGTCCACCATAAAAACTTTGTCTGATGGAAGAGAAGCAATTCCCAGGGTGTGTCCCATACCCATGGAATCAAACGGTAGGAGAATAGGTAAATATTTCTCTAGAAACTCAACAATTTTGGCAGTAGTCCCTAGTGACACCGTTTTTATAACATTGGTCTCATTTTTGAGTGCTAGAATGTCCTTGACTAGATTTGTAATCTCCAACTATGTGGTGGGTATCAAATCTTCTCTTGGTTTTGAATTAATTGGTTTGATGAGTTGATTTGTTGGGAGTTCAAACTCGGAATGAACGCCCGGTATTTTCTTCAAATCAGCTAGGTGTATATCGAAGGGTTTTGGGTCACCTTGTGCCACAAATATTTTCCCTAAGTGTAGAAATCTTATTTCTTGGAATAGCATGGAAGGGATTGCCTTCATGCGGTTTATCCATGGCCGACCAAGGATCATATTATAATTGGTTTCCTGATCTATAATATAAAAATCAGTGAGGACCGTCTTGGGCCCTAAAGTGACTGGTAAAACTATGGTTCCAATTGAAGTGGCTTTAAGGCTATCATAACCTCTTAGTGTATTTCACGTTGTGGAACAGTTTGTCTCTCCATATCCTAAATTTTGAAGAAAAGTGAAGGGGACTATACTAACTACTTCCCCATCGTCAACCATTGCACGTTTAACATAATTATTGTAAACCCAAACTTGTAAAGGTAAAGCTGGGTCGCCTCTTCATGCAATTTCAGCGTCTGTTGGCATTTTGCTTATATCGAATATAAATTTTGTATCCCTATCTGGCTGCCCTGGAGGATAAACGTCAAAGTCCACATGGTTTACTTGCGTTTCTAGGGGAGGAGTGATGTTGATTAAATGACCAAGGCATAATGCTTCTAAGAGAGCAGCCCTACGGGTGGGAGAGTTCTTTAACAAATCCAAGAAGGAGATGTGAGAGAAGGTTTTAGTTAAATCATTAATTAAATCATATGCGCCTATGAGTTTTACCACCGTTTTTTGACTGTTGTCAGGTTCCAATGAATAACTTGGAGTAGGTTGGGATGAATAATCCCGTGTTCTTGTTATGGTTTCTACGGGTAGCTCAGTGTCTAACTCCACTAAACCAACTATCTTAGTTTGAGGTTGAGTTCCTAATTGGGGTGTGACTGGTGGATTTAATGAAGTTGAAGGTTCATGATCATTGTTTCCTGTTACCACACCTTTGTTTGTTCCGTTAGGATCTAGCATGTTATTGTTTGGGTAGTTTGGGAGCGGATCATTAAAGATCTTGAGGGGTGCATTTTGAGGGGAAACTGCCCCTGCATAAGCATTTGACGTGGGTACTACAGAATTTGCTAAAAACATATTTATAAAGAGTTGTTTTTGATCTTCTAGCAAATGTTGCATGAATTTATTGTATTCACGAAAAGTCTTAGTATCGTGGCCTTGAATTTTGTGGAAGCCATAATATAGATTGGGATTGTAATTTCGAGGCTGTTGATTTAAAACATGTTGTGGCCCAAAACTCTGATAAGGTTATTGATTATTAGAGTTAAAATTTTGAGGCTGTTGCCTTGGTTTTAACTCTGATATCCAGCTGAGTTTTGATTTGGACTTTGTGTTTAGATTTGTCATTGTTGTTGTTGTTGTTGCCATGGTGGACGATTAAAATCCACCGTATTGATTGTTGGAGTAAATTTTTATTTCGTTGATTATTAACAGGTGGCGAAATGTTTACAATGTTTGCCCTTTTAACTTGGTCATTTACTCCATCTATTGTAACTTCATGGTTCTTGTTAAGGATTTTAGGTCCTTGATTAGTGTTCCCTACATTAGAATAGGCCACGGTGTTTTGATTGGGAGTGGTTAATTTCCCGTTTGTCCCATATGTCTTGCGACCACTATCTATCACTACTTTGTCGATTCGGAGAGCACTCTCGAGCACTTCATCGTAAGTTCTTAGTGGGAACTTTTGGACTTCTTCCTTTATCTCTCTATTGAGATAATTAAGGAATAAATCACATAGTTCCATTTGATCCATATTCGGAGCACGCACCGATGAGTAGAGAACCGTACACCATCTTTGAATAAAATGAGCAGTGGATTCATTATGTTCTTTTTTAATATGTAAGAATTCCCTGATTCCCGTTCTTAACAATTTGTTCATGTTGAAAGCTTTGATGAATTCTGACACGAGTTGTTTAAATGAGTGTATCGAAGCTTCAGGTATTCAGTAATACTAATCAAGGGCAATACCGTCTAAGGTTTTAGTGAATATTTTAGCAACAACCCCGTCCCAAGGGAGTAATTCCCATATGGCTGTGGCATAGGCCTTAATGTGTGCATTTGGGTCCCCTTTCCCTTTGTATTTGGGAAAATCGGGAAGAGGTCTTGGAAGCATAACGCTTTGTATGGTGAAGTTTAGGGGTTATTTTAAATATTTTGAATAAGTCCCTACTACGTAGGCCTCGACCATCGATGGGGTTTGCTGAGGGGGTTGAGGTGGAATGAGTTGTTGATATGGCATGGCATATGCATTTGTAGGGACATAAGGGAATCCCTGTGGTTGAATGAACATCCCGAGAGAAGAGAACATGTCCCCTTGTGGTGACTTTGAATAAATGTTTAAGTAAGGAGGAGCATTGTTCAGGTATGGGTTGTTTGGTGCCAAGCCTGGTGGTGTCTTGCTTTCAACTGGAACGACATTTGAAAACGCGGTCCTAGTTGGCATTTGTTGTGGGTAACTATAAGTATTTTGAGGAGGCATGCCTAACGTGCCTATTCCTGTAAGAAGGTCGACCTGAATGGGATGATGTGGAGGGTTGGGGATTCTTGCTTGCCCAAAATATGAATTTTGGTTTTCCTGAGCAAGTTCCAGCCCTCTAACCTTTTCAACTAAGGCTGAAATGACCTCCATTGGTGAAGACGTAGTGCTTTTCCTTAAGGGTGTTTGTTGTATAGCTTGAGGTTGTAGAGGGGTATGATACCCTGCTATGAATTGGTCATTACCTTGCCAAGCTTCACCAAGGGTATTTTCCATAGGTGAAGGAATGGGGGTGTTTTCCTGGAATAGGGTATCAGACTGTATTTGCAAACTTCCTATTGGTGGATACATGTTTTGGAAATGTTGTTCACTTTTAGCGAAGTGTGCTAAGTATTCCTCATCTAAAAAGGGGAGTGGATCTGACTGTCTACTGATCTATGGTTTGAACAAGACCCAAGGAGATGAAGTGGACTCTCCAGTAAACATCATATTGTTAGAGCCTGATGGATCTCGCTGTTGTGTTTGTGTAAACTGATCAAACTCCTCGATTCAGAATGAAGAACTTGAGCTAGTTCTTTGAGGGGGAGTTTGTGACGATAAGTAATTACTTGAATAGTTATCAGACCTTGCAGAAAGTGAGGGCGATGGTTGCCTATTTGTTTGGCTATAGCTTGCTTCAAGACCTAAGAGAGGTTTGCCATATACATCGTATCATGACATATTCGGGGGGTATATGAATACCTGCAGAATAATGGGAAAGAGCGAAGGTGGATGAGAGAAATGCAAAATAATAAAAGGAAGAACTATTTGTTCACGTTGGGTTCACCAGTTTTGTACAATGGAAAAGTGACATGCGAGCATGGGAATCTACAAGTACCTCTTCCTCGTACCCGACCTCTCGAGGTTATGTCGAGACAGCCGGTGAATGTTTGGATGTGAATAGATACAAACAAGTTAATCGGGTAATCTTATATCCTTAATACGCAATAGCAGAATCTGTGAATCTAAGGTGAAGAAGGCCCTCCTAACTTGAATTGATGTAACGATTCGTTCAGATATAATGGCTGCTCAGAGGCTCCAATCAATTTCAAGTTTTGTCGAGATCCTGTTTCTTGGTTGTTGGATAAGTGGGAAGTGACCTGTGGGAGCTTTGTATAGATCTCTAGACAAGGTCATGAAAATAGTGATAGGTGGTTTAATGGATTTGCAGTTAACTATGGGTGGTTTTCTGGTCTAGCCCAAAAAGTATTAGATTGACTGGCTTCTATGTTTGATATGGAGAATTGTACTATAATATCTGGTGGGAGTGGTGAGGATCTGAATACCAGCGTTCATAAGCCAGTGTCAATACTTAACTGATTTGTAGGCCCGTTGGGTTGTGGGACTTGGGGATCACAACCGTGAGTTCATGGTTGTTGTGGACCTGTTATGGTCATGTGAAGAATCAATCCCTTCTCCCAAATATTCAATAATCGTATGCCTTTTCAGCCTCTATGTTTAGAACTAGAAGTTGTATGATTTTCTCGGAATACCTAATAGGTGTTCTAGCAACTTGAATGCATAGGATAGTATCTATGTTAATGAGGAGGTCTCCTATGTTAGGCTGTGGAACAAAAGGATCGCAACCAAATGTCTATTCTCTTTCGAATCCTTGTATGGTCATCCGGGTATTCTATCAAGGTAATCTATAGTTAGGGTAATTTCACCAAAATGTGTAAGCTTTGTCGTCTTCGACGTTTAATCCTCTTAGTTGCTCACTAATTGCTTGTAAGTTTGCTATTGCTCGAAAGACTTGTATCCTAAGGTCCTGATCTATATCAGCTAATGTTGTGGGTAGATTTGGCTGAGGCACTATGGGTTTAAATATATATTCTCGAGGCTCTCTAGGTCCTGTGATTGTCATACAAAGTGATTAAACTCTTAACTAGAATTAACAAACTGATTACGAAAGAGGTATTACACTACGTAAGCATTTCTTCTATTTTTGTATTTTTTAATGACATATTTCAATAAAATTAAAGAACAACTAATCTAGTAATAGAATGAAAACAAACAAAGTAGCCTGGTATGGCTATTTGCCTATGCAGTTGTGATTTTATCCTAAATATCTAAGCAACTAAATAGATTAAATTGAAAGGCTCTCAATCCTACCTCATAAGTGAGGAATGAATCACAGTTTCTCAGAAACTATTAATCCCCACAGCTTCCCTGGTGATGTCGAGAGTGAAATTTTAACTGAAATGAAATAATTCACTACTCTATTTGATATGTCATAACTAGAACTTTGATAGCTCAAAATTGGAATTTACAGAACAATGGTAAATCCAGTTGTGTGGTATTTTGTCCCCTTAGTGTGATCTCCTCGTTCCTTCATGTCCTCGTGAATCTAGAAAAGCGTGTATATGATAGTATCAACAAAATATGGCATTCGAACAATGACAGCTTTGGATATAGACCGAATATAATGCGAGTAGGAGAGGGATATCGCAAGTGAACAAAGCTTGATTATGTAAGTCCTAGTGGGATTTATTGCGGGAATACAACACAAGTGTACCGAGAGTTTCAGAAACTATCCTTGTGAAAAAACAAAACTTGCAACTTTAATGGATTCTAGTCTAGAAACGAAGCTATTCTATGTTAAACTGATTGTATGCAGCAACAATGAAACAAGACTGAAACAAGAAGATGATATGACCTCTAAAATGCCAACAATGGAAGCAAAACATGAAACTAACAGAATTCTAAGCAAGGAATTGAAAAACTGAACAAGAGAATTGAGAGGATGAGGGGCCATTTTCTTGGAAACAAGCTGGCTATTTATAACCAATGCATTTACGAGAGGGTAACTCCCATTTGATCTCTTCTACTATAAACAAAGGAAAAACACTATTACCAGGGGACCAAAAACATTAATGCAAGCCAAAGTGGTTGAAGAAAGTGTGTAAAATCCAAGATTTACGTTTGACGTGATCGTTGGAAGGATATGGAAAATGCGTATAGGACCGCCACCCTGTGCAGGGCAGCGGTTACGGGACCGCCGTCCTATTCTAGGTGGCGGTCACGGGACCGTTGCCCAGACAGGGTGGCGGTTTCATCACTGAAGACAAAATGTAAGAAGAAAAGGGGGGAAAAGGGCAACAAAAAGCATGTAGAGGCTGAGTGGGGCATGCGGGATACAAGCGTATACATGGTGAGTCTTTCTAGATTTCGAACACCTTGCAAGGAGACCTGTATCATCATTGGGGCACGTGTAACATCATTCTGGTGGTGCAATACCCTATAATTTAGGGTATGTTTAGGTAGCTCCACCTTGCGGGCTTGGTCCTGGATCTGTAAGAACACATTTGAGATAAGCATGGCTTTATCATAATGCAAAAGAATATAAGAAACTGCGGAATTAGCAAAAACAACAGAATTGCGTTCTTTCCATATAAAAAAAGGATCTCCACTCTAAAAGTATGCCACACTTGTGCAAAAGCATGGGGAATGGAAATATAATCCCCCAACAAAGTATGTTATAAATGAAATTGAGCTGGTCTAAACAACTGAAAGAAATCATGGATCCAAGCCCAAATAGCTTGAGCTTTTGGGCAGTACCAAAACATATGTATGAGCGTCTCAATGTGCCCACAAAAAGGGCATAGCTGAGGAGCTATCTCGTAAAGAGCTAATCTATGCCCAAGAGGAAGACCTTGATAAAGAAGACACCAAGAAAAACATGCTAACTTGGGTTGAATGATGGCTTTCCATACGGTATGAAATCTAGCTTCCCAGGATGACCATCTAGAATTGATGGACCATCTGGAGTTTAACAAGGCTACCATCGGCAACCTGGGGGTGAGCAGAGCATAAATTTTTCCTGGGGAGTAATTTAAAAAAGGGGTATTTGGAAACCATTTCCAATCCTTCCACCAAGGCCTGAGAGAGATGACACCAACTTTGTGAAGCATCTCGGCAGGAATGAAATCAAGAACTTCTTGATAAGACTCTCTGTTAGCAGAAGCAAGTCAAAACTTGGCTTTAGCTTGAGGCCAAGTGAGAAGTAATCTAGTCTGCCTGTAAAATATGTCTTTAAGAGTGCGCAAGCCTCGACAATACAACTTAAGAGCATGAACCTAAGGCACTTGGGCAAGTGACACATCATGAAAATTGATGAGAGGAGACCACCAAATGCTGTGGTCATTAATGGATAGGCCATTTTTGAATTCATCCCCTTCCTAGATTAACAAGGGTTTGAACAACTCCCAAGCTTTCCATATGCTTTTAACAACAAAAGTGCCCACAATCTTAACCAGGGCTTTGATAATGAGCAGGCTATGAAAATCCATCCCTTGCCAAGTTTTACGGCCCTGTGGGGAGCCTTGACAAATACAGTTGCGAATCAACACTTTCCAAGCTTTGTTGCTAATGTAGGCCTGAATAATCCACTTGGATGCAAGAGCAGACCCCTGACGGCTAATGTCAGTCAGACCAAGACCTCCAAAATCCCTAGGGAGACAACAATACTCCCAGGAAACTCTGTGAAATCCTTTGCCAAGGTTCGAGCTAGCCTAAAGGAAATCTCTGAGGAGTTTCTCCAGTTTCTTGTAAGAGACTTTAGCCGACACCCAGTAAGAAGAATAATAAACATGTGTGGCTTCCAATATCTTGGAGCAAATCTGAAATTTTCTTGCAAGTGAAAGGGGTTAAGTAATCCAGTACTCCAATTTGTGGGAAACCCTATCAATAACATATTGCCAAAGTTGATTGGGAGAAGCATCGAAAGCAAAGGGAATGTTCAAAAATTTAAAAATTTCTCCATGCTAGATATACTTCCAGTTAAAATGATTCAGCCAACTAGGTTTAGGGAGAAAAGATTTCTTGAAGCACTAAGTCTTTCTCCATTGGATACTGGAACCTGAAGCTAAACAATACGTATCCAAACATTGTATAACATTGTTGATATTCGCTTCCTCCTCCAGGAGCACGAGGAAGGAGTCATCTACAAAATGCCCATTGACAAGCTGAAGGGGAGTCGCAGAAGGGAGTTGAATACCCTTCACAAGCCCTTGATCATGAGCATGGGAAAGGAGGAAACCAAAACCTTCAGCAGCTAACACATAAAGAGCAGGTGCTACAGGACAACCTTTTCTGATAGAACGAAAAATCCCAAACTACTCAGAAGTATGACCATTAATAGATAAAGAGGCCGTGGCATCTGAAAAAAGCATTTGGACAGAGGCGATGAAAATTGAACCGAATCCCAACACTTCAAGCATTGCAAGAATGAAATGCCATTCAATCCTGTCATAGGATTTTTCAAATTCAATTTTGACAAAAATGGCTAGCTGTTTAGAGGTTCTTGCCCACTCCATACCTCCCAGATAGCCAAAATGTTATCCATAATGTACCTACTTTGTATGAAACTAGTCTACTCAGGACTGATGATAATGGGAAAAATGGGCCGAAGCTGAAGAGTTAAAGCCTTAGCTATGATTTTGTATGAAACATTGAGCAAGGTAATCGGCCTCCAATTGCATATGAGCTCCGGGTTGCTTGCTTTAGGGATGATCTTTATGTGACCCCTATTAATAAGGGCACTGAGGGACCCTGAGTGGAGATCCTTGAGGTAGACTTGCAGCATATCACGGCCTACCATGTCCTAAAGGGCTTTGTAAAACTTACAAGGGAAGCCATCAATTCCAGGAGATTTATCATTGGCCATAAGGGAAATAACTTCATATACGTCCTCTAAAGTAAGCAATCAGTCATAGATAACTCTGTGAGCAGGTGACAGCTTACAAGGAAATACTAAGAGGCATTCAACAAGCGCGGATTTTCACTTAGGAGACTCGTCCTACACTTTGAAAACCTGAACATAGTGCCTAACAAAGGCTTGGACCATCTGAGGAGTGTCTGAAATCCATACACCAGCATCAACAATGGCAGAAATTTTTTGGTTCATGTGTTTGGCCTTGAGCTACTGGTAAAACTCTTTGGTGTTAGGGTCTCCAATTTTAAGCTAGTGGAGTTGAGTCTTAATCTGAGCACCCCGAGTTGTGTAGTCATCAACAATGCGGATTTTTTGCCACAGTTTCACCACTTGGAGTTGCAGAGAAACATTGAAAGGAGCTTGTTCGAGTGCCACCGTCGAGCGGCTCCAACTCAGTGGGAGGTGGTGGAATAGGCCCGCTGCCAGAACTTAGCGAGCTGAACACCATACATTCGGAGGAATTTAGTGAGCCGAATTATAGTGTCTTTCCACCAACTTATCCAACCCACCCCTACCAAGAGGGAGAGGTGCAAGGTTCCAAATTTGGCGGATGTGCGCCAAAGTTGGGTCATGATGCAGTAAAGCAGTATTTAAATAAAACTATGTCTTTTTAATTTTTGGTAGTTTAAAAGTCCATTCAATCCGGAACCGAATTGAAATGTGGTCAGAAAGAACAAGGGTCGGTAAAGCTTCCACCGGAAGAGAGTAACAGTTGGCAAATTTAAAGAAAGGTTGTAACAAGATCATGGCACGATCTAGCCTTTTAAAAACTCGATCTTGGCCATTTCTAAGATTAGACCAAGTGTACCATCGCAGCGCGCTGGTGTGCCGTGAATAATTACGGTCATAAAACCCAAATTTATTATACATGTAAAACAAAGCTTCCCTTTCTCCAACAGGTCATCTCATGGGTAGAAGGCCCATTTTGTCTTTGGGATGTTCAACCATATTAAAATCCCCATTGATTAACCAATGTGCACTTAGAAGTTTGTCAGCAACCCACCGCCAAAGTGACATTCTTTCCGACGTGTCATTGGGTGCATCAACATTAATAATCCCAAAGGAGAGATTTTTAATATTGAATAGCACCCAAATAATACGAGTTTTTGGGGTCACATCCACGATTGACATATTGCGGCCACCACTTCGGAGAAATAAATGTGATCATTCCACCTCTGCTAGCTGCATGGTTGCTAGGGATAGCTAAATTGTCTGGCCAAATAGTCCTTAGCGACAGAATCAAGCAAAATAGCTGTAACTTTGATTTCATGTAAACATAGAATATCCATATTCAGGGAAGATTTTCCTAAAATCTCGCACTATGTATTTGCGAGTTGATTCTGTGAGCCCCCAAACATTCCTATGAGTAGCAATTCATGAGGAAACATTGTCTAGATGCATTTCTGAGTTTAGCTCACTCAAACCATCAAGGGCTCCAAAATTGTTCTACAAAAACTGTTATTGGTTAACTGTAAAGAAATCAAATAGTTGAGTAGTCCCACTAGCTATTAGGGCTATAATCCCCCTCCTTAAAGCTCGTGAGGAGGGATGCAAGAATGCCGAACCGCCTGCTTTCCATGGTTGAAACCACTTTGTTAGAAATTAGAAACGGTTTAAGATCACTCTCATTCTGCAAAAGAGTAGGCTGAGTGTTTGAGGCCAAAGGAGCCAATTTGCTTGAAGAACCAACCATACTGCTAGCGATAACCTTCGTATGAACCAAAGGCAACTTGGTATCCGAAGGTTGCTTTGCAGCTGAGCTGGAGGCATTTGGAAGTGTGTTTCTGACTTGAATAGCTGAACCAGGTTGCTAAGGCTCGACAAGAGTGGCTTTGTTCTTGTTAGCTCTTCGGCCACCCTCTGTGTGTCATCCCTCCTCTTCAAGTTGAGGGCAGAGGATCTCCAAGTGGCTTTGAAGCGGCTCGACGAACGGCCAACAAGGGACAATCCTGAATTTTATGCTTAGAAGATTGACATCGGAAACAAGTATTCGGAAGATTGATGTATAACACCTTATGAGAGAAATACACATCGCCAACCTGGATGACAATGGACTCTTTCAGGTCCTTCGAAAGATCCAGTTCTATGCAAACCCTCTTCCGTGGACAAGCTGCAAAAAGCTTGTTAGGCTCTATGTAGATAACACGGGTGAGGGTGGCAGCAATACGCTCTAAAAAATGCCAGCAAGGCATAGGAAGCCTTGGGAACTCAACCCATAACAGGGGACTTTAAGAGTTGTCTGGTCAGAGACTACAAAGTCCCTAGTCCAGGGAGACAAAACCAGAAGGGAGCTTCTTACATACCAGGTTTGCTACTTATGTAAAATAAGGGAAGCATGACTAGGATCAGCAAAATGAAGGCAAAAAAAACCATGGGTTAGGTTCGGGATAGATTCCAGTTTAATACCATGTGTCGTCCAAGTAGTTTGGACCCATGATTTAAGCATACTTTCATAGGGAGTCCTTCAAACAAAATACCCTATTAAGCAGAATTTTTCTAGCCATTTACATGCATAATCAAATTCTGAAAGCGGTAAAATAATATCATGGGAAGTATCATTACCTCATGGAATACTTTCGGCACGAACTTGCGAGGGCATTTCCCCGGAGCCATTTATTGCAGAATCGCTACTCTCTGTCGCAGTTGAAACAACTAGACTAGAGTCGAGCGAAGTCATATTTAAAGCCCGCCAAGCGGCTAGGCTCTAGAAAAGAGGCCGAATAAATGCTTCTTACATACTAGCATGCAGAACCCTCCTAGTTTCAAATTTTTAAATTAAGCATGGGACAAGTTCGGTGGTAAAGCTTAATATATATATGAATAAAACATAGGACAAGTAGAAATTAAGCATGTGCACATAGAAACCCAAGTGTCTCTTTAACATTTTTTCTTCTCTTTTAAGTCATCAAAGAGATAAACACTATTGCCTACACTTTGAATGTTAAAAGAGTGTTAATAGTGACTCTTTTGATATTCTCTCCACCCATCTCCAACAAATTATAACATCATCTTAGAAAAAAAAAAAATCTCTTAAATATTTTATTGTGAAAAATATAATGTACATCAAAATTGTTTTACAAAAGATCAAAGGTTAATTTTATAAAATAGCTTGAAGTACAAAATATTTGTTGTTTTTCCTCCCATGCAAATTGTTCAAAAAATTGGAATACGTGTAGTAGATTTTTATTATCATGAAAGTAGGTATACAACTTTCAAAATGATATTATTAATTAATCTTATTTTTTAATCCAATCAATTTCTACTTTGTCTGAGCTTGCACAATATGTATTGACCGAATCCAAATATCAAATGGTGTAGGATTGTTGTACTATCTTCGATTCTTGTAGCTATTTTGCAAATTTTTTTACTACATCCTTAAAATAAAGTTTTTTTTCCATTATGTGTTTTCCTCTTAAGACATAAAAATGCAATAAAGTTAGAACTCATCATGATGAAGATATGATATCCTACATAATAAATTCTCTAATGAACCTCTATCTTAGGAAAAATATCAAAATAATAAAAGTAATACCTTTTGGAAGTATTTAGATAAATATTTTTTAATTAATTAATTTAAAATATTTATTATAATTTTTTATTTTTAAATTTTAAATATTTATTATGAACTAAATATATTGTGTAAACCAATTAATTAATTAATTTAATTTAAACAAATTTATATTAATCAATTTAATTTTTTTTTAATTATTTATTTAAATTTCTAATTTTTAATTTTTTAAAATTTCTTATGAACTAAATATATTGTGTAAACCATTTAATTAATTAATTTAATAATATTTTTATTAATTATTTCCTTTATTTCTAATTATTTGTTTTTATTTGATGCATGTTGTCTATAGAATCATCATATGCAACTAATGAACATTTATCATCATGCCGATGTTGGTAACCACTGTAGCACACAAGCATCTTCTGAACGCTTTTTGCTTAGTAGGGGAATTTTGAACAGAGTGAATGAATCCACTGCTTTGGACGATCCTAACCTTGTTCTGCCAATTTTCCCCATGGAAAATCAACCTAAATATTGCTCCTTGTATTACTCCTAATTTTGAAATTTTACATAACTGTGGCTTGATTAAATAATTCCTTTTTATTTTTTACTATGTGCATATGGAGGTCGCGGGTTACAGTCATCTTGCTGATGACCCTTATGGCTGAGCAAACGGCTTGAGCAATTTTATCCTCTTCATAGTTCTTGGCAATAATGCTTGTCAATGTCTGTGTTCAGAGGGTCGCCAATTAGGACACAATTCACCTTAAAGGTCTATCTTGCTTTTTAGTATTCACGAGTATTATGGTTTCTCATCATCATCACTGTGCGCATCTTCGATTTCTGGGCTGCCACTGTTGAAGGGCATGGGATGGTCATCTATGGTGTCGGCTTGCCATTAACACAACTTTACACTGTGCATATGGATGTGTGCCTAAAAAAATAAAATCACCTCTGTTTTGAAGGGTTCACATTTTGCAGTGCAGACAGAAAAAACAGAGAAAGCCCTAAATTTATCTGGACTCAAGCATTAGACCTCGGCACCCATTCGAGTAGAACTAAAAGGAAAGCAATGCAAGGCACCATGCACCCTATAGAAAAAAACCCTATCCATCTACTTTCTTAGTTAAATATAACTGAAATAATCCATGGCCATTATGTAGGCATTCCATGAGAGCAAAAACCTTGTGCCTCGTATGAAGCCGAAGATGTATGCTAAATTAAACCTATCTTTTGGAGGACGAGGAGATCCTTCATTTGTGAGAGGCTCGTGATTCTGTTCGGTGCCATTTTTACTGCTTGAGCTTATGAAGAATCCCATAAATAACAGAAAGTGTTTTTCTCCAAAGAAATAAATCATAAATTGGGGTTTTCGTTGTGTTCTTTTTTCCTTTTTTTTTATCCGTGGGGTAGCCTTAGTAAGCCTCTGCTTCAATCCCTGTTGTTGTCAAAGAAATCATTATCCCATAGAATTTTTGGGCTTATTGTGAGGAAACTACTATTTTTCTAGATATTATTCGGATGCCTAATTTCTTCAAATACCCCAAATGTAGTTGATTTTTGTTTGTTCTTATTGTTCTTGGGGAATGGTTGCAAAGTAAAGGGGAACTATCAAGCTTCAAATGCTGCAAACAGAAATTGTGGAGCATCCAGGGGGCAAGATTCAAGGATTTATTGGTCTGTTTGTGCAAATGAGGTGATGGGTTCAAATCTTGGGCACTGTGTGGCTCTTGATACAACACTTTCTACAAAGAATAGCGAATCAATAGCTCAGAAGCAACGCAAACTTCTTCTCCCTGAAGATACTCTTCATACAAGCCATAACTATCACCTGGTTAGCTTTCAAGGTGTGTTTAAGCTTTCTCAAAACTCTCGTACTAAAATTTTATTTAGATATTTATGTTTTTGACTTCAATTATGTGGATCAATATCATTGATTCCTCCATTTTAGTTATATTCATTCAAAATTTGTTTACCCAAGGTATTTTTGTGTGTATCTATGGAACTATTGTAGATATTTCTTTTATCTTTTTTTGGTAAAGAAATATCTTCAGTTGCACTGAATATCTGAATTGCCTCTCGAACATATCTAAATTTAGGCATATACTTCACAATTTTTGCAATTAACTCTATACTACAATTACTGTGTTAAATTCTTCATCAACTTCTAACAATTAGTGTCCCGTACACCAAATTATTGAAGATGTTGGAACAATATGTATCAATGCCTATCCATTTGGAAAGCTTACTTTTTAACAAACTGTAGGAACTAATGTTGCTCTCGGTTATAGATTTCATTAAGAAAACATTGGATCATCAACGTATTCTGTATTGTAGAAAAAACACAACTTCCATTTCATGTTTGTTTGTTCAATTACAAGGTGGGGGCTTTGAGAAAATAAGTGTTCTTTGTAAACTCAGATAACAGGATAAGTAATCACCGAGACTGTCCACATAACTAGGATACAATCAAATTAAATTAGGTGAGGACAAGTGAATAGTTAGCCATCATCTGTCTTACACATGCAAAAAATATAACTGGTATAGATTGCTCTCATTTCTTATCAGCAGTGATAATTTTCATTTACTTTGAATTTATATTCAACACATCATCTTAGTGAGGCTCATTACGCTGCTGCTTTTGATTACCGTTTCTTTTTCTCAAGGACAAATATATTATTTTCCCCTTTTTCTTCATGATTTGAATTGGAAGAATATACATGCACAATCACCTTTGTAATATAAGAATGCATATTTTTATTTGTTTCACTATTTGAAGTTCGATGTATAACTTACAATCTTTGGAGACTTCTTTTCTTATTTTAAGTTGTATACGACGTGTTTCATATATATCTACCAAATAACTTTGCCATCTTTTTAGTGAAAATTCAGTTACCTAATGAGGCCTGTGTGGACATATACGGACACCAAATCCATTGGTTGTTTCTTCTCTTGCACTTATTGTTGGCAGGGTAGCATTGGCATCTCTTACAGAGGCTTCTTTTAACTGGTAAGTGAATTCACCTCATTAGAGTCAGCTTACTCCTACCTTGTAAACTAATATTTACTGATATATCTCTATTCTTGAAGCCCAAAATTGCCAAATCTGATGAAGCGTGTCTCTGGGAAAAACATTCTTTCCCAGTAGAATAGAATACTTGTATAGTACAACATATTGAGTTGTAAATTTTAACTTTGGTCTGCGGTTCAATTCATATTGTCTTGAAGACTGAATCCAATATCAATAAATCAAATTTGTGTTGATATTTATAGAAGTCCGCTGATTTCAAAAATCATTGGAAATGCAATCGTCTCTGTTTTTGGATTACATGCATGATTTTGGAGTGCAATGGCTTCAAATGTGACTTCTCAGTCTCGTAATGTGTTTAGCAAGAAATAAATGGTGAGGAAAGAGGTCATATTTTCCCTCCTATTAGTTCCTTTTTTTGTAATAGCTGATAGAGTAGACTGAATTTATTTGTTTGTGTTATTAAGTTTGATGATATAATGTATATCATGCCCAGTGTTTTTAAAACTGGTCGAATTGGAATCGGCCAGTTCAACTGGCTCATTATTTTTTGCACAAACCGGTATAAAAAACGGACCAGTGGACCAATTTTGGTACCGAACTGGCCCAACTGGCCGAGCCGGAAAAAAATCGCATAATATGGCACCAAATTTGAAAAATAATTTTTTAATTAAAACTTCATCTTTTTAGTTGATCTAAACCTTATTTTTTTGCTATTTTGCTTTAAACACCTTTCTTGCATGTTGTATGGTATATACATGAGCAAACTTTGCATATTTTGTGTGTAGTTGTTGGAATCATGGTTTCTAATCTTTCAAATATATTGTTTTCATTAAAATATAATTTTTCCATAAAGTTTGAACCGGTCTGACTCCGGTCCGGTCCAACACTCGGCTGGTTCCGAGTCCGGTTCCGATTTTTAAAACATTGGTCATGCCTTGTTTTCATAATTTGGTTTCACCCTTGCTAAGTTTTGAATTATTTAGTGAGATTGATGTTGTAAGACAAATGTGTTTACATTTTGAACCATTTTTATTTCAAGAGTCCCCTGACAATATAAACTTGTTCTCAATGAAAGCAATAATGTCATTTTTCTTACTTGCTCTAGTAACTCTTTTCTTTAAAGATGTTAAGTTCACACCTTATCTGGATTATGTGGTGAGTGTTGATCTAGCAAATTTAGTTCTTTGGTTTAGAATTTATTTATCGTAGTGATCAGGTCCCAAACACATTCTAATTGGGACTGTTGTTTACATTTATGTTGTGTTTGTTTGTTTGATTTTTGTCAACATGGTAGGGTTTAGTTTGCAGAGGTGTGCTTTCATCCGTATTAGCAGGTCAAGCTCCCAAACCTTTCTTGTATTCTTTTCATCGTTCTTTGAATGTTTCAAGTTATAGATTGAGTAATTTGAGCATGATCTGATATTTATATGACTATGAACTAATAGTGGAATCAATTTAGTAGAAAACACTTTCAATGCATGGAGTATTTTGAATTATTAGTAGATGTGACTACTGAAAAATGATTTCCTTCATCAATACATCTGTAACAGGTATCCTACATGATACTTCAAAAGGTATCTACAGTTACACATTCTATGGGTAACTGTATTAACTGAGTGGTTGTCATAGCAAGGTCCTTTTTTCAAGACACCCGTTTCTCCTATAAATTCACTGGGTAGGGTTATTTTTACAACATTTATCTCATTAAACAAGAAACTTGATAAATTTATTGAAGATGTTGGAACAATATGTTCTAGTGCCTATCCATTTGGAAAGCTTACTTTTTAACGAACTGTAGGAACTAGTGTTACTCTCGGTTAAGGATTTTGTTAAGAAAATGTTGGATCATCAACGTATTCTGTATTGTAGAAAAAAAAACAACTTCCATTTCATCTTATTTTGCACAAGAAAAACACAACTTTTAGCTCCTTATGTCATGATTAGCAGCCATGATGTAACATAATGTAGTCATTTGGTTGCAAGATCCAAGTCATTGATTTTGTTGAATGACAGAAGCAAGAAGATTTGTAAATTATTTGCAATAAATTTTAATATAGATATTTATTTGTTTTAAAATTGTTTGAATGCAATGGCATTGGAGTCTTTTGTTTGTGAGCATCACTAATTAGTCACAATCTGGAAGGTATGTTGGTCTTCAAACTGGATTTATCTAATACTTGATTCAAAATCACTATGAGCAACATCTCATGATGGAGAAAGAAATTTTTTATATCCATGTTGTCAAGATAATAATATATCTGAATAATAACATATCTTTGTAACGACAGATATATTATTATTCAGATATATTATTATGTGAAGATAACAACTTTAAATCTTTACATCTTTGCACGACATATATATTATTATTCAGATTTTTCAATATATATTAATTTACGATTAATCTTGCAGGAGCATAATTGGTAACACGAGTAGAATAGGTTCTTATTCGTTGAATGTGTAGTTCACTAGTCAATATGTTTAAAATATATATTTATTTTTAGTTTCATAGGTTAGATCTGTTGTTGTACGATAATTTGTATGATGTGTGCATTTGGTGTAAGGTCTTTATCAGGCTATTTATATCCTTGTTCATCTTATGGGTCTCAAAAAGGTTGGGAATGCTAACATCATCTTCGTGTTGTGTTGTTAGAGAATATGGCTATTCTCATCACTTTCCCTTTATTAATTTGGTCAACACTTGTGTTTATGAAGCATATGGGCATACTTTTTTACTTATCGTTCAACCTCACTAAAAGAAAGAATTTGTGCATGTTCTTTACTGACATTATGCTACCCATCTTAATCAATTCCATTCCATAAAATTATTTAGATTAATTTATTTGTATAACTACAAATGATCATGAATTTTGATTAAATAATGTAACCTGCAATTGTTTATAAATTGAATTCATTCTCCTTACCTATAAAATTTGTTTACATTTTTTTCTCCTCTATCTACATGTTATATCTGTGTATGCACTCTCCTCCTTTTTCCTTTGTTTAAGGGCACTGTAGCCTTTGTATGATAAAATAAATAAAAACTACTTTGCAACATATTTTTAATTATGTTCACTACAAACAAAATACAATAAAGAGATTCTTTTTGGGTGTGTGGTGCCATTGTAACTACTAAATTTTGTTGCCACCCTATTGGTGTATCCATTGTTCTCTGTTTTTTGTTTTCCCACAAAAATTTTGGCCCTGCAGCCATACCGGTGGATGGAAACCATGCATTGATCATAAGTGGCAGATAAGTCCAGTTAACAATTCTCAGTGGATGGGAAATTGAAAATTGAGAGAAATGTTACATTCAACTTACAATAAAGAAATGTTGCCAACTATGCATATATTAGAAAAATGGAGACTGTTAGGTGGTAAGTTTTTAGTTCACACGAATCATGACAACCTCAAGTACTTGTTGCAACAAAAACAACTATCCACAGAACAACATAAATAGATTGAACATATTCAAGATAAAATGGGTAAGCACAACCCAGTAGCAAATGACTTATCTTGTAAAGATGAAGAAGTGCGTGTTTACATACTATCAAAATAGATATAAGAGGTTCAATCCGAGCATGTTAAAGATTATACATGTCAAAAACTTATTGATTAGACCTATCTGTATTCATGTTTAGTTCAAATAAACTACTTCCCATAATGCTACCACTCATGATATAAGATTTACAAATGTATATATACGACTTTGTAACAAATTTTAAATGTAGAGATGGAACCTTTAAATGAAGTGATATCTACATGTTTCTTGGATACCTTTAAATGTTATATCTTTCATTTTTATCTTATTATCTTATATAGCATTTGAAAAGGTATGTAACTTTTACTGTGAAAATGTATGTCGGTTAAAAGTTATGTAGGTTATTAAAAAATATCCACTCTGTGTTTTTTAATATGTGGGTTGTAATTTATTGTTATGTAAAGATATGTCCGTTATTAAAAATATTCAGTCTTTGTTTTCATATGTCAATTAAAATAATTTATTTTTATGTAAAAATTAATTAAATATTTTACTCAATACATATTTTATCTAAAAGGTGTCTATCTAATTTATGTGTCTTTTATATATATGGGTTAAATAATCTATAATATTATATTCTAAGTAACAACTCAAAGATTATTTAACCCCTAAGTTGAATATTTTACCCATACATATTACTAACTTAAATATTTTACCCCTCTACATATTTTATTTCACTATTATTTTAACTTAAATATTTTACCCCATAAAAAAAATTTCAACTTAAAAATTATTTAACCCATATAAGTAAAAACTAAGTTGAATATTTTACCCCATACAATTTAATTTAAGTTAAAACTAATTAAATATTTTACCCAATACATATTTTATCTCACTACTATTATAAATATACATATGTATTCTGAAATATTAAATAGTATAATTAATTAATATATGTATTATTATTATTATCTAACTTAATATATCATTAATATATATAAGTATTTAACAAAAAAAATATATTAAAATATCTTTATTAAGCATATATTAACTGTATAATATATTATATTGTCTAGATACTTAATGCATATTTAGATATATATCTTATCTAAGTAAATATAAGATATCTTTATATATCTATATAATATATAATCTATCTATTTATAATTAAATACAAGTATATAGATATATTTAAGACACCCATGTATCAATATATCTAACTTAATATAGATAACTTAGATATATTTTTAATATAGATATCTAACTTATATGTCGTTTATATATATGGGTTAAGTAATCTATAATATTGCACTCCAAGTAACATCTTAAAGATTATCCCATACATATTTTATTTCACTATTATTTTAACTTAAATATTTTATCCCATAAAAAAATTTCAACTTAAAGATTATTTAACCCATATAAGTAAAAACTAAGTTGATTATTTTACCTTGTACATTATTATTTTAACTTAAATATTTCACCCCATAAAAAAATTTCACTCCTATACATTAAAATATTTACCATATTTATTTTAGAAGCTTTTTATATTTGACATTACAAAAATAAATTATTTAATAATTAGTTAGATGTAAACATTATAATAATAGTATAATTACTTACCTTAAAAACTAAAAATAATTAATCATAATAATTATATAGTTGCTAACCTATTATTTACTTTGCGGTAATTATCTTACAATTCACACTTTCTTGCCATTTGAAATTTTGATAATTTTTCCTTTTAATACATATGAGGTTGAAATATTGTGTGGGATTAGATATAGTCAATGTAGAAAAATTGTACCCTTACCATGAAGGACAAGCATGTGATGGAGAAAAAAGTTTAATATTTTAAGTTAAATATTGGAGAACAATTATAAGTGGGAAGGTAAGAGAGGAAATTGAGACGATGATTAATTATAGGGTCACAAGAAAATAAGAGGGTATAAATATTAATATTATTTGGTAAAGTGGAAGGTTAGATAAATAGAATATGCAACTTGTATGAGTACATACAATTTTCAAACTTAATAGATATGGAATGTTCATAAGAATAATGTCATGATTAAGTTATATTACTTAGGATATATAATTTGGAAGCATATATGTTCATAGGATATCTTGCATCAACAAAAAACATAGGTGTAGTGACCCTCGATAGGTGACCAGAAAAATACACTACTTTTTATTTTTTGAACTGGAATTTTAAATCATCATTATACAAGTGGGGACCAAAGTCAATGCCTCTTTATTTCTTCTTCATATGCATAAAAAGCAAACACATGCAAGAAGAAATATCAAAGTAATACATGTAGTTTAAAGTTAAATATAACATGATAGATTAAGTTCTTTCATTCATTATAATTTTAATAGTTTTTGCATATTGTTCATCTTGTTTAACAAAGTTGTTGCACTTAATCTAATTAAACGTGTGAATACATTTCCATTAATGTCAATAAGAACATTATAAGTGTAATTCTAGATACAATTAAGTTCATTTATTACCTTAATCATAAAGCATCCAAAATGTGAACTTATAAATTACAACATATTTACAAGTCCAAGATAATGTTAAAAAAGTGTATGACTCCTTCTTCATTCTTAAGTTCCATGTGTTACAATAGTATATAGGTTTACATCTCATGATTCATGTCACATTTTATTACACATGAATAATTTATTTACTTTATAGAGTTTCTATTACATAATGGTTCTTATGGACATACAATGTTTGCATTTTTTGTCTCAATATACAATACATTAGATATCATGAAATACAAATACACCAAAACTATATTGTTACGACACACTCTTTCCTTTCACTAGAGATCCATCTTGATGTTAAACTTGTCATATTGAGAGAGAGAGAGTATCATTGGAGTGATTTACCTCCAATCCATGAGCCTTATGGTTCCTTGTACACCTCCCAAAAATTAAGAGTGTCCCTATCCTTCATGAGAAGGAAGATGTTAGAAATCAATACATGTAACAAGAGACTACCATGTGTAGTGCAGGTCACCCAAAAAGTTGTAAACCTATGAATAGGGTAGGACTATAACATCCTACAAATAAGAGATATTAATGAATATGATTTTGAAAAAAATACTTAGGATAATAGTAGGTAACACATTCCTAATGAAATTAGACAATGTACCAAGGCATGAAGTAATCCTACCTGAACTAATCATGAGGAAAGACCTTAAGTATATCTGCAACTAATCTTTTATCCCTAGAAAGTTTTTCAGGTATGTTAAATACTAGCATTAGGCTAAACTAACCAATCCATACAGGTCACTCCCTATTCCATATGCACACATATCTGATAACATTCCCTTTTTCTCATACGAGCAATTCTTAATAGGACATCTCTATCTCCGAAATCAAGTTGATTTCAAGAACAACCCCCATGTTATTTTGAAAACTCAGAACTCATTTTGGTCACTTAGAAATAATTACCCTCCCGAACGTCCACATACTTACCATTCACATTATTTGTTATGTGGATTGAAGGACCCTAATGTTCTGCGGGTTCTCCTAATCCCCAAAATAGTAACAATAAAAGTCCATGAATTTGGGAGTTAGAGCAGATCGTAATGGATCTTTGACCTGTCCGGTATGGACTACCCAAGAGTGTTATGTGGATTATGGAGAAATCTGGTAGTTCTACATAGTTGGTCACAATCACATGGAACAAAGGAATGATAATTACCACTAAGTGGGAGTTTCGCAATACACAAAGGATAAGCTTTATGTATTCCAAATCGTGCAGATAATACTTTGTAATGAAGCTTTTAAAACAATGGCTAAAAACTTAGATACAATCATGTGATCTCTCTATCTCTAGCATCTCTTATCAATATTTAAGTATTAAACATATTATTTTCATGTATCTCATAGAGTGATGTTAACCTTTTTTTATCTAGATGAAGTATATTGGAATAAAGTCCTTCATAAATTGATATCATCAATGTTATGGTTTTAACTGTGAAAAGTTGAAAATCAAAGTATCATAGTTTACCTAGTGTTCATGCTCTTCTAGAGTTCTGAATTTGTCATGTCCATTGACTCATTACTGGTTTCTCAATCCGCATATTCCATGTCTATCATTATGATGAATTTGTATCACATGTTTAAATTTACATCATGGTTATAATTCCCTATTCTATCATAACATCTTATAAGATTGTGGGACTATAGGCATAAATCTCACTTCATATATTTCATGATCCCCTAGTGCGTTGCTCATAAAACCATATAACTAAGCTGTGTGCAGTTTATTTTCGTGGTTTAAAGTCATTCATAATTTCCCCTACCATTGATTTGTAGGATTCATTATAAGTATCGGGGGATAAATTCTTGTTAGCTCATATATATATAGTAATAAAATATAGATGACATATTCCATAGCTCTTGGTTATAGTCGTAGGTTCACCTATGCCTAGTATGTTACAATTAATTGCTACACATATCTCCAAGCCAAAACTTGTTAACCCAAAAGGCATGTATCAAGATACAAACATTATAGTTTGTGGACTTGTCTAGGATATTAATGATGACGAGATCTAAGTGGACGATCAACATGTCATTATTCATGATAAAATGACAAATGGGGGAGGGAGAGGGCTGACCCTGAGATCTCTCTCCCCTAGTCTCCTTTTCACATAACCACTAAGACAAGTTGAAACAATTTTTTGGCAGCAATTTACGTTTTCATTTAGTTTTGAATCTGCATGTTTGTTCTATTGTGAGCAAGAGCATTTTCTAGGGGTCAAACCATTGCAATCTTACGTTTTGCATGAGATCCCCTAATCCTTACTATTCCTCTATATGCACATATGGATGCATTTTGATTAGATACTCTTGTGGTTAAATGTAGCCATAAGAAAGAGAGGAAAATTTGATTTTTGATGTTTTCACACTAGCTTCTTCATCTAACTCTCTGTATGCATTCATCCCTCCCAACCACTCAAAGTATTCCTATGAATCTTTATCCTCTAAACCTATATGCATATGCATTTGTTGTCTATGTGTATTTTAAACCCTATCTTAGTCCTCGAACATCTTCATTATTATAATTTACTCCACATTTTCTATTTCCTATCAATTCTTGGATCATGTGTCCCTTCCCAATTTCATGCATTCTAGGTTTAGTTGTATTTTGAGTACACTTTAGGTTATTTTGCATAAAGCTATGAGAGATGCAACCAACCTTGTCTGATAGGTTTCTCTCAATGATAATTTTTCCACACTTTGAAGACTACTACCCCTTATTCACCAATTTAGCTCTATGTTTATGATCATCCATGGATAAAATCAGATTGTGAACCTCTAGTTCAACACTTCAAATTACCAATTCACGTGGCATGGCCAGTGAGGGCATCTACCGAAGGACTTTGGTTTCATGGTGGGTAATGATTGGTAGATGTAATGGTTTAATATGGGGGCTAGCGATCTCGACGAGATCCATTAGAGCCTTGACAGTAATATTTCTAGTGACTCTCAATCCATCATATCTATTAGTTTAAGAAGGTCAACGGTGGGAGTGATTTATGGGAACCTATTCATATTACTTTGTTAAATTTTCCAACACTTGGATAGCATTTTGATCCCCTTGGCATATTATGCACCATATTGGTCTAGAAGAGGAGTCACATTTGCTCCATGAGTTATGGGGTCACCCTGGAAAGTGAGTTATTTTATAGTCCTCATGGTAGGCCTTGTAATGCATGTCCTATATGGTTTTAAGTATCAATTATTAGTTCATGAATGTAAATATATAGGAACTCAACAATCTATTCACATTCAATAAAGGAACCCCTTGGTTGAGTTCAACCCCACTATGACTTATATATCAAGTCTACAGTCCCTAATATTAGTATGATGTGATATGAGCTTCATCTAGATGAGAAAACTTTAACTCCTAGTATGAAAATATCAATGTGTGGTTCGAAACGTATGCTCAGTATATGATGTTACAATACATTTCAATGTAATATGCAGCTTACATATGAATGGGTACCTGCAATTTATTTCATCATGGACAATGAGCTACATTTGTGTATGTGGAAAATGCTAAGGAAATATGTAGCATTTCCACTCGGCATAACTTAGGGAAAATCTCTTTGCAACCATTTTTTAAGATAATATCATTAAGTCACACTTTACTACTTCTGGTAGAAAATACCAAATAAATACCATAAAAGAGGCTACCTAATTTAGATTCATGATTGATTTATCAACACATCCAGATTTCAGAATTACACCTTCCCGATAAAATGCCTAAAATAGTAAGTTTTTTACCTTCAAGTAGTCGAATGTTCTTCCTCAAAAATTAAGTGCTCTACATAGTGACATTCAAATCATTGTATAATAATGGTACCATATGATTTATAGAATCATATTTCCATATGCCTATAATTAAGTTCATCTAATTATTATTGCTGAATATAGTATAAATTAGGCAGGGAACAAGATCTCTAATGCCTCATATTCCCATAGGTGATGGTAAAAAAAATTTGAAATGCTCATATTTGACTCAAAATAGTTATAGTTTTACTTGAAATTGAACCAAGCTCAAGAACTGGAGGATTCAAAATTAAATCACCATGGTCAATGGTACATTCCATAAATGGACTTGGTTAGAAACATAACATTCCATATAAACCTTCTGCAAACAAATGAGCAAAAATATTATATATTATTATGGAACTCAATGGCAATACATTGAGAATGGAACTTGCTTAAAAGGAAAGGAATAACAATCTAAGAACCATTCAAGGTCCTAGATCAAGCCATAAATCAAGGAAATAACTAGTCATCCAAACTCAAATAGTCAAGACCATAGATTTAGGAGAGAACTATCACATAAAGGATCTAGTCAATACCATAGATCAAGGAAAGAACTATACCTAACTGGACTAGATAATATCTCTTAATATCTAAATAAGATAAAAGAAATATCCACAAACATAAGTGGGTGAGGATAAATACAATAAAGGTAAATAAAGTACCTAGGTGAATATGAGCTAAGGTAAATACCTACTCTACACACCCCCCTCAAGTGAAGCTAGGGACCAAAATAGATGTGGCATGTCCACTGTATGAGTCCTCGACAACTAGGCCTAATGAGGTACTCATGTAAAATAAATGGGAAAAAAGGGACACTTACAAGGTACCCAAAACCAGTAACAACAAAATAAAAGAGAGTAAAATAACCTTCTCCAAGGCATCCCAAGAAGCTCGGATCTCAAAAAACTCATACAATGCTGAAAAAGTTTGGTTTCTGTAATCTGGTCTTCCATCCACTGCTCGATCATAAAACTCAAAAACAAGCCGTACACTAGGTTTTTCACCAGAATAGCTCCATTCAAGGATTTTCCAACTATCAACAGAGTGATGTCGAAAGTGCAAAAAAAACACCAAACATAATTTGACCAATTGCTATTAAATAGGTGTGCCACGATCTAAGAACAATAACCAAAATCAACAAGGCAAGGACACAAAATTCTAGAGTGTCATGATCCAAGAAAACTCCAAGGTAACAAGGATAAGGACACAGAACGACGAAAATCCAAGGTAACAAGGCAAGTTGACATGAAACAAGAATCTAGGATCAACACCACACCCTCCAATACTGTTGAATGGGTGGAGTGATGCTACAATTCTGTATGAGTTGCTTAAAATAACTACAGTCAAACACTGACAAACTAACACTAGGATATTCACCAGAATAGGATCCCCCATAAGAGATCACTATAAACATTCCAAAAGTGTCGAAAATATAGATACAAAATCTCTCAATAAATAAGAGAGATACACTACACCTGCTAAAGAAAAAATGCTCAAAACAAGAAGCATCACAATGCCAGAAGGTATAGAAAGTGGAGCAAGAGGCCGAATGCTGGAGGAGCCATGCCTGTAGAGTCCTATCAATGAATGCCTATGTCACCTAATATGAGTGATTAGATATCCATCCCAAATCAACATGGATGGATGAAGAAGATTCCTGCATATGACTTGGTGCAAAATGCACAATGAGTGCATACAAAAGAACATCAGAATGTGTGTCAGGTTGATCATGACTGACAGCTGAAATATCAGGTTTCTCAATCCTGAGTGAAGGTGCAGAACTCATGTGTTTCTCATGATCCTCAGAAAGAGTTGAGAGAACAAAAAAAAGAGCTCTGTCAATGTGTGATCCCAATGAATTATCTGCTTGAAAACCAATGTCATGACGAGAATTCCACTTAACATGTGGAATAGAGGAAACAATACCATGTGAATGTCTATCAATGACTCCACTAGTGAGTCCCATAGAACAGAACATGTGAGAATTGAATGCACTGGTATGCTTCTCAAAAAGGCCATGCATAGCTGAGTAGAAGTAGGATACACAACATGTGGTACTGTAATAGGCACATATGTGAAAGAACATGTAGTAACAAGCTTCATAGGTGTATGAGCATCAAGAGCAGGAACAAACTCAAAGACTGATAGATCAATGTTAGTGGGTTCAGGAGCAATAGCTGCAAGTGGACTAGGAGCATGGATATGGCTGTCCACAATATGATGGTGATGTTGTAGGCTAGAAAGTTTGTTCTACAGGGAGTGTATTATTGTATCCTTATCGTCAATGAGTGATTGTAGAAGAGAATTTCACTTCTTGAGTGATCTATTTTCTTCCACAAATTTTACAATATCCTCTTAAAGTCCACATATTTCAGAGAAAAGCATATCATTCTCAGAATCCATGATAGATACAAAATGCAACTCCCAAATGTTTAGGACATCGGGCTCAACCGAAATTGCGTCCACAACTGATTACAACACTCCTCCATATTTGGCACTTTATAATTATAGTGCAAGTCTAAAAATAAATAACTCTAATGGAAAGCGCATGAAAAAACAAACACTTTTGCAAAAAATGGTACTCAAAACTGAGTTACCGATCAAAAGTTACAAGCTTCTTACTATTATGCTCTGTTATTTATTTTAGTTGTCACTAAAAAAAAAATTGTTGTTTCCTTCGCCACATAAATAAAATTAAAGAGGCCTGAAGATAAGCACGAATCATAAGCTTTAAGCCCTCATATGACCATACCATATGACTAATGGATAAGGATTTTAATGGGTGTTTGCACAACTTACTATTTTGGGGTGTGTCGCGTGTTTTTGAGAAAGTCACATCCAACTGCCGCTTCTAGTAAAAATTACTATTTTTGGACTGTGTAGATAGTGACCTTTATTGCCAAAAATAGCAACCTGTGGATTTTCCCAAAATAGAAAAAAACGTGCACACCATCCGTGGACCCCCTGCCAAAAAAGGAAAGATATAAAAACCTTCCTGCATGCAAACTGAGACAAATACGCCGCAAAAGAAAAATGCTCTGTGTAGATCTCAAAAAATCTAATTTTCATGCCTTCTAGATCCAATGGAAGCCTATGTTTTGCATAAAAATGCATGCAACAACAAAATATGACCAAATCCCAAATATATGACTATATAATGAATTTATTTGCAAATTAAAACATACAAACGGATGCAAACAATAATCTCCAACTCTAATAACATGAAAGGAATGATAACCAGATCGTACTAAGCCAAGAACATAGATGTTAATCAAACACCACGATCAATACGATGAGAGTAATTAACCAAAATAACTTTACATAAAACCTTTGCAAACAAATGAGCAGCAATATCATATATTATTATGGAACTCAATGCAGTACATTGAGAATGGGTCTTGCTTAAATAGGAAAGGAGTAATAATCTAAGAACCAGTCAAGGTCGTAGATCAAGCCATAAATAAAGGAAATAACTAGTCAAGACCGTAGATTTAAGAGAGAACTAGACATCAAGGATCGAGTCAATACCATAGATCAAGGAAAGAACTATACCTAACAACTAGATAATATCTCCTAATATCTAAATAAGATAAAAGAAATATCCACACACATAAGTGGGTGAGGATAAATACAATAAAGGTAAATAAAGTACCTAGGTGAACATGAGCTAAGGTAAATACCTACTCTAACAGAAAAAGTAAGTGTTAGGGTTTGATATTTAGGTTTTTTGATGTGAGAAAACTAGTGCATCAATGAGTTCAAAAATCTTCCCAAAGGCATTTGAGAGAGGGATATTCTAAAAAACTTTCAAGGTAATCAGACTCTCACTTGAACAATTATGAATAAATTCTCATTCTTGGTGGATATGGATGTCTGGAAAAATTTTGGACATGAAAAAACAAACACTTTTGTGAAAAATGGGACTCAAAACCAAGTTACCGATCAAAAGTTACAAGCTTTTTACTATTATGCTCTGTTATTTATTTTATTTACCACTAAAACAAAATAAATATGTTGTTGCCTTCGCCACATAAATAAAATTAAATGGGGCTGAAGATAAGCACCTACTAGGTAGGAATCACAACCTTTAAGCCCTCATATGACCATACCATATGACCAAGAGCTATGTATTTTAATGGGTGTAGACAGTGACCTTTATTGCCGAAAATAGCAACCTGCGGATTTGCCAGAAATAGCAAAAAATGTACACACCATCCGTGGACCCCTACCAAAAAAGGAAAGATCTGAAAACCTTCCTACTTGAGTGACCCCTATGTTATCTCAAGTTGTAAGTCACCACAATGCTTTATAATACTCATAATGTAGATCTCGAAAAATCTAATTGTCACGCCTTCTAGATCCAATGGGATATACCTTAAACATTATTACATGACAAAAAGGCATGCAGCAACAAAATATGACCAAATCTAGAATAGTATGACTTTCTACAACTGCTCTTTGATTTAATCAAAATTAAACTTGAAGATGGATGCCAAGAGTAATCTCCAGCTCTAATACCATGATATTTAGGAATGATAACCAAATCGTACCAATGCCAAGAACACAGATGTTATTCAAACACCACGATCAATACGATAAGAGTAATTCAGGGGGAAGATAACTTTACATAAATCATTCTGTGCAACAAATGGGAGTGATCAGGATCAGTATATTATGTATGGAACTCAGGCTGGAAGTACAATGTTGCAGAATGGGCCTTGCTTAAATGAGGGTTTGGAACCCTAGCAATCTATAGAACTAGTCAAGTTCCATACATCAAGCCATAAATCAAGGCCGATGCACTAATCAAGACCTTAGATGTAGGTACTTGAGTCTACTTAGACATGCAAGGATCCTGGTCAATACCATAGATCAAGGAAAGAACTATACTGTTAGTTTCTCTTTGTTGATCTGGTTTCACTGTTAGAATAACCGATCATACCTGTAACTATCTAAAATAAATGACTAAAAGAACATATCCACGCACATAACCAGTGGGTGAAGATATAATAAAATAAAGATGTAGAATGGGGAGTACCTAGGTGGCCCCGATGGTCAGCTAGAGAATAAACTCACCTGACTCTAAGTAGTGCAAGTACAGTCTCAGGGTTTGATCCATTTAGGTTTTCCTTGACGTGAAAAAACTAGTGCATCGATGAGTTCAATGCCCTAGGTTACCCAAAGTGGATTTTAGAGAGGGATAGCAATCTAGAAAAAGACTTTCAAGGTAATGCAGACTCTCGGTGTGTGATAGAATTATGAATAAATTCCCCTCATATCTTGGTGTATATGGATGTAACTAGAAGCAACCCTTTTCCCTTACATGAATGTGATAAATGTATGATTTTTAGTGAAAAATTGTGCACTCAAAACCAAGCTTAGGTGGTGATCATATAATGCTTACAGTGCTTTTTACCTTGATATATGAAGAAGTTATTTATTTTAGTGTACCACTAAAATTCCCTTGTTTGAATTCTTGTTGCCTTCACCAACATCAAAGGTAGGCCCAAAGTGTTAAAGGGGGACTGAAGAAGCAAACACGTACTAGTACCCATCAAAGAGCTTTAAGCCCCTCATATGACCATACCATATGACCAAGGGACTAAGTATTTGTAATGGGTGGGAGATGAGTGACCTTTATTGCTGAATTTAGCCCTAACCTAGCGGATAATATTCTGAAATAGCAATCAAAATGTGCAATTACCATCCAGTGGACCCCTACCACAAAACTATAAGATCTGAAAAATTTCCAATAAAGTGTGAACCTAGACATAATACGCCGCAACGGAAAAATGCTTTCAAAAGGATCTCAAAAAATTCCAATTTTTACGCCTTCCGGATCTAATTGAAGCCTCTATTTTGTATAAATTATGCATGCTTTAGGACAACTAGAAATACGACCCAAATCCGAAATATATGACTATATAATGAATTTACATTTACCCCCACTTAAAACTTACAGATGGAGTGCATAATCAATAGCAATAAAGTAGATAGAAGATCTGATACCATGTAATAGGAAAGATAACCAGATTAGTACCATAGCCAAGAGCACAGATTGCTAATCAAACACTACGATCATGTGAAACATAAGAGTAATTCACCAGAATGAAGTGTGGACACTAGGAAAAGGAGGCACAACCCCAATGAGTGGCAATTGTATGCGTAGTATTATGTATGGAACTCATATGCTTGTACATGTAAGAATGTGAGATGTTGCTTATTGCTTAGGCAAGGAATAACAATCATAAAAGAACCAGTCAAAGCCATATATCAATCCATAAATAAAGGAATATGAAAAAGTCAGAGTACCTTATGATTTAAGGAGAGAACTAGACATCAAGGATCTAGTCAAAGTACCATAGATCAAGGAAAGAGTTCACATGATACCTATAACAGACTATAGGATAGATAGTTCCTAATATCTGCTTTGGAAGATGTTGTCGAAATTGACTGTCCTGTCACACACAATATGAGTTTTTTGAGGATAAATCACGCCAAAGGTGAATAAAGTACCTTGGTGAACATGAGCTAATGTAAATACCTACTCTAATAGAAAAATTAATGTTTTATGGTTTGATAGGTATACTTTTTCTATGATGTGAAGGACAACTTAGTGCAAATGATGAAGTTCCACTGCAGATTGACACTTCCCAAAGACATTTGTAATCGAATTGATATTCTGAATTGTAATTTAAAGGTAACTAATTGAATGACTCAGTTTAATAATTATGAAGGAAAGTTCCTGATACTGTATATGGATATGGATCGTAGCCTATTGAAAATTGTGTTGGAATTGATGAAAAAACTGTCTGATTTTGCCTCCAGGATGGCACAAGTGCAAAACCATTATTACCTGATCAAATACTAGGTACCAGCATTTCTACTATTATGCTCTGTTATGATCCAAGTTTGATTCTGTACCATTATGTGAATGTTGTTGCCTTCGCCACATTCTATAAAATGTTGTTCTATTTTGGAGCTGAAGATAAGCTACCTACTAGGGTAAATAATTCACCCAATAGCTTTAAGCCCTTGTATGGGGTGCATGTGACCAGATGACCAGGAGCTATGTATTTCTAATGGGTGTAGACAGACTTGAAATTGATATGCATATCCTAGATTGGATACCTGCCGGATATGCCAGAAATAGCAAAAAATGTACATGGTATAAACTAAGGACCCCTGAAAACACTATAGACTAGCCAAAGGAAATGTTATCTGTAAAACCTTCCTAGGATGTAATAGAGTATAGACAAATAGAAAACTATGAAGAAAAATACTCTAGAGTAGATCTCGAAAAATCTAATTGTCACGCCTGCTACATACAATGAGACATCGCTCACAATGTCACATAGAAAATGCATGCAGCAACCGAAGTATGACCATATCTAGAATATATGACTCATAGCAATGCAATTTATTTACATAATCCAACTTACAGATGGATGCCAAGAGTAATCTCTAGCTCTAATACCAAATAAGAAGTAATGAATAACCATGGTTGTATAGAATAAAGTCAAGGACACAGATGTTAATCAAACACCATTAGCATGTTAGATGAAGAGTAGTTTGCCAAAATAACTTGACATGGTGAAACCTTTGCGGATGAACAATATCAGAGTTGTAGGAAACCATCAGTTTTGTGGGACATGCGCCCTGAGGTGACCTCTATATTTTAAAGAAGTTAGCTCTTCTCTATGGTATGAGGTGAGGGTCAAAGAAAATGAAATAAAACTTTAAACTTAACGGGGGCGATGCACCAAAAAGTGAAGGAGTTAACTCTTATTTCAACTGTCTGGAATAGAGAAAAGGTGAATAATAAAAAGGGTGGACAAGATGCACCACAGACCAGAGGTGAATCACATAGAACACCACTCAAAACTATTCAAGCACAAATTTTGAAGATAACAATATCACAAAAACATGCACAATCATCCAAGTCAAAATAAAGGCTATCACAGATAATATAGATTTCACAAAGGATGGACGAATTACATCACATGGCATATTATATTACTCTAAATAACATGCACAATATTACAATAGATAAGAGGTGAAATGCCATTACAAATCTAAAAAAGAAGGATAAAGCTCCAACCCCTTGCCTTTTACAGAAGAAGAAATGAGACAAAATAAGAAACTAACTAACTCCCGATGTGTCTCTCCTCCTTTTTTTTCTTTTTTCTTTTTTTAGAAGCCTTCGATTTCAATATATAGGAGGAGAAGTAAGTGAGAGACTCTTCTCGAACTCTCTTCAAAATGCCTTTTTAATTATGATAAATGGTGCGAAGTGATAGAAATATATATTTTTAGATCTTTGTCACACTTTCTCATTATATGTTCTTTAAAGAGTGAGAGCCATGCCTATTTAATGCATCTCTTAAATATTTTGCAACCAAATCCCTTGGGGCAGACTTATTCTTCCAAATCATTATTACATATTTGGATATTTTAATTACTTATGCATTGGGTCTTGTGCTCATGATTCAAGTGGCTCCTATCTATGTTATTATATGAGAATGACCTTTTGAATGCAGGTGAACAAATGTAAGTATTCCCAGGTTTGCACTCTTTGCACATAACTATGCATTAACTTCATCCCTGAAAAGACCATCCAAATGACCCTTTGCCTTTGATATTTTCAAAAGATCTAAAGGAATTCAAACTTTTTAGATAGGCTTCATATGGATTGGCCCATATGTGGTTTTTCAAGTCTGTAAGTCGCACAATACTTTAGCAATCTACCTCAAACTCGGATGGAGAATTTTTTATGAAATCCACGTGGGGGTCAAGTGCTTCTCTAGGGTCTCTACTCCCATTGTAGCTTCTGAGGAAGTGCGGTGAGCTGACACCTGACATATTAGTTTAGTTTTAGTTCGAGCCAACTGCTCCTTTGGGTAAGTAATGAGCCGACCGCATATTGACTGTGAAGAATTTTACTTTAGACGTAAGTTACTATACTACATGTTGACTCCAAGTGATAAAATATAGCACGAGGGTTTGAAAACTTTAAGCTTCCTTTACTTTTTGGAACTACGTTTTAGAAAATGACATTTGAAAGATGTCTATGATTATTCCGTTGCTTCCTTTTGAGTTGGCTAAGTCCCAACTTATATTTAATTGGAATAGGCTGGAAACAATGTTGTTTCTAGGATTGTTGAAGGCTTGGAACTCCTAGGAATGGGATAGGGTCAGAAGTTACCACTTGAGGAAAATAAGGCCCATGCAATAGTGAGCAGAAATGGGTACTTGTGTATACTTAGATGCTTAGCAGACATCAGAAATTTCTAGATAACAATATCTGGCGACTCATAGATCGACCAATCATAGCCTGCTAAATGGTAAAATAACCCACAATCTCCCGCTATCCATTGGGCTCGAGCTATGTTAAATGAGCTAATATGAACCTGGCCCATAAGATGCTGAATGGGTTTCCGAGCCTCTGCAGCTGCTAGTCGATCCTTGCACTGGTCCTACTCTCATAGAGTGAAAACTTATGTCCGAGCATTTTTGTGAGATTAGAAAATTAAAGAATCCACAACAGTCACTCCTTATGACTGTGTATCCTTAGTTGCTTTGACATAGGTTGCCCTTGTGGAAGTTGCACAGACTGACAGTGGTCTAGATCTAGATTTTCAAATATGCAAAATGTGTGTGATGGAATAGAATGAACTCCCCTCCTATTTTAATGTATGCATAACAATGCAACCCTTTTCCCTTATATGCATGTGCTAAATGTATGATTTGTATGATCTTGTGCCTTTGTGCAAGCTTAGGTGGTGATAGACAATGCTTATAGTGCTTGGCCCTTGATTTAGAAGAAGTAAAGTTTAGTGTATATATAATTCCCTTGTTTGAATTTTGTAATTGACAACTAAAAGGCTAGGCCCAAAGTGTTAAAAGGTGACCAAGAAGTTAAAATTACCAAAAAGAGTAAGAAGAAAAAGAGAGGGATGAATGCGTTTGGGAGGGACATGAGTGCCTATGGAGGCATTTGTCCTAACTAGGTGATAATATTTGAGGCCATTGAAAATGTAAATCAGTCAAGTGCTAGAAAGCATTGTAAGATGTGTAAAGCCAATAGAGTGTCAGAGATAAAGCAATCAAAATTCCAAAAGGAGTTTTCAACCAATAGTTGTCTTGCTTATGAATCATGTATACATTAGTATTTTTAGGACCTAGAAATGTCACCCAAGTGTATATGTTTTTTGTCTACATTTTCCCCCACTTGATGTTGTTGAGTGAATAATCGATAACATAAAGTAGATAGAAGATGCGTACCTTGTAATATGAAGAGAAGTTTAGCCGATAGCCATCCAATTGGAAAAATAAGCAGAAGTTGGTTTTGTGTGAAGCGTGGAAACTAGGAAAAGGTGGTAAACCCCAGGGGTGAATCATATGCATAGTAACGTGTTGCTATAGCTTGTACTTGTTGATGTGAGATGTTTCTTATTACTTGTAAGGTTAACCTGCATAAAAGAAGAGAAAAATAAGTAGTCAAATTCTTGTATATGAAAAAGCAGAGTAACATATGTATAAGTAAGCAAAAAGTGTGTAAAAGTAATAGCTAAGGAACGAGTGCACCTGATATATGAGAGACTACAACGATAGAAATTTTTCATGTTTACTTTGGAGATATTGACCTTTGGATTTCGACTGTCATGTCACCAAATATGAGTTTTTTGGGAGATCTCATGCCAAGGATGAGTTTTTTGGATCCATTACTTAGTGAGTTTTTTGGGTGATGTCATGCCAAGGAGAATAACGAAGGGTGGGGAGAGAGGTATATTTTTATATCATTCCAAGAAACTTATCAAATGATAAGTGCCACTACAGATTGACACTTCCCGATTTGTAACCGAATTGTAACTGAATTGTAATCAATTGTAGATTGATTCCCATCAATGAATTTTCTAACTGAAGGAAAGTTTTGATACTGTAGATCCGTACAAGTAGCCTATTGGAAACTATGTTGAATTGAAAAATTGTCTGATTTTTCCCCCAGGACACAAGTGCCCATTGTTCCTATCTGACACTGGGTGCTAGTGTCTACTCTATGTTTATGATCCAAGTTTGATCCTGGACCATTCTATGAATGCGTGCCCTTTTCCAATTGTATACTATGTTTTTCTATTTTGGAGCTATGTGCTACCAGAAGGGTGATTTTTTCACCCAATAGTTTCCCCCCTCGTATGGGGTGCATGTGACAGAATGGAGGAGGATGTACCTAAATAAGAGGACTTGAAATTTATATGCATATCCTAGATTGGATACCTATAGGGGGTATGGGATGTGCATAGTATTATGAAAACACTATAGATAGCCAAAACAATGTTAGTGTAAAAGAGCTAATATGTAATAGAGTATAGTGTAGAAGCAAATATGAAGATAAGATGGACCAAAAAATTGTTCTGCATGCATGAGACATCACTCACAATGTCACAAGACAACTAGGAGTTGAAGTGAACATAAAAATAATGATCAAGTAATACATAGGGCATAGCTAACAAACGATAACAAATAATAACAAATAAGAAGTGATAGATAACCATGGTTGTATAGAATAATGCAAGGAAAATGTTACACCCATTAGCATGTTAGAAAGATAAATAGTATGTTAACGGTGATCCTTGCGGACGAACCATCAAGTTGTAGGAAACCTTAGTTAGTGGGACATGCACCCTGAGGTGAACTTTAGATTTTAAAGAAGTTAGCTCTTCTCTATGGTATGAGGTGAGGGTAAATAAAATGAAATAAAATCTTTAAACTTAACGGGGGCGATGAGCCAAAAAGTGAAGGAGTTAACTCATATTTCAACTGTGTGGAAAGAGAAAAGGTGAATAATAAAAAGGGTGGACAAGATCCACCATAGACCAAAGGTGAATCACATAGAACACCACTCAAAACTATTCAAGCACAACTTCTGAAGATAAAATATCACAAAAACATGCACAATCATCCAATTCAAAATAAAGGTATCACAAATAATACAGATTTCACAAAGGATGGACGAATTGCATCACAGGGCATATTATATTACTCTAAATAACATGCACAATATTACAATAGATAAGAGGTGAAATGCCATTACAAATCTCATAAAAAAGGCTAAAGCTCCAGCCCCTTGCCTTTTACAGAAGAAGAAATGAGACAAAAGAAGAAACTAACTAACTCCCGATGCGTCTCTCCTCTTTTTTTTCTTTTTTCTTTTTTTTAGAAGCCTTCGATTTCAATATATAGGAGAGAAGGAAGTGAGAGACTCTTCTTGAACTCTCTTCAAAATGCCTTTTTAATTATGATAAATGGTGCGAAGTGATAGAAATAGATTTTTTTTAGATCTTTGTCACACTTTATCATTATATGTTCTTTAAAGAGTGAGATCCATGCCTATTTAATGCATCTCTTAAATATTTTGCAACCGACTCCCTTGGGGTGGACTTATTCTTCCAAATCATTATTACATATTTGGATATTTTAATTACTTATGCATTGGGTATTGTGCTCATGATTCAAGTGGCTCCTATCTATGTTATTATATGAGAATGACCTTTTGAATGCAGGTGAACAAATTAAGTATTCCCAGGTTCACACTCTTCTCACAGAAACTATGCATTAACTTCATCCCTGAAAAGACCAGCCAAATGACCCTTTGCCTTTGATATTTTCAAAAGATTTAAATATTTAAACTTTTGAGATAGGCTTCATAATTGCCCCTATGTGGTTTTTGGCTTATCACTAATCTTTAGAAATCTGCCTCGAACTCAGAGCTAATTTTTTATGAAATCCACATGGGGTCAAGTGCTTCTCTAGGGTCTTTTCTCCCATTAAGCTTCTGGAAGTGCGTTGACCTGAAACCTGGCATTATTTGTGATCGGGCCACTTTCCTTTGGGCAAGTAATGAGTCGGCCGCATATTACTGTGAAGAATTTTACTTTAGATGGGTCATCTATAGTTGACTCCACGTGTAAGTCCCACGGGGCTTTGAGGCTTCCGCTTCCTTTGCTTTTTGGAACTCGCACCAGGTTGACATTTGGCACTTTCTGCAAGATTGTTTCTTCCTTTTGAGTTGGCTTGTCCCAACTTATATTTAATCGTCGATTCAGATAATTCTTCTCTCCATATTGTCGAAGGCTTGACTCCTAGTGGGATTCGAAACCACATGAACCTCAATTTAGCAGGAATCTACTTGTTAACTAATCTTAGCGGGAAATGGAAATTAGATAACAAGTATGTCAAATCATGTATAGATTAGTGAAAAGTAAGTGATAGTGACAAGAAGTAGTAAATATTGTAATAATAGAACCTGTGAGTGTGGAGTATGAGAGTAGTAAAGGTAGATTCCCTAGAAGCCTCGGTCAGACTGGTAAAGAATGTTTTCGAGTATCATGCATCGTGTAAGAATCTATAAAAGTCTTGCATTCACCTCAAGATACCATGTGAAAATGTATATGTGTATACAAAAAGATAATGATATACTAAAAATCCAGCTAGCATAGGAAATAAAGTGCAACATGTAAGTAGTATAAGCTAACAAGAGTAAATACAATCAAGATAGGTAGATGGCATGTGAATGTGATGGTATGTTGTGATATGTAAGATATGAAGATAAGGGGATAATCGTTTCCCCCCTAGCAGATGTACATGACGTGAGGTTCATTTAGGAATTGTGCCCTCAACATTCAAGTATGAATAGTAGATCAAAAGTGTCATCGGGTAATGATGGTACAATATGTGTGCCAGAGATGTGATAGTGTCGGGAAAGGTAGACATTGAGAACAAAGCATGAGAGATAGAGATGGAGTCACCAAGTTGTGACTAGTGAGGGGGGAAGTCGAGTTCCCCTGATCTTGTGTGGGGTGAGGAGTCAAGTAAACTGATCAAAGAGGTCATCAGTGTTAGGGTCATAACCGATAGGATTTTGATCGGAGACAAAGTATGCGATAGTGTGATGTTGATAATAGAAAGAACATATGTAGCATAAGTTATACATGCCCATATAATATTTTTCAGTAGTAAAAGGAGGGTGTGGAAAATCATGCGCGTACCAACGAGTTAAGTTTTGGGCATAGCTAAGGAAGGAATCATTGCAAATAGAGATGTGGCTAAAAGGCATAGGAAAGGTAATAGTAGTATGGTTAAGGTCAAGGGTACCACCAATATATCAAGCCAAGATTATCTAAGGGTGAGCAGAGAGGAAAAATGTGTACATGTAAGGAAGTATGATAAATTGAAGATGCAAAGGCCATAAGTAGCAATAATGAGTACATTTCCAGTGACACATGTGGGGAGAATGGGGGGAGGAGATTAAAAAGTGTGAATCCTAGTTATGTTAAGCCTTCATGTGTGCAAACATTTTCACCCAGCAAGTGGGATCAAATGGAATATGAGGTCAATAAGAGTCATGGATAAGTAAGGTGCATGTGAATAGATCGAGATGTGGATCGGAGGTGATATGGGGAGATGAAGGAGGTGGCATGAGGTCCAATGTATTTAAATTTTCCTAGAAAGGAATCATGATAGTAGTAGAGGGAGGAAGTTGATTACATTGATACTCACCCTGGCCAATAAAAAAAATGTGTCTTGGAAATAGGATTCATCTACATCAAGAGGAGTAAAGTTGAGGTTACACAAATTTTCATCGGCAAGTTCTATGACATTGACGTTATCATCGGAATCATCGGTGTTGACATTATCATGTTGGGTAGAATTATCAAGGATATTGAGAGGAGTGGTGCTGTGTAGGGATAGGATGAGTAGAAAAATGGGAAATAGTGGTAATGATTGAGGGAGATATAATAGGGGAAATAAGATTAGTGGTGTGTGTAGGGATGGTACGGGTGAATGTGGATCCAGAAGAAGTAACGGAAGTATTGGATTCACCAACATTGTATGTATTGATATTATGGTATGGAATTGGATTAAGTGGGGGTATAGGCATGGCAATGAATGAGGTCTATTCAACAGAACTTTAATGGTTCGGGGTCAGTAGAAACAGTATGCCCATATCCATCATGTAAGAATTTAACACACCAATGAACCATAAAAGGAACAACATCCATAACATGAATCCATGGTCTACCAATTAAAGAATTGAAATGAAATGATGTATCAATGATATATAACAAAGTGGGAAGGATTTTAGGACCAACCTGTAAAGGTAACGTGATGGCGTCGATGCATGTTTGCGTATTAAAATCATATCCAAAAACAAGGGTAGATGATTTTGTGATCTAACTACCAGGAATTTGTAATTGTGTGAGTAATGAGAGGGAACATATATTTATAGCAGAGTTATTTTCAATTAGTGTGTGCTTGATATAATGGAAACTAATAGTAGCTGTAATAAGTGGAGGTGATGAAGGATCACCAATGGTAGTATGAGGGATATGCTCATTATTGAATGATATGGAATGTGGTAGGTTTTTAAGGATTTAAATAAGATGGGTGAAGGCAATATGGGAATTGTCACTTGCAATTTGAATGGAACGTAGGGAAACCTCTAATGTATGATGAAAATATGGTGCATTGTGTAAAAGATCATAAAGATATATTTTTTTCGGTGTATTCTTTAGTTTCTCAATGTTATCATAGCCTTTGGAGGTGTTACTAGGAATTGCAGGGGTGATAGGCACTGATGGAATAGAGATGGGTGGAGCCATGGGTTTTTTATTACGTCAAGTGGTGACCACATTAATAGTTGGGTCAGGCATTGGAGGGTTGAAGCGAGGAGGGTGTTGGGTACGGACCTGCATAAAATAAAAAATGATGGTAGCCATGATAAGGAACCCTAATGGGTGTATAGGATGGGTAAGAGGATTTGTCCATAAATTCAGAAGAAGGAGAGAGAATCCGATGGATGTTTAGAAGGTAGGGTTTGATCTGATTGGGTTCACCAAATGATTTAATCTAAATTGAAATTAAACCTTATTTCAAAGTAAATTACCTGTAACTAAATGATATTCGAATGAAATTAAGCTACAATAATGTACAAGCACCAATACGGATTCAACAGATGTAAAAACCCTAAGAAAATGAAGGTGGAATGTTGACTTATATGATTTCGGTTGCATCCTAGGAAGTGATCAGGACTGTCTGAGTGTTGCTAGATAATGATGGAAATATTATCGTCAGAATTGCTCGACTGATGATTTAGAACTCTATGAATGTGCTAGGGTAACAAGTTCCCACAGGAGGACAAGAGCACCCCAAGTGCTAGTGACTAATCTGGGCGCTATGTGACTACTCAGATGTCTTAGGAACCTGACCCTTTCTGGGTCAGAGAGATATTCATTGTTACTTTCTATTCGTCACTTTGGTTGCCCTATGATTTCAATCACTAGGGTTTTCACACATGTAACATGAAAAACAAATAACTACTTGAGACATTTCCACAAATCACATCAAATCCAATAAAAAAATATGTAGAATGTGGAGTTGGGCTGACCCTGACGTTCACCTGAAGAGTGAACTTACGACCAAGCACTACACTACATCTCAAAATTCCATGTATTTATCCATGTGTGTGTGTGTGTGTGTGTTTGGGTCCCGTGTCCATAGGTTGCCCTTGTGTAAGTTTCACAGGATGATAGCGGACTATATCTAGATTGTCCCAAATATGTAGAATGTGTGTGATGGAATAGAATGAACTCCCCTCCTATGCTATGTATGTAGATCAATGCATCCTTTGTCCCTTCTATGGATGTGCAAGATGTATCCCTTATATTGCTCTTGTGCCTTCAAGTAAGCTTAGGGGGTGATAGATAACACTTATAGTGCTTGGCCCCTTGATTTAGAATAAGTAACTAAGTATATATATGATTCCCTTGTTTGAATTTTGTAATTAACAACTGAAAGGCCGAACCAAAGTGTTAAAAGGTGACCAAGAAACAAAAAATTACCCAAAAGAGTAAGAAGAAAAATGAGAGGGACATGAGTGCATAAGAGGGACATGAGCATCTAGGCACTTATGTCCTAACTAGGTGCTAGTTTCCGAGGCCATCAAAAGATACATCATTCAAGTGTCAACATAAATGTAAGATGAGTAATACCAATAAAGTGCAAGAGATAAAGTAACCAAAATGCCAAAAGGAGTTGTCAACCACTAGTTTTCTTCCTTAAGAATCATGTATACATTAGTATGCTTTAGGGCCTAGAAATGTACCCAAGTGTATAGATTTCATGTCTACACTCTTTAACACATTTTTTTTTTGGTAGTATGGTTTTATTTCCCTAAGTGCCTTGCACACATTTTGGTAGTTTCTAATGGATTTTTCATTCAAGAGCATTTTGAAGAGGTTGCAGTGGTCTGCGGGTTATTAGTCTTGAACAATGCAAAGTTCAGACGATAATTTCAAGTTTTCTAAACAATCTCCAAGTTTTTAGACTTGACTACATTCCCAATGGGTTTTTTTCAAAGCCACTAATCTTCTATCTAGTAGGTAGATATCCCCATGACTCGCCAAAATTCTTTCCAAAATAACCCTTAGGTTATTTTGACAACTCAAACTCATTTTGGAATTAGAAAATTTTTTGTTGAGAAGCCACAAAATAATGGAATTTTGTGTTCCGAAGATCGAAGGAACTTAGTGTTCCATGGGTTCTCCTAACCCGCAGAACGAAGGATTTTGATCTTGGGACTTAGGTGGATTTTGATGGAGTTTTGGCCTTTGCGACGTGGAAAAGAGTGCAAAATGGACTTGTATAAATTGTGTTTCAAAGATTTGGTCACAATGTTGTGCAATAAAGGATGAAATTATTCAAGTGTGAATAGTGATACATAGAGGAAAGTTTAAAGTACAGTTTGGAAAAGGAAATGAAGAATTTGAAACCGGCTAAGTATGGAAAGCCATAAACTCTTCCTAGTGTTCTGTGGATTTTCCAAATAAAATATTTCATGAATGTTTAAGTCTGTAGAATAAAGGAAGAAGATTGGAAGAAAATCCTTCGCAGATTAAAGTGTCAACACGAAGGCAAAGTGTGAAAAATCCAAAATCTGCGGTAGTACGAGTAGAAGGTTCCGCAGATGCACAAGAGTTATTATCTCATTGTTTTCTCAAATTTTGGAGACATTTAAACCTAAAGAGTTGGGGAATGTTATTGGCTATCCATATACCACTCAAATAATATCCAGAAGGATGTGAGACTATCCCTCAGTGCATTTCTCAAAATTTTATGAGATTGGTTGTATTCACCTCACCTCTTCATATCCTTAAAGTTCGAATATGGAGTTATGGGATCGAGAGAAGATTCGGGGTAAAAACCATGAGAGCTCAAGAGAAATAGGGAGAATGTGTAGTTGCTCATTTCAAACACCCAACCACCTCACCTACCTAGAGTAAAATATTAAACAACGTCCATGCCTTCACATGTGAATCCTGATGTTGTGTACTAGGAAAAAATGCTAGCCTGTCGGGAAGATTAATGGCGATAAGATCAGTGGACGAAAACTTGTCATTATTCATGGAAGATCCAAATTTGAATTTCCCTACATCTCTCCCTTTCTCTCATTCACATATTATATAAATGTAAATTCTTAGGCACATTTTACGGGTTCCTTTCTGCCAAATATGCATTCTTGGCCTTGGAGAAATGCATTTTCTTACCTTTAGACCTCTACAACCTTTCATTTTGCATGAGATGCCTAACCTCTACTTTGTAAATGTTATGGATGCTTGTTAAATGAGATACATCCATGGTTTTTTTCCCCTTAAAATGCTCTTTATTTCTTATCATTAAGTTTTACACATTCATGTCTTTCAGAACCGTGTTTTCATTAAATCTCTTCATATGCAATTTCTTTGTGTCTTTTTTGTCAGATTTAAACACTGTCTTGGTGTTGAAACATTTCCATTCTTTCATTTTTTAGCCTTTCCATTCCCTCTCAACCCTGGATCCTGTATGATTTAGTTTTAGTTTTAGATTTAATTCTAGTTTGAATAGTTTAGGTTAGTGTGTGTTGTGCTAGGAGAGAAGGAACCAACATTCTCTAGAGGTTTGTCTCAAGGATAAATGTCCCACACTTTGAAAATAATACCATGTTCACCAAATGTTATAACACTCATTCATGATCATTTAGAGGGTGCAATTTTTTTGTGTTAGCATAAGTAACACAGAAAACTAGAACTAGGATACAAATAATTTAATAACCTTCCCAAAATTCGTATACCACTCATTCACATTATTACTATAAGGACCCTAATCCTATTTTTTTATCCCAAAAACAACACATTAAAATCCATTAATATGACTCAAGAAATTGTAACCCTCTTGGGTGTCCCATACCATCCAAGAATGCTTATATTGTTTAAATCCTAATTTTGGTTTTCCAACACAAGAAAATGCATAGGAAACTCAAGATTTTACAAAGGAAAAACAATTTGTTCTTCTTTGTTATAATTCATGATATAACTATACATATACAAGAATAACATGTCCTATAAAATATGACTTTCCTATCAAGGCTCCTATAACTTCTCACTAAATCTATATCGATTTTTTTTTCAGCAACTTGTGATTAAACATACTCCTAACAACATAAGATATGATGAGTTGTTCTGTATAACTCATCATTTACATAACATTATAACATTCACACTTCGTATTTAATAACATTCCCCCTTAGTGTCAACATGGGGTAAGGAGTACGGAAATAGAATCGTATGCCAATGCATAATTTTAGGTTTGCATCATATTGTCTAGATCTTTTTGTTAAGATCTTGTTGCACATGATCACTTGCTTCACCACAGTGAACTTATCACTGACAGATTACACTTCCAAGAAGTATGACAATCAAAGGATTACTACAATTAGCTTCCTTCCTATATAACTATTTTTACATTTATGCACCTTCCACATTATATCACAACACATTCAATATAAAATAATGGAATTACATAACTGATTTTCTATTCTCATACACACACAACTGAAAAAATAAAAAAAAGGAAATTTGAGGATTGCGTCCTCATCTCATTTATATGCATTGTTGGTGATCATTACCACATTAATCACAAACAGTACGAGAAAATTACCGTTGCCACTTGGGAACCAATGCTGGCTTTAGCCATTTTGGCACAAATATGGTGCCATTATTGCAGATGTGAGGCCCTATCATTAGAAATTTACGAGAGGTTGTTGAATGACCTCATTCCTCTGTTGCCTCCATCCTTCAGCATCATGTTGCTTATTTAATCAAAAAATTAAAATTTGAAGCTCAAATATATGAACCCCCCATTAAATGGACTTGGATGTCGGTTTCAACTAATAGTGTGTCCAATTACAATGTAGGATTTTTTTAGTTTTTAACACTTTTTATGATAAAATCATGACACAAAATTAAGACCTACTATGGATACCGACTAGCTCAATAAAAAATTAAAATGACTTTTTTTTATGACTGAGACTACTTGGCATTCTTTCTAAAGACTCAAAGATATATTGTTTTATTAACACATATCAATTATTTAGATACCACATTTGACTAGACTTGCATAATATAACATACTAAGAACTTAATAATCAATTGAAATACAATAACTGACATTAGAGGGACATAAATTTAATCAAAAAATCTAATTAACTATTAGATTCAATAATAAACCTAAAAAACTTAACAAAGACTCTTCTTGACACTTATGTAGCTTATTGACTAGCAAAAAAACACTATGACTAAACCATGAGATTATATCGATTAGATAGAGTACATATCTATAGGACGTTGAAGATTCACTACAAATGAAGACATGTCAGATCTTGGGTGATGCATGATTGTTGATCTGATTGTCAAGACATGGTCTTGATGAGGAGCTAGCTTAATTTGAAGTGTTATGCTATAAAAAGGGATGCATAAATATGTAACAAAGAATATGAAGTGTACTAATGAGATCAAACATATTCAAACATGGATAACAAATGCCCTTATTGATAAATTTTAGATGCACAAAGAAGAAATATCCAGGAAGAAACATCTCTAGGTGGAATGGCTCCTCGTTCCCATTTGCGCAAAGTGTTGATGGAGAAACTACTAGAACAAAGTTAATGAGAAACTACATAGAAGATTATGCACACAAGTTCATCCAATGCACTGGAGAAACTGATCAATATTGCATACGCAACTTTAACAGGAGTGTGGAAAGAATATAGACACTGGAGAAACTTGATCAGATATTGCATACGCAACTTTAACAGGATTGTGGAAACCGAATATACACCAGACTTGTAGAAGCATGAATCGATTGTGAAACCGTTACATGTTTTATATGAGCTCGAAGTTGTTAGGAATATATATTCCAATAACATAAAAACATTGTAGCACAAACAAAGAACCAATAGAGAGAGACACAAAAATAGTTATATTATCTCCAATAATTTTTTTACAAGAAGTTAAATATTCATTTTCTTACTGCTGTAAGCTTCCCTGAAAAATTTGAGTGTTGTTGTTGTAGGTTGTTGTTTTGTTGGAGGATCTAATTTATTGTTATTGTGGCCCATGTTTTATCTTGCTACGGGCTATTTGGCTATTACTACGGGATCTATTTGTTGTTGTTACGAGCTGCTGCACTTATGTATGTTGTAGAATATTGAGTTGTTTCTCTCTCTTAACTTTTATTCCTTTTCTCTTTCATGAACTATTGTTGTATATATATTTTTATGTTGCTATGTATAGACTAGAGTGAATGAGTACAAAAAACTACCTTTTCAAAATATAATAAAGTTCCCTCTAAAACATGGAGTTAAAAATGCCCACCCAAAAAACAACATTAACTGCTGACAAAAAGTAGTTACTAGGGAGGGAAAAAAACAAGTTTTAAAATTATACGAGCTCAAGATTACCTACAACATTAAATTATAACACCCCCCCTTAGTATTGAGCCAAAGAAAAATTCATACAAAGACTGATAATTAATTTATGGAGTTAAGCTTCCATCAATGACACCCATATTTTCTCTCAAATGCTCAAACCTTTCCTTTGACAGTGGTTTAGTAAAAATGTCAGCTAGATACTACTCCGAATTGCAAAATTTTAGCTCAATTTCCTCCTTTCTCAACCGATTAAGGGATGAAGTAATATCTAATTGCAATATTCTTGCTTCTTCCATGAAAAATTGGATTGTTTGACAATGCAATGGAAGACATATTACCAAAAAAAAACACAACCTCTTTGTTGTTTTTCTTACAAATCTGAGAGGATTGTTTTTAACCATATCATCTGACAAGCGGTTGAGTTTGCTGCAATATATTTAGCTTCAGCAGTGGACAATGAATTTACTAACTATTTTTTGAAGCCCATGAAATGGCTCCTGATCCAACATTAAAAAGCATATCCAAATGTGCTCTTTCTATCATCTAGACTACTTGCCCAATCACTATCCGTGTAGCCAACTAACTGCAAATCATTATCAACAACATATAAAATTCCAAAATTACTTGCTCCATTCACATACCTCAATATACGCTTTCCTACTTGTCAATGTGTCTCTTTTGGTGTCTCCATGAATCTGGAAATAAAACTAACTGCATACATAATGTATGTTCCTGTTGTAGTTAAATACATACTATACTTCCTACCATGCTTTTGTACCTTGTAGGATCTATATTGTTGTTGCAATCATCTTCAGTCAATTTCAAACTTAATTTAACTGGCGTAGATGTTGGTTTTCTGTCCAAAATTCTGAATCTTTGAAAAATTTATTTTGCATACTTTGCTTGAGACACAAAAATGCCCTGCTCTGTTTGCTTGAATTCAATGCCAAGAAAATACTTCAACAATCCCAAATTTTTCATCTCAAACTCCTTCTTCATGGCTGATTTGAATTCATCAATTGCCTTGCTTGCATTTCCAGTTAAAATGAAGTCATCTACATATAAAAAACAGTTAAAATCTCACCATTGTTTGCTTTGATGTAGAGTGTGGGCTCAATGTTGCTTTTTCTAAAGCCATTACTGATCAAATAGGAATCAATCATATTGTACCAAGCTCTTGGTGCTTACTTCACTCCATACAAAGCTTTCTTGAGCTTATAAACCTTTCTTTCATGCCTTGGGATTTCCTAACTAGGTGACTATCCCACATACACTTCTTCTTCCAATACTCCATTCAAGAAGGCTGATTTGATGTCCATTTGATGAACCTTCCATTTTTGATGAACAACAATGGCAATAATTATTCTCACAGTCTCTAATCTTGTTATTGGAAAAAATGTCTCTTTGTAATTATGACCTCGCTTTTTTTTTGTAGCCTTTGACAACAAATATTACCTTATGTCTTTCAATCTTGCCTTGGGGAGAAGTCTTGGTTTTATAAACCCACTTGAATCAAATGAATTCCTTTCCTTCAAGAATATCTACTAACTCCTATGTTTGATTCATTTCAATAGCATGCATCTCTTCATCCATTGCTTCACACCATTTTTTTAATCTTTAATTGCTTCTTCAAATTAAATTGGGTCAACTGCTAAAAATAAAGAAAAATTAATCATTTCATCTTCATTTTCATCATACCTTGACGGCTCATAAATCTCTTGTAAACTCCTCATGCGACCTTGACGCTGATTTTAGTAAGATGATGACGAAGATGTCTCATTCACTACTCCTTGTATGCTTTGTTGGCTACTACCATTTGAATATTCACCCCTTTTTGAAAAGGGTGCCCAACTATGTGCATTGTTTTCATTGTTATTTGTTGTATCAGTAACAATAATTGGTACATTTGTCTTTGCTTGTGGCTGCTCCACTTCTTGTGCATCTCCCCAAGATGCTTCTTCAATCAATTGAACATCCATGTTGAGTATGAGCTCTTTTGTCACTGGATTATACAATCTATATAAGCTTTTGATTTCTCACTATATCTAATAAAAATACATTTCTCTCCTCGGTTAGATCCCATTTTTCTCTTCTTTTCCTTGACACGTGTGTGTATGCTACACACACCAAAAAATATCAAGTGCTTAAAACTTGGCTTTCTTCCACTCCATGCCTCTTGAGGTATCTTATTTCTCACACTCTTTGGTAGGACATATATTAAACAAATATATTGTTGTCCCCCAACTTCTTCAGCCCAATATTCATTTGGAAATCCTCTTACTTTGATCATATTCTTTGTCATTTCTTGAATTGTATGATTTTTACTCTCAACTACATCATTTTACTGTGGTGTATACCTTATTGTGAATTGTTTCTTAATCCCATGCTCTTTGCAGAAGTTTAAAAATGCATTTGATGTGTATTCTTCCCCTCTATCCATTCTCAAGGTCTTTATATAATTACCCCTATGCTTCTCAACTAAAGCCTTGAATTGTTTGAACACTTCAAATGTATTTTCTTTATTTTTTAGAAAATAAACCCATGTTCCTTCTGTTGAAATCATCTATAAAAGTAATAACATAATCACTTTTAGACAAGGATGGAGTATTTGTAGGACCACACGAATTTGAATGTATCATCTCAAGAGGTGAGATTTCTCTCCAAAATTTACCTGAGGGAAAAGCAGTTCTATATTACTTCCCCAATATGTAGCCCTCACATACTTTATCTGGTTGTTGAATAGGATGCAACCCTCTAACCATTTACTTTTTGCAAATAACATACAATCCACCATAGCGCAAATGCACATACCTTAAATTCCAAAGTGTGTATTGATCAATGGTTAATTTTTTAAATGTTGTTGCTGCCTCACTTTGCATTCTCAATGGAAACATTTTGTTTTGTGTCATCTTCACTAATGCAATCTGTTGATTGCTTCCACTTCTGTCATGTATTATGCACTATTAATTCTATAACTTCACTTTGTATCCTCTTTGCATGAGCTTCCCAATGCTGAGAAGATTATACTTCAGACTAGGAACATAAAAACATCATTGATCTACCTTTTGTCTCTTTGCTTAGTTAAAATGGATATGTTTCCTTTGCCAATGATTGCAACCTTGTCATTTGTTCCCATTTTGACTTCAATCTTGATTGACTCATCTATGCTATTAAACATTTATTTATTACCACACATGTGGTTGCTGCAAGCACAGTCTAAATACCAAATTTGCTTACTACCTTGCTCAGCTACATTGCAAGTTAAAAACAAAGTTCAACTCTTTTCATTATTTTCTGGTTTAGCCTCTTTTGCATTAGAGAAACTTGCATTATGATTATGATTTCTTAAATCATATTCCTTATTTCTACATTCACTTGTATAATGACCAAATTTCTTGTAGTAATAGCATTGCCCATTTGTTTTGTCATACCTTTGTAAAGAACCACCTTCGAAAGTGTTGATGTTCTTTCTTGTTCCTCTTTCTTGTGGTTCTTGCTAACTTTATCTTCCACCATCTTGTTGGTTCTTAAATCTACCTCTTCCTCTATTGTATGATCCTCTCCCCCTGCCTCTAACATTTGTGTTTGTATTAAAGGCTTGTTCATTGGAGGAGCTTGCTGATCTGCTCATTCTTTGTTCATGGGTTTGCAAAGAACCCATTAACTCATCAATTGTCATTTGCTTTAAGTCCTTGGACTCTTTTATGGCAACCACAACTGGATCAAATTTGACTGGAAGGATTCTCAATAACTTCTCTATGATCCTCTGGTCTTCTACCACATCACTATTTGTCCTCATCTGATTAACAATGGTCATTTTCTTTGTGAAAAAATCATTTATTGATTTTGATTCTTTCAATAAATGATTTTTTCATCTGTAGTCTTACAACTTTCATAATCAATGATTTTGATTGACAAGGATCAATATCAACTGTAGTCTTACAACTTTCATCCTTAGCATCTATAGTCTTACAAATTTTATCTTGTCATTACCTTCATATGCATTTTGTAAGGTATTACAGGCTTGCTTAAAGTTTGCAGCTACTGCTATGGGTATGTGCAACAAGTTGGGGGGCTAGAAAGGGGTCATAAGTGGATGTCATATTGCAAATAAAAATGAAATCTCAACTTGTACGGATTATTAGCAATGTGTGTACTCAAAATTAGAAAAAAATATAAATATGAGTCGTAGCATCTGGAATCTAGTTTCTAAACTATTAATTTAAAAAAAACAGACAAGTTTAGCTATATTAAAAACTTAAAATTCAATGACTTGGTTTTTTTTTAAAAGCCTATAAGATTGTAGTCCGTTTGCCTGCGATTTGGATGACCAAAACTTGATATTTTTTTTCCTTTGGTGAAAAGTTAGATGTCGCTGTCTATCTTGGAATAGATTTTATTTTGTATTTTTTGAGCAATTTTTTTTAATGATTTTTTTTCCGTGAAAGTGGTATGAAAACATAAAGAAAACAAAGCACTTTCCGTTTGCCTGCCATTACTTCATAAAAAATTATCAAAATCAAATATATATTTTTTAACATGTATAGAATTTCACAACGGTTGGGATGGTATAGGTTTTATCACATTCTGACAAGTGAAACAAAAGTTGCAGTCTTAAACGTAGACATGAACATTCACGAGAAAAAGTGTCTTAAAGACCTACTATTAGTAAAAAATTATAAAATGATATTTATCATATTATATTCACTTTAAAATCAATATTTCTACAAAGCTAACAGTTTCCCCTATGCGATGGTACCATTTTTGTGACATGTTTTTTATTTTTCGGCATGTTTCAAGTTTGCGGAAGAGAAAATTTGAATTTTTTGGCCTTTCACATGCCATAATGACCTCTCAAAGCTTAGGTTAAGGAAAAACAGAAATTTCCCAAGCCTTGAGGGTCAGATTGTATGATACAGTTAGGACCGCGATCACGGTTTATAAACTGCAGTCGTGGTTTTAAATTGACCTATTGGAAAAAGAACCACAATCATGGTTTATAAACTACGATCATAGTTCTTAGAATCATATTTACAAGAATCCCAACATCCAATTCACGGTGTGCTTTTATTCTTTGACCTAACTGTATGAATTTCTGTGAAATTTTGCCACCTTCTGCACTTTTTTCTTGTCATCAAAAGCTATTTTTTTTACTATTTTTAAGGCGTCCAACATCATTTGGAGTTGTCTGACGTCAATTGAAACATCATGGGAGACTTGAAATGAAGTTCAAAAATGAAATCAATAAGTAAAAAAACACTGGAGGAATTAGAGGTAAAAATATTGTAAAATTTGGAGCGAATGCGGAAACTTCGTGAATCAAGAAGAGGTTCATTTTCAAACCCTACTATTATAAGAAATGAGGAACCAGGTAATGTTTTTATTGTCAATGTTGAAGATGAATTAAATACTCATGATGTAGTTGATGTTGAAATTGAAGGAGACAATGAAAATTTGAATCAAGAAATTCATTTTGAAACTGTAGACAACCAAAATTTGGCAAAAACACCTCCTAGGATTTTACGAAAAAGACCTAATTATTTTATTGAAATTGATGAGAACATTTTGAAACTAATGTCTGAATGAAAAATCATAAGAAAAGCCATTGAAATTTACGATAATCATTTTGTAATTTTAAATGATTCCCAAAGATGTTAATTTTTGGTTAGTTTGATGAAATCAAATAAAATGAGACCTACGTTAAACACCTTAGGATTGACAACATCTAATTTATGTGGTCAAACCTATGTAATTGTTCAAAACCTACATGATGCATATCACACTGTTGGTGTCAAGATACGCACAAGGGATAGTAATGTCATGCGTCATGTACTTCTATCAACAAAACAAATCAACGTTTGATTAGGCAAACAAGCCGAATGTTGAAAGTTAATTGAAAAATTCTAATGAAGAAATTGAAATGCGTAATATTTTTCAATCACCCAATAACACTAATTTTTGAGCATTTTCTGTGAGAGCACCGCGTAGAGACAAAGATATATCTAATGATATAAGAGAAGTTGTTCAATTTTGGCATGGTAACACTAGAGTTTCACTTAATACAAGAGATGTTGTAAAATAGAGAGTTAGTTCTACTAATCATGAACCACATCCAAATCATTTCTTAGATATGAATCAAACTCAATTTTTTCGCAAGTTTGAACAAGAGCATTCATAAATTAAAATTAGTCAACATTTTTTTTGAAATGTTGAAACCATTCTATGTGAAAATCAAACACGCTCACACCACTTGTTGTAGGAAACATGTTGAATTTGTAATACATTATGATAATTTTTAACATATTTGTTCTTATTTGCATTCTAAAACTATATTATCGGAATGTGGTGTTCAATTTTCACCAATATCTTCTAGGGATTTCATTCCTATGATATTTTGTGAAAGAGAAGTTAGAAAAAAAAAATTATAGTCAAGATTGTTTAGATGGAAGTTATGATACGTGCGATGGATTACCTAAATTGGAAAGTTGTATCAATGAGAAAATTGGAGGTGAAATAAGACATAATTTAGTTGGGTTTGATAAATATAAAGTAATACCATACCGATTGAAAGATGGAAAAAAGTCTAAACGGTGTGAGCTAGTTACAGAACATATACCTATTTTTTAATTTAAGAGAAAATTTAAAGATGAAATTGTTAATGAGTATGCTAGGCATACACATAGAGCTCGATGGTTGGATGAAAAATTCAAGATATGTAAGAACACATTTCATATTGGTACTACTTTTTTAGTGGTTGATTTTACAGATAATTACACGTTGCAACCACAAATGAATGTTCAATTGCATTATTACAACTCAGTACAAGTTGCCATTTTTGTGCATATAACATTTATACATTCTCCTGAAAGTATAGAGAATGATCAATTTTTTTAAGAGATTATCACTTTTATATCAGTGATGATTGCACTCATTCTACTAAATTTTTGTAAGTGTGTTTCAAGTTATTTTATGAAAATGTGTCTTATAGGAACATTCAATTCAATCAACATTATATATGGTTAGATAATTGCACGTCTCAGTTTAAGAATGCATGAATGTTTTATTGGATGAAAAATATGCACGTCAAGATGGTTTTGCAACATATTGGGAGTTTCACCAAGGCTGGACATGGAAAATGAGAGCATAACAATATAGGGGCATGTGTGAAAAGATCTCTTGCAAGAGAAGAATTGAAGTAAAAAGATGGTGCTAAATTAAAATATGCAAAGAGCATAGTGGAATGGTGCATTGACAACATGGCCTATGGTTCTCGATAAAATTCCATAGTTCATAGATATTTTTGGTTGATAGAGGAATAACAAATTCCGAACTATGAGGATTGTATGACACTCGCAGGGTTCAGTGATCTACACTCATTTTGTAGCTCAAATGCTACTTCGTGGGCCACAAGGACAAAAAAGTTGGTGTGTTTTTGTGAATCTTGTATCAAATTTTCTACTACTGATTGTGATTCACAAGAATGGGTGGATGGATGGCTTTGTAAGCCTCTAACTCTGCTTCCTAGTTATCAACTTCCACATGCTTCATGACTTGTTTCTCTATATTAAGTTACAACATCCAAGGACTTTGATGACATTTCAATTTTGGTGCGACAAGGTAAATGGTTATTTACAATTTTTGTACTGAGTTATGTCCATTGAAATTAATATGTAATTTAAATTTGAGTTGAAACCTCTATTTTTTGTAGGACATGTGTTTGTAATTATTGTGATAGAAGACTGTTAGAGTAGGCATTTACCTTAGCTCATGTTCACCTAGGTACATTATTTACCTTTATTGTATTTATCCTCACCCACTTATGTGTGTGGATATTTCTTTTTATTTATTTAGAGATTAGGAGATATTATCTAGTTGTTAGGTATAGTTCTTTCCTTGATCTATGGTATTGACTAGTTCTTTCCTAGATCTATGGTATTGAATAGATCCTTGATGTCTAGTTCTCTCATAAATCTATGGACTTGACTAGTTCTTTGATGACTAGTTTTTTCCATGATTTATGGCTTGATCTACGACCTTGACTGGTTCTTAGATTGTTATTCCTTGCATATATAAGCAAGGCTCATATTGTATTTCATTGAGTTCCATAATAATATATGATATTGCTACTCATTTGTTTGCAAAGGTTTATATAAAGTTATTCTGGCGAATTGCTTTCATCTTATTGATTGTGATGTTTGATTAGCATCTGTGTTCTTAGATTGGCACGATCTGGTTATCATTCCTTTTATCCCAAGTATGAATTTAATATGTAATTTAAATTTGATTTGAAACCTCTATTTTTTGTAGGACACGTGTTTGTAATTATTGTAATAGAAGACAAGGAAGAAGGAACAAACTATTTCTTATTTCATTGCATCGAGGAAAGAAAGAAGTTTCCTTCTCCTGATATAAATGGCCTAGATATTGATTATCCTACAGGGTCAGTGGTAGTTACTGGAACTTGGCTTCGATGGTATCCATTAAAAAATTCCTTTGTTTGGGTGTTTGAAGACTTTGAGACACACATGAAAATATTCTTATATTCGCATCTAGTTCTAGTGACAAATATTCAGTTGTATAGATATCGAGGAAGGCCTAATGACAAGATTGTTTGGAAGGTTCGAGTGTCAGATCATGAAGCAATCTTGTCCGATATTCAGAGTAGATCCGATCTTGATGGTTCATTAGAATGAATTTACATGCTTGTCTGATATATATTTCTTTGAAGTTTTTAAATTTGTCTACTAGATTCAAGTTCATATATTTTATTAAATTTGTGTATTTTGTATATATCTAGTATGGTTTTGTTTCAACTTAAATTACTTTAACTAACACTTTTATACAGGTTAGTGGTGTCATAAAATATTTTACCTTCACGTGGTTGTCATTTTTAGTAGATCCAATCTTGATGGTTCATTGGAATGAATTTACATGCTTGTCTAGTATACATTTCTTTAAATTTTTAAAATTTGTATACTAGATTCAAGTTCATATATTTTATTAAATTTGTGTATTTTGTATATATCTAGTATGGCTTTGATTCAACTTAAATTACTTTGAATAACAATTTTATGTAGGTTAATGGTGCCACAAAAGCTTCTACCTTCACGTGGTTGACACTGTTAGTAGATAATTTTATATTCTCAAAGCTAAGAGAATCTTTCATTATTTTCCAAGAAAAGAGAAGCAATTAAAATTGATTTATGTACCTGTGAAGGGGGTTTTTGGCTCTAGATCGGGTGGCCCAACTCTGAACCGAGCCTTATCGAAGCTTTCCATAGCACCTGAAGGTGTATACCCCTCCAACCAGACACGCTGGCGGTGGTAGTTCACTCCCATGATGTCCCATGGAATGACTTCTCACTACTCAACTTCGTTCATTGCCTAAGACTGCCTAGAAAAGGCAATTTGCAAACAATTATGCTACGAAGGCTCATGGAATTCCATAGCCCTAAATTATTAGGTGTGATTAAAGGCCTCATTTTCTCAAGTTTTGGCTCAAAAAGTTCTTGGTTTGGATGACCAAGCACCAAGTTGTGACTGCTAGAAGTTTGTGCTGAAAATAAGAATTTGGATCATAGTTAAGGGGTTCTTGGCTCTGGATCAGGTGATCTGACTCTGAATACGGCCTACCTAGAGCCCGCCATAGCACCTGAAGGAGTATACCCCCAAATCGAATGCGTTGGCAGTGGCATTTCGCTCCCACGATATCCTGAGGCATGACTTCTCACTACTCAGCTCCGTTCATTGCCTATGATTGCCTAGAAAAGGTAGTTTACAAACAATTATGCCACGAAGGCTCAAGGAATGCCACGACCTTGAATTATTGAGTACAATTATATGCCTCCTTTGCTCAATTTTTGGCTCAGATGATTCTTATTTTGGATGTTTGAGCGCCAAGTTGTGACCACCAAAAATTTTCACTTAAAACATGAATTGGGATCAATAGGGAATGGGTTCTTGGCTTTGGATCAGGTGTCAGTGGTCTAACTCCGAACCAGGCCTACCTTGAGTTCATTCCCATGACATCTCAGGGCATGAATTCTCACTACTCGGCTTCTTTCTTGGCTTTTTAGTATGTGTCATAGTATGGTTGTTTCCATTTTCTCATTTCCCTCCAAAAATAGTTTCAATATTTTCAATCTTACAAGTATGGAAAAATGAATGTAGTCACTAATATAATTTTTGGAATAAGCCTTCATGCAATTCTAGATGTAGTTGGATTCTCCACTAAGTATTAGGTGGAATGAACATTTCATGTGTAACTACCTTCAATTGAACAAACAACCAAGTAATTTCACTATATTGAAAACCAATAAGTACATGGAGATGGATTTCCATGTGGGGGGAGAAATACCAAGTCTTGAAAAAGTCAAGGATACTCTAGGCTCTGTGCTAAATTGGTGACTATAAGAAGGATATAACACCATTCATTACTAAATAAATGAAGATTGCAAATCAATAATAAATATTCCCTTTCAAGTTGGTGTTGTAATGAATATCCAAATAGGGTGTCATATAGATATGTTTTAATGTAATTACTTGTTAAGTTTGGATTTTATTCCTTTTATTGAAGGTGACACATAGTTGTGGTGTTAGAAACTTAAAACAAGTATATCATAAAATGTGAATATCTCCCTGTTCTAATAAGCTTATGTGAATAATTATTTGTATGGCCTAAAAATAATATCATATCATTTGAATTGAAAAAGGTCACATCAAGGAGATTGCAACAAGGTAAACACAATGTTGTGTGAACGGTTGAATTTAGAATATCCTATCTTCATGAAACACATGTAAAGAGAAACAAAGACATCGATTATATGAAGCATATATATGTGTGACAAAGTCAAACAAAGATGATTATGATTACATATCAAGAATGCCCATTATTTTGCAATCTCCAAAGCACAAGATTTATAAGTCACCACACAAATAGTGAACTTCATATATGACAAGCCTTCAAGGAGATTGAATAAGGTAACAACAAAGACATTATTGTGCATGAAGCATATAAAAAGAAAAAAGGCATGATTACATAAAGCATATGAAGAGAAACAAAGACATGATTACATGAAGCATATATATGAAATTAAAAATACACTTCATATGTGTGATAAAGTGAAACAAAGATGATTATGATGTCATATCAAAAAAATTTCCATTGTTATACAATCTTCCAAAGAACAAGATGATTATTATGTCATATCAAGAAACAAAGATGACTATGATGGCATATCACTTGAATGGACACATTGTTATGTGCAAACTTTCTATCTTATCCACCACAAAGAGAAATAAATATGGTTATGAAGCATGTGTGTGTGGCCTAAAAAGAGTGCAACAAAGATGTCAGATCATGTCATTACATTATCATAGTACATGTCAATACATCATCACAATACATGTCATTTAATGAAATCATGTTATCACACATCATCATACTTCATCAAGTCACATGTATATACAAAAATGTCACACATCATCAAATAAGATCATATGTCAAATATCAGTGCGGAAAAATATCAACACATGAGATCACAAGAAAATCATAAAAAATTATATCATAGCAGTCCGGGAACAAAATCCACATGTATATTATAGATCTAGTACACATGGAATATGTGCACATGCGTTCAAGCTAGTGGCATCTAAAAATATAAGAATAATGTATCAAACTAAGCGTGCCATATATATATAGGACCACACGGTCACATAAGATTGTATACACGTCTCCATGGATTGACCAACACAAGATCATATATATCAAGTCATATATAAGCATACAAAAATGTATGTATCACATGTCCAACTGGCATATATATTTATACATCCTATGAAGAATCATAAAACATACTCCCTCTCTTGGCCCTACTAGTAGAATCATGTCCATGACCTATGGATATAATGGAGGGAGATGGCACTATAGATTTCATCCATCTAGTCCTAGGCATGTCAAAGCTTTCCTGTAACTTAGCCTGCACATTCATACACATCAAGTTTTTAACACCCAATTTTTTAATAAGTGGATATATTGAAAATAAATTCAAATTTTAGAAACTTAAAATTTTTAATGCACATGAAATCTTACCACAATCTCATGATCCCTATCAATTTTTCATTGACACTCTGCAGGGTCAAGGGTAGACTCATGAGAGGGAGTGTTTTAGGGGTCGTGGCAGTGCACTCTGATTTGTACCATGCTACATACAAATAAATAGTTCAAATTAAATATTTCATGTACAATTTGATATTGTAGATTTAGTAAGAAAACATTCGTCCAAAATTTAATAGATTTGAATTATTGTACCTATGTGAGTGGATCTGCAGATGCTATGGCAACATCAACAAAAACCTCCACAATCTTCATAAAGGGAGGAATCTGTGCAACAATCATAAGTTGTACAAACAACATGTAGATCAATATTGATCGAAAACTATCTAGGAGAATGGTGTAAGGAACTAAGGCTCATGCATATATATTAAATTCTAAAACACGTATAGATATGTATTTTAATAATATTTAAACAATCTTGAACATTAACTAGTAAAATCTGTGAAACTAACCTGCGTAAAAGTAATGTGAGGTGTTTCAGTAACCTCAGTGCCCACAACAAATGATGTCCCACCAAGATCTTGCTTAAAAAATATAAACATATTAATATGTATGTACACGTGAAACTCATACATGAACATTAATGTGTATTTAATATTATTTATGTGACATTTACCTGTGAAATACCTAGGACATTTGCAATGTAATAAATGTGCAATCAAATGAACTTTGAAATGTAAGTAACTTGAAACATACGTCTATACACACATTGTAATATGGATTGCAATAGCTAGAATGTCCACATTGGATGTGTCCTTGACTGGATCTTCCTATTTAAAATAAAAAATTGCTAAATAGTAGTTACACAAGTATGATGTAATCAAGTATATATATTAAAATATCAAATGAAATAAAGTTTTTTGTATATATTATTTATGTGACATTTACCTATGAAAGACCAAGGACATTTGCAACACTTCCAAAAATATATGCCATCATCTGATATGTAAAAAAGAGATTATGTGACCCAACAAATTATGTCTCACCCGTAATGCATACGACACCACACGACCCACAATGGTGTGGTGTGTTAGAACTAACGCCTCCACTAATATCGCTAGATGCAATATGACTACTATGTTGGGCTAGACATTGTGTTTCAGTGAGATACCTCAACGCATACAGTTTATCGATCTACATAACCTCCTTCACTATAGGAGGGATAACTGAAGGCTGTGGGGATTTTTGGGCATGGGGAATTCTAGGTTGACCAAATGTAATATTTTTGACACTTTTGGCATGTTGACAGTCTCTCTTGTGGGGGAGCTATTCTAGTACGTGCATTGGGTCTAGTCTATGCAGAGCCACCTCATTGAATGTAAAAATTTAAAAAAGTCAAAATAATTGGGGACCTCATCAAACACAAACTCACAATACATTTTCTTCATAACTAGTTTTGGGTTTCTTGCGGTGTCCCTTTTTTCCCAATAAAGAGGAACCTCGTTGTTGTTTCATGGTGGATAATAAAAAACCATCCACCATCAGTCCCAAAAAAATTTCTTAATCCAGTCATCATGACACCAATGGATACGGAACCAGTTGCAATTATAATAATATATGATATTGTTTCTCATTTGTTTGCAAAGGTTTTATGTAAAGTTATTCTGGTGTTACGAGGGGGGCATTGGTTATGGGGTCCATAAATAGTGCACAAATGCAGTCTTTTCCAATTTTTTTGTCTTTCACGGTCGCATGTGATAATTTTTCTGCATATGAATGCCTACAATCAGCTCTAAAAGTATTCCATCTATCTATCTATTTGGTTTGTTGTAAAGTCAACTTCATCAATCAATGTTTGAAGTGTGTTGGCTAAAGTCATACATCTTGGATTTATGGAATGATTTTGTCCAATAGTGTGAATAAGGTTTTGAATGACAATTTTATTTTCTCAAATTTTTGTAATGATATCACCTTGAGTTCCTAGTGGTTCTGTGGGGATGGTAAGAACCAAAAGAGGTGGAAGAACGTTTGAAGGAGGTTTTTGAGGAGGTGGAGGAATATTTGGAGGGTTTTGAGGAAGTGGAGGAATGTTTGGAGGAATTGGAGGATTTACAACTTGTCGAGCAACTGAAAATACAAATAAATTTTACACATAAACAAAATATTGAAAAACCCAAGAAAACCAGAAAAAAAAAACTTAAAATGCAAGAAAATTGATAAAATAAATGAGGGCTTACCTCTTCATCTCGGCAGCATCATGTAAGTTATCGCGATCCAGAAGTAAAAATTGTAATTTGGAAGGGTAATGCAAAGCGCGAGTGTCAACAATGGAAAAAATGTGTGGTTTGGAGAAAATGGTGGGGAAAAATGAGGGTCACGACTATTTTTTGATATCAAAGGACCGTGATCATGGTTTATAAAGTGCGATTGCGATCTTAGGTTCAGGAATTTCTTGAACCTGGAAAAACAGACTATGATCGCGGTTTATAAACCATGAGCGCGGTTCATAAAATTTAGGATTTGATGTCCACTTTTTTTTCCCCCAACTTCCTGCACTTACCCCTATCCTAGGGAATACTGAATATGTGATTGTATTTTGTATGTAGCTCAAATATTTAGCATTTTTTCTTCTAATCTCCTTCAATGTATTCTTCTGATCATGTGTCAATGCATTGAATGCATCTTGATCTGCTACCTCTGTATAACCTCCTTCAACTAACTCCCATAGCTCTTGAGAGGAGAATATGGTTTTTATTTTAATGCACCAAATGTCAGTTTTTTCCATTAAATGTTGGGGGCTACTGCCACCAATTGCTACTAGTAGAAGCTATTAAACTCAATAGCTAAAACAACCTAGAAAATTAAAATCTCAAACCCATATGCTATTGAGATTTTTGTTGTTTTCTCTGATACCAAATTGTTAGGAAAATAGATTTCAATAAAATAAAAACAGAGTAACACAGACAAATAACAGTAGAGAGAGACACAAAAATAGTTATATTATCTCCAATAAAATTTTTACAAGAAGTTAAATCTTCATTTTCTTACTGTTGCAAGCTTCCCTGAAAACTCTGAGTGTTGTTACTGCAGGCTTTTTTTTGTTGCGGGCCTTGTTTTCTATTACTATAGGTTGGTGGGTTGTTGTTACAGGGTTTGTTTGCTATTGCTATGGGTTGTTGCAATTTTGTTTTTTGTAGCATACCGAGTTGTTGCTCTCGCTTAATGTTTGTTCATTTTATCTTTCATGAACTGATGTTGCATATATATATATATATATATATATATATATATATATATATATATATATATATATATTTGTTGCTATGTATATGTTGGAGTGAATGAATACAAAAACATTTTTTCAAAATATAATAAAGTTCCCTCTAAAACAGGAAGTTCAAAATGCCCACCCAAAAAACAACATTAACTGCTAACAGAAATTAGTTACTAGGGAGGGGAAAATACAAGTTTAAAAATTATATGGGCTCAAGATTACCTACAACATTAAATTCTGAAAAAATTCAACAGGTATATAGTTTCTACAGCTTTGAGACAACACGGATAACAAATATGGCAAACAACATACATGTATGAAGTAACACGTAGGTTAAAAGAACACAAAGAGATCTACACACGGTATAATAAAATGAATGGCCCAAAGCGTTGACATTCCATTATAGGAGATTTGAAATGTCCCATGAGAAGAACAAATGACATGTAAGATGAACACGAAACTATAAGAGGATCAAGACCACTCAACCTAAAGATCACATAAGTTTGTAAGACTGACTAATCAACCAATAATTGATAAATCCACCCCAAAAAGTGGTAAACACCTCATTGGTTGATTGATCAAGACTCTAATTGTCAATTACCCGCTTTGATACCAAATACAGAAGCGACTCAATATTTTACAAAAGAAAATTGATTTGTTCTTCTTCATTATAATTCAAAATATAACATTACACATATAAAGGACTAACATGTCCTTTAAAATAGGAAGCTTATTAATGCTCCTATAACTAGTCACTAAATCTATATTTTTTGTTTTCAACAACTTGTAACCAAACATATTCCTAATAATATATGATATGATGAGTTGTTCTATACAACTCATCTTTACATAACATTATAACATTCACACTAATATTTCCTAATAGAAAAGAATTATAAATGCCCGTAAATAAATTTAATACATGGTTTCCAGTTTTATGTATTTCCAAATTTGATAATAGATCTCTTAAGGGATAAAAATGTCAAAAAAGAAGAAGACATAATTTCAATCAAAATCCTTTTAATAGTTCAATATAAGTTTAAATCATAAAATTTACATTCATATGTCAATGGGTTTTTCATTATCCTTGTTGAGCTCTCAAGATCCTCACATGAAATTATAATTGTTCTTCCTTTATTACAGTTTAGCATGTTCAAGATACAAAAATAATGTATCCGTTGTATTTTTGGTTTCTAAGATGATCAATTTTTTATAATCCTAAAGTTGCATGTGAGGATAAAAACCTTCCAAATAAACCCATTTTCTCATAGTATAGTTTAATGTATAAAAACTTGTCTTTGAAAATTAGTATAAATCCTTATTTAAGATTGAAGTGAAGAACCCTTTTGATTTATATTCTCTATACACTTTTGTTTAACTCCATACGATCCCCAAAACATGTCATATCCACATAAGTATCATTTGCATCGTAAAAACCTCGGAGTAAATTTTTTTTTTTTGTAAGACATCTTTCCTTAAAATTTATATGCATATTTATCATATGCTATACTATTTATTAACACTTGGTTTTACTCCCCTAATGTATGGTCTTGGCACTTTATTATTAATCCCACAAAATAAATAAAATAATTAAGTTATGTATGGTCTATTCTTAGGACTTTATTATTAATCTCACAAAAATAAGTAAATAATTAAGTTATTTAAAACTATTGAAAGTAAACATGTATTTGTAAAGGTTCATATGGGTTGAACCCATAACTTGTGGTTTATCATTGTAGACATGTAACCATTACACCCTCATGTCCTATCACCTTTCTATTTCATTCACTAGGTTGAACCCCCACTTTAACGTCCATGCTGCCACTCTTTCTCATGCAAATCATGGAGGGAGTTTTCAATAACCTGCAATTGTAATATAACATATACGATTTAACATTTAACTACCCAAAACATGTCATTTAATTTTAGATTTATTTTTTATTGAGAAAGTGCAGTCAATTAGGCACTAGATTACATGAAATATCGGTCACTCTGCTCATGCTTTAGAGGAAGGCATGAAGCATATAAAAAAATTGCAATTACAAGTAAGTGAACATCTAAACTAGTGATCACCTTCAACTAATCAGCTATGAGTAAGGGGCATACACTCCGTTAAATTCACTTAGGGCACGAACCTGACCTTAATAATTTAAATTCTCTTATCGGGTATCTCTAGGCCTTGCACTCAACAAGACTTGATACTTGGTGGGCTTAATTTTATATTAATGGTTTTTAAATATAGTTAGGAATTGAATATTCATTCTCCCATGAGTTTATTGATTGACACCATGTGATAGAAATTGGTGTCCCCATTTCCTAGCCTCCTCCTCTCTAATCTTTCCTGACTACAGACATGGCACTTTTCAATATACCTGCATTCCTGGATCCTTTCTCCTCTACTTTCCTAGATCCATCCTCACCAATGTGCTCCATGTAGTGATTTTTCACTACGGACCCATTTATGCCTAAATTATCACTTTCCTTGTTGGCATGTGGTCCTATAGGTGTTGTCATTGATGCAAAACAACGTTAATAAAAAATTGGATGATGTAGTAGGTTCATATGATGGTGTGGATGATGTTGACATGAAGGTTCATGTAAGTTCATGATGATATAGGGAGATTCAGTGAGGATATCTTGCTCTTGCAAGCTCATTCAGGTGCCTAGGAGATGTTGCATGATGGTATGAGCTTCTTGGTGACTCAAGAAGCATGATGACATGTTATATAGCATGTTTGGAGAGTTATCAATCACCCACATCAGTTCCAGGGTACAGATACAGGTGATGGACCATGTTTCAGGTGCTCATCTAGAGCAGGTATGGATGCTAAGGGGTATAAGATTGATATTTTGAGATATATGAGATCATGGATGCATTTATGTAGGTGTATAATGGTGTATCAGGTTTTTTTGTGTCATTTTGAGAGCTTTCATGTTGATTTATTGTGTTTTCCAGTAGACCCTAGTTTCTACAGTGTAAAACCCTAAGGGGTTGTTATGCAAGTCTTAGTGTCTGAATATTTTGAGGTATGGTGATGACATTATGATGACTAAAGAATTTATTTTGATGTGTAATGGTGCTTTGAGATAAATTTCAAGTTCCCATGAGGTGAATTTTGCAAGATATGTCAGTTTTGGTGAAACACATTGTGCATTTCCAGCTCGAATTGGATCTTCTGATGCTCACCTTGAATTGTGTGATTTGCATGGGACCTTGTGGATTTCCATAATGTTTCTAAATTTATTCTATAAAGTTTCACAAAAATAATGAGGTCATTTCATCATCAGGTTTTTATGAACGAATGTTAAGAAGGTAAACAACTATTTATGAGTTTGAAACCCTAGCTTGAAAGTGATATGGAATAATTGTTTTCTAAGTGACCATAATTGCTTAATATTTCATGTATTATGATTGGAACATGTATAGGACTCCTTCATATTTCCATAAAGGGATGGTAGAGGTCATGGTGATGAGTGGAACACTCAAACAGGTCAATTTCTGAAGAAGAGTGTTTTGGGACAAGGTTGTCTAAAGGAGTTGTAGGTCAAATTGACATTGTGGAATGTATGTGATTTTGTATTATGTCAAAATATGTTTTATGACAGGTCGATGTAATTTCATTTTCAAATGAGCTCCACTCATGTTGACTGGTCAAAGGGTAGTTTTGAGGCCATAAAAAGCAGTGTTCAGTAAAGTGAGCATAATTGGAGCTACAAGTGGAATGAGGATATGATTAAAGTTGTGTTAGAAATAAGATTAAGATATATTTACAATGATATAATGTTTATTGCATGATGATGACATTTTCTATGATTTCTAGGATAGGTTTTGGACATGAATATTTTTGCTAGTGCAATACAGGACATGATATGTTAAATGTTTTGAGTTGTTTGGAGAATGAGATGGATTAGGTAATGATTTATATCACCTAGAATGTGAATAGGGATGAATTTTTCATCCAATGAATCCATTTCGAGGTATTTATTGTTCTAAGAAAGGTTTTAAATAGTTGATATTTGAAAACACCTTTTTGGGAAGGTTGATTTGGTGAAGACAAAAGTGGATGTGGTTTGCGAAGGTGATTGTTACATGAATTTTAAGTTTTTTAAAGTGTTCGACAGGTTCTTATATTTCTATTGAATGGTCACATTACATGTTTTAGATGTTTTTAAGTGATCTAGTGGCATAAATATGTTTTTTAGGGACCTGAAGGGTGTAGGAAACAACTGTTTTGAGAAGTACAAAGAACATTGAGCCCATGAGATGAAATAATTTGGCTAGTTGAGATAAATTGTGACCATGTATGATGTTTAAATATTAATTTAAACATGTGTGTTAATTTATGGGTCATGACTAAGTATGGTTTTGATGTTAGGGTAATTTTCTCTTTGTGCTCATATGGATTTGAGTTTTTTTAAACCTAAAATGATGTTGTTGGCTATGCTAACATACCTGGGTCACTTGTAACTATTATGATTTGAATTTGGGATGTTTTCTATGATGCAGCAATCAAGACAAATAAGGGAAAAATCTTGTGTTTGAATTTGAAATGAAAAGGAGCTTATAGAAGCATTGTTTTAGGTGCTTTTTGAACCTAGTAGTAGTGTGTGTGAAAGAAGTGAAACCTAAAGGAATATTTTTTGCAGGTGTGAGAGCATGAATTGATATCTGATTAGGTGTGTGATAGGTTAAGGAATATCAACAAGAATGTGTGCAAGAGTTTTAAGCTTGAGAAGTGAAGAATGAACAAGATTGTGTGAGTTTGAAAACCTAGGGTTTGAGCAAGGGTTTGAAGGAGTTTGGAGCTAAATTTTTTGATCATTATCAACTAAGTTATTGCAACATATATCAGTGATCTTCTCATCAAAATATTGTGTGATGTGCCATATTCATGTATCTTGTTGTGTGTAATATCAGTAAGGGTTTAGAGGTTGGTGCTCCTTATGGGGTTGGTGCCTCACTAAAGAAATCTCTTATGGTGTGTAACATTCACTTGAGTATTTTTTATGTGTAATATTAGAAAACATTTAAGTGTGTTTTCTTCCCCTTGAGGTTTTCCCACTTACATCTTGTGTCATGGTGTTGTTTCTCTTGCTCATGATTAATTGTATGAATATTATATGTTGTTGTGCACACATTAATGGATGGATAATTGATCAATGGTTTATGTGAATGATTTAAAATTGAAATTAAATTGTATGGATTGATCCACCCCCCTCTCAGTCCATTTTTCTTCTAACAATTATTATCATATCAGGTATTTTTTGGAGAATTTTAATAGCTTGAAAGGATATCCTAAAGCACAAAATGGCGAGTGTTAGTGTCATAGGAAAGGCACCCATGTTTGATGGAACAAACTATGCATTTTGGAGTCTAAGGATGAAGGCATACATTATGTCACAAAGTTTTGATATTTGGAAGATTGTGGAAGATGGCTATACTCCTCTTGCCACTCCTTTTTATGTAATGTCTCCTCTTAGGACACGTTAAAAAATAGAGAAATACTTGTCAAAGATCAAGCAAAGAATGGATAAACCATTTTGTAACAACCTAAAATATTCCAATGTCAGCTATTTCAAACCTAAATGGGGTTGGAACTAGCCAAGGTGGTAGGATAGATTGGAAGAAAACAATCGGAATTCAAACACATTCAAAACCAGATTTTACACAGTTGGAAATTAATTAATATTAAAACCCTAAACTGTTGCTATTTTAAAAAATTCATATTTTTGGCTAAAGTCCAAATGAGCTGAAACTTTAGATCTTGGGCCACAAAATATGAAGAATAACATTCCAAAATCAGATTTTACATAGCCAACACGAAACCCTAATTTTTTTCCTTAAAAGTAGGTCACCCAACACATTTAAGGCATCAAATCAACTCCAAAAATTATGAAATTAGTTTTTCCTTATTACTCCTAATTTTTACAACCAAATGCAATATTAAACCGACCCCAAACTATAGATCTAAAATAAATATTAATTAATAACAACCAAATATCTTGCTGACAGTTGAAATCTTCTAAAATTCATAACTCATTCAATACTCCATATTTTTTAATGAAATAAAGTCCATAATAAACTTTAAATTAAGAGCTTTCTAAAGGACTACCAATGGGGTTTGGGTGAATCGGTTAATATAGATTGTTGTGTCCGGATCTACCCAGGTTCAAACCCCACTGGGTGTGATCCCTTCAGGGTAGTTTATCGGTGGTGGCGGGTGTTGCATCACCGGTAGTTGTGGTTATTGGATCCTGTCAGTGGTGGCAGACTTTACATCATCGGCATTGGCGTTGGTGGTGGCTAGTGTCTCTAAAAATGGCAGTGGCAAAAAAATTACATCGTCGGTGCAAGCATCAGTGGTCACAGTTTATGATTGTGATGGATTAATTGTAATATCTTGTCTGAGGACATTAGTACTATTAAGGGAAGGGACCCAAGAACCCCCTAGTTCATAGCTCCAGTCAAAAGTGTTCAACTATATAAAAAAAGATATTTCTAATGCACTATAGATCTAAAAAATTTGAAAATTAAAATCCCCTCAAAACAACCCTTGAAATATGAAATCAAGTCACTAGGGTTAGAATAAATTATATAAATTAATTCCAACTCAATACTAGCCTTCCAACACACCCAAAATAACAACCCTTTCTCAGAAATAATTAATCACCCACATCAAATTATAGATCTAGCACATATGACATTAAATCATGACAAAATAAACTCCAATCCAACTCACTATGGCTAAATAAATTGCAGCAACAACAACAGTCACAAAAAGAGTCCAAAACCTTCAACGATTACTTCAAAATGAGCAAAAAACATGTAGATTTCTCTCACAAATAAATGTGCCACACTCTATAACAAGTCGCCAAGCTTAGGAGGGTTTAATCATACAAAAAAATATTCAAAACCAGTAGCAATGAATTTGTAAATAAGATCTTCAACAATGGAAGAGAGAGCAATTATCAACATAGGTAATACATCCATTTTCAACAAGCATGGAGTAAATTCAAAAGTTCAATCAAAATAACCCACTAAAGCAAATGTGACCTCCTTTTATAGAGTTAAGATGTCCAACATTAAAAAAGACTTACCTTTCCTTTTGGAGGGAAAACATAAACTCGTATTATAATAAAGTCTCTAATAAACTAAGACTGTGCATTTTATTATTTTTAATTAAATAATAAAAGCAACTATCTTATGTGAACATTTAAACTAACTTAGAGAGCCCTCCTTTTAGCACAAGGCATGCCAAGGGGTTATAAAAAAGACAACAGACATCTTAGAACTAGCTTCACACTCAATCCTCAAACCCATGACAAGAGAGAATGGGTTGATGGTCTTCACGTCTTCAATTTCAACAATGTCCCAAGAAGGGGACATTAAAACCCTCCCTTCCCAATATTTATTTCCCTCAAGCAATAGCAAGCTCAAGTATTTGTGTGAAAATATGTAGCATTCCCAAAGCCGGGATCCCATGCCAATCAAGTGGTGAAGCGTTTGCAATAACTTATGATGCTTCTTTCTCTCGAAAGTTAGGAGTGTCTTCAGCTGCAATTTATTTTTAAAATCTGCACATGAAGCAAACAAGTTAGAAAAAACATGAATGTTTAGTAACACTCTTTTGGAGCATCTTTCATGCCATAAGGACATGAACAACTTATGATATTCATTGTCACAATGGAATCTCAGGTGGCTGCCCCACATGTTGAAGTTCATCACTTTGATCTCTACAAGTTCTGAAATTTTATCTTCTTTGAACCCACAATCATGTGCTTGGTTGTAGTGTGTGTTTTTTGACCCCAAGCATGAGTCTATAACTGTTAGACATGCATTTTGATGTACCTCAAACCTTCCTAAAATAACCGTGCTCAAAATTTGCCCCTTCCTTTTGTCAACATATCCCCATAGCAATGTGGAATCATAAAAAAACAATCTATAAATGTGCGTACCAGCAAGCATTAGCATCCCCATAAAAAAAAAATTTGTCATATTCTTTCCATACATCATCCACCTCTTTCCTCTTCATCTTGAATATGTTCAAAACTACTATCTGGAAGTAGCTCATAAGGTAGCACATCAGATACATGAGCATACTCACTCAAAATAGCTTGTAACTTACCTTATTTGGTGTACCCATATGACCATGGACATCTGCATACAAGTGTGACCAGCCACTCTTCATTATTGGGAACAATGCCCCCAAGTCTCAACACCTCAAAACAATCCTCAAATGTGTTAGAAACTTGAAGACCCTTCTTCCACATATTTATTCTTGTTTGTGGGGCAGCTAGTAATGAAAAAATCTCAGACTGGAAATGAATATTACAGCAGTGTTATATTGCATACTCATTAGCATTAGGATCTTCAAAATGTGTGCCAACATATATTCCATCATGATCCAGCCCAAAATCTGAATTTTCTTGCTTGGGGCAACAAGATACCTCCTTTTTATAGGACCTATACATGAAGGAAATACAATAATACTTTTTATCTTTATATCCCAGGAAGCAATATGATAATGATGACGTCCCAAAGTTCTTCTATTCTTATGCTTACAAGGAAAAGAGAGAACTAAAATACATTTTTTGCATTCATGAACACCATCATAAGAAGAACAAAAAATGTTGTGCCAATGAATTTTCTTTATGAGAGGGAGAAAAACATATGGATTCATATTATTAGAGTTTTTTATCATACCTTCATGCCTTCTATTGACGAATTTCTCATATGGACCAGCCATCTTATTGTTATGGTTTCCTTCATTGGGAATAATATTAATCACCCTTTCTTCTTTGCCATCATGTTCCTTATGCACCCAAGTGTTAAGAGAAAAAATACCAACAAGAGTGTGACCAATATACCTCATGTTGCCAATCGTATCCATCTTTTTATCATTCCCATAACCATACTCATCAAAGCTCAGCATGGAAGGAGAAATTAAATGTGAAACAACATACCTTGGGCTAGTCCCAACTTCTCCAAAACTCATAATTTCTAAGTTTGGTGTAGCACTCTTTTCTTCATCATTTGCTTCACCGAAAAGCCTTTTTTCTTCCTTACAAGTGTTCATGCTTGGTGGGTAATGACTTGGATCCTTTATGAGACTTAGGATTTCTTCTTGTCCTTCAAATGAATCATGGTGGGGTTGAAACGTTTCCCCTAAATCTGATTTTTCCTTTATATGATCCATTGCCATCATTTCCCTTTCATCATGCATGTGCTTGTTACCAATGTCCTTTTCATGCACTTCAAAAAAATATGATTTATCCTTACAACTACACAACTCCATGCAATCATTAGACGTCAACAATTCATCATAAAAAACAAAAGAGCTCATACCTTGGATACATGTCTTCACTTTGCTTGAGCATTGATCCACAACTCTGTTTTTCTAAGGTGTGAGCAATACATTATTTTTCTTGTCCCAAACCTTCCACAATTATGGATAATAATGGTTGTGGAAGATCCTCATATTCATTCAACATTGGGGACATTATAGTTTGCATTGCAACCATTATATTTTGTGAATGATCCTCATGTAGAACAACAAATAAAACTTCAAACATATGGAAAATGAGATCATCACAATCAAGATCTAATATTAGTATGCAAGATATTACCTTAGCCATGTTCCCCAATATATTAACCCTCTTATCGAAATAAGGGTTGAAGGTATCCCAAATCTTTTGAAAGCTTCCTATCATGAGCTCGTAGACCTCTTCCATGGTAGTGTCATCATATGACAAGCTTGGGGCTATTATCCTTGTCACCTCGTTAATGCAAGTGATGACAAAGAGCCTCAAATCCCTCTCATTATGCCTCAATAGGTCGGATCTAGACAAATGGGTCACCAAAGGGTCCATTACTATAGACATAGAGTCATAATCTGATTGCTCTATCAAAGATAAACAACTTGTCGCTTCTTCAAGAGTGTTGAGCAACACACTCTTCTCATGAGGAGTGAATTCGAGCCATCTCCCAAGCATATAGAGCTTGGCATTCACATCTACATCACTTGTTAAATCCATGATTCACAGACAATATCAAACCTCACAGGTGTAGAAGAACATGCTCTGATACCACTATAATGTCCCCTTTTAGGACAAGTTAGAAAATGGAGAAATACTTGTCAAAGATTAGGCAAAGAATGGATAAACCCTTTTGTATCAACCTAAAATATCTCAATGTCATCTATTTTGAACCCAAATGGGGTTGGAACTAGCCAAAGAGGCGGGAAAGATTGGAAGAAAACAATCAAAATTCAAACACATTCAAAACTAGATTTTACACAACTAGAAATTAATTAATATTCAAACCCTGAACTGCAGTCATTTTCAAAAATTTATATCTTTTTCTAGAGAAGTCCAAATGAACTGAAACTTTAGATCTTGGGCCAAAAAAATATGAAGAATAACATTCCAAACTCAAATTTTGCACATCCAACATGAAATCCTATTTTTTCCCTAAAACAGTAGGTCGCCCAACACATTTAGGGCATCAAATCAACTCCAAAAATTATGAAATTAATTTCTCCTTATTCCTACTAATTTCTACAACCAAATCCAATATTAAACTGACCCAAAACTACATATATGAATTAAATATTAATTAATAACAACCAGATAGCTTGTAGATAGCTGAAATCTTTTAAAATTCATAACTCATTCAATACTCCATATTTTTGCATGAAATAAAGTGCATAATAAACTAGAAATTAAGATCTTTCTAATGCACATTAGATATGAATTTTGAACATTAAAACCCCCTTAAAATAACTCCTAAATATGAAACCAAGTCGCTAGGGTTAGAATAAAGTATATAAATAAATTCCAACTTACTTCTAGCCTTCCAACACACCCAAAATAACCGCCCTTTCTAAAAAAATAATTAATCACTCACAAAAAATTATAGATCTAACACATATGACATTAAATCATAACAAAATAAACCCCAATCCAAGTCACTACGGCTAAATAAATTGTAGCAGCAACAATAGTCACAAAAAGAGTCCAAACCCTTCAAGGATTACTTCAAAATGAGCAACAAACATGCATATTTCTCCCACAAGTAAATATTCCACACTCTATATCAAGTCACCAAGATTAGGAGGGTTTAATCATGCACAAGTATATCCAAAACCAGCAGCAATGAATTTGTAAATAAGATCTTCAACAATGGAAGAGAGAGCAATTAGCAACATAGGGCATACATCCATTTTCTCCAAGCATGGAGTAAATTCAAAAGTTCAATCAACATAACCAACTAGAGGAAATGTGATCTCCTTTTATAGAGTTAAGGGGTGAAACATTCAAAAAGACCGAACTTTCCCTTTTGGAGGGAAAACATAAACTCTTATTATAATAAAGTCTCTAATAAACTAAGACTATGTGCACTTTATTATTTTTAATTAAATAATAAAAGAAACTATCCTATGTGCACATTTAAACTAACTCAGATATTCCTCCTTGTAGCACAAGGCATGCCAAGGGGTTAAAAAATAGACAACAGACATCTTAGGAACAACTTCACGCTCAATCCTCAAACCCATGAGAAGAGAGAATGGGTCGAGGGTCTTCAGGTCTTCAATTTCAACAATGTCCCAAGAAGGGAACATTGCATATTACCATTCAAGTAGACAAAGATGCATTTGAACTCAATTTTAAAGCCTTTAATGCCATCATTCAAGGTCTTGGAGAATCTTTGTTGGGAAAGGTAATGTACTGCAAATATGCAAAGGAAGAATAGGATAAATTGCAAATCCTATAGGAAGGTGACTCAAAGGTAAGAATTACTAAACTTTGAACCTTTAAAAATTGGTTTGAATCTCTTTAGATGAATGATGAAGATTCCATTACTACATATCTACTTAGAGTTGAAAAAATTGTCAATAAAATGAAACGGTTGGGAGAATATGTAAAAGAAGAAGTGATTGTTCAAAATTTTATAAGGTCACAAACTCCAAAACTTAACTCCAAAGTATCAGCCATATAAGAAGTAAATGATTTGAATAATTTGAAGATGGATGATTTGCATGGTACCTTGACTGCTTATGAGATGAGAATAGGTGATATTACACCAGCCAATAAAGAGGTTGTATTCAAATCTAAAAAGAATACTAAATGCAAGAAATTGAAGGATGATGATGTTACTCTTGAAATTGAAGATGAAGAGCTCTTTGTTATGATGGCTAGAAGATTGAAGGTTGGATCTGGTGAGCACAAAGGTAAGCCTCCTTATAAATGTTTCAAATGTGGTAAGATAGAAAATTTTGTTGTTAAGTGTCCTCATAAACACAAGAACAAATATCATGATGAACATGAGTATGATAATGATCATGACCACAGTTACAAAAAAAAGTAGGATAAGAGCAAGAAAAGATTTGATAAGGTTGATTATAAGGATAAAAATATTTTGTATATAAATGAAGACGATGAATTATCTTATGCTAGTAGTGGTGTTTCATATTTTGAATCTGAATCTGATTGTAAGAATATTGGAAATGAGCCATTGTTCATGTTATTGGAAATGATGAAAGGATAATTTATATCAAGTTATTGCACCTACTCTAGTGAATATGATGAGGATGGAAAAGATGTTTTTGAAGGAATTCAAAATAATTTAAAGCATACTGAGAAAGAGAACAAGAAGCTAAGCTTGGAGGTCAAGGAATATAAAAATAAAATGCACAAGCTAGAAGAGATGTACAAAGCTAAATCAAGCCAAAAAAGTGAGTCAATTAGATTATTAGAAGAGAAGGTAAAGTATATTGTCTCAATTTTTAAGGATAAAGAGATCGTGTGTTCAAAATATGAAGAATATATAGAGTTATTAAGTGATGAGTTACTAGAGGTTGACAACAAGACTATGTCCTTTCAAAAATTTGAGAAAAGTGCAAAAGACCTAGATGATCTACCTGGAAAACAAAGAATAGAAGATGATAGAACTGGTTTGGGATTCAAAGAGGAGTCTAAAGGAAATTAAGTGAAGTAAGAAGACATTGATTCAAGCAAAGAATCAGGTGAAGTTGTTATCAAGGAAGAGGAGAAGGTGACACTCATTAAGGACAATGTGAAACCAAGATCTATTAGGAAGCCCAATGCCTCAAGGTATGTGACAAGTTTCAATGGTGATTATTTTACTTGTAATGAATTTGGTGATAGGGCTAGAGAGTGTAGAATATCTAGAGACTCTTAGCCTTGGAGAGACAATAGAAGTGATTTTTCTAAGAATGTGGTGTGTTATAATTGCAATGAACAAGGTCATACTAATAGGTTTTGTTTGTATGATCCACCTAGTCAAGATACAAATTTCAAGAGGATGAATTCAATTGTGTGTTATAACTGTAATGAGGTTGGTTATGTGGAAATGGTCTACTTTCATGCTTATTCTAGAAAAAAAACAGATGTCTCAAGGACGTAGAGTGTATGGAAGTAACTTTCAAACGGATATAATGCATGATAGTGGTCCTAGAAGGAATTGGGAACTAAGAAGAGACCATGTCATTTCCTCAAGAACTTATCATTATGGAATGAGATGGAAACATAAGAGTTATGATCTAAAGAGAGTGGATGAAGGATATTTCTATGTGCCCAAGAAGGCTTGGGACCTCTTCAAGACCTTATTTTAGGTCTTTTTGGTGACCATATACCTTCACTATGCTTCTTGGAGGTATATCATTAGAAATGAAGCATTGGAGTGAGGAGGAAATATTTGGAATATTTGTGACTCCTCCATAATCATAAGGTATGCCTTTTAAAGTCTTTAAGTATGTTCTCATGATTCAATTTAGTTGTCTTTGCATGTGAAATGTCACGATCTCACTATCTTGGTGACAAGAAGTATGAGTCTAAGTCTTTAAAGTATGTATCTTATGTTATCATGATGTTTTGTAAATTTTGAGTAGTCTTAGAGAGTGTAAGGGTATTTTTGGTACCTATGTTAATATTTTCATATCATGATATTCATATGAATATCCTTATTTCATCTATATTAGTTGCATGTCTTGTTGAAAGGTTTATGGTCTAGGAATTTTCTTGGTGATTGTACTAAGTCTTTTGAAGTATCATTAACTAATTATGTATTGAAGTGGAAAGTATTTAGTTTTTTTATGATTCCATAACAAGTGAGAAGATATGAATGTGTCTAAGAAGTTGTAAAAGGTCATAAAGAGTCTTAGTGTATTCATTCTTCTTAAAGGGTACAATATTTTCATCATTCGAAGTCTGGGCATGAGTCATGGTCTGTGTGTATTTGAATCATGTGTCATGAGCTTACAAGGTTGTGAATAGAAATTTGAGTGTTTTTTAATATGGTTAGTGTGATCAAGTAATGACTTGATCAGTATTTTTCTTTTGAGAGGTGAATTGTGGCCAAGTCATGGTCAAATCATGTGTGCTCTAGAGAATGCCAAGAAGGTTTCAAGTATGATATTGGTTATCCTTTCCACTCATTAATTAGAAAAAGGAGCTCAAAAATTTTGAAGGGTTAATCTTAGTGTGTATGATCAAGTTTGAGGTCATAAGAGTAAAATTGTACACTTTGCCTACTTCTCTTCCTAGACTGGTCTTTCTTAGTACACAGTGAACGGTATAGATGGAAAGTGAAGTTTAAATCATCAAATGATAGTATCAAATGCTAAAAAATTTTACATATCATATTTACAAGGAGAAATAAAGGATTCAAGTGGTTTGAGGTCATAATAATTTTTACATTCCTGGGTATTCATGACAGTGTTGAAAATTCATAGTGAAAGTTCTAAAAGACATAGTCTGGGATGTACATTTTTGCAAATTGGTGATGACTCGCTAAGTATGACTGTGCAAGGTTACTAAAGGTGAACTTTTGGTCAAAAGGGTACTTGAAACAAGTAATGTTTCTTCATATAATGTTTTGCATCAAAATATAGAAGTTTTTTATTAGATAAGGTAAAAAAAGGGATCAGCTCCTAGGGGCCTTAACAAAAAGAGGAATAGAAACCCACGAACAAGAAATAAACAAAAAATTCCAAGAAAGGAGTTAAACATGCTTAACTCTTAAATTGAAGATCAGGAATTTGAACCAAAGAGAGAAAAAATAGAGAGAAAGAAAAACCAACTCCAAAACTGCAAAACAGTAAAAATTTGCCATAAGTTTGCCAACAGTCCAGAAACCACCAACTAATGTTTAGGAGATCCTTCACTGCTATCATCATGATTGTCTTTGATTTTTTCTCCCTTAACTACCTTGACATTAATATCTTCCTCCATCTCGTCCTCATAGATACTGATGCACAGGTTAAATTTCCTTCTTTTAGTGCCCTTCTCCATCCCTTCCAACCTGTCACTCAACTTTTTGACTTGGTACTCTAGGTCCAGAAACTTCTGCTTAGACTTCACCTGAGCAGAGACAATTTACTTCGAATAGATTTTATGACATCCAACATAGTTTCCCTTTGAACAAAATTGGTTTCCTCCATCGCCTGAAGCACACCCTCTAAGTACTGAACATTTCTACTCAAATCATGTGAAAACCCTTTAGATTACCATCCCAATTCCTTTTTCTTGAGTTTCTCTCTTCCCCACAACCTTCCTTGCCCTTCTCTTTATTAGAATGTTCCCCCACAATTTTTCATTTCCTAGCCTTCATCTTAGTAAGGAATTCTACAAGAGTGAGGTCATCCTCTTCCGCCTTATCTTTCAAAGAGGAGTTTAGAGTAGGTTTCCCATTTTCAAATAGTAGAAGGATGAGCCCTTCATGCAAAGGAATCTCTACTTTCTCTTGCTCGAAATCCATTAAAGAGTTAGTCAAAGAAATAAACAGGAAGAAAGGGATGCTCACCATGACCTTATGGCGGAACATATTCAGAAGGGTCATATGGTGGGTGTATATTTTATGGTATTTTCCTTCCAGAGTTATGTACTTCAAAAGATAGATAGTGAATTTCATCATTTCAAGGGCTTATGAAATGTGTATGTACATTTAATGGTATGAATGAGATTTTGTGAGATCCTAATGAAATCTCTGAGTTTCCTAAGCATGAGCAATAGTCTGAAATCCATGAATGAGTGAAATTTGAATGGTGTATGCTATGTTAAAAAAAGCAGCACCCTAAGATTTTTACTATAAACCCCTACTTTTGACTAACATGGGATTGTATCAAGGTGTGCGACCCTTGCAATTGATACAAACCTCTAGAGAAGGATGGTTCATATATCTATTCTAATGCTAAAAACCACTCCTATAAAGGGAAATCAAACTACTCTAACACTAACCTAGAATTTCCAAGGGACCAAGGAAGAAAGAGATGCATAAAATGAAATTCCTAAACTAAGGGAGGTGATAACACCAAGAAAAGGGGGTGGAGAGATTCTAAGTAAGTGAAAATGGGAAGAAAATGAGGTAGAAGAGGGTAAACAAGAGCGTCATATTTCAAAGAACATATTCAAACCTCAAAGTTTGCAGGGCACAGCAAATTTGAATCTTGCAAAAGAATATAACATGCACAATATACCTAGAAATGCAATGAAATTCAAAGGAGGAAATACAACTCGAGTTGGGGCAAGAAAATCCATAAACCACTAATTTTATTGCTTAAAATGATGCACAATCCATTACAATATAGGCACAAGTAAATAGTCCTTTACAAAATGCATAAATTTGAGGCCTGCCACTCAAAAAAGTGTTGGAACAATTTTGGCAGAGTCTCTCTACATTCCAAAATGTATCCCCTACAAATGAGGTGGAATTTCATATGTATAGAGAAGGGGAGATACCAACCTACAGTCTTCATTAAATTCTTGTACGGAGGTATGGCCAAACATGTCGGTTCACTTTCCAATGGTACTTTTCTTGTATGGCGAACATGGGTGTCATACCTCATTAAAATGATTGTTGAGCTACCTTGTACGATATCATTAATGCCTAACCCGTATCTGACATTCCTTGTTAACACCTGATAGGAATCACCAACTGACACCTGACAAGAACAGGAGGAGTCATCCACCAACAAAGAAATCAGTTGTCGCACAACAAGAAGAATTGTTCTCACGTGATATCGAGGGAAGGTTGAAGCACATCAAGATGGAATCCTATCGCACGACAGCGAAGGGAACATGACATGGGAAAGAGGGATGACACATGAAAAGGAGGAAAGATTTTCATATGACAGTGAAAAAATGTTGTCGCATGACAAGAGGAAGGTGGTGACGCACATTAGTAAGAGGTAGTTATGGCACGATAGGAAGGTGGTTGTCGCGTAATAGGAAGGTATGGCTCTGTTGGGTTTTTAAAATGATCCTTTTAACAAACCACAGTCAGGGGTTAGCAATTCCCTCCTCTTTAATGGGAGAGGTTCCTGTATAATGGAAAAGTGACATGTGAGCATGGGAATCTACAAGTACCTCTTCCTCATACCCGACCTCCCGAGGTCATGCCGAGACATCTGGTGAATGTTGAATATGAATAGATACAAACAAGCTAATCGGGTAATCTTATATCCTCAATACACAATAATGGAATTTGCAAATCTAAGGTGAAGAAAGCCCTCCTAACTTGAATTGGTGTAATGGTTCCTTCAGATATAAATGGCTGTTTGGAGGCTCCAATCAATGTCGAGCTCTTACCGAGATCCTGTTTCTTGGTTGTTGGATACGTGGGAAGTGATCTGTGGGAGCTTCGTATATATCTCCAAACAAGGTCATGAAAATGGTGATAGGCATTTAGTGGATTCATAGTGAACTATGGGTGGTTTTCTGGTCTAGCCCAAAAAATATTAGATTGATTGGCTTCTATATTTAATACGGAGAACTGCATGATGATATCTGGTGGGAGTGGTGAGGATCTAAATACCAGCAGTTCGTAAACTGGTATCAATACTTAACTAATTTGTAGGCCCGTTGGGTTATGGGACTTGGGGATCATAACCGTGAGTTCGTGGTTGTTGTGGACTTGTTATGGTCATGTGAAGAATCAATCCCTTCTTCCAACTATCTAGTAATCATACGCCTTTTCAGCCTCTATATTTAGAACTAGAAGTTGTATAATTTTCTCAGAGTACCTAACAGGTGTTCTTGGAAACTTGAATGCGTAAGCTAGTATCTATGTCAATGAGGAGGTCTCCTATGTCAGGTTGTGGAACTAAAGGATCGTAACTAAATGCTTGCTTCTCTTTCAAATCCTTGTACAGTCATTCAGGTATTTTATCAAGGCAGTCTATAGTTAGGATGATTTGACTAAAATGTGTAAGCTTTTTCGTCTTCGATATTTAATCCTCTCAGTTGTTCACTAATTGCTTGTAGGTTTGTTGTTGCTCGAAAGACCTATATCCTAAGGTCTTGATCTATATCAGCTAATGTTGTGGGTAGATTTGGTTGAGGCACTATGGGTTCAAATATATATTCTCTAGGCTCTCTAGGTCCTGTGATTGTCATACAAAATGATTCAACTTTTAACTAAAATTAATAAACTGATTACGAAAGAAGTATTTACACTATGCAAGCATTCTTCTATTTTTGTATTTTCAATGACGTATTTTAATGAAATTAAAGAGCAGCTATTCTAGTATATTTAGAAAAATGAACAACTAATCTAGCAACAAAATTTAAAACAAACAAAGTAGCCTGGTGTGGCTATTTGCATGTGCAGTTGTGATTTTATCCTAAATATCTAAGTAACTAATTATTTGCGTTTGAAAGACTCTCGATCCTACCTCAGAAGTGAGGAATGAATCACAATTTCTCAAAAACTATCAATCCCCACAGCTTCCCTAGTGATATCAAGAGTGAAATTTTAACTGAAATAAAATAATTCACTACTCTATTTGATACATTGTAACTAGAACTTTGATAGCTCAAACCTGGCATTTACAGAATAGTGGTAAATCCAGTTGTGTGTGATTTCATCCCCTCAATGTGATCTCCTCATTCCTTCGTGTTCTTGTGAATCCGGAAAAGCGTGTATATGATAGTATCAACAGAAGAAGGTATTCAGAACAATGACAGCTTTAGATATAGACCGAATACAATGCGAGTAGGAGAGGGATAGCGCAAGTGAACAGAGCTTGACTATGCAATTCCTAGTGGGATTTATTACGGGAATACAACACAAGTGTGCCGAGAGTTTTAGAATCTATCCTTGTGACAAAACAAAACCTGCAACTTTAATGGATTCCAATCTACAAATGAAACTATTCTATGCTAAGCTGACCTTGCATAGCACAACAATGAAGCAAGACTGAAACAAGAAGATCGAATGACCTCTAAAAGACTAACAATGGAGGAAAAACATGAAGCTGAGTAGAATTCTAAGCAAGAAATTCAAAGACTGAATAAGAGAATTGAGAAGGTGAGGGGCCATTTGTTTGAAAACAAGCTGGCTATTTATAGCAAATGCATTTACCAGAGGGTAACTCCCAATTGAACTCTTTTACTATAAACAAAGGGAAAACACTATTACCAGGTGAACCAAAAACATTAATGCAAGCCAAAGTGGTTGAAGAAAGTGGGTAAAATTGAAGATTTATGTTTGACGCGATCATCGTCAGAATCTAGAATGTGCATAGGAAAATGCAGGGCGGTGGTTAGGACCGCCGCCCTATCCTCGGGCGGCGGTCACAGGACCGCCACCTAGGCAGGGTGGTGTAGTTTCGTCACTGAAGACAGAAAATGCAAGAAAATAAGGGGTAGAGGGAAAAAATAAAGCATGTGGAGGCCAAGCAGGGGCATGCAGGATACAAACGTATACTTGGTGAGGTTTTATGGATTCCAAACACCTTGTAAGGAGACCCATATCATCATTGGGGTATGTGTAACATCATTCTCAGTAGTGGAGTACCCTACAATTTTAGGTACGTACATATTACCCCCTCGGAGAAGCGTCTTAGCCATGAAGAGGTGTAAAATGGTGGATCCAAGTATGGCAGTCCCGAAATGGGGAGTTAGGAGTTATACCTGACACGCCTGTGTGTCGGAAAGTCACCATCCAAACTCCTGCTATATGTAAAAATGAAAAAGGGGACTCAAGTGCAGATAGATAAAATAAATTGAGAAATAAAACAAAATTGATATGAAATGAGGACTTACCATCTACGCGAGGTTTAGAACTTACCTCCATCGATGCTCTGACCTTGCGAAAGACATTCAAAATCAATTTTAGAAAGCTATATATATAAAACGAACTCATTTCACTATTCATTTGTGTGGATTGATTTGATAGTTTTTGAGCTCTGGGACCCATGGTGACGGTTTTCGACGAGAGTATAGTCAAAACGTTCGTGGTGAGATAGTGATCATGCCTCTCGAGAGTGGAACATTGACCCATGAAGTCTCAGGTTAGTTCTTCTTAATTTATTGTTTTTAAACCTAAAATGTGGAAATGATTGAAATCTTTGTCTCGGGGGGGGTATTTTTGAAAATACTAGTTTTAAATGTGTCTCTAGGGGGGGTGACCCATAGGGTAGGTTTTTATTTTAGTTAAAATGGTGTATTTTCTTGTTTTTAGGCATTTTTTAGGGTATTCGAGCCGTTCGTGTTTGCGGGACAGGACCGCCACCCTGTGCAGGGGTGGTGGTTACAGGACTGCCACCTTAGAAGGTGGTGGTTATGGAACCGCCTGCTCTACATAGGGTGGTGGTTCATGACAGAGAGCCAAAAAACAATACTATACTTAACTTATTTTTGCATTTTTAGCATTTTTACTTGTTCTTAATAGTCTTTCCAATTGGATTTTGATACTAACTCACTCCTTTTTTGTGTTTTTGGGTGTATGCAGAAGAAGGAAGAGTATATTAGATGGAGCTAAGAGAGGGAGTGTGATTGGCTCCCAGCAAGTGTTAGAGGCACTCTCCCAGGAAGAGCGAGATACCCTTCAGAGGGCTGGAATTTGGAGGATTGCACAGGTCCCTCAGGTTGCACCTACCAGTCACATACTATGTGACTTATTTTCATACTGGGATGTGGATCAGAACACCTTCTGATTGCCAGGAGTTAGGGGTGAGTGGACCATCACCCTGGAGGATGTTTACCATATACTAGGGGGGTTCTGATCCTTGGGCGGAGGACTGTCTCTTAAGACAGATAGTATCGAGATCCCAGGTGGTTCAGTGGGCCACCTACATGGGGGATGTAGTTGTATCGATGGGATCGAAGAAGGGAGTGAGGATCCACTCCATTATTGAGTCAGACATTCCTGTGCTCTGCAAGGCCATCATGGGCATCCTTGCATTGAGACTAATTAGGGACAAGGGAGGGGACACCCTCTTATATTGTTGGGCCCCCATTATTACATAGATTGAGGGCCATGGACGTGTCTATGCTTGGGGAGAAGATATCCTCGGGACCACCTACCATGATTTGTACAGGGTGGTCTAACTACAGGGACAAGTCACTAAGCCACCCGATTCTTGTTATGAGTTAGGTGTATGAGCATATCACTCCATATGGGAGAGGTGTAGAGGTAGAGGATCCCGGGGCTGTCAGGGCAGCGAGGTGGATAGGGATGATAGTTCTTAGAGCACCCCACCAGCCAGTGGCCTCTTTGACCACCACAAACATGGAGGCCACTCCTTATCAGGCCATGGCATGGGTATGGGGAGAGGAGACTGTTACATTGATTGCTTGTTCAGACTACTAGTCAGCTGGTAGATAGGGCAGGGAAGTTGGAGATCCACCCCTTTGATAGAGTACCACAGTAGTTCGGCCTCCCCTATATTGACATGTTTCCTCTGGTGGGGCCAGTGTATAGATTATTTTTGAGGCTCGGGGAGGTCCTAGAGGCCGGGGTTGGACCATTGTTACTCCTGGTGTTCCCATTGCGGCCAGGAGGGTAGTACGTGCTTGAGGGAGAGCCAGTGCTCCTCAGGCACCTTTACTTTAGATTGTCACCTAGTCGTCACCCATAGCAGCAATGAGCCCATTGACGTGGACTCCGAGTCTAAGGAGTTCACTGGGGGAGAGACAAAGAAGGAGACAGAGGAGATGGAGATCAGTGAGACGGGTGGGGGGGATGATAGTGATCCCAAGTGGCATGATACTCAGGAGATCCTACGGGCCGAGAGGGTGGAGTGGAGCACAGAGAGGGTGACTCTGGTCTCAGAGGAGTTGCTCTCTCAGGACTTAGGTGGAGATGGCGAGTCCATTGTAGGCCGTCACATTGCCCCAGATGTGGGAGAGGGACACCAGTTAGTGGCGACATCAGTGGCAGGCGCGGATCCTAGAGATCCTTCTTGGAGGCCCGGAGATCCGAGTGAGTTGTCACTCTTCTCTTGACATTTTTTTAGTTAGAATTGTCTTAGTTGTTATTTATTTTTGTTTTGTTTACTCTTGGTTTTATCTTTGATCATTTTCTAACTTGTTTTTCTCCTTTACTTGCAGCTGACTGCTGATGAGTGGCGAGACTTGATTCGCCGAGTATGTACAAATACCTTGTTGCTCCCCTCAGAGAAGACTCATGCTGAGCTATCTGTAGATGTGGGGGAGCCTTCAGTAGCTCGGTAGGCATACCGATGTTTTCTCCTCTATCTGGCATGCGGAAAAGATCATGACTTCTCTCTGTGCTGAGGTAGCTGGATATAGGATGGTCGAGTTCTTGATGAGGAGGAGTCATTCTCATAGCGAGATGGCAGCTACTAGCTGTGACCGCAAGCCCTCAGTGCATTTAGATCACCAGCGTAGCTAGAGTCCTAGACGTGGTCGTGCACCTTCTGAGGGATCCCATAGGGATTGAGAGGCCACTCTTGTAGTATTTTTTTCAGATATTTATATGAGTGTTTTTGTACTTTTCAGGCTCATTGAGCGTTTTGACCATGCCTAGTGCATGATGGCATTGTATATGAAACTTGATTTATTTATATATATATCTTTTTGGATCTAGACTCTTGGTGCCTAGAATTTTGTGACTCGTTTCCACATGTGTACTTAGATGTTTTTAGAGTACTTGTTTTCATGTTTTCTAGTATGTATGCAATGGATGACAAATGATAACAAATGTATGAGTAGAATGTTTCTCTTTTTTTATGCTTTTGTAATGCTGATATGTGATGATATAAACATATGGTAGCTTTGAACTTTTGAACTCTTTGGGAAATGTCTGTAATTTCTTCTTATGTTGGAAAAATGTGATGAATGTAAAGTGATAAAGAGATGAACTTGCCCCAATCCCAATTCCACGCAACTAGTAAGATGCGAGGGCTCAACACCAAGAGTTAGGAAGGGCACAAGTTGTATGAGTTTGACTGAATGGAATGATGAGAGATAGACAAACCAGTAACAGAAACAAAAATTAGACCTACACACCTACCCTACTCAGAACTACCACCAAGATTAGAAGGCCACTTACTTTCTAGTTTATCTAGACTTAGATTCATAAATGGCAACCTGGTTGACAAAATCTGGTTTTGAGGATTTGATCTCTTTGGAATTTGGACATTTGTTTTCTCTTAATAGAATTTAATTTGTGCTTCTAGCATACCAAGATTTGTTAATTTGTGTGAATGGACCCCCCACACCCTACCTCATGCCACTAAGTAAGAAGCACGGGTTTGTCACCAAAGGCAAGATATAGGCGAGTAAGGGCACTTCTTTCCTTTCCCAACCTCACACCACCAGTAAGAGATGTGGGCTTATCACCAAAAGTTGATAGGGCAAAGAAGTGTGTAAAATAAAATATTTTGTTTGCTTGGTGCTTTTGATTCCATTTGATTTTGACATTTCTGATTTATGACTTTGGGATATCCTTTCTTTCAAAGAGATTTAATAGGGATAGATGTGACACCAAGAAGCTTCTAGAACAGACCGTAGGTAAGGACAACTTCACCTAGTAGAAAGAAAGAGAAAAACCAAGTATGCAGGCCCCGGTATGGTTTTTGTCAATACTTGTCTGTCAAAATTGATGATAAGATTTGAAAATACTTGATGATGTTTTGAAGAGATGTGATTTGAATGATTTTTCCAATACTTTCAGAAATTTGTAACAAGATTTCTTAAGAGCATACTTCCTGGACTACAATTTTTAAGAAAAGAGTGGACATAATGAAACAACTAAATGACTAATGCAATATAGATAGCTATAATATACAAGTGGTGATTTTGATGTCTTATGCATAGAACCATTAAAGATGCATGGAATTGATAGTTTCACAAATTCCTCACCTTCTAGTGTGCACAAAATATACGCACCGTTTCCATAGTCCTTCATGACTCGGTATTGGACTCAACCACTTGGGCCGAAACTTTCTTCCCTTCGTCAGTTTTCTTATCGATCCGGTTGTCTAGCCTTAGAACTAGATCTCCCTTATATATTTCTCACTCATAGACCTTTTTGTTATATTTCCGGTAGATCCGATCACCATAGGCTTTGTGACGTTGTTCGGAATTTATCCTAGCCTCATCATGGCTTTCCAGTTGAGAGAGGTGTGCCTCTCTATAAGCTTATTCGTCCAAAATCCCTTGTAATGAGATACTGAGACTAGGTTATTTCAACCTCAAGTGGGAGAACTACTTCTGCTCTAAATACCAGTGAGAAATGATTTTCTCCTGTTGGTATTCTTAGTGAGGTTTGATGGGCCCACAAGGTCAGATATAGTTTTAAATGTCAATATCGCTTGTTCTCCTTGACTGTTTTGAGGAGAATAGATTTTAACATTTTGTTTGTTCACTTTAGCTTGCCCATTGGCTTGAGGGTAGTAAAGAGAGGCCATGTGATGGTTTATTTTGAATTTGCTTCATAACTCACGGACTTTTTCATTTTTAAAGGACATGCCATTATCTGAGATAATGACTTGTGGGACACCATACCTATAAATGATTTGGTTTAGAATGAATTTAGCAATTACTGAACCTGGTAAGGTGGTGAGAAGCATGGCGTCTACCCATTTGGTAAAATATTCTGTGGCTATAATTATAAAATTATGGCCATCGGTTGACAAGGGAGAGAACTTCCCTATCAATTCCAGACCCCACATGGAGAAGGGCCACGGGGTCACTATTGGCTGTAGGGATTGTGTTGGCATGTGAATCTCATGAGATAATTCTTGGCATTTGTGGCACTTACATACAAATTCCACTGCGTCATGCTTGAGAGTGGGCCAAAAATAGCCCATCCGATGTATCTTGCAAGCAGTGGCGTGACCATCGAAGTGGCCTCCACATATCCCACTGTGGGATTCATGAAGAATCTTTTCATATTCTTCTGTGTCAACGCATCTTAGAAGTATGTCGTCGAAGGCTTTATGATATAGTACCTATCCTAAAACAACATATTTAGCGGTAATAATGCGTAACTGCCTTCTTTGTTGTGATGTGGCACCTTTCGAGTATGTGTGGTCTATGATAAAATTGATGATATCAGTGTACCAGGGAGATGTAGAGATGGGGGGCCTGGTTTCGACGAAGTATACACACTCATCAGGAAAGTCCAGATTTACCAGATTGCCTCCATCTAGTGGATTGTCAGCTAACCAGTCTGCAATGATTTGTCCCTTAACAAATTTTTGGTTTACGAATGTTAACTCAAATTCTCCCATTAAGGTTATGAAACGTCCAGCCTTTTTAGACAAAGACCCTTACGTGAGAAATGTTCATAAATGATATGTCTTTACAATGACCCTCGTTTCTTGGTTTAACATGTAGTGTCTTAAACGTTTTTTTGCAAAGACTATAGCAAGGCATTCTCTCTCTACCTGTGTATAGTGTGTTTCATAATCGAGCAACGCTTGGCTAATGAAATAGACCACACATTCTCATTTATCATTTTCTTCTTGAGCCAGCATGCAGGCTAGTGAGACATGAGTGGCTCGTGAGTATAGGATCAAAGGGCGGTCCGATTTGGGAGGCATTAGCGTGGGTGGAGACAACAAGAAGTGTTTAACTGCTTCGAATGCCTCATTGCATTCTTTAATCCAATCAATGTTATAATCTTTCTTTAATAGATTGTTGATTAGATGAATGGCAAAACATAAATCTGGGATGAACCTTCCAATTGCACCGAGTTTCCCAAGAAATAACCTGATTCCAGACTTGTCTGATGGTGGGATCATTTCGAGAATAGCCCATATTTTTGCTGGGTCAACATCAATCCCTCGTGAAGATCTAATATAGCCCAGAAGTTTGCCTCCTGTCACACCAAACACGCACTTCTCTGGGTTTAATGTGACGCCATATTCAATTAATCTTGAGAGGATGATACGGAGCACTTCTGGATGATCACAACATTTCTTGGCCTTGGCCAAAAATTCATCCACATAGGATTCCACAATTTTATGGATAAGACCATGGAATATATATGTCATTTCCCGCTGATACATAGCGCCGGCATTCTTAAGACCAAATGGCATGACATCGTAGCAATAAGTTCCCCAGGGAGTTATGAATGTAGTTTTGGCTTGATCCTGTTCAGATATTTTAATCTGATTATACCCTGAGAACCCATCCATGAGGGACAACAGTTCAAATCCAGTTGTTGCATCAACAATAACATCAATGGATGGTAATGGGAAGTCGTCATTGGGACAATCTTTATTAATATCTCGAAAATCTATGCAAATATGTATCTTCCCATTCTTTTTTAGGAAAAGTACGATATTAGATACCCATTGTGAATAGTCAATGGCCTTGATGAATCCCACTTAAAAAAGTTTTATTACTTCCTCTTTTACCATGAGAGCCACTTTTGGCTTCATTGGTCTTGACTTCTGTTTAATTGGTTTTGCATCTGGTTTAGTGGCAAGATTATGTACTACGACATATGGTGTGATGCCTGTCATTTATTTATAGTTAAATGTGAAAGCCTTATGATGTTCTTTGAGGATTTGGGTGTGTATTTCGATCTCCTCTGGAGTTAACGAGGATCCTAAATTCAAAAAATTTGGTTCTTCCTCTGTTCCAATGTTTATGTCGATGGTTTCTTCTATTAAAGAAGCGTTACCTTCTTCAAATTCAGGTGGGGCTAGAGGTAGTTCCAAACTTTCTCTGTTTTCTATCTTGTAGATATCGAGATCCTTCTGTGGAGGAGACTCTACCATGGGATTTCCAAAATAGGAAGAAGAATGTGGTATTAGGGAAAGATAAACTATACGGTGAGCAAGGTGTAGCTCCGCATAGGCATTTAGATATTCAAGAGTGACTCTATCATTGTCAAAGTGATCCATGATAGAAAAATCATCTGCAGCTTCTCCATGAGTCAAGAGTGATTTTTTTATATTTTACGCACTAATGGTTCGGTACGAAGTGATACTGTGAAATTTGTATCTTCGAACTCGTTGTTTGGAGTGAAACGGGAAGCTGAGGTTGCTATCGAGTCTGCGAGAAGGTTCTACTCTCGCGGGATTGCTTCAATTGATATGAAGTTAAATCCCTTGCTTAGATCTAACACCGTTGTTTTGTCTAGTTGTAAATGTTCAGCCCTAGTTTCATATACCTTAAAGACTTGGTTTGCAACTAGTTGCGAGTCTCCCAGCACTCTAATGTTATCGACACCCATTCTTTTGGCTAGGATGAGACCAAGGAGGAGAGCTTCGTACTCAACCCCGTTGTTTGTATATTCAAATTTTAATTTAAAGGTGAAAGGCAGGATATTTCCCTCAGGTGAAGTAAAGATCACTCTTGCCCCATCTCCAAAGCGACATCTAGCTCCATCGAAGTGGAGCGTCCAATACTTGCTTGGAAAAATAGATGTTGGGATATTTGTCGCATCTATTTCCTTTGCTTCAGTTACTTCTACCATAAAAAATTTGTCTGATGGAAGAGAAGCAATTCCCAGGGTGTGTCCCATACCCATAGAATCAAATGGTAGGAGAATAGGTAAGTCCTTCTCTAGCAACTCGACAATTTTTGTGGTAGTCCCTAGCGAAACTATTTTTATAACATTGGTCTCATTTTTTAGTGTTGGAATGTCCTCGGTTGGATTTGTAATTTCTAATTTTGTGGTGGGTATCAACTCTTCTTTTGGTTTCGAATTAATTGGTTTGATGAGTTGATTTGTTGGGAGTTCAAACTCAGAGTGAATGCCCGGTCTTTTCTTCAAATCAACTAGGTGTATATCGAAGGGTTTTAGGTCACCTTGTGCCACAAATATTTTCCCTAAGTGTAGAAATCTTATTTCTTGGAATAACGTGGAAGGGATTGCCTTCATACGGTGTATCCATGACTGATCGAGGATCATATTATAGTTAGTTTCCTGATCTATAATATAAAATTCGATGAGGACTGTCTTGGGTCCTAAAGTAATTGGTAAAACTATGGTTCCAATTGAAGTGGCCTTGAGGCTATCATAACCTCTTAGCGTATTTTGTGTTGTGGAACATTTTGTCTCTCCATATCCTAACTTTTGAAGAAAAGTGAAAGGGACTATGTTAATTGTTGCCCCATCATCACCCATTGCATGTTTAACATAATTATTGTAAATCCATACTTGCAAATGTAAATTTGGGTCACCTCTTCATGAAATCTCAACGTCTATTGGCATTTTGCTTATATCAAATATAAATTCAATATCCCTATCTGGCTGTCGCGGAGGATAAACGTCAAAATCTACATGGTTTACTTGCATTTTCAGAGGAGGAGTGATGTTGATTAAATGACCAAGTCCTAATGCTTCTAAGAGAGAAGCCCTGTGGGCGGGAGAGTTCTTTAACAAATCCAAAAAGGAGATGTGAGAGAAGGTTTTAGTTAAGTCATTAATTAAATAATACGCACCTATGGGTTGTACCAACATTTGTTGAATGTTTTCTGGTTCCAATGGATAACTTGGAGTTGGTTGAGAAGAATAATCTCATGCTCTTGTTATGGTTTCTACAGGTAGCTCGGTGTCTAACTCTACCAAACCAACTATCTTAGTTTGGGGTCGAGTTCCTAGTTGGGGTGTGACTAGTGGATTTAATGAAGTTGAAGCTTCATGATCATTATTTCCTGTTATAACACCCTTGTTTGTTCTGTTAGGATCTAGCCTATTATTTTTAGAATGGTTTGGGAGCGGATCATTAAAGATCTTAAGGGGTGCATTTTGAGGGGAAATTGCCCTTGTGTAAGTGTTTGGCGTTGGTACTACAGAATTTGCTAAGAACATATCTATAAAGAGTTACTTTTAATCTTCTGGAAAACGCTACTTGAATTTATTGTAGTCACGACAGGTCCTAGTATCGTGGCCTTGAATCTTGTGGAAGCCACAATAAAAATTGGGATTATAATTTCGAGGCTGTTGATTTAAACCCTATTGTGACCCAAAATTCTGATAAGGTTGTTGGTTGTTAGAGTTAAAATTTTGAGGTTGTTGCCTTTGGTTTTGACTCTGATATCCAGCTGGGTGTCGATTTGGACTTTGTGTTTGGATTTTTCGTTGTTGTTGTCATGGTGGACGATTAAAATCCACCACGTTGATTGTTGGAGTAAAATTGTTATTTCCCTTATTATTAACAGGTGGCAAAATGTTTACAATGTTTTCCCTTTTAACTTGGTCAGTTACTCCATCTGTTGTAACTCTGTGGTTCTTGTTAAGGATCTTAGGTCCTTGATTAGCGTTCCCGGCATTAGGATAGGCCGCGGTGTTTTGATTGGGAGTGGTTAATTTCCCATTTGTTCCATATGTCTTACGACAACTATCTATCGCTGCTTGGTCGATTCAGAGGGCACTCTCAAGTACTTCATCATAAGTTCTTAGTGGAAACTTCTGGACTTCTTCCTTTATCTCTCTGTTGAGAGAATTAAGGAATAAATCACATAGTTCCATTTGATCCATGTTTAGAGCACTTGCTGATGAGTAGAGAACCGTACGCCATATCTGAATAAAATGAGCAGTGGATTCATTATGTTCTTGTTTAATATGCAAGAATTCCATGATTCCTGTTCTTAACAATTTGTTCATGTCAAAAGCTTTGCTAAACTCTGACACGAGTTGTTTAAATGAGTGTATCGAGGCTTCAGGTATTCTGTGATACCAATCAAGGGCAATACCCTCTAAGGTATTAGGGAATATCTTAGCAACAACCCCGTCCCAAGGGAGTAATTCCCGTATGGCTGTGGCATAGGCTTTGATGTGTGTGTTTGGATCCCCTTCCCCTTTATATTTGGGTAAATCAGGAAGAGGTCTTGGAAGCATAACACCTCGTATGGTGAAGTCTAGGGGCTCTTTTAAATATTTTGAATAAGTCCCTACTACGTAAGCATTGACCATCGATGGTGCTTACTGAGGGGATGGAGGTAGAAAGGGTTGTTGATATGGCATAGCATATGCATTTTTAGGGACATAAGGGAATCCCTGTGGTTAAATGAACATCTCGGGAGAAGAGAACATGTCCCCTTGTGGTGACTTTGAATAAATTTTTAAGTAAGGAGGAGCGTTGTTCTGGTATGGGTTGTTTGGTGCCAAGCCAAGAGGTGTCATGTTTTCAACTGGAGCGGCATTTGAAAATACAGTCCTAGTTGGTGTTTGTTGTGGGTAACTATAAGGATTTTGAGGAGGCATGCCTAACATGCCTGTTCCTGTAAGGAGGTCGACCTGACTGGGATGATGCAGAGGGTTAGGTATTCCTCCTTGCCCCAAATATGAATTTTGGTTTTCTTGAGCAAGTTCCAGCCCTCTAACCTTTTCAACTAAGGTTGAAATGACCTCTATTGGTGAAGATATTGTGTTTTTCTGTAATGGCGTTTGTTGTATACCTTGAGGTTGTAAAGGGGTATGATACCCTGCTATGAATTGATCGTTACTTTTCCAAGCTTCACCGAGGGCATTTCCCATAAGTGGAGGAATGGGGGTGTTTTCTTAGAATAGGGTGTCAAATTGTATTTACAAAATCCCTATAGGTGGATACATGTTTTGGAAATGTTGTTCACTTTTAGCGTAGCGTTCCAAGTACTCCTCATCCAAAAATGGGAGTGGATCTAACTGTTTATTGATCTGTGGTCTGTACAAGACCCGAGGAGATGAAGTGGATTCTCCCATAAACATCACATTATTAAAGCCTGAGGGCTCTAGTTGTTGTGCTTGTGCAAGCTAATCAAACTCCTCAATTCAGAATGAAGAACTAGAACTAGTTCTGTGAGGGGTACTTTGAGATGACAAGTAATTACTTGAATAGCTATCAACCCATGCAGAAAGTGAGGGTGATGGTTGTCTATTTGTTTGACTATAATTTACTTTGAGACCTGAGAGAGGTCTGTCATACACATCGTATCTCGACATATTCGGGGGGTATATGAATACCCGCAGAATAATGGGAAAGAGCGAAGGTGGATGAAAGAAATGAAAAATAGAAGAGGAAGAATTGTTTGTTTCACGTCGGGTTCACCAATTTTGTACGATGGAAAAGTGACATGCGAGCATGGGAATCTACAAGTACCTATTCCTCGTACCCGACCTCCTGAGGTCATGCCGAGACAGCAGGTGAATGTTGAATATGAATAGATGCAAACAAGTTAATCGGGTAATCTTATATCCTCAATACGTAATAATGGAATCTACAAATCTAAGGCGAAGAAGGCCCTACTAACCTGAATTGGTGTAATGGTTCATTCAGATATAATGGTCGTTCGGAGGCTCCAATCAATGTCGAGCTTTGCCAAGATCCTATTTCTTGGTTTTTGGATACGTGGGAAGTGACTTGTGGGAGCTTCGTATATATCTCTAGACAAGGTCATGAAAATGGTGATAGACGTTTTGGTGGATTCGTAGTGAACTATGGGTGGTTTTCTGATCTAGCCTAGAAAATATTAGATTGATTGGATTCTATGTTTAATACAGAGAACTGCGTGATGATATCTGGCGGGAGTGGTGAGGATTTAAATACTAGAGTTCATAAACCGGTGTTAATGCTTAGCTAATTTACAGGCCCGTTGGGTTATGGGACTTAGGGATCACAACCGTGAGTTCGTGGTTGTTATGGACCTGTTATGGTCATGTGAAGAATCAATCCCTTCTTCCAACTATCCAGTAATCATATGCCTTTTCAGCCTCTATGTTTAGAACTAGAAGTTGTATAATTTTCTCAAAGTACGTAACAGGTGTTCTGGAAACTTGAATGCATAAGCTAGTATCTATGTCAACGAGGAGGTCTCCTGCATCAGGTTGTGGAACTAAAGGATCACAACCAAATGCTTGCTCTCTTTCAAATCCTTGTACAGTCATTCGGATATTTTATCAAGGCAGTCTATAGTTAGGATGGTTTGACCAAAATGTGTAAGCTTTGTCATCTTCAATATTTAACCCTCTCAGTTGTTCACTAATTGCTTGTAGGTTTGTTGTTTCTAGAAATACCTGTATCCTAAGGTCTTGATCTATATCAGCTAATGTTGTGGGTAGGTTTGTTTGAGGCACTATTGGTTCAAATATATATTCTCTAGGCTCTCTAGGTCCTGTGATTGTCATGCAAAATGATTCAACTTTTAACTAAAATTAATAAACTGATTACGAAAGAAGTATTTACACTATGCAAGCATTCTTCTATTTTTGTATTTTCAATGACGCATTTTAATGAAATTAAAGAGCAACCATTCTAGTATATTTAGAAAAATGAACAACTAATCTAGCAACAAAATTTAAAACAAAGTAGCCTGGTGTGGCTATTTACCCGTGCAGTTGTGATTTTATCTTAAATATCTAAGCAACTAATTACTTTGTGTTTGAAAGACTCTCGATCCTACCTCAGAAGTGAGGAATGAATCACAGTTTCTCAGAAACTATCAATCCCCACAGCTTCCCCGGCGATATCAATAGTGAACTTTTAACCGAAATAAAATAATTCACTACTCCATTTGATACATTGTAACAAGAACTTTGATAGCTCAAACCTGGCGTTTACATAATAGTGGTAAATCCAGTTGTGTGTGATTTCATCAGTGTGATCTCCTCGTTCCTTCATGTTCTCGTGAATCTAGAAAAGTGTGTATATGATAGCATCAACAGAAGTAGGTATTCAAACAATGGCAGCTTTGGATATAGACCGAATACAATGCGAGTAGGAGAGGGATAGCGCAAGTGAACAGAGCTTGACTATGCAATTCCTAGTGGGATTTATTACGGGAATACAACACAAGTGTGCCAAGAGTTTTAGAATATATCCTTGTGACAAAACAAAACCTGCAACTTTAATGGATTCCAATCTACAAATGAAACTATTCTATACTAAGCTGACTTGCATGACACAGTAATGAAGCAAGAATGAAACAAGAAGATCGAATGACCTCTAAAAGACTAACAATGGAGGCAAAACATGAAACTGGTAGAATTCTAAGCAAGAAATTCAAAGACTGATTAAGAGAATTGAGAAGGTGACGGGCCATTTATTTGAAAACAAGCTGGCTATTTATAGCAAATGCAATTACCAAAGGGTAACTCACAATTGAACTCTTTTACTATAAATAAAGGGAAAACACTATTACTAGGGAACCAAAAACATTAATGCAAGCCAAAATGGTTGAAGAAAGCATTTAAAATTGAAGATTTATGTTTGACGTGATCGTCGGAAGAATCTGGAAAATGCACATAGGACCGCCGCCCTACCTGGGTGGCGGTCTTTGACATGATCATCTGAAGAATCTGTAAAATGCGCATAGGACCACCACCCAGGCAAGGCGGTGGTTTCGTCACTGAAGACAGAAATGCAAGAAAAGAAGGGGCAGAGGGAAAAACAAAGCATGTGGAGGCCAAGCGGGGCATGCAAGATATAAATGTATACTTGGCGAGCCTTTTTGGATTCCGAACACCTTGTAAGGAGACTTGTATCATCATTGGGGTATGTGTAGCATCGTTTCAGCAGTGCAGTACCCTACAATTTCAGGTACATATAGTTCCCTTATTGAAAGCAAGCAACAAACTTATATACAAATTTACAACTTCCAAAGTGTGGATTCCTGATACTTTGAAACGTTTTATGCCTAAAGATCGTCAATATGAAAGGATGGAAGAATCAAGGAGATGAGGAAGGAAGAACATAACAATACCTTTAGGAAATATAGATGGCATAGTATCACCTTATACGTATTAAACCAGGGAGTTGCAGAATAGAATCATTCACTTTCATAACCAATATAATTCCACAGATGCAAAGTTATAGAAATCATATAAACAAGAACACAAAGGTTCCTATCATAAAAGATGGATGATTCCCAAGTTTCAGACATGAAAATAAGAAAAGAAGAGGAAGATAGGGGAAAACTTCTATATTGATTACTTTGAATCTATTACTTTACAGAGTCCCAGGATCTAACCAGAACAATAGCTTGGAGAAACTATTAAATAGTTTGCAAGAACGGTTACAAAAATGATGAAAACTAATTTGAGAAACCAATGTCTGAGTCTCTCCAATGCCTTGGTTGTTTCCATGCCTAACAGCAAAACCAGATGCATTGAATCGCAGTTTTTTAATCTTCCCTTGCAAAATTTGAATGTGAGTTGTCCACATGGGAGAGATTCAAACAGAGGCAGGCCTAAGGACGCCTTTTGCATTTTGTGCCCTTTGGAGAAATGGCACTTTGGAACATTTTGGCCTACCCACCCGCTTTTGATATGGTCTTGACATGTGGCCTTACTTGAGTGGGGACAGATTCGCGGGTCACTTTTATAATTTTACTCTTTTTAATGCAGGCTCAAAAATTCAAATTACTCCGCCGTCTTGCCTCCTTGCTTTGACCTTCGATGTGGGCTTAATATTTGACTTTTTACCTTGGCATGGAAACAAAGCCAAAATTCTCAAATCACCCCGACGGCCCGCTTTCCCACTTTGACTTTCTATGCAGGCTTAATATTTGACTTTCTCCCTTTTGTTTGGTGGGGTCGTATATCTGACCCTAGACACGTGGAGAGCTGGTGCTCAATTGGAGAGCTCTGCCGGTTCTTTTATACGTAGCCGATTTGGGCCTACTTCCCACTTGACTTATGTTGACCCCTAGACACATGGAGAGATGGCACTCATTTGAGTTTTCGCTTTGGATACATCTCCTGAAATTATGCCAAGTTGATGTGTGGCTCCTTCCTCCGGTCCTAGACTTTTCAACGGCCAACTTTGTCTCTCCATTGACTTTTACCACATGGCGAGCCCGTGCTCATTTGGAGATTGGCCCTTTGGTTTCACTTTTGAAATTGCGTCGTTGAGGCACGTGGATGTTTCCACCAACCCGCTCATACTTAGTCAATTTAAATGATCGACTTTGTCTCCTTTTTGGACTTGGGACACGTGGAGGACTTGCACAAGTTTGAGAAATGCCCCTAGCCTCGACTCTTGAAATTGCGTTGATGAGGCACGTGTCATCATCCGTTGAATCTTCCCTACTTAGCTGATTTGGGTTTGTTCTGTCTTCATTTTGGACTTGGGACACATGGAAATCCTACGCTTAATTGAGGACTATCCCTTGGGCCCTACCCTTGGAGTTGCGTCATTTGGATGCGTGGAGACTTCCGTTGCCGCTTGAAACATGGCCATGCAGGATCCTATTAGAGATGCCCACGTACTACCCGTGGATGCTGGGGAAAAATGACGAGGAAGATACGCCCGTCATTCCTGACTGTGTCAAAAATAAAAAGAAGGAGAAAAACTCCACCTGTACACCCAAATTTCTAATTGTTCTCCATGGAATAGAAAACGGAAAACAATACTAGGCTCAAAGCGATCCAATACTCTAAGGTATTGACTCAAAATTTTCAAAACTTGACTTCAAAAGAGGGGAATTTTGAGGGCGACAACAGGCTCCAAACCTTTGTTGCAGCTCATCAGCTTGTCACAAGTTAAGACTAACCATTGACTGCAAAATTATAAATCACTTCTTGAACAATCAAATGCCAATGCCTTGACTTGCTTAGCTTTCCATTTTGCAAGGGCGCAAAACATGGAGAACAATTGGTGACTTGCGCAGTGATTTTCCTGTTAGTTATGAAAGACGAGTAACCTTGGAGAATCCATTGGGCATGGAATCATCTTGATTGTTGAAACTGATCTTCCACCTAAGAACTCCCCTTAATCCTTTGAAACACTACTAGGATATTTCGTTACTTTTAAACCATGGGCTGAATATTGATTGTTTCATTACCAGAGCCTTCCTAAAACTAGAAAGTGCAAGGGAAAAAAATCATAGCTATGTACACACAACAAATTCATACACATCCCAAATGGAACATGCAGAGAGTGCATAAGAACTTATTACAAAAGTAACCTAAACTATAGTAGAGAAATGTGCTACAAGAACTAGGAGGAAATGAACTAATCTAATATTTACAAGGATGATATTTCACTTAGTAACAATGCTTGAGATAGATTCCATTGACTGGAATATGTAATTCTTCTTTGTCCAAATTTGACAATTGGAAATTTTTGTTTTATTTGCATCTTGAATCATGTAATGGCCACTCCATTTCAAATAAAAATTGGAGTACCTTCCTGGTTTGGCTTTTTCTACATCCCATTTCAAGACCAAGTCTCCTTCTTGAAAGGTTATGTGTTTGGCATTTCTGTCAAAACTCATATTTATTTGAGCTTGGTCTTTCTCTATTGCTTCCATAGCCTAATTTCTCAGCCCCTCTAGCTCCAGGATCTTTGCATACCTTACTTCCATGGCTAGAAACTCAAACAATTCCAACTACTTGATAAGCTCCAATGTTGGTAACTCTAGGGATATAGGAAGCCTTGTTTCTCTTCCATAGGCCAACTTGAAAGGAGAATAACCAATTGAATTCTTAGGGGTAATTCTATCAGCCCATGAGGCTGATTTTATCTTGGTATGCCAAGTCCTCTGGTTATTGTCTAAAGTCCTCCTTATGATTTTAAAGAGATTTTTGTTATTGGGCTCAACTTGTCCATCACCGTAGGGGTAATAATTAGATGAAGTGTTGAGATATATTCCATTCCTAACATCCCACTTAGTGATCCTTGTGCTAAGAAATGCTAGAGCATTATCTGATATGATAGTGGCAGGTACACCAAACCTCGTCACTATCCCCTCATAAAATTCCAGTATGTTAGACACATTTGCCTCTTCAAGTGCCACTGCTTTGGTCCACTTCGATAAGTAGTTCGTAGCTGTAAGGATTCATTTTTACCGAGGTTGGAATTTGGTTTGATCACCCTAATAAATTTCAAATCCCATTGCATGAATAGTTCATTTACAAAGATGGGGTGTACTGGGAGGGCTGTTAGTTTCTCTTTACCTGCGAAGAAGGCACACTTCTTACATTTATTGATCCATGAGTAGCAATCGTTAGAAATATTAGGCCAGTAATAGCTAACTTTCATGATTCTAAGAGTTGTTTATTTTGGTGTAAAGTGGCCACATGTTTCTCCATCATGAAACTCATGTGATATTCTTTCCACCTGATCTATTTTAATACATCTTAGAAGGACACCATTCACATCCCTTTTGAACAAAATATTATCTACAAGCACATAGGATATAGTTTGCAGCCTGAAATACCTTCTTTTGGCCTTATTCAAACCTTGAGGCCTTTGTCCTATTTGGAGGAAGTGTACTATATCCTGAGTCCAACAATGAGTGAGAACACCATCCGTTGCTTGTCCTCAATAATCTTGTAACACCAAAATAACTTCTTCCTCCTCTCTCGACTTAGCATGTTGAATTGAAACTAGTTGTTTACATAACCCTTTGTCATGGAATAGCTTGGTCAACTTGATATCAATGTCATACTCCATGACCTTGGTTATCCAACCAACCCTTTTCTCATTAAGGTCCTTATTTAAAAGAAATTCCTTTACACCTACATGTGAAACTAGTAGGTGAATTTTTTTATTTGACAATATATGACTGAATTTATTTAAACTTCTTATCAAAGCCAGGAATGTTTTTAAATAAATGAATATCTCACTTCATAACCTTAAAGTCTCTAGCTGAAGAATGCAATAGGCTACTCCAGTCCTTCTTGATTCGGTTGTACTAGTATGGAAATATTGCATATGTTCCACCAAAAGCATATAGAGTAAAGTCCTTTAAAAAATATGGATTTATGAGGGTTGGACCCTGTGTAATGACCTAATTTATATATTCAAGGCTTTCTTTTCCTTTGGAAAACCATTTGAAAGACATATTCTTCCCTAACATCAACGTTAATGGCTTGAAAAGGGTAGAAGAGTTAGGAGCAAACCTTCGAACAAAATTAATTTTCCCCAAAAAACTTTGGAGAGCCTTCTTGTGACTTGGCAATGGTAGAGAATGAATAGGCTCAACTCACTCTGGATCAATTTTTAACCTCTCTTTAGACACAATGTGGCCTAAGAGATTACCTTCATGCTTTAGAAAAATGCATTTCTGTGGATTCAAAGGCACTTTGAATCTCCTACATCTTTGAAACACTTGTCTAAGGTGAAAGAGGTGACTTGCTGCGTTATTGGAAAATACCATGATATCATCAAGGTAAATAAGTACTATCTTGTTTATCAACCCCTTGAATGCCATTTCCATATCCATCTCGATGTAGCTTCGACATTTTACAATCTGAATGGCATCTTCTTATAAGTGTATGTACCCCATTTTGTGTTGAAAGTTGTTTTGAACTGATCTTATTCCTTCACCATAATTTGATTGTAGCCTGAGTAGCCATCTGGGAGTGAGAACCTTTTTGATCCGGATACTACTTGCAAGATATGCTCCATGGAAGGGAGTGGATAGTGGTCCTTGAGTGAATATCTATTCAAATCGTAGAAGTCCATGCACAATCTGGTTTCCTCGCTTCTTTTTATGACCGGTACCAAATTAGCAGCACATGAAAAGTGCTTGATCAGGAAGATGATACTAACCTCTATGAGCTTGTTCAGGTCCTTCTTCATGAGAGACTCAATTTGGGGGTTCACCGGTCTTTGTTTATGTCTAATAGGCTTGGATTCCAAACCCAATTCAATAATGTGTTGTGCCAATTTAGGATTAAATCCATTTAATTCACCATAGTCCCCAAGCAAATATGTCTGGGAATTCTTGGAAAAAGTTATATGAAATCAGATTTCTGTTGATAAATACTTAACTTGCCAATTTGGAGCACATTGCCTTCTCCAACTGAAATAGGCTCTGAATCTTCCCCTTTGATCTGAATATTTGCCTTCTCTTTCTGAAACTAGTAATTAGGATTTAAGTTTGACTCCAATGTCACCAAGCCTTTAAGGATATTTTTTTGTTCTCAACTGGACCACTTGATCGCCATACTAATGCTCCAATTTGTCCTAATTTCATGAAGACAACTCAGCCTCTTCTTGAAGAAAATTTATGATCTGTTGATTTCTTTCAAATAATTTCTAGCTTGTATTGTTATCTGGAACATACGGCCTTACTATCACTCTAATATGAGGTTGAGTCTGATCTCTCTTGATATTGTGAACAACATCAAATGTTTCCCCTACTGCTACAAGTCTTTCCATGACCTCATTCTTCTTCCTTGATATGGCCTCAATGTTGAATGCCTAAAATTCCTCTATGATATCCCATACCCAATGTTTTTATCTCTTAAGGATATCATTTTTAGCCGCACAGGACCCTCAAACCTGGTTTACTATCAACTCATTGTCCCCAAAAACTTGCAAGTTCAAAATACCTTTCTTTCTTGCCCAATGTAATCCATGGATCAAAGCTTCATATTCAATTGTGATATTTGAACAAGAAAAATGTAAATGGAAAGATGAGTAGTATTTTATACCTTGTGGTGACACAAGCATTGCTCCTCCTCCATCACCTTCAACACTCTTTGATCCATCGAAGAATAGCCACCATACTTCATTATCATCCTTTTCATCTGATTTGGTGATGCTATGAGAAGGGGAGTCTCCTCATGCAAACAGTAAATATCAAGCTCAACTTCCTCCATTTCTTTGTATGGATCAAAGCTATGCTTCTTGTTTTCCCATTAATCAAGAGTCAAGTCTGGAATGCATCCAACCTTGGTGTTCATCTCTAGAATGCTTAGATAGTCTTCTTGATCGAAAGATGAGAAATTTGTATTGATTAGGCTTGGTACATTATAGTTCAATGTGAAATTTTGTAATAGGTTTAGATCTAATTGTATCCTTAGCACCATACCTTGTCCTGAAGAGCATATGACAACCAATCAGCCAATAAGTACCTGTCAATTTTAGCCATGAAGTACCTTGATAAGCATAAAGCAAAGAGTGATGGCAATTCGATCACTGATACATCTTGCAACACTATGACATTAGGGAATGCATGTAGTGTGAGGCTCAAACCTTTGATTACTCCAATAGTTTTCAATGTTACCCCGTCCAATTGCACCACATTTTTAGAAATGACTTCATACTTAATACCCAACTGATCAACCATCTGTTTGGGCATCACTGAGCTGCTTGCTCTTGAATAAATCATTCAATTGTGTACAATATTGTTTCCAATGATCACATATATATAAAATGGAGGAGGCTTCATATTTTTACCTTTTTGGCCTCCTTCTTGTTGGGTTACATTAGTTAGAACCTGCTTTGGATCTTTGGATGGATCATTTTGATACAGACCAATTCACCATGGCTGCTTGCAATAAGTCTCATTGTCCCGGGATTGCCAATGACTCCCACATGGAAATTATTACATTAGTATTCTTCATTTGATCGACAATATTGAACGGAGAAGAGTTGTATTTCTATTTCCCTTTGCTAGGCATAACCTTCTCTTCAACATGAGCTACTACAACTGGTACATGAGCTAGTCTAGATGGTAGTTTGGGATGGTTCTGCCCACTTGGAGCTGCACTTGGATTGCTGACTCTTTGTAGAGTGACATCAGGTTGAGGATCACTTGGGTTAGATGACTACCCTTCCTCTATATTCCTCTTCTTAGATCTTCTGTTAGATGCCACACCTTGAGATGGAGATTGATTCATTCCATAGAAATCCTCAACTCAACAATTGACAAGCGTAGTCTCACTTGGAGGTGCTCCTTGAGTAGATGTTTGTTGTCTAAATTTCCTCTTGATTTGTTTCTTAAAGCGCACCCACCATTTTTACCATTAAATTTTGATTAAGCCTCCCATTGAAGCACCCTACTTGATTATGAGGTTGACTACAAGGGAAACACAAATCATATTCATGTGTCATATTGTTTTGGACTAGAACCAAGGCTTGGGATGCTAAAGGTGTATTGCTTTTGTATGGTTGGAATGGCCTAGCAACTAGGGGTTATCCTTGATTTTTTCCCACGGCTTAGACATGAGGTCTATTAGGTTGATATGGAGGCTTACTTGGTTGGGATTGAGGCTGATAAGGTCTAAAATTTTGGGCTTGTTGCGTCTTGAGTAATCACCACATTATCTCAATGTAAATGAAAGGGAATTAGTGTCCTTTGAGGTTCATGCCAACAAAACTTCTACTAAATTACATCATGTCATAAAAAACTATGTATATATTCGTGTAATAACCACAAGAACTCATTTTAAATGAAAGGGTATTAGTGTCCTTAGGGTCATGTCATGAAAAACTATGTATTATAGATTATCAACAATCTTGGCACAAGGTAGAAACTAGTAGTAAATTTATATGAATAAAAGGTGCTAAGCTAGAATCATTGTCATAATGCATGATAGAAGAAAGGTTACTTTGATCCACTTGTGGAGTGATCAATATAAACGTTTGACCAATGTTTCTATAGTGAATAGGATATTGATGTGCTTGAGTATGAGCGATGGGCTTGTGGTGAGTGCTAGCATGTTGTATACCTTAAGATGAAGCCATGTGTGATTTACACTATTCATGCCACAATGAATCAAACGATAAAATACATCAGAAAGAGGGTGTGTAATTACAATAAGTACTTGTATGTCTGTGTACAACGGATAAGGTCTTGTAGATAATATAAGACTCAGTAATGATATCTCGTATTGTAGTTTCCATTTCGAAAGAATAAATGTCTATTTCTATGGAGGTGGGCTACAACACAATGGTCATGAAAACTTTTTAATGACAACTATCAACTTAAAGAGGAATAGGTATATGTGTGTCTTGACTGGGTGTTAGATACAGTGGAGAGATATCTATAAGTACAACTTCTAATGTGATCAATTAGATATAGAGTATAGTCCTACATGGTATATTATTAGGATAAATGATAATGATTTAGATTAATATAATATTGTATGTTTTTTTCTTAGAGAGGAATTTTATCATCTTTAATGCATATATTTCAATCATTATGGGAATATGGAGGAACAAATAACAAAACAGGAAATTAAATAGACTAATAGGTTTAATAAGATTTGATGCTAGACATTAGATTTCATAATTGAAGAAATTCCTAGATTCTTCACAAGATACAATATGGTTTGGAAGAAAAACAATAAGCAACACAATGTTTGTGATTTTCAATCTCCTGTTTTTTTTATAAAAAAATTTTGGACTAACATTCATGTACTAAACACAACAAAACAAAGTGTCATAAAACAAATATAACACAACTAAAAATATTATTTTCATTATTATATTTGAAACACAATTGGGAGGTAAAGTTTGATGTTTAACTAAGTCATATTTACTTTACTTTTTTTTATAAATGTAGTTTTTTTCATAATTACTTTTACATTTTTTAAATATTGTACTTACCAAGTTTGTAATTCAAAATTATTTTTAGGCCTGCAAGCTACAAACCCGATCTATGGTGTATGTTGATTGACTATTGGGATAGTCGTGATTTAGTTCAAGTAAGCCAGAAACAAGCTAAAAATCTTTTATTAGAATAGGAGAAAAAGATCACAAATCCCACTGGTCAAATGGACTTCGTTGGATCATAGACCCAATTTGTAAGTATCGTAGTTTAAATTAGTTTCTACTAATAAGTGTTTAAGTTTTTTTCATTATAATATAAACTAGCAATCGTATGTAAAATGTATGATGGAAACGCCAAAGGGGATGTATCGAAACGGTTAAACTAAAGGGATCGAAACTATGGGAGAGGAAGAGAGGCAATGAAGAAGGGGTTTGAGGGAGGCAAAGTGTGACGGCATGGAAATTGGCATGGGTAACCAATGCAAAACTCTATTCTCCTACAACATGACACTTATGTCAATCATCTAAAGGAGAAAGGGTTTGTTGTGCAAGTCATCAAGGCAACGTATTTCAAAGATATCTCAAAATGTAAGGAGCGGTTGATCAATGCTTCTGCAGTCAATAGTTGTTTGTAATTTTATGCCTTGTATGTTTTGGTTAGTGATAACACACATAAATGTAAGGGGGATTTGTATGTGTGTCTCATGGGACACTTTAAAGATAGGGAGATGTGGAGCGGAGTTGGCATCCTAGGGTAGAAATTTGATGGAAATTTGAGATTAGGGTTTCTCTCTATCTATTAGGGTAACGATTAGGGTTTCTCTCGTTATCAATCCTAATGGTATTTTCCATCAACATCAAGGATTCCAAGTGGGTGATATTTAATTTGTTAGATAGGATGAAAACATGCATGGAAAGTTACAAATAAAAGGTAGAAATTAAATAGCTACATGTTCCACACCTATCTCATGGCTCGTATTGTTCTTTCTGAAATGATATTTTCTATATGTGCTTCACATTATCCTCTTTATCTAGCTTTTTTTTTTCATTTGAGTGCTTAAAGGGGTCAAAATAAAAATTGGGAGAATTCCAATAAGTTCTAGGTTCGAAACACAATAGTGATGTTTTTTTCTTGTAGAACTTTGTAGCCCCTTTTTCAGTTCTAAGCTTGAGTAATTCCAGAAAATAAGGAGATGTGAAATCAACCACCTTTGTTTTAAACTTATCAATCTTCACCCCAAAGGACGATGGAATATGAAAACATGGTATCGAGCGGCCCTAAACTTCCTACACACTCTAACAGCACACTCAACAGAACAGATGAAATAAACTGCCAAGGGAGATGAAACCAAAAATGATGATAGTGTGTTGACATTGGATGAAATCCCCACATTTAAAATCCAACATCCTCTACATTAGTCTAACTTACACAAACACTTTCGGCATAAATACAATATTTTACATAAATGCATGGAAGTCACTGACATGCAAGTTATTCCTTACGTAAAATTCAACATCTCCATACCAGTTTAGAAAACCTAAATAAAACGCCTATGAACTGCTTCTTGTATTTAATGTCATGACGATCATCAACTCCAAAAAAAAATAACGAAATTACTTAACAAAAATAGTGGGAATCCATTTGATAAAAATCAGCAATATTCAAGGAAAAAAAAGCAACCAGTCCAGGGATGCAATTTGACAGCTGACCTCACCCGTAAAACCAAAAATCTATGGCATTAAGAGGTTTTAAATAGCCCATCCATCTCTGTTAAATATCTTTTCTTTATTTAATAATTTTAAAAATACATTATTTTTTAGCCCTATTTACAAGTGTCAGATAAGTTTCACGGATTATATGCTCAATATAAACACATTTTCAGCCAAATATGCTATGTAAATATTTATGTAATATTACACTTATATTTATATTGAATGTGTTCGTAGTGATAATGGCAGTTTTGCCAAATTTCAAATAAAGGCAGATTGCCAATTTTACAGTGTATAAAAAATGTATGGGACAGGCGTCAAATCTTAGCTCCGGCAACCACTATTTTCTTACAAAGAATATCATAGATATCCAAAACAGAGGTATTAAAAAGTGAGTGTCAATGATATGGCAGTGATACGTGCACCAGGAAAATCTGGTGTGTGTATAGACGATTGTTTCGTAGGCCCTCGTAACGGTGCGGCTGCAAAGGATTAGCGCATGTTTTAATCGGGCGCTTCAATGCCTCCTCTGCACCATCGTTCATGCCCAGCCCGTGTGTAGGCTTTCATCCAACATCATGTCTTCGAATATTAAGGTGCCACCAGCTATAATAAAAGATTAAAAACACCATTTTAAAATATGCTCAGAGCTTTTCAGTTCAGAACCGACACGTTTTTTTAATTTGACGCATGTTGACCTGCTTATCCTCAAGTAACTACACTCTCACTTGAACAGTTCTAAACAACAAATTTTCGTCGGGGAAGAATAATACGTGATTGAGTCACTGAACTGGCAACTGCGAACGAGTGGATCTTGGGCCGTTAAGATTTCGACGCAAAAATGTATATGCATTGTCGATGCGCTGACAATAGTACTCAGTCTAACTAAGTATACATCTTCGGCGTAGTAATATTATGTTTGTAATTTCCAATAGGAGGATTATGGGTAGTCTATCCAATCTCGGCACAAGGATCATATCCATACTTACAAATATGTTTCTCCACAAAAAGAAGTAGGCACCAATGGAGTCCAACCATTGCATGCATGTTATATAAATTCATTGTAAAATAGATTTTCAAACTATTTGTGTTTTATCAAAACTTATGAGATTATTAACAATGGTTTATTTTGCTTTTATGTAGGGGACACGCAATGTTGTCCCTGATAACAAGTGGAAAAATGCCTCGAGCAATGAATAGAAGTCACATCACTATTGGGGTTATCATTTAGCGAATGCTTCAGGTGGTGGAGTCAATGGAGGTTTGGACGTTGGACAACGTTATTAAGGTTGTAATGATACTATAGTTGAGGGTAATGTTACTTATGAGCATGGAAAAGATGAGAGCTAGAGGGGGAAATGAAGATGAAGACCTTAATGTTTGAGATTGGAATTGAATATTATGACATTGTATTGGAAATGTTGACCCTAATATTGTATGGGGTCAATCATGACTCTATAGTTACTTTTTTATTATAATATTAGTATGACATTCGATTAATTATTGAGTGGTTTGATTATTATGTTTAATGTATTATTGTTTCTTTAAATATTTTTTTGTTTGTATTCAATTTTTTACTTAACGTAATTTTCATTTGTTATATATATCATTAAAATTAACATTACCGTCAACATTTGGAAACTAAAGTTGTATAATATCATCATACACTGAAATAAACAAAGTTCAAAAAAATATTATTTTTGTATCATTGTAATGACTAAAGTCGCAATACAAATTAGACCTAAGTTAAAATTGAAATCATAATAAAGTAAAAATTGAAGTCATACTTAAGTCACAATTTAAGTCACGCTAAAGTCATAAACAAGGACGAAATTAAATCACAATTGTAGATTGACTAAATGCAAAATTTAAGTCACAACTAGTGTCAAAATATAAGTACGATGTAGTGTCACAATTTAAGTCACAATTAATGTAATGTCTCTTTCTAGGGCTTAAACTAGAAAAAAGGGAAATAACACAAACCCAAATGAGAGTAGTTTAATTTTCAATAACAATAAACCTAAAAATATATGAAACCCTAGCAGCGAACTAAATCTACACTTTTATGGTAGTAAACACCCTCCAAACAAGTTGAAAATAGGTGCATAAATCCCACTAAATATTATATTCAAATAATGGAATAAATACCTAGCCAAATCATTCCAAAACATGTGCAAATTATGGAATTATACCCAATTGTAATTAAATAAATAACAGTAGAAGTACAACTCGCAATAAGGGCTGGAAATAGAGATTCCAAAACCCAAAACTATCAATAAAGTATGAAATCAACCTTATAAATTATGAGGGAGGTGAATATCACCTTCAACTGCCCAAATTTGCCCTAGAAGGCACTAATCTCCTCCTCCATCCAAGTCGCTACCTTAGGAGAGGGTTCAAAATAAATTTAGAAACCTTAGTAGCTCTTCCTCTATCAAACCCTAATTGCAAACTGCAACATCACTCTGTTTGAAGCCTTTAGAAACCACCAATTGAAGAGTTTTGATTTTTCTATTTGTACAAGGAACGGTTTTGTCCTTCTTGTATGCCACACCAAAGGATTTTTTCCCTTTAGTGGAAAGGAATTGAGCAATCAGCCCAAAAACCAAGTAAGTATAAATTTATGACAAGATAGATGCCCAAAATGAGCCCAAATGACCCCTTTTATGTCCTCTTGGTGGCGTCAAAGATCAATTAGGAAGTCTTCCTCATAACCGACCTCGTAAGGATGTTTTTTTTAGTTTTAACTTGGCTTTTCACCTCTTCAACCCAGCCAAACTACCTCATAAAAAATAATGAAAGACGAATGTAATGCTCACAAAAAAAGACTAAAAAACACAACAAACACTTCCCTTGTTCACCTCCTTCTTTCCCATGGAAAGTGGAATGAGATAAAAGTCTTTAAAATGAATTAGTTTTAAAATGCGGACATTGCAGTCCCCCTTTCCCAAAATTTCTTACCCTCAAGCAATTGCAAGCTTGGATGCTCCAATAATTTGGATCTTGTACCTGAAAAATGAAAGAGCTCTTGCTAACACAAGCTCATATGCCCAAATACCATCATACAAAAACAACTAAATCCCATAGCTATCAAGTGAAACAACTTCTACCCACAATGATCATGGTGTCTACTCCTTCCATCACCCATATCTATATGTTCTCCCTCAATGAATCCTTTTACCCAAAGCACGACAACATCTTTCAACACAACTTGCATGTAAGCTGAAAGTAAGTCATAACATCCATAAATTATTTGGAAGTCCATCCAATTCAAAACTGGGAGGAGTGTCTTTACTAGTGGAACCTCTCCACTATCATTACCAGGAAAGGAAACCCTCTTAAATTGCTCATGTATAAAGTTGTTCATGATTGAAATATTGTGACCAAAAATATAGATATGATACAAATATGGAAAACCCATGTAAGCTTCAGTAATGTGTTTGATATAAATGTGGTAGGTACCCATACAAGGACTTAAAACTCTTTATCTTCAGCTGCAATCCAATATGCTTCCCATTTTCTTGGGTGAGAAATAAACTCAATTACTCTTCTCTTTTAAAACATGTACCTGCACATGGAACAAACTTATTAAAGAAAACAAGAGTTGTCCTCATAGTTGCTTCTTCAGCCCTCATTGATATGATGGCAAATTCTCTTTCAATGCTTGTAATCATATCATATTCTCCCCTCAAGTGATGGGTGTCCAAAAGCTCACGCAAGCTGTCCCAAACACAATTGTACTCGTGCATTTTGTTTCCAAAAAACATAAGGATAATGGCTAGGATCCTTCTTATGATAATTAAAAACACATCAACGATGATAGTAGATTGGAAACCCTTCATCCTCATGGTTGGATACTTTGTCTACGGCTATCAAAAATGAATAGGGAGCTAAAATCGTTCTAGAAAGCAAATGAAAAAAGGTACATCAATCATCATAATGATTACCTTGGCCTCCAAAAGATGTTTCCCAGGTGCCCCAAACTGATCTCTTCAAAATTTGGTCTGGATCAAAACTTATGAGTGTTGGTATTAAGTATAACAGTCATACTTTTCCCATAATTTCTTCCCAAACAATACCAAATATGTTGGAACATGAGCCTTAACTAATCTCAGTGAGTGAATCCTCATACACAATTTTAAATGAAAATAATCTCTTCAAACATGTCCCTTTATTTTTGTCCAAAATAATATGTATAGTCGAACACATAAAATTGGGGAGAACATCCCATCATGGTTTTATCATTGCATTTTATTACTCAAATTCAAAATTGTAGCGGCCAACAAACATCTTGTGATAATTACCCTTACCTTATCCATGTTACTAGAAGAGGAGCACCACTTCTTTGTGATTGAAATCCACTTGGTTGCTACAAATAGAATGTGGAATCAGCTAGAAATAACAGCCACAAGATTCAAGACAGCTCCCATACTGATGTGGGGTTTATGGTTCACATTTTCTCAACTCATCTCAGTCATGTTTTAAAGATGGCTTACACCACAAAACTCCCATGAAATCCATGTCTCATTAAGCATCCTTGCTAGGTGCATTTTAGAGAACCAATCCCAAACAACAACATGATATGTTACTTCACCTTGGTTCATGAAAATTGAATTATCGCATACCTTGCAACAAGCTGAATTTATATTCCATGTAGCCAAATTTATATTTTTAGTGGATGAATCATCCATAACCTTGACATACATCCAAAAGTGGCAATCTTGAAAGTAACTGGAGTTCCACAAAACTATAACAGGTTGATTCATACAATCTTGAAAATAACATCTAGTGTCCTTACCATCTTTACATCTAAAGCATCCAATTGGAATTATCTTCTTCTAACTATACCCTATGATCTTTTCTTCATCAGTGTTTCTTATCCCCAAAGAGTGTTTTATTAACCGAGAACATTGATCATTTACTATCTAGTTAAAATGCACAACAAACCCTCTATTATTGCTCATATGTTTCCTTTCAATCCAAGTGCAAAAAATGATATTTACCTTGATCTTCCAAAGACCACCCATGCCAAAGCAATCTTGGCCTTGAATAGAAGAAACAACATGCCCATACTTGTCTCTATCATGCTTCTAAATGTATTTCCCATGATGACAAAAATATGGCAACGATATAGGAGGAATTAACAAATCTAAAATATGATAATTACTATCATACCTTAGGATGTTCTCACATGAATGATTGAGATATCTTCTACACTTCCAACTTTGTGACTTATAATTTCTATGTTAGGATCAACCTTTTCCTTCTCCTTCTCCTAAGATTCAACAAGTGAGGTTTTTTCCGCCTTGGCTTTATACATATTTTGTTGACACACGTTAGGGACATCTTCATGGTTCTTACCAAAATCATGTACACCATCAACTTGCCTCTTATTGACTTCAATCTGAAAATTTCAGGAAGTTGAGTATTCTCATTATCACCTAGAGATCGGGGCTTCAACCACCAACTCCCCTCCACAATTTGGTGCATCATATTTCTCTTCATTCTTCGGCTCACGCTCCATGGTTTCTTCATCAAACACATGCCCCTTCACACTTATGTCCTGAAAAGTAGTCAATGGCTCATCCCTAGGAAGAGTGATCGGTATTTCTACGGCTTATGTGGGTTGTTCCCTCTCAATGTCCAACAGCTTTGATTGTTCTTCTTCTTCCTTTATCATAATGGAGGGATTCTTTCCCTCTAGGGTGAGAACATCTTTCCTATTTTCCTTGGGCATAGATCGGGGTTTAAACGTTGGTCCAATTCCTACTTTACCTTTCTTCAACCCTATGAACTCAATGAGTGACATAGCATTGTGAATCTTCTTTAGAAGGGCCCTATACTTGTAGTAGTTGTTTGCAAAGTTGTGACCCTCTAAATGTTGTGTTTCAACCACCGGAATGACTTCTTTTCTTGGGAGGAAGGTAGGTCAGAATGACCTAGATGAAGAATCACTCATGATTCTTAGTGATTGAATATTATTGTTTACCTTTGAAGACCTTCACCATTTAAGTTTTGAATGGTATGGATCAATTGTATCATATTATTCATCAATCTTTTTTGCCTTAGAGTAAACCTCTCAACCCTAACATCATCAAAATTTATGTTCGACATTTATCTACTTCTTGATGAAACCCTCCAAGTTGGGAGGATCAATGCTCTAATACCACTACAATGTCTCTTTTTACAGTTGAAATTGGAAGAAAAAAAAAATCACAAATCAAAATGAGAGCATTCTGATTTTTATAACAATCTTGAAAATCTATGAAACCCTAGCAATGAACAAAATCTACACTTTTAGGGCATCAAACACTCCAAACAACCTTAAAATAGGTGCAAAAATCCTCCTAAATATTATATTCAACTACTGAAATAAACATGATACCAAATCATTCCAAAACATGTGCAAATCATGAAATTATACCCACCAGTAATTAAATAAATGACAACAGAAGTACAACTCACAATAAGGGTTGAAAATCGATATCCCAAACCCCAAAAAAAATCTTAAATATATGAAATCAACCTTATAAATTATGAAAGCGATAAATATCAACACCAATTTCCCAAATGTGCCTTAGAAGGCATTAATCCCCTCCTCCAACCAATTCACTACCATAGGAGAGGGTTCAACATAAATGTAGAAACCTTAGTAGCTCTTCCTCTATCCAACCCTAACTACAAACCAACATCACTTTCTTTGAATTCCTTAGGAAACACCAATTGAAGAGTTTGCATTCTTTGATTTGCAGAAAAGAAGTGTTTCGTCTTTTTTGTACGCCACACCCAAAGATTTTTGCCCTCAAGTGGAAAGTAATTGAGCAATCAACCCAAAAACTAAGCAAATATAAATTTATGACAAAATAGATGTCCAAAATGAGCCTAAGCAACCCCTTTTATATTCTCTTGGTGGTGCCAAAGATCAATTAATGATTCTTCCCCATAACAGACCTTACAAGGATGTTTGCTTTTAACTTTAACTTGGTTTTTCACCTCTTCAACCCAGCCGACCAACCTCATAACAGAAACTATGAAAAAAAATGCAAATAGTTAATGAAAAAAGACTTTAAAATACGACACTTCCCTCATTCACCTCCTTGCCCGCTAGAAGTGGAATGGGCTAGAAGTCTCCAAAACGAATTAGTTTGAAAAAATTGAACACTACAACTAATGTTGTAATTAAAGTTGGATGTAGTGTCACAATTTCAAGATTATTGTCGCAGTTTAAGCCAAATTTTAAATTACAGGTAGTGTTATTTCTCAAGTCACATTTAGGGTCAATGTAAAGACAAAACTGAAGACCCTTATTAAGTTGGGTATTAAATCACATATAACATCTCAATTTAAGTCACCCTAACATCATGCTAACATCGCTTAAGGGTGACATTAGAAGGAGACAATTTGGTGCCTTAAATAGACATTACGATGTCTTTAGTGCAATTGTATAATTTGTCATTTATAGTCACAATTTAAGTCATCATTAAGTCATTTTCATTGCTTTAAATTCGAATTTTAGGGTAGCTAGTTGGAATTCAAAAAAATCATATTTGGTAACTTAAAAGTGACTTAAAGATTACCTAATAACAACTTAAATTGCAACTTGTTTCATTCAAAATGTTGTAGTGCCACAATGTTAGGCTTAAAAGAATCTTTTCGAGAAAACACTCCATAGTATGGCCAAGATATTGCAATTTTTTTATCAACCTCTAAACAAGAAGAAAACTAATTCTAGATAGTCAAATAGACATCAAAACTAAGGTTGAAACTAACAAGAGTTAAATGTACTATAAATTTACAATTGGTCATTAATTTTTAACTTACAGACATTACAATCTTCCACCACCATCACCATCATTGTGAAACACCTATTGATGTAATAAAAAAATACGTCGTGTTGAACTCAAGCCCTCCCTCTTGAAAGGCTTCATCCCCAAAGCTTGAGGACCAAATTAAAGCTTAACATGCACTTTCTTCTTTCACTTATTTTTCCTTTGCTTGGATATGATTGTGCACAACTTGAAAATAGTCAAGTTTGATGAACTTTGAACTCATTCACTCTACTTTGACGCAGAGGCTCAAAGAAATCATGCAGATCTATTATGGTTCAACCAAATTTAACATCTTATTAAATTTTCCATCAATATACATTTGTAACAATATATTTAATAATCATATTTGATAACGGAGAGAATATTGTCTCAACAAGTTCTGCAACAAATTCAAGTGAGAAGACCAAACAAATCATAGTTGCTAATATTTCTAAGGAAGAAGATTCATGTTGAACATTGTCTTCCGTTACGTGCTCATGACTTACACCAATGACCTTTATCTCAACTTCTCTTTCAACAAATGCATTTCCATCACCAAAGATTCACATTAACATAAAATAAAATAAAATAAAGGGACTGACCAAATAGAAATTGAAAGACCCAATAGCCTCAAAGATATCTACATTACAAAAATTTATTTTTTTGGATGAATCAAGTTATCTTCATTCATCCAAAATAAATAAATTCATACTGCTCATGGCAGGCATCCTCCAAATCTAATCATACATTTACATATCCCTCGTTCACATCTAAATGATTAATAAATTTATGAGAAAACATCATCAAAAGCATTCCACATTTCTTTCACAGCGAAATGCATAACTTTCTTTGAAAAATATTTGCCATCTATTTTCAACATTTTTCAAGTCCAAGGTTTTTTAAGAATAAAAAGATTCAATCACAACTCTTTGAATACTTCATAAAAGATCACAAGACACCATTCATTTGAAAGCTTACTAAATATACTTTTAAACCCAAAAGAACACCTCAAACCCCTGAATTGGAAGTTATACTCCCTTGAAATTAAGAACAAAATTGCAATTTTTCTGAACAATTCCATAACAATTCGCAACTACTAAACTTCTGTCAAAACTTCTCTCATGCAAATTTTATCAACTGGAGGTCTTTGAGTACTACTGTCCTGCAATTTCATTTATTCAACAATTGGCATTACTCACATAATATAATGAATGTTGATTTATTTATAGGCAGAGAAATGGAACTAAAATTGTGAAAATATTACAAAAAGTCCAAACCCAAAAGATCTGCATTATCTCGAACTGTTACACATTTGTAGATTATTACCTTAACTGAATCAAGACTACACAGAACCTCGCCTTTTCTGCAGACACTAGTAAAGATGTGACGTAAGCTAGTAGTTTCCATGGATAGATGTGAATTGCTGCCCTTGACCTGTCCAAAACTAAACAGAACAATAGCTACATCATTCATGAAATAAATTAACTTCTTGCACTCGACTAGTTCATAACTCAATAGGGCAATAAGCTACAGTATCTGTGACAAGCACACAAACGTAAAGAGATTATTGTATGTATTTAAGACGGAAAATTAAGAATTTTCAGATATGAGACAGACAGGAAAGGCCTGTGGAATTGGAGCTCAACCCGGAGTAGACTCTGATGACTGTAAATAGGCAGCAATCTGGTTGAGATCATTTAGTTTAGCTTCCTTCCTAGGAAGCTTTGCCACCTGCACTTTGGAAGAGCATGGTTCCAGTAGGTCGGAAGGCTGATTTGAGACCATAGTGCTTAAATACTCTTCATGGGTTGGCACTGTTGCGGGATTAAAATTTCCAAATCCTTCATGCCATTCTGATTTGCCTGGTGCAAGAGAATTTCCAATATTTCTGTTGCAGATCCGGCTATTTTCTTGGTTCTCCTGGGCTTTCTAGAACTGCACTACACCCTGTGCTCGACGAAGAAAAAGAGGTGATCCATATACATCTCCTCGGGAGCTCTAAATATTTAAACTTCTCCCAGTGGAGCTGGTTCTTGTGGGAAGGTCATACTTGCCACAAAAAGAATGTGTTATTAGTTTGGACACCATAGGCCCAGCAAAAGGAAAATAGTTGTGTTGCTAGAGAATCTGTCCCATACAGTAGAGCTTAGCACTGAGCATGTTTCCCTCCATCATTCTAAGCAATTGACTATCTTCTGGAAATGCTACCGTGCTGTTTGAAGAAAACTGAATGCTGAATTTAAGAAGTCCAAAAGATATTTCAGAAGCCTTCTTAACAGTATAGTTGTAGCACTGCTTTTCCGAAGCAGTTTTCAAACATCACAGATTTTCACAGAATGTTTACACATGAAAAAATATTGCAAAACCGATCGAAGTATACATTACCCCCTTTTAAACATTAGAATAATATCACAAATGCTCACCTGTACAAATAAACAATTTGCAAAAACAAAATGTTTGTCAAAAATATGTGCAAGATGGAGCTAAGCAAAAACTACTACCATAGAGAATATTAGAAGCCAAGTATTCCTCAATTACATAGAAAGAAGGCTCTTCATGAAACTAAGACTCTCCCAACTGCAGTCATTGTCTGACTCAAGGATGTCTGATTACATCAACCCCAGCTGAAAGACAGCAGACTGCAAACGTGTATTGTACAGTGAGAGGTATAGCCCCAGTGCATTTAGAGCTACCAAACATCTCTTGCATGAGACAAAATTCTTTTCTGTAGATCTTTTGCCAACTCCATGGTATCAGATTGATCAATATCAGTCTTATGAACCCTCCTACTTCTTGAATTGATGAAGCTTCTATTAGCTATTCTCTTAACCACACCAAGACTCAATCTCAATGGCGCTTTGCCATTAGTAAGCACTTGCAAGACAGAAGCTTCATATGTAGGGTTGCAAGCAAGGCTATGCAGCAAAATTAATGCTTCTCTAACCAAAGTTGCTCTGTATACACCAAAAAAAAGAATATTTTAGTGTATTATTTAACAAAAATACATCTACCGGGCAAAAGCTGTGGAAGCTTTCTTAAATAACTTTGAAAAAAACTCAGAAGTATCTATTCATATACCTTTCTTTGCTGATTCCCTCTGCACCGCCATCTACCTTAGAAACATCATTTTCTTCTTCATCAACCTCAGAATTAAGCAAGGTAACAAGCAGCATCAAAATATTTGGTATTTGTCGCTCTACATCATTTGATATTTGTGATACACACTGCTCAGTATGCACACTTTTGTGCTTAACATTATCTGAATTATGACTTCCTGTGTTCCCTTCCATATTTAGACTGCTGTTCCTTTCTGAATCACTGCAGGTTTTTGGTTCTTGTGTATTGTTGCAACCAGAGCTCATGGAACTCAACAAACATGCTATTCCCATGCTTCCTGATGCAGCAATAAATGCCAGAACATGTAAAGCACGCCTACGAAGTGTATACACCTGCAGGTCCAATTTAATATCAGCATTCAATTAAAGCAAAATTATAAAAGTGATATAATAAGAGTGCTTAGTTTTTATACCTGCAAGTCATGACCTGTTTGACAGATGCACTCAGCTAAGCCCTGCAGAACCATTTCGTATGTGCCTTCTATGCACGAAACATCTAGTTTACTACCATTGTTCTTAATTTGCATTTGAACATCTTCCTTGCAACCACAAAACATCTTTAAAAGCCTTGGACCTAAAATTGCAAAGGAGAATCAAATTACTTTCTATCATTCCCCACATCTAACTAGACTTTCAAGATGCAAACAGCAAAGGAAAGTAAAAAGGCTATTTTTTTGTAATTCTATCAATCCAACGATATTTAATGTGGCAGTATACAGAGAAAATGCAGACCTACAATTTAAGAGGAGGAACAAAAGCTGCACTGCTTGCAATTGTACATCTATACCAACTTTCTTTTGTAAGAGTTCAGATAAGCTTCTGTAAAACAATATTGGACCAAATCTGGTCATAAACAAAACCAACTTTAGCTCAAGATGCAGGATTGTAAAATACACTTCCGTCAAATTCAATACGTGTGTAGAACCTAAACTTACTGTTCTCGCTCCAAATCCGGACGACTCATCATCACAATTATATTCATTGTCGAAACGGCTTGCAGTTTTACACCTGTGCTTGTATTTTCGAATGCTATTTGACAAATTTCTTTAAGAAGTGTAACCCAATTTACAATTTGAGGGTTGCAATCCTCATGAATTCTTCTGAACATTTGTTTCTCCACAATTTTCCTCATTCACTGGGGGCATATTTTTATCCAATCCAGTATTTTTAGCTGCTTTCCAATCTCTTTTACGAAGACTTCTTTTACAGAAAAAGACTCGAGAGGAAAAGTTTTGAGGAAATATGCAATCGTCTACATTAAAATTACAATCACTTGGTAATGTATTCAAATCCTTTGATTGCAACCTTTCATTGCTTCTTTGTGCATGATGGGAGTTGAGATGTCCACATATGCCTTTGTAAGTGCATCCTTGCAAATTTTCCCTGCTAGAAAGACATAATTAAATACGAGTTAATAATAACAAATGTTATAGGCCCATGCAGAGGGGCAAACACAATTTAAAACATGCACTCTTAGAAGAAAATTGTAGCATGCCTACTGTTATAACTGCTGCTCGAACATGATAGGCAATGCAGTCATGCCAATATCAAACAGTGTATTAAGCTACTACATTATTTGAATTATTGCAAAATTCATAGACAAATATTAAAGACCATAGATTATCTGGTAAAGTGGGGACATAAACCAATGATCAAAAAAGGATCATCAGAAAAACAAATTTGCAAAAAAAAAAATGATAATAGAAAACAAAAAAGAAAAGAAATAGTTCTAAAAGTATAGTCATACTTGTTTGTTGTTTCCCATTTTTTATGGACCTAGTAGTGGAATTTTTAGTTTTTGACAAAGGCCGGAAAGGCAGAGAACCCTGTGATAGAGGCTTGAAAATTCACTTCGATCCAGTCATTTTGATAGGATTCTGATCAAAAGTGAGCCCTGTGCAACTCTTTCATAAGGAAGCCACAGGTTTGTGTCCTAAGGTTGAAGGAAAACAAGAGCCAGGTCTAGGTGGACGTCCCATGGGGAAACAATTAAAAACAAAGCCAAAACACTGTAAAACTAACTTGGTTCATCATTTGCTCAAAATTTAATGAAGCACCAATCACTACATCATTTTTACACTACTATATAGGAGAGGACAAGAAGCAGATGTAACCACCAAAAACTGACTCACCTTCCAAAGAAATGAACAAGAACTTAGAAGCAAATATAAAAGATCCTCGGAAGCATTTCTCGGGACATGGGAAAAGTAGGCACAAACAAAACAAGCCACGATAGTTATTCTGTAGCATACCTCTGCAACAACAGCAATAGAGCCCTCAAATTCCATTTAAACCAGGTCATTGCTGTGAGGAAAAAATATCCTTTGAAATCTGGTTTACAACATTCTCCCATAACAAAGAGACAGCTCTATAGGAACAAGGGCCACTAAGTGACTAGTACTGCAATGGTGACGTGGAATTGCAGAAATGTTTACAAGAATAAATATAACTCCAAGTTGCCTTACATACTACAGTTACAGTGGAGATATTCAACCATAAGCTGGTGTACCCAGACATACATTAAAACAAAGGTATCCTTGTAAAGTTTTCTGGTTAACCAGCAGTCACCCAGCAACCCAGAGCAGCTCACGGCGCTCAAAACACAGGGCAAGCCCCCTGTAACTTCCAGGTAGCACGCAAATGCCCCACTCCAATTGCCACGGGGTAAATCAGAAATCAAACCCGTGACCTAGTGGTCAACAATGTAACAGCATACCATCAAGGCACAACACTAGGGACTTTCTTATACAGATTTGTTCCATATGCCTATTTTGATTTTCAAATTATACGCACATAAATACTATGACACACAAACACTGCACAACATAATTAAAGTTAAACACTGTTTTGTGTGAGAAAGGAAAAACCATAGAATAATAGAATATAACTACAACTTATAAGTGTGGGTAGCTCATTAAGCCCAATGCAGTTAATCAGGAAGCAATGAGGAAGTGATGTCACTGCAAATGGTTACTAGAATTTATGTAAGCTGTAGCATTAATTAAAAATAATGGATGATAAATGTATCAATGGGGCCAAGCCAAAAAGGTGGAATTTCACTTTGACAAGAAGAAATTTTTAAATGTTTGACCATTTAAGGTATAACATAGTATAAACATTATTAGAGATGACAGTGGGAGCATGAGAAATTTTTGGAATTAAAAATTATAATCATAATGTTGAGACTCGAACTAAACAAATACTCGGCAAGTCAATATTTCACTTGATCTTGGACTTGGTGAAAAATCAGGGCCAAAATGCTGCAATTTTTATAAACCTTAAATTAGCAAATTTCATAGGGATCCAAAATAACTCTACTTCATCAGAAACAGTCAGCACAAAGAAGAAAAACAATAAAACGGAGGTTTTGTCTTTTAAGTAACAGGACCGCCGCCCTGCGCAGGGCGGCGGTTACAGAACCACCGCCCAGACAGGGCGGCAGTCCCAGGACCGCCGGTCTGCACAGGGCGGCGGTCCTGGCCATTACGGACAGAAAACTAAAATTCGAAACGAACAGCCTCTGAATTTGAAAGGATGTTCGTTTCTCTTCTCCTTCATGACCTTTCCCATTCTCCAGTGCACGGGAGGACATGAGAAAGGCTATAAATACATGATTGTAGAAGTGTAGAAGATCATCGAAGCATGGGAGCAAGTGAGCAAGAAGTCTTAGTGCTGGAAATTGTATTTGTAGAAGAAAGGAGTGTTGAGACAGAGCAAGCAAGTAATTGAAAGGAAGTGTTGAGATATTATCTACTTCCCTTTCATACTTATTGTAAATTTTGTACTTGTTGATTTGAATTGGCCAATAGAAGTGGGAAGAAAGAGCAATTGCCCTTCCCGACTGGTTTTTCCTCCATTGGAGGTTTTCCAGGATAAAATTGTTGGTGTTATGAGCTTATATTCTTTCCTTTACTACAATTGTTGATTCTAAGCACAATAGTAATTCATTCACTAGCTATCTCTGTTATTTTCTAATAGAAAGTAAACAACAGCGATTAATTTGTGATTTGTGAATAATTCCAAAGTTGAAGAGTTTACAGATCATTTTGGTATCAGAGCTAACAAGTATCCAGGACTGTGGTATTTCATTCTTGAATTTGTATGACAGTGACAAGATCTAAAGGTGAAGAAGCTTTACCTTGCGATCCGGAGATTTCTACAAAGAAGTGGAAACAGAGAATTCAGGGAGAAATGGAGGAAGAGAACTTGGTCCGTAGAATCGAGATGCTGGAGACCATGATGGATAGGATGTTTAGAAGGCAAGAGGAACTTGCAGATTTGCAGAAGACAGCTTCCATCAAGCAAGACTCCATGGACTCGGTGGTTCGAGGCTTAGCCGAAAAGTTTGGTATAGGCAAGAGCCACCATGAGGAAGATTATGGGGAAGAGCATGAAGAAGAGACTTCTAACACAAGAGAAAAGGTAAAATCTGAACATACTCCTTTTAAAGTTGAGACTAAAGTCAAAATCAAAAGCTTTGAAGGACAAGTAGATGCAGAATTACTGGATAAATGGTTGAAACAGTTAGAAGTCTATTTTAGCATCCATAATGTCACTAAGGCACAAAGGATCACCTTTGCACGTCTCAAAATGGAGGGACATGCTCTAGTTTGGTGGGAAACTCATCTAACTACTTGTGAAAAGAAGAAGCGTCCTATTGTGAAGTCTTGGCAAGAATTTAAGGAATTACTTAGAGCTAACTTCTATCCTATTGGCCATAAAACTGACCAAATGATTAAATGGCAGTATTTTAGACAAGGCAGTGGTCAAAGTGTGCAGGACTATACTACAGAGTTTCGGAGGCAAGCCATGTTGTTAAACATGGATTTGGAGGATGAGGATATTCTGACCAAATACTTGGGAGGACTTCACACTCACCTTCGAAGAAAAGTCATCTCCACAAAGCCCAAGGATCTCAATGAAGCATGTGTACAGGCATACTACATAGATGATGAGAAAAAGCAAGGAGAAGCAGAGCCGAGGGTAAAGCAGTCAACAAATCAGCAGAAAAAGGATTATGGGCAAACAAGTAACAAGAGTAAGTGGAAAGGGAAAGGTAAACAAGCTGCCACTACTTTAAATACTTGTAAAGATCCCAAGAATTTTTGCAAGAATTGTGATATCAATGGTCATACTGACGCTACATGTTGGAAGTTGCATCCGGAGTTACATCCGAAGAACCGAACCAAGGACTCCAAGAAGTCCATGACAGCTGTAAAGACAGAAGGGGAGGTGGAAATCGAAGATGACTCTGATGTAGACGAAAGGCTTGGATGCACGGCCACCAACATGGACAGCGAAGAGGAGATGAGTAGACTATTCCAGATCAAAATCCAGATCAAGAGGACTAAGGTAAATGCTTTGGTTGATACCGGTTCTCAATCTAACTTGATTTCTGAGGCAGTTGTAAAGAAGCTTGGTCTTGAGACTTACGAGCATCCGCACCCTTATCCTTTGGGTTGGGTGAAGAAGGGTGTTGAAATTCAGGTAACAAGAAGATGTAAGGTCAAGTTTGGGATAAATTCCCAATATATAGATGTTTTTGAAGCTGACGTTATTCCACTTGATGCTTTTGATGTGGTATTCGGGAGTCCTTACTTGTATGTTAGGGATGTTATATTTATGAGAAGGGAAAACCAGTACAGATGGGTCAAGGATGGGATCAGCTACAACATCCGGGCACACCAGCGTAAGACACGGGTTACTATGGTAAGTGCTAACCAAGCAAAACGACTTATTCAGTCAAATCATAATCAGTTTTGTTTACTTTTGTTAAAGGATAAACAAGATGGGGTAGAAGTTTCAGAGATTTCTAACCAAGGAAAACAAGATTTGGATAGTATTATTCAGTCTTTTCAGGAAGTATTTCAGGCTCCTAGTGGATTACCACCAAAACGGGAAGTAGAGCATGAGATTCAGCTATTGCCAGAGTCACCTCTACCAAACATCGGGTTGTATAGGCAATCCTTGCTTGAGAGTACTGAAGTAAAGAAACAACTCCAAGAACTAATAGACCAAGGGGTGATACGTCTGAGCACCTCACCGTGCAGTTCGCCTATTGTGATGGTGCCAAAGAAGGATGGTTCTTGGAGAATGTGCATCGACTACCGCGCTTTGAACAAGATCACCATAAAGAACAGATATCCACTTCCCCGCATAGATGATCTCTTGGACCAGCTTCAGCATGCCAAATTTTTCACGAAGTTGGATCTCAAGTCAGGTTATCACCAAGTCAGGATGAAGGAGGAGGATATATGGAAGACTGCCTTCAAAACAAAACAGGGTTTGTATGAATGGTTAGTACTTCCTTTTGGATTATGCAATGCACCCGCTACATTTATGAGATTGATGAATGATGTATTGCGGGATTTCATAGATTCATGTGTCATTGTATATCTAGATGATATCTTGATTTTTAGTGCCACATGGGAAGAACATCTAACGCATTTGCAGCAAGTCTTGCAAGTTCTCAGGGAGAAACAACTGCTTTGTAATATGAAGAAATGTGAATTTGCCAAACAGTCACTTGTCTATCTTGGGCACGTGGTTGGAGGAGGAGAGCTACGAGTGGATCCAAAGAAGGTGGAAGCCATCACAAATTGGCCAACACCAACAGGAGCCACAGAGACTAGAAGTTTTGTGGGAGCAGTACAGTACATGCGGAAATTCATTCCGGGTTTCTCGGCAATTGCAGCACCTCTACACACAGTGGCCGCAAAGAGTAAGGGTTTTGACTGGGGTAAGGAACAAGACAAATCCTTTGAGTTATTGAAATACAAGATTAGTCATGCTCCAGTACTTGCTCTTCCTAGTTTGCAGCAGCCTTTTGAAGTAGAGACAGATGCCAGTGATTATGCTATGGGCGCAGTGTTGCTTCAAGGAGGTAAACCCGTATGTTATCATTCTGAAACCTTCACTTCAGCAGTTAAAGGATATTCAGTATATGATAAAGAAATGTATGCACTAGTTCAGGCAATTAAAAAATGGAAACATTATTTGTTGGGTAAAGAAACTATTGTGCACACTGACCACAAACCTCTCCAGTATTTGCAAGCACAGTCTAAATTGCAGCAGGCAAGGCACTACAAATGGATGGGGTTTCTTCAGCAGTTCCATCTAGTGATCAAATACAAGAAGGGTAGTACAAATTTGGTGGCAGACATGTTGTCTAGGCCACCCACACAGGAAAAGTTCTCCTGTTTGGCCACTATCTCTCAGATCGAGCCCTTCACGAAGGAAGCTTACGGAGAAGCATATGCCCAAGACAAAGACTTTGGGGTAACATTTCAGAAGTTGCAGTCCCAAGGGGCTGAAAAGACGGGGATTGAAGATTGTTATCTCAAGGACGGGCTGCTCTACCGATGGGGGAAACTTTGTGTGCCTAAAGAAGAAAGACTTCTATTGATGAGGGAAGCACATACCTCGAAAGTAGCGGGACATTTCGGTGTTGGTAAGACCCTAGCCCACTTGCAAAGGTATGTATATTGGCCCAACATGCAAGAAAAAGTATCAAAATTTATTCGTGGATGTAAACTTTGTTGTACTAGCAAGCCTAAAACTAGGAAGGAAGGTTTGTATATGCCTTTACCAGTACCTACTCGTCCGTGGGAGGACATTTCTATGGATTTTGTAGGAGGATTACCTATGTCTAAACATGGCCATGACTATCTCTATGTTGTTGTGGATAGATTCAGTAAAATGTGTATTCTTATGGCATGTAAAAAGACAGTAAAAGCACATGAGGCAGCAAATCTTTTCTTTGCTAATGTATGGGTGCATTTTGGTTTGCCAAAGTCTATTGTCTCTGACAGGGATTCCAGGTTCTTGGGGAAGTTTTGGACTACTTTGTGGGACAAGATGGATACCAGGTTACAGAGGAGCACAACTTTCCATCCATAGACAGATGGACAAACAGAGGTGGTAAACAGGACTTTGGTACAGTTGATCAGAGGGTATAACAGTAAGTACCCAAGGACTTGGGACGAGTCCTTAGCCTACATTCAGCATTCCTATAACCGGGCAGTACACACATCCACTATGAAGTCACCATTTGAAGCATGCTTGGGATATCTACCTACAAATCCGCTGGACATAGCAGTTGGACAGCAGGATGAGGAGGATACACGAGACACAGAGGTGACTAGAGCCAACAAGTTCATTGAGAGGATCCGGCAAATCCATCTCAAGGTCAAAGAACAGCTAGAAAAATCTCAAGCAAAGTACAAAGCTAGGCACGATCAACATAGGAGGGAACACAAGCTTCATGTTGGAGACAAAGTTTGGCTTTACTTGAGCAAGGAGAGACTACAAGGTCAAGCACGGAAGCTCAAGCCACTACGATATGGACCCTTCACCATATTGGAGCAGGTTGGGGAAAATGCTTTTCGACTTGATTTGCCATCATTCATGAGGATGTACTCTGTAGTAAACTGCGAAGAACTTGCACCTATATGAGCCATCCATGCTAGATGAAGATGAAGAACTACAGTTGCTACCTTCCATTGAGGATTGCGTCTTGGACTCACGAGGCGAATTGGAGGAGGATGTAGTGCTACAGCAGAAGGTCAGAGAGACTAGAAGAGGTCCGCAGGAGTCTTGGCAGATTGGACTGAAAGGAAAGACACCAAGGCAGGCCCGGTGGTACTCGAAGGAGCAAGCGAGGGAATTGTTTCCTCATCTACTCCCCCACTAAGCTTTTGTGGGACCAAAAGCCTCCTAAGAAGGGGAGGTGTGATCCATAGGGATCCGAAATAACTCTACTTCATCAGAAACAGTCAGCACAAAGAAGGAAAACAATAAAACGGAGGTTCTGTCTTTTAAGTAACAGGACCGCCGCCCTGCGCAGGGCGGCGGTTACAGAACTGCCACCCAGCCAAGGCAGGTGGTCCCAGGACCACCGGTCTGCACAGGGCGGCGGTCCTGGCCATTACGGACAGAAAACTAAAATTCGAAACGAACAGCCTCTGAATTTGAAAGGATGTTCGTTTCTCTTCTCCTTCATGACCTTTCCCATTCTCCAGTGCACGGGAGGACATGAGAAAGGCTATAAATACATGATTGTAGAAGTGTAGAAGATCATCGAAGCATGGGAGCAAGTGAGCAAGAAGTCTTAGTGCTGGAAATTGTATTTTTGTAGAAGAAAGGAGTGTTGAGACAGAGCAAGCAAGTAATTGAAAGGAAGTGTTGAGATATTATCTACTTCCCTTTCTTACTTATTGTAAATTTTGTACTTGTTGATTTGAATTGGCCAATAGAAGTGGGAAGAAAGAGCAATTGCCCTTCCCGACTAGTTTTTCCTCCATTGGAGGTTTTCCAGGATAAAATTGTTGGTGTTATGAGCTTATATTCTTTCCTTTACTACAATTGTTGATTCTAAGCACAATAGTAATTCATTCACTAGCTATCTCTGTTATTTTCTAATAGAAAGTAAACAACAGCGATTAATTTGTGATTTGTGAATAATTCCAAAGTTGAAGAGTTTACTTGAATGTAAGAGTTTATTCTCCTGTGCATATTTAGCCAACTCCAACAATTGGCAGCTGTGTAACAAACTCACCTTGACAATTTATTCCAAGGTGTGGATTGTATTATTCATCACATAGAGAGACTTGTACACAGACAGTTTTGTGCATGATTTTGAGATCAATAGTGTTGTGTGTATATGGCTTAATTAATAACTTAATTGTGGTAATGGCCTGTAGTAGTGATCTCGATATGTGAGTTTTCTCCACTCCTATACTTTTAACTTTTATTATTTTTTAAATTTTGTTTCAAGTTTATTTTAAACTCATGCAGTTTTTTTTATCAACCTCAGTCAAGACTTGCAAGTCCAACTACCAGACCCAGCAAGTTAAGGCTGCAGAATTGCAGCCAGTGCCTAACACCGCGATTCAGCGAGTAATCGTAAAAATGCGCCAAGTTTCAACACTATAATTTCAGTATTCTAAGGAAAATTAAGATATAACTTAGTCGCCTCAAGGCTTATTGATCAATAATAAGCAGAATAAGATATTACTAATAAATTTAGCAACTTTAACTTTGAAATAATTACGACTTTCTCCAAACATAGAAAATACATCAATTTTGATCGGTTAACTTTGTTCATTATTTATTTGGAATTAATCAAAACTGGAAGATATAGTAACTGCCTGTGGCGAGTACTAATAAGTAAACCTTTGAGAAATATAATAACGATTACTTATCTGAGATAATGATTAAATTAAACTTTTAAAGAGTACATAACAGAAAGATCAGTAAAGTCCAAAACATTAGACATAGATATTGGCATGGGTCCAATTACTACCGAAATTACAGTTTCATCATCATACCACATAAAGCATCACTAACTAGTTAATCATAAAAATATACCTTTCAATGGTCTGTCTCCTGAAACTGAATCCATGACGCAAAGTAGAATTCAATATGCGTAATGCACTTTCAACAATTTCAACCTGCAAAAAAGAACAATAAATGCAGTTAAATCCAATGGCACAGTGTTCAGAATCAATTAAACTCTCTCTAAACAAAAATGAAAAATCAACATCTAACTCAAAGCAACAAAGATCATTAAATATTTGACAAGATACCTAGAACAATAACCCAGTTATAATCTGTATGTTCAAGATAATTAATCTACATTTGTAGTTCTTGGGTATACTGAATATTCTTAGCTATACAACAAATCATTTGTCCAAGGTTGATATGGCATATAAGCTGAAAGGATGACTAATTTGCGTCCTTTGTAATGTCCCTTTCCAGGCTCTAACTGAAAACAAAGGGAAAATGCACAAACCCCAATAGATAGTAAAGTGAAAATTATGACAGCCAACTGAAATTTATGACAGCAACGTACAGCAATCTGAATTTTTATAACAGCAGCACGGAAAATGTAATATTTCTCCAAAAATGCATCATTCACACCATCCAAAGCATGTAGGGAAACTTATAAATATTTTAGAGCAAATATTAACCAAGAAATAAGCCTTCAAACCTCAGGTGGAATTTATTTAATTAAATAAAATAACAGCAATGAACACCCTTAGATTGATCCATGACCTGATGTTCAAGCCCTCCTTCATTGGGCGAGGGCATAAACGACCCACTGCTCGAGCCCTCCTTCATCGACAAAGGGGAAGTAGGCACTTGATCAATAGATCGAGAGAAGACCTTGGCCTATCAGTTGAGGACACTACGGAAAACCTCACCCTCAACTTGAAGGTCAAAAGCCTTTGCTCCCTCTCCCAACAAAGAACCTCCTTAAGTAGGTTGAGTGCCTAAAGGCCCTCAATGTCGGTCGAACAATTCACAATCGCTCACCCCTAAAGGTCGTGAGGTCAATCAGGTGCCTATACCTCAACTTTCTTTGCTAGTCAAAGCTAGTTATTTGATTGGATCATAGAATTTATGGAGGAATTTAAGTTTTACATTTACGAGTATTGCAGGATAATATAGTCAAAGGAGATACGCTGCACCTAGAATCATCCCAAGCACAGCTAATGTGCCTACTAAGCAACTGATTTCAGAAAGCTCCTGCTAAGAAGGGAAATTGCCCGATCAAGCTGCTAGTAACAAGTGAAAAGGAATCCCATTAACAATGCAAGCAATTAATAATTCTTCCCCAAAGCCACTAACGATAAGTGCTAGACCAATGAATTTTCATTTCAACAAGCACTTATGTGCTTTCCCATCAAGGGCCAGCTTTGTTATCAATTGATAGATCAAGGTCTTCGCTCTCCATACCAATTGAGGGATTTGCCACACCCACGAAGTATCAATTTTGCATGTGACTCTTAGCAATCTTTCTTATTCTTATATGAGTAATTAGTATCACTTCATATGGGATCATAGCCTTTACTTCATGGGTGGGATTTTTTTTCATTCTACATCCACCACTATTTCGGAGCCCCGTAGTTTTCCTCATATTCCTAATTCCAAGCCAGCATCTCACGTCATGTGATTTAATCCCATATCATCATATCAATCTATAATCATGCCTAACCCTTCTCATTGATTCCTATTTTTGGCTTCCCCCAATTACATCTAAGCCACATTTCTAACTTTTCTGATCTATAGTTTTCGCATGGATATCCCATTTTACTTAACTCATCAACATGCGTCTTAATTGTCCCTATCAACACTTGATAGTTGTCTTCGGAGTTTACAGAAAACAGTTCCAAATGTGCTTAGAATTGAATTGTCAAATGTTGCAACCTGAAACAAAATAACTAAACATGAAATAAGATGAAGAACTACTGTGAAACAATAATAACAAACCTATACAACACAATGTCTACCCGACAGAAACCCAATCTAGAAAAAACTCCATAAGTGTGAGGGAATACCTCCTCTTGCCACCTCCATTTATGTTGTTACAATTTGTTGTTACAGTTACACTACATTCTCAAGGTCTTCATGGAAGCTTTTTACAATATCATCATGCCCAAACACCCATACAAGCTTTGCAGCTTGCTCAATTCCACCTTTCTAACACACTCCCACATCTAAAAGACTCAACCAAAAAGAAAGAATTAGTAGGAAACAATTGTATGCCTTACAATGACCCTCTAAGGGTGTATTGTACAATTCACATCATAAGAAGCTAGAAAGACTGGCTTTTACTCCACCATTTATTTGTATTTGTGCAAAACTGCTGCTTTCTGCTGGATGAAACCACCTTGGAACCTTCTTGTTTTGAGGTGTAATTTTTTTTGCAAGGAACCCAAATATGTAATTAAAAATCCCTTTGAATGTTTTCACTATGTTGCTTTTTCTTCTACACCAAAACCTGTCTTTGTGAAGTCAGAGCATCTCATGAACTCTTCTTGAATCTCATTAACAGTCACTTAACGAGCCGATTTTGATGATGTTAAAGAGAAAGTGTTCCAAGTTACATTTTTAGCTTCCTTCAAAATAGTGGCTTAGTATTTTGCTAACATTTCATGATCTGATTCGGATCACAAAAAGTTAAGGAACTCACGAGGTGACGAAATTTCTTTCCCGCTTCTTCCTTTAAATATACTTGGCTTTGCTTGGCAATTGTCTCTTCAACTTAATTTGCAAATTTTCCAACACTCATCTCTTTGACACTCTCCTGCAAAACATCTTTGTCAAACAACGCTTGGCCATTAGGAGGAAGATCTTCAATGGAAGGTAGCAAAACGCCTTTATTTAGCATATAAGGCTCAAGGAGATATAAGTTTTCAACATTCACAAGTGAATAAATCTACATATATGGAGACAGATCTAATTTCAAAGCATTCTTGTCCACTTGTTCTAGAATCTCAAATGGACTGTACCTAAGTGTTTTCAGCTTCTTACTTTTCCTTGGAACCTCTCTTTGCTCAAGTAAAACCAGACCTTATACCCAACATGGACATTATGCTTAGCTCTATCCTGATCATGCCTTGCTTTATACTTTACTTGGGACTCCCTTAACATCTCTTGCACTCGCATGTGATTTGTAATATCTTCTCTATGAATTCCTCAACTTTGTAAATGTATGAGTCCACCTCATGGAATGAGGACACGTCTTGCTAAACCGGTCTACAACAACAAACAAGCAGGCATACCCATTCTTTGATAAAGGAAAACATCCTACAAAATCCATAGAAATGTTTCCCCATGTCCTAGAAGGAACCAATAGCAGCATATATAAACCCGACTTTCTATAACTAAGCTTGCTTGTGCTACATAAAGCACCCCCTTGTAGATTTGTGACAGCAACTTGCATGTTTGACTAATAGTGGCCTAAAAGGAACCACTAGCAGCATATATAAACACAACTTTCTATTGTTATGCTTGCTTGTGCTACATAAAGCAACCCTATGGATTTTGCAACAGCAACTTGCATGTTTGACCAATAAACATACATTTGCAAATGTGTTAGTCTTTGTCACACCAAAATGCCCTGCAACTTTTGAAGTATGAGCCTCTCTCATAATCTGAATCCTTCTTTAGGCACACAAAGCTTACCCAACTTGTTGAGCAATCCTTCTTGGAGATGGTAGACCTCCTTAGGCATAAAACCTGCAATTATTTTCTTTTCTTGCTTAAATACTTCCCCAAAATTATTGGAGTGGAGGATGATTCAATCCCCAAGATCAATTTTGCATACCAAAACCAGACTGAGAACTATACCAACATAAACAGAAAAAGAATCCAATGATGTTAATCTCTATTATGCACAGAATCTCTCTTTGTTTTGTGTTTGTATTGGTCTGTTCCTTATGTTGTACAATAGAGGCCTTGGAATAAATAGCCATGGGTGTTTATTTCTCCAACTCCAAGTAGTTGGAGAAGATGGCTAAATGTGCGCATAAGAACAAACTCTTACATGCACAATAACAAAAATTCCACTAAATAATATTCAAACCTACATTGCCAGGATACGGATACGAGTATCGTACGGGTACGATACGCGGATACGTCAATTTTTTAAAAACCCTTGGGTACGATACGTCTTGGATACGTTCGTACACATATATATAAAAAATCAAAAAAAAAGAAAATATATATATATATATATACACATCTACTCATTTTACTCATTTTTTAGTCCATCAATAACTGAAATAGTAATACGAAACTTGATTCAATGTTCAAAACATTCAATATACTTAAGACTTAGCATTTTTATTGATCATGTGGCTGTCATGCGTATCCGTATCGGATACGTATCAGACAGGAAATGTGGGGGGTCGGGGCGTATCCTGGCAACATAGATTCAAACTAATAATCCATCAGAGCTTATTTAAGCTTAACCTTATTCTAGTGTGAACATAAACAATACTAAGATAAATAACGAAAGATTACTTCTAGCCTAGTGTGAACACACCGACACACTCCTTTAAGCAAAAATGAGGGAAAGCAGAAAAAAGAAACGAGACAGATTCTCAAATGTGTGTCCCAGCAACTAGGCTTGATCATGTACTCATGTACAATGAAGTGTAACTAGGAAAAATGAGCCACTAGAAGGTTTTTCTAAAAACCAATAAATCAGCATAAGTGTCTGGAGGTGCTGAGAATGTTGCGAGGTGTCCCAACAAGCAGTATGACACAAAAGTGGAACAACAATGTTGAACAAGATACATTGGATGGACTGAAAACCACCATACAACATGTACTACGTGGACTTAAAGCCAAAAATGAGAAAAGTACAAAAGAGATCATTGAATTAAATGTCATCAACTGCCTAAAGTAGATGATGTGATGTAGCAAGGGTAAGCAAGGGACACAACACCCAAAGAAGCACACACCACCCATAATGTTGAATGGGTCGAGTGATAGAAAAAAATTCTATGAGTAGTCAAATCCACTACTCAAATACTAAGGAAGACAAGTTGATGCTATATGCACTAGGATAACCCCTTACAAAGAGACGGTCAATGTGTTGAAGAGGTGTCGAAAATATAGAAATAAGGTCTCTCAAAGAGGGATGACCACCAACAATGTAAGAGTTGCCCCGAGAAAGGTAACATTGCTAAGCTCAAGTTGAATAGTAAAGAGACTACGGTGGTAGAGTCTGCACAAAATACGCTTACAATGCCACAACTAATCTGAAATCCATCCCAAATGTATACAGATGATAGAAGAAGATACCTACATGTGATTCAATGCCATGTGCACAAATGGCGTACACAAGGAAACATCTGAATCTCTAAGTGTGTCAAGAGGGTCATTGCTTACTGAAGCCATCTCAAGACTCTCATGCCTAAGTGAAGGTGTGGCAAAATTCATGTGTCGCTCAATGTGCTCACGGAGAGTGGAACGAATAAAAATAGAAGTTGAGCTTGCATGAAGTGGTCCCAATAAAAATGAAACACCTCGTTGATAGCCAATGTTGTGGCAAGCAATCCAATGAACAGGCTAGATAGGAGAAACAATGTTTTAGGAGTGTTAACCTAAACCTTAGCCACGGTAGCCCATGGAACGGAGTATAAGGGAACCAAATGTGAATTTTGGGACAACTTGTACTAAATATTTCGCATACAACAAACTCTCTATAGAATCGGCCAAACAATTGGTAGACCCCTTAGTCGTTATTCTTCAAATATGTCAATCTAATGTTTCAGACTTGCGACTTTGTTCTACAATGAGAGTATGAAGACATCTTTTCCGAAAATTAGTGAGAGCTATCAATAGTTTTGCTTCTTGATTTTCTTATTCTCTTCTACATACTAAATCATATCTTCGTGAAGTGCACAAACTTAAGAAAAAAGTATTTTGTTTTCTGATTGCAAAGTATTATTAGCCTGCATGAGGGTGTGACTCTAAAGGTCTATGCACGAAGCCATTACAAAGTATCAAAGCAAAAAATAATGCTGAGAAGATGACCTAATGTAACACACCCCAAAAAAAATTCCCCAACTGCATATAATTTTGCAGTTTTACAATGATTTAAACCACAAACTTGTTGACTTCAAAAACAATGCCCTGTCCTCAAATAAAAAATTACTCCCCTAATAAAATTAATGTACCCTATTATAAACATTTTTTTTAAACTTATTGAATAGAAAGTAGGGGTGGAAATTGAACTCTATCACTTGTGTGGTATGGGTTTAGTACAAGTACATTGAACCATCATACCACGCCGCCTTGTCATACAAATAATCAAAGAAAAAGATTTATAAAACCAAAATAATTATAAACTAAACCTTGCCATGGAGACTTGAGACATGAGGTGGCAGCGGAAGGGTCGGCCACGCAAGTGTAACAAGGTCAATGAATGTTGGGTCACATGTCAATGAAGGGTTGTAATGTCCCCAAATGGACATTTTTGACCCCAAACAGATTTTAGGCAAATCCGTGAACCGAAATACAATTTTATAAAATATTTATCAAACTAATCCCTGCAGAGCTGAATTATATTCTGAAAATGGCAACTAGGGTATGAGAGAAAATACAAAAAAAACAGCAAGTAAATTATGGTTCTTCCACACCAATCTGATCCCTTGAATTTATGGAGTCAAAAGATGAAGATCATTACAGATTTTAGACACAAAAGAGGCTGAAATAAATTAATAAAATATGCAAATCAGCTACCCTTAAAATTAGATGGAAATGGTACCTCTTTTAATACCAATAATTATGAAAAGTGGCTGATTTTATCATTACAAATCAGATATGTGAACAGTAATAAAAATCAGCTTCTTTGCAACTCCAAAACCTCATGCATTAGATCTCTAGATAAGTCGCTCCTGCTGGAAATGAAGGAGAAACACAACAATTTTCCTTCTTCAAACCCTTGTAGAAATCTGCAAAAATGTAATGTCCCCTTTTTCAGGACATTTCTAATATATCTATTTATCTTCTTCACTTGCATTGTTACCCCTTGACATGCCTAGCACTACAAGTTGGAGCCTCTAAGTTAGTTTAAATGTGCACATAGGATAGTTGTTTTTATTATTTCATTAAAAATAATAAAGTGCACATAGTCCTAGTTTATTAGAGACTATATAATGAGAGTTTATGTTTTCCCTCCAAAAGGGAAAGGTCGGTCTTTTTTAATATTGCACCCCTTAACTCTATAAAAGGAGGTCGCATTTCCTCTAGTGGGGTTATGTTGGATTGATCATTTTATTTGACTTCATGCTTGGAGTAATGGGATGTATACCCATGGGATGTATGCCCTAGTTCTTGCATTGTGCTCTCTTATTGTAAGCTTCATTTGGATCCATTGTTGAAGATATTGAAGACTCTATTGTTCTCTTCATTGTGCTCTCTTGTGTTGAGTGTGTTTATGCATTGTTTCTCCATTCTAAGAATTAGCGACTTGTTAAGAGTGTTGACGCATTTATTTGGAAGGTAAATCTGCATTTTGGTGAAGGGTTTGAGGTACATTTGTGTCTTTTATTGCTGCTACAATTTATTAGAGCCAAAGCGACTTGGATTGGGGTTTATTTTATCATGTTTTGAGGTCATTTGTGCTAGATCTATAATATGTTGTGTGTGATTAATTATTTCTAAGTAAGTGCTGATATTTTGGGTGTATTGGAAAGCTAGGAATGAGCTGGAATTAATTTATATAATTTATTCTAACCCTAGAGACTTGGAATTAGTTTTCTGGGTCTGTTTTGAGGTGGTTGTACTGCTCAGAAAATTCAGATCTATAGTGCATTGGAAAACTCTTCATTTCTAGATTATTATGCACTTTATTTCATGCAAAAATATGGGGCATTGAATAAGTTATGAATTTAAGAAGATTTCAACTGTCTGCAAGTTGTCTGGTTGTCATTAATTAAATATTTATTTCAAATCTGCAGTTTGGGATCAGATTAATATCGTATTTGGTTGGAGAAATTAGGAGGAATAAGGAGAAAGTAATTGTATAATTTTTGGAGTTGATTTGATGCCCTAAATGTGTTAGGCGACCTTCTTTTTAGGGCAAAATTAGGGTTTCATGTTGGTTATGCAAAATCTGATTTTGGAATGTTATTCTTCATATTTTTGTGGCCCAAGATCCAAAGTTTCAGCGCATTTGGACTTCTCTAGCCAAATATATGATTTTTTTTAAAATTGCAACAGTTCAAGGTTTGAATATTAATTAATTTCCAGCTGTGTAAAAATCTGGTTTTGAATGTGTTTGAATTCCAACTGTTTTCTTCCAATCTATCCCACCACCTTGACTAGTTCCAACCCCATTTGGGTTCGAAATAGCTGACATTGGGATATTTTAGGTTGATACAAAAGGGTTTATTCATTCTTTGCCTAATCTTTGACAAGTATCTCTCCATTTTCTAACTTGTCCTAGAAAGGCGACATTACAAAAATCTTATTTCTTTAACTGTTGAAGAAAACTGAAAAGTATTTGTAATCGCAATGGATAACCGTGGGTAGGAAATTCTCAAATGCTCTAAAGAGGTTTTTCGTCCTCTAGAGGTAAATTCTAAGGGTTTCCATCCCTAAAATAAATTATACAGAAGCTCCAAGCTTCAGATAAAAATCAGAGGTTATAAAAATGATCAAGTATGTCTTCTCCAAGCAATTCCCATTGCTTAAATAGAAGAATTGGGCCTAGTGGCCACCTTTAACAACCAATCACATTTTCCTTCCTCATTAAATGCTTCCACCAACTACTTTTCACTCCCAATGCAAGTCACCTTTTCTTAAGGGGAATAACTTTTTGTCCATTTGTTTTTTGCCTTTTTCTATTTTATTTTTGCCTCTTACTGCAAATTGCACTTCTAGAAATAATTTTTTTAGCTAAGTGCTTTTATCATTTGGTTCACTTTTCTATTTTAATTTTTATTAAGTCAATTATTTTATTATAAGTGTTTTTTATAATGATTTGTTTATTTTTTGCACTTTATAATAAAATCATAAACTTAGGTCACCCTTGTGTTTACCCCTTAGCCGTCAGGTAGACAAAATAGGCTAAAGGTCTGTTGTCACGCAAAAGTGCACCCTGATAGAGAATAGTGTGTACTCTCTTCTGTTGACAAAATTGGAACACCTCGAGGTTGTGGATAACCTATGATTGAGGTGAACCTCCACAATGGGTTGGTTCCCTTGTGAATCACCTAAAACTAATCAAATTGACAAGGAAAAGGGAAAAGGATTGTGGGAAATATAAAATTGAGGTGATACACCAATGATTTGACACATACACGTACTACTGCCTACAGAAAATATAGAGATCCATACACATGCACAACTTTAGGCTAATCTGCAAAATTAATTCAAAGGTTTAGTGTAATGTCCTCATTTTTGAAGACTCTTAGCCTATCTTTCCCCGTGGGCTTCGGGATGTTGCAAGGGGAAAATTATATTAAATAATTAAATATTATTATTTGGAGAGTGATTTTTATCATTTGACATTATAAAGCAATAATTATTTAATTATGTAATTCATTTAATTTAATTCCCACAATACAAAATTAAAGAGGGAAATTAATTAAATAACTTTTGGATGGCTTTTAATATTAAAATCACCCTTAGAAAGGGAACGCCACACCTAGGGAGGATAAACTATTTTTATTTAATAATTTCCCTCTCCTGGGGATTTCGAATTTTGTGCCTCCTTGTTTATAAAAGGAGGGCTTGGATTCATTATGAGACTTATGCTACTAGACTGCACGGATACGGGTATGGGTATGGGTACGGTACGTCGGTACGGCAAATTTTTAAAAATCTTGGGTACGGTACATTTTTGGGTACGTTTTATATATATATATATGTATGTATGTATATAAATATATAAATATGTATATAAATTATAAATTTAAAGAAGCATTTGCATACTTATTGAAATTTAATTCTCATACATTGCATACTTATTGAAATTTATTATTTCTCTATCACAGTTATTTATCTTAGTGACTATGATAAGATTCAAGGAGTTTTGATTGTTCATGGTGACCTTCCTTGATCCACTTAGCACGATAGTATTGTTTGACATATTTCCCGAAACATCATAACTAACCAGGAAAAATATGGATCCGAGCTGGCAGGTGGGACGATTAATCTGAGCACGGGAGAATACTCGCCGAGTTTTGGAAAGCTATCCAGTATTTTTATTTACTAATCTGTCTACAAGCGATCAAAGCTCGTGATTCTTTCAGAAGATTGCAAGAACTTGCTTGGTCCAAAAAGGTGAAAAAATGGATTTTATGAAAATAAGAAAATATTGCCATCAATGCGTAGAGCTCGAGAAAATATACACTTTTAGAGAAAACAGCACCTGAAACGGAGTCACATAATGAAAGTTATGGCACATGCAAGTTTTTGTTGCTACATCTTCCCGGACCCTTTCCAAAACTGGCAAAAAAATTTCTTTCCTTGTGATTTTTTCACCAAAAATCCAAAAAAGGAAAGAAACGCTATCTTTGGCAAGTTTTTTTTGGACGGGTACGGCTGGAAACGTACCCATAGAGACAGGGTACGGTCCAATTGCCGTACCCGGACCATACCCTATCCCTATGGGTACGCTTCCAGCCGTACCCACAACATACCGTACCCTGTACCAATACCTGGTACATTTCCAGGCTGGTACGGGGACCCCCCAGGGCGTTTTCGTGCAATCTAGTTATGCTGTGATAAAATTAATTTGGTACTCCATGCTTGGAGTAATGGGATGTATGCCCATGGAATGTTGTGCCCTCTCTTTCTCTTACATTGTAAGCTTCATTGGAAGCCATTGTTGAAGACATTGAAGACTCTCTTGTTCCATTCATTGTGTTCCATTGTGTTGAAGTGTCTTTTGTGCATGATTTATGTTTGCTAGCATTGGCGACTTGTTTGAATGTGTGGCACATTTATTTGAGGAGAATATTTTAATGTTAGTGATGATTATTGAGTGCTTTATGATCTGATTTTAATGTTGCAATTATTCCAGCCCTAGCGACTTGAATTAGTGATTGATTGGCATGTTTTGGTGATTTCTGAAGTGGATAACAAATTTGGTTTATTTTGGTATATTTATTTCAGCTATGGCGACTTGACTTGGGCATTATTCTACCATGTTTCAAGGGTGAATCATCTACATTCATAATCTTATCTATGTTGGCTTGTTTTTCTCAGTTTGAGCAATTAGTTGGGGTGCATTAGAGGGTTTCAAAGTGCTGGAAATAATTTAACAAATTTATCATAACCCTATGGGTTTAGGATTTTGGGGGCTGTTTTCGAAGGGTTGCAGTGCTTCAAAAATTCAGAATGATAGCTCTTTAGAAAGCTTTTAATTTCTAGAAAATTCTGCAATTTATTTGAGGGCAAAATATGGAGTATTGAGCAAGTTATGAATTTTAGAAGATTTCAGTTGTCTGCAAGCTTTCTGGTTGTTACAAATTAATATTTATTTCAAATCTGTTGTTTTGGATCAATTTAATAGTGGATTTGATTGTAGAAATTAGTAGAAATAAGGAAAAAATGATTTTATAATTTTTGGAGTTATTTGGATGCCCTAAATGTGTTGGGCAACCTAAATTTTAGGGCAAAATTAGGGTTTCATGTTGGTTGTGCAAAAAACTAGTTTTGGGATATTGTTCTTCATATTTTTGTGGCCCAAAATCCAAAGTTTGAAGATTTTTGCTTGGATGGTTAAACGGGAATTAATTTTGAAAAATTGCAGCAGTTGGGGTTTGAATTTTAATTAATTTTTAGCTGTATGATCAGATTTATGATTAATTTCTAACTTGTCCTAAAAGTGGACATTACATTTAAGTAAGGGATGGCAGTATAGGGAAGAATTTCCACAACAAAGCAAGACAACACCCTAATAAACACGATGAATACTCAGAAAACCAGCGATATGAGAAGGCAAAAATGGAGTTTTTCTATGAGAGATGCAAGTACAAGCTAAGACTACCAGTGTAGAACAGCTGAAAGAGTATGTTTTTTCTTCATAAAAAATAAGCCCTTTAAAGATTGTTGCCATCTAACCTAGCCCCTGCTGTGCATGCAAGAATGAAAGTATTATTTTTATTCACCCCTTGACTACCCTAGAAGCATGCAAGAGAGTGAAATAATAAAATAATTAACTCCAATACCCTGCTGCATTGAAAAATAGGCCTACTGTGTGGTTGAAAACAGTTTAAAATGCCTTTTAAGGTTGTTGCATTGGAACTTAGGCATAAACTGATTATCTTCACTGATTTCTTTTGTCTTTTTGCACTTTTTCCTATTTTGTCTCTTTGTGCTTTTCCCTTTTTGGTCTCTTGTGCTTGCTTTTGACTAAGGCTGCGTTGAAAAGGCATGCAAAGATGCTAAAAATAAACACAAACTCCCTTTGCTGACCTGCGTTGAAAACTGAGCATGCAAGGGGTTAAAATGTCATCAACTCTGCCCCTTTGAATGCGTTAGAAACTGAGCATGTTGTGTGGTTTTAAAATAGCAAAAACTGCCCTTTAACTGCTTTAAACCTGGCGCCAATCCTTGTGTGGAAAGCATGTAATAAATATAGGCCCTTTTGCTATTTTTGCAGCTGGTCTTACCTCTTATTTGCAGCCACAGGTTCACTTGTCTAACAGCCACTTAAACCCCTATTTTAAGCATGAAAATTGTCCTCCTTCATCCTATTTCTCACACCACCTTCCATTATCCTTGCATGTCATTTCCAGGACACATTTCACTATTTTTAGAGATGCATTTGTGTGTATGCAATTGCACTCTATTTTTGAAACTTGATTCACTAAAAATAGCAATTTCCACCCTTCACTCAGTTTCCATTTAACACACTTTATTTTTGGCCAATGCTAAAAATAGACTTTTTTTCCAAAATAGCCAACTTCTTAAAAAATAGCCTTGTTCGTTCTTGCATGGAAAAATATGATAACATTTTGGCGACATAACGGGATTGTTTGTCTGCTAAACAAGAGATTAGTAGCCTTCTGTATCCACTGGGCTATGGAGTCACATATTCTATTAATAACTTGAATCCTCTAGAACAAAATAACCAAAATTCCCTCTCCAACAAAAGGAAAACATGTGCATGCAAGCACTTCTTGGAAAGAAAACTAAGAAAACTGGAAAAACAATGTGCATGCAAGCACTTATTGAATTGAAATCTTAAAACACCCTACTCTAACCAGACAAAAAAGGAAAGCTAAACAAAACCACTAACTAGTTGAGAGAAATAACTCCCTTTCCTTGGAAAGTGGGGCCATGAGATCAGTTTTGCAACTAGATCACACGGTATGAGTGCAGACATGGCGTGCAATATTGATTTGCCCAAAATATCAGTCCATAAATGAATAAACACCTTTGTAGTATTTCAATTATGTCTTTGTAAATGTTGAGGCTGATTTTTGACAACTTGAAGCTCTTTCTTATGCTCTGAGATGAGCACAATTGATGGCAACTATGTTTGTGGCTTTAAATTAGCCAAATATCTGATTGGGCATGGTCTTCTCATGACTGACAAACTGATTTTTCTAATTTGCCCCTCTCCTTTTTGTATAATTTCATCATTTAGAGTGCTTAAGGCCCTTTCTTGCTCGTATTGGATGCGTGTAGGCTGATCAGCAACATTTGCTACCTCATCTTTTGCAAACAACTTCATATTTGATTCCTTTTTAAGCTCAAAGGAAGATTTGATAACAAGAGACTCTTCGTGGAAGAAGATAGACGATGGAGGTGTAATAATTACAATTTCAATTGGCTCTTCTTCATCATCAAATCCTTCTAAGTCTGATAAAGCCTCATCCTCTGCAAGCTGATCTGATATTGATATAGGCTCAAGATTGTTGATCTAATACTTAGAAACACTCGCATGCTCCTTTAAAACATTATCTTTACATTGTAGCTCAAGAGATCTGAGAAAATTTTGTCTAACTTTTGCATGTTAGTCATATTCCTCCTGCTGCTCTGTAACTTCAACCATTTTTGTGCACTCCTCTATTGTAGGTTTAACCAACTGTGGGATCTATATGTCCTCAAACTGTAAGTTCCATTTTGTTAGATTTGGTTCATTCCATAATGGACTTGGGAATATGAGGGAAGGGGTGGGTTGCGTTGCTAACTGATTTTGCAATGGTTGGGATGATTGGAGAGCGGTAAGATCTTGTGGAGGAGAAGCTTTAAGAAAACTAGGAATTTGGGACTGAGATTGAGTGGGTTGGGAAATAGGAATGGGAGGGTTGCATGATGACAGTGAAGAATTACCCTATTGACAAGGTCTCTCAACACTAGATTGGTAAGCTTCCAATTCTTCATCCCACTTTGATATTTGTGGTATCAACTTAGACACAAAATTTATTTTCTCTTAAGGGCTATACCAATTTGGTATAGGACCGAGCCATGGGTAGGGTACCTTGAATCCAAGCTTTGTTGCTTTGATAGTGCTTGTTGCTCTCATTTGTACCATTTTATTCTCCCAGTGTTGTACCTGCATCTGCAAATCATCATTAGGCACGAAATTGCTTCCATAATCTGCATATACCTGCTCCTGAAAAACACCATGATTAGGATAATCATACAAATTGTTTGGATTATGGGCATATTCATTGTGATAGGGCTTATAGTATTGATCTGAAGGAATATTTTTGGGAAAAGGAGGTGGAGGGGAGTAATAATTCTCTTGAAACTGGGAATTCTAATGAGGAATTGAAGTCATGATTGTACAACCTCATAAAAATATAAAAAATAAAAGAAAATGGTTTGTTGATTGAGAAAATGGGATCCTTTGATCCAATGGAGTTGTCAGATGTTGAATATTTGTGTCTGAAACACCGATATTTGCTAAGAACAACATCAACTTCTTTAGCAAATTTTTTGTATTGTCCCACCGGGCATGCCAGAAATTGTTGTCACACAGAAGTGCACCCTAATAGAGAATGGTGCATACTCTCTCTTCTGTTGACAAAATTGGAACACCTCAAAGTTGTGGGTAACCTATGACTAAGGTAAACCTCTAGAGTGGGTTGGTTCCCTTATGAATCACCTAAAACTAATCAAATTGACAAAGAAAAGGGATAAGGATTGCGGGAAATATAAAATTGAGGTGATACACCAATGATTTGACACACACGTGTACTACTGCATACAAAAAATATAGAGATCTACACACATGCACAACTTTAGGCTAATCTGCAAAATTAATTCAAAGGTTTAGGTAAGGGACGGTAGTATAGGGAAGAATTTTCACAACAAAGAAAGACAACACCCTAATAAACACGATGAATACTCAGAAAACCAACGATATGAGAAAGCAAACATGGAACTTTTCTATTTAGAGATGCAAGTACAAGCTAGGACTACCAATGTAGAACAGCTGAAAGAGTATGTTTTTTCTTCATAAAAAATAAGCCCTTTAAAGATTGTTGCCATCTAACCTAGCCCCTACTGTGCATGCAAGAATGAAAGTATTATTTTTATTCACCCCTTGACTGCCCTAGAAGCATGCAAGAGAGTGAAATAATAAAATGATTAACTCCAATACCCTGCTGCGTTGAAAACTAAGCCTGTTGTGTGATTGAAAACAGTTTAAAATACCTTTTAAGGTTGATGCATTGGAACTTAGGCATAAACTGATTATCTTCACTGATTTCTTGTCTTTTTGCACTTTTTCCTATTTTGTCTCTTTGTGCTTTTCCCTTTTTGGTCTCTTGTGCTTGCTTTTGACTAAGGCTGTGTTGAAAAGGCATGCAAAGATGCTAAAAATAAACACAAACTCCCTTTGCTTACCTGCGTTGAAAACTGAGCATGCAAGGGGTTAAAATGTCATCAACTCTGCCCCTTTGACTGCGTTAGAAACTGAGCATGTTGTGTGGTTTTAAAATAGCAAAAACTGCCCTTTAACTGCTTTAAACCTGGCGCCAATCCTTGTGTGGAAAGCATGTAATAAATATAGGCCCTTTATTATTTTTGCAGCTGTTCTTACTTCTTATTTGCAGCCACAGGTTCACTTGTCTAACAGCCACTTAAACCCCTATTTTAAGCATGAAAATTGTCCTCCTTCATCCTATTTCTAGCGCCACCTTTCATTATCCTTGCATGCTATTTCTAGCACACCTTTCGTTATTTTTAAAGATGCCTTTTGTGCATGCAATTGCACTCTATTTTGGAAACTTGCTATTTTTAGCGAATGCTAAAAATAACAATTTCCACCCTTCACCCAATTTCCATTTAACACTTTATTTTTAGCGAATGCTAAAAATAGCAAAACACTAAAAATAAACCTTTTTTTTTCCAAAATAGCCTTGTTCATTCTTGCATGGAAAAATATGGTAACAGGGTCTTGATGAGGCGAGCCACATGTCAGGCTGAACTGTGTACGCTATGGGAGGAATCTAGCCTACAATAGAGAAGAAACAGGCACTTGGTAGTCTTTTAGGCGTTGCTACAGGAGTGAGACAGCAGTCAAGCTACGCACAAGGTGAACCGCGTGGGTGGTTAGAAGGCACAAAAAAGCCAAGGCATGGGTGTTATATCAAGGCATCCTAATGAAGACAACTTGGAGGTCCATGTGGAGTAGTGCATGTGGAGTGAGTCACGACAAAGGGGTTTTATAGAGTCCATGTGGAAGAGGATAACAAAGTCGTATAGCAACAGCCACATGCGCCTAAGAGATCTCTCCAAGATCTGCAAACGATGAGTTGCAGAGTGTGCGACAGAGGAGTTTTTAGGGGCACCACAATTGTGCACGTGGCTGCAATCAAATGAGAGGCCACAAGTGTGATCACAATTACAAGAAAGTTTGGTCGAGCACCAACAGCAAACAGCATTGGTAGGATCTGTTTCATAGACAAAAAGTTGAGAGTAAGCCTGATAGAGGAGTAGATCAAAGCTGACGAGTGAAGATCAACAGAGTTACTAGATGACATAGTGAGGAGGAAGGCAAATGTACCAACAGAGATGACAGGTCTTCAATGTTTGGAAGACATAGATCGGCACAATAGTGTCAACTAGTATTGGAGAATCATAGACCGACAGGAGATGACCATCCATAGTGGGTGCAATTCCAAATAGTCAAACTGCGAAAAAAGTTGGCTCTGGCCACTATTGGAAAAGTAGATGCTTGAGTCTAGTGAGTGCGCGGCTGGGCACTATAGCCAAGGTTTGAGGCTAGAGCTTGCAATTATGGTATACATGGTAGAGGCCACAATCCAGTATGAGACTCGGTGGTCCAGTTCGAAAAGTGGTTATTGCTAGTGCAGGCAAAGACACCTTGGACAGAAAACAAGATCTGTAATCCAAGGTAACTATAGCAAGATCATGAAAGGGCCACATTATGTGGCAGTGAATTCTGATGTCGTTGAATGGCAACAATTCCAAGTGGTCGAACAGCATCAGAGTAATGGCTCTAGCTATCAGTGGAAAAGTGGATGCTCGAGTCCAGTTCCCACACGGTTGGACTATGCAACCAAGGCCGTGAAGCCGGAACTTGCAAGTATGGCATAGGTGGTAGAGGCCACAATCAAGTATGGCAGTCGGTGGTCCAATTCGAATGGTGGTTACTAGTGACGTGAGCAGAGACGCCTTGGACAGCAAAAGAGATCCATAATCCACAGCAGTAGCAGCAAGATAATAGAAGGGCTACGTTATGTGGCAGTCGATTGTGAAGTCGTTGAATGCTGGTATGTAAGCATTGACAGATTTACGAGAAGATAACTCTTTGAAGAAGACAAATTCTGAAGTGAAAAACCAAATTCCTGCAGAAAAATCCTAGGCCAAAGTTGGTGACTTCAAAGTACACTTATAGCTTCTATTATTATTATTATGCAATTTACTATAACAATCAATAATGGTTTGGAGCCAATGGCAAGTAGATTGATGTTGCTGAAGGTGAATGGAAGAGAATATTTCTTGTAGGAGAACTGTCAACGGTCGCGAGGAAGGAGCCAAGGAACAACAAGTAGACTTGGAGGCGGAACCGGTGTAGAAGGTGATCACTTGCAAGGTCGTGTTGAGCAAGAAAAGACCTGCTCACAAGTGTAGGTGGGGGCAGCCCCTTCCAAAAAAAATAAAAAACTCAAACTTTCAAGAAAGAGTTTTGTTGCAGCGTTGTATGGTCTGCAAGACTTATTTTTTTGACAAAAAATAACTTGAAAGATTTTTCTACACGGTTTGGCTCTACGATTACACTTTATAGCTAAAAATATTCCAAAAAAAATCATATATTGCTGAATGTGGCCACAAGCTGGCTCACAAGGTGATGGCAGCCGGAATTCTGCTTTGATACCATATTGAAGTAGAGGATAATTCAATCGCCATGATCAATTCTGCATACAAAAACCAAATCAGAACTATGCCAACATACAACAAAAGAATTGAATACCGGCAACAGAATACATTGTTGGTCTCCATTATGCACAAAACCTCTCTCTATCTGTGTTTGTATGTGTGTTTCTTATATTATACAATAGAGTCCTCGGAACAAATAAACCAAAAGAGCTTATTTCTCAAACTACAAGTGGTCACAGGAGATGGCTAAATGTGCACATAAGAACAAACACTTGCATGAACAATAACAAATGCCACTAAATAATATTCCAACTAATAAACCACTCGAGCTAATTTAAGCTTAACCCTATTCTACTGTGAACATAGACAATACTAAGCTAGAAAACTAATAATTGCTTCTATCCTAATGTGATCACGCCAATAAAAAATTGTAGCATGCTCATATTTTTCAACATATGTCTCTTGCACAAAAGGCTCAAGCTGAGTTATGGTGACCAAATCTGAAATCATGGGAGGCCTGGACAACCAATTGGCCAACTTGTTAGTCACATTTCTAAGTTTATTTCTTAGTTAAAAAATTAAAGAAATCGTTGCCAGAAACCTGTAATGTCCCCAAATGGACAAATTATGCCCCCAAGCAGAACAACTACAAATCCGATCTCTAACAACAATTTATAGAAGGTACACTTGACAAAAATAATGCAGATCTGAATTTCTACAAGGAAGTGTGACTTGCCTTGGAGATGATTAATGCTCAAAACTGAGTGAAAATCATCCAAATCTTTAACCGAACAATTCATAACTTATTGTAGATGCAAGAACACCAAACATATAATTTTTCAAATCAAGAAGAAGAGCTAGAAAATTTATCAAAGTCTGCAAAAAATCAGCTTATAGACAAGGTTGGAAAAAATGTGTCTAAAGCCCAAATCAGCTACATACAAGCTGGAAATGACCTCTAAAACTATGGCAATGAAGATGGAGATGAGATCTGGATCAGCCGTGTCCTAGAATGTGTCAAACTCCTCTCACAAGGGTGTAGATAACCCTAAATCTGGCTGGAAATGCATGCCAAAAATCAGCTACACTCTTCTTCTTCAAACCCTAGCTGGAGAAAATATAAATTTGCACCATGATCTTCCACACATTGCTGGAAATTCAGAATTTATCCTTAAAACTCAATGGAAACCCCTAAATAGAGCTCCCTCTCATAACGGATGAAGTGTGTTCATTCTTCAATCCTTGGCAATAGAGAGTTTTCATCCTCTAATGCAAACACTTCAAAGGATTTTCGTCCTTTGAGGTAAAAATGGAAAGCAATTAGTTCAACCAAATTTCAGATATGAAAATATGATAAAAAGTGATGCCTTCTCCATGCATGGCAACTTGCTTTAATAACTTTCCCTTGGCCCTTTAGCCACACAAAGGACCAATCAACTCTTTTCACTTTATTTATATTTTCCATCACTTTATTTAATATTTTCCCTTTGCTTTCTATCCCCATATGGGTCGCCTTTTTTCCACTAGAGAGAAATAAAATAAAGTGACTTCTTTTTCTGATTTTATTTTGTCACTAACAAATTAATTTAAGTGTTTTTTTATTTTGCACTTCAAAATAAATTTATTATGACTTAGTTTCCCTTTTTCTCATCCCTTGGCCGTCGGAAAAAAATGAATGGGCTAAGGATCTTCAACCAGCTGCTTTCAAGAAGGGGATATTACAAAACCCATCCATTTATCGTGATGTGTCTATTGTAATCTTAATTGGGCTCGCAAATGTTGGAGGGTTTTATGATGTGAATGAATTATGGTTTCTCTTATCATTAGATAAAACTTCCATTTCTTAACCACTTGAACAAGAGCATACAAATTGTATCATGCGTTCAGTAATTCAAAATGGACCCATGAAACAATTCTAAACGTTAACATATTGGCTTACCTCCTTGCAATAGGACTACCCCCATAATATAATTACTTGCATTCATTCCCATCTCAAACATGATTGTAAATTAGGTTAGGTTAGAACAAGTACATTACTGCTAGTACAAATATCTTAAATACATCTATTTGAAAAATTTCAATAGATATCAAGCTCTAGGCTCTTATCTCAGATTTTATGCATACCACACTAATTAATTATTTCATTACATTCACTTCATATTTCCCATTGGTAACAAAAAAACTTCAGGAAAACAAAAGGGGTCCAAACTCTATCGTACGGTCAACATATTACTATTTTTGATTGACTTCTCAAAGTAACAAAAAAAAAAGGAGACGGTCAAAAGGATGTCAAATTTAATGTACAAAATAAAAATATCGTAATCACACCATCAAATCCCACCCCTTACTACCACTATAGAATGTTTGTCAACGTAAATATTTTGCTTAAACTCGACAAATGCATTTTGTTGTTTCTTACCCCAAGTAAAGATAACATTTTACAGCATGCAAAAATGTTGTTATGGTAGAGAAAGATTAGATAAATTCAATTACTAAACTACAACTACAAAGTTCCTTACCTTAGTCACATTGAATAATAGTTTGCATATTCGGACTCAGTAGACCAAAAAAATCCGGCTAGTGAAAATTCAATAAAAAATACTTAAATTTATTTTTAAAAATTAAATTTTTCAATTCGGCAAAACTCATCCAAGAAAGACTCAACAAAAACTCGTCCATGCAAGACTCACAAGTTAAACCTATAAAAACTCATCCAGACAAGACTGTAATGTCCCTTTCTAGGGCTAAAACTAAAAATAAGGGTTTGGGCTCAAACCCAAATGAGAGACTAGACTTTTAGAATAGCAGCTAGCAAAGCCTAGCAACGAATTGAAAATCACACCTTTAGGCCATCAAACACCCTTCAAACCAACTGAAAATTAGTGAATAAACCCTCCTATGGCAGTGAACTGTAATAGCACTTAATGGCATCAATTATCATGCAATAACAAGCTAGAAAATGACATATAATGCTTCAAACTATGTTATCTAACCATGAAGATATTTATCCAACCAATGAACTTCAAAAATAAATAAGAAATAAGAAATAAGTAATAAACCACAACTATGATAAATTTTAGGGCAGCAACTATATAGCCAATACCATGGGCTGCAAATGATAGATAACACTATTCAAACATCACCAAAATGTAAATTTCAGCTTTATAAAATATGAAGAACAAGAATATCAACTCAAAAAACTAAAATGTGCCCTAGAAAGCATTGAATTCCTCCTCCACCCAGTTGCCACCCTAAGAGAGGGTGCAAAATGAATATAGAAAACCTTCTTAGCTCAATCTCCTTCAAACCCTAGCTGCAAACCCTCAAGATCGCCTTCTTGAAGCTCTTAGGAACCACCAATTGAAAAGTTTTCGTTCTTCAACTTGAACAAGGAAGGGTTTCGTCCTCCATGTGTACCACACCAAAGGATTTTCGCCCTTTAATGGAATGGAATAGAGCAATCAGCCCCAAAAACCAAATATGTGTATAATTATATTAAGATGCATGCTTAAAATGAGTCCAAGTGAACCCTTTATATCTTCTTGGTGGCGCCAAACACCAAGAGGGAGTTTCTCCCATGAATAACCTCATAATAACATTGCTTTTTTTTTTTGTCTTTGGCTTTTTACTCTCCAACCCAGCTGACCTAGCTTATGAGAACAAACCATGAAAGAAAATGCAAATGCTTATAAAAAAGAGAAAAACATGACATACTTCCCTTGTCCACTGGAAAGTGGATTGGGCTAGAAGTTTTCCAAAATGAATTAATTCGAAGATGGCCTCCAGAGAATTAGATTGAAAGATCATTTACTTGCAATCATCGGATGGATAAGTTTCCGATATGCTTTTCTTTTTCTTTACTTTGTAATTGGAAGGCAGGATATTCTTGGAGTATGAGTACCACGGCATGGCATATATTTGAATAGCTTTTTTAGTAATATAATTTTGTTTTTTTTTTTAAGAATTAATTTGAAAAGGGGACATTACAAAGACTCAAGAGTTAAACAGTAAAACTCGTCCAGGCAAGACTCGAGAGTTAAAACAGTGAAAACATTGTTCCAATAAAAAATTCATCAACCTCATAAAAGTAGCATGAGTGTTAAGAACCCAAAGGAAAGTACAAACTACTCATACAAACCTGCCTTGTATTGAATGGTGACTTTCCATAAGTCCTGTATTCTCACAGGTCGTACCCAAATTTCAAATCCAACTTGGTGAAATATTTAGCATGTAAATTTATCAAAATATTATCTTGATCCATGGAAGAGGGTACCTATTCGTAAGGTTAATTGTCAAAGCTCTATAATCAATAAAACATTCTCCAACAGAACCGGTCTTTCTCGACAAAATCTTCATTGCAAAACACATGGGAGAAGTAATAGGCTAGATTACAATCTGATATAACAAAGACCGCCAATTCTTTTTCTTACATCATGTAATGTCCCTTTCGGGCTCAAAAACTGAAATAAACGGATATTGCCAAACCCAATGGATAACTAACTAAAAATGTATGACAGCAAGTACAGCAAATTGAATATCTATAACAATAATCAGATTTTGCAATTTGATCCCAAAATACTCAAATACAAATATACCCAGATGGTTCCAAAGCTTCAGAAATATTTTAGACACTTCGGAACAAGGAAATGATCATCCAAGCCACCAACTACTTTTATTTAATGCATTTATGACAGCAGGCAAGTGCACTCACAGATAGGGCTGGAAATAATGATTCCAATGCCCAAATACAATTCCGGAAAGTACAATCAACCTCCAAAAATAGGAAGAATCCAATACAGGAGGAAGGGAGTTGTCATGCATTGAGAAACCATGAACTCTTCCCAAGGAAGGGTCGCTACCATAGGAGAGGTCTGAAATCAGCCATACAGCCCCCCAAAGTTGGCGCTCCACCCAATGGACTGAAAATCTGCCCAAACCATGTGCTGATCCAAACACTGACCCTTGTGGTTGTTCCACACTCAAATTGATGAAAATCAGATCTACAGTAGAAACCCTAGCTGAAAATACATGAAAACTGAAAATGCATGAAGGAAATTTGATTATCTTGAAAATAAGTGAAGCAAATCTGATTGATTAATCTTAGTTGAAGATTGATTAAGAGTTAACCCAAGTGATGATCCAAACACTGACCCTTGTGGCTTTCAAAATAAGTGAAGCAAACTTCAACAAAGATTAATCAATCTTTTAGCTTGACTAGCACTTATCACGGAGATCTTTGTTTCACCTTCATAGGTTTTGATAATGTAGCTTTCCCCATCCTTTGACCAAATGATACTTGGTTAGCTCTTTCATGAAGATTGCATCCCTACGAGTAGTAAAAAACTACACAAACATCAAGAGGCACAACACCCACCCACAAATTCATTAATTAAATGTCCATTTATCCTAAACATGCATTTCCATTGTTTTCTTACACCTCTATTTCAACTTCTTATTTCATCCACCTACAAAATAACGAGTAGGATGATTGTGTGTTCAAGCCCAAGTTTTCTCTACCAACTCCTTGGAAATCAAATTTGTTGGCGAACAAGAATTAAAAAAAAAAAAGCATCTATTGGGGTTAATAATGGCAAGTGGGGATACCAATTGGGTGAACCACCACTTACAACCCTGTTATAAAAGTTTATTTAATAAATTATAAACTTAGTCGGTTTTTTCACAGCCAAGAGTGAGACGATATGACCGATCAACCCATCCTATATATAGTAGAATGATCCCTCACGGGATTGATATACTAATTGAACACTGATCAAGCTGGTTATCTGGACATATGTTATGAGCTTTTTATGTAAGAAACTGTTAAATTGCAAGACATGGGTCTGCTATTATTGTATGTGAAAATCGAGGAGGTGAAGGTGAAAGTGTTGGGTTAAAGTCTTGATAATTCTTAAACAAACAGTACTTTATTCAGTGGGATTTTTCATTCAGGTTTCCCCACTTGAAAGTTGGTGTTCTTTGTCTCTTTACTTTCCGGTTATTGCTTTCAGCTCATGTTATTACATTCTATAATATGTAATCTATATTAAAACTAAACCTGTGTTTAATTTAACTGCACATCATAATCTATACTCTTCGGCAATTTATCTATGGATCTATAATTTGGTTAATTATATCTCCCTTCGTTTCCCTAACATGGTATCAGAGCTAGTGATTATGTGTGTGCAAAGTAATCTAAAAGCTTTTAATTTACTAGAGTGAAGAAGCTTGAAGTCTATTTACGAATCTGTGAAGCCCTAATAGTTCTATAGTCGTCTTCAAGCTAATCGGGTTTAAATTTCAATTCCTGCCTAAATATTGGTTAATTGGCTGTCTAAATCTTGTGTTTGTGATTTTACTTGCTAGATCTGTGTCTTTTGTGACTGGTTTTGGTTGATTTCAGTCTTACCTTCATCGTTTTGCAAATTTCTTTAGGTTTTTTGCGCCATTAGCTGTTATAGCTATTTTTGTCTTTGGATCTGAAAGATTTTTTAGATCCAATTAGTTGTGCTTCTAAGTCAGCTCCGACATCTAATTTGTTTTCATTTTTTTGCAAAGTTCTATCTTTGTGAAGCCCGATCCAATCATTTTACTCCATTGGCTTCGTGTGTCAATTCTTTTTGAAGATCTTTTTCGTTTTGCGAAGCTTGAGCCAATCATTAAGCTCCAACTAGCTTCGTTGTAGATCTTTTAGTTTTTGCAAAGCCCGATCCAATCTTGAAGTGCCAAGTGCTTCGCTCTATCAATTTTTATAGATTTTTTTATTTTCTACGAAGTTATGTTTGACTGCAAAGCACGAGCCCATCATTTAGCTCCATCTTGCTTTGCATTGTCAGTCCTTTAATAGATCTGTTTTGTCCTTTGCCAACGCGACCAATAAAGCAACTCCTCATTCTTCCGCATTGTCAACTTGGACTAGCTTTTTCTGTATTTGCGAAATTCAGCCAATCAGATTGCTCCAAGTATTCGCATTATCAGTCTTTTGTTCAGCGCTCCGTTTTCTTCACTGCGAAGTTTGAGCCAATAAGATTGCTCCAAGTATTTCGCAATCAGTCTTTGTTCAGTCGTTTCTTTCAACTGCCGAAGTTTGAGCCAAGAAGAGCTCCAAGTACTTCGCATTGTCAGTCTTTTGTCAGTCTGATTTCTGTCATATGTGAAATCCGAGCAATAAAAAATAGCTTTGTGTGTCTTCGCATTTTCGAATTTGTCAGTCTTTTAATTGTGGTAGTGGATTATCAATAGATTAGA